>CM060402.1:71994354-76794354 GCA_030545235.1 Helianthus tuberosus
AATTAAAAACAATATAGTTAATACGGTATAATTTTTTTAAAGAATATTTTTCTATAGCAATAGGCTGCTCGAATCAAAGAGAATGAATAATCGTTAATACCTTGTAATTTTTATAAAAGAATATTATCGTATGAGAACCTTGTAGCCGTTTGAAATTAAATAAAAAACTAATTTACTTAAGAAAAGACTAAAATATTCTTAATACCAATAACACTTGTTACTCTTTCTCTCTCTCCCTCTCAGGTATGTTTTGCAAAAAAATTCTCTCTTATATATAATCCAAATAGTTTCGATTACGCATTTACATATTTTTGTTCGTTAATCACAAAATTTTATTTATCAACTATAAACTATAAATATGTGATGCATGCCCACATCAGCTCATAAAGCTGTGTCTTTGTGTTCTAAAATATTATTTTATCTATTTTTTATTTATATAATCGTGAACCAGTAGTGTCGAAACAATTATTAAAAATTGACCCTAAGTCTTTCGCTAGACCGAAGTCGAAATAAATGATAAAAAATGACCCACACATTTTCTTACCTAGTACGTACTATTCTATTAATTACTAATCCGTCAATGATTTCTGGTGCATTGGCAACTTTACGTATCTTTCAAACCAGATATCATGGATTTGGGTCTCGTCTACAGAAAAATTTCTTTGGGTTAAGCCAAGGTTTACCACAGTGAAACTCGGATGGTGTGTTTCCTCTAGACTGGTGGCGGCCCAGGTTACCATTGTCGTCTACGTTCATGGGGGAGAGACATTTTGCCATTGGGTTTACCCGGGTGATTAGATGTTAAAAAATTAATTATTAGTCTATCTAGTTTACATATAGTAAATAAAAAATAGGGGTTTTCTAATGACACATCCATCTGTCTATCTACACACTTTTTTAATTCAATACGCATCGTATAGGCCTATACGATGCGTATTGAAATAAAGTAAAAGACATGGCAGACTGAAAGATGCATGTTATGTCTGGCGCCGGGCTTGATACGCATCGTATAGGCCTACACGATGCGTATCAGACCACTATTTTTTTGAATTTATTTTTTGTTGTGTTGAGTCGAAAGCGAACCCGAGAAACGAAAGGGATTTCGAGCAGTTGGTCGATGATATGATAGATAAAGATTTTGACACGATTATTTCCATTTTCAAGTATTATTAAAACCATTCAAGTACATCAGTCTACAATGTGGTTCCCAATTTGCGGAACATAATCCTAGATTGTCTAAAGAAACGCTTTTATCATGTGTCATGCGGTAAACAAATACCAAGGGTGTATATATACAGATCTCTATTCGTTCATCTTTCCAAGCTTTTACACACGAATATGTGGTTCCCAATTTGCGGAACATAATCCCTGATTGTCTAAAGAAGCGCTTTTATCATGTGTCATATTAGATGTGTTATGGTGAGATTTTTTAAGTTTGCACAGTGGGAGAAAAGACCAGCACCCCTGTCAGTATTGCCCTTTAAATTCGCACAAACATATATTCGTTTCATAACCTCCTCCTATAAATCAACCACAACTCACCCGATATGTCTTCTATGATGATTCGAAACATTCACGATAAAAGCGTTTTCTTTAGACAATCTGGGATTGTGTTCCGTTTCTTCAAGATTTACGTCTGATGTCCAAGTTTGATCACATTTGACTTCATCTGCGGCAGTCCAATGACTATCTTGGTTCAATAATCCGACAATAGGGCCCACGGATCTTATACCCACCCGAGACCGACCTCTGGATCACACATGATAAAAGCGCTTCTTTAGACAATCTGGGATTATATTCCGTTTCTTCAAGATTTACGTCTGATGTCCAAGTTTGATCACATTTGACTTCATCTGCGGCAGTCCAATGACTATCTTGGTTCAATAATCCGACAATAGGGCCCACGGATCTTATGCCCACCCGAGACCGACCTCTAGATCACACATGATAAAAGCGCTTATTTAGACAATCTGGGATTATGTTCCATTTCTTCAAGATTTACGTCTGATGTCCAAGTTTGATCACATTTGACTTCATATGCGGCAGTCCAATGACTATCTTGGTTCAATAATCCGACAATAGGGCCCACGGATCTTATGCTCACCCGAGACCGACCTCTGGATCACACATGATAAAAGCGCTTCTTTAGACAATCTGGGATTATGTTCCGTTTCTTCAAGATTTACGTCTGATGTCCAAGTTTGATCACATTTGACTTCATCTGCGGCAGTCCAATGACTTTCCTGGTTCAATATCAGTCTTGCAATTACATCTTCAATCGAGACCGCATTATTAATTATAATGAAGCAATGAAGATTGAATGTGCAAAACCGCAACCGTTTTTTACTACGGAAACGGTGGCTATGGGAAATACAAACCTGACACGAACCACAATGGACTCAGACTCAGACTACCCTTGTCGTTCCGTATTCTCTCCTTTTCTAATTCTCAAAGAATCTTGAAACGTATGACACATGATAAAAGCGCTTCTCTAGACAATCTGGGATTATGTTCCGTTTTATTACAATCGTGAGTTGGTCAAACCTTTCTAAAAGTAGAAAAAATAAAACAGAAGAAAGTGTTCCTCTTTGTTACTAAGCATGTCATCTAAAATAATTAATAGGACATTGTTAAAAGGGAGAATCTATTAGAACACCTGATTGAGAGAAACTTCTTTGAGCTAACTGCCGAAATCTCAACCTTCTGTTGTTCAGTACTTCCGAGACGATTCAAGTGAGTCCTATGAAGCAAGTGTCTGTCTACAAATTCCAACAAATTGTGGGTTAATAGATTCCGAAGCTGTTATTTCAGTTATTTCTGTTGATTCAGTACTTCAAGGCATGCCTGTTTGATTCAAGTGAGTCATATGAAGAAAGTGTCTGTCTATTCAATTGAGAGGAAATATGACCGAATAGAGATCCGAACCAACCGAAATACACAAATTCCAACAAATTGTGTCTCATGCAAGGATCTTCGAATGCGGTGTGTACGTTAAATACCGTTCACCGCTTTTTTAGTTGCTTCTCTTGTTAAGTGAGACATTTCATAGAGAACAAGTTCACAGCAGAATGAAATTTCATTGAAAACTTGTAAAAATGTTAAGTGTTTGAGGCCACAAGTCATCCGATCGTATTGTCCACTCACCGTGAAATCGAACAGTTTCTTCGTAGATTCCGTTCGGTTTTAAAGCCGGTTAAGGATTACGAGTGTTCTAGACTCGTTCAATTGAGAGGAATCATTGCATTACATCCCCGTTGAAAACAAGTGGTTGTAATGATGGTACCCTTGATTTGAAAAACATTTTTGAGAAACCGAAGCTGTTATTTCTGTTGTTCAGTACTTCAGAGACGATTCAAGTGAGTCCTATGAAGCAATTGCCTGTCTATTCAATTGAGAGGAATCATTGCATTACATCCCTGTTGAAAACAAGTGGTTGTAACGATGGAACCCTTGATTTGAAAAACATTTTTGAGAAATTTATAGTTCAATACGCATCGTATAGGCTTATACGATGCGTATTGAGCATTGAATTTACTGAAATACCCCTGTTTTTCTGATAAATTCAAGGGTATTTTTGAGAAAATTCAAACTTTAATACGAATCGTATAGGCCTGTACGATTCGTATTAATCTGATATACGATACAACATAGGCCTATACGATCGTATATGGCATTATTTCAAATTTAGTTTTATCGTGTTTCCCTCGGTTCGATGCGTATACATCTCGTTTTTTTGCCAAACTTTCGCATATTTTGTCCTTTTATGACGTATACCTTCAACATAAGTCGTTTCGGTGCCGTTCGGTTGCGTGCGAATATCGTATTCCATGATTACGTACATTTTTGTTTGAAATCCACTTGGACTCCATAGTGCCGTTGATGTGTGCAAAATGCAACATATAAATTACATCAAATGAGGCATAAAACTAACCCTTTTTTAGTACTAATGTTGGAAAAAGTGTGCTTTTGTCTTACTTTTGTATTTTCAGGGTTAAAAGAGCTTAAATGAACAAAAGAAGTAAAAATGCAGCCAAATCCAGCAATAATACAAGAAAAGGAATAAACGTGGCATGCCCGACCCCTTGACAGCATCTCCCCAAGCAAAAACAAGAGAACAGAAGGCTAAACACGCCCTGTGCTCACTGAGCACGGGGGCGTGCCCAAGTGTCTGCAGAAAAGACAAAGCTGTAGAAGCTTCTATCACCCACCACGGGGGCGTGCCCAACGGACACAGGGCCGTGGTCAACGCAAAGATTCGTAGAATCTAGGCAAATCTTGATAGTACAGATACGCTTCTGCACACGGGGTCGTGCCCAGCGGACACGGGGACGTGGTCAACTAATGCAGACAAACTGCATTTAATGAAGAAAGAGAAGATGGGTGGACACGGGGCCGTGCCCAATGGACACGGGGCCGTGTCCGGGCTTCTGTGTAGGCTATAAATAGGGGTGCTTGGCTCACTTGCAAATCATCCCTTGGCAAACCACCTCTCTCACACTTCACCCACCCACCACCACCATCACAACCCACATCCACCACCATCATCCATCATCCATCATAGAGTGTGTGAGTAGTCTCGGGATCCAAGATTGATCGTAAGAGTTCTTGACAATCAAAGGCCCTGTTTGCCTAAGTCTCTTACATCACTTGATGAAGACAAGTGTCTAGTGTAATACTTTTTATTTTTTATCTTTTCGCACTTTTTATTTGGTTATGTATTAATGACTTTAATAACTAGTTTCTTATGTTGAAGGTGAATCTTCCTTATCGTTTGTCCGTGGTGTCTTGGCATTATTTTACTGTCTATATAAAATAAAATATTTTCACCATTCATATCTCCACGGTCTATATGGAGATATGTTGGCTACCTGGTCGGGGGTTAAGGGAACGGTTTGGTAAGAGTCTTGCCTTGTTCAGTGTATAGATCCTGCAAGGACCTGGGTCAACTTTAGTAGGACCTCCTTCAATACCCACTGGTATTGGATGGCGGGGGTCCGAACTCATTGATCCCCTCATATGTAAACTACTACTAATACTTTAACCCGGCTACTTAGGATTGTATCCCTGCTGACTCAAACTACTTAGCCGAGGGTAACGTCGTCTTCAAAATAGGGGCCTACCACAATATGCATTAATAACTTAATTAAGTATCTTTCAATAATCCAACCCTTTAGTATTGTATCTTTGCTGACTCAAACTACTGGGTTGAGGGTAACGTCACCTTCAAAAGAGGGGCCTACTACAATAACTAAGATAATCTCTTAAAAAGTGCAAAAGTGCGGAAATAATCAAAGGTTACACTAAACACGAGTCGGATCCAAGTGATCCATCTTGTCTATCTTTTTTTATTTTTATTTTTCAGCATTTTTAGTTAGTTTTATTTTTCTTGTTTAAAAACCTTTTTCTAACTTTTGATTTGATTAGACGTTGAGGATAAACCGGTACTAAAAGCTCTTGTGTCCTTGGACGACCTCGGTATCTTACCAACACTATACTACGCTCACGATGGGTGCACTTGCCCATATGTGTGTTTAGTGTTAGTAAATATCGTGTTTTATAAATTTAAAACTTGGCTAGAAGTGTTAAAGGGATTAAAATATACATTAAAAACTATATAACACTCACGCACATAAGTCGTGTTATATGTATACGTGTGTGTAAATATCGTTAGCCGCGTACTTTGACGTATTTTTGCGTATTTTGACGTATTCTAACAAATTGTTGCGTATTTAATAGTATTTTTGACGTATTTGAGCGTATTCTAACGTATTTTAGCTTATTTTAACCTATTTTAGGGTATTTTTACGTATTTTAGCGTATTCTAGCATATTTTCACGTATTTTAGCGTATTTTAGTGTATTTTAGTTGGTTTCGAATATACCCAAAATAGTTGTTCCTAATGTCCGCCTCAAAGGGTTTAGTTGGAGCATGAAGAAATGAAACCCTAACAACTGATTCATATTTAAACATAACTGAAATAGTCGGAAAAAAACTAAAACAATAAGATATTATCTATCTGTGTGTGTCACATCCATCCTGTTATAGCGTTGTTAACTACCAAAAGAATGCATACACAAATAGTTCTAGTGGACGAACAATATGGTAACAAGAGTATGTTGTTCCAAGATCAATTCCAATTGCATTACATCCCTGTTGAAAAACGTAACCGAATTTTGGAAGTACACGAAGTTTGGTTTTGTTTGCGACTAAATTATCAATGTCCTTTATGTCGATTTCAACTTCCATTGATCAAATAATAAAAACCCTAAGTGAAAATCCGATTTAAGAAACCCAGAGGAATCAGTTGTATAGCTGAGGAGAGAGAGAGAGTGTTTGGGTACTTCTTCTAATGGCGCCTCATTAGCGCTTTAACTACCAAAAGAATGCATACACAAATAGTTCTAGTGGACCAAGCAAATAGACCGCCTTGTTAATTTTAATGAACCAATGAAGATTGAATCTTCAATTTAGAGAACATTCTCCGTAACATGAAGACGTGTCGGGTTCTTCTACTAGTGGTATTTTAATGAAGTATTGAAGATTGAATGTGCAAACCGCAACCATTTTTTACTACAGAAACACAAGTTTTCTTTTTGAGCTTGATGGATGTCCGCTTGATGGATGTCCGTTATCTCAGTTGAGGCGTGCATTATTTAAATCTGAATATAACTAGATGTTACGTGTAACTTCATTAAACCAAGAACAAAGCCTATTTCAAAACACATGTGTTCGTATCAGCGTTATTTATCACCCTGTGTGAGCATTGGAAACCCGACAAATAGTCTTGCAATTATATCGTGTCAAGATGTTTCAATTTGCACATTCAATATTCACAGTTGCATTTGGAACAAGAAGTCCAACAATCTGTTTATTATCTGTTAGCGACGGAGAAACTATTGGAATTTGTGGATTTCGGTTGGTTCAGAAACTTAGCAAGAGAAGCAACTAAAAAAGCGGTGAACGGTATTTAAGGTACACACCGCATTCGAAGATCCTTGCATTAGACACAATTTGTTGGAATTTGTGGATCAACAGAAATAACAGCTTCGGAATCTATTTACCCACAATTGGTTGGAACGAGGGTTTATTCTCTTTAATCTATTAGAACGATCCTTGTTTTGAGAACCTGATTCTGTTGTTCAGTACCAACAGAATGCATACACAACAGAATGCAAACACAAATAGTTCTAGTGGTCCCTAATTTGCGGAACATAATCCCAGATTGTCTAGAGAAGCGCTTTTATCATGTGTCATATGGTAACAAGAGTGTGTTGTTCCAAGATCAATGCCAATTGTAGTTTTTTCAACTTTCCTATTCCAAATGCAGCTGATGAAACCGAAGCTGTTATCCTTTGCTTTCTGCAATTCAAGCAGGCACTGATGCTAAACATACTGTTATTACATCCGAGACGATTCAAGTGAGTCATATGAAGTAAGTGTCGGTCTATTCAATTGAGAAGAATCATTGCATTACATCCCTGTTGAAAAACATAATCGATAAATTTAGGGAAAATGGGGTTGAAAGATGATAACCCAACAGTAGAGGATTTCATTCTATAACTTCGATAAATTCAGGGGTATTCTCAAATAATGTTTCCTAGATGTTTGAAGACCAACAAATGTCCAAAGTGCTGCTTTTTCGTTCGCGTGACGGAAAGCTACCGCGTGACAGGAAGCTACCTTGCAAAAATTAAAAAATTAAATCGATGCCCTCAATACGCATTGTATAGGCCTATACGATGCGTATTACTTTTTGGTAGGGGATAATGGCAGCCTTTGGCAGACATAGAAGTTTAAACCCACCTCAATACGCATCGTATAGGTCTATACGATGCGTATTGAGGGTGTCGATTATATCCCCCAAGGTGTGCCAATAATACGACCCTGATTTCCCATATGGGGACACGTCATGTTATTAGGGACTCGATACTGGGACTGGGGTTTTGGCACACAAACCTGATTTCCCAAATATGCCTACACACGATCCTTTACCCGACTCGTATTCATTATATTATCCCGCTCCTTTCCATCTGGGTTTTGGCACACAAACCCTAATGTCGATTGTCACACCCTGACTTTTGCGGAAGCATATGATGTGTGACATGTTCAATACCATTGCATTCAATCATAATAAACAACTATATGATCAAAACGATGTTCATCCATTCATTATAAGTTTAAAATATTACAAACACCAGTTATTAAGTTTCAAACAACACAACCTTCGACTAAGTTAAAAACCAACAAAAGTGGATGACATCTAACTTGTAATTTACTTCTAGAAACAACACTCGCGCCCAAGATCCAACTTGTTACCTGAAATACATGTAATTTTGGAAAACATCAACAAAGGTTGAGCGAGTTCATGTGTTTTGTATGAGTACTGATAAGCTTGTAAACATTTGAGAGACTCCTTTGAAAACAGGTATGAAAAGCATCTATGAACAGATCGAATTAATGTTTTGCAAGGACATTAATGTATGTGAAGGCATAGGGAGTACTCAATATGAGTAGGCTTATACCCTCGTCGATTTTCCCTCGACTGTGTTGAATTCCCCTTTGACTGTGTCAATTTACCTTAACCATGTCAATTTACCTTGACTGTGTCAATTTTACCCTTGACCGTTGTCGATTTTCCCTCGACTGGGTTGATTATCTTTCATCACACTTGATCAAGGGCTCTCTTAATTTTGGTAAGAATTATATTTAAAAGAAATCTTATAATACACATTAGTACAACTGGAAGGGCATTTTCGGTAGAAGAAAAACACTTTTGGCATTGGAAATGACAAAACCCACTTGTATAGTACTAGTATCATCATCTCTCTCCTCTTTCTTCTAGTCAAATCTTTCAATACACTATTATCTCTCTCCTCTTTCTTCATCATGTGAAAGAGAAAAACTTCATGGTCTTCAATGGTGATCCTTCAATGGTGATCTTCATTTGAAGATAATTTCAGCATCATGTGGTCTGAAAAAATCACAAAGACACACGCACGAGTGTGTGTGTGAGAAGAACAATGACAAGATGAATGTTTTTAGAGAGAGAAAGTTGTTGTTTTAGATAGAGAAACAACAATCTTTATCACAAAGACACACGCACGAGTGTGTGTGTGAGAAGAAGGTTTGAAGATCTTCTTCGTGTTCATCGGACGGGTATAGGTCCGGTAAGTGTTCTTGAAATATCATTTCACACTTGATTTTTTGTTGAAGTGGTTGTTAATATGTTTTTGTGTGCTGAAAGTGTTTTAGTAATGGTTAATGGGGTATCCATGGTTAATGTTCATGTATTTTAAATAAATCGAAAACTTTAGGATGAGATTTTGAACGGGTTTTTTTGTTGGTTTGGTTGCTTGTTAGGGGCTTTTGATCTTAACACTAGCTGTTTTTTTGTTGGTTTGGGTTGCTTGTTTGGGTTTTTGATCTGAATAGTAAGTGTTTTTTGTTTGGTTGCTTGATTCACAGACTCAGGCCCATAACATGTGTTAAGCCCCCTGTTAGAATGTTATATTACGTGTGTTGATTTACAGAAACAAACCCATAAAGATATTCAATTGAAAAGCTGGATGGATGTATGCGAAGTTAATGCGTGTTCTAGTAATGGTTAATGTTCATGTATTTTAAATAAATCCAAAACTTTAGGATGAGATTTTGAACGGGTTTTTTTTGTTGGTTTGGTTGCTTGTTTGGGGCTTTTGATCTTAACAATAATTGTTTTTTTGTTGGGTTGCTTGATTTACAGAGACAGACCCATAACATGTGTTAAGCACATGTTAGAATGATATATAACGTGTGTTGATTTACAGAAACAGATCCATAAAAGATATTGAATTGACAAGTTGGATGGATGAAGGCGACGTTAATGCGGGGACATTGAATAAGTCACATCCTTTGGGAAAGAAGTCTTCGTTCATTTATAACATGTGTTGGTGGTTCATGCTGTAACAGAACACCATGATGTAACCTGACATTTGTTCATGTATAACATGTGTTAAGACCCTGTTAGAATGATATATAACGTGCGTTAACCTTTTGTTAATTAAAAAAACAAGTAATATCTATTTTATTTTTGTTGATGTTTAAAATATCCGATAATGTGGATACTGAGCATAAAACTTGTACAAGTAATAAATGTACAAGTTAGTATGTAACGTGTAATATGAAACAAGCCATTTATGGTAACACATGTACTGGTAATTTTGGAATATATAATATGAAACGGGTCATTTGTTTTGCACATTTTGGAATGTATAACATGTGTTAAGCCACTGTTATAATCTTTTTGTAACCTGACATGTATTCATGTATAAGCTAGTAGTTTACAAAACACCATGATGTGTATATACTGATCTAACATGTTAATATCGTAATCTTGTTGTAACCCACTTGTGTACATATGATAACATGTAAGCATCCATTATAACCCGACTTGTATTTATGTATATGAAAGTGGTTTGCAAAACACTATGATGTGCATGTACTGATCGTAACACGTGTACAAGTTAATAATTTAATATGGAACATACAAGTTAATATTGTAACACCGTATACCTGGGATAATATGTGTTAAGCTTCTGTTATAATCTTGGTTTAACCCAACATGGTGTCATGTATAAGCTAGGGGTTTCCAAAACACCATGATTTGTATATACATACTGTAACATGTGTTACGCGCCTGACATGTATAACGTGTGTTAAGCCTCTATTATAAGGTGTGTTAAGACTTCCAGAATGGATGCATAAACTCCAATAGTAACTTAATAACAACATAGTATACCTGATATAACGTGTGTTAAGCCTCTTTTATAACGTGTGTTAAGACTTCTAGAATGTGTTAAGTCCATACCGTTTTAACATCATGTACTAGACAAAACAATAAGACTCTCACATTACATATTACTAGTAAACGAAAATACATAGCACTAAGAAAAATGGTGGGCCGTTTACTATACCCATAACGGTATAACTGATATAACGTGTGTCAAGGCTCTATTATAACGTGTGTTAAGACTTTCAGCAAGTTACACATAACATGTGTTAGAGATTAATGTACTGGTAAACTTGTAAAAAGCTACATTGCCTACAAGCAAGTTACACAAAATGGATGCATAGAGCCCAAAAGCAACACAAATATGCTGAGGTCGACTTCAGGGCAGAAGTTCGGAAGGCCAGAACATTTTTAACAACACGTCCTAGACAAAATAATAAGAGTCTCACATTACATATTACTAGTAAACGAAAACACAGATCACTAAGAAGCGGTGGAGCTTCCATTGACGGTCTGTCTTTGCTGTTTATATGCTACCTTTACTGACTCATCTCTTGCATAAACTCCATTAACCTATTCCAACAAGCTGGTCATTAACATATATAACAAAGGGTCGTTACATATGTAGCTGTAAAAAGTGTAACATGTGTAGCTACGGGTTGTAGTAACAGGATATGCCATCTAGTAGAATCACCACCTGGTAAGGATGAAAAAAAAAGGCAAACATTTTATTGAAAATAACATCACCGAAAATCAAAGAACTCATAAAAAAAACTCAAAAGTAATGAATCTAACATCAAATCTGCTTCAAACCCATATAGATCTGAAACAACTAAGAAGCCCGGATTTTTGAAGAAAGAAATTGGGCACACAAAAATTTCTTTTTGGTCTTGATTTAAAATTTTGAAATAAACAAACAAAGCTCTGAATTTAAATCTATCAAATATCATAAAAAGTATAAATCTAAACAAATTACATAAATAACAAAAGTAAGATCTTTAAACATGTTTCTCTCACACACATTTGTGCGTGTGTTCTTGGTGTCCAGATGAACAAGATGAATATTGTTGTTTCTCTCTCCAAAACATCTGTTTTCTCTCTCTAAAAACAGAATTAAAGATGTGATGAGAGCAACACCTTACTTTATTTTCTTGAAGAGCTTCGATAATTGCTTCGATCCTCAGATTTGGTGGCTTCAATAGAAAGGAATGAGTATAAGATCTACATCTAGGTCTTTGAGAAATGGTTTGTTCAAATCTGATAAAATTGAAAAAAAAAGGTGTTCTTGATGTTTTTTAGAGAGAGAAAGATGAAGGAGTTGGTAAGAGGGTGGGGTGAAGTACAAAACTTATGATGGTGAATGAAATGACTTACAGTCATGTATTGGGGTGTGTGTATGAAATGATACAACATGTGTAAAAAGACAATCCTACCCTCCAAAGCTCTAAAATCATATGTTGATGTGGAGCAATCTAGACCACACAATAGGGTTTGCAAAGTTTTCTCAAAATCTAAGGTTTTCTATGGAGCATTACCCTATATATATATATATATAGGTACGGGACCAGGAGAAAACACCCTAAAGTGTGAGAGCGGTGAGAACGGATCCTGGCCCAACACGTGGCAGGGGGGCGCTAAATGATATGCATGGGTACAATTGTCCTTTTGTACGTTCCCTCCTTATTTCGCATTATAAATATGTTTCAAATAAAACTCCAAAGATTTCGTATTAGCAGTTACATCCTTTCCAAGCTTTCTCAGATCTATGGTGTCTAAAGTGAATTCTGTTCGACAAAGTAATATTTGATGACGTTTTCATATTTTGTTCCAGCAAATTATGCAACACATATACAATAGATATGATGTTTTGTTCTTTAATGCTTGTTTCATTGTTTTTTTTTTCAAATTAATATTTCACAATGTGTTGTATGCTTTCAATCGCGTTGTTCATGTATCCAATTTATTCGCGTTTTCATTGGTTGTTTAACAATTAGTAAGAACTGATAATTGAAGTTTTCATTATTAATTTTTATTGTCATTTGGGATCTAATATATTTCTTATGTTTTACGATAATTGGCATTTTTCTCCTGATTAGTTTTGAATATTATTGAGTAGTATTTGTAAACATCAGTTATCACTATTTGTTAATTTGTAAACATCAATTTTGTTAACTATGGCCATTTCATTATCATGTTATATTTGTTCATTATTCATGTTGTTAATTATTTTTAGTTATTCATCTCATGGCGTTTTGATTATCACGTTGTATTAATATTGTTAATTCATCATATTTGTTAATCAATCAGGTAATGGTGTTTGTATTATGGCGTTTCATTGTGGCGTTTTCAATTATATGTTTATTATGTCTTGTTTATTATTCAAGTAATGGCGTTTTCATTGATAATGTTATAAGGAGACAATTTCTATTTTTAATGGCGTTTTTCTGAAATTGTTTCTCACTGTGTTTTCTCAGACGAAGGTGTTTCTTCGAATGAAAGGTTTTGCCCCAAAACTGGTTTACCATTTATCATTCCTGATGTTAGTGAAGAGATAAAACCCAAAATGGACATGATATTCACAAGCCTTGATGATTGTTATTCAATGTATGTCACGTATGCTAAGGCTTGTGGTAGAAATGACGTTTGTAATTTGTGGTTTTGTATTTTTTGGCGTTTATATTGAGGATAAACTCAATAAGATTTTGCTTAATGAGATGGGCAATATCTGATCTTAAGGATTTTGCCCATCACATTGAGTTAAACTTTACCAAGAACAAAACTGTATCTCAAAGAAACGTCGTTTGGAATCTTTGTTGTTTGAATGTTTTGGCGTTTCTAAGTTGAATGATATTTAGTAAAATATGGCGTTTTGGGTTTGGTGTGCTCAATGGAAGGTCTGAGACGTTGTTTATATAGGATTTTTTTGGCGCGTATTTTAGGCGGGTTTTTATTATATTAAATGTTAGTAATGAAGTTCTGTCGTTTCAGTTACTGTTTGTTCAGCTTTATCGTTTAAAAACAAAGTTTGGCGTTTTATATCTAATGGCGTTTAGATTACGATGCTATGTGCTTTGTAGTTTAAGGCGAAAATTTAATGTGGAATTTAATGGCGTTTTATTCATGAGTTTGGCGTTTTGTGTGGAGAAGTCTAAAGACCTTTTTACCCTTAATGAAGTGCGTCCACGTAATAAAATTAATGTTATTTATGAAAACGCCACCGCGCCAATCTAGTCCATAGATTGTTTTGATCTGATGATCCATAAGCGTTCTCACTGTTCTCACACTTTTCACTATTTTCCCTAAATCCTGACCATATGTATATATATATATATAGTGTGAGGTTCATTGGGGAACACTAAAAAAGTGGGGAACAGCGGGGAACCGACTCAAACGAACTCCGATTAGACTCATTCCAGTGGCGTTGGAACCGTCTCGTCGAACCCTAACTAGGATCTTTTAACCCTAAACCCTAAATCATAACCCCTAAACCCTAAATATATTAGGGTTTGGCTTTTAGGGTTTAGCTTTAGGGTTTAGCCTTAGGGTTTAGCCTTAGGGTTTAGCTTTAGGGTTTAGAGTTTAGATTTAGGGTTTAGGGTTTAGCTTTAGGGTTTAGCTATAGGGATTAGCTTTAGGTTTAGCCTTTAGGGTTTAGCTTTTAGGGTTTATAGTTTAGATTTTACGGTTTAGCTTAGGTTTTAGCCTTATTTTTTAGCTTTAGGGTTTAGAGTTTAGGAGTTAGGATTTAGGGTTTAAGGTTAAGAGATCTTAGTTAGGGTTCGATGAGCCGGTTCCAACGCCGCTGGAATGAGTCCAATCGGAGTTCGTTTGAGCCGGTTCCCCACTGTTCCCCAATGAACCTTCCCCTATATATATATAGGGGAAGGTTCATTGGGGAACACTAAAACAGTGGGGAACCGGCTTAAACGAACTCCGATTGGACTCATTCCAGCGGCGTTGGAACCGGCTCGTCGAACCCTAACTAGGATCTCTTAACCTAACACCTAAATCATAACCCCTAAACCCTAAATATATTAGGGTTTGGCTTTTAGGGTTTAGCTTTAGGGTTTAGCATTAGGGTTTAGCTTTAGGGTTTAGTTTTAGGGTTTAGAGTTTAGCTTTAGGGTTTAGGGTTTAGCTTTAGGGTTTAGCGTTAGGGTTTAGCTTTAGGTGATTTGGTCATTTTAACGGTTTTGCCCCAATAGTTTAAAAATAGTCATTTTCCTCCCTGATTTTTCTAAATTATCGTCATTTTGCTCCCCGCCTCTAACTCCATCAGGGAGGATACTGGCGACAAACTCGAAAGATTAGGGAGCAAACTGGCGACAAACTCGAAAGATCAGGGAGGAAAATGGCTATTTTTAAACTATTGTAGCAAAACCGTTAAAATGACCAAACCACAGGGTGCAAAATGAAAGTTAACTCAAAAACAATGTTAGACGCTTACTGGTGTTTTAGAAAACTAATTAAAAAAGTAATTTCTGCAAGCAATTAAGGCACAAAATCTACTAACTTACCTTCATTGTAATATGAATGCGGTTCATTAATCACGCAACACTTCCAGGTAGACAACATTTGATGTGTAAACTCCGCGTTGTTTAATTTTAATGAACCAATGAAGATTGAATCTTCAATTTAGAGAACATTCTCCGTAACATGAAGACGTGTCGGGTTCTTCTACTAGTGGTATTTTAATGAAGTATTGAAGATTGAATGTGCAAACCGCAACCATTTTTTACTACAGAAACACAAGTTTTCTTTTTGAGCTTGATGGATGTCCGCTTGATGGATGTCCGTTATCTCAGTTGAGGCGTGCATTATTTAAATCTGAATATAACTAGATGTTACGTGTAACTTCATTAAACCAAGAACAAAGCCTATTTCAAAACACATGTGTTCGTAGCAGCGTTGTTTATCACCCTGTGTGAGCATTGGAAACCCGACAAATAGTCTTGCAATTATATCGTGTCAAGATGTTTCAGTTTGCACATTCAATATTCACAGTTGCATTTGGAACAAGAAGTCCAACAATCTGTTTATTATCTGTTAGCGATGGAGAAACTATTGGAATTTGTGGATTTCGGTTGGTTCAGAAACTTAGCAAGAGAAGCAACTAAAAAAGCGGTGAACGGTATTTAACGTACACACCGCATTCGAAGATCCTTGCATTAGACACAATTTGTTGGAATTTGTGGATCAACAAAAATAACTGAAATAACAGCTTCGGAATCTATTAACCCACAATTGGTTGGAACGAGGGTTTATTCTCTTTAATCTATTAGAACGATCCTTGTTTTGAGAACCTGATTCTGTTGTTCAGTACCAACAGAATGCATACACAACAGAATGCAAACACAAATAGTTCTAGTGGTCCCTAATTTGCGGAACATAATCCCAGATTGTCTAGAGAAGCGCTTTTATCATGTGTCATATGGTAACAAGAGTGTGTTGTTCCAAGATCAATTCCAATTGCAGTTTTTTCAACTTTCCTATTCCAAATGCAGCTGATGAAACCGAAGCTGTTATCCTTTGCTTTCTGCAATTCAAGCAGGCACTGATGCTAAACATACTGTTATTACATCCGAGACGATTCAAGTGAGTCATATGAAGTAAGTGTCGGTCTATTCAATTGAGAAGAATCATTGCATTACATCCCTGTTGAAAAACATAATCGATAAATTTAGGGAAAATGGGGTTGAAAGATGATAAATTTAGGGAAATTATTTTCTTTTCAACTTGAATGGGAACATGTCATCTTCAGAAATGGTTAGAGGGATTCTTGGCAAAAAAAAAAAAAAAAAAAAAAAACAACGAGTGAATTTAAAGGTTTGTCCATATCATACATGTTTTGTCCTTTAGGCCTAACCCAGTTAGTTTTTTCGGTTAAATTTGGTCATATGCTTTCACATGAGGGAATTTTTGTCAATTTAAAGGTTGCAGAAGCTTTGAGCTGTAAATCTGTCGTTGAACTTACCTTTGAATTGACAAAAATGCCCTCATGTGCAAAGCATATGACCAAATTTAACTGAAAAAACTAACTGGGTTAGTCTTAAAGGACAAAACCTTTACGATATGAAAACATAAAGGACAAAACTTATCAATTTTGAACATAAAGGACAGCGCCTGAAAATGGGTATAAAGATAAAGGACAATCCTTGAAATTCACTAAGAAAAACTCTTTTTCGGCATGTTGACCGACTGCAATTTTTGCATCAATAACATTTCGCATGAAACCTTTACATATCAACCTCGTGCCATTACACAGGCCATGTGACGGATTGATATTCTGTAACATTATTATTGGGCATCCAATTTTTAAACGAAGCTTATGAGTCGGCAAACCACTAACATTTAGCAAATTTAAGAACTCGACCGGATAGAAGTTGTGCTGATCGTCTTCAGCTTCGTCAAAACTGTAATAAACTTTTTCCTCCCCTTGAAAAATGTCAATCATTTGATTATTAATCTCGTAAACACTCTCATTTTTAGTGGACAATATTTCTCTAGATATTATATAATTTAAAGAAAATACATTATCTTCAATTGATGGAAAGATGGCATTGATCAATTCTTTTATAGAGTTTTCTCTATTGTTGCACTGAATTGTCATGTCATCGGGTATGCGAATATAGTTTCCTTCGATTGGTTCTTTAGTTCCATCACCGACTCTTAAAAGAAATTCAGAAAACCATGGATCTTTCAACGCTCTCATATTTATGGTCAACCGCATCTTTTAGTCAAAGACCCAAGAGGTGACATTCGTAGGCTGGAGTCTACAATCTGTGCTCGAGTGCCACGTTTAATAACCGGCAACACCTGTCTGAAGTCACCTCCCATAACCATTATCTTCCCACAAAATGGGAGACTAACACCTATAATGTCTTGCAATGTACGATCGACTGCCTCTATCGCCTGTCGTTTAGCCATCGACGCTTCATCCCATATGATTATTTTAGCAGACCGAATTAGTTTAGTGGCCCCACTCTATTTTTTGATATTGTACATTGAATTATTTTCAAGATTAATAGGAATCTTGAATCTCGAGTGAGCCGTTCTACCTCCTGGCATATTATTAACCGCATCACCTGATGAAGCTGTTACGAGTAATAAGACCAAGTGACCGAATTTCAGCAAGCAAGGCATTGTACAAAAGTGTTTTTCCAGTTTCACCTGGACCATCCATAAAGAAGACGCGTGGAAGATCATTATCAACATGCATCATGATCTCGTCAAACACGTTTTTTTGGTCCGGATTAAGTGAATCTTTGGTACTCAAGTGTTCAGGTTCCAAAACAATCCCATACTCCTCTTGTAACTCACGATAACCTACATCCTGTAAGTTAACATCGTCTGTTATGTTAGGAAGGTTGAATTCATTGATATTTTTACCCATGGATTGTAGAAAGACACTTATTTCGGTAAGAATCATATTTTGAACTCGTTCGATACTTTCACAGTGTAACCGATGATCTTCGTATATTGAATCAAAGTGGTCATTCCATAACTTTCGAATATCTCTAGGTTGGCAAAAAATCATTATGGTCGCAAATAACCTTCTAAGAGCATTGGGAAACTAAAATAGAGAGGCTTCTTCGAAACATTGTGAAATATTTTTATCATCTTCTATTAAGCCCATCTCAAGAGCTTCTTTTCAAAATGTCTGACACCTTTGCCCATTAACTGTGCAAAGATGTTCAAAAGAAGTAGGCCCTTTGACATTTGACAAAAGTAGGGGTAAGTAGTACCTTTCTCCTTCGGCTGGATTAGCGGAAACGATACAACCTCTTTGTTTTTTACCGAAACGACGATTCCAACGGCGTGTGCTTCATTCCACGTGAAGTGTTTTGGAAAATCTTTATACAAATATAGCCTTGTTGTTTCATCGATTCTATTTTTCTCAAAAAATGTTGTTAGCATGGTTCTCTTATCCCTTTCCCTATCAACAATATTAGACATTGTAGGTCCCGTGAGCCGTATGGATCGTAACAGAATCGTCGATCCAACCTAGAGTGCGGAATCCTCTAGATCAGATTTAACAGAAAACGTGTAGGAAAACCGAAATCACTTTAAACCCGATCTTTATTGATTATCTTCCAACGATTACAATCAATCAAGATCCTAATTCGTCCAAGCCTTTGTCTTTCACGAATTCTCTCCAAGAGTGATTAGATGATTAACCTAAACCCTAATGCCAAGCTTTGTTTATATAGGACAAAGCTTTGCATATGGGCTAGGTCATGGGCTAGGCCCATTTCGCCTACCATCCCCCTATGTGGGTTTAGTTTGGCCCAATCACTCTTAATTAACTATTACAAAGCTAAACCCGCTAACTGTTTATCGTTTTACTAATTACAAGATATCCAAAGACCAAATCTAAGCTGTTGTCACAAATATGCACCAACAAACTCCCCTTGACAATAGCTCGCAAAGGTAACTTCAGTCTTCAGAATCTCACAATCTTTTGGTCTTTGGATAGCTTCAGCTTTAACAGCTTCTGTCAGCAACAGACTCCCCCTAAGCTGATGCATCCAATCACCAAATCTTCAAAAACTTTAGCGTTAGAGTAAACTCCAGTTCAGCTTTTGTATAGCACTCTTCAATTCTTCAACTTTGTCTGCAATGTAGAAAGGAGGGTCTACCATGCATCCAATCAAACTCTCATCTTCACAGCAACTTCTCAGTAACATAGTAACTTTTCAGCAACACAGCAACTTCTTCGCAACACACTGCTTCAATCTGTATACTATAGAACAAACATCTCGAGAAACCATAAGAATTTTTCAACATAAGTTAAACAAATTATTATTATTCAAGAGATTTGTTAAACTGTATAACTGATTAAGCACTTTCCAATTCAACACCAACACGCACAATTTTTAAACAAACATCCCATAACCTGCATCATTTCAAAATTTTGAACCCACTTACTAACACCGTCTCCCCCTATCAGTAACAATTCCTCCAAGAATAACAGTTTCCCGTACATTAAGAATTTTTAACAGAAAAAGACACTATTTATGTATTTTTGGATTTTCTGAAAGCAAATAAATACGAAAAGCAATAAACACTCTATTTTTGTGAGAATCACCGGTAAGAAGATCATATCAGCACAATCAAACTGTTTCACACTATTAGATAATTCTTTATTTAAATTTTCGTGAAAAGCAGTTCAAGACGATTACCAGTATGTTTGTCCACTTAAATAAATGCATGAACATTTCAAGTACCATTACCATATGATACGTTAAGGTAATTTTATATCTGATATACTAGTGTGTCCCACTTCAGGATATACCCCCGCGATCAAGGTATGCACAAAGATTCATCGTAGTAGGTGAGTATACTAATGTCATTCTTTAAGATATCCTGACAGTGCCTAGGTCTGCATATAATCTGTTTTATCATGTTTTGATTGCTTAACAATGAACACCCAAATAAATACTAATCAAATCCTGGAAATATAAACAACACACTCTATCATGCAAGTATCTTCCCTACCACATATTTCACAAGTCCAATCCAGATTTCTGAAATCTTAACTGGGAATAGGTTGAGAAGAGAACAGAATAGATCTTTAGGAGAGATAGTATAATATACAGATTAAATGAGTTTTTCTCAGTTTGATATAGGTTTCTTGGGTTTCTTTTGGGCACTTGAGGGCCTCTTTCGGGTGTATTAGATCTATAGCGCGACAACGTACAGCTAGGTCAGCATGTATCTGGATGCAGCAGAAGCTGTCGTTGCCTAGCACCTCCAGGTCAGCATATATCTGGATGCAGCAGAGGAGGTACACGACTTTTTTCAGAGAAGATTTCAGAATCAGATCAAAATTGTGTGTATCGGGACAACATATAGACATTCAAATAGAAATGAGCTAATTCCAAGTGACTTTCTTTCCTGGGGTCATGTACAATTTTAGTTCTAAACAGAAGGACAGTCAAGATATCCCCAGATGAAATAACAGTATAAAGACCCAAAACTTCAGATTTTGGCAATCTATCAACACAAGATTTAAGGTCATTAAACCATACACCACTGATGTGTTCCCCACTCATACTCAGTGCATTTATGTTTATATCACATTGGTAAGTTGATTATTTCATGCTTTTGCCTACTGGTATATCATATGATGAAGCTACTATCACACTTAAGCATTTTAATCCAGTTCGAGTGTGACAGTCTAACTTGCTGATGTACTATCATTTCTTCTTTTTCACACAGTGATAACTCATTTTTGATTTTCTATTTTCGATTTTTTAATGTTTTTGTTGTTTTGATTTTTAAGAAAGCAGTAAACTATTTACAAAATTCTTATGAAAAACCTGTTATTCAGGATTCCTCATCCCGTTGAGTTCAACTAAGTGTTCAAAGCGAGCTCGATCAAAAGCTTTAGTGTAAAGATCAGCAAGGTTATCTTCTGTGTCGACTCGGTGCAATTCAATTAGTCGTTTTTCAGCACAATCCCGTATAAAGTGATGACGTATGTCAATATGTTTAGTTCTACTGTGCTTTATGGGATTGTTTGTGATTGATATAGTGGCATTATTATCTATCATAATAGGAGTACGAGTGAAATCCAAACCGTAATCGCGCATCTGCTATTGAATCCAGAGAACCTGAGAGCAACACCCGCAGCAATATATTCAGCTTCACACGTAGATGTAGACACACAAGATTGCTTCTTGCATTGCCAAGACACGATCCTGCCTCCCAAGAACTGACAACCACCTGTTGTAGACTTCCTGTTTGAGTTGCTTCCTCCAAAGTCTGAATCGGTGTAAGCAACGAACCTCAAATCACTATCAGCTGGATACCACAACCCAAGTTTAGGTTTCCCCTTCAAGTAACGAAGAATACGCCTCACTGCTTTCATGTGTGACTCTTTTGGATTCGCTTGATATCTGGCACACAAGCATACGGCAAACATTATGTCAGGTCTTGAAGCAGTCAAGTACATTAGAGAACCAATCATCGCCCAGTATTGAGTAGGATCAACATCTTCAGTGCTTTCATGATCTGGGCCAAGATTGTGATTTTCGCAAACGGGTGTGTTGAAAGTAGAGCAATCATTCATTTTGAACCGATCCAAAATGTCATACACATACTTCGTTTGATGAATAAACATCCCATCCTCCTTCTGTTCAACTTGTAATCCCAGAAAATATGACAGCTCACCCATAGCGCTCATTTCAAACTTACTCTTCATCACCTGTTCAAACTCTTTACACATGTTCACATCAGATGACCCAAAGATGATGTTATCCACGTATACCTGTACCAACAGAAAATCTTTCTTTTTCCTCTTTATGAACAATGTACTGTCTATCTGACCCCTTTCAAAACCATTCTTGAGCAGATGTGTAGACAGTGTCTCGTACCACGCCCTGGGAGCTTGATGTAACCCATACAAAGCCTTATCAAGTTTGTAAACTCGATCTGGATAGTCTGGATCAACGAACCCATCTGGTTGTGAGACATACACCACTTCTTGGACTTGACCGTAAAGAAATGCACTCTTCACGTCTAGTTGGTAAACTTTAAAGCCCTTGAATGAAGTGAAAGCTAGAAACAACCTAATTGCCTCCAACCTTGCCACTGGTGCAAACACCTCATTGTAATCTATCCCTTCTTGCTGATTAAAAACTTTGACAACCAACCGAGCCTTGTTGCGCGTTACAATCCCTCTTTCATCCTTCTTGCACCTAAATACCCATTTAGTGCCAATTTCTCTTTCACCTTTAGGAAGGTCCACTAACTCCCAAACCTTCAACTTCGCAAACTGGGCCAACTCTTCTTGCATAGCTTCAACCCATGAATTGTCTTTAAGAGCCATATGAATGTTCTTCGGCTCCTCTTGGGAAATAAAGCAACTGTACAAGCATTCATTCACTATCCCAGTCTTCTCAATCGAAACAAATAACCCAGAATTTGCTGCTATGCTTCTTCTCGTCTGAACACCTGCAGTAGGATCTCCAAGTATCATGTCAACTGGATGATCTCTATTTGCTCGTGTAGAAGCAACTGCATCAACTTCAAGATTATCACCCAGGTTTGATCCAACCTCCCCCTGAATATTCTGATTTGCAAACGGATTAACAAACTCCTCCCCCTGAATAGGTTCAGAGTCACTATCGCTTGAATCAGGATTAGCAGCACCTTGGGAAGATTCCGGAGCATCTGTCACATCAACATTCGATCTAGGCAGAAACTCGCCTTCATCGTCTTCACCAATCATTGTTTGAATTAGCTGAGAACCATCTACATCAGAAACCTCAGGAATATTAAATGATTTAAACACACTTTCATAATCATATAATATAGCAGGACCACTCGTTGATTGTTGAGGTTTGTAGGAAGTAATTTCCACATTAAAAACAACCTCAATTTTACCAGTTTTGAGATTAAAAACCCTTTTATTCGGTGTGCCAGGCATGTAACCTAGAAAGTAGCCTTCGTCAGCCACCTCACCGAATTTTTGTTTATCTTTGTTTCGCACAATGGTGCAGGGTAATTCAAATGGTTCAAAGCCTGTTAAGTTTGGTTTTTCGTTAAACATAAGTTCATGACATGTTTTGTTAAAACGTTTAACGGTTAAAACTTTGTTTAGGACGTAGCAAGCTGTATTCACAGCTTCTCCCCAGAAAAGAACTGGTAGCTTTGAATCTGAAAGCATAGTCCTAGCGGCTTCAATCAACGTCCTGTTTTTCCTCTCAGCGACTCCATTCTGTTGAGGAGTATAAGGAGCAGAATATTGATGTTCAATTCCCTTTCGAAGACAGTAGAGATCCAGAATCCGATTCTTGAACTCCGTGCCATTATCACTCCTTATCCTCTTAATCCTTGCATCATGGACGTTTTCCAATTTCGTAAAAAGATCTATCAGCATCTCCGCTGTCTCATCTTTTGTACCTAAAAAGAAAACCCATGAATAACGTGAGTAATAATCAGTGACAACCAGACAGTAGTACTTTCCACCTATGCTCCTCACGTTCACTGGACCGAATAAATCCATGTGAAGTAATTCATAAGGGGCATTAATGGAATTTACTGTTTTAGACTTATGAGGTTTCTTGTGTTGTTTTCCCTTTTGATATGGAAGACATTTATCTTCCACTTGAAACCTCAGCAATGGAACCCCTTTCACTAGCTCATTCTTTATGATATAATTCATTTTGCGGTAGTGAATGTGGGCCATGCGTCTGTGCCACAACATAGATTCAGCTTCAGATGCTTTTGACATCAAACACGCCACCGCTGCAGTCGGATCCTTGGCACCCATGTCCATGACATAAGTATCATTTTTCCTTGGTGCACGCATTACTATCCAATCGTCCGGAATGACCAAACCCGGTTTCAACACCAATGCCTCAGTTTTGGTAAAATGGACCGAGTGACCCTTGTCGCAGACTTGAGACATGCTCATCAGATTGTGTTTAAGCTGCTCAACATAGTTCACTTTGTCCAATGTGATCTTCCCATTCGTCACTTTTCCTCGTCCAGTAATCCTACCACCGTTAGCACCAGCAAAATTTACATGTCCACCATCATATTCTTCAAATTCAGAAAACAACCTCGCATCCCCCGTCATGTGCCTAGAGCAGCCACTATCAACATACCATAAGTTGATAATCCTCCTTAGCAGCTCCTGCACACACCAACCAAAAGATTAGTTAGATTGGGGGACCCAAGCCTTAATGGTCTTGGGTCTTCCAGATTCATCAACTATAGGAACATCCATCCAGTATCCATCACTCCTAGCTGGAGTCTTGGATCTTGGGCCTGTTGATGGAAATGGGGCATGATTTCCATAAGGTCTCTGGTCCTGAGGGTACCTATTTGTGTTTGGACTATGTGACCTTTGAAAATTTTGATTTTGATTCCAAGAACCTTGATTGTAATTTCTAAAGCCATTGTTATAAAAAGTTCGACCACCATTATTTTGGTATCGATTTTGATATTGACCTTGACTTCTGAAATTATTTGAATTTTGATTTTTCATTCTTGGTGAGTTACTTCTAGGTCTTTCATATCTGCCTGATGTAGATTCAGGCTGAAATCTTGGTTGATTTCTTTGAAAACGAGGAACTTGTGGAGTTCCTTTTTCAGCCTTATCTACACCACCAGCAACACCCGGTTGTTGCTTTGGAGTAGATTTCTTTGGAGAATTTGAGACTTTCTCCTCATTATCACCTTGCTTCTCAGGTGATTTCCCTCTTTGTTTCTCACTAACTTGTGCTTCAACCTTTTTGTTAGGACAGCAGCTAGCTACATGTCCCTTTGTGTGACATTTGAAGCACGATCTCTTTTTCGAAGACTTCTCAGCTGAAGCCTTTGAACTAGATTCTGGTTTTGATGATGATGCCTTAGAAGGATTTGGTTCAGTTTGCTTAGTTTCAAGATTTTCTATGTTCTTATTTTTTGCAAACTTTAAATTTGATTCGTTTTCAATAACAGCTGTTTCGTTTTTCATGTCACTTCCTTGAACAAAATTAACCTTTTTAACAAAAGTTGGATTTTTATTCGTAGGATTTGAGTTTTTCTTTTTCAAAACAGGTTTGCTGTTATTTTCCTTCTTAGCATCATTATCTTCAGACACATCACCTTGACTAGATGTGAAACTACTTGGTGATGTTGACAGAAAGTCTGTGAACTCATCTTCATCAGGCAAGAAAGAATAGTCATGACTAAAAGGAGGTGAGACTTCATTGAATCCCTTGAATCCCACACTGGTCTTGTCATTACTCTTCTTTAACCCACCCATCATGTGTTTCATAACAAAAGTAGAATCCCTGAATTGACCTAATTTCTTTTCAAGTTCAACAATTTTGAGTTGTGCATCTGACAACTCTTTGCATTTTTCAGAAATCTCTTTTGTTTTCTCAGCCATCATGTCATGAGCTAAGTCTATGACTTGAAGTTTTTCGTTTAGTTTGCTGGTTAAAACTTCAATTTCAGCCTCATAGCCTTTTATCTTTTTCAAATATGATGACTCGTTTCTTTTAGCAAAGAAATTTGATTCTTTAACGTTAGATATTTCGCTCACCATACTTTTGTTTTGAGTTGACAACCTGTCAACTTCACCCTGTAATTCACGACACTTTAAACAAACAGAAGTAGCAGAGTTACTTACCTCTCCTGTCGATTTGTCTGAGTTAGCCATAAGAGCAGCAAGTTGAGCTTCCATTCTTTTGATGATCTCATCTTTAGCTTCGTCTTCCCTTTCATGCTTAGACTTTGGCTTTTCTTTTTCAGCATCAGTTGTCTGATCAGTCTTATCTACCTCAGCTTCACTTTTCTTTTCAACTTCAGCATTCACGTTAGCTTCAGCATCATCAACGGGTACAATCTCTGCCATGAATGCTTGAGTGACATTCTCATCATTTTCCAAATGAATACTCCAGTCTTATGAACCTTCTCGAGCAGTAGAGATCAATGCCCTTGAGTTAGAGTTGTTGGAAGCATTCCTGTTGTTTGAATTCTGACTCGACGTCTCTTGCTTTTGTTTTTGACATTCTCTAGCGAAATGTCCATAACTTTGACAGTTAAAGCACCTTACTTTGGTCTTGTCAAAACCAACAGTTTTTCCCACAAACTTCCTTCCAGTTCTGTTCATGAACCTCTTCACACGTCTGGTAATCATGGCCATTTGCCATTGCAAATCCATATCTTCAAGATCATCAGGGTCAATCTGATCGTAATCTTCATCTAAAACGGCAGGATCAGATATCTTTCCCTGAATGTAGTTTTCATAAGAAGCAACAAACGAAGCAAGTAGAGCAAGATGTTCTTCAGCAGACTTCACACTCATTGGCATCGACTTTGAACTACTACTTTGCTTAGCAGTTGATGTTCTCTTAGCTCCAGTTGATCCTCCCAATGCAGCCACAAAACACACATCACCATCCTCATTTACTGTGACCTTCTCATTTTCACGCGACAGAAAAGCAGTGGCAGAGTCGCTAGAAGCATCGTGAGATGAAGAAGATGTAAGCCCATTGTAAATCCCTGGATCTTGAACCTGATCATATCCAGTGTTCTTCTTCATGCTGAGCTCATAAGCTCTTAGCTTTCCAACTACTTCTTCCAGCTCTTTTGTTTCATAAACAGCTTCTCCCTTTATCATGAGGGTGTAAATATCCCATTTAGCAGGTAGAGCATCAAGCAGCTTGTCATTTTTCTCTATGTCAGTATAGCAATCTATATCATAATTGTCTAATTCTGACATCAGATGGTAGTATCGAGTGATGACGTCCTCAAGTGACTCATTTTTCATGTACTTGAACACAGCAAACTGCTTTTTCAATAGATCAACTTTGTTCTTCTTTACATCAGGATTTCCCTCATATCTCTTCTCTAGTGCATCCCACATTTCCTTTGAAGTAGTGTACTTCTTAAAGGTATGTTTGATGCCATCAGGTAAAGACATTTTGATGGCAGCCAAGGCTCTCTTTTCAGCCTCATACATTTTCTTTTGTTCGGCATCCATATCAACATAAGCAGTTATACGTTGTCTTCCCTCAAACTCATGAGTTGGGTTCACATACCCATCGTCTATACATATCCACATACGAGTGTCCTGGTATTCAACAAATGATTGAAACCTATCCTTCCATGTCAAGTAGTTCTCCACCTTCATCATCTTAAGTGGTTTGTTCGTTGTGCCTACCTCATGTTCCATCCTTAAGAGTTCGTTTAATTTAGACATGTTCGACATTTTAACTTAATGCAGACTGGTAAAACCGTACAATTTTAATCCGAAACCTGTTTTTACCAAGTTATACCGTTAGATTCGTCTCGAGATTCCGATTCCAATGATATATAATGTCAAAAACCTATTTCGGGATTTTCCAGAGTCTTTTTTTCCCCCTAAAAATCCAACGATTCCAACGGTGCGAACGGTTTCCTGTGACGAGTTACGCGAGCCAATAAAAATTCCACCCTTTCCGAAATGGTCAGAAAAGGTCCGAAATGGTTAATGGTTATCCGTAATGGTCCGAAATGGTTATGTTTATCCGAAATGGTCAGTGTTGATCCGAAATGACCACCTTTTGATCCGAAATGATGCACTCTGATCCGAAATGAAGTCAAGCTGGTCCGAAATCAAATCTATCTGATCCGAAATCAACTGTTTAATCCGGAATGCACGTCAATCTTGTCCGGAATGCAAGTTTCTGATCCGAAATTCAAGTCTGAAGATCCGTAATGCAATCAAAAGATCCGAAATGGTCCGAAATTACTACTGATCAATCCGAAATCCTTGTGACTAATCCGTAATGAGTGATTTCTGGTCTGAAATTGCTTGTTTCAATCCGAAATCCAAGTGTTTTGGTCCGAAATGACCCGAAATACTTGATGTTTATCCGAAATCAACAGCAGTTCACGAACACAGCCTCCAAAAATGCCCGAAACTTCGATTTTTCTGCAGAAAACGATTCTGAACCAAGCCAATCAAGAGCCGAATGCTCTGATACCAATTGTAGGTCCCGTGAGCCGTATGGATCGTAATAGAATCGTCGATCCAACCTAGAGTGCGGAATCCTCTAGATCAGATTTAACAGAAAACGTGTAGGAAAACCGAAATCACTTTAAACCCGATCTTTATTGATTATCTTCCAACGATTACAATCAATCAAGATCCTAATTCGTCCAAGCCTTTGTCTTTCACGAATTCTCTCCAAGAGTGATTAGATGATTAACCTAAACCCTAATGCCAAGCTTTGTTTATATAGGACAAAGCTTTGCATATGGGCTAGGTCATGGGCTAGGCCCATTTCGCCTACCATCCCCCTATGTGGGTTTGGTTTGGCCCAATCACTCTTAATTAACTATTACAAAGCTAAACCCGCTAACTGTTTATCATTTTACTAATTACAAGATATCCAAAGACCAAATCTAAGCTGTTGTCACAAATATGCACCAACAGACATAATGTCATCATCTCTAAATCTAACCATTTGATTATTTTGGAGATGAAGTTGTAAGGCTAGAACATAAGGAAAGATTTGAGAACGAGAGAAAGAAAAAATGTGCAACATAGCCTCTGGGGGCGATATGTAGTGTGCATCTTGAAATATCTTTGTCTCATTAATAAACAACCCCTTGCTCACTTTGATCAACTTGGATAACCTGTTTGTCATGTCCTTTATAAACATATTTGAAAATAAATTTCACAGATTTTATACTTGAGCAAACTTCAACATTGACGTGGCAGTTAAACATCATCAAAAGCCTTGGGTTATAGGGACCACCCATCTACTATCAAGTGTTTTTCCTGGTATGTCCAGTTCTATTCTAGTGTCTCTCCTTCGATACAACGAATATGCATCTTCTCCTTGTGTTGTCTGTTCATTAAATTGTCCAGGATAGCGAGAACGACAAATTTTTGGATCACCTTGCATACAAGGACTGCTTAATAGTAAATTGCCACAAGGACCGTGAATCATGTGCTTGACAACAATCTCATGCAATTTGGGATGTCGTAGTTTGTTAGGAATTTCAGCACACACAACCTTATCATAATGGTCTGCGTTATTGATTTTGTCTTGCGGATATATAATAAGGAGAAAATGTGTGTGCGGGAAACGACGTTTTTGATATTCGAAGACATAAACGTGTGCCATAACTTCCCTAAGGATACGTTTCTTGAAGAGTTGTTCCTTAAGATCTTCTAATTTAGCCCGAAACACTCTTGAAACAAGGTCTGGATGATCTTGTTTAGTTTGACCAACATGTAAATTATCACATATCTCAGGCCACTTAGGATTACACGTCATTATAAGGAATAAATCAGGCTTTTCTTCATCTTGAACTAAAGTCATCGCATCTAGGAACCGACATCGCATGTCTCAAGGCCCTTCGATGAAAGATGCAGGCAACACAATTTTTTCCCGACTCTGTTTGCATGAACCTCACCAGCATTAACGCAATCCACAATACCCTGGTACAAGTCGGCCCGTATCTTAGCCTGGTTTCTCTCACAAAATTCTAAACGTGACATCTCAAATTTTATGTAAACATCTACCACAAACTATTGTAGCAGTCTACCACCGAACAGAAGCACGTTTTCGGTAGATTGAATCTGGAACTTGTAACAGTAGTACTCTCGCATAGCCACGGTTGTTGTATCACTTCGTGCGTTAGCCTCTGAATGATGAAGATATTTAAAAAACAAACAGTTAATTAAAATAATACGCATTATGGTATTTTTATGATCATCACTTAAAAAGGATAATAAATTGTTGGTACCTTCCATTTCTCCTTCGATGTTGTCATTGTTGGGGACCTCATTGATTAATACTCCATGACGTGGTATGTTAGCATGCCAACCCGACTCATCATTAGGAAAAAAAATAGAGGATACGACAATGGATCGTAACAACTGAAGTATGGCTGAATAGTTTGGCTATATTTAAACCTATCGTACACAACAATACTTCGTTTATACAAACTGATATTGTCATTACCTTCAACCGAAATACCAACAACCTATATAATCGTGCACTATTGTCACACCCCGATATTTCCACGTGTTACCGGTGGGCCCGGTGGGGAGTATCGTGAAGTAGTTGATATCATCATAAGTCAAACAACACAATATATAAATGCACAGCGGAAGCAAAGATAGATTCATTTCAACTTTAATACATTGTAATATTAAATATCACGAAATAGTTGAAACGGATCCACAGGCGGATCAAAATAAAAGAAGATATTGTTCAACAGTTTTATTGACATCCAAGCTTGCGAGACTTATTGTGGACGCTAGAAGACAGCCAGCCTAGTACGAGTAGTACCTGCACTCAACCTTTTGGAAAATACGTCAGTTTACACTGGTAAATACAATTTAACTGACTCATTTTGAAAAGGTTTAAAAATTGATTTGAATGCATGTGGCACAAAACATTTTATAACTTGAGATAATTATGTGAATATAATCTTGTAAGTGAATTACAAGTTTCTTATGCGTTCAGTAGCCCGATCCGTAGACCGAGTTAAAGATTAATAGACACACCACATTACTTGGTTAGGCACTGACGGGTGTACGCCTACACCCCGTGCTTAGGTCGTGGCCATCTCGTAAGATGATGCCAAGGATATCCGGGACACGGTCATTAACCCCACAAAGGCTTTAAGCAAACAAAACATTTCAAAACTTAGCATATCAATGATTTAACCTCTATTCGATTAAAGATTCAATGCCAGACCAAGCGGTATTTTATATACCGTACCCCAAGCCCGTATAGGGAAAATAAGTTAAAAGTATTTACCTTTGTAAGTATAAATCACAATTAGCGAGTGCGGGTAGCTTTTACTGGTTCTCCTATTCTGGAACAAAGGTTTATAATAACCTATTAGATTTCTAACGGGTCTTTATTTAAGCCTAAGCTTAGACCGGTTAGTTTTAAAGGAAGATACGGTTCAAACGCACGATTAAGCGAAGACCGGAATGGAATGTTATTTAGAACCGACAAGTTTGGAGACTTGTATAATATGGGTAAACTAAATACATTCTGTATTTTGAGACAGGAATGATAAGGTTTGACCCGTTTCGGTCAATTTATGCAAACTAGTTACATAAACCGAACCGAACGCGAAAAGGGCGTAACGGGTAACCAAATGAGTCATATGCAAGTTTTCTAAGTTAATATACCTTAAATATGTTGTGACATCAGTAAGACATCTTCTATTATGCCCGGAATGGATTTAAACTCAAATTATGCCTCATGAGGGCATTTTGGTCATTTAAAAGATTATAAAAGCGTTTAATTAGTAATCTGAGTTACAGGTCTGATTTATACAGTAAATACACTTAATTTAATAACTTATAATAGTATGGTATGACCTATATGTGAAACTTATTATATAAAACCAAACTATGCACCTTAGGGGTATTTTGGTAATTTCACTTAGGCTAAAAGGGTCAAAACTGGGAACCTGAGTTTAAAAAAACTTTTACTTAGTGTTACTATATAAAAATATACTAAAAATATCAGTAGGTATCAACCTTATATGTTTAATTTGGTTTTAGTACATACTATGCGTTAAAAACGCTTAAAAAGGTGATTTGGAGCCATTTCCGGGTTTTCACAGGAAAGCTGATATTTTTATAATTCCAGAAGGCTCAAAATATTTTATTTATCAAATAAAATCAGTAGAAAAAGGTTTGGGGTCAAAAGGATTTGTAAAACTCATTTTATGGCTTAAAATGGCAAAATCGGCATTAACCGAATCAAACTTAGAGACCTATGTTATGCTCAGCCAAAAATTAAATAAAAATCTTCAAAAATCCTAAAGTATTATATTACATCAGTGGGTAAAAATTTTGATATTAAAAAGTGGGTTTAAATAGGCTATACGCTAATTATGTCGTTTAATTAACATTAAGCTTTTCAAATTACGCTAATGATCATAACTCTTAATCTAGACCTCAAACTGATGTCAAATTTTAGGTGCAAGTTTATAAATCAGTAACTAAGGTTTCTACTCTTTCACTTTTTCAAAAATCACGTTTTATAGTCAAAAGGGCATAATAGTCAACATTTAAGCACTTAACGGAAACATGCATATGAATCGGATAACTAATGAACCAAGTTGTATAATCTCAGAGAGTTATACTTATATGAAACCTGGTCCAAATGAAGCTCTAAGGCAATCCTAAACTTGGCTTAAACGGGTCAGAACTGAAAGTCAAAGCAAAGGTCAAACTATGCGACTTTCGGTTCCAAACCGAGCCTAAACTGAAAATTGTCGAGTTGAACATGTTGGGACATGTTCTTACATTAGTTACCAAGTTATATCAATGATCAAACAGGTTGCATGTATCCTACATTGCCAATTATGCTTTAATTTGAAAATAACATTCTGTTGACTTTTTAAAGTAAGGTTTGACTCGACAATTAACATAGTTAGAGTGGAAATCTGAAAATACCCTTTTAAGGGTTTATTACCCACCTAAATACCTACTTATAGATACTTTTAATTCGTGATTTGACTGAGCACATATTAATTAATCACGAATTCAAACCTTAGTTACGACGGTTTGACTTTTAGCTAATTAACTAAGCTAAACTAAATTAGAAAGGGTTAAGGATACTTACAAATGTCCTAATTATGATTAGGGACCACTAGGAAGGTTGCTTGCTGACCAGAGAGCTCCAGAAAGTAAGTTGTGAATGTTGCAAATGCAAGTGCCCAAATGTTGCAACTTTGTATCTCTTATATAGGCCCTTAAATTCAAGTAGATCATGCCATGTAACTCTAGTGATGTTATAAGATCATCCCAGGTGTGCCTAGGATGCTAAAAACCACCTAGAGAGTCCCTAATTTTCGAATACCACCCAAAAGAGGCGGTGTAACCGGTTATACAGGCAGCTGTCCTGAAAAACGCCCAGATGCATACCTTGCGCACCTCAACATTCTGGGTGTTGAGGTCCGTAAGCAGTCTTGCGCACCTCAACGTTCTCGGTGTTGAGGTCCGTAAGCTTTCTCCAGAGGACAAAATTTTGTTTTAATTCAGGCTATGACCATGCAACACTTACATCTCCGAATCTCATGCATTATAATCAGAATGGGGACCATGTTTTCAGCCATTGCATGTCTAGGCATGTATTTACACACTTTGGCACTTTGTGGGAGGTTTAAGTTGACGGAAATACCAAGAGTTTCACATTGGGTCCATGTCTAAGGTTGTAACCAATTTATTATTTAGGTTGGCCAGATTTATAAACATAATTCAGATGTTGATAAAATATATTTTGGTTAGGGATTTATAAATAGGTCGCTCAGAGGTATAAATTAACATGTCGACGTTTTTAAATCCTACCGTACATCTTTATCCGGATCCGTTTTTATAACACGTTCGCATAACATGACACGTGTCTTTATTTCACTGGACATGAATTTTCGAGGTGTTACATCCTCACCCCCTTAAAAGAAATCTCGACCTCGAGATTTATTGGAACAAATGAGGGTATTTTTCCTTCATGGTAGATTCTACCTCCCAAGTATATTCGGGACCTCTGCGGGCATCCCATTTGACCTTTACGATAGGCACATGCTTCCTTCGAAGCTTCTTTACCTGTCGATCCTCAATCGACAATGGTTTTTCCACAAATTTCAAGCTTTCATCTATATGCACATCCGTATGTGGTATGACTAGCGAGTCATCAGCTAGGCATTTCTTCAGATTGCAGATGTGAAAAACATTGTGGATAGCACTGAGCTCTTCAGGCAAGTTTAACTTATAAGCCACTGACCCAACACATTCGATAACCTCGAATGGTCCTATATACCTTGGGCTTAACTTACCCTTCTTACCAAATCACATCACCCCTTTCCAGGGTGATACCTTAAGGAAAACTTTATCAACAACCTCAAACTTTAGAGATTTACGCTTTGGATAAGCGTAGCTTTTCTGCCTATCCCTGGCAGCTTTCAAGCGATCGCGAATCTGGACAATCTTGTCCGTCGTTTCAAAGACCAAATCAGGTCCTGATAATTGAACTTCTCCTACTTCCACCCAACAAATAGGTGTTCTGCATTTTACCATATAATGCCTCAAAAGGCGCAGCCTTAATACTAGTATGGTAGATATTGTTATAGGAGAACTCGATCAATGGCAGGTGGTTATCCCAACTACCACCTAAATCAATCACACATGCACGTAGCATGTCTTCCAATGTTTGGATGGTATGCTCACTCTGTCCGTCCGTCTGTGGGTGGTAAGCCGTACTAAAGTTTAAGCGCGTGCCTAAAGACTGTTGGAAACTTTTCCAAAAATGAGAGGTGTATCTCGTATCTCTGTCAGAGATAATCGACACTGGTACACCATGCAGAGCTACAATCTTATCTACGTACAATTGAGCTAACATGTCGGAGCTGTAAGTTTCTTTAATGGGTAGGAAGTGTGCTGACTTAGTCAGTCTATCTACTATCACCCATATAGTATCATTTCCTTTCCTTGTCCTCGGCAGCTTGGTGATGAAATCCATTGTCACCATCTCCCACTTCCATGTGGGAAGTTCAGGCTGTTGTAGCAGACCTGACGGCTTCTGATGCTCAGCTTTGACTTGCGCACATGTCAAACATTTAGCTACATAGGCAGCTACAGACTTTTTCAAGCCTATCCACCAGTAATTTGCCTTTAGATCCTGGTACATCTTATCAACTCCAGGATGAACGGAATATTTGGAACTGTGGGCTTCCTGGAGGATAACATCTCGAAGTCCTCCATAAACTGGAACCCATATTCGTCCATTCAATCTTAGCATTCCGTCCTTGTCATAGGATAACTGCTCCTCAGTTACTCCTAGCTTTTCTTCAGGATAGTTAGCTTCCAACACAGCTTCCTTCTGTGCAGCTAACACCCTTTCGTTCAAACTATTCTTTATTTCAATGCTCTTGGCATTCATTCTTATCGGCTTCACTCTTTCCTTCCTGCTTAAGGCGTCAGCAACTACATTTGCCTTGCCTGGATGGTATCTTATCTCACAATCATAGTCATTTAGAGTTTCCATCCAGTGTCGGTGCCTCATGTTCAAGTCCTTTTGATTGAACAAGTGTTGAAGGCTCTTGTGATCTGAATAGAACACACACTTGGTTCCATACAAGTAATGCCTCCATAGTTTTAATGCAAATACAACGGCACCCAGCTCCAAGTCATGGGTGGTGTAGTTCTTCTCGTGTACCTTTAGCTGTCGTGAGGCGTAGGCAATAACTTTGCCTTTCTGCATGACTACACAGCCCATACCAGTGTGTGATGCATCACAATACACCACGAATTCTTCTATACCATCGGGCAATGTTAACACTGGTGCATTGCTCAACTTTTTCTTAAGAATGTCAAAGGATTCCTGCTGCTTAGGGCCCCAATCAAACTTAACCTTCTTACGTGTCAACGAAGTTAGGGGCGCAGCAATCCTTGAGAAGTTTTCGATAAATCGCCTATAGTATCCTGCTAAACCCAGAAAGCTGTGAATCTCAATAGGCGTCTTTGGCTCTTGCCAATTCATAACTGCTTCTACCTTAGCGGGGTCTACTTGGATACCACGCTCACTAACTACATGTCCAAGGAATTGGACTTCTCGAAGCCAAAATTCACACTTCGAATATTTGGCGTAGAGTTTCTCATGATGTAGAAGTTTAAGAATACAACGAAGATGTTTCTCGTGGTCAGCTTGGTTCTTCGAGTAAATAAGGATGTCATCAATGAAGACGATGACAAATTTATCCAAGTAAGGCTTGCAGACGCGATTCATGAGATCCATGAATGCGGCAGGTGCATTTGTGAGCCCAAAAGGCATCACTAGGAACTCGTAATGACCATAACGAGTCCTAAATGCAGTCTTGTGTACATCTTCATCTTTAACCTTCAACTGATGATAGCCTGACCTCAAATCAATCTTAGAAAAGTAGCTTGCCCCTTGTAATTGATCGAACAGATCGCCGATCCTGGGCAAAGGATACCTATTCTTGATAGTGACCTTATTAAGCTCACGGTAATCGATGCACAGCCGCATCGATCCATCCTTCTTCTTGACAAACAAGATCGGCGCTCCCCAAGGAGACGAACTAGGTCTAATAAAACCTTTGGCTAGCAGATCATCTAATTGTGTTCTTAACTCCTTCATCTCCATTGGCGCCAACCTAAAAGGTGCTCTAGCAATAGGTGCTGCTCCAGGGATGATGTCAATTCGGAATTCTACTTGTCTATCTGGTGGTAAACCAGGTAGTTCTTCAGGAAAAACTTCAGGATATTCCAAAATGATAGGGATGTCTTCAATCTTGGGTTTTTGCTCATAAGTAGTAACCTGTGCCATATAAATGACACAACCCTTCTTCAAGCATCTAGATGCCTTGAGCATGGACACTTGCTCAGGCAATCCATGCTGGGTATCCCCCTGAATGGTAAGTGACTCACCAGACGGAGTTTTGACTACCACTTGCTTTCTGTTGCACACAATCTGGGCTTGGTTATGCGATAACCAATCCATACCTATAACTATATCAAAACCGGCTAGCTTAAAGGGAAGTAAGGACAAAGGAAAAGAGTGGTTCCTAATGGATATAACACATCCATCTAACACAGTTGAGGCGGTTTCTATGGTTCCATCAGCTAATTCCACCTCATATTTCACACTTAAGGCTTTAACAGGCAATTTCAACAACTCACAAAACTTATTATCCACAAAAGACTTATCTGCTCCAGAATCAAACAATACTCTAGCATAAACATCATTTATGAGAAAAGTACCTGTGATTACGTTGTCGTCTTGAACCGCTTCCTTAGCATCCATCTTGAAGACCCTAGCATTGGTCTTTTTCCCATCCTCGGTTTTCTTGGTGATCTTTGGGCAATTGGACTTAATGTGCCCTTTTTCATTGCAACCGTAACACGTTGCATCTTTTAGCTTTTTGCACTCCAGAGTCTTATGTTCTGAAGATTTGCAAATCCCACAGGGCCTCGGCTGAGACTGGGATTTCGACTCAAGTCGGCACCTCCCAAAATGGTGCTTTTTGCAAACCTTACATTTGGGCTTATCTCCAGATTGTTGCCCATCCTTCTTAGACCCCGACCCTTTCTTGTGGTCATTACATCCTCGGTGCTTCTTATCTGATCTTCATGAGGTATAGTTCTCACGCTTCCTCTTACCTTCTTCTGAATTCCTGAGCTATCTCAACCTGACTACGTCCAAGGTAAGAGATAGAGACAGATCAGCTACTGATCTGAAGGTAGCAGGCCTCGATGCCTTAACACTAGCTTTAATTTCTGGGGCTAAACCCCCGATGAAGCGAGCAATCCTTTTTGGTTCCGGGGTTACCAAGTACGGAACCAACCTAGATAGGGTATTGAAACTGGTGAGGTAAGCCTGACAATCTAAATTCTTCATCACCAATGATAGGAAATCTGATTCGATTCTTTTGACTTCGTGCTGCGGGCAATAATTCTCTTTAATAAGAGCAACGAACTGATCCCATGACAAGTTGTAGAGTGGGATCTTTCCAGCAGCTTGGATGAGAGACTTCCACCATGCCAGTGCTTCTCCCTTGAACGATTGGGATACATATTTCACTACGTCCCTTTCAGCACATCCGCTGATGTCAACCACCGTGTCCATTTCGTCCAACCAGGTCATACAATCTATTGCTCCTTTCTTCCCAGTGAAGTCCCGGGGTTTGCAAGAAACAAAGTACTTGTAGGTACATGACTTGGTATGAGGTTTAGCATCAAACACCATCCTTTTTGTGGGAACACTGTTTTGATTTGATGAGTGTCGATCATCATCTTTCTTGGGTTCATCCTTCTTAGAGGGTGGTTTGCTATGAGCCTCAGAGTGAACCTTTGGCTTGGAATGTGGTGCGGATCGGGTCCTACTTCGGGTCCCGCTTGCTTCACTAAACTGCCTATTTATTGCTTTGGTAACAGCATTTTCTACTAATGCTTGTAGCTCCGCACCAGTTACAAGTATTTTAGCATTTTCAGGGTTTTCCGCCGAATGACTGTTTATTTCTTCTGACTTGGCCATGTAGCTGTAATTGCTACATAAAGAAAATAAGGACAATGTTTATTTATAAGCCTAAACAGTACTATCGTTCTAGACGATTTATTAACCATGGTTTTAATAACCATTCTAGTTAATTTGTTAATTATTCGGGATATTTATCATAATCCAGAATCATCAATTAATAATAACACAATAGGTCAAGTCACGTAGGAAAATTTATTTCGTAAGCCTAGATTCTAAGGAATCGAGGCATTAAGGTTTGAATCAAAGTTCATCACCTTTTCTTGACAGGGAGTTGTAGGCTACTACTGTCTTTTGTCCTTTATGACAATAATTGTAGCCCGTAGGCATTACATCACAACTGGATGTTTAAATAATAATAATAAGGAATTTGGATAATTTATAAAAAGGGTGACATGTGTGATTTTGCGGATCACATTAGTCGAGAATGTTAACATGTTTGAAGATGTTAACAGAGATTTGAATATTTTTAAACAGGTTTTACCATATTGGCTAACATACAAGCTAGGTTTTACCTTTTAAGATTCTTATTATTTTATTAAAATGGTAAATAATAAATGTTATTTTTCATTTATTCATACATTATATTCATGCACATAATTTAAAAATGAAAAATTTGAACTAACCATTCCAATTAAAATTTAAACTAGTACAAGTTTGCCCTAAACAGGACTTTTACATAAATAACACGCCCACGCAGGAGCTAAACTAACAGGCATACCCACGCAGGGGTCAAAAGAAAAAAACATGCCCACGCAGGGGCAGAACAGAAAGGAAATATGCCCACGCAGGGACAGAGTACAGAAATAAATGTCCTCGCAGGGACATGATTACAATACTAAAATAAACAAACAAACAAAGGATTTAACGATCCTTCTTGCTTTTTCCCTTGATCAAGTTCACCATCTTCTTGAACATCCCTTGGTTATGCCTACGGTCTTCCCGCACCTCCTGCCGCACCTCATTTATCCCTTGAAGGATTTCTTGAAACTGGGGCGGTGACATCACCGGCGTCTGCGGTGGTTGCTGATAATGCGGAGGTTGAGGGGGCGGCGGTTGCTGATACCCATATGGTGGGTATCCATAGGTCGGGTATCCCGTAGTCCAGGGACCTCCATAAGGACCTTCCGGATGGAGAGCGTTGTAGTTCGCAGCTACCAAGTAAGGATCGGCCTCGGCGTAGTTGTAATTGGTGTGGATTGGCTGCTCAAAGGGATTATACGCCACCGCACCAGTGTAAGTAGGAATTGGGTCTCCAAAACCCAGTGGTGGTGGTGGTGCGACTGGCACAGAGTTTACTTCTGAGACGGGGTGTGAAGATTCTCCCATCTCTGGTTCTTCGTGAAGTGGCGAGTATCGGCTGCCACTTGAAAGTGGAGGGGTGCTAATGCACACTCCCCCTCGCGCGGATATCCGTGCGTTCGTTCTTCTTCGCCTCGGGTGCGAGGGAGGCTGAAGCTGAGGTGGTGGTGGAGTGACCGCGACAAATCGGGAATCCTCGGAAGGATTCTGCTGCTATTGAAGCTGCTGCGGCTGGTGCAGGGGAGAGTTGTGGTAACTAGGAGTAAACGCCCAGTCACACAGTCTGAATCTCTCTTCATAACTGTCGGGACCATTGTAAGGTGATCCCACAAAAGGTGACCCATCTGAAATTTCGATGGGGTGGTTTGGAGTTCCTGATGGTGGCAGCACAGGATCGGTGTCTTCATCTATATCCATCGCGTTGCCACCAGAAAAATGATCTTCAGGTCCAAGTGGGTTGAAACCCACTGGTACTCCAAGGTAGTCGGCAGGGTTGAACTAGCCTTGGAAAACAGGCGACAGGTGGTCGAAAGGTGAGTTGTGTCCTTGAAGAGGTATGTAGGATTGGTGAGAGTTGTGGGGCTCATTTTCAGAATGAGGCTCGAAAGAGTGTGGAATAGAAGGGGAGGTACTCAGTGAAACCAAGCGCCTAGCTGGTTCAATGTAGGTCCTCCATGGCTCTTGAGGACCCGGGTTGTGGGGATCTGAAGGTGTTCGCCGGTGCGAAGGTCCGGCTTCATGGTCATTTGGGGCGACGAGTGGCCCTTTTCCTCTTCCTCTTCCTCTCATCCGTGGCGGCATTTTGTCAACCTGTCAAAAACAAACAAGTGATACAACAAGAAATATATATAAGACAAAGTTAGAAATAAAACAAATTTGGATAATTCCTAAGTTCTTTGTCTAGACTCGAGAATCGAGGAATGTGCAATTGTGTAACTGAGATTAAACACAAAAGGCTAGTGTTTAATTCACTCAGTGTTGGCTCTGATACCAACCTGTCACACCCCGATATTTCCACGTGTTACCGGTGGGCCCGGTGGGGAGTATCGTGACGTAGTTGATATCATCATAAGTCAAACAACACAATATATAAATGCACAGCGGAAGCAAAGATAGATTCATTTCAACTTTAATACATTGTAATATTAAATATCACGAAATAGTTGAAACGGATCCACAGGCGGATCAAAATAAAAGAAGATATTGTTCAACAGTTTTATTGACATCCAAGCTTGCGAGACTTATTGTGGACGCTAGAAGACAGCCAGCCTAGTACGAGTAGTACCTGCACTTAACCTTTTGGAAAATACGCCAGTTTACACTGGTAAATACAATTTAACTGACTCATTTTGAAAAGGTTTAAAAATTGATTTGAATGCACGTGGCACAAAACATTTTATAACATGGGATAATTATGTGAATATAATCTTGTAAGTGAATTACATGTTTCTTATGCGTTCAGTAGCCCGATCCGTAGACCGAGTTAAAGATTAATAGACACACCACATTACTTGATTAGGCACTGACGGGTGTACGCCTACACCCCGTGCTTAGGTCGTGGCCATCTCGTAAGATGATGCCAAGGATATCCGGGACATAGTCATTAACCCCCCAAAGGCTTTAAGCAAACAAAACATTTCAAAACTTAGCATATCAATGATTTAACCTCTATTCGATTAAAGATTCAATGCCGGACCAATCGGTATTTTATATACCGTACCCCAAGCCCGTATAGGGAAAATAAGTTAAAAGTATTTACCTTTGTAAGTATAAATCACAATTAGCGAGTGCGGGTAGCTTTTACTGGTTCTCCTATTCTGGAACAAAGGTTTATAATAACCTATTAGATTTCTAACGGGTCTTTATTTAAGCCTAAGCTTAGACCGGTTAGTTTTAAAGGAAGATACGGTTCAAACGCACGATTAAGCGAAGACCGGAATGGAATGTGATTTAGACCCAACAAGTTTGGAGACTTGTATAATATGGGTAAACTAAATACATTCTGGATTTTGAGACAAGAATGATAAGGTTTGACCCGTTTCGGTCAATTTATGCAAACTAGTTACATAAACCGAACCGAACGCGAAAAGGGCGTAACGGGTAACCAAATGAGTTATATGCAAGTTTTCTAAGTTAATATACCTTAAATATGTTGTGACATCAGTAAGACATCTTCTATTATGCCCGGAATGGATTTAAACTCAAATTATGCCTCATGAGGGCATTTTGGTCATTTAAAAGATTATAAAATAGTTTAATTAGTAATCTGAGTTACAGGTCTGATTTATACAGTAAATACACTTAATTTAATAAGTTATAACAGTAGGGTATGACCTATATGTGAAACTTATTATATAAAACCAAACTATGCACCTTAGGGGTATTTTGGTAATTTCACTTAGGCTAAAAGGGTCAAAACTGGGAACCTGAGTTTAAAAAAACTTTTACTTAGTGTTACTATATAAAAATATACTAAAAATATCAGTAGGTATCAACCTTATATGTTTAATTTGGTTTTAGTACATACTATGCGTTAAAAACGCTTTAAAAGGTGATTTGGAGCCATTTCCGGGTTTTCACAGGAAAGCTGATATTTTTATAATTCCAGAAGGCTCAAAATATTTTATTTATCAAATAAAATCAGTAGAAAAAGGTTTGGGGTCAAAAGGATTTGTAAAACTCATTTTATGGCTTAAAAGGGCAAAATCGGCATTAACCGAATCAAACTTAGAGACCTATGTTATGCTCAGCCAAAAATTAAATAAAAATCTTCAAAAATCCTAAAATATTATATTACATCAGTGGGTAAAAACTTTGATTTTAAAAAGTGGGTTTAAATAGGCTATACGCTAATTATGTCGTTTAATTAACATAAAGCTTTTCAAATTACGCTAATGAGCATAACTCTTAATCTAGACCTCAAACTGATGTCAAATTTTAGGTGCAAGTTTATAAATCAGTAACTAAGGTTTCTACTCTTTCACTTTTTCAAAAATCACGTTTTATAGTCAAAAGGGCATAATAGTCAACATTTAAGCACTTTACGGAAACATGCATATGAATCGGATAACTAATGAACCAAGTTGTATAATCTCAGAGAGTTATACTTATATGAAACCTGGTCCAAATAAAGCTCTAAGGCAATCCTAAACTTGGCTTAAACGGGTCAGAACTGAAAGTCAAAGCAGAGGTCAAACTATGCGACTTTCGGTTCCAAACCGAGCCTAAACTGAAAATTGTCGAGTTGAACATGTTGGGACATGTTCTTACATTAGTTACCAAGTTATATCAATGATCAAACAGGTTGCATGTATCCTACATTGCTAATTATGCTTTAATTTGAAAATAACATTCTGTTGACTTTTTAAAGTAAGGTTTGACTCGACAATTAACATTGTTAGAGTGGAAATCTGAAAATACCCTTTTAAGGGTTTATTACCCACCTAAATACCTACTTATAGGTACTTTTAATTCGTGATTTGACTGAGCACATATTAATTAATCACGAAGTCAAACCTTAATTACGACGGTTTGACTTTTAGCTAATTTACTAAGCTAAACTAAATTAGAAAGGGTTAAGGATACTTACAAATGTCCTAAATATGATTAGGGACCACTAGGAAGGTTGCTTGCTGACCAGAGAGCTCCAGAAAGTAAGTTGTGAATGTTGCAAATGCAAGTGCCCAAATGTTGCAACTTTGCATCTCTTATATGCCCTTAAATTCAAGTAGATCATGCCATGTAACTCTAGTGATGTTATAAGATCATCCCAGGTGTGCCTAGGATGCTAAAAACCACCTAGAGAGTCCCTGATTTTCGAATACCACCCAAAAGAGGCGGTGTAACTGGTTATACAGGCAGCTGTCCTGAAAAACGCCCAGATGCATACCTTGCGCACCTCAACGTTCTGGGTGTTGAGGTCCGTAAGCAGTCTTGCGCACCTCAACGTTCTGGGTGTTGAGGTCCGTAAGCCTTCTCCAGAGGACAAAATTTTGTTTTAATTCAGGCTATGACCATGCAACACTTACATCTCCGAATCTCATGCATTATAATCAGAATGGGGACCATGTTTTCAGCCATTGCATGTCTAGGCATGTATTTACACACTTTGGCACTTTGTGGGAGGTTTAAGTTGACGGAAATACCAAGAGTTTCACATTGGGTCCATGTCTAAGGTTGTAACCAATTTATTATTTAGGATGGCCAGATTTATAAACATAATTCAGATGTTGATAAAATATATTTTGGTTAGGGATTTATAAATAGGTCGCTCAGAGGTATAAATTAACATGTCGACGTTTTTAAATCCTACCGTACATCTTTATCCGGATCCGTTTTTATAACACGTTCGCATAACATGACACGTGTCTTTATTTCACTGGACATGAATTTTCGAGGTGTTACAACTATAAGTAAGTAAAATAAGGAATACTATTAAATAATTGTAATTAATACAATATTTTATATACCTCCGATGTCGTTGGTCGGTTGTACACCCTTTGGTCAAGTTCAACCAAAGTACTCAAAGTGACTCTATAGTTGTCCAGAGGTCTTAGTTCCGCAAATCTTTGAAATGTATCGACATATGGGTTCGTAGAAAGATCACGTGTCAAAATCTGATTAATACGTCGATGAAGATTTGGCCATTGGAGTGTGTGATCTTACTCAGTATAAGGATCATAAAAATACAACTGCAAGTACCTAGGGTTCCATCCCTCGGAACTAATTGGTCAATTTTGTGATATATTCCTTTATGTGCAAGAAAAGTATATACACCGTCTCTCACATTGTTCAATGTATCATCCAACATCACACACCCATTGAGGCAAAATAAAAATTGGTGTTATAAGCACGAATTTTTTACTTAAACATATTTCCAATTTCATCTTGCGATGTGAAAAGTTGGTACAATTCCTCTAGAATTTCTGAGTTTGCTAACACAGTCTCCCTACTCATACAACAAAAGGTATCAAATTCAAATTGAAATCGTTTTGCTCCACAATCAGGACATGTACCCTGTTATTTTAAAACACAATGCTCTCTAGGTACACCATCGTAAACAAAATTATATGGATCATCTTCTACATTCTCATCTTGGAAGGAAGGTTGATCAATTACTTCACCAGATTGGGGTAATAGTGTACGCGGTTGAATTCGAATACCTAAAAAAATTGTTGTATTAAGTAATGAAGGTTGTAAAAGATGTCAAGTTCGATAAATAAATCATTGTTAAATAAATAGAAACCTCATGATGTTCTATGCCTGACTACGCCAATTACAGAGGGGAATGTGGTTGTCGACGTAGCATCATCTGTCGAGGTTTGGTTAACTTTACTACCATTTGAAATACGCATTCCATTATTGTTTCGTGTATTAGAACATCCTTTACTGTACTCCTTCTGTTTTATAGTAGAAACACTTAAGGCGTTCTCATTTGTCATTTGTGTAATCTAAGTACTATTAGTTTGTAAGCTTCTTAACGATGTCCTTTCTGTTGACCTATTACTCATTAAAGATATTGATGAAGCACTTTGGGAGACATCACCACTCCCAAATGTTGATACTTTGTTATTTTCTTTGTGTTCAGCATAGTATCTTTTGTGATACTCTTTTTGTTTTTCAGCTTTAGTAGATGCACTTGAGCTAGAAGCATGATTACGATAGTTTGGTTGTCCATTAGTCATTGTAAATTGATAAAGTGGCAAATACCTTGCAAATTAAATAAAAGAGATTTATCATAAATGATGAAATTTTGAAATCATTACAACATTGAAATACATGACGTAGAGAAAAAAAACCCGAATGATAACATTGAAATACATGACTTAAACCGAATATCGTGACTTAGAGAAAAAACACCCAAATCCTTAAAACATTGAAATACATATTGATAACGTTAAGTGAAAGCCAAACTAAATAGTTGGTGGAAAAACAGTCTCCACAAATACCGCACCCTTAAAACCATGAAACCAAGTAACGGGATAAAAACATTCCAAGGACTTCATACCCATTTCAATTGTAAACAGCTTCCCTAATTTAGTCATCACAAACCAATTACCATTTGTCACAAAGTGTGTTATATCGCACCACAATGATAATGCTATTGGGGGGATTAGAGGACATGATAAGACCTTAATCCAGTAATCCCCTTATAGCGTCCACGGGTCAATTGTCATCTCAAATATGCAAGTGCTAGCAAACATGTGAAGCTCATTTTTTACATTCACTAAAACTCCTTGGACCATTCCTGTAGAAATGGTGGAAAGCTTATCTCCTTGAACTGCTCCGAGTTAACATCAAAACAAATCACCACTTTTGTACCTCCAAGCCAACATTCGCAAACAGTGAAATATAGAGCACCACCACAAATGTGCCAACTGACCAATCGAACTGGGGGCTTAGCTACTTCTTGTCTTGTTATGAAAGGAATAAACATAGACACCAAGTACACCACACATACGCTTTATATGCAAGACCTTGTAATCATCGTCAGCGTCAACGTACAAACCAATGGCATCAAGATTATTTTTATAGAATCCATGAGAATCAGGTGTTGATAAACCCTTGACAGTAGTAGTTGTTAGATTCCAAAGAAGCAACTTGTATGTATGATTCAAGCAAACATACAACAATCCATTCAAATGTGAAAGTATTGAGACATCATTACTTTGGTGATGGAATGGAAATGTAACTATGGAGCGTGGCCCATAATCATTGGATTGAAAGATGATCGGATGAACAGAGCATGTTAGGTCGTCAATTAAGAGAACTCTCTGGTTAGATAAAATTAATGAGCGAGAACAATGTACCTTTACGAAATCTTGTGTTGACAGTAACGCATAACATTCCTTACAAACACTCTTAGAACGGCCTATATCCTTTGCTGTCACCCTCGTTAATATCTCAAACACGAATGTATCAATAGGAATGTCAACCATGGTTATACCTTCGTTTAACACAAATAATGATTATTTAGTTGTCCAATCTAACAAGATTATAGTTTGGTGAAAAATAGGTGTAACCGTTACTTGTAAAACAAGTAATATAACATACTTGTAACAACATATAACAACACCAAATTGTTTCTAACATAAACACAGACTTGGATAACGATCCATAATTTAAATATCTCGTGCCTCGATCATATCTGGTTCTTACGTAATCGTACTCAACTCCGTAGACTTCAAAATATTAACTGAAATAACAAATAAAATATAACTTTTATTAAATTACATAAGCAATTAAATGTAACTAATTTTTAGAAAGTTCATATGTAAAGCATAACATACTATCTGGTAGATGAACCAACTTCACACCTTATACATATATGATAGACTTTTGTTCCACGGCTCGATTGGTACGTATACCATCGGAAGGCTTCTAGGCGGACAAAAACATTTGTATTGTGTGACCACTATATATAACGATCTTGGGTTAAAGTTCTCCTAATAATAATATTTTCTTACGTATGATGTAAATATTATGTTTGTAATTTGTTAATAAATATTAAGTTATGTCTTATCTTGTAGAGAAAGTTCAAAACAACATCGATCGCGTTTACCTTCTATTATTCTCCCAACCACATCTACAACTAAATCGTATACACTTAATATATATACATATATAAACTTTTATATGTTTAATAAAAAAAATATAGACAAAGATTTTATATGTACCAACAATAAATTTTTGAGGTCTCCTGTCATGCTTCAATTTTTTAATGGAAGGGACCAATGGATGTAAAGAAGCACCTCTTGGATTCGTAAGCATAAGTGAAGAAAGCTTTGTATATTCGTTGATCGCGATTTTTTTCTCCGAACAAACTAACACGTAATTCTGGTACTTTGGGGGTATTCATGATAGTTGAGATTCTCAATTGGGAAATGATTCAAAGAAAAAAACCACCCATCAATGTCGCATCATTATATATGTATATCAAATGTCGTGGGATGATTGCAACAATTTTTTGTCTCTAAAAAACAAAAGAAATTTAGTGGTGGAAAAATGCTTACTCGTATAACACAAAGCAAATTAAAATAATGCCCTTACGTGTTGATCAACAAACATAACCACAATATCTTTTCACCGACGTCATGCCAAATAAACTCCACCATAACAAATATTAGATTATACCATGCTCTATCATTTCTCAATGATGAAAAATCTTCTAACAGAAATATGATCTGACATATCCTATTAAGTGTTCAATGTTAGTTAAAGATGAAAACTCTATATATTTAAATTTATATCGATTTGATTTTTAAGTCAAGTAGATAAGTGGAGGTGGGGGGTTGCTTAATTATGTTTTCTATTGTTTTAATTTAATAATTAAGTTAAAGATTTAAACACCCAATTTAAATTTAAACTAAAACATGATTAAAATTCAACAACAAATATAAATTTAAACTAATACATAATTAAAACTGAAACATCTATATAATTAATATTCAAACAAATTTGAGAAAAAAAAAACTACATGGAAATAAAATCAAGTAAACCATAATAAAACATTTGATAAACCACATAATATATCATTATCATCGTCATTGCGGTGGCTGCATCCATCATCAAAGTTGTTTTAAGGTTCCCAATCCATTTCTTCATCCAAGGGCGGTTCGTATTCCGCCCCATGGTCAGTTTCGTACCTTCAGCCCAGCTCGGTAGTTCTTGTGTTTGACTGGGGTTTTCCACACGAGGGGGGTTTGAAGGTGGAGGATGGTTTGGCACTATAGGAGTGTTTGCCACCAGACGGTGATACCCCTCACCAATTTGCAGTCCACCAAATTGTAGTTGAGCAAATGTATAGTCATACGCCCAATTCAACTCTTCATCCGTCCAAAAAAATGGATCATCATCTTGAGGGTTTGTCACCGAAGGAAGGTTTGTCACCGAAGGAGGGTTTGTCACCGAAGGAGGGTTTCTCACCGAAGGAGGGTTTGTCACCGGGGTAGGGTTTGAAGTTGGAAGACGGTAGACGACCGAACGAAAAGGGTTTGCCACTTTAGGGTTTGAAGTTAGAGGGTTTGAAACCAGAATGTTTAAATGGTGATGGGACGATTGTCCATGGTTTGAAGGTCCTTGTGGTTCAACTGGAAATTGATAACCACCACCCATAGCTCTAAATTGATTTTGGTTGGAAGACGAATAAAAATTATAGTCATGACAAAAAACAATCATTAGATAATAGACATCGGAAAAAATATCCATTAAACATTAGCCGTAAAGAAAAAATAGTTGTTGGAAAAAATAAAAGAAAAAAAACCGTTTTCAAAAATCATTTTTAAATCAAATAAAAATAGCTTTGTTATATTTAAAAATTATTTGGGAACAATTCGGTTTAATTTTGAATTGTTGTTGTTTGCGTGTGAGTTCATTTCTTGATAATGAATTCGGTTTTGGGCGGTTGTTACTTCTGATCAGCGATACCAACATTTGCAGTTTGATGAAATTCTTCAAATTGTTTTGAGAATAGCTTGATATAATTTACAACTTTATTTTGTAAATGTGTTATAAAGGGTGTTAGGATTGCTTATTTGTATAGTGATTTTAATTTTTTATTTATTTATCTATTATCATTAAACAAACAAGGACATCTTGGTCATTTCATGAACAATAATTGAGAAAATATAACTGATTTATTCAACTGTATTTAAATTGATAAAATTGAAAACTTCATGAGTCAATGGGTTAAAAGTTGTTGTACATAAAAAAATCAAAGCAAATCGACAATTCGCAAATATGTAAAAATGTATATGGGAATAATTATATTATATTTTTAAAGTAAAGGTGAACGTAAAAATGTATGTGGGAATAATTATATTATATTTTTAAAGTAAAGGTGAACGAAAAAGAATAAATTTCTTTTTTGTGTGATAATTAACAAAGTGGTATAGTGAATCATTATCGCAAGTATTTTACTTAAAATTATAATAATTTCTTCCAAAAAAAAAAATACAATAGTTCTTTCAAACATGTTTACCCGTTGATTGCCTTTACATAATAATAATTGGGTTTAGATAATTTATATAATAATAATTAGGTTCAGTCAAATTAAATGTGGGTAAGAGCATTCACATTCTATCCATCAAAATATGTGAGGAGGAGTTTTTATATTATAAAGGGTATAAAAAGTGGTTGTGAGTGGAGGAGAGAGAAAATGTTACTGTTCATCTGTATATTTGGGGGGACACTGTTCACCCAGTATAATTTTTTTAATATATATTGAAAGTGGTTGTGAGTGAAGGAGAGAGAAAAATGTGATGATAATATTATTTAATTGAAAATGAGAGAGAAAAAGTATTTGTTTTTAGTGGAAATATATTGATATAGGAGTTGTTTTTTAGTGGAATGTATGTATAATTTGATGGTTTGAATGTGAATGCTCTAAGTGACTTGGGTATTTGGGCTGTATGAGTATGTATATCAGAATTTTACAAAACCTTTAAATCCGCCACTGGTAAACCCACCCTACATAACCTTCAAAATCCCGAAATTGACAGCCCGGATCACAAATCCAGCACCTTATGCAAAATGAACTAAAACAACAATCTATTGATTTGTTCCTGTTCAAACATACATTGGGAGTGATTCTGTTAAAAAAAAGACACTTTTTTGGTATAACATTAGGAAAACCTTACATTTTGGACTTCTTTTTTATGTTCTTATAATGTATCAATAGAATGAAAGTTGGTGAAGGCTGTATAATATTTGTTTGTTGTTCAAACATACATTTGGGTCATATCTATGCAAAAGTAGTTTCTCATATGTAGGGCCAGGATGATAAACTAAAGAGATGAAAATAAGCATGTAGAGGTGAAACTGAAGACATGAAAATAAACATTGAATGAATAACACGTATGTAGCAAGAACATTACAAAACAAGGTCCAAAATCATCAAACATTGTAACAAGTATGTGAATAACAGTTAAAAGGTGCAAACAAAACCCAAGAAATGTGTGAAAACTTACCAGGTTTATAGCCAAAAAACAATGCAAAGCCCAATTGTAGGTCCCTTTAGTCCTTTGGATCTTGACAGAATTGTTTAACTAATCTAGAGTGCGGAATCCTCTAGATCAGATTATCACAGAAAGGTGTAGAAACAGAAAAACTCAAACCAACAAACTGATATTTATTGATTATTCGAACTAGCAGTTTAAAAATCAACCAAAGATCCTAGCACACAAATAAATTCGTCCCACACAATGTCACGAATTTGCTCTCTCTCTAAACTGCCTGTAATCTGATTTCAAGTGCTTAACCCTAACCCTAATGCAAAGCCTTATTTATATAACACAAGTTTACAACCTGGGCTAGGGTTTCCACCACATGGGCTTCTAATTGGACTAGGCCCAATTTGCCCCCTACACCCCCAAAATGGGTTTGGTTTGGCCCAATCACTATTAATTAACTAATACAAAGCTAAACCTGCAAACCATTTATCAAATTACTAATTACAAAATATCCAAAGACCAAATCTAAAAGCTGTTGTCACAAATATGCACCATCAGACTCCCCCTTGACAATAGCTTCATAAAACAACTTTGTCTTCAGTCATCTTGCCTTCTTCATGTAATCTTTTCGTCATCTTTGGTCTTTGGATAACTTTAGCTTCAATAGCTTCTATCAGCAACAGACTCCCCCTAAGCTGATGCATCCAATCACCAAATCTTCAAAATCGTTAGCCTTCTTCAGCATTTGCATAGCAATTTCAAACTTTGTCAGCAATGTAGAAAAGAGGTTTCTACCATGCATCCAATCAGACTCCTCTTCACTAACCTTCACAGCAACTCATCACTTACTTCACTCTGCTTTACAGGAACAAATTGCAACTATCTGTATCCACTACAAACATCTCGAGAAGCCATAAGAATTTTTCAACACAAGTTAACAAATTATTATTAATCGAGAGATGTGAAAACTGTATTACAGATTAAGCAATTTATCAACTTAACACCAAACTCTCAAAAACTTTTTCCAACACACTAGAACCGACAACGAGTAAAAACTGTATTACAGGTTAAGCAATAATAGTTTGTCTCAACATTTTAGTTCTTTTCTCTTTTGCACTTTCAGCAAATCAGTTGTTTTCTTCGGTGGTAGTTAGGCTTTATAAGTCATTATCATTGAGGGAAAGAACAATTTCCATACTTATTTAGTACCGATGTTAAGCAATTGTTTATTTTGGCTCATCACTTCTTTACAGGGTTATTTTTAGTTTTCTCCCACTCTTCTCCTACCCCTTCTCCTCACTAGCGTGCAACTCCAGCTCAAACAACCTGCAACTCGTCTCGGACAACCTACAAGAGCACAAACAACGCAAGTTGATGTTGTCTCCAACCCATTCTATATCAGGCGCCACTTCCGGCCGCTGCATGTTATCCTAGCGCCTCACCATAAGCGAGACGTATTCCCTGTCGCCTTGACCACCTCATGCTTCTAGAGCGCTTTTTTAACTCAATGGTGTACCCTATAATGCCATCATCTTGCTTCTAGAGCGCTTTTTAACCCGATGGTGTACCCTATTCATGAACCATTAGCCATCATCTTGTTCCTCCTCGTTCTTGTTTTAATTTTTATATCAGTTTTAATAAAGTGCCGTAACTTTATTTATTTCACTATTGTAGTTTTATTCGAAAAAAAAATTATATTATTTACAAACATTATTCGTAATATTTTCCTCCTACTACTATAATATGCCCCTCAAGCTAATGTGCAACTGGCATATATTATATGCAACGTGGAGGAGAACAATCCTGTGGTCAGAATGTGTAGTAGCAATGAACATTTGGTACCGGGTATCCGTGCCGAAACGGTACCGAATCGTACCGGGTATATTCGGTACCGGTACCCAATTTTCCTGTTTTTGGTACTTGTACTTTCGGTATCGGTACCGGTACTGGTTCGATACCGAACGGATACCGTGCTCATCTCTAGTGTGTAGTATGATGAGTGGTAGCAATATAACAATCCTCAAATACGTACAACCAATGTTGTCACAACAAAGAGTAGTTGCACAACTAGAAGATAACTAGGGCACATACACCAATGGCATAGTCCATCGGATTTCAACCAGTAGCGGATGTAAGTGGAAGGGATACCAAAAGCCAATATGGCCACCAAAATTGAAATGCTTCAGGCCCATAGATTGAAGTGCCTATAACTCACATTTGAAGTGCCCTGGCCCAACTCCCAGGTCGACAACAGCCCACACCATAAAGTACTATTGCAAATGTTGTTGTTTGTTGTTCTATTTAATTAATTTAATAATATAAAATTGCATGCAACTGTTCGAAAGATGTAAATTAAGGTAACATTAAGAATTCTAAAAACAATTAGTAGTTTATAAGTATGTATGGAAATAATATTTTAATAATCTGATGGGGTTCGGCTACAAAGTTCAAATTTCCTAAGTAATAAGTCATAAAACACTATAATTTCAGTCATAAAACACATCTAAAACCCACAGATAACAGAGTAAAACTACTAAAACACCATATTCAGACCATAAAAGTCCATTAAAACTTCAAACACATAATCATAGAACTATGAATATAAAACACAACATGCTGATCAATATAAAACACAATAAATGTTTGTCATTCGATAATCAGAACCTTATAATCCAAAATACAAAACACAACCTAAATATATGATGTTTTAGTAATCTTTATTTTGTTATTTATGGGTTTTTGGTGTGTTGTTTGGTTAAAGTTTTGGTGTTTTATGATTTTTACACTTTTTAGAAAATTTGAACTTTGTAGGCAACTCCTAGCCTGTTCAAGTGTATATTATTGTTAGAGAAAAGTTTTACGAGTATATAGTTAATATATTTTTTTTAAATATAATAATGTCATAACAGAGATTATATAGATAAAATATTTCATTAACTACATAAAAATAATAAAAATGACACTAAAACCTGAATGAAACCAACGAAGGAGTTTGGTTGAAACGACGTTCGTATAAGACCAACAGATGCTGGGTGGAGTGGAATCGAAACTAGCATGAAACCAACCAAAAGAGGTCGGTGTTAATGGTGTGGAGACAGGTTATAACAACCTTAAAGAAAACCGACACCCTCGAATTTTTTTCCAACACCCTAATATATTTTAAAATATCCCAATATGTCCAAAAATACACCCCATACGTGAAAACGGGCCCCGAATACCTTAAATATTATTAAAAATAATTAAAAATTTAGTTTTTGGGATTGTCGCGGGCCGCGTAGACCTCTTAGAGATCTTACGCGGGCCGCTAGAGATCAAGAATGTGGCGCAGCCCGGTGCTGACACGTGTCCGAGTCGTGTTGAACCTATAAGCTGACCCGGATCACCTACGCCTTTGACCGGGTTTGACGCGGGCCGCGTAGCCCTTTCTTAACATTTACGCGGGCCGCGTAAAAGTCGAAATGTGGCACTATAAATAGCAGGCATCGGGTTTCAGCAAAACTCATTCAAATTTTTCTTTCTAAACGTAATTCTCTCACAGTAGGCATTATACTCGGGCCTAATACCCCCTAAATAGCGAAGTTATGCTCCGTTGTAAGTATCATAACCCCTTGATACGTATTAGATGCTCTGCCCGATTAATCTAGGGTTCCGTAACGGCTGTCGTGGTTCTGCCCGACGTAGTCGTTGGAATGCCGTCTCGGGGAGGGTATTACTAATGTTAAAATGAGTTATTATACTAACACGTGTGCTTTTGTGTAAATTGTAGATAATTCTCAGGAAACCCTTACAGAAAATCTAAGACAGCAATGTGAGTTGATCCGCTTTTTGTAAACCTTTTGTTAACTGTTTTTACAAAACCTCGTACCATTAAATGTATATTAAGCAGTTATTGAGTATTTGTAAGAATACAATTATCATGAGTATGTTGGGGTTTTGTATACAAAATTTGTTACCACCTGGTCAAGGAGTAACATTTCCACAAGTCGGGTCTGACAGTACCATGGATGTTAATTGATATAACTTGGAAACAAATATAATTGCGAGATCGCCCTCAATACTGTACAATGGTTTTTATTAAAACTTGATTAAACTGGGATTCACTCACCAGTATTTCCCACTGACAAATGTTTTTAAAACACGTTTCAGGTAACAAACTGTGAAAGCCAAATAGAAGCCAGCTGGACAGCACTGAAGGCTTGGAAAAGTGGCAATAAAGTTACCTAAAATAAAATAGATGATTTTATTAAATAAAATAGGATTTATTCCTATGAGCATGTGTGTACTGCAAACTTTGGTTTTATCCCATATCTTTAATATTATGAAAATATGTATTTTACTCTGATAAAATATTTCCTAACTACGATCCTGATGAAAATTCCGCTGCCAAATAAGACAATACGCGATACCACCAAAACTGGCTCGCGGTCGCCCGTTCCCGGGGATATGGGATCGAGGGTTGCGACAGAAGGTGGTATCAGAGCTAAGCCACTGATTCAGCCACAAAAGTGTTCTGCTGACATCAAAATTCAATCTGCTAGGAAATAAATTATGAAAATACGTGCATAATTGTATTTTATTGTTATGTGTTATTTGACTATTTGTTAGTTTACAGTATGAGTGACCAAGGACCATCTGACGCGTATCATCAATTGTCTGGTTCGCCTAGAAGCGAAGGCACCTCCTCTTCTCAGCATGCCCTCTCAGGGAACTCCGCTGATACGGAAGAAGGAATATTTGTGTTTAAGGCCAAATCCGAGGAGCCATTCCCTCAGAAAAAGAGAGGATGGTTCAGTCGAGGGGCACACGAGCGTAGGAAGTGTATGAAAAAGTTACAAGACCAGAGAGCACTAGCAGCAGTAAAAAGGGAAACCGATGCCTATGCCCAGGATATGATTAATAGGGGTATAGCCAACATCCAGATTTTAGCAACCACTGCAGCTGACCCTAATCTGGAGCAAATGATAGCACCTCAACCACAACTACCAATTCCTGACCAACCAATGAAAATAGAAAACCCTGAAAATCAAGTAGAAATGCATGACTTCAATCCGGAAGAAATACCTAGGGTACCTGCACCAAACCCCCTAGACCCAAATTACGACCCCTGGTGGGATAACAATAGGGACTATGTGTAACGTTACCCGATACATGAAGACATACCCATGCCAAACATAGGAGCCTACCCAGGTTTGGATCCTTTAGATCCCTATTACTATGATGTATTCATTAGGGAGATTTTAGAAAATCCTTACCAATTTCAGGCCCCTACACCCCCATATCAAGAACCCACACCCCAGATTCCGAACCCAATCCTAGAACCTGCACCCCCAATGAGTGCAGAAAACGTACAAGAACTTAGGACATTTGATGAGGAAATTTTAGAAAGTAGTGAACGAATGAGACAGGTGGGAGAGCGACTCGTCTGGAAGTATGACAAGCGCAATATGGATTTTTGGATGAATCCATATCCTTGAATGTGATGGTGGAGACGGTAGTAATAATAATAATAATAAAATTATAATAATATAATATGTGTGTATCTGTATGAAAAAAAAAACTACGGATGCCTATTACTAGTAGTGTAAGTTTAAATTTCAGTCGGTATTGTAATTTTAATTTCAGTACTGGTGTGTACTAGATGCATAGTATATGAAAATAGAGTAAGTCGCAATGATCGACGCTTTTGACCAAAATTGTCACACCCCCAAAATCCACACGCGGAGTACCACCGCTTGGAGGCGTGACATGACCAGGATCAAGCCACCAATCATATTGAACATAAGTATATAGTAAAAGTCATTCATCAATACGATAGGTGTTTCCAAAACCAAATATAAACAAGTGTGTAGCGGAAGCAATAATGTAAAACCCATCATAAGTTTAAGTACAAAATGTCATAAAGTTTAACAACACATTCACGATCCCTGTCCACAACGACCGTGCCTCCCGTGCAAGCTCCAAAAGTACCTAAGGTCCTGCAAGGCATGTAACAGAGAGTCAACAACTAGTTGAGCGAGTTCACAGTAAGTAAGTTCGTAAAAGCAAGTTCGTTTCGTAACGTGTGGCTCTACTGGGCCGATTGTATGTTCTATTAGTGGGGGCTTCCCATGTTTGCATATACACTAGACTATTTGTAACCATAAGTGTTCTTCACAACCGAGAACAGTAGTACGTACAAAGTTTACGTAGGCTTTACGTAAGTGTCCTTCACAACCGAGGACAGGGGTACGCGGGGGTTTACGTAGGTTTTACGTATGTGCCTGACACAACCGAGGCAGTAGTGAGTATAAGTTCACGTAGGTTTTACGTGAGTATCCTTCACAACCGAGGACAGTGATGTGTACAAGTATACGTAGGTTTTACGTATGTGTCCTGCGCATCCGAGGACGATGGTAGATAGTCTAGTAACATTTTAAGTACAAATCCATTCCTTCAATCCCATTCCCAACCCCGGGAATCCCATGCCTTGGTAAGAGTGTGAACTCACCTTGTTTGCTCGGTATGCTAAGTTAAGTGCTCACAATTTAATCAGTCAAGTCCTATAGTGCACGTATATTAAATCAGTTCACGTTCGTAAGATTACACATGTAACTATCATCACAGAATTATCACAAAGCGTGTTTGGCAGTTTGCATTCTTGTATCATGTATACAGTTAATTCCATTCATGCCAATTCATCTTACCCATATTAGCTTTCACAGTTAATTCTAACAAAATTAACCAACAACACAGTTAATTGAACTAATTAACTGAACTAACAAAATCAAACAGGGGTACACAGTTAACCAAGTTAACATTTAATAACTAACTGTGTCACATGCTTTTCTTAACTAAATTAATAGTTAAAACAGAGTTAACAACTTAATAAATTTAATCCAGTTAACAGATAACAGTTGGGCCGAAATCTAAGTTGGGCCGAAGACATATAAGTGCCGAAATCCCTTTATAGCCGAAAACCCCATTAGCCGAAATCCCCTTAAGTTCGAAATCCATAAGAGCCGAAATCCCTTTAAGTGCCGAAAACACATAAATGGGCCGAAAATACATGTGGGCCGAAAACACCCTTTTGGGCCGGAACTGTTTGGGCTGAAATCACTTTAGTGATTTCGTCCACTTTCTTTTGTGGGGGGTGTTTTCGTGACTATTCATCATCATCAACAACTTACAGTAACAAAAAAAAAAACCCAGCAACAATTAATCGATTAACAGTTACATGATCTATTATAATGAAATCATTCCATCAAATTATGATATGTAACAATTACACTACCAAATCATTGTGAAATCTAGAACATAATTCCATCAGTTTATCATTCATAACATATACCCACTGTTAATCCAAACTTCAAACATACACCCAGTTCATGGATGATAATTATCTAACAAGCACACCAAGATCAACCACATAATCACATATATTAATGTATACATACATCATGATTAAACATCCAATAATCGTACGATATGTAATTAAAACAACTTGAATCATGAAATCACTAACCAAGAATTAAGCAGAGGTTTGGTTTCTAATGAGGAGCTCTTTGTGGGTTTCAGATGTAGAGAGAGAGACAAAGTGTTAAGATAAGGTTTGGTAAATGAGAAACTTCTCCGAGAAGATTTGTTTATAAAATGATTATATAAAATATCTCAACCCCACACTGGGCCAAGGCCCATCTTCTGATTTCGTTGGTCATGGCTGGACGAAAACACTTTATAGTGTTTTCACCACTTGGGTGATTTCATGAGTACTAGTTTCAGTAAGGTTCCATTTTCTTTTTATAACATGTTAATTAATACAAAAACCTTATAATCATACAATAAATATTATGCATCCCAAATATTAAAATATCAATCGCAATACGATTTAACGTTTTACAAATGTAAGTGTTGCGAAACCACCTTGTCGTGTAAACAAACAACTAAAAAAAAATTATCGTGCACTAAATGCGAAGATGGAAATCTTGGAAACTTGAGTTGTCACATTATCCCCAACTTGAAAGAAATTTCGTCCCGAAATTTAGCATGCGGTTACTGAGGAAGCTAGGTAAGTTATCGTTTACTGGTTTTCCTGGGGTGTCACATCATCCCCCCGTTGATTTGGGACTTCATCCCGAACTTCTGTAGTAGCTTCAACGAACTCGAACAAGAGGTATTCTGGTGTTCTTGAGGACCTTAACATCCCGGTCCGTGATTTCAACTGGTTCTTCGACGAAATGCAACCGTTCGTCGATAGTGAGCTCCTTCAAAGGAACTATGAAGGTCTCATCTGACTGACACTTCTTCAGATTCGACACATGAAAGACGTTGTGAACTGCACTGAGTTCAGCTGGTAAGTTCAGTCTGTAGGCCACTTTGCCTATCTTTTCTATGACTTCAAATGGTCCAACATATCGTGGATTGAGCTTGCCTCTTTTGCCAAAACGAACAACACCCTTCCAGGGTGAAACTTTGAGTAGTGCTCGATCCCCAACCTGGAACTCGAGTAATTTCCTGTCTTTATCGGCATATACTTTCTGACGGTCACGAGCTGCCGCCATGCGTTGTCGTATTTGAGCAATCTTTTCAGTAGTATCAACTACCATTTCTGGACCTGTGATCTGACTGTCACCCACCTCTGCCCAACAAAGAGGTGATCGGCATTTACGCCCGTACAATGCCTCAAATGGAGCAGCTTTAATGCTGGTGTGGTAACTGTTGTTGTACGAAAATTCCACAAGTGGCAGATGCTTTTCCCAGCCCTTGCCAAAGTCAATTACGCACGCCCGAAGCATGTCTTCTAGAGTTTGAATAGTGCGCTCAGACTGCCCATCTGTCTGAGGATGATAAGCTGTGCTCATGTCTAAACGAGAGCCAAAAGATTTGTGCATTGCTTGCCACAGTTCTGAAGTAAAACGTGCATCACGATCAGAGATAATAGAGGTGGGCACCCCGTGCCTCGAGACAACTTCTTTAAGGTATACGTCTGCTAGAGTGGAGAACTTATCCGTTTCCTTGATAGCCAAGAAGTGAGCAGACTTTGTGAGTCGATCCACGATCACCCAAATAGTATCATTCCCACGCTGAGATCTAGGTAGGCCAGTAACAAAATCCATGGAAATTTGCTCCCATTTCCATTGTGGTATCTCAGGTTGTTGGAGTGGGCCTGATGGTTTCTGATATTCCGCTTTGACTCTCGCACAAGTCAAACACTTGCTAACGTAAGTTGCTACGTGGGCCCTCATGCTAGGCCACCAATATGTAGTTCTGAGGTCGTGGTACATCTTATCCGAACCAGGATGTACTGAGTAGCGAGACTTATGAGCTTCATCCATTACAAGCTCGCGTAGGTTGCCATAGAGTGGGACCCAGATGCGTCCGGTTACATAATAGGCGCCGTCTGCCTTTTGTTCTAACCGTTGCCTTGAGCCGCGTAGGGCTTCAGCCCTGACGTTTTCTGGTTTCAATGCTTCTACCTGAGCATCCCGTATCTGTGAAGGAAGACTGGACTGAATAGTGAGTTGCAACGCTCGTACACGCCTAGGTGTAGTATCCTTTCGACTGAGGGCGTCGGCCACCACATTGGCTTTGCCCGGATGGTACTTTATAGCACATTCGTAATCGTTCAGTAACTCGACCCATCGATGTTGTCGCATGTTCAATTCTTTCTGCTTGAAGATATGCTCAAGACTCTTGTGATCGGTGTAGATGGTGCACTTGGTGCCATACAGATAATGTCGCCATATCTTGAGCGCAAAAACAACAGCTCCAAGCTCTAAATCGTGCGTAGTGTAATTCCGTTCGTGGATCTTAAGTTGGCGCGAAGCATAAGCAATGACTTTATCCCGTTGCATCAACACACATCCAAGACCTTGGATGGATGCGTCGCATTAGACTACAAAATCATCCGTGCCTTCAGGCAATGAGAGGATAGGTGCGCTACAAAGTCTATCCTTTAAGTGCTGAAATGCTGTTTCCTGTGTATCACTCCAACGGTAAGCAATACCTTTCTGTGTCAGTAATGTAAGCGGCTGTGCAATCTTTGAGAAGTCTTTGATGAACCGTCTGTAATAACCCGCCAAACCCAAGAATTGGCATATTTCAGTTGGTGTGCTAGGTGCAGGCCAGTTCTTGATCGAATCTACCTTGGATGGATCAACATGAATCCCATCCTTGTTTACCACGTGGCCTAGAAATTGGACTTCACGAAGCCAGAAGTCACATTTTGAAAACTTAGCGTACAGCTGTTCCGTTCGAAGGAGTTCCAAAATAAGTCGTAAATGCTGCTCATGTTCCTCCCGATTCTTTGAATAAATTAGGATGTCGTCGATGAAAACAATAACAAACTTGTCAAGATAAGGTTTGCACACCCTGTTCATAAGATCCATGAAAACCGCAGGCGCGTTCGTTAGCCCGAATGGCATGACCAAAAACTCGTAATGACCGTAGCGAGTTCTGAATGCTGTTTTGGAGACATCCTCATCCCGGACTCTCAGTTGATGGTAACCTGACCTCAGGTCAATCTTCGAGTAATAGCTCGACCCTTGCAACTGGTCGAATAAGTCGTCGATGCGTGGAAGTGGATAACGATTCTTTACGGTCACCTTGTTTAGTTCGCGGTAATCTATGCACATACGAAAGGTACCGTCTTTCTTCTTCACAAATAATACTGGAGCTCCCCAGGGCGAAGAGCTAGGACGTATGAAACCCTTTTCCAAGAGTTCTTGCAATTGCTTAGACAGTTCTTCCAGTTCAGTTGGAGCTAAGCGATAAGGCGCTCGAGCTATAGGTGCTGCTCCAGGAGCTAGTTCGATTTGAAACTCGACCTGGCGATGAGGCGGTAACCCCGGTAACTCTTCAGGAAACACTTGAGGAAAGTCGCGTACTACAGGAATATCCCCAATCTTTTTCTCTGTCGTCGATGTATCAGTAACGAGTGCTAAAATAGCTGTGTGACCCTTTCGCAAACACTTCTGAGCCTTCAAGAAGGAGATGATGCCACTCACGACACCACTCTTATCGCCTTGAACTTCGAGAGGTTCTTTTCCAGTACGGGGAATACGAATGATCTTCTCCTTGCATAGGATCTCTGCTTGTTGTTGGGATAACCAATCCATACCAATGACGACATCAAAACTACTCAGAGTTATAGGAATGAGATCGATAGAGAAAGTCTGACCAGCGAGGATAAGATTACAACCCTGAACTATGTGTGTGGCCTCTAGACTTTTACCGTTAGCTAACTCTACGACATGTTTGATGTTCAAAAGTGTTGGTGCGCGTTTAAGCATTTGACTAAGTTTCAGAGACATATAACTGGTATCTGCACCCGAATCAAATAATACGGTAACATAAAAGTCATCGAGAAGAAACTTACCCGTAACCACATTAGGATCGTTCCTTGCGTCACTCTGACCAATCACAAATACACGACCCTTTGCACCATTGTTGTTGTTGTTTCCCCCATTGTTGTTGTTCCCATTGCCCTAGTTGTTGTTGTTGTTCTGGTTTCGGTTTAACTGAGGGCAGTGTCTTTTGAAGTGACCTTCAGCACCACATTGAAAACATCCTTTGTTGCCCTGTTGCTGATTCTGCGGTGCTTGCTGCTGTTGCTGATTCTGATTCACAGGCCGCGGACTCCTACAATCCTTGGCCTCATGGCCCATCCTGAGGCACCTCTGACAACGACCCTTGTTGCACTGGCCACTGTGATGCCTGTTACAGTTGTTACACTTTGGGAGGTTCCCTCGATAACCACCCTGCCTGTGACTGCCCGAAGATTGCTGACTAGGGCTCTGATAATCACTAGTCTTGCGCTGTTGCTGTGCTTGAGACTGTACAATAGCTGAACCCCTGCTGGAATCCCCTTCCCATTTCCGCTTGTTGTCACTGGGAGTAGCAGGAGTAATTGGAGTGGCAGCGGTAGTAGTAGCGCCGATACGTTTAGGCAGCCTGTTCTGTTCCACTGCCTGATCGGTAAGGCGATGAGCTAACTTGACAATCTGCTGAATGGTGCCAAGATTCGCTGAGGTTACGTGACTTTGAATTTCCGGCACCAGACCATTGAGATACAGTTCGATACGCTTAATGGGAGGGTCCACCATAGTAGGACACAAAATAGCCAACTCATTCGATCTTCTGGTGTACGCTTCAATTTCTGACCCCGTCATTTTCAAGTGGTAAAACTCTACCTCCAGCTTATGAATATCATCACGGCTACAGTATTCCTCTTTGATCAACTCCTTGAAATCATTCCAGGGTGTGGCGTTAGCAACAGCCAACCCTAACATCTGAATTTGCGCATTCCACCAAGTCAGCGCAATGCCTTCTAGAGTACCAGTGGCGTACTTCACCCTGCGAGCCTCAGGGCATTCACACATTTCAAATACGGACTCGAGCTTTTCAAACCAATGGAGGAGTCCAACCGCTCCTTCCGTGCCACTAAAAGTAGTAGGACGACAGTCCATGAAAGTTTTGAAGGTGCAAACAGGTGGCTGAGCGTGCTGACCTGTTGTGCATAAGAATCCAGGACAAGATTAAACACAAGAGTTGGTTTAGGAGTGTAGGATCTAAAGATCCTAGTGTGAGTTACAACTGCAGGGTATACCTCCTGCTTGTGCGGCTGCAACTGCCGCAGCAACTTGTTCGTTAATGAGAGCCGTCAACTGGGCTTGTGTCATGTTGATACGTCCAGACATGATCTTCATAGCAAATATGACATAAGTAAGAGAGGTTCGCGAGTAGTGCGATAACAGAAGAGAGTAAGCACACAAGTGTTCTCATGCAATAGTGTTAAGTTAACCTAAGCATACCCGGAGCAAAATTCTATGCAATTCTAGCAAGTAGGCAATAAAACATATACCATATTACCTAGGATGTTGAGTCTTGCACGTGGAGCGAGGCGTCGTTGTGGATCGTTGAGCACTGTTCTGGTTATAGTCTGGTTTTAATAAAAACATTTTCCCCTTATTAAAACCGAGTTCTCTATAACCAATGGCTCTGATACCAATCTGTCACACCCCCAAAATCCACACGCGGAGTACCACCGCTTGGAGGCGTGACATGACCAGGATCAAGCCACCAATCATATTGAACATAAGTATATAGTAAAAGTCATTCATCAATACGATAGGTGTTTCCAAAACCAAATATAAACAAGTGTGTAGCGGAAGCAATAATGTAAAACCCATCATAAGTTTAAGTACAAAATGTCATAAAGTTTAACAACACATTCACGATCCCTGTCCACAACGACCGTGCCTCCCGTGCAAGCTCCAAAAGTACCTAAGGTCCTGCAAGGCATGTAACAGAGAGTCAACAACTAGTTGAGCGAGTTCACAGTAAGTAAGTTCGTAAAAGCAAGTTCGTTTCGTAACGTGTGGCTCTACTGGGCCGATTGTATGTTCTATTAGTGGGGGCTTCCCATGTTTGCATATACACTAGACTATTTGTAACCATAAGTGTTCTTCACAACCGAGAACAGTAGTACGTACAAAGTTTACGTAGGCTTTACGTAAGTGTCCTTCACAACCGAGGACAGGGGTACGCGGGGGTTTACGTAGGTTTTACGTATGTGCCTGACACAACCGAGGCAGTAGTGAGTATAAGTTCACGTAGGTTTTACGTGAGTATCCTTCACAACCGAGGACAGTGATGTGTACAAGTATACGTAGGTTTTACGTATGTGTCCTGCGCATCCGAGGACGATGGTAGATAGTCTAGTAACATTTTAAGTACAAATCCATTCCTTCAATCCCATTCCCAACCCCGGGAATCCCATGCCTTGGTAAGAGTGTGAACTCACCTTGTTTGCTCGGTATGCTAAGTTAAGTGCTCACAATTTAATCAGTCAAGTCCTATAGTGCACGTATATTAAATCAGTTCACGTTCGTAAGATTACACATGTAACTATCATCACAGAATTATCACAAAGCGTGTTTGGCAGTTTGCATTCTTGTATCATGTATACAGTTAATTCCATTCATGCCAATTCATCTTACCCATATTAGCTTTCACAGTTAATTCTAACAAAATTAACCAACAACACAGTTAATTGAACTAATTAACTGAACTAACAAAATCAAACAGGGGTACACAGTTAACCAAGTTAACATTTAATAACTAACTGTGTCACATGCTTTTCTTAACTAAATTAATAGTTAAAACAGAGTTAACAACTTAATAAATTTAATCCAGTTAACAGATAACAGTTGGGCCGAAATCTAAGTTGGGCCGAAGACACATAAGTGCCGAAATCCCTTTATAGCCGAAAACCCCATTAGCCGAAATCCCCTTAAGTTCGAAATCCATAAGAGCCGAAATCCCTTTAAGTGCCGAAAACACATAAATGGGCCGAAAATACATGTGGGCCGAAAACACCCTTTTGGGCCGGAACTGTTTGGGCTGAAATCACTTTAGTGATTTCGTCCACTTTCTTTTGTGGGGGGTGTTTTCGTGACTATTCATCATCATCAACAACTTACAGTAACAAAAAAAAACCCAGCAACAATTAATCGATTAACAGTTACATGATCTATTATAATGAAATCATTCCATCAAATTATGATATGTAACAATTACACTACCAAATCATTGTGAAATCTAGAACATAATTCCATCAGTTTATCATTCATAACATATACCCACTGTTAATCCAAACTTCAAACATACACCCAGTTCATGGATGATAATTATCTAACAAGCACACCAAGATCAACCACATAATCACATATATTAATGTATACATACATCATGATTAAACATCCAATAATCGTACGATATGTAATTAAAACAACTTGAATCATGAAATCACTAACCAAGAATTAAGCAGAGGTTTGGTTTCTAATGAGGAGCTCTTTGTGGGTTTCAGATGTAGAGAGAGAGACAAAGTGTTAAGATAAGGTTTGGTAAATGAGAAACTTCTCCGAGAAGATTTGTTTATAAAATGATTATATAAAATATCTCAACCCCACACTGGGCCAAGGCCCATCTTCTGATTTCGTTGGTCATGGCTGGACGAAAACACTTTATAGTGTTTTCACCACTTGGGTGATTTCATGAGTACTAGTTTCAGTAAGGTTCCATTTTCTTTTTATAACATGTTAATTAATACAAAAACCTTATAATCATACAATAAATATTATGCATCCCAAATATTAAAATATCAATCGCAATACGATTTAACGTTTTACAAATGTAAGTGTTGCGAAACCACCTTGTCGTGTAAACAAACAACTAAAAAAAAATTATCGTGCACTAAATGCGAAGATGGAAATCTTGGAAACTCGAGTTGTCACAAAAATGCGTGTCATGTGATTGACTATATTAAATATTATTTTGTGATATTAATATGGGGTAAATGTTTAAAATTCAGATGGCCGACGAAGGAAATCAAGAAAATCTGAATAACGATAAACTGGTTAACATTAACGTGGTTAATGAGAATCCGAGCATCAATAACAATGGAAACCAAATGGATAATAGTGCTATCCAACACATAGTGGCACAAGGAATTATAGATGCAATGCCATTTATTCTTCAAACTGTTAAGAATACTGATAATAAAAGTAAACATAGCAGTAAGCGACCAATTGAACCAGAACACAGCGTGAACAATGGACCTGTACTTCAAGTGCCCATTCCCAAAAGAAGAAGAACCATGCCTTATGGTTGTTCTTACAAAGAATTCTAGTCCTGCAAACCAATAGAATTCTCGGGCAATGAAGGACCCATTGCAGCTCTACGCTGGATAGAAAAGACTGAGGCTGTTTTAAAAATAAGCAACTGTGCTTAAGAAGATAAAATAATGTTTGCTTCTAATTTATTTAAAAACTCAGCCTTAGAATGGTGGAACACTATCCTCCAATCAAGAGGAAGCGATAGGGTATACAACATGGAATGGGAAGAATTTAAGAATATGGTAAAAAGGAAATTCTGCCCTCTCAATGAAAAGGAACTGATAGCAAATAAGTTTCTGAACTTAAGAATGACCGGGGTAGATAGTAAGGGTTATACTACCACATTCTTTGAATATGCTAGAATAGTACCAACCCTTGCATCACCTGAACCGGTATTAATCTCCCGTTACATCTGGGGATTAATTGGAGAGATTAGACATGTAGTCAAGGCAGCTAGACCCCAAACTATAGAAGAAGCTGTAGAACTAGCAAACACCTTGACAAATGAATTAATCCGTACTAGAGAAGAAGACCAAAGGAGAAACCTAGCTCAAAGGCTTACCCAAGAATTCCGTTCTGGGAATTACAACCGTAGGAATATGGGTTCTACCTCTACACCATTCTGCAAGATCTGCAAGAAAAAGCATTCGGGAAAATGCTCCACTCACTGCAATTTCTGCAAGGCACCAGGACACAAGGAAGAAGATTGCAGGAGAAAATCCAGTAATGGACTATGCTTCAACTGTGGAGAAAAAGGTCATATCAAGCCGAACTGTCCAAAATTGGCTCCAGCTGCGAACAACAAGAACACTAAAAATGCTAGAGCATTCGTTCTAACTGCAGATGAAGCCAAGATGATTCCGGATGTCATAACCGGTACGTTTTTAGTTAATGATGTTTTTGCTAAAGTATTATTTGACTCTGGTGTAAACCAAAGTTTTATTAATACTTCATTTTGCAAACTTCTCAATCAACCATTAACTAAACTATCACAAGAATGTCTAGTCGAGACAGCAAATGGAGAAACGGTTAGAATTTCTGAAATCTTGCATGGCGCAAGAATACAATTTTTAAACCAAAAGTATATTGCAAATCTATACCCAATGAATCTGGTAGGATTTGATATTTTATTAGGAATGGATTGGTTAATAGCCAATAAAACTAATATTTTATGTGATCAAAAGTCAATTCAAGTAATTCACCAAAGGGTGAAAAGATCACAATTAAAGGTGATAAACCATCAAGATCCACAAAATTCATCTCTGTGATGAAAACTGGAAGCTATATAAGAAAAGGATCTATAGTGTATTTGATTTCTATAATCACTAACACTAAAGGAAAAGAACTAAAAGACATTCCAGTAGTGTCTCAGTTTTCAGATGTATTTCCAGAAGAATTGCCAGGACTACCGCCGGACAGAGAAGTTGAATTCAGAATCCATCTATTACCCGGAATAGCACCAATTGCCAAAGCACCCTACCGCTTGGCACCTGCCGAAATGCAAGAATTAAAGAAACAATTAGACGAATTGCTGGAAAAAGGATACATACAACCAAGCTCATCGACGTGGGGAGCACCTATTTTATTCGTTAAAAAGAAGGATGGATCAATGGGTATGTGCATTGACTACCGTGAATTAAACAAGGTCACGATTAAGAACCGGTATCCATTACCGAGAATTGATGATCTGTTCGACCAATTGCAAGGAGCTTGATTTTTCTCTAAAATCGATCTAAGGTCAGGATATCATCAATTAAAGGTACAGGAAGAGGACATTCCTAAAACCGCATTCAGAACGAGGTATGGCCATTATGAATTTACTGTCATGCCATTTGGTTTAACCAATGCCCCAGCTGCATTTATGGACATGATGAACCGAATATGTAAGCCATATTTGGATAAATTCATAATTGTCTTTATAGATGATATTCTCATATATTCAAAAAGTAAGGAAGAACATGCAAAGCATTTGCACGCACTTTTAAGTCTATTAAGAAAGGAAAAGCTTTACGCAAAATTTTCAAAGTGCGAGTTTTGGTTAGAGCAAGTACAGTTTCTTGGACACTTAGTTAATCATGAAGGAATTAATGTGGATCCAACTAAGATCGAGGCGATTACCAAATGGAAAACCCCTGAGTCACCAACCGAGGTAAGAAGTTTCTTAGGATTGGCCGGATATTATAGGAGGTTTATTCAAGATTTTTCTAGAATAGCCATTCCTTTAACTAAGTTAACCTGTAAATCCATTAAGTTTGAATGGGGACCAAAACAAGAAGAAGCATTTAGAATTCTTAAGCAAAGATTAACTAATGCACCCATATTAGCTTTACCAGAAGGAACTGAAGACTTTGTAGTCTATTGTGACGCTTCTAAGTTAGGTTATGGATGTGTGCTAATGCAACGTCAAAAGGTTATAGCTTACGCCTCTAGACAACTTAAGAATCATGAAGAAAATTATTCAACCCATGATCTAGAATTAGGAGCAATAATTTTTTGCTTTAAAAATTTGGAGACATTACCTTTATGGTAGTAAGTTTACCATATTTACCGATCATAAGAGTTTAAGGTATGTTTTTGGGCAAAAGGAATTGAATATGAGACAAAGACGCTGGATGGAGATGCTTAGTGATTATGATTGTGATATCCAGTATCATGAGGGAAAAGCAAATGTAGTTGCAGATGCTTTAAGCCGAAAGTATCATGAAAAGCCAAAAAGGGTACGTTCTCTTAAATTAAATCTACAAGTAGATTTAAATGATCAGATAAGAGAAGCACAAGAGTCAGTAATCAAGGATGATACTGAAAAGCTAAAAGGTATGATTAAGGAATTAGAACAAGGAACAGATGGAATTTGGAGATTCCATGAAAAGAGAATATGGATACCTAAGTTAGGGAACCTACGTCATCGTATATTAGAAGAAGCCCATAAGTCTAAGTATACGATGCACCCAGGAAGTGATAAAATGTACCAGGATTTAAGGAAGAATTTCTGGTGGATAGGAATGAAAAAGAACATAGCAGCCTATGTTTCTAAATGTTTAACTTGTTGACAAGTTAAAGCTGAACATCAGAAACCCTCAGGATTGCTACAACAATTAGAAATGCCAGTGTGGAAATGAGAATTGATAACAATGGATTTTGTTACTAAATTACCCAAAACAAGAAAAGGTAATGATACAATCTGGGTGATTGTAGATAGGCTAACCAAGTCAGCTCATTTCCTACCAATGAAAGAAAATTTCAGTATGGAACAGTTAGCTAAATTATATGTAAATGAAATTGTTTCTTTACATGGAATACCTTTATCAATTGTTTCTGATAGAGATAGCCATTTTACCTCTCATTTTTGGTCAAGTTTCCAAAAAGCAATGGGAACCAAGTTAAATCTAAGCACAGCTTATCATCCTCAAACGGACGGACAAAGCGAAAGGACAATTCAGACAATGGAAGACATGCTTAGAGCTTGTGTAATTGATTTCAGAGGTAATTGGGACGATCACTTACCTTTAATAGAATTCTTATAATAATAGTTATCACACAAGTATTGATGTGTCACACCCCGATATTTCCACGTATTGCCGGTGGGCCCGGTGGGGAGTATCGTGACGTAGTTGATATCATCATAGTCAAACAACATAAATTTAAATGCACAGCGGAAGCAAAAGATAGATATTATTTCAACCAAATAAATTGTAATATCAGAGTATCACAAAAGAGTTGAAACAGATCCACAGGCGGATCAAATAAAAAGAAACATAGTTCATCAGATTCAAATGCATCCAAGCTTGCGAGACTCTTATTGATGCTAAGGAGAGGCCAGCCTATTTCGAGTAGTACCTGCACTTAATCTTTTTGGGAAAATACGTCAGTTTACACTGGTAAATACAATTAACTAACTCATTTTGAAAAGGTTTAGAAAATTGATTTGAATGCACGTGGCACAAAACATTTTATAACTTGGGATAATTATTTATATAAACTCGTAAAAGAATTACATGTTTGTTATATGTTCAGTAGCCCGATCCGTAGACCGAGTTAAAGATTAATAGACACACCACATTATTTATTTATTTATGCACTGACGGGTGTACGCCTACACCCCGTGCTTAGGTCGTGGCCATTTCGTAAAATGATGCCAAGGATATCCGGGACATGGTCATTAACCCCCAAAGGCTTTAAGCAAACATAACATTTTCAAACGGTACATTTCAATGATTTAACCTTTATACAATTAAAGATGCGATGCCCGACCAAGCGGTATTTTATATACCGTACCCCAAGCCCGTATAAGGGAAAATAAGTTAAAAGTATTTACCTTTGCAAGTAATAATCACAAATAGCAAGTGCGGGTAGCTTTTACCGGGTCTCCTATTCTGGAACAAAGGTTTATAATAACCTATTAGATTCCTAACGGGTCTTTTATTAAGCCTAGACTTAGACCTGTTAGTTTTAAAAGAAGATACGGTTCAAACGCACGATTAAGCGAAGACCGGAATAGAATGTGATTTAGACCCGAAAAGTTTGAAGACTTGTATAATATGGGTAAACTAAATACATTTTGGATTTTGAGATAAAAATGATAAGGTTTGACCCGTTTTGGCTAATTTATGCAAACTAGTTACATAAACCGAAACGAACGCGAATAATGCGTGACGGGTAACCAAATGATTCATAAACAGGTTTCCTAAGTTAATATGCCTTAAACATGTTGTGATATCAGTAGAATACCTTCCATTATGCCCAAAATGGATTTAAAATCAAACTATGCCCCGTAGGGGTATTTTGGTCATTTAAAAGGTTATAAAAGAGTTTAAATAATAATCTGAGTTACAGGTCTGATATAATCAATAAAAATACTTAATTTAATAAGTTATAACAGTAGGGTATTATATATATGTAAAATTTATCATTTAAAACCAAACTATGCACCTTAGGGGCATTTTGGTAATTTCACATATGCTTAAAAGGTCAAAACAGGGAATCTGAGTTTAAGAACTTTTCTTTTCTGTTAAAATATATAAATTTACTTAAAACATCAGTAGGTATCAAACCTTATATGATTAAAATAGTTTTATTACATACTATGCGTTAAAAACGCTTAAAAATGCGATTTTAAGCTATTTCCGGGTTTTATAAGGAAAGCTGATATTTTTATCATTCCAGAAAGCTTAAAACGTTTTATTTATCATAACAAATCAGTAGCAAAAGGTTTGGTACCAAAAAAATTTGTAAAACTCTTTTTATAGCCCAAAAGGGCAAAACCGACAATAACCGAATCAAGCTTAAAGACCAATGTTATGCTCAGCCTAAAATTAAATAAAAATCTTCAAAAATCTCAAAATATTATTTTATATCAGTGGGTAAAAATTTTGGTATTAAAAATCGGGTTTAGATAGGCTATATGCTAATTACGCCGTTTAATTAATAAAAAGCTTTCTAATTACGCTATTGAGCATAACTCTTAATCTAGACCTCCAATTGATGTGAAAATTTAGGGACATGTTTAAAAATTAGTAATGAAGGTTTCTATCCCCTCACATTTTAAAAAATTACGTTTTAATATCAAAAGGTTATTATGGTCAATATTTAGGCATATAACGGAAACTTGCATATGAATCGGATAACTAATGAACCACGTTGTGTAACCTCAGTTGGTTACACTAATCAATAACCTGGTCCTAAAAGAGCTCTAAAGCATTTCTAAAACATTCTCTAATGGGTCAGAACTGAAAGTCAAAGCAAAAGTCTACTTTTGCGACTTTCGGTTCTGAACCGAGCTTAAACTGAAAATTGTCGGGTTGAACATGCTTAGACATGTTCTTACATTAATTACCAAGTTATATGAATGATAAAACAGGTTGCATAGCTTCTACATTGTTAATTATGCATTAATTTGAAAATAAGCTTTCTGTTGACTTTTTAAGGTTAGCTTTGACCCGACAATTGACCGAGTTAGAGTGAGAATCAGAGGGTGCCCTTTTAAGGGTTTATTGCCCACATAATTACCAACTCATAGGTACTTTCAATTTGAAATTTGACTGGACAAATTAAGATTAATGACGAAGTCAAACTTTAATTACGACGGATTGACTTTAGGCTAATTAACTAAGTAAAACGAATTAAGGAAAGGTTATGGACACTTACTGAAGACCTATGCACGACTAAGAATGCTTGAGAAGTGCCCTTGAGCTTCAGAAATCTTCAGAGCAAGGGTTTAGAAGCTTTCCAAGTGAATGCTCAAAAGTGTGAGTTCCCAAATGAATCCAAGGGCTCTATATATAGCCAAGGAAGTGCAAGGAGGTGGACACAAGTGTTTGGGCTACTCCATAGTTGATAACAGGTGTTAAGGGACGTGTAATGTGCAGAAAAATGGTGGCAAACTCGCTGAATCGCGTAAACATGCAAGCTGACACGTTTGAAAGGGATTTCTGGAACTGGCACATGCTCGCGTGGTCTGTGGCGTGGTGCACAAGTGCTGGCGTTACGCCAGCACCCCCCATTTCAGCTAAAATGTTTCAAATGTTGACATTTTCACCCCCTGTACTTTCTAATGCGCAATAACTTCCATTTTAGGCACTTTTAACCCTTGAAATTTATATTTCTATGATCCATCAGATAAAACCAATCATCATTAGGTCCGGTTTCGTTAAATGATAACCGAAAACACAAGTTTTGCCTTGTTGACGCTTTTAACCCCTCGTATACGAATATCGTCATAACTTTCTCATACTTAATCAAAAACTTGTGAAATTTTTATCATGTATTCTAATGAGCATAATCAATTGTTAAAAAGCTTCGGGTTTGCTAAAAGGTCACTCAGAGCTATACTTTAAACATGTTGACACATTTAACCCCTGTAGTTTGTAATTTCTCACTTTCTTTCACAATTAGCTTCGTATGATCCATGATTCATTCTTTTAAGAGTATAAACATCATGTAGGGTTATAATAAAGTATATTTAATCATTGTTGACACTTTGAACCCTTGTGTTCACATACTTTCCTTGTTTGTCAACTTTAGCCCTCTAAAGTATTCTTTCACACGTTCAAAGCTTATGACACGTGTCAATACGTTATTGGACATGATTTTTCGAGGTGTTACATCCTCACCCCCTTAATAGAAATCTCGACCTCGAGATTTACTGAAACAAATGAGGGTATTTTTCTTTCATTGTGGACTCTACCTCCCACGTATACCCGGGACCTCTGCGGGCATCCCATTTAACCTTTACAATAGGCACATGCTTCCTCCGAAGCTTCTTAACCTGTCGATCCTCAATCGACAAAAGTTTTTCCACAAATTTCAAGCTCTCATCTATATGCACATCTGTATGTGGCATGACTAGCGATTCATCAGCTAGATATTTCTTCAGATTGCAGATATGAAATACATTGTGAATACCACTGAGCTCTTCAGGTAAGCTTAACTTATAAGCCACTGTTCCTACACATTTGATGATCTCGAATGGTCCTATATACCTCGGGCTTAACTTACCTTTCTTACCAAATCGCATCACTCCCTTCCAGGGTGATACTTTAAGCAACACTTTGTCACCAACCTCGAACTTCAGAGGTTTACGCCTTAAATCTGCGTAGCTTTTCTGCCTATCTCTGGCAGCTTTGAGACGATCTCTTATCTGCACAATCTTATCTGTCGTCTCCAGGACTATATCGGGTCCTGTTAGCTGGACATCTCCAACTTCTGCCCAACAAACGGGCGTTTTGCACTTTCTACCATATAATGCCTCAAAAGGTGCAACCTGAATGCTTGTATGGTAGCTATTGTTGTATGAAAACTCAATCAATGGTAGGTGCTTATCCCAACTACCACCTAAATCAATTACACATGCACGAAGCATGTCTTCCAAAGTTTGAATGGTACGCTCACTCTGCCCGTCCGTCTGAGGATTGTAAGCAGTACTAAAGTTTAAGCGCGTGCCCAAAGATTGTTGGAAACTTTTCCAAAAATGTGATGTGTATTTGGTATCTCTGTCAGAGATAATTGACACTGGTACGCCATGCAGAGATACAATCTTATCTACGTACAATTGGGCTAACATGTCGGAGCTATAAGTCTCCTTAATGGGTAGGAAATGTGCTGACTTAGTCAGTCTATCTACTATCACCCATATAGTATCATTACCTTTCTTTGTCTTTGGCAACTTGGTGATGAAATCCACTGTTACCATTTCCCACTTCCAGGTGGGAAGTTCAGGCTGTTGTAGCAAACCTGACGGCTTTTGATGTTCAGCTTTAACTTGCGCGCGCGTCAAACATTTGGCTACATAGGTAGCTATAGAGTTCTTCAAGCCTATCCACCAATAATTTGCTTTCAGATCCTGGTACATCTTATCAGCTCCAGGATGAACGAAGTACTTAGAACTGTGGGCTTTCTGGAGGATAACATCCCGAAGTCCTCCATAAATTAGAACCCATATTCGTCCATTTAACCTCAGAATTCCGTCCTTGCCATAGGATAACTGTTCTTCAGTTACTCCTAGCTTTTCATTAGGGTAGTTAGCTTCAAGTACAACTTCCTTCTGCGCAGCTAACAACCTTTCAATCAAACTATTCTTTAACTCAATACTCTTGGCATTGATTCTTATAGGCTTTACCCTTTCCTTCCTACTTAAGGCATCGGCAACCACATTTTCCTTGCCTGGATGGTATCTTATCTCACAGTCATAATCATTCAAGGTTTCCATCCAACATCGCTGTCTCATGTTCAATTCCTTCTGATTGAACAAATGTTGAAGGCTTTTGTGATCCGAATAGATTACGCACTTGGTTCCATACAAGTAATGTCTCCATAGTTTTAGTGCAAATACAACGGCACCCAACTCCAAGTCATGGGTGGTGTAATTCTTCTCATGCACTTTCAATTGTCGAGAAGCGTAGGCAATAACTTTGCCTTTCTGCATAAGCACACATCCCATACCCGTGTGCGATGCATCACAATATACCACAAATTCATCAATTTCATCTGGCAACGTCAATACTGGAGCGTTGCTCAACTTCTGCTTCAGAATATCGAAAGATTCTTGCTGCTTAGGCCCCTAGTCAAACTTAACATTCTTACGTGTCAACGAAGTTAAGGGCGTAACAATCCTTGAGAAATTTTCAATAAATCGCCTATAATATCCTGCTAAACCTAGGAAGCTACGAATTTCTGTAGGCGTCTTTGGCTCTTGCCAATTCATAACAGTTTCAACTTTAGCGGGATCAACTTGGATACCACGCTCACTAACAACATGTCCAAGAAATTGGACTTCACGAAGCCAGAATTCACATTTTGAAAATTTGGCATAGAGCTCTTCCTGTTGAAGTAGCTTAAGAATGCAACGAAGATGCTTCTCATGGTCAGCTTGGCTCTTCGAGTAAATGAGAATATCATCGATGAAGACGATGACGAATTTATCCAAATAAGGCTTGCAGACGCGATTCATGAGATCCATGAATGCTGCTGGTGCATTAGTGAGCCCAAAAGGCATCACTAGGAACTCGTAATGACCATAACGAGTCCTAAATGCAGTCTTGTGTACATCTTCATCTTTAACCTTCAGTTGATGGTAGCCTGACCTCAAATCGATCTTAGAGAAGTAACTTGCCCCTTGCAATTTATCGAACAGATCGTCGATTCTGGGCAATGGATATCTATTCTTGATAGTAACCTTATTAAGCTCGTGATAATCGATGCATAGACGCATCGATCCATCCTTTTTCTTCACAAACAGGATTGGTGCTCCCCAAGGAGATGAACTAGGACGAATGAAACCTTTTGCCAACAATTCATCTAACTGAGTCCTCAACTCTTTCATCTCTATTGGTTCCAACCTGTAAGGTGCCCTTGCAACAGGTGCTGCTCCTGGAATAATGTCAATTCTGAATTCTACTTGCCTATCTGGTGGCAAACCAGGTAGTTCTTCAGGGAATACTTCGGGATATTCAGAAATGACGGGGATATCATCAATCTTAGGCTTCTACTCATCAATAGTCACTTGTGCCATATAAATGACACAACCCTTCTTCAAACACCTAGATGCCTTGAGCATAGACACTTGCTCAGGCAGTCCATACTGGGTATCTCCTTGAATGGTAAGTGGCTCACCAGACGAAGTCTTGATCACCACTTGCTTCTTGTTGCAAAGAATTTGGGCTTGGTTATGCGATAACCAGTCCATGCCTATAACTATATCGAAACCGGCTAACTTCAAAGGAAGTAAGGACAAAGGAAAAGAGTGGTTCCTAATGGATATGAAACATCCATCTAACATGGTTGATGCGGTTTCTATGGTGCCATCGGCTAATTCCACCTCATATTTTATGCTTAGGGTTCTAACAGGTAGGTTTAATAACTTACAAAACTTATTATCAACAAATGACTTATCTGCTCCATAATCAAATAACACCATTGCATAAACATAATTTATAAGGAAGGTACCTGTTATGACATTATCATTCTGGATCGCCTCCTGAGCGTTCATCTGGAAGACCCTAGCATTGGTCTTTTTTCCCTTCCTCAGCTTTCTTAGCAAGCTTTGGGCAGTTGGACCTAATGTGTTGTGACAACTCAAGTTTCCAAGATTTCCATCTTTACATTTATTGCACGTTAATAGTTTAGGAGGTTTGTTTACACGACTTGTTTGTTTCACGACAATACACATTTATAATATGCTACATCGTATTGTGATTGATATGATTTGTGTTGGTGTGCATCATAGTGTGTTCTTATATATGTTGATGTGTAAATAACATGCTTGTATTGATGATGTGTTTGTGTGTTAAGAACAACACAAAAATGGAGCCATGAAATCTCACTTAGCCGAAAACACAAGAGTGTTTTCGTCCAAGCATATGACCAACGAAAACCAAATGGGCTTTGGGCCCAGTCATAACTAGATAAACAATTGTTCTTAATCCTGTATGTGAACTGTTATTTGGCAAACCCTAATCGCATTCCCATCTCTCTCTCTCGTTTTGCTTTAAACCCAACGGCTGCCCCTCTCCTTCGAAGCTAGGTCTCTTGTTGATTATTATGAGTTCGGTTAGTGACTCTCACGTTTAGTTGTTTTCATATATGAATTTATATATGGTTATGTTGTTGGTTGTATTCTTGAAAGAACTACATATGATCAATCTGGTATATAACTTTATGCGAAACCTGTTGTGATCTAGAGGCCTAGGGTTGTATGATTTTAGATTATAATAATCAGAGTTCTAACTGTGTTAATTGGTATTGTGAGAATCCATTATTTTATGGATTGTAATGATGATTGATGATGATGGTAGGACATGACTGTATATGAATTATTGCATGTATGTTTCGGATTAAGGGGTTTGCGTGACATGTGTTGCTTTGGAAACTGTCATGTATATGGAATATAATATGATCGACCATGTGTGCCTGATAATGATGATTCGATTTGCATGTGACTTATTAATCAACATAACCTTAGTCAAACCCACTCAAACTATTGTCGGCCATTGAAGTTGGAGTTGATAAAAGTAATGATGATAAACATATGATTTTGATTTGTTTTGTATGATGATGATATGATCAATTATGTTGTTTCTATTCATGATTAATGTGATGTTATAAGGATGATCGTAAAACTGAATGATGACTGATACATAACTCGATCGAATGATGATTGATACATAACTAGATCCTCGTGTATTGTTTGATTGTAACCGTCAAGATTGTTAGCGATGATTAGGGTGGTTGTTGTTATGTAACTGATGATGTTGTTGATTGATCCGACGAAAACCCCCACCCCACTTGAAAACACCTCGACGAAATCCCAAAGTGTTTTCGGCCCAAAGTGATTTCGTCACATATGCATGGTGTACAGTAACGCTGTTAGTTTATTAAACATGTTCATATGTAACTCTGTTAGTTCTAAACTCCGTTAGTTTGTTAATCCAGTTAAATATGTTAACTCTGCTAAGTATGTTGATTACTGTTAAGTATGATTCTATTAAACATGTAACATTGTTAGTGTGTAAATTCTGTTAAGTTTGTTAACTTTGCAAAGTATGTAACTGCCTGTTAATCCCGTCAAGCATGAATTTCATGGCTTTGATTAACTGCTTATATGATACGTGTTAATTGCTTAAACACACTTCGTAACATAAATGGCATGTGATCCTATACGAACGAAACTGATTGTATATACGTGCGTATTATAGGACTTGACTGATTACTTGCGAACACATAGCTTAGCATACCGAGCAAACCAAGGTGAGTTCACACTAGCCTAGGCATGGGATTCCCAGGGGTTGGGAATGGGATTGAATAACTACTTGTACAACTATTACTATTAAACAAATCATTACTGTCCTCGGTTGAAGGGCACGTACGTAAAACCTACGTACAGTCATACTTATTACTGTCCTTTGATTTAAGGGCACGTACGTAAAACCTACGTACAGTCATACTTATTACTGTCCTTGGATTTAAGGGCACGTACGTAAAGCCTACGTACACGATCATAAGACCATCACCTCTATCAAAGGAAGTCCCTCAATTATCGACTTAATCGCTGAGGCATAGGGCGAGCGGGTCATTAGTAGATTGCGCTATTAGGTTTAACAAACCTCACACCGTGTCGTCCGAACGGGCGTGTACTAATGGACTATGGGTAAAGGGTCAATGCTGATAGACATTGACTTAGGGCACCTCTTACATTTTCGTAGCAGTCGATACGCGTGGTCTAGTAATACATGGGAAGCCCCCACTAATCATCGCACACATGCCTGGATTGGCTGCGATACGGATTAATACGATACATGGTTTACAAAACGAACATACGATTCATGAAATGAACACGATAATCAAACAACCAACTGTGAACTCGCTCAACTTTGTTGTTGATTCGTTGCTACATGCCTTGCAGGACCTTAGGTACTTTTGGAGCTTGCACGGGAGGCGCGGTCGTTGTGGGCACGGAATGTGGATGTTTTGATGAAAACTTTATGATTCTTTAAACTTAATACTTGTGTTGGATTTTCATACTATGCTTCCGCTACTTATACTATGTTTTGATGGAACATCAATCGTATTGTGATGGATTACATTTACTTTTACTTATCACTTATATGTTCAATATGATTGGTGGCTTGATCCTGGTCATGTCACGCCTCCAAGTGGTGATACTCCGCGTGTGGATTTTTGGGGTGTGACAGATTGGTATCAGAGCCATTGGTTATAGTGAACTTGGTTTTAATAAGGGGAAAACGTTTTTATTAAAACCAGACTATAACCTGTACAGTGCTCAACGATCCACAACGACGCCTCGCTCCACGTGCAAGACTCAACATCCTAGGTAATATGGTATATGTTTTATTGCCTACATGCTAGATTACATAGAACTTTGCTCATGGTATGCTTAGATACACATAACCCCTATTGCTTGAGAATACTTGTGTGCTCACCCCCTTCTGTCATCGCACTATTCGCGAACCTCTCTCACTCATGTTTCCTTGGGTATGAAGATCATGAGTGGATGTGTCAACATGACTCAAGCCCAGTTGGCGGTTTTGATCACTGAACAAGTTACTGCAGCACTCGCAGCTGCCCAGGCAGGAGGTCAACACGCTCAGCCACCTGTGTGCACGTTCAAAACTTTCATGGACTGTCGTCCTACTACTTTCAGTGGCACGGAAGGAGCAGTTGGACTCCTCCATTGGTTTGAAAAACTCGAGTCCGTATTTGAGATGTGTGAATGCCCTGAGGCTCGTAGGGTGAAGTACGCCACTGGTGCTCTCGAAGGCACTGCGCTAACTTGGTGGAATGCGCAAGTTCAGATGCTGGGGCTGACGGCTGTTAATGCCACCCCATGGAAGGATTTCAAGGAACTGATCAAACGTGAATACTGTAGTCGTGATGACATCCACAAGCTGGAAGTGGAGTTCTTCAACCTGAAGATGACGGGGTCAGAGATAGAAGCGTACACGAAACGATCCAACGAATTGGCAGTATTGTGTCTAACTATGGTGGATCCTCCCATCAAGCGCATTGAGATGGACCTCAAAGGCTTAGTACCAGAGATTCAAAGTCATGTGACTGCTGCTAACCTTGCTACTATTCAAGATGTTACTCGTCTTGCTCATCGTCTTACAGACCAGGCTGTGGAACAGAACAAGCTGCTTAAACGTATTGGTGCTACTACTACTACTACTTCTGCTACTCCCAGTGACAACAAACGAAAGTGGGATGGAACCTCCAGCAAGGGTTCGACTTCAGTTCAGTCCCAGGCACAGCAGCGAAAGATTGATGACTATCAGAGCCCTGGTCAGCAGTCTTCTAGTAGTCAAGGGCAGGGTGGATATCGAGGAAACCACCCAAAATGCAACAGATGCAATAGACACCACAGTGGTCACATAGTCAAGGGTTGTAACCTCGTCTTAGCTGGTCAGACTTTCTTTATCGATCTCATTCCTATAGCTCTGGGTAGTTTTGACATCGTCATCGGTATGGATTGGTTATCGCAATAATAAGCAGAGATCCTATGCAAAGAGAAGATTGTTCGCATTCCCCGTTCTGGCAAAGAACCTCTCGAAATTCAAGACGACAAGAGTGGTGCTGTGGTTGGCATCATCTCCTTCCTGAAGGCTCAGAAGTGTTTGCGAAAGGGCCACACTGCTATTTTAGCACTCGTTACAGATTCATCGACGAAAGAGAAGAAGTTAGAGGATATTCCAGTTGTACGCGACTTTCCTCAAGTGTTTCCTGAAGAGTTACCTGGGCTACCACCTCATCACCAGGTCGAATTTCAGATCGAGCTAGCTCCTGGAGCAGCACCCATAGCTCGAGCACGCTTAGCTCCAACCGAACTGGAAGAACTGCCCAAACAGTTGCAAGAACTCTTGGATAAGGGTTTCATTCGTCCTATCTCTTCGCCCTGGGGAGCTCCAGTATTATTTGTGAAGAAGAAAGACGGTACCTTCTGCATGTGCATAGATTACCGCGAACTGAACAAGGTGACCGTGAAGAATCGCTATCCTCTTCCACGCATCGACGACTTATTCGACCAGTTGCAAGGGTCGAGCTATTACTCGAAGATTGACCTGAGGTCAGTCTATCATCAACTGAGAGTCCGGGACGAGGACGTCTCCAAAACAACATTCAAAACTCGCAACGGCCATTACGAGTTTTTGGTCATGCCATTCGGGTTAACGAACGCGCCTGCAGTTTTCATGGATCTTATGAACAGGGTGTGCAAACCTTATCTTGACAAGTTTGTTATTGTTTTCATCGATGACATCCTGATCTATTCGAAGAGTCAGGAGGAACACGAGCAGCATTTACGACTTATTTTGGAACTCCTTCGAACAGAACAGCTGTACGCCAAGTTTTCAAAATGCGACTTCTGGCTTCGTGAAGTCCACTTTCTAGGCCACGTGGTAAACAAGGATGGGATTCATGTTGATCCATCCAAGGCAGATTTGATCAAGAACTGGCCTGCACCTCGCACACCAACCGAAATACGCCAATTCTTGGGTTTGGCGGGTTATTACAGACGGTTCATCAAAGACTTCTCAAAGATTGTACAGCCGCTTACACTAATGACACAGAAAGGTGTTGCTTACCGCTGGGGTAATACACAAGAATCAGCATTCCAGCACCTAAAGGATAGGCTCTGTAGCGCACCTATTCTCTCATTGCCAGAGGGCACAAACGATTTTGTGGTCTATTGTGACGCGTCAATCCAGGGTCTTGGCTGTGTATTGATGCAACGGGATAAAGTCATTGCTTATGCTTCGCGCCAACTTAAGATTCACGAACAGAATTACACTACACATGATTTAGAGTTGGGAGCTGTTGTTTTTGCGCTCAAAATATGGCGACATTACCTCTATGGCACCAAGTGCACCATCTACACCGATCACAGAAGTCTCGAGCATATATTCAAGCAGAAAGAATTGAACATGCGACAACGTAGATGGGTCGAACTACTGAACGATTACGAATGTGCTATAAAGTACCATCCGGGCAAAGCCAATGTGGTGGCCGACGCCCTCAGTCGAAAGGATACTACACCTAGGCGTGTACGAGCGTTGCAACTCACTATTCAGTCTAGTCTTCCTTCACAGATACGAGATGCTCAGGTAGAAGCATTGAAACCAGAAAACGTCAGGGCTGAAGCTCTACGCGGCTCAAGACAACGGTTAGAACAAAAGGAAGACGGCGCCTACTATGTAACAGGACGCACCTGGGTCCCACTCTATGGTAACTTACGCGAGCTTGTAATGGATGAAGCTCATAAGTCTCGCTACTCAGTACATCCTGGTTCGGATAAGATGTACCACGATTTGAAAACCACATATTGGTGGCCTAGCATGAAAGCTCACATAGCAACTTACGTTAGCAAGTGTTTGACTTGTGCGAGAGTCAAAGCGGAATATCAGAAACCTTCAGGCCCACTCCAACAACCTGAGATACCACAATGGAAATGGGAGCAAATTTCCATGGATTTTGTTACTGGCCTGCCTAGATCTCAACGTGGGAATGATACTATTTGGGTGATCGTGGATCGACTCACTAAGTCTGCACACTTCCTGGCTATTAAGGAAACAGACAAGTTCTCTACCTTAGCAGACATCTACTTAAAAGAAGTGGTTTCAAGGCACGGGGTGCCAACCTCTATTATCTCTGATCGTGACGCACGTTTTACTTCAGAACTGTGGCAAGCAATGCACAAGTCTTTTGGCTCTCGTTTAGACATGAGCACAGCTTATCACCCTCAGACGGATGGGCAGTTTGAGCGCACTATTCAAACTTTAGAAGACATGCTTCGTGCGTGTGTAATCGATTTCGGCAACGGCTGGGAAAAACATCTCCCGTTAGTGGAGTTCTCGTACAACAACAGCTACCACACCAGCATTAAAGCCGCTCCATTCGAGGCATTGTACGGGCGTAAATGCCGATCACCTCTTTGTTGGGCAGAGTTGGGTGATAGTCAGATCACGGGCCCAGAACTTGTAGTTGATACTACTGAAAAGATCGCTAAGATACGACAACGCATGGCGGCAGCTCGTGACCGTCAGAAAGCATACGCCGATAAAGACAGGAAACCACTCGAGTTCCAGGTTGGGGATCGAGTGCTACTCAAAGTTTCACCCTGGAAGGGTGTGGTTCATTTTGGAAAACGAGGCAAGCTCAATCCGTGATATGTTGGACCGTTCGAAATTATTGAGAAGATAGGCAGGGTGGCCTACAGACTAAACCTATCAGCGGAACTCAATGCAGTTCACAACGTTTTCCACGTGTCGAATCTGAAGAAGTGTCTGTCAGATGAGACCCTCATAGTTCCTTCGAAGGAACTCACTAGCGACGATCAGTTACGATTCGTCGAGGAACCAGTTGAAATCACGGACCGGGATGTTAAGGTCCTCAAGAACACCAGAATATCTCTTGTTCGAGTTCGTTGGAACTCCCGTCGTGGCCCAGAGTTTACCTGGGAACGAGAAGATCAAATGAAACTCAAGTATCCCGAGTTATTCGGAAACAGTGCAACCACTACTGAGGCTGAAGCTACTACAGAATTTCGGGACGAAATTCCAAATCAACGGGGGGATGATGTGACACCCCAGGAAAACCAGTAAACTACATTAGCTTCCTCAGTAACCACGTGCTAAATTTCGGGACGAAATTTCTTTCAAGTTGGGGATAATGTGACAACTCGAGTTTCCAAGATTTCCATCTTTGCATTTATTGCACGTTAATAGTTTAGGAGGTTTGTTTACACGACTTGTTTGTTTCACGACAATACACGTTTATAATATGTTACATCGTATTGTGATTGATATGATTTGTGTTGGTGTGCATCATAGTGTGTTCTTATATATGTTGATGTGTAAATAACATGCTTGTATTGATGATGTGTTTGTGTGTTAAGAACAACACAAAAATGGAGCCATGAAATCTCACTTAGCCGAAAACACAAGAGTGTTTTTGTCCAAGCATATGACCAACGAAAACCAAATGGGCTTTGGGCCCAGTCATAACTAGATAAACAATTGTTCTTAATCCTGTACGTGAACTGTTATTTGGCAAACCCTAATCGCATTCCCATCTCTCTCTCTCGTTTTGCTTTAAACCCGACGGCTGCCCCTCTCCTTCGAAGCTAGGTCTCTTGTTGATTATTATGAGTTCGGTTAGTGACTCTCACGTTTAGTTGTTTTCAGATATGAATTTCTATATGGTTATGTTGTTGGTTGTATTCTTGAAAGAACTACATATGATCAATCTGGTATATAACTTTATGCGAAACCTGTTGTGATCTAGAGGCCTAGGGTTGTATGATTTTAGATTATAATAATCAGAGTTCTAACTGTGTTAATTGGTATTGTGAGAATCCATTATTTTATGGATTGTAATGATGATTGATGATGATGGTAGGACATGACTGTATATGAATTATTGCATGTATGTTTCGGATTAAGGGGTTTGCGTGACATGTGTTGCTTTGGAAACTGTCATGTATATGGAATATAATATGATCGACCATGTGTGCCTGATAATGATGATTCGATTTGCATGTGACTTATTAATCAACATAACCTTAGTCAAACCCACTCAAACTATTGTCGGCCATTGAAGTTGGAGTTGATAAAAGTAATGATGATAAACATATGATTTTGATTTGTTTTGTATGATGATGATATGATCGATTATGTTGTTTCTATTCATGATTAATGTGATGTTATAAGGATGATCGTAAAACTGAATGATGACTGATACATAACTCGATCGAATGATGACTGATACATAACTAGATCCTCGTGTATTGTTTGATTGTAACCGTCAAGATTGTTAGCGATGATTAGGGTGGTTGTTGTTATGTAACTGATGATGTTGTTGATTGATCCGACGAAAACCCCCACTCCACTTGAAAACACCTCGACGAAATCCCAAAGTGTTTTCGGCCCAAAGTGATTTCGTCACATATGCATGGTGTACAGTAACGCTGTTAGTTTATTAAACATGTTCATATGTAACTCTGTTAGTTCTAAACTCCGTTAGTTTGTTAATCCAGTTAAATATGTTAACTCTGCTAAATATGTTGATTATTGTTAAGTATGATTCTATTAAACATGTAACATTGTTAGTGTGTAAATTCTGTTAAGTTTGTTAACTTTGCAAAGTATGTAACAGCCTGTTAATCCCGTCAAGCATGAATTTCATGGCTTTGATTAACTGCTTATATGATACGTGTTAATTGCTTAAACACACTTCGTAACATAAATGGCATGTGATCCTATACGAACGAAACTGATTGTATATACGTGCGTATTATAGGACTTGACTGATTACTTGCGAACACATAGCTTAGCATACCGAGCAAACCAAGGTGAGTTCACACTAGCCAAGGCATGGGATTCCCAGGGGTTGGGAATGGGATTGAATAACTACTTGTACAACTATTACTATTAAACAAATCATTACTGTCCTCGGTTGAAGGGCACGCATGTAAAACCTACGTACAGTCATACTTATTACTGTCCTTGGATTTAAGGGCACGTACGTAAAACCTACGTACAGTCATACTTATTACTGTCCTTGGATTTAAGTGCACGTACGTAAAGCCTACGTACACGATCATAAGACCATCACCTCTATCAAAGGAAGTCCCTCAATTATCGACTTAATCGCCGAGGCCTAGGGCGAGCGGGTCATTAGTAGATAGCGCTATTAGGTTTAACAAACCTCACACCGTGTCATCCGAACGGGCGTGTACTAATGGACTCTGGGCAAAGGGTCAATGCTGATAGACATTGACTTAGGGCACCTCTCACATTTTCGTAGCAGTCGATACGCGTGGTCTAGTAATACATGGGAAGCCCCCACTAATCATCGCACACATGCCTGGATTGGCTGCGATACGGATTAATACGATACATGGTTTACAAAACGAACATACGATTCACGAAATGAACACGATAATCAAACAACCAACTGTGAACTCGCTCAACTTTGTTGTTGATTTGTTGCTACATGCCTTGCAGGACCTTAGGTACTCATGGAGCTTGCACGGGAGGTGCGGTCGTTGGGGGCACGGATTGTGGATGTTTTGATGAAAACTTTATGATTCTTTAAACTTAAGACTTTTGTTGGATTTTCATACTATGCTTCCGCTACTTACACTATGTTTTGATGGAACATCAATCGTATTGTGATGGATTACATTTACTTTTACTTATCACTTATATGTTCAATATGATTGGTGGCTTGATCCTGGTCATGTCACGCCTCCAAGCGGTGATACTCCGCGTGTGGATTTTGGGGGTGTGACATGTGCCCTTTTTCATTGCAATTATAGCACGTCGCATCCTTGATTTTCTTACAGTCTAATGTCTTGTGCTCAGAGGATTTACAAATCCCACAAGGCCTTGGCTGCGATTGGGATTTCGCCTCGAGTCTGCACCTCCCGAAATGGTGCTTCTTACAAGTTTTACACTTGGGCTTATCACCCGACTGATGACCATCCTTTTTAGTTCCAGAACTCTTTTTGTGGTCATTGTTTCCCTTACGCTTCTTATCTGACCTCCGTGAGTTGTCATCCTCACGCTTTCTTTTCTCAGCATCGGTGTTTCTGAACGATCTCTGCCGGACCGCGTCCATACTGAGAGACAATGAAATATCAGCTGCAGACCTAAAAGTAGCTGGTCTGGAGGCCTTCACACTGGCCTTGATTTCTGGGGCTAAACCCCCAATTAAACGAGCTATTCTCTTGGGTTCTGGTGTCACCAGATAATGAACCAACCTTGACATAGTGTTGAAGCTCGTGAGGTAGGCTTGACAATCCAGGTTCTTCATAACCAAAGACAAGAAACCAGCTTCAATCCTTTCAACCTCGTGCTGAGGGCAGTAGTTTTCCTTAATGAGAGTAATAAACTGATCCCACGTCAGATTGTACAATGGAATCTTCCCAGTGGCTTGAATCAAAGACCTCCACCATGCTAGTGCCTCACCTTTGAATGACTGAGATACAAACTTTACCACATCCTTATCAGCACAACCACTGATATCAACTACAGTGTCCATTTCATCTAACCATGACATGCAGTCAACTGCTCCTTTCTCCCCAGTAAAATCCCTGGGTTTGCATGAAACAAAGTACTTATAGGTGCAACCTTTAGCACGTGGTTCTTAGTTCAGCACAACCCTCTTAGATGGAACACTCTTCTGGTTCGTTGAGTGATGAGAATCACTCTTGTGAGCAGTATGAGTCCTTGAGGGTGGTTTAGAGTGTGGCACAGACTGGGTCCTGACGTGCGTACCACTGGATTCATTGAACTGCCTTTCCAAAGCTCCCTTCAGAGCATTATCTATTAATGCTTGTAATTCTGCTCCTGCTATGTTGACTCTAGAGGTGTCATGATTATCTCTGGGGTGGCTGTTGGCTTCGTCTGACCCGGCCATATAGCTTGATTGCTACATAAAATAATGATTTTAAATCATTCAGAGGTCTATAACAGTTTTATTATTCTAGAAGATTTATTAATCATGGTATTTAAGAACCATTTCGATTAATTTTTTTAAACATATATATATATTCAGGATATTATAATAATCCTTAGTTAGATTTAAAAATATATTAATGGCAAAAAGGCCTAGTCACGTGGACAGTTTTAAATCTTTATTCATGATCTTATATGGTCATGGTATTGAGGGTTTTAATTATAATTCATTACCTCTTCTTAACAGGGGGTCGAAGACCACGACTGTCTTTTGTCTTATATGACAATGAATATAGCCCGTAGGCATTACATCCCTAAGGATGTGTAATATAATAAAAGATATTGGAAGAGTCCAATGCAAGGATGACTTATGCAATTTTGTCGTATTGCAATTTGTCAGGAGTGTTAATATGTTTTCAGATGTTAACAAGGATTTGAATCTTTTGAATAGGTTTTACCATCTTGGTCATGTCTGCAACAACATATAGACTAGGTTTTTCCTTTAAGATTCTTTTTATTTTATTTTATTAGAATGGTAGGTCTCATAAGAGGAATGTTATATATTCATTTATTTCACATATTATTTTTTATGCATATATTTAACGAAATGAAAATTTCAAATTAAAATCATTCCAATACAAAAATTAACCAAGTACAGATTTGCCCTAAACGGGACTTTTACTGAAATAACATGCCCGCAAAGGGGCTTAAACAGAAAAACATACCCACGCAGGGGTTAACAGAAAGACATGCCCACGCAGGGGCGGAATACAAAAAGACATGCCCACGTAGGGGCAGAATACATAAACAAATGTCCACGCAGGGACATGATTACAGTACTAAAACAAACCAACAAACAAATAAAGGATTCAATGGTCCTTCTTGCTTTTTCCTTTAATTAAGTTTGCCAGACTCTTGAACATTCCACGGTTCTGCCGACGGTCTTCCCGCACTTCCTGCCGCACCTCATTAATCCTTTGCAGAATCTCCTGATGCTGCGGTTGCGACATTGCTGGTGGCTGCGGAGGTTGCTGATAAAGTGGAGGTTGAGGAGGCGGCGGTTGCTGATACCCATAAGGTGAGTATCCATAGTGTGAGTATCCGGTTTGATATGGAATCCCAAAGGATCCTTCCGGATGATGGGCATTGTAGTTTGCCACTGCTACTAGGTAAGGGTCGGCCTCTGCATAGTTGTAGTTCGTGTGGATCGGCTGCTCGAAGGGATTATATGCCGCCGCACCTGTGTATGTAGGAATTGGGTCTCCAAAACCCAATGGTGGTGGTGCGACAGGCGCAGAGTTTACCTCCGAGATGGGGTTTGAAGGTCCACCCATCTGCGGTTCTTCATGGAGTGGCGAGTAGTGGCTGCCACTAGAGGGTTAAGGGGTGCTGATACGCACTCCTCCTCGCACGGACATCCGCGCGTTCAATCTTCTTCGCCTTGGTGGCTCCGGAGGCTGTTGCTGAGGTGGTGGTGGCGGCGGACTGACCGCTACAAAACGAGAATCCTCGGAGGGATCCTGCTGCTGCTGCGGAGAGTTGTGGTAACTGGGAGTGAACACCCAGTCGATCTGTCGGAACCTCTCCTCATAGCAATCGGGACCATTATAAGGTGATCCCACGAAAGGTGACCCATCTGAAATTTCGATGGGGTGGTTAAGGGTTCCGGTCGGTGGCTCTGCAGGATCGGTGTCTTCGTCAATGTCCATTGCATGACCGCCCGAGAAATGGTCTTCGGGTCCTAGTGGGTTAAAACCCACTGGTTCTCCTAGGTAGTTGGCCGGGTTGAACCGGCTCTGGAAAAAAGGTGCCGGGTCATCAAAAGATGAGTTATGGCCCTGGAGAGGAATGTAAGATTGGTGGGAGTTGTGGGGCTCATTTTCCGAATGAGGCCCGTAAGAGTTTAGGTATGAGGGGGAGGAGCTCAGCGAGACTGAGCGCCTTGCTGGTTCAATATAGGTCCTCCCGTGTTCTTGGGGACTTCTGCCTTGGGAGTCAGATGGTGTTCGCCGGTGTGATGTCCCGGCTTCATGATCATTAGGGGCGGTGAATGGCCCCTTGCCTCTTCCCCTACCACGGAATCTTGGCGGCATTGTAGCAGATCCTGTCAAAACAAACAATATAACAACAGAGAAATATATAAAAGACAAAGTTAGAAATAAAGACCAGTTGGGACTAATCCTAAGTTCTTTGTCTAGAATCGAAAATTTAGGAATGTGCAACTGTGTAACTGAGATTAAACACAAAAGGCTAGTGTTTAATTCACTCAGTGTTGTCTCTGATACCAACCTGTCACACCCCGATATTTCCACGTATTACCGGTGGGCCCGGTGGGGAGTATCGTGACGTAGTTGATATCATCAAAGTCAAATAACACAAATTTAAATGCACAGCGGAAGCAAGAGATAGATATTATTTCAACCGAATAAATTGTAATATCAGAGTATCACAAAAGAGTTGAAACAGATCCACAGGCGGATCAAATAAAAAGAAACATAGTTCATCAGATTCAAATGCATCCAAGCTTGCTAGACTCTTATTGATGCTAAGGAGAGGCCAACCTATTTCGAGTAGTACCTGCACTTAATCTTTTTGGGAAAATACGTCAGTTTACACTGGTAAATACAATTAACTGACTCATTTTGAAAAGGTTTAGAAAATTGATTTGAATGCACGTGGCACAAAACATTTTATAACTTGGGATAATTATTTATATAAACTCGTAAAAGAATTAAATGTTTGTTATACGTTCAGTAGCCCGATCCGTAGACCGAGTTAAAGATTAATAGACACACCTCATTATTTATTTATGCACTGACGGGTGTACGCCTACACCCCGTGCTTAGGTCGTGGCCATTTCGTAAAATGATGCCAAGGATATCCGGGACATGGTCATTAACCCCCAAAGGCTTTAAGCAAACATAACATTTTCAAACGGGACATTTCAATGATTTAACCTTTATACAATTAAAGATGCAATGCCCGACCAAGCGGTATTTTATATACCGTACCCCAAGCCCGTATAAGGAAAAATAAGTTAAAAGTATTTACCTTTGCAAGTAATAATCACAAATAGCAAGTGCGGGTAGCTTTTACCGGGTCTCCTATTCTAGAACAAAGGTTTATAATAACCTATTAGATTCCTAACGGGTCTTTTATTAAGCCTGGACTTAGACCGTTTAGTTTTAAAAGAAGATACGGTTCAAACGCACGATTAAGCGAAGACCGGAATAGAATGTGATTTAGACCCGACAAGTTTGAAGACTTGTATAATATGGGTAAACTAAATACATTTTGGATTTTGAGATAAAAATGATAAGGTTTGACCCGTTTTGGCTAATTTATGCAAGCTAGTTACATAAACCGAACCGAACGCGAATAATGCGTGACGGGTAACCAAATGATTCATAAACAGGTTTCCTAAGTTAAAATGTCTTAAACATGTTGTGATATCAGTAGGATACCTTCCATTATGCCCAAAATGGATTTAAAATCAAACTATGCCCCGTAGGGGTATTTTGGTTATTTAAAAGGTTATAAAAGAGTTTAAATAATAATCTGAGTTACAGGTCTGATGTAATCAGTAAAAATACTTAATTTAATAAGTTATAACAGTAGGGTATTATATATGTGTATAATTTATCATTTAAAACCAAACTATGCACCTTAGGGGCATTGTGGTAATTTCACATATGCTTAAAGGGTCAAAACAGGGAATCTGAGTTTAAGAACTTTTCTTTACTGTTAAAATATATAAATTTACTTAAAACATCAGTAGGTATCAAACCTTATATGATTAAAATAGTTTTATTACATACTATGCGTTAAAAACGCTTAAAAAGGCGATTTTAAGCTATTTCCGGGTTTTATAAGGAAAGCTGATATTTTTATCATTCCAGAAAGCTTAAAACGTTTTATTTATCATAACAAATCAGTAGCAAAAGGTTTGGTACCAAAAAAATTTGTAAAACTCTTTTTATAGCCCAAAAGGGCAAAACCGACAATAACCGAATCAAGCTTAAAGACCAATGTTATGCTCAGCCTAAAATTAAATAAAAATCTTCAAAAATCTCAAAATATTATTTTATATCAGTGGGTAAAAATTTTGGTATTAAAAATCGGGTTTAGATAGGCTATATGCTAATTACGCCGTTTAATTAATAAAAAGCTTTCTAATTACGCTATTGAGCATAACTCTTAATCTAGACCTCCAATTGATGTGAAAATTTAGGGACATGTTTAAAAATCAGTAATGAAGGTTTCTATCCTCTCACATTTTCAAAAATTACGTTTTAAGATCAAAAGGGCATTATGGTCAATATTTAGGCATATAACGGAAACTTGCATATGAATCGGATAACTAATGAACCAAGTTGTGTAACCTCAGTTGGTTACACTAATCAATAACCTGGTCCTAAAAGAGCTCTAAAGCATTTCTAAAACATGCTCTAATGGGTCAGAACTGAAAGTCAAAGCAAAAGTCTACTTTTGCGACTTTCGGTTCCGAACCGAGCTTAAACTGAAAATTATCGGGTTGAACATGCTTAGACTTGTTCTTACATTAATTACCAAGTTATATGAATGATAAAACAGGTTGCATAGCTTCTACATTGTTAATTATGCATTAATTTGAAAATAAGCTTTCTGTTGACTTTTTAAGGTTAGCTTTGACCCGACAATTGACCTAGTTAGAGTGGGAATCAGAGGGTGCCCTTTTAAGGCTTTATTGCCCACATAATTACCAACTCATAGGTACTTTCAATTTGAAATTTGACTGGACAAATTAAGATTAATGACGAAGTCAAACCTTAATTACGACGGATTGACTTTAGGCTAATTAACTAAGTAAAACGAATTAAGGAAAGGTTATGGACACTTACTGAAGACCTATGCACGACTAAGAATGTTTGAGAAGTGCCCTTGAGCTTCAGAAATCTTCAGAGCAAGGGTTTGGAAGCTTTCCAAGTGAATGCTCAAAAGTGTGAGTTCCCAAATGAATCCAAGGGCTCTATATATAGCCAAGGAAGTGCAAGGAGGTGGACACAAGTGTTAGGGCTACTCCGTAGGTGATAACAGGTGTTACGGGACGTGTAATGTGCAGAAAAAGGGTGGCAAACTCGCTGAATCGTGTAAACATGCAAGCTGACAGGTTTGAAAGGGATTTCTGGAACTGGCACATGCTCGCATGGTCCGTGGCATGGTGCACAAGTGCTGGCGCTACGCCAGCACCCCCCATTTAAGCCAAAATGTTTCAAATGTTGACATTTTCACCCCTGTACTTTCTAATGCGCAATAACTTCCATTTTAGGCACTTTTAACCCTTGAAATTTATATTTCTATGATCCATGAGATAAAACCAATCATCATTAGGTCCAGTTTCGTTAAATGATAACCGAAAACACAAGTTTTGCCTCGTTGACGCTTTTAACCCCTCATATACGAATATCGTCATAACTTTGTCATACTTAATCAAAAACTTGTGAAATTTTTATCACGTATTCTAGTGAGCATAATCAATTGTTACAAAGCTTCGGGTTTGCTAAAAGGTCACTCAGAGGTATACTTTAAACATGTTGACACATTTAACCCCTGTAGTTTGTAATTTCTCACTTTCTTTCACAATTAGCTTCGTATGCTCCATGATTCATTCGTTTAAGAGTATAAACATCATGTAGGGTTATAATAAAGTATATTTATTCATTGTTGACACTTTGAACCCTTATATTCACATACTTTCCTTGTTTGTCAACTTTAGTCCCTCTAAAGTATTCTTTCACACGTTCAAAGCTTATGACACGCGTCAATACGTTATTGGACATGAATTTTTGAGGTGTTACATGATGCTGCACCATTCGAAGCACTTTATGGACGAAAGTGCCGAACCCCAGTCTGTTGGGCAGAAATTGGGGAAAAGCAACTATCTGGACCTGAGATAGTGCAAGAGACAACTGACAAGATTATTCAAGTCAAGGAACGACTGAAAGCAGCACGTGATCGACAGAAGAGCTATGCTGATAACCGACGTAAACCATTGGAATTTCAAGTAGGAGATAAATTGTTGTTGAAAGTCTCTCCTTAGAAAGGAATAGTAAGATTCATCAAATGAGGAAAGCTAAGCCCCAGGTATGTTGGACCTTTTAAGATTATTAGAAGAATAGGACCTGTAGCCTATTAGCTACAACTGCCAGAGGAAATGGCAGGAATACATGATGTATTTCATGTATCAAATCTCAAGAAATGCTTAGCCGATGAATCGTTGATAGTACCTCTTAAGGATATAGAGGTAAATGAACAACTCAAGTTTGTAGAAAGGCCTCTACAGATCGAAGACAGGAAAGTCAAAAACCTCAAACACAAGAGACTAGTTCTGGTCAAAGTAAAGTGGGACTCCAAAAGAGGACCTGAGTATACATGGGAGCTTGAATCAGAAATGCAAAGGAAATATCCACACCTATTCCAGTAGATCTCGAGGACGAGTTCTAAAACAAGGTGGGGAGGATATAACAACCTTAAAGAAAACCGACACCCTCGAATTTTTTCTGACACCTTAATATATTTTAAAATATCCCAATATGTCCAAAAATACACCCCATACGTGAAAACGGGCCCCGAATACCTTAAATATTATTAAAAATAATTAAAAATTTAGTTTTTGGGTTTGTCGCGGGCCGCGTAGACCGGGTTTGACGCGGGCCGCATAGCCCTTTGTTAACATTTACGCGGGCCGCGTAAAAGTCGAAATGTGGCACTATAAATAGCAGGCATCGGGTTTCAGCAAAACTCGTTCAAATCTTTCTTTCTAAACATAATTCTCTCATAGTAGGCATTATACTCGGGCCAAATACCCCCTAAATAGCGAAGTTCTGCTCCGTTGTAAGTATCATAACCCCTGGATACGTATTAGATGCTCTGCCCGATTGATCTAGGGTTCCGTAACGGCTGTCGTGGTTCTGCCCGACATAGTCGTTGGAATGCCGTCTTGGGGAGGGTATTACTAATGTTAAAATGGGTTATTATACTAACACGTGTGCTTTTGTGTAAATTATAGATAATTATCAGGAAACCCTTACAGAAAATCTAAGACAACAATGTGAGTTGATCCGCTTTTTGTAAACCTTTTGTTAACTGTTTTTACAAAACCTCATACCATTAAATGTATATTAAGCAGTTACTGAGTATTTGTAAGAATACAATTATCATGAGTATGTTGGGGTTTTGTATACAAAATTTGTTACCACCTGGTCAAGGAGTAACATTTCCACAAGTCGGGTCTGACAGTACCATGGATGTTAATTGATATAACTTGGAAACAAATATAATTGCGAGATTGCCCTCAATACTGTACAATGGTTTTTATTAAAACTTGATTACACTGGGATTCACTCACCAGTATTTCCCACTGACAAATGTTTTTAAAACATGTTTCAGGTAACAAACTGTGAAAGCCAAATAGAAGCCAGCTGGACATCACTGAAGGCTTGGAAAAGTGGCAATAAAGTTACCTAAAATAAAATAGATGATTTTATTAAATAAAATTGGATTTATTCCTATGAGCATGTGTGTACTGCAAACTTGAGTTTTATCCCATGTGTTTAATATTATGAAAATGTGGTATTTTACTCTGATAAAATATTTCCTAACTACGATCCTGATGAAAATTCCGCTGCCAAATTAGACAATACGCGATACCACCAAAACTGCCTCGCGGTCGCTCGTTCCCGGGGATATGGGATCGGGGGTTGCGACACAGGTGCTGCGAACGTTTCGATGAAGATGGCCTAGAAAATGTGGTAGTGCTACGCTCCCTGATATCCAAATAACCAAGGCTTCTCATTGTAATTGCAACTGTGGTGGATAGGTAGGTAATGTCGGTTTCGGGTTAGAACTCATGATACATAGAAGTAAAGAGAAAACATGTATGCTCGTTTTGTTTAATATTAAATTTTTAATTATTTAATAAACAGTGTTATTCTATTATCGTTTTGCCTCCCCCACCCACCAGGGGCGGACATACCAAGGGATTCGGGGTAGCCTCCGCTACCGCTAAGTCGCCCGTCGGTAGTGTTAAAAAAAAAACGACGTTTTTCTGATTTCGCTACCGCTTGGAAAAAAAATGCTACTCCTTATTCCAAGCCCACAAGTTATAGAAAATAATACCCACCATAATTTTGAAACCAATCTATTAATTAAGCCCAATTGGTCCAAGCCCAAATACAATTATATTTGTTATTTGTTTTGAACGATCAGTGTGTGTATCACATTTGAGAACAATTGAACAAAGCTGAAGTATTCAGCCCCTGAACAGAGAGCAGCCCTCGACAGTCGCACAAGCCAGAAGGCCGACCAGACACCAGTACCACCGCCCTCCTGCTCCGCCGCCCGCCGGCTCCGCCACGACCGCCCTCGTCCGTCAGTCCTGCTCAAGTGGTCCGCCCCTGATTTTTAGGTAACTTTCTATTCTAATTTTTATTCTTCTATCCTAATTGTTTGGACAAATTGATGATTTAGGGCTTAATGGCTTATGTAGTTATGTGTAATTGAGGATTTAGGGCTTATGTAGTTATGTGTAATTGGTATTATTTGCAATTGGAATTTTGTGCAATTGATTTAGGGCTTATGTTTAATTTTGTGTCTATTAAAATTAGGGAATTTGGAAGATGAAAAAACAAAGTCTTATCAGTAATATTTTTAAACGAAAATTCCAAGAAAATGATGATTTGGATCCAACTCCAAGTTCAAATATTGTTGATGATATGCAAGTAAATGAAGTCTATGAAGATATCGGTCCAAGTTCAAATAATGATATTGGTATCCAAGAAAATGAAGATATCGGTCATAGTCCTAGTTCAAATAATGATATTGGTGGGCAAGAAAATGAAGATATCGGTCCTAGTCCAAATATTACTTCGGCTTCAACACGAGACAAAATCGATTTGAATGATCTTCCTTCGGATCCCTCCGATAGACCACCTATTACTAGTTATCATCCTAATCAAATAGACGACATACGAAGAGCGTATCTTGTTAAAAAGGCGTTTCAACCACGAGGTCATGACTTTAAATGGACAAAATATGCTGGTGGCCGGAGACGTTTTAATGTAAAATGGTTTCATAAATATCATTGGTTGGAGTATAGCACTAAACAAGAAAAAGCATATTGTTTATGTTGTTACTTGTTTAATGAAAGTGTTCGTCATAAAGGTGGAAGAGATACTTTTGTTAGTGGAGGCTTTTGTAATTGGAGTAAACCGGGTTACTTAAAACAACATGTTGGGTTAGTCAACAGTTCACATAATTATGCGGTGCATAAATGTGAAAATCTCTTAAACTAAAAGCGATCATATGATGCGAATGAGAAAAGGCGTAACGAGAAAGAAAAAATTGGAAATCGGTATCGATTAATGGGTTCTGTTCGTAGTGTTAGATTTTGTTTAGAAAATAGTTTACCGTTTCGTGGTCACGACGAATCTGAAAAGTCTCTTAATAAAGGTATCTTTCTTTCGGTTTTAAAGTTGATAAGTGAGAACAACCCGGATATTGGTGAATATACTTTAGGGAAGGCCAAAAAGAATAATAAGCTGACGGCTCCATTAATTCAGAAAGAGATTATCGATTGCTACGCGAAAGAAGTAACCAAAATGATTTGTGAAGAAATTAAAGACAATGTGTTTGGGTTGTTAGTTGATGAGTCTAGTGACGTGTCTTTAAAGGAACAAATGGCCTTAGTTGTGAGATATGTCGATAGACTCGGAGTTGTTAAAGAGAGTTTAATTGGAATTGCTCATGTGAGGAATACATATTCTTTAACTCTTAAAGAAGCCATTGTTTCTTTGTTAGCAGATAACCAGTTGAGCATAGATCAAGTAAGTTATTTGTTTCATAATTTCATTACATAAACTTTAATAAAGATTATATGACGTATCACTCTATTTTATTGTTTGTTTTTACAGGTGAGGGGTCAAGGTTATGATGGTGCAAGCAACATGCGGGGAGAGTTTAATGGATTAAAAGCTTTAATTCTGAAAGACAATCCATCAGCACATTATATACACTGCTTTGCTCACCAACTTCAGTTAGTAATTGTGGCTGTAGCAAAAAAGCATGATGGTGTTAAAGAATTTTATGAAACTCTTGGAATGGTTGTTAATACGGTTGGTGCTTCTTGCAAAAGAAAAGATATGATGATGGAGGCAAAAAAAGAAAGAGTGGCAAACGAAATTCTAGCGGGTGAAATTAACACAGGAAAAGGATTAAACCAGGAGGTTTCCCTTGCCCGACCCGGAGACACACGATGGGGTTCACACCATAGAACGATCATAAGTTTGTTGAAATTGTTTCCGGAAGTTGTTGAGGTACTTACTTTTATTAAACAAGATGGAGAGACCTTTCAACAACGATCTAATGCATCAGGTATTCTATCATATTTTGAGAGTCTTGAATTTGTGTTTTACATACACTTGTTGAACGATATATTAGGCCTCACAAATGCTCTATCAAAACATCTTCAAAAAAAGAGTCAAGACTTGTTAGAAGCGTCTCTTTTGATAAACGGGACAAAACGAGCTTTGAATTATCTAAGACAAAATGGGTTTGAAAAGATGTTGGCAAAAGTGACATCTTTTTGTGAAAAAAACAACATCCGCATGTTAGATATGGCGAAAAATTATGGTAATCAAAGAAACCGAAAGTATGTCATTACTAATCGACATCACTTTGAAGTTGAAGTTTTTAATACGGTTTTGGATATGCAAATTCAAGAACTTGGAAACCGATTTAGTGAGGTCTCAACTAGTTTGATAGAAAATATGTCGGGTTTAAATCCTTGTGATTCGTTTGCTAAGTTTGACATACCTAAGATAGTGGCGTTTTCTAAGATGTATCCGAAAGATTTTAATAAAGAAGAAAGAGGGTGTCTTGCGGGTGATCTTTCGACCTTTTATCACACTTTAAAGGAAGATGATAAATTTAAAAATTTGACTGGATTGAGTGACCTTGCTCGTGTAATGGTGGAAAACGGAAAAAATGAAACTTTTCCTTTGGTTTATCGAACATTGAAGCTAGCGTTGGTTTTACCGGTTGCAACCGCAACCGTTGAAAGATGTTTTTCAAAAATGAAGCTTATCAAGACCGATTTACGCAATCGAATGGGTGAGGAGTATTTGAACAATGCTCTAATTTGTGCGGTCGAGAAAGAAACTTTTTATAAAGTAAAAGAAGAGGATGTCATGAGCCGATTTCAAGCGTTCAAAAACCGGAGAGGAGATATCATTTAGGTACATGTTTAAATTTATTTATTAGCGTGCTATTATTTTTGTTTCGTTACACTGTATGAACTTTGAACTACGTCAAATTGTATTTGTATCAAGTGCGCTAACTTTTTTTCTTTTGGAACGCTACCGCTTGAACTAATTTCTAGATCCGCCACTGCCACCCACACACAATAACAAAGTTATATATCCACCACTGATTTCAACATCATCTAATGACCAAAACTCGAGTATATTGATATAGGAAAAGATCAAATAGGAAGTTTATTTTGGCTAGGAATTGTAGGAAGCAATAAGATTAGGACATGTGGCAACATTTAAAATAAAGAGCAAGGATATTTTAGTCAATCCAACCCTTTCTTCTTCCTTTTCAAAACCCAGTAACTTCAAAACCCACCATTTTCAAAACCCACCATCTTTAACCATTTCTTCACTTTCTATCTCAATAACCACTACATTATAGTCCGATTTTCATCACAAATCAATGATTCAAACACCCGATCAACGTGTTCTTCAGCTTTTTTGAAGAAAACCCAGTTTAATTTCATAAAAAAATCTTGTTTTTTTTTCTAGTGATTTTGGAGATAATCACTCGATTCGAGCGCTGATAAGTGTTTATATCATTCAAACTTCGTCAATTGTTGAAGAAATCACTTCGATCCATGTAAGAAATTCTTGAATTTCATTTTTACGATCTGGGTTTTTGATTTAGTCATTGCGTTTTACGATCTTGGCGGGGGTCCGGGGGCAGCGCCCCTGGTAGCGGGGTCCCAGGGGCGGCAGCCCCTGGCGGGGTCCAAGGGGCAGAGCCCCTGGCTGGGGTTGAGCTGCATTCGTAGACAGTGTTTCTGGTTCTGTAAACAACAGGTTCTGGTCATTGCGTTTTAGTTAGATTCTGGTTCTGTGAACAACAGTTTCTGGTTCTGTGAACAACAGTTTCTGGTTCTGTGAACAACAGTTTCTGGTCATTGCGTTTTAGACAGTTTCTGGTTCTGTGAACAACAATTTCTGGTCATTGCATTTTAGAAATAAAAAATTTTTGAAGTGTTTTTACTCATTGCGTTTTAGGTAAACACATTTTTATGTGTATTCAGTTCATTGCGTTTTAGAGAGAACAGTTTCTTTTGTGTTTTTAGGCCATTGCGTTTTAGAAATAAGACATTTTTATGTGTTTTCTAGGCATTGCGTTTTAGAAATAAGACATTTTTAAGTATTTTGGGTGCATTGCGTTTTAGGTAAAACACTTTTTTATGTGTTTTTAGTCCATTGCGTTTTAGAAAGTACATTTTCTTTTGAGTTTTTAGGCTATTGCGTTTTAGAAATAAGACATTTCTTTGTGTTTTCTGGCCATTGCGTTTTACAAATAAGTAATTTCTTTGTGTTTTTTGTGCATTGCGTTTTTGAAAAATGTCATTTTTAGGTTTTTTTTTCATTGCGTTTTACGTAACTGGGGGTTTTTCTATTGCGTTTTATGCAACTGGGTTTTAATTTTTTTTTTTTTTGAAAATATAGCAATAGTATACTCGTTTTAAAGATAAAAAAACGCTCGTTTTTTTGGTGCAATTTTTATAAAAAAAATAATGTCGTATGAAAGAGTTATTAACGTTTAAAAAATGGGAGAGAATTGGAGGAGAGAGAAACTATTGGCTGGATTGACTAGAATGCCCCTAAACAAACTCACGCGCCTCTTTTCTTCCTTTCAATTTCCCTGATTTAATTTTAGCCCTTGATTAACTAAATGGATGGTCCAGATCACTTCCTAGCATTCCTAGCCAAATAAACTTACTATTGTATCTCCACTTTATTGATATATAAATTATACAAGCTAAAAGTTGTAAGTTACATTATAATCTCTCCAAACCCATATTTAGTCACATATAGACTACAGAGGAGAAGATAACCATAATGCCATGACCATGTCAGCGCATATATTAATCAACTGAACAAAAACATGTACATTAACAAAAAAAAAAAAAAAAAAACATAATAGGATGAACTAGTGACCAGGGGCGCATGATAGAAGGGGCTGGGAGGGGGGACCCCTGAACTTTTCGCTCAATAGTGTTCGGTATGTAGTTTTCGTATATAATTTTTTAGGTATATACGTTTTCGACCCCGCGGTTTTTTAATTTCTTTTATGTGTATACGTTTTCGACCTCGCGGTCGGAAATTTAAAGCTTCGCCACTAATAATATTTACGTTCATATCAAAATCCAAAACTACGAAATCTGAATTTTCAGATTAGAAGATGCTTTCTTCTAGAAGAAAAAAAGGTGCAAATATTTATGAAATACATGGTCTTAAAAGGGCTAATTAGTCCTTTCCTGTTGTCCTTTACGATTCTATTAGAGAAAGCAAGAGGGTTAATTAGGACTGCCTAGTCGTCACACAAGTCAAATACTTATATTAATTAATTATCAGCTGTTGTAGTAGGAAAGAAGAAATGTGTCCCTTATGCTTGTAATTTAATCAAACTTTAGGAATTTAGGGTATTTAAAAATTTTCTTTTGATTGTGAGGAATCATATCAAGTAAGCAATTCAAATGCTCCAAATTTTGGTACAATTATTGTCAATAGAAAAATAATTTTTAATATCGTAGGTCATCATGTCTTAGAGAAATAAAAAATAAAATTGATATTCTTATTTTCATAATATTTTGGTTTTCTGTATGTATTTCATTAACTTTTAGTTTTTCCCATAATGTTTGTACGTTAAACTTTTTGCTAACGTAATGCTTTAATACCTTCAAAATATACATATATCGTCTTTTTTAACTTGTTACTTCGTCGACAATCCTTAGTTCCATAATTTTTATAAGGTTGAATTCTTAAATTACGTTAGTCATTATTTTGTTCGTCTTTTAAGATTATTATTATTATTATTATTATTATTATTATTATTATTATTATTATTTACTTATTAATTAAAAGATATTTTTGTTAACTCATTAGCTACTATAATCTATTGGTTATTTGTAATAAATTAATGTTTCTTTTTACCCTACAAACAAACATATACTTAACTTCATACTTCTAAGTTCTACGATACGACTTGATCTTTCTTGGTACTTGTTGGCTGTTGCCACAATCTTTTTATACTCTGCTAAGTTCAGCTCAAGATTATCCCTAATACTCAGTACCAATTTATAAACAACTTACAATGAACACAGATTTATGTCAACACTAGAATGATTTGTATAGCTTAAGAACACTTAACTAGTCTTTTGCATGTAATATATGTTATAAAAACCTTAGAGTATCACCAAATGACGCCCTTAGGGACGTTCATGGCTATGGTGGCAGGGGCGGATATACCTTATGATAAGGGATAGCCTCCGCTACTTCTTGACGATCCGGCGGTAGTGTAAATTTTGGAAAAAATGACATTTTTGATGTTTTTTCGATTTCGTTACCCCTTTTTATAAAACATTACCTCTACGAAGATTTTCTAGATCTGCCACTATGTGATAACTGTAGATTGCATTGGACGAAGACTGTGAGAATAAGTGTATAGAGAAGGGAAAGAGAGACGGATAGTGCTTGATTTTGGACTCTACTTACTAGTGAAAATTCCAAAGTAACAGAAGTGAATATTTGGGTTTGAGGCTATTTGAGAATATAGTTCTCGAGTTCATCTCAAGATTATCCCCAATACTCGTACCAATTTATAAACGACTTACAATGAACACAAATTTATGTAAACACTAGAATGATTTGTATAGCTTAAGAACACTTAACTAGTCTTTTGCATGTAATATAAGTTATAAAAACCTTTAGAGTATCACCAAATGACGCCCTTGGGGACGTTCATCGCTGTGGTGGCAGGGGCGGACATACCTTATGATAAGGGGTAGTCCCCGCTACTCCTTTGCGCTCCAGCGGTAGTATAAATTTTGGAAAAAAATTGACTTTTTTGACGTTTTTTCGGTTTCATTACCCTTTAAAAAAAATTACCCCTACAAATATTTTCTAGATTCGTCACTGTGTGATGGTTGTAGATTGCATTGGACGAAGACTGTGAGAATAGGTGGATAGAGAAGGAAAAGAGAGGCGGATAGTGCTTGATTTTGGACTCATACTTACTAGTAAAAATTCCAAAGTAACAGAAGTGAATATATGGGTTTGAGGCTATAGTTCTCTAGTTCAAATCAGATTCCAACTGGGTTTTACCGCAGTGCACCTTTAGATGATGGTTTTTTTTCCGAAACTGGAGATGGTGGGTGTGGACTACCCAGCGCTGTCTGCGGTCACGGACGTATGGGTTAACCTTTTGCTATTGAGTTACCCCGTGTCACACCAGCATAAATCAGAGTTGGTGTGATCTGACTGGTATCTTCATTGCACAACGGAAGTATATTATGCTAAGACTTCTAGAAAGTGGACGCCCACTAAGTACTCGAATTCCCATGGGTTCTCCTATTCCAACCGTGCCACAATTTGAAAATGTAACCTGAGAAAGAAACATGCGAAAAATCAACATAAAGTTGGCGAGTTCATAGTTTGTTTGAAAAAAAAATTGAAATAAATCTTTTTGATAATCGGTTAAAAATAATGTTGAGAACACGTAATAAAATTCATTTTCCTCTGCATGTCATATGAAAACTTTGTATATGTAAAACTTTGTATTTGTAAAACTTTGTGTTTGTAAAACTTGTTTAACCGTCAATGTCCGTGTATGACAAAGACAACATGCCCACATGATCCTGTGAGTTGTATGTAGGACAATCTAGTCCTTAAGTTGTATTTAGGAAAACCCATGTCACACCATAACTTTTGCGGAAGCGTGATTATGTGTGACTTGCTTAATATCGTTGCATTCAACCATAATAAACAACTATATGATAAACCATGATGTTCATCCATAATTAAGTTTTCAAAACATTACAACCATCATTGTTTTAAATCCAAATACAGACTTCAAGTTTAAAGTACAAGACAAACAAAGTTTTAAGTTCCATAAGGACTTGACACGATACACTGATAAAACAAGGCTTTGAAACGATTGTCTTATCTAGGATAACACATCCATTCCAAACCCTACAAAAGATGGGATGGCATCATTTATTTCAGACAATACTTGTAAACCTTCAACGCCCGCCAGATCCATTTCAAATCCCTGAAATACATGTAGTTTGAAAACATCAACAAAAGTTGAGCAAGTTCATGTGTTTTGTATGTGTGAACGAATAAACTTTGTAATCATTAAAAATGTATTTGTAAACCCGGTATGAAAGCAAACAAGGAAACAGATCAATCAATGGTTTGCAAGGCCATCAATATGTGTGACGTGATGCAGGAAGGCTCAAACCTAGCGGATTTTGTACCGGGCTTCCGGCTGGAAGACATAGTCACCTCATGGGCCAAAACCTGGTCTCCATGGGTGGGGCTCGCAATACCCAAAGAGATCTATCACTCATGTCCCTCGGTCCTACTACTAGGATTAATGGTCTTAAGCGTTGTACCCACCACTCACATGATCTAACAGTTCATTCCTTAGCTAACCATACCATATGTAAACGTTTGTAAACAATTTGCAACATGTACTTCACCCCCGAAGTTATAAAACTGAAAACAGTTAAAAGAAAATGGGGACATGAAATCAAAGTCTTGCGTCTCGAATCCGGTGTAACTCGAAGCTGCTACTTGATCACACAACTACCTACAAACGTGCTAAGGTTAATTAGACGGGTGGGCCGTCCCTTGACCTTAGTCTTATTTAGTGTCTTTGAGTTACGTTTCTTTGTGTCTTAATATTATCCCAAAGTATATAATTGTTTGTTAAAATAATAAATATTTTAACTTAAATTATATTTATTAAATTTTGAAATATTAGTTAAAATAATATATTTTAACTTGACACATTTATGTATTTGTACATGTATATCTTCCCAAGGATGGGTGTATTCATACTCGTATTCTTAAAGTTGCATATTTTTGCCAAGTATCGGTGGCGTATTCGGGTGTATTTATACGTACAAGAATACGTATTTTTATTGTGTTTATTAAGTATTCTTATACTTAATTTTTGTATTAGTTTTTCCGGAATAATAATTCTAATAAAAATTCACCAATATATATTCTTAAATATATATTCTAAGAAAACTTACATAGAAAAATTATCTATAATTTTTCCCTTGGCAAAAATAATTGTATTTTCATTTAAACCTCAAAAATAACATATTTTCAAGTTTAACTTAGAAAATATTTATAAATCCACTTTTCACCCAAAAATAATATATTCTAAGTTTATTTAAGAAAATATATATTTTCTCCAAAAATAATATATTTTCTAGTAATTCAAGAAACACACATATTTTTCTTTACACAATAATACATTTTCTTCTTGTAAAAAATATGATATATTGTTGTAACAATTGTAAAAATCATATTTTTGTTCTCTTGGTGTCCAAAATACCGTTTACCAAAATATACTTATGAATTTAATTCTGGAATATTTATGTAACTTATATTCCTTGTTCGGTTTCTCCAATATATTGGGTATAAATTATATATTTATTTCTTGGAATTTTTGGTAACATTTGTATTGTAATTCTTTGGTATTTTGGTGAGTTATATTATTTCAAGTCCTAAAATAATATAACTAATACACATAATATACAAATAATCACACACACGGTGACATCTAAATATATATTCTCCTAAATACATATTTAGTCACTTTTATTATCAAAAACCAACCTCCAATATTTTGTAATTTTTGTAACAAAAATCAGAGCAAACTTTATATGAAAATTCATGGTTAAAATATACTTGTGAATATTTGTTTAAAAATATTTTCTAAGTGTTTAATTTCTAGAAAATTTTTGCCATAGTTTCCCCTTAAAAATGGAGGTTTCCATGCTTTCAAAGCATATCATTTTCTTTTATAAATCATCACAATCAACAACAAATCAAACAATACTTACCAAGTGCCAAAATCAAACAATACTTACCAAGTGCCACTAAAAATGTGATTAGTTTCTTTAAGAACCAAGTTTATGTAAATCTTGATTTTTAACTTAGTTTCTTGAGAAAATCATTCTTGAAATCACATATTTACAAGACTTATATTCACTTTGATCCTCATTATTCAAGAAAAAACATTTCATACTTCAAGTTCATGCTTTTACATAAGGATGATCATCTTGATTTATAACATAATCATCCTCTCATCTTGCTAGATTATGTCTTTAATCACCATCTAGCAAGTTCATATGATGTTTAACATCATTAACACAAACAATCAACAATCAAGAAGCATAATAACACTTAAACAACATAGATCATCATGATTTTTAGTCTTATGTTAAAGATTATGTTCTTGATCATTAGTGTTCTTCATGATTAGTTACTTGTAACATCTTTTAACCAACTTATCAAGATGTAAAATGGGATTAAGATGATCTTACTACTAGCTCAAGGCTAAGGATGAACACAAGAAGATGAAGATGATATTCTTGGTGGTTAATAGCTTGTGAGAGAGGTCCTTCCACTTCCAAGAGCTCCTAGCTTCTTATCCTTGCTTCTTACACCTTTGTATGACTAGAAAATGGATGAAGATGAGATGAAGGTGGTGGTAGTGTGCTTGGTGGTTCACGGCCGAAGGTAGAGGGAGAGGGAGAGAGTGTTCAAGTGTGGTGAGTTGTGAAATGAGAAATGTGAAGGCACTAAGGGTTTTTAACTTTAACTCTCCAACATATTATAATCTCACGTGTAAAGTGTTTCATGAACTAGCAACAATATCACATAAACAATTTAAAGAAATCAAGGGTGGGTCACCCTTGTCTAACCGTCCAACAAAGGGGGGGGGGGGGTATAGGTTAGCTTGTAAATGGTAGTTAGTTTAAATCTAAAGGTTTAGTTAGGTTATAAGTTGTTATAATGTTATATAGTGTGTTATGATGTTCGGGGACCATAACGAACTCGGAAATGATAAAACAATGCTTCTAGTGAAAATTTGGTGTTTCGGGTAGTGTCCGGTTGTTGGGTTGGTTACCGGTTTGTTAAGGTGCTAAACTATGCATTTCAGTGTGCTTTATGTTACCTTTTGTGACAGTTTTGATTCCAGACACTTAGGAAAGCATTCTGGACCATTTAACCATATTTTTGCATGATATTAAGTTGTTTAAATGCTGAATTTTGCTGAATTCTGCATAATTCCGCAGTTTATGTGAGTTTTAGGTACATTCCGGCACTTACATTATCACTAGGAAGGCAGTTTTATGATCCTTACTTTCCTACACACTATACTAGTGTAACTCTTGTTTTCTGGCACATTCTGTGTCTCAATACCATGTTTGTCTATGTGCTGAATTCCGTCAGCATTTTTCTGATTTGTCTGATAACTGTGCTAACTTTGTTTTGTGCATCATTTGAATCAATAAGTGTTGCATGCAATAATGATATGACATTATGCAATATGTGATGCACATATATGTATATGTACGTATACACGAAATTTTGACAATTGTCACATTTTCCCCCTGTTAAGAAAATTTCGTCCCGAAATTTTAAGCTTCGCTATTGGTTGCAGGGGAGTTAGAGAACAAATGTGGGTATTTTGCTTTCATACGATCTTCACGCTCCCAAGTAAACTCTGGGCCGTGGTGTGCATTCCATCAAACCTTGACAAGCTTAACACTACTCCTCCGAGTCTTGTTAACCTTCCAATTTGTAACCTCAACGGGTTCTTCGATGAAGTGGAGTGTGTCGTCAATGTGTACTTCATCCGCAGGGATGACAACTGTCTCTTGTGTTGGACTTTTCTTCAGATTAGATACATGAAATGTATCATGAACACCGTTAATTTCCGCTGGTAGTTCCAACTTGTACGCTACGGTACCAACCCTTTCCAGTATCCTGAATGGCCCGATATAATGTGGGTTTAACTTACCACACTTCCCAAAGCGTGCTACACCTTTCCAAGGTGAGACTTTCAGTAAAACCATATCACCCACTTCCAAATTGTGTCATGACCTCTGGGAGTCCTGGGTAACTTTGTTATGAAGTCCATAGAAATCTGCTCCCACTTCCACATGGGTATTTCTGGCTGTTGCAGGAGACCTGAAGGCTTCTGATACTCAGCCTACACCTTGGCACAAGTTAAGCACTTCCCAACATAAATAGCAACATCACCTTTAAGTCTTGGCCACAAATAGTAATCCTTTAAATCTTGGTACATCTTGTCCGACCCTGGATGGATCGAGTACCTCGATTTATGAGCTTCATAAAAAATAACCTCTCTAAGACCACCAAAAAGCGGAACCCAAATGCGTCCCATGAAATACAAGATTCCTTCCTCGTTAGGCTCCAACTTTTTCTCCATTCCTCGGAGATATTCAGCCTTAACATTCTCTTTCTTAAGAGCTTCTCTCTGTGCAGCACAAATACGAGGAGTGAGGTCCGTCTGAATAATCATCTCTAAAGCCCTAACCCTTATGGGCTTGATCCTTTCCTTTCAGCTAAAGGCGTCCGCTACCACATTCGCCTTTCCGAGTTGGTACTTAATCTCGCAGTCATAATCATTTAACAGCTCAACCCAATGTAGCTGCCTGATGTTAAGCTCTTTCTAATCGAATATGTGCTGAAGGCTCTTGTAATCCGTAAAAATAGTACATCGAGTACCATACAGATAATGTCGCTAGATCTTCAACGTGAATACCACCGCGCCTAATTCCAAATCATGTGTGGTATAGTTCTTCTCATGGACCTTTAGTTAGCGCGAAGCATAAGCGATAACCTTCTGGCGTTGCATTAGCACACAACCCAATCCCTGACGCGAGGCATCACAATAGACCATGAAGTCGTCGGTTCCTTCGGGTAGGGATAATATAGGTGCATCGCATAGCTTATTCTTGAGCAGCTGAAAGGCTTCTTCCTGTTTGTCTCCCCATTCTTACTTCTTGTCCTTTTGGGTAAATGAGGTCAACAGTTGAGCTATTTTAGAAAAATCCTCTATGAACCTGTGATAGTAGCCTGCTAAACCCAAAAACTGTCGGATCTCGGTCGGCGTCTTTGGAGTTTCCCAATTCTTAATCGCCTCGATCTTTGTGGGATCCACATAAATACCATTCTCGTTTACCACGTGACCAAGGAATTGCACTTCGCGTATCCAAAACTCGCACTTCGAGAACTTAGCGTAGAGCTTTTCCTTCTTTAACAGCTCTAAAATGGCTCTGAGGTGATGCTCATGGTCTTCCTTTGTCCGCGAATAGATCAAAATATCATCGATAAATACGATCACGAATTTATCGAGATATGGCTTGCAAACCCGGTTCATCAAGTCCATAAACACTGTCGGCGCATTTGTCAACCCAAACGGCATCACTAGAAACTCGTAATGTCCATAACGAGTCCTGAAGGCAGTCTTTTGTATACTTTCTTCTTGAATCCGCATCTGGTGATAACCTGATCGAAGATCAATCTTCGAATAGTAACTTGATCCCTGAAGTTGGTCGAATAAATCATCAATCCTCGGCAAGGGGTACCGATTCTTGATGGTTAACTTGTTCAGCTCCCGGTAGTCGATACACATTCGAAAACTACCGTCCTTCTTCTTGACGAACAGCACTGGAGCTCCCCAAGGCGAGAAGCTCGGCCTTATGAATCCCTTGTCTAGTAACTCCCGAAGCTGCGTTGATAACTCTTGCATCTCTGAAGGCGCAAGTCGATAAGGTGCCTTGGCTACAGGCGCGGCGCCTGGAACCAAGTTAATGTGGAATTTGACTTGTCGTTGAGGAGGTAACCCTGGCAAGTCTTCGGGGAAGACCTCAGGATATTCCCTTACCACAGGGATATCTTCGAGCTTCGGTTCTTCGGCCTCTTTGTCAATGACATGAGCTAAGAAAGCAACACATCCTTTACGAAGGAACTTTCATGCCTTCAAACAACTAATAATCCGTAGAGGCGTATCATGCTTCCAAGTTTTATCATTTTACATCATTGAGGGCAATCCAGCAATTACATTTGTTTACATCTATTCGATTACCACCCACGGTACTGTCAATCCTGACTTGTGGAAATGTTACAACTCACAGTGTAGTAACTAATTTTGTATACAAAACCCCAACATACCGACGATAATTGTAGAATTACAAATACTCAATCACTGCTAAATTACAATTAGAAACAATTGAGGTTTTGTAAAAATAGTTTACAAAAAGAGGAATTACTGACAAAAAAGTTTACATATAAAGAAGAATTAATCACATTGCTAATTTAGGTATTTCCTTGTGACTTCCTGGTTATAATCTATTAATTTAAATAACGCACACGTGTAAGTATAATAACCCAATTTACATTAGCTATACCCCCCTCCTGAGATAGAACTCCAACGACGAAGTCAGGCAGAGCCTCGACATGCGTTACGGAGCATTAGATCAATCGGGCAGAGTATATAATACGTAACCGGGGGTTATAATACTTACAACGAGGCAGAGCTTCGCTAATTAGGGGGTATAATACCTGGGAATTACTTTAGCTATTCAGAAATTTAGAGAGAGTGAACCGATTTGTGAACGATTTGGACTGAATGCCGATCGATCCTATTTATAGTGCTGATCCAGCTCTTTCTCGCGCCCCACGACCAACTAAGGGTCCTCCTTCGTGGCCCGCGAGCTAGGTAGAGTAAGGCCTGGCCTTGGCCAGTCACATGTTAGCTTCGACAAGAGTGGGGATACGTGGCGGCCTAGGATGCGGCCTGGTGTCAATGGGGTCGCGGCCCGCGACAGTCCTTGCTGTCTTCGTCGCGCCCCGCGAGCGAGTAGGGAATTTTGTTTTTATTTAATTTTTGTAAAAATTAAAGTATTTGGGGCCCATTTTCGTATACGGGGTGTATTTTAGAGCGTATAGGGGTGTTTATAAGTATTTTGGGAGAGTTGTTATAGCATGAAGGGATCAATACATTCGAGCAAGCGTTGATCTTCAACATGTCACCAAACAAGTATATATCAAACCACAATACAGTATGCCACTAAAAATAAGCATTTTCTAAAGTCAGGCATTATGTATGAAAATAAGGATCTACATAAGGTATTCAAAACAGGTTCAAAATGCCAAAAAAAGTTAAAGTAGAAGAGGCTGATGACAGTGAAGATTTGGATAAGAAATTAGATTAGATTTTTTATTTTTTTTCATTTTCTATTGTTTGTTATCTAATTCTCTGTTGTTTATCATCTAATTCTCTACTAATAAAAAAATTGAGTATAAAACGCCAAAAACTACAAACACCAAAGCGCCTGATAGTATGAAAACTGTGAGAATAGATGCTAGCAAAGCACGTTGTTGCTATATAAAACGCCAAAAAATGTCAAACAAAGTATTAATGGAAAAGCAACACTAATTGACAGATGAAACTGAACGAAACAGTAATTGCAAAACAGAAAATGAAGAGACGGTAACATTATTGCCAAACATTTATTATATTAAAAGCCACTACATGAAAAATTGAATTTGTTTATCTTTTCAAAACGCCATAATTGCCTGTCACATTATAGACCTGCATCCTACATGGCACAACAATCAAAGCCATACTTAGTTAAAACGCCAAAATATTTACTATGCTCCTGATCTAAAAAACAATAAAAACGCCCGTGTATTTGTTAAACGCCAAAAAATGGAGAGGTGATATGAGACGCGTTTAAAAAAAGAATATAAAAGGACAAAAACCCCTCCGTCCTTCACCGTTCTCACACTTTTGGGCGTTTTCTCCTGATCCTGTACCTATATATATATATAGAGGTCGGTTATTGTACAATAGCCCTAATCCTACATATTGTACGCGATTACCCCAACCGTAGGATCATCCATCATTTAAAATGCGGGTCTAATTAATTGATATGATTAAATTAATCAAATTAATATATATAAATCATACAGCCAAGATTAAAATCGTCATTCCGAAATCATAAACCCTGTAAATCAGCGAAGATACTTCAAAATCATATCCTAAACCAAAATAAAAAACCTTACATTCTTCTTCCCCAACCTCCGCTCGATTCTTCTGGTGCAATTTCAAACAACGGTGATGAGGACTGCTGCTTTGGGATATGTTGATTATAATGGCAATTCGCATGCTATATATAATGGTAATTCGCATGCTATTTATAATAATAAGAATTCGCATGTTGATATAATGGCAATTCGCATGTTGATATAATGGCAATTCGCATGCTATTTATAATAATAATAATGTTAACAATAACATATTCCGCATGCGATATTTTAATGAAAATTTGCAATGCAAATTTGCATATGGAATTTAAAATTCGCATCTTACAAATTTAAAATTCGCATGTTAAAATTTGCAATGGATATTTAATGAAACTTAGTCGCATGTTATTTAATGGAAATTCGCATGTGGAATATTTAATTCGCATGTTACAATTTTTTTTTTAGAAATTCATATGTTACATTAAAACATAATCGCATGTTATTTATTTAATGTGTATGTTATATGTTATGAAATCGCATGTGTATATTATTATTTAATGTGCATAACGTCTAATCGCATGTTATTATTTTAATATGCATGTTATTGTTCATGAAATCACATGTGTTTATGTTTCTTAGAACGTAACGCTCTGATCTGATACGAATCAATCAAACAATCAATAAAACCCTAAAAATCGAACTGATACGAATCATAATTACAGAGATAGTTGTGTAACGAACTCATGATCTGCTTGCTTGTTGAAAGAATTGTCTAATTTGCCCTCTGATGATTGAACGGGATGTCTGATATACCCTTTTCTAAGAAAAAAGAAACAGGGACACGTGTAGGGCTGTGGGCGTCGCGTACATAATGTACGATAAGGAGATTTGTACCATACTCTTTACCTATATATATATATATATTACAAGAAATTTTATAACACTAAGTAAACAGTTATATACAATACCAACCCTTAGGTATATGAATACAACACAAATTGTGCAAAAAAGAGGGGATAAAGGGAATTTAGATTTCTTGAAAACACAAAATAAAAAAACAGTTTATAGAAAAGGAATCATTAAAACTTTTAATAGATTTTTTAAGTCATGAAATAGAAAAAGGACAGTATATTACAAAAAGTATAAACCATCCTATGATATTACATTTAGAAAAAATAGGATATATTGGAGAAGATATAACAAAATCAAATGTAAAATATGTTTGTAAATTTAAATTAAAAAATCCTGATATAGTAATAAGGACAGCTAATATAGAATACAGCCCATTAGACAAAGAAGAATTTAAAAAACAAATTCCTGAAATGGTAAATTAAGGATTAATTAGAAAATCAGAAAGTCCTCATAGATCTACAGCTTTTTTAGTAAGAAATCATAGTGAGATAAAAAGAGGAAAAGCTAGAATAGTTTACAATTATAAAAGACTAAATGATAATACAATAGATGATGGGTATAATATTCCTAACAAAGATAGTTTGTTAAATCTTATACAAAACAAAAAAGTATTTTCAAAATTTGATTTAAAATCAGGATATAATCAGTTAAAATTAAAAGAAAGTTTTAAACCATGTACAGCTTTTACATGTTCAGAAGGGCAATATGAATGGAACGTCCTTAGTTTTGGACTAAAAAATGCACCTTCTATTTTTCAAAGATTTATGGACAGCATATTTCTAAAGTTTGATTTTTGTTTAGTCTACATTGATGATATTTTAGTTGCAAGTAATACAGTGCAGGAACATGAGAAACATTTACAACAAGTTTTTGAAGAAATAAAGAAAAATGGTATAGTAGTTTCAAAAAGAAAAATGGAACTTTTTAAAAGAAAAATTTCCTTTTTAGGATTAGAAATTGGAAATGGAAAAATAGAATTACAACCACATATTTCTACAAAAATTCTAAACTTCCCAGAAAAATTTGAAAACTTAAAACAAATACAAGCCTTTTTAGGTCTAGTAAATTATGCTAGAAAGTTTATTCCAAACTTGTCAAAATTGGTTGGACCTCTATATGGTAAAACCACTAAAAACGGTCAAAGGTATTTTAACCAAGAAGACATTAAATTAGTTAAAGAAATTAAGAAAGCAGTTAAAAATATTAAACTATTAGAATTACCATTAGTTACAGATTATATAATTATTGAAACAGATGGATGCAAAGAAGGATGGGGAGCAGTCCTTCTATGTAAACCAAACAAATACAGTCCCAAGGAAGAAGAGAAAATTTGCGCTTATTCAAGTGGTAATTTTCAAAACAAAACAAATTGGACTACAATTGATTTTGAAATACAGGCATTAATTTATTCATTAGAAAAGTTTAAGATTTTTCTTAATAAAGAATTTACAGTAAGAACTGACTGTGAAGCAATAGTTAAGTTTGTAAAAAATGATCAAAGTAAAAAGGTAAATAGAACTAGATGGGTTAATCTACAAAATATTATACAAGGAAATGGATATTTTATAAATTTTGAACATATTAAAGGAAAAAATAATGGGATAGCTGATATGTTATCTCGAAATATAAACAAATGGTTTGTTTTAGATGGACAGGAAAAACGATAAAGAGAAGTTAAAGCTTATACATCCAAAACAAAAGCAACAGGAAAATTCTTCATCAGAAGAAGAACAGATTCAACAGGCATATTTACAGTCAATAGAAAAGATATACAGTTCTTCTCAAAGAGTATTACCACAAACAATGACAAGACAGTTTTATACACAACAGCAATCAAAGGCAGCTGGCAAACGTCCGTTGTATACAAATTTCCCACCCCAACCGGTGATCGAGTTTGGAACATATGCTTTACAGATATGCAATGAAGCTGATAAAAAGTTTCGTCCTACTATGGGAATGAAACTAACAGATAAACATCAATGTTTATTAGACAATTTATGGCTTATTCAAACCATGCCACAAGCTTCATCATTCAAAGTACAGGTGTTAATTGCTTTAAGCATTTATTTTCAAGAGCAGAGTTCAAAAACACCTGAAAGACAGTTTAAACAAAAGCCAAATTTTACACATTATGTTATATTTAGGGGTACAAAACTTGGAATTTTTAACAAATGGGAAACAGTTATACGACACATAACTTGTGTTGTAGGAGGAGCATATTGGAAAGGTTATACAAGTTTTGCTGAAGCCCTTCAAGCAGCAAGAACAGAGTTGGGTCCAAGTTTTTATATAGAACCAGAAGAGGTTAAAAGCTTTTCTGATATGGCAAAAACAAACCCTGAGCATTACATAAAAGCTCAACAAGAAATTATTTCTGTATTAAAAACACAGCTTGAAGAAAAAACAAAAAATGCACAAGATATACAATTGAAAATTGAAAACAGTTTGTTAAAACAAAAAATGATTTTATTAGAAGCAAAAAATACACAGTTATTACAAAAGCTTGAGAAAAAAGAAAACAAAGATAAAACAGAGGTATACAGGACTTTTGAGTGTTTCAGGACCAGGATTCTTGATACACCTTGGCAGCAATGCCTAAAACCAGTTACAGAAAGATTCCCAGAATTTGAGAATCTTGTTTCACAGAAAGTTTGTGCAGAATTTCCTTTAATTTTGTACAATTTACAGCAACAGCTGGTAGACATGGCGTTCAAATTTGACAGTGAACAGCAAGGTTTCAAAGTTGTAGAAAGAACAGATGAAAAAGGAGACGGAACTGGTCTTCTATTACTTCAAATACACCATCCTACAAAGTTGACAAATGAGCAAATAATTCAATTTTATCATCATGGTATGATTGAGTATTTGGAAATAAAGTTAGACAGAAAAGCAGAAGATCTTCTCAACCAGCTTGGAGAAAAGATGATTCTAATTGCAGGAAATATGGCAATCAGAACAGTAACTTCGATCATTGGTTGTAAAATAATTTCTTCATTCCCTTACACAGATGCATACACATACAGACCAGCAAGAAAAAGGATTTTTATTGAACATAAAAGTAATATATGTCATCAATATCATCTACATACATCAATGACAAAAACTGATATAGAGTTTTCAACTCTACCTTGGTTAAGTCATTCAGATGAAAAAATTCCAGACAGTTTTACACAGTTTATCAAAGATCATCAGGAAACCCCAGAACTTCCTGATTATTATCCATGGAGGAATTATCATTTGGTAGGTGAAGGTCATTACATACAAGTCTACACAAAACCGGTTTGGACAATGCTTCTACCCTTTGCAGGGGAAGGAGATCACCTACAGTTACAGCACATTATCAACTTAGAAGATGAAGAGGGCAATAATTTGGAAGATTGCTCTAGTCCACAGTCCATAGACAGTACACACAGAGATTTCTAGAAGAAATCGTAAGCAGTGACGACACAAGACATAAGACAAAAATCATGATGTGAGCAATGACGTTTTGAATCTCAATTATACACAGACAGTGGTCGACAAATGGCAAAAATTTTCAACACCTACTTTTGTTTTCTTTTAAGCTTTATTCGGTGAATTTTCTTTTTCTTTTCTTTATAGATTAGGCTTTTTGACTTATTTGTTAAGCATAGATGCTTTGTGTTTCTTATTTTCGCCTATATATTTGGCATTTGTATTCAGTTGTAAGTACGAGTAACCATTGAGAGCAATAAGATTCTAACTTCAATGGCACACTAAACTCTCTCCACATCTCTTTAGCTCCAATCCCTTAACATCCCAGATTTTCTCCAGTTCTTCATATTATATTCCAACCTAGATAAAAAAAAATAATAAAAAAAAAACTCTTTCTGCAACTTTTTATTCCGCTGTGCATACTCTCATCCATCATCATCCGCTGTGCATATCTCCATCATCATTGTAAGCATTCTTAGCTTATTTTGATTTTCAATTTTAATGTTAATTTTCAAGTTTTACCACCCTCTCCTGTGCATACTCTCATCCATCATCATCCGCTGTGCATATCTCCATCATCATTGTAAGCATTCTTAGCTTATTTTGATTTTCAATTTTAATGTTAATTTTCAAGTTTTACCACCCTCTCTGATATATTGGTATCAGAGCAAAGGCTTTCTTAAAATCTAAAAGACTAAGACAAGTCCCTATTATGGCATATTAAGCCAGTGTTTTTGGGAAACTCTCTTAGGTGAAGATTGTGGGAAAGATAGTTGCTTTGATAACATTATAAACGAAAGGATTTTATATTATGACTACTAGTTTTTATATTAGACATCTTTTAAATAGATTAAAAAGATATGATATAGTAATTCGTTATTTAGATACAAGAGACTGGTTATATTATATAGATGAATATCGTTTAAGGTATTATATTTATGAACGAGCTAAGTTAAAAGAACAAATATATAGAGCAAATCGTTTAATAGATTAGTTTGTAAATTATTATTCTTTTCTTTAATAGTTGGAATATAAGAAAATATTTAAAGAGAAATCTGGAATAAGGGATAAAAGCTAAAGAGAGTCGGAATTAATTAATCATTGGTACTTCTCAAACACTCAAACGTTTAGAGTTCTTAAATTTAGAATTTTCTGAAAAATCTCACCGAAAAACTTTTGCAACAGATAGTTTTACTATAGTTTGTAATCTCAATAATATTGGTGAACATAGTCTACATACAAATAATCCACAAATAAACACGTTAGTAGATTTATTGATAAATTTAAGTATTAGTTTACAACAAGAAGCTATAAATAATAAAAAGATAATAGAAAATTTAACAGTAGAAGTTAAAATATTATCACAAAATCTTGATTATATAAAAAATCAGTCTAATACACTAACAGGAGAAACTATACCTTTAGAAGTTGAAAAACTTACAGAAGCCTTACAAAAATTAAAAATAGAGAAAAAACCTACACCTTATAAACATTGGCAACCAAGAAAATGAATAATCATTTCTTAGGAAGAAGTAGAACTATACAGGAAGCTAGAAATTCTACAAGTAATATAAATGATAGTATAACATCAGACAGTTTTTTAAACAGAATAGTTAGAAGAGGATCAGGATCTAATAGTAATAGACATATAATACAACTAGAAGAAGAAATAGATTTAGATAGAAACTTGGAATTATATAATCAACATCAATTAGACATATTAAATCCAAGGATATTATATCAAACAGGAAGATTTAATATAAACACAACTCTTATAAGAAGTAGTAGAGAAGAAAGTTTAAGGGTAGTAGATAATACAGTAATTTTAGATCTTTTGTCACCAGATACTATTGAAAAAATTAAAAAGCAAAATAAACATTTCGTACATACAGGATTAATAATAATAGGAGTAAAAGCATTAGGAAGAAAAAATTTAGGAACAAAATTATTAGCCTTAATACTAGATAAAAGATGGAAATCAGATATGAAAAAAGCTATAATTTCAGGAATGGAAGTAGATTTAAGTCAAAACATAGCTATATTTTATTGTACACCAGATATTTTAAAAGATATTAAAGATTTACAAAATATAAAAATAGCTTTACAAACAAAAGGATATGAAGAATATGAAGGAAATAATTTAGTAGTAAGCATAGGAGTATTAGGAAGGGCTAGTAACAGTTCAGGAATGAAATATAAAGTAAATATAGAAGGAATAGTTAAAACAATTGCATTAAAATCTATAAAAATGATAGAACCTATAAAAATAGATCCAGAACAATTAACAGGATTAGAATGGGATTTAGATGATTTACAAGAAAAAGAAGAAGATACAGTTTTAGTACCTAAGAAAAGTTATATATATGAAGAAACTGATGGAAAACAAAAATTAAGATACATTGATTTTAAAGAAAAACAAGCAGAGAAAAATAATGAAGAAGAAACTCTTTTTATGAATATTGAAGAAAATGAAAATGAAATATTATATGATATAAATAATGAGGAAGATGAAATAGATATAAATTTTTTAAAATTTGAAGAAGAAGAAACAATGGATTATACACTACTAGATTATGAAGAAGAATCAATAGATTGTTTTAAAATAGAAGAAACAAATAAAACAATAGAACAAATTATAAACAGAAAATTTACAGAAATAAATATACAACAAGAGGTAGATGATATGCTTATGGAATGTATAACAGAATTAGAATTAGATTATGAAGAAAGTTATAAAAAATTACAAGAATATTATAATTTACCATTAGTAGAAGATATTATGAATGGAAAAGCTATGTTATCAGATTTTTATAAACAAGAACAAAGTTTTATGGATACACAAATGTTTAATCCTTTAAAAAGACCTAAAATAGAATGGGGAGAAGGATATAGTGGTACACACGAAAGTCATGGTAGAGAACCATGGACACAACCAACAGTTAATTATCAACAAGAGTCTAATGTTATAGGAAAAGGAAGAAGAATGCCTATAGGACAAATATACAGTGGAAATATGTTATTGTTAGAGCAACAAAAACCACAGTTATGGATAGATGAAGTCTTAACATGGGAACAAAATGTAGTAAGATTATGGGAAACAAATAAAAAAGATAGTATGGATATGTTTTCATATTTAGAAACTACATTAGGACCAATAGCATTAGGAATATGGCAAAGTAAGAAAACACAAAATCCAGAAGAAATTAATAATCTTAAAGCATTAGGAGATAATCCTTATAATTTTACATCACAAATTAGAACACTTATATTAGGAGTTGATCCAGCAAAAAATAACTCTTTAATACAAGATACAGCTATTAGAAATTTAGAACAATTAAGTATAGCAAATATGAAATATATAAATGAATTTACATTAGATTTTACAAGATTATTATCACAAACAGGAAAAGCTATGGATGATAATTTATGTGATAAGTATTTTATAAAATTACCAGGAGATTTAGGAAAATCTATACATGAAGCATGGAAAACAAATTATGGTACACAACAAAATTTAGGAATAGGACCAAGAATAACTTATACGTTTAGCATACTAGAAGAAAAATGTAAAGAAGTAGCATTACAAGAACAATTAAAAAGAAATGCTTATGCATTTTGCAAAACAGCAATCTATACACCACAAGCATATGGAGTATATGATAAAAAGAAAAAGATACGAAAAAGTACAACATATAATAGGAATTATAAAAAACATTATAATACAAATAAATATGTTAAAAAACCACAATCAAGAAAATGTAGATGTTACACTTGTGGAGATACAACACATTTAGCTAATAATTGTCCAAATAAAAGAAAAAATATGGAAAGAGCTAATTTAGTAGAGCAATTACAAGATTATGAAATAGAAGCTATAAAAACAGATGATGAATCTGATAATGAATCAGTATATAGTATTTACGGTGAAGAAGAAAATCCAACAGCAAAAGTGACATATACATACATGAATACAGAAGAAATTTGTGAACATGATTGGAAGCAAAACAAAGGAAATAATCATATAAGATGTTGTCATTGTGGATATTACCCTAGTATAGAAAAAAGATCACAATGTAATAAATGTTTTAAAGAAATTTGTTTTAAATGTCTTAAAGAAATCTATGATAAAGACATAGCTACAACATCAAAAGTGAAAACAAATTCTGAAAATAATGAAAATGAAAGGATAGATAAATTGGAATTAACAATAGAATTACATAGTTTAAAAATAAAAAATTTAGAAAATAAAATAGAAGAACTTGAAAGATTAAGTCAAATAGAAGAAATAGGTAAAATGGCTCTACAAAAACCAGATGATCAAACGTATATACAAACACAAGGATCAACAAACATGATAAATATACAATGTCGTTTATGGTTAGATAATAATAAATATTTAGATTTAACAGCATTAGTAGATACAGGAGCTACAAAAAGCTTAATTTCACATAGCCTAGCACCTATAGAATATCATAAAAAAAATATCATATGAACTAAGTACAAGAACAATAGAAGATAGATTAATATCAATTACACACTGTTTAGAACCAGTAGGAATACAGTTTTTAGATTTTGCAAATAATTATAGTATAAAATATGAAATGCCACAAATAAATATTAATCCACCAGAGATAAAATCAAAAGATTTTGTTATAGGATTAAATTTTATATTAGGATTAAATGGAGCAGTTACAATTACAAGAAATTTTATAACACTAAGTAAACAGTTATATACAATACCAACCCTTAGGTATATGAATACAACACAAATTGTGCAAAAAAGAGGGGATAAAGGGAATTTAGATTTCTTGAAAACACAAAATAAAAAACAGTTTATAGAAAAGGAATCATTAAAACTTTTAATAGATTTTTTAAGTCATGAAATAGAAAAAGGACAGGATATTACAAAAAGTATAAACCATCCTATGATATTACATTTAGAAAAAATAGGATATATTGGAGAAGATATAACAAAATCAAATGTAAAATATGTTTGTAAATTTAAATTAAAAAATCCCGATATAGTAATAAGGACAACTAATATAGAATACAGCCCATTAGACAAAGAAGAATTTAAAAAACAAATTCTTGAAATGGTAAATCAAGGATTAATTAGAAAATCAGAAAGTCCTCATAGATCTACAGCTTTTTTAGTAAGAAATCATAGTGAGATAAAAAGAGGAAAAGCTAGAATAGTTTACAATTATAAAAGACTAAATGATAATACAATAGATGATGGGTATAATATTCCTAACAAAGATAGTTTGTTAAATCTTATACAAAACAAAAAAGTATTTTCAAAATTTGATTTAAAATCAGGATATAATCAGTTAAAATTAGAAGAAAGTTTTAAACCATGGACAGCTTTTACATGTTCAGAAGGGCAATATGAATGGAACGTCCTTAGTTTTGGACTAAAAAATGCACCTTCTATTTTTCAAAGATTTATGGACAGCATATTTCTAAAGTTTGATTTTTGTTTAGTCTACATTGATGATATTTTAGTTGCAAGTAATACAGTGCAGGAACATGAGAAACATTTACAACAAGTTTTTGAAGAAATAAAGAAAAATGGTATAGTAGTCTCAAAAAGAAAAATGAAACTTTTTAAAAGAAAATTTTCCTTTTTAGGATTAGAAATTGGAAATGGAAAAATAGAATTACAACCACATATTTCTACAAAAATTCTAAACTTCCCAGAAAAATTTGAAAACTTAAAACAAATACAAGCCTTTTTAGGTCTAGTAAATTATGCTAGAAAGTTTATTCCAAACTTGTCAAAATTGGTTGGACCTCTATATGGTAAAACCACTAAAAACGGTCAAAGGTATTTTAACCAAGAAGACATTAAATTAGTTAAAGAAATTAAGAAAGCAGTTAAAAATATTAAACTATTAGAATTACCATTAGTTACAGATTATATAATTATTGAAACAGATGGATGCAAAGAAGGATGCGGAGCAGTCCTTCTATGTAAACCAAACAAATACAGTCCCAAGGAAGAAGAGAAAATTTGCGCTTATTCAAGTGGTAATTTTCAAAACAAAACAAATTGGACTACAATTGATTTTGAAATACAGGCATTAATTTATTCATTAGAAAAGTTTAAGATTTTTCTTAATAAAGAATTTACAGTAAGAACTGACTGTGAAGCAATAGTTAAGTTTGTAAAAAATGATCAAAGTAAAAAGGTAAATAGAACTAGATGGGTTAATCTACAAAATATTATACAAGGAAATGGATATTTTATAAATTTTGAACATATTAAAGGAAAAAATAATGGGATAGCTGATATGTTATCTCGAAATATAAACAAATGGTTTGTTTTAGATGGACAGGAAAAACGATAAAGAGAAGTTAAAGCTTATACATCCAAAACAAAAGCAACAGGAAAATTCTTCATCAGAAGAAGAACAGATTCAACAGGCATATTTACAGTCAATAGAAAAGATATACAGTTCTTCTCAAAGAGTATTACCACAAACAATGACAAGACAGTTTTATACACAACAGCAATCAAAGGCAGCTGGCAAACGTCCGTTGTATACAAATTTCCCACCCAAACCGGTGATCGAGTTTGGAACATATGCTTTACAGATATGCAATGAAGCTGATAAAAAGTTTCATCCTATTATGGGAATGAAACTAACAGATAAACAGCAATGTTTATTAGACAATTTATGGCATATTCAAACCATGCCACAAGCTTCATCATTCAAAGTACAGGTGTTAAATGCTTTAAGCATTTATTTTCAAGAGCAGAGTTCAAAAACACCTGAAAGACAGTTTAAACAAAAGCCAAATTTTACACATTATGTTATATTTAGGGGTACAAAACTTGGAATTTTTAACAAATGGGAAACAGTTATACGACACATAACTTGTGTTGTAGGAGGAGCATATTGGAAAGGTTATACAAGTTTTGCTGAAGCCCTTCAAGCAGCAAGAACAGAGTTGGGTCCAAGTTTTTATATAGAACTAGAAGAGGTTAAAAGCTTTTCTGATATGGCAAAAACAAACCCTGAGCATTACATAAAAGCTCAACAAGAAATTATTTCTGTATTAAAAACACAGCTTGAAGAAAAAACAAAAAATGCACAAGATATACAATTGAAAATTGAAAACGGTTTGTTAAAACAAAAAAAATGATTTTATTAGAAGCAAAAAATACACAGTTATTACAAAAGCTTGAGAAAAAAGAAAACAAAGATAAAACAGAGGTATACAGGACTTTTGAGTGTTTCAGGACCAGGATTCTTGATACACCTTGGCAGCAATGCCTAAAACCAGTTACAGAAAGATTCCCAGAATTTGAGAATCTTGTTTCACAGAAAGTTTGTGCAGAATTTCCTTTAATTTTGTACAATTTACAGCAACAGCTGGTAGACATGGCGTTCAAATTTGACAGTGAACAGCAAGGTTTCAAAGTTGTAGAAAGAACAGATGAAAAAGGAGACGGAACTGGTCTTCTATTACTTCAAATACACCATCCTACAAAGTTGACAAATGAGCAAATAATTCAATTTTATCATCATGGTATGATTGATTATTTGGAAATAAAGTTAGACAGAAAAGCAGAAGATCTTCTCAACCAGCTTGGAGAAAAGATGATTCTAATTGCAGGAAATATGGCAATCAGAACAGTAACTTCGATCATTGGTTGTAAAATAATTTCTTCATTCCCTTACACAGATGCATACACATACAGACCAGCAAGAAAAAGGATTTTTATTGAACATAAAAGTAATATATGTCATTAATATCATCTACAGACATCAATGACAAAAACTGATATAGAGTTTTCAACTCTACCTTGGTTAAGTCATTCAGATGAAAAAATTCCAGACAGTTTTACACAGTTTATCAAAGATCATCAGGAAACCCCAGAACTTCCTGATTATTATCCATGGAGGAATTATCATTTGGTAGGTGAAGGTCATTACATACAAGTCTACACAAAACCAGTTTGGACAATGCTTCTACCCTTTGCAGGGGAAGGAGATCACCTACAGTTACAACACATTATCAACTTAGAAGATGAAGAGGGCAATAATTTGGAAGATTGCTCTAGTCCACAGTCCATAGACAGTACACACAGAGATTTCTAGAAGAAATCTTAAGCAGTGACGACACAAGACATAAGACAAAAATCATGACGTGAGCAATGACGTTTTGAATCTCAATTATACACAGACAGTGGTCGACAAATGGCAAAAATTTTCAACACCTACTTTTGTTTTCTTTTAAGCTTTATTCGGTGAATTTTCTTTTTCTTTTCTTTATAGATTAGGCTTTTTGACTTATTTGTTAAGCATAGATGCTTTGTGTTTCTTATTTTCGCCTATATATTTGGCATTTGTATTCAGTTGTAAGTACGAGTAACCATTGAGAGCAATAAGATTCTAACTTCAATGGCACACTAAACTCTCTCCACATCTCTTTAGCTCCAATCCCTTAACATCCCAGATTTTCTCCAGTTCTTCATATTATATTCCAACCTAGATAAAAAAAAATAATAAAAAAAAAAACTCTTTCTGCAACTTTTTATTCCGCTGTGCATACTCTCATCCATCATCATCCGCTGTGCATATCTCCATCATCATTGTAAGCATTCTTAGCTTATTTTGATTTTCAATTTTAATGTTAATTTTCAAGTTTTACCACCCTCTCCTGTGCATACTCTCATCCATCATCATCCGCTGTGCATATCTCCATCATCATTGTAAGCATTCTTAGCTTATTTTGATTTTCAATTTTAATGTTAATTTTCAAGTTTTACCACCCTCTCTGATATATTGGTATCAGAGCAAAGGCTTTCTTAAAATCTAAAAGACTAAGACAAGTCCCTATTATGGCATATTAAGCCAGTGTTTTTGGGAAACTCTCTTAGGTGAAGATTGTGGGAAAGATAGTTGCTTTGATAACATTATAAACGAAAGGATTTTATATTATGACTACTAGTTTTTATATTAGACATCTTTTAAATAGATTAAAAAGATATGATATAGTAATTCGTTATTTAGATACAAGAGACTGGTTATATTATATAGATGAATATCGTTTAAGGTATTATATTTATGAACGAGCTAAGTTAAAAGAACAAATATATAGAGCAAATCGTTTAATAGATTAGTTTGTAAATTATTATTCTTTTCTTTAATAGTTGGAATATAAGAAAATATTTAAAGAGAAATCTGGAATAAGGGATAAAAGCTAAAGAGAGTCGGAATTAATTAATCATTGGTACTTCTCAAACACTCAAACGTTTAGAGTTCTTAAATTTAGAATTTTCTGAAAAATCTCACCGAAAAACTTTTGCAACAGATAGTTTTACTATAGTTTGTAATCTCAATAATATTGGTGAACATAGTCTACATACAAATAATCCACAAATAAACACGTTAGTAGATTTATTGATAAATTTAAGTATTAGTTTACAACAAGAAGCTATAAATAATAAAAAGATAATAGAAAATTTAACAGTAGAAGTTAAAATATTATCACAAAATCTTGATTATATAAAAAATCAGTCTAATACACTAACAGGAGAAACTATACCTTTAGAAGTTGAAAAACTTACAGAAGCCTTACAAAAATTAAAAATAGAGAAAAAACCTACACCTTATAAACATTGGCAACCAAGAAAATGAATAATCATTTCTTAGGAAGAAGTAGAACTATACAGGAAGCTAGAAATTCTACAAGTAATATAAATGATAGTATAACATCAGACAGTTTTTTAAACAGAATAGTTAGAAGAGGATCAGGATCTAATAGTAATAGACATATAATACAACTAGAAGAAGAAATAGATTTAGATAGAAACTTGGAATTATATAATCAACATCAATTAGACATATTAAATCCAAGGATATTATATCAAACAGGAAGATTTAATATAAACACAACTCTTATAAGAAGTAGTAGAGAAGAAAGTTTAAGGGTAGTAGATAATACAGTAATTTTAGATCTTTTGTCACCAGATACTATTGAAAAAATTAAAAAGCAAAATAAACATTTCGTACATACAGGATTAATAATAATAGGAGTAAAAGCATTAGGAAGAAAAAATTTAGGAACAAAATTATTAGCCTTAATACTAGATAAAAGATGGAAATCAGATATGAAAAAAGCTATAATTTCAGGAATGGAAGTAGATTTAAGTCAAAACATAGCTATATTTTATTGTACACCAGATATTTTAAAAGATATTAAAGATTTACAAAATATAAAAATAGCTTTACAAACAAAAGGATATGAAGAATATGAAGGAAATAATTTAGTAGTAAGCATAGGAGTATTAGGAAGGGCTAGTAACAGTTCAGGAATGAAATATAAAGTAAATATAGAAGGAATAGTTAAAACAATTGCATTAAAATCTATAAAAATGATAGAACCTATAAAAATAGATCCAGAACAATTAACAGGATTAGAATGGGATTTAGATGATTTACAAGAAAAAGAAGAAGATACAGTTTTAGTACCTAAGAAAAGTTATATATATGAAGAAACTGATGGAAAACAAAAATTAAGATACATTGATTTTAAAGAAAAACAAGCAGAGAAAAATAATGAAGAAGAAACTCTTTTTATGAATATTGAAGAAAATGAAAATGAAATATTATATGATATAAATAATGAGGAAGATGAAATAGATATAAATTTTTTAAAATTTGAAGAAGAAGAAACAATGGATTATACACTACTAGATTATGAAGAAGAATCAATAGATTGTTTTAAAATAGAAGAAACAAATAAAACAATAGAACAAATTATAAACAGAAAATTTACAGAAATAAATATACAACAAGAGGTAGATGATATGCTTATGGAATGTATAACAGAATTAGAATTAGATTATGAAGAAAGTTATAAAAAATTACAAGAATATTATAATTTACCATTAGTAGAAGATATTATGAATGGAAAAGCTATGTTATCAGATTTTTATAAACAAGAACAAAGTTTTATGGATACACAAATGTTTAATCCTTTAAAAAGACCTAAAATAGAATGGGGAGAAGGATATAGTGGTACACACGAAAGTCATGGTAGAGAACCATGGACACAACCAACAGTTAATTATCAACAAGAGTCTAATGTTATAGGAAAAGGAAGAAGAATGCCTATAGGACAAATATACAGTGGAAATATGTTATTGTTAGAGCAACAAAAACCACAGTTATGGATAGATGAAGTCTTAACATGGGAACAAAATGTAGTAAGATTATGGGAAACAAATAAAAAAGATAGTATGGATATGTTTTCATATTTAGAAACTACATTAGGACCAATAGCATTAGGAATATGGCAAAGTAAGAAAACACAAAATCCAGAAGAAATTAATAATCTTAAAGCATTAGGAGATAATCCTTATAATTTTACATCACAAATTAGAACACTTATATTAGGAGTTGATCCAGCAAAAAATAACTCTTTAATACAAGATACAGCTATTAGAAATTTAGAACAATTAAGTATAGCAAATATGAAATATATAAATGAATTTACATTAGATTTTACAAGATTATTATCACAAACAGGAAAAGCTATGGATGATAATTTATGTGATAAGTATTTTATAAAATTACCAGGAGATTTAGGAAAATCTATACATGAAGCATGGAAAACAAATTATGGTACACAACAAAATTTAGGAATAGGACCAAGAATAACTTATACGTTTAGCATACTAGAAGAAAAATGTAAAGAAGTAGCATTACAAGAACAATTAAAAAGAAATGCTTATGCATTTTGCAAAACAGCAATCTATACACCACAAGCATATGGAGTATATGATAAAAAGAAAAAGATACGAAAAAGTACAACATATAATAGGAATTATAAAAAACATTATAATACAAATAAATATGTTAAAAAACCACAATCAAGAAAATGTAGATGTTACACTTGTGGAGAAACAACACATTTAGCTAATAATTGTCCAAATAAAAGAAAAAATATGGAAAGAGCTAATTTAGTAGAGCAATTACAAGATTATGAAATAGAAGCTATAAAAACAGATGATGAATCTGATAATGAATCAGTATATAGTATTTACGGTGAAGAAGAAAATCCAACAGCAAAAGTGACATATACATACATGAATACAGAAGAAATTTGTGAACATGATTGGAAGCAAAACAAAGGAAATAATCATATAAGATGTTGTCATTGTGGATATTACCCTAGTATAGAAAAAAGATCACAATGTAATAAATGTTTTAAAGAAATTTGTTTTAAATGTCTTAAAGAAATCTATGATAAAGACATAGCTACAACATCAAAAGTGAAAACAAATTCTGAAAATAATGAAAATGAAAGGATAGATAAATTGGAATTAACAATAGAATTACATAGTTTAAAAATAAAAAATTTAGAAAATAAAATAGAAGAACTTGAAAGATTAAGTCAAATAGAAGAAATAGGTAAAATGGCTCTACAAAAACCAGATGATCAAACGTATATACAAACACAAGGATCAACAAACATGATAAATATACAATGTCGTTTATGGTTAGATAATAATAAATATTTAGATTTAACAGCATTAGTAGATACAGGAGCTACAAAAAGCTTAATTTCACATAGCCTAGCACCTATAGAATATCATAAAAAAAATATCATATGAACTAAGTACAAGAACAATAGAAGATAGATTAATATCAATTACACACTGTTTAGAACCAGTAGGAATACAGTTTTTAGATTTTGCAAATAATTATAGTATAAAATATGAAATGCCACAAATAAATATTAATCCACCAGAGATAAAATCAAAAGATTTTGTTATAGGATTAAATTTTATATTAGGATTAAATGGAGCAGTTACAATTACAAGAAATTTTATAACACTAAGTAAACAGTTATATACAATACCAACCCTTAGGTATATGAATACAACACAAATTGTGCAAAAAAGAGGGGATAAAGGGAATTTAGATTTCTTGAAAACACAAAATAAAAAACAGTTTATAGAAAAGGAATCATTAAAACTTTTAATAGATTTTTTAAGTCATGAAATAGAAAAAGGACAGGATATTACAAAAAGTATAAACCATCCTATGATATTACATTTAGAAAAAATAGGATATATTGGAGAAGATATAACAAAATCAAATGTAAAATATGTTTGTAAATTTAAATTAAAAAATCCCGATATAGTAATAAGGACAACTAATATAGAATACAGCCCATTAGACAAAGAAGAATTTAAAAAACAAATTCTTGAAATGGTAAATCAAGGATTAATTAGAAAATCAGAAAGTCCTCATAGATCTACAGCTTTTTTAGTAAGAAATCATAGTGAGATAAAAAGAGGAAAAGCTAGAATAGTTTACAATTATAAAAGACTAAATGATAATACAATAGATGATGGGTATAATATTCCTAACAAAGATAGTTTGTTAAATCTTATACAAAACAAAAAAGTATTTTCAAAATTTGATTTAAAATCAGGATATAATCAGTTAAAATTAGAAGAAAGTTTTAAACCATGGACAGCTTTTACATGTTCAGAAGGGCAATATGAATGGAACGTCCTTAGTTTTGGACTAAAAAATGCACCTTCTATTTTTCAAAGATTTATGGACAGCATATTTCTAAAGTTTGATTTTTGTTTAGTCTACATTGATGATATTTTAGTTGCAAGTAATACAGTGCAGGAACATGAGAAACATTTACAACAAGTTTTTGAAGAAATAAAGAAAAATGGTATAGTAGTCTCAAAAAGAAAAATGAAACTTTTTAAAAGAAAATTTTCCTTTTTAGGATTAGAAATTGGAAATGGAAAAATAGAATTACAACCACATATTTCTACAAAAATTCTAAACTTCCCAGAAAAATTTGAAAACTTAAAACAAATACAAGCCTTTTTAGGTCTAGTAAATTATGCTAGAAAGTTTATTCCAAACTTGTCAAAATTGGTTGGACCTCTATATGGTAAAACCACTAAAAACGGTCAAAGGTATTTTAACCAAGAAGACATTAAATTAGTTAAAGAAATTAAGAAAGCAGTTAAAAATATTAAACTATTAGAATTACCATTAGTTACAGATTATATAATTATTGAAACAGATGGATGCAAAGAAGGATGCGGAGCAGTCCTTCTATGTAAACCAAACAAATACAGTCCCAAGGAAGAAGAGAAAATTTGCGCTTATTCAAGTGGTAATTTTCAAAACAAAACAAATTGGACTACAATTGATTTTGAAATACAGGCATTAATTTATTCATTAGAAAAGTTTAAGATTTTTCTTAATAAAGAATTTACAGTAAGAACTGACTGTGAAGCAATAGTTAAGTTTGTAAAAAATGATCAAAGTAAAAAGGTAAATAGAACTAGATGGGTTAATCTACAAAATATTATACAAGGAAATGGATATTTTATAAATTTTGAACATATTAAAGGAAAAAATAATGGGATAGCTGATATGTTATCTCGAAATATAAACAAATGGTTTGTTTTAGATGGACAGGAAAAACGATAAAGAGAAGTTAAAGCTTATACATCCAAAACAAAAGCAACAGGAAAATTCTTCATCAGAAGAAGAACAGATTCAACAGGCATATTTACAGTCAATAGAAAAGATATACAGTTCTTCTCAAAGAGTATTACCACAAACAATGACAAGACAGTTTTATACACAACAGCAATCAAAGGCAGCTGGCAAACGTCCGTTGTATACAAATTTCCCACCCAAACCGGTGATCGAGTTTGGAACATATGCTTTACAGATATGCAATGAAGCTGATAAAAAGTTTCATCCTATTATGGGAATGAAACTAACAGATAAACAGCAATGTTTATTAGACAATTTATGGCATATTCAAACCATGCCACAAGCTTCATCATTCAAAGTACAGGTGTTAAATGCTTTAAGCATTTATTTTCAAGAGCAGAGTTCAAAAACACCTGAAAGACAGTTTAAACAAAAGCCAAATTTTACACATTATGTTATATTTAGGGGTACAAAACTTGGAATTTTTAACAAATGGGAAACAGTTATACGACACATAACTTGTGTTGTAGGAGGAGCATATTGGAAAGGTTATACAAGTTTTGCTGAAGCCCTTCAAGCAGCAAGAACAGAGTTGGGTCCAAGTTTTTATATAGAACTAGAAGAGGTTAAAAGCTTTTCTGATATGGCAAAAACAAACCCTGAGCATTACATAAAAGCTCAACAAGAAATTATTTCTGTATTAAAAACACAGCTTGAAGAAAAAACAAAAAATGCACAAGATATACAATTGAAAATTGAAAACGGTTTGTTAAAACAAAAAAAATGATTTTATTAGAAGCAAAAAATACACAGTTATTACAAAAGCTTGAGAAAAAAGAAAACAAAGATAAAACAGAGGTATACAGGACTTTTGAGTGTTTCAGGACCAGGATTCTTGATACACCTTGGCAGCAATGCCTAAAACCAGTTACAGAAAGATTCCCAGAATTTGAGAATCTTGTTTCACAGAAAGTTTGTGCAGAATTTCCTTTAATTTTGTACAATTTACAGCAACAGCTGGTAGACATGGCGTTCAAATTTGACAGTGAACAGCAAGGTTTCAAAGTTGTAGAAAGAACAGATGAAAAAGGAGACGGAACTGGTCTTCTATTACTTCAAATACACCATCCTACAAAGTTGACAAATGAGCAAATAATTCAATTTTATCATCATGGTATGATTGATTATTTGGAAATAAAGTTAGACAGAAAAGCAGAAGATCTTCTCAACCAGCTTGGAGAAAAGATGATTCTAATTGCAGGAAATATGGCAATCAGAACAGTAACTTCGATCATTGGTTGTAAAATAATTTCTTCATTCCCTTACACAGATGCATACACATACAGACCAGCAAGAAAAAGGATTTTTATTGAACATAAAAGTAATATATGTCATTAATATCATCTACAGACATCAATGACAAAAACTGATATAGAGTTTTCAACTCTACCTTGGTTAAGTCATTCAGATGAAAAAATTCCAGACAGTTTTACACAGTTTATCAAAGATCATCAGGAAACCCCAGAACTTCCTGATTATTATCCATGGAGGAATTATCATTTGGTAGGTGAAGGTCATTACATACAAGTCTACACAAAACCAGTTTGGACAATGCTTCTACCCTTTGCAGGGGAAGGAGATCACCTACAGTTACAACACATTATCAACTTAGAAGATGAAGAGGGCAATAATTTGGAAGATTGCTCTAGTCCACAGTCCATAGACAGTACACACAGAGATTTCTAGAAGAAATCTTAAGCAGTGACGACACAAGACATAAGACAAAAATCATGACGTGAGCAATGACGTTTTGAATCTCAATTATACACAGACAGTGGTCGACAAATGGCAAAAATTTTCAACACCTACTTTTGTTTTCTTTTAAGCTTTATTCGGTGAATTTTCTTTTTCTTTTCTTTATAGATTAGGCTTTTTGACTTATTTGTTAAGCATAGATGCTTTGTGTTTCTTATTTTCGCCTATATATTTGGCATTTGTATTCAGTTGTAAGTACGAGTAACCATTGAGAGCAATAAGATTCTAACTTCAATGGCACACTAAACTCTCTCCACATCTCTTTAGCTCCAATCCCTTAACATCCCAGATTTTCTCCAGTTCTTCATATTATATTCCAACCTAGATAAAAAAAAATAATAAAAAAAAAAACTCTTTCTGCAACTTTTTATTCCGCTGTGCATACTCTCATCCATCATCATCCGCTGTGCATATCTCCATCATCATTGTAAGCATTCTTAGCTTATTTTGATTTTCAATTTTAATGTTAATTTTCAAGTTTTACCACCCTCTCCTGTGCATACTCTCATCCATCATCATCCGCTGTGCATATCTCCATCATCATTGTAAGCATTCTTAGCTTATTTTGATTTTCAATTTTAATGTTAATTTTCAAGTTTTACCACCCTCTCTGATATATTGGTATCAGAGCAAAGGCTTTCTTAAAATCTAAAAGACTAAGACAAGTCCCTATTATGGCATATTAAGCCAGTGTTTTTGGGAAACTCTCTTAGGTGAAGATTGTGGGAAAGATAGTTGCTTTGATAACATTATAAACGAAAGGATTTTATATTATGACTACTAGTTTTTATATTAGACATCTTTTAAATAGATTAAAAAGATATGATATAGTAATTCGTTATTTAGATACAAGAGACTGGTTATATTATATAGATGAATATCGTTTAAGGTATTATATTTATGAACGAGCTAAGTTAAAAGAACAAATATATAGAGCAAATCGTTTAATAGATTAGTTTGTAAATTATTATTCTTTTCTTTAATAGTTGGAATATAAGAAAATATTTAAAGAGAAATCTGGAATAAGGGATAAAAGCTAAAGAGAGTCGGAATTAATTAATCATTGGTACTTCTCAAACACTCAAACGTTTAGAGTTCTTAAATTTAGAATTTTCTGAAAAATCTCACCGAAAAACTTTTGCAACAGATAGTTTTACTATAGTTTGTAATCTCAATAATATTGGTGAACATAGTCTACATACAAATAATCCACAAATAAACACGTTAGTAGATTTATTGATAAATTTAAGTATTAGTTTACAACAAGAAGCTATAAATAATAAAAAGATAATAGAAAATTTAACAGTAGAAGTTAAAATATTATCACAAAATCTTGATTATATAAAAAATCAGTCTAATACACTAACAGGAGAAACTATACCTTTAGAAGTTGAAAAACTTACAGAAGCCTTACAAAAATTAAAAATAGAGAAAAAACCTACACCTTATAAACATTGGCAACCAAGAAAATGAATAATCATTTCTTAGGAAGAAGTAGAACTATACAGGAAGCTAGAAATTCTACAAGTAATATAAATGATAGTATAACATCAGACAGTTTTTTAAACAGAATAGTTAGAAGAGGATCAGGATCTAATAGTAATAGACATATAATACAACTAGAAGAAGAAATAGATTTAGATAGAAACTTGGAATTATATAATCAACATCAATTAGACATATTAAATCCAAGGATATTATATCAAACAGGAAGATTTAATATAAACACAACTCTTATAAGAAGTAGTAGAGAAGAAAGTTTAAGGGTAGTAGATAATACAGTAATTTTAGATCTTTTGTCACCAGATACTATTGAAAAAATTAAAAAGCAAAATAAACATTTCGTACATACAGGATTAATAATAATAGGAGTAAAAGCATTAGGAAGAAAAAATTTAGGAACAAAATTATTAGCCTTAATACTAGATAAAAGATGGAAATCAGATATGAAAAAAGCTATAATTTCAGGAATGGAAGTAGATTTAAGTCAAAACATAGCTATATTTTATTGTACACCAGATATTTTAAAAGATATTAAAGATTTACAAAATATAAAAATAGCTTTACAAACAAAAGGATATGAAGAATATGAAGGAAATAATTTAGTAGTAAGCATAGGAGTATTAGGAAGGGCTAGTAACAGTTCAGGAATGAAATATAAAGTAAATATAGAAGGAATAGTTAAAACAATTGCATTAAAATCTATAAAAATGATAGAACCTATAAAAATAGATCCAGAACAATTAACAGGATTAGAATGGGATTTAGATGATTTACAAGAAAAAGAAGAAGATACAGTTTTAGTACCTAAGAAAAGTTATATATATGAAGAAACTGATGGAAAACAAAAATTAAGATACATTGATTTTAAAGAAAAACAAGCAGAGAAAAATAATGAAGAAGAAACTCTTTTTATGAATATTGAAGAAAATGAAAATGAAATATTATATGATATAAATAATGAGGAAGATGAAATAGATATAAATTTTTTAAAATTTGAAGAAGAAGAAACAATGGATTATACACTACTAGATTATGAAGAAGAATCAATAGATTGTTTTAAAATAGAAGAAACAAATAAAACAATAGAACAAATTATAAACAGAAAATTTACAGAAATAAATATACAACAAGAGGTAGATGATATGCTTATGGAATGTATAACAGAATTAGAATTAGATTATGAAGAAAGTTATAAAAAATTACAAGAATATTATAATTTACCATTAGTAGAAGATATTATGAATGGAAAAGCTATGTTATCAGATTTTTATAAACAAGAACAAAGTTTTATGGATACACAAATGTTTAATCCTTTAAAAAGACCTAAAATAGAATGGGGAGAAGGATATAGTGGTACACACGAAAGTCATGGTAGAGAACCATGGACACAACCAACAGTTAATTATCAACAAGAGTCTAATGTTATAGGAAAAGGAAGAAGAATGCCTATAGGACAAATATACAGTGGAAATATGTTATTGTTAGAGCAACAAAAACCACAGTTATGGATAGATGAAGTCTTAACATGGGAACAAAATGTAGTAAGATTATGGGAAACAAATAAAAAAGATAGTATGGATATGTTTTCATATTTAGAAACTACATTAGGACCAATAGCATTAGGAATATGGCAAAGTAAGAAAACACAAAATCCAGAAGAAATTAATAATCTTAAAGCATTAGGAGATAATCCTTATAATTTTACATCACAAATTAGAACACTTATATTAGGAGTTGATCCAGCAAAAAATAACTCTTTAATACAAGATACAGCTATTAGAAATTTAGAACAATTAAGTATAGCAAATATGAAATATATAAATGAATTTACATTAGATTTTACAAGATTATTATCACAAACAGGAAAAGCTATGGATGATAATTTATGTGATAAGTATTTTATAAAATTACCAGGAGATTTAGGAAAATCTATACATGAAGCATGGAAAACAAATTATGGTACACAACAAAATTTAGGAATAGGACCAAGAATAACTTATACGTTTAGCATACTAGAAGAAAAATGTAAAGAAGTAGCATTACAAGAACAATTAAAAAGAAATGCTTATGCATTTTGCAAAACAGCAATCTATACACCACAAGCATATGGAGTATATGATAAAAAGAAAAAGATACGAAAAAGTACAACATATAATAGGAATTATAAAAAACATTATAATACAAATAAATATGTTAAAAAACCACAATCAAGAAAATGTAGATGTTACACTTGTGGAGAAACAACACATTTAGCTAATAATTGTCCAAATAAAAGAAAAAATATGGAAAGAGCTAATTTAGTAGAGCAATTACAAGATTATGAAATAGAAGCTATAAAAACAGATGATGAATCTGATAATGAATCAGTATATAGTATTTACGGTGAAGAAGAAAATCCAACAGCAAAAGTAACATATACATACATGAATACAGAAGAAATTTGTGAACATGATTGGAAGCAAAACAAAGGAAATAATCATATAAGATGTTGTCATTGTGGATATTACCCTAGTATAGAAAAAAGATCACAATGTAATAAATGTTTTAAAGAAATTTGTTTTAAATGTCTTAAAGAAATCTATGATAAAGACATAGCTACAACATCAAAAGTGAAAACAAATTCTGAAAATAATGAAAATGAAAGGATAGATAAATTGGAATTAACAATAGAATTACATAGTTTAAAAATAAAAAATTTAGAAAATAAAATAGAAGAACTTGAAAGATTAAGTCAAATAGAAGAAATAGGTAAAATGGCTCTACAAAAACCAGATGATCAAACGTATATACAAACACAAGGATCAACAAACATGATAAATATACAATGTCGTTTATGGTTAGATAATAATAAATATTTAGATTTAACAGCATTAGTAGATACAGGAGCTACAAAAAGCTTAATTTCACATAGCCTAGCACCTATAGAATATCATAAAAAATTATCATATGAACTAAGTACAAGAACAATAGAAGATAGATTAATATCAATTACACACTGTTTAGAACCAGTAGGAATACAGTTTTTAGATTTTGCAAATAATTATAGTATAAAATATGAAATGCCACAAATAAATATTAATCCACCAGAGATAAAATCAAAAGATTTTGTTATAGGATTAAATTTTATATTAGGATTAAATGGAGCAGTTACAATTACAAGAAATTTTATAACACTAAGTAAACAGTTATATACAATACCAACCCTTAGGTATATGAATACAACACAAATTGTGCAAAAAAGAGGGGATAAAGGGAATTTAGATTTCTTGAAAACACAAAATAAAAAACAGTTTATAGAAAAGGAATCATTAAAACTTTTAATAGATTTTTTAAGTCATGAAATAGAAAAATGACAGGATATTACAAAAAGTATAAACCATCCTATGATATTACATTTAGAAAAAATAGGATATATTGGAGAAGATATAACAAAATCAAATGTAAAATATGTTTGTAAATTTAAATTAAAATATCCCGATATAGTAATAAGGACAGCTAATATAGAATACAGCCCATTAGACAAAGAAGAATTTAAAAAACAAATTCCTGAAATGGTAAATCAAGGATTAATTAGAAAATCAGAAAGTCCTCATAGATCTACAGCTTTTTTAGTAAGAAATCATAGTGAGATAAAAGGAGGAAAAGCTAGAATAGTTTACAATTATAAAAGACTAAATGATAATACAATAGATGATGGGTATAATATTCCTAACAAAGATAGTTTGTTAAATCTTATACAAAACAAAAAAGTATTTTCAAAATTTGATTTAAAATCAGGATATAATCAGTTAAAATTAGAAGAAAGTTTTAAACCATGGACAGCTTTTACATGTTCAGAAGGGCAATATGAATGGAATGTCCTTAGTTTTGGACTAAAAAATGCACCTTCTATTTTTCAAAGATTTATGGACATCATATTTCTAAAGTTTGATTTTTGTTTAGTCTACATTGATGATATTTTAGTTGCAAGTAATACAGTGCAGGAACATGAGAAACATTTACAACAAGTTTTTGAAGAAATAAAGAAAAATGATATAGTAGTTTCAAAAAGAAAAATGGAACTTTTTAAAAGAAAATTTTCCTTTTTAGGATTAGAAATTGGAAATGGAAAAATAGAATTACAACCACATATTTCTACAAAAATTCTAAACTTCCCAGAAAAATTTGAAAACTTAAAACAAATACAAGCCTTTTTAGGTCTAGTAAATTATGCTAGAAAGTTTATTCCAAACTTGTCAAAATTGGTTGGACCTCTATATGGTAAAACCACTAAAAACGGTCAAATGTATTTTAACCAAGAAGACATTAAATTAGTTAAAGAAATTAAGAAAGCAGTTAAAAATATTAAACCATTAGAATTACCATTAGTTACAGATTATATAATTATTGAAACAGATGGATGCAAAGAAGGATGGGGAGCAGTCCTTCTATGTAAACCAAACAAATACAGTCCCAAGGAAGAAGAGAAAATTTGCGCTTATTCAAGTGGTAATTTTCAAAACAAAACAAGTTGGACTACAATTGATTTTGAAATACAGGCATTAATTTATTTATTAGAAAAGTTTAAGATTTTTCTTAATAAAGAATTTACAGTAAGAACTGACTGTGAAGCAATAGTTAAGTTTGTAAAAAATGATCAAAGTAAAAAAGGTAAATAGAACTAGATGGGTTAATCTACAAAATATTATACAAGGAAATGGATATTTTATAAATTTTGAACATATTAAAGGAAAAAATAATGGGATAGCTGATATGTTATCTCGAAATATAAACAAATGGTTTGTTTTAGATGGACAGGAAAAACGATAAAGAGAAGTTAAAGCTTATACATCCAAAACAAAAGCAACAGGAAAAATCTTCATCAGAAGAAGAACAGATTCAACAGGCATATTTACAGTCAATAGAAAAGATATACAGTTCTTCTCAAAGAGTATTACCACAAACAATGACAAGACAGTTTTATACACAACAGCAATCAAAGGCAGCTGGCAAACGTCCGTTGTATACAAATTTCCCACCCAAACCGGTGATCGAGTTTGGAACATATGCTTTACAGATATGCAATGAAGCTGATAAAAAGTTTCGTCCTATTATGGGAATGAAACTAACAGATAAACAGCAATGTTTATTAGACAATTTATGGCATATTCAAACCATGCCACAAGCTTCATCATTCAAAGTACAGGTGTTAAATGCTTTAAGCATTTATTTTCAAGAGCAGAGTTCAAAAACACCTAAAAGACAGTTTAAACAAAAGCCAAATTTTACACATTATGTTATATTTAGGGGTACAAAACTTGGAATTTTTAACAAATGGGAAACAGTTATACGACACATAACTTGTGTTGTAGGAGGAGCATATTGGAAAGGTTATACAAGTTTTGCTGAAGCCCTTCAAGCAACAAGAACAGAGTTGGGTCCAAGTTTTTATATAGAACTAGAAGAGGTTAAAAGCTTTTCTGATATGGCAAAAACAAACCCTGAGCATTACATAAAAGCTCAACAAGAAATTATTTCTGTATTAAAAACACAGCTTGAAGAAAAAACAAAAAATGCACAAGATATACAATTGAAAATTGAAAACAGTTTGTTAAAACAAAAAAATGATTTTATTAAAAGCAAAAAATACACAGTTATTACAAAAGCTTGAGAAAAAAGAAAACAAAGATAAAACAGAGGTATACAGGACTTTTGAGTGTTTCAGGACCAGGATTCTTGATACACCTTGGCAGCAATGCATATGGTCCTGAAACACTCAAAGGTCCTGTATACCTCTGTTTTATCTTTGTTTTCTTTTTTCTCAAGCTTTTGTAATAACTGTGTATTTTTTGCTTCTAATAAAATCATTTTTTGTTTTAACAAACTGTTTTCAATTTTCAATTGTATATCTTGTGCATTTTTTGTTTTTTCTTCAAGCTGTGTCTTTAATACAGAAATAATTTCTTGTTGAGTTTTTATGTAATGCTCAGGGTTTGTTTTTGCCATATCAGAAAAGCTTTTAACCTCTTCTAGTTCTATATAAAAACTTGGACCCAACTCTGTTCTTGCTGCTTGAAGGGCTTCAGCAAAACTTGTATAACCTTTCCAATATGCTCCTCCTACAACACAAGTTATGTGTCGTATAACTGTTTCCCATTTGTTAAAAATTCCAAGTTTTGTACCCCTAAATATAACATAATGTGTAAAATTTGGCTTTTGTTTAAACTGTCTTTCAGGTGTTTTTGAACTCTGCTCTTGAAAATAAATGCTTAAAGCATTTAACACCTGTACTTTGAATGATGAAGCTTGTGGCATGGTTTGAATATGCCATAAATTGTCTAATAAACATTGCTGTTTATCTGTTAGTTTCATTCCCATAATAGGACGAAACTTTTTATCAGCTTCATTGCATATCTGTAAAGCATATGTTCCAAACTCGATCACCGGTTTGGGTGGGAAATTTGTATACAACGGACGTTTGCCAGCTGCCTTTGATTGCTGTTGTGTATAAAACTGTCTTGTCATTGTTTGTGGTAATACTCTTTGAGAAGAACTGTATATCTTTTCTATTGACTGTAAATATGCCTGTTGAATCTGTTCTTCTTCTGATGAAGATTTTTCCTGTTGCTTTTGTTTTGGATGTATAAGCTTTAACTTCTATATATATATATATAGTGTGAGGTTCATTAGGGAACACTAAAAAAGTGGGGAATAGCGGGGGAACCGACTCAAACAAACTCCGATTGGACTCATTCCAGCGACGTTGGAACCGGCTCGTCGAACCCTAACTAGGATCTCTTAACCCCAAACCCTAAATCATCACCCCTAAACCCTAAATATATTAGGGTTTGGCTTTTAGGGTTTAGCTTTAGGGTTTAGGATTTAGCTTTTAGGGTTTATAGTCTAGATTTTACGGTTTAGCTTAGGTTTTAGCCTTATTTTTTAGCTTTAGGGTTTAGAGTTTAGGAGTTAGGATTTAGGGTTTAGGGTTAAGAGATCCTAGTTAGGGTTCGACGAGTCGGTTCCAACGCCGCTGGAATAAGTCTAATCGGAGTTCGTTTGAGTCGATTCCCCACTGTTCCCCACTTTTTTAGTGTTCCCCAATGAACCTTCCCCGCCATTATATCAAGATGCGAATTCTTATTATTTTCTGAACTAAGTGTTTTTAGGGCGTTTTTAACTGAGTTTTTCATGGCGTTTTTCTGAACTGGTGTTTTATGGCGTTTTCAACTAGGTATTTTCATAGCGTTTCTCTGAACTAGGTGTTTTATGGCGTTTTCAACTGGGTTTTTAAATTTATCATGTGTGATACAAGAAATAATATGAGATATAAAAAATATAATTATGTTCCTCGAATACAACCAACCTCAACAATAACATATTTATATAAAAAGAATCATTGAAGTTTATATAGATGGAAAACACAATTTTTCTGAAGAACTCGATCAACTCCATGATTATCTAAAGACCTTTCATTTTACGCAATTGACCCGTTTTTAGGCATTTGATCCACGAATGTGTATGCTTATAGCTTTTATTCAAATTTAATGATTCCATAATCAAAACGCAAGTTCCTAAACAACCTTTATGGGTCGTTTGTGTCACACCCCAACCGATGACGGAAACATCGGGGCATGGCACTGAGCGAAACAGATCGTTCAAGAGAAATTCCATAACAACTACTTTACCAAATAGTTAAACATTATGTCCCATACCATAACCTATTTAGCGAGTAAGTTATTACAGACATAGATATCCCCAAAACAAATAAACTGTTTCGATAACTCAGATTCAAATAAAATAAATTGTCTTTGTTTCTAGACTCTCGGTCCTACTTGATTCCACAAAAGTAGGTAAGAAACATCCTATGCATTCAAACACCTGACACATACGTTAAAATAAAGGTCAATACACATAGTGTAAAGGTGAGCATACAAGTTTGATATAGTATAATAGAGTTCGAAATCGTTTACGCATAACTAGCATGTACAACATATTATGTGAAGCATGTAAGTTATCGACAAAGATCCAATCAATACCAATGACTGTGATTTGACTTCGAGTAGCGAGTGCGCATCACATGTTCACCATTGCGAACACGTGAAGTAATAGCCCTAACAACCCCTGTCCACGACAGGTGCTGAGTCCAAACTATAGTACTATCGTTGCTAAGGCAGGTAGATAGCAATCCATGTGTAAACATAACAAACAGGCATTCAACGTGTCACGTATAACATGCATTAGAGGTCAGCGTGTAAATTGTGTTTGCATTGTGTGATTGATGTGATTTAGAATAAGTAACGTATGTAACACCCAAAAGTGCATAAAGCAAAAAGGGGTCGAGAATACTCACAGCGATGGAAGTTAATGGATTGAAGGGAGCGCTAGAGTGGGATTAGCCTGATCAGAACGATAGCATAACGATAAGTGGCGCGTAAAACGGTGCAAAGTGAACAGGGGACGAGTGGTCATTTGGCCGGATGGCGATCCGAACGGATGGCCATTCCATCAGATGTCAATCCGTTTGGATGGTCATCCGTTCGGATGGCCATTCGGTCGGATTGACACCTCGTTAGGGATGCATGTGTTTGTGTATGATGGTTTGCCTTTTGAAGTTTTTGTTGTAGCATTTTGAAAACAGAGAAGTATCTCTACCTTTCAGGTCGTTCGATCAGATGGCGATCCATCTGGCGAGGTATTTCTCAGAGAACAAGTTCACAGCAGGATTTCTATCCAATCGGATAGTCTACCGATCGGGTGGTAACCCGCTAGAATTTTTTTTGCAATGAACATGTTGAAAATTGTTTAAGGGTTAAATCCTCAAGTGTTGTTCGACCGGATTACGGTACGATGGGATGGCAATCCGATCGGACGGCTATCCGTCCTGCGATCTGATCTTTTGCAACTTGGAGATTCGTTTAAGTTTGGAAAGTTTTGTGGTTGGCTCGAGACGATACGACAACGTGTTAAACAACAGAAACCTCGTCAAATCCCAAGTCATCCAATCGAACAGGAATCACCCTAGTCCGACTAGCAAACTGTTCGAGACGGTGGGTCATGTTTAACCCGAAATCAGTCGTCCCTTGGATAGAAATCAGATCTTGAACCAATACTTCACTAAGAATGAGTAGAAGATCAGAACGAGCTCCGATTCCATCGGTTTTGAGTGCATTGAGTGCAAAAGAGTTGAAAGTGTTGATACATATTATGTGGACGCGACTCGGTTCGGTTCGACTCGGTTTGGTTCGACTTGGTTAGGTTCGGTTCGAGCCCGATGTCACGACATTCCTCCGTCGTGCGCCCCAGAGATCGACACGCGATGCACGAATAGCCGCGAACCGTTTCCCGCCGCCACATCACCATGACATCACCATGATGATGTCATATACATTGACCAAATGAATACTATGAAATCTGCCATGCATGAATACGTTGAACTAATATTTATTGGGCCTATTTCATGAGTTTTGATGCGCCTGTAATCAACGAACCATCTTTCCAATGAAGACTAACACAGAATGAAGACTCCAACAAACCTTCATATTGACGAAGCCTCAAGGTTCATTAGTTTTGTCTCCTGCTCATGTATAACGAAAAACTGAGTTCATACATGATGAAAAACTGATTTTTCGTGGGCATTGGTGTTTCATCGAGGTTCTTTGAGGCCTGATTTCTTTCTTCGGCTCTGTGTTGTTCGTCGACATGTTTCGTTGCTGCTGGACTTTCGTCGACGTGCAGCCTATATAAACGGCAGATATGAAGACAGAGAACTTAGACACACAGAGAGCACACATCTGAGAGTTTGAGAGTATTATTTCTTGTATCATTATTGTAACCGAACTCTTCCAGATCTATACACATTTAAGCTTTAAACGTTGAATCTTTTGTGTGTGTTTGCTCTCTAGCTCGGTTTATGTCGCGACGAGGATTCCACACTCGTTACGGCACCCGAAACAAGAAGTCATCGTAGTCCGATGATCCATATTGGGACCTACAATTGGTATCAGAGCCATGGTACCCGATTTAGTAAATCTAACCGTTTGCTAAATCACATGTGCTCTAGATCTGTGATTTTTATGATTTTTGTTTAAGATGTAAAGTTGGGTGAAAATGAGAAAAACCCAGATCTGGATCGAAATCTTCGGGTCTAGATGAAACAGAACATATACGAGTGTTGGGTTTTATTTTTTCACCATGTATTTCAAGTTTTCATCATCAAATATCACTTTTGAAGTGACTTTCGTCAGATCTGGAAACGAACAGTTAACTGTGTTCTTGAAGGTGTGTGGCGGCTGTTGTCGACGAATGATCAGCAGCCGACGAAACATCTCGACGAAACCTAATGAAGCCGATGAAAGTCTCACCAGCTGACGAAACACCAATGTGACGAAACAAGGTGTATTTCGTCACACTCCCAAATCGACGGAAAAAAAAAACCTCCGTTACCGGAACTATTGGCTAGTTTTGGTTGTTGTGTATCGAAGAGGGTGAAGATATTTTGGTTGAGGTTCATTATAGAGAGATGAATCAGCGGCTGAAGCAACTGGGAGGCAGCAGCTCAATTTTTTTTGGGGGTTTTGATTGTTTGATGCTTATGTATCGTTGCTGTTGCTGGGTATCGAAGAAGAGGAAGGCAGTAGATGATGGATGATCTGAGAAGACGATGTTTGATTTCAGAGGTTTGGGGTTTCATCAGAGAAAGTGCTGATGTGTGTATCGAAGAAGGAGAAGAAAGACAAATGATAATTGCCGGCTGAATAGATAAAGTTGCAGTAGGGTTGTTTTGTCCATACACTTTTTGATTGGGCCCAACAAATGGCTTTAGTAGGACTCATTCTTATGGCAAAATTAGTCACAACGTATTACCAGGTGGATTATTTTCTTTGGTGCCCACAATGTGTGATAAAATTAACTAAATATGGGCTATGATGATTATAAATGACGAGCCCACATGATGAAATGCGTGAGAATTTGGATGGTAGTGGGGTTATATTATGCATCAATTATTAAATGGCCCACTCATATAATGATGTTATGTTATGTTATGTGTGACATTTGGGTATTAGAAATTGTGAAATTTCTAATCTTATTTTGTATGTGGGCTTACATATTGAATTGGGCCACGCATGAAAGTCTCAGACATGTGAATGATGGGATTAATGATTTGCACATTATGTTTCCTGGTTAGTATAAATGTCGGGTCAGGTGTTCATGAAGTTTAGATGAACCGCGCTTCTAAATGTCAACGTCAAATTTGTACGGGTTCGGGAGCGCGCGGGATGACGAAGCTTGATCAAAACAAATGATTTAGTTTGAATGTGGGGTAGTCTCGGTTACCGACGCAAACATCAAGATTTGGTGACTCGACTACTATGGGCCAAAAACCAAAATGGTATGTTTACTTCCGCACGTCAATGTTTATGATTGTTATCGGTTATTCATAAATGTTCGAAAGCATTTTGTTTATTGTCATATTCTCGCATTTGAAAACGAACGTATGAACCTGGAATGTCAATACCGGTCCTAACGAGTTCACAAAGTCTTTGGAGGGATACAAGTCGGATCCTACGGGGTGCTAGGCAATTTTCTTTATCAACTAGAATATGCAAAGAAGAAAGCATTTTGTTTATTGTCATATTCTCGCATTTGGTAACGATTGAATGAACCTGGAATGCAATACCGGTCCTAACAAGTTCACAAAGTCTTTGGAGGGATACAAGTCGGATCCTACGGGGTACTAGGGGACGTTCTTATTCAACTAGAATATGCAAAGAAGAAAGTCGTTTTCGTGATTTTTTGAAAAACCGAGAACATTCAGTGAAGATTGATGACAGTTCCGCTCAGTGGAGGGAATTGGTGAACATTTGAAGATAAATTCTACTCAGTGGAAAGAATTTGTTCTGTGAAATTGACGACAGTTTCTTTGAAGTGGAGAGAATCTGTTAAGGTTTAGAGCTCTTACCAAAGAAATGGGGGGATAAAAATTTTCGTATCTTGAATTTCTTCGGTAAATTTCTAAACGCAATCACAGGTGATAGAGTTTGTCTTATGACAGATCAATACTTGATGCAGTTTTTAAAGAATGGAACCCTTATCAAATACCGGTTGGAGTGTTGGAAGATCATCGGAAGATCGGTCACTTGAGCTTTGTGAGGAAATTGCACAACACCCAACATGGATACGCGTACTTTGAGGGGGAATTATTATACAAGGAGCGTCAAGATACTACTTACCTGGATCATCGGTCAAGGGGGGACAAGGGGGAATTTGTTGGTGCAGTTTTTGTGTCTGATGTTGTTCGAATAGTTAAGTTTGTATTTTATGCTGATTATGTAATAGTTAGTGAAACGGTCAAACAAATGTGTATTGACCCGCTCGTTTGAAGTGGCCAAACGAGAGGGTTATGGGTTTGACCGTGTGTGTGTGCAAGTGAAATGGGTGTGACTATAAATACCACCCCTTGTCTTTCATTTGCACTTGAGAGAGTTAGAGTGAGGGTGAGCTCATTGAGAGTCCCCTGTGAGTTTTTAGTGTTTGGGGGAGAGATCACCACTTGGTCTCTCCCCGGATGTATACTCCTTTGGTATTAGTTCGGTTATCTTGTAATCTGGCCGATTTGTAATGTTTTATTACCGATTAATACAAAGAGTTTTGTTTATCCATCTCTAATCTCTCCCGTCTTGAACTAATCTCACACGATTCACGGTTTCGGTCCCAAAACACGGTCCTACAGAAAGAAAGTTGGAAAACCTTCTTTTAATCCTTTTAACCTTGGTTATGTTCAGATCTATGCAAGATCTTTTTTTATTCATGTGGAAATCCTTCAGATCTAAGTTATTCTTGATGGAATGAGGCCAAACTTTGAAGTTCATAAGAACCCCCTGATGACATCATCCTAGAACACCTCAAATCCGGTGATTTCATGGTTAAAAGTTAAGATTCAAAGGTAGGAATGATGAAAGAGTGCGTGTAGATCATAGAAGTACAAGATTTAGGTTGAAAACTTACAAGAATCAGGAGAAATCGAGAGAAATGAGTGCTTGAGTGCTGCTAGTTGAACAAGGAGCTGTCACATCACAAATGATGTGACAGGTGGGTATTTATAGGGTTTCCCAAAAAAGGAAAGGGACATAAGTGTCAAGTGGGTCACCGATCGGATGGCTGTCCGATCGGATGGTAATCTGACCGGATGGCCACTCGATCGGGTGGCCACTCGATCTGAGTGTCCGGTCGTGTTGAGTTTGTTGTTTTGATTCGCGTGCTGAGCGTTGCAATGCAGTTCGAGTGAGCGATGCGATAGTGTTACCCATTAGCTACACAAATAATTTAACTACTATATCTAACATACAATTACTATAAATAACTTGCGTTTAGCGTTTGCGATTCGATTGTGATGCGATAGAATTGCGATTGTGATTAACACCTCAACATAAACATAACATGCACAAGTAACACATAAATGGCACACACACGTAAAATAATATACAAAACACATAATTCGAGTTGCGATTGCGATAGCGATGAGTTGATTAGCGATTAATATGTGATTAAACCTCGATTATTGATAGATACTCCACATAATACAACTAAAGCAAATAAATAATAGATTCGATTACAAGTCCAAGAAGTCAAACGATTGTGGAGCAAGGAGTGACAGATCGCAATTAGAAATCTTTTCTTCCTTTAACTTCAATCTTGACTTTAACTTTGACTTTCGAAAAGCGGGTTGTTACAGCCTCCCCTACTTTAGGAAATTTCGTCCTGAAATTTAAGAAGTAGGCATAACAAACAGTTGCGGGCGCTTTACCTTCATTTCGCTTTCGAGTTCCCAGGTAAACTCGGCACCGCGTTCGCCTTCCTAGCGAACCTTCACAATGGGAATGCGTGAGCGTCTGAGCACCTTGGTTTCTCGTCCCACGATCTCGACAGGGTTTTCCACGAAGTGTAATGTTTCGTCCACTTGTAAATCCTCAAGAGGGACATGAAATTCCTGGTCGGCCAAGCACTTTCTGAGGTTCGAAACATGGAAAGTCGGGTGGACGTTACTCAGTTCCTCTGGTAGTTCGAGTCTGTAGGCCACTTTTTCAATCCTTTCCAGAATCTTAAAGGGTCCAACATATCGGGGCACGAGCTTTCCTTTCTTGCCGAATCTGATCACCCCCTTCCAAGGTGCAACCTTTAGGAGTACGTGATTGCCAACGTCAAATTCAAGGGGCTTGTGGTCAGCATAACTTTTCTGTCGGCTCATAGCTTTCAATAGGTTGTCTCGAATTTGGAAGATCTTGTCTATCGTTTCTTGCAATAGCTCGGGACCGGTTATTTGCGCGTCTCCAATCTCGTGCCATACAATAGGCGATCAACATTTTCTTCCGTATAGAGCCTCGAAGGGTGCCATTTGTATGCTAGAATGAAAACTGTTATTGTACGAGAATTCGACCAAAGGTAAGTATGCGTCCCAATTACCACCGAAATCTATGACACATGAACGGAGCATGTCTTCAAGGGTGCGAATCGTTCTTTCAGTCTGACCATCGGTTTGGGGATGGAAAGCGGTACTTAAATTAAGAGTAGTACCGAGAGCAGATTGAAATGTTTCCCAAAGACGCGAGGTAAACCGAGCATCGCGGTCAGAGATGATGTCACGAGGCGTCCCGTGTCGACAGATGATCTCCTTGGTGTAGATTCAGGCTAATTTTTCTACCTTAAAGTCTTCTCGTATCGGTAGGAAGTGAGCTGATTTGGTTAAACGATCAACCACAACCCAGATGCTATCATAACCTGATTGAGTACGCGGAAGTTTCGTTATGAAATCCATAGCTATTCTCTCCCATTTACACGTCGGGATCTCAGGTTGAACGAGTAAGCCAGAGTGTTTTTGATGCTCAGCCTTGACTTTGGAATAAGTTAGGCATTTCGAAACATAGATGGCGATATCCTTCTTCATGCCCGGCCACCAGTACTTATAGCGCATGTCCTGGTACATCTTGTCGGCACCGGGATGAATAGAATACCAAGATTTGTGGGATTCGTCCATCAGCAGTTGTCGCAAATTAGTACGCTTGGGAATCCAAATTCGGTACAAATAGTGAAAAATACCATTTGACTTGTTCTCGAGTAGGGCGCCATCGTTTAGAATTCTTTCATTCTTCAAGGTTCGTTCGGTAAAACAAGCATGCTGAGCGTCGCGTATAAGGGTTTCGAGATGAAACTGGGCTTGAGAATTACGTACGCTAAGCAGATAGCTTCGTCGGCTAAGAGCATCGGCAATGACGTTTGCTTTTCCTGGATGGTAACGGATCTCACATTCGTAATGATTGAGCAGTTCTACCCACCAGTGTTGACGCATATTCAGTTCCTTCTGGTCAAAGATATGTTGTAGACTCCTATGATCGGTGAAGATCGTACACTTGGTACCATAAAGGTAGTGTCGCCAAATCTTCAACGCAAAAACAACTGCGCCAAGCTCTAGGTCGTGTGTGGTGTAGTTCTTCTCGTGGATCTTGAGCTGTCGAGAGGCGTACGCGATAACCTTGTCTCGTTGCATAAGAACACAACCCAGACCAAGGTTCGAGGCATCGCAGTAAACTACGAAGTTGTCATTTCCGTCAGGCAATGAAAGCACGAGAGCATTGCAAAGCATCGCTTTGAGAGTTTGAAAGGCTTCCTCCTGTTCAGTTCCCCAAACAAAAGGCTTATCCTTATGCGTAAGAGAGGTTAGCGGCACAACGATCTTGGAGAAACCTTTGATAAAACGACGATAATAGCCTGCCAGTCCGAGGAAAGAACAGACTTCAGATGGATTCTTGGGTGTAACCCAACTCTTAACAGCTTCGATCTTCGCAGGGTCAATGTGGATACCTTGACTATTGACAATGTGACCCAAGAATTGGACCTCCTCCAGCCAGAATTCGCACTTGGAGAATTTGGCGTATAGACGTTTTCCCTAGAGTAGCTTAAGAACCAAATGTAGATGCTGCGAGTGTCTGGCTTTTGATTTAGAATATATCAGGTTATCGTTGATGAATAAGATTACGAAGCGATCAAGGAAGGGTTTGCACACTCGATTCGTTAGATCCATGAAGATCGCAGGAGCGTTAGTCAAACCAAAAGGCATGACGATGAACTCATAGTGACCATAGCGGGTTCGAAACGCGGTTTTGGGTATATCCTCCTCTTGAATGCGTAATTGGTGATAACCTGAGCGTAGATCGATCTTTGAAAAACACGTAGCACCTTGTAGCTGATCAAATAAGTCATCGATTCGAGGCAAGGGATAGCGATTCTTGATTGTCAGCTTATTCAATTCCCGATAGTCGATGCACATTCAGAACGAGGCATCCTTCTTTTTGACGAAAAGGACAGGCACGCCCCATGGAGAGGTGCTAGGGCGAATAAAGCCTTTATCAAGAAGTTCCTAGAGTTGACTTGAGAGTTCACTCATTTCAGAAGGAGCGAGACGATAAGGCGCTTTAGCAACAGGGTTTGCTCCAGGAATGAGGTCGATTCGGAAATCGATATCATGAGCGGGTGGTAAGCCGGGTAGATCATAGGGGAAAACGTTGGGAAATTCACGAACAACAGGTACCTGGTCTACTTCCTTAACTTCCTTTTTTCTCCGCTACTACCATGTGTGCCAAGAAAACTTGGTATTCCTTGCGGAGATACTTGCTAGCCTGGACAGACGACATGAGTTGGAGTTTCTTTGACGCGACTTCACCGTAAACACACAATTGATCACCATTAGCGAGCGAGAAGCGAATCATCTTTTCGAAACAAACAACTTCAGCATGATTCTTGCGAAGAAAATCTATGCCTACTATGACGTCAAAACTACCGAGTTGCATTGGAATAAGATCGATAGGGAAGACGTGATTGTTGAGTTCGAGCGTACAATCACGTAGGACGGAATTGATGGCAACGGTTCTTTCGGTGGCAATTTCAACATCGAACGTCGTGGGAAGGTGAGCGCGCTTACGATTGAGGAGATTTTTGAATTCGAACGATACAAAACAGTTATCTGCTCCAGTATCAAATAAACACGTAGCATATATACTATTCACAAGGAACGTACCATTTACCACATTGTTGTCGGCTTGAGCTTGACGGGCGTTAATATTGAAAGCGCGTCCGCGGGCTGCTTGTTGTTGCTGAGGCTGCAGCTGGGGCTGCTGCTGTTGTGGCTCTTGCTTGACCACTCGGTTCAGGTACATGTTTACGAAGTGGTTGGGATCACCACACGCATAGCAAGCTCTAGCATTGACCGCGAGTGCAGGAGCCGCTTGATGGCCTTGAGGAGCAGTAAGTAGAGCTTGTTTGAGCAGGAGCTAGACCTTGTGTTGGAGCTGGGGTTTGACGTGGACCTGTACGGCAGTTGGCAGTGAAATGGCCGTACATGTTGCAATGCAAACAGTATCTGCAAGCGATTCCCACTGGGTGGTGATAGGTACAAGTAGGGTAACCCGGGTGAGGACCAGTATACGCACGCTTTGCCGGTGGTGCATTGGCAGCCGAGGCCTCTACTTGGCGGTGTTGAGGTTGAGTAGGAAGTGATTGGAGTGGGGCAGCAGTGGTTGCAACGCAGTTCTTGTTGCTGGAACTGCTGTTGTTCTTAATCTTGTGTCTCGAGAGCTTAGATGACTGAGGAGCGGTGGCGGTTTCAGCGGTTGAAGCGGTGGTAGCTTGATCCAGATTCGTGGAAGCTTTATCCCAGAAACCAGACTTGACTCGCTTGCCGTTGATCTCAGCAGCGAGTAAATACGTTTCTTCGATTGTCGTCTTCTTTGTAGCTTGGACGAAATCAGCCACGCAATCCGGAAGATCACAGATATACTTTTTGCTGGTGATTTTGGGAGTCTTGACTTGGTCCGGACAGATAATACTCAACTGCTTGAAGCACGCAGTCAAACCAGCGTTGTCACCATCTTTCTACATAATATGCCAGAATTCATCCTCCCGCTTTTGGCGCTCATGGGGAGGGCAGAACTCTTGCATCATCACGTCCATTAACTCATCCCATGTTAGCCCGTAAGCAACATCATTTCCGCGTTTGTTTCTCTCGGCCGTCCACCAATCCAGCGCTCAGGATTGGAAGACGCCAGTTGCGTTCAGAGTGCGGAGATCATCAGGACAGCCTCTCTGCGTGCAGGGTGACTTCAATAGAATCAAACCATTGGAACATGGCCGTAGGCCCATCTTCACTAGTAAACACTTTCGGTCCGCAGGCTTTGAACTGTTTGAAGCTGAAAGCAGCTTTGGGAGTATCGGTCCTTGATTCTTTAGAAGATTTGCTCGCATTCTCGTGAAGTTCACTAACAATCTGAGGAATAACCTTCTCCATTTGTTTTGCGACCATAGAGGCGAGGCGTTTATCTTCCTGTTTTCGGCGTGCGGCTTGGGTAGCGCGAGATCCAGATGACGACATTGTCTGCAACTGACATCGTCACAGGACTCAAACACAATTTCGATTATTCCGAGTATAGTATAGCGATTTACCATAAAGCTCAGGAACACGTTCACAGAATCACATAAGCACATAAACACATAAGCACGTAATAATGTAGGGCACGTAAGCACATAAGGCATAGAAGCACAAAAGGCAGTCAGAACACAGAAACCATTCTATATGTTGCACGTATTCACTATCCTTCACGGCACGTTTAGCGATTAGGTATAGCGATTGCGAGTACACGGCGAGTAGCATAGCGAGTAGTATAGCACGCGATTTTCCAATGGTAGTAACAATTTGTTAGCGTGTTGAGATAGATGTGTAGTGCAAGTGTTGCGTGTTGATCAAAGCGAATTGCGAAAAGCGAGTAAATCACCAAAATCGAAACACATAAACTCATAAAATTTACAATAAATCGATAAATCACAGAGTTAGCGGCAGCAATTCCAGAATCGTAACACATAAAATCGAGGGTAGATTGTTCCGGTTAGATAGACGTTGACTACCCAAAGTGATTCGACTATTCACAAGGACTTGTAAGTGCATACTTTGGCCTTCGGGACTGTGCTCTCGCTTCAATTCAAGCGATCGGCACACATCCTTCCAGTTACAGTGTGACCTCTAGTCGTCGGAGTCCATCGAGACTTTGATGAGAGTTTTGTAAAATCATATTAGAGAGTAGAACGAGTCATCAAAGTTCGGGTTTCACCCCTGACTTAGCGACTACATTCCTATTTGTGTGATGAAATCACGAGATAGATTAAGGAGATTCGCGTCAAAGTATGGATTTCACTCCTGATTCAACGCGAATTCTCTTGTTTATAGTAAAAAAATAGCAATTCGAACGAGTAATCTGGTCGAGATTTTGCGGTTTTCACACCTAATCTTAACCAAGTCATCCGTTTGTGTATGAAATCAGCCTTAGGAAAGGCTGATCTTGTGCGGAACTGTAGTATGTGATGTTCACGCAAGTGTATAGTGTGTAGCGAATGTAAGCGAGAAATAGCGAGTATGCCCGTACAAAACCCATACTGGGTATGCACGAGTCGGTCTGTTGGTACTTAGACTATAGACTAGGTCGTTCTAAGACATCGACCCAGACTAGGTCGAGTCTTGCCTAATTCCCTATAGTTATGGCTCTGATACCAATCTGTCACACCCCAACCGATGACGGAAACATCGGGGCATGGCACTGAGCGAAACATATTGTTCAAGAGAAATTCCATGATAACTACTTTACCAAATAGTTAAACATTATGTCCCATACCATAACCTATTTAGCGAGTAAGTTATTATAGACATAGATATCCCCAAAACAAATAAACTGCTCCGACAACTCAGATTCAAATAAAATAAATTGTCTTTGTTTCTAGACTCTCGGTCCTACTTGATTCCACAAAAGTAGGTAAGCAACATCCTATGCATTCAAACACCTGTCTCATACGTTAAAATAAAGTTCAATACACATAGTGTAAAGGTGAGCATACAAGTTTGATATAGTATAATAGAGTTCGAAATCGTTTACGCATAACCAGCATGTACAACGTATAATGTGAAGCACGTAAGTTATCGACAAAGATCCTATCAATAACAATGACTGCGATTTGACTTTGAGTAGCGAGTGCGCATCACATGTTCACCACTGCGAACACGTGAAGTAATATCCTAAACAACCCCTGTCCACGACAGGTGCTGAGTCCAAACTATAGTACTATCATTGCTAAGGCAGGTAGATAGCAATCAATGTGGAAACATAACAAACAGTCATTCATCGAGTCACGTATAACATGCATTAGAGGTCAGCGTGTAAATTGTGTTTGCGTTGTGTGATTGATGTGATTTAGAATAAGTAACGTATGTAACACCCATAAGTGCAAAAAGCAAAAAAGGGTCGAGTATACTCACAGCGATGGAAGTTAATGGATTGAAGGGAGAACTAGAGTAGGATTAGCCTGATCAGAACGATAGAATAACGATAAGTGGCGCGTAAAACGGTGCAAAGTGAACATGGGACGAGTGGTCATTTGGCCGGATGGCGATCCGAACGGATGGCCATTCGATCGGATGTCAATCCGTTCGGATGGTCATCTGTTCGGATGGCCATTCGGTCGGATTGACACCTCGTTTAGGATGCATGTGTTTGTGTATGATGGTTTGCCTTTTGAAGTTTTCGTTGTAGCATTTTGAAAACAGAGAAATATCTCTACCTTTCAGGTCGTTCGATCGAACGGCAGTTCGATTGGATGGCGATCCGTCTGGTGAGGTATTTCTCAGAGAACAAGTTCACAGCAGGATTTCCATCCAATGGGATAGTCTACCGATCGGGTGGCAACCCACTAGAATTTTTTTGTGCAATGAACATGTTGAAAATTGTTTAAGGGTTAAATCCTCAAGTGTTGTCCGACCGGATTGCGGTCCGATGGGATGGCAATCCGATCGGATGGCAATCCGATTGGACGGCTATCCGTCTTGCGATCTGATCTTTTGCAACTTGGAGATTCGTTTAAGTTTGGAAAGTTTTGCGGTTGGCTCGAGACGATACGACAACGTGTTAAACAACAGAAACCTCGTCAAATCCCAAGTCGTCCGATCGAACAGGAATCACCCTAGTTTGACCAGCTAACTGTTCGAGACGGTGGTTCATGTTTAACCTGAAATCAGTCGTCCCTTGGATAGAAATCAGATCTTGAACCAATACTTCACTAAGACTGAGTAGAAGATCAGAACGAGCTCCGATTCCATTGGTTTTGAGTGCATTGAGTGCAAAAGAGTTGAAAGAAAGTTGGAAAACCTTCTTTCAATCATTTTAACCTTGGTTATGTTCAGATCTATGCAAGATCTTTGTTTATTCATGTGGAAATCCTTCAGATCTAAGTTATTCTTGATGGAATGAGGCCAAACTTTGAAGTTCAAAATAACCCCCTGATGACATCATCCTAGAACACCTCAAATCCGGTGATTTCATGGTTAAAAGTTAAGATTCAAAGGTAGGAATGATGAAAGAGTCCGTGTAGATCATAGAAGTACAAGATTTAGGTTGAAAACTTACAAGAATCATGATAAATCGAGAGAAATGAGTGCTTGAGTGCGGCTGGTCGAACAAGGAGCTGTCACATCACAAATGATGTGACAGGTGGGTATTTATAGGGTTTCCCAAAAAGGAAAGGGGCATAAGTGTGAAGTGGGTCTCCGATCGGATGGATGTCCGATCGGATGGTAATCCGACCGGATGGCCACCCGATCGGGTGGCCACTCGATCCGAGTGTCTGGTCGTGTTGAGTTTATCGTTTCGATTCGCGTGCTGAGCGTTACGATGCAGTTCGAGTGAGCGATGCGATAGTGTTACCCGTTAGTTACACAAATAATTTAACTACTATATCGAACATACAATCACTATAAATAACTTGCGTTTAGCGTTTGCGATTCGATTGCGATGCGATAGAATTGCGATTGCGATTAACACCTCAACATAAACATAACATGCACAAGTAACACATAAATGGTACACACACGTGAAACAATATCCAGAACACATAATTCGAGTTGCGATTGCGATAGCGATGAGTTGATTAGCAATGAATATGCGATAAACCTTCGATTATTGGTAGATACTCCACATAATACAACTAAAGCAAATAAATAATAGATTCGATTACAAGTCCAAGAAGTCAAACGATAGTGGAGCAAGGAGTGACAGATCACAATTAGAAATCTTTTCTTCCTTTGACTTCAATCTTGACTTTGACTTTCGAAAAGCGGGTTGTTACAGTTTGCCCAATTTACCCTTCAAGGGCGTTTTGGTCAATTTTAGCCCCTCATTTACTATGAAGGGCTTTCGCAACTTATTTGACCAAAAATGTACATTTAACCACAATCATATTTATACGTACCTGGCTCAAGTCAACATATTGACCCGTTTTAATACCTTGTCTCAAAGTCGCTAACCCATAGTTTCACCAATTTGTAAGCCGTCTTATCCTGTAAGCGTATGACTCAACAACGCTTATTATTCATTAATTGTCAAATGGTATCTATGTTACCATTTAACCCGTTTGGTCTAAACGACCATATATTTTGAATCAAATGGTATTTATTTACCATTTCATTAAGCGTTTCATTTCGGATCTTTCCTTTTTACCAATTTGTTTAGGTTTCGCAAATACATTTCTTACGTGTTTACTCGACATACACTATTTGGTGTTGTTTTAAATTTTGATCTTGGTTCATCTATTCTTGACTAGTCACCGTTCTACACTTTTTTTATTCGTTTAGGCTTACTTGTAAGTTGTCGTTCAAAAACCCATTTTTTTTACAATTAGCTTTTCATGGCTAATTTACCGTTTTATATCTTTTACCATTAAACATGGTTTTTATCATTTATTATAGTTCCAACCCGTATTATTTCGCATCGGGAACCATTTGTTGAATATTATCCTTATTGTATTTGTAACTTATAGAATAAACATTTATTCTACTAAAAGGTGTAAATTTCACTTACCTTCCATCCGATCATGCACTTTTCCGCGTGCTCAATCCGTTTGATGCGCTTCTTTCCCAAGCCTCCACCTAGCTCGTTAAGCGTCAAACTATCGTCATCATTTACAAGGTGGTTAGATTAGTCATTGTAACACCTGTGCCTCCATGGCCATCAAACAAATACCGAAACAATGAAATATTATATTTCATACTTGGGATTTGTAAAAATATGTGTATCATTTGCACATATCAATTTTTGTTCAATTCCAAACTCTAAATCGCTTTCTGGAAGGTTATACGCGCACCAATGCATAAATATAACCAGTTTAATGCAACAAACACTCCGGAATAGTGACATAGGCTTAACATACCTTAAATAACCTTTACATAACTTAGAAATAAGTTTTGAAGGCTTTGGTATGGCAAAAACAAGTTAATTCGCTTACAGGGACTAAACTTGGCAAACTGCGAATGTATGCCAATTTGAACTGTAACAGACATTCCGGAACATGACCATAAGTTAAACATACCATAAATATCCTTTACATAGCTTATAAATAGGCTTTGAGGGGTTCGGTATGCTAAAATAAACTTTTGGGGTCATTCAGGGACAAAAAGTGTCAAAAAGTGCACAAGTTTGCATTTTCGCGCATAACTTACGTTCTGAATACATCCGGACATCCAAAAAGTTATGTAAGCACTAAAATATTTTATTTTAGTGTTTGGCATAAGAAAAATCCATTCGTCACGCCATTTGGATCATTTTTTGCGTTTATGCGCATTCCGCCGTAATTAACCGAACAACGTAACCGTACGGCTAAACGAACCGACACCCGAGATATTTTGAACACATTTTAAGTTCCCTATAATTTAACTTCATTTTAGAGCTTTGAAATGGGGTTAACGGGGCTTAAACGTGTCAAAAAAACGCATCGTAAACCAAGTTTTGAGGTTGCAGGGACTGAAACTGTAAATCTGCCAAACTAGGTCCCTAAGTAGGGGCTAGATGCAGCAAAATGTCTTTTTTACAGCTGTTAACAGCTGTTAACCACTCCCTAACCCCTTGCCACATGTTGACCTCTTATGGTGAGTGGCCATTTTGGGTACCATAAGGTTCCGACACATGTACGGATGTGATTAAGGCACGATATTCGACAAACGATCCTAACGGTGGACCATTTACTATAAATACCCACCTCCACCCTTCACTTTTCCTCACAAGAATCTGATCCAAAAGACTCTAAGTTAGAACCATTGTTTCATACCTGAGTTATTTGGATCTAGATTAGCATTCGGGGACCCTTTGTAAGTGTTCCTTCGTTCTTTTATTGCTTTTCGAGTCCGAAAGCCAAACCTTGTTTGACTTTCTGCATTGACCAGTTTATGGTCAATGCGAAGTTCGTTAGAACTTCGCAACGTGATTGTAATCACGATGGTTATAGTCCTTGTGACTATGCCTACTGATTACCACGTTGTCTAGGGTCGTAAGGGTAAGCGACTTGATCAGTCGCTTATGCTTTCGAACCCGACCCATTTGGTCGATCATTAGGATCCGACCAAACATATTAGGTGACCATAGTATATAGGGAATAACCTTCCGAGGTTATACCTTATGGTCGCTTCGTTTAAGTAGTTGTATGATAGGTAGTTTATATGCCTTAGGTAAATTACCAAAATGCCCTTTTTACGCCAAAATTCATTTTAAGCATATGTAACATAAATTTTGGTATCTAAACTAATATGGCAACAATATTAGACATGTTAAGGCATATTTTACTTATCATAGGACTAGTTATGCGTTCCGAACGCGTTTTACGCGAACGACGCGTTAAAGTAGCATAAGCTACCTAAACGGGTCGAAATGGGTCGTAAGCACTTAGGTTAGGTTTCATTTAGTATGTAGGCTTTGTTAAACCATACTACATGAGTTCCCATACTCATTTGGTTTACGAACCCTCATTCTATCAGATCTTCCGATTTAGGTCCGGTTTATTAACATAGTTACCTATATTAGGTGCCGTTTGATATTCCGAGATCTCTAGCATTGCTTGGTGGTTATCTTAGTACTTCTGAGAAATCTCATGTGAGTACATAGACCCCTCTTTTACTGTTTTTCCAAACGTTTTGGGGTGGAACACATGTGCCTACTTGTTACTTTCATGCTTTCCTGTTTTCATATCATATACATGCTATGTTCATTAGTACACTATTAGTACATCGTTTTACATTACATTTTATGCTATGTATGCCCATTGTGTGCCTACTTAGTACATCGTTTTACATTACATCACATCACATGCTATGTATGTTCACTTGTTACATACTTAGTACATTTTCATTTCATCACATGCTTACATTTTGGTATGACATTTGGTTTGTTTAAATGATACAATGTACATTCATTAACACCGATCACGCCGCTCGGTAGTAGGCAGTGGTACCATAGGACTTGACAAATCCCATTCCTGAAATCTCGGGTTTGTTTGGACGTAAGGAATGACCGAATCCGAATACATATTCTTTTGATAACTCATTATTACATAGTTATCCGACTGTTGCAAGGCTTGGATGTATGAATTTTCACAATACCGCATAAATGTTTATATCAGTATAGCATGCATTTTCACAGAACATAACTTTGATTTAAACCAAGTTTTACTTCGATACTATGTTCTTGTGCATATGGTTTAGTTGATACATTTCACTAGCCATACATATTATTTTGGTTACATATTACATGATTTACACATTACATGGTTTACATTTGACACATAAACACTTTTGACATTGGATATACATTACATGATTTACATATTGACATAAACATTTTAACATATTATTTCAATACATTTGGAAGTTGGTTTAAACATAGACATCTTACATTGTTGGTTTGGTTTGAGTAAGTGATTTAATTAACGAGGCGTGTGTAATACGATACAAGCATGGTGGATACGCCGCTGGTACTTCCTATATATAAATGATTGTATGGTATTACATATCGTTGCGTTATTTGAAATCATTTCAATTTAGACATATAACATTTTATACAAATAACATACTTTTCACAATACATTGTTTTACAAACAACTTAACTTATACAAACTCATTTTACATGGTTATTCATTTAACCATGCATTATTCTCTTATTTATACGTATCATCTGAACTTATTGTTTTTCAAATGAATTACAAAGACAAAGCAAATTACAAGGTTCATGACTAAACATTTTCTTAAACAGAAGTCATGAATCTTATTTTCACAAAACCTATGTACTCGCCGGCATTTTTATGCTGACGTACCTATTTTCACATGTGTTTCAGGAAATGAAGCATAGGATTGATCAAGATACACTTAGGCGGACATGGGCCTTAGTGACAACAAAAGATGCAAGACTAGTTATTTATGTTATGTTTCTTTGATTGTCAAGACATTGTAACTCGTGTACTTAATAAAACAATATTTAAATTTCCATGTGTTATGAAACAATGATTCTGTTACAACACTCCCCGATGTTTCCGCCACGTTTTGTTGTTTTACGTGGTCGGGGTGTGACAGAAAAGTTGGTATCAGAGCTCATGGTTATAGGGAATTAGGTTATTAGCAATACTTTGACCTAGTCTATAACCTTTCTAGGACCCTAACGCGAGTTTACTTGCGTTTAGTCATAAAACAATACTGTCACCTATCCTTAGGCGCCAACCACAACAAGAACACAAAATTCAAAACCGCTTTGAAAACTAATCATCTGTTCTAGGATGATTGATTACTAGGTTTTGAACCCTCTATTGTAAGGTTTTGAACTCTCTATTATATGGTTTTGAACCCCTTTGAATTTTCAAAACCTCGTCAAGGTTTTGGGTTTTAAATAATGTGAACACGTGCAAACTGGAAGGGTGAATGCCTGTATTCTGGGTTTTCTGTCTAGGCAAGCACTTCGTATACATCTCATCAGACGCGAGACCAGTTGTGCTTACCTGGGAATTCTTGGGATGAGTGTTCACTTATAGGCGAGCATGTCTTCGCGATACATTATTTTTGACCCATTTACTTTGATTTGTCACCATCTCATTTGTTTAACTTAGGTAACAAACAAATGATCACAATTTTCATTCGATACCATTCTGTATTGATTATCCAATAAACCTTTCACTTGTTTCTTCCTTTGTCTTTCATTTTCTTCTAGAATGTCTATTCCTCTCAGCACTGGTCAAATGTCCGAGCGAACAGCCAAATTTTCCCAGCAAATAGGCGAAGTGATTTAGAAGACTGTGGATTTAGGCATTGCCATGACTCGTCTCAACAATGAAGCCTCTCGTCTCGACAATGAAGTCACTCAAGAGCCACTGAAGGAAGCAGAAGTCAAGACTGCACCAAGATCAAGGAAGCGTAAGGCTTCAAGGAAGCCCGCAGCAGTTATACCAAATCAAGCAGGACCTAGCCAGAAGGCAACACCACCTGCTAAGAAGCAATACAAGGGAACGGCACCATTATGTAACAAATGTAAGGGGCATCACCTAGCTCACTTACAGTGCCGTCGGTGTGTATCATGTGGACGAGTTGGTCACCTGGCAAGTACTTGTCGATGTAACCCAAACCAAGGTGGTCTAAATCAACCCCAAGTCAACCCTACTCAAGCTTGTTTTCCGCGTTGTACTTGCTACAACTGTGGCGAGACGAGCCATTACAGGAACAACTGCCCGAAGATTGTCAGTGCAAATCCAACCCGTGGATGAGCAATTGGCTGAACAAAGGATGTTGCTGTCTTATGCCTTTGTTTCTTTTGTTTTCGTGTATTGTGAAACAATATGTCTCGTTCATAAATAAATTGTTGTTCACAATTCGGATATGCAAGTGTAGTTACATGTGTGTATGACTTTTCCTATGATACCTACATCAAGAAACTATGTACCTTACAAACTACTCTTGTGATTCCTCTCTTTCAAATGATCGCTCATGATTCCCTCGAAAATTTTAAGTACTTGTTTCACTCTAGGAAACAAAGTACAGAAAATGAAGTGACATTATGAGTAATCATGCTTCTGCACATCTGTACCTTTGAATCCTTGGTTAGATAACTAAGGGTATTTTCAAATCTCATACCCATTACGTTTTGATTTTTCAACATACACAGTACAAGTATTTCAAAACAATCTTCATGATCTCAAAACATTTCATATAGTTTGAAAACAATTTTTCTAGATGCATTGTCTATGTTATTTCAAAAACATTGGCCATGTTATCAAAACCAACCTTCCTAATTTCAAAATATTTCATATAGTCTGAAGACAATATTAACACAATACATTTTCTTATCAAGTGCATGATTTCGAAAAGCATCATTCATATCTTTCAAAAACCTTATACATAATTTCAAAATTTTTCTTGCATGAATTTAAAACATTTTTGTAAATATATCTACCTAATACACCTACTTCATGATTTCAAAAGTATTATATATAAGGTTTCAAAAACGTTAAACACATTTTTCTTTAAAGAACCCCATGCATGGTTTTCAAAAAATATTTTCCTCATACATTGACTTAACCTTCAAATTCTGCTTCATATGTCGCCTTGACATATCAAGCATCTCAACTTCACAAGCATTCTTACTTCATGTTTTGACATAAGCACATCCAATGCAAGGTTTCAAAGCATCTTCAACTTCTAAAATCCATATGGGATCTTTTTATCTTCACAATTAGATCCTTGTGGATGATTATCATTCAAATCAGAGTCCTTAATTGGATTCCTTATGTACCTTAATTCGAACACTTCGGTTCCTAATAATCGAAACCGAATTTTCTTTAAAAAAATCTTTCTATCTTTATAGTTAGATTCTTGATAACGTTTAAAGTACCAAATGAAATCCACGGAATGGATTCCTAGTGTGCTTTAAATGCATGTACGCAATTAACAAGGCAAATTAACAAAACAATTTTGTGGTTATGTGACTATGTGTTTATTCATCTTATGTTTTCTTTTATGCATTTTTGTGTTTACTCTGGATATTCGTTATCCAAATCCTCGCAGAATCTTTCATATCTACATATGAGGGATTCGTAGCAGGATATTCAAAAGGTACTACCTTAAATCCTTAATGGGCTTCTATGTAATAGTTAAGACCCTTGGATTTTATAGTATCACTCCATGTTTCATAAGAGACCCTTTTAGAGGTCTAATAAAAAAGATTGATTCACAATTTGGTTAAAGAACGACATCTAGTGATACAGCTGAACAGACTCCTTGATAGTCTAATTAGATCATTTATTGATATAATTAAAAGGACTCTATGGCGGTCTAGTCACACTCATCACATGTTTGTTCATTTGGTTTTCCCCTACACATTATAAAATAGACTGTGTGAACTATGCAAGGAATTGTCTAATTTTGGACGCGTACATAATTATGAGATTCAGTGCACGGTAACCACATTAAGATTTATTATGTGTAAGAACCGATAGTGACAACAATAACGAAATGAGAACGATGTAATGGAGGTACGGTGGACGCACCAATGACGCTTTATATACTTGTATATAAGTATCCCTCTTACATTGCAATCATGATGTTATTAATGTTACTAGAAGTTCAGAACCCTAACCAATGTTGTTCGATCTTTTCAACTTCATGTTTTCAAACTCACACAAGTTTCCTCTAGATAAAATTTCGGGACGAAATTTCCTAAAGTAGGGGAGACTGTAACACCTGTGCCTCCACGGCCATCAAACAAATACCGAACCAATGAAATATTATATTTCATACTTGGGATTTGTAAAAATATGTGTATCATTTGCACATATCAATTTTTGTTCAATTCCAAACTCTAAATCGCTTTCTGGAAGGTTATACGCGCACCAATGCATAAATATAACCAGTTTAATGCAACAAACACTCCGGAATAGTGACATAGGCTTAACATACCTTAAATAACCTTTACATAACTTAGAAATAAGTTTTGAAGGCTTTGGTATGGCAAAAACAAGTTAATTCGCTTACAGGGACTAAACTTGGCAAACTGCGAATGTATGCCAATTTGAACTGTAACAGACATTCCGGAACATGACCATAAGTTAAACATACCATAAATATCCTTTACATAGCTTATAAATAGGCTTTGAGGGGTTCGGTATGCTAAAATAAACTTTTGGGGTCATTCAGGGACAAAAAGTGTCAAAAAGTGCACAAGTTTGCATTTTCGCGCATAACTTACGTTCTGAATACATCCGGACATCCAAAAAGTTATGTAAGCACTAAAATATTTTATTTTAGTGTTTGGCATAAGAAAAATCCATTCGTCACGCCATTTGGATCATTTTTCGCGCTTATGCGCATTCCGTCGTAATTAACCGAACAACGTAACCGTACGGCTAAACGAACCGACACCTGAGATATTTTGAACACATTTTAAGTTCCCTATAATTTAACTTCATTTTAGAGCTTTGAAATGGGGTTAACGGGGCTTAAACGTGTCAAAAAAACGCATCGTAAACCAAGTTTTGAGGTTGCAGGGACTGAAACTGTAAATCTGCCAAACTAGGTCCCTAAGTAGGGGCTAGATGCAGCAAAATGTCTTTTTTACAGCTGTTAACAGCTGTTAACCACTCCCTAACCCCTTGCCACATGTTGACCTCTTATGGTGAGTGGCCATTTTGGGTACCATAAGGTTCCGACACATGTACGGATGTGATTAAGGCACGATATTCGACAAACGATCCTAACGGTGGACCATTTACTATAAATACCCACCTCCACCCTTCACTTTTCCTCACAAGAATCTGATCCAAAAGACTCTAAGTTAGAACCATTGTTTCATACCTGAGTTATTTGGATCTAGATTAGCATTCGGGGACCCTTTGTAAGTGTTCCTTCGTTCTTTTATTGCTTTTCGAGTCCGAAAGCCAAACCTTGTTTGACTTTCTGCATTGACCAGTTTATGGTCAATGCGAAGTTCGTTAGAACTTCGCAACGTGATTGTAATCACGATGGTTATAGTCCTTGTGACTATGCCTACTGATTACCACGTTGTCTAGGGTCGTAAGGGTAAGCGACTTGATCAGTCGCTTATGCTTTCGAACCCGACCCATTTGGTCGATCATTAGGATCCGACCAAACATATTAGGTGACCATAGTATATAGGGAATAACCTTCCGAGGTTATACCTTATGGTCGCTTCGTTTAAGTAGTTGTATGATAGGTAGTTTATATGCCTTAGGTAAATTACCAAAATGCCCTTTTTACGCCAAAATTCATTTTAAGCATATGTAACATAAATTTTGGTATCTAAACTAATATGGCAACAATATTAGACATGTTAAGGCATATTTTACTTATCATAGGACTAGTTATGCGTTCCGAACGCGTTTTACGCGAACGACGCGTTAAAGTAGCATAAGCTACCTAAACGGGTCGAAATGGGTCGTAAGCACTTAGGTTAGGTTTCATTTAGTATGTAGGCTTTGTTAAACCATACTACATGAGTTCCCATACTCATTTGGTTTACGAACCCTCATTCTATCAGATCTTCCGATTTAGGTCCGGTTTATTAACATAGTTACCTATATTAGGTGCCGTTTGATATTCCGAGATCTCTAGCATTGCTTGGTGGTTATCTTAGTACTTCTGAGCAATCTCATGTGAGTATATAGACCCCTCTTTTACTGTTTTTCCAAACGTTTTGGGGTGGAACACATGTGCCTACTTGTTACTTTCATGCTTTCCTGTTTTCATATCATATACATGCTATGTTCATTAGTACACTATTAGTACATCGTTTTACATTACATTTTATGCTATGTATGCCCATTGTGTGCCTACTTAGTACATCGTTTTACATTACATCACATCACATGCTATGTATGTTCACTTGTTGCATACTTAGTACATTTTCATTTCATCACATGCTTACATTTTGGTATGACATTTGGTTTGTTTAAATGATACAATGTACATTCATTAACACCGATCACGCCGCTCGGTAGTAGGTAGTGGTACCATAGGACTTGACAAATCCCATTCCTGAAATCTCGGGTTTGTTTGGACGTAAGGAATGACCGAATCCGAATACATATTCTTTTGATAACTCATTATTACATAGTTATCCGACTGTCGCAAGGCTTGGATGTATGAATTTTCACAATACCGCATAAATGTTTATATCAGTATAGCATGCATTTTCACAGAACATAACTTTGATTTAAACCAAGTTTTACTTCGATACTATGTTCTTGTGCATATGGTTTAGTTGATACATTTCACTAGCCATACATATTATTTTGGTTACATATTACATGATTTACACATTACATGGTTTACATTTGACACATAAACACTTTTGACATTGGATATACATTACATGATTTACATATTGACATAAACATTTTAACATATTATTTCAATACATTTGGAAGTTGGTTTAAACATAGACATCTTACATTGTTGGTTTGGTTTGAGTAAGTGATTTAATTAACGAGGCGTGTGTAATACGATACAAGCATGGTGGATACGCCGCTGGTACTTCCTATATATAAATGATTGTATGGTATTACATATCGTGGCGTTATTTGAAATCATTTCAATTTAGACATATAACATTTTATACAAATAACATACTTTTCACAATACATTGTTTTACAAACAACTTAACTTATACAAACTCATTTTACATGGTTATTCATTTAACCATGCATTATTCTCTTATTTATACGTATCATCTGAACTTATTGTTTTTCAAATGAATTACAAAGACAAAGCAAATTACAAGGTTCATGACTAAACATTTTCTTAAACAGAAGTCATGAATCTTATTTTCACAAAACCTATGTACTCGCCGGCATTTTTATGCTGACGTACCTATTTTCACATGTGTTTCAGGAAATGAAGCATAGGATTGATCAAGATACACTTAGGCGGACATGGGCCTTAGTGACAACAAAAGATGCAAGACTAGTTATTTATGTTATGTTTCTTTGATTGTCAAGACATTGTAACTCGTGTACTTAATAAAACAATATTTAAATTTCCATGTGTTATGAAACAATGATTCTGTTACAACACTCCCCGATGTTTCCGCCACGTTTTGTTGTTTTACGTGGTCGGGGTGTGACAGAAAAGTTGGTATCAGAGCTCATGGTTATAGGGAATTAGGTTATTAGTAATACTTTGACCTAGTCTATAACCTTTCTAGGACCCTAACGCGAGTTTACTTGCGTTTAGTCATAAAACAATACTGTCACCTATCCTTAGGCGACAACCACAACAAGAACACAAAATTCAAAACCGCTTTGAAAACTAATCATCTGTTCTAGGATGATTGATTACTAGGTTTTGAACCCTCTATTGTAAGGTTTTGAACTCTCTATTATATGATTGATTACGAAATTTCAACATTTTAGCTTTCATTTAGGCATTTTATCAAACACCTAATGGACATAATTTTACACATTCACAACTAGGTCCTAACTAGTCATTTTTTGCCAAGATTAACATCAATAATCAAACCTCTATGTCTAGTGTTCATGAACTACATTTAGAACTTGTATCGTAACATCAATATTCATCAATTTAACGCTCTAATTCGAGTGTTCATCATACTGTCATAAACCCACTTAGCACCCCCATAAACAGCTAACCAAAACACTAATTTATGGTGTCAAATCAACAAGTTTACTTCTAGGATTCGTTCCTAGACTCATAGACATCTCAATTTCATTATAACATTCATAACTCATACAAGAATTTCGTTCAAGAATGTTAACCACATTTTTCAAGTATCACCAAATTCAACATACCTTGTGATCCCCACGAATAGGTAATCATTTTTATATGTTCATGCATTGATATAGGGCTTGAATCGTGTAACACCCCAAAACCCGAATGTTTATATTCGGTAAATGTTCTGATATGGTATATCGTGAAATAAACAACTAGGCTATTTAACCTAGTTGGGAATGTGGTAAAAAGCAATTAAAGGATGATAGTTGTGCCAATATTATTTAGTGGCAAACTTGAGGGACTAAAGTGGGGCAAACTAAAAGTTGAATTTAATATATGAAAAACACACACAAACACACAAATCGTGTGTGTTCTAGAACGAGCAGGAGCTCCATGAGCTCAAGAAACCCTAAGCATAAAGAAACATCAAGTTGAAGGGTGAATCGAGGTCTAAATTCATGAATAAACACGGATTATTGATCACCTACACGAGGGGATCATAAGGTATGTCTTAAAAGTTAGATTGGTGATCTTTCACGAAGTGGGTTATGATGTAAGTTGCGAATTTGTATGAAATTGAGAATGGGTGTGTGTTAGAATCATCATATAGAACATGGATTATGCATGGTTTAGGTTAATTTGATGTTTAAGGGTGAAACCCGTTTGTTATGGTGAAGATGATGACATGGGTAAATCATCCATGTCCAAATTCTTGCTTATTATTGATGTATTTTGATATATATGATGGATTATTGTTAGAGGGATTGAAAGAAATGTGATACTAGCAGGTCAATGTTTATGTATGGATGATTCATGTTGATTAGAATGAAGAATTTGATGAATTATGTGTGAGATTAGAAGAATATGCATGAATTAGTTATATACTATGCTTAGGAGGTAGTATACACACCAAATGTATGATGAACTTATGAGGAATTTGAGATTAGATGTAGTTATGAAGTGGGCTTTGATGATATGATAGAAGTAATGATATACTTATGTTAATGATGTTTGAAAATCATATATTTGTATGTATGTTTAAAGAAATTAAATAAGAAATGATGAATTAGCATATTATAAGGTTAAATGATAAACTTAATATAAGATCCGTGTGATGAATGATAAATAAGTTAACTATCTTGAGAATGATATATGATACTTAATGCTTGATAAGCGACATAGAAGCTTGGGAAAGAAGCGGGTCAATCGGGACTAATGCGCACGGGAAGCGTATTCGGATGTTAGGTAAGTAAAGCTTACCCCTTTTTATTCATATTAGAATTCTACTCGTTGATTAGATTACGAACATGGTAAGTGAATATGTGAAGTATGATGTTCCGACAACTTTTGATACGGGTCAGAACATGTGGTCATGGTAAGAGACTAAGTTTCATGGTTAAAAAGGGTAAAAAGGGTAGTATGGTAATTTTAGTTACGAGTTAATGAAGGGATAAGTTACATGGAAGGAATAATGACTAATTAAAGATCTCATAAGGATGAAATGGGCATTTAGACTAAATGAGCCAAATGGTGAAGATATCACCATTTGGTAATATCGACTAATGAATTGTTTGGCAAATATTACGAATTTACAGAATGAATAGTGGAAGGATTTCAATGCTATCATCTAACATGGTGGATGAAGTATTAAACGGATCTTAGCTTTGATCCGAGCAAGGCATGTGTGTTAGAATTGTAGTTAAGTGGTAGGATTGGTTAAATATGCGATGAAGTCCTTTGTTGTAAAGGATGGAGCAATGTTGACAAAAACGCCCTTGATAGGTATATCATGCAAACGACCTTAAATGTCATTTGGAAACAAGCTAATCGATTAGAGTAATGTTTTGATCATGTGTGAAAGCGAAGAGTATGGTTTTGTATGTCATAGACCATTTAATGCATAAATACCCATAACGGGTCAAAATATGCTTTTTAGTCGAAAAGGGTTAAGAGGATGCAAGACCTCCAAGAATTTAATCTTTTATGATAAACAACGTTGAAATTATAAGGCTCGTGAGAAATTGAGGTCAAATAAACCTATTATTTTGATAAATGCATGAACGGATCAAAACTTAGTAAAAAGGTGATAAGTCGATAGCTTAAAAGTCTAGAATTTTGTTAATCCGGATGTCGGATGTTAACTCCATGTGATGGAGAGTTAAATTACGATCACGTAGGAAAACGAATCGGGTAAAACGGATCAAAAACGAGAAAGTTATGCTCGTTTCCGTAAAACTGAGTTATGCTGGGAATATGCAGCAACAGCTGTGAACATTCTGTTCAAAAGGGGGGGGGGGGTGGCGCGACGCGACGGTGAAGGCCATAGGCCGTCGCGCGACGCCACAGGCTCCAGGATATTGAAAAAATCATCTTTTATTTGTATATGCAACGCGAACCTGTTTAGACCGATTTTAAACTCTTATATACTAAGTATGATTAATTTATTTCATGTTTTAGGAAAGGTAGGTATGTATGTGTGTATGTATTTACGCAAATAGGAACATACGAGCGTATGCATGTATGTAGACGTGTATGAACATATGTACGTATGTAGGTATGTATGTATGTATGTATGAATTTATGTAAGTAGGTATATATGAGCGTATGCAAGTATGTAGTCATGTATGAAGGTATGTACGTATGTAAATATGTGAGTGTGCACGTATGCAATCAGGTATGCATGGATTTTTGCAAGTTTTCAATACTATACAGTATTAACGCTATTAATAGTGCACCTCGATAATGAAGTGTAATGCAGGTACACTATTGAAGTCTCACCAGGATTGATGTTTACATGGAAAGCTTAAATGTAGAGGAATATCGGAATGAGAAGTATACGAGTATGAATCTGGTTAAGTTTATAATGTGTGCTAACGTAATGAACCTATGTGGTGAGTGCAGGTTGTACGAGACATGAAGGATCATCGAGGAGTAGAGATCAAGGACCGAGTCACAAGATAGATTGTACGGGGAAAGTTGGTGAATGTAATATAGTAAAAATAAGTTATGTTTTATTCTATAAATGAGTTAGATTGATGTATTCAATATAAAAGAGTTGTTTTAAAAATGAACTTTCAAGTAAGGCATAAAGTTTATAATGAAAGAAATTTTATGGCACGAATTTTCCGCTGCGAATTTTTATCAAATACGTGTCAGGGTCCTACAAGTTGGTATCAGAGCCCTGGTTTGAGAGAATAAAGTACGAGAGTATAGGTACTTGAACTCAAACCTGTGTGCTCTTGTGATAAGGAACCCGTACAATCCATGACTCGATCAAGATCTAAAGGTAGAAATGGAATGAAAACGTGTATGTATGCATTCATATGAAGAAACTAACGGTTATATTATGTGTAAGGTAAGCATAACTGCCTGGAAAGGATGATCCGTGAATGCTGTCTAAAACCGGCATCAAGGCAAGTGATAAGACAAATGGACTCCAGGTGCGTAAATTTAACGAGTGGGCGTATGAAGTGGTATAATTAAGTGAGTGAAAGAAAATTTTAAAGGAAATATAATAGTGATATGGCAATGAAGTTTTGAAAATGATACACGTGTCAAAACTTAATTCTTCGGACATAAGGTGGCGATTACACGAAGACACGAAACTAGTATGTGGACTGTGTACCTGGCCAGTACACAAGAAACATATGACGTTCGTGAGACCGTGATAATTGTTGCATGTATGTCCGTTAGAATTAGGTAGTAGGTGGACGTGAGGGTGAAGAGAAACGTAAGACTTTCAGGAATGAAAGTACGAATGATATGTTAGAATCCACGAGACGGATTCGAAGCATGAAAAGAATGAAGGTATGAATGATATGTTAGAATCCGCGAGATGGATTCGAAGCATGAAAGTAATGAAGTATGAATGACCTGTTTGAATCCGCGAGACGGATTCAAGGAATGAAAGGCATGAATGGAATGTTTGAATCCGTAAAACGGATTCAAGGAAATGAAATGTAGAAATGATATGTCTGAATCCGCGAGACGGATTCAACGCATGTAAGGAATGAACGATGTGAATGATATGTTTGAAATCCGTTAGATGGATTCAAATCACAGAAGGAAGAAAAGGTATGAATGGTACGTTTGGAACCGCTGGACGGATTTAAAAATATAAAAAGGATGAAATTAGCCCATATCAGAATATGCCAATAGTTTAACCTTGGTCACGTCAAACGAGTCATATGAGTAAATATAAAGTAACTGAATGAAAGAATGATCGTAATTGGCACGCAAACCTAAATTTTAAAACGAAAGGAAGAAGTTTCGAACAAGTTATGTGTTAAATGTGTTAGAAATCGACTCTTAGGAGTCATAATAAATGACGGGCTACGACCTGGACAATAAATTAAGTATGAACAAAAAGGATAAGTTTTGTTAACAATAACGAAATGATGTAATGAATGTTTTTACAAGTAAGCATGAATGGAAAGAAGTACGAACATGTGCCTCAATACTTATACGATAATTAAGAAATGTCAGTTAAGCCTTTAAAAGTCAAATGAAGGTTGACGAAATAAGTAACTTGAATGAAAGAATTTCGTGTGAGAAATGAAATGTGCTAACTGTTAAAATTGTTGATAATAATGTTAGAACCCTTGATGTGATGAAACCAATCGAATTGGTGGAAGGATGTGTACGATTGGAAGCACATTACATGGATGAATGAAATCTAGCCTGGTACGGCTAGCACTCGTGAAGAATGTGGACAGATCTCTTTCAAATGATCGCTCATGATTCCCTCGAAAATTTTAAGTACTTGTTTCACTCTAGGAAACAAAGTACAGAAAATGAAGTGACATTATGAGTAATCATGCTTCTGCACATCTGTACCTTTGAATCCTTGGTTAGATAACTAAGGGTATTTTCAAATCTCATACCCATTACGTTTTGATTTTTCAACATACACAGTACAAGTATTTCAAAACAATCTTCATGATCTCAAAACATTTCATATAGTTTGAAAACAATTTTTCTAGATGCATTGTCTATGTTATTTCAAAAACATTGGCCATGTTATCAAAACCAACCTTCCTAATTTCAAAATATTTCATATAGTCTGAAGACAATATTAACACAATACATTTTCTTATCAAGTGCATGATTTCGAAAAGCATCATTTATGTCTTTCAAAAACCTTATACATAATTTCAAAATTTTTCTTGCATGAATTTAAAACATTTTTGTAAATATATCTACCTAATACACCTACTTCATGATTTCAAAAGTATTATATATAAGGTTTCAAAAACGTTAAACACATTTTTCTTTAAAGAACCCCATGCATGGTTTTCAAAAAATATTTTCCTCATACATTGACTTAACCTTCAAATTCTGCTTCATATGTCGCCTTGACATATCAAGCATCTCAACTTCACAAGCATTCTTACTTCATGTTTTGACATAAGCACATCCAATGCAAGGTTTCAAAGCATCTTCAACTTCTAAAATCCATATGGGATCTTTTTATCTTCACAATTAGATCCTTGTGGATGATTATCATTCAAATCAGAGTCCTTAATTGGATTCCTTATGTACCTTAATTCGAACACTTCGGTTCCTAATAATCGAAACCGAATTTTCTTTAAAAAAATCTTTCTATCTTTATAGTTAGATTCTTGATAACGTTTAAAGTACCAAATGAAATCCACGGAATGGATTCCTAGTGTGCTTTAAATGCATGTACGCAATTAACAAGGCAAATTAACAAAACAATTTTGTGGTTATGTGACTATGTGTTTATTCATCTTATGTTTTCTTTTATGCATTTTTGTGTTTACTCTGGATATTCGTTATCCAAATCCTCGCAGAATCTTTCATATCTACATATGAGGGATTCGTAGCAGGATATTCAAAAGGTACTACCTTAAATCCTTAATGGGCTTCTATGTAATAGTTAAGACCCTTGGATTTTATAGTATCACTCCATGTTTCATAAGAGACCCTTTTAGAGGTCTAATAAAAAAGATTGATTCACAATTTGGTTAAAGAACGACATCTAGTGATACAGCTGAACAGACTCCTTGATAGTCTAATTAGATCATTTATTGATATAATTAAAAGGACTCTATGGCGGTCTAGTCACACTCATCACATGTTTGTTCATTTGGTTTTCCCCTACACATTATAAAATAGACTGTGTGAACTATGCAAGGAATTGTCTAATTTTGGACGCGTACATAATTATGAGATTCAGTGCACGGTAACCACATTAAGATTTATTATGTGTAAGAACCGATAGTGACAACAATAACGAAATGAGAACGATGTAATGGAGGTACGGTGGACGCACCAATGACGCTTTATATACTTGTATATAAGTATCCCTCTTACATTGCAATCATGATGTTATTAATGTTACTAGAAGTTCAGAACCCTAACCAATGTTGTTCGATCTTTTCAACTTCATGTTTTCAAACTCACACAAGTTTCCTCTAGATAAAATTTCGGGACGAAATTTCCTAAAGTAGGGGAGACTGTAACACCTGTGCCTCCACGGCCATCAAACAAATACCGAACCAATGAAATATTATATTTCATACTTGGGATTTGTAAAAATATGTGTATCATTTGCACATATCAATTTTTGTTCAATTCCAAACTCTAAATCGCTTTCTGGAAGGTTATACGCGCACCAATGCATAAATATAACCAGTTTAATGCAACAAACACTCCGGAATAGTGACATAGGCTTAACATAACTTAAATAACCTTTACATAACTTAGAAATAAGTTTTGAAGGCTTTGGTATGGCAAAAACAAGTTAATTCGCTTACAGGGACTAAACTTGGCAAACTGCGAATGTATGCCAATTTGAACTGTAACAGACATTCCGGAACATGACCATAAGTTAAACATACCATAAATATCCTTTACATAGCTTATAAATAGGCTTTGAGGGGTTCGGTATGCTAAAATAAACTTTTGGGGTCATTCAGGGACAAAAAGTGTCAAAAAGTGCACAAGTTTGCATTTTCGCGCATAACTTACGTTCTGAATACATCCGGACATCCAAAAAGTTATGTAAGCACTAAAATATTTTATTTTAGTGTTTGGCATAAGAAAAATCCATTCGTCACGCCATTTGGATCATTTTTCGCGCTTATGCGCATTCCGTCGTAATTAACCGAACAACGTAACCGTACGGCTAAACGAACCGACACCTGAGATATTTTGAACACATTTTAAGTTCCCTATAATTTAACTTCATTTTAGAGCTTTGAAATGGGGTTAACGGGGCTTAAACGTGTCAAAAAAACGCATCGTAAACCAAGTTTTGAGGTTGCAGGGACTGAAACTGTAAATCTGCCAAACTAGGTCCCTAAGTAGGGGCTAGATGCAGCAAAATGTCTTTTTTACAGCTGTTAACAGCTGTTAACCACTCCCTAACCCCTTGCCACATGTTGACCTCTTATGGTGAGTGGCCATTTTGGGTACCATAAGGTTCCGACACATGTACGGATGTGATTAAGGCACGATATTCGACAAACGATCCTAACGGTGGACCATTTACTATAAATACCCACCTCCACCCTTCACTTTTCCTCACAAGAATCTGATCCAAAAGACTCTAAGTTAGAACCATTGTTTCATACCTGAGTTATTTGGATCTAGATTAGCATTCGGGGACCCTTTGTAAGTGTTCCTTCGTTCTTTTATTGCTTTTCGAGTCCGAAAGCCAAACCTTGTTTGACTTTCTGCATTGACCAGTTTATGGTCAATGCGAAGTTCGTTAGAACTTCGCAACGTGATTGTAATCACGATGGTTATAGTCCTTGTGACTATGCCTACTGATTACCACGTTGTCTAGGGTCGTAAGGGTAAGCGACTTGATCAGTCGCTTATGCTTTCGAACCCGACCCATTTGGTCGATCATTAGGATCCGACCAAACATATTAGGTGACCATAGTATATAGGGAATAACCTTCCGAGGTTATACCTTATGGTCGCTTCGTTTAAGTAGTTGTATGATAGGTAGTTTATATGCCTTAGGTAAATTACCAAAATGCCCTTTTTACGCCAAAATTCATTTTAAGCATATGTAACATAAATTTTGGTATCTAAACTAATATGGCAACAATATTAGACATGTTAAGGCATATTTTACTTATCATAGGACTAGTTATGCGTTCCGAACGCGTTTTACGCGAACGACGCGTTAAAGTAGCATAAGCTACCTAAACGGGTCGAAATGGGTCGTAAGCACTTAGGTTAGGTTTCATTTAGTATGTAGGCTTTGTTAAACCATACTACATGAGTTCCCATACTCATTTGGTTTACGAACCCTCATTCTATCAGATCTTCCGATTTAGGTCCGGTTTATTAACATAGTTACCTATATTAGGTGCCGTTTGATATTCCGAGATCTCTAGCATTGCTTGGTGGTTATCTTAGTACTTCTGAGCAATCTCATGTGAGTATATAGACCCCTCTTTTACTGTTTTTCCAAACGTTTTGGGGTGGAACACATGTGCCTACTTGTTACTTTCATGCTTTCCTGTTTTCATATCATATACATGCTATGTTCATTAGTACACTATTAGTACATCGTTTTACATTACATTTTATGCTATGTATGCCCATTGTGTGCCTACTTAGTACATCGTTTTACATTACATCACATCACATGCTATGTATGTTCACTTGTTGCATACTTAGTACATTTTCATTTCATCACATGCTTACATTTTGGTATGACATTTGGTTTGTTTAAATGATACAATGTACATTCATTAACACCGATCACGCCGCTCGGTAGTAGGTAGTGGTACCATAGGACTTGACAAATCCCATTCCTGAAATCTCGGGTTTGTTTGGACGTAAGGAATGACCGAATCCGAATACATATTCTTTTGATAACTCATTATTACATAGTTATCCGACTGTCGCAAGGCTTGGATGTATGAATTTTCACAATACCGCATAAATGTTTATATCAGTATAGCATGCATTTTCACAGAACATAACTTTGATTTAAACCAAGTTTTACTTCGATACTATGTTCTTGTGCATATGGTTTAGTTGATACATTTCACTAGCCATACATATTATTTTGGTTACATATTACATGATTTACACATTACATGGTTTACATTTGACACATAAACACTTTTGACATTGGATATACATTACATGATTTACATATTGACATAAACATTTTAACATATTATTTCAATACATTTGGAAGTTGGTTTAAACATAGACATCTAACATTGTTGGTTTGGTTTGAGTAAGTGATTTAATTAACGAGGCGTGTGTAATACGATACAAGCATGGTGGATACGCCGCTGGTACTTCCTATATATAAATGATTGTATGGTATTACATATCGTGGCGTTATTTGAAATCATTTCAATTTAGACATATAACATTTTATACAAATAACATACTTTTCACAATACATTGTTTTACAAACAACTTAACTTATACAAACTCATTTTACATGGTTATTCATTTAACCATGCATTATTCTCTTATTTATACGTATCATCTGAACTTATTGTTTTTCAAATGAATTACAAAGACAAAGCAAATTACAAGGTTCATGACTAAACATTTTCTTAAACAGAAGTCATGAATCTTATTTTCACAAAACCTATGTACTCGCCGGCATTTTTATGCTGACGTACCTATTTTCACATGTGTTTCAGGAAATGAAGCATAGGATTGATCAAGATACACTTAGGCGGACATGGGCCTTAGTGACAACAAAAGATGCAAGACTAGTTATTTATGTTATGTTTCTTTGATTGTCAAGACATTGTAACTCGTGTACTTAATAAAACAATATTTAAATTTCCATGTGTTATGAAACAATGATTCTGTTACAACACTCCCCGATGTTTCCGCCACGTTTTGTTGTTTTACGTGGTCGGGGTGTGACAGAAAAGTTGGTATCAGAGCTCATGGTTATAGGGAATTAGGTTATTAGTAATACTTTGACCTAGTCTATAACCTTTCTAGGACCCTAACGCGAGTTTACTTGCGTTTAGTCATAAAACAATACTGTCACCTATCCTTAGGCGACAACCACAACAAGAACACAAAATTCAAAACCGCTTTGAAAACTAATCATCTGTTCTAGGATGATTGATTACTAGGTTTTGAACCCTCTATTGTAAGGTTTTGAACTCTCTATTATATGATTGATTACGAAATTTCAACATTTTAGCTTTCATTTAGGCATTTTATCAAACACCTAATGGACATAATTTTACACATTCACAACTAGGTCCTAACTAGTCATTTTTTGCCAAGATTAACATCAATAATCAAACCTCTATGTCTAGTGTTCATGAACTACATTTAGAACTTGTATCGTAACATCAATATTCATCAATTTAACGCTCTAATTCGAGTGTTCATCATACTGTCATAAACCCACTTAGCACCCCCATAAACAGCTAACCAAAACACTAATTTATGGTGTCAAATCAACAAGTTTACTTCTAGGATTCGTTCCTAGACTCATAGACATCTCAATTTCATTATAACATTCATAACTCATACAAGAATTTCGTTCAAGAATGTTAACCACATTTTTCAAGTATCACCAAATTCAACATACCTTGTGATCCCCACGAATAGGTAATCATTTTTATATGTTCATGCATTGATATAGGGCTTGAATCGTGTAACACCCCAAAACCCGAATGTTTATATTCGGTAAATGTTCTGATATGGTATATCGTGAAATAAACAACTAGGCTATTTAACCTAGTTGGGAATGTGGTAAAAAGCAATTAAAGGATGATAGTTGTGCCAATATTATTTAGTGGCAAACTTGAGGGACTAAAGTGGGGCAAACTAAAAGTTGAATTTAATATATGAAAAACACACACAAACACACAAATCGTGTGTGTTCTAGAACGAGCAGGAGCTCCATGAGCTCAAGAAACCCTAAGCATAAAGAAACATCAAGTTGAAGGGTGAATCGAGGTCTAAATTCATGAATAAACACGGATTATTGATCACCTACACGAGGGGATCATAAGGTATGTCTTAAAAGTTAGATTGGTGATCTTTCACGAAGTGGGTTATGATGTAAGTTGCGAATTTGTATGAAATTGAGAATGGGTGTGTGTTAGAATCATCATATAGAACATGGATTATGCATGGTTTAGGTTAATTTGATGTTTAAGGGTGAAACCCGTTTGTTATGGTGAAGATGATGACATGGGTAAATCATCCATGTCCAAATTCTTGCTTATTATTGATGTATTTTGATATATATGATGGATTATTGTTAGAGGGATTGAAAGAAATGTGATACTAGCAGGTCAATGTTTATGTATGGATGATTCATGTTGATTAGAATGAAGAATTTGATGAATTATGTGTGAGATTAGAAGAATATGCATGAATTAGTTATATACTATGCTTAGGAGGTAGTATACACACCAAATGTATGATGAACTTATGAGGAATTTGAGATTAGATGTAGTTATGAAGTGGGCTTTGATGATATGATAGAAGTAATGATATACTTATGTTAATGATGTTTGAAAATCATATATTTGTATGTATGTTTAAAGAAATTAAATAAGAAATGATGAATTAGCATATTATAAGGTTAAATGATAAACTTAATATAAGATCCGTGTGATGAATGATAAATAAGTTAACTATCTTGAGAATGATATATGATACTTAATGCTTGATAAGCGACATAGAAGCTTGGGAAAGAAGCGGGTCAATCGGGACTAATGCGCACGGGAAGCGTATTCGGATGTTAGGTAAGTAAAGCTTACCCCTTTTTATTCATATTAGAATTCTACTCGTTGATTAGATTACGAACATGGTAAGTGAATATGTGAAGTATGATGTTCCGACAACTTTTGATACGGGTCAGAACATGTGGTCATGGTAAGAGACTAAGTTTCATGGTTAAAAAGGGTAAAAAGGGTAGTATGGTAATTTTAGTTACGAGTTAATGAAGGGATAAGTTACATGGAAGGAATAATGACTAATTAAAGATCTCATAAGGATGAAATGGGCATTTAGACTAAATGAGCCAAATGGTGAAGATATCACCATTTGGTAATATCGACTAATGAATTGTTTGGCAAATATTACGAATTTACAGAATGAATAGTGGAAGGATTTCAATGCTATCATCTAACATGGTGGATGAAGTATTAAACGGATCTTAGCTTTGATCCGAGCAAGGCATGTGTGTTAGAATTGTAGTTAAGTGGTAGGATTGGTTAAATATGCGATGAAGTCCTTTGTTGTAAAGGATGGAGCAATGTTGACAAAAACGCCCTTGATAGGTATATCATGCAAACGACCTTAAATGTCATTTGGAAACAAGCTAATCGATTAGAGTAATGTTTTGATCATGTGTGAAAGCGAAGAGTATGGTTTTGTATGTCATAGACCATTTAATGCATAAATACCCATAACGGGTCAAAATATGCTTTTTTAGTGGAAAAGGGTTAAGAGGATGCAAGACCTCCAAGAATTTAATCTTTTATGATAAACAACGTTGAAATTATAAGGCTCGTGAGAAATTGAGGTCAAATAAACCTATTATTTTGATAAATGCATGAACGGATCAAAACTTAGTAAAAAGGTGATAAGTCGATAGCTTAAAAGTCTAGAATTTTGTTAATCCGGATGTTGGATGTTAACTCCATGTGATGGAGAGTTAAATTACGATCACGTAGGAAAACGAATCGGGTAAAACGGATCAAAAACGAGAAAGTTATGCTCGTTTCCGTAAAACTGAGTTATGCTGGGAATATGCAGCAACAGCTGTGAACATTCTGTTCAAAAGGGGGGGGGGGTGGCGCGACGCGACGGTGAAGGCCATAGGCCGTCGCGCGACGCCACAGGCTCCAGGATATTGAAAAAATCATCTTTTATTTGTATATGCAACGCGAACCTGTTTAGACCGATTTTAAACTCTTATATACTAAGTATGATTAATTTATTTCATGTTTTAGGAAAGGTAGGTATGTATGTGTGTATGTATTTACGCAAATAGGAACATACGAGCGTATGCATGTATGTAGACGTGTATGAACATATGTACGTATGTAGGTATGTATGTATGTATGTATGAATTTATGTAAGTAGGTATATATGAGCGTATGCAAGTATGTAGTCATGTATGAAGGTATGTACGTATGTAAATATGTGAGTGTGCACGTATGCAATCAGGTATGCATGGATTTTTGCAAGTTTTCAATACTATACAGTATTAACGCTATTAATAGTGCACCTCGATAATGAAGTGTAATGCAGGTACACTATTGAAGTCTCACCAGGATTGATGTTTACATGGAAAGCTTAAATGTAGAGGAATATCGGAATGAGAAGTATACGAGTATGAATCTGGTTAAGTTTATAATGTGTGCTAACGTAATGAACCTATGTGGTGAGTGCAGGTTGTACGAGACATGAAGGATCATCGAGGAGTAGAGATCAAGGACCGAGTCACAAGATAGATTGTACGGGGAAAGTTGGTGAATGTAATATAGTAAAAATAAGTTATGTTTTATTCTATAAATGAGTTAGATTGATGTATTCAATATAAAAGAGTTGTTTTAAAAATGAACTTTCAAGTAAGGCATAAAGTTTATAATGAAAGAAATTTTATGGCACGAATTTTCCGCTGCGAATTTTTATCAAATACGTGTCAGGGTCCTACAAGTTGGTATCAGAGCCCTGGTTTGAGAGAATAAAGTACGAGAGTATAGGTACTTGAACTCAAACCTGTGTGCTCTTGTGATAAGGAACCCGTACAATCCATGACTCGATCAAGATCTAAAGGTAGAAATGGAATGAAAACGTGTATGTATGCATTCATATGAAGAAACTAACGGTTATATTATGTGTAAGGTAAGCATAACTGCCTGGAAAGGATGATCCGTGAATGCTGTCTAAAACCGGCATCAAGGCAAGTGATAAGACAAATGGACTCCAGGTGCGTAAATTTAACGAGTGGGCGTATGAAGTGGTATAATTAAGTGAGTGAAAGAAAATTTTAAAGGAAATATAATAGTGATATGGCAATGAAGTTTTGAAAATGATACACGTGTCAAAACTTAATTCTTCGGACATAAGGTGGCGATTACACGAAGACACGAAACTAGTATGTGGACTGTGTACCTGGCCAGTACACAAGAAACATATGACGTTCGTGAGACCGTGATAATTGTTGCATGTATGTCCGTTAGAATTAGGTAGTAGGTGGACGTGAGGGTGAAGAGAAACGTAAGACTTTCAGGAATGAAAGTACGAATGATATGTTAGAATCCACGAGACGGATTCGAAGCATGAAAAGAATGAAGGTATGAATGATATGTTAGAATCCGCGAGATGGATTCGAAGCATGAAAGTAATGAAGTATGAATGACCTGTTTGAATCCGCGAGACGGATTCAAGGAATGAAAGGCATGAATGGAATGTTTGAATCCGTAAAACGGATTCAAGGAAATGAAATGTAGAAATGATATGTCTGAATCCGCGAGACGGATTCAACGCATGTAAGGAATGAACGATGTGAATGATATGTTTGAAATCCGTTAGATGGATTCAAATCACAGAAGGAAGAAAAGGTATGAATGGTACGTTTGGAACCGCTGGACGGATTTAAAAATATAAAAAGGATGAAATTAGCCCATATCAGAATATGCCAATAGTTTAACCTTGGTCACGTCAAACGAGTCATATGAGTAAATATAAAGTAACTGAATGAAAGAATGATCGTAATTGGCACGCAAACCTAAATTTTAAAACGAAATGAAGAAGTTTCGAACAAGTTATGTGTTAAATGTGTTAGAAATCGACTCTTAGGAGTCATAATAAATGACGGGCTACGACCTGGACAATAAATTAAGTATGAACAAAAAGGATAAGTTTTGTTAACAATAACGAAATGATGTAATGAATGTTTTTACAAGTAAGCATGAATGGAAAGAAGTACGAACATGTGCCTCAATACTTATACGATAATTAAGAAATGTCAGTTAAGCCTTTAAAAGTCAAATGAAGGTTGACGAAATAAGTAACTTGAATGAAAGAATTTCGTGTGAGAAATGAAATGTGCTAACTGTTAAAATTGTTGATAATAATGTTAGAACCCTTGATGTGATGAAACCAATCGAATTGGTGGAAGGATGTGTACGATTGGAAGCACATTACATGGATGAATGAAATCTAGCCTGGTACGGCTAGCACTCGTGAAGAATGTGGACAGATCTGATTTACGGATCGCTGAAGTATGGAAGGAAATCGAGGTAAGTAAAATGCTTTAATTTCTATCAGATAAGTATGAATTAGTAAATTGAAAACGCCCTACAAAATGCATGGTGGAATGAGTACGGTATAGTACGGAATGTTTGATTCCTAGTAGTTGACATAAGAAGAAAACTATGTCATTAAGGAATGAATCTCAAAGGTTTTAAGTGAAAATTTCGAGAATTGGTTAAACTCTCGTATAATGAATTTGCGTGACACGTGGGCTTATGCAAATTAAATAATGTATGAAATGAGAGGAATAGTAATGTAGAATGAACAAGGTGAATTGAAGGTAACGTAAGAGTATGTATGGTACAAATAACTATAGAAAATGAATAATGATGTTAACTTTGGAGTCAAGCATGGATGCATGACTATGAAATAGTAACTTCGTTGTGATAACGAAACAAAATCAATTGTTATGTAATATATGAATAGAATATGATCTTAAAGGATGAGATGAAGGTATTAGAATTGTTATAAACGAATCATATGAAAGTAAGTATTATTATAAGTTTGAATGAATATGTACATTGAACTGTTACTAAACGATCAAGAAAATGAGAAGGTTACGTGGAAATATGGCATGGAAAGTATAGACTTGTTAGGAAGAAGTCAATCGTATAAATAATTACGAAATGAGATAGGATGATTACTTATAATTATGATGTGATCATAAAGTCAAACATAGATATGTGTATGTGTAAATGGAAGTGAGAAAGGTTTCGAGGATGAAACCTCATTTAAGGGGGGTAGATTTGTAACACCCAAAACCCGAATGTTTATATTCGGTAAATGTTCTGATATGGTATATCATGAAATAAACAACTAGGCTATTTAACCTAGTTAGGAATGTGGTAAAAAGCAATTAAAGGATGATAGTTGTGCCAATATTATTTAGTGGCAAACTTGAGCGACTAAAGTGGGGCAAAATAAAAGTTGAATTTAACATATGAAAAACACACATAAACATACAAATCATGTGTGTTCTAGAACGAGCAGGAGCTCCATGAGCTCAAGAAACCCTAAGCATGAAGAATCATCAAATTGAAGGGTGAATCGAGGTCTAAATTCATGAATAAACACGGATTATTGATCACCTACACGAGGGGATCATAAGGTATGTCTTAAAAGTTAGATTGGTGATTTTTCATGAAGTGGGTTATGATGTAAGTTGCGAATTTTTATGAAATTGAGAACGGGTGTGTGTTAGAATCATCATATAGAACATGGATTATGCACGGTTTAGGTTAATTTGATGTTTAAGGGTGAAACCCGTTTGTTATGGTGAAGATGATGACATGGGTAAATCATCCATGTCCAAATTCTTGCTTATTATTGATGTATTTTGATATATATGATGGATTCTTGTTAGAGTATGATGGATTCTTGTTAGAGGGATCGAAAGAAATGTGATACTAGTAGGTCGATGTTTATGTATGGATGATTCATGTTGATTAGAATGAAGAATTTGATGAATTATGTGTGAGATTAGAAGAATATGCATGAATTAGTTATATACTATGCTTAGGAGGTAGTATACACACCAAATGTATGATGAACTTATGAGGAATTTGAGATTAGATCACTTGTAAGTGATTAACAAAGTAGTTATGAAGTGGGTTTTGATGATATGATAGAAGTAATGATATGCTTATGTTAATGATGTTTGAAAATCATATATGTGTATGTATGTTTAAAGAAATTGAATAAGAAATGATGAATTAGCATGTTATAAGGTTAAATGATAAACTTAATATACGATCCGTGTGATGAAAAGGTTGTGATGAATGATAAATAAGCTAACTATCTTGAGAATGATATATGATAGTTGATGCTTGATAAGCGACATAGAAGCTTGGGAAAGAAGCGGGTCAATCGGGACTAATGCGCACGGGAAGCATATTCGGATGTTTGGTAAGTAAAGCTTACCCCTTTTTATTCGTATTAGAATTCTACTCGTTGATTAGATTACGAACATGGTAAGTGAATATGTGAAGTATGATGTTCCGACAAGTTTTGATACGGGTCGGAACATGTGGTCATGGTAAGAGACTAAGTTTCATGGTTAAAAAGAGTAGTATGGTAATTTTAGTTACGAGTTAATTAAGGCATAAGTTACATGGAAGGAATAATGACTAATTAAAGAACTCATAAGGATGAAATGGGCATTTAGACTAAATGAGCCAAATGGTGAAGATATCACCATTTGGTAATATCGACTAAAGAATTGTTTGGCAAGTATTACGAATTTACAGAATGAATAGCGAAAGGATTTCGTTGCTATCATCTAACATGGTGGATGAAGTATTATACGGATCTTAGCTTTGATCCGAGCAAGGTATGTGTGTTAGAATTGTAGTTAAGTGGTAGGATTGGTTAAATATGCATTGAAGTCCTTTGTTGTAAAGGATGGAGCAATGTTGACAAAAACGACCTTGATAGGTATATTGGGCAAACGACCTTAAATGTCATTTGGAAACAAGCTAATCGATTAGAGTAATGTTTTGGTCATGTGTCAAAGCGAATAGTATGGTTTTGTATGTCATAGACCATTTAATGCGTAAATACCCATAACAGGTCAAAACAGGCTTTTTAGTGGAAAAGGGTTAAGAGGATGCAAGACATCCAAGAATTTAATGTTTTAAGATAAACAACATTGAAATTATAAGGCTCATGAGAAATTGAGGTCAAATAAACAGATTATTTTGATAAATGCATGAACGGGTCAAAACTTAGTAAAAGGTGATAAGTCGATAGCTTAAAAGTCTAGAATTTTGTTAATCCAGATGTCGGATGTTAACTCCATGTGATGGAGAATTAAATTACGATCACGTAGGAAAAAGAATCGGGTAAAACGGATAAAAAACGAGAAAGTTATGTTCGTTTCCGTAAAACTGAGTTACGCTGGGAATATGCAGCAACAGCTGCGAACATTCTGTTCAAAGGGGGGGGGGGGGGTGGCGCGATGCGACGGCGAAGGCCATAGGCCGTCGCGCGACGCCACAGGCTCCAGGATATTGAAAAAATCATATTTTATTTGTATATGCAATGCGAACCCGTTTAGACCGGTTTTAAACGCTTATATACTAAGTATGATTAATTTATTTCATGTTTTAGGAAAGGTAGGTATGTATGTATGTATGTATGTATGTATGTGTGTATGTATTTACGCAAATAGGAACATATGGGCGTATGCACGTATGTAGACGTGTATGAACATATGTACGTATGTAGGTATGTATGGATTTATGCAAGTAGGTATATAAGAGCGTATGCAAGTATGTAGTCATGTATGAAGGTATGTACGTATGTAAATATCTGAGTGTGCATGTATGCAATCAGGTATGCATGGATTTTTGCAAGTTTTCAATACTATACAGTATTAACGCTATTAATAGTGCACATCGAGAATGAAGTGTAATGCAGGTACACTATTGAAGTCTCACCAGGATTGATGTTTACGTGGAAAGCTTAAATGTAGAGGAATATCGGAATGAGAAGTATACGAGTATGAATCTGGTTAAGTTTATAATGTGTGCAAATGTAATGAACGTATGTGGTGAGTGTAGGTTGTACGAGACACGAAGGATCATCGAGGAGTAAAGATCAAGGACCGAGTCACAAGATAGATTGTACGAGGAAAGTTGGTGAATGTAATATAGTAAATATAAGTTATGTTTTATTCTATAAATAAGTTAGATTGATGTATTCAATATAAAAGAGTTGTTTTAAAAATGAACTTTCAAGTAAGGCATAATGTTTATAATGAAAGAAATTTTACGGCACGAATTTTTCGCTGCGACTTTTTATCAAATACGTGTTAGGTCTTACAAATCAAGCCTCAATGTGTAGATTTTGTTGAAGTTAGAGTTTGAGCTCCCATGGAGCTTCTCCTGGTCGCGTACGTACACACACATATGTGTGTGTTTTATTTTGTTTTAATAAATAGACTTTTCCAATTATCTAACTTTGGTCCCTCATGTTTGGTTAATTACTAAGTAGGTTACAACCTACTTATTTAAAATCCTTATTCCCTCTTTTTAACCGGGTCAAACATTCCTAGTTAATTTAGTTGGTTCGAGGAAGTTTATGACTAGGTTTATTTTAAGTCCCGTTGACTCGGGTCTTTTATCCATTTTATTTCCTTAAAATATTTTATTCACTTTTTATTTAATATTATGATTATTTATTTAAATCATAATATTTACCGGGTTACTTTTACCGCTAACGATATTTTACTCGTCTTTTATTATTAACGGGGTTTGATTAACAAACCCGTTTTCGGGGTGTTACAACTTACGTTTTATTCGATATATATAATGTTATTACATTTGTAAGATTGTGTAGTTGATTATTTAGGAGCATATATTAGGTGACTTTCTCTAGGGTTGCATCACATTCTAGAGGGAGAAAGTGAGGCTATAAATATATTTTAGAGAGAGAAAGTTGATTTTGTAGAATTGTATTATGGGCTATAAATAGATTTTGAGAGCATTGTCTAGGGTTTTCATCATCATATTTTAGGGAGAGAAACTAGGGCTATAAATAGATTTTAGGCAAAGAAAGTTGATTTTGTACAATCGTATTAGGGGATATAAGTAGATTTTAGGACCATGTATCAGGTGACTTTCCCAAGGGTTTTTATCGTCACATTTTAGAGAGAGAAAGTGGGGCTATAAATATATTTTAGAGAGAGAAAATTGATTTTGTATAAAATTGTATTAGGGACTGTAAATAGATTTTAGAGGGCGAAAGTTGTATTTCATCGGCACTCTTTTGGCGTTTTTGGCTAGATATGCTTTGAAACATGTATATTACGTTCCATAAAATATTCATAAAAATATATGTTGTTTTAGATAGTGTACATAGCTTTCTCAACTAGAGTGTGTTTCCAAAATAACTTTGCCCTATACACACACACGCACACACATATATACACTAGTAAGAAACCCGTGCGATGTTGCGGTGACGTTAATTGTCAACAAGGTAGTTGTTTCCGTCAATTATCAATTCTCGAGAATATAGTTCCATGTATCACACGATGTTGTATAATAGAATTTATATATTTTTCTTAATCTAATCATTAAATCTCTAAATTACCAAGTTATATTTTTCAAAACATTTGCAGCAAATCTTGTATAAACAATGGAAAAAACAGTTGAAGCTTGAGTCGAAATTAGAACCATGAACAACATACTCACATTTCAAGTCCTAGACATAAAAGGGGGAAACACTAATACACATCCCAATAGGTGTTTTGACTCCAAACATGCGTTAAAATTAACAACCCTACCTAAACAAAAGAAAACACTGAACATTACCCAAGATTTATCATGTTGCCATCCTCGTCATCATTCTTCATTTAACTCATTGAATCGGAACTAAATCCTGTAGACTTTACTAAGTCATCAAAATCGGGCCGAAAAGACTCAGATTTATCTACACAATGGAGCAACTGGTCAAGAAATATGATCCTAATTCAATGATGATGTCTCTTCAACTACTTGCAACATATGAACAAAATCACGGGACCACTACAAATATAATATTATTCATGGCAATATGCCTTTTTCTTCTAGCCAATTATTTGAAAAAAAAGTGTAGTTTCGTATGGAAAGTTACCTTAGACCATTGGGTAGACTATCCTTCCCATAAGCGTCACGTAAGCATAGGAGGAGGACCCTTCCTTGGAGACACTATCCAAGGTGTGGTGGATGCTCGTCATTCATTTTTTTATTATTACTTATTTGATTTAATTAATTAATGAAAACAAAGTAAATCAAAATAAAAAAGTTACATTTAAATAAAACCTAAAAAAACAACGACCTAAAGTTACATTTAAATAAAAAAAACACACCTAAAAAAACCTAAAGTTACATTTAAATAAAAAAAAATACACTTAAAAAAAAACCTAAAGTTACATTTAAAAAAAACTACACTCCCCCACTCCATTTTTTCCTAATTTTTTCCTTCATCATTCGTAAAATGGGACGGTCTTCCGGTGGATATTCGCTAAGGTCGGTGGTCATTATTTTCCATTCCTCCAACTCCTGCGCTTCTTGTTGCTTCTTTAGCTTCTCCTCGGCTAGTTTTTTTTTTCATCTTTACCTTCTCGGTTTGCGTGTCGTTAAAGATTTGCTTGAATGATTTCAACTCGGCCATAACACCTTCCAACCTCGAACCACCACCACTTCCTGATGCGGCTTGTTTCCTTTTTTCAGCCGCTATTTTTTTTTTTTACTTTTGTCCCTTCCTGGGGGACGTTCTCCATCTTCAATCGGCTCCTCCTCATAGTCGGGCTCGCCGTTGATATTTATTTGGCAACGACCGGTTGAGCCTCCAACGCTATAACTTCCTGACTCGGAAGTTTTAGACCGTTTCTTTGCTCGTTTCGCGTGTGCAACCTCATTTTGACATCCCTTCCATTTTGGTTGATCCTTTACAACTAGCCAAGCACGGACATGTGGGAAAGGAGATTTGCTCTCATTTTCGTATAAACGCACCGCTTCATTGAAAACATTTTCGTGGTTCCACCCACTCGGTTTGTTGGCGAGTGTTGTGTTATAAAACCCACAAAAGCGTTGGATCAACGTATTCATCTTGCGCCACTTCGAGCTGATAGAATCAATGGTTCTGTACTCGCCTTGTTCCATAAGCCCGTGGAATATATCAAGGGCTTCTTGCCAAAACGAATCGCTTAGTTGATTGTTACCTACAAGTTAGTAACAATAATAATAATATTTTGTAAGAAAAATATAGTGTACAAATAAATATTTAATAACAACAATAATAATATAATGTACAAATAATATTTAATAACAATAATAATATAACAATAATAATATTTTACCGATTATAGGAGACGTTGAAGAGTTAATATATGCTTTCGCCAACGCCTCTTCCTCAATTTTTGTCCATTGTTGTTGTTGTTTGGCCGCTGCGTCTTCCTTTTTACCCTTTTCCTTTTTATTTTTCTTTTTTGAAGGTTTAGGTTGCGTTTCTGGCACAACCTCTACCTTATCATCTTGTTCCTCGATTTGTGTTCGAGGTGCTTGTGGCATGTTGGGTTGTTGCATTTGATATGGGTTGAACGGCATGTTGGGTTGTTGTATTTGATATGGGTTGAACGGCATGTTGGGTTGTTGCATTTGCATTTGCATTGGGTTGAACGGGTATTGGTTGAAAGCGTTTGACATTTGTTGGTAACCAGCATAAGCGTTGTCCATTACGGGTGTGTAGCCGGATGACGAAAACGGGTGTGAACTTGAGTTGGGATTATTTGGGTTGTAGGGATCCATAATTTTTTAAGGTTGGGAGAGGTTTTTTTATAAAAATGGGAGAAAAGTGGAAGTATTTTGGTAAAAAAGTGAGGTGAAAAGGGGTTTAATTTATAGTGGTGGGGTGATTTTTTTTTTTTAAAAGTATGCAGGTTACCGTTTGGGGGGCCCACCCCTTTCAAATTTCTTGGCCCGTCTCCATCGTCACAATTGTGACGGAAGTGACTCGACGCCTCTAAGGGGGCCGGTGTGCGACGACCCAAAATGGGGGGGGGGGGGGACGGCCCGGTGCCGAGCCCCATACCCATTGGTCTTAGGAACTGTATAACGAGCATGCCTACAGGAAGATCATATCAACAATACTAATCATATTTATTTTTGGGTTTTCCTCCAATAAATTGTAATTATGAATATATGATTCTCGTTTCATACCCCTCATAGGGTTTTGAATGTAACATAACAAAAACCATATGAACTCCATAATTGTATCTAACTACTTCATCGTCTGTCATGCAATTTGATTTCATGAATTAGTGTTAGATGTAACCATTTCAACCATTTTACCTATGAATGGGTCATAAAAAGTCTGTTAACATGTCAAATGGACCAAGACGAAACGGAAACAGGTCAAGATGTTAAAGTTGCATAATTAATGTATACAAAATCCTAATTTATTTTTTGTAGTTAACACGCTAACTATATGTATGTGAGTGTATATATAGGGTCAGGATTTAGGGAAACCGGTGAAAAGTGTGAGAACGGTGAGAACGATTTTAGTGTTGACATGTCAAATTGATGCTAAATTAAACTAAGGGGTAATATTGTCAAAAAACACTCTGTTTCTGATGACCAGGACTTCTAAACTTCTTCCTCTTCTGGTGATGAAGAACAGTTAAAAACTTCTCTGCTAGGTTCTTCTGTTGGAGAATCTGATTTGGCAAGAAGTTTTTCATGTTGTAATCTGTATTGTGAGTCTAGTGTAATGAGGCACAACATGCTTTCTGGTAACTTAGGGATATCTTTGTCTGATTCCCATCCATGATTGGAACTCCAAGCTTTCATGATACTTGAACTCCAGATATCTTCTATAATTAGAATTTCTATGTCTCTTTCAGCAAATGTTTCAGAAATAAAAATTGCTATTAACCTTGGATATGGCAGATGTGAGGTTATTCTTCCATTTCTGGTGAGAATTGATCTTTTGAATAGGTTGAATATTTCTATTCCGTAATCAATTTTGAACCCAGTTATGAGTCCATACATGATTGTCAGAATAACTTGACTAACTTGATCAGTTCCTTCTATCTTTGATGTGAGACATTTGTTTAATACTTCCATCATCACTTGCCAGATGGCTGGCATTTCATTTCTTCTTATTGCTCCAATTTTGTTGATTTTCTTGTTCTTGTAGCCAAGCTCAGTGATAAAGCTTATCAATTCTTCTCTGCTTGGTGCTTCAATGTAACTGTCAAGAACTTGAAGTTCAAGCCATTCTCTTACCCTTCCAGGAGTTAATGTTACTAAAACACTTCCCCATACATGAGCAGAGACCTGATATTCTTCATCTTCTTTGAAAGTATGAATGAATTGCTGTAGTAACTTTTCTGGTACTTCTCTTCCTTTTGTTAGTGCTCCTGAGATTGGACATTTCATAAGATATTCCACCAGAAGTTGACATCTTACATCGTATTATGAATGCTCTGTATTCATCAGCAGATTGTTTTCTTTCATTGGTAGAAATTGTGTGTCTCTAACAAAAGGTACATCATGTTGAACAATTGGGATGTTGAGGTTTACTTCAGCCATTGTTGAATTTTGTGGGTTAGGGTTTGAAATTTTGGGATTTTTGGATTTTGAGTGAAGAACAGGGAATTTGCGGTTTGAAGTTTTTGTGAAGAAGGTGAGTGATTTTTGAATTTCTGCTAAATGTGAGTTATATAGTGAGGGTTTTAGCAGAGAATTGTGGGTTTGTGGAGTTGAGGGGATAGGGAATGTGTCATGTAATGGCGGTTAAAGGATCATTAATTGTCTTTATTACCGTTAGATCGTGTGATGTGAGTTTTGGTTCAGAATGTAACCGTTGGATCGTGGGTATCAAGACATTTAATGACGGTTGATCGTGTAATCGTAGTTATACCCTTTTAACTTATAGTTTCTTCAATCATTCCATCACTAAAATTTTATACTAAATTTTGATTGGAGAAGACTATCGGTTATATGACACCTTTTCATCTTTGTGGCCCCTATTTTGTGAGAGGTCCAATAGATTTCTTCATCTTCTCTTTCTTATCATTCAGAATTCCATTCTGATGATGTCATCAGAAATTCAGCATAAATTCTGTTGATAGCATGTATTTCCTTTTGTTTTGACTTTTTTTACTTTTGTTGACCTTTTTAGATGTGGTCAACAGAAGTCAACAATTTTCAACAGAATTTCTCAGTTGAGATTCCCCCTAAACTTGTGAACCTCTTCAACAGGTTTTTTTTTTTTTTTTTTTTTTGAGATGAGAGGGAATGAGATAAGATCAGAAGACTTACATATGATTCTTTGGTAGCATCCAAGTCTCTTAATTTTCTGATATTTTCTAAAACATTTCCATCACTTTTAACGTTTTAACAGAAAAAAAACCTTAGAGAGGCATTTTGAGTTGGTGTTACCAGATTTTGTCTTCTTTTATCAGAAACTTAATTTTTTTTTTGTGTCAAATGTTTTGTTTTCTGATGATCATGTTTCATTGACAATATTTATCCTCTTGTTTATCTTTACCCATTCCTCTTTTCCAAACCACCATGAGCTAAATCACTAAGCAAAATAATAAACATACTATATTATCAGGCAAAAAAAACCATCTACACAAACTAAGAAAGATAACCTTTTCAAGGTCTATTCCTTCACCCTGATCCATTTCAAGGAGCAACAACAGATCAGTTACCAATCTAGAATTCTGATCGGTGGGTACGAGCATGCTGAGATTCATGTTTTGTTGAAGTCTAATTTATGTTCTTGCAAAACTTGTAAGAACACCCCCAAAGCCTAGCTGGCTCGTGATTATCTTCATAAGAAAACGAGGATAAATCAAGAACGGCCTGCCAGACCACATGTTACCTGCAAAATCTCTTATTAAGTAATAAGAGAAGTTGTAAGGTGTTCCAAGTACGAGTGCTCGTATAGGTTCCATCAATCTAAGGGATACTTCATGATGATTGATGATCTTCATTGAGAAGCATGCACCCATTTGTGTGACCAGATATTGCCATGGCTTGATGAAGCCATGTTTGTTGATTGCTCATTGCGGGTTTACCGTATGGTAACCCATTTGCTCCAAGGTTTCTTCTATTTGTGCCCTTATGAATATCAGGACTTCATTATCATCATTGAGTTGTAGAACCGTCCTGATGATGGCTTCATTTAACAGAATTCTTTGATTGAGCACCACACTCTTGATAACCATCTGTCCGCTGTTCTCATATTCTGATATTGTTGCATTTTTCCAGAACATTTGAAGAATGTCTGGATGAACAATAATGTTGGCAGTGAGGGCATACTTCAAGTTACTCCCCATGATCATCTTCAGCACTGTTTGGCATCCTTCCCATTGAGGACCCTCTAGGTTGGTCCTCAATCAGAGGTTGTGATAAGGATGATAAGGAAGTGGGAAGCATTCAGCTTTGATGGTAGACATTTTTGTGAGTGTGATAAAATATGAGGTGAAGAAGAAGATGAAGCTTTTAATTTCTAGATTTTTCTTGTGTGAAGATGACAGTTTCAGCACAAAGTGGTGATCATTTATAGTAAACTTAAAATTTGCCATAAATGATATCTATCTACTTATAGATTTTGTTCACCACAATCTTTGTTATTTAATTAACTATCAGAAGGCAAAAGGTATATCAGAGATAAACTTCTTCTGCACTTCTCCTGCATTAGATGATTTAGGCGGCCATTTTCTTATAATATATCATGATTACCTACCAATATGTCACTTCAATCTCCTTAATATTGATGGGGTGTAATTAATGAAGGAGAGAGAAAGTTTCATACCCACTAACGATTTCCCGGAAATTTTCTTTTAAATGACGTTATCAGCACAAAGCAAAAAAATTTCCAGTAAAAAAAAACCAAAAAAAAAAAAAAAACTCCAAATTACAATCTATGAATTTGCTATCAAGAGATATGAATAAGAATGATGACATGCATGAATTTGTTCTAATGATCAATGATGATTCTGATAATCCATCATGTTTTTCTGATGAACCATCAAAATTTCTGTTGATATATCAGATTTTCTGATGATGCATCAGATTTTTTGATAATTTATCAGATTTTCTGGTGTTTTATCAGATATATGAGTTTTCTTTGGTTATCACTAAAACAGTTTATCAAGCATTTTTCTGGTAATAAGGTTATCTGAAAGACCTTTATCACAGAATTGACCACAACTTAGCAGATTGTACTTTAAGCCTTCAAAATAGGCTACTTTTTCTATGGTCAAGCATCCATACCTTATGCATCCATACCTTATGCATCCATATCCCATGATCCTCCCTTTTACTCCATTTCCAAAATTTACCATTTTACCCAGCTTTGAAACAAAGTTGCTGAGTAAGCTCCTGTCCCCAGTCATGTGCTTGGAGCTTCCTGAGTCGCAGTACCAGATCTGCTGCACATGATGGTCCTGAAATGGAAAAATTAGAGGGTTTTTGGTACCCAGGCTTGCTTGGGTACTCTTTCTGATGAGATTTTAATCAGATTATTTTCTCTTGATGGTCTTTCATCGGAATATCTGTTATATGCTGAGCCATAAACAGATTTTTCAATTTTCTTTTGGAGATGGTGTTGAACAAGCTTCAGTATGTCAACACACATACAAGATTTATCAGAATTTTCTGATATTCTTTCTTGTGATGGAATGAGTGGATAATTTTGAAAAGATGAGTGAACTGCTTCTGGAGTCTTTAAAGATTCTTTATTGCATTCACTTATTTTTGCTTTGAAGTTGGGTTTTTCAAAAGAGTATTCAGAACAGGTTGACTTGCAAGATTCAGAATCAGATTCTGATGAAAATTTATCAGAAATCTGATGGGTTGCTTTTACAAAGACAGTGGGTTTACTTTCTCTTGTTTTTACATATCCTAAACCCTCTCCTTTGTTCTTTAGTGTGGACTCAATGAAGTTTATGAATTCTTTAGCTTGTTGAAAACCTTTTACATTAATTTCTTTATCATTGATTTTCTTGTAAAGATCTTTTCTTTCATTTTCATAGACCTCAATTTTAGCTTTGTGATCTAACTTTCTTCTATGAGTAATTGGTTTTCAATTAAGATTTTATTCATGGTCCTTTGCAACTCATCAGATTTTTTACTATCTGATTGATGTTTATCTTACAGATTTAGAAAATCTGACATGAGCTTGTTTAGCTTGTGTTCAAGATCAAGATTATCTAAATTTACCTTTTGTCCTGATGTTTCTGGTAGGTCATTAGAAAGTGCCATCAGACAGAAATTAGCCATTTCTTCTTCTTCTTCTTCATCAGAAGAATCATCAGATAGCCATGTATCTGTCCCAGCAATTAAGCTGACTTGTTGCTACTTCTTTGCCTCTTCTAGCTTCTTCTCATAATAAGCAACATCCTTAAGCTTCTTTGTCTTGCATTCTGATGCATAGTGACCACTCTGCTTGCACTTGTAACACACAACTTCAGCCTTCCCTTTATCCTTAGATCTACATTCTTCCTTAGATCTAACATCCATCCTCCCTTTGTCACTTCTCTGGTATCTTTGGCCTCCTCCCTTCAACCTCTGCTCAAATGTTTTGGTGAGCAGTGCTATTGCTTCAGCAAAAGCTGAAAATCTGATGATGTATCAGAAATTTCAAGATTTTGGCTGTTTGATGGTTGTGGATCATTGGTAGGTGGTGTTCTTTGTGAGTTTGAGATAAGGGCTAAAGATCCCCCTCTTTGAATGGTTTCTTCAAATATTTCTTCCTCTCTAGGGACCAAGATGCTGTATAAGTCATGAAGACTCATATTTCCTAGTTCTAAGGTTGAGGACACAGTCATGGTTAGACTTCTCCATTCTCTAGGTAAAGCATCTAGAAATTTTATGTTTCTTTCATCATTTGATTTTGTTATACCAAATTTCTTTAGCTCGTTCAAAAGTTTTGTAAATCTTTGAGATGTTTCATTTAACCATTCATTAGGTAAACTTTTGAAGCTCTCATATGAGGAAACATTGTTTGTTCTCTTGTTTCTCTTCATCCTTTCTCCTCCTTTACAAAGATTTTCCAACTGATCCCATATTTCCTTAGCTGATGCACATGCATCAACTTGTGAAAATATGTCATTGGGGATAGCCATTATTAAAAGTGACTTTGCCCTTTCATCCTAGCCACCTTTTCCTTGTCTTCCGCGCTCCAGTTTATTTCACTTTTGGGAGCACGGGAGGCAGGGATTGCAGGTGATTGGTCAGTTGCTGGAATAGCTGGTATTTCAGTCATTGGTATATATGGACCCCTTTCAATGGATTGAAATAGAGCTTGGTCATGACCATTAAGGAAATTGACCATCCTGATTTTCCATTGGGGGTATTCCTCTCTAACCAGAGTCGGAGGTTTGGACATAGAACCAATGTTAAAAGCATTATTCCATGATTGAAAGCTTGCCATATTTAGAGAAAAGAAGATGAGCGATTGATCGTTTGAAAATAATTTATTCAATCTGCTCTGATACCAATTGTTGGTCCCAGTTTGGACTTAAAAACTTCTTTTCACGTAATATGACAAGTGATTTCAATAGATGTGAAAAAGATGTGCGGAAATGGAAATCAGACTTTCAAGAAACAAGACCTACCGAACTATTAAGTTTATATCACTTTGAAACAAAATGGTTTACAAGGTGATTGTAAGATTATTATTGTAACACCCCGAAAACGGGTTTGGTAATCAAACCCCGTTAATACTAATACACGGGTAAAATACCATTGGCGGAAAAGGTAACCCGGTAAATATTAGGATTTAAAATAAATAAACCTAATATTTAATAAAATGTGAATAAATGCTTTTAAGGAAATAAAGTTTATAAGAAGTCTGAATTAACGGGACTTAAAATAAACTGAGTCATAATTTCCCCGAACCCACTAAGTTAACTAGGAATATTTAACCTAGTTAATAAGAGGGAATAGTGTTAGAAATAGTTAGATTGTGGCCTACTTAATAACTAACTAAACTTGAGGGACCAAAGCTGCCAAAAATGAAACTTGTTTTATTAAAACATAAAAATCAACACATACCACACACTTAGTGTGTGTATATGTCGATCATCAGGAGAAGAAACAAGGGGAAACCCTTGTTCAACCTTAATCCATCAAATTGGAGGGCAAATCTAGACCTAAATCGATGCATGAACATGAATAAACGATCACCAAGTCTAGGGGATCGTAAGGTATGTCGAAATTTTGATATTAATGAAGTTGTGAAAATTTATGAACATCACAAGGTGCGAATTCTGTATGAATCATAGAAGTTATGGCTGAATTTGGGATGTATGATTGCTTAGGAACAAGCCCTAAGTGAAGATTTAGAATAAATTGCTATGATTTAGGTGTTAGGTTGAATTACCACACCTAGCTAAGTGGGTTTTGTTGATTTGACGAAATTGATGTTGTAGTAGTGTTTATAAATATCATACTAACTCGCATGAATGAACTACTTGAACAAATTAGGGGGTTTGTTAAGAGTTCATAAGTGATTAGAAGTGGGTCTTGACATAAGAGTTAAAATCATGATTATGATGACTAAAGTGTATACACGCTTATAATAATTGAAATTATATGTTGATTTATTATTACTTGAGGTTTGAAATGGATGACATGTTGGCTAATTCAGCGTCTCAAAAGAGGACGCTCACTAAATATTGATAATGTGTGTAATCGAGTCATGTGAACTTGATAGTGCATTCATATGTGTCAATTGGTGATATGACTTTTAAAAAGTCAAACCGACCTATGATAGGGTTCAATAAGAAAAGTAGTAAAAAGATTCATACGGTGTGAAGGTCATGATCTTGAATGACTAATCTAACCACCTTGTGGAAATTATATAATAGTTTGACGCTTAACAAGCTAGGTGGAAGCTTGGAAAGGAAGCGGGTCAAATAAATCAAGAATGGAGGAAAAGCATAATTCGGATGCAAGGTAAGTATAACTTACACTAGTCATATATTTTAGAATGTTCTTTTGTTGTATTGATTACGAATAAAACAAATGCCTAATTGAGGTATGGTGTTCCGGCGTGTAGTCATACGGAACAAGATATCCAAATAGGATAAGAAACCGCATTGATGGTTAAAAATGAGTTAAATCGGTAATTCGATCATGTTATGATGAATGAAACATGTACTTTTAAAGGTTACCATACAAGGTAAATCATGATAACCACTAAGGGTAAAATTGTAATTTGGTCACTCGTTGATAATAAGTGTTGGTTTTGAAAGATACTTATTTCGTAAGCCTTAATAGGCCAAAAAGCGTTAAGAGGTGAATTATAATTAAAACGACCATGTGGTGTAAACCGGAGCGAGTCGTGTAGACGAGATGGCAATAAGCTTCATCTCGCCAATATAATCGGTCATTTAGACCAAACGGGTCAAAAGGTGAAAATATCACTCTTTGACAATATCGACTAATGGTTTGTTGAGTTGTATGATTACAGAAATAATTATCGAGTGGATATTTACATCGCTATTACTTAGCAGCTATTGAGGCAAGGTATTTAAATGGGCCAATATAATGATCCGAGCCAGGTATGCATAATAGAATAACTCTCATTTAAACGTAAGGTTTAATGAGAGTTAATCGGAGTCTAAAATAGATTTTGGCTACTCTAATAGGTAAACCGAATGTTACAAACGATGGTCATTACGTTGGAAAGGCCTAATGACTTTTCAAACAAAATCATAGTTAAAAAGAGGGCTTATGGGTCAAACATGTATACAAAAATCTATCATCGTTAATGAAGGGCCAAAATGGACCAAAACGCCCTTATAAGTTAAACTGAGCAAACAACCCTTAAAGGTTGTTTGGAAACGAGTTTCATGATTAGATAAATACTTAGGATAAGTATAGAAGTTGAAAGATGTAATACGATAGTCAAATGGCTCTATTTGAGTCTTTGCCGTAAAATAATGGGTGGAGGGATAAAACTCGGTTTGTATAGGTTACCATAGTAAACCCACCATAAATACAGTTGTGGTGGAAAATTTTATGATAAGAAATGTAGTAATGTAATGCTAGAAGCAATCGAAAACAATTCTAAGCTTGAAAGTGCTTAAATACCCTTAACGGGTCAAAATAAGCATTTGAGTGTAAGCGGGTTTTAAATACGTAAGAAACTCGTGACTTGAACCTAATATGATAGGAGATATTGAAATTATGAATTTCATGAGTTTAGGGAGCATACAAACCTGTTTTTGTTTGATATATGCATGAATGGGTCAAAACAGCAAAACATGATGAACATACAGCAGCTACCGTAAGTTACGGTAGCTACCGTAACTTACGGTAGCAACTAAAGTTGTTACGCTGGTTTTATGCTGCATTACAGCAGTCCCTGAATACCCAGTGGCTACCGTAACTTACGGTGGCTACCGTAAGTTACGGTAGCGCCCAATTATTTTTGTTGAGTTTTGTTTCGCGAACCCGTTGAACAAGTTTTAAACCGCGTATGACTAAAATCATTTCTTGTTTATGGAATGTAGGTTGCCTAGTAGTACCGGATGACGATCGGACCCGATGAAGAACCGAACACGATCAAGAATCAAGCTTCCGCAAATAGTTTCGTCGTCCCGTTTTAAACGGCGAATTAAACTACAAAATGTTGGAATGTTTTATTTAGTAAAATGTTTTAACAAACTCGCATTTTTAAGTGTAACTTTAATCTTAATACACTATTATAATCGAAATTTATAGGATAATTGATTAAAATGGACTTAGGGTGTTACAATTATCTAATACAAATGAATACTTGAATTCTGCGGGTGAGAGGGCAATGGAGTTTGTAGTATGTATTGAATGCTAAGCTTAACTCAATTGTCTTCTGCTTGGTGAGCCTTGTATTTATAGAAGGCTGGATACATGAATAAACATTTGTTTATTCATGTAAAGGTCCTGCAAAAAGTAACAATTTGACATATTCATTGAATCCAACATTCAAGTTGCCTTTGTCATCATGAGATCCAATAATGTCAACTTGCTTCGGTTAGTGTTGCAGGATAGAGCAGATTTTTAGACAAGTGGGGTTTTCATCAGAATTTTTGATAAACCATTTCATCAGAAATTCTGGTGAACAAATCATCAGAAAATCTGATGATCAGAATCATCAGAAACTGATGGTATTTCATCAGAAATAGCATCAGATCCATCAGAAATGGCCTTCTCTGATAATCTTCTTCATCTCTTGATCAACTTGTGATTCTTTGAAGTAGATGTTGTTCATTTCAGTTGTCCTATCAGATCTTCTTCTTCTTGTTGTGATCTTCAGGACTGTTGTCTTCTTCATAGATCAAGTTTGATATGATTTTCTTCAATACTTACAAATAAAGTTTCCTAACAAATACTCATGAGATACCGTCAAAGAACAGGATATCGACTGTGGGGGCCTAGGATATGCTCCAGGATATGGCCAGAATCACCAAGCTGGTAACTTTTCTAATAATACCAATACTCTTGCTGCTAACAATCTTGGATCTTCGTAGGATGCAGGTGTAACATCGGCACTGTCTAGAGAACTCCAGAAGCTGAAGGATATGATATCAAGTGTACCTGGGGTAGTGCAGCCTATACCAGAAGTATATAAAGATAGTCACAAGATATCTCGGTTTGCTTATACTATCTGTGATGTTGAAATCCCAAAAAGATTCCAAACTCCCAATATGAAGCTTTATGATGGGATGACGGATCCTGAAGAGTATATTGCCCAGTATAGGGAGAGGATGGAGATTAACCCTATCTCGCCAGATCTTAAAGAAGCATGCCTATGCAAGGGCTTCGGCTCCACTTTAACAGGATCAGCCTTGAAATGGCTTCTAAATGTTCCGCCTCATTCAATTACATCCTTTACTCATTTAGTTAATTTGTTTAACACTCAGTTTTCTTGTCGTAGAAGCTTTGAAAAACTAACAAGTGACCTCTACTGATAACACAGGGACCTCAAGAATCCCTAAGGGATTATGTGAACAAATTCAGCAGGGAATCCTTGGATATCCCACACCTTAATGTTGCTACAGCAGTACAAGCATTCAAGACAAAAGGATTCCCACTTTTATCAGGATCTTGTGATGAATCCTTGCAGGAACTTGGACGAAGCTCGCGACAGGGCTTTGAGATATATCAGGCTTGATGATGATAAGAAAATGAAGAGAGGATGAATGCATCCTCAACATATGAGTCAACAAATAGGAAGCCAGAATCCTCGTATAAACCGTACCACTCTAGGTCGTATGGTAAAAATGACAACAAGAAAGTAAATGCTGTCGAGGATGAGTATGGAGAAGAATATCCCGAGTTATCAGAATATTGTTTTTCGGTTAATATTCATGAACTAATGTATACCATGCAAGGTTTAGGAGATAAAGCAAGATGGCCAAGGAAGAATCAACAAAAGGCTGATTGGAAGGATAAGTCAAAATGGTGTGCCTTCCACGAAGACTTTGGGCACGTAACAGAGGATTGCATAGCCTTAAGGAAGGAGATAAGTTACTTGCTGAGCAAAGGCTATTTGAAAGATCTTCTGGGTAGGAAGAAGAATAAGGGTCAGGATACTGACAAGGATCCTGAACGAGCAGCATCACCTCCACCAGATGCCAAGATAATCAATTTCATATCTGGAGGATCCGATATATGCGGAACCTCTTATTCTGCAGCTAAAAGGCATGCTAAGGAGGCTAAGGCAAAAACAGGAGACAAACCAACAAGGATGAAAAAGCTTACAAATGACAAAGTGATAACATTCAACAGTGATGACCGGAATAACATCTAGGATCCTCACCATGATGGTCTGGTAACTACTTTATATATTGCTAACCATTTTGTATGTAGGATATTGGTAGACAATGGCAGCTCGGTCAACATCATCGAGTTGGAAACCCCGAAGAGAAAGAACATCCAAGAAATGGAGATCACCTTGAAGTCCACTGTGCTTGTAGGGTTCAGTGGAGAAGCAAAGAATACTGTTGGAGAGATAAAGCTGCCCGTATATGTTGAAGGTGTAAACTCGATGCAACGGTTTTGTGTTATGGATTCGTTATCCTGCTATAATATTATATTAGGCAGGCCATGGATCACGATATGAAGGTTGTACCTTCCACCTATCATCAGTGTGTCAAGATTCCTACTCCTTGGGGGGGGGGGGGTAGTTAAAGTAGAAAGTGACCAACAGGAGGCGAAGGAATGCTACTCCTCTTCAATGAAGGCCTCAACAAAATCCTGGGCAGGATAGCTGTCGCAACCCCCGATCCCTAATCCCGGGGAACAGGCGGCCGCGAGCCAGTTTCAGTGGTATCGCGTATTGTCAAATTTGGCAGCGGAATTTACATCAGGACCGTAGTTAGGAAATATTTTATCAGAGTAAAATACAACATATTATATAAATAAACATGTTGGGATAAAACCCAAGTTTTTATTACAAACTGATTTATAGGGATAAATCCCATTTTATTTGAATTAAAACGCCTTCTGTGTTTAGGTAACTTTTATAGCCACTTTTCCAAGCCTTCAGTGCTGTCCAGCTGGCTTCTAACTGGCTTTCACACTGTGTTACCTGAAATGCGTTTTAAAAACATTTGTCAGTGAGAAATACTGGTGAGTGAATCCCAGTTTAATCAAGGAACATCAATTTAATTTAAACAATATTGAGAGCGATTACAATGTTTATATCTACCCAATTACTCATTCAGTACTATCAATCCTGACTGGTGGGTCATATTACACATTGGCTAACTCTTCGTCTAATGGTAACGTGTTCCACATTTTCTTGCAGACCTTGCAGAAAGGTGCAGAGGTAGAACCCATATTCCTACGATTGTAATTCCCAAAACGGAATTCTTGAGTAAGCCTCTGGGTTAGGTTTCTCCTCTGTTCTTCTTCTCTAGTACGGATTAACTCATCTGTCAAGGTATTCGCTAGTTCTACAGCTTCTTCTATAGTTTGAGGTCTAGCTACTTTGACTACATGTCTAATCTCTCTAATTAATCCCCATATGTAACGGGAGATTAATACTGGTTCTGGTGATGCAAGGGTTGGTACTATTCTAGCATATTCAAAGAATGTGGTAGTATAGCCCTTACTATCTACCCCAGTCATTCTTAAGTTTAGGAATTTATTTGCTATCTGTTCCTTTTCATTGGGAGGGCATAATTTCCTTTCTACCATATTCTTAAATTCTTCCTATTCCATGTTGTATATCTTATCACTTCCTCTTGACTGGAGGATGGTGTTCCACCATTCTAAGGCTAAGTTCTTAAACATATTAGAAGCAAACATTATCTTATCTTCTTTAACACATTTGCTTATTTTTAAAACAGCCTCAGTCTTTTCTATCCAGCGTAGAGCTCCAATGGGTCCTTCATTGCCGAGAATTCTATTGGTTTGCAGGACCAGAATTCCTTGTAAGAGCAACCATAAGGCATGGTTCTTCTTCTTTTGGGAATGGGCACCTGAAGTACGGGTCCATTGTTCACGCTGTTTTCTGGTTCAATTGGTCGCTTACTGCTATATTTACTTTTATTATTCACTTCTTGAACAGTTTGAATAATAAATGGCATTGCATCTATGATTCCTTGTGCCACTATGTGTTGAACGGCACTATTATCCATTTGGTTTCCATTGTTATTGATGCTCGGATTCTCATTAACCATGTTAATGTTACTCTGGTTATCGTTATTCAGGTTATCTTGATTTCCTTCGTCGGCCATCTAAATTTTAAACAGTTATCCCGTATTAATATCACAAAATAATATTAATATAGTCAATCACATGACACGCAATTTTGGTCAAAAGCGTCGATCATTGCGACTTTACTCTATTTCCATATACTAGGTATCTATTACACACCAGTACTGAAATAAAGATTACAAGACCAACTGAAATAAAATTATACTAATAGTAGTAGGCATCCATACACACATATTTTATCTTATTATTATTATTATTATTATTATTATTATTATTATTACTACTACCGTTTTACCATCACATTCATGGATATGGATTCATCCAGAAATCCATATTGCGCTCGTCATACTTCCAGACTAGTCGCTCTCCCACCTGTCGCATTCTCTCACTACTCTCTAGAATTTCCTCACCAAAAGTCCTAAGTTCTTGTACGTTTTCTGCACTCATTGGGGGTGCATGTTCTAGGACTGGGTTCGGAATCTGGGGTGCGGGTTCCTGGTATGGGGGTGTAGGTGCCTGGAATCGGTAAGGATCTTCTAAAATCTCCCTAATGTATTCATTGTGGTAATAGGGATCTCTGGGATCCATACCTGGGTAGGCTCCTATGTTCTGCATGGGTGTGTCTTCATGTATCGGGTAACGTTGCACATAGTCCCTAACTTCATCCCACCAGGGATCATAATTTGGGTCTAGGGGGTTTGGTGCTGGTGCCCTAGGTATTTCTTCTGGATTGAATTCATGCATTTCTACTTGATTTTCAGGGTTTTCTATCTCCATGGGTTGGTCAGGGATTGGCAGTTGTGGTTGAGGTGCTATTATTTGCTCCAGATTAGGGTCAGCTGCAGTGGGGGCTAGGATATGGATATTAGCTATACCCCTATTTATCATGTCCTGGGCATAGGCATCTGTTTCTCTCTTGGCTGCTGCTAGTGCTCTCTGGTCTTGTAACTTTTTCATACGTTTTATACGTTTGTGCGCTCCTCGATTGAACCATCCCCTCTTTTTCTGAGGAAATGGCTCTTCTGACTGAGCCTTAAACACAAAGATTCCTTCTTCCGTATCAGCAGAGTACCCTGAGAGGGCAGGCTGAGAAGAGGAGGTGCCTTCGCTTCTAGGCGAACCAGACAATTGACGATACACGTCAGATGGTCCTTGGTCACTCATACTGTAAACTAACAGATAGTCCAATAACACATAATAATAAATACAGTTATGCACGTATTTCCGTAATTTATTTCCTAACATATTGAATTTTGATGTCAGCAGAACACTTTTGTGGCTGAATCAGTGGCTTAGCTCTGATACCACCTTCTGTCGCAACCCCCGATCCCTAATCCCTGGGAACGGGCGGCCGCGAGCCAGTTTCAGTGGTATCGCGTATTGTCAAATTTGGCAGCGGAATTTACATCTGGACCGTAGTTAGGAAATATTTTATCAGAATAAAATACCACATTTTATATAAATAAATATGTTGGGATAAAACCCAAGTTTTTATTACAAACTGATTTATAGAGATAAATCCCATTTTATTTGAATTAAAACGCCTTCTTTGTTTAGGTAACTTTTATAGCCACTTTTCCAAGCCTTCAGTGCTGTCCAGCTGGCTTCTAACTGGCTTTCACATTGTGTTACCTGAAACGCGTTTTAAAAACATTTGTCAGTGGAAAATACTGGTGAGTGAATGCCAGTTTAATCAAGGAACATTAATTTAATTTAAACAGTATTGAGAGCGATTACAATGTTTATATCTACCCAATTACTTATTTATTACTGTCAATCCTGACTGGTGGGTCATATTACACATTGGCTAACTCTTCGTCCAATGGTAACGTGTTCCACATTTTGTATACAAAACCCCGAACATACCGATAGTATCGTAGAATTACAAAGACTCAATCACTGCTTAATAGCATTGTAAAACATTTAAGGTTTTGCAAAAACAGTTTACAAAAAGGAGATTACTCACATTGCTATCTTAGATTATCCTTTAGGGTTTCCTGGTGACAATCTATAATTTACATAAACGCACACGCGTTAGTATAATAACCCATTTTAACATTAGTAATACCCTCCCCGAGACGGCATTCCAACGACTACGTCGGGCAGAACCACGACAGCCGTTACGTAACCCTAGATCAATCGGGTAGCGTATCTAATACGTATCGAGGGGTTATAATACTTACAACGGAGCAGAACTTCGTTATTTAGGGGGGGTATAATACCCGATTATATTGCCTAATATCAGAAATTGAGATTGAGAAATAATTTTTGAATGATTTCGACTGAGATCCTATGGCTCCTTTATATAGTTGCTGAGTCTGGTTCTCTCGCGGCCCGCGTAAAACAAGACAGGGGCTTACGCGACTCACGTCAATCCCCGGTCAAACCGTAGCTGATCCTGGTCAGTGTCAAGACTTACCACGATGATGACACGTGTCATCACCGGGCTGCGCCATCTTTCTGATCTCACCCGGCCCGCGTTAACTAACGGGGGTCTTACGCGGCCCGCCTAAACTTAAAAATCAAAGATATAAGGTTTTAACCTATAAACTGTCCGCGTAAGGGTTGAGGTGGGGTTTACGCGGCCCGCCTTAACTTAATATTTCTTGTTTTATTTTTATTTTTAATTCTATATTGTATTTCGGGCTCGGTTTTCACATACGGGTTGTATTTAAAGACATATAGAGATATTTTAAAATATATTAGGGTGTCAGAAATATTATGACGGTGTCAGTTTTATTGAGGATTGTTATAATAGCCATTAAGGATACAAGCCCAAGATATCGTGGAAGCTTTGGAGCATGATGTTAAGAAAGTTATCCTCGATGAGAATAATCCGGGTATCTCGGTGATTGTAGGGGTCAATATCCTGATATCCCTCAGGATATTGAAAAACAGCTTACTAACTTTTTGAAATGCAGGATGTCCACATTTGCATGGAAACACGAAGACATGACAGGTATATCAAAAGATATCATAACTCACATACTTGGAATTGACAAGTCTTTCAGGCATATTCAACAAAAGAGAAGAGAATTTGCTCCTGAAAGGAATGCATTATTCAAGAATAGGTTGAAAGGCTGTTGAAGTCCAAGATGATTAGGGAAGTCAAGTTCCCTAAGTGGCTAGTAGACGTGGTGGTGGTCCAGAAGAAGAATGGGAAGTGGAGAGTTTGTGTAGACTACACAGACCTCAATAAAACTTGTCCTAAGGACCCGTTCCTATTACCTTATATCGATTCGATGGTAGATGCAACTGCTAGGCATGAAATGCTGACTTTCGTGGATGCATCCTCCGGATTTCAACAAACCCAAATGGAACCATCTGACCAGGAAGACACAACATTCATGACACCCACAGGTATATATTGTTATACTGCCATGCCCTTTGGTTTAAAAAAATGCAGGTGCAACACATCAGAGGCTGGTCAATATGATGTTCAAGGATAAGCTGGGGGACACAATGGAAGTATATATTGATGATATGGTGGTTGTTATGGGTGGTTTTCTGTTCATATATCCTGGACAATATTCTGACTATGTGTCTTTTTTTTGTGATCAGGATACCAGATCAGGATATTGGTAACATCCTTACACAGTATCCTTGTAATGACTAATTAATTCACGTGCAGATTAATGAAGCGTGTCTATAACGTTCGAGTGGACTTGTTCTCCAGAAGACTCGGGCTAATTTGTTGAAATAGGAACGTTGAAGCCGGAAGACGTGGACTACAACGTTCACAAAGGGAATATTCGCTATATCCCGGATTTATAGGCTAGTTTGTTAGTTTTGTTTTACTATAAATAGGATTGATCGGATCAGATAGAACACACACTCTTTTCGAACACTCTTGCTCTCTAGCTGCAATCACTCACAATACACTTACACTTGTACTTGTATTCGAATCTCATTGTAACACTTAGTCGATCCGTATCGTATCCTGCACTGTATCCTGATATTTGAAGTAATAAGAAAAACAAGGCAGCTGCGATTATCAGCTCCCGAGGTTTTGTACCAGCGATCTAAATTGATCAAGGGCTTTCCTCGTATATCCTGCGTCACCCTTTACCTTTTTGCTCATTGTTTGATTGTAGGTACAACTCGATATCCTGAGCCGTATCCTGAAAACTGTTTTTGTTAATAACTTAATCAGAATATTTTTTACAAACACTTCTAGCACACTACCTCACTTAACTAATTTGATCACTTAATTTCTTCGGTAATTTTTGACCAAAAAAATTTGGCGCCATCCGTGGGACAAGTGGTGCTATTTCTACTAAAGCTTTTGCAAAATCAGTACTTGGTTTTCTGTTTTCAAAACTTTTTGCCACACTATTTTCAATGGTCTCAAGATCAAACATGAGCTCATCTACCGTGCCTGCCACAACCTCTGCAACAATTGGTTCGATGCTTCCACCACCTCTAAGGATGCAAGCCTCTTCACAGCCTCAAGATCTTTCAAGAGGAACAGAAACTCATGTGGCTCAGGATGTTATCCCCACTCGAAATATTCAAGGATCTGCTGTCTCAGGGGGTATTCCTATTTTGGCTTCTAATGATGAAATTCTGACTTTGTTTGGCAGTATACAAGATAAGATGAAGCAACAGCAGGAGACCAACCAGATGCTGATGAGAGAGATACAACTCTTGAAATCCAGCTCAAGCAGGCCTGCTGAGGATACCGTCACTCCCTTGCAACCTAGGGCTTTGAACTTTAGTTCGGAAGTATATGCCAAGGATAACAGGGGCAATATTGTGCGTAGCCATACTCAGAATCATACTCCTGAGATACCCTCTTCGGTCTGGGTGCAACTGTGAGAAGCTCAGGATATGCTTCAGGATAAGGCCAGAATCCTCAGAATGGTAATGTGTCTAATAATACTAATAATCTTGTTACTAACGGTCCTGGGTCTTTGCAGGATGCAGGTATGACGTCACCATTTTCTAGGGAGCTTCAGAAATTGAAGGACATGATATCCAGTGTACCTGGGGTGGTCCAGCCAATTCCAGAAGTATCCCAAGATAGCCACAGGATATCCCAATTTGCATATCCTATTTGTGATGCTGAAATCCCAAAAAGATTTCAAACCCCCAACATGAAGCTCTATGACGGAACCACGGATCCTGAAGAGCATATTACTCAATATCGGGAAACAGATGGAAATTAATCCTATCCCCCCAGATCTCAAGGAAGCATGCCTCTGCAAGGGTTTTGGTTCTACTTTGACAGGATTGGACTTAAAATGGCTCTTAAATGTTCCACCACATTCAATTACATCATTTGCTCATTTAGTGAATTTGTTTAATAGTCAATTTTCTTGCAGTCGAAGTTCTGAAAAACTAACCAGTGATCTCTACAGGATACTTCAAGGACCTCGGGAATCCTTGAGGGATTATGTGAACAAGTTTAGCAGGGAATCTCTCGATATCCCACACCTTGATGTTGCAACAGCTGTGCAGGCCTTCAAAATGGGATTGCAAAAGGATTCCCAATTTTATCAGGATCTTGTAATGAATCCTTGCAGGAAACTAGATGAGGCTCGAAACAGGGCTCTAAAATATATTCAGGTGGAGGATGACAAAAAGATGCAAGAGAGGATGAATTCATCCTCAACCTATGAATCGACTAACAGGAAGCCACCATATCGCTCTAAGCCATATGGAAGGAATGACAGCAAGAAAGTGAATGTTGTTGAAGACGAGGATCCTGAGGAGTATCCTGAGTTGTCAGAATATTGTTTTTCTGTTAATATACCTGAACTGATGTATGCTATGCAGGGTTTTGCAGACAAAGCGAGGTGGCCTAGGAAGAACCAACAAAAAGCTGACTGGAAGGATAAATCCAAGTGGTGTGCCTTCTATGAGGATTTTGGACATCTTACGGAGGATTGCATTACTCTGAGGAAGGAAATAAGCTATCTCCTGAGCAAAGGATATCTGAAGGATCTCCTGGGAAGAAAGAAGAATAAGGGTCAGGATACTGAGAAGGATCCTGAACGAGCAGCATCACCTCCTACGGATGCCCAGATAATTAACTTTATTTTAGGAGGATCCGATATCTGCGGGACCTCTTATTCTGCAGCAAAAAAACATGCAAAGGAGGCTAAGGCAGAAAGGGGAGATAAGCCAAACAAGACGACAACCCTCACAACCGATAAAGTGATAACATTTGACAGCGTTGACAGGGATACTGTCCTGGATCCCCATCATTACGGTTTGGTAATAACTTTATATGTTGCTAATCACTTTGTGCGCAACTTACTGGTGGATAATGGCAGCTCCGTAAGCATTATTCAGCTAGAATCGCTGAAAATCTACTGTACTTGTCGGGTTCAGTGGTGAGGCCAGAAATACTGTGGGAGAAATAAAGCTACCAGTATATGTTGAAGGGGTCAACTCAATGCAACGCTTCTGTGTCATGGACTCCTTATCCTGCTACAATATTATATTGGGTAGGCCATGGATCCATGATATGAAGGCTGTACCATCAACCTATCATCAGTGTATCAAGATCCCTACCCCTTGGGGGGTTGTCAATGTGGAAAGTGATCAACAAGAAGCGAAGGAGTGTTATTCTACTTCAATGAAATCCTTAACAAAACCTAAAGCAGGATAGAAATTAAAGATGCGAGCCCAGGATATCATGGAGGCTTCAGAGCAGGATGTTAAGAAAATTATTCTGGATCAGGATAATCCAGATATCTCGGTGCTCGTAGGAACCAATATCCCTCGGGATATTGAAGATCAATTGACTAACTTTTTGAAATGCAGGATGTCAACATTCGCAAGGAAACATGAGGATATGACAGGTATTTCCAAGGATATTATAACTCACAAGCTCGGAATTGACCGGTCTTTCAAGCCTGTCCAACAGAAACGAAGGAAGTTTGCTCCTGAACGGAATGCGATCATTCAGGAAGAGGTTGAAAGATTATTAAAAAGCAAGATGATTAAGGAAGTCAAATTTCCCAAATGGCTAGCAAATGTGGTTGTGGTGTAAAAGAAAAATGGGAAATGGAGAGTTTGTGTAGATTACAAAGACTTGAACAAAGCGTGTCCTAAAGACCCGTTCCCTCTGCCTCATATCGACTCAATGGTGGATGCTACTGCCTGTCATGAAATGTTAACATTCATGGATGCATCCTCAGGATTCCAGTAAATACAAATGGAACCTTCGGACAAGGAGGATATTGCTTTCATGACACCAACAGGTATTTATTGTTATACTTCTATGCCTTTTGGTTTGAAAAATGCAGTTGCAACATACCAGAGATTGGTGAACATGATGTTGAAAGACAATCTAGGGGACACCATGGAGGTATACATTGATGATATGGTGGTAAAATCTAAGAAGGCTGAGGATCATCTCCAGGATATTGAAGGAGCATTCAATATCCTAGACCAGTACAACATTAAACTAAATCATGTCAAATGCCATTTTGGAGTGGGGGCAGGAAAGTTTCTAGGATACATGGTGACTAAAAGGGGGATCGAAGCAAGCCCGGAACAGATTAAAGCTATCTTGGATATCAACTCACCTTCAAACATGAAAGATGTACAAAGATTAATAGGGCGAGTAGCAGCACTAAACAGGTTTATATCAAGATCCTCGTAAAAGTGCAAGGAATTCTACGATATCCTGAAGAAGAATAAGAAATTCGAATGGAGAGAGAAGCATGAAGCAGCCCTGCAGGAATTGAAGCAGTATCTTTCAAGTGCACCTCTGTTGATGAAACCCAAGGATGCTGAACCATTATCCTTGTATCTTGTAGTATCAGGGAATGCAGTAAGTGCTGTCCTGGTAAAGGATCACGAAGGTCAGCAGTATCCTGTCTATTAGGTTAGAAAAAGTTTATTAGATGTTGAAACTAGATATTCTCATTTAGAAAAATTGATATTGGCCCTAGTTATGGCATCGACAAAGCTTAGACATTATTTTGAGACACATAGGATTCATGTTAAAACTAATTTTCCTGTTAAAAATGTGCTTAGGAAACCCGAGATGTCAGGAAGGATGGCAAAGTGGTCAGTAAAATTAAGTGCCTATGATCTAGTATATGAACCTAGAAATGCCATAAAGTCTCAGGCCTAGCTGACTTTGTGGCTGATTTTAGTAGTGATATTCAAAATGAAGTAGACCTAGAAGTACAACAGCTAGGAGAAAACTTAGAATCCTGGACATTATATACTGATGGTGCATCTAATGTGAGAGGTGTAGGATTAGGTATACTACTAAAATCGCCACAGGGGGACATATTACCCCAGGCTATTAGGTTTGAATTTCCTGCCACTAATAATGAAGCAGAATATGAAGCTTTGATTGTAGGATTAGAGTTGGCTAGAAATATGAATATTAAAAGTTTACAAGTATTTGTTGAATCCTTGTTAATTACTAATTATTTTAATGGATCCTTTGTAGTAAAAGGTGAGAAGTTAATCGAGTATCTCGAAATTCTCAAAAAATTAGCAGGATATTTCGATGTTTTTACACTTGGACAGGTACCAAGAGAGGATAATGCTGAAGCAGATGCATTGGCAAATCTAGGATCATCAGTCAGGATACCGGAGGGCACCCAAATACCAATACTACATATCCTATATCCTGTAGTGGATATTCTCAAATCTCAGAATAATGAAGTAGTAAGTATCCAGGGTCCTGATGATGAATATCCTGAGGGGGATCCTAAGTCCTGGACGACTCCAATCATGTATTATCTCAAAGAAGGACACATCCCAAAGGATGAGAATCCTAAGGCCTTTAGAATGAAGGTATCGCGATTCACTATTATAAACGATGTTTTGTACAAGAAATATCTTGCAGGACCATACCTGAGGTGCTTGGAAGATCCTGAAACTAAAGGAGTGCTTCAGGATATACACGAAGGGGATTGTGGTAACCATACCGGGGGCATATCATTATTCTCAAAGGTGTTAAGAACAGGATACTATTGGCCGACGATGAGGAAACATGCTGTAGAATATGCTTGAAGATGTAATGCATGTCAAAGGCGCAGTAATATATTACATCAACCTGCTGAACCACTATATCCCATTGCTTCCCTTTGGCCATTCATGAGGTGGGGGATGGACATAGTGGGAAAATTGCCAAAAGCTCCAGGAGGAAAAGTCTTTATGCTGGAAATAACTGATTATTTCTCTAAATTGGTTGAAGCTGAAGCATTTGTTCAAGTCAGAGACCAAGAAGTAGTATCCTTCATAAAAAGGAATATCCTGACCAGGTTTGGGGTACCAGCTGAGATAATTTGTGACAATGGCTCTCAGTTTATCAATTAGAGAACAACCGATTTTTGTAAGAGTTGGGGAATTAAGATGATTACATTTACTCTGGTACATCCTCAAGCAAATGGGCAAGCAAAATCCTCAAACAACATAATAGTCAACAAATTGAAAAAAAAAAAGATTAGGAGCTAAAAAAGGAAGATGGGCAGAAGAATTACCCTTTTTTTTGGGCCGATAGGACAACGGTGAAAAGTGCAACTGGGCAAACCCCATTTTCCTTAGTATTCGGAGCAGAGGCAGTAATCCCGACAGAGATGGTGATACCCACAACAAGATCCAACCTCCGGGATCCTTAGAAGAATCCTGAAGCCCTATGTCAAGAATTGGATACTATTGATGAAACAAGGGTTGAGGCAAAGTTGAGATTGGCAGCATACCAACAGAGGATATACAGAGCATACAACAAGAACCTAAGGACTAGAAGATTTCAAGTTGGAGAATGGGTATTAAGGAAGGATTTTCAGAATACTATTAATCCTGCTGATGGAAAGTTAGCTCCTAAGTGGGAAGGACCTTATGAGATTGAATCGGAATCCGGAAAAGGAGCATACCGGCTTAAGAATATGGAGGGGGATATACTACCAAGATCCTGGAACGCCATACACCTCAAAGCCTATTTCAAGTTAGTTTAGAATTTAATTTCTAACTCAAGATGGTATGAATTCTATCTCTTTTAAATATAATTCTATTTTATTTGAACCCAATACTAACTTAAGCATCAGAGGGGTGTTAGCCAGGCTAACACCCATCTTAGTTTAAGGTTGTTTTGCAGAATATGCTTCGGGATATGACTCCAGGATATACACTCAGAATAATTCGAAGGATTAGAGGATTGGCCCCCTTTTTCACGATTAAGGGATCTTGATCCCTTCAGAGGTTTAAAGGTATTCATCTTTCTCCCGAATTGGGTTTAAAAACCCCGCCTGGAGTGCAAGTTATCAGGGATAGTTCAAGATAGCGGGATCAGTCCATGTAAAAGTGGCTGACAATTTCGTTATTATTGGCTATATCTTGGATCCTAAAGGTATATAAGGATTGATCACCCTCTCTCGCGAAAAGGTATTTTCATACTCTCGAAGGTTTAAAGGTTTTCACCTTTCTCAGTCTTGGAGTTTATACACTCCCGCCCATAGAACACAAAAATTTGGGATTTTCCCCAGTATGATCAGGGTTTATCCCCAGAATATTAAGGATCTATATCTAGGATATTTAGGGTTTATCCCCTGTGATACTAAAAGTTATACATAACTGTGAAATCAGTTGTGATCACAAGAGTTCCTAAGTATTTGACAATGACATGAACAAGGGACATTCCTACTAAGGCATTGTGAAAAGCTCCAGGGATCAGGTTTGGGCCTAGTCCACTAAGTATCCCAAACTGGGGACATCTACGATGGAAAGCTTGAAAAAGGATGGAAGTTTAAGGATAGGATTGTACTCTGTATCTGGTATTGTTATGTGTGAAATTCTGAGCCCATATCCTGGATAGTATCTTGAATTATATCTTGATTACATAATATGTGTTCATAACCAGGATGCTGAATCAGGATATTTGTAACATCTTGATACTGTATCCTGAGGATTACTAACGGATTGTGTGCAGGAGTACAAGCTCAAGTTTCCAACGTTCATGAAGACCTCTTCCCCTGAAGAATCGGTCCAAGTTGTTCGAAGAAGAACGTTGAGGCCGCTTTACTTGGTCTCCAACGTTAACTAGGGAATATTCGATGGCATCCCCCAATTATAGGAGATTTTTTTTTTCATTTTATAGCTATAAATATACTGATAAACCAGATCGAATAGATCATCACACTCACTACTCTTGAGCTCTCATACTTTTTCTCGCAACTCTCACTTTCTGAAAAATATTGTAACACTTAGCAACGATTTGGTCAATATCCTTCACTGTATCCTGACATTTGAAGTAATAAGAAGAACAAAGCAGCTGCGATTGTCAGCTCCTGAGGTTTTGTGCCGGCGATCTAGATTGATCAAGGGCTTTCCTCGTACATCTCATGTCACCTTTTACTTTTTGCTCACTGTTTGATTATAGATATAGCTCAATATCCTGAGCTATATCCTGAAAGCTGTTTTTACAAACGACTAAACCAGGATATTTTCGATACACATTCTTAGCACACTACCTCACTTAACTAATTTGATCACGAAATTGCTTAGGTAATTTTTGACCAAAACAATTTGGCGCTCACCGTGGGGCAAGTGGTGCTATTTCTACTAAAAGCTTTCATAAAATCATTACTTGGTTTTCTGTTTTCGAAAATTTTTGCCACACTATTTTCAATGGCCTCAAAATCAAACATGAGCTCTTCTACCATGTCTGCTACAACCTCTGCAACTATTAGTTCGGTGCTTCAACCACCTCCGAGGACACAAGCATCTTCACAGCCTCAGGCTCCTCCAAGAAGGACCGAAATTCATATGGCTCGGGATATTATCCCCACTCAGAATGTTCAAGAATCTGCTGCCTCAGGGAGAACTCCTGTTTTGGCTTCTAATGATGAAATTCTAACTTTGTTTGGTAGCATACAGGATCAGATGAAGCAGCAACAGGAAACAAATCAAATGCTGATAAGAGAAATACAGCTCTTGGAGTCCAGTTCGAGTTGGCCAGCTGAGGATATTGTCACTCCCCTGCAGCCAAGAGCATTGAACTTTAGTTCAGCAGTGTATACTGAGGATAACAGGGGCAATATTGTGCCTAGCCATTCCCAGAGTCATACTCCTGAGATACCCTCTTCGGTTAGGGTATCAACTGTGAGAAGTTCAGGATATGCTCCAGGATATGGCCAAAATCCTCAGACTGGTAACATGTCTAATAATACTAATACTCTTGCTACTAATGGTATCGGATTTTTGCAGGATGCAGGTATGACATCAGCACTTTCCAAGGAGCTTCAGAAGTTAAAGGACATAATATCCAGTGTACCTGGGGTAGTCCAGCTTATCCCAGAAGTATCCCAGGATAGCTACAAGATATCTCGATTTGCATATCCTATATGTGATGCTGAAATCCCTAAGAGATTTCAAACCCCTAACATGAAGCTCTATGACGGAACCACGGATCCTGAGGAGCATATTGCTCACTATAGGGAAAGAATGGAAATTAACCCTATCCCTCCGGACCTTAAGGAAGCTTGCCTCCGCAAGGGTTTTGATTCTACTTTAACAGGATCAGCCTTAAAATGGCTCTTAAACGTTCCTCCTCATTCAATTACATCATTTGCTCACTTAGTCAATTTATTTAACACTCAATTTTCTTGCAGTCAAAGTTTTGAAAAACTAACCAGTGATCTCTACAGGATAACTCAGGGACCTTAGGAATCCTTAAGAGATTATGTGAATAAGTTTAGCCGGGAATCCTTAGATATCCCACATCTTGATGTTGCAACAGTTATGCAGGCTTTCAAGATGGGATTGCAAAAAGATTCTCAATTTGACCAGGATCTTGTAATGAATCCTTGCAGGAACCTGGATGAAGCTCAAATCAAGGCTTTAAGATATATTCGACTGGAGGATGACATAAAGATACAAGAGAGGTTGAATTCATCTTCAGCCTACGAATCAACCAACAGGAAGTCATAATCCTCGTACAAGCCATATCGCTCTAAGCCATATGGCAGGAATGACAGCAAGAAAGTGAATGCTGTTGAAGACGAGGATCCTGAGGAGTATCCTGAATTGTCAGAATATTGTTTTTCTGTTAATATACCTGAACTAATGTATGCTATGCAGGGTTTGGGAGACAAATCAAGGTGGCCTAGGAAGAACAAAGCTGATTGGAAGGATAAATCCAAATGGTGTGCCTTCCATGAGGATTTCAGACATGTTACGGAAGATTGCATTGCCCTGAGGAAGGAAATAAGCTATCTACTAAGCAGAGGATATCTGAAGGATCTCCTGGGAAGAAAGAAGAATAAGGGTCAGGATACTGAGAAGGATCCTGAACGAGCGGCATCACCTCCTGCAGATGCCAAGATAATTAACTTTATTTCAGGAGGATCTGACATTTGTGGAACTTCATACTCATCAGCAAAAAGGCATACAAAGGAGGCTAAGGCAGAAATAGGAGATAGGCCAACCAGGATAAAAACCCTCACGACTGATAAAGTGATCATGTTCGACAGTGATGACAGGGATAATGTCCAAGATCCTCATCATGATGGTTTAGTAATAACGTTATATGTTGCTAATCATTTTGTACGCAGGATACTAGTGGATAATGGCAGCTCCGTCAACATTATTCAACTAGAAACATTGAAGAGGATAAATGTATCCCTGATGGATATTACTTCAAAGTCCATTGTGCTTGTTAGGTTCAGTGGAGAGGCTAAGAATACTGTGGGAGAGATAAAGCCTCCAATATATGTGGAAGGAGTCAACACAATGCAACGCTTCTGTGTCATGGACTCTTTATCCTGTTACAATATTATATTGGGTAGGCCGTGGATCCATGATATGAAAGCTGTGCCGTCAACCTGTCATCAGTGCATCAAGATCCCTACCCCTTGGGGAGTAGTCAAGGTGGAAAGTGATCAACAGGAGGCGAAGGAATGTTATTCATCGTCAATGAAATCCTCAACCAAGCCCAAAGCAGGATAGCAATTAAAGATACGAGCCTAGGATATTGCGGAGGCTTTAGAGCAGGATGTTAAGAAAATTATACTAGATCAGGATAATCCAAATATCTCGGTGCTCGTAGGAACCAATATCCCTCAGGATATTGAGGATCAGTTAAATAACTTTTTGAAATGCAGGAAGTCAACATTTGCATGGAAGCATGAGGATATGACAGGTATCTCCAAAGATATTATTACTCACAAGCTTGGAATTGACAGGTCATTCAAGCCTGTTCAGCAAAAGAAAAGGAAGTTTGCTCCTGAACGAAATACAATCATTCAAGAATAGGTTGAAAGATTATTGAAGTCGAAGATGTTCAGGGAGGTCAAATTTCCAAAGTGGCTAGCAAATGTGGTCGTGGTTCAAAAGAAGAATGGGAAGTGGAGAGTTTGTGTAGATTACACAGACTTGAACAAATCATGTCCTAAAGACCCATTCCCTCTACCCCATATAGAGTCAATGGTGGATGCAACTACCTGTCATGAGATGTTAACCTTCATGGATGCTTCCTCAGGATTCCAGCAGATCCAAATGGAACCTTCAGACCAGGAGGATACTGCTTTCATGACACCAACAGGTATTTATTGTTATACTGCTATGCCGTTTGGTTTGAAAAATGCAGGTGTAACGTACCAAAGATTGGTGAACATGATGTTTAAAGATAAACTGGGGGACACCATGGAAGTATACATCGATGATATGGTAGTGAAATCTAAGAAGGTTGAGGATCACCTCCAGGATTTTAAAGGAGCATTTGATATCCTGGATCAATATAACATGAAGCTAAATCCTGCCAAGTGCCATTTTGGAGTGGGGAAGGGAAAGTTTTTAGGATATATGGTGACTAAAAGAGGGATAGAAGCAAGCCCAGAACAGATCAAAGCTATCTTGGATATCAAATCGCCTTCCAACATGAAAGATGTACAAAGATTAACGGGACAAGTAGCAGAATTAAACAGATTTATATCGAGATCCTCAGAGAAATGTAAAGAATTTTACGATATCCTGAAGAAGAATAAGAAATTCAAGTGGGGAGAAAAGCATGAAGCAGCCTTGCAGGAATTGAAGCAGTATCTTTCAACCGCACCTCTATTGATGAAGCCCAAGGATGGTGAACCATTATCCCTGTATCTTGCAGTATTAGGGAATGCAGTAAGTGCTGTTCTAGTAAAGGATCACGAAGGTCAGCAGTATCATGTCTATTATGTTAGCAAAATTTTGTTAGATGCTGAAACTAGATATTCACACTTAGAGAAATTGATATTAGCCCTAGTTATGGCATCAACAAAGCTTAGACATTACTTTGAAACACATAGGATTCATGTTAAAACTAATTATCCTGTAAAAATGTGCTCAGGAAACCTGAGATGTCAGGTAGAATTGTTAGTGCATATGTCTGTTGACTTCGTCTTGTATCGAGTCATGTAACTAGATAGATAGACCAAGACACGTTGTACGAAAGAAACGAGAAACAGGTCTGAACCAGCAGGTTCATGCGACCTGGACATGTCTGGTTCGTGCGACCTGGGCTTCTTATAAATAGTAGGTCTTGTGTTTTCATTTGTAACGATTCTGATTCTGGTAGCGAAGCTCTGCCGAAGTGTCGCCAGCTCGTGTAGCGTTGTGAAATCAATACAAACGACATTTAATCTACTTCTAAGTGCATATCTAGCTGAATGAAGATCAAATCAATGAATTCCGCCTCTGATTTGATCTAGAATTCTTCTGATCGACTTGTTTGATCGAATCCCCGATCCTACAAGTGGTATCAGAGCTCAGGAGGAAGAGTTCTTACCATTTCAGCTTGTTTTCACAGATAAAATCTGATTTCTACTCATTTCTACTCAATTTCTACACTTTTTCATCAAAATTACAGAGTTTTTACGGTTAAAATGATCTGATTTTGTGATATAACACGTAAAACACTGTTTTAAACAATCCGTGAACAAATCAATACCTAAATCAACTTAAAACTTGATAAAATTGACCAAATCGCGTGAAACAATTGTCAGATCGTTCGAGATACTTTTAGGTTGTTTGGAAATCATTCAGGTCGCATGAGCTGAACATCCAGCTCGCACGAGTTGATCAGTTCGGTTGAAACAACATCAGGTCGTACGGTTTGAACACTTCAGGTCGCACGAGGTGTATCAGGTCGTTTGAAAGTTGCTCAGTTCGTTTAAAAATAGATCCAGGTCGTGCGAAGTGACCCAGGTCGTGTGAAATTAGTTCAGGTCGTGTGAAGTTGAATTCCAGATCGTTTGAGGCTTCCAGTTCATTTCAAAAAGTCAGATCGTTTGAAATTTTGTTGTTGTAAACACTCGACATCGAAACATGGATAACGAATTTTATAATGCATTTGCTACTGCCCCGGGTAGTCCTGTTACCGTTGCTCAGAATGTAAATATGGAAATTGAAATGGGAACATTGCAGAAACCCCCAAAGCTGATGAGCATTGAAGAATATTACAGTTGGCAAGAACGATTCGAAAACTGGGTTCAAGCCAATCATCTAAGGTCTTGGGAGTGTATTGAAACTAAGTGCGTTCGACCTCATAATAATGTGGGAGTTATAAAGAATATTTCTGAATTTACGGAAAAAGAGAGAGAAATGTACAAGGCAGAAAAAATGATGATCAGTTTACTTCAAAAAGCTGTGAAAGAAGATATTTTCATATTACTTCAACATGATGATAGTGCACGTTCGATTTGGGAAGCACTTCGTACAAAATTCGAAGGAAGTACGAGATGATTAAGAATAAAAAGTCACTATTAAAGAAAGAATTTGAATTGTTCTCAAGTTTGCCGGGCGAAACTACAAAGACTCTTATTGAGAGATATTGTCATTAAAGATCGAGAGGAATGGGTTGAAAAATTAGCCGATGCTTTACCTAAAAAAGAATGGGGTACATATCTTATGATTTTGAAGAACACCGAAGAGTATGATAGATTCACAATTGCTCAATTAATTGAAAAACTTGAAGGACAAGATCTTGAACAACAAAAGATCGCTAGAATGAACAATTCAAGTGGTCAACAAGATATCAACATGTATTTCAAAGGTAATGTTCAAAATGTTGAAGCAAGTCCGAAGATCCAAACCGCTTTCAGCGCAGAAAACTCATCCGGATCACTTAATCAAAGCTCAATCAACAACAGTGGATTTTCTTCATATCCGAGTGTTAATCCTAATGTTTCAGCTTCAAATTATCAGTCTCAAAGCTCAAACAATGGTAATGGTCATGTGCTACAATGCAACATCGCGTTGCATCTTCAGAATGGTCATATTTTTTCTAAAGAAGTCGCTAAAGGTCATATGGCATTACTAGTTACCGTGTTAGAATCATATGAGAGTTTGGTTGCGGGAAGAATCAGAAATCCTATGTTAACAAAAGAGGATTACGATCAGATTGATGCTGAGGAATTGGAGCTAATGGATATTAAGTGGTGTTTAGCAAGTGTGTTGAGGAGAACTGAGAAATTTAAGCAGATTACCGGAAGAGATGACTTACGTGATGCTAATGTTTCTACTTTAGGTTTTGATAAGTCTAAAGTTACTTGTTTTCGGTGCAGGGAAAAAGGACATTTCAAGAGGGAATGTACCAACTGAGAAGCAATTGGAGCTCAGAATCCTTTCGGGAACAATGAATATTATCGGAAAGCAATATATCATCATGTAGCTCAACAACCGTCATCATCCCGTGCTATTCCGATTGAAGATGGAAAGAAGAAAGCTTGTATTAATATGCCTCCAGATCAAGAAGATGAAAGATTGCCAGAGGGATTTAGCTGGGACAAATATATTCCGGCTGAAAGTAACTCAAAGTTTAGAGCATTTATTGGACAGATCATTCAAGAGCCAGAGTTGATGAAAGAATGGATGGATGTGTTTGCAAATGATAAGAAAAGTCAAGATGGAGAGTCTGTTTCTTCGAAAGATAGTTCAGAAAAGACACTAGTCTTTGATCAATCATCAATTGATAGCAGTGATGATGATGAAGAAATTAATCAAATAAACATTGGTAAAACTCATTTATCTCCTGAAAGTTTCAAATTTTATTTTGCAGATAAATTGGAGAAGCTAAAGGAGAAGCGAGCAGCAAAAGAAAAGAAAGAGGTAAAATGTGAGAATGTTGTTCAGGTGGAAGAGAAGAATGAACAGAGTGAAGAGGTTAAAGTTATTGAAAAGATTGTAGAGGTCACAAAACCTTGTTTGAAATGTTTGGAACCATGCAAAAATTGTGAAGAGAAAGATACGAAGTTTAGTGAGCTAGACAAGATGAAAGAAAAATTGTTGTTCGATGTTAAGTACGTGAAAGAATCTTATGATATGTTGAACAGAACAGTAAACCAGTTGGAAAAAACAAACTGAGAAATGGAAGATGCTTTGACAATGATGAATGCAGTGATGATGTCTAAGTAGAAGGCCATCAATCATTATATTGAAGAGTGTGCAAAATTGATGCAGGAATTGGCGAGTGAAAAGATTGAGAATGAAAGAATCAGACGATTGCTAATGAGTTACACAAGTTCTGATTACTTGATTGATAGAATTTATCCGACAGTAGCAGGTTTTGAAGCCTTTCAAGATAAGAAATCGGAAGATACGGATACTGGTAAGAAACAAAGTGCAAATTATAACAAGTGTCCGCCTCCGATCTGGGAAGGTTATTCTCCCAGGAAACCAAATTCGGAACAAGTCAAAAAGGCAGTCAATATACAGTTAAAGTCCGAAACAACTGATGAGTTACCAGACAACATTGACGTCACATTCACATCGTCTGACACTGATCATGAGTCTGAGTTAATAAAGAAACTGGTTGATCAGGTGTTGGATAAGGATGAGGAGTCAGAGTCGAAGTCTGAATCTGAGAGCTCAAGTTCATCAGTTGACAGTTCGAAATCATCGGTCAAAAGGGTTTACAATAAAGATTTTCTGATATAAAAAAAATAATTTGAATGACGAAACAATCAAAGTGGCATATACTTTGAATGATTCAGACAAATTATATTCTGATGAGGAATTTCCAATTAAAAATGTGAAAATTGAAAATATTAAAACAGTTTTTAAATTGATAAAAATAATGTTTTCAGAAATAAAAGATAAAATGGGATTTTCAAAACCTAAATATACTTCTAGAGTTCAACAACGTTTAAACAAAAAGAAAGGTTTCGGTCCAGGTCATCAAAAGAAACCGAATCATAAAAGCAATTTCAAAAAGAAGGGGTTGGGTTTTGATGTTGAAAATAATCAAAATATTAAAGATTTTAAATCAAAAACTATATTTGTTTCAGGTGCTTCTTCAGAAGAAGAAAAGGAAAAATCTTTCTGGAAACAGTCTAACAAGGAATTTCTTGCTGAAAAACAAAAGTTTGAGAAGAACGTGTTTGGAACCAAAAAGGAAACAAGAACTTGCTATAAATGCAAAAAAGTTGGTCACATTGCCTGGAACTGTCCAATGGAAACCAACATAAAACGGGAAGTTCTTTCTAAACTTAAAGAAAAAATTGTTGATGAAAATGAACCACCAACGGACAAATTCAAAGTGTTTAAAAATTCTACATTTGAAATTGGTGAGAGTTCCAAATCGTTTTACAAAAGAAGAGTGAATCTTAACAACCAAATGTGGGTTGCTAAGAAATCAGATGTTAAATCTGCAGATGAATTTGTTTCTTCGGAAGCAAAGGAGCCACATTCTGGCGATGAATCTGACTCGTCAAAGACAGAGGAGCCACAAGTTAAGCTAAAAAGAGAAAATTCAGTTCTGCCAATGGATGACACAAACTTTCCACCATTGCGGACTGAAAATTTTAACAAAAAGTTGGAAAAGTAGAGATTTCGAATCAATTCTATTCTGAAAAGAAAGAATTTGATGTTGAAAAAGCGTTTAATGGCAAAGTGAAACATATCTTTGGAAAGATGGTTGATGGAAGGGAAAAATGGGTAAAAGAATTTTATGAATCAAGGAGGACAATTTACACACTGAGTGAAAATAACTCGGATGCACCCAAAGCTGGTCAGGCTTGGGTGTCAGCATTCTTTGTTTGAAATCCTGACTTGCCGGAGCTCCTAAGTTGGTAATCGTGGAGCATGAATTGGCATCATTCTTGAAAAAATGTGTGTGTGAAAAATCTACGAGTGATAATTTGTACAAGTGGTTAAAAGAACAATGTGATGAAACCCCATGATGTGTGAAATTAACAAAACTAATTTTCCGGAAAAGCCATTTTGATTAAAACAAACTTAAGTGTTTTGAAATCATAAAGGGAAAATAGTTTGTTGTCAGGGGGAGTTCTGATTGTTTAAGCCAAGAGAATGGAGAATTGAAGCAATTCACATCAGTTTGTCATTTTTATTTGTACAGTTTTTTTTAAAGTAAAAGCAATATTTTCAAATTTTCCCGGAAAATAAAAAATTGAAACATATTTTTGATTTTAGGGGGAGTAAAAAATTTAGAAATTTTGAAAATTTGAAAATCCAAAAACATGATAAAATTTAAAAACCAAAAACATCGAAAAATCAAAATGAGTTTTGTTGTGAAAAAGAGGAAATGATAGTACATCAGTAGACAGTCACAGTACGCTAAAGAATTGGAAAGTTAAAATGTGATAAACGGTCTCACTGATGATATGCCAGTAGATTTTTACACGCTTAGTAGATTGTTGTCAAGATATAAACCTAAATATCAAATACTTACTTATCTCGTTGGGAACATCTCTCGGATATATAGGTAACCTCTGAAATCTTGTTTGAAGGGCTTTCTATTTCTGACATACTAGGTCTTTGTGCGTGATGATATCTGGGGTATTATACCGGGACTTCTGATTTTGCGGGAGCAATAGCCTAGTCCTCGTATAATGCTCTGCACTGCATTAATCATAAAGCTCACCCTCGGCATAAAAAACGATGAAACATTGAAAAATGCTAATCATGTGCTGTTGAAGAAAAGATCCCCAAACGGGACACACCTAAAAGTCGAGGCATCATCTCTTTGTCTGAACGGAAGTTCTAACCTGAGCTCTCATGGCCTCGCATTACCCATTTACAGATATCATTAGTGTACATTCACATGTAAGACTGAATATAGGAGTCTGGATATGGGAGTATATTCTGAGGTGGGACACGCGAATAAGTTTAAGTTCATTAAAACACTAATCTCGTATCTCGAAACAATTGAACTTTGTGTGAAAATTTAAGTGGATCAGTATACTATCAATCTAAGTGAATCGTTTAGATCTTAAAGTGTTTAAAGCTCAACGGTGCTAGTGATTTGTAAAAAACTGTTATGATCCTCTTACACAAACTCACAAAAATATTGTCTGTAAATATTTCTTTATTGAATTTTAACACACTGAAAATCTTAAAAAAAAAAAAACCAAAAAAGAGTGTGTTTTAGCATAAAATTTTGAAAAATCAAAAAGATTTTATTTCATCTTATTTTCGACAACTGATGTTGGAAAGTTGATTTTTAAAATTTCAAGTGCTAAACATGAATGACAACAGGGTTGGGAGAGTTTGTTTGAAATGAGATATGGTTTTGAAATGATTAAATGGTTCATTAATTTGAAACCAAAATTTGAGTGTTACGAATACAAGTGGTTAAGCAGAGATCATAAATGAGAAATTATGTTGACTTGAGAATGTTTCAAGTAGTTTCTAAAATTGTTATAAATAAAAACCTTATGTTTTGGGTAGAGTATGTGCAGGTAAAAAGCTTTGAAAGAGGCTAGATTTCGACTCCTGAGGATTTTCCGCGTAATCATATGCAGATTAGAGCCAGGTTTCTGATCATGTTGTTACGGAGAGCCAGGAGACATTCCTGAACATGTGAAAACCTGTAGATAGAAGATTCCAGACTGCGATCCCAGCTTATTGAAAGGGGGAGTCTGAAGATAGGAGAGTAAGAGAGAGATTGAAGGATGCTTACAGAGAAAGATACTTTGGAGAGAGCGAGAAGACTGATCAAGACTGAAGACTCAATACACTAAAGACTCGTCAACATCCAAGGGGGAGTTTGTTAGTGCATATGTCTATTGACTTCGTCTTGTATCGAGTCATGTAACTAGATAGATAGACCAAGACACGTTGTACGAAAGAAACGGGAAACAGGTCTGAACCAGCAGGTTCATGCGACCTGGCCAGTTCGTGCGAACTGACAAGTTCGTGCGACCTGGACATGTCTAGTTCGTGAGACCTGGGCTTCCTATAAATAGTGGGTCTTGTGTTTTCATTTGTAACGATTCTGATTCCGGTAGCGAAGCTCTGCCGAAGTGTCGCCAGCTCGTGTAACGTTGTGAAATCAATACAAACGACATTTAATCTACTTCTAAGTGCATATCTAGCTAAATGAAGATCAAATCAATGAATTCCGCCTCTGATTTGATCTAGAATTCTTCAAGAATGGCTAAGTGGACGGTAAAATTAAGTGCCTATGATCTAGTATATGAACCTAGAAATGCCATAAAGTCTCAGGCTTTAGCTGACTTTGTGGCTGATTTCAGTAGTGATATTCAAAATGAAGTAGACCTAGAAGTCCAACAACTAGGAGAAACCTCAGAATCCTAGACATTATATACTGATGGTGCATCTAATGTTAGAGGTGTAGGATTGGGTATACTATTAAAATCGCCACAGGGGGACATATTACCCCAGGCTATTAGGTGTGAATTCCCTGCCACTAATAATAAAGCAGAATATGAAGCTTTGATTGCAGGATTAGAGTTGGCTAAGAGCATGAATTTTAAAAGTTTGCAAGTATTTGTTGATTCCCTGTTAATTACTAATCATTTTAATGGATCCTATGCAGTTAAAGGTGAGAAGTTAATCGAGTATCTTGAAATTCTCAAAAAATTAGCAGGATATTTTGATGTTTTTATACTTGAACAGGTACCAAGAGAGGATAATGCTGAAGCAGATGCCTTGGCAAATTTAGGATCATCAATCAGGATACCGGAAGGAACTCAAATACCAATACTACATATCCTATATCCTGCAGTGGATCTTTTCAAATCTCAGGATAAGGAAGTACCAAGTATTCGGGATCCTGGTCATGATCCTGATGAGGATCCTAAATCCTGGACGGCTCCAATCATGAAATATCTTAAGGAAAGACACATCCCAAAGGATGCGAATCCTAAGGCCTTTAGAATGAAGGTATCACGATTTACTATTATAAACGATATTTTGTACAAGAAATCTCTTGCAGGACCATACCTGAGGTGCTTAGAAGATCCCAAAACTAATGAAGTGCTTCAGGATATACACGAAGGGGATTGTCGTAACCACACTGGGGGCAGATCATTATTCTCAAAGGTGTTGAGAACCGGATACAATTGGCCGACAATGAGGAAAGATGTTGCAGAGTATGCTCGAAGATGTGACGTGTGTCAAAGGTACATCAATATATTGTATCAGCCTGCTGAACCACTATATCCTATTGCTTCCCCTTGGCCATTCATGAAGTGGGGAATGAACATAGTGGGAAAATTGCCAAAAGCTCCATGAGGAAAAGTTTTTATGCTAGCAATGGCAGACTATTTTTCCAAATGGGTTGAAGCTAAGGCATTTGTTCAAGTCATAGACCAAGAAGTAGTATCCTTCATAAAAAGGAATATCCTGACAATGTTTGGGGTACCAGGCAAAATAATTTGTGATAATGGCTCTCAGTTTATAAGCGAAAGGACTACTGACTTTTGCAAGAGTTGGGAATTAAAATGATCACATCCACACCAGTACATCCTCAGGCAAATGGACAAGCAGAATCCTCGAACAAGATAATTGTCAACAATTTGAAGAAGAGACTAGGAGCTAAGAAAGGAAGATGGGCAGAAGAGTTACTCTTTGTTTTATGGGCCGACAGAACAACAGTAAAGAGTGCAACTGGGCAAACTCCGTTCTCCTTAGTATTTGGAGCAGAAGCGGTGATCCCGATAGAAATGGTGATACCTACGGCAAGATCCAATCTCCAGGATCCTGAGAAGAATCTTGAAGCTATGTGCCAAGAATTAGACACGGTGGATGAGACAAGAGATACGGCAAAGCTGAGGATGGCAGCATACCAACAGAGGATATCCAGAGCATACAACAAGAATCTAAGGACTAGAAGGTTTCAAGTTGGAGATTGGGTGTTAAGAAAGGCTTTTCAGAATACTACTAATCTTGCTGATGGAAAGTTAGCTCCCAAGTGGGTAGGACCATATGAGGTTGAATCAGAATATGGAAGGGGATATGCTACCAAGATCCTGGAATGCTATACACCTTAAGCTCTATTTCAAGTGAGTTTAGAATTTAATTTCTAACTCAGGAGGGTATGAATTCTATTTCTTTTAAATATGTTTGAATTTATTTATTCTCTTGAACCCAATACTAACTTAGGCATCGGAGGGGTGTTAGCCAAGCTAACACCCACCTTAGTTTGAATGTGTTTTGTAGGATATGCTTCAGGATATCACTCCAGGATATATGCTCAAGATAAACTGAAAGATTAGAGGATTGGCTCCCTCTCTCACGTTTAAGGGATCCTTATCCCTTCAAAGGTTTAAAGGTATTCACCTTTCTCTCGAATTGGGTTTAAACACCCCGCCTGGAGCGCAAGTTATCCAGGGATAGTTCAAGATAGCGGGACTAGTCCATGTAAAAGTGGCTGACAATTTCGTTATTATTGGCTATATCCTGGATCCTTAAGGTATTTGAGGATTGATCACCATCTCTCACGAAAGGGTATTTTCATACTCTCTAAGGTTTAAAGGTTTTCACCTTTCTAAGTCTTGGAGTTTATACACTCCCGCCTGTAGCGCATGAAAATCTGGGTTTATCCCCAGGATATTAAGGGTTTATCCCCAGGATATTTAGGGTCTATCCCCAGAAAAACTAAAGTCTAAGGACAAAATAAGGTTGTGTTTACATTGAGAAATTCCTAAGTCTTCGAATATGCTGAACACAGGGGACATACTCCTTAATACAATTCAAAGGATGGACTCAAATTTCAAAATGTACATTGGGGACATCCATGCGATGGAAGATTAGAATCAACTCTCTAAGAGCCTTTGGTATGATCTCTCCTTTTTTATCTTTTGAAATTTTATCTAAGTAACTAAAGTTTTTGAGTAATGAGTATCCTGATCAAAATATTTTCAGAATACTTTTCGGGATATTTTTCAGAATACTTTCAGGATATTTTCCCCAAAATGTTTCCTAGAATGTTTGAGGAAAAATATTATCAGAATAAAACATATGCAATAAAAACATAACAACAAAGATAAGGTTGAAAGGTTAGTTATTATTCATAAGAAAAAGGGTGCACTGATGGTTTCATCTCAAAACGAGACCCATCTGCCAATAGTGCAATTAGTTCTAAACCATATTTACATAAACAGTTGAAGGTTTCGTCTTGGAACCCAAGATCCCTCCGCCTTCAACTATTGATTGTTCAAAAAGCATGCAGAAAATATAAATTGTTCAAGTGAAGGAAAAGTAAAATGCAGGAAAAGTAAATTGTTTTGGAGTACAGACCAACATTCAAATTAAAAAAAAAATGGGCTCTGGCCTAGGAAATAATATCCATCATCTCCCACTTGAATGCCCTCACACAGCGGCATCACCACCAGCCTTCTCCATCTTCTCGGCTTCAGCATCCTGAGCAGCATCCTCACCAGCATCCTTCCCAGTATCCTTTTTCTCTCCAGCCTTGTCCGCCACCTTTGCTGACTTGGAAGTCTCACCAGCCCCAGCTTTAGCAGGATATGGCACAGGATTGCCACCAAGCTCCTTCAGCTTTGCCTCCCAGGAATCAACCGGCCAGGATGGGCACTCAAGACCTGTCTCCTTGGCCTCATAAGCCATCTTGATACGAGCTTATAGCAGGGAGACAACGACAGAGTTTTTGATTCCTTCCCGGAAAGAGATCATGGCCTGTTCGTGCTCAACTTGGACGGATGCCAGCTTAACCTCGGCGTCCTGAGTCACCTTCTTCAACTTATCCTCGTAGTGCCAACTCTTGGCCTCAGCAATCACGCCCTGGTCAGCAATGATGGTCTCAAGCTTCTTGATCCTGGCCTCATAGAGCTTGGCTGTACTGCAGGCATCAGTATAAAGATGGACCAGATGCTGGAGACCCTGCAAATCAAAATTCAGGTATGAGTTAAAACTTACTAACCAAAGTATTCCATTAGGATATGTACGCAGGATATAGTACCAGGATATTACCTTGTTAAGGAAGGAAGTCATCGGCTCTAAGGAATCAGAAAAGATGAGTTCTTCATAAGAAAACCCTTCGGAAGCTGGAGTGCTGGTCTCGGAACCCTTCCTTTTCTTGGAAGTAGAGGCACGAGTTGTTGGGTTGGGCTTAGGAACCGCGGCTGGTTTGGAGCTGGTGGTGGTAGGAGTTTCCTTCTTAACGTTGATAGGAGTGGGATAGCTGTCAAGTTCATCAAGATCCAGGAGGATTGGAACTTTGCTGGAGTTTGCATACAGGGAGTGACTTTAAAATTCTTTTTAATCATATCAAATAAAGACATGTATGCAGGATATTGGGCAGGATCCTTACCAGACATGTTTGAGCTAGAGAGTTGGCTTGGAGATGCTGGAAATGGATTGAAACTTATTTCAACTTCTGGAAGAAGTCTGATGAAATCAATTCTCTTTTGTGAGTCAGCTAGAGGAGGTGCAAGCTTTTTGAAATCAACTGTATACAAGGAAATAAAGAAACCAGTTCAGGATATAAGACAAGATGTAAGACAGGATTATCCTAAAACCCTAAATCCTACCCTTTCTCAACCACTTCACCGGATAATCTGCTACGCCAGGGATTGAATCTCTTTTTACAAAGAAAAACTTAGATTTCCATTCTTCCTCGTTCCTGGTGGCAGGGAGTATTAGTGGGTCACTGGAGGAAGAGTAGAATAAGAATCGACAAGAGCCGTGGCATCTTAGCCGGTATGCTAAAGGGAGGTCATGAACAGAGAGGTCAGGAACGTGCTTGTTCTTGATTTGATCAAAGACAAGCAAAACTCGCCAAAGCATTGGCATTGTTTGACTAAAGCAGATTTTAGTGAGGTTGAAAAAATCGGTAATAAAGTCAGGAAACGGGAATTGTAGCCCTAAGGTGAAAGGAAAGGCGCTAAAGTACAGCCACTCATCAGAAACCATGTCCGACCGGATTTCCCGATCAAACAGCCAGAACACCATCCCTTTCGGAAAGATGCCGGAGGTTTTGAGGGCCGATAAGTGAGCATTGCCAAAAGAACATATTTCTTTCTCCGGATCTTGGAGAATATTCTGGTGAATGAATGCGGGGGCAGAATCCCCGGAGCTAGATCTCATTTGCCTTGCCATATGATCGCCAGAATAATGTGCAGAAAAGAGGGAAAGAAGATGAAGATGAGAGAGAGGATTTTACCTTTTACTCTTCGGTGGAGAATAAATGGGATTGATTTGAGAAGATATAGGGGAGTAATGAGTGAATTCAGTCTGAGCAGTTACAAGCAGTCAAATCAGGGGTCTTATCTCTTAATTGCCTCGTTTGTCGTGAAAAATTGTAACCATTAGTCTCAAGATCCTCAACGGTAACATTTTTGGGGACAATTGTTATGGGTGAAATTCTGAGCCCATATCCTGGATAGTATCTTGAATTATATCTTGATTACATAATATGTGTTCATAACCAGGATATTGGGAACATCCCGATACTGTATCTTGAGGATTACTAGCGGATTGTGTGCAGGAGTACGAGCTCAAGTTTCCAATGTTCATGAAGACCTCTTCCCCTGAAGACTCGGTCCAAGTTGTTTGAAGAAGAACGTTGAGGCCGCTTTACTTGGTCTCCAACGTTAACTAGGGAATATTCGCTGGCATCCCCCAATTATAGGAGATTTTGTTTTCATTTTATAGCTATAAATATACGGATAAACCAGATCGAATAGATCATCACACTCACTACTCTCGAGCTCTCATACTTTCTCTCGCAACACTCACTTTCTTAAAAACATTGTAACACTTAGTAATGATCTGGTCATATCCTGCACTGTATCCTGACATTTGAAGTAATAAGAAGAACAAGGCAGCTGCGATTGTCAGCTCCCGAGGTTTTGTGCCGGTGATCTAGATTGATCAAGGGCTTTCCTCGTACACCTCGTGTCACCTTTTACTTTTTGCTCACTGTTTGATTATAGATATAACTCAATATCCTGAGCTATATAATGAAAACTGTTTTTTACAAATGACTAAACCAGGATATTTTCAATACCCATTCTTAGCACACTACCTCACTTAACTAATTTGATCAGTAAATTGCTTAGGTAATTTTTGACCAAAATAGGTATAATCTTTCCTTTTTGTTCCTTTAAAAGCCTTATCTGAATTGTCTAAATTTCTGGAACTATGTTTAACAAAAGTTTGGTTATAACATTTACGATTATCCTGATCATGATATATTCTCAGGATATATTTTGGGATATCTGGTCAGAATTTTTGAAATAATACACTAAGATTGAAAATTGAAGCCGTATTCGAATCAAACAACAGTTATCAAAACAAGCTTTGCAAAATAAAAATGAACAACGATGGATAAAACCAAAAGAAGGTTAGTTTATTAACATAGCAAAAGTTTGTGCTTTTGGTTTCATCTCAAACCGAGACCCATCCACTAAAAGCACGATTAGTTTTGTACCTTAATTACTTAACATTTGAAGGTTTCATCTCAAACCGAGACCCATCCACCTCCAACTGTTATTTTGTTCAAAATAAACCATAATAACTGATGACCAAGGGTTTCATCCTGAAACTCAGGACCCATCCACCTTTGGCCATCATATTGTCTTAATGCAGGAAATTAAAATTGTTTAACAGACAGGAAAAAGAAATTGGTTGAAGACCACACACTACCAAATTTAAAAAATGCTCTCAAGGGGCAGCACCCTCTTCGACCATGGCTTCATCAGCACAAGCATCTGCTCTAGTATCCTTAGCTGCATCAGCCACCTTCTCAGCCACCTTAGCAGGCTTCTCAACAGCAGGCTTCGCAGGATGCTCCACGGGGTTGCCACCGAGATCCCTCAACTTCGCCTCCCAAGCTTCAATATTCCACGAAGGGCATTCAATGCCCATGGTCTTGGCCTCATAGGCCATTTTCAACCTGGCTTGGAGGAGAGAGATAATGACGGAACCCTTAAGGCTTTCCCTATAAGAGGCCATGTCCTGTTCGTGTTGAACCTGGGCTGCATCATATTTAGCCTGGGCTTCTTGGGTAGCCTTCTTAAGAATGGCTTGATGTTCCTGGATCATTTCCTTGTATTTGTCTTCGTAGTGTTGTGATTTGGCGGCGGCGATTGCTGCTTGATCTGCAACGGTGGCCTCTGCCTTCCTCAACCTAGCCTCCAGCATCTTGTTCAGACCGCATGAATCCTCATACAGGAACACCAACATTCAAGACCCTGCAAATAGGTGAACAGGTATAAGTATGTGTACTCAAAATATGTAATCATCATATATGTGCAGGATATAGGACGAGGATACCTACCTGATTAAGGAAGCCAGTCATGAACTTGCTGAACTCCGCGAATCCATGATTCTCGAATGGAAAGACGTCTGAGGCAGCAGGGGAGTCTGGCTCCTTCCTCTTACGGGAACTGGAGCTGCGTGGCTTCGAAGCAGTGGCGGCTTTGGAGCTGGTGGGTTCCGACATGACAGCTGGTTTAGGATTCGCTTCCTGCTTAACTTGCACAGGACCAGAATAGCTATCCAATTCCTCGAGTTCGAATCCCTCAAGATTTATGACCAGCACTGCGTAAAGGGGAGAAACACTCAGCCTTCATATATACTTTTAGAATATAATTTGTAAAATTATACTTACCAGACATGTTGGGACTTGATCTTTGGCTTGAGCTTGTGAATAACAGGGTAAAGGTCCTTTCACTTTCTGAGAGCTTGTAGATTTCCTTTATTCTTCCTTCTGATTCAGCACTTGGAGGAGCCAATTCCTTGAAGTTCACTGCAAAAAATAAATATATCAGAATATCAGTTCAAGATACAGTCTCAGGATACGACTTGGGATATTCCTAAAACCCTAAATCCTACCCGAAGTCAACCACTCTACTGGTAGGTCAAAATCCTTAGGGATGGAATCCCTTTTTACGAAAAAGAACTTTCTTTGCCACTGATCTTCGTTCTTAGTGGCCTTGAGGATCAGGGGGTTCTTAGAAGAGGAGAAAACGGTTGTTACCATGAGATCTTAGACGATATGCCATTGGAAGATCTTCGATGCACAGGTCAGGCACGTGACGAGCTTTAATTTGGTCCAAGGTAACTAGCACACGCCAAACCATAGGCATGATTTGGGCATAACTAAGGCCGGTATGATAAAAAAAGCGAGATATGAAGGTTGGGAATGGATATCGGAGCCCTATTGAGAAAGGATAAGCGAAAAAGCATACCCACTCGTCGGAACAAAAGTCTGAACGGACCTCTCGGTCAAACGGACGAATGATTGCTCCGGCGGGGAAGGCACCAGAAATTTGTAAGGCTGCGATATCAGCATTATCGAACGAACACACCTCCTTTGAGGGTTCTTTTAGCAGGTTCTATTCACGGAAGGAAGGAACAGAGTCTGTTGTTTGGGATCTAGTTCGGCTGGCCATGGAGGATCTCAGTAAGGAAAAAAACTGAAGAGAAAGGGAAGAAGAACACCTGAAATTTGCTTGGATTGTTATGATCATAAATCAAATGATTCGAGTAGATATAGGCTGGATATAGGGGGTGTTGAGTAAATATCGCGTTGGAAGTTGTAGTGAGTCATTTCAACAGACACATCAACTTAATTGCCTTGGTATAGGAGATAAGATTTTTAAAATATATCCGTTGGAATTGGTATACCAACATATATATTTTGGGGACAATTGTTATAGGTGGTTTTCTGCTCATATATCCTGGACAATATTCTGACTATGTTTCTTTTATTGTGATCATGATACCGGATCAGGATATTGGTAACATCCTGACACATTATCCTGGTAATGACTAATTAATTCACGTGCAGATTAATGAAGCGTGTCTATAACGTTCAAGTGGACTTGTTCTCCAGAAGACTCGGGCTAATTTGTTGAAATAAGAACGTTGAAGCCGGAACACGTGGACTACAAAGTTCATAAAGGGAATATTCGCTATATCCCGGATTTATAGGCTAGTTTGTTAGTTTCGTTTTACTATAAATAGGATTGATCGGATTAGTTAGAACACACATTCTTTTCGAACACTCTTGCTCTCTAGCTACAATCACTCACAATACACTTACACTTGTACTTGTATTCGAATCGCATCGTAACACTTAGTTGATCCGTATCATATCCTGCACTGTATCCTGATATTTGAAGTAATAAGAAGAACAAGGCAGCTGCGATTGTCAGCTCCCGAGGTTTTGTGCCGGAGATCTAAATTGATCAAGGGCTTTCCTCGTATATCCCGCGTCACCCTTTACCTTTTTGCTCATTGTTTGATTGTAGGTACAGCTCGATATCCTGAGCCATATCCTGAAAACTGTTTTTGTTAATAACTTAATCAGAATATTTTTTATAAACACACTAGCACACTACCTCACTTAACTAATTTGATCACTTAATTGCTTTGGTAATTTTTGACCAAAACAGTGGTGGAGTCCAAGAATGTCACACCCCCAAAATCCACACGCGGAGTATCACCGCTTGGAGGCGTGACTGACCAGGATCAAGCCACCAATCATATTGAACATATTAAGTATTAAATGTAAAACAACCAAACCAATATGAAAGGTGTTCAAAACATAAGTGTAAATTCAATGTTTAGCGGAAGCATAAATAAACCCAAATCATAAGTAGCAAGTTCAAATGTTTAAATGTTGTTCATAACATCCACAAGCTGTGCCCACAACGACCGTGCCTCCCGTGCAAGCTCCATAAGTACCTAAGGTCCTGCAAGGCATGTAACAGAGGATCAACAACTAGTTGAGCGAGTTCACAGTGAGTTTGTTTAGTTATAGTGTTCGTAAAGCAGTTCGTATGTTCATTAGTAATCATGTATCGTATATATCGTATCGCGGCCCTCCAGGCATGTTTGCGAAGTATAGTGGGAATTTCCCATGTTTGCTAGACTAGGTATAGTAGTATCGCGGCCCTTCCTGGCATGTTTGCGAAGATTAGAGTATATAGTTCGCGGCCCTTTCTAGGCATGTGTGCGAAGATTGTCATAATATCGCGGCCGACCCTTGGCGTGTGTGCGAAGATCGTTTAAATTAGTATAACCAGTCTAGTCTTGTTCTTATCCATAATCCTTCCTCTACCGGGAATCATATATCTAAGTTCCATAAACTGAACGAATAAATAATCCAACCCATTCCCATCCTGGGAATCCCATGCCTTGGCTATGTGAACTCACCTTGGTTTGCTCGGTATGCTAAGTATGTGCTCGCAAATAAATCAATCACGTCCTAGAGTATGCACGTATAGAATAATCAGTTTGTGTTCAAGTTGTTCACATATAAGCAAGTAGTACGTATTCGCAAGCATTCCAGTCATGTTTAACATTTAACAGCAGTTAGTTGGTTCAGTTAACACTTAACAGAATTTACTCAAGTTACAGCACAGATCAGCTATTTGGCGAAACACACATTTGGCGAAACACAATATTGGCGAAACACATTTGTTTCGTCGAGGTGTCCCTTGGCGAAACACATTCTGTTTCGCCGAGAGTTCTGTTTCGTCTAACAGTTCAGTTACGTCGAACATCAATTATATCAGTTACGAAATATCACAGAAACCCTAATCATTGCTAACAGTTACAACGATTTCACCATATCATTCGATAGTCAACAGTTAACATTCATACCTAGTATCCAGTTGGTTATTATATATATATAATAAAATCGAATACTAACATCATGATAATATGATTTCGGTTCCTGATCACATCAATATCAATCCATATAAATCTTTTCAATGATATAAATTCCCAAACCCTAGGTTAACACCAACTCACATATATAAAAGAATATATAAAGCTGATCATATCATGCATACACAAATCGAAGCACCTATACTCCTACTGACACTTCATAAATTGTCCACATGCTTCTGTTTGAACGCACATGGCTTCCATGTCCATAATCAGATTATTAATTCTTGGTATTCACTCTATGGCCCTCACAACCGAATGTCATTGATATTCAATAGTATATCCACACACAAACCAATGCCAGCCATTAACATACAATTTAATTTCAAGTCTAGCTTATTAATCTTGCACGATATTATCAACTCACATGCATAAATCTAATACATGACAGTTCATGAACAACCACATCGGTATACATACATACATAACGATTAACATCCATAATCATACGATAATCATCTAGATCAACAGAGTATGTAAATCACTAACCAGAGATCAAACAAGAAGGGTTTGGTTACGACCGAGAGGGGCTGCCGTCGGTGTGCAGGAGACTCTAGGGTTTCTTGTTTGCTAAAGTTATGAAAACAGTTGTTGGTTCACGTTTTAATATTCAAGTTTACGTACTGGGCCCATAATGGACTTCGGCGAATCATGGGCCGGCGAGACACTTATGTTTCCTCGAGATATAGATGGCGAAACAGATCCTGTTTCGTCGTGATTGTTTATGGCGAAACACACTTGTGTTTCGTCGGGTTGTTCACGTCTTAAACAGCTTATGTTTCTTAACAAGTTCCACGTTATACAATCAAACACATAATCATGCAACATAGTACGTCTCATCATATCACAAAGTGTACAGTTACGAAATCAGGCAAGTCAAACAACTAAACAGTCAACGTCAACGTGCATTAAATGCGAATAGAGAATGTCGGAAATTCAAGTTGTCACATTATCCCCAACTTGAAAGAAATTTCGTCCCGAAATTTAGCATGCAGTTACTGAGGAAAGCTAATGGTGTGACGTTGTTTACCTGTATTGTATCGCGGCTCCCCGAGCATGTTTGCGAAGATTACTGGTTTTCTTGGGGTGTCACATTATCCCCCCGTTGATTTGGAATTTCGTCCCGAAATTCTGCATTGGTAGCTTCAGCCTCAGTAGTAGTTGCATTGGTTCCGAATAACTGGGGATATTTTAGTTCCATTTGATCTTCACGCTCCCAGGTGAACTCTGGGCCGCGGCGGGAGTTCCAACGAACTCGTACAAGAGGGATTCTCGTGTTCTTGAGGACCTTAACATCCCGGTCCGTGATTTCAACAGGTTCCTCGACGAAGTGCAACCGCTCGTCGATAGTGAGTTCCTTCAAGGGAACTATGTGGGTCTCATCTGATGTACACTTCTTCAGATTCGACACGTGAAAGACGTTGTGAACTGCACTGAGTTCAGGTGGTAAGTTCAGTCTGTAGGCCACTTTGCCTATTTTCTCAATAACTTCGAAAGGTCCGACGTATCGTGGATTGAGTTTGCCGCGTTTGCCAAAACGAACAACACCCTTCCAGGGTGAAACTTTAAGTAGCGCTCGATCCCCAACCTGGAATTCGAGTAGTTTCCTGTCTAAATCAGCGTATGCTTTCTGACGGTCGCGAATCTTTTCAGTAGTATCAACTACCATTTCTGGACCTGTGATTTGACTATCTCCCACCTCTGCCCAACAGAGAGGTGACCGGCACTTACGCCCGTACAATGCCTCGAATGGAGCGGCTTTAATGCTGGTGTGGTAGCTGTTATTGTATGAAAATTCCACGAGTGGCAGATGTTTCTCCCAACCATTGCCAAAGTCAATTACGCACGCCCGAAGCATGTCTTCTAGAGTTTGAATAGTGCGCTCAGACTGTCCATCTGTCTGAGGATGATAAGCTGTGCTCATGTCTAAACGAGAGCCAAAAGATTTGTGCATTGCTTGCCACAGTTCTGAAGTAAAACGTGCGTCACGATCAGAGATGATGGAGGTTGGCACACCGTGCCTGGAGACCACTTCTTTCAAGTAGATGTCTGCTAGTGTAGAGAACTTGTCTGTTTCTTTGATGGCCAAGAAGTGAGCAGACTTTGTGAGTCGATCCACGATCACCCAAATAGTATCATTTCCGCGCTGAGATCTAGGTAGGCCAGTAACAAAATCCATGGAAATTTGCTCCCATTTCCACTGTGGTATCTTAGGTTGTTGGAGTGGTCCTGACGGTTTCTGGTATTCTGCCTTGACTCTTGCACAAGTCAAGCATTTGCTAACGTATGTGGCTATGTGGGCCTTCATGCTAGGCCACCAGTATGTAGTCTTAATATCGTGGTACATTTTATCTAAACCAGGGTGTACCGAGTAGCGAGACTTGTGAGCTTCATCCATTACCAGCTCGCGTAAGTTGCCATACAGTGGGACCCAAATGCGTCCTGTGACGTAGTAAGCACCATCTTCCTTCTGTTCTAATCGTTGTCTTGAGCCACGTAGGGCTTCAGCCCTGACATTTTCTGGTTTCAATGCTTCTATCTGAGCATCTCGTATCTGGGAAGGAAAGCTAGACTGTATGGTGAGTTGTAAAGCTCGAACGCGCTTAGGCGCAGTGTCTTTTCGACTGAGGGCGTCAGCCACAACATTGGCTTTGCCTGGGTGGTACCTGATTGAGCATTCGTAGTCGTTTAGCAGTTCGACCCATCGTCGCTGTCGCATATTCAGTTCCTTCTGTTTGAATATATGTTCGAGGCTTCTGTGGTCAGTGTAGATAGCACATTTAGTGCCGTACAGGTAGTGTCGCCATATCTTAAGTGCAAAAACAACCGCTCCCAACTCTAAGTCGTGTGTTGTGTAATTCCGTTCGTGAATCTTAAGTTGGCGCGAAGCATAAGCAATAACTTTATCCCTTTGCATCAACACACATCCAAGACCTTGGATAGATGCGTCGCAGTAGACTACAAAATCGTCCGTGCCTTCAGGCAGTGAGAGGATAGGTGCGCTACAGAGTCTATCCTTTAAGTGTTGGAACGCTGTTTCCTGTGCATTACCCCAACGGTAAACAACACCCTTCTGTGTCAGTAGTGTAAGCGGCTGAGCAATCTTCGAGAAGTCTTTGATGAATCGTCTGTAATAACCCGCCAAACCCAAGAATTGGCGTATTTCTGTTGGTGTACGAGGCCTAAGAAGTGGACTTCACGAAGCCAAAAGTCACATTTAGAAAACTTAGCGTATAACTGTTCCGTTCGCAGAAGTTCCAGTATAAGTCGTAGGTGCTGCTCGTGTTCCTCCTGACTTTTCGAATAAATCAGGATGTCGTCGATGAAAACAATGACGAACTTGTCAAGATAGGGTTTGCACACCCTGTTCATAAGATCCATAAATACAGCAGGCGCGTTCGTTAGCCCAAATGGCATGACCAAAAACTCGTAGTGACCGTAGCGAGTTCTAAATGCTGTTTTGGAGACGTCCTCATCCCTGACTCGTAGCTGGTGATATCCTGACCTTAAGTCTATTTTGGAGTAGTAGCTCGACCCTTGTAGCTGGTCGAATAAATCATCTATGCGCGGAAGAGGATAACGAATCTTGATCGTCACCTTGTTGAATTCACGGTAGTCTATACGCATCCTGAACGTACCGTCTTTCTTCTTTACGAATAACACTGGAGCTCCCCAAGGCGAAGAGCTAGGACGTATAAAACCCTTCTCCAAGAGTTCTTGTAGCTGCTTTGACAGTTCTTCCAATTCAGTTGGAGCTAGACGATAAGGTGCTCGAGCTATGGGTGCTGCTCCAGGAGCTTGTCACCATGAATTACCAAAGGTTCTTAACCAGCACGAGTAATGCGGACGATCTTTTCTTTGCAAAGGATCTCTGCTCGATGTTGAGGTAGCCAATCCATACCAGCAACGATGTCGAAATCATCACAATGTTGGGGTCATTCCTAGCATCATTCTGACCAATCACGAACACTCGACCCCTGGCACCATTGCCGTCGTTATTACCCCCGTTGTTGTCTCCATTGTTGTTCCCGTTTACCTTGGTTGTGGTTCTGATTCTGGTTCTGGTTCAACTGTGGACAGTGTCTCTTGAAGTGACCTTCAACACCACACTGATGGCATTCCTTGTTACCCTGATGTTGCTGCTGATTTTGTGGAGCTTGTGGCTGCTGTTTTCGGTACTTGTTTGCAGGACGTGAGCTTCTACAATCTTTGGCTTCATGACCAAGCTTGTCGCATCATTGACAATGATTTCGGTTGCACTGCCCGCTGTGGTGCGAGTTACATCGTTTGCACTTAGGGTGGTTTCCCCTGTATTCACCCTGCCCTTGACTACTAAAAGGTTGCTGTCCAGGACTTTGGTTGTCAATGATCTTTCGCTACTGTGCCTGGGACGGATTCGTAGTCGAACCTTTGCTAGAGGTTCCATCCCACTTTCATTCGTTGTCACTGAGGGTAGCAGAAGTAGTTGAAGTAGTAGCGCTGATACGTTGAGGCAGCTTGTTCTGTTCCACTGCCTGGTCTATGAGACGATGAGCAAGATGAGTAACATCTTGAATAGTAGCAAGTTTAGTCGTCATCACATGGTTTGAATTCCTGGTACTAAGCCTTTGAGATACAGCTCAAAGCTCTTTATGGGAGGATCCACCATAGTTGGACACAGAATTGTCAGTTTGTTGGATCGTATCGTGCACGCTTCTATCTCTGACCCCGTCATCTTCATGTTAAAGGACTCCACTTCCAGCTTGTGGATGGCATCATAACTACTGTATTCACGTATGATAGGTTCCTTAAAATCATTCCATGGGGTGGCATTAGCAGCCGCCAGCCCCCGTATCGTAACTTGCGCGTTCCACCAAGTTTGCGCAGTGCCTTCGAGTACATCAGTGGCATATTTCACCTTTCGAGCCTCAGGTCGTTCGCACATTTGAAGGCCGATTCGAGTGTCGCTGAAAGTAGTAGGACGACAGTCCATAAAAAGTCGTGTATGTGCACACAGGTGGCTGAGCGTGTTGACTTGTCGTGTGCGTAAGAGTATTCAGAATTAAGCACAAGTGTTGAGTTACAAGAGTAGGATCTAAAAATCCTAGAGTAAGTGGTGATGGCAGGTTACACCTCCTGCCTGGGCAGCTGCGAGTGCTGCAGTAACTTGTTCAGTGATCGAAGCCGCCAACTGGGCTTGAGTTAGGTTAACGCGTCCCCACATGATCTTGACATCGGGGAGAACATGTGGGTGAGAGGTTCGCGAATAGTGCGAAGAGAGTGAGCACACAAGTATTCTCAAGCAATAACGTATAGTAAGTTCTGTAATCCAAGCATACCCCGAGCAAAGTTCTATGTAATTCTAGCAAGTAGGTAAGGTAATCATGAATAATAGTACCTATGATGTTGAGCCTTGCACGTGGAGCGAAGCGTCGTTGTGGATCGTTGAGAGCACTGTTCTGGTTATAGTCTGGTTTTAACAAAATCGTTTCCCTTTATTAAAACCGAGTTCTCTATAACCAATGGCTCTGATACCAATCTGTCACACCCCCAAAATCCACACGCGGAGTATCACCGCTTGGAGGCGTGACTGACCAGGATCAAGCCACCAATCATATTGAACATATTAAGTATTAAATGTAAAACAACCAAACCAATATGAAAGGTGTTCAAAACATAAGTGTAAATTCAATGTTTAGCGGAAGCATAAATAAACCCAAATCATAAGTAGCAAGTTCAAATGTTTAAATGTTGTTCATAACATCCACAAGCTGTGCCCACAACGACCGTGCCTCCCGTGCAAGCTCCATAAGTACCTAAGGTCCTGCAAGGCATGTAACAGAGGATCAACAACTAGTTGAGCGAGTTCACAGTGAGTTTGTTTAGTTATATTGTTCGTAAAGCAGTTCGTATGTTCATTAGTAATCATGTATCGTATATATCGTATCGCGGCCCTCCAGGCATGTTTGCGAAGTATAGTGGGAATTTCCCATGTTTGCTAGACTAGGTATAGTAGTATCGCGGCCCTTCCTGGCATGTTTGCGAAGATTAGAGTATATAGTTCGCGGCCCTTTCTAGGCATGTGTGCGAAGATTGTCATAATATCGCGGCCGACCCTTGGCGTGTGTGCGAAGATCGTTTAAATTAGTATAACCAGTCTAGTCTTGTTCTTATCCATAATCCTTCCTCTACCGGGAATCATATATCTAAGTTCCATAAACTGAACGAATAAATAATCCAACCCATTCCCATCCTGGGAATCCCATGCCTTGGCTGTGTGAACTCACCTTGGTTTGCTCGGTATGCTAAGTATGTGCTCGCAAATAAATCAATCACGTCCTAGAGTATGCACGTATAGAATAATCAGTTTGTGTTCAAGTTGTTCACATATAAGCAAGTAGTACGTATTCGCAAGCATTCCAGTCATGTTTAACATTTAACAGCAGTTAGTTGGTTCAGTTAACACTTAACAGAATTTACTCAAGTTACAGCACAGATCAGCTATTTGGCGAAACACACATTTGGCGAAACACAATATTGGCGAAACACATTTGTTTCGTCGAGGTGTCCCTTGGCGAAACACATTCTGTTTCGCCGAGAGTTCTGTTTCGTCTAACAGTTCAGTTACGTCGAACATCAATTATATCAGTTACGAAATATCACAGAAACCCTAATCATTGCTAACAGTTACAACGATTTCACCATATCATTCGATAGTCAACAGTCAACATTCATACCTAGTATCCAGTTGGTTATTATATATATATAATAAAATCGAATACTAACATCATGATAATATGATTTCGGTTCCTGATCACATCAATATCAATCCATATAAATCTTTTCAATGATATAAATTCCCAAACCCTAGGTTAACACCAACTCACATATATAAAAGAATATATAAAGCTGATCATATCATGCATACACAAATCGAAGCACCTATACTCCTACTGACACTTCATAAATTGTCCACATGCTTCTGTTTGAACGCACATGGCTTCCATGTCCATAATCAGATTATTAATTCTTGGTATTCACTCTATGGCCCTCACAACCGAATGTCATTGATATTCAATAGTATATCCACACACAAACCAATGCCAGCCATTAACATACAATTTAATTTCAAGTCTAGCTTATTAATCTTGCACGATATTATCAACTCACATGCATAAATCTAATACATGACAGTTCATGAACAACCACATCGGTATACATACATACATAACGATTAACATCCATAATCATACGATAATCATCTAGATCAACAGAGTATGTAAATCACTAACCAGAGATCAAACAAGAAGGGTTTGGTTACGACCGAGAGGGGCTGCCGTCGGTGTGCAGGAGACTCTAGGGTTTCTTGTTTGCTAAAGTTATGAAAACAGTTGTCGGTTCACGTTTTAATATTCAAGTTTACGTACTGGGCCCATAATGGACTTCGGCGAATCATGGGCCGGCGAGACACTTATGTTTCCTCGAGATATAGATGGCGAAACAGATCCTGTTTCGTCGTGATTGTTTATGGCGAAACACACTTGTGTTTCGTCGGGTTGTTCACGTCTTAAACAGCTTATGTTTCTTAACAAGTTCCACGTTATACAATCAAACACATAATCATGCAACATAGTACGTCTCATCATATCACAAAGTGTACAGTTACGAAATCAGGCAAGTCAAACAACTAAACAGTCAACGTCAACGTGCATTAAATGCGAATAGAGAATGTCGGAAATTCGAGTTGTCATGGTAAAGGATCACGAAGGTCAGTTGTATCTTGTTTATTATGTCAGTAAAAGTTTGTTAGATGTTGAAACTAGATACTCACACTTAGAAAAATTGATATTAGCTTTAGTCATGGGATCAACTAAGCTCAGGCATTAATTTGAAACACATAGGATTCATATAAAATCTAATTATCCTATTAAAATGTGCTTAGGAAACCTGAAATGTTTGGTAGGACGGCTAAATGGTCCGTAAAACTAAGTGCAAATGATTTAGTATATGAACCTAGGATTGCTATAAAGTCTCAGGCTTTAGCAGACTTTGTGGCTGTACCAGTGATCCACAAGAACATGTGGATCACTATTGAGAAAGGATGGAAATCAACCCATCTCTGAAAGATTGAAAGAAGCCTTTTTATGCAAGGGCTTTGGATCCACACTTACTGGATCAACACTAAAATGGCTGCTAAGTCTTCATCCCTATTCTATAACTTCATTTTCACACTTAGTTAACTTATTCAATAACCAGTTTTCTTGTAGTAGAACATTTGAAAGGTTAACCAGTGACTTATATAGGATCACCCAAGGCCGTGATGAATCACTTAGATATTATGTTACTAAATTTGGTAGAGAATCCTTAGAAATCCCAAACTTAGACATTGCCACTGCTGTAGAAGCATTTAAAATGGGATTGCAAAAATATTATCCTTTCTATGATGATCTTTTTATGACACCTTGTAGGAACTTAGATGAAGTAAGAAACAAGGCCCCCATTGGCATATCTTTCTATGGAACCATCTGATCAGGCGGATACAGCATTCATGACCCCCATTGGCATATACTGTTATATTGCTATGCCTTTTGGATTGAGAAATGCAGGTGCCACTTATCAAAGACTGGTGAATATGATGTTTAAAGAACAACTTAGAAACACTATGGAGATCTACATTGATGACATGGTGGTTAAGTCCAAGAAAGAAGAATATCATCTTAAGGATCTAGATGTGGCATTTAACATCCTTGGCTAGTACAACATGAAGCTAAATCCTTCAAGGTGTCATTTTGGTGTCAAAACTGGGAAATTCCTAGGATACATAGTGACCAAAAGGGGGATTGAAGCTAGTCCTGAACAGATAAAGGCAATAGTAAATATAAAGTTTCCAACCAATGCTAAGGATGTACAGAGGCTAATAGGAATGATTGCAGCCTTAAATAGGTTCATCTCAAAGTCTTTAGATAAATGCAAGGATTTCTATGATATACTGAGGAAGAATAAGAAATTTGAGTGGACTGAAAAGCATGAAGCTGCACTCAAGTCTCTCAAGGATTATCTATCCTTAGCAGCAGCCCTAATGAAACCAGAAGATGGTGAGCCATTATCCTTGTACTTAGCTGTTTCAGGTAAATAAGTAAGTGCAGTGTTAGCTAAGGATCATGAAGGCCAACAACATCCTATATACTATGTAAGTAAAATCTTTCTTGATGCTGAAGCCAGGTATTATCATTTTGAGAAATTAATTCTTGCTCTGATTATGGCTTCCACTAAACTTAGGCATTATTTTGAAACTCACAATATTATTGTGAAAACTAACTTTCCTATTAAGAATGTTCTTGGGAAACCTAAAATGTCGGGTAGAATGGAAAAGTGGGCAGTCAAGCTTAGTGCATATTACATTAAATAAGAACCCATGATTGCCATTAAGTCTCAAGCTTTAGCTGACTTTGTGGCTGATTTCAGAAGTGATCTTCAAAGGGAAGCTAAACTAGAGGTTCAATAACTTGAGGAGACCAAGGATCCTTGGACACTCATCATAGATGGAGCCTCAAATGTCAAAGGAACTGGACTAGGCATACTACTAAAATCGCCACAGGGGGGCATAATACCCCAATCCATTGCATGTGATTTCCAAATTACTAACAATGAGGCAGAATATGAGGCCTTAATAGCAGGTTTGCAATTAGCTAAGCAAATGAGGATCATGTATCTTCAAGTATATATAGATTCATTGCTAATCACTAACCATTTTAATGGATCATATACTGTCAAAGGAGAAAAACTACTCAAATATTTAGAAATAGTAAGGAAACTAGCATATTCTTTTGATTTTTTCATCTTAACATAGGTACCTTGAGAGGAGAATGCAGAGGCAAATTCCTTAGCAAACCTAGGATCATCCTTGAAAATACCAGAGGATGTGAAGATTCACATCATCCATATTCTTTCTACGGCAATTGAGGAAAGTGAAGCAATGGAGATAGTGGAGGATACTGCAATTGTACCTAGTGATGATATGCAGCCAAATTCAGGATCATGGATCCTTCCTATTCTGAAATATATTCAGAGTGGGGAAATTCCCAGAGGGGAGAATCTCAGAGCCTTCAGGGTTAAGGTATCTCAATTCACTATATTAAATAACATGTTGTATAAGAGATCTCTTGCAGGTCCCTATTTGTGATGTATTGAGGATCCAGAAATTCAAGAAGTCTTGAAGGATTTTCATAAAGGAGAAAGTGGAAATCACACTAGGGGCAGGGCATTATTCTCAAGGATCCTTAGAATAGGATACCATTGGCCTACAATGAATAAGGATGTTGTAGAGTATACAACGAAATGTGATGCTTGCCAAAGACATAACAACATCGTACATCAGCCAGCGGAGCCTTTATATCTAATAATTTCTTCTTGGGCATTCATGAAATGGGGGATGGATATAGTAGACAAACTCCCTAAAGCACTTGGAGGAAAAGTATTCATGCTAGCTATGACAGACTACTTCTCCAAATGGATAGAAGTAGAAGCTTTTGTTCAAGTCAGGGAAAAGGATGTCATATCCTTCATTAAAAGAAACATTATTACTAGATTTGCAATTCCTTCCGAAGTTATTTGTGATAATGGATCCCAATTTATTGGGAGTAGAACTACTAACTTTTGTGATAGCTTGCAATTTCTTCCGAAATTATTTGTGATAATGGATCTCAATTTATTGGGAGTAGAACGGCTAACTTTTTTTGGTATCTCAACATTGCATATGGGAGGTGCAAAGCGAGATATTCTGTGACTTCCATCTGGAATCTCAAGAATGGGTTTGACAACTCCGGGGACACTGGATATCACGTCCTTGAGTTTCTGCAACTCCTTGGCCATAGCTTGATTGATTCCTACATCCTGCATGTAACCAAAGTTAGTATCAAAAGATGTATTAAAGTTATTACCTCCTAATTGGTTTGAAGTTGGTATCCCAACATTGTATCTAGGATAAGACATGTCTGGTATAATAGTAGGGCCAGAAGAAGCAATGGTTTAGATAGGGATGAAATCCCCTTCGTGAATTTCAGAGGTTCTCCATGGTTGTCTCCCTGAGGATCCTTGATCCTGAAAGACATTGGGTCCTGGGTAGGTTTGTATTGGAGGCCTGGATGTGTGATCCATGTGTCCTTGAACTCTAGATAAGGATTCTTGATTGTTGAAGTAGGATCCTTGAGCTGGAAATGTCTCCATATATCCTTGTGAGTTTAGGTCAGATCGTAGTCGATCACTAGCTCTGCGGTGAATTCGGTTTAATGTGCGAAATCTGTTAAACCGAACCGTAATCATGCATAAAAATCGTAAATTACCATTGTCTTATTACAAAACAATGACAACCGGACAGAGTTTCGACTCAATCTATACAAGGAACACTCAAAATTGGATCGACATGATATGAACAGAAGTGTTCTTGAACGATGTTGTTGAACTCTGATGAACTTAAAGAACCGTGTTTAAAAGTGTGTCAAGAACTATTATAAATGAATGACTTGTATTCCTATTTATAGGATTCTTCCTCTCATCCCAATTAGTAGTTGTCCTCTCATTCCAATCAGCATTCCCTCCTCATGCGAGTTGATTGTTGTAGTCGTACGAGATGATAATTCCCATTCTTTCATGTTAGTTGAAACCCTCTCGTGTGAATTCCATTTTCCATGCAAAATATCTTGTGTACTTATTCTTTCTGTATGCTTTATTTTGATGATGTAATGATATATGATGTCATCATTAAGAATTGTTAGGGGAGGATTTTCCAATGATCAGTGATCCTCAATTACTGTAGGGCTTAGGGATCCTCAATTCTGTTTGAATTAGTGATCCTCAGAGATTATTGTAGGATCAGGATCCAGGATCATCATGAGGATCCTTACACTAACGATTGTCTGCTTTGAATATGATGTTGTTTTGCAGGAGTACGTGTTTGGACTTGGTCTTGGCGATATTCCTGGAGCATATTCCTTTTTTTATTCCACACGTGCTTGACCAATATGGACGTTATGGAGTTCGTGGAAGACTTGCATGAAATGCAGATAGTTAGTTGGCTTAGATATTTTCTAAATTTATAAGGGGATAGCGAGCTAAATTAGAACACTTGGCTATTTTTGGCTAAACACACACACTCGTAACTGCTCTCATCAGCTCTCGACAGTTTGCTTGGCGATTACACACTTTTTTGCACATTACACTCTAGTGATCCTTTTAACTAGCTCGCTATCATCCAAAGTTGTAATACCATTTTTGTTTAATCTGAGTTAGTGATCGGTAGTTTCCATCACCCGAGGTTTTTTATGCCGGAGATCAACTCTTGATCAAGGGCTTTTTCCTCGTATAAATCATTGTGTCACTTGTTCAATACATTTCTGAGTGATCCTTAACATTGTTCATTGATTCAAGCATCACACCCCACAACAGAAAGTTTGGTTGCATTATCTTAGCTTGATTTTTGACCAAAACAGTTTGGCGCCCACCGTGGGGCAATTGGTGCTTCATTCCTAAGAAGATTCATATTTTTGTGGTCATTTCGGTTCGTTACAACCAAGCGGATGGCTTCTTCAACAAAGAAGACATCAAGCTCTATGCCGGCAATGAGTTCTTCACATGGCGTTCCTCCTTTGCCTCCACCACCTTCTGGATCCCAGAAGAATGCTGAAAATGTTGTGAAGAGACAAACCCCCATTTTCTCAAAACCACCAACTTCTTCTGTTTCCTCTAATCCTACTACTAATGATCTTTTTAATCTGATTTTGCAGATGAGGGATCGCATGCAAGAGCAGGATAAAACCAATGAAAGGATCCTCCAGGAGATTGGTGATATCAAAAAACAGAAGAAATCAGTGGAGGATCATTCTGCTCTGATACCAAGGTCATTGAATTTTGACACTCCAGTTGTAACTACCCTACAATCGGCAGTTCCGGGCATCCAGTATCAAAGTGGTCCATCAGAAAGGCGTTATGGAACAACAACTATGAGTTAAGCATTTGGCTCTCACTTTCAGCCTCAAGGATCCTGTTTTCAGCCATTGGGATCCTCTTTTCAGCATCAGGGATCCTTCGTCAGCTCAGGAGGATATTTAGGAATGCACACAGTTCAAAGATCCTCCCAAGTTCAAGGATCCTCCCAGGTTCAAGGATCCTCCCAGGTTCAAGGATCCTCTAGGGTCCAAGGATCCTCCCAGGTCCAAGGATCATCCCAGGTCCAAGGATCGTCCCAGGTCCAAGGGTCCTTTATGGTTTCAGGATCCTTTCAGGTTCAAGGATCGTCTTAGCCTCAAGGATCCAACATCTTTCAGGATCAAGGATTCTTAAGAAGTATGCAGCCTCCAAGCTCGGATGTTCATCAAGTAGACTTCATACCAATGCAGACCATTGCTTCCTCTGGTCCTTCAATCATACCAGAGTCCCGTCAATATGGATTCACATCTGGAATTCCAAACACGAATCCCCTGGGAGGTAACACTTTTAATAATTCAGATAACACTAACCATGGCTCTATGCAGGATAAAGGTATCAATCAGGCTATGGCCAGGGAGTTACAGAAGCTTAAGGATATGATATCCAGCTTACCAGGACTGGTTAAACCCATTCCTGAAATTGCAGATGGTAGCCATAGGATATCTCGCTTTGCACCACCTATTTGTGACGCTGAGATACCCAAGAGGTTCCAAATACCAACTATGAAGCTATATGATGGTTCAACGGATCCACTGGAACATGTAGCTCAATACAGGGAGAGGATGGAGATCAATCCAATTCCTGAGAGGTTAAAAGAAGCATGTCTATGCAAGGGTTTTGGATCCATACTTACAGGATCTGCTCTTAAATGGCTGCTAAGTCTTCCCCCTTACTCTATTACTTCATTTGCTAATCTAGTTAATTTGTTTAATAGTCAATTCTCTTGTAGTAGAAAGTTTGAACGATTAACTAGGGATCTATATAGGGTAACACAGGGTCAAAATGAATCAGTTAAAGATTACATCACTAAATTTAGTAAAGAATCCTTAGATATCCCTAACCTGGATATAGCTACGGCTGTAGAAGCCTTTAAAATGGGTTTGCTTAGGGATTCATTGTTCTATGATGATCTTGTTATTACCCCATGCAGGAATCTTGATGAAGTAAGAACCAGGGCCCTTAGGTTCATCCGCCTAGAGGATGACAAAATGATCCAGGAAAGACTAACAGGATCCTCAAAACAGGAGAAGCAAGGATCCTACTTTAAGAATAACAAGTTCAAGTCCTACAACAAGTCTGATAACCAGAATGTGCATGCAGTGGAACAGGAAGAGGATGATGAGGATTATCCTCCCATTTCTGGATACTGTTTTTCTGTTGATAACAATGAACTAATTCTTGCAATGCAGAATCTAGGTGAAAAAGCTTGGTGGCCGAGAAAAAGTGATAAACCAGCTGCTACAAAAGATAAGTCCAAGTGGTGTGCATATCATGAGGATTTCGGGCATCTCACTGAAGAGTGTATTGCACTTAGAAAGGAAATCGGTTACTTGTTAAGCAAGGGGCATTTGATAGAGCTTTTGGGACGAAAGAAGTCAAGGATCCAGGATCCTGAAAGGATCCCGAAAAAGGCTCCTGCTCCTCCAGCAGATGCACAAGTTATAAACTTTATATCCGGTGGATCAGACATTTGTGGTACTTCCTTTTCAGCAGCCAAAAGACATGCCAATGAAACCAAGATGGATAATGGAGACAGACCCATCCGGACGTCCACTGTCACCAAGGATAAAATCATAACTTTTGATGAGGATGATCGTCTTGATGTTCAGGATCCTCATCATGATGGTCTTGTTATTACCCTGTTTATTTATAATCATTTTGTTTGCAGGATCCTTATAGATGGAGGAAGCTCAGTGAATATCATTCAGCTTAATGTCCTCAAGAAGATGAACATTCCTGAATCGGACATTGTCCCAAGATCCCCAGTCCTTGTGGGATTTAGTGGGGAAACCAAGAACACATTGGGGGACATCAAACTCCCTATCTATATTGAAGGACTCTATTCTTATCAGAAGTTTTGTGTTATAGATTGCTTATCCTGTTGTAATGTTATCCTTGGCAGGCCATGGATACATGACATGAAGGCAGTCCCATCTACTTATCATCAGTGCGTGAAGCTTCATAGTCCATGGGGAGTGGTGAATATTGAGAGTGATCAACAAGAGGCTAAGAATTGATATACCTCATCAATGAAGCCAGCCTCAAGACCAAGGGAGCAATAGCAATTAAAGTATCCTTCAAGAGATGTTTTGGAGGTAAGAGAGTAGGATGTAAAAGAAATCCTCATGGATCCTTATGATCCTGAATCCAAGATCTTCATAGGATTAGGGATCCTTAGCGACATTGAACAGGATCTAGTATTCTTCCTTAAAAAAGGAGAACTACCTTTGCCTGGAAGCATGAAGACATGACAGGTATATCTAAGGATATAATTACTCATAAACTCGGCATTGACAGGTCATTCAAGCCAATTCATCAAAAAAGAAGGAAGTTTGTACCTGAAAGGAATGCTATTATCCAGGAAGAGGTAGATAAACTACTTCGGGCAGGTATGATAAGAGAGGTTAAGTATCCAAGATGGTTAGCCAATGTGGTTGTTGTTCAAAAGAAAAATGGAAAGTGGAGGGTATGTGTCGATTTTACCGATTTAAACAAGGCATGCCCCAAGGATCCTTTCCCATTACCCCACATTGACTCCATGGTGGATGCTACCGCGGGTCATGAGTTGTTGACTTTTATGGATGCTTCATCTGGATTTCAACAAATTCAGATGGAACCATCTGATCAAGAGGATACAACCTTTGTGACCCCAACTGGTATATATTGTTATATTGCTATGCCATTTGGACTAAGGAATGCAGGTGCTACTTATCAATGGATAGTCAATATGATGTTTAAGGAACAAATTGGACACACTATGGAAGTCTATATAGATGACATGGTGGTTAAGTCTAAGAAAGCTGAGGATCACCTTAAAGACTTGGAGGTAGCATTCAATATCCTTGATAAATTTAATATGAAACTGAATCCTTCTAAGTGTCATTTTGGTGTTAAAGCAGGGAAATTCCTAGGCTATATGGTGACAAAGAGGGGCATTGAAGCAAGTGCAGAGCAAATCAAGGCTATTGTGAATATCAAATCTCCTGCCAATGCTAAGGATGTGCAAAGATTGACAGGCAGGATCGCAGCCTTGAACATGTTCATATCCAAATCCTCAGAAAAGTGCAAGGAGTTCTATGACATCCTGAGGAAAAAAAAGAAATTTGAATGGACTGAGAAGCATGAAAGTGCCCTCAAAGATCTTAAGGATTACCTATCCTTAGCCTCCGCCTTGATGAAACCAGAAAAGAGGGATATATTATCCTTATACCTAGCATCATCCTCAAAAGCAGTAAGTGCGGTCCTTGTTAAGGATCACCAAGGTACACAACATCCTGTTTATTATGTAAGTAAGAGTTTGCTTGATGCTGAATCCAGGTTTTCACATTTAGAAAAACTTATCCTTGCATTAATTATGGCATCTACTAAATTAAGACATTATTTTGAGACTCATGCCATTATTGTTAAGACTAATTTTCCAACTAAGAATGTTCTCAGGAAACCTGAAATGTCAAAAAGGATGGCTAAGTGGGCAGTGAAGCTTAGTGCTTATGATATAAGACATGAACCAAGGACTGCCATCAAATCCCAAGCCTTAGCTGACTTTGTGGCAGATTTTAGTAGTGACTTGCAAAAGGAAGCTGAGTCAGAAGTCCAACAGCTTGAAGAAACTAAGGATCCTTGGATACTCTTCACTGATGGAGCCTCTAATGTCAAAGGAACATGACTTTGAATACTACTAAAATCACCACAGGGGGACATAATACCCCACTCCATAGCTTGTGAATTTCAAACTACCAACAATGAGGCTGAGTATGAAGCCTTGATAGCTGGTTTGCAAATTGCTAAGCATATGAGGATCAGGTATCTTGAGGTACATGTAGATTCATTATTAATCACTAATCACTTTAATGGATCCTATGCTGTTAAAGGTGAAATGCTAATCAAATATTTAGAGATAGTCAAAGAATTGGCACTCTCTTTTGTTTCCTTTAGTTTGACACAGGTACTGTTGATGCATTAATGTCTATCGCCTCCGTCAATTCAAACCGTAGCTGAAACTGTAGAAATCTAGGATTTTATTGTAATATTTAGATAGAATTAGCAAGGTGGCATTTTGGTAATTAATGAGAAATCTCATTAATTCTAAGGCATATAAATAGGAGCTTTAGTTGTAATGTGTAAGACTTTTGCTCATTTGGTGATTTAGGAGATTCATGTAGGATCATGATCTGACCCGAACAAGTCGTTCAGAGGTGTTCAACTACGTTTCAGGTGTGGAATAACAAGAAACGGAGGTAGAAATAGCTGATTCTTCACTAAAACTGCTAATTGTATTGATTAACACTCGATTACACGCAGTTCTTCACACCGGCAGCACTTCGGTGTGGAATACAAAGAATGGATCTCTATATGGTTTCGCTCATAGGAACACCTATATATAGTTGCTGAGGTTTCGCTTATACGTACAAGACCACATAAGCGAAACCATCAGGTGACAGATAAGCGAAACCTTCAGTCTAAGACCATATGAGCGAAACCTGCTCACTAAATACATATAATCTTCTGTTTTCTCGTAAAACGTGCCCTAATCTATACAATACAATGTAAGACTCGATACAAGACGAAGTCGACAGATGTAGTGCACCAACAGACTCCCCCTCAGATGTTGACGAGTCGACTATCGAGTCACGACAATGCTGTGTCTTCACTTCTTCAGTCTTGATCAGTCTCTGGGCTTTTCTCTTTCTCTATCTTCATCAACAAACTCTCTTTTAACCATGTCTGCTTGAAAATCTTCAAACTCCCTCTCTCGATTTGCTGGCATTCCTTTGTTCTTCAGCAACATCTGATTCAAACTACAGAGTCTTCAATTTCCAGAATCGAAACTTGGCTCTACAAAAAAATCTGGCTAAACCTGCACATTCTTAACCTAGAAATAAATTTTCTAAATTTAACAATTTGAATGCACCAACAACAACTCTCAAATGCATCAACAATCACTCTCCCTCAGATCACAAACACATGATGAACCACTTGTTGATTTAGAAACATATTTTGACAATTAAGACACACTCCCCCTCACAACAATGTCATCATGTTTAGCACTTGGAATTTTGAAAATCAGCTTTCCAACATCAGTTGTCGAAAATCTTTTTGACTTTTTCAAAAGTTTATGCTCAAACACACTCAAAATCTTTTTGGATTTTTTAAAGAAAAGAAATGCAGTAAAGAAATATTTACAAACAATATTTTTGTGAGTTCTGTGCAAGAGGATCATATCAGTTTATGACAAATCACGAGTACCGTTGAGCTTAGTTACACATTAAGAATTAAACAATTCACTTAGATTACCGATATACTGATCCACTTAAATTCTCACACAAATTTCAACTGATTCAGGATATGAGTTAGGTATTTTAAGAACTTAAACTCATTCATGTGTCCCACCTCTTGAATATACTCCCGTATCCAGATCCTAATATTCAGTCTTACAGGTGAGTATACCACAGATGATATCTGTCAGGGAATAAATTATAGTGCGAGGGCCGTGAGAGCTCAGGTCGATCTTTCGATACGCAGAGAGATGACGGCTTCGACTTTCGGTGGGTCCCCTTTAGAGGATCTTTTGTATTACAACAGCAATGACTATCAATTTTATTGTTTCATCAATTTGCTGAGGGCTGCGCTATATTTCAAGCATGCGGAAAGTATTCTCCGGGGACTAGGCCATTGCTTCCGCAAAATCAGAAGTCCCGGGATAATACCCCAGATATCACTGAGCAAAAAGACCTAGTATCTCAGAAAGAGGGACCTTTCAAACGAGATTTCAGGGGTTACCTATATATCCAAGTAGTGTTCCCCACGAAATAAGCAAGTTTGAATTTAAGTTTATATCCCGAAAAAGCTTACTAAATGTCTAAAAACCTATCGGCATATCATCAGTGAGACTGTTTAACGCTATTTAAACAATACAATTCTTTAGCATACTGTGACTGTCTACTGATGTACTATCATTTCCTCTTCTTTGACACAAAAACTCATTTTTGATTTTATCATGTTTTTGTCTTTTTCAAATTTTCTAATGTTTTTGGATTTTCAGAAATTTCTACTCCCCCTAAAATGCAAACACATTAAAGAAATTTGAAAACTACTAGACTCTTGACCCACTTGAAACATAAAATGAACTATAGAAAAACTTGACAACTGATATCGAATTGCATCAAATCGCCATTCACTATGCATAAACAATCAGAACTCCCCATATCACAAACCATTTTCTCATTTAGATCTCAAAACACTTAAGTTTGTTTTAATCAAACTGATTTTTCTGGAAAATGAGTTTGTTATTACCACTTGTAGGTTTACCACTTGTTAAGTATGGGGATATGGTTCATCATCTTGTCAGTTTTTATCAAATATAGTAAATCAAGTACAATTTAATGTCCCTGATTTACCGTTTGCAATTAAGCAACCTCTGTACCAATTGTAACAATTACCACTTTTAGGATCACAAACAATACCACTTGTAGTTATGACTAACCAATACCAACTGTAGGAATGATACGTCTACATGTATCATTTTATCAATCAGAATGCCGATTCCTGCTTCGCACTTACTAACCTGGAAGCTCCGGCAATTTCTGTAAAAGTTAAACACATTTAAAAATCTTTCACAAAATCTATCTTAACAAGAATGATGCCGATTCTTGATCCACGATATAAACTTGGGATCTCCGGCATAGTCCTAAGACTTTACGGGAAACAAACTTCCATCCAAGTCTTCTCAGACTTGATGGCTTTCAATTCTTGCGCAGTAGGGTTGTAAGTTGCTTTTTTAGTTGCATAAAAATCTTTAACCCCCTTAGCTTTCCCATTCAACATTTTCCCAAATTTTTTTTTAACACTCCCTTTGAATGTTTTCTCGACATCAAACTTAGTATTCTCTTTGTAAAACTGATTCGAGATATCAACCTTGCCAACTTTCTGTTTAACTTCTTCAAATTTCAGTGATGGAAACTCATCATCATTCACTGAAATTTTCTTCTCAACCTGTGGCTCTTCTGGCTTTGTGGAACCAGATTCATCGCCGACGTTCTCATCAACTTTCTTAACAACCCACACTTGGTTGTCTTTCTCTTTCTTTTTATAAAAATTCTTTTTAGAACACTGACCAAACTCATAAGTTGAGTTTTCAAAAATTTTAAATTTTTTGGTTGGTGGTTCAATATCAACAACTTTTCCTTTCAACTTGTTAGAAACTCCCTGTTTTGACTTTGCATTTTTCAGACAGTTCCATGCAATGTGACCAGCTTCATTGCATTTGTAACAGGTTCTAGTTTCTTTTGAGTGACAAACTTCAGTTCCATTCTTCTTCTTTTCAGCAAGAAACTCTTGATTTGACTGTCTCCAGAATGGTTTCTTCTGTTCCTCTTCTGCACTTCCACCTGACACAAATTCTGTTTTTATTTTTGAATTTTTCAAAATTTTATGATTTTCTGGTGGAATAAATCCAAGGCCTTTCTTTTTGTAGCTACGATTTTGGTTTGGTTTCTTTTGAAAACCAGAACCAGAATTGTAACCCTTTTTCTTGTTTAAACGTTGTTGAATTCTTGAAGTGTACTTTTTAGGTTTTTCAGTAAGATTTAAATCTTCTATTTCAGAAATATTAATTTCTGTCATTTTGAAAACCTTTTTGATCATGTCAAAATGAACACTTCTTATTGGAAACTCTTTGTCAGAGTATAATTTGTCTGAGTCATTTAAAGTGTATGCAACTTCAAATGTTTCATCATCCAAATTTGCTTTTGATAACAAAAATTCGTTACTGTAAGACCGTTTGACCGACGACTTTGGACTGTTGACTGACGAATTTGACCCTCCAGACTCAGACTTTGACTCGGATTCCTCCTCAGTATCCAACACCTGATCGACCACCTTTTTGATTAACTCAGACTCATGATCAGTATCGGACGAGGTAAACGTGACATCAATGTTATCTGGTAAAACGTCAGTTGTGTCGGTTTTTAGCTTTATATTGACTGCTTTTTCAAGTTGCTCCTCGTTTGGTTTTCTAGGAGAGTACCCTTCCCAAATTGGAGGAGGACACTTGTTATAGTTAACAGTCGGTTTCTTACCACTATCTTTCTTTTTCTTTGGCTTCTCTTCTTGAAAAGCTTCCATTCCTGCAACAGTTGGGTAAATACGATCAATGAGATAATCAGAACTAGAATAACTTTGTAATAAACATCTAATTCTCTCATTCTCAATCTTCTCTGTCTCCAACTCTTGCTTCCATTTAGCACTCTCTTCGATGTAAAAGTTGATGGCTTTTTGCTTTGTCATCATAACAGCATTCATCATCGTTAGTGCTTGTTCTCTTTCTGAGTTTGTCTTTTGAAGACCAGTCACTGTTTTGTTCAAGACATCATAAGATTCTTTCACATAGTTGAGGTTGAACAGTAACTGCTCTTTCTTCTTTTCAAATTCAGCAATGATGTCGTCTTTTGCAGCACATTCCTTGCAAGCTTCCAAACACTTCATGCAAGGCTTTACAACTTCAACAATCTTTTCAACTTCGATTGTTTTCATCACTTCAACCACTTTTTCTTCTTCAATCACCTTTTCTTTTTCTTTCACTTGCTCACTCTCAACAATCTTCTCAGCAACATTTTCAACAATCTCATTCGGAACAACATCTTCAGATTTCATTTGTTGTTATTCTTTAGCAGCTCGTTTCTTCTTTAGTTTTTCCATACGATCTGCAAAATAGAAATGAAAACTTTTAGGAGAAAGATGAGATTTTGCAACATTTATATGTTTTTCTTCCTCATCATCACTGCTACTATCATCTGGAGGTGACTGATCAAACTGTGCAGACTTTTCAGAATCAGCATCTAATAAACCAGAATCTGACGGTGTTTGATCAAATACAACTTCCTTTTCTGAAGTAACATCCTTCTGTACACTCTCATCTGCACTCTGTGAACTTTCATAAGCACTTTCTGAACTTTCATCAGAAACAACAGACTTTTCATCCATGCTTTTCACTGTTTCACCAATAAACTTCATCCACGTAGCAAACATGTCTGGTTCTCTGACAATCTTAGCGATGAAGGCTTTAAAATTCCCATTCTCATCTGCAAACATATTCCAACTGAAGCCTTCAGGTAGCCTCTCATCATCTTGATCGACTATGCATGCTTTGCTATCAGATGATATGTAGTTGTTCCAGTTAAAATCCACCACACACGCTCTTTTTGAATCCTCGATTCTTCTACCATGAGCCGTCTGTGAATCTTGTGATTGACCAACTTGTTGATAAATGGCTTTCCGGTAGTAATCATCTTTTCCAAACGGATTCTGAGCACCACTAGCTTCCCTGTTCTTGCATTCCCGTTTGAAATGGCCTTTCTCCCTGCATCGAAAACAAGTAACTTTAGATTTATCAACACCTAAAGTAGATACATGAGCATCAAGAAAGTCATTTCTCCCGGTAATAGTTTTGAACTTTTCAGCACGTCTAAGAACACTCGCTAGACACCATTTGATATCCATCAGTTCCATCTCTTCTGCGTCTATTTGATCGTAATCCTCTTTGGTGAGCATGGGATTTCCGATCCGACCAGCCACTAGACCCTCATAAGATAACAATACGGAACCAAGTAGAGCCATGTGATCTTTAGCAGTGTCTTCTGAAAAACTTTGACCTTCTGGAAGATTTAGAGCTATGTTGCACTGAATCACATATCCATTTCCTGTCTTTGTGCTCTGAGACTGAAAGCTTGTATTTGACTCTTTTGGATTAACACTCGGAAATGAAGAAAAACCACTGTTACTTTTAGAACTCTGATCAACTTTTTCAGATGAATCTCCAGCACTAAATGCAGTTTCAATTTTCGGACTTCTCTCAGATTCAGGAACTGGAATACTACCCTTATAGTACATCTTTACATCCAGTTGACCACTCGGACTGTTCATCCTGGCGATCTTTTGCTGTTCCAAATCCTGACTCTCGATCTTTTCAATAAACTGAGAAATCGTCAAATCATCATAAACACCCGTATTTTTCAGAATCATCAAATACGTTCCCCACTCTTTCTGTGGTAACGCATCAGCTAACTTGTCTACCCACTCTTCACGATCTTTTGTAATACTTAACATCGACATTGATCGCACTAGGTGGCAGTAACGTTCAATCAGCTTCTTTGTGTCCTCTCCCGATAAGCTACTGAACAGATCAAACTCTTTCTTTAACAGTGCCTTCTTGCTTTTAATCATATTCTCGCTACCCTCAAACTTGACTTTAAGTGCATCCCAGATTGATTTTGCAGTTTTGTCATGCTGAAGCAGAATGAAAATGTCTTCTTTGATAGCTTGTTGAAGCAAACTGATCATCATCTTTTCGGCTTTATACATAACCCGTTCTTGATCTGTGAATTCTGACAGATTTTTAGTAACCTGCAATTCTGTTCGGGGCAACACATATTTCTTCACGATACATTCCCATGACCTAAGATGGTTTGCCTGAACCCAGTTCTCGAATATGTCTTTCCACCCGTAGTATTCTTCAATACTCATCAATTTAGGGGGCTTTTGGGTGGTTCCCGTCTCATTTTCTAAACTCATAGCTTGAGCAATAGCACCTGGACCAGATGGTGTTGCAAATGCGTTGTAGAACTCGGTATCCATGACTTTTCAACACGTATTTCAAAAAAAGTGACAAATGAGAGAAATCAGATGTATGGTGGCCTTATAAGCGAAATATGGTAATTTGTGACAAAAGCGAAATCCCTATGTGTCTTATGAGCGAAACCCTGAAATTCATATAAGCGAAACCACTGATGTTCGTATAAGCGAAACCCCTGATGTTCGTATAAGTGAAACCTTTGATGTTCGTATAAGCGAAACAACTGATGTTCGAATGAGCGAAACCCTGATGTACCTTATAAGCGAAACCCCAAACAATGTGTCACAAAAGCGAAATATGATGTACTCAGGAGCGAAATTAGGTATCCAAATAAGCGAAATTATACAATGTCCGTAAAAGCGAAACCTATTCAGAGGTTAATTTGATCCATTTTTAGTCCGTATTTTGGTCCGAAACTTTCCAGGGTTTGTTAATGTCCAATAACACACAATCTGTGAAATTTTGAGCGAATTTCGACCGGTAAAACTTTCTGAAATGATGAAAGAAGGTGTAGAAGCAAGAAATCTCGATGAAATCCAGCTAATCTCTGCAGAACTCCTCCTCCTGAGCTCTGATACCACTTGTAGGATCGTGATCTAACCCGAACGAGTCGTTCAGAGGTGTTCAACTACGTTTCAGGTGCGGAATAACAAGAAACGGAGGTAGAAATAGCTGATTCTTCACTAAAACTGCTAATTGTATTGATTAACACTCGATTACACGCAGTTCTTCACACCGGCAGCACTTCGGTGTGGAATACAAAGAATGGATCTCTATATGGTTTCGCTCATAGGAACACCTATATATAGTTGCTGAGGTTTCGCTTATACGTACATGACCACATAAGCGAAACCATCAAGTGACAGATAAGGGAAACCTTCAGTCTAAGACCATATGAGCGAAACCTGCTCACTAAATACGTATAATCTCCTGTTTTCTCGTAAAACGTGCCCTAATCTATACAATACAATTTAAGACTCGATACAAGACGAAGTCGACAGATGTAGTGCACCAACAATTCAAGTCTAGAGAGAGAAAGTCTAGAGAAAGAAAGTACTCTCTACGTGATTCTTGTATCGTACGCGTCATATCTTTCAATAGATTCACGGTTTTAGTATGTTATTGTGTGTTCGGTCACGCACGTTCACGGATTCCGCACGTCGAACGTTCGTTACGCAATCGAACGGTGTCAAAACCGGTCCTACAATTGGTATCAGAGCTAGGAGCTCGATTGCAGTGATCAAACACATTGATTCGTACCAGATTTCAGCGATTTCTTATCCGAATTTCATCATTTCTTCATCTTCTACTCATTTTTCACGTTTTTCACCGTTTTTCATCAAATTGAACGGGATTTTACGGTCCGAATCGGCTTATTTTTTGATATGTTGTGCGAAAACACCTGATCTATAACCCTACCAAGTTTCAGATCCAAACTCCTAGCTGTTTAGGAAAAATTTGAGTTTTTCGGTACGTTTTCACGTCAAAACATCTGGTTTCGCTCGTAGGGTTCGCTCATAGTGACATATTTTCAGGTTTCGCTTTTTCATCATTGAGTAGTTTCGCTCTTACGTCCATCTAGTGGTTTCGCTCATTTGGTCACTTCTTAATTTCGCTCATCTGAACAAAAGTTGATTTCGCTTATTTGGTCATTACCTGATTTCGCTCTTCTGAGCAAAAGACTGATTTCGCCTGAGTGTCTTGAACGTCGTGATTTTGCTTGAACATACGTATCTTGTGTGAACTCATAATTGCGTGTGTCAGTTCACGTGATTAAAGATCATCGGTCCAATAGTTTGTGTTGTGTATTAAAATTTGTCGGAAATTAAAATTTGATTATGTTGACTAAGTAAAGCAGTTGTCTCGAAACTACAAAGCATGTGATAATGTCAGTTTGAATGTGCATTGATTGAAAATCGTTTAGATTGTTTGAAGTTACCTAAAAAATTAATAGGTGTCAATAACGGTCCTACAATTGAGGACCGTTATTGACAGTCGTGTGAGTCAATCAGAGCTAGCAACTACCGAAAATGTAGTAGAAACAGAAGTAGATCACTTTAACACAGTTTTCTCATTCAATCTTCACAAAATACACGGGCAGCAGTTCGGCTACACGGGAGACATGGACGTACAAAATGAGAAAACAACTTGGGTATTTATAGGGGTGAGGTTTCGTTTATGTGACCATGTCCATATGAGCGAAACTATCAAGTTGGGGTTTCGCTCTTTATGGCACATGTCCATATAAGCGAAATATCAACATGAAAATCAAACAATTACACTTCAACCCCTATACAATACATAATTAACACATCTAGACCCTATACATTGATCAACTAAGACTAAGACACTGCGGAATAACAAGAAACAGAGGTAGAAATAGCTGATTCTTCACTTAATCTACTGATTCTATTTATTTGACAATCGATTACAGCTCAATCTTCACACCGGCAGCACTTCGGCGTGGAATACAAGATAATACTATCTGTGGTTTCGCTCATGTTACCTATTTATAGGGCAGGGGATTTCGCTCATATAAATGTTTATTCTTATAAATGTTTGAGGTTTGCAGGTGAAAGTTCCAGATTAAGATTCCGATAGCAGAGTCTTAGGGGGGAGTCTGAAGACGAGCTTGATGCAAAAGGAAGCTTGTTGCTGGTAATCCAGGTGTCGATTCCAAAAGCACAGAAGATTGATGAAAGGGGTAGCCTGCGTAAGAGAAAGAGAAGCTTAGGAAGCTGAAGAAGCCTAAGTCTAGAGAAGGAAAATTCAAGTCCCTGTAAAGTTTGAAGACCAAGACTGAAGACTCCGGCTGTATCCAAGGGGGAGTTTGTTGGTGCACGAATGTCTAAAAGTGGTGTATGGCCAGTTTGGTTCGCAGGGCTCAACGTTTCATGGAAATTACAGGCCGGAACAGTTTATCAGGCCCCAATCAAAAGTTAGGGTTTGATAAGTCGAAAGTTACATGCTTTAAATGTAAAGAACGCGGTCACTTCAAACGAGAATGTCCTAATCATGAAGTAAACAATCATCAAAACCCGTTCACCAACGTTCAAGTTCTTCGGGATCGATTTGGTCGTAATCCTCCTTCGTCATGTCAGGATTACCAATTCTCCCTGCTACTAAGCCATCATAAGCCTCAAGAACGGAAGCAAGCATTGCTATGTGCTGTTTTGCGGTTGTTTCCGTGATCTCGTTTCCATTCTTTATGTTTACCGCAATATTGCACTGAACCCCAGAAACGTACGCCTGATGATTTGATCCTGTTGAGCTTTGAGGTGAAGGCTGTTCCTGAGCTTTGACATTTGGTTCAAAGTTCGTGAATGGTGAAGAATTCCCAGATTGAGGAGTGTTTGAGGAAACACTTGATGTGTTATCAGCAATGAACCCTGTCTGTATTTTTGGGCTTTGATTGGTTGAAACTATAGGGTTGCCTTTGTAATACAACGATACATCTTGCTGCACACTAGCTGAGTTCATTTTCTTGATTTTCAGCAATTCCAACTCATGGGCTTCAATCTTCTCGATGAATGACCTAAGGTTGAGATTCACAAAATCAGAATTATTCTTCAACATCATTAGATACGTTCCCCACTCATCATACGGAAGTGCATCACACATTAATTGATCATACGGAAGTCCAATCAGATTTCTAATGATATAGAAGTTGTCGGCCACATTAATTGATCATTTAAGAAGTGTCAGCCACAATTAAAATGAAGGCCCAATGAATTAAAAACCACATATTGAACGGTCCAATCATTGAAGGTTATTGCATGTGAAGTAAAAATTGAATTGTTGTATCTGATGTTGTCGGCTTAGTGAACATTGTGGCCCAATCATATTTGTTAGATATATCGGCCCATGAGATTTGAGTTGTGTTTGGTATTAAGTGTTTCAATAAGATTAGAAAGGAAATCAATTTGCATGTGAATTAACAATAGTCTATGTGTTTTGATAACATAAGCCCATGTGAAATAAAACAGCTCTCGGCCCAAGATATTTGAAACACATCTCGATCCAATCTGCATTTGATTTGTGTCGTGTTTCTCAAGCATCGAATACTCGCCCGAGCGAATTCTCACTCGATTTGTTATCACCGGATTTTTGTCACTCAATCGGATATTCATCTGATTAAGTGGTTTGATAAAGTGATTGAACTGAGTTTAGATTGTTTTGATAAAAAACACGGATATGTTTGATAATTTTACAGCTCTTAAGGGAGAATCAACTAAAGAATTGATCGAGAGGTTTGTAAAGTTATATCTAGAGATGAAGTGTTGGAACATTAGAAAAGGAAATGAAGAATGGTTTGACAAGTTGGCAAATGCTTTACCAAAAGATGTGTGGGGAACGTATTTGTTAACTTGGAAGAAAAGCTTTGAATATATTGATTTCAATTTGAGCTTGTTCATTGAGAAGATTGAAGCTCAAGAACTTGAATTCCAAAAGATTAGGAAAATGAAGTCTGATTCAGGAAAGGAGTTTGATTCTGAGTCCGGAGAGATAGATAAAACTGGAAGTAAAAGTGACAAACAAGAAAAGGTTTCAGAAAAAGCACAAATTTTTTATCAATCATCAGAGGAAGAAAGCGATGATGATAGTGAAGAAATTCGAAAACTTGAATCTTATAAAAGAGAACTTACACCTGAAAGTTATAATTTTTATTTTGCAGGAAAAATGGAAAAGATCAAAAAAAGACAAGCTGCAAGAGAGAAGAAAGCCGAACCTGAAAAGATGTCTGAGAAGTGCTTAAACTGTGAAAAATCTGAATCAGACAATGCCAAACTCTTGAAGAATGTAGAGAGTTTGACATTGGAAATTAAGAATTTGAATGATGAGAAGAAATATGATGATAAACAGATTCTTGAACTGCAAGAAAATTTTAAAAGATTGAAATCTGAAAACAAAATTTTGAAAGAAAATGAAAATTTGAAAATTGAAAAAGATTTTCAAAGTCAAATGAAGATTTTAGAAGATGAGAAATCTGCTATTTTTAAAAATAATCTTGAAAAACAGATTGAAATAAATTCTCATCTTCAGAAAATCATTCGGCTTGAAAATGAAGCTGAAATTGCTCGGAATAAAATTGATGAGCTTGAAAAGAAATTGAAAGGTTTTGTGAATTCATCAGTACCAGATCTTATATGTCCAAAACCGATCAATTCTGACCCAATAAATGACAATGTCACAAATTTTGACAAAGTCAAAATTGAAGATTGCGATGTCAAAGCTGATGATGAAAAAGAAAAAGAAAAGAAAAGAAAAATATTTTTAGAATTATAAGAAAAATTTCAAAATACTGTTTTGCAGTCCACTGAAATAGGTGAATGCTCAAAGCAAAAACCTGTTAAGAAGATTGTAGAACAGAAACAAAAAGTTAAAAATTTTAAAAATTTTAAAAATGAAAATAAAAGCTCACCAGTTCAGTCATCCAATCATTGTGATAAACCACAAAAATTGAAAAACCAAAACTCACAAAAAGTTGGTGATATGTGGTGCAGGTTTGACCACAGTGCTTCAAAGATAAATCCAGCTTTCAGGAGGAGTGATGATTACCACAAATCCAGACAATGCTATGATCTAAGCGTTTGGTATGAAAGTGGTGAATGGTACGATAACAGAGTGTGTTACACTTGTGGTTTTCAAGGACACATTACTGTTAACTGCCAGAGTCAGATGTTTGAGACAAGAAGATGCTATAATTGCCAAATCAAAGGACATATTGCCAGAGATTGCCCAATGAGATCAATGGGAAGATCGAGGGCTGAATCTCAGAAAGTAGGGAAGAAAAAATCAGTCAAAGTCGATGAAAAGCCCAGAGCACAGAAACAACAAGAAGTGAAAGAACCGAAAGTGAAACTTTCACAAGGCCAAAAAGATCGATTGAGAAAGAAAAGAAAGAAAGCTCGAGAGTATCTTGAAAGGATTTTGTCCTCGGATACAACAAGTAAAACAGAGAAGAGTTCTGATAAATTGTCTTGTTCTTTAAAGAATGACAAATCAAGCAAAACGAATTCATCAGATGCAAATCTGAGGACAGAATGGAGTGTGAAGAAAGGAAATGTTCCTGGCAATGAATTTGTTTCTTCGGAAACAAAGGAGCCACGTGTTGGCGATGAATCTGACTCGTCAAAGTCAGAAGAGCCACCTGTTGAGCAAAAATGATAAAATTCAGTTCCGCCAATGGATGATATCAACTTTCCACCATTGCAGATTGAAAATTTTAAACAAAAAGTTGGTAAAGTGAAAAGTTCGAATCAATTCTATTCTGAAAATAAAGAATTTGATGTTGAAAAGGCTTTTAATAGCAAAGTAAAAAATATTTTTGGAAAAATGGTTGAGGATAAGGTAAAAGGAGTTAAAGAATTTTATGAATAAAAAAGGTATGTTCAAAACACCCAAGGACAGTCAGGCTTGGGTAAATCTCTTTAACTGAAAAAACCTGACTTGCCGGAGTTCCCAGGTTGGTAAGCGTGGAACATGAATCGGCATCTTTCTTGAGAAATGTTTTATCAAGGACATTAAATTGTACTTGATTTAACTTTTGATAAAATGAATGAAGAAAACAAAGTGATGAAGTGACCCCGAACCTACAAATGTTTGGTAAACAAACTAATTTTCCGGAAAAACCATTTTGATTAAAACAAACTTAAGTGTTTTGAAATCATAATGGGAAAATAGTTTGTTGTCAGGGGGAGTTTTGATCGTTTATGCCAAGTGGATGGCGATTTGAAGCAATTCGATATCATGTTGTCACGTTCTTGTACAGTTTGTTTTCAAATTTTCTCAGAAAATCAAAATTGAAACATATTTTGATTTTAGGGGGAGTAAAATTTTAAAAAAATTAGAAAATTTGAAAAAGTCAAAAACATAATGAGTTTTGTTGTATAGAAGAGGAAATGATAGTACATCAGTGGACTGTCACAACACGCTAAAGAAATGGAAAGTTAAAATGTGATAAACAATCTCACTGCGGATATGCTAGTAGGTTTTTGCACATTTAGTAGATTGTGACGAGATATAAACCTAAATTTCAAACTTGCTTATATCGTGGGTAACAACTACTTGGATATATAGGTAACCCCTGAAATCTTGTTTGAAAGATTCCTTTTTCTGATATACTAGGTCTTTATACTCAGTGATATCTGGGGTATTATTCCGGGACTTCTGCTGAACGGTAGTTCTGACCTAGTCCTCGAATAATACATTTTGCAAATGCTTGAAACATAGCATCACCCTCAGCATATATGATAAGACAATAAAATTGCTTAGCAATGCTGTTGTAAAAAAGATCATCTAAAGGGGACACACCCAAAAGTTGAGTCATGATCTCCTGCTGAACGATGGTTCTGACCTGAGCTCTCATGATTCTTCATAATTTATTAACCCCTTACAGATATCATTTGTAGTATTCTCACCTGTAAGACTGAATATTGGGATCTGGATACGGGAGTATATTCAAGTAGTGGGACACTCGGATAAGTTTAAGTTCTTAAGACATTAATATCGTATCTCGGATCAGTTGAACTTTGTGTAAAAATTTAAGTGGATCAATATACTGACAATCTAGGTGAATTGTTTAGAACTTAAAATAAAATGAAGCTTAACGGTGTTGGTGATTTGTCTCATAAACTGATATGATCCTCTTACACAAACTCACAAAAATATTGTTTGTATATATTTCTTTACTGCATTTCTTTAAAAAAAACCAAAAAGATTTTAGTGTGTTTTAGCATAAAATTTTTGAAAAATCCAAAAAGATTTTCGACAACTGATGTTGGAGAGCTGATATTCAAAATTCTAAGTACTCAACAGGAAGAACAGTGGGTTGGGAGAGTTTGTTAAAATGAGAAATATTTTGTTTTTGAAATGGATAAATGGCTCATTAATTTGAAACCAATTTAATCATTTTAAATACAAGTGATAAGCATAAAGTCAAATCTTATTGTTGATTAAAGTATGTGTAGGTATGAGGCTAATGAAAGCCAGACTACGATCCCGACAGCTGAGTCTAAGGGGGAGTCTGAAGACAAGCTCAACGCAATGGGGAGTGTGCATTCAAGGAGCCAGATGACTATTTTTGAAGAGCTTGTAACCGGAAAGCTAGGTGTCGATCCCAAAAGCCCGGAAGCTTGACAAAAGGGGGAGCCTGAAGAAACTACCGAAAGGGGGAGCTGAAGCTGAAGACAGATCCACCAGAATTCTGTTCGAGCAAGAGGGAGTCTGTGTTTGCTGAAGACGTTAAATCTTAAAGAAGACTCAAGAGAGAGAGAAAGACAAGTCGCTACGAGTTTAACTACGGATTGACTGCGGCAATATCCAAGGGGGAGTCTGTTGATGCATTAATGTCTATCGCCTCCGTCAATTCAAACCGTAGCTGAAACTGTAGAAATCTAGGATTTTATTGTAATATTTAGATAGAATTAGCAAGGTGGCATTTTGGTAATTAATGAGAAATCTCATTAATTCCAAGGCCTATAAATAGGAGCTTTAGTTGTAAAGTGTAAGACTTTTGCTCATTTGGTGATTTAGGAGATTCAAGTCTAGAGAGAGAAAGTCTAGAGAGAAAGTACTCTCTACGTGATTCTTGTATAGTACACGACATATCTTTCAATAGATTCACGGTTTTAGTATGTTATTGTGTGTTCGGTCACGCACGTTCACGGATTCCGCACATCGAACGTTCGTTACGCAATCGAACGGTGTCAAAACCGGTCCTACAGGTACCAAGGGAAGAGAATGCAGAGGCTGATGCATTAGCCAATCTAGGATCATCCTTGAAGATCCCGGAGGATATCAGGATCCCTATTATCCACATCCTGACCCCTGCTATCGAGGATCATGTAGCCATGGAGATAGGAGAGGATGCTGCTATCATCCCTAGTGATGATACTCAATCTCATTCAGGATCATGGATCCTTCCAATCATGAGATACATACAACATGGAGAGATTCCTACAGGAGAAAACCCCAGGGCTTTCAAAATCAAGGTATCTCAATTTACAATATTGAATAACATGTTATATAAACGATCTCTTGCAGGTCCATATCTAAGATGCATTGAGGATCCTGAAATCCAAGAAGACCTAAAAGATTTCCATGAAGGAGATTGTGGAAACCACACTGGGGGCAGAGCATTGTTCTCAAGGATCATGAGGACAGGATACTATTGGCCTACTATGAAGAAGGATGCTGTGGAATATGCCAAGAAATGTGATCCTTGTCAGAGACACAGTAATATCCTTCACCAACCAGCAGAGCTTTTGCATCCTATATCCTCTTCTTGGCCATTTATGAGATGGGGAATGGATATAGTTGGTAAGCTTCCTAAGGCACCTGGTGGAAAAGTATTCATGCTTACTATGACTGATTACTTCTCCAAGTGGATAGAGGCTGAAGCCTTTGCTCAAGTCAGAGAAAAGGAAGTGATATCCTTTATTAAGAGAAACATTATTACTAGATTTGGTATCCCTTCTGAAATTGTTTCTGATAATGGATCCCAGTTTATTGGGAATAGAACTACTAACTTTTGTGACAGCTAGGGGATTAAGATGATAACATCAACACCAGTCCACCCACAAGCTAATGGTCAGGCATAATCATCCAACAAGATCATCATCAACAATTTGAAGAAAAAGCTTGGATCCAAGAAAGGAAAGTGGGCAGAAGAACTACCTTATGTACTATGGGCTGATAGGATAACTCCCAAGAATGCCACCGGCCAAACTCCATTTTCCTTGGTATTTGGGGCAGAATCAGTGATCCCTACAGAGATGGTGGTTCCTACTGCAAGAACAAGCATTCGTGATCCTGAAGAAAATGCTGAAAACTTGGTTCAGGATTTGGATACTATAGAAGAACTCAGGGATTTGGCAAGGATAAGGATGGCCAATTATCAACAAAGGATGGCTGGAGCTTACAACAAAAATGTCAGGATCAGGAAATTCCAAGTTGGTGATATGGTGTTAAGGAAAGCATTTCAGAATACCACCAATCTTGCTAATGGAAAGTTGGCACCAAAATGGGAAGGCCCTTACTTGATCGAAGCTGAGGCAGGAAAGGGGGCATATCGATTGTTAACAATGGAAGGTGATTTGCTACCAAGAGCTTGGAATGCTGTCCACTTGAAGAAATACTTCATGTAACAAGGATCCATGATCCTTAGCTAACGAGTATCCTTGATGGATCCTTACAGGACAGATGATCCTCATTTTGGTAATATTCTAATCTCAAACTATTTCATTCTTTAATTATCTTATATAAGGATAAGGATCCTGCATCCTTTATCCTCCTTTCAGTTGATTCTGAGTTTTGAAGGTTCAGGTATCCTTAACAAGGGATTGAGTATCCACAGAAGTATCCAGTTATTTAGGCTTGACCCCAGTTATTTGGGCTTGACCCCAGTTTGGGCCTGTCCCCAGTTTCGCCAGTAGCGCACGATGATCCTGGTACAGTTCATGGCAGTGGGACCAGTACTCGCTTTAAGGGCTAACAATTTCATTGTACTGACTGTATCCGGGATCCTACGTATAATGGTAGACGTACCATACATCCGTTCCTAAGGTTTCTAACGTTTTCACGTTAGCTATGGTTTTGGCATTTTCATGTCACTAAGTTTGGATAGTCGCCAGTAAGGGCCATACTCTAGTTTACACACGATCCTTTGGGCTTGTCCCCAGTTATCCTTTGGGCTTGCCCCAGTATATTGGGCTTGTCCCCAGTTACTAACTTTTATCTTATATTGGCTTAGTCCCAAGTTGTATCCTATTTCAGGTTTTCGAAGCTAAATGACCAAGGATTCTTGATCCTTACCTTCTACTAAGGTTTGTCTTTTGGTTATCCTGATTATAAGTGTTAAAGGTTAGGATCCTAACTTGGATTCTCAGGTATGATCCTTAATTACTTTAATTTTATTTATTATTTACATAAGTGACCCTTATCCTTTGACAACTGAACTTATGATCCTTAAATTACACTACTTTTCAGAACTTGTCGACTATAGGATATGTGATCCTTAATCATATCCTAAACTTTTTGAGGATATTTATTAAATTTTTTCCTCTTTACTTAATAAATCCAGGAAATATATATATCACAACAATTGAAAAGTAAAGTATTCACAAGGATAACAACACGGGAAATAGCCAAAAAGTTAAGATTTTATTTATTCACAAAACGTTAAACCCTTCAAGGTTGTCAAAATTGCCAACCCACGTTTCTACCAGCAAAACGTGGCCCGTCCACATGGGTTGGCAAAGGGTGTCCATTGTTAACGGGTCTTAAGAGTGAAGGAAATAAAGACGGAAGGATAACGAGTGGCTTCATCCCCCAAACAGAGGATCCATCCACCACCCATTATCCTGCCTATTGTCCAAGGATCCATGATCCTCAACCCTAGAAACTATTGTCTAAGTTATTACAGACCACCATTGTTTCAAAACACCATAACCAAAATAAAACCATTACCAGACAAAAAAAAAGGGCTCTGGCTGTGTCTAGAAATGTCCTTCATCGCCCATTCCTGCAGCTTACACCTTTGCTGCATCACCATCACCTTCACCAGCTCCTCCAGCTCTCGCATCATCCGCATGATCCTTAACCCCACTGCTGCCAGCCTCGATTGCTAGGACTCCACCAGCCTCTTCTTCGTCGTCCAGCTCAGCTAACCTAGCCATCCAGCCCTCTACGTCCCAGTTGCTCTTGTCAAAGTCAGGATCCTGAGTTTCTTGGGCCATCTGCAACTTGGTTTTGTACATAGCAATGGCAACGGAGACTTTAGCATCATTGGTGATCTCAGCCTTCTCCTGATCAGCAGTGATGTGAGCCAGGACAAGTTCCCTCTTCACCAGATTGACATCGTTTTCGAGGGAGGCAATCTTCTTATCCTTGGCCAGCATGATCTTTTGGAGGTCCACACACTTTTGCTCAACCTCTTCAATACTTCCTACGTAGTCTTGGATTTCAACAAATTTCTGCAAAAGAAAGGATACAATTCAGGATCCCTTACCCTCAGTATGGAAGGATCATGTACAAGAATCACATTTAAGGATCAGTTATTCTTACCTCAGCATTGTATTCCTCGAACTGGTGCTGGATCAGAGGCAAACATTCTAGGGTATCAGCAGTCTTCCTTTTCTTTCCACCCCTTCCCTTAGAAGTGGTTGCCTTGGGGATTGTGACGGATGAACTAGCAGCAGGCTTCTTCTTTGAGGAACGGACAACGTCAAGGTCAGTGACACTAAAACGGGTAGCAGACTTCGATGATTTTCCAGCACCTACACATCCAAAACAGATAAGTATCCTTATTTCATTTTAATTTAAACATTTAGTTATGCACAAAATAGGATACTTTCTTGACATCGTAACAGAACCTGAGGATACTTCTTGAGAATCCTGGGTATTTTCTTGGAATGATCTTATTGCAGGATCAAGCCTCCGGAAAGCAGCAAGCCTTTCCTTCGTTGTAGGTGTTGTAATAAGGTGTGAAACAGTAATAGCTGTAAAATAGAAACAAAAGGATGTTAGTGATCCTCAACAAAAACAAGGTTATCATGTGATCCTTCTCAGGATCCTCTATCCTACCATGAGTGGTCCATTTTCTAGGCAGATCCTTTCCATCAGGAATAGAATCCCTTCTGACTAAGAAGAATCGCCGTTTCCAGTTTGTGTCGTTCTTAGTGGCTTTGAAGATGGGGTGTCCTTCACCAGGTTTATGTTTGAATAGATATCGATGAGATCCATGGCTCACAAGGTTATACATTTCTGCTAACTCTGACATTCCCAGATCAATACCTTCATGCACAATGATTCTTTCAAGGGTATACAAGACCCTCCATATCATTGGCATTGCTTGGATATAGGAGATTCCGGTGAGAGAGAAGAAAGATTGGGTGAAATCAGGAAAAGGATAAGAGTATCCTATTGTGAATGGGGTGACCGGAAAAGCTACCCAGGTTTCAGAAACAAAGTCGCTTAGGACGGTGGGGTCAAAGGCTTTAAAAACGGTGTTCGCCGGGAAACAGTGGCGGATCCTGTCTATCTGTGGATCAGTAAAGCAGCATCTTTCTTTCGCAGAGTCTTCAATGATCCCTTAGGTCTTTAAGGGACTGTCCTTTTTGTGATCCTTAGCCGGTGAGGATCTCAGCATCATGTTGGTCATAATGATGGTGAAGAAGAAGAAACAGAATGAGAAGATGTAGAGAGAAAGGAAAGAGAAGTACCTGATCAAGTCTTCGAATGAGGATTTAAAGGATGAAACGCACGAATTTAAATGCCTCCTAACCCTTATCTCTAACTTCAATTTATAATCATGATTTTGCAGGATAGTCACTTCAATGACGTCACGTTGGCAACGGCTAGTCAAAAAGTAACGGCTATATATCCGTTGATTTGTTACGGATAAGAAAGAGAAAATATAATTTGTTTATTTACAAATTAATCCTTATATTTTGGGGGCAATTGTTAGGGGAGGATTTTCCAATGATCAGTGATCCTCAATTACTGTGGGGCTTAGGGATCCTCAATTCTGTTTGAATTAGTGATCCTCAGAGAGTATTGTAGGATCAGGATCCAGGATCATCATGAGGATCCTTACACTAACGATTGTCTTCTTTGAATATGATGTTTTTTTTTGCAGAAGTACGTGTTTGGACTTGGTCTTGGCGATATTCGTAGAGCATATTCCCTTTTTTATTCCGCACGTGCTTGACCAATATGGATGTTATGGAGTTCGTGGAAGACTTGCATGAAATGCGGATAGTTAGTTAGCTTAGATATTTTCTAAATTTATAAGGGGATAGCGACCTAAATTAGAACACTTGGCTATTTTTGGCTAAACACACACACTCGTAATTGCTCCCATCAGCTCTCGACAGTTTGCTTGGCGATTACACACTTTTTTGCACATTACACTCTAGTGATCCTTGTAACTAGCTCGCTATCATCCAAAGTTGTAATACCATTTTTGTTTAATCTGAGTTGGTGATCGGTAGTTTCCATCACCCGAGGTTTTTTATGCCGGAGATCAACTCTTGATCAAGGGCTTTTTCCTCGTATAAATCATTGTGCCACTTGTTCATTACATTTCTGAGTGATCCTTAACATTGTTCATTGATTCAAGCATCACACCCCACAACAGAAAGTTTAGTTGCATTATCTTAGCTTGATTTTTGACCAAAACAAGAATGATGACATCATTCTTGTTCAGATCCGTTCCATTCATATCATGCCGAATCCTAAGATAACCTAAACTACCTAACAACACACAGAGAAACCTCTGTCCGGTTTATTTTACAGACTCAAGACATTAGACTTTACATATACACATAGATTCTAACTATGGATATACAAATAGTGCATTCACAGACTCCCCCTTGGACATAGCTTAGAAATATGCGAAGTTTAGTCTTGATCTGCCTCGAATTAAATATTCAAGTGATAAAAGAAGAACCATAATCTCCCCCTGAACGATGCTCCGAAACTCTTAGATTTGATAATTAATCTTACCCCCCCTTTCTTTAAGCTCCCTGTCATGAATTTCTCATATTCAAATAAACGTTTTGATTTTACTTATGAGAGCTTTCTAAACATATAAATGTTTATTATCATATTTGACTTTTTAAGCATGACCAACTTCAATAACCCTCACAGATAATCAAATTCAAATTAATGATCTTGACTATCCAATTATCTACCAAGCCCAAATTAATGACCTTGGTTGACAGATTCAAACAATTTTTAAAATTTCATTTTCAAATTCAAGTTTCAAATTAATGAACTTTTAATTTTTCCGAGACATGTTCAGCATATTTAGATTTTGAAATTCAATTTTCCAACATCATATGTCGAAACATAAAGTAGAAATAAAATCTTTTTGAATTTTATCTGAAATGAAATGCAACAACAATGTTTTGGTCAAAAATCAAACAAACGATAATGTAACCAAATCTGATTTTGTGAGGTAGTGTGCTTGTATGTTAAATAAGTATGTGATCAAATGTGAAATATTAAGAACAATGAACACAATGATTTATATGAGGAAAAAGATGAGATCTCCGGCATAAAAAACCTCGGATAATGAAAACTATCACTATCAAGTATATTGAACAAAAATGTTTACAACTTCGGATGTTGATCAAGTGTGGTACAATGGATGTTTGCTAATCTGAGAGTGTATTCGAGAGCTTGTATTCGAGAGAGTGTGTGTGTTTCTGCTAACATAAATCTGCCTATAAACACTTGATAAACCCCTTTAAATGGAAATAACAACTAAGTCCGAAAATGTAGGATGACCATTTCCAAACTAGTATTCGTTGAGCTAATTCAACATGTGAGGCATCTTCAACGAATATGGACCGAGATTCTCGCCATGACTTGGTCCACGTCATCCATGACCTGCATATTATCTTGAGAAAATACAGAGAACAATTGTTAGCAAAGTTATGAAATAATAAGGATCCGTGATCCTCAGACTTCCTACATCATTTATTAAGGATTAGCGATCCAGGGCGGTCTAAGGATAAGTGGTCCATAGTTATAAAAATTAACCCCTAACAAACAACAACATATTTACAGACGTATTTTTGTTGAGTTTGTGCCAGAGGATCATATCAGTTTATGACAAATCACCAACACCGTTGATCTATTTAAACTGTAAGCTTTAAACGATTCACTTAGATTGCCAGTATACTGATCCATTTAAATTTCACACAAACTTCAATTAATTCAAACTACGAGATTAATGTTTTAGGAACTAACTTAAACGCGTGTCCCACCTCAGAATATACTCCCGTATCAAGATTCCGTGAATTCAGTCTTACAGGTGAATATACCTAAATGATATCTGTCTCTGGGTTAGTGCGAGGCCTTGAGAGCTCAGGTTAGAACTACCGTTCAGACAAAGATATGAAGGCTTGACTTAAGGTGTGTTCCACTTAGGAATATTCTGAACTGCACTTGATATATCTTTCGATATTTTCAATTTTTATGTAGTGTTGGGGTTTAAGCGCAAAATTATTCTACAAGATCTAGACCATTGCTGACGCAAAATCAGAAGATCTTGTATAATAACCCAGATATCAATAAGTATAAAGACCTAATATCTCAGAATCAGGCAGTCTCTCAAATGAAATTTCAGAGTACTAAGTCCATATATCCAAGAGATGTTACCCACAAATTAAGAAAGTTTTTGATTTAGGTTTATATCTTGAAATCAACTTACTAAATGTGTAAAAACCTACTGGTATATCATCAGTGAGACTGTTTATCACTTTTTAACTTTCCAATTCTTTAGCATGTTGTGACTGTCTTCTGATGTACTATCATTTCCTCTTTTTACACTAACTTTTTTGTCTAAATTATGTTTTTGTACTTTTTCAAATTTTTAGATGTTTTTGATTTTTCAAATTTTCAAAAACATACTCCCCCTAAAATTCTTAAACATATTGACGAACCGATGTGGACAGCTTTATCTCGCCATCTATTTCTGCTTCACATTTAGTAAATTTTTTCTTTTCACCCCCATGATAACATAACACTGGTATGTATACATTTATGAAAATCCTTTTCTTTCTTCTTAATCCTTCATCTTTTTCAGCATCATCATGACAAAAATGGTCACTAGATCATCACCAAACAAGGATCACGGTTCTGATAGCCCACCAAAGAGTCAAGTGTTGCTGAAGACTCCTTCTTTAGAGTTTTATAGTTTCACTGATCCTGAGATTGATCAGTTTTTTACTTGTTTTCCTCCAGAAATGGTGTTCCATCCTTTTGATTCTTCTCTCAAAAGCGATTCAGTATTCTCCACCTGGGTGGGTTTTTTTTTCCAACAGCCCCATTCCAAATTGGATATTCCTACCCTTTCCATGAATTCACCCAATGCTTCTTCATGTTGACTGGTCTGTCTTACAGTCAAGCCATGCCAATGTTATGGACAGTGTTGTATACTCTCGAGCAGATCATCAAGGATGAAGGATTGGATTTCAATCTTCAGAGTTGTCACGTCTTTATAAGCTTGTTTCACATGGATCCCATAGATTCTTGTTTAAAGCTAAACCCAGCTACCACTCCCACTTCTCAAAACCACTAAAAATGACACCAACTGGAGAACTCAATTCTTCTTTGTGATGAGAGAGACTAATCCTTTAGGGAATAATCTTCCTAAAAAGTGGTCTTTAAAGGGTAGTGTTTTGGTCAAAAATTACCGAAGCAATTAAGTGATCAAATTAGTTAAGTGAGGTAGTGTGCTAAGAATGTGTATTGAAAATATGCTAATTTAGTTGTTCACAAAAACAGTTTTCAGGATACGGCTCAGGATATCGAGTTGTATCTATAATCAAACAATGAGCAAAAATGTAAAGGGTGACGCAGGATGTACGAGGAAAGCCCTTGATCAATCTAGATCGCCGGCACAAAACCTCGGGAGCTGACAATCGCTACTGCCTTGTTCTTCTTATTACTTCAAACGTCAGGATACAGTGTAGGATATGATGCGGATCGACTAAGTGTTACAATGCAATTTGAATACAAGTGTAGGTGTGTAGTGAGTGTTTGCAGCTAGAGAGAAAGAGTGTACGAGAGATTGTGTGTGTTCATATCTGATCCGATCATTCTTATTTATAGTAAAACAAAACTAACTAACTAGCCTATAAATCCGGGATATATCGAATATTCTCTATGTGAACGTTGTAGTCCACGTCTTCCGGCTTCAAGGTCCATATTTCAACAGATTTGCCCGAGTCTCAAGGAGAAGAAGTCCACTTGAACATTATAGACTTGTTCTAATAATCTGCACGTGAGTTAATTAGTTACTACCAGGATATTGCAACAGGATGTTACCAATATCCTGATCTGGTATCCTGGCCACAACAAAAGAAACATGGTCAGAATATTAGTTAGGATATATGAGCAGAAAACCACCTATAACAATTGTCCCCAAAATATATCTGTTGGTATACCAATTCCAAGGGATATATTTTAAAACTTATCTCTTAAATCGAGGTTATTAAGTTGAAGCGACGATCGAGATAACATTGGGCAACTTCCAACGCGGTTTACACTCAATGGCTATCTATTACGCCCCTATATTTTCTCTTTTTCTGTTTGAAAACCAAATATCATCAACAGCGTCTCCAGGTAATTATTCATTCTTACTCTTTTCCACTTCCAGCAAACCCCTCATTCTCAAAGCCACCAAAAATGAGGATGGATGACAACGGAAATTCTTCTTTGTTAGGCGAGATTCCATCTACGAGGGTGCTAGTCTTCCGGTGGAGTTGTTAACCACCGATAGGGTTTAGGGTTTTAAGAATATCCCCAAATATCTTTTGGGCCTATACCTTGTGCTGATACTTTTTTATTTGGCCTTTATGCAGTGAACTTCAAAGAAGTAGCCCCTCCTACTGAAGAACTTGAAAAGAGAATCAAAGCAATTTACCAGTTACCAGAAGGTGATAGGAGCTTTTCCACACACCTCCCGAGTTCCAGCCAATATTCATCGTCTGATATGTCTGGTAAGATTTATTCTGCAAACAATTGATTTGCGTAATATAATGAAAGAGTAGAAAAGATTTAGAATTTCTACTTTTGTGCAGCACCAGTCAAAATCCCAGACGTTTTCGACCTCGAGGAGTTAGACAGTTACTCCGATCCTGTCCAGGTCAAGAAAGTGCCAAGTCCCAAACCTATTACTTCATCCAAGCCTACCAGTTCTAAAGTCGTCATCATCCCCAAGCCTTCGCCAGCCACTAAGCCCCGGACCTCTAGTTCTCGTAAGAGGAAATAGATTGATTCGCCTGTCACTCCCGAGACGTTTCCCTATGAGAATCACGGATTCATGGAGGCAAGCGGGTTCATGACTTCCTTTCTCAACCAGGTATAGTTCCTTATTCCATATCCTGCATATATTTCAAACCAGTATCTTGGTTATTATACAATAATACCTGCGTTTTTCATTGTAGGGCCTAGAACGTCTGGTTCACTTGTACGAAGAATCCTGCGGGCTCAACAAGATGCTCGAGTCCAAATTGAAGAAAGCCGAGGTCACCATTTCCGATCAAGGTATGATCGCTGCTGCTAAATCTCAACTTTACAAGGACAAGTTCAAAGCTATGACCCAGGAACACCAGGCTGCCATCAAGAAAGTTACTCACGAAGCCCAAGTCTATCTCGACGCCACCCAAGCTCAGCATGAACAGGATATGACCTCTTACCGGGAAGGCCTGAAAAGCTCCGTCGTCATCTCCCTTCTTCAGGCTAGGCTAAAAATGGCTTACGAAGCCTGGGCCCTGGGCTTTGTGTGACAACTCGAGTTTCCAAGATTTCCATCTTTGCATTTATTGCACGTTAATTGTTTAAGTTGGTTGTTATAAGACTTGTTTGTTCCACAACTGTACACGTTTGTAATATGTTAAACCGTGTTTGATTGATATATTATATATGGTGTGCATTATAAATGGGTATAAATGTGTATGTTAATATTAGACATATATTACTGTGATGTTTTGTATAACTTAAAAATGAAATCTGTTAGGCCAAACACCCTCCCCACGAAAATACTAATGGACCCATACTTTGGCGAAGTCAAACTGGGCTTTAGGCCCAGTAGTGGATCAGTTTTATATTGCTTTCAACCTTTATGCGAGAAACTTTTAACTGGCAAACCCTAGAGTCTCTCTGTGTGTGACGGCATTAGCGATTCCTTTAAGCTTCCATCTAACAACCAGTTCATCGTTCTTTGTGCTTCGGTTAGTCCGTATGGTTACTTGGTTGAGCATGACTTTGATACATCGATACATGTCTGCATATGTGTATATGTTTGATTAGAATATTTATGTGATTGGCTTAATGATGATGATAACTAGATGGCTGCATATATATTTTAGTGTTGATGATTGAGATTCATGTACTGGGTTGACAATAACAACTCTATCACGTGCAGTTGTTGAAAGGCCCAATAAAGCTTCTTATTCTTGATTTAATACACACAAATTACATGTGCATGATATAAATAACTACCTAGAATCCTTCAAGGAATGCAGTCCACTAAATAGTGGTCGGCCATGATGGATGATAGGGATGATGATTTTATGTATAGATCTAAGGGGTTTAGGCCACTGTTAATGATAGCGATGATATGATTTCATGTTTGAGGATTTCATTAATGGAGTGTTGTATGATTTCGTAATACTGTTTTGTAAATACATTGATGATTTGTTTGAATAATTCTGTGACGCTTGATCATGTAACTGTTAAAACGTATTTAGGATTTTGGGAAAGTAGCTGTTGTTGATGATGATATTACCAACAAAAACACAAGGTGTTTTTGTCACACCTTATGCCCAACGAAAACCCAAGGGATTTCGGCCCAAAGGGGATTTCGCCCAAGGGATTTCGCTACTCAGGGATTTCGTTGAACTGTTTTGCACAGTTAACTTTGTTAGTAAATTCTGTTAAGTGTGTAACCCTGTTAGTTATTTACTCAGTTTGTTAAACTTGTTAAGCAATAACTCTGTTAGTTCAGCAACTCAGTTAGTATATTAGTTCTGTTAATATGTTAACTGGGTTATGTTGACTAGGTTACGTATGCTAAGCTTATTGTATGTGATAACTCTGCTAATGTTGATATAACTCTGTTATGACACAGTGACTACATTAAGTGTGTTAACTCTATTATGTATACTATTCCGGATCCTGATTAACACCGTTAAGTTTACCAAGACTGTTGAGTAACTGAGTTAAAACAAACTGAGAAAGCCTCTAATGTAAAGCTTGAGTTGCATGAATGTGATTAACTGTTTGTGTGTTACATAATATTAACTGCCAAACACACTCTGTGATATTGATTGCATGCGGAACCTTACAAACATGTACTGATTGAGTATACGTGCACACTATAGGACATGATTGATTACTTGCGAGCACATAGTCTAGCATACCGAGCAAACCAAGGTGAGTTCACACTCTTACCAAGGCATGGGATTCCCGGGGTAGGGAATGGGTTTTGAATAATGGGATTGAACAATTACTTGTACTTACACTGCTACTAGACTTTCTACCATCGTCCTTAGGATGAGCAGGACACTTACGTAAAACCTACGTAAACTTGTACTTACCACTGTCCTCAGGTTACGAAGGGCACTTACGTAAAACCTACGTAAACTCATACATACTACTGTCTTCGGGTTGAGAAGGACACTTACGTAAAACCTACGTAAACCCCCGCGTACCACTGTCGTCGGGTTGAGAAGGGCACTTACGTAAAGCCTACGTAAACCTAGTACGTACTACTGTTCTCGGGTCAAGAAGAACACTTATGGTACAACTAGTCTAGTAAATACAAACATGGGAAGCCCCCACTAATAGTACATACAACATGGGAAGCCCCCACTAATAGTACATACAACATGGGAAGCCCCCACCAATTGAACCTACACAACGGCTTAGTTAATAACACATAGTTATGCAACGAACTTACTTACTGTGAACTCGCTCAACTAGTTGTTGACTTTCTGTTACATGCCTTGCAGGACCATAGGTACTCTTGGAGCTTGCACGGGAGGCGCGGTCGCTGTGGGCACGGATTGTGGATGTTTTGATGAAAACTTTATGACTCTTTAAACTAAACACTTGTGTTGGATTTTCATACTATGCTTCCGCTACCTATACTATGTTTTTGATTGAACACCAATTGTATTGTGATGGAATACATTTACTTTTACTTATTACTTATATGTTCAATATGATTGGTGGCTTGATCCTGGTCATGTCACGCCTCCAAGCGGTGATACTCCGCGTGTGGATTTTGGGGGTGTGTCACTTTGAATGCGCTTCTTGGAATGTCGACGCCTGGGAGACGAAGCTAAGGGGCCTTGGCGGTAATCCTGTAGAGCATCCTGCTAAATCTGTAGCTGAGGGGTCTTCCAAGGCGACTGAAGAGCTAACTGGCGCTGGTGGCGAGGCTGAGAAGGATACTGGAAAGGATGTTGCTGATGAAGTCATGGAAGAGGGTGCTGCCCATTGAATGCAGAGAAATGGGCGATGATGGATGTTGATGCTGAGGCCGGAGCCCATTTTTTTCAAATTGATGGTTGTACTTGTTGGAACAATTTCTATTTCCTGTCTTTCAAATAATTTACATTTCCTGCAGTTAAAACAATACGATGGCCAAAGGTGGATGGGTCCTGAGTTTCAGGATGAAGCCCTTGGTCATCAATCAGTATCGTTTGTTTTGAACAATATAACGGTTGGAGGTGGATGGGTCTCGGTTTGAGATGAAACCTTCAACCGTTACGTAAATATGGTTAGAAACCAGTTGTGCTTTTGGTGGATGGATCTCAGTTTGAGATGAAACCAGAAGCACAACTTTTGCTATGTTAATAATATAACTTTCTTTTGACCTTATTTATTGTTGTCTCTTTTCAATTCTTGTTATGCATTACTTAGTTTGAATTTCAATGTTCCAAACTTAGTGCAATTATTTCTTATGAAAATATCTTGATCAGCATACTCACAACTATCCTATAAAGACTTTTGTCAAATAGGGTTTTTATAACTCAAACAACTCAGATAAAGTTTTCAAAGAAAAGGGACAGTTCATTTTTATTTTACAAAGTTTGTTTCGATAACACTTTTTTGACTAGAATACAGTTTTAGTTTTTAATCCAAGTATCATGTCCCAAATATTCCAACCAAATATCCTGAAACATATTCTAAAAATATATTCTGAAAATATATCCTGAGAACATATCCCAGTCAGGATATTCAAGATTTTGTAAAACATAGTTTCAAAAACTTAACCGATTTAGACAAGGTTTTTTAAAGGAAAGATCATACCAGAAATAGGGTGCAACCCCACTTTCATTCTTCAATCCTTTTGCAACCTTTCCAACGAAGATGTCCCTAGTCTAGGACACTTAGTGTACTGGGTTTGAGCTTGATCCTTTGAGTTTTGTACAATTGCCTCAGTATGAATGTCCCCTATGTATTATGTTTTTCAATACTTAGAATTTTTTTGGGTATCAATTGCAATCGTTTGAATATTTTTGTATTTCAAGGGATAAACCCAAAAATATATACAGGAGATAAATCCTTAGTGTTCTGGGGATAAACCCATTACTATTCTGGGGAAAATCCCAAGTTTTCATGCGCTACAGGCGGGAGTGTATAAACTCCAAGACTTAGAAAGTTGAAAACCCTTAAACCTTAGAGAGTATGAAAATACCCTTTCGTGAGAGAGGGTGATCAATCCTCATATACCTTGAGGATCCAGGATATAGTCAACAGTAACGAAATTGTCAACCACTTTCACATGAACTGGTCCCGCCACCTTGAACTATCCCTGGATAACTTGCGCTCCATCCGGGGTGTTTAAACCCAATTCATGAGAAAGGTGAATACCTTTAAACCCGTGAAGGGGTCAGGATCCCTTAAAAGTGAGAGAGGGGGCCATTCCTCTAATCTTTCGAAGTATCCTGAGTGTGTATCCTGGAGCTATACCCCGAAGCATATGCTGCAAAACAACTGTAAACTAAGGTGGGTGTTAGCCTGGCTAACACCCCTCCGATGCTTAAGTCATTATTGGTTTCAAATATCAAATATATTAAAAGAGATAGAATTCATACCATCCTGAGTTAGAACTTAAATTCTAAACTCACTTGAAATAGGCTTTGAGGTGTATAGCATTCCAGGATCTTGGTAGTATATCCCCCTCCATATTCTTAAGTCGGTATGCTCCTTTTCACGATTCTGATTCTACCTCATAGGGTCCTTCCCACTTAGGAGCTAACTTTCCATCAGCAGGATTAGTAGTATTCTGAAAAGCCTTTCTTAATACATAATCTCCAACCTGAAACCTTCTAGTCCTTATATTCTTGTTATATGCTCTGGATATCCTCTGTTGATATGCTGCCATCCTTAGCTTTGCTGCATCTCTTGTCTCATCAAAAGTATCCAATTCTTGGCATAGGGCTTCAGGATTCTGCTCAGGATCCCAGAGATTGGATCTCGTTGTAGGTATCACCATTTCTGTCGGGATCACTGTTTTTGCTCCAAATACTAAGGAAAATGGGGTTTGGCCAGTTTCACTTTTTACTGTCGTTCTATCAGCCCATAAAACAAAGGGAAATTCTTCTGCCCATCTTCCCTTCTTAGCTCCAAGTCTTTTCTTCAATTTGTTAACAATTATCTTGTTCGAGGATTCTGCTTGTCCATTTGCTTGAGGATGTACCGGCGTGGATGTGATCATTTTAATTCCCCAACTCTTGCAAAAGTCAGTAGTCCTCTTACTTATAAACTGAGAACCATTGTCACAAATTATCTCAGCTGGTACTCCAAACCTGGTCAGGATATTCCTTTTTATGAAGGATACTACTTCTTGGTCTCTAACTTGAACAAGTGCTTTAGCTTCAACCCATTTGGAGAAATAATTAGTCATTGCTGTTAGGGGAGGATTTTCTAACAATTAGTGATCCTTACTTGTTATCCTAATTAATGATCCTTACTTCTGTGACAGATGGTGATCCTCAGAAGAGCTTCAGGATCAGGATCATGGATCACCTTAAGGATCCTCATACTAACGATTGTTTGTTTGTGTTTCGTATTATTTTGCAGGAGTAACAAGCTTGACTTAGTCTTGGCAACGTTACTATGGAATATTCCACGGGTATTTCGCACACGTTTGACTGGAAATGGACGTTGTGGAGAACGTGGGAGCTTGGCACAAAAGTCGGATAGTTTGTTAGCGTAGTTAACTTCTATTTTTAAAGGGGTGACGAGCTAGTAATTTGGACACTTAGCCATTTTCAGCTACACACACTCTCGTACAATTGCACTCTTGAAGCTTTCGGAAAACACTTAACAGTTTTCGCTCACTTTTACACATTTCACCATAGTGATCCTTGTACCTAGCTCGTTGCTATCCGAAGTTGTAAACATTTATTGATTTATTTGAGCTTGGTGATCGGTAGTTTCCATCACCCGGGGTTTTTTGTGCCGGAGATCAACTCTTGATCAAGGGCTTTTTTCCCCGTATAAACCTTGTGTCACTTGTTATCTATTTTTCATTGTGATCCTTATTGCTACAAAGTAATTCAAGCATCATACCCCGTAACAGAGAGTTTGGTTGCATTATCCTTATCAGATTTTTTGACCAAAACAGTTTGGCGCCCACCGTGGGGCAATTGGTGTTTCATTCCTAAGAAGTTTTTCTGTCGGTGATCATTCCGGTTCATTGCATACAAATACATGGCTTCATCATTGAAGAATACCTCTACAGCAATGTCTGCGGTCAATTCATCTCAGGGCATTCCACCTTTGCCTCGACCACCTTCTGGACCTCAGAAAAATGCCGAGAAGAAACCAACTCCCATTTTCTCCAAACCTCCAACTTCTTCTGCTTCTTACACTCCCACTACTAGTGACATGTTTACTTTGATTTTGCAGATGAAGGATCATATACAGCAACAGGATAAGACCAATGAAAGGATTCTCAAAGAAATCAGAGATCTCAAGAAACAAAAGAAAACGGCAGAGGATCATTCCCCACTGGTGCCCAGATCTTTGAATTTTGATACTCCGGTGATTACTTCTCAGCCATCAATGGTTCCAGATGTTCAATATGTGGGTGGACCAAAAGGAGTGCACTACGGAGCAACAACAGTGACCCAGGCATCAGGTTCATATTTCCAGCCAGCAGGATCCTATCCTCAGCATATGGGATCCTTCATGAATTCAGGAGGATACTCAGGAGCGCAGCAGATTCAAGGATCTTCCTTTGTTCCAGGATCGTTCCAGGTTCAAGGATCCTCCTTTGTTCCAGGATCATCCCAGGTTCAAGGATCCTCCTTTGTTCCAGGATCATCCCAGGTTCAAGGATCCTCCTTTGTTCCAGGATCATCCCAGGTTCAAGGATCCTCCTTTGTTCCAGGATCATCCCAGGTTCAAGGATCCTCCTTTGTTCCAGGATCATCCCAGGTTCAAGGATCCTCTTTTGTTCCAGGATCATCCCAGGTTCAAGGATCCTCCTTTGTTCCAGGATCATCCCAGGTTCAAGGATCCTCCATTGTTCCAGGATCATCCCAGGTTCAAGGATCCTTCCAGATACCAGGATCCTTGAGGAGTTTGCAAATAGGAAGTTCAGATGTCCATCAGGGAGATTTTATTCCGATGCAGACCATTGCTTCTACTGGTCCTTCGATCATTCCAGAGCCCCAACAATATGGATTAACATCCATTCTTCCTAATCTAAATCCAATGGGAGGTAACACTTTTAATAATTCTTATACTACTAACCATGGCCTTATGCAGGATCCAGGTATCAACCACGCCATGGCCAGAGAGTTGCAAAAGTTGAAGGATATGATATCAAGTGTTCCAGGAGTGGTCAAACCTATCCCAGAGATTGCAGATGGGAGCCACAGGATATCTCGTTTTGCACCACCAATCTGTGATGCTGAGATACCCAAGAGGTTCCATGTGCCAACCATGAAGCTGTATGATGGTTCGACGGATCCTGAAGAACACATAGCACAATACAGGGAGAGGATGGAGATCAATCCAATCCCAGAAAGGTTAAAGGAAGCATGCCTGTGCAAGGGATTCGGATCCACTCTTACTGGATCAGCTCTCAAATGGCTGCTAAGTCTCCCCCCTACTCTATTACCTCATTTGCTAATCTAGTTAACCTATTTAATAATCAGTTTTCTTGTAGTAGAAAATTTGAACGATTAACTAGTGATCTATATAGGATAACCCAGGGTCATAATGAGTCATTAAGGGATTACATTACCAAATTCAGTAAAGAATCCTTAGACATTCCCAACTTGGATATAGCCATGGCTGTTGAGGCCTTCAAAATGGGATTGCTTAGGGATTCATTGTTCTATGATGATCTTGTTATGACACCATGCAGGAACCTAGATGAGGTAAGAACCCGGGCACTCAGGTTCATCCGGCTAGAGGACGATAAGAGGATCCAGGAAAGATTAGCAGGATCCTTAAAACAAGAGAAGCAAGGATCCTCGTTCAAGAACAACAAGTTCAGATCCTATAACAGATCTGATAACCAGAACGTGCATGCTGTTGATCAGGAAGAGGATGAAGAAGATTATCCTCCAATCTCTGAATATTGTTTTTCTGTTGATAACAATGAACTGATCCTTGCGATGCAGAATCTAGGCGATAAAGCCAGATGGCCCAGAAAAAATGACAGACCAGCTGCAACCAAAGATAAATCAAAGTGGTGTGCATACCATGAAGATTTTGGGCATCTCACAGAAGAATGCATTGCACTAAGAAAGGAAATTGGATACTTGTTGAGCAAGGGGCATCTAAAAGAATTGTTGGGTAGAAAAAAGTCAAGGACTCAGGATCCTGAAAGGATCCCTGAGAAAGCTCCGGCCCCTCCAGCAGATGCACAAGTAATAAACTTTATTTCTGGAGGATCAGACATTTGTGGCACATCCTTCTCAGCAGCTAAAAGGCATGCAAAGGAAACTAAAATGGATAATGGAGAAAGACCCATTTGAACATCAAGTGTCTCCGAAGGAAAAGTCATAACCTTTGATGAGGATGATCGTGTTGATATCTAGGATCCTCATCACGATGGCTTAGTTATTACTCTTTTCATTTCTAACCATTTTGTCCGCAGGATCCTTATAGACGGAGGAAGCTCAGTAAACATTATCCAGCTTGATGTTCTAAAGAAGATGCGTATTCCTGAATCAGATATCATACCAAGATCCTCCGTGCTCGTGGGATTTAGTGGCGAAACTAAGAATACCCTGGGGGACATTAAGCTCCCAATATACATCGAAGGCCAACACTCTTATAAAAAAATTTGTGTTATTGACTGTTTATCTTGTTGTAATGTTATCCTTGGCAGGCCCTGGATACACGATATGAAGGCAGTCCCATCTACTTACCATCAATGTGTGAAGCTCCCTAGTCCTTGGGGAATAGTCAAGATTGATAGTGATCAGCAGGAGGCTAAGAATTGCTATACTTCATCGATGAAACCAGCCTCGAAGTCAAGGGAGCAATAGCAATCAAAGTATCCTCCAAGGGATGTCTTGGAGGCAAGAGAGCAGGATGTGGTAGAAATCCTCATGGATCCTCATGATCCTGAATCCAAAATCTATATCGGATCAGGGATCCTTGGCAAAATGAAAGAAGACCTCGTATCCTTCCTCAAAAGGAGAAAGACTACCTTTGCATGGAAACACGAAGACATGACAGGTATATCTAAAGATGTAATCACTCACAAACTTGGCATTGATAGGTCCTTCAAAATAATCCATCAAAGGAGAAGAAAGTTTGCACCGGAAAGAAATGCCACTATCTAGGAAGAGGTAGAGAAATTGCTCCGGGCAGGTATGATTAGAGAGGTCAAGTATCCAAGATGGTTGGCCAATGTGGTTGTTGTTCAAAAGAAAAATGGAAAGTGGAGGGTATGTGTCGATTTCACAGATTTAAATAAGGCATGTCCCAAGGATCCTTTCCCATTACCCCACATTGACTCCATGGTGGATGCAACTGCGGGTCATGAACTGTTAACTTTTATGGATGCTTCATCTGGATTTCAACAAATCCAAATGGAACCATCCGATCAAGAGGATACAGCCTTCATGACTCCAACTGGTATATACTGCTATATTGCTATGCCGTTCGGACTAAGAAATGCAGGTGCAACTTATCAAAGGCTAGTGAATATGATGTTCAAGGATCAGATTGGACAAACTATGGAGGTTTACATAGACGATATGGTGGTAAAATCAATAAAGGCTGAGGATCACCTAAGAGACTTGGAGGAAGCATTCAATATCCTTGATAAATATAATATGAAGCTTAATCCTTCAAAATGTCACTTTGGTGTTAAAGCAGGTAAATTCTTAGGATATATGGTGACGAAGAGAGGCATTGAAGCTAGTCCAGAACAAATCAAAGCAATAGTGAACATCAAATCTCCGGCCAATGCTAAGGATGTCCAAAGGCTAACAGGCAGGATAGCAGCTTTGAACAGATTTATATCTAAATCCTCAGAGAAGTGCAAAGAATTCTATGATATCCTAAGGAAGAACAAGAAATTTGAGTGGACTAAGAAGCATGAAAATGCCTTAAGAGCTCTCAAAGATTACCTATCCTCAGCCCCGGCCTTGATGAAACCAGAAAAAGGCGATGTGCTATCCTTGTATCTTGCAGTATCCTCAAAAGCAGTAAGTGCGGTCCTTGTTAAGGATCATGAAGGTACACAACATCCTGTCTATTATGTAAGTAAAAGTTTACTTGATGCCGAATCCAGGTATTCACACCTTGAAATGCTTATTCTTGCATTAATTATGGCATCTACTAAGTTGAGACATTATTTTGAAACTCATGTTATTGTTATTAAAACTAATTTTCCAATTAAGAATGTCCTCAGGAAACCAGAGATGTCAGGAAGGATGGCTAAGTGGGCAGTGAAGCTTAGTGCCTATGATATAAGATATGAGCCTAGGACAGCCATCAAATCCCAAGCATTAGCTGACTTTGTGGCTGATTTCAGTAGTGATTTACAAAAAGAAGCTGAGTTAGAAGTCCAGCAACTAGAGGAGACCAAGGATCCTTGGATACTCTATACTGATGGATCCTCAAATGTCAAAGGCACAGGGCTTGGAATACTACTAAAATCGCCACAAGGGGACATAATACCCCACTCTATAGCTTGTGAGTTCCAAACCACTAACAATGAGGCTGAGTATGAAGCCTTAATTGCTGGTTTGCAAATTGCTAAGCATATGGGGATCAGGTATCTTGAGGTACATGTAGATTCATTGCTAATTACAAACCACTTTAATGGATCCTATGCTGTTAAAGGTGAAAAGCTAACCAAATATTTAGAGATAGTCAAAGAATTGGCACTCTCTTTTGTTTCCTTTAGTTTGACACAAGTACCAAGGGAAGAAAATACAGAAGCTGATGCATTGGCTAACTTAGGATCATCTTTGAAGATCCCGGAGGATATCAAGATCCCTATTATCCATATCCTGACCCCGGCTATCGAGGATCGTGTGGCTATGGAGATAGGAAAAAATTCTGCAATTATCCCTAGTGAGGATACTCAATCCCATTCAGGATCAGGATCATGGATCTCACCAATCATGAGATACTTACAACATGGAGAGATTCCTACAGGAGAAAACCCTAGGGCTTTCAAAATTAAGGTATCTCAATTCACAATTTTAAATAATATGTTGTATAGACGATCTCTTGCAGGACCATACTTAAGATGCATTGAGGATCCTGAAATCCAAGAAGTTTTAAAAGACTTCCATGAAGGAGATTGTGGAAACCACACTGGGGGCAGGGCATTATTCTCAAGGATCCTGAGGACAGGATACTACTGGCCAACCATGAAGAGAGATGCTGTGGAGTATGCTAAGAGATGTGATCCTTGTCAGAGACACATCAATATCCTTCATCAACCAGCTGAATTTTTGCATCCGATATCCTCCTCTTGGCCATTTATGAGATGGGGTATGGATATAGTTGGTAAGCTCCCTAAGGCACCTGGTGGAAAAGTATTCATGCTTGCTATGACTGATTACTTCTCCAAGTGGATAGAGGCTGAAGCTTTTGCCCAAGTCAGAGAAAAGGAAGTTATATCCTTCATTAAAAGAAATATTATAACTAGATTCGGTATTCCTTCTGAAATTATATGTGATAATGGTTCCCAATTCATTGGGGGCAGAACCACTAACTTTTGTGACAGCTGGGGGATTAAGATGATAACATCAACACCAGTCCACCCACAAGCTAATGGTTAAGCAGAATCATCCAACAAGATCATCATCAACAATTTGAAGAAGAAGCTTGGATCCAAGAAAGGGAAATGGGCAGAAGAACTACCTTATGTGCTTTGGGCTGATAGGACAACCCCTAAGAATGCTATTGGTCAAACGCCATTCTCTTTGGTATTTGGGCCAGAATCAGTGATCCCAACAGAAATGGTGGTTCCAACTGCTAGAACAAGTACCCGTGATCCTGAGGAAAATGATGAGAACTTGGCTCAAGACCTGGATACTATTGAAGAAATCAGGGATCTGGCTAGGATAAGGATGGCCAGTTATCAACAAAGAATGGCTGGTGCTTACAACAAAAATGTCAGGATTAGGAAGTTTCAAGTTGGAGATATGGTATTAAGGAAAGCATTTCAGAATACCACCAATCCTGCTGATGGAAAATTGGCTCCAAAATGGGAAAGCATTTATTTGATTGAAGCTGAAGCAGGAAAGGGGGCATATAGATTGCTAACCATGGAAGGTGATTTGCTACCAACAGCTTGGAATGCTGTCCACTTGAAGAAATATTTCATGTGAGCAGGATCCTCATGGCACAGATGATCCTTACGTTAGGGGTATCCTTGAAGGATCCTTAAAGTATCGGTGATCCTTACTTTGGCAATGTCCTAATCTTGAACTATTTCATTTCCTTATTTTCTCATATAAGGATAAGGATCATGTGCCCTTTATCCGTCTCTCACGTGATTTTAAGTTTTGAAAGTTCAGGTATCCTTAGCAAAATATTGGTTATCTGCAGAAGCAATCCGTTCCTTGGGTTTAACCCCAGTTATTTGGGCTTGACCCCATTGCGGCTGTAGCGCATGATGATCCTGGTATAGTTCAAGGCAGTGGACCAGTACTCGCTTTAGGGGCTGATAATTCCATTGTACTGGCTATACCTAGGATCCTACGTATAATGGTAGACGTACCATACATCCGTTCCTAAGGTTTCTAACGTTTTCACGTTAGCTAAGGTTTTGGCATTTTCATGTCACTAAGTTTGGATAGTCGCCAGTTAGGGCCATACTCCAGTTTACATACGATCCTTGGGCTTATCCCCAGTTATCCTTGGGCTTGTCCCCAGTTGTCCTTGGGCTTGTCCCCAGTTGTCCTTGGGCTTGTCCCCAGTTGTCCTTGGGCTTGTCCCCAGTTGCTAACTCTTATCTTATATTGGCTTAGTCCCAAGTTATGCTCTATTTCAGGTCCTTGAAGGTAAGCAACTAGGGATCCTTGATCCTTACTTCTCTCTAAGGTTTATCTTATAGTTATCCTGATTTTGGATCATATCCTAACTTGGATCCTCAGGTATGATCCTTAACTATTTTTAATTCTATTCATTGTTTATTTGAATAACCCTTAAAATTTGACAACTAAACTTGTGATCCTTAAAATATATTACTTTTTGGGATTCCTTTAACTATAGGATATTTGATCAAGGATCATGTCCTAAATATTTTCAATCTGACTTATTCAATAAGTGTACATCAAAAGAATTGAGAATTAAAGAGACAAAAAGGATAACAATACAAGATAAGCGACAAAAGATTAAGGTTTTATTTATTAACAAAAGATTAACCCTTAAAAGGTTGTCAAAATTACCTACCCCGAGCATCTACCAGCAATACGTGGCCCGTCCGCTGGGGTAGGTAAAGGGTGTCCATGATAATAGGTTCAAAGTAGTGCAGGAATATAAAGGCGGCAGGATCACAATGGCTTCATCCCCCAAACAGAGGATCCCTCCACCATTTGCAATCCTACCTATTGTCCAAAGGATCATACATGATCCTTAATCCTAAAAAACTATTGTTCAGTACAAACCATCATATTGTTCAACAAAACAACCATCAAACTAAAAAATTGGGCTCCGGCTATGTCTAGAAATTTCCATCATCGCCCAATCATGCAGCCTAAACCTTCTCTGCATCACCACCTCCGGCTCCACTTGCTTCACCACCTTCACCCTTGCCTCCAGCCTTGATCGCCAAAACCTCCTCAGCCTCTTCATCTTCTTCAAGATCAGCCAACCTTGCTTTCCAGTCCTCAACATCCCAGCTGCTTCTGTCGAAGTTAGGATCTTGAGCTTCCTGGGCCATCTTTAGTTTTGTCTGATACATTGTGATGGCAGCAGAGACCTTTGCACCTTCTATGAGATCATGCTTTTCATAGTCAATGTCGATCAGAATTTTGGCCGTCTTAGTCTTGGCATCTTGGAGTTCCTTCTGAAGATCAGCAATTTTGAGGTCCATTAGCAGTGCAACCTGTTGGAGGTCGGCAATCTTCCTATCCTGATCCTCAACGTGGCCAACATAGTCCTCAATCTCAGCGAATTTCTACAAAGGGGATAAAAGATAAGGTCAGGACCAAGTGATCCTCAAATCAGCAGGATATATCAGCAGGATATGTCAGCAGGATATACGAGCAGATACAGTGATCCTTACATCGTTGAAGTACTCGAGGAATTGGTGGCGGATCAGAGGCAGACCCTGCAGATCCTCAGCCTCGGAGGCCTTTCTCTTCTTGATTCCCTTTCCTTTGAGGGGTGCCTTGGGAATTAAAGCTGTCGGGCTGGTAGGAGCCTTTCTTTTGGAGGATCTGACGGTGGTGAGATCGGTGACATTGAACATTGAAGCAGACTTGGTGGATTTTCCAGCACCTACATAACCAAAACAAGATAAGTATCTTTACTTCACTTATATTTCACTATTTATTTAAATTTTTAAACAAAGATACTTACTTGACATCGTGACAGAGCCTGAGGATACCTCCTGAGAATCCTGGGTGGTAGTCTTGAAAGTTCTTGTTTCAGGATCAAGTCTCTTGAAAGTGTCGAGTCTCTCTTTGGCAACAGGAGACAGTCTGAGGTGTGAAACGGTGATAGCTGCATAACAAGAAAGCAAAAGTATATAAGTGATCCTTATATCAAAAGAAAGTTCTATGGTGATCCTTCTCAGGATCCTCCATCCTACCATGGGTAGCCCATTTCCTGGGTAGATCCTTCCCGTCAGAGATAGAATCTCTCTTGGCGAAAAAGAAACGCCGCTTCCAGTTAGCATCATTCTTGGTAGCTTTGAAGATCGGGTGTTCCTCACCAGGTTTACGTTTGAACAAATAATGATGAGAACCAAAGGTAGTAAGATCATACAGCTCTCCCAGCTCTGACATTCCTAGGTCTATCCCTTCCTGCTCGATGATCCTTTCAAGGGTATACAAAACCCTCCATATCATCAGCATGGCTTGGATATAAGAGATGCAGGTTAGGGAAAAGAAAGATTGGGTGAAGGCTGGAAAAGGATATGTATAGCCTATGGTGAACGGAGTGACAGGAAAAGCAACCCAGTTGTCGGAAATATGATCACTCAGGGCATTGGGATCAAAAGATTTAAACACGGTGTTCGCCGGGAAACAGTGGCGGATCCTATCAATCTGCGGATCGGTGAAACAACAGCGTTCTTTTATGGAATCTTCGATGATCCCTTGGCTCTTTAGTGGGCTGTTTTTCGGGTGATCCTTAGCTGGGGAGTTCCGGAGCAACATCTTTGACAGAATGAGGGAAAGAGACGGAAAACAGAGCAAAAGAAGGAAGAAGATGAAGAGAGAATACCTGTTTATCTTCGGATGCAGTTATAAAGGAAGTATTTCTAAAATTTAAATGCAAACGATCCTATCTATATCTCCTATTTATAATCATGATTGTGCAGGGTTGTCACTTCTGTGACGTCATAGTTGCAACGGATAGTTCTACATCAACGGCTATATTTACGATAGTTAGTTGCGGATAAGATCAAGAAAATATAATTCGTTCATTTTACATATCACTCCTTATATTTTGGGGGCAATTGTTAGGGGAGGATTTTCTAACAATTAGTGATCCTTAATTGTTATCCTAATTAATGATCCTTACTTCTGTGACAGATAGTGATCCTCAGAAGAGCTTCAGGATCAGGATCATGGATCACCTTAAGGATCCTCATACTAACGATTGTTTGTTTGTGTTTCGTATTATTTTGCAGGAGTAACAAGCTTGACTTGGTCTTGGCAACGTTACTATGGAATATTCCACGGGTATTTCGCACACGTTTGACTGGAAATGGACGTTGTGGAGAACGTGGGAGCTTGGCACAAAAGTCGGATTGTTTGTTAGCGTAGTTAACTTCTATTTTTAAAGGGGTGGCGAGCTAGTAATTAGGACACTTAGCCATTTTCAGCTACACACACTCTCGTACAATTGCACTCTTGAAGCTTTCGGCAAACACTTAACAGTTTTCGCTCACTTTTACACATTTCACCATAGTGATCCTTGTACCTAGCTCGTTGCTATCCGAAGTTGTAAACATTTATTGATTTATTTGAGCTTGGTGATCGGTAGTTTCCATCACCCGGGGTTTTTTGTGCCGGAGATCAACTCTTGATCAAGGGCTTTTTCCCCATATAAACCTTGTGTCACTTTCTATCTATTTTTCATAGTGATCCTTATTGCTACAAAGTAATTCAAGCATCATACCCCGTAACAGAGAGTTTGGTTGCATTATCCTTATCAGATTTTTTGACCAAAACAATTGCCAGCATGAAGACTTTTCCTCCTGGAGCTTTTGGCAATTTTCGTACTATGTCCATCCCCCACTTCATGAATGGCCAAGGGGAAGCAATAGGATAAAGTGGTTCAGCAGGTTGATGCAATATGTTACTGTGTCTTTGACATGCATCACATTTTTGAGCATATTCTGCAGCATCTTTTCTCATCGTCGGCCAATAGTATCCTGTTCTTAATACCTTTGAGAATAACGACCTGCCCCCAGTATGGTTACCACAATCCCCTTTGTGTATTTCCGGAAGCACTTATTTGGTTTCGGGATCCTCCAAGCACCTCAGATATGGTCCTGCAAGAGATTTATTATTCAAAACATTATTTATAATAGTGAATCGTGATATCTTCATTCTAAAGGCCTTAGGATTTTCATCCTTTGGGATGTGTCCTTCCTTGAGATATCTCATAATTGGAGTCGTCTAGGACTTAGGATCCTCTTCGGGATACTCATCATCAGGATCCTGGGTACTTACTACTTCCTTATCATGAGATTTGAGAAGATCCATCGCAGGATACAGGATATGTAGTATTGGTATTTAGGTTCCCTCCGATATCTTAACTGATGATCCTAGATTTGCTAAATCATCGGCTTCAGCATTATCCTCTCTTGGTACCTGTTCAAGTGTAAAAACATCGAAATATCCTGCCAATTTTTTGAGAATTTCAAGATACACGATTAACTTCTCACCTTTAACTGCGTAGGATCCATTAAAATGATTAGTAATTAACAAGGAATCAACATATACTTGCAAACACTTGATATTCATGCTCTTAGCCAATTCTATTCCTCCAATTAAAGCTTCATATTCTGCTTCATTATTAGTGGCAGGAAACTCACATCTAATAGCCTGGGGTAATATGTCCCCCTGTGGCGATTTTAGTAGTATACCCAAACCTACACCTCTTACATTAGATGCATCATCAGTATATAATGTCCAGGATTCTAGATTTTCTGCTAGCTGTTGAACTTCTAGGTCTACTTCATTTTGAATATCACTACTGAAATCAGCCACAAAGTCAGCTAGAGCCTGAGACTTTATAGCATTTCTAGGTTCATATACTAGATCATAGGCACTTAATTTTACTGACCACTTAGCCATCCTGCCTGACATCTCAGCTTTCCTAAGCACATTTTTAATAGGATAATTAGTTTTAACTTGAATCCTATGTGTCTCAAAATAATGTCTAAGTTTTGTCGATGCCATGACTAACGCCAATATCAATTTTTCTAGGTGAGAATATCTAGTTTCAGCATCTAATAAACTTTTGCTAACATAATAGACAGGATACTGCTGACCTTCATGATCCTTTACAAGAACAGCACTTACAACATTCCCTGATACTGCGAGATACAGGGATAATGGTTCACCATCCTTAGGCTTCATCAATAGAGGTTTCAGTCGAAAGATACTGCTTCAAATCCTGCAAGGCTGCTTCATGCTTCTCCCCCCATTCGAAATTCTTATTCTCTTCAGGATATCATAAAATTCCTTGCATTTTTCCGAGGATCTTGAGATAAATCTCTTTAATGCTGCTACTCGTCCCATCAGTCTTTGTACATCTTTCATATTGGAGGCTGACTTGATATCCAAGATGGCTTTGATCTGTTCTGGGCTCACTTCTATCCCTCTTTTAGTCACCATATATCCTAAAAACTTTCCTGTCCCCACTCCAAAATGGCACTTAGTTGGATTTAGCTTCATGTTATATTGATCTAGGATATCAAATGCTCCCTTAATATCCTAGAGGTGATCCTCAGCCTTCTTAGATTTTACTACCATGTCATCAATGTATACCTCCATGGTGTCCCCCAGCTTGTCTTTGAACATTATGTTCACCAATCTTTGATACGTTGCACCTGCATTTTTCAAACCAAAAGGCATAGCAGTATAACAATAAATACCTGTTGGTGTCATGAAAGCAGTATCCTCCTGATCCGAGGGTTCCATTTGGATCTGCTGGAATCCTGAGGAGGCATCCATGAAGGTTAACATGTCGTGGCAAGCAGTAGCATCCACCATTGAATCAATATGAGGTAGAGGAAATGGGTCCTTGGGACAAGCCTTGTTCAAGTCTGTGTAATCTACACAGACTCTCCATTTCCCGTTTTTCTTTTGCACTACAACTACATTCGCCATCCATTTGGGAAATTTCACTTCCCTAATCATCATGCTCTTTAACAATCTTTCAACTACTTCCTGAATGATTGTGTTCCGTTCCAGAGCAAACTTTCTTTGTTTCTGTTGGACAGGCTTGAAAGACCTATCAATTCCAAGCTTGTGAGTTATAATATCTTTAGAGATACTTGTCATATCCTCGTGTTTCCACGCGAATGTTGACATCCTGCATTTCAAAAAGTTAGTCAATTGATTTTCAATATCCTGAGGGATATTGGTTCCTATGCACACCGAGATATCTGGATTATCCTGATCCAGGATAATTTTCTTTACATCCTGCTCTGATGCCTCCATGATATCTTGGGCTCGCATCTTTAATTGGTATGCTGCATTAGGCTTTGTCGAGGATTTCATCTTAGAAGAATAACACTCCTTTGCCTCCTGCTGATCACTTTCCACCTTGACTACTCCCCAAGGGGTAGGGATCTTGATGCATTGATGATAGGTTGACGTCACAGCTTTCATATCATGGATCCAGGGCCTACCTAATGTAAGGATAAGGAGTCCATGACACAAAAGCGCTGCATTGAGTTGACCCCTTCAACATACACAGGTAACTTTATCTCTCCCACGGTATTCCTGGCTTCTCCACTGAATCCAACAAGCACAGCGGATTTCGAAGTAATATCCATCGGGGATACGTTCATCCTCTTCAACATCTCCAGCTGAATTATGTTGATGGAGCTGCCATTATCCACCAGTATCCTACGCACAAAATGGTTAGAAACATATAAAGTTATTACCAAAGCATCATGGTGAGGATCCTGGACAGTATCCCTGTCATCACTATCAAACGTGATCACTTTATCAGTCGTGAGGGTTGACATCTTGGTTGGCTTATCTCCACTCTCTGCCTTGGCCCCTTCGCGTGCCTTTTTTCAGCAGAATATGATGTCCCGCAAATGTGGGATCCTCCTGAAATGAAGTTAATTATCTTGGCATCCGCAGGAGGTGACGCCGCTCGCTCAGGATCCTTCTCAGTATCCTGACCCTTATTCTTCTTTCTTCCCAGGAGGTCCTTCAGATATCCCTTGCTCAAGAGATAGCTTATTATCTTGAATTCTGAGCCCATATCCTGGATAGTATCTTGAATTATATCTTGATTACATAATATGTGTTCATAATCAGGATATTGGGAACATCCTGATACTGTATCCTGATGATTACTAACGGATTGTGTGCAGGAGTACGAGCTCAAGTTTCCAATGTTCATGAAGACCTCTTCCCCTAAAGACTCGGTCCAAGTTGTTCGAAGAAGAACGTTGAGGCCGCTTTACTTGGTCTCCAACGTTAACTAGGGTGTATTCGCTGGCATCCCCCAATTATAGGAGATTTTGTTTTCATTTTATAGCTATAAATATACGGATAAACCAGATCGAATAGATCATCACACTCACTACTCTCGGGCTCTCATACTTTCTCTTGCAACTCTCACTTTCTAAAAAACATTGTAACACTTAGTAATGATCTGGTCAATATCCTGCACTGTATCCTGACATTTGAAGTAATAAGAAGAACAAGGCAGCTGCGATTGTCAGCTCCCGAGGTTTTGTGCCGGTGATCTAGATTGATCAAGGGCTTTCCTCGTACATCTCGTGTCACCTTTTACTTTTTGCTCACTGTTTGATTATAGATATAGCTCAATATCCTGAGCTATATCCTGAAAACTGTTTTTTACAAACGACTAAACCAGGATATTTTCGATACACATTCTTAGCACACTACCTCACTTAACTAATTTGATCACTAAATTGCTTAGGTAATTTTTGACCAAAACAGGTATAATCTTTCCTTTTTGTTCCTTTAAAAGCCTTATCTGAATTGTCTAAATTTCTGGAACCATGTTTAACAAAAGTTTGGTTATAACATTTACGAGTATCCTGATCAGGATATATTCTCATGATATATTTTGGGATATATGGTCAGAATTTTTGAAATAATACACTAAGATTGAAAATTGAAGCCGTATTCGAATCAAACAACAGTTATCAAAACAAGCTTTGCAAAATAAAAATGAACAACGATGGATAAAACCAAAAGAAGGTTAGTTTATTAACATAGCAAAAGTTTGTGCTTTTGGTTTCATCTCAAACCGAGACCCATCCACTAAAAGCACGATTAGTTTTGTACCCTAATTACTTAACATTTGAAGGTTTCATCTCAAACCGAGACCCATCCACCTCCAACTGTTATTTTGTTCAAAATAAACCATAATAACTGATGACCAAGGGTTTCATCCTGAAACTCAGGACCCATCCACCTTTGGCCATCATATTGTCTTAATGCACGAAATTAAAATTGTTTAACAGACAGGAAAAAGAAATTGGTTGAAGACCACACACTACCAAATTTAAAAAATGGGCTCCGGCCTTAGCATCAACATCCATCATCGCCCATTTCGCTGCTCTCAAGGGGCAGCACCCTCTTCGACCATGGCTTCATCAGCACAAGCATCTGCTCCAGTATCCTTAGCTGCATCAGCCACCTTCTCAGCCACCTTAGCAGGCTTCTCAACAGCAGGCTTCGCAGGATGCTCCACGGGATTGCCACCGAGATCCCTCAACTTCGCCTCCCAAGCTTCAATATTCCACGAATGGCGTTCAATGCCCATGGTCTTGGCCTCATAGGCCATTTTCAACCTGGCTTTGAGGAGAGAGATAATGAAGGAACCCTTAAGGCTTTCCCTATAAGAGGCCATGTCTTGTTCGTGTTGAACCTGGGCTGCATCATATTTAGCCTGGGCTTCTTGGGTAGCCTTCTTAAGGACGGCTTGATGTTCCTGGATCATCGCCTTGTATTTGTCTTCGTAGTGTTGTGATTTGGCGGCGGCGATTGCTGCTTGATCTGCAACGGTGGCCTCTGCCTTCCTCTACCTAGCCTCCAGCATCTTGTTCAGACCGCATGAATACTCGTACAGGAACACCAACCATTCAAGACCCTGCAAACAGGTAAACAGGTATAAGTATGTGTACTCAAAATATGTAATTAGCATATATGTGCAGGATATAGGACGAGGATACCTACCTGATTAAGGAAGCCAGTCATGAACTTGCTGGACTCCGTGAATCCATGATTCTCGAATGGAAAGACGTCTGAGGCAGCAGGGGAGTCTGGCTCCTTCCTCTTACGGGAACTGGAGCTGCGTGGCTTTGAAGCAGTGGCGGCTTTGGAGCTGGTGGTTTCCGACATGACAGCTGGTTTAGGATTCACTTTTTGCTTGACTTGCACAGGACCAGAATAGCTATCCAATTCCTCGAGTTCGAATCCCTCAAGATTTATGACCGGCACTGCGTAAATGGGAGAAACACTCAGCCTTCATATATACTTTTAGAATATAATTTGTAAAATTATACTTACCAGACATGTTGGGACTTGATCTTTGGCTTGAGCTTGTGAATAACAGGGTAAAGGTCCTTTCACTTTCCGAGAGCTTGTAGATTTCCTTTATTCTTCCTTCTGATTCAGCACTTGGAGGAGCCAATTCCTTGAAGTTCACTGCAAAAAATAAATATATCAGGATATCAGTTCAAGATACAGTCTCAGGATACGACTTGGGATATTCCTAAAACCCTAAATCCTACCCGAAGTCAACCACTCTACTGGCAGGTCAAAATCCTTAGCGATGGAATCCCTTTTTACGAAAAAGAACTTTCTTTGCCACTGATCTTCGTTCTTAGTGGCCTTGAGGATCAGGGGGTTCTTAGAAGAGGAGAAAACGGTTGTTACCATGAGATCTTAGACGATATGCCATTGGAAGATCTTCGATGCATAGGTCAGGCACGTGACGAGCTTTAATTTGGTCCAAGGTAACTAGCACACGCCAAACCATAGGAATGATTTGGGTAAAACTAAGGTCGGTAAGATCAAAAAAGCGAGATATGAAGGTTGGGAATGGATATCGGAGCCCTATTGAGAAAGGATAAGCGAAAAAACATACCCACTCGTCGGAACAAAAGTCTGAACAGACCTCTCGGTCAAACAGACGAATGATTGCTCCGGCGGGGAAGGCACCAGAAGTTTGTAAGGTTGCGATATCAGCATTATCGAACGAACACACCTCCTTTGAGGGTTCTTTTAGCAGGTTCTATTCACGAAAGGAAGGAACAGAGTCTGCTGTTTGGGATCTAGTTCGGCTGGCCATGGAGGATCTTAGTAAGGAAAAAAACTGAAGAGAAAAGGAAGAAGAACACCTGAAATTTTCTTGGATTGTTATGATCATAAATCAAACGATTCGAGTAGATATAGGCTGGATATAGGGGGTGTTGAGTAAATATCGCGTTGGAAGTAGTAGCGAGTCATTTCAACCGACACATCAACTTAATTGCCTTGGTATAGGAGATAAGAGTTTTAAAATATATCCATTGGAATTGGTATACCAACAGATATATTTTGGGGACAATTGTTATGGGTGGTTTTCTGCTCATATATCCTAGACAATATTCTGACTATGTTTCTTTTATTGTGATCAGGATACCAGATCAGGATATTGGTAACCTCCTGACACATTATCCTGGTAATGACTAATTAATTCACGTGCAGATTAATGAAGCGTGTCTATAACGTTCAAGTGGACTTGTTCTCCAGAAGACTCGGGCTAATTTGTTGAAATAAGAACGTTGAAGCCGGAAGACGTGGACTACAACGTTCATAAAGGGAATATTCGTTATATCCCGGATTTATAGGCTAGTTTGTTAGTTTCGTTTTACTATAAATTGGATTGATCGGATTAGATAGAACACACATTCTTTTCGAACACTCTTGCTCTCTAGCTACAATCACTCACAATACACTTACACTTGTACTTGTACTTGTATTCGAATCGCATCGTAACACTTAGTCGATCCGTATCATATCCTGCACTGTATCCTGATATTTGAAGTAATAAGAAGAACAAGGCAGCTGTGATTGTCAGCTCCCGAGGTTTTGTGCCGGCGATCTAAATTGATCAAGGGCTTTCCTCGTATATCCCGCGTCACCCTTTACCTTTTTGCTCATGGTTTGATTGTAGGTACAGCTCGATATCCTGAGCCATATCCTGAAAACTGTTTTTGTTAATAACTTAATCAGAATATTTTTTACAAACACACTAGCACACTACCTCACTTAACTAATTTGATCACTTAATTGCTTTGGTAATTTTTTACCAAAACAGTGGTAGAGTCCAAGAAAGCGGAGAATCACCTCCAGGATTTAGAATGCGCCTTCAATATCATGGACCATTATAATATGAAGCTGAATCCTGCTAAGTGCCATTTCGGAGTGGGGGCATGAAAGTTTTTAGGATATAGGTGACCAAGACGGGGATAGAAGCAAGCCCAGAACATATTAAAGCTATCCTGGATCTTAAATCACCATCTAACATGAAGGATGTAAAAAGGTTAACTAGAAGAGTAGCAATGTCGAATAGGTTCATATCAAGATCCTTAGAGAAATGCAAGGAATTTTATAATATCCTGAAGAAGAACAAAAAGTTTGAATGGGGAGAAACACATGAAGCTGCTCTACAAGGATTGAAGCAATATCTTTCAAGTGTACCTCTGCTGATGAAGCCCGAGGATGGTGAACCTCTGTCCCTATATCTTGCAGTATTAGGGAATGCAGTAAGTGTTGTCTTGGTAAAGGATCACGAAGGTCAGTTGTATCTTGTTTATTATGTCAGTAAAAGTTTGTTAGATGTTGAAACTAGATACTCACACTTAGAAAAATTGATATTAGCTTTAGTCATGGGATCAACTAAGCTCAGGCATTATTTTGAAACACATAAGATTCATATAAAATCTAATTATCCTATTAAAAATGTGCTTAGGAAACCTGAAATGTTTGGTAGGATGGCTAAATGGTCCGTAAAACTAAGTGCAAATGATTTAGTATATGAACCTAGGATTGCTATAAAGTCTCAGGCTTTAGCAGACTTTGTGGCTGTACCAGTGATCCACAAGAACATGTGGATCACTATTGAGAAAGGATGGAAATCAACCCCATCTCTGAAAGATTGAAATAAGCCTTTTTATGCAAGGGCTTTGGATCCACACTTACTGGATCCACACTAAAATGGCTGGTAAGTCTTCATCCCTATTCTATAACTCATTTTCACACTTAGTTAACTTATTCAATAACCAGTTTTCTTGTAGTAGAACCTTTGAAAGGTTAACCAGTGACTTATATAGGATCACCCAAGGCCGTGATGAATCACTTAGATATTATGTTACTAAATTTGGTAGAGAATCCTTAGAAATCCCAAACTTAGACATTGCCACTGCTGTAGAAGCATTTAAAATGGGATTGCAAAAATATTTTCCTTTCTATGATGATCTTTTTATGACACCTTGTAGGAACTTAGATGAAGTAAGAAACAAGGCCCTAAGGTTCATCCGACTAGAGGATGATAAAAGGATCCAAGGCAGGTTATCTGGATCATCTAAATAGGAGAAGCAAGGATCCTTTTACAAGAACAATCGATCCAAGCAATACTCCAAGCATGACAATCAAAATGTTCATTCAGTTGAACAAGAAGGAGATGAGGAAGAATATCCTCATATTTCTAAATATTATTTTTCTGTTGATAATAGTGAGTTGACGCTTGCTTTGCAGAATCTAGGCGAGAAAGCTAGATGGCCTAAGAAGATTGAAAAGTCTACATCCTACAAGGATAAATCAAAATGGTGTGCATACCATGAAGACTTTGGCCATCTTACTGATGAATGCATTGCACTCAGAAAGGAGATATGTTACCTCCTCAGCAAAGGTCACTTGAAAGAGCTGCTCAGAAGGAAGAAGATCCAGGATCCTGAAAAAGTGCTAGAAAGTGCTCCTGCACCACCTCCAGATGCTCAAATTATCAACTTCATTTCCGGAGGCTCCGATATATGTGGAACCTCATTCTCGGCAGCAAAGAGGCATGCTAAGGAGACCAAGCTGGAAAATGGAGACAGGCCTATCCGAACCTCCACTCTGACTCAACAGAAAATTATATCCTTTGATGAGGATGACCGTGTTGATATCCAGGATCCTCATCACGATGGCTTAGTTGTTACTTTATTTATATCTAACCACTTTGTTCGCATGATCCTTATTGATGGTGGGAGCTCCGTGAAAAATTTTCAACTAGACATCCTCAAAAGGATGAACATCCCGGAGTCAAAAATAGTTCTGAGATCATCAATCCTTGTAGGAATCAACGGAGAGACAAAGAGCACGCTGGGGGATATCAAACTCTCAATCTACATTGAGGGGGTAAACTTTGTTCAGTAATTATGTGTTATTACCTATTTATCTTGTTGCAATGTGATCCTTGGCAGGCCCTGGATACAAGATATGAAAGTTGTTCCTTCGACATATTATCAATGTGTGAAGCTACCAACCCCATGGGGAGTGGTGAAAATTGAAAGTGATTAACAAGAGGTAAAGAACTGTTACACATCTTCAATGAAGCCAACTTCGAAACCTAGGGCATCATAGCAATTAAAGTATCCTCCAAGGATTGTCATGGAGGCAAGGGAGCAAGACATCAAGGATATAGTATTGGACCCTGAGGATCCTGAATCCAAAGTTTTTATAGGATCTGGGATCCTTGACAGTATAGAGCAGGATCTATTACCCTTCTTAAAGAGAAGAAAGTCTACCTTCGCTTGCAAGCATGAAGATATGACAGGTATCTCCAAAGACATTATTACTCATAAATTGGGTATTGATAAATCATTCAGGCCAATCTATCAAAAGAGAAGGAAGTTTGCACGTGAAAGGAATGTCATTATCCAAGAAGAAGTGGACAAACTCTTGAACGCAGGTATGATTAGGGAAGTCAAGTATCCAAAATGGTTAGCTAATGTGGTGGTTGTCCAAAAGAAAAATGGAAAGTGGAGGGTATGTGTTACTTTACTAATTTAAATAAAGCATGTCCCAATGATCCTTTCCCACTTCCACACATTGACTCCATGGTGGATGCAACAGCGGGCCATGAATTAGTTACTTTTATGGATGCTTCATCTAGATTTCAACAAATCTAAATGGAACCATCTGATCAGGCGGATACAGCATTCATGACCCCCATTGGCATATACTGTTATATTGCTATGCCTTTTGGATTGAGAAATGCAGGTGCCACTTATCAAAGACTTGTGAATATGATCTTTAAAGAACAACTTAGAAACACTATGGAGGTCTACATTGATGACATTGTGGTTAAGTCCAAGAAAATAGAAGATCATCTTAAGGATCTAGATGTGGCATTTAACATCCTTGGCTAGTACAACATGAAGCTAAATCCTTCAAGGTGTCGTTTTGGTGTCAAAACTGGGAAATTCCTAGGATATATGGTGACCAAAAGGGGGATTGAAGCTAGTCCATAACAGATAAAGGCAATAGTAAATATAAAGTTTCCAACCAATGCTAAGGATGTACAGAGGCTAATAGGAATGATTGCAGCCTTAAATAGGTTCATCTCAAAGTCTTTAGATAAATGCAAGGATTTCTATGATATACTGAGGAAGAATAAGAAATTTGAGTGGACTGAAAAGCATGAAGCTGCACTCAAGGCTCTCAAGGATTATCTATCCTCAGCAGCAGCCCTAATGAAACCAGAAGATGGTGAGCCATTATCCTTGTACTTAGCTGTTTCAGGTAAATAAGTAAGTGCAGTGTTAGCTAAGGATCATGAAGGCCAACAACATCCTATATACTATGTAAGTAAAATCTTTCTTGATGCTGAAGCCAGGTATTCTCATTTTGAGAAATTAATTCTTGCTCTGATTATGGCTTCCACTAAACTTAGGCATTATTTTGAAACTCACAATATTATTGTGAAAACTAACTTTCCAATTAAAAATGTTCTTAGGAAACCTAAAATGTCTGGCATAATGGAAAAGTGGGCAGTCAAGCTTAGTGCATATTACATTAAACAAGAACCCATGATTGCCATCAAGTCTCAAGCATTAGCTGACTTTGTCGCAGATTTTAGAAGTGATTTTCAAAGGGAAGCTAAACTAGAGGTTCAATAACTTGAGGAGACCAAGGATCCTTGGACACTCATCACAGATGGAGCCTCAAATGTCAGAGGAACTGGACTAGGCATACTACTAAAATTGCCACAGGGGGGCATAATACCCCAATCCATTGCATGTGATTTCCAAATTACTAACAATGAGGCAGAATATGAGGCCTTAATAGCAGGTTTGCAATTAGCTAAGCAAATGAGGATCATGTATCTTCAAGTATATATAGATTCATTGCTAATCACTAACCATTTTAATGGATCATATACTGTCAAAGGAGAAAAACTACTCAAATATTTAGAAATAGTCAGGAAACTAGCATATTCTTTTGATTTTTTCATCTTAACATAGGTACCTTGAGAGGAGAATGCAGAGGCAAATTCCTTAGCAAACCTAGGATCATCTTTGAAAATACCAGAGGATGTGAAGATTCACATCATCCATATTCTTTCTACGGCAATTGAGGAAAGTGAAGCAATGGAGATAGTGGAGGATACTGCAATTGTACCTAGTGATGATATGCAGCCAAATTCAGGATCATGGATCCTTCCTATTCTGAAATATATTCAGAGTGGGGAAATTCCCAGAGGGGAGAATCTCAGAGCCTTCAGGGTTAAGGTATCTCAATTCACTATATTAAATAACATGTTGTATAAGAGATCTCTTGCAGGTCCCTATTTGTGATGTATTGAGGATCCAGAAATTCAAGAAGTCTTGAAGGATTTTCATAAAGGAGACAGTGGAAATCACACTATGGGCAGGGCATTATTCTCAAGGTTCATTAGAATTGGATACCATTGGCCTACAATGAATAAGGATGTTGTAGAGTATGCAACGAAATGTGATGCTTGCCAAAGACATAACAACATCGTACATCAGCCAGCGAAGCCTTTATATCTAATAATTTCTTCTTGGGCATTCATGAAATGGGGGATGGATATAGTAGACAAACTCCCTAAAGCACTTGGAGGAAAAGTATTCATGCTAGCTATGACAGACTACTTCTCCAAATGGATAGAAGTAGAAGCTTTTGTTCAAGTCAGGGAAAAGGATGTCATATCCTTCATTAAAAGAAACATTATCACTAGATTTGCAATTCCTTCCGAAGTTATTTGTGACAATGGATCCCAATTTATTGGGAGTAGAACTACTAACTTTTGTGACAGCTTGCAATTTCTTCTGAAATTATTTGTGATAATGGATCCCAGTTAATTAGGAGTAGAACTACTAACTTTTTTGGTATCTCAGCATTGCATATGGGAGGTGCAAAGCGAGATATTCTGTGACTTCCATATGGAATCTCAAGAATGGGTTTGACAACTCCGGGGGACACTGGATATCACGTCCTTGAGTTTCTGCAACTCCTTGGCCATAGCTTGATTGATTCCTACATCCTGCATGTAACCAAAGTTAGTATCAAAAGATGTATTAAAGTTATTACCTCTTAATTGGTTTGAAGTTGGTATCCCAACATTGTATCTAGGATAAGACATGTCTGGTATAATAGTAGGGCCAGAAGAAGCAATGGTTTGGATAGGGATGAAATCCCCTTCGTGAATTTCAGAGGTTCTCCATGGTTGTCTCCCTGAGGATCCTTGATCCTGAAAGACATTGGGTCCTCGGTAGGTTTGTATTGGAGGCCTGGATGTGTGATCCACGTGTCCTTGAACTCTAGATGAGGATCTTGATTGTTAAAGTAGGATCCTTGAGCTGGAAATGTCTCCATATATCCTTATGAGTTCAGGTCGGATCGTAGTCGATCACTAGCTCTGCGGTGAATTCGGTTTAATGTGCGAAATCTGTTAAACTGAACCGTAATCATGCATAAAAACCGTAAATAACCATCGTCTTATTACAAAACAATGACAACCGGACAGAGTTTCGACTCAATCTATACAAGGAACACTCGAAATTGGATCGACATGATGTGAACAGAAGTGTTCTTGAACGATGTTGTTGAACGATGATGAACTTAAAGAACCGTGTTTAAAAGTGTGTCAAGAACTATTATAAATGAATGACTTGTATTCCTATTTATAGGATTCTTCCTCTCATCCCAATTAGTAGTTGTCCTCTCGTTCCAATCAGCATTCCCTACTCATGCGAGTTGATTGCTGTAGTCGTACGAGATGATAATTCCCATTCTTTCATGTTAGTTGAAACCCTCTCGTGTGAATTCCATTTTCCATGCAAAATATCTTGTGTACTTATTCTTTCTGTATGCTTTATTTTGATGATGTAATGATATATGATGTCATCATTAAGAATTGTTAGGGGAGGATTTTCCAATGATCAGTGATCCTCAATTACTGTAGGGCTTAGGGATCCTCTATTCTGTTTGAATTAGTGATCCTCAGAGAGTATTGTAGGATCAGGATCCAGGATCCTCATGAGGATCCTTACACTAACGATTGTCTGCTTTGAATATGATGTTGTTTTGCAGGAGTACGTGTTTGGACTTGGTCTTGGCGATATTCCTGGAGCATATTCCCTATTTTATTCCGCACGTGCTTCCCCAATATGGACGTTATGGAGTTTGTGGAAGACTTGCATGAAATGCAGATAGTTAGTTAGCTTAGATATTTTCTAAATTTATAAGGGGATAGCGAGATAAATTAGAACACTTGGCTATTTTTGGCTAAACACACACACTCGTAACTGCTCTCATCAGCTCTCGACAGTTTGCTTGGCGATTACACACTTTTTTGCACATTACACTCTAGTGATCCTTTTAACTAGCTCGCTATCATCCAAAGTTGTAATACCATTTTTGTTTAATCTGAGTTAGTAATCGGTAGTTTCCATCACCCGAGGTTTTTTTTGCTGGAGATCAACTCTTGATCAAGGGCTTTTTCCTCGTATAAATCATTGTGTCACTTGTTCAATACATTTCTGAGTGATCCTTAACATTGTTCATTGATTCAAGCATCACACCCCACAACAGAAAGTTTGGTTGCATTATCTTAGCTTGATTTTTGACCAAAACAGTTTGGTGCCCACTGTGGGGCAATTGGTGCTTCATTCCTAAGAAGATTCATATTTTTGTGGTCGTTTCGGTTCGTTACAACCAAGCGGATGGCTTCTTCAACAAAGAACACATCAAGCTCTATGCCGGTAATGAGTTCTTCACATGGCGTTCCTCCTTTGCCTCCACCACCTTCTGGATCCCAGAAGAATGCTGAAAATGTTGCGAAGAGACAAACCCCCATTTTCTCAAAACCACCAACTTCTTCTGTTTCCTCTAATCCTACTACTAATGATCTTTTTAATCTGATTTTGTAGATGAGGGATCGCATGCAAGAGCAGGATAAAACCAATGAAAGGATCCTCCAGGAGATTGGTGATATAAAAAATCAGAAGAAATCAGTGGAGGATCACTCTCCTCTGATACCAAGGTCATTGAATTTTGACACTCCAGTTGTAACTACCATACAATCGGCAGTTCCGGGCATCCAGTATCAAAGTGGTCCATAAGAAAGGCGTTATGGAACAACAACTATGAGTCAAGCATTTGGCTCTCACTTTCAGCCTCAAGGATCCTGTTTTAAGCCATTGGGATCCTCTTTTCAGCATCAGGGATCCTTTGTCAGCTCAGGAGGATATTTGGGAATGCAAACAGTTCAAGGATCCTCCCAAGTTCAAGGATCCTCCCAGGTTCAAGGATCCTCCAAGGTCCAAGGATCCTCCCAGGTCCAAGGATCCTCCCAGGTCCAAGGATCGTCCCAGGTCCAAGGGTCCTTTATGGTTCCAGGATCCTTTCAGGTTCAAGGATCCTCTCAGCCTCAAGGATCCAACATCTTTCAGGATCAAGGATTCTTAAGAAGTATGCAGCCTCCAAGCTCGGATGTTCATCAAGGAGACTTCATTCCAATGCAGACCATTGCTTCCTCTGGTCCTTCAATCATACCAGAGTCCCGTCAATATGGATTCACATCTGGAAATCCAAACACGAATCCCCTGGGAGGTAACACTTTTAATAATTCATATAACACTAACCATGGCTCTATGCAGGATACAGGTATCAATCAGGCTATGGCCAGGGAGTTACAGAAGCTTAAGGATATGATATCCAGCGTACCAGGAGTGTTTAAACCCATTCCTGAAATTGCAGATGGTAGCCATAGGATATCTCGCTTTGCACCACCTATTTGTGATGCTGAGATACCCAAGAGGTTCCAAATACCAACTATGAAGCTATATGATGGTTCAACGGATCCAGAGGAACATGTAGCTCAATACAGGGAGAGGTTGGAGATCAATCCAATTCCTGAGAGGCTAAAAGAAGCATGTCTATGCAAGGGTTTTGGATCCACACTTACAGGATCTGCTCTTAAATGGCTGCTAAGTCTTCCCCCTTACTCTATTACTTCATTTACTAATCTAGTTAATTTGTTTAATAGTCAATTCTCTTGTAGTAGAAAGTTTGAACGATTAACTAGTGATCTATATAGGGTAACACAAGGTCAAAATGAATCACTTAGAGATTACATCACTAAATTTAGTAAAGAACCTTAGATATCCCTAACCTGGATATAGCTACGGCTATAGAAGCCTTTAAAATGGGTTTGCTTAGGGATTCATTGTTCTATGATGATCTTGTTATGACCCCATGCAGGAATCTTGATGAAGTAAGAACCAGGACCCTTAGGTTCATCCGCCTAAAGGATGAAAAAAGGATCCAGGAAAGACTGGCAGGATCCTCAAAACAGGAGAAGCAAGGATCCTACTTTAAGAATTGTTTTGGTCAAAAATTACCGAAGCAATTAAGTGATCAAATTAGTAATGTGAGGTAGTGTGCTAGAAAGTGTATAGAAAATATGCTTGTTGAGTTATTTAGAAAATCAGTATTCAGGATACGGCTCAGGATATTGAGCTGTATCTATGATCAAACTATGAGCAAAAGTAAAGTAAATGACACGAGATGTACGAGGAAAGCCCTTGATCAATCTAGATCGCCGGCATAAAACCTCGGGAGCTGACAATCGCAGCTGCCTTGTTCTTCTTATTACTTCAAACGTCAAGATACAGTGCAGGATATAGACCAGATCGCTAAGTGTTACAATGCCTTCGTATGAAAGTGAGAATTGCTCGAGAGCAAGTGTTAGAGTGTAGCGAGTGTGAATGTGATGTCCTATTTGATCTGGTATACCCACCTATTTATAGTAATGAATTACAAACAATAATCCCTACAAATATGGGGTACTCCGAATATTCCATTGTGAACGTTATTGACAGAGTAATATGGCTTCAACGTCTTCATTTGAACGACTTGGACCGAGTCTTCCGAGGAATGAGTCTTATGAACATTGCCAGCTTCTAACCCACGTACCTGCATATAATCCATTAGTAATCCCGAGGATACCATTCAGGATGTTACCAATATCCTGAACCAGCATCCCGGATGTAAACAGATACTACATAACCAAGATATAAACCAAGATATAAACCAAGATATTTTCCAGGATATAGGGGTTCAGAATTTCACCCATAACAATTGTCCCCAAAAATGTTACTGTTTGATATCCTGCACTAACGGTTACATTTTTCACGGTGGCCGAGGTAATTAAGAGATAAGACTATTGATGTGACAGCTTTCAACCACCCGGCCTATATTTACTCATCATGCCCTATATCTTCTCATCCTCATCTCCTTTTTTAACCACAATCGATAAGGAAAAAGGTAATATTCTCTCTCTCATCTTCATATTCATCTTTTATCTTTCTCCGGCGAAAATTTAGGCGACCAAATGCCTAGGCAAACAAGGTCCAGTTCAGGCGATTCGGCTCCCACATTCATCCAACAGAATCTTCTCCAAGAACCGGAGAATGAGACATGCACCTTTGACAGTGCCCACCTGTCAGCCTTGAAATCCTCCTGTATCTTCCCGGAAGGAACTATATTCCGACCCTTTGATAGAGAAATCCGGTCAGATATGGTTTCCAATGAGTGGATATGTTTCAATGCCTTCCCCTTTACCTTAGGGTTACGATTCCCCTTTCCGGACTTCATCACCGAGTTCTTTAATATCACCAAAATTTCTTTCAGCCAAACCATGCCAATTCTCTGGCGTGTTTTGTCTGTTCTTGACCAAATCAAGAGAAACCACATACCTGCCCTTTCCGTCCATGATCTCCCTTTAGCCTACAAGCTTAGATGCCATGGCTCATCTAGATTCCTATTTTATTCTACTTCCGGTGACCCATTGATACTTCAACTCCAGCCACAGTCAAGAAGGAGACTCCTGCTGCTACTAGCTCCAAGCCACTCCCGGCTCCCAAGGCCAATCCAAGAACCCGTGCTTCCACAGCGAAAAAGAGGAAGGGTCTTGAAGTCAGTGCTCCAGGCTCAGAAGGGTTCTCCTATGACGAACTCAGCTTCTCTGATTCCTTAGAGCCAATGACATCCTTCCTTAACAAGGTAATATCCTGACGCATATCCTTCATGTGTATCCTGCACATATATCCTGCATGTATATCCTAATAGGATATCCTGGTAGGATATCTTAGTCAACATATATTCTAACTTTATACCTGTAATTGATGTGCAGGGCCTCCAGCATTTGCTCCACTTGTACAATGACGCTTGTGGTACTGTGGCACTTCATGAAGCCAGGATCAAACAGCTCGAAAGCACCGTTGCTGACCAAGGTGCCATTGCTGAAGCGAAGACCCGGCACTACGAAAGCCTGCTGAAGAAGGTCACCCAAGATGCTGAGGTCAAACTTACCACCGTTCAAATGGATCATGATCAAGCCTTGATCAATTTCCGGGAGGGAATCAAGGCTTCTGCTATCGTCTCCCTGTTACAAGCACGCATCAAGATGGCTTACGAGGCCAAGGAGACGGGCCTTGTTTGTCCATCTTGGCCAGTTGAATCCTGGGTGGCCAAGTTAAAGGAGCTCGGAGGCAAAGCTGTGCCATTTCCTGCTGAAGCCGGTGAGTCTTCTAAGTCAGCAGAGGTGGTGGTCCAGGCTGGAGACAAGAAGGATGCTGGAGCAGATGCTGGGATGGACATTGGCGAGGATGCTGCTCAGGATGCTGGTCAGGATGCTGGTGCTGAGAAGTCTGAGAAGGTTGGAGGAGATGCCGCTGTGTGAGGGCATTTAGGTGGGCGATGACGGATATACGTGCCAAGGCCAGAGCCCACCTTTTTGAATTTGAATGTTGGTTTGTAGTCCCTTAAACAATTTACTTTTCTGCACTTTACTTTCCTGCACCTGAACAATTTACATTTCCTGCATGCTTTTTGAACAATACAACAGTTGGAGGTGGATGGGTCTCGGTTTGAGATGAAACCTTCAACTGTTGGGTAAATAGGGTAAAGAACTATCAGTGCTCTTAGTGGATGGGCCTTGTTTTGAGGTGAAACTAAGAGCACATCTTTTGGCATGTTAATAATATAACTACTCTTTTGACTTTATTATTATTGCCATTAACATACAAATTTTACTTGTGAAAATTGTTTGGTTTGTACGTTTTTAGGAATATATATTATAAATGTATCCTGGAAGGTATCCTGAAAGATATCTTGATAAGGATATTAGAATACAACCTATAAATTATCCAAATAAAAAGGAGAGATCATACCAGAGATTCTTAGAGAATCAATTTCAATCCTCCATTATATGTTTGTCCCCAGTGCATACTTATAAACTTGGACCATCCTTTGAACAGTATAATGTATGTCCCCTGTGTTCAACAAAAACACAAATGTATTTATATTTTGACTCGAATGAATTCCGAATACCCCAGGGCAAAACCCATGATATCCTGAAATGAATCCTTAGCATACTTGGGATAAACCCTTAATACCCTGGGGATAAACCCTGATATCTGGGGATAAACCCTAAATTTCATGCGCTACAAGCGAGAGTGTACAAACTCCAATTCTTAGAAAGGTGAAAACCTTTAAACCTTTGAGAGTATGAAAATACTCTTTCGTGAGAGAGGGTGATCAATCCTCATATACCTTTAGGATCCAGGATATAGCCAATAGTAACGAAATTGTCAGCCACTTTTACATGAACGGGTCCCGCTACCTTGAACTATACCTAGATAACTTGCGCTCCAGGCAAGGTGTTTAAACCCATTTCGAAAGAAAGGTGAATACCTTTAAACCTTTGAAGGGACCAGGATCCCTTAAACGTGAGAGAGGGGGCCAATCCTCTAATCTTTCGACTTATCCTGAGTATATATCCTGGAGCTATATCCTGAAACATATCCTGCAAAACAATTGTAAACTAAGGTGGGTGTTAGCTTGGCTAACACCCCTCCGATGCTTAAGTAGCTAACACCCCTCCGATGCTTAAGTCAGTATTGGGTTCAAAACAATAAACAAATATGTTTACAAATAGAATACATACCATTCCGAGATAAAAAATAAATTCTACTCTTACTTGAAATAGAGCTTTAAATGTATTGCATTCCAGGATCTTGGTAGCATATCCCCTTCCATATTTTTGAGTCGATATGCTTCTTTCCCTGCTTCTGACTCGACTTCATAAGGCCCTTCCCATTTCGGTGCTAGCTTGCCATCGGCAGGATTAGTGGTATTTTGAAAAGCCTTCCTTAACACCCAATCGCCAACTCGAAATCTTCTAGTCCTTATATTCTTATTATATGCTCTGGATATTCTTTGTTGATATGCTGCCATCCTTAGCCTTGCTGCATCTCTCTTTTCGTCTATAGTATCCAAATCCTGATATAAGACTTCAGGATTCTGTTCAGGATCCTGCAGCATAGATCTTGCAGTAGGTATCGTCATTTCTGTTGGAATCATCGCCTCCGCTCCAAATACCAAGGAAAACGGGGTTTGGCCGGTTGCATTCTTTACCGTTGTCCTATCAGCTCACAAAACAAAGGGTAACTCTTCCGCCCATCTTCCTTTTTTGGCTCCAAGTCTCCTCTTTAAGTTATTGACTATTATCTTGTTTGAAGATTCAGCTTGTCCATTCGCTTGAGGATGTACTGGAGTAGATGTGATCATTTTGATTCCCCAACTTTTGCAAAAGTCAGTAGTCCTTTTGCTTATAAACTGGGACCCATTATCACAAATGATCTCAACTGGTACCCCAAACCTAGTCAGGATATTCCTCTTTATGAAGGATACTACTTCTTGGTCTCTAACTTGGACAAATGCTTCAGCCTCAACCCACTTGGAGAAATAATCCGTCATAGCTAACATAAAGACTTTTCCTCCTGGAGCTTTTGGTAATTTCCCTACTATATCCATCCCCCACTTCATGAATGGCCAAGGGGAAACTATAGGATATAATGGTTCAGCTGGTTGATGTAGTATGTTACTATGTCTTTGACATGCATCACATCTTCGTGCATATTCTGCAGCATCTTTCCTCATCGTTGGCCAATAATATCCTGTCCTTAATACTTTCGAGAACAATGATCTGCCCCCGGTGTGATTACCACAATCCCCTTCATGAATATCCTGAAGTACTTCTTTGGCTTCAGGATCCTCCAAGCATCTTAAATACGGTCCTGCAAGAGATTTCTTGTATAAAACGTTATTTATAATAGTGAATCGTGATACCTTCATCCTAAACGCCTTAGGATTTTCATTTCCGGGGATGTGTCCTTCTTTGAGATATTTCACAATTGGAGCCGTCCAGGATTTAGGATCCTGTTTAGGATATTCCGCTCCAGGATCCTGAATACCCGCTACTTCTTTATCCTGAGGATTCGTTGCAGGATATAAAACATGTAATACTGGTATTTGGGTCCCTTCCGGTATCCTGATTGATGATCCCAGATTTGCTAAGGCATCCGCTTCAGCATTATCCTCCCTTGGTACCTGTTCAAGTGTAAAAACATCGAAATATCCTGCTAATTTTTTAAGAATATCGAGGTATTCGATTAACTTCTCACCCTTAACTGCATAGGATCCATTAAAATGGTTAGTAATTAACAATGAGTCAACATATACTTGTAAATTTTTGATACTCATGCTCTTAGCCAACTCTAATCCTACAATTAAAGCCTCATACTCTGCTTCATTATTAGTAGCAGGAAATTCACACCTAATAGCCTGGGGTAATATGTCCCCCTGTGGCGATTTTAGTAGTATTCCTAATCCTACTCCTCTTATATTAGATGCACCATCAGTATATAATGTCCAGGATCCTGAGGATTCTCCTAACTGTTGAACTTCTAAGTCTACCTCATCCTGAATGTCACTACTAAAATCAGCCACAAAGTCAGCTAAAGCCTGAGACTTTATGGCATTCCTAGGTTCATATACTAAATCATAAGCACTCAACTTTACCGACCACTTAGCCATCCTACCTGACATTTCTGGTTTCCTAAGTACATTTTTAACAGGATAATTTGTTTTAACATGAATCCTATGTGTCTCAAAGTAATGTCTAAGTTTCGTTGATGCCATGACTAATGCTAGTATCAATTTTTCTAAATGAGAATATCTAGTTTCAGCATCTAACAAGCTTTTACTAACATAATAAACAGGATATTGCTGACCTTCATGGTCCTTTACAAGGACGGCACTTACAGCATTCCCTGATACCGCGAGGTATAGGGATAATGGTTCACCATTCTCGGGCTTCATCAGTAAAGGTGCGGTTGAAAGATATTGCTTTAAATCCTGTAGGGCCGCTTCATGCTTCTCACCCCATTCGAATTTCTTGTTCTTCTTCAGGATATCATAAAAGTCTTTGCATTTTTCTGAGGATCTTGAGATAAATCTATTTAATGCTGCCACTCGCCCTGTCAATCGTTGGACATCCTTCATATTTGAGGGCGATTTAATATCCAAGATGGCTTTAATCTGCTCCGGGCTTGCTTCTATTCCTCTTTTGGTCACCATATATCCTAGGAATTTTCCTGCCCCTACTCCAAAATGGCACGTAGCAGGATTCAGCTTCATGTTATACTGATCCAGGATATCAAACGCTCCTTTAATATCCTGGAGGTTATCCTGAGCTTTCTTTGACTTTACCACCATATCGTCGATGTACACCTCCATGGTGTCCCCCAGTTTGTATTTGAACATCATGTTTACCAATCTCTGGTATGTTGCACCTGCATTTTTCAAACCAAAAGGCATAGCTGTATAACAATAAATACCTGTTGGTGTCATGAAGGCAGTATCCTCCTGGTCAGAAGGCTCCATTTGGATCTGTTGAAATCCTGAGGATGCGTCCATGAAGGTCAGCATTTCATGCCCAGCAGTGGCATCTACCATTGCATCAATGTAGGGAAGAGGAAATGGGTCTTTAGGACAAGCTTTGTTCAAGTCTGTGTAGTCTACACACACTCTCCATTTCCCATTTTTCTTCTGTACCACAACCACGTTTGCTAGCCACCTTGGGAACTTAACTTCTCTGATCATCCTGGACTTCAATAATCTCTCAACTTCCTCTTGAATAATCGTATTCCGCTCAGGAGCAAACTTCCTTCTTTTTTGTTGAACATGCTTGAATGATTTATCAATTCCAAGCTTGTGAGTGATGACGTCTTTGGATATGCCTGTCATATCCTCATGCTTCCATGCAAACGTTGACATCCTGCATTTCAAAAAGTTAATTAACTATTCTTCAATATCCTGAGGGATATTGGTTCCTACGAGCACTGAAATATCAGGGTTATCCTGGTCCAAGATAATTTTCTTTACATCCTGCTCCGGATCCTCCATGATATCCTGGGCCCGCGTCTTTAATTGCTATGCCGCACTAGGCTTGGTTGAGGATTTCATCGAGGATGAGTAGCATTCTTTCACCTCCTGCTGATCACTATCAACTTTGACAACCCCCCAAGGGGTAGGTATCTTGATGCATTGGTGATATGTTGATGGCACCGCTTTCATATCGTGAATCCACGGTCTTCCCAGTATGATGTTATAGCAGGATAGAGAATCCATCACACAGAAACGTTGTATCGAGTTGACTCCTTCAACGTACACTGGCAATTTTATCTCTCCCACTGTGTTTCTAGCCTCTCCACTGAACCCAACAAGCACGGTAGACTTTGAAGTGATATCCATTGGAGATACATTCATTCTTTTCAGCGTCTCTAGTTGGATTATGTTGACGGAGCTGCCATTATCAACCAATATCCTGCGTACAAAATGGTTAGCCACATATAAAGTTATTACCAGAGCATCATGGTGAGGATCCTGGACAGTATCCCTGTCATCAACATCAAATGTGATTACTTTGTCAGTTGTGAGGGTGGTCATCCTGACAGGTTTATCTCCCCTTTCGGCCTTAGCTTCTTTTGCATGTCTCTTTGCTGCCGAATACGAAGTCCCGCAAATGTCGGATCCTCCCGAAATGAAGTTGATTATCTTGGCATCCGCGGGAGGTGATGCTGCTCGCTCAGGATCCTTCTCAGTATCCTGACTCTTATTCTTCTTTCTTCCTAAGAGATCTTTCAAATATCCCTTGCTTAGAAGATAGCTTATTTCTTTCCTTATAGCGATGCAATCCTCAGTCATATGTCCAAAATCTTCGTGGAAAGCACACCATTTTGATTTGTCTTTCCAATCGGCTTTTTGTTGACTTTTTCGAGGCCATCTAGCCTTGTCGCCTAGACCCTGCATGGCATACATCAATTCAGGAATGTTAACAGAAAAGCAATATTCAGATAATTCAGGATACTCTTCAGGATCCTCGTCTTCGACAGCATTCACTCTCTTGTTTTCACTTCTACCATATGGCTTAGGCCGATATGACTTGAGTGAGGATTCTGACTTCCTGTTAGTTGACTCATAAGTGTTAGATGAGTTCATCCTTTCTTGCATCTTTCTGTCATCCTCCAACCGAATATATCTTAGGTCCCTGTTCCGAGCTTCATCCAAATTCCTGCATGGGGTCATTACAAGGTCTTGATAAAATTGAGAATCTTTTTGCAGCCCCATCTTGAAAGCTTGCACAGCTGTTGCAACATTAAGATGAGGAATGTCTAGGGATTCCCGGCTGAACTTGTTCACATAATCCCTAAGGGATTCCTGAGGCCCCTGTGTTATCCTGTAGAGATCACTTGTTAATTTTTCAAAGCTTCTACTACAAGAAAACTGACTATTAAATAAATTTACTAAGTGAGCAAAAGATGTAATTGAATGTGGAGGAACATTCAAGAGCCATTTCAAGGCTGATCCTGTCAAGGTTGAACCAAAACCCTTGCACAAGCATGCTTCCTTGAGATCCGAAGGGATAGGGTTAATCTCCATCCTCTCCCTATACTGAGCAATATGCTCCTCAGGATCCGTAGTTCCGTCGTAAAGCTTCACGTTGGGGGTTTGGAATCTCTTTGGGATCTCAGCATCACAGATAGGATATGCAAAACGAGATATCTTGTGGCTGTCTTGGGACACTTCCGGGATCGGCTGGACCACCCCGGGTACACTAGATATCATGTCCTTCAACTTCTGAAGTTCCCTAGTAAGCGCTGATGTCACACCTGTATCCTGCAAAGATCCACTATTGTTAGTAACATGAGTATTATTATTATTTGACACGTTACCCGTTGGAGGATTTTGCCCATATCCTGAAGCATATCCTGAGCTCCTTATGGTCGACATCCTGACCGAGGAGGGTATTTCAGGAGTATGATTCTGAGGAAGGCTGGGCACAATATTCCCCCTGTTATCCTTAGTATACACAGCTGAACTAAAGTTCAACGTTCTGGGGTGTAATGGAGTGACAATATCCTCAGCAGATCTGCTCGAGCTAGACTTCAGGAGTTGTATTTCCCTTAAAATCATTTGGTTTGTTTCCTTTTGCTGCCTCATTTATTCCTGCACACTTCCAAATAAGGTTAAAATTTCATCGTTAGAAGCTAAAACGGGAGCAGATTCCTGAACACTGCGGGTAGGGATAATATCCTGAGGTCGTGTAGAGGCTGGCTTCCTTGGAGGAGGAGGTGGAAGCACCTAACCGGTAGTAGCAGAAGTCATAGCAGACACAGTAGAGGAACTCATGTTTGATCTTGAGGCCATTATGGACAATGTGGCAAAAACTTTTGAAAATAGAAAACCGATTAGCGATTTGACAAAAAATTTTAGTAAAGAGAGCACCACTTGCCCCACGGTGGGCGCCAAATTGTTTTGGTCAAAAATTACCGAAGCAATTAAGTGATCAAATTAGTAATGTGAGGTAGTGTGCTAGAAAGTGTATAGAAAATATGCTTGTTGAGTTATTTAGAAAATCAGTATTCAGGATACGGCTCAGGATATTGAGCTGTATCTATGATCAAACTATGAGCAAAAGTAAAGTAAATGACACGAGATGTATGAGGAAAGCCCTTGATCAATCTAGATCGCCGGCATAAAACCTCGGGAGCTGACAATCGTAGCTGCCTTGTTCTTCTTATTACTTCAAACGTCAAGATACAGTGCAGGATATAGACCAGATCGCTAAGTGTTACAATGCCTTTGTATGAAAGTGAGAATTGCTCGAGAGCAAGTGTTAGAGTGTAGCGAGTGTGAATGTGATGTCCTATTTGATCTGGTATACCCACCTATTTATAGTAATGAATTACAAACAATAATCCCTACAAATATGGGGTACTCCGAATATTCCATTGTGAACGTTATTGACCGAGTAATATGGCTTCAACGTCTTCATTTGAACGACTTGGACCGAGTCTTCCGCGGAATGAGTCTTATGAACGTTGCCAGCTTCTAACCCACGTACCTGCATATAATCCATTAGTAATCCCGAGGATACCATTCAGGATGTTACCAATATCCTGAACCAGCATCCCGGATGTAAACAGATACTACATAACCAAGATATAAACCAAGATATTTTCCAGGATATAGGGGTTCAGAATTTCACCCATAACAATTGTCCCCAAAAATGTTACCGTTTGATATCCTGCACTAACGGTTACAGTTTTCACGGTGGCCGAGGTAATTAAGAGATAAGACTATTGATGTGACAGCTTTCAACCACCCGGCCTATATTTACTCATCATGCCCTATATCTTCTCATCCTCATCTCCTTTTTAACCACAATCGACAAGGAAAAAGGTAATATTCTCTCTCTCATCTTCATATTCATCTTTTATCTTTCTCCGGCGAAAATTCAGGCGACCAAATGCCTAGGCAAATAAGGTCCAGTTCAGGCGATTCGGCTCCCACATTCATCCAATAGAATCTTCTCCAAGAACCGGAGAATGAGACATGCACCTTTGACAGTGCCCACCTGTCAGCCTTGAAATCCTCCGGTATCTTCCCGGAAGGAACTATATTCCGACCCTTTGATAGAGAAATCCGGTCAGATATGGTTTCCAACGAGTGGATATGTTTCAATGCCTTCCCCTTTACCTTAGGGTTACGATTCCCCTTTCCGGACTTCATCACCGAGTTCTTTAATATCACCAAAATTTCTTTCAGCCAAACCATGCCAATTCTTTGGCGTGTTTTGTCTGTTCTTGACCAAATCAAGAGAAACCACATACCTGCCCTTTTCCGTCCATGATCTCGCTTTAGCCTACAAGCTTAGATGCAATGGCTCATCTAGATTCCTATTTTATTCTACTTCCAGTGACCCATTGATACTTCGTGCCACCAGGAACGAGGATGGTTGGCAATCCAAGTTTTTCTTTGTAAAAAGGGATTCAATCCCTGGTGGAACGGATTATCCGATGAGATGGTTGAGAAAGGGTAGGACTTAGGGTTTAAGAATGATCCTGTCTCTTATTCTGTCTCATATCCTGAGCTAATGAATTTCATTTTCTCTGTTTGTGTATGCAGCTGATTTCAGGAAGATCGCAGCTCCCCTTGCTGATTCTCAAAAAAGAATAGACGCCATCAGACTGCTTTCAGAAACAGAGAGAAGCTTTAATCCATCTCCACCAACTCCAAGCCCTCTTTCAAGCGCAAACATGTCTGGTAAGAATCCTGCAAGATATCCTGAACCAGCATCCCGGATGTAAACAGATACTACATAACCAAGATATAAACCAACATATTTTCCAGGATATAGGGGTTCAGAATTTCACCCATAACAAGAATAACAAGTTCAAGTCCTACAACAAGTCTGATAACCAGAATGTGTATGCAGTGGAACAGGAAGAGGATGATGAGGATTATCCTCCCATTTCTGGATACTGTTTTTCTGTTTATAACAATGAACTAATTCTTGCAATGCAGAATCTAGGTGAAAAAGCTAGGTGGCCGAGAAAAAGTGATAAACCAGCTGCTACAAAAGATAAGTCCAAGTGGTGTACATATCATGAGGATTTCGGGCATCTCACTGAAGAGTGTATTGCACTTAGAAAGGAAATTGGTTACTTGTTAAGCAGGGGGCATTTGAAAGAGCTTTTGGGACGAAAGAAGTCAAGGATCCAGGATCCTGAAAGGATCCAGGATCCTGAAAGGATCCCGGAAAAGGCTCCTGCTCCTCCAGCAGATGCATAAGTTATAAACTTTATATCCGGTGGATCAAGCATTTGTGGTACTTCCGTTTCAGCAGCCAAAAGACATGCCAAGGAAACCAAGATGGATAATGGAGACAGACCCATCCGGACGTCCACTGTCACCAAGGATAAAATCATAACTTTTGATGAGGATGATCGTCTTGATGTTCAGGATCCTCATCATGATGGTCTTGTTATTACCCTGTTTATTTCTAATCATTTTGTTTGCAGGATCCTTATAGATGGAGGAAGCTCAGTGAATATCATTCCGCTTGATGTCCTCAAGAAGATGAAAATTCCTGAATCAGACATTGTCCCAAGATCCTCAGTCCTTGTGGGATTTAGCGGGGAAACCAAGAACACATTGAGGGACATCAAACTCCCTATCTATATTGAAGGATTCCATTCTTATCAGAAGTTTTGTGTTATAGATTGCTTCTCCTGTTGTAATGTTATCCTTGGCAGGCCATGGATACATGACATGAAGGCAGTCCCATCTACTTATCATCAGTGCGTGAAGCTTCATAGTCCATGTGGAGTGGTGAAAATTGAGAGTGATCAACAAGAGGCTAAGAATTGCTATACCTCATCAATGAAGCCAGCCTCAAGACCAAGGGAGCAATATCAATTAAAGTATCCTTTAAGAGATGTCTTGGAGGCAAGAGAGCAGGATGTAAAGGAAATCCTCATGGATCCTTATGATCCTGAATCCAAGATCTTCATAGGATCAGGGATCCTTAGCGACATTGAACAGGATCTAGTATCCTTCCTTAAAAAAAGGAGAACTACCTTTGCCTGGAAGCATGAAGACATGACAGGTATATCTAAGGATATAATTACTCATAAACTCGGCATTGACAGGTCATTCAAGCCAATTCATCTGGATTTCAACAAATTCAGATGGAACCATCTGATCAAGAGGATACAGCCTTTTTGACCCCAACTGGTATATATTGTTATATTGCTATGCCATTTGGACTAAGGAATGTAGGTGCTACTTATTAAAGGCTAGTCAATATGATGTTCAAGGAACAAATTGGACACACTATAGAAGTCTATATAGATGACATGGTGGTTAAGTCCAAGAAAGCTGAGGATCACCTTAAAAACTTGGAGGAAGCATTCAATATCCTTGATAAATTTAATATGAAACTGAATCCTTCCAAGTGTCATTTTGGTGTTAAAGCAGGGAAATTCCTAGGCTATATGGTGACAAAGAGGGGTATTGAAGCAAGTCCAGAGCAAATCAAGCCTATTGTGAATATCAAATCTCCTGCCAATGCTAAGGATGTGCAAAGATTGATAGGCAGCATCGCAGCCTTGAACAGGTTCATATCCAAATCCTCAGAAAAGTGCAAAGAGTTCTATGACATCCTGAGGAAGAACAAAAAACTTGAATGGACTGAGAAGTATGAAAGTGCCCTCAAAGATCTTAAGGATTATCTATCCTTAGCCTCCGCCTTGATGAAACCAGAAAAGGGGGATATATTATCCTTATACCTAGCAGTATCCTCAAAAGCAGTAAGTGCGGTCCTTGTTAAGGATCACCAAGGTACACAACATCCTGTTTATTATGTAAGTAAGAATTTGCTTGATGTTGAATCCAGGTATTCACATTTAGAAAAACTTATCCTTGCATTAATTATGGCATCTACTAAATTAAGACATTATTTTGAGACTCATGCCATTGTTGTTAAGACTAATTTTCCAATTAAGAATGTTCTCAGGAAACCTGAAATGTCAGGAAGGATGGCTAAGTGGGCAGTGAAGCTTAGTGCTTATGATATAAGATATGAACCAAGGACTGCCATCAAATCCCAAGCCTTAGCTGACTTTGTGGCATATTTTAGTAGTGACTTGCAAAAGGAAGCTAAGTCAGAAGTCCAACAGCTTGAAGAAACTAAGGATCCTTGGATACTCTTCACTGATGGAGCCTCTAATGTCAAAGGAACAGGACTTGGAATACTACTAAAATCACCACAGGGGGACATAATACCCCACTCCATAGCTTGTGAATTTCAAACTACCAACAATGAGGCTGGGTATGAAGCCTTAATAGCTAGTTTGCAAATTGCTATGCATATGAGGATCAGGTATCTTGAGGTACATGTAGATTCATTATTAATCACTAATCACTTTAATGGATCCTATGCTGTTAAAGGTGAAAAGCTAATCAAATATTTAGAGATAGTCAAAGAATTGACACTCTCTTTTGTTTCCTTTAGTTTGACACAGGTACCAAGGGAAGAGAATGTAGAGGCTGATGCATTAGCCAATCTAGGATCATCCTTTTGAAGATCTCGGAGGATATCAGGATCGCTATTATCCACATCCTGACCCCTGCTATGGAGGATCATGTAGCCATGGAGATAGGAGAGTATGCTGCTATCATCCCTAGTGATGATACTCAATCTCATTCAGGATCATGGATCCTTCCAATCATGAGATACATACAACATGGAGAGATTCCTACAGGAGAAAACCCAAGGGCTTTCAAAATCAACGTATCTCAATTTACAATATTGAATAACATGTTATATAAACGATCTCTTGCAGGTCCATATCTAAGATGCATTGAGGATCCTGAAATCCAAGAAGACATAAAGGATTTCCATGAAGGAGATTGTGGAAACCACACGGGGGGCAGAGCATTGTTCTCAAGGATCCTGAGGACAAGATACTATTGGCCTACTATGAAGAAGGATGATGTGGAATATGCCAAGAAATGTGATCCTTGTCAGGGACACAGTAATATCCTTCACCAACCAGCAGAGCTTTTGCATCCTATATCCTCTTCTTGGCCATTTATGAGCTGGGGAATGGATATAGTTGGTAAGCTTCCTAAGGCACCTGGTGGAAAAGTATTCATGCTTGCTATGACTGATTACTTCTCCAAGTGGATTGAGGCTGAAGCCTTTGCTCAAGTCAGAGAAAAGGAAGTGATATCCTTTATTAAGAGAAACATTATTTCTAGATTTGGTATCCCTGCTGAAATTGTTTGTGATAATAGATCCCAGTTTATTGGGAATAGAACTACTAACTTTTGTGACAGCTGGGGGATTAAGATGATAACATCAACACCAGTCCACCCACAAGCTAATGGTCAGGCAGAATCATCCAACAAGATCATCATCAACAATTTGAAGAAAAAGATTGGATCCAAGAAAGGAAAGTGGGCAGAAGAACTACCTTATGTACTATGGGCTAATAGGATAACTCCCAAGAATGCCACCGGCCAAACTCCATTCTCCTTGGTATTTAGGGCAGAATCAGTGATCCCTACAGAGATGGTGGTTTCTACTGCAAGAACAAGCATTCGTGATCCTGAAGAAAATGCTGAAAACTTGGTTCAGGATTTGGATACTATAGAAGAACTCAGGGATTTGGCAAGGATAAGGATGGCCAGTTATCAACAAAGGATGGCTGGAGCTTACAACAAAAAATGTCAGGATCAGGAAATTCCAAGTTGGTGATATGGTGTTAAGGAAAGCATTTCAGAATACCAACAATCCTGCTGATGGAAAGTTGGCACCAAAATGGGAAGGCCTTTACTTGATCGAAGCTGAGACAGGAAAGGGGGCATATCGATTGTTAACAATGGAAGGTGATTTGCTACCAAGAGCTTGGAATGCTGTCCACTTGAAGAAATACTTCATGTAACAAGGATCCATGATCCTTAGCTAACGAGTATCCTTGATGGATCCTTACAGGACAGATGATCCTCATTTTGGTAATATTCTAATCTCAAACTATTTCATTCTTTAATTATCTTATATAAGGATAAGGATCATGCATCCTTTATCCTCCTTTCACTTGATTCTGAGTTTTGAAGGTTCAGGTATCCTTAACAAGGGATTGAGTATCCACAGAAGTATCCAGTTATTTGGGCTTGACCCCAGTTTGGGGCTGTCCCCAGTTTCGCCAGTAGCGCACGATGATCCTGGTACAGTTCATGGCAATGGGACCAGTACTCGCTTTAGGGGCTGACAATTTCATTGTACTGACTGTATCCGGGATCCTACGTATAATGGTAGACGTACCATACATCCGTTCCTAAGGTTTCTAACGTTTTCACGTTAGCTAAGGTTTTGGCATTTTCATGTCACTAAGTTTGGATAGTCGTCAGTAAGGGCCATACTCCAGTTTACACACGATCCTTTGGGCTTGTCCCCAGTTATCCTTTGGGCTTGTCCCCGGTTATCCTTTGGGCTTGTCTCCAGTTATCCTTTGGGCTTGTCCCCAGTATATTGGGCTTGTCCCAAGAATTGTTGGGCTTGTCCCCAGTTACTAACTTTTATCTTATATTGGCTTAGTCCCAAGTTGTATCCTATTTCAAGTTTTCGAAGCTAAATGACCAAGGATCCTTGATCCTTTCCTTCTACTAAGGTTTGTCTTTTGGTTATCCTGATTATAAGTGTTAAAGGTTAGGATCCTAACTTGGATTCTCAGGTATGATCCTTAATTACTTTAATTTTATTTATTATTTACATAAGTGACCCTTATCCTTTGACAACTGAACTTATGATCCTTAAATTACACTACTTTTCAGAACTTGTCGACTATAGGATATGTGCTCCTTGATCATATCCTAAACTTTTTGAGGATATTTATTAAATTTTTTCCTCTTTACTTAATAAATCCAGGCAAAATATATATCACAACAATTGAAAAGTAAAGTATTCACAAGGATAACAACACGGGAAATAGCCAAAAAGTTAAGATTTTATTTATTCACAAAACGTTGAACCCTTCAAGGTTGTCAAAATTGCCAACCCACGTTTCTACCAGCAAAACATGGCCCGTCCACATGGGTTGGCAAAGGGTGTCCATTGTTAACGGGTCTTAAGAGTGCAGGAAATAAAGATGGAAGGATAACGAGTGGCTTCATCCCCCAAACAGAGGATCCATCCACCACCCATTATCCTGCCTATTGTCCAAGGATCCATGATCCTCAACCCTAGAAACTATTGTCTAAGTTATTACAGACCAGCATTATTTCAAAACACCATAACCAAAATAAAACCATTACCAAACTAAAAAAAATGCGCTCCGGCTGCGTCTAGAAATGTCCTTCATCGCCCATTCCTGCAGCTTACACCTTTGCTGCATCACCATCACCTTCACCAGCTCCTCCAACTCCGGCATCATCCGCATGATCCTTAACCCCACTGCTGCCAGCCTCGATTGCTAGGACTCCACCAGCCTCTTCTTCGTCGTCCAGCTCAGCTAACCTAGCCGTCCAGCCCTCTACGTCCCAGTTGCTCTTGTCAAAGTCAGGATCCTGAGTTTCTTGGGCCATCTGCATCTTGGTTTTGTACATAGCAATGGCAGCAGAGACTTTAGCATCATTGGTGATCTCAGCCTTCTCCTGATTAGCAGTGATGTGAGCCAGGACAAGTTCCCTCTTCACCAGATTGACATCGTTTTCGAGGGAGGCAATCTTCTTATCCTTGGCCTGCATGATCTTTTGGAGGTCCACACACTTTTGCTCAACCTCCTCAATACTTCTTACGTAGTCTTAGATTTCAGCAAATTTCTGCAAAAGAAAGGATACAATTCAGGATCCCTTACCCTGAGTATGGAAGGATCATGTACTAGAATCACATTTAAGGATCAGTTATTCTTACCTTAGCAATGTATTCCTCGAACTGGTGCTGGATCAGAGGCAGACCATCTAGGGTATCAGCAGTCTTCCTTTTCTTTCCACCCCTTCCCTTAGAAGTGGTTGCCTTGGGGATTGTGACGGATGGACTAGCAGCAGGCCTCTTCTTTGAGGATCGGACAACGTCAATGTCAGTGACAATAAAACGGGTAGCAGACTTCGATGATTTTCTAGCACCTACACATCCAAAACAGATAAGTATCCTTATTTCATTTTAATTTAAACATTTAGTTATGCACAAAATAGGATACTTACTTGACATCATAACAGAACCTGAGGATACTTCTTGAGAATCCTGGGTATTTGCTTGGAATGATCTTATTGCAGGATCAAGCCTCCGGAAAGTACCAAGCCTTTCCTTCGTTGTAGGTGTTGTAATAAGGTGTAAAACAGTAATAGCTGCAAAATAGAAACAAAAGGATGTTAGTGATCCTCAACAAAAACAAGGTTATCCTGTGATCCTTCTCAGGATCCTCTATCCTACCATGAGTGGTCCATTTTCTAGGCAGATCCTTTCCATCAGGAATAGAATCCCTTCTGACAAAGAAGAATCGCCGTTTCCAGTTTGTGTCGTTCTTAGTGGCTTTGAAGATGGGGTGTTCTTCACCAGGTTTATGTTTGAATAGATAACAATGAGATTCATGGCTCACAAGGTCATACATTTCTGCTAACTCCGACATTCCCAGATCAATACCTTCATGCACAATGATTCTTTCAAGGGTATACAAGACCCTCCATATCCTTGGCATTGCTTGGATATAGGAGATGCCGGTGAGAGAGAAGAAAGATTGGGTGAAATCAGGAAAAGGATACGAGTATCCTATTGTGAATGGGGTGACCGGAAAAGCTACCCAGGTTTCATAAACAAAGTCGCTTAGGACGGTGGGGTCAAAGGCTTTAAAAACGGTGTTCGCCTGGAAACAGTGGCGGATCCTGTCTATCTGTGGATCAGTAAAGCAGCATCTTTCTTTCGCAGAGTCTTCATTGATCCCTTGGGTCTTTAAGGGACTGTCCTTTTTGTGATCCTTAGCTGGTGAGGATCTCAGCATCATCTTGGTCATAATGATGGTGAAGAAGAAGAAACAAAATGAGAAGATGAAGAGAGAAAGGAAAGAGAAGTACTTGATCAAGTCTTCGAATGAGGATTTAAAGGATGAAACGCACGAATTTAAATGCCTCCTAACCCTTATCTCTAACTTCAATTTATAATCATGATTTTGCAGGATAGTCACTTCAATGACGTCACGTTGGCAACGGCTAGTCAGAAAGTAACGGCTATATATCCGTTGATTTGTTACGGATAAGAACGAGAAAATATAATTCGTTTATTTACAAATTACTCCTTATATTTTGGGGGCAATTGTTAGGGGAGGATTTTCCAATGATCAGTGATCCTCAATTACTGTAGGGCTTAGGGATCCTCAATTCTGTTTGAATTAGTGATCCTCAGAGAGTATTGTTGGATCAGGATCCAGGATCATCATGAGGATCCTTACACTAACGATTGTCTGCTTTGAATATGATGTTGTTTTGCAGGAGTACGTGTTTGGACTTGGTCTTGGCGATATTCCTAGAGCATATTCCCTTTTTTATTCCGCACGTGCTTGACCAATATGGACGTTATGGAGTTCGTGGAAGACTTGCATGAAATGCGGATAGTTAGTTAGCTTAGATATTTTCTAAATTTATAAGGGGATAGCGAGCTAAATTAGAACACTTGGCTATTTTTGGCTAAACACACACACTCGTAACTGCTCTCATCAGCTCTCGACAGTTTGCTTAGCGATTACACACTTTTTTGCACATTACACTCTAGTGATCCTTGTAACTAGCTCGCTATCATCCAAAGTTGTAATACCATTTTTGTTTAATCTGAGTTGGTGATCGGTAGTTTCCATCACCCGAGGTTTTTTATGCCGGAGATCAACTCTTGATCAAGGGCTTTTTCCTCGTATAAATCATTGTGTCACTTGTTCATTACATTTCTGAGTGATCCTTAACATTGTTCATTGATTCAAGCATCACACCCCACAACAGAATGTTTGGTTGCATTATCTTAGCTTGATTTTTGACCAAAACAGTTTGGTGCCCACCGTGGGGCAATTGGTGCTTCATTCCTAAGAAGATTCATATTTTTGTGGTCATTTCGGTTCGTTACAACCAAGCGGATGGCTTCTTCAACAAAGAACACATCAACACACAGAGAAATCTCTGTCCGGTTTATTTTACAGACTCAAGACATTAGACTTTACACATACACATAGATTCTGACTATGGATATACAAATAGTGCATTCACAGACTCCCCCTTGGACATAGCTTAGAAATATGCGAAGTTTAGTCTTGATCTGCCTCGAATTAAATATTCAAGTGATAAAAGAATATCCATAATCTCCCCCTGAACGATGCTACGAAACTCTAAGATTTGATAATTAATCTTACCCCCCTTTCTTTAAGCTCCCTGTCATGAATTTCTCATATTCAAATAAACGTTTTGATTTTACTTGTGAGAGCTTTCTAAACATATAAATGTTTATTATCATATTTGACTTTTTAAGAATGATCAAATTCAATAACCCTCACAGATAATCAAATTCAAATTAATGATCTTGACTATCCAATTATATACCAAGCCTAAATTAATGACCTTGGTTGACAGATTCAAACAATTTTTAAAATTTCATTTTCAAATTCAAGTTTCAAATTAATGAACTTTTAATTTTTCCGAGACATGTTCAGCATATTTAGATTTTGAAATTCAATTTTCCAACATCATATGTCGAAACATAAAGTAGAAATAAAATCTTTTTGAATTTTATCTGAAATGAAATGCAACAACAATGTTTTGGTCAAAAATCAAACAAACGATAATGTAACCAAATCTGATTTTGTGAGGTAGCGTGCTTGTATGTTAAATAAGTATGTGATCAAATGTGAAATATTAAGAACAATGAACACAATGATTTATATGAGGAAAAAGCCCTTGATCCTTATGAGATCTCCGGCATAAAAAACCTCGGATAATGAAAACTATCACTATCAAGTATATTGAACAAAAATGTTTACAACTTCGGATGTTGATCAAGTGTGGTACAATGGATGTTTGCTAATGTGAGAGTGTATTCGAGAGCTTGTATTCGAGAGAGTGTGTGTGTTTCTGCTAACATAAATCTGCCTATAAACACTTGATCAACCCCTTTAAATGGAAATAACAACTAAGTCCGAAAATGTAGGATGACCATGTCCAAACTAGTATACGTTGAGCTAATTCAACATGTGAGGCATCTTCAACGAATATGGACCGAGATTCTCGCCATGACTTGGTCCACGTCGTCCATGACCTGCATACTATCATGAGAAAATACAGAGAACAATTGTTAGCAAAGTTATGAAATAATAAGGATTCGTGATCCTCAGACTTCCTACATCATTTATTAAGGATTAGTGATCCAGGACGGTCTAAGGATAAGTGGTCCATAGTTATAAAAATTAACCCCTAACAAACAACAACATATTTACAGACGTTTTTTTGTTGAGTTTGTGCCAGAGGATCATATCAGTTTATGACAAATCATCAACACCGTTGATCTATTTAAACTGTAAGCTTTAAACGATTCACTTAGATTGCCAGTATACTGATCCATTTAAATTTCACACAAACTTCAATTAATTCAAGCTACGAGATTAATGTTTTAGGAACTAACTTAAACGCGTGTCCCACCTCAGAATATACTCCCGTATCAAGATTCCCTGAATTCAGTCTTACAGGTGAATATACCTAAATGATATCTGTCTCTGGGTTTGTGCGAGGCCTTGAGAGCTCAGGTTAGAACTACCGTTTAGACAAAGAGATGAAGGCTTGACTTAAGGTGTGTTCCACTTAGGAATATTCTGAACTGCACTTGATATATCTTTCGATATTTTCAATTTTTATGTAGTGTTGGGGTTTAAGTGCAAAATTATTCTACAAGATCTAGACCATTGCTGATGCAAAATCAGAAGATCTTGTATAATAACCCAGATATCAATAAGTATAAAGACCTAATATCTCAGAATCAGGCAGTCTCTCAAATGAAATTTCAGAGTACTAAGTCCATATATCCAAGAGATGTTACCCACAAATTAAGAAAGTTTTTGATTTAGGTTTATATCTTGAAATCAACTTACTAAATGTGTAAAAACCTTCTGGTATATCATCAGTGAGACTGTTTATCACTTTTTAACTTTCCAATTCTTTAGCATGCTGTGACTGTCTGCTGATGTACTATCATTTCCTCTTTTTACACTAACTTTTTTGTCTAAATTATGTTTTTGTACTTTTTCAAATTTTTAGATGTTCACCCCCATGATAACATAACACTGGTATGTATATATTTATGAAAATCCTTTTCTTTCTTCTTAATCCTTCATCTTTTTCAGCATCATCATGATAAAAATGGTCACTAGATCATCACCAAACAAGGATCACGGTTCTGATAGCCCACCAAAGAGTCAAGTGAGTTTTATAGATTCACTGATCCTGAGATTGATCAGTTTTTTACTTGTTTTCCTCCAGAAATGGTGTTCCATCCTTTTGATTCTTCTCTCAAAGGCGATTCAGTATTCTCCACCTGGGTTTTTTTTTTCCAACAGCCCCATTCCAAATTGGATATTCCTACCCTTTCCATGAATTCACCCAACGCTTCTTCATGTTGACTGGTCTGTCTTACAATCAAGCCATGCCAATGTTATGGAGAGTGTTGTATACCCTCGAGCAGATCATCAAGGATAAAGGATTGGATTTCAATCTTCAGAGTTGTCACGTCTTTATAAGCTTGTTTCACATGGATCCCATAGATTCTTGTTTAAAGCTAAACCCCAGCTACCACTCCCACTTCTCAAAACCAGTAAGAATAACACCAACTGGAGAACTCAATTCTTCTTTGTGATGAGAGAGACTAATCCTTTAGGGAATAATCTTCCTAAAAAGTGGTCTTTAAAGGGTAGTGTTTTGGTAAAAAATTACCGAAGCAATTAAGTGATCAAATTAGTTAAGTGAGGTAGTGTGCTAAGAATGTGCATTGAAAATATGCTAATTTAGTTGTTCACAAAAACAGTTTTCAGGATACGGCTCAGGATATCGAGCTGTATCTATAATCAAACAATGAGCAAAAATGTAAAGGGTGACGCAGGATGTACGAGGAAAGCCCTTGATCAATTTAGATCGCCAGCACAAAACCTAGGGAGCTGACAATCGCTACTGCCTTGTTCTTCTTATTAATTCAAACGTCAGGATACAGTGTAGGATATGATGCGGATCGACTAAGTGTTACAATGCAATTTGAATACAAGTGTAAGTGTGTAGTGAGTGTTTGCAGCTAGAGAGAAAGAGTGTACGAGAGATTGTGTGTGTTCATATCTGATCCGATCATTCCAATTTATAGTAAAACAAAACTAACTAACTAGCCTATAAATCCGGGATATATCAAATATTCTCTATGTGAACGTTGTAGTCCACGTCTTCCGGCTTCAACGTCCATATTTCAACAGATTTGCCCGAGTCTCAAGGAGAAGAAGTCCACTTGAACGTTATAGACTTGTTCTAATAATCTGCACGTGAGTTAATTAGTTACTACCAGGATATTGTAACAGGATGTTACCAATATCCTGATCTGGTATCCTGGCCACAACAAAAGAAACATAGTCAGAATATTAGTTAGGATATATGAGCAGAAAACCACCTATAACAATTGTCCCCAAAATATATCTGTTGGTATACCAATTCCAACGGATATATTTTAAAACTTATCTCTTAAATCGAGGTTATTAAGTTGAAGCGACGATCGAGATAACATTGGGCAACTTCCAACGCGGTTTACACTCAATGGCTATCTATTACGCCCCTATATCTTCTCTTTTTATGTTTGAAAACCAAATATCATCAACAGCGTCTCCAGGTAATTATTCATTCTTACTCTTTTCCACTTCCAGCAAACCCCTCATTCTCAAAGCCACCAAAAATGAGGATGGTTGGCAACGGAAATTCTTCTTCGTTAGGCGAGATTCCATCTACGAGGGTGCTAGTCTTCCGGTGGAGTGGTTAACCACCGGTAGGGTTTAGGGTTTTAAGAATATCCCCAAATATCTTTTGGGCCTATACCTTGTGCTGATACTTTTTTGTTTGGCCTTTATGCAGTGAACTTCAAAGAAGTAGCCCCTCCTACTGAAGAATTTGAAAGAGAATCAAAGCAATTTACAAGTTACCAGAAGGTGATAGGAGCTTTTCCACACACCTCCCGAGTTCCAGCCAATATTCATCGTCTAATATGTCTGGTAAGATTTATTCTGCAAACAATTGATTAGCGTAATATAATGAAAGAGTAGAAAAGATTTAGAATTTCTACTTTTGTGCAGCACCAGTCAAAATCCCGGAAGTTTTCGACCTCGAGGAGTTAGACAGTTACTCCGATCCTGTCCAGGTCAAGAAAGTGCCAAGTCCCAAACCTATTACTTCATCCAAGCCTACCAGTTCTAAAGTCGTCATCATCCCCAAGCCTTCGCCAGCCACTAAGCCCCGGACCTCTAGTTCTCGTAAGAGGAAAGAGATTGATTTGCCTGTCACTCCCGAGACGTTTCCCTATGAGAATCACGGATTCATGGAGGCAAGCGGGTTCATGACTTCCTTTCTCAACCAGGTATAGATCCTTATTCCATATCCTGCATATATTTCAAACCAGTATCTTGGTTATTATATAATAATACCTGCGGTTTTCGTTGTAGGGCCTCGAACATCTGGTTCACTTGTACGAAGAATCCTGTGGGCTCAACAAGATGCTCGAGTCTAAATTGAAGAAAGCCGAGGTCACCATTTCCGATCAAGGTATGATTGCTGCTGCTAAATCTCAACTTTTCATGGACAAGCATGAACAGGATATGACCTCTTACCGGGAACGCCTGAAAAGCTCCGTCGTCATCTCCCCTCTTCAGGCTAGGCTAAAAATGGCTTACGAAACCAGGGCCCTGGGCTTTGAATGCCCTTCTTGGAATGTCGACGCCTGGGAGACGAAGCTAAGGGGCCTTGGCGGTAATCCTGTAGAGCATCCTGCTAAATCTGTAGCTAAGGGTTCTTCCAAGGCGACTGAAGAGCTAACTGGCGCTGGTGGCGAGGCTGACAAGGATACTGGAAAGGATGTTGCTGATGAAGTCATGGAAGAGGGTGCTGCCCCTTGAATGCAGAGAAATGGGTGATGATGGATGTTGATGCTGAGGGCGGAGCCCATTTTTTTCAAATTGATGGTTGTACTTGTTCGAACAATTTCTATTTCCTGTCTTTCAAATAATTTACATTTCCTGCACTTAAAACTATATGATGGCCAAAGGTGGATGGGTCCTGAGTTTCAGGATGAAGCCCTTGGTCATCAATCAGTATCGTTTGTTTTGAACAATATAACGGTTGGAGGTGGATGGGTCTCGGTTTGAGATGAAACCTTCAACCGTTACGTAAATATGGTTAGAAACCAGTTGTGCTTTTGGTGGATGGATCTCAGTTTGAGATGAAACCAGAAGCACAACTTTTGGTATGTTAATTATATAACTTTCTTTTGTCCTTATTTATTGTTGTCTCTTTTCAATTCTTGTTATGCGTTACTTAGTTTGAATTTCAATGTTCCAAACTTAGTGCAATTATTTCTTATGAAAATATCTTGATCAGCATACTCACAACTATCCTATAAAGACTTTTGTCAAATAGGGTTTTTATAACTCAAACAACTCAGATAAAGTTTTCAAAGAAAAGGGACAGTTCATTTTTATTTTACAAAGTTTGTTTCGATAACACTTTTTTGACTAGAATACAGTTGTAGTTTTTAATCCAAGTATCATGTCCCAAATATTCCAAGCAAATATCCTGAAACATATTCTAAAAATATATTGTGAAAATATATCCTGAGAACATATCCCAGTCAGGATATTCAAGCTTTTGTCAAACATAGTTTCAAAAACTTAACCGATTTAGACAAGGTTTTTTAAAGGAAATATCATACCAGAAATAGGGTGCAACCCCACTTTCATTCTTCAATCCTTTTGCAACCTTTCCAACGAAGATGTCCCTAGTCTAGGACACTTAGTGTACTGGGTTCGAGCTTGATCCTTTGAGTTTTGTACAATTGCCTCAGTATGAATGTCCCCTATGTATTATGTTTTTCAATACTTAGAATTTTTTTGGGTATCAATTGCAATCGTTTGAATATTTTTGTATTTTAAGGGATAAACCCAAAAATATATACAGGAGATAAATCCTTAGTGTTCTGGGGATAAACCCTTAAGTATTCTGGGGAAAATCCCAAGTTTTCATGCGCTACAGGCGGGAGTGTATAAACTCCAAGACTTAGAAAGTTGAAAACCTTTAAACCTTAGAGAGTATGAAAATACCCTTTCGTGACAGAGGGTGATCAATCCTCATATACCTTGAGGATCAGGATATAGTCAACAGTAACGAAATTGTCAGCCACATTCACATGAACTGGTCCCGCCACCTTGAACTATCCCTGGATAACTTGCGCTCCAGCCGGGGTGTTTAAACCCAATTCATGAGAAAGGTGAATACCTTTAAACCCGTGAAGGGGTCAGGATCCCTTAAAAGTGAGAGAGGGGGCCAATCCTCTAATCTTTCGAAGTATCCTGAGTGTGTATCCTGGAGCTATACCCCGAAGCATATACAGCAAAACAACTGTAAACTAAGGTGGGTGTTAGCCTGGCTAACTCCCCTCCGATGCTTAAGTCAGTATTGGTTTCAAATATCAAATATATTAAAAAAGATAGAATTCATACCATCCCGAGTTAGAACTTAAATTCTAAACTCACTTGAAATAGGCTTTGAGGTGTATAGCATTCCAGGATCTTGGTAGTATATCCCCCTCCATATTCTTAAGTCGGTATGCTCCTTTCCCCGATTCTGATTCTACCTCATAGGGTCCTTCCCACTTAGGAGCTAACTTTCCATCAGCAGGATTAGTAGTATTCTGAAAAGCCTTTCTTAATACCTAATCTCCAACCTGAAACCTTCTAGTCCTTATATTCTTGTTATATGCTCTGGATATCCTCTGTTGATATGCTGCCATCCTTAGCTTTGCTGCATCTCTTGTCTCATCAATAGTATCTAATTCTTGGCATAGGGCTTTAGGATTCTGCTCAGGATCCCGGAGATTGGATCTCGTTGTAGGTATCACCATTTCTGTCCGGATCACTATTTTTGCTCCAAATACTAAGGAAAATGGGGTTTGGCCAGTTGCACTTTTTACTGTCGTTCTATCAGCCCATAAAACAAAGGGAAATTCTTCTGCCCATCTTCCCTTCTTAGCTCCAAGTCTTTTCTTCAATTTATTAACAATTATCTTGTTCGAGGATTCTGCTTGTCCATTTGATTGAGGATGTACCGGCGTGGATGTGATCATTTTAATTCCCCAACTCTTGCAAAAGTCAGTAGTCCTCTTACTTATAAACTGAGAAGCATTGTCACAAATTATCTCAGCTGGTACTCCAAACCTGGTCAGGATATTCCTTTTTATGAAGGATACTACTTCTTGGTCTCTAACTTGAACAAGTGCTTTAGCTTCAACCCATTTGGAGAAATAATCAGTCATTGCCAGCATGAAGACTTTTCCACCTGGAGCTTTTGGCAATTTTCGTACTATGTCCATCCCCCACTTCATGAATGGCCAAGGGGAAGCAATAGGATAAAGTGGTTCAGCAGGTTGATGCAATATGTTACTGTGTCTTTGACATGCATCACATTTTTGAGCATATTCTGCAGCATCTTTTCTCATCATCGGCCAATAGTATCCTGTTCTTAATACCTTTGAGAATAACGACCTGCCCCCAGTATGGTTACCACAATCCCCTTTGTGTATTTCCGGAAGCACTTCTTTGGTTTAGGGATCCTCCAAGCACCCCAGATATGGTCCTGCAAGAGATTTCATATTCAAAACATTATTTATAATAGTGAATCGTGATATCTTCATTCTAAAGGCCTTAGGATTTTCATCCTTTGGGATGTGTCCTTCCTTGAGATATCTCATAATTGGAGTCGTCTAGGACTTAGGATCCTCCTCGGGATACTCATCATCAGGATCCTGGATACTTACTACTTCCTTATCATGAGATTTGAGAAGATCCATCGCAGGATACAGGATATGTAGTATTGGTATTTAGGTTCCCTCCGATATCTTAACTGATGATCCTAGATTTGCTAAATCATCGGCTTCAGTATTATCCTCTCTTGGTACCTGTTCAAGTGTAAAAACGTCGAAATATCCTGCCAATTTTTTGAGAATTTCAAGATACTCGATTAACTTCTCACCTTTAACTGCGTAGGATCCATTAAAATGATTAGTAATTAACAAGGAATCAACATATACTTGCAAACACTTGATATTCATGCTCTTAGCCAATTCTATTCCTGCAATTAAAGCTTCATATTCTGCTTCATTATTAGTGGCAGGAAACTAACATCTAATAGCCTGGGGTAATATGTCCCCCTGTGACGATTTTATTAGTATACCCAAACCTACACCTCTTACATTAGATGCACCATCAATATATAATGTCCAGGATTCTAGATTTTCTCCTAGCTGTTGAACTTCTAGGTCTACTTCATTTTGAATATCACTACTGAAATCAGCCACAAAGTCAGCTAGAGCCTGAGACTTTATGGCATTTCTAGGTTCACATACTAGATCATAGGCACTTAATTTTACTGACCACTTAGCCATCCTGCCTGACATCTCAGCTTTCCTAAGCACATTTTTAATAGGATAATTAGTTTTAACTTGAATCCTATGTGTCTCAAAATAATGTCTAAGTTTTGTCGATGCCATGACTAACGCCAATATCAATTTTTCTAGGTGAGAATATCTAGTTTCAGCATCTAATAAACTTTTGCTAACATAATAGACAGGATACTGCTGACCTTCATGATCCTTTACAAGAACAGCACTTACAACATTCCCTGATACTGCGAGATACAGGGATAATGGTTCACCATCCTCAGGCTTCATCAATAGAGGTTTCAGTCGAAAGATACTGCTTCAAATCCTGCAAGGCTGCTTCATGCTTCTCCCCCCATTCGAACTTTTTATTCTTCTTCAGGATATCATAAAATTCCTTGCATTTTTCCGAGGATCTTGAGATAAATCTGTTTAATGCTGCTACTCGTCCCGTCAGTCTTTGTACATCTTTCATATTGGAGGGTGACTTGATATCCAAGATGGCTTTGATCTTTTCTGGGCTCGCTTCTATCCCTCTTTTAGTCACCATATATCCTAAAACTTTCCTGTCCCCACTCCAAAATGGCACTTAGTAGGATTTAGCTTCATGTTATATTGATCTAGGATATCAAATGCTCCCTTAATATCCTAGAGGTGATCCTCGGCCTTCTTAGATTTTACTACCATGTCATCGATGTATACCTCTATGGTATCCCCCAGCTTGTCTTTGAACATCATGTTCACCAATCTTTGATACGTTGCACCTGCATTTTTCAAACCAAAAGGCATAGCAGTATAACAATAAATACCTGTTGGTGTCATGAAAGCAGTATCCTCCTGATCCGAGGGTTCCATTTGGATCTGCTGGAATCCTGAGGAGGCATCCATGAAGGTTAACATCTCGTGGCCAGCAGTAGCATCCACCATTGAATCAATATGAGGTAGGGGAAATGGGTCCTTGGGACAAGCCTTGTTCAAGTCTGTGTAATCTACACAGACTCTCCATTTCCCGTTTTTCTTTTGCACTACAACTACATTCGCCAGCCATTTGGGAAATTTCACTTCCCTAATCATCTTACTCTTTAACAATCTTTCAACTACTTCCTGAATGATTGTGTTCCGTTCCAGAGCAAACTTCCTTTGTTACTGTTGGACAGGCTTGAAAGACCTATCAATTCCAAGCTTGTGAGTTATAATATCTTTAGAGATACCTGTCATATCCTCGTGTTTCCACGCGAATGTTGACATCCTGCATTTCAAAAAGTTAGTCAATTGATTTTCAATATCCTGAGGGATATTGGTTCCTATGAGCACCGAGTTATCTGGATTATCCTGATCCAGGATAATTTTCTTTACATCCTGCTCTGATGCCTCCATGATATCTTGGGCTCGCATCTTTAATTGCTATGCTGCATTAGGCTTTGTCGAGGATTTCATCAAAGAAGAATAACACTCCTTTGCCTCCTGCTGATCACTTTCCACCTTGACTACTCCCCAAGGGGTAGGGATCTTGATGCATTGATGATAGGTTGACGTCACAGTTTTCATATCATGGATCCAGGGCCTACCTAATGTAAGGATAAGGAGTCCATCACACAAAAGCGCTGCATTGAGTTGACCCCTTCAACATACACAGGTAACTTTATCTCTCCCACGGTATTCCTGGCTTCTCCACTGAATCCAAGAAGCACAGTGGATTTCGAAGTAATATCCATCGGGGATACGTTCATCCTCTTCAACGTCTCCAGCTGAATTATGTTGACGAAGCTGCCATTATCCACCAGTATCCTGCGCACAAAATGGTTAGCAACATATAAAGTTTTTACCAAAGCATCATGGTGAGGATCCTGGACAGTATCCCTGTCATCACTATCAAACGTGATCACATTATCAGTCGTGAGGGTTGACATCTTGGTTGGCTTATCTCCACTCTCTGCCTTGGCCCCTTCGCGTGCCTTTTTTCAGCAGAATATGATGTCCCGCAAATGTCGGATCCTCCTGAAATGAAGTTAATTATCATGGCATCCGCAGGAGGTGACGCCGCTCGCTCAGGATCCTTCTCAGTATCCTGACCCTTATTCTTCTTTCTTCCCAGGAGGTCCTTCAGATATCCCTTACTCAAGAGATAGCTTATTATCTTGAATTCTAAGCCCATGTCCTGGATAGTATCTTGAATTATATCTTGATTACATAATATGTGTTCATAACCAGGATATTGGGAACATCCTGATACTGTATCCTGAGGATTACTAACGGATTGTGTGCAGGAGTACGAGCTGAAGTTTCCAATGTTCATGAAGACCTCTTCCCCTGAAGACTCGGTCCAAGTTATTCGAAGAAGAACGTTGAGGCCGCTTTACTTGGTCTCCAACGTTAACTAGGGAATATTCGCTGGCATCCCCCAATTATAGGAGATTTTGTTTTCATTTTATAGCTATAAATATACGGATAAACCAGATCGAATAGATCATCACACTCACTACTCTCGAGCTCTCATACTTTCTCTCACAACTGTCACTTTCTGAAAAACATTGTAACACTTAGTAATGATCTGGTCAATATCCTGCAATGTATCCTGACATTTGAAGTAATAAGAAGAACAAGGCAGCTGCGATTGTCAGCTCTCGAGGTTTTGTGCCGGGGATCTAGATTGATCAAGGGCTTTCCTCGTACATCTCGTGTCACCATTTACTTTTTGCTCACTGTTTGATTATAGATATAGCTCAATATCCTGAGCTATATCCTGAAAACTGTTTTTTACAAACGACTAAACCAGGATATTTTCGATACACATTCTTAGCACACTACCTCACTTAACTAATTTGATCACTAAATTGCTTAGGTAATTTTTGACCAAAACAAGTATAATCTTTCCTCTTTGTCCCTTTAAAAGCCTTATCTGAATTGTCTAAATTTCTGGAACTATGTCACAAAAGTTTGGTTATAACATTTACGAGTATCCTGATCAGGATATAGTCTCAGGATATATTTTGGGATATCTGGTCAGAATTTTTGAAATAATACACTAAGATTGAAAATTGAAGCCGTTTTCGAATCAAACAACAGTTATCAAAACAAGCTTTGCAAAATAAAAATGAACAACGATGGATAAAACCAAAAGTAGGTTAGTTTATTAACATAGCAAAAGTTTGTGCTTTTGGTTTCATCTCAAACCGAGACCCATCCACTAAAAGCACGATTAGTTTTGTACCCTAATTACTTAACATTTGAAGGTTTCATCTCAAACTGAGACCCATCCACCTCCAACTGTTATTTTGTTCAAAATAAACCATAATAACTGATGACCAAGGGTTTCATCCTGAAACTCAGGACCCATCCACCTTTGGCCATCGTATTGTCTTAATGCACGAAATTAAATTTTTTTAACAGACAGGAAAAAGAAATTGGTTGAAGACCACACACTACCAAATTTAAAAAATGGGCTCCGGCCTTAGCATCAACATCCATCATCGCCCATTTCGCTGCTCTCAAGGGGCAGCACCCTCTTCGACCATGGCTTCATCAGTACAAGCATCTGCTCCAGTATCCTTAGCTGCATCAGCCACCTTCTCAGCCACCTTAGCAGGCTTCTCAACAGCAGGCTTCGCAGGATGCTCCACGGGATTGCCACCGAGATCCCTCAACTTCGCCTCCCAAGCTTCAATATTCCACGAAGGGCGTTCAATGCCCATGGTCTTGGCCTCATAGGCCATTTTCAACCTGGCTTGGAGGAGAGAGATAATGACGGAACCCTTAAGGCTTTCCCTATAAGAGGCCATGTCCTGTTCGTGTTGAACCTGGGCTGCATCATATTTAGCCTGGGCTTCTTGGGTAGCCTTCTTAAGGACGGCTTGATGTTCCTGGATCATCGCCTTGTATTTGTCTTAGTAGTGTTGTGATTTGGCGGCGGCGATTGCTGCTTGATCTGCAACGGTGGCCTCTGCCTTCCTCAACCTAGCCTCCAGCATCTTGTTCAGACCGCATGAATCCTCGTACAGGAACACCAACCATTCAAGACCCTGCAAACAGGTGAACAGGTATAAGTATGTGTACTCAAAATATGTAATCAACATATATGTGCAGGATATAGGACGAGGATACCTACCTGATTAAAGAAGCCAATCATGAACTTGCTGGACTCCGCGAATCCATGATTCTCGAATGGAAAGACGTCTGAGGCAGCAGGGGAGTCTGGCTCCTTCCTCTTACGGGAACTGGAGCTGCGTGGCTTTGAAGCAGTGGCGGCTTTGGAGCTGGTGGTTTCCGACATGACAACTGGTTTAGGATTCGCTTTTTGCTTGACTTGCACAGGACCAGAATAGCTATCCAATTCCTCGAGTTCGAATCCCTCAAGATTTATGACCGGCACTGCGTAAAGGGGAGAAACACTCAGCCTTCATATATACTTTTAGAATATAATTTGTAAAATTATACTTACCAGACATGTTGGGACTTGATCTTTGGCTTGAGCTTGTGAATAACAGGGTAAAGGTCCTTTCACTTTTCGAGAGCTTGTAGATTTCCTTTATTCTTCCTTCTGATTCAGCACTTGGAGGAGCCAATTCCTTGAAGTTCACTCCAAAAAATAAATATATCAGGATATCAGTTCAAGATACAGTCTCAGGATACGACTTGGGATATTCCTAAAACCCTAAATCCTACCTGAAGTCAACCACTCTACTGGCAGGTTAAAATCCTTAGCGATGGAATCCCTTTTTACGAAAAAGAACTTTCTTTGCCACTGATCGTTGTTCTTAGTGGCCTTGAGGATCAGGGGGTTCTTAGAAGAGGAGAAAACGGTTGTTACCATGAGATCTTAGACGATATGCCATTGGAAGATCTTCGATGCACAGGTCAGGCACGTGACGAGCTTTAATTTGGGCCAAGGTAACTAGCACACGCCAAACCATAAGTATGATTTGGGCATAACTAAGGTCGGTAAGATCAAAAAAGCGAGATATGAAGGTTGGGAATGGATATCGGAGCCCTATTGAGAAAGGATAAGCGAAAAAGCATACCCACTCGTCGGAACAAAAGTCTGAACGGACCTCTCGGTCAAACGGACGAATGATTGCTCCGGCGGGGAAGGCACCAGAAGTTTGTAAGGCTGCGATATCAGCATTATCGAACGAACACACCTCCTTTGAGGGTTCTTTTAGCAGGTTCTATTCACGGAAGGAAGGAACAGAGTCTGCTATTTGGGATCTAGTTCGGCTGGCCATGGAGGATCTTAGTAAGGAAAAAACTGAAGAGAAAGGGAAGAAGAACACCTGAAATTTTCTTGGATTTTTATGATCATAAATCAAACGATTCGAGTAGATATAGGCTGGATATAGGGGGTGTTGAGTAAATATCGCGTTGGAAGTTGTAGCGAGTCATTTCAACCGACACATCAACTTAATTGCCTTGTTATAGGAGATAAGATTTTTAAAATATATCCATTGGAATTGGTATACCAACAGATATATTTTGGGGACAATTGTTATGGGTGGTTTTCTGCTCATATATCCTGGACAATATTCTGACTATGTTTCTTTTATTGTGATCAGGATACCGGATCAGGATATTGGTAACATCCTGACACATTATCCTAGTAATGACTAATTAATTCATGTGCAGATTAATGAAGCGTGTCTATAACGTTCAAGTGGACTTGTTCTCCAGAAGACTCGGGCTAATTTGTTGAAATAAGAACGTTGAAGCCGGAAGACGTGGACTACAACGTTCATAAAGGGAATATTCGCTATATCCCGGATTTATAGGCTAGTTTGTTAGTTTCATTTTACTGTAAATAGGACTGTTCGGATTAGATAGAACACAGATTCTTTTCGAACACTCTTGCTCTCTAGCTACAATCACTCACAATACACTTACACTTGTACTTGTATTCGAATCGCATCGTAACACTTAGTCGATCCGTATCATATCCTGCACTGTATCCTGATATTTGAAGTAATAAGAAGAACAAGGCAGCTGCGATTGTCAGCTCCCGAGGTTTTGTGCCGGCGATCTAAATTGATCAAGGGCTTTCCTCGTATATCCCGCGTCACCCTTTACCATTTTGCTCATTGTTTGATTGTAGGTACAGCTCGATATCCCGAGCCATATCCTGAAAACTGTTTTTGTTAATAACTTAATCAGAATATTTTTTACAAACACACTAGCACACTACCTCACTTAACTAATTTGATCACTTAATTGCTTTGGTAATTTTTGACCAAAACAGTGGTGGAGTCCAAGAAAGTGGAGAATCACCTCCAGGATTTAGAATGCGCCTTCAATATCATGGACCATTATAATATGAAGCTGAATCCTGCTAAGTGCCATTTCGGAGTGGGGGCATGAAAGTTTTTAGGATATAGGTGACCAAGACGGGGATAGAAGCAAGCCCAGAACAGATTAAAGCTATCCTGGATCTCAAATCACCATCTAACATGAAGGATGTAAAAAGGTTAACTAGAAGAGTAGCAATGTTGAATAGGTTCATATCAAGATCCTCAGAGAAATGCAAGGAATTTTATAATATCCCGAAGAAGAACAAAAAGTTTGAATGGGGAGAAACACATGAAGCTGCTCTACAAGGATTGAAGCAATATCTTTCAAGTGCACCTCTGCTGATGAAGCCCGAGGATGGTGAACCTCTGTCCCTATATCTTGCAGTGTTAGGGAATGTAGTAAGTGTTGTCTTGGTAAAGGATCACAAAGGTCAGTTGTATCTTGTTTACTATGTCAGTAAAAGTTTGTTAGATGTTGAAACTAGATACTCACACTTAGAAAAATTGATATTAGTTTAGTCATGGGATCAACTAAGCTCAGGCATTATTTTGAAACACATAGGATTCATATAAAATCTAATTATCCTATTATAAATGTGCTTAGGAAACCTGAAATGTTTGGTAGGATGGCTAAATGGTCCGTAAAACTAAGTGCAAATGATTTAGTATATGAACCTAGGATTGCTATAAAGTCTCAGGCTTTAGCAGACTTTGTGGCTGTACCAGTGATCCACAAGAACATGTGGATCACTATTGAGAAAGGATGGAAATCAACCCCATCTCTGAAAGATTGAAATAAGCCTTTTTATGCAAGGGCTTTGGATCCACACTTACTGGATCAACACTAAAATGGTTGCTAAGTCTTCATCCCAATTCTATAACTTCAATTTCACACTTAGTTAACTTATTCAATAACCAGTTTTCTTGTAGTAGAACCTTTGAAAGGTTAACCAGTGACTTATATAGGATCACCCAAGGCCGTGATGAATCACTTAGATATTATGTTACTAAATTTGGTAGAGAATCCTTAGAAATCCCAAACTTAGACATTGCCACTACTGTAGAAGCATTTAAAATGGGATTGCAAAAATATTATCCTTTCTATGGTGATCTTTTTATGACACCTTGTAGGAACTTAGATGAAGTAAGAAACAAGGTCGTAAGGTTCATCCGACTAGAGGATGATAAAAGGATCCAAGGCAGGTTATCTGGATCATCTAAATAGGAGAAGCAAGGATCCTTTTACAAGAATAATCGATCCAAGCAATACTCCAAGCATGACAATCAAAATGTTCATTCAGTTGAACAAGAAGGAGATGAGGAAGAATATCCTCATATTTCTAAATACTATTTTTCTGTTGATAATAGTGAGTTGACGCTTGCTTTGCAGAATCTAGGCGAGAAAGCTAGATGGCCTAAGAAGATTGAAAAGTCTACATCCTACAAGGATAAATCAAAATGGTGTGCATACCATGAAGACTTTGGCCACCTTACTGATGAATGAATTGCACTCAGAAAGGAGATATGTTACCTCCTCAGCAAAGGTCACTTGAAAGAGCTGCTCAGAAGGAAGAAGATCCAGGATCCTGAAAAAGTGCTAGAAAGTGCTCCTGCACCACCTCCAGATGCTCAGATTATCAACTTCATTTCCGGAGGCTTCGATATATGTGGAACCTCATTCTCGACAGCAAAGAGGCATGCTAAGGAGACCAAGCTGGAAAATGGAGACAGGCCTATCCGAACCTCCACTCTGACTCAACAGAAAATTATATCCTTTGATGAGGATGACCGTGTTGATATCCAGGATCCTCATCACGATGGCTTAGTCATTACTTTATTTATATCTAACCACTTTGTTCGCTTGATCCTTATTGATGGTGGGAGCTCCGTGAAAATTATTCAACTAGACGTCCTCAAAATGATGAACATCCCGGAGTCAAAAATAGTTCTGAGATCATCAATCCTTGTAGGAATCAACGGAGAGACAAAGAGCACGCTGGGGGATATCAAACTCTCAATCTACATTAAGGGGGGTAAACTTTGTTCAGTAATTCTGTGTTATTACCTATTTATCTTGTTGCAATGTGATCCTTGGCAGGCCCTGGATACAAGATATGAAAGTTGTTCCTTCGACATATTATCAATGTGTGAAGCTACCAACCCCATGGGGAGTGGTGAAAATAGAAAGTGATCAACAAGAGGTAAAGAACTGTTACACCTCTTCAATGAAGCCAACTTCGAAACCAAGGGCATCATAGCAATTAAAGTATCCTCCAAGGATTGTCATGGAGGCAAGGGAGCAAGACATCAAGGATATAGTATTGGACCCTGAGGATCCTGAATCCAAAGTTTTTATAGGATCTGGGATCCTTGACAGTATAGAGCAGGATCTATTATCCTTCTTAAAGAGAAGAAAGTCTACCTTCGCTTGCAAGCATGAAGATATGACAGGTATCTCCAAAGACATTATTACTCATAAATTGGGTATTGATAAATCATTCAGGCCAATCTATCAAAAGAGAAGGAAGTTTGCACGTGAAAGGAATGTCATTATCCAAGAAGAAGTGGACAAACTCTTGAAGGCAGGTATGATTAGGGAAGTCAAATATCCAAAATGGTTAGCTAATGTGGTGGTTGTCCAAAAGAAAAATGGAAAGTGGAGGGTATGTGTTACTGTACTAATTTAAATAAAGCATGTCCCAATGATCCTTTCCCACTTCCACACATTGACTCCATGGTGGATGCAACAGCGGGCCATGAATTACTTACTTTTATGGATGCTTCATCTAGATTTCAACAAATCTAAATGGAACCATCTGATCAGGCGGATACATCATTCATGACCCCCATTGGCATATACTGTTATATTACTATGCCTTTTGGATTGAGAAATGCAGGTGCCACTTATCAAAGACTGGTGAATATGATGTTTAAAGAACAACTTAGAAACACTATGGAGGTCTACATTGATGACATGGTGGTTAAGTCCAAGAAAGAAGAAGATCATCTTAAGGATCTAGATGTGGCATTTAACATCCTTGGCTAGTACAACATGAAGCTAAATCCTTCAAGGTGTCATTTTGGTGTCAAAACTGGGAAATTCCTAGGATACATGGTGACCAAAAGGGGGATTGAAGCTAGTCCATAACAGATAAAGGCAATAGTAAATATAAAGTTTCCAACCAATGCTAAGGATGTACAGAGGCTAATAGGAATGATTGTAGCCTTAAATAGGTTCATCTCAAAGTCTTTAGATAAATGCAAGGATTTCTATGATATACTGAGGAAGAATAAGAAATTTGAGTGGACTGAAAAGCATGAAGCTGCACTCAAGGCTCTCAAGGATTATCTATCCTCAGCAGCAGCCCTAATGAAACCAGAAGATGGTGAGCCATTATCCTTGTACTTAGCTGTTTCAGGTAAATAAGTAAGTGCAGTGTTAGCTAAGGATCATGAAGGCCAACAACACCCTATATACTATGTAAGTAAAATCTTTCTTGATGCTGAAGCCAGGTATTCTCATTTTGAGAAATTAATTCTTGCTCTGATTATGGCTTCCACTAAACTTAGGCATTATTTTGAAACTCACAATATTATTGTGAAAACTAACTTTCCTATTAAGAATGTTCTTAGGAAACCTAAAATGTCGAGTAGAATGGAAAAGTGGGCAGTCAAGCTTAGTGCATATTACATTAAATAAGAACCCATGATTGCCATCAAGTCTCAAGCCTTAGCTGACTTTGTGGCTGATTTCAGAAGTGATCTTCAAAGGGAAGCTAAACTAGAGGTTCAATAACTTGAGGAGACCAAGGATCCTTGGACACTCATCACAGATGGAGCCTCAAATGTCAAAGGAACTGGACTAGGCATACTACTAAAATCGCCACAGGGGGGCATAATACCCCAATCCATTGCATGTGATTTCTAAATTACTAACAACGAGGCAGAATATGAGGCCTTAATAGCAGGTTTGCAATTAGCTAAGCAAATGAGGATCATGTATCTTCAAGTATATATAGATTCATTGCTAATCACTAACCATTTTAATGGATCATATACTGTCAAAGGAGAAAAACTACTCAAATATTTAGAAATAGTCAGGAAACTAGCATATTCTTTTGATTTTTTCATCTTAACATAGGTACCTTGAGAGGAGAATACAGAGGAAAATTCCTTAGCAAACCTAGGATCATCCTTGAAAATACCAGAGGATGTGAAGATTCACATCATCCATATTCTTTCTACGGCAATTGAGGAAAGTGAAGCAATGGGGATAGTAGAGGATATTGCAATTGTACCTAGTGATGATATGCAGCCAAATTCAGGATCATGGATCCTTCCTATTCTGAAATATATTCAGAGTGGGGAAATTCCCAGAGGGGAGAATCTCAGAGCCTTCAGGGTTAAGGTATCTCAATTCACTATATTAAATAACATGTTGTATAAGAGATCTCTTGCAGGTCCCTATTTGTGATGTATTGAGGATCCAGAAATTCAAGAAGTCTTGAAGGATTTTCATAAAGGAGACAGTGGAAATCACACTATGGGCAGGGCATTATTCTCAAGGATCCTTAGAATAGGATACCATTGGCCTACAATGAATAAGGATGTTGTAGAGTATGCAACGAAATGTGATGCTTGCCAAAGACATAACAACATCGTACATCAGCCAGTGAAGCCTTTATATCTAATAATTTCTTCTTGGGCATTCATGAAATGGGGGATGGGTATAGTAGACAAACTCCCTAAAGCACTTGGAGGAAAAGTATTCATGCTAGCTATGACAGACTACTTCTCCAAATGGATAGAAGTAGAAGCTTTTGTTCAAGTCAGGGAAAAGGATGTAATATCCTTCATTAAAAGAAACATTATTACTAGATTTGCAATTCCTTCCGAAGTTATTTGTGACAATGGATCCCAATTTATTGGGAGTAGAACTACTAACTTTTGTGACAGCTTGCAATTTCTTCCGAAATTATTTGTGATAATGGATCCCAATTTATTGGGAGTAGAACTACTAACTTTTTTGGTATCTCAGCATTGCATATGGGAGGTGCAAAGCGAGATATTCTGTGACTTCCATCTGGAATCTCAAGAATGGGTTTGACAACTCCGGGGACACTGGATATCACGTCCTTGAGTTTCTGCAACTCCTTGGCCATAGCTTGATTGATTCCTACATCCTGCATGTAACCAAAGTTAGTATCAAAAGATGTATTAAAGTTATTACCTCCTAATTAGTTTGAAGTTGGTATCCCAACATTGTATCTAGGATAAGACATGTCTGGTATAATAGTAGGGCCAGAAGAAGCAATGGTTTGGATAGGGATGAAATCCCCTTCGTGAATTTCAGAGGTACTCCATGGTTGTCTCCCTGAGGATCCTTGATCCTGAAAGACATTGGGTCCTGGGTAGGTTTGTATTGGAGGCCTGGATGTGTGATCCATGTGTCCTTGAACTCTAGATGAGGATTCTTGATTGTTGAAGTAGGATCCTTGAGCTAGAAATGTCTCCATATATCCTTGTGAGTTCAGGTCGGATCGTAGTCGATCACTAGCTCTGCGGTGAATTCGGTTTAATGTGCGAAATCTGTTAAACCGAACCGTAATCATGCACAAAAACCGTAAATAACCATCGTCTTATTACAAAACAATGACAACCGGACAGAGTTTCGACTCAATCTATACAAGGAACACTCGAAATTGGATCGACATGATGTGAACAGAAGTGTTCTTGAACGATGTTGTTGAACGATGTTGAACTTAAAGAACCGTGTTTAAAAGTGTGTCAAGAACTATTATAAATGAATGACTTGTATTCCTATTTATAGGATTCTTCCTCTCATCCCAATTAGTAGTTGTCCTCTCGTTCCAATCAGCATTCCCTACTCATGCGAGTTGATTGCTGTAGTCGTACGAGATGATAATTCCCATTCTTTCATCTTAGTTGAAACCCTCTCGTGTGAATTCCATTTTCCATGCAAAATATCTTGTGTACTTATTCTTTCTGTATGCTTTATTTTGATGATGTAATGATATATGATGTCATCATTAAGAATTGTTAGGGGAGGATTTTCCAATGATCAGTGATCCTCAATTACTGTAGGGCTTAGGGATCCTCAATTCTGTTTGAATTAGTGATCCTCAGAGGGTATTGTAGGATCAGGATCCAGGATCATCATGAGGATCCTTACACTAACGATTGTCTTCTTTGAATATGATGTTGTTTTGCAGGAGTACGTGTTTGGACTTGGTCTTGGCGATATTCCTGGAGCATATTCCCTTTTTTATTCCGCATGTGCTTCCCCAATATGGACGTTATGGAGTTCGTGGAAGACTTGCATGAAATGCAGATAGTTAGTTAGCTTAGATATTTTCTAAATTTATAAGGGGATAGCGAGATAAATTAGAACACTTGGCTATTTTTGGCTAAACACACACACTCGTAACTGCTCTCATCAGCTCTCGACAGTTTGCTTGGCGATTACACACTCTTTTGCACATTACACTCTAGTGATCCTTTTAACTAGCTCGCTATCATCCAAAGTTGTAATACCATTTTTGTTTAATCTGAGTTAGTAATCGGTAGTTTCCATCACCCGAGGTTTTTTATGCCGGAGATCAACTCTTGATCAAGGGCTTTTTCCTCGTATAAATCATTGTGTCACTTGTTCAATACATTTCTGAGTGATCCTTAACATTGTTCATTGATTCAAGCATCACACCCCACAACAGAAAGTTTGGTTGCATTATCTTAGCTTGATTTTTGACCAAAACAGTTTGGTGCCCACCGTGGGGCAATTGGTGCTTCATTCCTAAGAAGATTCATATTTTTGTGGTCATTTCGGTTCGTTACAACCAAGCGGATGGCTTCTTCAACAAAGAACACATCAAGCTCTATGCCGGCAATGAGTTCTTCACATGGCGTTCCTCCTTTGCCTCCACCACCTTCTGGATCCCAGAAGAATGCTGAAAATGTTGCGAAGAGACAAACCCCCATTTTCTCAAAACCACCAACTTCTTCTGTTTCCTCTAATCCTACTACTAATGATCTTTTTAATCTGATTTTGCAGATGAGGGATCGCATGCAAGAGCAGGATAAAACCAATGAAAGGATCCTCCAGGAGATTGGTGATATAAAAAATCAGTGGAGGATCACTCTCCTCTGATACCAAGGTCATTGAATTTTGACACTCCAGTTGTAACTACCCTACAATCGGCAGTTCCGGGCATCCAGTATCAAAGTGGTCCATCAGAAAGGCGTTATGGAACAACAACTATGAGTCAAGCATTTGGCTCTCACTTTCAGCCTCAAGGATCCTGTTTTAAGCCATTGGGATCCTCTTTTCAGCATCAGGGATCCTTCATCAGCTTAGGAGGATATTTGGGAATGCACACAGTTCAAGGATCCTCCCAAGTTCAAGGATCCTCCCAGGTTCAAGGATCCTCATAGGTCCAAGGATCCTCCCAAGTTCAAGGATCCTCCCAGGTTCAAGGATCCTCCAAGGTCCAAGGATCCTCCCAGGTCCAAGGATCCTCCCAGGTCCAAGGATCCTCCCAGGTCCAAGGATCGTCCCAGGTCCAAGGGTCCTTTATGGTTCCAGGATCCTTTCAGGTTCAAGGATCCTCTCAGCCTCAAGGATCCAACATCTTTCAGGATCAAGGATTCTTAAGAAGTATGCAGCCTCTAAGCTCGGATGTTCATCAAGGAGACTTCATACCAATGCAGACCATTGCTTCCTCTGGTCCTTCAATCATACCAGAGTCCCGTCAATATGGATTCACATCTGGAATTCCAAACACGAATCCCTTGGGAGGTAACACTTTTAATAATTCATATAACACTAAGCATGGCTCTATGCAGGATACAGGTATCAATCAGGCTATAGCCAGGGAGTTACAGAAGCTTAAGGATATGATATCCAGCGTACCAGGAGTGGTTAAACCCATTCCTGAAATTGCAGATGGTAGCCATAGGATATCTCGCTTTGCACCACCTATTTGTGATGCTGAGATACCCAAGAGGTTCCAAATACCAACTATGATGCTATATGATGGTTCAACGGATCCAGAGGAACATGTAGCTCAATACAGGGAGAGGATGGAGATCAATCCAATTCCTGGGAGGCTAAAAGAAGCATGTCTATGCAAGGGTTTTGGATCCACACTTACAGGATCTGCTCTTAAATGGCTGCTAAGTCTTCCCCCTTACTCTATTACTTCATTTGCTAATCTAGTTAATTTGTTTAATAGTCAATTCTCTTGTAGTAGAAAGTTTGAACGATTAACTAGTGATCTATATAGGGTAACACAAGGTCAAAATGAATCACTTAGAGATTACATCACTAAATTTAGTAAAGAATCCTTAGATATCCCTAACCTGGATATAGCTACGGCTGTAGAAGCCTTTAAAATGGGTTTGCTTAGGGATTCATTGTTCTATGATGATCTTGTTATGACCCCATGCAGGAATCTTGATGAAGTAAGAACCAGGGCCCTTAGGTTCATCCGCCTAGAGGATGACAAAAGGATCCAGGAAACTCTGACAGGATCCTCAAAATAGGAGAAGCAAGGATCCTACTTTAAGAATAACAAGTTCAAGTCCTACACCAAGTCTGATAACCAGAATGTGTATGCAGTGGAACAGGAAGAGGATGATGAGGATTATCCTCCCATTTCTGGATACTGTTTTTCTGTTGATAACAATGAACTAATTCTTGCAATGCAGAATCTAGGTGAAAAAGCTAGGTGGCCGAGAAAAAGTGATAAACCAGCTGCTACAAAAGATAAGTCCAAGTGGTGTGCATATCATGAAGATTTCGGGCATCTCACTGAAGAGTGTATTGCACTTAGAAAGGAAATTGGTTACTTGTTAAGCAAGGGGCATTTGAAAGAGCTTTTGGGACGAAAGAAGTCAAGGATCCAGGATCCTGAAAGGATCCCGGAAAAGGCTCATGCTCCTCCAGCAGATGCACAAGTTATAAACTTTATATCCGGTGGATCAGACATTTGTGGTACTTCCTTTTCAGCAGCCAAAAGACATGCCAAGGAAAACAAGATGGATAATGGAGACAGACCCATCCGGACATCCACTGTCACCAAGGATAAAATCATAACTTTTGATGAGGATGATCGTCTTGATGTTCAGGATCCTCATCATGATGGTCTTGTTATTACCCTGTTTATTTCTAATCATTTTGTTTGCAGGATCCTTATAGATGGAGGAAGCTCAGTGAATATCATTCAGCTTGATGTCCTCAAGAAGATGAACATTCCTGAATCAGACATTGTCCCAAGATCCTCAGTCCTTGTGGGATTTAGCGGGGAAACCAAGAACACATTGGGGGACATCAAACTCCCTATCTATATTGAAGGACTCCATTCTTATAAGAAGTTTTGTGTTATAGATTGCTTATCCTGTTGTAATGTTATCCTTGGCAGGCCATGGATACATGACATGAAGGCAGTCCCATTTACTTATCATCAGTGCGTGAAGCTTCATAGTCCATGGGGAGTGGTGAAAATTGAGAGTGATCAACAAGAGGCTAAGAATGGCTATACATCATCAATGAAGCCAGCCTCAAGACCAAGGGAGCAATAGCAATTAAAGTATCCTTCAAGAGATGTCTTGGAGGCAAGAGAGCAGGATGTAAAAGAAATCCTCATGGATCCTTATGATCCAGAATCCAAGATCTTCATAGGATCAGGGATCCTTAGCGACATTAAAACAGGATCTAGTATCCTTCCTTAAAAAAGGAGAACTACCTTTTCCTGGAAGCATGAAGACATGACAGGTATATCTAAGGATATAATTACTCATAAACTCGGCATTGACAGGTCATTCAAGCCAATTCATAAAAAAAGAAGGAAGTTTGCACCTGAAAGGAATGCTATTATCCAGGAAGAGGTAGATAAACTACTTCGGGCATGTATGATAAGAGAGGTTAAGTATCCAAGATGGTTAGCCAATGTGGTTATTGTTCAAAAGAAAAATGGAAAGTGGAGGGTATGTGTCGATTTAACCGATTTAAACAAGGCATGCCCCAAGGATCCCTTCCCATTACCCCACATTGACTCCATGGTGGATGCTACCGTGGGTCATGAGTTGTTAACTTTTATGGATGCTTCATCTGGATTTCAACAAATTCAGATGGAACCATCTGATCAAGAGGATACAGCCTTTATGACCCCAACTGGTATATATTGTTATATTGCTATGCCATTTGGACTAAGGAATGCAGGTGCTACTTATCAAAGGCTAGTCAATATGATGTTCAAGGAACAAATTGGACACACTATGGAAGTCTATATAGATGACATGGTGGTTAAGTCCAAGAAAGCTGAGGATCACCTTAAAGACTTGGAGGAAGCATTCAATATCCTTGATAAATTTAATATGAAACTGAATCCTTCTAAGTGTCATTTTGGTGTTAAAGCAGGGAAATTCCTAGGCTATATGGTGACAAAGAGGGGCATTGAAGCAAGTCCAGAGCAAATCAAGGCTATTGTGAATATCAAATCTCCTGCCAATGCTAAGGATGTGCAAAGATTGATAGGCAGGATCGCAGCCTTGAACAGGTTCATATCCAAATCCTCAGAAAAGTGCAAGGAGTTCTATGACACCCTGAGGAAGAACAAGAAATTTGAATGGACTGAGAAGCATGAAAGTGCCCTCAAAGATCTTAAGGATTATCTATCCTTAGCCTCCGCCTTGATGAAACCAGAAAAGGGGGATATATTATCCTTATACCTAGCAGTATCCTCAAAAGAAGTAAGTGCGGTCCTTGTTAAGGATCACCAAGGTACACAATATCCTGTTTATTATGTAAGTAAGAATTTGCTTGATGCTGAATCCAGGTATTCACATTTAGAAAAACTTATCCTTGCATTAATTATGGCATCTACTAAATTAAGACATTATTTTGAGACTCATGCCATTGTTGTTAAGACTAATTTTCCAATTAAGAATGTTCTCAGGAAACCTGAAATGTCAGGAAGGATGGCTAAGTGGGCAGTGAAGCTTAGTGCTTATGATATAAGATATGAACCAAGGACTGCCATCAAATCCCAAGCCTTAGCTGACTTTGTGGCATATTTTAGTAGTGACTTACAAAAGGAAGCTGAGTCAGAAGTCCAACAGCTTGAAGAAACTAAGGATCCTTGGATACTCTTCACTGATGGAGCCTCTAATGTCAAAGGAACAGGACTTGGAATACAACTAAAATCACCACAGGGGGACATAATACCCCACTCCATAGCTTGTGAATTTCAAACTACCAACAATGAGGCTGAGTATGAAGCCTTGATAGCTAGTTTGCAAATTGCTAAGCATATGACGATCAGGTGTCTTGAGGTACATGTAGATTCATTATTAATCACTAATTACTTTAATGGATCCTATGCTATTAAAGGTGAAAAGCTAATCAAATATTTAGAGATAGTCAAAGAATTGGCACTCTCTTTTGTTTCCTTTAGTTTGACACAGGTAGCAAGGGAAGAGAATGTAGAGGCTGATGCATTAGCCAATCTAGGATCATCCTTGAAGATCCCGGAGGATATCAGGATCCCTATTATCCACATCCTGACCCCTGCTATCGAGGATCATGTAGCCATGGAGATAGGAGAGGATGCTGCTATCATCCCTAGTGATGATACTCAATCTCATTCAGGATCATGGATCCTTCCAATCATGAGATACATACAACATGGAGAGATTCCTACAGGAGAAAACCCCAGGGCTTTCAAAATCAAGGTATCTCAATTTACAATATTGAATAACATGTTATATAAATGATCTCTTGCAGGTCCATATCTAAGATGCATTGAGGATCCTGAAATCCAAGAAGACATAAAGGATTTCCATGAAGGAGATTGTGGAAACCACACTGGGGGCAGAGCATTGTTCTCAAGGATCCCGAGGACAGGATACTATTGGCCTACTATGAAGAAGGATGTTGTGGAATATGCCAAGAAATGTGATCCTTGTCAGAGACACAGTAATATCCTTCACCAACCAGCAGAGCTTTTGCATCCTATATCCTCTTCTTGGCCATTTATGAGATGGGGAATGGATATAGTTGGTAAGCTTCCTAAGGCACCTGGTGGAAAAGTATTCATGCTTGCTATGACTGATTATTTCTCCAAGTGGATAGAGGCTGAAGCCTTTGTTCAAGTCAGAGAAAAGGAAGTGATATTCTTTATTAAGAGAAACATTATTACTAGATTTGGTATCCCTTCTGAAATTGTTTGTGATAATGGATCCCAGTTTATTGGGAATAGAACTACTAACTTTTGTGACAGCTGGGGGATTAAGATGATAACATCAACACCAGTCCACCCACAAGCAAATGGTCAGGCAGAATCATCCAACAAGATCATCATCAACAATTTGAAGAAAAATCTTGGATCCAAGAAAGGAAAATGGGCAGAAGAACTACCTTATGTACTATGGGCTGATAGGATAACTCCCAAGAATGCCACCGGCCAAACTCCATTTTCCTTGGTATTTGGGGCAGAATCAGTGATCCCTACAGAGATGGTGGTTTCTACTGCAAGAACAAGCATTCGTGATCCTGAAGAAAATGCTGAAAACTTGGTTCAGGATTTGGATACTATAGAAGAACTCAGGGATTTGGCAAGGATAAGGATAGCCAGTTATCAACAAAGGATGGCTGGAGCTTACAACAAAAATGTCAGGATCAGGAAATTCCAAGTTGGTGATATGGTGTTAAGGAAAGCATTTCAGAATACCATCAATCCTGCTGATGGAAAGTTGGCACCAAAATGGGAAGGCCTTTACTTGATCGAAGCTGAGGCAGGAAAGGGGGCATATCGATTGTTAACAATGGAAGGTGATTTGCTACCAAGAGCTTGGAATGCTGTCCACTTGAAGAAATACTTCATGTAACAAGGATCCATGATCCTTAGCTAACGAGTATCCTTGATGGATCCTTACAGGACAGATGATCCTCATTTTGGTAATATTCTAATCTCAAACTATTTCATTCTTTAATTATCTTATATAAGGATAAGGATCCTGCATCCTTTATCCTCCTTTCACTTGATTCTGAGTTTTGAAGGTTCAGGTATCCTTAACAAGGGATTGAGTATCCACAGAAGTATCCAGTTATTTGGGCTTGACCCCAGTTTTTTGGGCTTGACCCCAGTTATTTGGGCTTGACCCCAGTTTGGGCCTGTCCCCAGTTTCGCCAGTAGTGCACGATGATCCTGGTACAGTTCATGGCAATGGGACCAGTACTCGCTTTAGGGGCTGAATATTTCATTGTACTGACTGTATCCGGGATCCTACGTATAATGGTAGACGTACCATACATCCGTTCCTAAGGTTTCTAACGTTTTCACGTTAGCTAAGGTTTTGGCATTTTCATGTCACTAAGTTGGGATAGTCGCCAGTAAGGGCCATACTCCAGTTTACACACGATCCTTTGGGCTTGTCCCCATTTATCCTTTGGGCTTGTCCCCGGTTATCCTTTGGGCTTGTCCCCAGTTATCCTTTGGGCTTGTCCCCAGTATATTGGGCTTGTTCCCAGAATTGTTGGGCTTGTCCCCAGTTACTAACTTTTATCTTATATTGGCTTAGTCCCAAGTTGTATCCTATTTCAGGTTTTCGAAGCTAAATGACCAAGGATCCTTGATCCTTACCTTCTACTAAGGTTTGTCTTTCGGTTATCCTGATTATAAGTGTTAAAGGTTAGGATCCTAACTTGGATTCTCAGGTATGATCCTTAATTACTTTAATTTTATTTATTATTTACATAAGTGACCCTTATCCTTTGACAACTGAACTTATGATCGTTAAATTACACTACTTTTCAGAACTTGTCGACTATAGGATATGTGATCCTTGATCATATCCTAAACTTTTTGAGGATATTTATTAAATTTTTTCCTCTTTACTTAATAAATCCAGGCAAAATATATATCACAACAATTGAAAAGTAAAGTATTCACAAGGATAATAACACGGGAAATAGCCAAAAAGTTAAGATTTTATTTATTCACAAAACGTTAAACCCTTCAAGGTTGTCAAAATTGCCAACCCACGTTTCTACCAGCAAAACGTGGCCCGTCCACATGGGTTGGCAAAGGGTGTCCATTGTTAACGGGTCTTAAGAGTGCAGGAAATAAAGATGGAAGGATAACGAGTGGCTTCATCCCCCAAACAGAGGATCCATCCACCACCCATTATCCTGCCTATTGTCCAAGGATCCATGATCCTCAACCCTAGAAACTATTGTCTAAGTTATTACAGACTAGCATTGTTTCAAAACACCATAACCAAAATAAAACCATTATCAAACTAAAAAAAAAGGTCTCCGGCTACGTCTAGAAATGTCCTTCATCGCCCATTCCTGCAGCTTACACCTTTGCTGCATCACCATCACCTTCACCAGCTCCTCCAGCTCCGGCATCATCCGCATGATCCTTAACCCAACTGCTGCCAGCCTCGATTGCTAGGACTCCACCAGCCTCTTCTTCGTCGTCCAGCTCAGCTAACCTAGCCGTCCAGCCCTCTACGTCCCAGTTGCTCTTGTCAAGTCAGGATCCTGAGTTTCTTGGGCCATCTGCAACTTGGTTTTGTACATAGCAATGGTAGCAGAGACTTTAGCATCATTGGTGATCTCAGCCTTCTCCTGATCAGCAGTGATGTGAGCTAGGACAAGTTCCCTCTTCACCAGATTGACATCGTTTTCGAGGGAGGCAATCTTCTTATCCTTGGCTAGCATGATCTTTTGGAGGTCCACACACTTTTGCTCAACCTCTTCAATACTTCCTACGTAGTCTTGGATTTCAGCAAATTTCTGCAAAAGAAAGGATACAATTCAGGATCCCTTACCCTGAGTATGGAAGGATCATGTACAAGAATCACATTTAAGGATCAGTTATTCTTACCTCAGCAATGTATTCCTCGAACTGGTGCTGGATCAGAGGCAGACCATCTAGGGTATCGGCAGTCTTCCTTTTCTTTCCACCCCTTCCCTTAGAAGTGGTTGCCTTGGGGATTGTGACGGATGGACTAGCAGCAGGCTTCTTCTTTGAGGATCGGACAACGTCAATGTCAGTGACAATAAAACGGGTAGCAGACTTCGATGATTTTCCAGCACCTACACATCCAAAACAGATAAGTATCCTTATTTCATTTTAATTTAAACATTTAGTTATGCACAAAATAGGATACTTACTTGACATCATAACAGAACCTGAGGATACTTCTTGAGAATCCTGGGTATTTGCTTGGAATGATCTTATTGCAGGATCAAGCCTCCGGAAAGCAGCAAGCCTTTCCTTCATTGTAGGTGTTGTAATAAGGTGTGAAACAATAATAGCTGCAAAATAGAAACAAAAGGATGTTAGTGATCCTCAACAAAAACAAGGTTATCCTGTGATCCTTCTCAGGATCCTCTATCCTACCATGAGTGGTCCATTTTCTAGGCAGATCCTTTCCATCAGGAATAGAATCCCTTCTGACAAAGAAGAATCGCCGTTTCCAGTTTGTGTCGTTCTTAGTGGCTTTGAAGATGGGGTGTTCTTCACCAGGTTTATGTTTGAATAGATAACAATGAGATCCATGGCTCACAAGGTCATACATTTCTGCTAACTCCGACATTCCCAGATCAATACCTTCATGCACAATGATTCTTTCAAGGGTATACAAGACCCTCCATATCATTGGCATTGCTTGGATATAGGAGATGCCGGTGAGAGAGAAGAAAGATTGGGTGAAATCAGGAAAAGGATACGAGTATCATATTGTGAATGGGGTGACCGAAAAAGCTACCCAGGTTTCAGAAACAAAGTCTCTTAGGACGGTGGGGTCAAAGGCTTTAAAAACGGTGTTCGCTGGGAAACAGTGGCGGATCCTGTCTATCTGTGGATCAGTAAAGCAGCATCTTTCTTTCGCAGAGTCTTCAATGATCCCTTGGGTCTTTAAGGGACTGTCCTTTTTGTGATCCTTAGCTGGTGAGGATCTTAGCATCATCTTGGTCATAATGATGGTGAAGAAGAAGAAACAGAATGAGAAGATGAAGAGAGAAAGGAAAGAGAAGTACCTGATCAAGTCTTCGAATGAGGATTTAAAGGATGAAACGCACGAATTTTAATGCCTCCTAACCCTTATCTCTAACTTCAATTTATAATCATGATTTTGCAGGATAGTCACTTCAATGACGTCACGTTGGCAACGGCTAGTCAGAAAGTAACGGCTATATATCCGTTGATTTGTTACGGATAAGAACGAGAAAATATAAGTCGTTTATTTACAAATTACTCCTTATATTTTGGGGGCAATTGTTAGGGGAGGATTTTCCAATGATCAGTGATCCTCAATTACTGTAGGGCTTAGGGATCCTCAATTCTGTTTGAATATCCTCAGAGAGTATTGTAGGATCAGGATCCAGGATCATCATGAGGATCCTTACACTAACGATTGTCTGCTTTGAATATGATGTTGTTTTGCAGGAGTACGTGTTTGGACTTGGTCTTGGCGATATTCCTGGAGCATATTCCCTTTTTTATTCCGCACGTGCTTGACCAATATGGACGTTATGGAGTTCGTGGAAGACTTGCATGAAATGCGGATAGTTAGTTAGCTTAGATATTTTCTAAATTTATAAGGGGATAGCGAGCTAAATTAGAACACTTGGCTATTTTTGGCTAAACACACACACACTCGTAACTGCTCTCATCAGCTCTCGACAGTTTGCTTGGCGATTACACACTTTTTTGCACATTACACTCAAGTGATCCTTGTAACTAGCTCGCTATCATCCAAAGTTGTAATACCATTTTTGTTTAATCTGAGTTGGTGATCGGTAGTTTCCATCACCCGAGGTTTTTTATGCCGGAGATCAACTCTTGATCAAGGGCTTTTTCCTCGTATAAATCATTGTGTCACTTGTTCATTACATTTCTGAGTGATCCTTAACATTGTTCATTGATTCAAGCATCACACCCCACAACAGAATGTTTGGTTGCATTATCTTAGCTTGATTTTTGACCAAAACAAGAATGATGACATCATTCATGTTCAGATCCGTTCCATTCATATCATGCTGAATCCTAAGATAACCTAAATTACCTAACAACACACAGAGAAACCTCTGTCCGGTTTATTTTACAGACTCAAGACATTAGACTTTACATATACACATAGATTCTAACTATGGATATACAAATAGTGCATTCACAGACTCCCCCTTGGACATAGCTTAGAAATATGCGAAGTTTAGTCTTGATCTGCCTCGAATTAAATATTCAAGTGATAAAAGAATAACCATAATCTCCCCCTGAACGATGCTTCGAAACCCTAAGATTTGATAATTAATCTTACCCCCCCCCCCCTTTCTTTAAGCTCCCTGTCATGAATTTCTCATATTCAAATAAACGTTTTGATTTTACTTGTGAGAGCTTTCTAAACATATAAATGTTTATTATCATATTTGACTTTTTAAGCATGATCAAATTCAATAACCCTCACAGATAATCAAATTCAAATTAATGATCTTGACTATCCAATTATATACCAAGCCCAAATTAATGACCTTGGTTGACAGATTCAAACAATTTTTAAAATTTCATTTTCAAATTCAAGTTTTAAATTAATGAACTTTTATTTTTTCCGAGACATATTCAGCATATTTAGATTTTGAAATTCAATTTTCCAACATCATATGTCGAAACATAAAGTAGAAATAAAATCTTTTTGAATTTTATCTGAAATGAAATGCAACAACAATGTTTTGGTAAAAAATCAAACAAACGATAATGTAACCAAATCTGATTTTGTGAGGTAGTGTGCTTGTATGTTAAATAAGTATGTGATCAAATGTGAAATATTAAGAACAATGAACACAATGATTTATATGAGGAAAAAGCCCTTGATCCTTATGAGATCTCCGGCATAAAAAACCTCGGATAATGAAAACTATCACTATTAAGTATATTGAACAAAAATGTTTACAACTTCGGATGTTGATCAAGTGTGGTACAATGGATGTTTGCTAATGTGAGAGTGTATTCGAGAGCTTGTATTCGAGAGAGTGTGTGTGTTTCTGCTAACATAAATCTACCTATAAACACTTGATCAACCCCTTTAAATGGAAATAACAACTAAGTCCGAAAATGTAGGATGACCATGTCCAAACTAGTATACGTTGAGCTAATTCAACGTGTGAGGCATCTTCAACGAATATGGACCGAGATTCTCGCCATAACTTGGTCCACGTCGTCCATGACCTGCATATTATCATGAGAAAATACAGAGAACAATTGTTAGCAAAGTTATGAAATAATAAGGATCTGTGATCCTCAGACTTCCTACATCATTTATTAAGGATTAGTGATCCAGGACGGTCTAAGGATAAGTGGTCCATAGTTATAAAAATTAACCCCTAACAAACAAAAACATATTTACAGACGTATTTTTGTTAAGTTTGTGCCAGAGGATCATATCAGTTTATGACAAATCACCAACACCGTTGATCTATTTAAACTGTAAGCTTTAAACGATTCACTTAGATTGCCAGTATACTGATCCATTTAAATTTCACACAATCTTCAATTAATTCAAGCTACGAGATTAATGTTTTAGGAACTAACTTAAACGCGTGTCCCACCTCAGAATATACTCCCGTATCAAGATTCCCTGAATTCAGTCTTACAGGTGAATATACCTAAATGATATCTGCCTCTGGGTTAGTGCAAGGCCTTGAGAGCTCAGGTTAGAACTACCGTTCAGACAAAGAGATGAAGGCTTGACTTAAGGTGTGTTCCACTTAGGAATATTCTGAACTGCACTTGATATATCTTTCGATATTTTCAATTTTTATGTAGTGTTGGGGTTTAAGCGCAAAATTATTCTACAAGATCTAGACCATTGCTGACGCAAAATCAGAAGATCTTGTATAATAACCCAGTTATCAATAAGTATAAAGACCTAATATCTCAGAATCAGGCAGTCTCTCAAATGAAATTTCAGAGAACTAAGTCCATATATCCAAGAGATGTTACCCACAAATTAAGAAAGTTTTTGATTTAGGTTTATATCTTGAAATCAACTTACTAAATGTGTAAAAACCTACTGGTATATCATCAGTGAGACTGTTTATCACTTTTTAACATTCCAATTCTTTAGCATGCTGTGACTGTCTGCTGATGTACTATCATTTCCTCTTTTTACACTAACTTTTTTGTCTAAATTATGTTTTTGTACTTTTTCAAATTTTTAGATGTTTTTGATTTTTCAAATTTTCAAAAACATACTCCCGCTAAAATTCTTAAACATATTGACGAACCGATGTGGACAGCTTTATCTCGCCATCTATTTCTGCTTCACATTTAGTAAATTGTTTCTTTTCACCCCCATGATAACATAACACTGGTATGTATACATTTATGAAAATCCTTTTCTTTCTTCTTAATCCTTCATCTTTTTCAGCATCATCATGACAAAAATGGTCACCAGATCATCACCAAACAAGGATTACGGTTCTGATAGCCCACCAAAGAGTCAAGTGTTGCTGAAGACTCCTTCTTTAGAGTTTTATAGATTCACTGATCCTGAGATTGATCAGTTTTTTACTTGTTTTCCTCCAGAAATGGTGTTCCATCCTTTTGATTCTTCTCTCAAAAGCGATTCAGTATTCTCCACCTGGGTTTTTTTTTCCAACAACCCCATTCCAAATTGGATATTCCTACCCTTTCCATGAATTCACCCAACGCTTCTTCATGTTGACTGGTCTGTCTTACAGTCAAGCCATGCCAATGTTATGGAGAGTGTTGTATACTCTCGAGCAGATCATCAAGGATGAAGGATTGGATTTCAATCTTCAGAGTTGTCACGTCTTTAAAAGCTTGTTTCACATGGATCCCATAGATTCTTGTTTAAAGCTAAACCCCAGCTACCACTCCCACTTCTCAAAACCACTAAGAATGACACCAACTGGAGAACTCAATTCTTCTTTGTGATGAGAGAGACTAATCCTTTAGGGAATAATCTTCCTAAAAAGTGGTCTTTAAAGGGTAGTGTTTTGGTCAAAAATTACCGAAGCAATTAAGTGATCAAATTAGTTAAGTGAGGTAGTGTGCTAAGAATGTGTATTGAAAATATGCTAATTTAGTTGTTCACAAAAACAGTTTTCAGGATACGGCTCAGGATATCGAGCTATATCTATAATCAAACAATGAGCAAAAATGTAAAGGGTGACGCAGGATGTACGAGGAAAGCCCTTGATCAATCTAGATCGCCAGCACAAAACCTCGGGAGCTGACAATCGCTACTGCCTTGTTCTTCTTATTACTTCAAACGTCAGGATACAGTGTAGGATATGATGCGGATCGACTAAGTGTTACAATGCAATTTGAATACAAGTGTAAGTGTGTAAGTGTGTAGTGAGTGTTTGCAGCTAGAGAGAAAGAGTGTACGAGAGATTGTGTGTGTTCATATCTGATCCGATCATTCCTATTTATAGTAAAACAAAACTAACTAACTAGCCTATAAATCCAGGATATATCGAATATTCTCTATGTGAACGTTGTAGTCCACGTCTTCCGGCTTCAACGTCCATATTTCAACAGATTTGCCCGAATCTCAAGGAGAAGAAGTCCACTTGAACATTATAGACTTGTTCTAATAATCTGCACGTGAGTTAATTAGTTACTACCAGGATATTGCAACAGGATGTTACCAATATCCTGATCTGGTATCCTGGCCACAACAAAAGAAACATAGTCAGAATATTAGTTAGGATATATGAGCAGAAAACCACCTATAACAATTGTCCCCAAAATATATCTGTTGGTATACCAATTCCAACGGATATATTTTAAAACTTATCTTTTAAATCCAGGTTATTAAGTTGAAGCGACGATCGAGATAACATTGGGCAACTTCCAACGCGGTTTACACTCAATGGCTATCTATTACGCCCCTATATCTTCTCTTTTTCTATTGGAAAACCAAATATCATCAACAGCCTCTCCAGGTAATTATTCATTCTTACTCTTTTCCACTTCCAGCAAACCCCTCATTCTCAAAGCCACCAAAAATGAGGATGGATGACAACGGAAATTCTTCTTCGTTAGGCGAGATTCCATCTACGAGGGTGCTAGTCTTCCGGTGGAGTGGTTAACCACCGGTAGGGTTTAGGGTTTTAAGAATATCCCCAAATATCTTTTGGGCCTATACCTTGTGCTGATACTTTTTTATTTGGCCTTTATGCAGTGAACTTCAAAGAAGTAGCCCCTCCTACTGAAGAATTTGAAAAGAGAATCAAAGCAATTTACCAGTTACCAGAAGGTGATAGGAGCTTTTCCACACACATCCCGAGTTCCAGCCAATATTCATCGTCTGATGTGTCTGGTAAGATTTATTCTGCAAATAATTGATTAGCGTAATATAATGAAAGAGTAGAAAAGATTTAAAATTTCTACTTTTGTGCAGCACCAGTCAAAATCCTAGAAGTTTTCGACCTCGAGGAGTTAGACAGTTACTCCGATCCTGTCCAGGTCAAGAAAGTGCCAAGTCCCAAACCTATTACTTCATCCAAGCCTACCAGTTCTAAAGTCGTCATCATCCCCAAGCCTTCGCCAGCCACTAAGCCCCGGACCTCTAGTTCTTGTAAGAGGAAAGAGATTGATTCGCCTGTCACTACCGAGACGTTTCCCTATGAGAATCACGGATTCATGGAGGTAAGCGGGTTCATGACTTCCTTTCTCAACCAGGTATAGATCCTTATTCCATATCCTGCATATATTTCAAACCAGTATCTTGGTTATTATACAATAATACCTGTGTTTTTCGTTGTAGGGCCTCGAACGTCTGGTTCACTTGTACGAAGAATCCTGCGGGCTCAACAAGATGCTCGAGTCCAAATTGAAGAAAGCCGAGGTCACCATTTCCGATCAAGGTATGATCGCTGCTAAATCTCAACTTTACAAGGACAAGTTCAAAGCTATGACCCAGGAACACCAGGCTGCCATCAAGAAAGTTACTCACGAAGCCCAAGTCTATCTCGACGCCACCCAAGCTCAGCATGAACAGGATATGACCTCTTACCGAGAAGGCCTGAAAAGCTCCGTCGTCATCTCCCTTCTTCAGGCTAGGCTAAAAAATGGCTTACGAAGCCAGGGCCCTGGGCTTTGAATGCCCTTCTTGGAATGTCGACGCCTGGGTGACGAAGCTAAGGGGCCTTGGCGGTAATCCTGTAGAGCATCCTGCTAAATCTCTAGCTGAGGGGTCTTCCAAGGCGACTGAAGAGCTAACTGGCGCTGGTGGCGAGGCTGAGAGGGATACTGAAAGGATGTTGCTGATGAAGTCATGGAAGAGGGTGCTGCCCCTTGAATGCAGAGAAATGGGCGATGATGGATGTTGATGCTGAGGCCGGAGCCCATTTTTTTCAAATTGATGGTTGTACTTGTTGGAACAATTTCTATTTCCTTTCTTTCAAATAATTTACATTTCCTGCACTTAAAACAATACGATGGCCAAAGGTGGATGGGTCCTGAGTTTCAGGATGAAGCCCTTGGTCATCAACCAGTATCGTTTGTTTTGAACAATATAACGGTTGGAGGTGGATGGGTCTCGGTTTGAGATGAAACCTTCAACCGTTACGTAAATATGGTTAGAAACCAGTTGTGCTTTTGGTGGATGGATCTCAGTTTGAGATGAAACCAGAAGCACAACTTTTGCTATGTTAATAATATAACTTTCTTTTGACCTTATTTATTGTTGTCTCTTTTCAATTCTTGTTATGCATTACTTAGTTTGAATTTCAATGTTCCAAACTTAGTGCAATTATTTCTTATGAAAATATCTTGATCAGCATACTCACAAATATCCTATAAAGACTTTTGTCAAATAGGGTTTTTATAACTCAAACAACTCAGATAAAGTTTTCAAAGAAAAGGGACTGTTCATTTTTATTTTACAAAGTTTGTTTCGATAACACTTTTTTGACTAGAATACAGTTTTAGTTTTTAATCCAAGTATCATGTCCCAAATATTCCAACCAAATATCCTGAAACATATTCTAAAAATATATTCTGAAAATATATCCTGAGAACATATCCCAGTCAGGATATTCAAGCTTTTGTCAAACATAGTTTCAAAAACTTAACCGATTTAGACAAGGTTTTTTAAAGGAAAGATCATACCAGAAATAGGGTGTAACCCCACTTTCATTCTTCAATCCTTTTGCAACCTTTCCAACGAAGATGTCCCTAGTCTAGGACACTTAGTGTACTGGGTTCGAGCTTGATCCTTTGAGTTTTGTACAATTGCCTCAGTATGAATGTCCCCTGTGTATTATGTTTTTCAATACTTAGAATTTTTTTGGGTATCAATTGCAATCGTTTGAATATTTTTGTATTTCAAGGGATAAACCCAAAAATATACAGGAGATAAATCCTTAGTGTTCTGGGGATAAACCCATAAGTATTCTGGGGAAAATCCCAAGTTTTCATGCGCTACAGGCGGGAGTGTAAAAACTCCAAGACTTAGAAAGGTGAAAACCTTTAAACCTTAGAGAGTATGAAAATACTCTTTCGTGAGAGAGGGTGATCAATCCTCATATACCTTGACGATCCAGGATATAGTCAACAATAACGAAATTGTCAGCCACTTTCACATGAACTGGTCCCGCCACCTTGAACTATCCCTGGATAACTTGCGCTCCAGCCGGGGTGTTTAAACCCAATTCATGAGAAAGGTGAATACCTTTAAACCCGTGAAGGGGTCAGGATCCCTTAAAAGTGAGAGAGGGGGCCAATCCTCTAATCTTTCGAAGTATCCTGAGTGTGTATCCTGGAGCTATACCCCGAAGCATATACTGCAAAACAACTATAAACTAAGGTGGGTGTTAGCCTGGCTAACACCCCTCCGATGCTTAAGTCAGTATTGGTTTCAAATATCAAATATATTATAAGAGATAGAATTCATACCATCCTGAGTTAGAACTTAAATTCTAAACTCACTTGAAATAGGATTTGAGGTGTATAGCATTCCAGGATCTTGGTAGTATATACCCCTCCATATTCTTAAGTCGGTATGCTCCTTTCCCATATTCTGATTCTACCTCATAGGGTCCTTCCCACTTAGGAGCTAACTTTCCATCAGCAGGATTAGTAGTATTCTGAAAAGTCTTTCTTAATACCCAATCTCTAACCTGATATTCTTGTTATATGCTCTGGATATCCTCTGTTGATATGCTGCCATCCTTAGCATTGCTGCATCTTTTGTCTCATCAATAGTATCTAATTCTTGGCGTAGGGCTTCAGGATTCTGCTCAGGATTCCGGAGATTGGATCTCGTTGTAGGTATCACCATTTCTGTCGGGATCACTGTTTTTGCTCCAAATACTAAGGAAAATGGGGTTTCGCCAGTTGCACTTTTTACTGTCGTTCTATCAGCCCATAAAACAAAAGGAAATTCTTCTGCCCATTTTCCCTTCTTAGCTCCAAGTCTTTTCTTCAAATTGTTAACAATTATCTTGTTCGAGGATTCTGCTTGTCCATTTGCTTGAGGATGTACCGGCGTGGATGTGATCATTTTAATTCCCTAACTCTTGCAAAAGTCAGTAGTCCTCTTACTTATAAACTGAGAACCATAGTCACAAATTATCTCAGCTGGTACTCCAAACCTGGTCAGGATATTCCTTTTGATGAAGGATACTACTTCTTGGTCTCTAACTTGAACAAGTGCTTCAGCTTCAACCCATTTGGAGAAATAATCAGTCATTGCCAGCATGAAGACTTTTCCTCCTGGAGCTTTTGGCAATTTTCGTACTATGTCCATCCCCCACTTCATGAATGGCCAAGGGAAAGCAATAGGATAAAGTGGTTCAGCAGGTTGATGCAATATGTTACTGTGTCTCTGACATGCATCACATTTTTGAGCATATTCTGCAGCATCTTTTCTCATCGTCGGCCAATAGTATCCTGTTCTTAATACCTTTGAGAATAACGACCTGCCCCCAGTATGGTTACCACAATCCCCTTTGTGTATTTCCGGAACCACTTCTTTGGTTTCGGGATCCTCCAAGCACCTCAGATATGGTCCTGCAAGAGATTTCTTATTCAAAACATTATTTATAATAGTGAATCGTGATATCTTCATTCTAAAGGCCTTAGGATTTTCATCCTTTGGGATGTGTCCTTCCTTGAGATATCTCATAATTGGAGTCGTCTAGGACTTAGGATCCTCCTCGGGATACTCATCATCAGGATCCTGGATACTTACTACTTCCTTATCATGAGATTTGAGAAGATCCATCGCAGGATACAGGATATGTAGTATTGGTATTTAGGTTCCCTCCGATATCTTAACTGATGATCCTAGATTTGCTTAAGCATTGGCTTCAGCATTATCCTCTCTTGGTACCTGTTCAAGTGTAAAAACATCGAAATATCCTGCCAATTTTTTGAGAATTTCGAGATACTCGATTAACTTCTCACCTTTAACTGCGTAGGATCCATTAAAATGATTAGTAATTAACAAGGAATCAACATATACTTGCAAACACTTGATATTCATGCTCTTAGCCAATTCTAATCCTGTAATTAAAGCTTCATATTCTGCTTCATTATTAGTGGCAGGAAACTCACATCTAATAGCCTGGGTAATATGTCCCCCTGTGGCGATTTTATTAGTATACCCAAACCTACACCTCTTACATTAGATGCACCATCAGTATATAATGTCCAGGATTCTAGATTTTCTCCTAGCTGTTGAACTTCTAGGTCTACTTAATTTTGAATATCACTACTGAAATCAGCCACAAAGTCAGCTAGAGCCTGAGACTTTATGGCATTCTAGGTTCATATACTAGATCATAGGCACTTAATTTTACTGACCACTTAGCCATCCTGCCTGACATCTCAGGTTTCCTAAGCACATTTTTAATAGGATAATTAGTTTTAACTTGAATCCTATGTGTCTCAAAATAATGTCTAAGTTTTGTCGATGCCATGACTAAGGCCAATATCAATTTTTATAGGTGAGAATATCTAGTTTCAGCATCTAATAAACTTTTGCTAACATAATAGACAGGATACTGCTAACCTTCATGATCCTTTACAAGAACAGCACTTACAACATTCCCTGATACTGCGAGATACAGGGATAATGGTTCACCATCCTCAGGCTTCATCAATAGAGGTGCAGGCGAAAGATACTGCTTCAAATCCTGCAAGGCTGCTTCATGCTTCTCCCCCCATTCGAACTTATTATTCTTCTTCTTCAGGATATCATAAAATTCCTTGCATTTTTCCGAGGATCTTGAGATAAATCTGTTTAATGCTGCTACTCGTCCCGTCAGTCTTTGTACATCTTTCATATTGGAGGGTGACTTGATATCCAAGATGGCTTTGATCTGTTCTGGGATCGCTTCTATCCCTCTTTTAGTCACCATATATCCTAAAAACTTTCCTGTCCCCACTCCAAAATGACACTTAGTAGGATTTAGCTTCATGTTATATTGATCCAGGATATCAAATGCTCCCTTAATATCCTAGAGGTGATCCTCAGCCTTCTTAGATTTTACAACCATGTCATCGATGTATACCTCCATGGTGTCCCCCAGCTTTTCTTTGAACATCATGTTCACCAATCTTTGATACGTTGCACCTGCATTTTTCAAACCAAAAGGCATAGCAGTATAACAATAAATACCTGTTGGTGTCATGAAAGCAGTATCCTCCTGATCCGAGGGTTTCATTTAGATCTGCTGGAATCCTGAGGAGGCATCCATGAAGGTTAACATCTCGTGGCCAGCAGTAGCATCCACCATTGAATCAATATGAGGTAGAGGAAATGGGTCCTTGGGACAAGCCTTGTTCAAGTCTGTGTAATCTACACAGACTCTCCATTTCCCGTTTTTCTTTTACACTACAACTACATTCGCCAGCCATTTGGGAAATTTCACTTCCCTAATCATCTTGCACTTTAACAATCTTTCAACTACTTCCTGAATAATTGTGTTCCGTTCCAGAGCAAACTTCCTTTGTTTCTGTTGGACAGGCTTGAAAGACCTATCAATTCCAAGCTTGTGAGTTATAATATCTTTAGAGATACCTGTCATATCCTCGTGTTTCCACGCGAATGTTGACATCCTGCATTTCAAAAAGTTAGTCAATTGATTTTCAGTATCCTGAGGGATATTGGTTCCTATGAGCACCGAGATATCTGGATTATCTTGATCCAGGATAATTTTCTTTACATCCTGCTCTGATGCCTCCATGATATCTTGGGCTCGCATCTTTAATTGCTATGCTGCATTAGGCTTTGTCGAGGATTTCATCGAAGAAGAATAACACTCATTTGCCTCCTGCTGATCACTTTCCACCTTGACTACTCCCTAAGGGGTAGGGATCTTGATGAATTGATGATAGGTTGACGTCACAACTTTCATATCATGGATCCAGGGCCTACCTAATGTAATATTATAGCAGGATAAGGAGTCCATGACACAAAAGCGCTGCATTGAGTTGACCCCTTCAACATACAGAGGTAACTTTATCTCTCCCACAGTATTCCTGGCTTCTCCACTGAATCCAAGAAGCACAGTGGATTTCGAAGTAATATCCATCGGGGATACGTTCATCCTCTTCAACGTCTCCAGCTGAATTATGTTGACGGAGCTGCCATTATCCACCAGTATCCTGCACACAAAATGGTTAGCAACATATAAAGTTATTACCAAAGCATCATGGTGAGGATCCTGGACAGTATCCATGTCATCACTATCAAACGTGATCACTTTATCAGTCATGAGGGTTGACATCTTGGTTGGGTTATCTCCACTCTCTGCCTTGGCCTCCTTCGCGTGCCTTTTTTCCGCATAATATGATGTCCCGCAAATGTCGGATCCTCCTGAAATGAAGTTAATTATCTTGGCCTCCGCAGGAGGTGACGCCGCTCACTCAGGATCCTTCTCAGTATCCTGACCCTTATTCTTCTTTCTTCCCAGGAGGTCCTTCAGATATCCCTTACTCAAGAGATAGCTTATTTCTTTCCTTAGAGCAATGCAATCCTCAGTAACATGTCTGAAATCCTCGTGGAAGGAACACCATTTGGACTTATCCTTCCAATCTGCTTTTTGTTGATTCTTCCAGGGCCACCTAGCTTTGTCTCCTAAACCCTGCATATCATACATCAGTTCAGGTATATTAACAGAAAAACAATATTCTGACAACTCAGGATATTCCTCAGGATCCTCGTCTTCAACAGCATTCACTTTTTTGCTATCATTCCTGCCATATGGCTTAGAGCGATATGGTTTATACGAGGATTATGATTTCCTGTTGGTCGACTCATAGGTTGTGGATGAATTCATCCTCTCTTGGATCTTTTTGTCATCCTCCTATCGAATATATCTTAAAGCCCTGTTCCGAGCTTCATCGAGGTTCCTGCAGGGATTCATTACAAGATCCTGGTAAAATTGAGAATCTTTCTGTAATCCCATCTTGAAAGCCTGCACAGCTATTGCAACATCAAGATGCGGGATATCTAAGGATTCCCGGTTAAACTTGTTCACATAATCTCTCAAGGATTCCTGAGGTCCTTGAGTTATCCTGTAGAGATCATTGGTTAGTTTTTCAAAACTTTGACTACAAGAAAATTGACTATTAAATAAATTGACTAAATGAGCAAACGATGTAATTGAATGAGGAGGAACGTTTAAGAGCCATTTTAAGGCCGATCCTGTTAAGGTAGAACCAAAAACCTTGCATAGGCATGCTTCCTTGAGATCCGGAGGGATAGGGTTGATCTATCGTTTCCCTATATTGGGAAATATGCTCTTAAGGTTCCGTAGTTCCGTCATAGAGCTTCATGTTTGGGGTCTGAAATCTTTTTGGGATTTCAGCATCACAAATAGGATATGCAAACCGAGATATCTTGTGGCTATCCTAGGATACTTCTGGGATTGGCTGGACCACTCCAGATGCACTGGATATCATGTCCTTTAACTTTTGAAGCTCCCTGGAAAGTGCTGATGTCATACCTGCATCCTGCAAAGATCCAATACCATTAGTAGCAAGAGTATTATTATTATTAGATACATTACCAGTCTGAGGATTCTGGTCATATCCTGAAGCATATCTTGAGCTTTTCACAGTTGACACCCTGACCGAAGAGGGTATCTTAGGAGTATGATTCTGAGAATGGCTAGGCACAATATTTCCCCTGTTATCCTTAGTATATACTGCAGAACTGAAGTTTAAAGCTCTAGGTTGCAAGGGAGTGACAGTATCCTCAGCGGGCCTGCTTGAGCTGGATTTCAAGAGTTGTATCTCTCTCATCAGCATTTGGTTGGTCTCCTGCTGTTGCCTAATATGTTCCTGTACACTACCAAATAAAGTTAGAATTTCTTCATTAGAGGCCAAAACAGGACCAGATCCCTGAATATCGCGAGCGGTGATAACATCCCGAGCCACATGAATTTCAGTTCCTTGTGAAGAGGCTTGCGTTCTCGGAGGAAGTGGTGGAAGCACCGAACCAATTGTTGCAGAGGTTGTAGCAGACACGGTGGAAGAGCTCATGTTTGATCTCGAGGCCATTGAAAATAGTGTAGAAAAAGTTTTGAAAATAGAAAACCAACTAATGATTTTGCAAAAGCTTTTAGTAGAAATAGCACCACTTGCCCCACGGTGGGTGCCAAATTGTTTTGGTAAAAAATTACAGAAGCAGTTAAGTGATCAAATTAGTTAAGTGAGGTAGTGTGCTAAGAATGTGTATTGAAAATATGCTAAATTAGTTGTTCACAAAAAAACAGTTTTCAGGATACGGCTCAGGATATCGAGCTGTATCTATAATCAAACAACGAGCAAAAATGTAAAGGGTGACGCGGGATGTACGAGGAAAGCCCTTGATCAATCTAGATCTCCGGCACAAAACCTCAGGAGCTGACAATTACAGCTGCCTTGTTCTTCTTATTACTTCAAACGTCAGGATACAGTGCAGGATATGATGCGGATCGACTAAGTGATACAATGCAATTCGAATACAAGTGTAAGTGTGTAGTGAGTGTTTGCAGCTAGAGAGAAAGAGTGTATGAGAGATTGTGTGTGTTCTTATCTGATCCGATCATTCCTATTTATAGTAAAACAAAACTAACTAACTAGCCTATAAATCCGGGATATATCGAATATTCTCTATGTGAACGTTGTAGTCCACGTCTTCCGGCTTCAACATCCATATTTCAACAGATTTGCCTGAGTCTCAAGGAGATGAAGTCCACTTGAACGTTATAGAGTTGTTCCAATAATCTGCATGTGAGTTAATTAGTTACTACCAGGATATTGTATCAGGATGTTACCAATATCCTGATCCGGTATCCTGGCCACAACAAAAGAAACATAGTCATTATATTAGTCAGGATATATGAGTAGAAAATCACCCATAACAGGTAGGATATAGGATCCTTAGGATAGAACTGTAGGAACTTAAATTTTTTCTTTATGAGGATAACTGACCGTGTCTTATTTGTTTATACAGTGAGCAATTTCTCTTCCCTGGCTGAACAACCAGGAACTGAGCAAAGATTAGCAGCATTTTGGGCCCTGGATTCCACTGTCAGGACACTCAAACCGAAGGTTAAAGATCTAGCTGAAGCATCATCCACGTTGTTAACCATGTCAAGTAAGTATTAATATGTTTTAAAATGTTTAAAGAATGTAATAAAGTTAAGGATCATGGATACTTATCTTTCTGTTGTCTGAATAGGTGCTTAGAAATCTGCTTCCAAATTTGATCTTGGTGACATCGATAGCATGATATCTCCTCACTCACTCAAGAAGGAGCTGACCAAAGGCCCAAGCCAATCGGAGCCAAAAACGATATTAACCCGTGCTAGGACCAGTTCCAGGAGGAAGAAGCCAGCTGATAACTCTGAGGATGCCTTCCAGATTGAACGTCACTTCCATGAAATCATCACCGAGGTAAGGATCCTGGATCCTCATAAGTATTTTGTTTTTCTGCCGCTAAGGATCACTGATCCTGAACTCCTATTCTTGTAACCTATAGGGATTTGTCCGCATCCAAGCTCTTCAAGAGAGGGACCTGGCCGAAGCAGAGGAGAAGCTCGCTGATCTTCGTAAAATAGCAACAACCAAGGACAAAAAAACTGGCCCAACTGGAGAAGGAGAAGAATCTCCTGGACGAGCAGCTCATGTTTGTAGCGATCGGGATCCACGAAGCACAGGTAAAAGCAACTGAGAATGCTAAGGTTTGTTCCGCCTACACCGTTCTCCAGGCTAGGATTAAAATGGCTAAAGAAGCTATGGATCCGGCGTTTGATCGCTCGGCTTGGAATGTAGATGGATGGAAGATGGCTCTCCTCAACCTTGGTGGTGAAGCTGAAGAGGATCAGGTCTTGACACTGGAGGTAGGGACAAGTGAAGCCAAGGAGCCAAAGGGTGGTGCTGGTAGTGAAGCTAGTGGTGATGCTGAAGCGGTTGGTGATGCTACGATAATGGGCGATGATGGATGTTGATGCCTAGGCCATACCCCATTTTTTTATACTTTTTTATGGTTGTTGATGTGTGAAAACTCGTAATTTCAAGTCTTTTCTGTATACTGTATACTGATTCCTTTTCATGTTGTGCGTTACGTTGTAACTTGCGAGTACGTTATACGTTTAATTAAAAGTGTTTGATTATACTGAATGATTGAGTGTTAGTAGGATATCATATGTAATGCGTGTTTTAAACCTTATCACACAAACTCTCGGGTCGCACACCACCCCACGACCGCACACTCTTGTGGTGTTAGTCTCGGCCCAAACCAAAAACAAACCCATCCCCAAATCAGCCCAAACCAACCCAACCCCAACCCCTTTACGACCCAATAACCAAACCGCCCCACCTCCTCTTTTATTTTATAAGTTTACGTATATGTTGTTGTGCATGAGAAAGATTAGAACAAAAAAACCCTAAACTCCTTCTTGTGGAGTGCGACGGCAGCACACACAAACACCTCCCCCCCTTCATCAATCCCTCATCTCTTCCTCTCTCTAGTTCCCTCATCTCTCCTCAAGGTTAGTATTCTTGGTGGTTTTCGGTTTACGATGTTTTGTGTTTATGTGGCTGTGTTTTTTAGTTGATTGTGATATAGATATTCATCGGATTTATGATTAGTCTCGAATGGCATGTTATTGTTTTATATGATCGATTATGCATGAATACTCACGTGGATAGAAATTATGGTTTAGTGTTTGACGATTATTTGACAAACCTTGATGAGTGCTCACTGATTTATTGGGTAAGGGAATTGTATGACCTGCAAATATGGTGTTATAGGTTGTATGATCACATGATTCGCAAAAAGAACGATTGAAATTGTATGGGATTGTTTTAAGCTGAAACAGATTCTGTCCTAAATTCTGCAGGCAACTTTCATTGGCTGTAACCGGATCTTAACAAAATGAAAAATTTATTTTCTGAAGTCTAAGACGTACTATTACGAAATACGATTCCAATGGCACTGGAATCATATTTTTGGACGTCGTTTACTACTTTAAATGCTTTATTCCGTTTCAGTGCGCAAAGCTGTAGAATTCTGCAGAAAATGCAGCTTATGTTTTCTGTTATATCTGAAAGAATATTATTAACTGGGTTGTGTTATTTGTGCAGCAGATGGCCTTAGGTGTCAGCATGAATCTCCAACTGGAATTTCGTCAATCGGACTTACGATGAATTTTAAATGAATTTTTTCGTAGACTGCAGTCAGAAAGTGACGAATCTGATTGCCGCCAGCTAAATGATTTTTATAAAATAATTGTTAATGAATTGGATCCGGAGATTTTTACACAACAATATTTGGACCGTTTAGAACATTCTGAAAAATTTTGGGAATTTTTGGAACCAGTTAACTATATTATTAAAAAACCCGAAAACAGCCCAGTTTTAGATGTTAAAGCTGAAACAATATAAGGGGTGATTTGCGTGTCTAAATGTCAGTTATGTTATCAGATAATGATCCGACTTGTTATATGTCAATGAAAGTGTTATGTGAAATACGTATGCTTGCTCTTGAGTAGTTATAGGTGGAATGTATGTAAGGGCGTGAACCGTTAAAATGAGTGCATATTATGAGGTAGATGCATGTAGGAACTTTGTGCTTTATTTGAAATCACTAATAAACTAAATGGTAATCATACTAGGACGTAATTGACCAACCTTGACTGTTAGCTATTTTTAGGAGTCCAACAGAGCAACCAAAGGTGAGTTCACACTTTCCTCAAAGCATGGGATTCCCGTGGTTTGGGAATGGGTTAAGTAAGGATTCCCAGTGGTTAGGGAATGGGTTAATTAACAACAATCCCCCTTAAGTTTGATGCAACCTGCGTATTCTCCTTGGGTAGAATATGTACCTCGGTCCTCCTTGGGTAGGACAACCATAAACTTACTAGACAAAACTGTATCTGAAGTCCCTCATTTTTATATCGACTTAATCGTCGGGCCATTGGCGAACGGGTCATAAGTTAAATAGCGCTATTGGGTCTGACAAGCCTCACACCGTGCCACAGAGGATGGGAGTGGAGTAATGTACTTGGGCACTAGTCAATGATTATAGACATTGACGCATGGCACATAAACATGACCTAAGTCAGTAGTCGATATGGTAACGGGTCTAGTGGTTTACAACATGGGGTAGCCCCCACAGTGTATGGTTATGTTAACGTGGAACTGGGTAACTTTTGGTTTTCGAAACAACTTAACAACCTATTGGTTTTAGAACAACGCTAAAACAGACAACCAAGTGTGAACTCACCAACCTTTTTGTTGACATGTTACCACATGCTTTGCATGTCGTTAGGTTATTTGCTGGAGCTTGTATGGGAAAGGAGTCGTTGTGGGACATGAACCGCTGTGTGTTCATGATAAACTTAAAAAACGTTTAACGTATATTTTGGTTTTTGAACTTGTGCTTCCGCTGACTTTTTAAATTTGGTTTTGAACTTGGGTTTGGTGAACTTTAAAAAGTTTAGCTGCATTGGTTTTACTTTACTTTGTTTAATGTTAATTATGATTGTTGGTATGATCCTGGTCAGTCACACGAATCGCAGTAATACTCCGCTTGTGGATTTTGAGGGTGGGACAAATTGGTATCAGAGCCATTGGTTATAGTGAACTTGGTTTTAAAAGGGAGAAATCTTTTTGACAAAAACCAGACTATAACCTGTTTAGTGCACGACGATCCACAACGACACTTCGTTGCACGTGCAAGGCTCAACACTACAGATGGTATGAATTATGTTATGTAGCTTACTTACTAGTTTGCATTTGCATGGTGGGATTCTTATGGTGTACTCACTTAACATTGTAGCATGTTACTCTTATTATCCCCCGTGTGCTCACTTTGACACTCCACTGTTTATGTGAAACCCTGTGTGCTTACCCTTTTATGTCATTCTTTTTTCACCCTTCTGCGTCAACATTTTCTTTTAGTACGTTGTGAGTGTGTATTCTTTTGTTTAACTTGCGTTATGTCATTAACTCGACATGCATGTCTGCACCGTCCGCATCATTCGACTAGTCCTAGGCGCCTGGGAAGGCACCCGCTGCTACTCACTCACCCCTGCGTCAGGTGGAGACGCATGCGGGGAGGGGAGTCGTCCTCCCGACCTACGCATGCACTGCCGGTTAACCCGCTCAGTGTCCAAGCCTAGTCTGCTGTGATTAAGGCTCTTCGGGATTATAACCAGATTTTGATAGAACAAAACCAAGTCTTAATGGAACAAAATCAGAATTTGCTGAAACAGATTTCTACCCTAGATGGGCGAGTGGAAGCTCAGTAGGAGCAGATACAAGAACTCTATAGGAGAACTAATGATTTGAAGACAGAAGCCTTAAAGGGGCGCGAGGTGCAAGGTTTTATAATGGGAGACACACGGGTGGATAAAGAAAGACTTGACTCGCATGCCGAGAGGCTTGTTATGATGAATTGGAGGATCCAACAGTTGGAGGAGGCCCAAATGCTACCTGCACCTGCACCAGAGCCAGCCCCGGCACCTCCCGAGCCGGATGAGGAAGGGTCTGATGAAGTACCGGAAGAGGTTCCGGAGGAAGAGCAGGAAGAGGAGGAAGAAGAGCCGGAGGAGGTCCCGGATAATGACGGAGATGATAATGATGGTGATGACCTCGGGGATGGAGACGTGGACGACTGACCCATCTTCCACTTGTTTATTTAATTATTTCGTTCTTTTGTTTCGTATAAACAATCGTGGTGATTAAAACTATTGCGAATATTCGTTGTAGCGACTTTTATGGTTTAATTTGAATGGATTTCTTTTATTTTATTGTTTTAAAGATATTTCTCGTGTTGAGTTGTTACCTTACCACTTTTCCCCTTACACTACAAGAGTCGCATTTTGATTCTATGATAGTTTATCTTAATTATGTGAAACCTTTTCGCTAGCCGTTGTACCGACCTGTGCTTGTTGATAAATGCAATGCCTAATTCCGACTATTGACTTAGACAAAACCATCACCCCTTTACCACAGTGACACTACGTCCTCGCTTCTCCATGCAGAGACACTAATACGAGCTCACTCTAGTTTAGAGAATTTGGAAGGCTCGACTTTCGATCATTGGTGATCACTTCTTGAAACCCTGAGGATGGTGATGTATTGTTGATACGATCATACCCTCTTGAACATGATTTCGCGTCCTTTCCTTGAAACCTCTTGACCACACAGGCATATTTCAGATTCCTTCACAAGACTTAAGGAAACTCCCCCGAACTTGATTGCTTACCGACTCGATAAATCGCAAACTCATCTAAGTTCATGGATCAAGGTGAACTATTCCACCTTTGCATGTGGGCGAGCCCAACAACTTTGACGGAAGTTTCAGCAAACCTTAACACTACAAACTTGTGCGACAACCATTCTTCTCTGGTTAATTCTTGTTATGCTTAATATACAAGCGTGGCACCTATATTCGACAAACGGCGTTCTTCATTTTAACTTTATGCAACTTGTGTACGACTAGCTATACCCTCGATGACAGGTAAACCCCTACTACGGATTCTTAAACGCCTACGCATCGATTGCGACTACCCTTTTGCATATTTCCACATCCAGTCACGATAAACTTCTCGAATCCCATGATCCTCATCCTAACAACTTTCTTCACGAACTCTCGTTTGGAGGAGTTACTCTCTACGAACGTTACTCGAGGAGCAATGGGCCATGAATATCACAGATATGATGATATCACAAGCACTGTCCTTGGAACTCGGTACGAATGATATAGATTATCAGTCATGGCATTCAAATTTAGCCTACCTTAACGGATATGCCACTTGTTTTCTTTAACGACATCTGAACCTACTCCAAGAACTAGTAGGAATCTGAACGATTCCTACACTTTACCACGTAGCCCCTACAACACAAACAACCTTATGTTTAGTTTCCAACGAATGACTTTTGACGTTGCGAAGCCATTTTTCTTGACCATATGCACAGACCCTCGCAACTCTAACTCGAAAGATTGCTTAGGAATCCGCATTTCAACAATTGAAGGTGAAACTTTGTAGCACCCTCATTTCTTTCGTTACCGGAAGGCCCAGAAGACGATGTTGTGTATTGTGACGCATCAATCCAAGGACTTAGTTGTGTGTTGATGCAACGTGAGAAAGCCATTGCTTACGCATCACGCCAACTCAAGCCTCACGAAAAGAACTACACTACCCATTATTTAGAGTTGGGAGCTGTAGTGTTTGCACTCAAGATATGGAGACAATACTTGTACGGTACCAAGTGCACCATCTACACCGATCACAGGAGTCTCCAGCATATCTTGGATCAGAAGGAGTTGAACATGCGACATCATCGATGGGTCGAACTCCTTAACGACTACGAATGCGCAATCAAGTATCATCCGGGCAAGGCCAGCATTACGGCTGATGCCCTCAGTCGTAAGGAAACCAAACCTAAGCGTGTACGTGCATTACAGCTTACTATTCACTCTAGCCTTCCTACCCAAATCTGTGATGCTCAAGTTATAACATTGGAGGAAGAGAATCCTAAAGCTGAGTCCCTGAGGGGTATGGAAAGGCGACTTGAACTCAGGGAAGACGGTACTTACTAGTTTGTAGATCGTGTACGGGTCCCCTTCTATGGGAACTTAGGAGAGCTTGTGATGGACGAAGCGCACAAGTCTTGTTACTCGGTGCATCCTGGTTCTGACAAGATGTACCAAGATTTCAACACTTTGTACTGGTGACCCCACACGAAGGCTAACATCGCAACCTGTGTTAGTAAATGCTTGACCTATGCTAGGGTTAAGGTGGAATACCAGGAGCCATCAGAATCACTACAATAACCCTAGATTCCCACATGGAAATGGGAGCAGATTTCCATGGATTTTGTCATTGGCTTACCTGGATCTCGGCGAGGAAACGATATCATTTGGGTGATTGTGGATCGACTGACCAAGTCTGCACGCTTCCCATAAATCATGGAAGCTGATAAGTTTTTTCTACACTCGCAGATATCTACTTGAAAGAAGTGGTTGCTAGGCACAGAGTGTCAACCTCTATCATTACCGATCGTGGCCTGTGCTTTGCATCTGATTTGTGGCAGGCGATACACAAATCCTTTTTGCTCATGTCTAGACATGAGCACAACGTATCACCCTCAGACGGATGGGCAGACTGAACCCACCATCCAGTCTCTAGAAGACATGCTTCGAGCATGTGTGATCGACTTTGGTAATGGATAGGAAGGCATCTACCTTTAGTGGGGTTTTCATACAAAAATAGTACCGCACCAGCACCAAGGCTACTCCGTTCGAGGCTTTGTATGGCCAGAAATGCCGACCACCTCAATGCTGGGCAGAAGTTGGCGACAGCCAAATTACCGGCCCAGAACTCGTTCTCGACACAACGGAAAAGATTGCCCAAATCCGACAACGAACGGCGACAGTTCGTGACCGTCAGATAAGCTATGCTGATAAGCGTAGGAAACCGCTCAGGTTCCAGGTTGGGGATCGAGTGCTACTTAAAGTCTCACCTTGGAAAGGTGTGGTTTGCTTTGGCAAACGGGGCAAGCTTAATCCGTGGTATGTAGGACCTTTCGAAATCACTAAGAAAATCGGCAAGGTGGCGTACAGATTGAATCTGCCCGAAGAGCTCAGTGGTGTTCACAACGTCTTTCACGTGTCAAATCTGAAGAAGTGTCTGTCAGATGAGACCCTCACCGTTCCTTTCAAGGAACTCATTATCGACGAACAGTTGTGTTTCGTCGAGGAATCGGTGGGAATCATGGATCGAGAATTCAAAGCCCACAAACGAAGTATGATACCTATTGTTCGAGTTCGTTGGAACTCACGTCGTGGCCTAGAGTTTACCTGGGAATGAGAAGACCAAATGAAACACAAGTATCCTCAGTTGTTTAAGAAAAAAGAGTCCAATAGTGGAGCTACTACTGAATTTCGGGACGAAATTCCAAATCAACGGCGGGGGTGATGAGATACCCCAAGAAAACGCTCAACAAAACTAGCTTCCTCAGTGACTATGTGCTAAATTTCGGGACGAAATTTCTTTCAACTTGGGGATGCTGTGACAACTTGTAATTTCAAGTCTTTTCTGTATACTGATTCCTTTTCACGTTGTGTGTTACGTTGTAACTTACGAGTACGTTATACGTTCAATTAAAAGTGTTTGATTATACTGAATGATTGAGTGTTAGTAGGATATCATATGTAATGCGTGTTTTAAATCTTATCGCACAAACTCTCGGGTCGCACACCACCCCACGACCGCACACTCTTGTGGTGTTAGTCTCAGCCCAAACTAAAAACAAACCCATCCCCAATTCGGCCCAAACCAACCCAACCCCAACCTCTTTACGACCCAATAACCAAACCGCCCCACCTCCTCTTTTATTTTATAAGTTTACGTATTTGTTGTTGTGCATGAGAAATATTAGAACAAAAAAAACTCTAAACTCCTTCTTGTGGAGTGCGACGGCAGCAGAAACAAACACCCCCCCCCCCCACGTTCATCGATCCCTTCCTCTCTCTAGTTCCCTCATCTCTCCTCAGGGTTAGTATTCTTGGTAGTTTTCGGTTTACGATGTTTTGTGTTTATGTGGCTGTGTTTTTTAGTTGATTATGATATAGATATTCATTGGATTTCATGATTAGTCTCGAATGGCATGTTACGGTTTTATATGATCGATTATGCATGAATACTCACGTGGATAGAAATTAGGGTTTAGTGTTTGACGGTTATTTGACAAACCGTGATGAGTGTTCACTGATTTATTGGGTAAGGGACTTGTATGACCTGAAAATATGGTGTTATAGGGTTGTATGATCACATGATTCGCTAAGAAGAACGATTGAAATTGTATAGGATTGTTTTAAGCTGAAACAGATTCTGTCTTAAATTCTGCAGCCAACTTTCATTGGCTGTAACCAGATCTTAACAAAACAAAAAAAATTATTTTCTGAAGTCTAAGACATGCTATTACAAAATACGATTCCAATGGAACTGAATCATAATTTTTGGACGCTGTTTACTACTTTAAATTATTTATTCCGTTTCAGTGCGCAAAGCTACAGAATTCTGCAGAAAATGCAACTTATGTTTTCCGTCATATCTGAACGAATATTCTGAACTGGGTTGTGATATATGTGCAGCAGATGGCGTTAGGTGTCATCATGAATCTCCAACTGGAATTTCGTCAATTGGACTTACGATGAATTTTTAAATGAATTTTTCCGTAGACTGCAGTCAGAAAGTGACGAATCTGATTGCAGCCTGCTAAATGATTTTTATAAAATAATTGTTAATGAATTAGATCACGAGATTTTTACACAATAATATTTGGACCGTTTAGAACATTTTGTAAGATTTTGGGAATTTTTGGAACAAGTTAACTATTTTATTAAAATACCCGAAAACAGCTCAGTTTTGGATGTTAAAGCTGAAACAATATAAGGGGTGATTTGTGTGTCTAAATGTCAGTTATGTTATCTGATAATGATCCAACTTGTTATATGTCAATGAAAGTGTTATGTGAAATATCGTATGCTTGCTCTTGAGTAGTTAAAAGGTGGAATGTATGTAAGGGCGTGAACTGTTAAAGTGAGTGCATGTTATGTGGTAGATGCGTGTAGGAACTTTGTGCTTTATTTGAAATCACTAATAAACTAAATGGTAATCATACTAGGACGTGATTGACCAACCTTGACTGTTAGCTATTTTTAAGAGTCTAACCGAGCAACCAAAGATGAGTTCACACTTTCGTCAAAGCATGGGATTCCCGGTGGTTTGGGAATGGGTTAAGTAAGGATTCTTAGTGGTTAGGGAATGGGTTAAATAACAAAAATCCCCCTTAGGTGGGATACATCCTACGTATTCTCCTTGGATAGAATACCTACCTCGGTCCTCCTTGGGTAGGACAATCTTAAACTTACTAGATAAAACTCTATCTGAAGTCCCTCATTTTTATATCGACTTAATCGTCGGGCCATTGGCGAACGGGTCATTAGTTAAATGGCGCTATTAGGTCTGCCAAGTCTCACACCGTGCCGCAGAGGCAGGAGTGGACTAAAGTACTTAGGCATTAGTCAATAATGATAAACATTGACGCAGCGCACATAAACATGACTTGAGTCAGTAGTCAATATGGTAACGGTTCTAGTAGTTTACAACATGGGGTAGCCCCCACGGTGTATGGTTATGGGAACATGGAACTGGGTAACTTTTGGTTTTCGAAACAACTTAACAACCTATGATTTTTAGAACAATGCTAAAATAGACAACCAATTGTGAACTCGCCAACCTTTTTGTTGACACGTTACCACATGCGTTGCAGGTCGTTAGGTTATTTGCTGGAGCTTGCATGGGAAAGGAGTCGTTGTGGGACATGAACCACTGTGTGTTCATGATAAACTTAAAAAATGTTCAACGTATATTTTGGTTTCTGAACTTGTGCTTCCGCTGACTTTTTAAATTTGGTTTTGGACTTGGGTTTAGTGAACTTTAAAACGTTTAGCTGCATTGGTTTTACTTTACCTTATTTAATGTTTACTATGATTGGTGGTATAATCCTGGTAAGTCACACGCCTCGCAGTAATACTCCGCTTGTGGATTTTGAGGTTGTGACATGATGTTTTTTATTCTGAACAATGGGTCTGTAATAACACTAAACAATAGCTCTTAGGATTAAGGATCACTGATCCTTTAGACAATAGGTAGGATAACAAAAGGTGGAGGGATCCTATGTTTAGGGGATGAAGCCTTTGTTATCCTGCCATTTTAATTTCCTGCACTTTAATTTCTACATAAACACTTTAACTGTTAGATAGCCCTATCCGGTCTAGGTGGGATGGTCCACGGTTTGCTAGGGAAATCCAGGCCGGATGATTTTGGTATATAATGAATGGGTTTAAATAATATTAAACTTTTGGCTATGTTCGTTGTTATACCTTTATCCTTAAAGTTTCTCTTATTATTATGCTTGTCTTTCCATATTCAAATGTATTATCATCAATTATTTGTAGAATCATAAGTTGTTAAAAGTTTGATGATGTTAAGTTTAGTAGAAAACATCAATTGTTTCAATGAATATGGATCATAAATCCTTAACCGGAAAGGATAAAAAGTAATTTGTAACATAAACAAAGTTAAGGATAAAACATACCAGAGAATCCAAGTTAGGATTCTATATCCTTACAAGTCATTCCTCCATACAAATTATGAAAATTTGTTAAAGTTTTAAGGATCGAGGATCCTTATTGTCAGAACTTGCAAACCTTTAAAGCTCCAAGATCCTGTAAGAAAAATGAACTTGGGACTAAGCCAAATAATTTGGGGATAAACCCATAACAACTAGGTACAAGCCCAAATAACTGGGGACAAGCCCAAATAAACGGGTGTAATCTGGGGTCTGGCCCAAACTGGCGACTTTCCCAATGTATGTGACATGAAAATGCCAAAACCTTAGTTAACGTGAGAACGCCAGAAACCTTAGAATAACGGATGTATGTTATGTCTACCATTATACTTGAGATCCTACATATGGCCAACAACAATGAAATTCTCAGCCACTAAGCGTGTACTGGTCCTATTGCCTCGAACCATACTTGGATAAACGTGCGCTACTGGCGGGGTGTCAAAACCCAATTGGTGTGAAAGGTGAAAACCTTTAAACCTTAGAAGGTATAAGATACCTTTGCTGGGGACAAGCCCAAAAACTAGGAATAAACCCAAAAACTTTGGAGAGTTGGCAAACCACTTTACAGCTCAGTCCAGTGGGCCCGGTGGGGAGTATCGTGACGTAAGATTGGTATCGTCATACTCAAACACACACAGAATAGCACAACTGAAGTCTTGGAATATAAAATATTATAACAAACTCAGTTGTCTGAAAATGCCAACGTAATAATTACAGACAAGCTTGTAATATTAATTCCATAGGCGGATCATTCTAAAATGAACAAAATGAAGTTTAGTAGACTTTAGGGCATCCTAAGGATTTGCAAGATCCTTTATTGACACCAAGCAGCTCCCAGCCTATTTGCGTATAGTACCTGTGACTTACTCTTTTGAAAATACGTCAGTTTACACTGGTAAATACAATTAACCGACCCATTTGAAAATGTTTAAGAAAATTGGTTTAGGTGCACAAGGCACGGAAATCTTTTATAACTTGGGACAATTATGTTTGTAATCTTATATACAGATTTACATGTTTGTCATACATATGGGGCCCGGTATAGAAGCCAGGATATGATTAACCGATACACCACTTATAAAAGCCACGAAGGAGTTATCCCCAACCATGTAGGTATATATTTTCATTTTTGGCATCTGTCGGGTGTATGCCTACACACTGTGCTTAAGTTGTGGCCATTTGCAATTAAATGAGCCAAGGATTTCCAAGACATGGTCGCATTAACCCCAAATGTTTATGTTATCAAACAATACGGATTAAAACGGGTTAAGCGGATTTATTAGTCACAATCCGACCAAGTGATCCCATACCCGACCAAGCGGTAATAATTTACCGTATCCCAAGCCCGTATAAGGGAAAATAAGTTAAAGTATTTACCTGAGCTAATACTCGATTCGCATCAACGTTTAAATAACTCAGTCGTGTAATTCACTAGTTAAGTGTAGATAGCTTTTACCGGGAGGCTCTAGTCTGGAATGATGGTAATATATAACCAATTTAGATTGCTAACGGGTCCTATTTAAGTCGTAGACTTAGACCGACTAGCTTAAAGTATTAAAAACGGTATGATACGTTCGATTAAGCGATGACAGGAATAGAATGTAATTTAGACCCAGCAATTAAGAAGACTTGTATAATATGGGTAAACTAAATACATTGTGGATTTTGAAGTAGAAATGATAAGGTTAAACCCGTTTCGGCAAACTTACGTAAACTAGTTACGTAAGTCTAGCCGTACGCGTATAACCGATAACGAGTAACCAGATGACTCATGAACAAGTTCCATATGCCAATATACTTTAAACAAGCTATAATATCAGTAGGATATCAACTTGTATGCCCGTTAAGGTTTTAAAATCGAACTATTCCTCATAAGGGCATTTTGGTCATTTTACGACGTATAAAAGGAACTTGCGTACAATCTGATGTTACGACCATAAAAATTCTGTGAAAACACCTTATTTATGATATAATATCGTAAGATATCAAACATATGTGCGTTTTATAGTTTAAGACCAAACTATGCTCCATAGGGGCATTTTGGTAATTTTACACATAATTTTGAAAGCTAATTTGGGAATATGAGTTTATAACATGTACCTACTATAAAAACATTTTAAATGAGTTATAAAATCAGTAAGTAACAAGTCTTGGTTACTAGATATGGTTTAAAACCATACTACGTGCCGAAATGGCGTTAAAATCATTAAATGACGATATGTGCGACGTTTAAGGACAACTGATGTTATGACCAGGTTTATATGATCCAAATATGTTAATTAATATAACATATCAGTGTTCAAAAGGTTTTGTATGAAAATTATGCTTTAAAGACATAATTTAAGAACGTAAGTGTAAACTCAGTTTGTAAACTGAATAGACATCCCAAATTATCCTAATTATGATATTACATCAGTAGGCAATGATTTTTGTATGAGAAATTATGCTTAAAACCGATCTACGGCCTAAAGGTTATTGCAAACTTAAAGCACAATTTACGAAATTATATGCAAACTCAGTTTGTGGTCAGATTTGTAACATCAAGATATGTTAAACATGTTAATATACCAGTACCTAAATCATTTGCAAGCTTATTGGTGTCTAAAACATTATTTTGGCTAAAAAGGGCATAATGGTCAAAGTATGGCATAATTACGGTAACTTGCATAAAACTCATATTACTATAAAGATCATGTAATATAACCTCAAAGGGTTATGCTACATCATATTACGATCATAACGGAACTTAAAATCAATAGCATACTGTCACACCCTAACCACGTAAAACAACAAATCGTGGTGGAAACTTCGGGGAGTGTTGTAACAGAATTATTGTTTCACAACCATGGAATACAAAAGAGTTTTGTTTTATTTATTCGATAAGTAATTTATATTGTTTTAACACAAAACAAACGAGTTACATATCGACTACCGCTGTTATTATGTCACTAAGGCCTCGTCCAGATCCTATGTGACTCATGCTTCCTAGTAATCATCATCAAGCAACATCACCTGAAACATATGTAAAAACAAAGTCAGCAAAGAAATGCTGGCTAGCACATAGGTTTTATAAGAGTGTCGGATTCATGGCTAGTTTACATGTTGCAATATCTTATTAAAAACCTTGTTTTGAAAAGTGTATAATATTGCAACGTAATTAACCAACTCAAATCAAGTGGGTTATAATTTTATAAAACCTCGTAGCCATGATTCTTAACCCAAAAACATTTGTTTTAGTACACCAAATTGTAAAACAATTCGTATTAACTCGTTTAATAAATCTCGTATGGTTTATATCCTTTCAAAAACATCGTTATGTGACATCGTTTCAAAATCGTTTACCCAAGTGAACTAAATACGCCACGGTATGTAATATGTTGAAAACACTTATATATAAGAAGTACCAGCGGCGTATCTACCATGTTTTCACCATATTACACCCGTCCCGTTATCTAAACACTTAACCAAAAACCAATCATTTATCCAACTCGTTTAATCTTGTTCAAATCGTTTCCAAATCGTTAACTCGTTTAAATCATCCCCGTTTTAATTGCGAAAACTATTTTTGGTCGTCTCGCTAATAACATTCAAACCTTCGTGACTCGATTATCTCGCTTCTCGCATTAACAAACCACCAAAGGTTAAGTTAATAATCAGATTCAGTCATTACCCACCTAACCCACACATAACGATGGGTGCAGTACGATAACGAGATTTGTCAGATCCTATGGTACCATAAACTAATACTGGTTGGCTTCATCAATGCTAATGAATGTCATTCGTTATATAACTACATCCAACAAGTTTGTTCACATTATCGAAATCGTTATTAGTTTAATATAAACCATCTTAGTCGTTTTTGAAACCACCGTTTAAATATCGAAATCGTTTTGATACATATGAATCACCCAAAAACAATTGAAAACAGTAAAATAGGGGAACTATGTACTCACATGAAGTGCAAAGTATCCTCAATAAATAGAACTTCAACAAACTCAAGTAAACTAGAGAAATCAAGCAGCACCTAGTAATTGAACCACTAGTCAAATAATCGACACCTAAATTGGAAGATCGGACAGAATGAGGTCTTGTAAACCAAATGGGTGTTGGAACTCATGTGTTATGGTTTAACAAAGCCTACATCCTAAATCAGAACCTAACCTAAGTGCTTTCGACCCATTGCGACCCATTAAGGTAGCTTACGCTATTTTAACGCGTCGTTCGCGCAAATGCGCGTTCGAGACATCTAACTAGTCCTATGACAAGTATTATATGCCTAAACATGTTTAAATATGTTGCATAATCAGTTATATGACAAAATTTTATGTTACATATGCTTAATTATCAATTATGCATGAAAAGGGCATTTTGGTCATTTACCTAAGGCATATAAACTACCTATCATACAACTAATTAAACCTAAGTGACCATAACATATAACCTCGGGAGGTTATTCCCTATACAACTATGGTCACTAAACATGCTTGGTCGGATCCTAATGATCGACCAAACGGGTCGAGTTCGAAAGTCTAAGCGGGTGTTTAGTCCGCTTGACTTACGACTCTACACAAGCAGTAAACTAAAAGTGACGAGCTAAACATGTTAAGACATGTTTAGTTTAGTTAGAAAACAGGTTTTGATATCAAAACAAACGGTTTTGATACCCAAGAGTAGTTTGGTTACAAAATACGCATAAATACGTATTTTGGCCGAAACTACGACTCGTCACTATGCTTAGTCAATGTGGTAATCAGTAGGTATAGTCACGAGGGACTATAACCATCGTGATTACGCTCACGTTGCAAAGTTCAACGGAACTTTGTGTTGACCATTGACTGGTCAAAGCTGAAAGTCAAACTCTGTTTGACTTTCATGCTTGAAATACAAGAACAAGCAAGAAGAGGACTTACAAAGGGTCCAAGAAGGTGTTTTGATTCAAAGTTACTAAGGTATGAGGTGTTAAAACCTCAACTTAGAGCAGAAGTTGAAATACAAGAACAAGCAAGAAGAGGACTTACAAAGGGTCCAAATGAGGAAGCTTTCTATTTATAGGAAGTTGAGATCAATAGGATCATTCCATGTGTTTAGAGGGTGTAATCTTGGCCATACATGTGGGTACATGGTATTAGAATACAATGGGGGTCGAAAAACCAGCTCAAGGTATTGCAAAAGTTATAAAAAAGACCCCCAAGTTCAATCCCATTGCTGAAAAATGCTGAGAAACAAGTTTGTGTCTTGATCAGGCCATGGCGTCGTGCCACGACAGAGACAGATGGTGGTGGAGCAGCGCCACCAGGTGCCAGTTCCAAAAATTTTGCCAAAATGGCAGAAATGGTCCCTGCACATGTTTAAGGCCTTTTTTGATGCGTTTAAACCCCGTTAACCCCATTTCAAGGCTCTAAAATGATGTTAAAGTATAGGGGACTCAAAACATGCTCAAAAATATCTCGGATGTCGGTTCGTTTGGTCGTACGGTTGCGTTATTCGGTTAATTACGACGGAAGTCGTAACAGACGCAAAAACGATCCAAATTAAGCGAGGAATGGAATTTTATCAAGCCAATAATTAAAATAAAATATTTTAATGATTACATAAATTTTTGGATGTCCGGATATATTCAGAACGTAAGACATGCGCGAAAATGCAAACTTATGCACTTTTTGACGCTTTTAGTCCCTATTGATCAATAAAGTTTATTTCAGCATACCAAACCCCTCAAAGCCTATTTCTAAGCTATATAAAGGATATTTAGGGTATGTTTAACTTATGATCAAGTTCCATAATGTTCGTTACTATACAAATCGGTATAGTTTCGTAGTTTGACACAACTAGTCCCTGCGATCGAACAAACTTGATTTTACCACACCAAACCATCCTAAACTTATTTCTAAGTTATGTGGAGGTTATTTAAGGTATGTTAAGCCTATGTCACTATTCCGTAGTGTTTGTTGCATTAAACTGACTGCGTTTACGCACCAGTTTGCGTATAACCTTCCAGAAAGCGATTTAAAGCTAGAAATCGGAATGGAATCAAATCAAATCGTAAAATCATCAAACAAAAATACACACATAATAACACCAAAACACATATAATAACACCAAAGCACATTGTTTTATTGGTAATTGACATTGTTTTATATTATACATCGATTACATAGCACAGTTGTCACAGTCTCCCCTACTTCAGGAAATTTCGTCCCGAAATTTTAACTAGAGTAAGCTTGTGAGAACAATTGCGGATATTTTGCCTTCATTTGGTCCTCACGTTCCCAAGTAAACTCTGGGCCACTTTTGGAATCCCAGCGAACCTTGACCAATAAAATCCGTTTATTCTTCAACTGTTTGAATGTACGGTCCACTATCTCCACAGGTTTCTCGACAAAGTGCATCATTTCATTGATTTGAATCTCGTCGAGAGGAATGTGAAGATCAGCATCAGCTAAACACTTTCGCAAATTGGACACGTGAAAAGTCGAATGAATATTTCCAAGCTCTGGAGGTAGCTCTAGTCGATAGGCAACCTTTCCAATTCTTTCAACAATCTAAAATGGTCCTACATATCGGGGTGCTAGTTTTCCTTTCTTTCCAAATCTCACCACTCACTTCCAAGGTGACACCTTGAGTAGGACACGATCTCTGACTTGAAATTCTAAGGGCTTGCGTCGCATATCCGTGTGACTCTTTTGACGGCTTCGAGCTGTCACAAGATTATCGCGAATTTTCTTGATTTTGTCTGTTGTTTCTAGAATGGAGCTCAGGTCCAGTAAGCTGAGCTTCACCGATCTCATTTCAACAGACAGGTGAATGATATTTTCGACCATAGAGAGCTTCGAATGGTGCCATATTAATACTAGCATGATGACTATTGTTGTAAGAGAACTCGATCAGTGGAAGATGAGAATCCCAATTACCACCAAAGTCTATCACGCATGCTCTAAGCATATCCTCCAAAGTTTGAATCGTTCTCTCAGATTGTCCATCTGTTTGGGGATGATAAGCAGTGCTTAGATTTAGTTGGGTTCCCAAAGCAGATTGCATGGTCTTCCAGAAATGAGATGAAAATCGAGCATCACGATCAGAAATGATATCCAAAGGAACACCATGTCGAGATGCTATCTCATCAACATAAATCTTTGCAAGTTTATCAGCAGATAGATCCTCGCGAATTGAAATAAAATCGATCGATAGCATTGTCCATCATAGAGTGTGTGAGTCATCGATCGATAGCATTGACAATCAAAGGCCATGTTTGCCTAAGTCTCTTACATCACTTGGTGAAGACAAGTGTCTAGTGTAATACTTTTTATTTTTAATCTTTTCGCACATTTTACTTAGTTATGTATTAATGACTTTAATAACTAGTTTCTTATGTTGAAGGTGATTCTTCCTTATCGTTTGTCCGTGGTGTCTTGGCATTATTTTACTGTCTATACAAAGTAAAAGATTTTCACCATTCATATCTCCACGGTCTATATGGAGGTATGTTGGCTACCTGGTCGGGGGTTAAGGGAACGGTGTGGTAAGAGTCTTGTCTTGTTCAGTGTATAGATCCTGCAAGGACCTGGGTCAAATTTAGTAGGACCTCCTTCAATACCCACCGGTATTGGATGGCGGGGGTCCAAACTCTTTGATCCCCTCATAAGTAAGCTACTATTAATACTAAAACCCGGCTACTTAGGACTGTATCCCTGTTGACTCAGACTACTTAGCCGAGGGTAACGTCACCTTCAAAAGAGGGGCCTACCATAATATGCATTAATAACTTAATTAATTATCTTTCAATAATCCGACCCTTTAGGATTGTATCCTTGCTGACTCAAACTACTGGGTTGAGGGTAACGTCACCTTCAAAAGAGGGGCCTACTACAATAACTAAGATAATCTCTTAAAAAGTGCAAAAGTGTGGAAATAATCAAAGGTTACACTATACACGAGTCGGAGCCAAGTGATTCATCTTGTCTATCTGTTTTTACTTTTATTTTATTTTTTCAGCATATTAGTTAGTTTTATTTTTCTAGTTTAAGAACCTTTTTCTAACTTTTGATTTGATTAGACGTTGAGGATATACAGGTACTAAAAGCTCTTGTGTCCTTGGACGACCTCGGTATCTTGCCAACACTATACAACGCTCACGATGGGTGCACTTGCCCATATGTGTGTTTGGTGTTAGTAAAATATCGTGTTTTATAAATTTAAAACTTGACTAACGCGTAAAAAGGGCTTAAAATATACTTAAATACCTATCACACTTCGCACACATCAAGTTTTTGGCGCTGTTGCCGGGGACACAAGGGTGTTAAGAAAGTTAGGAATCAACGGCCTAATCGTTTTTCTAATTTTTCTGTTTTTTTTAGGATTTTCTTAATTTTTCAGTTTCTGCAGAACTCAGCACGGGTCGTGCCCGCTGAACACGCCTCGTGCCTAATCATTGGAACTGGCAATCCTGTTTTAAGTCAGACAGTAAGCTGAACACGGGGCCGTGCCCACTCAACACGCCTCGTGCCCAAGTTTCAGTTACTGAAAACAGAACCGTAAGATCCCGACGGTTGGTAATTTCTGACACAAACATGAGTGATACTGATATTTTTTACTTTCGGCACTCTTATGGTACGTGGTGTCAAATATGTGGTGGCTCCCATAAAGAATTAGAATGTTATTTTCTAAATTATAAGCCCCACTATATAGACCCATCGTTTTCCCGTAGCCTTAAGAGGGGAGAAAGTAAAAATAATCCCCAATCTCTCCCTCGAATGCTCTCAACCAGATCTTCTAGGAGAAATGCTACTTGATGAACTATTTCAATTAGAAGATCTAATTCTTAATTGGTTAAAAGAACTTAAGATGGATTTCAATAATTTATCTCAAGACGATAACCAAGAAGAATTGTTGGGATCGCATTCAAATAAAAACAACTTCGTTGTTCCCAATGTTACCTCTAACTCTAGCGAGGACTTGAGCGATAGTCGTCCCTGTGTCGATTGTGCCGTGAAGGACTCCCCATCGACTTCATTCGATGCATACATAGACCTGAGTGATTCGGCATACACCTTCTTTAACGAGAGCCCGGGAAAGGGTTGGACTTGTCCACGTACACATAGCAAAGGAATCACCCTCACCGACAACCTCTTGCGTTCTCATCTTAATCTAGAGCAATTAAGGTATCTTAGGCTCTTTGGAGTTGTTCCATCCAGTAAGGAATCTGTTGGAACTTTTGAGATCGTTCATACTTGTACTGGATTAGTTTTATAGTTGTTTGTAGCCAATTTAATAGTATAGGGGTTATTTTGTAATTTCATGAAACTAGAAACCCTGACTTGGTATAGTTAAGATTCCAGCATAATTATAATTATGCTGGCAAGTCAGGCACTATATATAGCCCAAGCAATGTAACACTAGCCAAGCTTTTGGCTCTTTGGTGAATGAAGTGTTGTTTACTTTAAATCTCTTGATATTGTGCTTATATCTGTATTCCAAGGTGCTTTATTGATTTATATACTTGTTTAGATTCAATACAACACTTGTTGTATTCATCAATCCATTAGCTTCATCTTCATTCTTGATTATTCTTAACCTTTTCATAGTTCAAACACTTAATCAATAGTTGTTTTGGACTAAAACAACCAAACACTGTGATTCGGATTAATATTGGGATCTACAATTTGGTATCAAAGCCTTAGTGCTCTTGGTTGTTGTGTTCTTGTTGAGATTTTTCAAAGTTTTGAAGTTTTTTCAAAGTTTCAAGGTTTTCAAATTTTTGGACTTAAAATGGATTGATTTGGTGTGTTTAATCGATAGGTTGTTGTTAATATATGATTAGGGAGTCATTTTGGACATTTTGATGCATCAAAACATGGTTTTTGAGTGATTAGAGGGTTTTAGTTCGTGTTAAACCCTCTGTCCAGCAAAATTAACTTGAATACAGCGAACAATTTTTGAAGACAGCAAAATTGATTTTGAATATAGCGACGACACTTTTGAATACAGCGAAAATAGCGAACAATTTTTGAAGAACATCGCATAATCATTAATTTCACCGACTAAAACTCGAGCGAAATTATTGATTGCCGGCGAAATAGTGCCAAATGACCCTTTAGCGAACTTATCGAAGGCGACTTCGAGAACTGTGATATAGATCCACTGCGTTCTTATCACGGTACACGGCGAAATTAGTCAAACTAACGTGTGTGCTTGTTGTGTCAACGGAATTAGCTTCTTCGCTTGTGCAGGATATATCCGTGTATCGGTGAAGACAGGAGACCAGGCAGATCATCGGCGGATTTACCTCATTTTCTGGCGAAATTGTGCTTCCGCTGTAGTACCAGCAAAATTAACCTCTGATCAGCTTTCCTTTGTCAAAAACAAGCCAAGATGTCGTTAAATCAGCTAAGTCCAATCACTCAAGCTGAACTTGAGACCAGAACCACTACTAGGCCACCAAAGTTGAAAGGAGCTTAAGATTTCAGTACATGGAAGACTCGCATCCAGTCGTTCTTCGAATACACGGACTACAATCTGTGGCTCTCAGTCACCGCTGGACCCCACATTCCAACGGTGGTTCGAAATGATGCGGTAGTTGCTAACAATGACCCCACAACCTTCACTGACGAAGACAAGGCCCTAATCCAACGCGATCGCCGAACACATGCCGCCTTAACCATGGCTCTATCAACTGATGACTGCAACATGTTTGAAGAACACCGAACTGCAAATGCACTCTGGAATGCATTGATTGAGTATTATGAGGGAAATGAAGAGCTAATTGAAAGTAAGAGAGAGATGGTGCAGAAGCAATACGACATGTTTTGTGGAGTTCGTGGAGAAAGTCTTTTTGATCATATCAGTCGCTTTCTGAATATGATGACCAAAATGAAGAAGGAAGGAAATCCTGTAACAAACCGTGCTGCTATTAAGAAGCTGCTAGACTCACTCCCTAAGGAATGGAGTTTGCAATGCATGATGATCAAGAAGGATTTCCTTAATAATCCAAATCCTGTCATTCTGTCAGACTTAATTAACACTCTAAGGGCTTTTGAAATGGATGTCAACAAACGAGAAATGAACACTGCTGGCTACACTCCAAAGACCAATCAAACTTCTGCTGGAATGAAGAATGTGGCATTCCTTGCTTCAGGTGGCATCAATCAATAAGCTTCTGACATGATCTATGCTAACGCTTCCGCAAGCGCATCAAAAGCTCCACAACCTAGTGAGAAGACTGTCACGGTTGGTGATACACAAGCGTTGAAAGTGTCTACTGAAAACGTGGCACTTTTCAACATGTTTCTGAGTAGTTATGAAGCTTTAATGTCAGGAGAGCTCAAGAAGGAAATGTTCACTGTAGAAGACATGTATCGGGTCGATCCAGATGACATGGAGGAAATGGATCTGAAATGGCAGATGGCCATGATCACCTTAAGGTTGAAGAAATTTCAGGACAAGACCGAGAAACGTTTGGGTCTTGGAAAGGCTGGCTTTGACAAATCTAAACTGAGATGTTACAACTGCAAGAATCTGGGCCACTTCAAGCGTGGCTGCCCCTTGTTGAAAGAAGGAAACATTGAAGCTACTCCTGCTGTAAAACAAATCACTATCGAAGAAAACAAAAACAATGCGTCTCCTAGCACACCAAAAGCCCTAGTTGTTGAAGATTATGATTGGAGTGAAGAAATTGCTGAAGCCAAGGAACAAGTCAACAAAGCTCTTATGACAAAGATCTCCAGCGGATCCTCATCAAAGCAGTTTGAGAAACCGACAGCTGGAATTCCAAAAGGTGATAACATTGCTGACAAGGGCCTGAAAAGCATTCTCACCTCTCCGGAGCCTGAGAAAGAAAAGAAGTCTGAAGAAGCTAAGGAGCAGATTCCTAGATGCATCTGACCAGAAGAAAGACAAAGAAAAAGTCTCAGCAGCAGCAATGAAAACATAATCTTTTAAAGAAAAAGCTGACAAAGACTTGAATAAACTCCATAAATGGCTTCGTATGCTCATGGAATACATCTGGCATGTCGACAGCGGATGTTCAAGACACATGACAGGCTTGAAGGAACTTCTGAAGAATTTTCGTTTTATTGATGGTGATTTCGTGTCATTCGATAGAGACGAGAAGGGAGGGAAGATCGTTGGAATAGGAGATGTGGTGTCTGAAGCCCTCACGTTGGAAAATGTCAATTATGTTCTAGAATTGTGCTACAATCTCATGAATGTATCACAAGTCTGCGATAAAGGAATATCGATGCTTTTCAATGACATGGACTGCTTGTTTCTCAAGCCTGAATATGTCGTTCCTACAGAAATGATCATGCTCACTGATCCAAGACAAAACAACACATACGTGCTCAACATGAAAAATGCCAAGACAAACGACAACTTGACCTGTTTGATCTCAAAGGCTTCAGAATCGGAGTCACTGCTTTGGCACAGGCGATTGGGGCATGTAAATTTCATAAACATGAACAAACTCTCTAAGTTAAACTTAGTGAGAGGACTTCTGATAAAAGAATTTCCTTTTTCTGAAAAATGTATAGCATGCGCCCAAGGAAAGTAACACAAGAAATCTCACAAGTCCAAAGCAGTGAACACGATTACTGCGCCTCTTCAGTTGTTGCATATGGATCTTTTTGGTCCAATAAGTGTTAAAATCCTTGCTAAAAGTTCTTACTGTTTGGTGATTACCGATGATTTCTCTCGTTTTTCGTGGGTTTATTTTCTTGAAGCAAAGAGTGAGACAGCTGATATTCTCAAGTCATTTATTCCCTTGATTGAAAACGTGACTAGATTAAAAGTGAAGTCAATCAGAAGTGATAATGGTTCCGAATTCAAAAATCAAACATTCATATCCTTCTGTGAAGAAAAGGGAATTCATCTCCAATACAGTGCAGCCAGAACTCCTCAACAAAATGGAGTTGCTGAACGCAAGAACAGAACGTTGATCGAGGCCGCAAGGACCATGCTGGTGGATTCAAAGCTTCAAATCATCTTTTGGGCAGAAGCAGTAAATACTGCATGCTACGTTCTAAACAGGGTTCTCATTGTAAAACCACATGGGAAAACGGCATATGAACTTCTCTTTAAAAGAAAGCCGCTTATTGACTTCTTCAGACCATTTGGATGTTCATGCACTCTTCTAAACACTCAAGAAAATCTCATCAAGTTCGAAGCAGTGGGTAATATCTGCTACTTCATGGGGTATTCATCCACACAGAAGGCCTACAGAGTCTACAACAAAAGAACGAAGATGGTGATTGAATCATATTATGTTGATTTTCAAGAAGGAAACTACACCAACACTGGAAGTACTCCCGATTGGTTTTATGACGTGGGTGTGATTTTCAACACCTTCGAAATTCCAGAAGCAGAACCTATTGAAGACGCTCAAGTTGAACCTTTGTTTGACTCTTCAGATATTGGTTTAACTCCGTTCACTACCCATTTCACTCCATTCTCTGCCAATCCACTTCTCTCGGTGGATGAAGTAACTGGTGACACTGCGCCTGAGAACACCCCACAAAACGGTGCTTCTTCTTCACAGGAAAATGTGGATGAACCAACTCAAGAAGATGACCCTCCGGTAATTTACGTGGACGAACACTTCACCAACCTTCCGCAGCAGATTGAGTCTCAGTCAAATGCAGGATACAAGACAAATCGCAATCATCCTCTCGAAAATGTCATAGGTGCAGTTGAAGAAGGAGTACGTACACGTGGTCAGTCATCAAGTATCAACAAAGGTCTCTATGCAGCTTTTCTCCCACAGTCCATGCCATGGGACATTGAAGATGACATTCTAGACTCCAGTTGGGTTCAGGCAATGCAGGAAGAATTATCTCAATTTCGCAAACTCAAAGTCTGGGAGTTAGTAGATTTACCTGAGGGAAAGTTTCTGATTGGTACTAAATTGGTCTTTCGTAACAAGATGGATGATCATGGAGTAGTAATAAAAAACAAGGCCAGATTGGTGGTGCAAGGTTTTCGTCAGGAGGAAGGAATCGATTACGAAAAGGTTTTTGCTCCTGTTGCAAGATTGGAGGCAATCAGAATAGTCCTGGCATACGCGTCATACAGGAATTTCAAAGTCTTTCAGATGGACGTAAAGAGAGCTTTTCTGTATGGGAAGGTAAAAGAAGAAGTCTACGTGTGTCAGCCTCTGGGTTTCGAAGATCCTCATTTTCCAGGACGCTACTACAAGTTGGATAAAGCACTCTATGGTCTTCACCAAGCTCCGCGTGCTTGGTACGAGACTTTGTCAACTTATCTTTTGAAGTGTGGATACACAAGAGGAACGATCGACATGACTCTCTTCACCAAAAGAGTCGGAGAAGACGTAATGCTGGTTCAGATTTATGTGGACGATATCATCTTCGGGTCAACTAACGAGGAACTGTGTAGAGAATTCGAGTATGTCATGAAGGCAAAGTTTGAAATGAGCATGATGGGAGAGCTGACGTTCTTCTTAGGGCTAGAAGTGAAGCAAAAGGAGGATGGGATTCTCATTCATCAGGCTAAGTACATTCGGGATATTCTCACGAAGTACAACATGCACGATTGTAAAGTTGCCAGCACCCCGTTCGCCTCTCAAACGGAGCTCACTCTAGATCCTCAAGGAAAACCAGTGAACAAGTCCTTCTATCGCTTGATGATTGGATCTCTGATGTACTTAACGGCTAGCAGGCCTGACATTATGTGGGCTGTCTGTCTCTGTGCTCGCTTTCAGACAAATCCCAAAGAATCACATGAAACTGCTGTGAAGCGCATCTTCCGCTATCTTAAAGGAACTCTGAAACTAGGTCTTTGGTATCCTAAAGATAGTAATTTTAATCTTATTTCTTATTCTGACAGTGATCATGCAGGTTGTAAAGTAGATCGCAGGTCTGTATCAGGAGGATGTCAATTCTTGGGAAATCGTCTGATCTCATGGCAAAGCAAGAAACAGACTACGGTGTCCACCTCCACCGCTCAAGCGTAGTACACCGCGGCCTACAGTTGATGTTCACAAGTTCTCTGGATACAAAATCAGTTGTTGGATTATGGAATTAACATCATGAAGACTCCTATATTCATCGACAATGAGGCATGTCTGGGAATTGTGAAGAATCCTATCCACCACTCCAGAACAAAGCATATCGAAATTCGTATTCACACAATCCGAGATGCTTACGAGAAAGGATACATTCAAGTAGTGCCAGTGGATACAACACAGCAACGGGCTGACATTTTCACAAAAGCTTTCGATAAAACCCGATTCAACCAGCTGGTAACCTGGTTGGAAATGGTTAATTTCCTTGAATGGAAATGAATCTTGTTGTCCAAAAGCTCTAGTAAATACTCTATCATTTGTCCATATTAAAAAAAAACTTTTTTTAAAAGTAAAATAAGTATCGTTAAACGTTGCCTACCAAAAACGATTTTCTGCAAATTAAAATTGCATTTTCAGGCAAATGGACTCTCGAAAATAAAAATTTTAGGGGGGATATTTCAGAAAATCAAATTAGATGCTTGAGTCTGACTCCTGTTAGAGGAAATGATAGAAAATTGCTAACACTTTGTCATTTCTTGAAAAACAGAAAACAAAAAAAATCGGGGTACCAAGCAACGACGTGTCGGTAGATTCAGCAACACCAACAAGTAAACTGCTATTTGGGAGCAAAACATAACGTCTACACAAGGATTCTGGCTTTTCTCAGGCATTACGCATCACAGTGGGTAACACGTTGAGGCATATGGCTTAATGGTCTTAAATCTTGCGTTGATAGATTGCCAAAGTCTGAGATCTCGGGTCTTTATATGGATATCATAGTTGCTCTTCTGCGCCTAGACGCTATGATATCCTTTCGAAACCCTTTCATAATAAGTGCCAAAATTGGCCAAAACTTTAGATAGATCAGTTTGGTCCCTCTGCTATACTGAAGTACTAACCTGTTCACCAAACTGTCTGTCTCAACCCTTGGTAGTTCTTGGGATCTCTGTTGTACGAAAGTACAGACCCGATCTCTGCTCTATTGTTGAAAAGGATGAAACCAATATACTCACCTGTTATGAGGAATCTTTGCGCATACCTTGATCGCGGGGGTATGTCCTGATGTGGGACTCACGGGCGTAATGTCTCTATTCTCAATAGCTTGTGTGGGGGCCATTGAAGATTTGTCAATATTACCGAAAACATGATAAAAGAGCTCTCCGAAGGCATGTTGAAAGAAGGATGCATGGATTTAAGCGGACAAACATACTGGCAGTTTTTCTTGTGCCCTGGTTAGTAAATATTTATAATAATAATAAATAAGAAATTGGCAAGTGTTGGCGATATGATCTTCTGCAGGTAACTCGACGAGCGTCAAGAATATCAGCTTTAAATGGAACCTCCCAGGGTTGAAAAACGTAGTTCGGAGTCAAAATGGCCCAAATTTTATCAAGTTAATATTTCATAATTTTTGCTACTTTAAACAAAACTGGGCACGTTTTTCGAGAAAGTTTGAAATTCACGAGCGAATTTAAATTTTGGTTTTGAAAAAGGAAGTTTTAACCGGAAGCGACGAAATTAAGATACCAGCGAAATTATGTATTTCGCTGGTTATCTTAAATCCACTATAAAATATCTAAACCGTCATAAAATTCAAATTTTTCAAAACCTTTTAATCTTCTTTCTCTCTAAACAGGTTATTCATCAAAATCGTCTGCTAAACAAAGCCGCTTCAAGATCATCTTACATTGTGTTCATCGTGTTCGGTCAAGTCGATAGGTAATCCACATCATTTCTTTACTCATGAATCTTCCTGATTAATGATCGATGATTGTTTATTCAAGTTCTTAGAACTATAGATTTATCTTGAATCTTAGTGTCATAAATCAGTAGATGTTAAAATGTTTTAAGAATGTTTAGACAAGAGATCATCGATATTTTGTAGTTGTTGAAATCTATTCCTGGCGCTCGGAGATCGAAGATGATCAATCGGTGAAATCAGTTAGGTTTTTTTTAGGGTTTTTGAAGAAATTTTTGATGCTAGCGAATTAACGATGAATGCAGTGAAATTAACATGGAATCTCAAAAGTCTCGAACGCGAGTTCGAGCAACTGGCAAAATAGTTTATTTCGCCGGTAAAGCGGTCTAGACAAGTGTCTTCGCTGCTAAATCGTTTACGGAACAAAACTCTATCGTCGCTAAGTTCGCTAGCGAGATTATTTTGAATCATCAAGTTTATTATAGGCGATGATGCACATAATCCAATATAGTCGTCGGTAAATTACCGGATCTCGGTCACAAACATCAGCGAAGACAGTTGTCTGGGTTGTCAGCGAAATTGCCCATTAATTAATTATTTTTTTTAATCTTTGTAAATATCTTTTCAAAATCCTTTTTATAACCACTTTTTTTTGTAAATATTTTTTCTTTCTATATGGTTTAAAATATTCTCTAAATATAGTCTTCTTTTAATATTTTGTAAAATTCATGTAAATATTTTTTTTAATCTATGTCGTGAATCTCTTAACTTGGCTCGTTTGGTGTTTCAGGAGCAAGATGGTGAATGTCATCGAATGGGATAAGACGTTGAAACATAATCAGAGTATAAATCTTGATAAAGTGCCACTGGATTTTCAAGACGCAGCAAGGTGGATACGATCAAGCAGAATTGGCTATGCAGTTGAAACAGAAGTTCTCATTTATCGCATTCATATTCAAGAGTTCTGGGAAAATGCGAAGCCTGAAACTATTAACAACGTCAGAGGAATTTCTTCAACAGTTCGCAACAAACGTATTGAAGTGACGGAAGAAAGAATTCGCAAAGTTTTGAAGCTGAAATATAACGCTCAAGATCCAATCTCTTTGAGCAAGGATGATGTTTTGGACGGATTTCGTGGTATGGGGTACGTAGGAGAATTTCGTCAAAAGAAAGAGATTAAGAGAAGTGGACTTGCAAGGGATTGGAGGTTCATAGTTCACGTAATTGCTATGTGCTTAGTCCATCGTAAAGGTGGATTTGATGGCCTGAATCTGGAATGGTCGGCAGCAATGCTAAACCTGTGTCTGAATCATAAATTCAACATCTCCGGTCTAATTTTCAATTACATGTTAGAGAATGTAACTGGGGCAACTTGGGCAATGTATCCTAGATTCATTCAGATGCTGATCAACGATCAATATAAAGATCCGCCGCATGATGGAAACCTCTACACTTTTCATGTGCCCACAAGTCGTCAGTTCACAGAGATTAAAACAAACGAATGGGTCTTGTTACATGATTGGATGTATGCAGCTGAGAGACTGGCATTGGTTAAAGAAGCCTATAGAAAGTACAGAGAAGCCCTTCGAGAAAAGCAACAAAGGATTACACAAGCTGAAGCTGAGGTAGCAGAAAAGGAAGAACGATCGAAAGGTAAAAGAAAAGGAAAGCAAGTTGCTGAAGATGAGTCCCCCAAAGAATAAAAAGGCATCTGAAAACCCTGAAAGATTCATGGGTGCAAGCATCAGAGCGGCTGAATCTGAAGAACATCGTCGACATATCCAAGATATGAAAGAAATTCACGCGATGCAGGAAAAAGAAAAGAGAGAGAAGAGGCTCAAAAGGCAAGAGATGTCAGCATCCGAAAGACCAGAGAAAGTAACTGAGGAAGTGCAAACGTTGGATGAGTTTGTTGATGCGTTACTAACAGATCCAAATGAAACCTCTGCAATATATCATCTCCCCCGAAAAAGAAATCAACAAATGAAGGACCCTCAAAGTTTCCTCAAGTCAAACCAACGAGGATCTCAAAGCCTCCAGTGGTTCCACAAAGGGTTCGTCCTTTTCAAGAACTTTATGATAAACTCATCAAAGAAACCGGTCCATCTGCAGCCAAAGAAATTTGTCTTCTCAAGAACCAAGTAAACGACACAAACATCTTAAGAGAGAAGTTAAAGGATCAGCGTAAGAAGAACAAAGAAATGAACGCTTATATGGCCAAGCAATCAAAATTCATCAGATTCCAACAGATGGGGATTGAAAAACTGTTCAGAATGATGAGAAGTATGTGTGCGAAGATGGAAATAGAGCCTATGTTCTCCTTTGAGGATGTTTTCAACTTTGATGCTTTCATAGAAGAGGAAACAACCAGAAAAGCGAAAGAAGCCGAGGCCAAGAAAAGACGTCTCGAATCAACCGAGAAAGTGACTGAAGGAGATGAAAGTGATGAAGAAGAAGTTGATAGAGATGAAATGCCTGCCAGATTCATTGAATGGGGTCTGGAAGAGGAAGTGTTATACGAGCAGGAAGATGGAAAAACTTTCTCCCCCAGCATACAGAGTGGTTCAAGAAAGAAAGAGAAAAACTCCATGATTTTTATCAGGTGATAACTGTCGAAAAGACTGAGGCCACCGACAAAATCATCAGCTGGATGTACGACAATCTGAGAGGAATGTTTGTGGTTAAAAGACGAGGCGGAGTGACGCAGTACTTCCAGACTGGATTCGATCTCTTTACTCTTCCTAGGTGAGATTTGCGTGAGCTTGGCCGTCTGGATATACTAAATCCACAAGATAGAAGCATTGGCGGAGATTTTGAGCGCCTGATTGCTAAAGCATGTAACAAGGGGTACCCAAACCACAGGCCACAGTGTCCAAGACGGAGAGTGTCCAAAACAACCAGGGATCCGGTTACTGGAAAGGGAAAGGTGACGTGGGTAATTAACCCTGCTAAAATTGTCACGAGAATCAAGCTTCCTGAAGAAGTTCCAGTATCCCTCAACAATTTCAAGAAATGGGTTTACGATAGCAAAACTGGTGAAGCTGTAATCAGATCCAATGAAAACGTGGATATCCGGATCTTGGATCCAATGGACGTGTTTATGTTTGGACTCTCGGATCTAACGGTACTAAATGCAAGCCGCATAAACGTTGGAGCTGGAAATGCTAATCTTGAGGAGGCCATGCTATTTCAGCGAGCGGTAGATCGAGCCTGGAAGATAAAGAGAGAAATGCTGGATCTCATAGACAAAATCGAGAAAAGAAAAGAAACTGAGGAAAAGAAGAAGGAAGCGAGGAAAAAGAAAAAGCATGAAAGGAAGAAAGAAAAGACCTTCGCTTCAACGACAGAGTCCACCACAACCTCCCAGCCAACATCATCACCCCCGGCCTCATCCACATATGAGGCCACTATGGAGGATCCACCAACAAGTGAAGCTGTTACTACTCAAGAAACTCCGGTTGCACCAGTCGAGACTCAAGAACCACCAGAAACGGCAGGGTATGAAGACAACCCTATCTAGCCTGAGAAAATAGCTACAGAAAATCCGGTGGAAACAACAGAAGAATGAGAAGACAAGTATGCAACGATCTAGGGGGGATATTGTTGGAACTTTTGAGATCGTTCATACTTGTATTGGATTAGTTTTATAGTTGTTTGTAGCTAATTTAATAGTATAGGGTCTTATTTTGTAATTTCATGAAACTAGAAACCCTGACTTGGTGTAGTTAAGATTCTAGCATAATTATAATTATGCTGGCAAGTCAGGCACTATATATAGCCCAAGCATTGTAACACTAGCCAAGCTTTTGGCTCTTTGATGAATGAAGTGTTGTTTACATTAAATCTCTTGATATTGTGCTCATATCTGTATTCCAAGGTGCTTTATTGATTTATATACTTGTTTGGATTCAATACAACACTTGTTGTATTCATCAATCCATTAGCTTCATCTTCATTCTTGATTATTCTTAACTTTTTCATAGTTCAAACACTTAATCAATAGTTGTTTTGGACTAAAACAACCAACCACTATGATCCGGATTAATATTGGGATCTACAGAACCGCCCGATCCGGATAAGTTCCTTAAAAAAGACAAACTTCATAAAACAACATTTCGACACGGGGCCGTGCCCAGGTCAACACGCCCCCGTCTCCACCAAAAGATTCCTTTCTGACTTTTTGTCAGAATATGGACAAAATGTGTCAGGATCTTGCCTGCACACAGGGCCGTGTCCATCCGACACGGGGCCGTGTCCATCATGTTGTCATTTTCTATAAATGCAGCCAAGAATCCTGCACATTTGGACCATCCAGGGAAAGAGATTTGAAGGGATCTTCTCACCTACCATCCTAGGTATTTTCTAAAAGAAGGTTCTAACAACCATCTTGTCCTTTCCTCTTTTATCCATTGCCTTCTTCTTCATCTTTCTTGCATTAACACCTCCATTGAAGCTTGAAATCACCATGATTCCAAGCTTTATTGTGATGTTTATTAGGTTTTTGTTCAAGGAATCTTGTTAAAAATAAGTTGTACAACATTGTTTTAAGTTATTTCTGCTAAAAAATGCTTCATAAGTTGGAAAAATAATTTGAAACTCCAAGATTCCTTGTTCCAAAAATCTGCAGAAAGTTGAACACAAGGCCGTGCTCGTTGAGCACGGGGCCGTGTCCGATTTACTGTTTCATTAAAATGAACTATTTTTGGTTTGTTTTTGTAGAATATCTAGTCAAAACAGTGGAACCTCTTCTGCGCACTCCAGAAACAGTCGAAGGGAAAGAAGGTCATCAATTGAAGCAACTCTCGTACGTTACGTAATGGCATTACGTGAAGCTCTTGACGAGATGACTTCGGTAGAGGAGGTCCTAATAGACCGTATAAATTATCTTACGGTGGGGTTGGAAAACAGTTTTCAAGAAATTAACCTCTTGCACCAGAGGTTAAACATTGTTGTAACACCTCCCATGGAACCAATCCTCCCTCAAGAGGATAGGAACCTAGCACTTGGAATCAACAATCCTACTGGGTGGGATGACTTTCCAGCGGAGCCTCCTCTTGAAGATCTACAAGAAGTCTCGGTGGAGGTTGCACCTCCTCAAACCGATGCCAATGAACCCGCCTTTCTTCTCCCACGGGAGATAGAGGAATGGCTCGCCGACGTGTGAGGAACCCATGCCCGGAAATAGAAGTTCTTCAAAGCCACATCCAACCAAGAGAATTATCTCTTTGGAAATTTTGCTAATAGAATAATTTTAGGCTAGAACTTCTTGATTTAGAATTCTTGTGCTTCTTTGACCTGTTTATCTAGAATTTTAACTTTTTAGGATCATTATGTAATTTTCTCTATGACTTAATGAATGATGGTTTTAGCTAATTTGGTGTTTGGATGATGTTGAAATGGATAAAACACACTCGGGATGGTGAAGGATAACAAGGGAAACTTGAACCAGCACCCCATGCACGAAAACAGGGCCATCCGACAAAATTTTCTTCATTACAGCAAGTTCAGCACGGGCCGTGCCCGCCCAACATGGCCCCGTGCTGCACAATCTGCAGAAAATGCCTAGTTCTGGTAACTGGACACGGGCCGTGTTCACCCAACACGCCCCCGTGCCCAGGCTTCTGTTTTTCTTTATTCATTTCTGTTACTGGCGATCTGAACACGGGGCCGTGGCCGGACACCACGGGGTCGTGTCCAGACGCCCAGTAGCATAAATTTTGCTTTTTCACACCTTTTTACACATTCAATCAACCTAAAAACTTATTTTTGGGACACATTGAGGACAATGTGTAATTTAAGTGTGGGGGGGATGCTAAAACTTTGAATCTTGCAAGTCCTAATCACAAGCCTTACACAAAACTCTATTGGAACTGCTAATCACCCCAAATTTTTTCAAAAAAAATTTCTTTTTTCTTACTTGTCTAGGTTTAACTTGGGAATTTCAAATTCTAAAAAAGTTATATTTTTACAAATTTACAACCGATAGCGTCGTGATAAAAAGAACCAACATAAGAAAATTAGGAAACGGCATAACAAACTTAGTTAAAATTTGATTATATATACTTGATCACATAAAAACACATTCCCACAAAAGTGAGTTTTGAGCCTTTATTGAGCATACAAATACATATCTTTAAACAAAATGCTCATTTTTCGTTTCTTGTGTGAATAGCCGCTTGGTTCTTACGACTCTAGAACTTGCCACGACGATACATTCCCGATCCTTACCAACTTAAACCCGAGTAAGTAAATGATGGAGGCATTAGGACTAACCCTTTTTCATTTCTACACCATTATTTTTTTCTTTTTTTTACCACCTACCCAAAATCCCCCCAGTTAACCCCTTTGAGCCTAAACCTTTTCATTTCTTAACCTAAAAACAAACACCATTTCACCCACCAAAACCCTTTTTTTTATTTTTAACCCTTTGTTTTAGTAACAAGCTCGGTTTTTCGTCTGACTTTTCAAAAAAAAATGTTGATGAAGCAAAAGAAATAAACAAGCAAGTTCATCAAAAATAACTTTATTTGAATAATGGCTTCATCAAAATAAAAATTGCAAAAATAAAAAGTCTTATGAAAACCGATGTTTTTTTACGCTTTTCGCCCTTTTCTACTAACCATTAACCCAACCACCTACCTTTAACCCTAGCCTAACCCTTTACCCAAAAGTCCTCTTGATATTTACAAAGGTATATAGTTAAAAAGGAGGAGGATTGATTGCTTGGCAAGCCTATGGTAGGAGTAAGTTCCATGCGCTCTCGAGTGATTTACTAAAATACATCTTCGGCCGAGTGTTGAGTGATCCCCGTGAGGTATGTGAACTTGTATATAAATGGAATTTTAAAAAGGCATGTTATGCCCTAATAAGTAATTTATCTTATGTAATGTTTTAAATAAATCATGACGAATAGAATTGTAAATTAATAAAAATAAAACATAATAAAGAATCTTGGAAATCCCAACACTCTATGACAATCCCAAAAACCTTCTCTTCTACCCATTCCATTTGGGAGTGTAAAGCCACATTTTAAAGAGTTTTACTTGAGGACAAGCAAAGATTCAAGTGTGGGGGTATTTAATGTGCACAAAATGCAACATATAAATTACATCAATTGTGGCATAAAACTAACCCTTTTTTAGAACTAATGTCGGAAAAAGTGTGTTTTTGTCTTCCTTTTGTATTTTCAGGATTAAATGAGCTCAAATTAACAAAAGAAGCAAAAAGGCAGCTAAATCTAACATAAATACAAGAAAAGGGACAAACGTGGCATGCCCGACCCCCTGACAGCATCTTCCCAAGCAAAATCAAGAAGACAGAAGACAGAACACGCCCAGTGCTCAGTGAACACGTGTAACATCTGTGTTTGTAATCATTATGAACAGTTCTATTATCAATAAAACAATGTTATTTAATCCCAATGTTTGTTTGGTTGTGTTTTACATTTTTCATGTTTTGACTTTTATCCAATTTCAAACTCTATATCGCTTTCTGGAGAGTTATACGCAAACTGGTGCGAAAACGTAACCAGTTTAATGCGACAAATACTCCGGAACATCAACATATACTTAACATACCTTAAATAACCTTTATGTAACACCTGTGTCACTTCAACCATCAAACAAATGCCAAACCAATGAAATATTGTATTTCATACTTGGTATTTGTAAAAATATGTGTATCATTTGCACATATCAACTCTTGTTTGATTTTAAGCTTTAAATCGCTTTCTGGAAGGTTATACGCGCTCTGATGCGTAAATATAACCAGTTTAATCCAACGAACACTCCGGAATAGTGAAATAGGCTTAACATACCTTAAATAACCTTTACATAACTTAGAAATAAGTTTTGAAGGCTTTGGTATGGCAAAATCAAGTTAAATCGCTTACAGGGACTAAAGTTGACAAACTGCGAAAGTATGCCAATTTGAACTGTAACAGACATTCCAGAACATGACCATAAGTTAAACACACCTTAAATATCCTTTATATAGCTTAGGAATAGGCTTTGAGGGGTTCGGTGTGCTAAAATAAACTTTTGGGTCATTCAGGGACTAAAAGTGTCAAAAAGTGCACAAGTTTGCATTTTCACGCATATCTTACGTTCTGAATACATCCGGACATCCAAAAATTTATGTAAGCACTAAAATATTTTATTTTAGTGTTCGGCATAAGAAAAATCCATTCGTTTCGTCATTTGGATAGTTTTTCGCGCTTATGCGCATTCCGTCGTAATTAAGCGAACATCGCGTTCGTACGGCCAAACGAACCGACATCCGAGATATTTTTGAACATGTTTTAAGTTCCCTATACTTTAACTTCATTTTAGAGATTTGAAATGGGGTTAACGGGCCTTAAACGTGTCGAAAATGGGCTGATTGCAATACAGGGACCAAAAGTGTAATTCTGCCAAACTAGGGCCTAGCGGTGCGCTACACTTTTAGCGTAGCGGTGCGCTAGGGGTCTGCAGACCAGATGCAGAGTACTTAACAGCCTGTTTTCAGCAGATTAACCCACAACCACAAGTTCCCAATTGTCTAGTCATCTGATAAGGATGGATTTCTAGCCACCATAAGGTTCCGACAAGTGTACGGGTTGGATTCATGGCACGTTTTCCATGAAACGATCCTAACGGTTCGGGTATTACTATAAATACCCAACCCACACAACCTCATTTTGCACTAGAATTCTGATTTGAGAGCTCTAAGTTGAAACCATTGTTTCATACCTGAGTTCTTGGATCGGGATTAGCATTCGGGGACCCTTCGTAAGTATTCTTTCGTTCTTTTCCTTATTTTATTGCTTTTCGAGTCAGAAAGTCAAACTTTGTTTGACTTTCAGCGTTGATCAGTAATGGTCAATGCGAAGTTCGTTTGAACTTCGCAACGTGAGTGTAATCACGTTGGTCATAGTCCCTTGGGACTATGCCCACTGATTACCACGTTGTCTAGGGTCGTAGGGTAGGCGATCTAATAAATCGCCTATACCTTCGAACCCGACCCAGTTTGGTCGATCATTAGGATCCGACCAAATACATTAGGTGACCATAGTAGGTAGGGAATAACCTTCTGAGGTTATACCTTATGGTCACATCGTTTAAGTAGTTGTATGATATGTAGTTTATATGCCTTAGGTAAATTACCAGAATACCCTTTTCATGTATAATTGGTAATTAAGCATATGTAACCTAAACCTTTGTCACATAACTGATTATGTAACATGTTTAGGCATATAACACTTGTCATAGGACTAGTCAGACGGTCCGAACGCGTTTCACGCGCACGACACGTTAAAGTAGCATAAGCTACCTAAACGGGTCGTAATGGGTTGTAAGCAATTATGTTAGGTTTCATTTAGTATGTAGGCTTTGTTAAACCAAATGACACGAGTCTCTACACTCATTTGGTTTACAAACCCTCATTCTATCCGATCCTCCGATTTAGGTCCGGTTTATTAATGTAGTTACCTATATTAGGTGCCGTTTGATATTCCGAGATCTCTAGCATTACTTGGTGATTATCTTTAGACATCTGAGCAATCTCAGGCGAGTACATTATTCCCCTATTTTACTGTTTTCCAAACTGTTTTGGGGTGAAGCATGTGTACCTATCTGTTATTTTCATGATTCCAAAAGTATAATTGATTATACATGTTATTACTTATCATTTGACAAATTACATAACTATCTATGATTTAAACATTGATTTTCGCAAAGAACATAAAATAAATTGTTGAATTGTACTTGTTTTATGTTCACCAGACCGATTGTTAGTATGATGTAGCGCTATAGGATTTGACACCCCATTCCTGTTGTCATGGAATGTCTGAAACCAATTTGTTGCTCCATCCAAATAGGAATTGCCTTTGTGGTATTTCTATAGTCTCAAAGGTGTATCTTGATGCACCAGGTCTGATTGAATTCTCAAATCACACTATTAAAGTATATTTTGATATACTCTCATGTGTGGTATTGTACAAAACCAACATATATTTATCGCATCCAAAGCATATTTTGATATGTTATTTACTAAACAAAAACATAGTTTAATATGTTATTTATCACATCCAAAGCATATTTTGATATGTTATTTACTAAACAAAAACATAGTTTAATATGTTATTTATCACATCCAAAGCATATTTTGATATGTTATTTACTAAACAAAAACATAGTGTAATATGTTATTTATCACATCCAAAGCATATTTTGATATGTTATCTATAAATCCGAAGTATACTTGTACTATACTATCTAAATCTATTCTTTTGAACAACGAAGGTATATTTAATGTACTATCTATCTATCGATTTGGTTTAGTTTGATTAAGTGATTAAGTAACGATGCGTGTGTAATATGATACAAGCATGGTGGATACGCCGCTGGTACTTCCTATATATAAGTGCTTGTATGGTATTACATACTGTAACGTTATTTGAATCATTTCAGTTTGAGATATATAACATTTATACAAATAACATACTTTTCACAAGACATTGTTTTACAAACAACATATCTTATACAAACTCATTTTACATGGTTATTCATTTAATCATGCATTATTCTCTTATTTATACAATCATCAGAACTTATCATTGTTTTTCAAATAATTTACTAAAACAAATGTTTTTGGGTTAAGAGTCATGGCTACGAGGTTTTACAAATTATAACCCGATTGATTTGAGTTGGTTAATTAAGTTGCAATATTATACTCTTTTCAAAACAAGGTTTTTAAATAAAGTATTGCAACGTCTAAACTAGCCATGATTTCGACACTCCTACAAAACCAATGTATTCGCCAGCATTTCTTTGCTGACCTCGTTTTTACACATGTTTCAGGTACTGCTTTGCAATGATTGTTGATACATGCTACATTTAGGATGGACTCGTGCCTTAGCGACTTAAAACGAGACAATAACTAGTTAACTTATGTTATGTAACCTTTGTTTCTTGTTTAAACAATGTAAACTCTCATAATTGATTATAAAAACGAAACTTTAATTGCCATGGATTTGAAACGATTAATTCTGTTACAACACTGCCCGACATTTCCGCCACGTTTTGTATGTTCTACGTGGTCGGGGTGTGACAGAAAAGATGGTATCAGAGCCAATGGTTATAGGGAATTAGGTTATTAGTAATGCTTTGACCTAGTCTATAACCTTCTTAGGACCCTAACGCGAGTTTACTTGCGTTTAGTCATAAAACAATACTGTCACCTATCCTTAGGCGACGACCACAACAAGAACACAATTTTCGAAACCGCTTTGAAAACTAATCATCTGTTCTAGGATGATTGATTACAAGGTTTTGAACCCTCTGTTATATGGTTTTGAACCCTCTGTTATATGGTTTTGAACCCTTTTAAGTTTCAAAAATCTCGTCAAGGTTTTGGGTTTTAAATAATGTGAACACGTGCAAACTGGAAGGGTGAATGCCTGTATTCTGAGTTTTCTGTCTAGGCAAGCACTTCGTATATATCTCATCAGACGCGAGACCAGTTGTGCTTACCTGGGAATTCTTGGGATGAGTGTTCACTTATAGGCGAGCATGTCTTCGCGATACATTATTTTTGACCCATTTATTTTGATTAGTCACTGTGTGTAATTTGTTTGCTTTGTAGTGCGAACAAATGACCACTATCCTTGCTTTCATCAGATTTGTTTCATCTCATTCTTTTCGTCTAAATTTCTCTCACTCGTTTCCTTTCATGTTCCTCTTTTAGAATGCCTCCTCGACGCGACAATCAGATGGATAATGCCGAACTGGCGGAAATCATCGCACAGCAAATGGCTGTTGCCTTCCCAAATCTTTATGCTCAAATGATGCAAGCCATCAACAACAACAATGCTCCATGCAATTTCAAGAGTTTCAACTCGGCAAAACCGCTCAAGTTTAGTGGTTCTGAGGGAGCAACTGGGCTTCTTCAGTGGTTCGAGAGCATTGAGAATACCTTCCGTCATGTTCTGTGTCCTGAAAATCGTAAGGTCGAGTTTTCTTCGAGTGTGTTTCAGAAGAGGGCTCTTACATGGTGGAACGGGGTGATGAGAGACCGTGGTGCTGAGGTTGCATTAGCACAGACTTGGGCTGAGCTTAGGGCTCTTATGATGAAGGAGTTTTGCCCTCGTCATGAACTGCGAGCTTTGGAGAGGGAGTTTGATGATTTGAAGCAAGACAGTGGCGAGCATCGAGCCTGTACTGATCGTTTTGAAGAATTGAGCCTTTTGTGCCCTGCAATGGTTACTCCTGTGGATAAGGCGATCGAGAAATATACTGATGGTCTTCCTGATCTAGTTCAGGATATCGTTACTGGCAGTAACCCTACTACTGTCAGACAAGCCATTGAACTGTCTGCCACCCTAACTGAATCCCACATCAGAAAGAAAAAGCTGTTTCGAAAGGGCGACCCAAGACCATCTGACAAGACTGCTCATGTGGAACCAAAGGAAGAAAATGCTGAGGTGTCCAAGAAGAAGAAGCGCAAAGCCTCTCAGAACTGCGCTGTAACTGCTCAAGACAAACAGGTTGCACCAAACCAACCAGCACAACCTCGCAAAAGGCAAAACTATGTTGGTACTGCACCTTTGTGCAACAAGTGCAACCGTCATCATCTAGCGCAAGAGCAGTGTCACAAATGTACCCACTGTGGGCGGTTGGGACATTTGATCAATGTTTGTCGCTATGCAAATCAAGCTGCTGCAAACCCTGCTGCTGTTCAAGCACGGTTCCCTCCGGGGTCATGTTATAACTGTGGTGACCTTACCCACTACAGGAACAATTGCCCAAGACTTGTTAACGCACCTCCAGCGCGTGGACGAGTGTTCAACATCAATGGGGCAAACATGAACAACGATGCAGCAGTGAACAATTAGTGTTTTGTTATTTTCCTTGGTTGTTATCTTATGATGTTTAAAGACAAGTCAGTTGATATATAAATAAAAATTCGTCGTTTTTTTTTTATTTTTGCAAAACTGATACGATTGTGTGAACGTTGGATACAATCTTATGATGTCAACCCAAAGACAAACTATTCGTATGGTTCAGTTATCTTATGATCACTTGTGATCTCCCCAAGAACCTTTAACACTTGTTTCTTTTAAGAAACAAAGCCAAACTCTTATTGAGAATCCTTCTATCTTTTTAGATGGATCCTTGGAAATGATTAAAGTACCAAATGAAATTCATGGATTGGATTTCTAGTGTGCTTTAAATATCCATGCCCAAAGACAACAAATTAAAGAATCAAATTAACTAATTATGTGCTTATGTGTTTTCTTACATGTTTTGTGGTTGTATGTGATCCATCCAAATCCTCATAGAGTCTTTTATATTTCATATGAGAGATTCATAATAGGATATCCAAAGTTACTATCTTAAATCCTTAATGGACTTCTACGTTGTAGTCAAGTCCCTTGGGTTTTAAAGTACTATTCTATAATTGGACCCTTGAGTGGTCTGGTTAAACAGATTGATTTTGAAAACTGATTAGAAATATCATGTGATGATATAATTGAAAAGATCCCTTAAGTGGTCTATTTAAGGAGATCATACGACGGTCTAGTTAAGAAGATCATATGTTGATCTAGTTAAAAAGATCGTTCGTTGATTTAGTTAAAAAAGATCCTTTGGTGATCTAGTCAAGTCGCTTCATGTTTATTCAATTGATTTTTCCTCTATGCATTATGAAATGGACTGTGCGGACTGTGCAAGAGATTACGTAATTATGGAGGCCTACATAATTATGGAATTCAGTGCACAGAAACCACAAGAAGTTTTGTCATGTGTTAAAACCTAAAGTGACGAGAATAATGATACGGGAGAAGTCTCGGACTTTGACCGATGTCATTTATTCTCACACTTCCCAATTCTGATCTCAATCACACACACAGTTTCCAATGATAAGTCTTCATAAGAAACGTTATTCTATCCATAGTTCAAAAAAAAAAAAAAAAAATTCCATGTTCTATTACTACAAGGAATTCACTTTGAGGGTTAACAAATTCGCTAAGAATCCTAACATGACCCAGAGTATTACTTAAGGGTTCAATGGATCTATTAAAAGGCGAAATCGTCACAGCTGTCTTCACAAGTTTCCTCTAGAATTAAATTTCGGGACGAAATTTCCTAAAGTAGGGGAGACTGTAACACCTGTGTCACTTCAACCATCAAACAAATGCCAAACCAATGAAATATTGTATTTCATACTTGGTATTTGCAAAAATATGTGTATCATTTGCACATATCAACTCTTGTTTGATTTTAAGCTTTAAATCGCTTTCTGGAAGGTTATACGCGCTCTGATGCGTAAATATAACCAGTTTAATCCAACGAACACTCCGGAATAGTGAAATAGGCTTAACATACCTTAAATAACCTTTACATAACTTAGAAATAAGTTTTGAAGGCTTTGGTATGGCAAAATCAAGTTAAATCGCTTACAGGGACTAAAGTTGACAAACTGCGAAAGTATGCCAATTTGAACTGTAACAGACATTCCGGAACATGACCATAAGTTAAACACACCTTAAATATCCTTTATATAGCTTAGGAATAGGCTTTGAGGGGTTCGGTGTGCTAAAATAAACTTTTGGGTCATTCAGGGACTAAAAGTGTCAAAAAGTGCACAAGTTTGCATTTTCGCGCATATCTTACGTTCTGAATACATCCGGACATCCAAAAATTTATGTAAGCACTAAAATATTTTATTTTAGTGTTCGGCATAAGAAAAATCCATTCGTTTCGTCATTTGGATCGTTTTTCGCGCTTATGCGCATTCCGTCGTAATTAAGCGAACATCGCGTTCGTACGGCCAAACGAACCGACATCCGAGATATTTTTGAACATGTTTTAAGTTACCTATACTTTAACTTCATTTTAGAGCTTTGAAATGGGGTTAACGGGCCTTAAACGTGTCGAAAATGGGCTGATTGCAATACAGGGACCAAAAGTGTAATTCTGCCAAACTAGGGCCTAGCGGTGCGCTACACTTTTAGCGTAGCGGTGCGCTAGGGGTCTGCAGACCAGATGCAGAGTACTTAACAGCCTGTTTTCAGCAGATTAACCCACAACCACAAGTTCCCAATTGTCTAGTCATCTGATAAGGATGGATTTCTAGCCACCATAAGGTTCCGACAAGTGTACGGGTTGGATTCATGGCACGTTTTCCATGAAACGATCCTAACGGTTCGGGTATTACTATAAATACCCAACCCACACAACCTCATTTTGCACTAGAATTCTGATTTGAGAGCTCTAAGTTGAAACCATTGTTTCATACCTGAGTTCTTGGATCGGGATTAGCATTCGGGGACCCTTCGTAAGTATTCTTTCGTTCTTTTCCTTATTTTATTGCTTTTCGAGTCAGAAAGTCAAACTTTGTTTGACTTTCAGCGTTGATCAGTAATGGTCAATGCGAAGTTCGTTTGAACTTCGCAACGTGAGTGTAATCACGTTGGTCATAGTCCCTTGGGACTATGCCCACTGATTACCACGTTGTCTAGGGTCGTAGGGTAGGCGATCTAATAAATCGCCTATACCTTCGAACCCGACCCAGTTTGGTCGATCATTAGGATCCGACCAAATACATTAGGTGACCATAGTAGGTAGGGAATAACCTTCTGAGGTTATACCTTATGGTCACATCGTTTAAGTAGTTGTATGATATGTAGTTTATATGCCTTAGGTAAATTACCAGAATACCCTTTTCATGTATAATTGGTAATTAAGCATATGTAACCTAAACCTTTGTCACATAACTGATTATGTAACATGTTTAGGCATATAACACTTGTCATAGGACTAGTCAGACGGTCCGAACGCGTTTCACGCGCACGACGCGTTAAAGTAGCATAAGCTACCTAAACGGGTCGTAATGGGTTGTAAGCAATTATGTTAGGTTTCATTTAGTATGTAGGCTTTGTTAAACCAAATGACACGAGTCTCTACACTCGTTTGGTTTACAAACCCTCATTCTATCCGATCCTCCGATTTAGGTCCGGTTTATTAATGTAGTTACCTATATTAGGTGCCGTTTGATATTCCGAGATCTCTAGCATTACTTGGTGATTATCTTTAGACATCTGAGCAATCTCAGGCAAGTACATTATTCCCCTATTTTACTGTTTTCCAAACTGTTTTGGGGTGAAGCATGTGTACCTATCTGTTATTTTCATGATTCCAAAAGTATAATTGATTATACATGTTATTACTTATCATTTGACAAATTACATAACTATCTATGATTTAAACATTGATTTTCGCAAAGAACATAAAATAAATTGTTGAATTGTACTTGTTTTATGTTCACCAGACCGATTGTTAGTATGATGTAGCGCTATAGGATTTGACACCCCATTCCTGTTGTCATGGAATGTCTGAAACCAATTTGTTGCTCCATCCAAATAGGAATTGCCTTTGTGGTATTTCTATAGTCTCAAAGGTGTATCTTGATGCACCAGGTCTGATTGAATTCTCAAATCACACTATTAAAGTATATTTTGATATACTCTCATGTGTGGTATTGTACAAAACCAACATATATTTATCGCATCCAAAGCATATTTTGATATGTTATTTACTAAACAAAAACATAGTTTAATATGTTATTTATCACATCCAAAGCATATTTTGATATGTTATTTACTAAACAAAAACATAGTTTAATATGTTATTTATCACATCCAAAGCATATTTTGATATGTTATTTACTAAACAAAAACATAGTGTAATATGTTATTTATCACATCCAAAGCATATTTTGATATGTTATCTATAAATCCGAAGTATACTTGTACTACACTATCTAAATCTATTCTTTTGAACAACGAAGGTATATTTAATGTACTATCTATCTATCGATTTGGTTTAGTTTGATTAAGTGATTAAGTAACGATGCGTGTGTAATATGATACAAGCATGGTGGATACGCCGCTGGTACTTCCTATATATAAGTGCTTGTATGGTATTACATACTGTAACGTTATTTGAATCATTTCAGTTTGAGATATATAACATTTATACAAATAACATACTTTTCACAAGACATTGTTTTACAAACAACATATCTTATACAAACTCATTTTACATGGTTATTCATTTAATCATGCATTATTCTCTTATTTATACAATCATCAGAACTTATCATTGTTTTTCAAATAATTTACTAAAACAAATGTTTTTGGGTTAAGAGTCATGGCTACGAGGTTTTACAAATTATAACCCGCTTGATTTGAGTTGGTTAATTAAGTTGCAATATTATACTCTTTTCAAAACAAGGTTTTTAAATAAAGTATTGCAACGTCTAAACTAGCCATGATTTCGACACTCCTACAAAACCAATGTATTCGCCAGCATTTCTTTGCTGACCTCGTTTTTACACATGTTTCAGGTACTGCTTTGCAATGATTGTTGATACATGCTACATTTAGGATGGACTCGTGCCTTAGCGACTTAAAACGAGACAATAACTAGTTAACTTATGTTATGTAACCTTTGTTTCTTGTTTAAACAATGTAAACTCTCATAATTGATTATAAAAACGAAACTTTAATTGCCATGGATTTGAAACGATTAATTCTGTTACAACACTCCCCGACATTTCCGCCACGTTTTGTATGTTCTACGTGGTCGGGGTGTGACAGAAAAGATGGTATCAGAGCCAATGGTTATAGGGAATTAGGTTATTAGTAATGCTTTGACCTAGTCTATAACCTTCTTAGGACCCTAACGCGAGTTTACTTGCGTTTAGTCATAAAACAATACTGTCACCTATCCTTAGGCGACGACCACAACAAGAACACAATTTTCGAAACCGCTTTGAAAACTAATCATCTGTTCTAGGATGATTGATTACAAGGTTTTGAACCCTCTGTTATATGGTTTTGAACCCTTTTAAGTTTCAAAAATCTCGTCAAGGTTTTGGGTTTTAAATAATGTGAACACGTGCAAACTGGAAGGGTGAATGCCTGTATTCTGAGTTTTCTGTCTAGGCAAGCACTTCGTATATATCTCATCAGACGCGAGACCAGTTGTGCTTACCTGGGAATTCTTGGGATGAGTGTTCACTTATAGGCGAGCATGTCTTCGCGATACATTATTTTTGACCCATTTATTTTGATTAGTCACTGTGTGTAATTTGTTTGCTTTGTAGTGCGAACAAATGACCACTATCCTTGCTTTCATCAGATTTGTTTCATCTCATTCTTTTCGTCTAAATTTCTCTCACTCGTTTCCTTTCATGTTCCTCTTTTAGAATGCCTCCTCGACGCGACAATCAGATGGATAATGCCGAACTGGCGGAAATCATCGCACAGCAAATGGCTGTTGCCTTCCCAAATCTTTATGCTCAAATGATGCAAGCCATCAACAACAACAATGCTCCATGCAATTTCAAGAGTTTCAACTCGGCAAAACCGCTCAAGTTTAGTGGTTCTGAGGGAGCAACTGGGCTTCTTCAGTGGTTCGAGAGCATTGAGAATACCTTCCGTCATGTTCTGTGTCCTGAAAATCGTAAGGTCGAGTTTTCTTCGAGTGTGTTTCAGAAGAGGGCTCTTACATGGTGGAACGGGGTGATGAGAGACAAACGAACCGACATCCGGCATATTTTTAGATCATTTGGCTTGAGAAAAATCTATTCGTCACGCAATTTAGATCATTTCTCGCGCTTATGCGCATACCGTCGTAATTAACCGAACATCGCGATCGTACGGACAAACGAACCGACATCCGGCATATTTTTGAGCATGTTTCATGTTCCCTATACTTTAACATCCTTTTGAAGCTTAAAAATGGGCTTGACGGGTGTTAGAAGTGCCAAAACACGACGATACGCGCACAGGAACCAAAACTGCAAAACTGCAAAAAAAATATACAAAAAAAATAAAATAAAAAAAATAAAAAATGCATAAACTCGTTTTTAACACCCCTTACACTCTCCCAAAGGTCAAGTGCCACATGTTAATCACTTGTGGTGGCCAAAATTAGTTACCACAACATTTTGACAAGTGTACGCACTAGATTAAATCACGTTATTCAAGAAACGATCTTAACGGTTACCCGAAATCTATAAATACCCCACCCCCCATGCTTCAAAATCACAAGAACTTTGATTTGAGAAACTCTAAGTTGAAACTATTGTTTCATACCTGAGATTTTTGAATCGAAGTTAGCATTCGGGGACCCTTCGTAAGTATTCTTTCGTTCTTTTCCTTATTTTATTGCTTTTCGAGTCAGAAAGTCAAACTTTGTTTGACTTTCAGCGTTGACCAGTAATGGTCAATGTGAAGTTCGTTTGAACTTCGCAACGTGATTGTAATCACGATGGTTATAGTCCCTTGGGACTATGCCTACTGATTACCACGTTGTCTAGGGTCGTAGGGTAAGCGATCTAATAAATCGCTTATACCTCGAACCCGACCCATTTGGTCGATCATTAGGATCCGACCAAATACATTAGGTGACCATAGTAGGTAGGGAATAACCTTCCGAGGTTATACCCTATGGTCACATCGTTTAAGTAGTTGTATGATAGGTAGTTTATATGCCTTAGGTAAATTACCAGAATACCCTTTTCATGTATAATTGGTAATTAAGCATATGTAACCTAAACCTTTGTCACATAACTGATTATGTAACATGTTTAGGCATATAACACTTGTCATAGGGCTAGTTAGGCGGTCCGAACGCGTTTCACGCGAACGACGCGTTAAAGTAGCATAAGCTACCTAAACGGGTCGTAATGGGTCGTAAACAATTATGTTAGGTTTCAATTAGTATGTAGGCTTTGTTGAACCATACTACACGAGTCTCAATACTCGTTTGGTTTACAAACCCTCATACTACCCGATCTTCCGATTTAGGTCCGGTTTATTAACATAGTTACCTATATTAGGTGCCGTTTGATTCCGAGATCTATAGCATTATTTGGTGGTTATCTTTAGCCAACTGAGCAATATCAAGTGAGTAGATAGACCCCTCTTTTACTGTTTTCCAAACTGTTTTGGGGTGGAACACATGTGCCTACTTGTTACATTCATGCTTTTCCTGTTTTCACATCATATATCGGCTATGTTTGTTAGTACATTATAGTACATGATTTCATTACATTTCATGCTAGGTGTGCCCATTGTGTGCATTACTTAGTACATCGTTTTACATTACATTTTATGCTAGGTGTGCCCATTGTGTGCATTACTTAGTACATCGTTTTACATGACATTTCACGCTATGTATGTTCATTTGATTACATACTTAGTGCATTGTTTTCACATGCTTACATTTTGGTATGACATTTGGTTTGTTTACATGGGACAATACATTCATTAACAATGATCACGCCGTTCGTTAGTAGGTAGTGGTACCATAGGAATTGACAACTCCCGTTCCGGACATCCCAGGGAAAGGGGACAGAAAGGAATGACCGAATTCGATGATATCAGACAGATAGACCTTTAATTTGTTTAAGGGTTTATCACCACAGTCACAAGGCTTGGATGTATGCATTTTCACAATACCACATAAATGTTCATATTCAGTATTAGCATGCATTTTCCACAAGACATAATATTGATTTCAACCATGTTTTACTTCAATACTTTGTTTTCGTGCATATGGTTTAGTTGAGACATTTCACTTGCCATACATGACATTTTGACATAGACATTTTACACAAAGACATTTGACAAAGACATTTGACATGGATATTTGACATAGACATTTTGACATGATTTACCTTTTACACATAAACATGATTGACATTTGTTTTACACTACATGATTTATATCTTGACATAAACACTTTGACATATTATCCAATACATTTGATAATTGGTTTAGACATAGACATCTTACGTTGTTTGGTTTGGTTTGATTAAGTGATTAAGTAACGATGCGTGTGTAATATGATACAAGCATGGTGGATACGCCGCTGGTACTTCCTATATATAAGTGTTTGTATGGTATTACATGTCGTAACGTTATTTGAATCATTTCAATATTGAGACATAGAACATTTTATACAAATAGCATACTTTTCACAAGACATTGTTAACAAACATCTTACTTCATACAAACTCATTTTTACATGGTAAATCATTTAACCTTACATTTACTTATACATATCATCTGATCTTATCGTTTTCAAATGATTTACAAGACAAAGCAAATTATAAGGTTCATGACTAAACATTTTTCTTAAACATAAGTCATGAATCCTATTTTCACAAAACCTATGTATCTCACAGGCATTTTTATGCTGACGTACCTATTTTCACATGTGTTTTCAGGAGCTTTTCCGTAGGATGTTGATCATGATACTAGGGCGGACCTGTGCCTTAGAGACTTTAAAAGAAGATACACTATGTTTAATTATGATCTGAACTCTTTAATTTCTGTTTAAAACAATGAAACTCTTGTGTTGATAAATAAAATACAACTTTGTATGCCATGGTTATGAAACAATTAATTCTGTTACAACACTCCCCGACGTTTTCCGCCACGTTTTGTATGATACACGTGGTCGGGGTGTGACAGAAGAGTTGGTATCAGAGCCAATGGTTATAGGGAATTAGGTTATTAGTAATGCTTTGACCTAGACTATAACTTTTCTAGGACCCTAACACAAGTTATCTTGTGTTTAGATCTTAAAACATGCACATCACCTATCCTTAGGTGATTATCAAAACAAGAACCAAATTTTTCCGAAACGATTTTTGAAAAACAATCATTTGTTTTTGGATAATTTATTACAAGGTTTTGAACCCTCTTTTGTAAGGTTTTGAACCCTTTCGGTTTAACTAAAATTCTTGGCCTTGTGCCTTCAAATTTTTAAAATCCCGTCAAGGTTTTGAGTTTTAAATAATGTGAACACGTGCAAACTGGAAGGGTGAATGCCTGTATTCTGGGTTTTCTGTCTAGGCAAGCACTTCGTATACATCTCATCAGACGCGAGACCAGTTGTGCTTACCTGGGAATTCTTGGGATGAGTGTTCACTTATAGGCGAGCATGTCTTCATTATACATTATTTTTGACCCATTTACTTTGATTAGTCACTGTGATTCGTTTGTTTGCTTGGTAATGCGGACGAATGATCACCATCTTTGCTTTTGTTGATTTTGTTTCATCTCATTCTCTTCATCCAAACATCTCACTCGTTTCCTTTCATGTTTTCCTCTTTTAGAATGCCTCCTCGACGCGAGAACCAGATAGCAACTGCTGAATTGGCAGAAATCATTGCGCAGCAGATGGCTGCTCAATTTCCAAATCTCTTTGCTCAATGGAACCAGGCCAACAACAACAACAATGTTCCATGCAAATACAAGGATTTTAACTCGGCTAAACCACTCAAGTTTAGTGGTTCTGAAGGAGCAACTGGGCTTCTTCAGTGGTTTGAGAGCATTGAGAATACTTTTCGCCACGTGCAGTGCCCGGATAATCGCAAGGTCGAGTTTTCTTCGAGCGTGTTTCAGAAGAGGGCTCTTACATGGTGGAATGGGGTAATGAGAGACCGAGGTGCAGAAGTTGCTCTCGCACAGACATGGGCTGAACTTAGAGCCCTTATGATGAGGGAATTCTGTCCTCGCCATGAACAGCGGGCGTTGGAAAAGGAGTTTGATGTTTTGAAGCAAGATAGTGGTGAGCACAGGGCTTATACTGATCGGTTTGAAGAGTTGAGTTTGCTTTGCCCGACAATGGTTACCCCACTTGACAAGGCTATCGAAAGATACATCGACGGCCTACCTGACTCGGTACAAGACATTCTTACTGGTAGTGAACCTGCCACACTCCGTCAGGCGATCGAGTTATCAGCGACATTGACTGAGTCGCAGATTAGAAAGGGAAAGTTACACAGGAAGGGTGACAAGGGCAAGAAACAGTTGGCTGAGAAGGAAGATAGCAAGAAAGGTCAAAACGGGAATGGAAAGGTTTCTGGTTCATCGAAGAGGGCAAAGAAGCGTAAGGCTTCCCAAAACTATGCTGTCACTGCCCAAGCTAACCAGGCAGCTCTCAATCAACCCGCACAGCCTCCAGCAAAGAAACCCTATTCAGGGAATGCACCTTTGTGCAATAGATGCAACAGTCACCACCAGCCGCAACTTCCATGCCGTTTCTGTACTAACTGTGGGAAGTCAGGCCATCTTGCCAATGTTTGTCGGTCTGCTCAAAATCCCGCGGTTCAGAACCTGGCTCAACAAGTTGCTCAACCTCTTGCTCTGCAACAGGGTCAAGCTGCACGACCACACTACCCACCGGGTGCTTGTTACAATTGTGGGGATCTGACCCACTACAGGAACCAGTGCCCAAGGCTAGCCAACCAGAATCCGAATTAGGCTCCGGCTCGAGGCCGAGCTTTTAACATGAACGCCCAAGAGGCGCAGGCAGACGATAATGTGGTGAACGGTACGTTCTTTATTAATAATCAGCCTGCATCTGTTCTCTTTGATTCGGGTGCCGACAAGAGTTTTGTGTCTTTATCTTTTGAGCCAATGCTTCGCGTGTCTAGAACAAAACTAAGTAAATCTTTGACAGTAGAGGTTGCTAGTGGTGAACCCATTATTCTTGATTCTGTTCTTCACAACTGCCAGTTGAACCTTAACGATCATCTTTTTCCTATCGATCTTACACCTATGCAACTTGGAAGCTTTGACGTTATTGTGGGTATGGATTGGTTATCCAAGCATCACGCAGAGATAGTTTGTTCTGAGAAGATTGTTCGTGTGCCGCTTTCGTCAGGCGAGATCCTGCAGGTTCAAGGTGAGAAGCCTACCGGTGGTCTCAAACTCATGTCTTGTTTTAAAGCTCGGAAATATCTGCGGAAGAACTATGTGGCTTTCTTAGCACATGTTACAGAAGGTAAAGGCAAGGGTAAGTCTATTTCAGATATTCCTGTCGTTCGGGATTATTCTGAAGTTTTCCCTGAAGATTTACCTGGTCTACCTCCAGCACGCCAAGTCGAGTTCCGCATTGATCTCGTACCTGGTGCAAATCCCATTGCCAGAGCTCCATATCGTCTTGCACCATCCGAGATGCAAGAGTTGTCCAAACAGCTTCAGGAGCTCTTTGACAAAGGTTTTATCTGTCCTAGCTTTTCACCTTGGGGTGCTCCCGTTCTTTTTGTCAAGAAGAAGGATGGATCCTTTAGGATGTGTATCGATTATCGTGAGCTTAACAAGCTTACCATCAAGAATCGATATCCCCTACCTCGCATCGATGATCTCTTTGATCAGTTACAAGGCGCTTCTTATTTTTCAAAGATTGATCTGCGATCTGGATATCATCAGCTTCGGGTGCATGAAGAAGATATTCCGAAGACAGCGTTCCGTACTCGTTATGGACATTATGAGTTCACAGTCATGCCATTCGGTTTGACTAATGCTCCGGCTGTTTTCATGGACTTAATGAATAGGGTCTGCAAACCTTATTTGGATCAGTTCGTCATTGTTTTTATTGATGACATCTTGATATACTCTAAGACGCGAGCTGATCACGAGCAACATCTTCGTCTTACCCTAGAACTCCTAAAGAAAGAGCAACTTTTCGCCAAATTCTCCAAGTGCGAATTTTGGCTTAAAGAAGTTCAATTTTTGGGGCATGTTATCAACGAACGGGGTATTCATGTAGATCCCTCCAAGATCAGTGCGATTAAGGATTGGGATACACCCTCTACTCCTACTGAAGTTCGTTCTTTTCTTGGTCTAGCGGGTTATTATCGCCGCTTCAAAGAAAACTTCTCGAAGATTGCAGTCCCTCTAACTGCTCTAACTCAGAAGAAAATGCCCTTTTATTGGGGATACAAACAAGAGGAAGCTTTTCAACACTTGAAGCAGAAGCTTTGCGATGCGCCTGTTCTATCATTGCCTGAAGGTGATGATGATTTTGTCGTGTATTGTGATGCATCGAAATTGGGTCTTGGTTGTGTTCTGATGCAAAGGAACAAAGTCATAGCCTATGCATCAAGGCAGTTGAAGATTCATGAGAAGAACTACACCACTCATGATCTTGAGTTGGGTGCAGTTGTTTTCGCTCTAAAGATCTGGAGACACTATTTGTACGGTACAAAGTGTGTGGTTTTCACTGACCACAAAAGTCTTCAGCATATCTTCAATCAGAAAGAACTCAACATGAGGCAACGACGTTGGGTTGAGCTTTTAAACGACTATGACTGCGAAGTTCGCTACCATCCCGGTAAGGCGAATGTCGTAGCTGATGCATTGAGTCATAAGGAACGTACTAAGCTTCATTGTGTACGTGTTCAGTCTGTTATTCAAGCTCGATCCGATATCCAAGCACGCATTTCTCAGGCCCAACAATCTTGTGTTTCACAAGGTTTGATGGATAAGGAATTTCCTTACCACATAACACCTGCTTTGGAACTGAAGGACAATGGATCATATTACTTCATGGACCGTTTATGGGTCCCAAGCCAGGATGACCTTCGTACCTTGCTTATGGATGAAGCCCATAAGTCTCGTTATTCTATTCATCCGGGCTCAGATAAGATGTATAAGGATCTTCGTATTCAGTATTGGTGGCCTGGTATGAAGAAAGACATTGCCTTATACGTATCAAAATGCCTTACTTGTCTTAAGGTTAAGGCTGAACATCAGCGTCCTTCTGGTTTATTGGTACAACCAGAGATCCCAGTTTGGAAATGGGAAAACATTACTATGGATCTTGTTACCAAACTTCCACGCACTAAGAAAGGTCATGATGCCATCTGGGTAGTCGTTGATCGTCTTACAAAGTCAGCACATTTCTTGCCAATCCGTGAGGATTTTCCTGCTGACAGACTTGCTCAAATCTATGTGGATGAAATAGTAGCACGACATGGTGTTCTTTTGAACATCATTTCTGACAGGGATGCTCGTTTCACTTCTCATTTTTGGAGAACCATGCAATCTGCTATGGGGACCCAACTTAATCTGAGCACAGCTTATCATCCACAAACAGATGGTCAATCTGAGAGAACAATCCAGACACTGGAGGATATGCTTAGAGCATGTGTGATCGATTTTGGTGGTAGTTGGGATTCACATCTTAAGTTGATTGAATTCTCCTACAACAACAGTTATCACACCAGCATCAAAATGGCTCCTTTCGAGGCTCTCTATGGTCGAAAATGTCGTTCACCAGTCTGCTGGAATGAGATCGGCGAGGCTCAACTTACTGGACCTGCCCTCATTTTAGAGACAACAGATAAGGTCAAGAAAGTTCGCGATAACCTTCAGGCAGCTCAGAGCCGTCAGAAGATTTACGCGGACCCAAAACGCAAAGCCTTGGAATTTCAAGTCGATGATCGAGTATTACTTAAGGTCTTACCTTGGAAAGGTGTGATCAGATTTGGAAAGAAAGGAAAACTTGCACCTAGATACGTTGGACCATTCAAGATCGTCGAAAGAATCGGAAAGGTAGCCTACAGACTTGAGTTACCTCCTGAACTGGGAAATGTTCATCCAACTTTTCACGTGTCCAATCTCAAGAGGTGTTCAGCTGATGAGAACCTCCACATACCGCTTGACGAAATTCGTGTTGGCAAAACACTGAAATTCGTTGAAAAGCCAGTGGAAATTATGGAACGTGAAGTCAAATGGCTTAAACGCAAGCGCATTCCTTTGGTCAAAGTTCGCTGGGAAGCTAAATGTGGACCCGAGTTTACTTGGGAACGCGAAGATCAAATGAAGGCGAAATATCCGCATCTTTTCCCACGAGTTTCCTCTAAATAAATTTCGGGACGAAATTTCCACAAGTAGGGGAGACTGTAACATCTGTGTTTGTAATCATTATGAACAGTTCTATTATCAATAAAACAATGTTATTTAATCCCAATGTTTGTTTGGTTTTGTTTTACATTTTTCATGTTTTGACTTTTATCCAATTTCAAACTCTATATCGCTTTCTGGAGAGTTATACGCAAACTGGTGCGAAAACGTAACCAGTTTAATGCGACAAATACTCCGGAACATCAACATATACTTAACATACCTTAAATAACCTTTACATAACTTAGAAATAAGTTTTAAAGGCTTTGGTATGGCAAAAACAAGTAAATTCGCTTACAGGGACTAAAGTTGACAAACTGCGAAAGTATGCCAATTTGAACTGTAACAGACATTCCGGAACATGACCATAAGTTAAACATATCATAAATATCCTTTACATAGCTTAGAAATAGGCTTTGAGGGGTTCGGTATGCTAAAATAAACTTTTGGGTCATTCAGGGACTAAAAGTGTCAAAAAGTGCACAAGTTTGCATTTTCGCGCATAACTTACGTTCTGAATACATCCGGACATCTAAAAATTTATGTAAGCACTAAAATATTTTATTTTAGTGTTTGGCTTGAGAAAAATCCATTCGTCACGCAATTTAGATCATTTCTCGCGCTTATGCGCATACCGTCGTAATTAACCGAACATCGCGATCGTACGGACAAACGAACCGACATCCGGCATATTTTTGAGCATGTTTCATGTTCCCTATACTTTAACATCCTTTTGAAGCTTAAAAATGGGCTTGACGGGTGTTAGAAGTGCCAAAACACGACGATACGCGCACAGGAACCAAAACTGCAAAACTGCAAAAAAAATATACAAAAAAAAAAATAAAAAAAAAATAAAAAATGCATAAACTCATTTTTAACACCCCTTACACTCTCCCAAAGGTCAAGTGCCACATGTTAATCACTTTTGGTGGCCAAAATTAGTTACCACAACATTTTGACAAGTGTACGCACTAGATTAAATCACGTTATTCAAGAAACGATCTTAACGGTTACCCAAAATCTATAAATACCCCACCCCCCATGCTTCAAAATCACAAGAACTTTGATTTGAGAAACTCTAAGTTGAAACTATTGTTTCATACCTGAGATTTTTGAATCGAAGTTAGCATTCGGGGACCCTTCGTAAGTATTCTTTCGTTCTTTTCCTTATTTTATTGCTTTTCGAGTCAGAAAGTCAAACTTTGTTTGACTTTCAGCGTTGACCAGTAATGGTCAATGTGAAGTTCGTTTGAACTTCGCAACGTGATTGTAATCACGATGGTTATAGTCCCTTGGGACTATGCCTACTGATTACCACGTTGTCTAGGGTCGTAGGGTAAGCGATCTAATAAATCGCTTATACCTCGAACCCGACCCATTTGGTCGATCATTAGGATCCGACCAAATACATTAGGTGACCATAGTAGGTAGGGAATAACCTTCCGAGGTTATACCCTATGGTCACATCGTTTAAGTAGTTGTATGATAGGTAGTTTATATGCCTTAGGTAAATTACCAGAATACCCTTTTCATGTATAATTGGTAATTAAGCATATGTAACCTAAACCTTTGTCACATAACTGATTATGTAACATGTTTAGGCATATAACACTTGTCATAGGGCTAGTTAGGCGGTCCGAACGCGTTTCACGCGAACGACGCGTTAAAGTAGCATAAGCTACCTAAACGGGTCGTAATGGGTCGTAAACAATTATGTTAGGTTTCAATTAGTATGTAGGCTTTGTTGAACCATACTACACGAGTCTCAATACTCGTTTGGTTTACAAACCCTCATACTACCCGATCTTCCGATTTAGGTCCGGTTTATTAACATAGTTACCTATATTAGGTGCCGTTTGATTCCGAGATCTATAGCATTATTTGGTGGTTATCTTTAGCCAACTGAGCAATATCAAGTGAGTACATAGACCCCTCTTTTACTGTTTTCCAAACTGTTTTGGGGTGGAACACATGTGCCTACTTGTTACATTCATGCTTTTCCTGTTTTCACATCATATATCGGCTATGTTTGTTAGTACATTATAGTACATGATTTCATTACATTTCATGCTAGGTGTGCCCATTGTGTGCATTACTTAGTACATCGTTTTACATTACATTTTATGCTAGGTGTGCCCATTGTGTGCATTACTTAGTACATCGTTTTACATGACATTTCACGCTATGTATGTTCATTTGATTACATACTTAGTGCATTGTTTTCACATGCTTACATTTTGGTATGACATTTGGTTTGTTTACATGGGACAATACATTCATTAACAATGATCACGCCGTTCGTTAGTAGGTAGTGGTACCATAGGAATTGACAACTCCCGTTCCGGACATCCTAGGGAAAGGGGACAGAAAGGAATGACCGAATTCGATGATATCAGACAGATAGACCTTTAATTTGTTTAAGGGTTTATCACCACAGTCACAAGGCTTGGATGTATGCATTTTCACAATACCACATAAATGTTCATATTCAGTATTAGCATGCATTTTCCACAAGACATAATATTGATTTCAACCATGTTTTACTTCAATACTTTGTTTTCGTGCATATGGTTTAGTTGAGACATTTCACTTGCCATACATGACATTTTGACATAGACATTTTACACAAAGACATTTGACAAAGACATTTGACATGGATATTTGACATAGACATTTTGACATGATTTACCTTTTACACATAAACATGATTGACATTTGTTTTACACTACATGATTTATATCTTGACATAAACACTTTGACATATTATCCAATACATTTGATAATTGGTTTAGACATAGACATCTTACGTTGTTTGGTTTGGTTTGATTAAGTGATTAAGTAACGATGCGTGTGTAATATGATACAAGCATGGTGGATACGCCGCTGGTACTTCCTATATATAAGTGTTTGTATGGTATTACATGTCGTAACGTTATTTGAATCATTTCAATATTGAGACATAGAACATTTTATACAAATAGCATACTTTTCACAAGACATTGTTAACAAACATCTTACTTCATACAAACTCATTTTTACATGGTAAATCATTTAACCTTACATTTACTTATACATATCATCTGATCTTATCGTTTTCAAATGATTTACAAGACAAAGCAAATTATAAGGTTCATGACTAAACATTTTTCTTAAACATAAGTCATGAATCCTATTTTCACAAAACCTATGTATCTCACAGGCATTTTTATGCTGACGTACCTATTTTCACATGTGTTTTCAGGAGCTTTTCCGTAGGATGTTGATCATGATACTAGGGCGGACCTGTGCCTTAGAGACTTTAAAAGAAGATAGACTATGTTTAATTATGATCTGAACTCTTTAATTTCTGTTTAAAACAATGAAACTCTTGTGTTGATAAATAAAATACAACTTTGTATGCCATGGTTATGAAACAATTAATTCTGTTACAACACTCCCCGACGTTTTCCGCCACGTTTTGTATGATACACGTGGTCGGGGTGTGACAACACGGGGGCGTGCCCAAGTGCCAGCATAAAAGACAAAGCTATAGAAGCTTCTATCACCCACCACGAGGGCGTGCCCAGCGGACACGGGGCCGTGGTCAACTCTAAGATTCGCAGAATCTGAGGAAATCTTGATAGTACAATATGCTTCTGCACACGGGGGCGTGCCCAGCGAACACGGGGGCGTGGTCAACTAATGCAGACAAACTGCAATTAATGAAGATAGAGAAGAAGGATGGACACGGGGCCGTGCCCGAGCTGCTGTTCAGGCTATAAATAGGGGTGCTTGGCTCATTTGCAAACCATCCCTTGGCACACCACCTCTCTCACACTTCACCCACCACCCACCACCATCACAACACCCTCATCCACCACCATCATCCATTGTCCATCATAGAGTGTGTGAGTCGTCTCGGGATCCAAGATTGATCGTAAGAGTTCTTGACAATCAAAGGCCATGTTTGCCTAAGTCTCTTACATCACTTGGTGAAGACAAGTGTCTAGTGTAATACTTTTTATTTTTAATATTTTCTCACTTTTTACTTGGTTATGTATTAATTACTTTAATAACTAGTTTCTTATGTTGAAGATGATTTTTCCTTATCGTTTGTTCGTGGTGTCTTGGCATTATTTTACTGTCTATATAAAATAAAAGATTTTCACCATTCATATCTCCACGGTCTATATGGAGGTATGTTGGCTACCTGGCCGGGGGTTAAGGGAACGGTTTGCTAAGAGTCTTGCCTTGTTCAGTGTATAGATCCTGCAAGGACCTGGGTCAAATTTAGTAGGACCTCCTTCAATACCCACCGGTATTGGATGGCGGGGTCCAAACTCTTTGATCCCCTCATATGTAAGCTACTATTAATACTTTAACCCGGCTACTTAGGACTGTATCCTTGTTGACTCAGACTACTTAGCCGAGGGTAACGTCACCTTCAAAAGAGGGGCCTACCATAATATGCATTAATAACTTAATTAATTATCTTTCAATAATCCGACCCTTTAGGATTGTATCCTTGCTGACTCAAACTACTGGGTTGAGGGTAACGTCACCTTCAAAAGAGGGGCCTACTACAATAACTAAGATAATCTCTTAAAAAGTGTAAAAGTGCGGAAATAATCAAAGGTTACACTATACACGAGTCGGAGCCAAGTGATTCATCTTGTCTATCTGTTTTTACTTTTATTTTATTTTTTCAGCATTTTAGTTAGTTTTATTTTTCTAGTTTAAAAACCTTTTTCTAACTTTTGATTTGATTAGAAGTTGAGGATAAGCCGGTACTAAAAGCTCTTGTGTCCTTGGACGACCTCGGTATCTTGCCAACACTATACTACGCTCACGATGGGTGCACTTGCCCATATGTGTGTTTGGTGTTAGTAAAATATCGTGTTTTATAAATTTAAAACTTGACTAACGCGTAAAAGGGCTTAAAATATACTTAAATACCTATCACACTTTGCACACATCAGCACTAAGCCAAAAATGAGTCAAACTGGAAGGGTTCAAAACCTAGTAATCAATCATCCTAGAATTGATGATTAATCTTCGAAGCGGATTCGAATTTGTGTTCTCATTGTGGTTATCACCTAAGGGTAGGTGACGGTTTTGTTTTAAAATCTAAACGCAAGAAAAACTCGCGTTGGGGTCCTAGAAAGTTATAGTCTAGGTCAAAGCATTACTAATAACCTAATTCCCTATAACCATTGGTTCTGATACCAACTTTTCTGTCACACCCCGACCACGTAAAACAACAAATCGTGGCGTAAACGTCGGGGAGTGTTGTAACAGAATTATTGTTTCACAACCATGGAATACAAAATAGTTTCATTTTATTTATTCGATAAGTAATTTACATTGTTTTAACACAAAATAAACGAGTTACATATCGACTATCACCGTTATTATGTCACTAAGGCCTCGTCCAGATCCTATGTGACTCATGCATCCTAGTAATCATCATCAAACAACATCACCTAAAACATATGTAAAAGAAAAGTCAGCAAAGAAATGCTAGTGAGCACATAGGTTTTATAAGAGTGTCGGATTCATGGCTAGTTTACATGTTGCAATATCTTATTAAAAACCTTGTTTTGAAAAGTGTATAATATTGCAACGTAATTAACCAACTCAAATCAAGCGGGTTATAATTTTATAAAACCTGGTAGCCATGATTCTTAACCCAAAAACATTTGTTTTAGTAAACCAAATTGTAAAACATTTCGTATTAACTCGTTTAATAAATCTCGTATGGTTTATATCCTTTCTAAAACATCGTTATGTGACATCGTTTCAAAATCGTTTACCCAAGTGAACTAAATAACGCCACGGTATGTAATATGTTGAAAACACTTATATATAAGAAATACCAGCGGCGTATCTACCATGTTTTCACCATATTACACCGGTCCCGTTATCTAAACTCTTAACCAAAAACCAATCATTTATCCAACTCGTTTAATCTTGTTCAAATCGTTTCCAAATCGTTAACTCGTTTAAATCATCCTCGTTTTAATTGTGAAAACTATTTTTGGTCGTCTCGCTAATAACATTTAAACCTTCGTGACTCGATTATCTCGCTTCTCGCATTAACAAACCACCAAAGGGTAAGTTAATAATCAGATTCAGTCATTACCCACCTAACCCACACATAACCATGGGTGCAGTACGATAACGGGATTTGTCAGATCCTATGGTACCATAACCTAATACTGGTTAGCTTGATCAATGCTAATGAATGCCATTCGTTATGTAACTACGTCCAACAAGTTTATTCACATTATCGAAATCGTTATTAGTTTAATGTAAACCATCTTAGTTGTTTTTGAAACCATCGTTTAAATATCGAAATCATTTTGATACATATGAATCACCCCAAAACAATTGAAAACAGTAAAATAGGGGAACTATGTACTCACATGAAGTGCAAAGTATCCTCAATCAATAGAACTTCAACAAACTCAAGTAAACCAGAGAAATCAAGCAGCATCTAGTAATTGAACCACTAGTCAAATAATCGACACCTAAATCGGAAGATCGGACAGAATGAGGTCTTGTAAACCAAATGAGTGTTGGAACTCATGTGATATGGTTTAACAAAGCCTACATCCAAAATCGGAACCTAACCTAAGTGCTTTCGACCCATTGCGACCCATTAAGGTAGCTTACGCTATTTTAACGCGTCGTTAGCGCAAATGCGCGTTCGAGACATCTAACTAGTCCTATGACAAGTATTATATGCCTAAACATGTTTAAATATGTTGCATAATCAGTTATGTGACAAAATTTTATGTTACATATGCTTAATTATCAATTATGCATGAAAAAGACATTTTGGTCATTTACCTAAGGCATATAAACTACATATCATACAACTAATTAAACCTAAGTGACCATAAGGTATAACCTCGGGAGGTTATTCCCTATACAACTATGGTCACTAAACATGCTTGGTCGGATCCTAATGATAGACCAAACGGGTCGAGTTCGAAAGTCTAAGCGGGTGTTTAGTCCGCTTGACTTACGACTCTACACAAGCACTAAACTAAAAGTGACGAGCTAAACATGTTAAGACATGTTTAGTTTAGTTAGAAAACAGGTTTTGATATCAAAACAAACGGTTTTGATACCCAAGAATAGTTTTGTTACAAAATACGCATAAATAAGTATTTTGGCCGAAACTACGACTCGTCACTACGTCTAGTCAACGTGGTAATTAGTAGGTATAGTCACGAGGGACTATAACCATCGTGATTATGCTCACGTTGCAAAGTTCAACGGAACTTTGTGTTGACCATTGACTGGTCAAAGCTGAAAGTCAAACTTTGTTTGACTTTCATGCTTGAAATACAAGAACAAGCAAGAAGAGGACTTACAAAGGGTCCAAGAAGGTGTTTTAATTCAAAGTTACTCAGGTATGAGGTGTTAAAACCTCAACTTAGAGCAGAAGTTGAATCAAGGTTTGAAAAACCCAAATGAGTTAGCGTGCTATTTATAGGAAGTTGGGATCAATAGGATCATTCCATGTGTTTAGAGGGTGTAATCTTCGCCATACATGTGGGTACATAGTATTAGAATACAATGGGGGGTCGAAAACCAGCTCAAGGTTTTGCAAAAGTTACAAAAAAGACCCCCAAGTTCAATCCCATTGCTGAAAAATGCTGAAAAACAAGTTTCTGTCAAGATCAGGCCATGGCGTCGTGCCACGGCAGAGACAGATGGTGGTGGCGCAGTGCCACCAGGTGCCAGTTCCAAAAAGTTTTGCCAAAATGGAAGAAATGGTCCCTGCACATGTTTAAGGCCTTTTTTGATGCGTTTAAACCCCGTTAACCCCATTTCAAGGCTCTAAAATGATTTTAAAGTATAGGGGACTCCAAACATGCTCAAAAATATCTCGGATGTCGGTTCGTTTGGTCATACGGTTGCGTTATTCGGTTAATTACGACGGAAGTCGTAACGGACGCAAAAACCATCCAAATTAAGCGACGAATGGAATTTTATCAAGCCTGTCATTAAAATAAAATATTTTAATAATTACATAAATATTTGGATGTCCGGAGATATTCAGAATGTAAGATATGCGCGAAAATGCAAACTTATGCACTTTTTGACGCTTTTAGTCCCTATTGATCAGTTAGGTTATTTTAGCATACTGAACCCCTCAAAGCCTATTTCTAAGCTATGTAAAGGATATTTAGGGTATGTTTAACTTATACAAATCGGTATAGTTTCGTAGTTTGACACAACTAGTCCCTGGGATCGAACAAACTTGATTTTAACACACCAAACCATCCTAAACTTATTTCTAAGTTATGTGGAGGTTATTTAAGGTATGTTAAGCCTATGTCACTATTCCGAAGTGTTTGTTGCGTTAAACTGACTGGGTTTACGCACCAGTTTGCGTATAACCTTCCAGAAAGCGATTTAAAGCTTGAAATAAGAATCGAATCAAATCGTAAAATCATCAAACACAAATACACACATAATAACACCAAAACACATATAATAACACCAAAGCACATTGTTTTATTCATAATTGACATTGTTTTATATTATACATCGATTACAGAGCACAGTGGTCACACATACTAGTCTAATTCGGTTCATAATCGAAAGTCAACGCAGAAGTCAAACTTCACGACTTTCGGTTGCGAACCGACCCTAAAACTGGAATTGACTAGCCGAACATGTTTACAGATGTTCTAATAAGTATTATTAATTTGTTTAATTGATAAAACATATTTTAGACCACTTCTAATATTACAGATGTTATATCGCAATTATATAAAAAAGCTGACCCGTTGACTTTTTAAAACAATATAATGTTAACTCGTCAATTGACTAAGCAAACGTGATTCTTAGGAGGTGCCCTTTTGAGGGATTAACACCTACCTAATTACGATCACGTAGCCATGTTCGTTGCGAACAATGGCTTGACCATTTATGGTCGAAGTGAAAGTCAAAGGGTTTATCATAAATACTTGAATTTTTTAATTTAATAGCCAAATAAACAAACCAGTCACGAAAGGATCACTTACAAGTGGTTCCAGGGACTGATGAAAACTTAAAGGAAGTCCCCAATTGCTCAGGGTCCGCCAATATTGAGAGAAAGAATGATAGGTGCAACAAAAAATGGTGGAAGAACACCCCTATATATAGTATTTGGAAAGTTGTGGATGATTACCAAGTGTTTTAGGAACTCATTAGGATGATTACAAGTGTTAAAACAGGTGTTTAAAACCATTAACAAGTCCCTTGTTTTGTTTGGAAAAATCGAGATAAGTGTGGGCTTCCAGCAAAAGGAATAACAAAACAACAAAATAAAATAAACAACATGTGATGTTGTTTCTCTTGTTGGCGGCCCGCGAAGACAACATGCCCATGGGTCACGGCCCGCGACTCTGTCCGTCCCAACTTCAAAGTTTTGTTGATTTGGCAGTTATAGTCCCTTGAACTTTTAGTCACTATTTAACTTTCATAAATTGCCACTTTTAGCACAATATTTCCATATCTATTATTGTAACACCTCGCAAAATCATGTCCAATACAGTGGTGACACGTGTCATAACCCCTGATCATGTTAAAAGATAACTAGAGGGACTAAAACTGCCAAACAATGAAAAGATGTAAATACAAGGACCAAAAGCATCATCATGCCAAACTTGTGCCTCTGAATGACACTCCCTAGAACATATGAATTCATGTTCCCACTCCCTAGAACATCTCAGGCCTGATCATGTGGACCCATCATGCAAGAAAAGTTAGTTATTCGAGTTCAGAAAGTGCAGGGACTGATGTTGCAACAAAACAAACCAACTTTAAAACTTGTGGTCTCGCGTGGCACGCCAAGGTTAGCCTGGTCTGGTGCGTGGCGCGATAGGAACCTATGTGCAGCCAAAACTGGCAGCTGCCAGCATGCAATCCATGCAATCTCTGCTCAATCTCTGCAACCAGATTCGAAATCAGCAGCAATTGAACAGTTTTGTAAAACCACTAGACACTTGGAAGCATCATATTTCACCTGGGGACACTTGGATTAATCTTGATCCATCCTCCTCTCCTATAAATAGAGCCCAAAGTTTAGCATTTGAGCTTGCCATTTTCAAAATCAGAATTCAAACACTCAAAGCATTAGCACTGGATCATCCTGGTCTTTATGGAAGCTCTATTATTTCAAATCCTCTTGCTAAGGACCTTTGTAAGTGTTCATAGCTTCTGTATTTAAGCTTTTATTAGTTTAATGACCGAAAGTCAAAGATATAGTAATTACGCTTTGACTTTGTGATTAATCACAAACGGTCCAGCCATTATTCGAATTGAAAGTGGCTATGTGTTGATAATTATGTAAGTGTTAACCCTTAAAAGGGAACCTCCTAATTATCACTTTTACTTGGTCAATTGTCGGGTAAAACTACTTAACAGAAAAGTCAAACGAGTCAGTTTTTGTAGGATCGTTTGCATGACCAAAATGAGTCGTTCAGAAGATTTCTAATCAATACGAGAGGCGGAAACAAACGTATCGACTTTGAATCAGCTTGATATACACTCTAATTGTCTTGTTTATTGATATAACAACGTTTTACCACCTGTAGACACTTCGGCAGCACCTCGGTACCGAAATCAGAAAGTTACAAATGACAAGACCACGCACACTATTTATATGGCAACCATTCCGCACGAATTGGTTCAAACGAAATGGCATCTCCATTTCATACGAAATGGACACATCCCATTTCGTGCGAAATGGTCTTTTCCATTTCGTGCAAAATGATCACACTCACATATTTCTCGTATTTCGTGCCCTGATCTATCTAATCTAATACAAGACTCGATACAAGACGAAGTTGACAGACATATGCACCAACAGACTCCCCCTTGGATGTTGAGGAAGTCTTTAGTGTCGAGTCTTTGGTATGTCAGATCTTCAGTCTTGATCAGTCTTCGTGCTCTTCCAAAGTATCTGACAGTGTAAGCATCCTTCAATCTTTTTTCTCTTCTCCAGGATCTCAACCTGGCTTTCAACCATTCATACTCCCCCTTGATTGTTGATCTAATCTTCAATCTCCTCTTTCTCTCACTCATCAGTATTAGCAGCTGGCATGATCATCAGGATTTGAATCTGGCTCTTGTATCTTCAGACTCCCCTTTGCTAGCAGACTCCCCCTTAAGTTGTTCCGGGATTGCAGTCTGACTTAGCTTTTCCACAGGTTCAGGTCGTCTCCTGGCTCTCCGTAGCAACAGGATCAGGAACCTGGCTCAAATCTGCACATATTCAGGAGTCGAAGCTTGGCTAACCTGCACAGTCTCTTCCAGAAAATAAATTTCACAAATTTAACAATTTGACAAATTTATATACCACATGTAGGATCAAACTCAAACCATCACTAGAAGATATCATTCAAAATGATTTAACACTTTTAATTTATGATGACCACTTGTAAGAAAAACATTCAGATTTGACGTTTTCATTTCAAACTCTTTTCTCATTTCAAACAAACTCCCCAACCTGTTGTTCATTATGTATAGCACTCGGAATTTTGAAAATCAGCTCTCCAACATCAGTTGTCGAAAATCTTTTTGAATTTTCAAAAATTTATGCTAAAACACACTGAAAATCTTTTTGGATTTTGTTTTTAAAGAAAAACTGTAAAGAAATATATACAGACAATATTTTTGTGAGTTTGTGTAAGAGGATCATATCAGTTTTTTAGACAAAACACCAACACCGTTAAGCTTTAAACATTTTAAGTTCTAAACGATTCACGTAGATTGTCAGTATACTGATCCACTTAAATTTTCACACAAAGTTCAATTGTTTCGAGATACGAGATTAATGTTTTAAAGACTTCAACTTATTCGCGTGTCCCACCTCAGAATATACTCCCGTATCCAGACTCTTATATTCAGTCTTACATGTGAATGTACACTAGTGATATCTGTAAGGGGTTAAATGCGAGACCATGAGAGCTCAGGCTATTGCTTCCGCAAAATCAGAGAGATGATGGTTCGACTTTAGGTGTGTTCCCTTTAGAGAATCTTTTCTTCAACAGCACATGATTAACATATTTCAATGTTTCATCATTTTTTATGCTGAGGGTGGGCTTTAAGATTAAAGCAATGGAAAGTATTATACGAGGACTAGGCTATTGCTCCCGCAAAATCAGAAGTCCAGGTATAATACCCCAGATATCACCACGCACAAAGACCTAGTATGTCAGAAATAGAAAGCCCTTCAAACAAGATTTCAGGGGTTACCTATATATCCGAGAGATGTTCCCCATGAAATAAGCAAGTTTGATATTTAGGTTTATATCTCGACAACAATCTACTAAGCGTGTAAAAACCTACTGGCATATCATCAGTGAGACCGTTTATCACATTTAACTTTCTAATTCTTTAGCATGCTGTGATTGTTCACTGATGTACTATCATTTCCTCTTTTTCACAACAAAACTCTTTTGGAATTTTATCATGTTTTTGGTTTTTATAGGTTTTATCATGTTTTGGTCGTTTTCAAAGTTTCAATTTTTACTCCCCCTATAATCAAAAATATGTTTCAATTTTTTATTTTCAAGGAAAATTTTGAAAACAAACTGTACTAATAAAATGACAACTGTTGTGAATTGCTTCAATTCTCCATCCACTTGGCATAAACAATCAGAACTCCCCCTGACAACAAACTACTTTCCCATTATGATTTCAAAACACTTAAGTTTGTTTTAATCAAAATGGTTTTTCCGGAAAATTAGTTTGGTTGAAATTCACAAACCACTTGTAGGTTAGGGGTTTAATCACATTGTTTTTCAATATGAAAGTTAAATCAAGTTCAACTTAATGACCTTGATTAACCACTTGTAGGTACATACACTTATTTCAACCACTTGTAGGTTCACCTATCAACCATATCACTTGAAATATGACAATTTTCAAGAATACTACCACTTGTAGGTACATACACTTATTTCAACCACTTGTAGGTTCACCTATCAACCATATCACTTGAAATATGACAATTTTCAAGAATACTACCACTTGTAGGTCGAAATATGACAATAAGAGATTTTTAAGAAAGATGCCGATTCATGCTCCACGATTACCAACTTGGGAGCTCCGGCAAGTCACCGCTTGTAAAAATTTAACAACTTTCAAAAATATTTTTCAAGAATGATGCCAATTCCTACTCCCCAATTACCAACCTGGGAGTTCCGGCAAGTCAGGATTTTTACATATGAAACATAGATACCCAAGCCTGACTAGCTTTAGGTGTGACTTTCTTAGTCTCACTTGGGGTTTCAACATTTCTTTTTGATTCAAAAAAATCTTTTACCCCTTTGGCCTTACCCTCGACCATTTTCCCAAAAATATGTTTCACTTTTCCATTAAAAGCTTTTTCGACATCAAATTCTTTCTTTTCAGAATAGAATTGATTCGAGATCTCCACTTTTCCAACTTTTGATTTAAAAATTTCAGTCCTCAATGGTGGAAAATTGACATCATCCATTGGAGGCACTGAATTATCACTTTTAACCTCAACTTGTGGCTCCTCTGACTTTGACGAGTCAGATTCATCGCCATATTTCACATCTGATTTCTTAACAACCCACATTTGGTTGTCAAGATTTACTCTTCTTTTGTAAAATCTTTTTGAACATTCACCAACTTCATATATTGAGTTTTTAAACACTTTGAAATTTTCAGTTGGTGGTTCAGTTTTATCAACAACTTTTTCTTTCAGTTTACAAACAACTTCCTGTTTTGTGTTGGTTGCCTTTGGACAATTCCAGGCGATGTGACCAACTTCTTGACATCGGTAACAAGTTCTTGTCTCCCTCTTCTTCTGAACAATTTCCTTCCTCATTCCCTCTTGCTTCTTTGCAAGGAATTCTTTATTTGTCTGCTTTCTGAACACATTTTTTTTCTTCTTCGTATGATGTCCCTGAAACAAATACAGTTTTTGGTTTATAAATTTTCTCATTTTTATGATTTTTCGGTGGAATAAAACCAAGACCTTTCTTTTTGAAATTACCGTTATGGTTTGGTTTCTTTTGAAAACCAGAACCAGAACTGTAACCCTTTTTCTTGTTTAACTTTTGTTGAACTCTTGAGGTGTATTGTTTAGGTTTTTCAGAAACATTTACATCTTTTATTTCAGAAATAATAATTTCTACTAATTTGAAAACCTTTTTGATCATTTCAGTTTTAACACCTCTTATTGGAAATTCCTCATCAGAATATAATTTGTCTGAATCATTCAAAGTATATGCCACTTTGATTAGTTCATCATTCAAATTAGATTTTGATAACAGAAATTCTTTATTATAAACCATTTTGACCGATGATTTTGGACTGTCAACTGATGATGAACTCGAACTCTCGGATTCGGATTTTGACTCTGACTCCTCATCTTTATCCAACACCTGATCGACCACTTTCTTTATTAACTCAGACTCATGATCAGTGTCAGACGATGTGAACATTACGCCAATGTTTTCTGGTAACTCATTAGTTGTTTCAGACTTCAATTTTATATTGACTGCCTTTTTGATTTGTTCCTCATTTGGGTTTCTGGGAGAATAACCTTCCCAGATCGGAGGCGGACACTTGTTATAATTTGCACTTTGTTTCTTACCAGTATCCTTCTCTTCCGACTTCTTGTCCTGAAAAACTTCAAAACCTGCAACAGTTGGATAAATTCTATCAATCAAATAATCAGAACTTGAATAACTTTGCAGCAATCGTCTGATTCTTTCATTTTCTATCTTTTCTGTCTCCAACTCCTGCTTCAACTTTGCACATTCTTCAATATAGTGATTAATAGCCTTCTGCTTAGACATCATCACTGCATTCATCATGGTTAAGGCATCTTCTCTTTCTGAATTTGTCTTTTGCATACTATTCACCGTTCTGTTCAACACATCATACGATTCTTTCACATACTTCACGTCAAACAATAATTTTTCTTTCAACTTGTCAAGCTCACTAAACTTCTCATCTTTCTCTTCACAATGTTTGCAAGGTTCCAAACATTTTAGACAAGGTTTTGTGATCTCAACAATTTTCTCAACTTCGATAATCTTTTCAACTTCAACTATCTTTTTAACTTCAACTTCCTTCTCAACTTCAGCCACCTTCTCAGCAACTTTAGTTTCTTCATTCTGTTCATGCTTCTCTTTCTGAGCAACATTCTCGCATTTTACCTTTTTTGATTCTTTGCTGCTCGTTTCTCCTTTAGCTTCTCCAGTCTATCTGCAAAATAAAATTTAAAACTTTCAGGAGATAATTGAGTTTTGCCAATGTTTATTTGTATTTCTTCTTCATCATCACTGTTATCAGTTGATGATTGATCAAAAACTGTTATCTTTTCTGAGCTTTCTTCTAAAGAGACAGACTTTTCATCTTGACTTTTCTCATTATTGATAATCACATCCATCCATTCCTTCATCAAATCTGGCTCTTGAATGATTTGTGCAATGAATGCTCCAAACTTGGAATCAGCTAGAATGTATTTGTCCCAGCTAAAACCTTCTGCCATTTTCTCATCATCTTGATTAACCTGATAAGCTTTCTTCTTTCCATCTTCAATAGCATGGGATGATGACGGTTGTTGAGCAACTTGTTGATATGTAGCTTTCTGATAATAATCATTATTCCCGAACGGATTCTGAGCTCCTCCTGCTTCTCGGTTGGTACATTCCCTCTTGAAATGTCCTTTTTCCCTGCATCGAAAACAAGCAACTTTAGATTTATCAAAACCTAAAGTAGAAACATTAGCATCACGGAAATCATCTCTTCTTGTAATTAGCTTAAATTTCTCAGCTCTCCTCAACACACTCACTAAACACCACTTAATATCCATAAGCTCCATTTCCCCAGCATCAATCTGATCGTAATCCTCTTTTGTCAACATAGGATTTCCGATTCTTCCTGCAACAAAACCCTCATATGATTCTAACACTGTAGCTAGTAATGCCATATGACCTTTAGCGACTTCTTCAGAGAAATTTTGACCATTCTGAAGATGCAACGCGATGTTGCAGTGTAACACATGACCATTACTGCTGTTTGAGCTTTGGAACTGATGATTTGAGGTTGAAGCATTTGGATTAACACTTGAGTATGAAGAAAAACCACTGTTGCTGATTGGACTTTGATTAACTGATCCGGATGAGTTTTCTGCACTGAAAGCAGTTTGGACCTTCGGACTTGCTTCAACATTTTGAACATTCCCTTTGTAATACATCTTGATGTCTTGTTGACCACTTGGATTGTTTATTCTAGCAATCTTTTGTTGTTCAAGATCTTGTCCTTCAAGCTTTTCAATGAACTGAGAGATTGTCAATTTATCATATTCTCCAGTGTTCTTTAAGATCATCAGATATGTACCCCATTCTTTCTGAGGTAAAGCATCAGCTAATTTGTCAACCCATTCTTCTCGATCTTTGTTTATATCTAACAGTGACATTGAACGCACTAAATGACAATATCTTTCAATGAGCTTCTTTGTAGTTTCACCCGACAAGCTAGTAAACAAATCAAATTCTTTTTTTAGCAATGATTTCTTACTCCTGATCATCTCCGTACTTCCCTCAAACTTAATTCGAAGTGCTTCCCAAATCGAACGTGAAGTACCATCGTGTTGTAGTAATATGAAGATGTCTTCTTTCACAGCTTGCTGAAGTAGACTAATCATCATTTTTTCACCCTTATACATATCTCTCTCTTTATCCGTCAATTCAGAAATTATTTTGATAACTCCCACATCTGTACGAGGTTTAACATACTTTTTCTCAATACACTCCCAAGACCTCAAATGATTTGCTTGAACCCAATTTTTGAACCGGTCTTTCCAACAATGGTATTCTTCAATACCCATCAATTTTGGAGGTTTTTGTAATTTTCCTGTTTCATTTTCCATGTTCACACTCTGAGCAATGGTAACAGGAGTACTTAGGGTAGTAGCGAACGCATTGTAAAACTCTTCTTCCATGTTTCGGTAAAATGTTTCACAAAATCAATTTTCAAACGAAATGCCTTCAAACGAAATGGATCACTTGATGCGAAATGAAATATGGTGCGAAATGGCTTCTCTTCAAGCGAAATGATCTGCTGGACTACTTCGTACGAAATGACTCACACGAAATGGAATCTTTCAAATGAAATGGATGATTTCATGCGAAATGAACCTAATCTCAAACGAAATGAATGATTTCGTGCGAAATAGACCTAATCTCAAGAGAAATGGACCATAAAGCTCATTTCGTGCGAAATGGAAGGTGATTTCAAGCGAAATGACACTTTGGTGCGAAATGGAGTCCAATATTTCCAATTCGTGCGAAATGAATATGTCAATTCGTGCGAAATGCTGCTGATGTCATCCAATCGGCCATGTTTTTGACAAATTGATCAGGTTTTAGATCGATTTTAGGTCTAATTCTTTCAAGGATTGTTTAAAACAGTTTTTCGCTTGTTATATGTGAAATTCAATCCATTTTAACCGTAAAATCTTGTTTAATTTTGAAAATAAGGTGTAGAAGTCAGAATTTTGATGAAATCAAACTGAATTCGGTAAAAACTCTTCCTCCTAAGCTCTGATACCACTTGTAGGATCGTTTGCACGACCAAAATGAGTCGTTCAGAAGAGTTCTAATCAATACGAGAGGCGGAAACAAACGTATCGACTTTGAATCAGCTTGATATACACTCTAATTGTCTTGTTTATTGATATAACAACGTTTTACAGCCTGTAGACACTTCGGCAGCACCTTGGTACCGGAATCAGAAAGTTACAAATGACAAGACCAAACACACTATTTATAGGGCAACCATTCCGCACGAATTCGTTCAAACGAAATGGCATCTCCATTTCGTATGAAATGGACACATCCCATTTCGTGCGAAATGGTCTTTTCCATTTCGTGCGAAATGGTCTTTTCCATTTTGTGCGAAATGGTCACACTCACATATTTCTCATATTTCGTGCCCTGATCTATCTAATCTAATACAAGACTCGATACAAGACGAAGTTGACAGACATATGCACCAACAGTTTTTACAAAATAATTCATAACTGATAATGTAGAAGCTATAAAATACATTTTATCACTTTCAGTTCAACCCGACAATTCTGAGTTTAGGCTCGGTTCGTAACCGAAAATCACAAAATTAGACTTTTGCTTTGACTTTCAGTTCTGACCCGATTTAGCTTAGTTTAGTTATGCCTTAGGATTCCTTTGTGACCATATTATGTGTTAGTGTAACTCTCTGAAGTTATACCACGTGGTCCCTTAGAAATCAGAGATTAATCACATGTTCCATTATTTGCTTAAAATTGACCATTATGCCCTTTTGTTATTGAAACGAGAGTTTTAAAAATGTGAGAGGACAAAAGGCTTTATTACTGATATATAAGTATGTCAGAAAAATTTGATATCAGTTTATGGTCTCAAATTAAAGTTATGTAAGATATCGTAAAACAGAACTTTTTGTTAATTAAATTGCATTTTCAGCATAAATCATATTTAAACCCAATTTTTGGCACCAAACTTGTTTCCTACTGTTTTAAATTAATTTTTTGGGAATTTTAGAATTTTTGTTCAAAATTTATACTGATCATAACATAGAGTTCTTGCATGGACTCGGTAATTGACGATAATACCCTTTTCGCTAATAAAATATTTTAAACAGTTAAGGCTGATCAAAATCTCAGATTTCCTTAAATATCTCAAAGATCGTCAAATATCTACTTTTATGCGAATTAGGCGCATAGTGTGGTTTAAAACCATATTTGGCACCTAAGACTTGTTACTTACTGATTTTAAAAATAATTTTTTATACTTTAACAGTAAGTATAAGTCTTGAACTCAGATTTCCAAACTTAACCTTATAAGCATATGTGAAATGACCAAAATGCCCCTACGGTGCATAGTTTGGCCATAAATAATTAAACACACCTATGTATAATATCTTACTGATATAACAACATAAAATAAATATTTTTGCAGAATGTTTTAGACCAGAACCTCAGTTTATGTTTAAACCTCTCTTATAAACTTTAAAATAACCAAAATACCCTTTCGGGATTTAAATTGGTCTTAAAAACATTTGGGGCATAATTGTTGATATCTTATTGATATAACAACATATTTTAAGCATAATAACTATTGGAACTTTTACTTGACTCATCCGGTTACCCGTTGTGAATATACGCGTTCGGTACGGTTTATGTGACTAGATTGCATAATTAGCCGAAACGGGTCAAACCTTATCATTTTTACTTCAAAATCCAGAATGTATTTAGTTTACCCATTATAAACAAGTCTTCATACTTGACGGGTCTAAATCACATTCCAACCCGGTCACCGCTTAATCTAGCGTTTCATACCGTAAACCTTTCTTTAAAACTAACCGGTCTATGTTAGAACTTAAATAAGACCCATTAGGAATCTAATAGGTTAACAAAACCATCGTTCCTGATTGAGAGCCCCGGTAGGAGTACTTGCACTTGCTGATTAGAATATACGACCGAGAATAAATTACATTTAGCTCATGTAAATACTTTTAACTTATTTTCCCTTATACGGGCTTGGGATACGGTAAATTATTACCGCTTAGTCAGGTGTAGAAATCTTTTAATCGAATATGTTTAAATTTTATTATCCTATTTTAATTAGGGTTGCTTGATAAAAAATAACATTAGGGGTTAACGAACGTGTCCTGGATATCCTTGGCTCATTCAAAAAGCGTGAATGGCCACGACTTAAGTACGGGGTGTATGCATACACCTGTCTGTTGCGTATGTAAAAGATATACTCACTCATGAGGAAACTTCTTGTGAGTTTATATTTGTGGTGTGTCGATTAATCTTGTTCGGCTTTTATACCGGCCCTAAATGTTGGACAAACATGTAAACCTGATACAAGATTGTTATTAATATAATTGTCCCAAGTTATAAATTGTTTGTGCCTTGTGCATTTAAACCAATTTTCATAAATGTTTTCAAAAGAGTTGGTTAATTGTATTACCAGTATAAACTGACATATTTTTTTCAAAAAGACTAAGTGACAGGTACCGTACGTAATTGGAAGGAGCTCGGGGCGTTAATAAGTCTGTTGAACAATATTAATATATCTGTTTTAAGATCCACCTGTGGATACATATACAACCGTTTGTATAATATTTAATTATACTTAAAATTTCGGTTTTGTAATATTATTTTCATCCAAGTCTTCCGCTGTGCATTAAACTGTATACATTTGACTATGACGATATCAACTATGTCATGATACTCCCCACCGGGCCCACTGGTAATACGTGGATATATCAGGGTGTGACAGGTTGGTATCAAAGACAACATTGAGGGAATTAAACACTAGCCTTTTGTGTTTAATCTCAATGACACATTTGCGCATTCCTTGACTTACGAGTCTAGGCAAAGGACTTAGGATTAATCCTAATCTTAATTGGTTTTTGTCTTTTGTTGTTTCTTTTGTTTTGACAGGATCAAAAGCAAAAAATGCCGCCAAGAGTGAGAGGCCGAGGAGGAAGAGGAAAAGCTCCAATTACTAGAAACGACCATGAAGCCGGACCATCTCACCGGTGTACACCATCAGCTTCATACGGATCAAGTTCTCACGAAGACTGGAGGACATACCTCGAGACTGCGAGACGCTCTGTCTCACTCAGTTCCTCACCATCCTATCACCATTCCTTTGGGCCGCAGCAGGAGGACGAGCCCAGTGACTCTCACCACTCTTTCATTCCTCTGCAACGATCGGGTTCACACCACTCCTTCCAGAACCCGACACCATATTTTCAAAGCCGGTTCAACCCGATGAACCAGATAGAAGAACCAGAGGGTCAAAACCTTTGGGACCGGCCGACCACTTTCCGGAGTACCAGAACATGGATATGGACGAAGATCCAGATCCTGAGACGTCGCCATCTGGGACGCCCACACATCCCATTGAAATATCTAGCGGATCATCCTTCCATGGTTCGCCTAAAAGGGGCCCTGATATTTGGGCCGAAAGATGGGCTTCATACAAGTAGGAGTACACTCCCCCTCACTGCAACTCGCCACCACACCAGTAGGTCCCTTCTGAGGACCCACATTTTTAGGCGATCACGCCACCGCCACCACCAGCCCCAGAACAGCAACCCCCTCCCGAACCACTGAAGCGAAGAAGATGTGCACGGATGTTCGTGAGTGGGGGTTTCCATTTCAGCACCCCCCAACACTCCAGCAACAACAACTACCCACCGCTGTATGAAGACCCGCAAATGGGTGGGCCTTCAAACCCAGTTACTAAAGTCGACTCTGCACCAGTCGCACCAGCACTACCGCCCATGGGTTTTGAAAACCCAATTCCATCATACCCAGGTGCAGCTGGGTATAACCCGTTTGAGCAGCAAGCTTACTCGGGTTACAATTACAACAATGCCCCTGTCGTTGACCCATACGTCGAGGCAGCCAACTACAATGCTCTCTATCCTGGACCCTTTCCAGCTACGTACCCAACTGGGTACCCAGCATATGGGTATCAATACCCAACACATTCTCAACCTCAGCAGCAGCAGCTACCACAGCCGCCACAAATCCAGCCACCGCAGCAGTAAGAAATCCTCTAGCGGTTGCACGAGGTGGAACATAGGGTAGACGAAGAGCGTAGGAGCCGCTGTGGTCTACTAACGGGTTTGGGAAGCCTTATAAAGGGGAAGAAGAAGAGGGACTATTAAAATCCCTATTTATTGTTGTGTAATTTTTAAAATTTCAATTAAGTCCCTGCGTGCACATTTATTTATGTATTTGGTCCCTGCGTGGATTTGTATTTCTTATTTTAGTCCCTGTGTAGACAAGTTATTTATTTAAAAGTCCCATTTAGGGCAGTTGTTGTACTTCTTACAATTTATGGAATGTTTTATTTAAAAAAAATATTGTCATTATATATATGCATATACTATATGAAACATATCAAAATATCAAATCAATTTTAATTGATATGCCATTCAAATTTTAAAAGGAAATCTTAAATGTATAACCTAGCCTATGTGTCATTAAGACATGGCCATGATGGTAGAACCTTTTTAAGATAATAAATCCTTGTTAACACCTGAGAACGTGTTAGCACTCTTGACACGTGTGGTTCGAGAAAATCACACTAGTCATCCTTATATTGGATTCTTCCAATTCCTTATCTAGCCTAATGATCTAGAAATCATGGTTCAAATCATCAAATAAAATGATCATATTATAAACATCCATTAATGATGAAATGCCTACGGACTACACCTATTGTCCTAAAAGACAAAAGACAGTTGTAGTCTATGACTCCCTGTCAAGAAAGGTAATGAACTATGTTCAAACCTTAATGCCTCGATCCTATAAGATCATGGCTTATAAATTCAAAACTGTCCTTGTGACAAGGCCTTTTGTGCCATTTTAATATCCTTAATAGTTTATAACTGGATTAACTATAATGAAAAGTTTAAAATAAACCTGATTATCAAATTAACCAAATATGGTCTATTCATAGCATGGTTAATGAATCATCGAAAATGATGATTCCATAATAAACTTCTAAACAAAAAATATTGTCTTGTTTTATAGAAAACAAGCTTCAGCATGCCTGAATCAGACGAGGTTAACAGTCATTCCAATATGAGGAATGACAATACAAGAATGAATGTAACGGGTGCAGATTTACAAGCAATGATAGATAATGCTGTCACTTGAGCCATTGACAGACAATTCAAAGAACCAAGTGGTACTCGCACTAGGACCCAGTCTGTACCTCATACAAAACCACCTTCCAAGACACACACATCTCATAAGGACGATTCTCATCATTCGTCGAATCAGAAAAGTATCCCATCCAAACAAATTATGCTTAATCAGGAGCCACGTGTCAAAACTTGTTCTTACAAATACTTCATCTCTTGCAAGCCAAGGGACTTTACAGGAGAAAAAGGAGTCATTGATTGTATGACATGGCTTGATGAGATGGATACTGTAGTAGATATTAGTGTTTGTGCGGAACAGAATATTGTGAAGTTTGTTTTGCAATCGTTTAAAGGAGAAGTGTTGGCATGGTGGAGATCATTGATCCAAGCCACGGGGAAGACTCCGCTTTATAACTTGTCTTGGGAGAAATTTGTTGCACTAATCAAGGAAAACTTCTGTCCTCAGCATGAGGTAGAAAAGATTGAAACAGCCTTCTTGACTCTGGTCATGAAGAATTTGGATTGTCAGGCATACGTGACGAGTTTCAACACCATGTCCCATCTGGTTCCCTATTTAGTCACCCCTAAACCTAAACGCATAGCTGGTTTTATTGGAGGCCTAGCACCAGAGATCAAAGGAATGTCAAAGCATCCAAGCCTACCACTTACAGGTTCGTGGTGGACTTGTCTCTATCCCTCACATCAGATGCTATCAGGAATAAGTCTGTTAAGACTTCTGATGAGGGAAAGAGGAAAAGAGAAGAGGAGAGGTCTCATCGATTTAACAAGAAGAAAAAGGGGAATTCTGATCATAAGAAAGGTTCCGAGTTCAAGAAAAACTCGAGTCAGTCTGATAACAGACCCAAATGCAGGAACTGCAGAAAGCGTCATTTTGGAAAATGTACGATCGAACCACATGCTAAACTATGTGGATTTGCAAGACTAAGGGTCACAAGACTTTAGAATGCAAGGAGTTAAAGAACGCTACTTGTTACAACTGTAACGAGAAAGGGCACATCAAAACCAACTGCCCAAAACTTGCAAAGAAGCCTGAAGAGGCCAAGAAAACAAACGCACGAGTCTTCCAGATGAACGCCCAGGAGGCAGTACAGAATGATAACGTCATAACAGGTACTTTCCTCATCAATGATGTTTATGCTAGAGTTCTATTTGATTCTGGCGCAGATAAGTCTTTTGTAGACAATAAATTTTGTAAACTGTTAAATCTGCCTGTTAAAACTCTAGACATAAAATATGAGGTAGAATTGGCCGACGGTACTTTAGAGACTACTTCAACAATTTTAGATGGATGTTTCATATCCATTAGGAACCACTCCTTTCCGTTGTCTTTGTTACCAATGAAGCTAGTAGGATTTGATATAGTTATTGGCATGGATTGGTTATCTTTTAACCAACCTCAAATTTCCTGTGATAAGAAGCAAGTGGTTATCAAAACTCCTTATGGTGAGTCACTTACAATTCAAGGAGATACACAGTATGGATTGCCTAAACAAGTATCTATGCTTAAGGCATCGAAGTATTTGAAGAAAGGTTGTGTCATTTACATGGCACAGGTGACCATTAATGAGCCAAAGCCCAAGATCAAAGACATCCCTGTTATTTCTGAATATCCAGACGTTTTTCCTGAAGAGTTACCTGGTTTACCCCCAGACAGACAAGTGGAATTCAGGATCGATATCATTCCAGGAGCAGCCCCTGTAGCACGAGCTCCTTATCTGTTGGCACCGACAGAAATGAAGGAATTAAGAACACAATTGGATGATTTGTTGGAAAAAGATTTTATTCAACCTAGCTCGTATCCTTGGGTAGCGCCCATTTTATTTGTGAAGAAGAAAGATGGGTCGATGCGTCTATGCATCGATTATCGCGAGCTGAACAAAGTTACAATCAAGAACAGATATCCATTGCCCATGATCGACGATTTGTTCGATCAGCTTCAAGGAGCAAGTTACTTCTCCAAGATTGATCTTAGGTCAAGTTATCATCAGTTGAAGGTCAAAACCAAAGATGTGCACAAGACTGCATTCAGAACACGATACGGTCACTACGAGTTCTTTGTGATGCCTTTCAGGCTCACTAATGCACCTGCAGCATTCATGGATCTCATGAATCGCGTTTGCAAGCCGTATCTATACAAATTTGTCATTGTCTTCATTGATGACATTCTTATTTATTCAAAGAATCAAACTGATCACGAAAAACATCTCAGGTGTATCCTTAAACATCTGCAGCAAGAGAAGCTCTACACAAAGTTCTCTAAATGTGAATTTTGGCTTCGTGAAGTCCAGTTTCTTAGACATTTACTACAACAGCCTGAACTTCCCACTTGGAAATGGGAAATGGTAACTATGGACTTTATCACCAAGTTACCAAAGACGAAACATGGAAATGTTACAATATGGGTTATAGTCGACAGACTGACGAATTCAGCTCATTTTATACCCATAAAGGAGACGCATAGCTCCGATAAACTAGCCCAACTATATGTGGATGACATTGTATCTCTCCATGGAGTGACAGTATCTATTATCTCTGATGGGATACAAGATACACATCTCATTTTTGAAAAAGCTTTCAGCAATCTTTAGGCACTCGTTTGAATTTCAGTACTGCTTATCATCCTCAGACGGAAGGGCAAAGTGAGTATACGATTCAAACCTTAGAAGACATGCTGCGTGCTTGTGTTATTGACTTGGGTGGAAGTTGGGATAACCATCTTCCCTTGATTGAGTTTTCATACAACAATAATTATCATTCCAGCATTCAGGTCGCGCCTTTTGAAGCCTTGTATGGAAGAAAGTGTAGAACGCCAGTTTGTTGGGCGGAAGTTGGAGAAACCCAACTATCAGGACCTGAGATAGTCCTCGAGACGACGGATAAGATTGTCCAAATACATGATCATTTGAAAGCTGCCAGGGATAGGAAGAAAAGCTACGCAGATAAGAGGCGTAAAGCTCTAAAATTCGAGGTGGGTGATAAAGTATTACTCAAAGTGTCGCCTTGGAAAGGAGTAATAAGATTTTGCAAAAAGGGCAAGCTGAGCCCAAGATATATCGGACCATTCGAGATTATCAAATGTGTAGGAACTGTAGCCTACAAGCTAAATCTACCTGAAGAGCTTAGTGGAATTCATAATGTATTCCATATCTGCAACATAAAGAAATGTCTAGCCGATGAGTCACTAGCAATGTGTCATAAGGACGTGCAGATTGACGAAAGCTTAAAGTTTGTTGAAAAACCTTTGTCGATCGAGGATCGACAGGTTAAGAAGCTTCGAAGAAAGAATGTGCCAATCGTCAAGGTAAAATGGGATGCCCGTAGACACCCAGAATATACGTGGGAAGTGGAATCCACGATGAAACAAAAATACCCTCATTTATTTCAGTAAATCTTGAGGTTAAGATTTATTTTAAGGGGGTGAGGATGTAACACCTTGCAAAATCATGTCCAATACAGTGGTGACACGTGTCATAAACCCTGATCATGTTAAAAGACAACTAGAGGGACTAAAACTGCCAAACAATGAAAGGATGTAAATAGAAGGACCAAAAGAGTCATCATGCCAAACTTGTGCCTCTGAATGACCTCATAATATGTTCGTATTTGTGATTGAATAAATTGACGGACACAATAAGCCGTTTGTGCTTAAAAATCAAAAGTTACAAAACACAGGGGTTAAAAGTGTCAACATGTTAATTTTTACCTCTGAGTGACCTTTTAACATTCCTGAAGCTTTGTAATGTATTAATATACTCTCATAAATATCTGATAAAGATTTTGTAAAGATCCGGTTCAATCTTGTGATGAAAATTGAAATTTCCAAGAAAAGGGTCAAAGGGGTAAATATGGCAATTCTTCAATCGAGAGACTTTTTCAAAACATCCAAAACATGTGAATGCATGTTCCCACTCCCTAGAACATCTCAGACCTGATCATGTGGACTCATTATGCAAGAAAAGTCAGTTATTCAAGTTCAGAAAGTGCAGGGACTGATGTTGCAACAAAACAAAACAACTTTAAAACTTGTGGTCTCGCGTGGCGCGCTAGGGTTAGCCTGGTCTGGCGCGTGGCGCGACGGGAACCCATTTGCAGCCAAAATTGGCAGCTGCCAGCATGCAATCCATGCAATCTCTTCTCAATCTCTGCAACTAGATTCGAAATCAGCAGCAAGTTAACAGTTTTGTAAAACCACTAGACACTTAGAAGCATCATATTTCACCTAGGGACACTTGGATTAATCTTGAACCATCCTCCTCTCCTATAAATAGAGCCCAAAGTTGAGCATTTGAACTTGCCATTTTCAAAATCAGAATTCAACACTCATAGCATTAGCTCTGGAGCATCCTGGTCTTTAAGGAAGCTCTATTAGTTCAAATCTTCTTGCTAAGGACCTTTGTAAGTGTTCTTAGCTTCTGTAGTTAAGCTTTTATTAGTTTAATGATCGAAAGTCAAAGATATCATAATTGCGCTTTGACTTTGTGATCAATCACTAACGGTCCAGCCATTATTCGAATTGAAAGTGGCTATGTGTTGGTAATTATGTAGGTGTTAAACCCTTAAAAGGGCACCTACTAGTTATCACCTTTACTTGGTCAATTGTCGGGTCAAACTACATAACAGAAAAGTCAAACGAGTCAGTTTTTACAAAATAATTCATAACTGGTAATGTAGAAGCTATAAAATACATTTTATCACTTAAACAACTTGGTAAATAATATAAGAACATGTTTAGGCATGTTCAACCCGACAATTCTGAGTTTAGGCTCGGTTCATAACCGAAAGTCGCAAAATTAGACTTTTGCTTTGACTTTCAGTTCTGACCCGATTTAGCTTAGTTTAGTTATGCCTTAGGATTCCTTTGTGACCATATTATGTGTTAGTATAACTCTATGAAGTTATACCACATGGTCCCTTAGAAATCAGAGATTAATTGCATGTTCCGTTATTTGCTTAAAATTGACCATTATGCCCTTTTGTTATTAAAATGAGATTTTTAAAAATGTGAGAGGTCAAAAAGCTTTATTACTGATATATAAGTATGTCACAAAAATTTGACATCGGTTTATGGTTTCAAATTAAAGTTATGCAAGATATCGTAAAACATAACTTTTTGTTAATTAAATTGCATTTTCAGTATAAATCATATCTAAACCCAATTTTTTGGCACCAAACTTGTTACATACTATTTTAATGTAATTTTTAGGGAATTTTAGAATTTCTGTTCAAATTTTATACTGACCATAACATAGAGTTCTTGCATGGACTCTATAATTGACGATAATACCCTTTTCGCTAATAAAATGAGTTTTACACATTATTTTCATGTCAAACCTTTTTCTACTGATTTTATATATTAAATAAAATATTTTAAACAGTTAAGGCTGATCAAAATCTCAGATTTCCTTAAACATCTCAAAAATCGTCAAATATCGACTTTTATGCGAATTAGGCGCATAGTATGGTTTAAAACCATATTTGGCACCTAAGACTTGTTACTTAATGATCTTAAAAAAATGTATACTTTAACAGTAAGTATAAGTCTTGAACTCAGATTTCCAACCTTAACCTTATAAGCATATGTGAAATGACCAAAATGCCCCTACGGTGCATAGTTTGGCTATAAATAATTAAACACACATATGTATGATATCTTACTGATATAACAACATAAAATAAATATTTTTACAGAATGTTGTAGACCAGAACCTCAGTTTATGTTTAAACCTCTCTTATAAACTTTAAAATGATCAAAATACCCTTTCGGGACTTAAATTGGTCTTAAATACATTTGGGGCATAATTGTTGATATCCTACTGATATCACAACATATTTTAAGCATAATAACTATTGGAACTTGTACTTGACTCATCCGGTTACCCGTTGTGCATATACGTGTTCGGTACGGTTTATGTGACTAGATTGCATTAATTAGCCAAAACGGGTCAAACCTTATCATTTTTACTTCAAAATCCAGAATGTATTTAGTTTACCCATTATAAACAGTCTTCATACTTATTGGGTCTAAATCACATTCTAACCCGGTCACCGCTTAATCTAGCGTTTCGTACCGTAAACCTTTCTTTAAAACTAACCGGTCTAAGTTACAACTTAAATAAGACCCGTTAGGAATCTAATACGTTAATAAAACCTTCGTTCCAGATTGAGAGCCCCGGTAGGAGTACTTGCACTTGCTGATTAGAATATACGACTGAGAATAAATTACATTTAGCTCAGGTAAATACTTTTAACTTAGTTTCCCATATACGGGCTTGGGATACGGTAAATTATTACCGCTTGGTCCGGTGTAGAAATCTTTTAATCGAATATGTTTAAATTGTATTATCCTGTTTTAATTAGGGTTGCTTGATAAAAAATAACATTGGGGGTTAACGAACGTGTCCTGGATATCCTTGGCTCATTCAAAAAGCGTGAATGGCCACGACTTAAGCACGGGGTGTATGCATACACCTGTCTGTTGCGTATGTAAAAGATATACTCACTCGTGAGGAAACTTCTTGTGAGTTTATATTTGTGGTGTGTCGATTAATCTTGTTTGGCTTTTATACCAGCCCTAAATGTTGGACAAACATGTAAACCTGATACAAGATTGTTATTAATATAATTGTCCCAAGTTATAAAATGTTTGTGCCTTGTGCATTTAAACCAATTTTCATAAATGTTTTCAAAAGAGTCGGTTAATTGTATTTACTAGTGTAAACTGACGTATTTTTCCAAAAAGGCTAAGTGACAGGTACCGTACGTAATTGGCTGGGAGCTCGGGGCGTTAATAAGGAATCTTGTAAGTTTTAAACGTCTAAAGTCTGTTGAACAATATTTATATTTCTGTTTTAAGATCCGCCTGTGGATCCATATACAACCGTTTGTATAATATTTAATTATACTTTAAATTTCGGTTTTGTAATATTATTTTCATCCAAGACTTCCGCTGTGCATTAAACTGTATACATTTGACTATGATGATATCAACTACGTCACGATACTCCCCACCGGGCCCACCGGTAATACTTGGAAATATCGGGGTGTGACAATTATGTTATGTTAGTATAAGGTACGAGAACCTCTAGTGGCCAATCTTAGGCACACCCGAGAGTACGACCGAGCATTACGGAGTTCTAGGTTCATTTAAAAGGTCTCTCCAAGGTGTAGTTTTACACGTTGAGACTTTTGGTCGTTTTTTCGCATAAACTTGTACGTATTATCGTTTAATGGCATCAAATCCCTAAACAGCCAACATTAGGCATTCTCGAAGGTATGTTTGAACATTCCGATGCTCCAGGTTCATTAAAAGGTCACTCAGAGGTAAGAATTAACATGTTGACACTTTTAACCTTTTGTTACATAAACTTTTGTATTTTATGGCAAACGGTTTCATTTATCCAACAAGTGGCTTAATAAGAGAATACGAATACCATGTATGGTCATTCAGAGGCTTAGTTAAGCATGTTGACAATTTCAATCCTTTCATATTCAAAGTTTTAAAGTTTGACAAGATTAGTCCCTCAAAGTCAACGTTTGACTTCATTAGGATTTAGTACATGTGTCAACACATCATTAGGCATGTTTTTACGAGGTGTTACATCCTCACCCCCTTAAAAGAAATCTCAACCTCGAGATTTGCTCAAAAAGTTGGGGGTACTTCTGTCGCATAATGGACTTGACCCCCATGTATATCTGGGGCCTCTACGGGCATCCCGCTTAACCTTTAATAGGTATATGATTCCGTCAGGGCTTCTTAACCTTGTCGATCCTTGATCGATACCCGTTTCTCAACAAACCGCTGGTTTTCATTAATCTCCACATCATTATGTGACAATGCTAGCGACTCATTGGTTAGATATTTCTTTAAATTACAAATGTGGAATACATTGTGAATTCCACTAAGCTCCTTAAGTAAGTTTTAGCTTATAGGCTACTGATCCGACGTATTTGATTTTCTCGAACAATCCTATATATCTAGATCTTAACTTGCCCTTCTTATCGAGCCGTATCACGCCTCTCCGGGGTGGTACTTTCAGTATAACTTGTTCCCTACTTGGAACTTTAAGAGGTTTGTGCCTTTTGTCAGCGATGCTCTTCTGCAGATTACTGGCTGCTTTCAGACGATCAAGGATTTGTATTATCTTATCCGTTTTCTTTGGGACAATCTCATATTCTATTAGTTGGGCCTTCCCAACTTTTGTCCAACAAACGGGGTTTGACACTCTTTTCCATACAAGGCCTCCAAAGGAGTAGCCTTGATGCTTATATAACAACTATTAGTTATAGGAGAACTTATTTAAGGTGAGATGGTCATTCCAACTACTATCCAAATCAATCTTAAAGAAATAGCTACCATCATGGTTAGTCGAACAAATCGACGATCCTGGGCAGCGAATAATGATTCCCAATCGTTACCTTGTTAATCTTGCGGTAATTAATGCACAACCGCATTGAACCGTCCTTCTTAAATAACAATACAAGAGCTCTTAGAATGATGAGCTAGGCTTTATGAGCCTTATCCTTTAAGCTCATTTGATACTAACCGATATGGAGCTTCTACAATAGATACATCCCCTGGTAGGATGTCAATCCTAACTCCGTTTGCCTCTCAGGAGGTAGACAGGGTAGTTCTTTGGAGAAGACTTCAGGATAATCAGAGATGATAGAGATATTTTCAATCTTAGGCTTCGGCACATCTACCGTTACTTGTGCCATATAAATGACACGTTCGCTGTACAAGTACATGGATGCCTTAAGTAGAGACACCTACTCAGGCATTTCTATAGTGGATATCTCTTTGAATACCATTAGCTAATATTAGTACAATATGATTGTTGGGAGATCTTAGTGGTTCCATGCATTAAACTTTCATACTGATCAGGCATGAAAGCAATCTATGGGACACCCTAGGATACCGCCAATTATCATATGGCGCTTCTGTCAAACATAGTTTGGTATTCACAGTTGATAGAAATCAATGAGATAAATAAATAAAATAACGTATATTTCTGTACTCCATCTGGAGAAAGGGTACTCTAGATTTTATGGATGAGGATTAATCGACGAGAATAGAAGGAATGGTTTCTATGATTTCGTTGGTAAGTTCTACCCTTTACTTAATATTTGGAGTTCTCATAATTTAATTTAAAAGATTGCTAAGCTTATGATCTATGAAAGACTTATTAGTATCTGAATTAAAACATAATTCTTAGCAAAAATATCTTTGATTCATGATAAGGAATGTACCTGATGATATTATTGATATATATTGCCTCCGACATTCATCAGGAAGGTTTAGGCATTTCCTTTCTTAGCCTCTCTATACTTAGCTGTACCTTCTTTGGCAGCTTTAGGGCAGTTAGTTCTAATGTGGAATTTCTTGCCACAGCTGAAACAGACCGTATTCTTTAAGTTTCTACATTCATGGGACTGATGACCAGTTCTTTTGCAGTTGCCACACTGCTTTGGCCTTTGATTTGTTCGACACTGTCCCCAGTGCCTTTTGTTCCAGGTCTTGCATACATGCTTCTTATTGGACTTTCGTTGGTTCTTATTAAGCCCAGACTTACCCTTTTTCTTAGATTTCTAGGAGTTATGCTCCTCCTTTTTCCTTTTTCCGTCAGTCTTAGTTTTGACTGACTTACTTCTCAACCTATCTAGTATGAGTGGCTGAGATAGATCTGTAGTGGATCTATAAGAGGTAGGCTCTGAAGCATTAACATACCCTTTTAACTGTGGTGCTAAATCACCAATACATTGTGCATTACGCTTAGATCCTGGGTTAATCGAATAGGGTACCATCCTAGACAATGAATTGAAGTCGGTGACATACTGCCGACAGTCTAGATTTTTCATGGTGAGAGTCAGAAAATCTGATTCCACCTTTTCCATTTCATGTCGTGGACAGTAGGTTTTTCTAATAACGTCCATAAACTTGGAACATCCCATATTGTATAGGGGTATCTTCCCCATGGACTTTATTAATGTCTTCCACCAAATAAGGGCATCGCCCTTGAACGACTGTGATACATACTTCACGGTGTCTTCCTTAGCACAACCGCTGATCTCCACAACGGTTTCCATTTCGTCCAACCATTTCATGCAATCAATGGCCCCTTTTTCGCCATTGAAGTCTCTTGGCTTGCAAGAGACAAAGTACTCGTAAGTACATCCTTTAGAGGAACGAGGCTCCTCATAATACATTATCTTCTATGGTTCATTCTTCACATTCGAAGCGTGAACAAAGCTCTCCTCATGAGCAGATGAATGTGGTTTTAAATGAGATTTGGAGGGAGTAGCATTCGTCTCTTTGAACTTTTTCATGACCTTTTTCATGGCCTTTCCAACAGTTGCGTCAATCACAGCTTGGAAATTAACTTCATTAACATTTATGTTCACATTCGTAGCATTATTAGCATTTGCCGCGTCATTAATGTCGCTACTATTGTTTGCCTCATACGAGTTTTCTATACTCGAAGCTTGGTACTAAACACCAAATTAAACAATTGCTTAGTTGCATTATAATAGCTAGTTATCAATCCTGATGACTTAACATACATTAGCCATGGTATCATTAAACCATATAGGCTGTTAGCTTATGAATATTCCTAATGAATGTTATTTGAATGTATATCAATTACATTTAACCTAGGTCGCAAAAGGACCACCAATGGCATTTAAGGTTTGGACCGAGTCCATTACCTTTTAGACAAGGAGTCACAATGTCACACTGTCTTTCTCATATTGACGATTTTGGATAGCTCGATGGCTCGCCACAAGGACTTTTAAAATATGAAACATAAGCCCGTCACGAAGGACATATAAATGTAGCACATAGGCTTGTCATGAAGGACATTAAGGTGTTGGCACAAAGGCCATCTCGAAAGATATTAACATATAGCATATATGCCCATCACGAAGGACATAATAATCATATGGCATGAAGGCCTTGTCGTAAAGGACATATAAGTATGGCACAAGAGGCCTCGTCACAAGGGCTTTAAACGATATGGCACAAAGGCCGTGCCACGAAGGACAAATGTATATGGCACAAAAGGCCTGGTCACAAAGGATGTTAAATATATAAGTCGCAATCTTATTTGATCAGGGACTTTAAAGCTTGAACATAGTTCTCCACCTTTGGAAAGGGAGTCATAGACTATAACTTTCATCGTCTTAAAAGACAATTCTTTTTGGCACATAGGAAAATCAATTGACACCACTAATGGATGTTCATATATACATATATATATATGTATATATATATAATCATCATAATCGATGATATTAGTCATAATCTTATCGATCTTATAGACTAGAAGGCTTGGGCACTGCCCATCACCTTGGATAGTGAACCATAACGCTCACATCCGTTAAAGTCACTAAAGGATGTGAGCATTATGGTTCACTATCCAATATATGGCCCGTAGGAGAAACATCACTAAAGGATGTTAAATAATGTGATCATCATGTCACACCCCAAAATACGTCGCAGCGGAATATTTAAACATAGTGGAGACGGAAGTTGGTTCCCATTTATATCTTGTCAAGCGATGCACTTTATTGTTGGACATATTGGTTTATTTTAAACATAAGTTATTAAACATTACGTTTTAAGTCACGACACAACTACATAGTTAAAATGTCTTCGATCCTCGCGGATCTTATTACAAAATGTCCCAGATAGTTTTGAAGATGTCCAACATATTTAAAAGAAACGACATGCATCATCAAACACAAGATACGCCATGATTTCCCGAAGCCGATTTCAAGTACCTGTAGAACACGTTAAAATCAAGTGTCAACATAAAGGAAGGTGTGTTCACTTATTCGTTTACTAACAAATTTTATTTCAAGGAAAACTTTCTGATTAGATGTTTCTTTGAAAACAACCATTTAGTTTTAGAAAGTCCATTTTACTCCTTTGTTAAAATCCATGGGCCTTCCATCGGGTCATTACTCCGACAATTGTAATACTGCCCAGGTTTTGTATATTAAATTATAGCGTCAATTTTCAGACTCGTATGTTAGCTAGACGATACGAACTATATATTAACCATGCAGGGATAATCAAAGCTAGAAAATAAACAGAATTTAAATTCGTCGGTTGACATTGACTTAGGGTGACCGGTCACGACGGGGTTGTCAACCCGATAGATCTACCAACAATTCCTCGCGTGCAATACTTAAACTGATTAAACGACATCATGGGCACAGGGTCTTTCTCGAAGAACAATATGATGTCTGCCTCATGTACAATATATATATCCTACTAATATGACAATTTAATAAACGATGTGTACGAATCCCCTGAATCTCCATCACTCGAGACCCAGGCCAGCATCCGTACCCCAACTGTACGATCCTGTATCTCTTAAGAAAAACCGTACATCCAATATTTATTCATCAAAAATGTTTTACTGTGAAACATATAGCTCATCAAATTTCATATATTTTCAGCGAAAACATATATTTTATAGTAAAAGGTATGTTTTATTTCGATAACATTATTTAACCCTTTTAACAACGTGTTCCACCCCCAAAATATATATACAAAATGTCACACCCCGAAATATCAGAGCATTGGCGTGACTGGACTGGTATCTTCATTGCACAGCGGAAGCAAATCATCTAAGTCTTTTAGAAAATGAACGCCACTAAGTACTCGACTCTTCATGGTTCTCCTATTCCAACCGTGCCTTGTCTTAGAAATACAACCTGAGAAAGAAACATGCGAAAAAGTCAACATAAAGTTGAGCGAGTTCATAGTTTGTTTGTAAAAGATTTGAAATAAATCTTTCTGAATAACCGGTTTTTGATGTATTGTTGAGAAAACGAATTTAAAATCATTTTCTTGTCATGTTATACAGAAACTTTGTATGAAAACATGGTATGTATCTTGTATAAATCAAGTTTTCATATATAAATCAAGTATTCATGTGTACACCACGTACTCATGTATAATTCAAGTTTTTCTTGAGTACCCCACGTACTTCAAGTATAATTCCCGTTTTCTTGAGTACCCCACGTACTCAAGTATAATTCAAGTTTTTCTTGAGTACCCCACGTACTTCAAGTATAATTCCCGTTTTCTTGAGTACCCCACGTACTCAAGTATAATTCAAGTTTTTCTTGAGTACCCCACGTACTTCAAGTATAATTCCTGTTTTCTTGAGTACCCCACGTACTCAAGTATAATTCAAGTTTTCTTCAGTACCCCACGTACTTCAAGTATAAATCAAGTTTTACTATGGTATGAATTTTATGTAAATAAAGTATTCCTGTAAGTATCAGGATTGTTAATGGGTTGCAAGGCCATTAACATGTGACACGACATAGGAAGTCACCAAACCTTAGGCATTTAGTTGGCATATTCTGAGACACAAAAGCACTACTCGATACTCGCCCTCACCGAGAGTGTGGCTGCCCGACACCCGTTAGATCTAACCTTTTGTTCTGTGATCTAGGTATATTGTTGATTAATGGTGCTTATGTACCCTATTCGTGACACGATCTCTCGTATCATTTCTCATAACGCATCATACTTGGTACTCGTCCTCACCAAGTGCGCTTCATGTATTCTTATATCTCGTCACACTTGGTACTCGTCCTCACCAAGTGTGCTTCTTATTATCATACCATTTGTAAACATAGTAATATTTATACATGTATTTCACCCCCGAAGTTATAAAACTGAAAACAGTTAAAGAAAAGGGGGAGCATGAACTCACTTGTTTTGTAAAACCGGTATCTAATATAAGCTTTTCGTAAACCATTTGTGTTCTTTGTAACATGGTTTAGGAATATATAATTCATGTTTATTGAAAATCTTGTATGCTTTGCAGAAGTGCATGTCTTTCCACCCCGAAAACATTTAGAAAAATGTAAAACCGTAAAAGGTGGGGTTATGAACTCACCTGAATATTCCTGTGCAAAGCTAGCTAATTACGACTTCGTGATGTCGTTTCCAAGACTTGACTTGCTAGCGTGCATTCTACAATATTCCTAACACGGAATATCTAATAAGTTTCTAAATAACGCAGTAACTAACTACGTGTAATCGAGCTCTATCGAATCATTGACCGAACGATATGACGGTAAATTGTCAACTTAAAGAAGCGAAGAAGTTATACTTGTTAGCTCGTTTTAAGAAGTCGTATGTTGATATAAAGGAATATTCGTATGACAGTAATATATAATAAACTTGTATTATATATCGTGTCTTGTATGAAAGTTATCAAAATATGTGTATACGCCGTTTAGGCGTTCGAAATAAATATAAAAAGTTATATTTATTTTATAGGAGTATCATCGAGTCGTTCGATGTTGAAATAAATATATACTCTATTTTTGTAAACGAGTACGAGTCGCTTGAAGTTTAAAATAAATATAAGACTATATTTATTTTCATAAAAGAATTCGTATTGTTTAATAAATATACAAACTATATTTATTTTTGTAAAAGAATGTGTTATCGTCGCTCTTGTACGTTATAAAATGTCGTTGAAGTAATATACACATTTATATCGGTTCTCATAAAAGTTGCTTTTCAATAAAACATGTTTTGTTTTTACGGATTTTCTCGAAAAACAGGCAGAGTTTCCTCTGTTTTTGGATGATCCTGACAACTAAAGTGTCGATTTTCAAAGTTCAATCAATCAACAATTCAACGCAATGTAACGACAATATATAGTTTTCGACAAAATGTCAAAACATAAATAAATCACTAATCGAGTTGGTTCGAGCTCGTTTGTCACGTGAGTAATAATATTATAAAAATAACAAAATAAACGTGACGTTAATTTTTACCAAGTCTTTGCGTCGAATCGTCGAGCCGCTGACTGTGTTGACCGGGTCAACCAAGTTGAACTCGGTTCGACCGAGTCGACCGAACCGAACCGTCTAATCTCTTTGACAGCATTACTCGAACCCGCTGACCTGAACCCGAACCACAACATATCTGACCCGTTGACCCGAGTTGACTGAGTTGAATCGGTGAGTTGACCGATTAACCACTATTGTCTGAACTTGAACCACGAGACGTGACCCGAGCCATCATTTAATCTGAACCGATCCCTGACATAAACGAGCCAGCATGACCAAAACCACTGTTCATCATCATCAAGCATCATCATCTTCATCAGAATGAAAGGAAACGAATCAGGTGAGACGACTTACCGGTAGACCCGTCGGATAACGGCAAGAACCGCCGGATAAACAAACGGACCGGTGGTCCGGGTCTCCGACTGCTGGTTCTTTCTCTCTCGGTCTCTTTCTTCTTCTCGGCCCATGTGTGTCGTCGTCGTACTCCACTGCCACCACCACTCACAGCGGTGCTGCTCCATCTCCGGCGCTCTCTCTCTCATCTCTCTCTCTCTCTCTCTCTCTCTCTCTCTCTGTCGCCAGAATATAAACCGAGGAGACGAGGGGGAGTGTGTTTGGAGAAGAGGGTGAAGGGCGGTAGCTGATTAACCACCGGCATCGTCCCCGGCCAGACCAGAGACGAGGGGATGGGGGTGGGTGTTGTCGGAACGGAAGGGTCGGAGGGACGTCGGAGACCTGCTCTGGTCGCCGGTTAGAAGGGAGGGGGCTGGGTGGTTGTTTTGGTCTGCATTCGAGAGGGAGGACCGAGAGCTTGGGGGGTATTTGGCTGTGTTGGGTTTGATTTGGGTTATGTTTGTGTGTATTGTGTCTGCTAAAAATAAAGGGGTACACCCCCTTTTATAAATGTTGATGAGATCCATAGAGATCTTGTAGTTTCAATTGTTTATGACAAAAAAATCTCTTATAGAGATTTGATAAGATTTTTAGGGATTTTGTAAAGATTTTGTGTGGATCTTGGGTTTCACATTTTAGAGACATAATCTTTTGTAGAAATTTTGTTTAGATTGTGTAAATCTTATGTAGATTTGATAAATCTTGTATAGATCCAGTAAATCTTGATAGGATTCTAATATCTTATGTGCAGGTTTAGGCTTGTGAGTTTTGGGCTTGGGCCCAGGGCCCACAAGCCCTTCTCATGCGTAAATGGCCCGTAATTCCTACGAGACCCGATATCGCGACCCAAACTCCCTAAGCATAAAATATTCGTGTAACATCCATATTTGTCGGTGTCGTCAACATTTTGTACGGTATCGGTCCGTTGTCGCGTAATATTCAGCATATTTTCCGTAAATCACCACACGCGCACTGTATAGCTGAACAAACGTTCCTGGCACTCCAAGGGCCTGGTTAAGTTAATTAGCGTCATAAACACTATTTATTATCGCTTAATCACCTGTTAATCACGTAACTAAGGCCATAAATTACCGGTTGTCACACAAAACAGTAAAAAGAGGGGTTTAGTGACACTCACCTTTGGGTGCGTATTTTAATACCGCAATCCCAGATTTGATTATATACGTCCTAATATGGGAACAAATTCTAAATCAAAATAACATTTAATCACAAAAATCCTAAGTTTCTCAGTTTCTTAGAATCATCACATAACTTTGAGATTTTCTCGAAAAGCTGTCATTTTTTATTATGTTGGCACGTTAAGATGTATATATATATATATATATATATATGAGTCCATATATATTTATATATTTATTATGATTTTGCATTTTGAACGATTTTATTGGTGACCATTATTGTGTAAAACCGTTAACTCTCCCGTTTATACGTAATATATCTATGATTTGATCGTCGTAACATATATAAATAAATGTTCATATAATCTAACACCGAAACACTCGAAACATTACTAACTTAACTATTTTGTCATTTTTAAAGCAAATATACATAAAACATCTCATATATACTAAATTTCATGCTCGACAAACAAGTTACACACATTTAACGCAAATTTACCATTTCTACCGCACAAAACGTACATGCATACATGCATAGTCAAATTTTCCCATTATTGAATTAGCACTTAACATATAATCACATTTACATGTTCAAATCACTTAATACATTTTATCTCATAAGATTAACCCAAAATTCACCCATACTAATGTTCACTGAAAAGTGCGTATTTTAGCGATTCGGTAACGTTTTCGGTCGTCGGAAGTCACATATGACCAACCAAACACCAAGCAAGCTTAAAATTAGTTAAAATACTTATTTTTAAACTAAAAAGTTTATTTACTGATCTAAATGAGTTTTATAAAAAATCATTCAAAAAGTCGATTTTTGACTGTTTTAACGCATAGTTTTGCGTTAAATGTTACCTTAACCATCCCAACTCGAAATGACTTGATATTTTAACACAATTCATGTTATTTACTGATTAAAATGGTGATTATATTCCAATTAGTGCAGTTTTTATTTAAGTCACATAATTCATGCGATTTCACATATTTTACAACTTTTAATCACCAAGTACAACTTACAATGCTAGCACACATTATGACAAAGTTACATATCTGTAGGATTGTTTTCTGACCCAAACGAGTCGTTCAGAAGAGAACTCATCCAATATGAGAGGCGGAAACAAACATATCGGAGTTATTTCAGCTGGATTACACAGGAAATCACTTTAACTGTCTTTTATATTGTAAACACAACGTTTTACAGCCTAGAGACACTTCGGCAGCACTTCGTTGCCGGAATCAGATCGTTACAAATGAATTGAACATGACACTATTTATAGGCAAGGCTATTTCGTACGAAACCACTCACGCGAAATCAGTTTCACATGAAATGGCTATTTCGTGAGAAATACCATGTTGATTTCGTGCAAAATAGACTCTGGTCTATTTCGTGTGAAATACCCACCTTTCACTTTTTCTCGAATAACGTGCCCTGATCTATCTAAACACAAACAAGACTCGATACAAGACGAAGTCGACAGACGTATGCACCAACAGACTCCCCCTCGGATGTTGACGAAGTCTTCGGTGTCGAGTCTTCGGTTGTCAATCCTTCAGTCCTTATCAGTCTTCACATTCTCTTCCAAAGTTTCTCAATTGTAAGTATCTTCAATCTCTTTCTCTTTCTTCCAGAATCTCAACCTGACTCTATATTCTCTTGATCAGATCTCTTGATTCCTTAAGTTCATCAGCATCAGCAGATTGCGTGATCCTCAGGACTCGAATCTGGCTCTTTACCATTCAAACTCTTTCTTGGCTGTCTTCCGACTCCCCCTTTCAATAAGCTGGGATCGCAATCTGGAATAAACCTCTCATAGGCTTTGGATCGAACACCTGGCTCTCACTTTTACAGATTCTATGATCGAAACCTGGCTTTTCTCGAACTTCGTTCCTGCACAATCTCTACCTCAAACATAAGTTTCATAGATTTAAGATTTGTCAATTTTATATCACTAGCAGGTGTCGTTCATGATGATTTAACATTTAAAAGTTTTTGATGATCACTTGTAAATAAACATTCAAAATTTTTCATTTTAAAACAGACTCTCCCAAACCTGTTCATCATGTTTAGCACTCGGAATTTTGAAAATCAGCTTATCAACATCAGTTGTCGAAAATCTTTTTGTATTTTCAAAAAAAAATTATGCTAATATACTCCTAAAATCTGTTTTAATTTTTGATTTTAAAGAAAAAAAAACAATAAAGAAATATATACAAACAATATTTTTGTGAGTTTGTGCAAGAGGATCATATCAGTTTCTGAGACACATCACCAACACCGTTAAGCTATAAACATTTTAAGTTCTAAACGATTCACTTAGATTGTCAGTATACTGATCCTCTTAAATTTTCACACATAGTTCAATTGTTTCGAGATACGAGATTAATGTTTTAGAGACTTAAACTTATACGTGTGTCCCACCTCAGAATATACTCCCGTATCCAGATCCCAATATTCAGTCTTACAGGTGAGTATACCTAGATGATATCTGTAAAGGGTTAAATGCGAGGTCCATGAGAGCTCAGACTATTGCTTCCGCAAAATCAGAGAGATGATGGCTTCGACTTTTAGGTGTGTTCCCTTTAGAGAATCTTTTCTTCAACAGCACATGATTAGCATTTTGCAATGTTTCATCATTTTTTATGCTGAGGGGGGTGCTATATTTCAAGCAAGCGAAAAGTATTATACGGGGACTAGGCCATTGCTTCCGCAAAATCAGAAGTCCCGGGATAATACCCCAGATATCACTAAGCATAAAGACCTAGTATCTCAGAAAGAGGGACCTTTCAAACAAGATTTCGGGGGTTACCCATATATCCGAGAGATGTTCCCCACGAGATAAGCAAGTTTGATATTTAGGTTTATATCTCGAACACAATCTACTAAGCGTGCGAAAACCTACTGGCATATCATCAGTGAGACCGTTTATCACTTTTTAACTTTCCAATTTACTAGCATGTTGTGATAGTCCACTGATGTACTATCATTTCCACTTTTTCACAACAAAACTCATTTTTGATTTTATCATGTTTTTTACTTTTTCAAATTTTCTAATGTTTTTGTATTTTCTGAAATTTCTTACTCCCCCTAAAATGCAAAAGCATTTAAAAAATTTTTGAAAACAAACTGTACAAGAAAATGACAACTGTTGTGAATTGCCTCAATTCGCCATCCTCTTGGCATAAACAATCAGAACTCCCCCTTACAACAAACTATTTTCCCATTAAGATTTCAAAAGACTTAAGTTTGTTTTAATCAAAATGGTTTTTCCGGAAAATAAGTTTTGTTGATTTTCACACACCATTTGTAGGTTAGGGGATTCATTCATCACATTGTTTTTCAAAAATACCACTTGTATGAAGATTACATCAAGTTCAACTTAATGACCTTGATGAACCACTTGTAGGAATAACCAATAACCACTTGTAGGTTCATTCAAACAAACATAATTCAAGAAAGATGCCGATTCATGCTCCACGCTTACCAACCTGGGAGTTCCAGCAAGTCAGGTTTCTCAGTTATCTTGATTCTCCCAAGCCTGACGGTCCTTGGGAAATTCCGAGTTATCAACACTCGGTTTCTTACCTTTCATCTTCTTCTCATAGAATTCCTTTACCCCTTTGACCTTTCCGTCAATCATTTTACCAAAAATATGTTTCACTTTGGGGTTAAATGCCTTTTCAACATCAAAATTCTTCTTTTCAGAAAAAATTGATTTGAGATCTCTATTTTTCCAACTTTTTGTTTAAAATTTTCAGCCCTCAATGGTGGAAAATTTTCATCATCCATTGGCGAAACTGACTTTTCAACTTTTAGAACAACATGTGGCTCATCTGACTTTGTGGAATCAGATTCATCGCCAGAAGAACTGCTATCAGATTTCTTAACAACCCACTTGTGGTTATCAAGATTCACTTTTCTTCTGTAAAAACCTTTTGAACACTCACCAACTTCAAACTTAGAATTTTTGAAAACTTTAAATTGTTTGGATGGTGGTTCATTCTCAATCATCTTTCCTTTCAGTTTTTCAGAGATTCCTGTTTTGTTTGTATTGCCTTTGGACAATTCCTGACAATATGGCCAACTATTCTGCATTGAAAACAGGTTGTCGTTTCCTTTTTCTAAGCAACTTCTTTTTTTATTTCTTCTTGCTTTTTAGCAAGGAATTCTTTGTTTGTCTGCTTTTTGAACAATTGCTCCTTTTCTTCTTCAGATGATGTTCCTGAAAGAAAAACAGTTTTTGGTTTATAAGTTTTTTCATTTTTATGATTTTTCAGTGGAATAAATCCAAGACCTTTCCTTTTGAAGTTACCATTATGGTTTGATTTCTTTTGAAAACCAGAACCAGAATTGTAACCTTTTTTCTTGTTTAATCTTTGTTGAACTCTTGAGGTGTACTTTTTAGGTTTTTCAGCAAGATTTACATCTTTTATTTCAGAAATATTAATTTCTGTTAATTTGAAAACCTTTTCAATCATTTCAGTTTTAACACCTCTTATTGGAAATTCTTCATTAGAATATAATTTGTCAGAATCATTCAGAGTATATGCTACTTTGAATGTTTCGAAATTCAAATTAGATTTTGATAACATAAATTATTTATTATAAACCCGTTTGCCCTTTTTAACGGTTTGACTTGACGTTTCAGAGTTTGACTCTGAGTTTGACTCCGATTTTAACTCCTCGATCTCATCTTTATCCAACACCTGATCGACCACTTTCTTTATTAACTCAAACTCATGATCAGTATCGGACAACGTGAACGTGACATCAATGATGTCTGGTAAATTATCTGAAGACTCAGATTCCCACTTTAAATTGGTTGCCTTTTTGACTCTTTATGAATTTGGATTTCTAGGAGAATATCCATTTTCAAGCGGGGGTGGACATTTGTTGTAACCGACACTTTGTTTCTTACCAGAATTCTTCACTTCAGTAACCTTCTTCTATTCAGAACTCTTGTCTTCAGATACTTCTTCTTCATCAAATGCCTTCATGCCTTCAACAGTTGGATAAATCCAGTCAATAACATAAGAAGTACATGAGTCACTTTTTAACAATCTGTTTACTCTCTCTGTTTCTATCCTCTGGGTTTCCAGTTTCTGTTCAAGCATAACACACTTTTCAATGTAATTGTTTACAATTTTCTGCTTTGTCATGAAAGCTCCTTGAAGTGTTTTCATAGCTGTTGCCTGTTCACTGCTTGATTGATTGTATTGATTCATTGCTTTGTTTAGAACATCATATGATTCTTTCAATCTGTTCATGTTGTGATTGAAAGTATTGTTTTGCTTCTTCACTGCTTCACAATTTTCACATTTCACAGAACTCTTTTGTACATCAGCTTCTACTTCAACTTTGAAAGCTGGAATGTCTTTTATTTTCTTCCTTATCACACGAACTTCTTCATCATCACTGCTAACTGGTTTTTTAACTTTCTTCTTTTTCACTCGAACTTCTTCATCATCAATGTCACTCTCTTCTAGCATTCTTAAATGCTCTTTCATTCTATTTGCATAATAATCATCACTATCACTATCACTATCTTCATCAACCCGAGCAACAAATGCTTTATGATTTGACTTCTTGTTAGGATCATAATCATCCCAACTGAAATTTTCCTAAGTGAAACCTTCTGGAAGTCTTTCATCATCTTGATTTATCATTTTGTTCATCAAATATGCTTTCTTTGATGATTCCTCTTCAATCACCTTCCTAGCATGTGCAGTTTGTGTCTGTTGTTGATGTGGTTGTTAAGCAACTTGATGATAAATTGCTTTTCGATAGTAATCATTGTTGTTGAATGGATTTTGAGCTCCACTTGCTTCGTGCTTTGTGCATTCTCGCTTGAAATGCCCTTTTTCCCTGCAACGAAAACAAGTAACTTTAGATTTATCAAAACCTAAAGTAGAAACATTTGCATCACGGAAATCATCTCTTCCCGTGATCTGTTTGAATTTTTCAGCTCTTCTCAACACACTAGCCAAACACCACTTAATATCCATTAACTCCATCTCTTCAGCATCGATCTGATCGTAATCCTCTTTAGTCAACATTGGATTTCTGATCCTTCCTGCAACTAAACTTCCATACGACTCTAACACAGTCACCAACAAAGACATGTGACCTTTTGCAACCTCTTCTGAGAAATTTTGACCATTCTCAAGGTTTAATGCAATGTTGCATTGTAACATCTTTCCATTTTTAGTTGCTGAAAAGTTTGGATAAATGATGGATATGAAGAAAATCTCGTTTTGCAATTTGATCCTTGAGATGACTCTCCAGATGAACTTTTTGCATTGAAAGCAGTTTCGATCTTTGGTGAAATATTGGTTTTGTCACAGATACATCCTTTGTAATATAGACCAATGTCATGTTCACCATCAAAATCTTTCATTCTAGAGATCTTTCATTGTTCCATCTCTTGAGCTTCAAGTTTTTCAATAAACTTGCTCAGTGTTAGATTGCTAAACCCTTTCTTGTTCCTTAACATCATAAGATATGTGCCCCAAACTTCATGTGGCAACGCATCAGCCAATTTTTCAATCGACTCTTCATTATCCTTTGTGATGCTCAACCTTTTCATGTTAACAATCAAATTGCAATATCTTTCTATGATCTGCTTGGTGCTTTCATTTTTTAAACCACGAAATAGATCGAATTCCTTTTTCAAAAGCGATTTTTTTGTTTTTAATCATCTCTTGGCTCCCTACAAACTTTGATTTTAATGCTTTCCAAATTGAATACGCACTCCCATTCTGTTGCAGTAGAACTAAGATATCTTCTTTAACAGCTTGATGCAATAGACTAATCATCATCTTTTCATTTTTGTATTTCTTTCTATCATCAACACTTAGATCTTTAATAGCAATCTCCTCTTCATCATCATTCAATGGTCTAATATATTTCGTTTCAACACATTCCCAAGCATCCAAATAATTTGCTTGAACCCAGTTTTCGAAACGCCCCTCCCATCCTTTATATTCCTCAATATTCATGAGCTTTGGAGGTTTTTTCATGGTGCCTGTTTCATTTTCCATGTTCAAGTTCTGAGTAACGGCAGTAGGAGTACTCGGTGCAGTAGCAAATGCATTATAAAATTCTCCTTCCATGATTCGGTAACGAGATTTCACAAACTTTGAGTTTCAAACGAAAACACTTTTCACACGAAATGAACTTTGGTGCGAAAACAACTTCTTCACACGAAATACCTGTTCAAACGAAATAGCCAATCTGATGCGAAATAGATGATTTCGTATGAAATACCACAATTTCAAACGAAATAGGTGATTTCGTATGAAATGGCCAAACGAAATACCAACTTGGTGCGAAATAGGCTGATTTTGTGCGAAATAACTGATTTCGTGCGAAATAAAGGAGTCTATTCCATGCGAAATACTGCTGATGTCATCATCTCGGTCTGTTTTTTGTCCAATTGATCAATATTTAGGTCGATTTTAGGTCCAATTCTTTCAAGGCTTTGTTAAAACACAGTTTTGCATATAATGTGAGAAATTCAAGTCATTTTGACCGTGAAAAATTGTTTAATTTTGAAAAGAAGGTGTAGAAATCAGAATTGGCAGCTGAAATGGTAAGAACTCTTCCTCCTGAGCTCTGATACCACTTGTAGGATCGTTTTCTGACCCAAACGAGTCGTTCAGAAGGGAACTCGTCCAATATGAGAGGCAGAAACAAACATATCGGAGTTATTTCAGCTGGATTACACAGGAAATCACTTTAACTGTCTTTTATATTGAAAACACAATGTTTTACAGCCTGGAGACACTTCGGCAGCACTTCGTTGCCGGAATCAGATCGTTACAAATGAATTGAACAAGGCACTATTTATAGGCAAGGCTATTTCGTACGAAACCACTCACGCGAAATCAGTTTCACACGAAATGGCTATTTCGTGCGAAATACCCACCTTTCACTTTTTCTCGAATAACGTGCCCTGATCTATCTAAACACAAACAAGACTAGATACAAGACGAAGTCGAAAGACGTATGAACCAACAATATCATTAAACACTTCAAAATAACTTTATTTTAAGGTTTATAATCTGATCTAAAACTATTTTTATCATAACATCATTTATCCATCATTTTATGTACATATACCCACATGCATGACTATGTACAAGCACTTAATGCATATATATCATATCATCATCATCTTACATAACTTTATATGCATCTAGGGATACATTTACTTCATGTTCTTAGAAATCACAGCATGTTCATCTCATAATCATTATATCATTTCACATAAATGCATCATTCCATCTTTATTTACATATGACAAAATTTAGTGTATACACTTACATATACATTGTTAGGGATAGATTTTCTAAACCTAAGGATCACGGATCCTCAAATGCAGCCAGGATCACGGATCCTCAATTCTGTTTGAATTAAGGATCCTCACATGACGTTGCAGGATTAAGGATCCAGGATCCTCATTGTTATCCTAACACTAACGGTTGCTTCCACTATATTTAAACTTGTTTTCCAGGAGTATACGCATTGGACCTAGTCTTGCCGATATTCTTGGGGAATATGCTCTCAATATTCTGCACGTGCATAGCTTAATGGCTGTTTTAGAAGTCGTGGGTACCTTGCATATTTAGCGGGTAGTTTGTTATTTAGATTATTTTTATTTTTAAAGGGGATAAAAAGCTTGAATTTGAACAATTAGCAAACACACACACTCTCTCGCAAGCTCTCGGCAACTCATTGGCAATCACATACATTTTGCACTCTAGTGATCCTTGTAACAAGCTTGTTATCATCCCGAGTTGTAATCATCATTTATTTATTTATAGTTGGTGATCGGTAGTTTCCATCACCCGAGGTTTTTTTATGCCGGAGATCATAAATTGATCAAGGGCTTTTCCTCGTTTAAATCTTTGTGTCACTTGTTCATTTCATCTACAAGTTGTTCATACATTTGTTCATTGATTCAAGCATCATACCTCACAAAAGAAGATGTGGTTGCGTTATCCTAGTCTGATTTTTAACGAAAACAGTTTGGCACCCACCGTGGGGCAATTGGTGCTTCATTTCTGAAAAATTTTGTTCATTGTGACCATTTCGGTTCACCACCTTCAACCATATGGCTTCTTCAGCGAAGAACACTTCAAGCTCTATGCCGGCAGTCACTTCTTCACAAGGTGTTCCACCTTTGCCTCCACCACCTTTTGGACCTTAGAAGAATGCTGAGAATCCTGCGAAGAAACCGACCCCTGTTTTCTCAAAACCACCAACTTCTGTTGTTTCTTCTAGCCCTACTAAGAGTGATCTTTATTCTTTGATTGTGCAGATGAAGGGTTACATGCAACAGCAGGACAAAACCAACGAAAGGATCCTCCGGGAGATTAATGACATCAAGAAATTGAAGAGATCAGCGGAGGATCACTCTCCTTTGATGCCGAGGTCGCAGAATTTCGACACTCCGGTCATAACTTCCCTGCATTCTGCAGCTCCAGATATCCAATACCAGGGTGGACCAACAGGAATGCGTACTGGATCATCAGCAATGTCTCAGGCTCAAGGATCCTCTTTCCAGCCTTCAGGATCTTCATTTCAGCATCAAGGATTCTTCACCAATTTAGGAGGATACATGGGGACGCAGCCAATTCAAGGATCATCCTCCCAGGTTCAAGGATCCTCTCAGGTTCAAGGATCCTCTCAGGTTTAGGGATCCTCCTCTCAGGCTCAAGGATCCTCTCGGGTTCAAGGATCCTCTCATGTTCAAGGATCCTCCTTTCAGGTTCAAGGATCCTCATCTCAGGTTTATGGATCCATGGATTATCCTCCAAGACCCCCAGTCACAGCACATCAAGGATCCAACATCTTCCAGGATCAAGGATTCTTAAGAAGTGTACAACCCGGAAGTTCAGATGTTCATCAAGGAGACTTCATTCCTATGCAAACTAATGCTTCATCTGGTCCCTCAATTATACCAGAATCCCGTCAATATGGATTCACATCTGGAATTCCAAACTTGAATCCTTCGGGAGGTAACACTTTGAATAATTTTTATAACACTAACCATGGCTTTGTGCAGGATACAGGTATCAATCAAGCTATGGCTACGGAATTACAAAAACGGAAGGATATGATATCCAGCGTTCCAGGAGTGGTTAAGCCCATTCCTGAAATTGCATATGGAAGCTACCGGATATCCCGTTTTGCACCACCCATTTGTGATGCAGAAATTCCAAAGAGGTTCCAAATACCAACCATGAAGCTGTATGATGGTTCGACGGATCCAGAAGAACATGTAGTTCAATATAGAGAAAGGATGGAGATCAATCCCATCCCGGGGAGATTAAAAGAAGCATGCTTGTGCAAGGGTTTTGGATCCACATTAACGGGATCAGCTCTTAAATGGCTGCTAAGTCTTCCCCCTTACTCTATTACTTCATTTGCTAATCTAGTTAAACTGTTTAATAGCCAATTCTCATGTAGTAGAAAATTTGAACGTTTTACTAGTGACCTATATAGGGTAACACAAGGTCAAAATGAATCACTTAGAGATTATATCACTAAGTTTAACAAAGAATCCTTAGATATTCCTAATCTGGATATTGCTACGGCTTTGGAAGCCTTTAAAATGGGTTTACTTAGGGATTCATTATTTTATGATGATCTTGTCATGACCCCTTGCAGGAATCTTGATGAAGTAAGAACCAGGGCCCTTAGATTCATTCGACAAGCGGATGATAAAAGGATCCAAGAAAGACTGGCAGGATCCTCGAAGCAGGAGAAACAAGGATCCTACTTCAGGAACAACAGGTCCAAATCATACAACAAGTCTGACAACCAGAACATGCACACAGTTGAACAGGAAGAGGATGATGAAGATTATCCTCCAATTTCTGAATATTGCTTTTCCATTGATAACAATGAACTAATCCTTGCAATGTAGAACCTAGGTGAAAAAGCAAGATGGCCCAGAAAAAGTGATAAGCCAGCTGCAACAAAAGACAAATCCAAATGGTGTGCATATCATGAAGATTTTGGTCATCTCACTGAAGAATGTATTGCACTGAGAAAAGAGATTGGTTACTTGTTAAGCAAAGGACACTTGAATGAGCTTTTGGGAAGAAAAAAGTCAAGGATCCAGGATCCTGAAAAGGTTCCAAAAAGAGCTCCTGCTCCTCTGGCAGATGCTCAAGTTATAAACTTTATATCCGGTGGATCAGATATTTGTGGTACTTCCTTTTCAGCTGCCAAAAGGCATGCCAAGGAAACCAAAATTGATAATGGAGATAGACCCATCCGAACCTATACTGTAACACAGGAAAAAGTTATAACTTTTGATGAGAATGATCGTGTTGACGTTCAGGATCCTCATCATGATGGTCTTGTTATTACCTTATTTATATCTAACCATTTTGTTCACAGGATCTTGATAGATGGAGGGAGCTCAGTAAACATCATTCAGCTTGATGTCCTCAAGAAAATGAACATCCCCGAATCGGACATTATCCCGAGATCCTCAGTTCTTGTGGGATTCAGTGGAGAAACCAAGAATACATTGGGGGACATTAAACTTCCCATCTACATAGAAGGACTTCATTCTTATAAAAAAATTTGTGTTATAGATTGCTTATCCTATTGCAATGTTATCCTTGGCAGGCCATGGATACATGACATGAAGGAAGTAGCATCTACATATTATCAATGTGTGAAGCTTCCTAGTCCATGGGGGGTGATAAAGATTGAGAGTGACCAACAAGAAGCAAAGAATTGCTATACCTCATCAATGAAGCCAGCCTCAAGACCAGGGGAGCAATAGCAATTAAAGCATCCTCCAAGAGATGTCCTGGAGGCAAGAGAACAAGATGTAAAAGATATCCTTATGGATCCTCATGATCCTGAATCCAAAGTCTTCATAGGATCAGGGATCCTCAGCAACATTGAACAGGATCTAGTATCCTTCCTCAAGAAGAGAAAAACTACCTTTGCCTGGAAGCATGAAGACATGACAGGTGTCTCTAAAGATATAATTACTCATAAGCTTGGCATTGACAGGTCATTCAAACCCATACATCAGAAGAGGAGGAAGTTTGCACCTGAGAGGAATGCTATTATCCAGGAGGAGGTAGATAAACTGCTCTGAGCAGGTATGATTAGAGAGGTTAAGTATCCAAGATGGTTAGCCAATGTGGTTGTTGTTCAAAAGAAAAATGGAAAGTGGAGGGTATGTGTCTATTTTACTGATTTAAACAAGGCATGTCCCAAGGATCCTTTCCCATTGCCCCACATTGACTCCATAGTGGATGCTACCGTGGGTCATGAGTTGTTGACTTTTATGGATGCTTCATCTGGATTTCAAGAAATTCAGATGGAACCATCTGATCAAGAGGATACAGCCTTTATGACCCCAATTGGTATCTATTGTTATATTGCTATGCCATTTGGACTAAGGAATGCAGGTGCTACTTATCAAAGGCTAGTCAATATGATGTTTAAGGAATAAATTGGACACACTATGGAAGTCTATATAGATGACATGGGGATTAAGTCCAAGAGAGCTGAGGATCACCTTAGAAACCTGGAGGAAGCATTTGATATCCTTGACGAATTCAATATGAAATTGAATCCTTCAAAGTGTCACTTTGGTGTTAAAGCAGACAAGTTCCTAGGCTACATGGTAACAAAAAGAGGCATAGAAGCAAGTCCAGAGCAAATCAAGGCAATCATGAATATCAAATCTCCTGCCAATGCTAAGGATGGGCAAAGATTGACAGGGAGGATCGCAGCCTTGAACAGGTTCATATCAAAGTCATCAGAAAAATACAAGGAATTCTATGACATTTTGAGAAAGAACAAGAAATTTAAGTGGACTGAAAAGCATGAGAATGCTCTCAAAGCCCTTAAGGATTACCTATCCTCAGCTCCTGCCTTGATGATACCAGAAAAAAGGGGATATATTATCCTTATATCTAGCGGTATCCTCCAAAGCAGTAAGTGCAGTCCTTGTTAAGGATCACGAAGGAAACCTGAAATGTCAGGAAGGATGGCCAAATGGGCAGTGAAGCTTAGTGCTTATGATATAAGATATGAACCAAGAACTGCCATCAAATCCCAAGCCTTAGCTGACTTTGTGGCAGATTTTAGCAGTGACTTACAAAGAGAAGCTGAGTTAGAAGTTCAGCAGCTTGAAGAGACTAAGGATCCTTGGATACTCTTCACTGATGGAGCCTCTAATGTCAAAGGAACAGGACTTGGAATACTACTAAAATCGCCACAGGGGGGCATAATACCCCACTCAATAGCTTGTGAGTTTCAAACTACTAATAATGAGGCTGAATATGAGGCCTTGATAGCTGGTTTGCAAATTGGCAAGCATATGAGGATCAGGTATCTTGAGGTACATGTAGATTCATTGCTAATTACTAATCACTTTAATGGATCTTATGTTGTTAAAGGTGAACGACTAATCAAATACCTAGAGATAGTCAAGGAATTAGCACTCTCTTTTGTTTCCTTTAGTTTATCACAGGTACCTAGGGAAGAAAATGCAGAAGCTGATGCATTAGCCAATCTTGGATCATCATTGAAGATCCCAGAGGATATCAAAATTCCTATCATACATATTTTGGCTCCTGCTATTGAGGATCATATAGCTATGGAAATAGAAGAGGATTCTGCAATCGTTCCCAGTGATAATGCACAATCTAATTCAGGATCATGGATCCTCCCAATTATGAGATATATACAACATGGAGAGATTCCTACAGGTGAGAACCCCAGGGCTTTCAAAATCAAGGTATCTCAATTTACAATATTAAATGACATGTTAGTTAAACGATCTATTGCAGGTCCATATCTAAGGTGCATAGAGGATCCTGAAATTCAAGAAGTCCTAAAGGATTTTCATGAAGGAGATTGTGAAAACCACACTGGGGGCAGGGCATTGTTCTAAAGGATCCTTAGGACAGGATATTATTGGCCTACTATGAAGAAGGATGCTGTGGATTATGCCAAGAAATGTGATGCTTGTCAGAGACATAGTAATATCCTTCATCAGTCAGCAGAGCTCCTGCATCCTATATCCTCTTCTTAGCCATTCATGAGATGGGGAATGGATATAGTTGGCAAATTTCCCAAAGCACCAGGAGGAAAAGTATTCATGCTTGCCATGACTGATTTCTACTCCAAGTGGATAGAGGCTGAAGCCTTTGCTCAAGTCAGAGAAAAAGAAGTGATATACTTTATTAAAAGAAATATTATTACCAGATTTGGTATCCCTTCTGAAATTGTTTGTGATAATGGATCCCAATTTACTGGGAGTAGAACTACTAACTTTTATGACAGCTGGGGGATCAAGATGATAACATCAACACCAGTCTACCCACAAGCCAATGGTCAAGCAGAATCATCCAACAAGATCATCATCAACAACTTGAAAAAGAAGCTTGGATCCAAGAAAGGAAAATGGGCAGAAGAACTACCTTATGTACTATGGGCTGATAGAACAACCCCCAAGAATGCTACTGGCCAGACTCCATTTTCTTTAGTGTTTGGAGCAGAATCAGTGATCCCTACAGAGATGGTGGTTCCTACTGCTAGAACAAGCATCCGTGATCCTGAAGAAAATGCTGAAAACTTGGTTCAAGACTTGGATGCCATAGAAGAACTCAGGGATTTGGCAAGGATAAGAATGGCTAGTTATCAACAAAGGATGGCTGAAGCTTGTAACAAGAATGTTAGGATTAGGAAGTTTCAAGTTGGCGATATGGTGTTGAGGAAAGCATTCCAAAATACCACGAATCCTGCTGATGGCAAGTTAGCACCTAAGTGGGAAGGTCTCTATCTTATTGAAGCTGAGGTAGGAAAGGGGGCATATCGATTATTAACAATGGAAGGAGATTCGCTACCAAGAGCTTGGAATGCTGTCCACTTAAAGAGATACTTCATGTAATAAGGATCCAGGATCCTCAAGTATTTTCATATCCGAAGTTCATGAAGGATCCTTAGAGGATAGATGATCCTCACTCTGGTAATGATCTAACCTCAATTTATCCACTTCTTTAATTAATTTATTTACAAGGAGAGGGATCATGGATCCTTTATCCTTCCTTCACTTAATTCTGAGTTTTGCAGAAGATTGAAATATCCTTAACGAAGGATCAAGTATCCACAGAAGTCCCCAGTTTTTGGGCTAGTCCCCAGTTTTTAGGGTCTGTCCCCAGTTTTGCCAATAGCGTACGATGATCCTGATGCAGTTTAATGCAATGGGACCAGTACCCGCTTTAGGGGCTGACAATTTCATTGTACTGGCTGTATTCAGGATCCTACGTATAATGGTAGGCGTACCATACATCCGTTCCTAAGGTTTCTAACATTTTCATGTTAGCTAAAGTTTTGGCATTTTCATGTCACTAAGTTTGGATAGTCGCCAGTGAGGGCCATACTCCAGTTTACATAAGATCCTTTGGGCTTGTCCCCAGTTTTTGGGCTTGTCCCCAGTTTTTTGGGCTTGTCCCCAGTTTTTTGGGCTTGTCCCCAGTTTTTGGGCTTGTCCCCAGTTTTTTGGGCTTGTCCCCAGATTGTTGGACTTGTCCCCAGTTGCTAACTCTTCTCTTATATTGGCTTCGTCCCAAGTTATGTTACATTTCAGGTTTTTGAAGCTAAACAACTAAGGATCCTTGATCCTAACCTTTTATTTAAGGTTTGTCTTTTGATTATCCTGATTGTAAGTATTGAAGGTTTAGGATCCTAACTTGGATTCTCAGGTATGGTCCTTAATCACCTTAATTTTATTCTTTGTTTATCTAAGTGACCCTTATTCTTTGACAACAGGATACATGATCCTTAAGTTACATCACTTTTTTGAATTTTTCGATTATAGGATATTTGATCCTTGATCATATCCTAAATTTTTTGGCATAATCTACTAAACTTTTGTTTTTAACTCATGAATTCAAACAAAGTGCATCGTAACAATTGAAAGGAAAAATATTCACAAATATAACAACACATGATAAGCCAAAAGATTAAACTTTTATTTATTTAGCAAAAGGTAAACCCTCTAAAGGTTGTCAAAATTACCTACCCCAAGCATCTACCAGCAATCCGTGGCCCGTCCGCTGGGGTAGGTAAAGGGTGTCTATGATAATGAGTTCTAATAAGTAAAGGAATAAAAAGACGGCAGGATCACAATGGCTTCATCCCCCAAACAGAGGATTCCTCCACCATTTGTTATCCTACTATTGTCTGAAGTATCAGTGATCCTTAAACCTAAGAACTATTGTCTAGAGTTATTACAGACCCACCATTGTTCAAAAACATCAACAATCAAAAAACTACCAAACCATAAAAAATGGGCTCCGGCCACGTCTAGAAATTTCCATCATCGCCCATTTTTGCAGCTCACACCTTCGCTGCATCACCATCATCACCACCAGCCGCTGCATCCTCAGCCTTATCCTTCAACCCGCTGCCACTAGCCTCAATTGCTAGAACCTCTTCAGTCTCCTCTTCATTGTCCAGCTCAGCTAGCTTGGCCTTCCTGGCTTCTTGGTCCCATGCGGTCCTGTCGAAGTTAGGATCCTCAGCCTCCTTCGCCATCTGAAGCCTGATCTTGAGCATAGCAATGGCGACAAAAAGCTTAGCACCCTCCATCACTTCATCCTTCTCCTGATCAGAAGTAATGTGAGCCAGGACCAGTTCCCTCTTCACCAAGTTAACCTCATTCTCCAGGGAGGCAATCTTCTGATCCTTAGCGAGATACATCTTCTGGAAGTCCAGCTCCTTTTGCTCACCCTCTTCAGCATAGGAATCCATAAGCAGTTCGATCTCAGCAAATTTCTGTAAAAGAATGACAGGCATCAGGATCCGTTATCCTCAAATGGGCAGAATAGATTTAAGGATCAGGGATCCTTACATCAGAGAAGTATTCTTCAAACTGATGACGGGTGAGGGGCAGGCCTTCAAGAGTGTCGGCAGTCTTCCTCTTCTTTCCACCTTTGCCCTTGGTGCTGACAGCCTTAGGAATTAGGACGCTAGGGCTAGTAGCAATTCGTTTCTTGCCGGACCGGGCAGCGACAGCATCAAGATCACTGATACTGAAGTGAGAGGTTGATTTCGAGGACTTTCCAGCACCTACAAATGGCGAACAACATATAAGTATCCTTAATCTATATCTATTTAATTATATATAAATACAAATACTTACTTGACATGGTGACTGAACCAGAGGATACTTCCTGCAAATCCTTTGTGTTGGCCTGGAATGTTCTAACTGCAGGATCAAGGCTCCAAAAGGCAGCGATTCTTTCTTTTGTTGCAGGGGACTGAATGAGATGAGAAACTGAGATAGCTACACAAAAAGACAGAAAAGGATCAGTTATCCTCAAGAGAAACAGAATCATCCAATGATCCTTCTTTAAGGATCCTATATCCTACCATGGGTGGTCCACTCTTTGGGGAGATCTTTCCCGTCTAGAATAGAATCTCTCTTAACAAAGAAGAAACAGTTTTTCCAGTGAGTATCATTCTTTGTGGTCTTAAGGATGGGATGAGGATCACCAAGCTTATGTTTGAACAGGAAATGGTGTGAACCATGGCTCACAAGATTATACAACTCAGCCAGTTCTGACATTCCTATCACTATGCCTTCCTGCTCAATGATATTCTCTAGGGTATGAAGAACCCTCCACATCATCGGCATGACCGGGATATAGCACATACCGATGAGTGCAAAGAAAGATTGGGTGAAGGCAGGGAAAGGATATGAGAATCCTATCAAGAATGGGGTGGCCGGAAAAGCAACCCAAGTGTCGTAGACGGAGTCACTATTGGCAGTAGGGTCAAAAGGTTTAAAGACGGTATCCGCAGGGAAATAGTGCCGAATCCGGTCAATCTCTGGGTCGGTGAAGCGACAGAGCTCAGATGAGGGATTTTTGATAATCCCTTGGCTTTTTAGGGGACTGTCCTTCTGGTGATCCTTGGCGGGGGAGGATCGTAGCTTCATTGTAATATTAAGATTTTGATGAAATGGAAAATCAAATGAAGAGAGAAGGGGAAGAGAGATACCTGTTCCGATCTTTGAATGAGGATTTAAAGGCAAGTATCGCTCGAATTTAAATGCAAATCGATCCTTATCTCTAACCTATATATAATGATGATTCTGCAGGTTGTCACTTCGCTGACGCATGATGTGTAACGGCTAGTCCTGCTCTAACGGCTATATTTACGTTATTCAGTTCGTTGGAGATAAGATCAAAAATATGACTCATTAAGTTGTATTTTATTCCTCATATTTTGGGGGCAATTGTTAGGGATAGATTTTCTAAACCTAAGGATCACGGATCCTCAAATGCAGCCAGGATCATGGATCCTCAATTCTGTTTGAATTAAGGATCCTCAGATGACATTGCTGGATTAAGGATCTAGGATCCTTATTGTTATCCTACCACTAACGGTTGCTTCCACTATATTTAAACTTGTTTTGCAGGAGTATACGCATTGGACCTAGTCTTGCCTATATTCATGGGGAATATGCTCTCAATATTCTGCACGTGCATAGCTTAATGACTGTTTTAGAAGTCGTGGGTAGCTTTCACATTTAGCGGGTAGTTTGTTATTTAGATTATTTCTATTTTTAAAGGGGATAACATGCTCTCAATATTCTGCATGTCCTTCAATTTCTAAAGCTCCCTAGCAAATGTTGTCGTCATACCTGCATCTTTCAAAGATCCATTATTATTAGTAGCAAGAATATTATTGTTTGACACGTTACCAGTCTGAGGATTCTGGCCATATCCTGAAGCATATCCTGAGCTCCCTACAGTTGACATCCTGACCGAGGAGGGTATTTCAGGAGTATGATTCTGAGGATGGCTAGGCACAATATTTCCCCTATTATCCTCAGTATATATGGCTGAACTGAAGTTCAAGGCTCTGGGCAGTAAAGGAGTGACATTATCCTCAGCGGGCCTGCTTGAGCTAGATTTCAAGAGTTGTATTTCTCTCATTAGCATTTGGTTGGTTTCTTGCTGTTGCCTCATCTGTTCCTGTACACTACCAAACAAGGTTAGAATTTCGTCATTAGAAGCCAGAACAGGACCAGATCCCTGAATGTTCCGAGTAGGGATAATATCCTGAGGTTGTGAAGAAGCTTGCATCCTTAGAGGAGGTGGTGGAAGCATCGAACCAATGGTAGCAGAGGTTGTAGCAGACACGGTGGAGGAGCTCATGTTTGATCTTGAGGCCATTGTAAATAGTGTGGCAAAAATTTTGAGAATAGAAAACCAAGTAACGATTTCGCAAAAGTTTTTAGTAATGATAGCACCACTTGCCCCATGGTGGGCGCCAAATTGTTTTGGTCAAAAATTACCGAAGCAATTAAGTGATCAAATTTGTTAAGTGAGGTAGTGTGCTAAGAAAGTGTGTTGAAAATATGTTGATTAAGTTGTTTGCAAAAACATTTTCCAGGATACGGCTCAGGATATTGAGCTGTATCTGCGATCAAACTATGAGCAAAAAGTAAAGGGGTGACACGAGATATACGAGGAAAGCCTTTGATCAATCTAGATCGCCGGCAAAAAACCTCGGGCGCTGACAATCGCAGCTGCCTTGTTCTTCTTATTGCTATAAACGTCAGGATACAGTGCAGGATATTGATCAGATCGCTAAGTGTTACAATACTTTTTTGTGAGAGTGAAAGTTGCGAGAGAGAAGAGTGTTAGAAAGCAGTGAGTGTTGTTGTGTCCTATTCGATCTGATTTATCCAACTATTTATAGCTAAGAAATACAAAAAAAATTCCTATAAACGGGGGATGCCTCCGAATATTCCATAGTTAACGTTGTGGACCAAGTAAAGCGGCTTCAACGTCTTTATTCGAATGACTTAGACCGAGTCTTCCGGGGAAAGGGTCCTCTTGAACGTTACAAGCTTGGACTCGTATTCCTGCACATAACCCATTAGTAATCCTCAGGATACCATTCAGGATGTTACCAATATCCTGAACCAGCATCCCGGGCATGAACATATATCATACGAGCAAGATATAATCTAAGATATTATCCAAGATGTGAACTCAGAATTTCACCCATAACAAATACAATCATAATTATGAACAAAACTTTACAATCCAACAATATTCGACCGCTACGGAACCTGAAATCCCTAAATCCATCTAACTACTAAAACATATAATGTTTGATCAAAGAACATTACCCAAAAATCTTTAAGTATCCTCTGTACTCCAATATGAGGACTGTCCCACTTGTACATGACTCACTGCTCTCAGCAATGCACCCCCACTCGTTGAACTGATTCATCCAACTATGCAGACTCAAAACAATTCGAACAGAACTGATCCGTAACAGAATAACAATTTTAAATGGGGTTAGGTATAAAATCATCAGATTGGTACAAAAGAAGCAAAGATTACATAAACAACAACACCCAGAAACAAATGCATCAGATTTTAACATCTTTCAACAAAATTAAAACAAATTAACAAGAATCATGGCATACCCATTTCGAACAAATGAAAACCCAGTTCGATTAACACGCAGAAAACATCAAGTTCAACTCTAATTTGGTACTGAAGAAGCAAAGATTAGGGTTTTGAACCTGTGTCCAATTCGATGTGAAGAAATCGTTGATGCAGACCGAGAGATTAAGGAGCGAAGAAGGATTTCTTGAAGGAGAGGTTGAAGATTGAAGATGATGTATTGATGGCGGAGGTCTGTGGCAGAGGAGATGGCGGAGGTCTATGGCGGAGGAGAAGGTAGAGGACTGGAGGCGTTGATTCAATCAGATTGAAGAAGATGACCCATTGTTCACCCGTGCGTTCTTTTTTTTTCAACCCTAAGTGACCCGCCCGTCCTAATTTCTCAACCCTGTATGACCTGTAAATAAAACTTTCTATTTTTTAAATAACCCACTTTGACCCCCTTGTCTAAACTTCCTCACCCAAATTCACCCAATATAATCAAAAAATGACCCAGACTGACCCATTGTACGTTATTTAGGTCAGATTTGCCCCCTCTACTTTCGGCCATATGTACATACATATACACGCTCACTTTTCTTTGATTTAAATCTCATCTTTGTAGAATACAAGTTTTGTGATTAAACTCAAGAACAAGAGAAACTTCCATCATTATTTTAGATCATCAAGAATCAAAACAATATTTGTGAAATGAACTTTATACCTTCAAGATTTTAGATGGGTTTTTGAGAATAGTTGATGAGATGGAGGTTGTTCTTGCTTGAAATCACTTCCAAACACCCTTTTTAGCTTGAAATCATCTTGAAAGAACCTTGAATCTTCATGAAAATAGTTTGAAATATTTGAATGTGGGTGTTTAGAGGGGGTTTCGGCCGAGTGTATGAGGGAGGAAGAGAGAGATGAAATTTTTGATCTTGGAATTCATGAAGTGAAGTGTTTGTAAAGTTTTGATAATTGAGTTCAAGACACAAGATCCACATGTCAAACTCTTGCATTTTCAAGGTGGGTGGCACCTCCCTATGCCACCACCTATACTCTCTCTCTCCTATATACACACAAGATTATATATATATACATATACGTATGTAAATTGGTGTTAAAAACAGGTATTTTACTGGATACCGGGTATTTTATCTAGCGTTTTAAACCCGTTTTATTGCGTTGTAACTTATTTTTAGTGCTCTATAAAAATAAACTCACCAAAATATTACTGTACAATATTTTGTTTGCCTGGACTGGCGACGTTGTCGGTATTTGGCAGTATGCGCGCTGTGCTGCGCGGTATACGTTAAAAATCGCAAAAATAGGAATTTAAGCGTTTTTATTTATTTTTGTCATTCTATAAGAATAAACTTATCAAATTATTGCTAAAATGATTTTCAGTTGTCTTGACGGGCTCCGTTGATAGTATTTTGTCGGCATACGTGCTGCATCGCACGGTACGCGCTTAAACTCGAAAAATAGGGTTTCTTAGCGTTTTAATTTATTTTTCCTCATGAATAGGATTAAAATTATTATTTTAATCATAAAAGACTATTTTTAGGATTTTAACACTGTCCGGGTGGTCACCGATGTTCTTACCGTTCCTAATATAATTTTTATCAAAGTTTAATTTTATTAATACACTAAATTTCACGTATAAACACCATAATCAGTCAAATATAGTCATGTTACCTATTCACAACATGTGCTATAATTGTACGGTATGGCCTGAAAAGTCGGGTGTCACAGTTCCCCCCCCCCCCCCCCATGTTTAGGAAATTTCGTCCTCGAAATTTTTACTTTACAGGTTTTGTTTTCGCACAAATTAAAATAACAAAACGAATCTATTGAATATAGTCTCATAGTTTCTGTGAGAAACTTGGATTCTTCTGAAGAATCCTTGTAGATCTATATTACACACGTTCTCGACTTCTATACTCTCATCTCAACACTCTCCACCTTTCCAGAGTCCGACATTTGTAACCTTACATCAAGGAAATTCAAATCAAGGTTTCATCACGGCAGATGCACTTCTCTTGCCAATCGCCATCTTTACCCTTTCCTGACTCTTGAGGGTTAGCTGCACTTGCTTTCTCCAACTTGCGTTTCTTCCTACTTCCAACTTCGGGAGTCTTCTTGGAGCTCTCGGGTTTTCGCTTCTTCGAATTTCCAATTTCAGGTTCAGATCACTGAAACACTCGGATAACTGACTCATTCTGATAACTTGATATCACGCATATCAAGGTCACATCATTGCATAGAACTCCAGTAAATGAACTTGGGCTACAACCCTGGATTGTTTTGTGTACGCTCCGGTGCACTGTTCATATAGTTATTAGAAATCAGGAATACGTTCCAATGAGATCATGACAAATGAACAACCAAAACCTTCCGATCATTATTTTACCTGAAGGGTTTCCAATCTGTGTCCCACCAAGATCCTGCCCAGGAGTATTACAATCACATTTCTGACCGTCATTTTGATTAGCATCACGCTGTTCCAAGGCAGTATTAAGGTCTTGAGTTATGAGTCGTGCCAACTCCTCTGGGGTGGCAGGTAGTCCAGTATCCGGTTTTGCTTTTGGCGGCATTTTCGTCGTTTCTATTATTTACAACAATAATAAGCACATGAGACGATAACCAAAATAAAAATAATTCAATCATTAAATATTAGTGGACCAAACATAGCGCATGTATAATATCCACATATTAATGAGAACAATTTCTAAACCAAAAGTTAACTATCTGATATTATCATAGAAATTTAACAACTTGTTTCCGAGTACATCATGTCTAATCATCTGTATGTCTACTTCGACATCCAAAACAATTTTTTCACAAAATTTCTACCTAATATCACAAAATATAATCGGCACGCAGGCCCCCAAAAGAAAAGAAAATATCAAGAGAGTATCCAGACACAACAACCAAAAACAAACAACCATCCACAAACATAATCAACATCTAATGCTTCATCCCTATGAAATCTAGCATCTTCCTAACCAACTCCTCCAAATCTGCTATCCTCCAATGCATCTGACTCATCGCGCTATCATCTAACTCCTTCAACTCATCAAACCAGGCGACTTATCCCTCGAGGTCCTTCAGCTTTCCCTTGGTCGTTTCCAGCTCTTCACGCATGGCAGCGAACTGTCGATCACAGTGGCAACATCGATCCACCCAAACTCCTTTCTGCTTCTTAGAAGTAGATGCAGTCTCAGCTTGTGACGTAGAAGCTACCTCTCCAGTAGGCCTAACTCTCTTTCTGCGGCGATAATACACTAATAGAGGCATTGGAGATGCGCGTGTCTCAATAACAGGTAAAGGTGTCTCTGATAAAATAGGTGGAGGGACCCCAGGAACAGACTCGATCACAGTAGCAGGTGGAGCAACAGATGACTCTAATGGTAGAGCAGTAACAATAGTGGCATCCACTGCTGGTGCAATGCTGAAAGGTCCTCCAAACACAGGGACATCTCTGATCACGTCATCGATAACTGGTACTGTGCCAGATGATTGTCCTGTCTCATGGATCGAGAGAGGAGCATCATCATTGTCATCAATCCACCCGTTGCTCGTGAAAGCATATCGGGGGTCTACCTGACTAGCGAAAGCAGGGTCGACACGGAATGATGAAGCAAAGTCAGCCATACCAACCATCTGTGGGGTCGTGATAGGTGCCTCTGGTAAAATAGATCTGGGTGAAGTCTCGAAATCTGGCTCGCTACTTGAGTCGTTGATCTCGATGACCTCGTGCTCGTGCGACATCTGTGACACATATATAATCGTACAAGTAAGTGTGTGATCAACGTAAATAGTAACACATAAGGCTCAATTAAGCAGAATATCACGTATGCACATAAAACACATAATGGTTTTCACACATGATAAATATTTTCTATGTTTATTTAGAAATCTTGGCTTCGAGAATTTTGGACTTTATATCTCAAAATTCTTCGGTTGAAGTCTAGTGTTTTTCACGAAAACATCTATTTCGCTAACAACCAATGGCTCTGATACCAACTTCTGTCACACCCCAAAATACGTCGCAGCGGAATATTTAAACATAGTGGAGACGAAATTTGGTGCCCATTTATATCTTGTCAAGCGATGCACTTTATTGTTGGACATATTGGTTTATTTTAAACATAAGTTATTAAACATTACGTTTTAAGTCACGACACAACTACATAGTTAAAATGTCTTCGATCCTCGCGGATCTTATTACAAAATGTCCCAGATAGTTTTAAAGATGTCCAACATATTTAAAAGAAATGACATGAATCATCAAACACAAGATATGCCATGATTTCCCGAAGCCGATTTCAAGTACCTGTAGAACACGTTAAAATCAAGTGTCAACACAAAGGAAGGTGAGTTCACTTATTCGTTTACTAACAAATTTTATTTTAAGGAAAACTTTCTGATTAGGTGTTTATTTGAAAACATCCGTGTAGTTTTAGAAAGTCCATTTTACTCCTTTGTTAAAATCCATGGGCCTTCCATCGGGTCATTACTCCGACAATTGTAATACTGCCCAGGTTTTGTATATTAAATTATAGCGTCAATTTTCAGACTCGTATGTTAGCTAGACGATACGAACTATATATTAACCATGCAGGGATAATCAAAGCTAGACAATAAACAAAATTTAAATTCGTCGTTTGACATTGACTCGGGGCGACCGGTCACGACGGGGTTGTCAACCCGATAGATCTACCAACAATTCCTCACGTGCAATACTTAAACTGATTAAATGACATCATGGGCGCAGGGTTCTTTCTCGAAGAACAATATGATGTCTGCCTCACGTACAATATATATATCCTACTAATATGACAATTTAATACACTATGTGTACGAATCCCCTGAATCTCCATCACTCGAGACCCAGGACGGCATCCGTACCCCAACTGTACGATCCTGTATCTCTTAAGAAAAACCGTACATCCAATATTTATTGATCAAAAACGTTTTACTGTGAAACTTATAACTCATCAAATTTCATATATTTTCAGCGAAAATATATATTTTATAGTAAAAGGTATGTTTTATTTCGAAAACATTATTTAACCCTTTTAACAACGTGTTCCACCCCCAAAATATATATACAAAACAGTAAAAAGAGGGGTTTAGTGACACTCACCTTTGGGTGCGTATTTTAATACCGCAATCCCAGAATTTGATTATATACGTCCTAATATGGGAACAAATTCTAAATCAAAATAACATTTAATCACAAAAATCCTAAGTTTCTCTGTTTCTTAGAATCATCACATAACTTTGAGATTTTCTCGAAAAGCTGTCATTTTTTATTATGTTGGCACGTTAAGATGTATATATATATATGAGTCCATATATATTTATATATTTATTATGATTTTGCGTTTTGAACGATTTTATTGGTGACCATTATTGTGTAAATCCGTTAACTCTCCCGTTTATACGTAATATATCTATGATTTGCGCGTCGTAACATATATACATAAATGCTCATATAATCTAACACCGAAACACGCGAAACATTACTAACAAGTTACACACATTTAATGCAAATTTACCATTTCTACCGCACAAAACGTACATGCATAGTCAAATTTTCCCATTATCGAATTAGCACTTAACATATAATCACATTTACATGTTCAAATCACTTAATACATTTTATCTCATAAGATTCACTCAAAATTCACCCATACTAATGTTCACTGAAAAGTGCGTATTTTAGCGATTCGGTAACGTTTTCGGTCGTCGGAAGTCACATATGACCAACCAAACACCAAGTAAGCTTGAAATTAGTTAAAATACTTATTTTTAAACTAAAAATATTAGTTTGTTTACTGATCTAAATCAGTTTTATAAAAAAATCATTCGAAAAGTCGATTTTTGACCGTTTTAACGCATAGTTTTGCGTTAAATGTTACCGTAACCATCCCAACTCAAAACGACTTGATATTTTAACACAATTCATGTTATTTACTGATTAAAATGGTGATTATATTCAGATTATTGCAGTTTTTATTTAAGTCACGTAATTCATGCGATTTCACATATTTTACAACTTTTAATGCACCAAGTACAACTTACAATGCTAGCACACATTATGACAAAGTTACATATCATTAAACACTTCAACATAAATTTATTTTAAGGTTTATAATCTGATCTAAAACTATTTTTATCATAACATCAGTTATCCATCATTTTATGTACATACACCCACATGCATGACTATGTACAAGCACTTAATGCATATATATCATATCATCATCATCTTACATAACCTTAAATGCATCTAAGGATACATTTACTTCATGTTCTTATAAATCACAACATGTTCATCTCATAATCATTATATCATTTCACATAAATGCATCATTCCATCTTTATTTACATATGACAAAATTTAGTTTATACACTTACATATACATAAATACATACACGACATACACACATATACACATGCATAAACTTCCAAAATCTTACTTTTTAACACATCTACTTTAAATCATGGACCCTTTTCAAGAACTTTCTTTTTTAATTCTTATACAACACATGCATGTAATCATCTTTTCAAAATCAAATCAAGTAAGAATCATTTAACAAAATCAAAACACAACAAAACACACACACTCATAAACTTTCGGCCATATGTACATACATATACACACTCACTTTTCTTTGATTTAAATCTCTTTCTTTGTAGAATACAAGTTTTGTGATTAAACTCAAGAACAAGAGAAACTTCCATCATTATTTTAGATCATCAAGAATCAAAACAAGATTTGTGAAATGAACTTTATACCTTCAAGATTTTAGATGGGTTTTTGAGAATAGTTGATGAGATGGAGGTTGTTCTTGCTTGAAATCACTTCCAAACACCCTTTTTAGCTTGAAATCATCTTGAAAGAACCTTGAATCTTCATGAAAATAGTTTGAAATTTTTTAATGTGGGTGTTTAGAGGGGGTTTTGGCTGAGTGTACGAGGGAGGAAGAGAGAGATGACATTTTTGATCTTGGAGTTCATGAAGTGAAGTGTTTGTAAAGTTTTAATGATTGAGTTCAAGACACAAGATCCACATGTCACACTCTTGCATTTTCAAGGTGGGTGGCACCTCCCTATGCCGCCACCTATACTCTCTCTCTCTCTCTCTCTCCTATATACACACAAGATTATATATATATAAACATATACATATGTAAATTGGTGTTAAAAACAGGTATTTTACTGGATACCGGGTATTTTATCTGGCGTTTTAAACTCGTTTTAGTGCGTTGTAACTTATTTTTAGCGCTCTATAAAAATAAACTAACCAAAATATTACTGTACAATATTTTGTTTGCCTGGACTAGCGACGTTGTCGGTATTTGGCAGTATGCCCGCTGTGTTGCGCGGTATACGTTAAAAATCGCAAAAAATAGGAATTTAAGCGTTTTTATTTATTTTTGTCATTCTATAAGAATAAACTTATCAAATTATTGCAAAAATGATTTCCAGTTGTCTTGACGGGCTGTGTTGACAGTATTTTGTCGATATACGTGCTGCATCGCGCGGTACGCGCTTAAACTCGAAAAATAGGGTTTCTTAGCGTTTTAATTTATTTTTCCTCATGAATAGGATTAAAATTATTATTTTAATCATAACAGACTATTTTTAGGATTTTAACACTGTCCGGGTGGTCACCGATGTTCGTTTCGCATTTTAACCATTACGCGATAAGCGTCTATCTTACTGTTGCCAACTTAATTTTTATCAAAGTTTAATTTTATCAATACACTAAATTTCACGTATAAACACCGTAATCACTAAAATATAGTCCTGTTACCTATTCACAACATGTGCTACAATTGTACGGTACGGCCTGAAAAGCCGGGTGTCACACATCATATTAGATGATATTAGTTATGATCGCATTGATCATATAGACTATTAGGATTGAGTATAGCTCACAACCTTTGACAGGGAATCATAAAAGATTACAACTGTCTTTGTCACAAATGGATAATATAATATGGCCCGAAGGCAAAACATCACTAAAGGATGTTAAATAATATGGTCATCGTATTAGATGATATTAGTCATGATCATATTGATCTTATAGACTATAAAACTTGGACATAGACCAACATCTTTAAACAGGGGGGTCGTAGACTACAACTGTCGTTGTCTTATTGGACAATAAGTTTAGCCTGTAGGCACTTCATCACTAATGGATGTTTGTATTATGATCATGACATTGATGATACTTGCCATTAAATAATTTGATCATATAGTCTTTAAGGCTTGGACATAGTCCAAATACCTTGACGGCTGGCGTGGTTTCTCAAGTCATACTGCAAGGAGTGTTAACATTTTTTGAATGTTAACAAAGATTAATTGTCTTAAGAGGGTTTTACCATCATAGCCATGTTCATATTGACATATAGGCTAGGTTATACCATTAAGAGGATTTTTTTTTAAATTAGTTAGCGGATCAATAAAGTTTGAATGAAATCGTGACGATCGCTTGAACAAAGAATATAATGAATACATATACAATAATTTCAAAATACTTTCCATTTTAAACGATAGGAAATTACTATATGCCCTTAAATAGGACTTTAGTTATCCTAAACTAGCTTGTCCACGCAGGGACTAAAAGGAAATATAAGTCAACATAAGGGCTATAAGATATTATAAGTCCATATAGGGACTATATTGAAACAATATGCCCACGAAGGGACTATAAGGAAATTTCATGTCCACGAAGGGACTATAATTAAGTAACATGTCCATGAAGGGACTATAATGATATATTATGTTCACAAAGGGTTATAATGAAATATCATGTCCACGAAGGGACTATTTTGAAGTAGCATATCCACAAAGGGATTTTAATGAAATAACACGTCAATGAAAGGACTATAATGAAACAGTATGGCCATAAAGGGACTCTAATGGAATAATATGTCCACAAAGGGACTACAATGAAGTAACACGTCCATGGAGGGACTATATTGAACAAATGTCCTCACAGGGACTTAAGTTGAAAGATATGTCCATATTGGGATTATAATGAATATTATGTCCTCGTAAGGACTATAATGAAATATCATGTCCACAAGGGACTATAATGAAATAACATGTCCATGAAAGGACTATAGTGGAGTATAATGTCCACGAAGGGATTATTTTGAAAGGTAATGTCCACGAAGGGACTATATTTAAATATAATGTCCACGAAGGGACTATATTGAAATATAATGTCCATGAAGGGACTATGATAGAAAACGTCTATACAAGGTCTAATTAGAAGAGGTAGGTCCACACAGGAACTATGATGAAATTATATGTCCACAAAGGACTACAATAATCAAATGCCCATACATGGACTTTAAAGGAAAATGAAATACAACTAAAGAATGATTTTCTAATGCCTTCCTTGCCTCATTCTGATTGTTTCTTTTCTTTGTTCACCACGCATGATAGTGACACTAAAGACCTTATCGAATAAAGTAATCATTCCAAATCAGGATCCGTTGTAGAAGTAGAATCCAAGGATTCAATGGTTAGAAGAAAAATAATTTGAATCACGGATTGGGTTTTAACTGATATAATCCAAGTCTGGGATTCCAAAACTTGGAGGTAAGAAAATAGGGATTTTTAACATTCACATGTATCATCTTTATAGCCTCAGGGAATTCTGGTATGGACTCCATTGATACAAACTTCAATATTTGAGCCTCAGGGACCTCCAGTATAGACTCCGAAGTCTGGTTATAAGTTTCAATAGGTTTAGTTTTGGGAATAAGTCTATAAAGGTCTTCCTCCAAACCGGTCGCACACTTATTCAGGCCGTGGTACGAAGCTTGGCATTCCTTGGCTTCAAAATAAGGTGAAGTTTCATCAACGACTTCTTTGATCGGTAACATATTCAAAATACATAAAATCGAAAACAATTCTTACTTAGTAGGGATGAGAGCATTCCTATGTTAAGTCTAGACTCAGAAGGTCTAAGGAATATGCTACTGTGTTATCTGAGATTAAATACAAAAGGCTAGTGTTTAATTCACTCAAACATTGGCTCTGATACAAACCTGTCACACCCCGATATTTACAACTCAGCCCGGTGGGGAGTATCGTGACGTAAGATTGTTATCGTCATAGTCAAACATACACAAAATAGCACAGCGGAAGTCTTGGAATATAAAATATTATTAGAAACTCAGTTGTCTGAAAATACCAATGTAATAATTATAGACGAGCTTGTAATATCAATTCCACAGGCGGATCATTCTAAAATGAACAAAACAAAGTTTAGCAGACTTTAAGGCATCCTAAGTATTTGCAAGATCCTTTATTGACACCAAGCAGCTCCCAACCTATTTGCGTATAGTACCTGTCACTTAGTCTTTTGAAAATACGTCAGTTTACACTGGTAAATACAATTAACCGACTCATTTGAAAATGTTTAAGAAAATTGGTTTAGGTGCACAAGGCACGGAAATATTTTATAAATTGGGACAATTATGTTTGTAATCTTGTATATAGATTTACATGTTTGTCATACATATGGGGTCCGGTAGAGAAGCCGGGACATGATTAACCGACACACCACTTATAAAACCCACGAATGAGTTATCCCCAACCATGTGGGTATATATTTGCATTTTTGGCATCTGTCAGGTGTATGCCTACACTCCGTTCTTAAGTCGTGGCCACTTGCAATTAAATGAGCCGAGGATATCCAGGACACAGTCGCATTAACCCCCAATGCTTATGGAATCGAACAATACGGATTAAAAAGGGTTATGCAGATTTATTAGTCACAATCCGACCAAGTGATCCTATACCCGACCAAGCGGTAATAATTTACCGTATCCCAAGTCCGTATAAGGGAAAATAAGTTAAAAGTATTTACCTGAGCTAATACTCGATTGACAACAAGGTTTAAATAACTCACTCGTATAATTCACTAGTTAAGTGCAGATAGCTTTTACCGGGAGGCTCTAGTCTGGAATGATGGTAATATATAACCATTTTAGAATGCTAATGGGTCCTATTTAAGTCGTAGACTTAGACCGGCTAGCTTAAAGTATTAAAAACGGTATGATACGTTAGATTAAGCGATGACCGAAATAGAATGTAATTTAGACCCAGCAAGTATGAAGACTTGTATAATATGGGTAAATTAAATACATTCAGGATTTTGAAATAAAAATGATAAGGTTAAACCCGTTTCGGCAAACTTACGTAAACTAGTTACGTAAGTCTAGCGTACGCATATAAGCGATAACGAGTAACCTGATGAATCATGAACAAGTTCCATCTACCAATATACTTTAAACAAGTTATAATATCAGTAGGATATCAACTTGTATGCCCGTTAAGGTTTTAAAATCAAACTATGCCTCATAAGGGCGTTTTAGTCATTTTACGACGTATAAAAGGAACTTGCGTACAATCTGATGTTACGACCATAAACATTCTATGAAAACTCTTTATTTATAATATAATATCAGTAAGATATCAAACATATGTATGTTTTATAGTTTAAGACCAAACTATGCTCTATAGGGGCATTTTGGTAATTTCACACATAGTTTTGAAGGCTAATTTGGGAATCTGAGTTTATAACATGTACCTACTATAAAAACATTTTAAATGAGTTATAAAATCAGTATGTAACAAGTATTGGTTGGTAGTTATGGTTTAAAACCATACTACGCGCCGAAATGGCGTTAAAATCGTTAAATGACGATATGTGCGATGTTTAAGAAAAACTGATGTTATGACCAGGTTTATATGATCCAAATATGTTAATCAATACTACATATCAGTGGTCAAAAGGTTTTGTATGAAAATTATGCTTTAAAACCATTTTGGTTGCAAAAAAGGGCATTACCGTCATTTAAGGACATAATTCAAGAACATATGCGTAAACTCAGTTTGTAAACTGAACAGACATCCCAAATTATCCTAATTATGATATTACATCAGTAGGCAATGAGTTTGGTATGAGAAATTATGCTTAAAACTGATCTACCCGCCTAAAGGGCATTTTGGTTAATTTTAAGCACAATTTATGACATTATATGCAAACTCAGTTAAAGATCAGATTTATAACATCAAAATATGTTAAAAATTTTAACATATCAGTACCCAAATCATTTGCAAGCTTATTGGTGTCTAAAACCTTATTTTTGCTAAAAAGGGCATAATGGTCAAAGTATGGCATAATTACGGTAACTTGCATAAAACTCCGATTACTATACAGATCATGTAATATAACCTTAGAGGGTTATGCTACATAATATTACGATCATAACAGAACTTAAAATCAATAGAATACTAGTCTAATTTGGTTCATAATCGAAAGTCATTGCAAAAGTCAAACTTCGCGACTTTCGGTTGCGAACCGACCCTAAAACTAGAATTGACGAGCCGAACATGTTTACACATGTTTTAATAATTATTACTAAGTTGTTTAAATGATAAAACGTATTTTAGAACACTTCTAAACTCATATCGCAATTATATCGAAAAAACTGACCCGTTGACTTTTTAAAACAATATTATGTTAACTCGTCAATTGACTAAGCAAACTTGATTCTTAGGAGGTGCCCTTTTGAGGGCTTAACACCTACCTAATTACGATCACATAGCCATGTTCATTGCGAACAATGGCTTGACCATTTATGGTCTAAGTGAAAGTCAAAGTGTTTATCATAAACACTTGTCGTTTCGGCTTTAATAGCCAGATAAATGAACTAGTCACAAAAGGATCAATTACAAGTGGTCCTAGGGACTGAAGAAAACTCAAAGGAAGTACCCAATTGATCAGGGTCCACCAAGATTGAGAGAAAGAAGGAAAGAATGATAGGTTCAAAGAAAAATGGTGGAAGAACACCCCTATATATAGTATTTGGAAAGTTCTGGATGATTGCCAAGTGTTTTAGGAACTCATTAGGATGATTACAAGTGTTAAACTCGGTGTTTAAAACCATTAACAAGTCCCTTTGTTTTGTTTGGGAAAATCTAGATAAGTGTGGGCTTCAAACAAAAGGAATAACAAAACAACAAATTAAAATAAACAACCTGTGCTGCTGTTTCTCTTGCTGGCGGCCCGCGAAGAAATCAGGCCCAACGGGTCGCGCCCGCGACTCTGTCCGGCCCAGCTTCAAAATTTTGTTGATTTGGCAGTTATAGTCCCTTGAACTTTTAGTCACTATTTAAGTTTCATAAATTGCCACTTTTAGCACAATATTTCCATATCTATTATGTTATGTTAGTATAAGGTACGAGAACCTCTAGTGGCCAATCTTAGGCACACCCGGGAGTACCACCGAGCATTACAGAGTTCCTGGTTCGTTTAAAAGGTCTCTCAAAGGTGTAGTTTTACACGTTGACACTTTTGGTCGTTTTAACGCATAAACTTGCGCGTATTATCGTTTAATGGCATCAATGCCATAAACGGCCAACATTAGGCATTCTTGAAGGTATGTTTGAAAATTATGATGCTCTGGGTTCGTTAAAAGGTCACTTAGAGGTAAGAAATAACATGTTGACACTTTTAACCTTTCGTTATACAAACTTTTGTATTTTATCGCAAATGGTTTTGTTTATCCAACAAGTGGCTTAATAAGAGAATACGAATACCGTGTATGGTCATTCAGAGGCTTAGTTAAGCGTGTTGACAATTTTAGTCCTTTCATATTCAAAGTTTTAAACTTTGACAAGATTAGTCCCTCATAGTCAACGTTTGAGTTCATTAGGGTTTAGTACACGTGTCAACACATCATTGGGCACATTTTTACGAGGTGTTACATATAAGCGATATGCCCCCTTTCATGCTTCTGCTTCTATCAAATAGGGGCCTTCCCACATTGGTGCTAGTTTGCCATCAGCTGGATTTGTAGTGTTCTAGAATGCTTTCCTCAACACCAAGTCACCAACTTGAAATCTTCTGACCCTGACTTTCTTGTTGTATGATCCAGCCATTCTTTGTTGGTAGCTAGCCGTCCTCATTCTTGCTAAATCTCTGAGCTCATCCACAGTGTCTAGGTCTTGAGTCATGTTTTTAGCATTTACATCAGGATCACGGATGCTTGTTCTTGCAGTAGGAACCATCGTCTCTGTGAGGATCACTGCCTTAGTTCCAAAGACTAGGGAGAATGGAGTTTGGCATGTGGCATTCTTTGGAGTTGTCCTATTTGCCCAAAGGACATATGGTAGCTCTTCAGCACATTTTCCTTTCTTGGATCCTAACTTATTTTCAAGTTGTTGATGATGATCTTATTACTAGATTCTTCTTGACCGTTAGCTTGTGGGTGGACTGGTGTTGATGTTATCATCTTAATTGTAACACCCCAATCGTGTAATATAACAACACGCGGCGGAAATATCGGGGAGTCACGTTACAAATTGCTCACAACTACTGGTACTAAATTGTTTCAATATCATTAACATCGTTTTACAAACAAAGATTACATGTATTTGTTCTTTTGTTTTAGAAGTCTAAGGCCCGTATGCAGTCCTATACGTTGCATGCTTGAACAGTCAAAAACCTGAAACATATGCGAAAACAATCCGCATAAAAATGCCGGCGAATACATAGGTTTTATTAGCCAAGTAAATGGCAAAACATTTGGTATTATAATTTTAATTGTGAAAACACGTGACAAAATAAGTTTGAATATGGTAATATGATTATTACTAAGTCAAATTATGCCTTGCATTGAAATCTCGATTAAACCATCATAAAAACTTGTTAATATGTTATTAGGAATCCAATCAAGGATTAATTTAACTGTTTTGAAATAATTTAAAACTTATATAAATATTATATAAATCAAATCAATGATCTATGATAATACTTTAAATATCCTTCTAAGAATCTAACATATAAAGATATGGGAGATTCTACAAGGATTTCGATAATCAAATACTGAAACAATAGTACACAAATCCTAAAGTGATCCAGATAACACTACAAGAATAATAAAATAAAAACACTTATATATAGGAAGTACCAGCCGCGTATCCACCATGTTCTTAGTTTATTATACCCGTTTCGTTATCTAAATCACAACTACCACATAACACATAAATCGTCAATTTGTACCAACTCGTAAACATGCACTAAAGCACACAATTAATCCAATCAAGGACTCCAATATCAGTACTTTAAACATCCTACAAGAATCAACCTATGAAGATAGATAGATGCTATAAGGATTCGGGTTCTGTCACATTGTCTAATCTAACATGCATTAAAGTACACAATGAATCCAAACATGGACTCCAATATTAGTACTCTAAACATCCCATATAAGTATAACTATGAATATAGATAGATACTACAGGGATCCTGGGTTCTTGTCATATTGAATCACTGAATCAAAACAATCCTAAATCCTAAAGGTGATTCGGGATAACGCCACGAAAGGTAATACAATAAGCACAATTATATATAGGAAGTACCAGCGGCGTATCCACCATGTGCTTATTGTATTATCTAGTTTCGTTATCTAAATCACCAACAATCTACACAAAACCAACCATCAAGTTGTAAAGTACTTCTTAAAAATCTCACTATGAAGATAGGAAGATTTAAGATTGTACTTCAAATATCCTACATGAATCTAACTATGAAGATAGGTAGATCACTTAAGGATAAAACATTACATTTTCATAATCGGAATAATACACATAAAAGCACTTAGTGAACACACATATGCCATACATTTTGAAAACAGATCGATTACACATATGAATCACCCCAAAACATTTGAAAATGGTAAAAAGAGGGGAACTATTTACTCTCCTGGGGTTGCGTATAGTCCTGGTTCAAAGGGTATAACAAAACTCAAAAGACCAAGAGTTCAAGTGTTGAAGCAGTTCCTAGGGTAACAGATACTATGTTAGGGAATCGACACCTAAATCGGAAGATCGGGTAGGATGAGGTCTTGTAAACCAAATGAGTGTTGGAACTCATGTGATATGGTTTAACAAAGCCTACATTCTAAATCGGAACCTATCCTAAGTGCTTACGACACATTACGACTCATTAAGGTAGCTTACGCCACTTTAACGCGTCGTTCGCGCAAAAGCACGTTCGAGACGCCTAACTAGTCCTATGACAAGTATTATATGCCTTAACATATCTAATTATGTTATCTAATCAGTTTAGATGTCAAAACATGTGTTACATATGCTTAAAATGAAATTATGCGAAAAAGGGCATTTTGGTCATTTTCCTAAGGCATATAAACTACCTATCATACAACTAACTAAACGAAGTGACTATAAGGTATAACCTCCGAAGGTTATTCCCTATACAACTATGGTCACAAATTGAGATTTTTATATGTAATTTTTAGTTACATATACACACACACATTTATATATGTAGTTTTTTAAAGTAGAAATGTTTTAATCCATCATTAACCCATTTTTTAAGTAATTGGAAGGACTTTATATGGTTTGGTCAAAATTTGGCTGGCATCTAGCCAAAATTTGGCCAGAATAGGACCGCCAATGACTGCCTAGCTATTAATCGGCCATTAATCAGTGAACCTCCGATTAGTGATTAATCGGCGACTAATCGGAGACTAGTCGGGATATCTACAACCATGGTCAAAATACATGTTTGGTCGGATCCTAATGATTGACCAAACGGGTCGGGTTCGAAAGTCTAAGCGGTTGTTTAGACCACTTATCTTACGACCCTATATAAGCACTATCCTAAAAGTGACGAGTTAAACATGTTAAAACATGTTTAACGAAGTTAGAAAACAAGTTTGATATCAAAACAAACGGTTTTGATACCAAAAATAGTTTGGTTGCAAAATACGCATAGACGCGTATTTTGACCGAAACTATGACTCGTCACTACACCTAATTAACGTGGTAACAAGTAGGTATAGTCACACGAGACTATAACCATCGTGATTTCGCTCACGTTACAAAGTTCAAACGAACTTCGTGTTGACCAAAGACTGGTCAAAGCAGAAAGTCAAACACTGTTTGACTTTCCTGCTTAAAAACGCATAAAAGAATGAAAGAAGCTTACAAAGGGTCCAAGCTAGGAAGTTTGATCCAAGTTTGCTCAGGTATGAAATGTTTAAACCTCAACTTAGAGCAAAATGAATCAAGTGTGAGTTGAAGTGAATGAAAGCATGGGTATTTATAGATTTTGGAGAACCGTTAGGATCGTTCCTCGCAAAACGTGCCTTGAGCTAGACCTTACATGTAGGCACATGGTTTTCAAAACCATGGGAATACTTAAAACAATCAAATTCCAGCCTATATAGTGCAAAACCTTGGGTTAAAACCATTAAATCCTCAAAAATGGACCAAGTTCAATGTATCTGCCAGAAATTTAAAAAATGGTCCCTGCACTTGTAAAACTTGATTTTTCTGGCACTTTTAAACCCCGTTAACCTCATTTCAAGGCTCTAAAATGATGTTAAAGTATAGGGAACTTAAAATATGCTCAAATACATCACAGATGTCTGTTCGTTTGGCCGTACGGTTGCGTTATTCGGGTAATTACGACGGAAGTCGTAACGAACGCAAAAACGATCCAAATTAAGCGACGAATGAAATTTTATCATGCCAATCACTAAAATACAATCTTTTAATGATTACATAAATTTTTGGATATCCGGATATATTTAGAAAGTAAGTTATGCTCGAAAATGCAAACTTATGCACTTTTTGACGCTTTTAGTCCCTATTAATCAAATAAGTTTATTTTTGCGTACCAAACACCTCAAAGCCTATTTCTAAGCTATGTAAAGGATATTTAGGGCATGTTTAACTTATGGTCAAATTCCGGAATGTTCGATACTATGTGAATCAGCAGACTTTCGCAGTTTGACGTAAATAGTCCCTGAGTGTGAATAAACTTGTTTTTGACACATCAAAGCTTTCAAAACCTTTTTCTAAGTTAAATAAAAGTTATTTAAGGTATGTTAAGCATTTTTCACTCTTCCAGAGTGTTTGCCGCATTAAACTAGTTTCGTTTACGCATCAGTTCGCGTTTAGCTTTCCAGAAAGCGATTTAAAGCTTGTAAATGAACTAGAATCAAAATGTGAATTTGTAAAACCAAAATAAATAAATTTTTGAGACCAAAACACATTGTTTCTTGATAAAAGATAGTGTCCTACATCGTGTGTGTTTACGGAGCACAAGTGTCACAGTCTCCCCTACTTCAGGAAATTTCGTCCCGAAATTTGTTCGAAGGAGACCGTAGAGTGGAATTGAAACAACTAATGGATAAGCAGATTGCTAGATCCCAAAAATGCGGAGCATCATTTGGAAGGGAATTCAAAATGTGATTTGGGATATTCAAAGTATCTCAAGGTATCCAACCTTTTGAAACTTGTGGTAGTCGACTAGTGTTCAAAAATCATTTAAGTATGGCACTACTAAGCTCCTAGTGTAATTCCTAGCAAACAAAGGGGTGTACATTCATGCCCTACACGTACACGGTTTCTATCATCCCACGAGGTACATCAAATGCACCATGAGTATCTCATGCATAGGAGACAGGTCAACATACCTATGGCATCAAGATCGTCACCTTTAACACCATAATATACTCCCGGTCGGCTCGATTTGAGTTAATGAATGTACTCGTGGTCTTCCATCGGAAATAACCACACAAATAACACTAAAACACATAATCACATAATGGTCCAAGATAACATAAAAACACCAAATGATCTCAGCAACGTTCTGAAGAATAACACAATAAGAACACTTATATATAGGAAGTACCATCGGCGTATCCACCATGTTCTTATAGCATCATACTTCTCCCGTTACCTTAATCACTCCAGATTTTATGCCAGCATACTTAACAAGGCTTACTATGATTCTCATGCGTCGAATCTCATAATTAAGTGTGCACCCATAATTACTCGTTTCGTCGCATGGTCCACATAGCTCCTCTTGTTAAGCGAGGGTAAACAAACAATAAGGTCGAACTATCATCTAAATCAACTAAATAATCTCACAATAATATATCTGTCAAATCAAATCGTATTTCATACTAGCAATGATAATACTACTTATTTTGCATACAACAATTTCAGTAGTAGGTGTTCTATTCTAGTATGAATATTTATATATATGTTTCATATTAACCAAACAGGTAGAATGCAACATATACTAATCATACATTATCATCATAATGTAAGCATATCAAGAAAATGTTCTCAATTCATGTGCTAGGTATGCTAAGTTAACAAACTAAGTATGTTAAATCAACATACGAAGCAAATTGAATTTATAATCATGTGCTATACATATTAGATAAACAAATCATGTATATAATGCTATGATCATAAAACAGTATTAACTTGTATTGATCATGTTACCAAGTTTGTACGAATGCACCAGAGTGCAATCACATTATACTAAATTATAAGATTTAGTTCCTAAAGAATGGAATCCTCAAAATTAGCATGAAATTTGAAATCACACATAGTGCAATCACATTAGAGTTTGAAATTGAAAATTGAATAACAAAGATAAAGATAAACTTCTTGAAATTTGTATTGTCGTTACTGTTAGGGGTCATTTTCTTAACATACGTATCCTAACCAATATCCTGCCTTTGTTTGTTTATTTGTGATCAGGATGCTGGAAGAGGATATTGCTAACATCTTGGGCGATATCCTGAGGCTTATTGAATTAACCACGTGCAGGTTAAAGGCTGAGACTTACTAACGGTCAAGAGGACTTCTTCTCCTCAAGACTCGGACGGATTTGTTGAGGGAGAGACGTTGAGCCCGAAAGACCAGGTCTACAACGTTCGAAGAAGGAATATTCGGTGGATCCCGCAAGTTTAGGGTAGTTTGTTATTTTATCTTTACTATAAATAGATGGGGGCGGATCAGCTTAGAACACACAATTTTTCACTAACACTCTCATATACTTTCACTCTCTAGCTCATTGCAAACACCACACTTGTATTCAAGTTTCGTTGTAACACTTAGTCGATCCGTACCACATCCTGCACTGTATCCTGATTTTTGAAGCAATAGAAGAACTAGGCAGCTGCGATTGTCAGCTCCCGAGGTTTTATGCCGGCGATCTAGATTGATCAAGGGCTTTCCTCGTACATCTCGTGTCGTTTACTTTACTTTACTTTTGCTCATTGTTTGATCATAGATACAGCTCTATATCCTGAGCCGTATCCTGAAACTGTTTTTACAATTAACTTGATTAACATATTTTCAACACTCATTTCTAGCACACTACCTCACTAAACTAATTTGATCACTTAATTACTTCGGTAATTTTTGACCAAAACAATTTGGCGCCCACCGTGGGGCAAGTGGTGCTCTCTTTACTAAAATTTTTTGTCAAATCGCTAATCGGTTTTCTATTTTCAAAACTTTTTGCCACATTGTCCATAATGGCCTCAAGATCAAACATGAGTTCCTCTACTGTGTCTGCTATGACTTCTGCTACTACCGGTTCGGTGCTTCCACCACCTCCTCCAAGGATGCCAGCCTCTACGCAATCTCAAGATGTTATCCCTACTCGGAGTGTCCAAGGATCTGCTCCCGTTTTAGCTTCTAATGATGAAATTTTAACCTTATTTGGAAGTGTGCAGGAACAAATGAGGCAGCAACAGGAAACAAACCAAATGCTTTTGAGGGAAATACAACTCCTGAAGTCTGGCTCGAGCAGATCTGCTGAGGACAATGTCACTCCATTACACCCCAGAACGTTGAACTTTAGTTCAGCTGTGTATACCGAGGATAACAGGGGGAATATCGTGTCCAGTCTTCCTCAGAATCATACTCCTGAAATACCCTCCTCGGTCAGGATGTCAACCATGAGGAGCTCAGGATATGCTTCAGGATATGGGCAAAATCCTCCAATGGGTAACGTGTCGAATAATAATAATACTCATGCTACTAACAGTGGTGGATCTTTGCAAGATACAGGTGTAACAATAGCACTTACCAGGGAACTTCAGAAGTTGAAGGACATGATATCTAGTGTACCTGGGGTGGTCCAGCCGATCCCGGAAGTGTCTTAAGACAGCCACAAGATATCTCGTTTTGCATATCCTATCTGTGATGCTGAGATCCCAAAGAGATTCCAAACTCCCAACATGAAGCTTTATGATGGGAGTACGGATCCTGAGGAGCATATTGCTCAGTATAGGGAAAGAATGGAGATTAACCCTATCCCTCCGGAGCTCAAGGAAGCGTGCTTGTGCAAGGGATTTGGTTCTACTCTAACAGGATCGGCCTTAAAATGGCTATTAAACGTTCCTCCTCACTCAATTACTTCATTTGCTCATTTGGTTAATTTATTTAACAGTCAATTTTCTTGTAGTCGGAGTTTTGAGAAACTAACCAGTGATCTTTATAGGATAACTCAAGGGCCTCAGGAATCCTTGAGGGATTATGTGAACAAATTCAGTCGAGAATCCTTGGATATCCCACATCTTGATGTTGCAACAGCTGTGAAAGCTTTCAAGATGGGATTACAAAAGGATTCTCAGTTTTATCAGGATCTTGTAATGAATCCCTGCAGGAATCTCGACGAAGCTCGTAACAGGGCTTTGAGATATATCCGTCTGGAAGATGACAGGAAGATGCAAGAAAGGATGAACTAATCCAACACTTATGAGTCAACTAATAGGAAGTCAGAATCCTCGTTCAAGTCATATCGGCCTAAGCCGTATAGTAGAAATGAAAACAAAAGAGTGAACGCTGTCGAAGATGAGGATCCTGAGTTGTCCGAGTATTGCTTTTCTGTTAATATTCCTGAATTGATGTATGCTATGCAAGGTCTAGGAGACAAGGCTAGGTGGCCTCGAAAGAATCAACAAAAGGCTGACTGGAAAGATAAGTCAAAATGGTGTGCTTTCCACGAAGATTTCAGACATGTGACTGAGGATTGCATTGCTCTAAGGAAAGAAATAAGCTATCTTCTAAGCAAGGGATATCTGAAAGATCTCTTAGGAAGAAAGAAGAATAAGGGTCAGGATACTGAGAAGGATCCTGAACGAGCAGCATCACCTCCCGCGGATGCCAAGATAATCAACTTCATTTTGGGAGGATCCGAAATTTGTGGAACTTCGTATTCGGCAGCAAAGAGACATGCAAAGGAAGCCAAGGCCGAAAGGGGAGACAAACCTGTCAGGATGACTACCCTCACAACTGACAAAGTGATCACTTTTGATGCTGATGACAGGGATACTGTCCAAGATCCTCACCATGATGCTCTAGTAATAACGTTATATGTGGCTAACCATTTTGTACGCAGGATACTGGTTGATAATGGCAGCTCCGTCAACATAATCCAACTAGAAACTCTGAAGAGAATGAATGTATCTCCAATGGATATCACTTCAAAGTTAACCGTGCTTGTTGGGTTTAGTGGAGAGGCTAGAAACACAGTGGGAGAGATAAAGTTGCCAGTATACGTTGAAGGAGTCAACTCGATACAACGTTTCTGTGTGATGGATTCTCTATCCTGCTATAACATCATACTGGGAAGACCGTGGATTCACGATATGAAGGCCGTGCCATCAACATATCACCAATGCATCAAGATACCTACCCCTTGGGGAGTGGTCAAAGTTGATAGTGATCAGCAGGAGGCGAAAGAATGCTACTCATCCTCGATGAAATCCTCAACCAAACCTAGTGCAGCATAGCAATTAAAGACACGGGCCCAGGATATCGTGGAGGATCCGGAGCAGGATGTGAAAAAAATTATCCTGGACCAGGATAATCCCGATATTTCGGTGCTCGTAGGGACCAATATCCCTCAGGATATTGAAGAACAATTAATTAACTTTTTGAAATGCAGGATGTCTACGTTCGCATGGAAGCATGAGAATATGACAGGCATATCCAAAGATATTATCACTCACAAGCTTGGAATTGATAAATCATTCAAGCCTGTGCAGCAAAAAAGAAGGAAATTTGCTCCTGAGCGGAACACAATTATCCAGGAGGAAGTTGAGAGATTATTAAAATCCAGAATGATCAGGGAGGTTAAGTTCCCAAGGTGGCTAGCAAACGTGGGTGTAGTACAGAAGAAAAATGGGAAATGGAGAGTTTGTGTGGACTACACAGACTTGAACAAAGCTTGTCCTAAAGACCCATTTCCTCTTCCCCACATTGATGCAATGGTAGACGCCACTGCCGGGCATGAAATGCTGACCTTCATGGACGCATCTTCAGGATTTCAACAGATCCAAATGGAACCTTCTGACTAGGAGGATACTGCCTTCATGACACCAACAGGTATTTATTGTTATACAGCTATGCCTTTTGGTCTGAAAAATGCAGGTGCAACATACCAAAGATTGGTAAACATGATGTTCAAAGACAAACTGGGGGACACCATGGAGGTATATATCGATGATATGGTGGTGAAATCTAAAAAGGCTGAGGATCACCTCCAGGATATCAAGGGAGCATTTGATATCCTGGATCAATACAACATGAAGCTGAATCCTGCTAAATGCCATTTCGGAGTGGGGGCAGGAAAGTTTCTTGGATATATGGTGACAAAAAGGGGGATAGAAGCAAGCCCAGAGCAGATCAAAGCTATCCTGGATATAAAATCACCCTTAAACATGAAGGACGTACAAAGATTAACAGGCCGAGTAGCAGCTTTAAACAGGTTTATCTCTAGATCCTCAGAGAAATGCAAAGATTTTTATGATATCCTGAAGAAGAACAAAAAATTCGAATGGGGCGAGAAGCATGAAGCGGCCCTACAGGATTTGAAGCGATATCTCTCAACCGCACCTCTATTAATGAAGCCTGAAAATGGTGAACCACTATCCCTGTACCTTGCTGTATCAGGGAATGCTGTAAGTGCCGTTCTTATAAAAGACCATGAAGGTCAGCAATATCCTGTTTATTATGTCAGTAAAAGTTTGCTAGATGCTGAAACTAGGTATTCTCATTTAGAAAAATTAATATTAGCTCTAGTCATGGCATCGAAAAAGCTTAGACATTATTTCGAGACACATAGGATACATGTTAAAACAAATTATCCTATCAAAAATGTGCTTAGGAAACCAGAGATGTCAGGCAGGATGGCCAAGTGGTCAGTAAAGTTGAGTGCTTATGATTTAGTTTATGAACCTAGGAATGCCATAAAGTCTCAGGCTTTAGCTGACTTTGTGGCTGATTTTAGTAGTGACATTCAGGACGAGGTAGACCTAGAAGTTCAACAGCTAGGAGAATCCTCAGGATCCTGGACATTATATACTGATGGTGCATCTAATGTAAGAGGAGTAGGATTAGGAATACTACTAAAATCTCCACAGGGGGACATATTACCCCAGGCTATTAGGTGTGAATTTCCTGCTACTAATAATGAAGCAGAGTATGAGGCTTTAATCGCAGGATTAGAGTTGGCTAAGAGCATGAGTATCAAAAATTTGCAAGTATATGTTGACTCTTTGTTAATTACTAACCATTTTAATGGATCCTATGCAGTTAAGGGTGAGAAATTAATCGAATATCTCGATATTCTCAAAAAATTAGCAGGATATTTCGATGTTTTTATACTTGAACAGGTACCAAGGGAGGATAATGCTGAAGCGGATGCCTTAACAAATTTGGGATCATCGATCAAGATACCTGAAGGGACGCAAATACCAATATTACATGTCCTATATCCTGCAATAAATCCTCAGGATAAAGAAGTAGCTGGTATTCAGGATCCTGGAGTAGAACATCCTGAAGAGGATCCTAAATCCTGGACGGCTCCAATCATGAAATATCTCAAAGAAGGACACATCCCTGGAAATGAAAATCCTAAGGCATTTAGGATGAAGGTATCACGATTCACTATTATAGATAATATTTTATACAAGAAATCTCTTGCAGGACCGTATTTGAGGTGCTTGGAGGATCCTGAAGCCAAGGAAGTACTTCAGGATATACATGAAGGGGATTGTGGTAACCATGCTGGGGGCAGGTCGTTATTCTCAAAAGTATTAAGGACAGGATATTATTGGCCAACAATGAGAAAAGATGCCGCAGAATATGCTCGAAGATGTGACGCATGTCAAAGACATAGTAACATACTGCATCAACCTGCTGAACCATTGTATCCTATTGTTTCCCCTTGGCCATTTATGAAGTGAGGTATGGATATAGTGGGAAAGCTACCAAAAGCTCCGGGAGGAAAAGTCTTTATGCTAGCAATGACGGATTATTTCTCTAAGTGGGTTGAAGCTGAAGCATTTGTTCAAGTTAGAGACCAAGAAGTAGTATCCTTCATAAAGAGGAATATCCTGACCAGATTCGGAGTACCAGCTGAGATAATCTGTGACAATGGTTCTCAGTTCATAAGCAAGAGGACTACGGACTTTTGCAAGAGTTGGGGAATCAAAATGATCACATCTACTCCGGTACATCCTCAAGCAAATGGACAAGCAGAATCCTCAAACAAGATAATTGTCAATAACTTAAAGAAAAGGCTTGGAGCCAAAAAAGGAAGATGGGCAGAAGAATTATCCTTTGTTTTATGGGCTGATAGGACAACGGTAAAGAATACAACAGGCCAAACCCCATTTTCCTTGGTGTTTGGAGCAGAAGCAATGATTCCAACGGAAATGAAAATACCTACTGCAAGATCTGTCTTAAGTGATCCTGAGCAGAATCCTGAAGCCTTGAGTCAGGATTTAGACACTATAGATGAAAAGAGAGATGCGGCAAGGCTAAGGATGGCAGCATATCAACAGAGAATATCCAGGGCATATAACAAGAATATTAGAACCAGAAGATTTAAGGTTGGAGATTGGGTGTTAAGAAAGGCTTTTCAAAATACTACTAATCCTGCCGATGGCAAGTTAGCTCCAAAATGGGAAGGACCATATGAAGTTGAATCAGAAGCAGGGAAAGGAGCATACAGACTCAAGAATATGGAGGGGGATATGCTACCGAGATCTTGGAATGCTATACACCTTAAGCTCTATTTCAAGTGAGTTTAGAATTCAATTTCTAACTCAGAATGGTATGAATTCTATCTTTTTTAAATATGTTTTGGTTTAATTTATTCTTTGAAACTCAATACTGACTTAAGCATCGGAGGGGTGTTAGCTCCACCTTAGTTTACAATTGTTTTGCAAGATATGTTTCAGGATATAGCTCCAGGATATGCACTCAGGATAACTCAGAAGATTAGAGGATTGGCCCCCTCTCTTACGTTTAAGGGATACTGATCCCTTCACAGGTTTAAAGGTATTCACCTTTCTTCGGAATTGGGTTTAAACACCCCGCCTGGAGCGCAAGTTATTCAGGGATAGTTCAAGGTGGCGGGACCAGTCCATGTAAAAGTGGCTGACAATTTCGTTACTGTTGGCTATATCCTGAATCCTAAAGGTATATGAGGATTGATCACCCTCTCTCACGAAAGGGTATTTTCATACTCTCTAAGGTTTAAAGGTTTTCACCTTTCTAAGTCTTGGAGTTTATACACTCCCGCCTGTAGCGCATGAAAAGTTGGGATTTTCCCCAGGATACAAGGGATTTATCTCCAGTACATCCTTGGGTTTTACCCTTGGGACGTAAAAAATTGCCTATGGAAACTGACATTCAGAAGATTTCTAAAGTATTTGAAGACATTGTATACAGGGGACATTCCCACCAAGGTGGTGGTATAAAGCTAAAAGGATGAAGTTTGCAACTAATGCGCTAAGTACCTTGCACAGGGGACACCTTCATTGGAAGAGTTGCAAAGGGATTGAAGTTTGGTAATAGGTTTATACCCTATTTCTGGTATGATCTTTCCTTTGTAAACATCATCTAAGTTTTTAGTAACATTATTTTAAGTATCCTGATATATTCTCGAAGTCCTTTTCAGGATATTTGATTAGGGTGTTTGAAACTAGTATTAGTTTGGAAATCTGATCATTTAAATATTATCAAAACTTGGTTTTGAAAAGATAGACTATTTTTTACTTTCTAAAGAAATTTTTACAAAGTTGAAGGAACGTTTGGAAGATCTATCTAATAAAAGGCTTTTGCAGTATGTTCCTGAGCATACTGATCAGGATATTTTATAAGATAACAGTATGAAATTTTTTGCAAAGCTAAGATTTATACTTAGAAAGATGAAATCATTCTTGAAGCAATCAATACTGGTTGATAACCGAAGGTTTCATCCTGAAACCCAGGACCCATCCACCTTCGGCTATCAAATTGTTTAGAGACAGAAATGAAAATTGTTCATAAAAACATAAAATTGTTCGAATGACTTAAAGAAAATAAGCTCTAGGGGGTAGCGCCTTCTTGGTCCATAGCGGTTTCAGCAACATCCATCTTGGGATCCACCTCAGCATCCTTCTCAGCATCGGTTGCCTTTTCAACTGCTTTAGAAGGTTCATCGACAGTTGATTTGGAAGAGGTGCCGCTAAGATTCTTCAGCTTGGTCTCCCAAGCACCAACGTCCCAAGAAGGGCATTCGAAGCCTAATGTTTTGGCTTCATGAGCCATCTTCAACCTAGCCTGGAGAAGAGAAATGACGACGGAACTTTTGAGGCTTTCTCGGTAACTGACCATATCCCGTTCGTACTGCACATGGGCAGCTTCCAGATCGGCCTGGGCTTGAAGAATAGCTTTGTTGAGAGCAACTTGGTGTTCTTGGGTCATAGCTTTGTATTTTTCCTCGTAATGACGAGATTTAGCGGCCGCGATCATACCTTGGTCAGAGATTGTGATTTCTGCTTCCTTTAACTTAGATTTAAGTGTTTTGTTAAGCTTGCAGGATTCTTGATATAAATGAACTAAACGCTCAAGACCCTACAAAGGTAAGAGGACAGGGGTTAACATTGTTAAATCTTTGAAAATAATCTAAATTGCAGGATATGCTGTGAGGATACTGACCTGGTTAAGAAAAGAAGTCATAAACCCGCTGGCTTCAATGAACCCGTGCTTCTCATAAGGAAAAGTATCAGAAATGACAGGGGAATCGGGTTCTTTCCTTTTGCGGGAACTTGAACTCCGGGGCTTGGTAGCCGGTGAAGGTTTAGGAATGATGATGGCTTTGGAGCTGCTGGGTTTGGATGTAGCAGTGGTCTTTGGGCTAGGTTCTTTCTTGACCTGGATCTGGTCAGAATAGCTATCCAATTCGTCAAGGTCAAAGACTTCAGGGATCTTAGCTGGTGCTGCGTAAACAGAAAAGTTTTATTCTTTATTTTATCATTATAATGTTTTGACTAATTATTTTGAAAGAAATTCTTACCAGACATCTTGGATGATGAGTATTGACTTGAACTCGGGACGTGTGTGGTGAAAGTCCTGTCTATTGCAGGTAACCGGTAAACGGTATTGATTCTCTCTTCTGACTCAGCGGTAGGGGGAGCAACTTCCTTGAAGTTCACTGCATAAGGATCAAAAAGAAGAATATTAATAGAAGATAACAATCAAATCGTCTATAAGGATATTTATGATCCTACCGGTGGTTAACCACTCCACCGGAAGGTTGGCACCCTCAGCAATGGAATCTCGTTTGACAAAGAAGAATTTGCGTTGCCATCCGTCTTCGTTTTTGGTGGCTTTGAGAATCAGGGGTTTGCTGGAGGTCGAGAAGAGCAAGAACCGGCTAGAGCCGTGGGATCGGAGGCGATAAGCAATAGGTAAATCCTCGATGCAGAGGTCAGAGCAATGGAGGTTTTTGATTTGGTTGAGTACAATTAGTACTCTCCAAACCATGGGCATGGTTTGAGCAAAAGAGATGCCAGTAATACGAAAGAATTGCATCATGAATTCAGGAAAAGGGTATCGAAGACCTAATGAAAAAGGATATGCTGGAAAACAGATCCATTCGGTAGAAGAAACATCCGATCGGATTGACCGATCGAATGGCCTAAAGACTGTGCTGTCGGGGAAAGCGCCGGAGGCTCTTAAAGCTGCAATGTCTGCGTTGTCAAAAGCGCAGATCTCCTTTTCGGGATTTTTAAGAAGATTCTGCTGGGTGAAGGTCTCGGCGGCCATTGCAAATAAGATGAAGTAAGTTGACAGGAAGAAAATCAGAAATGGAGAATTACCTGAAGGTTCTGTTGAAGATATCTGCTTTTCAAACAAGAAAAGAGAAGATATAGGGGCATCGTGGATCTCTATTGAGAAAAAAACGCGTTGGAAGTTACGAAGTGATCTAGACCGTCGCTTCGTTTTAAATGCCTTGAGTTGTGGGATAAGATTTTTGAAATATATCCGTTGGATTGGTATACCAACCGATATATTTGGGGACAATTGTTAGGGGTCATTTTCTTAACATACGTATCCTGACCAATATCCTGCCTTTGTTTGTTTATTTGTGATCAGGATGCTGGAAGAGGATATTGCTAACATCTTGGGCGATATCCTGAGGCTTATTGAATTAACCACGTGCAGGTTAAAGGCTGAGACTTACTAACGGTCAAGAGGACTTCTTCTCCTCAAGACTCGGACGAATTTGTTGAGGGAGAGACGTTGAGCCCGAAAGACCAGGTCTACAACGTTCGAAGAAGGAATATTCGGTGGATCCCGCAAGTTTAGGGTAGTTTGTTATTTTATCTTTACTATAAATAGATGGGGGCGGATCAGCTTAGAACACACAATTTTTCACTAACACTCTCATACACTTTCACTCTCTAGCTCATTGCAAACACCACACTTGTATTCAAGTTTCGTTGTAACACTTAGTCGATCCGTACCACATCCTGCACTGTATCCTGATTTTTGAAGCAATAGAAGAACTAGGCAGCTGCGATTGTCAGCTCCCGAGGTTTTATGCCGGCGATCTAGATTGATCAAGGGCTTTCCTCGTACATCTCGTGTCATTTACTTTACTTTTGCTCATTGTTTGATCATAGATACAGCTCTATATCCTGAGCCGTATCCTGAAACTGTTTTTACAATTAACTTGATTAACATATTTTCGACACTCATTTCTAGCACACTACCTCACTAAACTAATTTGATCACTTAATTACTTCGGTAATTTTTGACCAAAACAGTTACAAACATAGTTAATATATGTACATTGTTCTTGAAAATAAACAGGAAATTTAGAGGTTCAAATGATCATAAGCGCTTGATCATTGGCTTAAGCCTCGTTGATGTTGAACACTCGTCCATTAGCAATGGCAAGCTTGGGGCAGTTTTTCTTGAACTGATTTAAGTCACCACAATTGAAACATGCTCTTGGGCGAGTCTGAGTAGGGGCTGCTCGGTTCTGGATACGACAGGTCACAGCTAGATGTCCAAATAAACCACAAATTGTACACTGGCGACAAGGGGAATTTGACGCATGATAATAATTGCAATGATTGCACCGAGGTTGCTTCCAACGATATAATCCCTTAAAGGGTACTGAGTTCAGTGGAGCAGGTGCAGGAATTGCAAAATTCTTTGAAGCCTTGCGCTTCCTAGAACTTTTAGAAGATTCGGCGTTTGATCTTCTTGAATTCTCGTTAACAGATTCGGTGTCTTGTTTCTTGTCTCCTTGTCAAAATAACTTACCTTTTCTAACATGAGAGTCAGTTAAGATAGCAGCCAATTCCTTAGCCTCCCTAAGCGTTGCAGGTTGGCTGCCACTGACAATGTCTTCGACAGGGTCAGGCAAACCATCGATGTATTTCTCAATGGCCCGATCTAAAGGTGTGACCATAGTGGGGCAAAGTAGGCTTAACTATTCAAATCGATCAATGTAGGCACGGTTTTCCCCACTATCCTGTTTTAAATAATAGAACTCATTTTCAAGTGCCCTAATTTCGCTTCGTGGGCAGAATTCTTTCTTCATAAGATCCTTAAATTCCTCCCACGTCAGTTCCATTGCTACATCGGCACTTCGGTCTCTCATAATACCATTCCACCAAGTGAGTGCTCTCCTTTGAAAGACACTCGAAGCAAAATCTACCTTGCGCTCATTGGGGCACTGAACATGGCAGAATGTGCTTTCAATACTTTCGAACCATTGCAAGAGTGTGGTTGCTCCTTCAGACCCAGAAAATTTTAGCGGTTTGGCTGAATTAAAGGTCTTGAAATTACACTGGGCATTGTTGTTGTTATTGTTGTTGTATATCTGATGAATCTGGGTTACCACGTTTGGAAGCACAGCAGCCATCTGCTGAGTGACAAGGGCTGCGATTTCTTCGTTGGTTTGAGGTTGTGCATCTCGTCGAGGAGGCATTTCGAAAATACAGCTATAGAGAAAACCAAAAGTTAGATTTATCCAATTTTTATGAGTTTGTAACATTTATTGTATTGGGAAAACTTTGATATAGTAAAATGATGTTCATTGGTCTTGTTCTTATACTTAGAATATATTGTGTTGTGGATTTTTGTTTTGAAACAAGATTTGTTTGAAAATAAACTTTTGTAATATTTTTGGATGAGAGAATACAAACCGGGTTAATGGTTTGTATAATAAATTCTTTACCTGTTAAAAATTTATTACTTTTAAGAAAAAAAATGTTTTTAATTTAAAAATTTTAAAATAAATAAACTTTGTGTTTGAAAATTTGAAAATTCTCATCCAAATGGTAAAAAAATTTGAAATTATTTTTAAAAGACAAAGGTAGTATTTTGAAAATAAAATAGGTACTCATAGAGTCGTGAAAGGAAATGAGATTCATTTCAACTATATTGAATCAATATATCACCGAAGGTAATATGATGAAATGGTATTGGGAAAGGAAGGATGCTTCGATTGTCAGGAAGAGCAAACACATTACCGAAGGTAACATGAATGAGTAGGGTTACAAAGGTCGTTTAGAAATCGATCGGTAGGGTCAAGATGGATAGGTTTTTATAATGCTTCACGAAGACATGCTTTAGCCTATAAGTGGACACTCACCCTAAGAATTCCCAGGTAAGAGTGACTGGTCCAATAATGCGGATTTGTACGAACACTCTAGCCTTAGACAGAAAACTCGGGGTACAGGCACCCACCCTTCCAGATTGCATGTGTTCACATTATTAAAACCCAAGATTTCGACGAAAACCATTTGAAGAAAACATTTAAGAAATCTTTTGATACAAATCGTTTGAGATAAAACATGTTTGCGAAATATTTTGACAAAAACGTTTTGAGAAAACATTTTGAAAAATATTTTAATGAAAACTTTTTGAGAAAACATTTTGAGGAGTACCCCAAGGCATAAAGCCTAAGGTTCAGGATAAATCATCTAAGGTTAGATGATTCGTAAATCATGGATTAGTTGTGGCACGAATAAGGATGAGGATTAGGAAAGAAGTACTAAGTCTACTCATGTTTGGGTCCTAGGAAGGTTATAGACTAGGTTTAAGGCATGCTAATAACCTAATTCCCTATAACCAGTGCTCTGATACCAATCTCTAACACCCCAATCGCGTAATATAACAACACGCGGCGGAAATATCGGGGAGTCACATTACAAATTGCTCACAACTACTGGTACTAAATTGTTTCAATATCATTAACATCGTTTTACAAACAAATATTACATGTATTTGTTCTTTTGTTTTAGATGTCTATGGCTCGTATGCAGTCCTATGCGTTGCATGCTTGAACAGTCGAAAACCTGAAACATATGCGAAAACAGTCATCATAAAAATGCCGCCGAATACATAGGTTTTATTAGCCAAGTAAATGGCAAAACATTTGGTATTATAATTTTAATTGTGAAAACTCGTGACAAAATAAGTTTGAATATGGCAATATGGTTATTACTAAGTCAAATTATGCCTTGCATTGGAATCTCGATTAAACCATCGTAAAAACTTGTTAATATGTTATTAGGAATCCAATCAAGGATTAATAATAATTGTTTTGAAATAATTCAAAACTTATATAAGTATTATATAAATCAAATCAATGATCTATGATAATACTTTAAATATCCTTCTAAGAATCTAACATATAAAGATATGGGAGATTCTACAAGGATTTCGATAATCAAATACTGAAACAACAGTACATAAAATCCTAAAGTGATCCAGATAACGCTACAAGAATAATAAAATAAAAATACTTATATATAGGAAGTACCAGCGGAATATTCACCATGTTCTTATTTTATTATACCCATTTCGTTATCTGAATCACAACTACCACATAACACATAAATCGTCAACTTGTACCAACTCGTAAACACGCATTAAAGCACACAATGAATCCAATCAAGGACTCCAATAGCAGTACTTTAAACATCCTACAAGAATCAACCTATGAAGATAGATAGATGCTATAAGGATTTGGGTTCTGTCACATTGTCTAATCTAACATGCATTAAAGTACACAATGAATCCAAGCATGGACTCCAATATTAGTACTCTAAACATCCCATATAAGTCTAACTATGAATATAAATAGATACTACAGGGATCCTGGGTTCTTGTCATATTGAATCATTGAATCAAAACAATCCTAAATCCTCAAGGTGATTCGGGATAACGCCATGAAAGGTAATACAATAAGCACACTTATATATAGGAAGTACCAGCGGCGTATCCACCATGTGCTTATTGTATTATCTAGTTTCGTTATCTAAATGACCAACAATCTACACAAAACCAACCATCAAGTTGTAAAGTACTTTTTAAAAATCTCACTATGAAGATAGGAAGATTTAAGACTGTACTTCAAATATCCTACGTGAATCTAACTATAAAGATAGGCAGATCACTTAAGGATAAAACATTACATTTGCATAATCGGAATAATACACATAAAAGCACTTAGTGAACACACATATGCCATACATTTTGAAAACAGATCGATTACACATATGAATCACCCCAAAACATTTGAAAACGGTAAAAAGAGGGGAACTACGTACTCGCCTGGGGTTGCGTATTGTCCCGGTTCAAAGGGTATAACAAAGCTCAAAAGACCAAGAGTTCAAGTGTTGAAGCGGTTTCTAGGGTAACAGATACTATGTTAGGGAATCGACACCTAAATCGGAAGATCGGGTAGAATGAGGTCTTGTAAACCAAATGAGTGTTGGAACTCATGTGATATGGTTTAACAAAGCCTACATTCTAAATCGGAACCTATCCTAAGTGCTTACGACACATTACGACTCATTAAGGTAGCTTACGCCACTTTAACGCGTCGTTCGCGCAAAAGCACGTTCGAGACGCCTAACTAGTCCTATGACAAGTATTATATGCCTTAACATATCTAATTATGTTATATAATCAGTTTAGATGTCAAAACATGTGTTACATATGCTTAAAATGAAATTATGCGATAAAAGGGCATTTTGGTCATTTTCCTAAGGCATATAAACTACCTATCATACAACTAACTAAACAAATTGACCATAAGGTATAACCTCGGAAGGTTATTTCCTATACAACTATGGTCACAATACATGTTTGGTCGGATCCTAATGATTGACCAAACGGGTCGGGTTCGAAAGTCTAAGCGGTTGTTTAGACCGCTTATCTTACGACCCTATATAAGCACTATCCTAAAAGTGACGAGTTAAAAATGTTAAAACATGTTTAACGAAGTTAGAAAACTAGTTTGATATCATAACAAACGGTTTTGATACCCAAAAATAGTTTGGTTGCAAAATACGCATAGACGCGTATTTTGATCGAAACTATGACTCGTCACTACACCTAATTAACGTGTAATCAGTAGGTATAGTCACACGGGACTATAACCATCGTGATTACACTCACCTTGAGAAGTTTAAATGAACTTCGTGTTGTCCAAAGACTGGTCAAAGCAGAAAGTCAAACACTGTTTGACTTTCCCGCTTAAAAACGCATAAAAGAATGAAAGAAGCTTACAAAGGGTCCAAGCTAGGAAGTTTGATCCAAGTTTGCTCAGTTATGAAGTGTTTAAACCTCAACTTAGAGCAAAATGAATCAAGTGTGAGTTGAAGTGCATAAAAGCATGGGTATTTATAGATTTTGGAGAACCGTTAGGATCGTTCCTCGCAAAACGTGCCTTGATCTAGACCTTACATGTGGGCAAATGGTTTTCAAAACCACGGGAATACTTAAAACCATCAAATTCCAGCGGTTTTGATACCCAAAAATAGTTTGGTTGCAAAATACGCATAGACACGTATTTTGATCGAAACTATGACTCGTTACTACACCTAATTAACGTGTAATCAGTAGGTATAGTCACACGGGACTATAACCATCATGATTATGCTCACGTTCCGAAGTTCAAACGAACTTCGTGTTGACCAAAGACTGGTCAAAGCAGAAAGTCAACCACTGTTTGACTTTCCCGCTTAAAAACGCATAAAAGAATAAAAGAAGCTTACAAAGGGTCGAAGCTAGGAAGTTTGATCCAAGTTTGCTCAGTTATGAAGTGTTTAAACCTCAACTTAGAGCAAAATGAATCAAGTGTGAGTTGAAGTGCATAAAAGCATGGGTATTTATAGATTTTGGAGAACCGTTAGGATCGTTCCTCGCAAAACGTGCCTTAATCTAGACCTTACATGTGGGTAAATGGTTTTCAAAACCACGGGAATACTTAAAACCATCAAATTCCAGTGGTTTTGATATCAAAACAAACGGTTTTGATACCCAAAAATAGTTTGGTAGCAAAATACACATAGACGCGTATTTTGATCGAAACTATGACTCGTCACTTCACCTAATTAACGTGTAATCAGTAGGTATAGTCACACGGGACTATAACCATCGTGATTATGCTCACGTTGCGAAGTTCAAACGAACTTCATGTTGACCAAAGACTGGTCAAAGCAGAAAGTCAAACACTGTTTGACTTTCCCGCTTAAAAACATATAAAAGAATGAAAGAAGCTTACAAAGGGTCCAAGCTAGGAAGTTTGATCCAAGTTTGCTCAGTTGTGAAGTGTTTAAACCTCAAATTAGAGCAAAATGAACCAAGTGTGAGTTGAAGTGCATAAAAGCATGGGTATTTATAGATTTTGGAGAACCGTTAGGATCGTTCCTCGCAAAACGTGCCTTGATCTAGACCTTACCTGTGGGCACATGGTTTTCAAAACCATGGAAATACTTAAAACCATCAAATTCCAGCCCATAGAGTGCAAAACCATGGGTTAAAACCATCAAATCCTCAAAAATGGACCAAGTTCAATGTATCTGCCAGAAATTTCAAAAATGGTCCCTGCACTTGTAAAACTTGATTTTTTTTGGCACTTTTAAACCCCGTTAACCTCATTTCAAGGATCTAAAATGATGTTAAAGTATAGGGAACTTAAAATATGCTCAAAGACATCACGGATGTCGGTTCGTTTGGCCGTACGGTTGCGTTATTCGGGTAATTACGATGGAAGTCGTAACGAACGCAAAAACGATCCAAATTAAGTGACGAATGAAATTTTATCATGCCAATCACTAAAATAAAATATTTTAACGATTACATAAATTTTTGGATATCCGGGTATATTCAAAACGTAAGTTATGCGCGAAATGCAAACTTATGCACTTTACGCTTTTAGTCCCTATTGATCAAATAAGTTTATTTTTGCGCACCAAACACCTCAAAGCCTATTTCTAAGCTATGTAAAGGATATTTAGGGCATGTTTAACTTATGGTCAAATTCCAGAATGTTCGATACTATGTGAATCAACAGACTTTCGCAGTTTGACGCAAATAGTCCCTGAGTGTGAATAAACTTGTTTTTGACACACCAAAGCTTTCGAAACCTTTTTCTAAGTTATATAAAAGTTATTTAAGGTATGTTAAGCCTTTGTCACTGTTTCGAAGTGTTTGCCGCATTAAACTGATTACGTTTACGCATCAGTTCGTGTTTAACTTTCCAGAAAGCGATTTAAAGCTTGTAAATGAACTAGAATCAAAATGTGAAATTATAAAACCAAAATAAATAAATTTTTGAGACAAAAACACATTGTTTCTTGATAAAAGATAGTGTCCTACATTGTGTGTGTTTACGGAGCACAAGTGTTACATTAATCCTTCAACTGTCACAAAAGTTAGTAGTTCTATTCCTAATAAATTGGGATCCATTATCACAAATAGTTTCAGAAGGAATTCCAAGTCTTGTAATAATGTTTCTTTTAATTAAGGATATAACTTCCTTTTTCCCTAACTTGAACAAAAGCTTCTGCTTCTATCCATTTGGAGAAGTAGTCTGTCATAGCTAGCATGAATACTTTTCCTCTAGGTGCTTTAGGGAGTTTACCTACTATATCCATTTCCCATTTCATAAAGGGCCAAGAGGAGACCACTGGATATAACGGCTCTACTGCTTGATGTAGTATGTTGCTATGTCTTTGGCAAGCATCACAATTTCTTGCATATTCATCCTTCTTCATTGTAGGCAAATAGTATCCTGTTCTAAGGATCCTTGAGAATAGTGATTTGCCCCTAGTGTGATTTCCACAGTCTCCGTCATGAAAATTCTTTAAGACTTCTTGAATTTCTGGATCCTCAATACACCTCAAATAGGGACCTACAAGGGATCTCTTGTATAACATGTTATTTATTTTAGTAAATTGAGATACCTTGATCCTGAAAGCTATAGGATTCTCCCATATGGTAATATCCCCGTTCTGGATATATTTCATAATTAGAAGGATCCATGATCCTGAATTCGGCTGTACATCATCACTAGGTACAACTGCAGTATCCTCAACTATCTCCATTGCGTCATTTTCTTCAATTGCATGAGAAAGGATATGAATAATGGGAATGCTGATATCATCTGGTATCTTCAAGAATGATCCTATATTTGCTAAGGCATCCACCTCTGCATTTTCCTCTCTGGGTACCTGTGTTAGGTTGAAAAATCGAAAGAATTTGCCAATTTCTTGACTATTTCTAAATATTTGATTAGTTTCTCACCTTTGACAGCATATGATCCATTAAAATGGTTAGTAATTAGCAATGAATCAGTATATACTTGAAGATACCTGATCCTCATGTGTTTAGCTAATTGCAAACCTGCTATTAAGGCCTCATATTCTGCTTCGTTATTAGTAGTTTGAAATTCACATCCAATAGATTGGGGTATTATGTCCCCATGTGGCGATTTTAGTAGTAGGCCTAGTCTAGTTACTTTGACATTTGTGGCTCCATCTGTGAAGAGTATCCAAGGATCCTTGGTCTCCTCAAGTTGTCGAACCTCTAATTCAGCTTCCATTTGTAGATCACTACTGAAATCAACCACAAAGCCAGCTAAAGCTTGATACTTGATGGCAGTCCTGGGTTCATACTTAATGTCATATGCACTAAACTTAACTGCTCACTTTGCCATTCTACCTGACATTTCAGGTTTCCTAAGAACATTCTTGATAGGAAAGTTAGTTTTCACAATAAAAGTATGAGTTTCAAAGTAATGTGTAAGTTTAGTGGAAGCCATGATCAAAGCAAGAATTAATTTCTCTATATGAGAATACAAGGCTTCAACATCAAGAAGGCTTTTACTTACATAGTATACCAGATGTTGTTAGCCTTCATGATCCTTAACTAAGACTGCACTTACTACTTTACCTGAAACAACTAAGTACAAGGATAATGGCTCACCATCTTCTGGGCAAAGAAATAAAAATGGGTAGAAGAGCTACCCTTTGTTCTTTGGGAAGATATAACAACAACAACAAAGAATTCTATTACCCAGGCAACTTTCTCTTTGGTTTTTGGAGCTGAAGCTACGACCCCAACAGAAATGGTGATTCCTAGTGCAAGATCCTGCCTACGGACCAATGAAACTGACGACCAAGCGTTAGTTGAGGATCTTGAAGTAGTTGACGACCTCAAAGATTATGCTAAAGTCAGGATTACATCAGACCGGAAAAAATAACGAAGGCGTATTACAAGAATATCAGGATCCGTAGATTCCAAGTTTGTGATATGGTTCTTAGGAAGGTATTCTAGAATACTACTAATCCTAGTGATGGAAAGTTTTCTCCAAAATGGGAAGGACCATACCTCATTGATTCAGAACCTGGAAAGGGAGCATACTGGTTGTCTACAATGGAAGGAGAAATTCTACCAAGAACCTAGAATGCGATTCACTTGAAGACTTACTTCATGTGACTTATTGATAGGATCCCGGTCCGGTATGTGGAGGATCCTAAATCTTTGGGATCCCTAGTATCTTTTTTCACCTAATTTCAATTTTCTTCTTTTTATTTGATTTTCTTATTATTATTTTTATATCAAGTCACTGACTTAAGCATCACAGGGGTGTCATCCAAGCTAACACCCAACTTCATAAAGGTTTCAAAGTATTTTGCAGAAGGAAATCCTCGAGGATCCTCAATAAAAGCTAGAGATTAGCTATCTCTTCTAGGTTTAAGCTACCTAATCCATTCTAAGGTTTGAAGCTGCATTTCAGCCTTCCTTACGAGATTGGGTTTAAACACCCTGCTAGGAGCACATGTTATCAGATATACTTCAAGATGACAGGACCAGTTCATGTAGAAATATGTGACTAACAATTTCGATATTGTTGGCTATGTCTAGGATTCTTAAAAAATTATCAATTCAGTAACATAGACATATTACACACTGAGCTTGTCCCAAGATCGTAACATTTTCATGCTATCATAGTATGGCTAGTCCGAAGTAGTTTGACCCAAGTTTATAGTATTTTATGCTATCTTAAGTACCTAATGTTCCTGGATGTTCGAATTCATTATTTAATCTTTAGTGTCCTCAGGTTTCCTAGGAAGCAAGAACTACCAAGGATCCTGGTTGGTATCAGGATTCTCACAAGCATTAGCGATATCAGGGTCTTAAGAATAGACATGGGGCGATGAGCAGAGAATCAAGTGTATTCTAAGCCAAATTCTTTTATTTCTATGAGTATCTTATTTGGTAAAATAAATTTTGCTATGATGACTTGTTCTAAATAAATGGTCTCTTTATAAAGATAAGAGTTTGAAAAAAATTGGATTTGTTCGATAAAGATGCTAAAATAGAATTCATAAAACACCAGATGTACATTTCGAAAAAATCATGATAAAGGAACAAGGCATAAGAATAAGGTCAAAAGATTAAATTTTATTTACTGGTTGTAGAAATTTAAAAGAAGATGGCCCAAGGTTTCATCCTTGGATATGAGGATCCATACACTCAAGCCATCCATTGTCTGAAGCATTCAAGAACTTGCGGGTAGCCTGGATTTCACTCAAAAAAATTAGCCCATCCACCCAGGCTGCCTTGGTTAATATTGTCTAAACCCCACACCGGGGAACATGCAGAAGAAACAAAAAAGTAATTTGTTCAAAGATTACACAACCACAAATTATTTAAAAAAATAAGGCTTCGGTCTAGTCATCAATATCCATCATCACCCCATGATCAACTACTCATTCTCCCCATCACCACCTACAGCTTCACCCTCAGGATCCTCGCCAACCTTGCTCGCCATAGCCTCCTCAACCGTGCCCGCCTCCTTCTCAGGAACCTCAGCCTGTCCTCCTAGCTTCATCACCACTGCCCTCCACTTCTTGACATCCCAAGTGTTGATGTCAAATCCATCAGCTTTAGCCTCTTCATACATCTAGATCTTGAATTGGAATATGGTAAGGATAACAGATTTCTTGGCCTCCGACTCCAATTGCTTCAGCTTCTCCTGGTGGGATTTCTTTATATCTTGCACTCCTTTCTTGAGAATTTAGGCAGATAGGGGAGATCCTCATAATGTTGCTTCCTGAGCTCGGCTACTGTCTCCATATCAGTAATCTTCTTAGAGAGTTGGGCTATTTTCTCATCTTAGTGATGAGAAGCTTGGAGCGGCCCTGCATAACAAGAATTTATATACATTATTAATAATTGAGGATCTTGAAAATAACAAAGGATTCTGAATTTATCTTTACTTAATACAATCTGGATGGTCTAGAGTTTTTTTTTTTTTTGCTATCTTTGTAGGTTCCAGGATGTCAAAGACTTCAAGGTCCATGACTTTAGGACCTTTACGTTTCTTCCTTGTAGAAGCTTTGGGGACAAGATGAATGGGATTCTCTTGCTTAACAAGAGTACTTTCTTCGGCGAGGCTGAGGAGTCCAACAAGATTAAAGCTGCCGGTGTGATTCTGGCTTCCTACACCTAGCGAACAATGTCAGGATCCTAAACATATGGAATCAAAAGGAAGAATCAGAGATTACAAGTAACTGAAGACATGACGGATTATGAGGATTTGGAATGAAGACTGGTTTCTTGGAGAGCAGGATCAGGCTGGAAGTTCCGTTCTGAGTCCTGTAAGCTAAGCAATTTGGTAATTTTACACTCTGTGTCTTGTGTTTTAGGAGCTCGGATGTCAAAATCAAACGCTGGATGATACGAAATGAGAACAAATCAGAAAGATGATGTTCGTTATTTATAATAAGATCCTGAGTGGATCCCGACAAACACTACCCTTCTGGAACTAATGACGAGGCAGGGATTGGCTATTAGGAAGAGAATCTCTATGGACAAAGAAGAACCTGGTAATCCAATTTTTCTCATTGTGCTTAGGTTTCAGCATAAAGTAGGTTCATCTGGGTTTGATTCTCAGAGTAAAATGACTGGCTCCGTGAGTTCGTAGCTTGTAGATATAAGTGATTTCAGCAAGGATAATGTCTAGAGAATGGGTGCCGTTGATCAGTCGAGGGTGTACAAAATTCTCCACATAAAGGGCATGGCTTGTGAGTAAACTAGCTTAGTAACATTGAAGAACTTGTTGACCAGATGTGATAAGGGGAAGGTAAACCCAATCGAAAAAGGATAAAATGGGAAGCAAACCCATTGGTTGGAACAAAGATAGGATCCTAATATGTTGAACATGTAGCAGGATCATGATAGATCTTAAGATCCTGAATATTATTGTTACTAATCAATTGCTTATGTTATTAAGGGATATTTTGTAGGAATATTCTTATACTAACGGCTAGTGGATAGCTTGTGCCAGAATTGTCGCAGAAGTAGTTCAAGAAAACGTGTCGAAAAAGAGCTGAAAGCTTCCAACGGTCATTGGCTTGTTTTTATCAGGATCCCGAAATTCATTGGAAGTTCAGTTAGGATTCATTTTTTTATTTGTACTATAAATAGGCTTGATCGGATCATTTTAGGAACACAAGTTACACGCTGCAAACACTCTACACTCACTCGCAATCACAGTTATTGCAAATGTAACACTTAGTTCAATCGATCAAGCCTCACCGTTGTAATTCTTTATGACATTAATACTAGTGGGGCTGTGTAGTTTCCAGCTCCTGGGGTTTTTTGTGCCGGAGATCGTCTTAAAGAAGAAGATCAAGGGATATTTCCCCATGATAAATTTTGTACACCTCGCATTCATTACATTTTACTTTGCAGACTGTTTTCTTAAACCAGGATTCTGACTGTTAATTTTGGATCTTGAGCATCATTCTTGTTATTTCCACAAGCACCCCACCTCACTTTCTCAATTTGGTTAAGTAAATTCAGTTGTTAATTTTTAACCAAAACAGTTACACCTCTTTCCTAGAAGATCCTCTTTGTCCTCGATAAGCTCAACCAAGACTACTCTTTTGACCTCACCGTCACCGAGCTCGCTTTACAGTCTGAATTAAGCACTGACAATATCCTCTTGTTGTGAAAACCAAGCACAAGGAGAAGGATTGGAAGATGAAATTCTTCTTCATCCGTCGGGATTCCATCCCTAATGTTCGGTCCCTGCCTACCCATTGGATTCGTAAGGGTAGGATTTTTCAGGATCCTTATTGTTGAAAAACGTAAAACATACATTTTCCGAAATATTTTTATGTAATTCATGCAACTTTTGACTTCGAAACCCTGAGCACTTGTGAAAGAAGAAACATAAGACAAAATCATGAAGGTGTTAGCCTTACTAGAATCTAAAAGGAGCTTCCAGCTAAATCCAACCATTCCAGAGGCTAGTTTTCAATCCCACACTTCAGAATTCATAATGTCCTTAGTTAATTTTAAATTTTCTCTAGTTTCCTTTTTCTAGATATCCAGGATCTTGATCTATTATAACAGCTATAGGAATCCCAAAAGGTACTAGAAAGTTTGATCTTAATGGAATCATGAGATTTGTCCAGAGTGGTGCTCCTGTCAAACAAGAGACTCTAGCTACCTCTACTTCTAAGCCTCAAGCTCTACCCCTATGTTCAAACAAGAAGTGAAGGGTCCTAAAGTTATGGACTTAGAGCCCTTCGAGAACATGGGTTCTGTGAAGCCACCAAAAAGATCCAAACCATGCAAAGTGTGCTAAGTACAATTTAATTTCAGAAATATTTATATTTTTTAGAGATTATACTATTCATTAATGTTTACTATCAACACATAGGCCCTCTCTAAGATCCTTCTTTGTCAGGATGAGAATGTAGCTGAGCTCTCAGAGAAGATTGTAGACATGGGGACACTAGCTGAGCACGATGCCAAACACTCTGAGGATCTCTGTCTCTAGCTCGAATCCACCAGGTAGCAGCTCAAGGATCACCAGGATGCCCACAAAGAGCAGATAAAGCAACTTGAGATTGAAGCTAAGAAATTTGTTACTCTGAGCATCTTCCAGGACAAGATATGAATGTGGGAAGAAGCCAAGGCCAGGGGATTAGAGGTCTATAATTGGGACGTGGAGTAGTGGAAAGTTGTGGTGGCGAAGCTATGTGGAAAGATTGAGGTTCTTGAGCAGGAGGGTGACAAAGCTATGGATGCTGAGGCTGGCGAGGATCATGGGGTGGAGGGTACAGTAGGAGATGGTGAAGTTGGTGGTAAAGAGTAGGTGGCAACGGGGCGATAATGGATACTTATTCCTAGACCGGAGCCCCGTTTTTTATTAGGTTTATATGGTGGTAATTGTGGTTGTGAACAAACAATTTTGATTTTCTGTTTCTTCTGATGGTTCCCCGGAATGGGGCTTGAACAATGGTAGATTGTGATCCTGGGTGGATGGGCCTAGGTTTTGGGTGAAGCGTACGTAGGTCACCTTTAGGTTTTAAAATGGATGATTTGGGTAGATGGATCCCTGTTTGGGGATGAAGCCTGAATTATACTTTCTATTTCCTGCAAAATAATCATACTATATATGCTTTTCACTATTTGCCATGACTTATTTTGCTTATGATATTTTATTTTGTTTTGAGATGTGAACTCAATATTTTGAAATTTTAGTTTAGGATCCTCACTGATAATCCTAAATCAAAATGTTTGTTTATAAATTTTATCCTCTAAAACGTATATTATAAAAATAAGCGACCATGACATATTCATTTTTATCCAATAAATTTGGATATCCATAAAGTATGTTAGAAAAGAAAAAGGCTTCGGATACACCTGATTCTCTACACATTGTCCTTTATCTACTCTTTGGATTATGATATCGTCAGAGAGCTCTTAAGGATCATGGTTCCAACTAGGATCCTTTGTGGTATTTTTTCTTAGGATTCCTGAGGATACCGAAGACTTAATTATGATAATGAGTTGGGCAATCTAAAAGCATTAGATACTTAAGATAACATGAAAATGCTATAGCCACATGATAGCATAAAATGCTATAAACTTGGGTTATACCACTTGGGACTAGCCATATTATGGTAGCATGTAAATGCTAGGTATTTAACACGTCCATGTTACTCCATTGATAGTTCTTTAGAATCCAAGGTATAGTCAACAACAACAGAATTGTCAGCCACATATTTCTACATGAACTAGTCCCACCACCTTGAACTATACCTGGATAGCACGCGCTCTTAGCGGGGTGTTTAAACCCTATCCCATAAGGAAAGCTGAAGGAAGCTTCAAACCATAGAAGAGATTAGTTACCTTAAACGTAGAAGAGATGGCTAATCTCTAACTTTGGCTGAGGATCCTTGAGGATTTCCATCTGCAAAACGCTTGAAGGAATTGTGTTGGTGCATACGTCTGTCGACTTCGTCTTGTATCGAGTCTAGTTTTACAATTGTTAGATCAGGGCGCGTTGTACGAGAAATAGGGTAGGATTTATGTGTGATTGAGCTAATTCCGTTTGAACATGACAGGTGACACTTTCAAACGAAATTAAGATGTTTAATTTCGTTTGAAGGACACCATGTCACCTTCAAACGAAATCAGGTCCCCTATAAATACCCTACATACGAAATCATTTGTAACTTCTGCGATTCCGGTACCGAAGTGCTGCCGACGCGTCGTTTGATCTGTAAAGCTGTGATATCAACAAAACAAGACGTTTAATAGTGAAACAAGCTGTTTTCTACGTCTGTTTCTTAGTTTCCGCCTCTGAAACAGATAAGAACTCTTCTGATCGACTCGTTCGGGTCGTAACACGATCCTACAAGTGGTATCAGAGCTCAGGAGGAAGAGTTCTTGCCAAATTTAGCTTGAAAATTTGTTTTCTACACCTTCTTTCATAAAATTGAAAATTTTCATGGTTAAAATGGTCTGATTTTCACATATAACATACATAACAGTGTTTTAACCAATCCTTGAGAGTTTTGGACCTTAAAATGAACTAAAACTTGATAATATACGTATTTCCGTTTGAAACAGATCGAAAATAGTGACGTCAGCAGTCCTTCAAACGAGATCAAAGGTTAATTCCGTTTGAAAATCGTAATCTCGCTTGAAAAATCAATATAATTCTGTTTGAATACGTTATTCCGTTTGAAGGGGTTCAAACGAAATCTGGTGATCTCATTTCAGGGTCATATCCCGTTTGAATAGGCTCAAGCGAAATAGCAGATTTCGCTTCAGAAAGGCAATTCTGTTTCCGGTTGGGTGTTATTCCGTTTCAAGTGTACTATTATGTTTGGAATTGATCTTGTTCAAACGAAATCAGGTGTTTTAGTTTGAGAATTGTGATTTCGTTTGAGATTGTGTTTGTTCAAACGAGATTAGAGTATTCCATTTGAAAAGGACTATTTCGTTTGAGTGTGATTCTGGTTGATTGTTGATTTCGTTTGACCTTATAGTTAGTGTGATCCTTGGGTTTGTGAAATTATTTTCCGAAACATGGATTCTGAATTCTACAATGCGTTTGCTACAACCCCGACTACTCCGGCTGACATTGCTAAGAACATGAAAATGGAAAATGAAACTGGAACAATGCAAAAACCCCCGAAACTTATGGGAATTAAAGAATACCATGGATGGAAAAATTGTTTTGAGAACTGGGTTCAGGCAAACCATCTAAGGGCTTGGGAAAGCATTGAAACAGAATATGTTAGACCTCAGACTACTCTGAATGTTGACAAAATCATCTCGGAATTTTCAGATAAAGAGAGAGATAGCTATAAAGGAGAGAAAATGATGATAAGTCTTTTACAACAAGCGGTTAAGGAGGATATATTTGTTTTGCTTCAGCATGATGGGAGTGCGTTTTCGATTTGGGAAGCACTTAAGAAAAAGTTTGAAGGAAGTACAGAAATGCTCAGAAGTAAAGCATCTCTGATGAAGAAGGAGTTTGAGTTGTTTACGAGTATGCCCGGTGAATCTACAAAGACTCTTATTGAGAGATATTGTCATCTTGTGCACACCATGTCTCAGTTGAAAATCACTAAAACTCCGGCAGAATGGGTTGAAAAATTAGCTGACGCATTACCGCAAAAAGAATGGGGTACTTATCTCATGATCTTAAAGAATTCTGGAGAGTTTAGTAGATTGTCAATCGGACAGTTTATTGAAAAGCTTATGGCACAGGATCTTGAACAGCAAAAGATTGCCAGAATGAACAGCTCGAGTAATCAACAAGATATCAAATTATACTATAAAGGAAATGTTCAAACTGTTGAAGCAAGTCCAAAGATCCAAACTGCTTTTAGTGCAGGAAATTCATCTGGATCAGTCAGTCAAAGTTCAATCAACACCAGTGGATTCTCAAATGTCAATCCTTCAAGTGTTCAAAGTTCAAATGTTGGTAATGAACATATGATTCAGTGCAATGTTGCTTTGCATCTTCAAAATGGTCAGAATTGTTCTGAAGAAGTTGTTAAGAGTCATATAGCATTACTGGTTACTGCTTTAGAATCATATGAGGTATTGATTGTTGGAAGAAATGGTAATCCTATGCTAACCAAGGAAGATTATGACCAGATAGATGCAGAGGAATTGGAGCTCATGGACATGAAATGGTGTCTAGATAGTGTCTTGAGAAGAGCTGAAAATTTCAAAATGATTAGAGGAAGAAATGACTTTTTGGATGCTCATTTTTCAGCTTTAGGTTTTGATAAATCTAAAGTTACTTGTTTTCGATGCAGGGAGAAAGGTCATTTCAAGAGAGAGTGCAAGAATCAGGAAGCTAGTGGAGCAAAGAATCTATTCGGTGGCCATGATTACTATCGGAAGGCCATATATCAACAAGTCGCTCATCAACCGCATCAACAAAAAGATTCACAAACTGCTCATGGGAAGATGATTAAAGATGCAAACAAGAAAGCTTATTATGGTATCATTGATCAAGATGATGAGAAAATGGCACCAGGATTTAGCTGGGATAATTTTTTGAATGAGAATGGAGAGTTTAAAGCTTTCATGGCTCAAATTGTTCAAAAGCCAGAATTGATGAAAGAATGGATAGCAGTGTTATCTGATGAAGAGAAAAGTGAAGATGAAGAATCTGTTTCTTCTGAAAACAGTTCAACAGATACTAGTGATGATGATGAAGAAGTTGAACAGATTAACATTGGAAAAACTCATTTATCTTCTGACAGTTTTGAATTCTATTTTGCAGAAAAATTGAAGAAACTTAAAGAGAGAAAAGCTGCAAAAGAAATGAAAGAAGTTAAGGCTGAGAAGATTGTTGAAGTAGAAAAGGTAGTTGAAGTCGAGAAGATTATTGAAGTAGAAAAGGTAGTTGAAGTCGAAAAGATTGTGGAGATTGAAAAGATTGTTGAAGTCACAAAACCTTGTCTTACATGTTTGGAATCTTGCAAACAATGTGAAGATAAAGATGAAAAGTTTAGTGAGCTTGAAAAGTTGAAAGAGAAGTTGTTGTTTGATGTCAAGAATGTGAAAGAGTCGTACGATGTATTGAACAACACTGTGAATAGTTTGCAGAAGACAAACTCTGAAAGAGAAGATGCATTGACAATGATGAATGCAACAATGATGTCTAAGCAGAAAGAGATCAATTACTACATTGAAGAGTGTGCTAAGTTGAAGCAGGAGTTGGAAATTGAAAAAGTGGAAAATGAAAGAATCAGACGATTACTGAAAAGTTATTCAAGTTCTGATTACTTAATTGACAGAATTTATCCAACTGTTGCAGGTTTTGAAGTGTTTGACGACAAGAAGCCGAAGAAAAAGGATACTGGTAACAAACAGAGTGTCAGTTATAATAAGTGTCCGCCTCCAATTTGGGAAGGATATACGTCTAGAAAACCGAATGAGGAACAAGTAAAAAAGGCTGTCTATATAAAGTTGGAGTACGAGATAACTGATGTATTACCAGACAATATTGACATCACATTCACAGCGTCCGACACAGATCATGAGTCTGAGTTAATAAAAAAGATGGTCGATCAGGTGTTGGATAAGGATGAGGAGTCAGAGTCACAGTCTGAGTCCAGGAGTTCAAGTTCGTCTGTCAGGAGTTCAAATTCGTCGTGAAAACAGGTGTATATTAAAGAATTTTTGTTGTCAAAATCTAATTTGAATGACGAAACATTTGAAGTGGCATACACTTTGAATGATTCTGACAAATTATATTTTGATAAAGAATTTCCAATAAAAGGTGTTAAACCTAAAATGATCAAAAAGGTTTTCAAACTAACAGAAATTAATATTTCTGAAATAAAAGATGTAAATCTTTCTGAAAAACCAAGTCCTTACACCTCAAGAATAAAACAAAAGATAAACAAGAAAATGGGTTACAATTATGGTTTAGATTTTCGAAAGAAACCAAACCATAATGGTAATTTCAAAAAGAAAGGTTTAGGTTTTATTCCACCATAAAATTACAAAAATGAGAAAATTTCTAAAAATACAAAATTTGTGCCAGGTATGTCCGCTGAGGACGAAAAGAAGAGCTCATACTGGAGACAGTCAAATCAGGAATTTCTTGTTGAAAAGAAGAAAACTGAAGCTCATCAGAGAAAAGTGACTAGAACCTGTTACAGGTGTCAAGAAGTTGGTCACATAGCTTGGAACTGTCCTAAGGAAACCAACACAAAACAGGGAGTTTCAGAAAAACTCAAAGAAGTAGTTGTTGATAAAACTGAACCACCAACTGAAAGATTTAAAGTGTTTAAAAATTCAATATTTGAAGTTGGTGAGTGTTCGAAAATGTTTTACAAGAAAAGGGGAAATCTTGACAACCAAGCTTGGGTTGTTAAGAAATCAGATTTAAAATCTGGCGATGAATCTGATTCCACAAAATCAGAGGAGCCACATGTTGCTAAAAATGATGAAAACTCAGTTCCTCCAATGGATGATGTTCATTTTCCACCATTGAGGTCTGAAAATTTTAAATCAAAAGTTGGAAAAATTGAGATCTCAAATCAATTCTATTCTGAGAAGAAAGAATTTGGTGTCGAGAAAGCATTTAATGGGAATGTTAAAAAGATTTTTGGGAAAATGGTCGAGGGAAAGGACAAAGGGGTAAAAGATTTTTATGCTACAAAGAAGGCAACTTACAATCCAACTCCAGGTGAAGTTGAGAAGGTCACATCCAAGTTCAGTCAGGCTTGGATGGCTGTTTTTCATGAGTAAAAAACCTAACTTGCCGGAGCTCCCAAGTTGGTAAGCGTGGAGCAGGAATCGGCATCATTCTTGATATGTTTGGTTGGTAAATTTACAGGTGATATCTTTATATTGTTATATTTTGATTTACATGAGGTTATGGTTGGTGAATGAATCTACAAGTGGTTGAAGAAGATTTTCACTTACAAGTGGTAAATCAGAGACATTAAGTTGTACTTGATTTTCTACAAATGATTGGAGAACAATATGATGAACCCCTAACCTACAAGTGGTGAAATCAACAAAACTAATTTTCCGGAAAAATTATTTTGGTTAAAACAAACTTAAGTGTTTTGAAATCATAATGAGAAAATAGTTTTGTGTAAGGGGGAGTTTTGATTGTTTATGCCAAGTGAATGGCGAAGTGAAGTGATTCGATATCAGTTGTCATTTACTTGTACAGTTTGTTTTCAAAATTTCTTTAAATGTGTTTGCATTTTAGGGGGAGTAAGTATTTTCTCAGAAAATCCAAAAACATTAGAAAATTTGAAAAAGTCAAAAACATGATAAAATGCAAAATAAGTTTTGGTGTCAAAGAAGAGGAAATGATAATACATCAGTAGACAGTTACAGTATGCTAAAGAAATGTAATGTTTAAATAGCGTTAAACAGTCTCACTGATGATATGCCGATAGGTTTTTACACATTTAGTAAGCTTTTTCTGGATATAAACTTAAATTCAAACTTGCTTATTTCGTGGGGAACACTACTTGGATATATAGGTAACCCCTGAAATCTCGTTTGAAAGGTCCCTCTTTCTGAGATACTAGGTCTTTATGCTCAGTGATATCTGGGGTATTATCCCGGGACTTCTGATTTTGCGGAAGCAAAGGCCTAGTGCCCGGAGAATACTTTACTGCTTGCTTGAAATATAGTGCCGCCCTCAACATAAAATGATGAGACAATAAAATTGCTAATCAATGCTGTTGTAAAAAAGATCCTCTAAAGGGGACCCACCAAAAGTCGAACCGTCATCTCTCTGCTGAACGGAAGTTCTGACCTGAGCTCTCACGGTTTCGCAATTTAACCCCTTACAGATATCATCTGTGGTATACTCACATGTAAGACTGAATATTGGGATCTGGATACGGGAGTATATTCAAGAGATGGGACACATGAATGAGTTTAAGTTCTTAAAACACCTAACTCATATCCTGAATCAGTTGAAATTTGTGTAGAATTTTAAGTGGATCAGTATATCGGCAATCTAAGTGAATTGTTTAATTCTTAACGTGTAACTAATCTCAACGGTACTTGTGACTTGGCAATAACTGATATGATCCTCTTACACAAACTCACAAAAATCTTGTCTATATATATTTCTTTATTTCATTTCATTCAAAAAATCCAAAAAGATTTTGAGTGTGTTTTAGCATAAATTTTGAAAAATCCAAAACGATTTTCGACAACTGATGTTGGAGAACTGATTTTCAAAATTCCAAGTGCTAAACATGATGAGCATGTGGTGAGGGGGAGTGTGTGTATAAATGAGAAAAGATTTTGAATTTTTATCTTCATGTGGTTCATCAGTTATTAACATTGTTAAATCATTCTGGATAAATTTGAGGGAGAGTTTGGTTGTATAAATTTTGTAAAATGTTAAATTTGTGAAATTTATTGCAAGGTAGAGGATGTGCAGGTCTTTGTTTGATAGAGAGCCAGGTTCCGATACTTGAGGACTCTGTAATTTTAACAAGCCAGGCTGCGATCCCAGCATATCAAAAGGGGGAGTCTGAAGACATCCGAGGAAAGATTATTCGAGAGGAGTCTGTTGATGCTGAAGAGATAGAGAAAAAGTTTGAGGATGCGTACACTGTCAGATAATTTACAGAAAAGCCCGAAGACTGATAAAAGAATGAAGACGTTGAAGACTCGACACTTAAGACTCGTCAACATCCGAGGGGGAGTCTGTTGGTGCATACGTCTGTCGACTTCGTCTTGTATCGAGTCTAGTTTTACAATTGTTAGATCAGGGTGTGTTGTACGAGAAATAGGGTAGGATTTATGTGTGATTGAGCTAATTTCGTTTGAACATGACAGGTGACACTTTCAAACGAAATTAAGATGTTTAATTTCGTTTGAAGGACACCATGTCACCTTCAAATGAAATCAGGTCCCCTATAAATAACCTACATACGAAATCATTTGTAACTTCTGCGATTCCGGTACCGAAGTGCTGCCGACGCGTCGTTTGATCTGTAAAGTTGTGATATCAATAAAACAAGACGTTTAATAGTGAAACAAGCTGTTTTCTACGTCTGTTTCTTAGTTTCCGCCTCAGAAACAGATAAGAGCTCTTCTGATCGACTCATTCGGGTCGTAACACGATCCTACAAATTGTGAGGGTGGGTGTTAGCTTGGCTAACACCCCTTCAATGCTTAAGTCAGTATAACGTTGATGTGATTCTTAAAAAAGCATTTTTAAAGACCCTCCATTAGGGATACCACCCATCTTTGCCTTAACAAGAAAACTAGCTCTCTCTCTTCTCTCTCTAAGGCAGGGGTAAGGTTGCTCGACGATGGTAAGGTAATTCCGGTTAGTGTGTGGGGATCGTTCGATTGTTCCTTGGTTCAATCTTGTAACTTTCCGTTCACCCTAACAGGGTTTCGTTTCATCCATTCGCTCTTTACACTCCGTAGATCTCGTTTCTCATCATGAACGTGGGGGATGAAGGAGGGAGCTGGAACGACGTCACATCTAAAAAAAAGAATAGGAAGCAAGGTTTCGCTGGAAACAAGTCGGTATGCAGAAACGTTTCTAAATTTTACATAACAAACCTTCCCTGGGGATGCAACAGTTGGGACGTTGCTGAATTCGTTAAAGTTTTTGGTGAAGTTTCGGGGGTCTACATCGCTAGGAAGGAAGGTAGATAAAGAAGGAAGTCGCTTCGGCTTTGTAAGCTTCAAAGACGTTCCGGACGTGAAGGAAATGGAATGTGCGCTCAACGGCATGAAGATGGGAGGTCACAAACTCATTGCTAACCTCGCTAGGTTTGCAAAGGAGAACGAAGGCATAGACAGGGAGAATAAAGACGAAGACAGAGGTTTAGGGAAGACACAGGAGAGACATGCACAGGAAGTTCCAAATAATACCTTCTCCTCCTTCAAAAATGGTAAAGGAAAATTATTTAGTGAACTGTTCTATTCTAAGAACACCTCGGCTGAAGATCTGGGCATGTCGGCTAAAGGTTCGAAAGTGTGTATTGAAATTGCCGACGAGACTTCCGCGTTCAAAGAAGTTATTGGCAATGCGCTGGTCAGGAGATGCAAAGACCTCTCGGTCTTGAGGAATCTAAACAAGTACATTTCTGAGACTAGTTTCAGGGGAGTTTCCCTAACTTATATGGGTGGTCTTTCTATGTTCATCAAGTTTGAGGAGGAAGAATTATGTTCCAAATTTTTGCTGGATTATCAAATATGGAAGGAATGGTTTCTATCTTTAGATCCACGGGACTGTCAACCGCTCCTGTTTGAAAGATTAGCCTGGGTTAAGGTCACCGGTATTCCCATGCATCTCGCAGATAATGATGTCGTTAATAAAATTGCCGAGCACTTCGGCAAAGTTGTGCATGGATCGAAGATGGAGGCCAGAGATGAAAATTTGTCAACAACTTGGATCGGATTGCTGGTCGGAGAGGGGGAAAGAATACATGACTACGTGATCTTGAAGTGGAGAGACAAACAGTTCAGAGTTTGGTTAGAGGAGGAGATTATCGATTGGGCCCCGGACTCAGTGGGAGAGGTAAAAAATTTGGAAGATAAAGATGAAGAACTGTCCTTGGAAAATTCCAACGTTGCCGACGACAATCAGGATCAAGAAATTCCGGTAACTCTACCTGAGATCAGACAGGTGGCCGAGGAATTCCAAAGGTTCGACTCAGTTATTGATGTTGGAGACATGGAAAGGTGTCATAATATCAATGTTGGGACCGGTGTTAACGTTCCAGCTTCCAAGATAGATGAGGAGCCGCACATGCAAACTTGTGGGACCCAAGGCAGTAAAGGTGGCAGCTTGAGAGAGAGAAACGATACGTTTTTCTTTAAGTCGGCTGACAATTATGTTAGAACCAAAAAAAGGAACGCTATTTTGAGGCCCAGATCCAAAGCCCAATGCCAGAATGGAAGATCCAGCCCAATATCTTATGAAAGACCGAAAAAAAGGGCTAGGGACTCAGGTGATTTCATTTTGGACCTTAACGTGGACCCATCTTTACAAGCCCAAGGTGTAAACCTAGTGGATAGTAATAATCAAAGGCAAACGCTCCCTGAGTGTTCCTCCCATCCTCCAATCTCACAGTTGGGAATAGAAACAGAAGGAACAAATTTCCTTAATGAAGATAATGGAACGAGATGCGCTGAGGAAGACGATACAGTCAATTCTCTCGAGGCAGATTTAGTGAATGAGATCCATGCCACTATTAACATCGGTAACTTACTAGGAACTGAGATTGGAAATCATGGCGAGCTCATCAAGGAGGCGGTTAGGTCCGAAGGTATGTACGCATTGTATCAATGAATTTAATGTCCCTAAATATTAGAGGCTTGGTTGGGGGTGGTAAGGCGATTTTGGTTAGGGAGATGAGAACGAAATACAAAAATGGGGCATTAGCGATCCAGGAAACGAAGTTGGAATCTATCTCTAGAGCTTATTTATCTGGTCTGTGGGGAAATAATAATTTCGAGTTTTCTTTTGCTGCGTCGGTTGGATTATCTGGGGGTTTGTTATGGATCTGGGACCCGACCAGTCTTAAAGTGGAATCCACAATTCAGAACAGAAGTTTTTTGTTGAACAGAGGTAAGTTAGTTGGGAAGGGGGTGGTTGTCAACTTGGTTAATGTATACGCGCCTCAAAGCTCGGTAGCCAAACGGCAGCTGTGGGACGAGCTTTCGAACGTTATGGGCTCTTTTGATGGTCAGTGGGTCTTAGCGGGTGATTTTAACGCTGTTCGCTCTGCTGAGGAAAGAAAAAACTCCAATTTCAAAATTGCCTGTGCTGAAAATTTTAACAGTTTTATTTTTGAGAATGGGCTTTTGGAATATCAGCTCCAGGGTCGTAATTTCACTTGTTACAGGGATAATGGTAGGAAGTTAAGCAAATTGGACCGCTTTTTGATTTGTCCGGAGTTTTTTAATTCTTGGCCGCTGGCCTGTGTTAGGGTTCTTCCGGGGAGACTTTCTGATCACTGTCCCATTATTTTGGTGGTTGATAACCAGAATTTTGGTCCTAAGCCTTTTCGGGTCTTCAGTTCCTGGTTGGGACAACCGGGTTTCGAGGATGCTGTAACTGAGGCCTCCGAAAGTTTTGTGTCTTTTGGTTCCCCAGATTCTTGTCTCACTGCTAAGTTTGCACATATAAGAGCTAGACTGAAGACATGGAGAGACGAGTTCTTGACTAAAGAAAAAGAAAGCGTCAATACGGCATTATCCGAACTGGAGGAGTTAGAGAAAGATATGGAGAATAGGGATTTATCTGAAGAAGAAGAGTGGATTTTGGCGGAAAATAGAAAGCTTGTGAAAGAAGCGGATCTTAGAAAAAGTTCCGACCTTAAACAGAGATCGCGTTCGAAGTGGGCTCTAGAGGGGGATGAGAATTCAAAATTTTTCCATGCGTTGGTTAACAGGAGAAAAGCGGTCAATACTATTCATGGCCTCAATATCAACGGAGACTGGTGTTCTAATCCTAATCTTATTAAGAAACATATTTTGTCTTTCTTTCGAGATAAATTTAAAGACTGTGTTTCTAATAGGCCGGCTTTGGTGTGTCCCAATATCAAGAAGATTTCGGAGGCAAATCAGAATTTTCTTATTGAGCCGTTCAGTGAAAGAGAAATAAGGGAGGCGGTTTTTGAGTGTGGGGACGAGAGAGCTCCGGGTCCGGATGGGATGAATTTTAAATTTATCAAACACTTTTGGAATTTGTTTAAGGAAGATTTTAGTAAGATTTTCGATTCGTTCTACAACAACGGCCATATCAACCTTGGAAGTGGGTCTTCTTTTATTACCTTGATCCCTAAGGTTAATGACCTGGTCTCTTTAAACAATTATAGGCCAATAAACTTGGTGGGAGTGATTAGCAAGGTGATTTCTAAGGTTCTTGCCAATCGTATGAGGACGGTTATGGATGATGTTATTTTGGAATCGCAATCGGCTTTTCTCAAAGGGAGATTCATTTTGGATCGTCCACTTATAGTTAACGAGCTGATCTCTTGGATTAAAAAGAAAAAGTCCAAGGCCTTCTTATTAAAAATTGATTTCGAGAAGGCTTACGATAATGTGAGTTGGGAATTCGTTGGGAGTATTCTTTCTCAAATGGGTTTTCATAGCAAGTGGATCTCTTGGATTTCGGGAGTTCTTAACTCGGCAAATTCTTCTGTTTTGGTTAACGGCTCCCCTACATTCACGTTTAGGTGCGAGAAGGGCATGAGACAAGGCGATCCTCTTTCTCCCTTCCTGTTCTTGGTGGTTATGGAGGCTTTGTCTTGCATGTTTAACAAAGCTTTAGAGGCGGAAATCATTAGTGGGATCCCTACCCCTAATGATGGGCCGATTATTTCTCACCTCCTCTATGCGGACGATGCTATTGTGATGGGAGATTGGTCTAGAGCGGAGATTTCTAATGTTGTGAGAATTCTTCGTGTTTTCTATCTTTGTTCAGGTTTAAAGATCAATCTTGACAAATCCAATCTCTATGGGATAGGAGTGGAAATGGAAGAGATTAGGGAAATGGCTAACGTGGTGGGGTGTAAACCGGACTGTCCGCCTTTCATTTATCTCGGTCTTAAAGTTGGAGCCAACATGAATAGGATATCTAATTGGCACCCGATCATGGAGATTTTTCGAGCTCGCCTCTCTAAGTGGAAGTCTCATCTTCTTTCGATTGGAGGAAGTGTGGTGCTTATAAAGTCTGTGCTCGAAAGCCTTCCGACATACTACTTCTCTCTCTATAAAGCCCCGAAGAAGGTAATTTTAGATTTGGAAGCGTTAATTAAAAAGTTTTTATGGGGAGGATTGTCGGAAGATAGAAAGATGCATTGGGTCGCTTGGGATACGGTCACTCGCCAAATTAAAGACGGGGGTTTGGGTTTAAACAAGTTAGAAATTGTGAATACGTCTCTTTTGGCTAAATGGGGACGGAGACTCAAGAATGAAGGTGATAACCTTTGGAAAAAAATCATCGATGCTCTTCACTCGAATAGGAGAGGATGGGAATATATCCCTTTTAAAAAATCTCTGCCCGGAGTGTGGTCGAACATTGCGAAAGTTTTCATTAATTCTAAGGTGGATGGTCGTCCATTAAGGTGTTATTTGAAAGGCATTGTTGGAAACGGTCTTGACGTCGCCTTTTGGTTAGACTGTTGGGTGTTCGATGAGCCGTTAAAAACAGTGTTTCCGGAACTGTTTAGGCATGAATCTGCCAAAAAAGTTTCTGTGGCGGATAGAGTGTGTTCTCAAAATGGCAATCTGGTTTTTAAATGGAACTGGTCTTCGGATCTGTCCTCCGATGATATGAGGAATAAACTTGAACAGTTGGTGGCTGCGGTCTCCAAAGTGCAGTTTGGTAGCGGTCCAGACAAGTGGAAGTGGGCGTCTGACCCGAATGGATGTTTCTCGGTTAAAGAGGTCAAAAGATTGCTGAAAAAAGACTGCGTTGCTGTTATCAGTCCGGTTATTGAGTGGTGTAGGTGGCTCCCTTCTAAAGTTAATATACACGTCTGGAGGATGAATTTAAACAGGGTTCCTACTGTCGATAACCTCCTGAAGCGGAACATTGGTGTTACTGACCCGATTTGTCAGCTCTGCAACTCGAGTGAGGAGTTTGTTTATCACACTTTCATTGCCTGCTTCACCGCCTCTATGGTCTGGAATGGTATTTCTGCTTGGTGTAAAATTCCGCCCATTTTTGCTTTTTCGACGCAGGATTTGCTCTCCATCTACAGCGGGCTTGGGGTTTCGGAGAAGAAAAAAGAGGCGATCCAAGGTGTTATTATGGTTTCCTGTTGGAGTATTTGGCGCGCCAGGAATAAGCTTAAGTTCTCAAACATCCCGGTTAAAATTGAAGGAATTTTAAGTGAAATAAAGGTTCTTAGTTTTTTATGGTATTCTAGTCGATCGAAAAACAAAAGGATAGATTGGAAAGATTGGGTCTCTTTTGTAAATATGTAATGTTCGTTTGTTTTGTCGGCCCGGCTTGGGTCGTCGTTTGTTGTTTATAAAAAGTTACCTTTAAAAAAAAAATGCCTATATCTTAAAGAAAGTATAAAAAAAAATAAATTATCGCTTAAGTGGAGTTCTAGAAGTTTTTATAAAAAAGAAAGAAACTCCGTTCTTACTATGTGTGTTGTGCGGTAAATAACTATCACATTCTAGAGGGAAGTTAATGATGATAAAATATAGACCATTTAGCTTATTTTTGGCATAAATTAGTTATCTTGAAGTAAGACTAAGAAGACAGATAAACACATTAATTATATTGAACTATGATCCAAATAGGGTCGCATTTTAATATTCTCAGTGAGCATATATGTACATGACAACATTCAAAGCAAGACATCTATCCGTATTCTTTACTTAATTAATAAACCAATTACTTTTATTAATTTAATTATCACAACATGTTAGCCTAATATTTTTATTTGTGTCCGTTTCTATCTAGCAATCTTCTGTACAGAATTTTGTTCATTGACTTTAACGTGATGTAGTGACCATTGGATTATTAATTTAGTTATATGAATCTTGAAATTTCTTTTTAGAAATTAACAAACCGCCAACAAACACCAAATTAAGTTATACCCACATATCATAATATAGGATATAATATTTGACCTATAAATACTTGAATTTGAGTAATCTATTAAAATTGAGGATGGCTATTTAAAAAATTAAACGGCAAATTACTTATTTAAAAATAGGTGGCAGAATTACATGAAACAATAACAATGATAAAACTTGAACAATCAATATTTCATTTTCTTAGCGGCTAAATGTTAAACTCCCGGAGTATTAAACCCATGACCTCCTCCTATTATTTAAACATCTAGAGGATTTTCCCTCACAACTAGGCCAAAGCCTCAATGGCAATCAATATATCGTGCATGCGTTAAATGTTAGTATACAAGTAAAAACATGTAGGACTCTAGGATACAGATAAAAGCTCTAGCTAAAGAATTGAACTAGTAACTTGTAAATGCGCAAATTTACAGTCAATTATCCTCCCTAAACTCTGAGGGTAGATGATAACATTTTCACCAATCTTAATCTATTGTGAAACTACATCTCTCTCTCTCTCTCTCTCACACACACGTCCTATCTATATGTGTATGTATAACTATGCCTTTAAACACAAAGATATACCAATCACTATCTGTCTTTCTCTCGACTTCAAGCTAGTTTGCACTTTGTAAAATTATAAGAGATCTATGGAGCAATACTCTCAGTATCTGATGTGGGTTAAGAGCAAGAACAGTATCTTCAACAACACTATCAGCCACTCATGGGAAGAAGAAGCTTTCGCTGAGGATGCTCGAGGTCCCCTAGGTGGGTTCGTATGGCCTCCAAGGTCTTATTCTTGTAGCTTCTGTAGAAGAGACTTCAGATCAGCTCAAGCTCTAGGTGGTCATATGAACGTTCACAGGAGAGAAAGAGCCAAGCTTAAGCAATCACCAAATGGTGTTCAACAAAACCATAAATCTTTTTTGGAGTCTACAAACACTAGTTTCTTCCCCACACCTCATTCACCTTCTAGGGTTTCTTCCATACCTCTATTAGGTCAAGAAAGTTCCACTCTTGCTAGCAATTCAGATACAAAGAGTTGTGTTTGTGATGAAGTGTTGGTTCTTGGACCTGTTGAAACAAATTTGTATCTAGGGTTTGATGGGTGTGAGGATGAAGAAGTTATGAATTGCAAGAGGCAGAAAACTACGGTGGTTTCGCAGCTGGTCATGGGTTTTTCGGAGGGTCAGGTGGATCTTGAGCTGAGGTTAGCTAGGTGAATCCTTCAACAAGGATATATGGTAGCTCAAATTTATCCATGCAAGCTTTCTTAGCCAAGTTCGTGAAGCAGAAATTTCACAGTCTTGAAGCTTTTATTGTTTCTTGTGTTAGTTAACCATTCCATTATCGCTTTCTTCTTAGTTACTTTGTTTATTAGAATGACAAAGTTAATCAAACACTTGTGTTCTTTAACTAAACATCTTACATATTGTTAATAAGTTTTGAACTTACAGACTACAATCATTGGTAAAAAGACTTGATCAATACTAATAGATTGTAGAACTATAACTATTATCAATTTATCTTTATAAAATTCCATCACTTATTTGTATGTATAAGAAATGAGATTTTAGTGTTTCTATTTCCATAAAATTTATACTCTTGTGTTAGAAGGATGTATACTTGTATATATCGGAAATGATTATCTTGCATGTGCTATTGCAATCCCAATGAAAATATTCTTTTCATGTGCATTACTTCACATGATTTATCTGATTTTGTATGCCTATGTCATCCAATCATTACTCAAAGCTTCACAATATATGTCACTTCATCAGAGAAATTGGCACTATCAAACCATAACTTGGCACTTATTTTTCATGTTAAATGAGGAGTACATGACAGATTAGTAGAACAAGTTATAACTGAGTACTCTTTAATTATCAATATTGTGAGCACATAACAGTCAGATAATGGGACCATAGGAACATCCCCCTTAGGTGTTGTAGAAATGGAGGATTTGAAATGAAGCGAGCATGAATGTTGGAAAGATGTCCATGCTCTTGGGGCGATTGTATAACGCATATGGACTTGTGAAGAAGGAACTCATGATCATGATCAAAAGTGTTGTTTCTTTTAGAACATCCCCATTAGGCGTTGTAGAAATATACTACCTATTGAATATGACAAACTTCCATCACTTAGAAAAAGAGTTAAATGCCATTTTAGTTCCTCTGGTTTAAACCATTTTGTCAGTTTAGTTTAAAGATTTCATTTTCCGCCAGTGGGTCCAAAAAGGTTTCACCGTTGCCATTTTAGTCCATTGGGTTAACTTCATCCATTTTTTCTGTTAACAAGAAGGGCAATTCGGTCATTTTATATGGCCGAATTACCCTTCTAGTTAACAGAATTACATATAAAATGAACGAATTGCCTTTCTCGTTAACAGAAAAAATAGATGAAGTTAGTTCAGTGGACTAAAATGGCAATGGTAAAACCTTTTTTAGACCCACAGACGAAAAATAAAACCTTTGAACTAAGCTGTTAAAATAGACTAAACAACAGGGACTAAAATAACATTTAACTCTTTAAAAAATAAATGTTTGTCTTAATTCGCCATTTTTAATGTGAAAGAAAGAACATGTCTTAATGGGCACCTGACGTCTTTTAGGTAAACGCCTATATCATTTTAACACTTAGCATGTCATTCTCAGTAGTGACAAGATTTCTAATACCATAGAGTCGATCCCATGGAGATTTGATCAAATAATTATTTGTATCATTAAGGCGTTAGAGGAAGAATCTTCATTAGTATAAAGCTCAATGAGACTCTGTGCTTATTATTATTATACTCGATCGCTATATTAACCTTTAGGACAGTGTGTTCTTCATCATTACTCAAGTGAAAGGAAAAACACACCTTAAAAATTGATGCAATTTCATTTGATAATGTTTCAGTTGTTTAATTTCCTAATCAAGCCTTTTAACGCTATACAAAGGTTAATGGTAAAACATATCATTTGGAACGTGATTGATATTTTTTCCAACACTATATAAACTTATAGTCTCCTCTTAGCTAATAACATTAGTCAAGTGAAAGGAAAAACACACCTTAATTCAGTTGATAATGTTTCAGTTGTTTCATTTCCTAATCAAGCCTTTTAACCTTATACATAGGTTGTAATGGCTAATGGTAAAATATATCATTCGGGACGTGATTGATATATTTTCCAACACTATATAAACTTATAGTCTCCTCTTAGCTTATAACAAAAAACGGAGAGGTGGGCAACTGGAAAAAAGGGTTTAACCAAGAAATCAAAGACATTAATATTACCACGAGTTCAAGTATCTCATTTTCAAAATAATTTTTTAATAGGTAAATAAATGTCTGAATGTTGTAATAACTAATCTCCTTATAATATCTAATGTAGACTCCTTTGAGTAGCTGACATGCATTTCCCGTTTTTCATATTAGAAATAAGAAAATAGTCAAAAGGGATATATAAGGGGGGTGTTTGGGATTCCTTTTTAACTTCTAACTTATCAAAAGTCCTTCTCAAAAGTGAGAAGGTAGAATTTCTAACTTCTCAATTTCTCCTTTTTAAGGCTAATTCAAGGCATAAAAGTCCTTCTCTTCTCTGAAGGTGTTTGTGATTCCTTTTAACACTAAAAGTCATTCTCATGGGATGTTTGACATTCCTTTTAACTTCTAAGAAATTAATAAGTCAAAAGTAGCCCCAAAATAATTAATCCAAACACCCAGAAGGAGTGAAATCTTTTATTAATTATTAGCTAGAGGGAGGCTCAGTTAAAAGAATTGAACAGTTAAAAGAATTGAATCTTGTACGAAGCATTCAAGATCTGACTTAAAACTAGACAATGTTATTTTCATAAATTTTAGGTTCACACAATTAAATACAAATAGAAAAAAGGTATTTTGGTTATTTCTCAGTTGCGCTCCTTCCCCTCTTGATTTTCATACTAGTATAGCTTTTTCATACATTAATATTTTTAAAAAAATTACACTGTATTAACGAGGATATCATTCTCTTTTATTTGAACAACATATTGCTATAGTTTTCTTAAAAAACATTTACATGATTTTGAATACATATTACATGATTTTAAATACCCAGTATATGACTACGTGATTTTGAATATCCGTTACGTGATTTCATTATAGTATGTGAAACCATAATAAGTGAATACGTAATTATGTAACAATAGTTGAGTATCTATTATTACATGACTACGTGATTTTGAATACCTGTTTCGTGATTACGTGATTTCATTATAGTATTTTATGTGAAACCAAACTGAGTGATTATGTAAAAACAAAAACATGTAATACATAATATTTCATATGAAATGCCTAATATTTCATGTCTAATTACGTATTAAGAATAAATTATATATAAAACATTAGTCAAATCAATCTATAATAACCACGTAATGTCGTATATTAGAACTTTAATCACGTAATAAAACATAAACAATGAAGTTGTTATTATTAAATGTGTAATCACGTAATGTGTACTTAAAATCACGTGGTCTTAAGTTAGGTATTCAAAATCATGTAATCACATAATGGACTATTAGGTATTTAAAATTCTGTAAATTGTTTTTTATAAAACTACAACAATAGGCAAGTTGAATTAAAGAGAATAAAAGGCTTATTAATACAGTGTAACTTTAAAAAAAAAATACTATGAAAATGTTATAGGCATTTGAAATCAAGAGGAAAGTTGTTTCAAGTGAGAAATAACTAAATTAACCTATTGCTAATAACACTAGCTTGTCCTCCTCTCCCACTCGCGTATACTTCGTACATGATTTTAGTCTTATACATGATCCAGCCACTTATTAGCTATTACAAGGATATCAGATGATGAATGACTTCCTAAAAAGGAAATATGATATTTATCAAGAATCTCTTTTTTGATCTTGAAATATAAAATTAGAATGGCTGTATTTGTTCAATTCTAGCAAACTAATGAATTAAATTTGTATATCCAAGTAAACTAAATGAATAAAAAAAGTTTAAAAAGTCATCTTGCATAATGTTTTCGGCATAAAATTTTAATTTTGGAGAAAGAGATGGCTATAGTCTCATAAGTTAATTAGGGTTTTGAACCATCTAGTAGAACTTGGTTGCTAATACAGAATCTGACTCTACATGCTTTATAAGGCCCTTATCTGGTTGCTAAGACAGAAACATGTGGTATAAATTTTAGTGTATTGAGGATGAACACTTTCCTGGTTTCGTAATAATGCTTAGACCATGTATTTGTAGTTTAACTAAAAAGTGAATAGCGTCACATCACATCGCTGCCATATAGCCAATAGGCTTTAACTAACTTACTCTTTAACTATCATGTCACGCCCTGTTGTGTTTAACGGTGAGGTGGCATTAGCGCTCCTCTTTAAGGCCCCACAACACTTGATCTTCGAAGCAATAGGTGACACACTATTAGAAAAGTGGACATTTTACTACGGAATTTTTCTACGGAAAAAAATGCGTCACAAATTTTGACAAAATTGTAACGCATTTATGACGACAAAAAAAATCCCAATTTTTGGAACAAATTTGCTACACAATATTGACAAAAAACCAAAAACATCTAATTTTGTTACAGTTTCGTTGTAAAATTGTAGGATTTTTCTTTTAATATTGACTAATCAGTAACTAACGTTTTAATTATTCAAATTATAAAAGTTATTACAATTATATAATAGAGTAAACTTCCGTTTTGCTCCCTGTGGTTTGGTCGTTTTAACGGTTTTGGCTCAAACCTTTAAAAATAGTCATTTTACTCACTGATCTTTCTAACTTATCTCTATTTTAATCCACCCTCCAAACGACATCCATTTACAACGTTAAAAATAGTCATGTGCCCCTCACATGAGGGGCATTTCGGTCTTTTTCCATCCTTCGTTATTATTAATTATCTGGTCATATCTCACCCTTCTTTCTCTCTCTTCCTTCTCTACCACCACCCCAACCCCCACCATAACTCCACCAACCGACCACCCCCACCCACCCTACACATTCTCTCTTTTAACAGTAACCACTACCTCCATCGCCGCCTGTCAACACCCACCAATATCTCTACGCGTTGCTCTTCTAAACCCACATCTATTCCGAAAATCAGATCTGAAATCAGACCATTGAGTGTAGAAGACGGCAGGTTCAATACAAGTGGTCTAAGGGCTTTCACAGCGTAACATGGAATCGTTTTTCCACCAATTCCATGGGGTTTTTTGCGAGGTGCGATTGGGGCTTCAATTTGCAGTTTCGTAGGTGGGTGATGGTGCGCGGTTTGGTTCGATTTGTAGGTTCGTAGGTGGGCGATAGTGGCAGCGTTGATGGTGGTGGTGGCAGTGTTGATGGTGGTTGTGGCGGCTTGGTGGTGTTAGTGATGGTGGGTTTGAATGGGAGATTCAAGATTAGATGGGCTTGTGCAGGGCTTCAAGATCTTATAGGCTGTGCTGTTGAATCCTATATAAAAGACTGAAGTTTGTGTTGATATCAGGCAAAATAGAGAGAACAATGTTAGGCAATCTAGGGTTTCTGTGATTCATTCATGTTCATCAGACTCATGTGTTCAATTTATGAGTTCTGGTCACAGTATAGAGTTCATTGTTGATGATTCATCATATTGTATTTCTGTTGTTCTTGTTCGCATATTTTGATATTAGTCTTAGGAATAAAATCATTAGTTTGGTAGTTTGTTATTAAAGATCTTAAGCTTCTGATAGAGAAACGGTGAAACTGGGTTTTAGTTAGACTTCTGATTTTGTTATGGTTGGTGGGTGTCAAGTGACTATGATGGCTGATGTTTGTAGTTTATGGTTGTTTTAGGGTATTCCGGTAGGTGGTGGCTGATGTGTTGGCAGGTGACGGTGGCAGGTGGTGGTAGCAGGTGGTGGTAGATGTTGTTGCTGTTAGATTAGTTATTAGATTGAAGATGCAGGGGAATGGTGTAGAGAGAGAAAGTGTGTGAAAATTAAAAAAGTAAATTAATAAGTTTGAGTGGAAAAAGACTAAAATGTCCCTTATGTGAGGGGCATGTGACCAGGATTTAACAGTCGAATTGGATGGCGTTAGGGGCGGGGAGTGAAATAGAGATAAGCTTTATAGATCAGGGAGTAAAATGGTTATTTTTTAAGGTTTGGGGCAAAACCGTTAAAACGACCAAACTACAGGGAGCAAAACGGAAGTTTACTCTATATAATATGCACAAAATCAATGCTTCACTATTGATGCAGGCTCCTTTTTTCAATTGATAATTTACCATTATGCCCATCACTAACCCAATGATAGCAGTTTTCATTTCATATCCTTTTCGTCAAAAGTTTCAATCAATTCAAAACTAAACCCTAAAACCCAGAAGTCATCACTCTCATACACAAAATCAACTTCAAAATCGTTAAAATCAACATACTGATTCCATCTCACCTGTCAATTTCATCCAAAATCAAAACTTCAAAACCCTAATTTCCCCAAATTTCACTCCGTATGCTCCACAAATCACCAAATTAGTCAGTTTCAAGCGAAATCGACAGTTTGAAACCCTAATTCCCCCTCAATTTTACTTCAATTTCACTCCATATGCTCTACAAATCATAAAATTAATCAGCTTTGAGCAAAATAGACAGTTTGAAGCCCTAATTTCACTCCGTATGCTCCACAGATCACAAAATCAAACTCTGAATCAGTTTCAAGCAAAATCGACAGTTTGAAACCCTAATTTTCCTCCAGTTTCACTCCACATGCACTACAGATCTCAAAATCTGAATCAGTTTTAAGCAAAATTGATAGTTTGAAATCCTAATTTCCCCCCAATTTCACTCCACATGCTCCACAGATCACAAAATCAAATGCTGAAACACTAATTTTACTTCAATTTCACTCAACATGCACCACAGATCACAAAATGAAAGCAAAATGGAGAGTTTTAAACCCTAAATTGACTCCATATGCATAACGGATCACAAATTCAACATCTGAACCAGTTCAACACATCAATGGCAGCTGAGAAGAAGTTAATACTCACACTCTTCATCACCGCATTAATCTCACTACTCATATTCATCTCCTCGATCCGCGTGTCAGTTTCTTCATACAAACTCTACGCTAACGTACGCCGCGGGCGTGACCACCCGCCGGCGTTCACTTACTACATCTCCGGGACACATGGCGATGCTGAGAGGATATTTGGGCTGTTGCTGGCGGTGTATCATCCGAGAAATAGGTATTTGTTGCATATTGGAACAGAGGGTGATGGTGATGAACGAAGGAAGTTGAGTGTGATGGTGATATTTGTTTCGGCGGTTAGGGCGTTTGGGAATGTTGATGTGATTGGGAAGCCTGATGCGATGATGTTTATGTGAGCGACTAATGTTACGGCGGTTTTAAGAGCTGCTGCTGTTTTGTTGAAGGTGGATGGGGAGTGGGATTGGTTTGTTACTCTTAGTGTTGGGGATTATCCTTTGCTCACACAAGATGGTATTGTTGTTTACTATTAATAGTATTTGTATAACTGTATTGCTTTTGTTTGTGCAATATTCATTTGTAAGTGTTTGGGTGAATTGATTGTGGTTAAGAAGTTTATGATAGTTAGGGATGGATTAACATAATCGGATAATCAGCTTTGAAAATCTAACTGTGTGATTATGATTATGATAATCGGATTTGGAAAATTGGTTAGGCGTAATCTATGCAGTTAATATCGGTGATATATTGGTCCCTTAGTAAAATATCACCGTCAAATATCGGTCAGAATGTGAGTACCGATATTTGACGTTAAGGAATATTGTATTTTACGCTTTCACTAGAGAGAGATAGATATGTGTGATTGACTCATTGGCCTAACAGTATAAAGTTTGGATGGTAAGTTGCCTAGGACCGAAATGGGTTAAACAAACCACATTTGATGGTATGATCATTATGTCCTACTGTGAAGAGGCATTACCTGTGAACTGCTTTCACTAGTAATGATATTTTATTCATTAATACAGATTAGTGGTGATGTTTCTTACAATGGATATAAACTAGAAGAATTTGTTCCTCAAAGAACTGCTGTCTATATAAGCCAAAATGATTTGCATATTTCTGAGATGACCGTCAGGGAAACACTTGATTTCTCATCTCATTGTCAGGGCACTGGAAGCCGTGCAGGTATGACTGATCATTTCATGCACATAAAACAAATACTACATACTTTGTATTCCATTCCAAGGGACGATTGTTTAAGAACTAATTCAAAATCGGTTTATTCTCTAACAGAGACTATGATGGAGCTTAACAGAAGGGAGAAAGGAGGAGGGATTATTCTAGATCCAGATACAGACATTTTTTTATGAAGGTAGCATGCTGATGCTTATTGTTTTTGTATTAGATTGCTTTTAGTTGTGCACAAGATATCCTTTCATTTAATTTGACTAGAAGTTATTGAAAAAAAAAACATGTTTAATTTCATCAGGCAATTTCCATTGAAGGACAAAAGATAACTCTTCACACAAACTACATATTGAAGGTAATTCTTTTATCTGAAGTGAGCATAATATATACTTTTTCATATATGTATGCACAATATTTTAATATTCTTACCATTAATTATCATGTTATTTAAGATTCTAGGACTTGATATTTGTGCTGATACAATGTTTGGAGATGCCATGAAGAGAGGAATCTCGGGTGGTCAAAAGAAAAAAATTGACTACAGGTAACTTCTGCATTTGCTTCCCTATTTGATGAACTGTATTAACTATATTTATGTTGGAACAAAATCGATACTGAGCAGACAAAAACACCGAACTCAATGACTTTGAGGTTAACCACAACCTCAAGACTCTTTCCTATATATTTAACTCGACAAAGACAAATGACTTACTTCGACTCCTATTTATACCAACCAAAAGATAATCAAACCAATCCTAGTGATCTAATGCAAACTCAATCAAACCAAACTCATACATAATGAAGTTAAACTTTACATAATAGCTATTACTTGGGAGTAAATCATCTTGATCTTGGATATTTATATCTTCCCTTAATTTCGAAATCTTTTTTTTTTTCGTTCATAGTTATAGGCAAGAATTTAGTCTACATTGTCAATGAGTACAACCCAACTGCCACCTCCATGCAAATATAGTTTAACTTGCATGACTGTTTTTAGGGGAGATGATTGTCGGTCCCACAAAAGCTTTATTTATGGACGAAATATCAAATGGATTAGACAGTTCCACTACATATCAGATAATCACTTGTCTTCAGTAATTGGCACATGTAACAGATGCTTCTATACTCATTTCACTTCTTCAGCCATCACCAGAAGCATTTGATCTCTTCGATGAAATTACTTGTACCTATTGATCTACATTTTGTTGTCATCTGGAGATATTCTGTACAACAAGGTAACTAGTATGCACCTTATGTCTCATTATTTATGTCACTAGCTATCTAGTCAATGGCTATAAAGGCCCAGGGGTGGCCCAACACAGCAACCCGCCGTGCGTTCATCATTAACTTTTTATTTTATTACAGTGGGTTCTCTCTCCAAAGGGCACAAACTATATGTAGGGATGTAAACGAGCCGAGCCAAGATTGAGCTTGCCCAACCTCGTGTTAACTTCTATAGCTTAATAGAGCTCAAAGCTCGTCTCGTTTTGAGCTTTATGTCCAAAGCCTCGTGAGAATCTTTCTAGCTTCATATATTTAATTATTTATATATATTTATAATTATATATAATTATTTTTATTATGTAATGTGTATTTTTTATATTTAATATAAGTATTATTTATATAAATAAAAGGTTGGTGACCCTAGCCTAGTTCGGTATATGAAATCCCTTGTAAGAGAAACTAACACAAAAGAAGACAACGAGAGAAATTGACGCGATTGAAGGTAAATAGTTGATTATAGTTGGTTGATATTTTGTTATATCTTGTCTTTCATGAGTCTCCTCTTTTGTAGCTGCACGGTTTGTAAATAGTTGATTCTTTGGCTTAAATTGATTAGATCTAAAATGCAATACCATGGCAAAGCGTAGGATACATTTACTAGTTCTGTTATGATTTAACCTTTGGTTTTGGTATCTTATTTTCTTATATGGGGTGTCCTCTCTGCTATTGTGTTTATATCGATTTATATTTTGTTTATTGATTTAGGTACAACCTTAAGAGGCTAACTTACGAAGAGAGGAACCAAAAGCTTATCGAGGGGTTGAATACTTTGAATGACGCAGCTGGAGCAAATGATGATGACGATTCAGATGAAGATTGATGATTTTTTACTTTTGTTAAATGTTTGTTAGTTTGTGGTTTAGTGGAGAGTTCAAATGAGAAGAAATTCTTTGTAAGAAGAAAAAAGAAGAAATTTCAACCAATAGGAATGCTTCATTAGACTTCATTTAATATTTGTACTTAATGTAACTATAAGAGTATATTGGTAAACTTACATACATCATTAATTGGTAGTGTCATCTTTAATAACTAACTATATTAAATTTGTAACTTATTTTTAAGATGTATATTTTTCTCAAAAAATAAAAATAAAAATTCATTTATAGTGTATGATAAATACGAGGCGTGTAGGATAAATTACGAGTTGTGTAGGATAAATTTCAATATGTGTAGGATAAATTTCGAAATGTGTAGGACAACTTTTGATATGTGTAGGCAAAATTTTTTAGTGTGGAGGATGATGGTCTTAATGACTAATTAATTAGTTAAACATAATAGTAAATGAGATGAGAAAAAAACTATTTAATGTTTTACGATTATACCCTTTTGTTCTTTTTATTCTTAATAAAATTTTCTTCTCAAATGAACATTCCCTTTGTGGTTTAACCATGTTAGAAGTATGTTGAATTCAAAACAGTTTTTTTAATTGTTTTTGTGATTTTTCTTGTAAGCTTTTAGCAAAAAAAAGCTCTTTTTTTGTTTTTTTTTTAAATTATTTTTTTCAGTATTCAGTCACAAATTAGTTGCAATTTTTTTATAATATTCCGTCACAAATGCGTTGCAAAACTTTAAACTGAATAATTAAGAAATAGCGTAGGAAATACGTCACAAATTTCCGACACCATATTTTTGTTGCAAATGTGTTGTAAGTTGCGTAGTAAATGCATAGTAAAAAGTTTCCGACGGGGCTTTTTCCAACATCAAGGTCTTCTTACAAGTGCGTAGCAAACTCAGGTTTGCTACACATTTATAATAGAAAAGCTTGTTAGAAAATGCTAAATTTCTGGTAGTGACAAATTAAATACGAGAAAAACTCTTAGATGCAGGTGAAGGGGAAAAGGTGTTTATGTCCACGACTGCACGTGCCATTTCTGTGCCAAATGTGGTTATATTCACATGCAAGTTCAGTTTTGAGACCAACAAGCTGAACAAACACAATATATAAAAATAGATTGAATTGTAAAAACTAATATTAGTGATCATATATAGCTGAAATATTCCAGTTAGTTGGAGGCCTGACTAGTAGTATGTTTAAATAATATTTTGATAATAATTAAGAATGTTATTATATTCTTGATTGCCATATAAACAATTCCAACTCTCCCCAATACATCCAAAAACACATCCACCGTGCACCAACTCTGAATGATCGATCCACTACAGTACGATTAACGTAGAAATCCTAAATAATTTTAAATTTAATAAAATATTAATATAACTTTTTGTGGTTATTAAATAAATAAACACAAGGGTTTCACATCATTTTCATTATTTACGCGTCCTTAAATTCAAACGTTGATTACTTGTAGCACAAAATTTATAATTAACTAAAAATATAAAATCTGATCTTACAACATATTTTAAATGTAGGTGTTCAATAGTTCTAGAAAATAAACAGAAACTTTTGGTCTGAAATTATATATAAACTATACTGAAATATACTAGATTATTACTTAATTTAGATTTTTACTTATTGTTTGTATGTATAGGCACTACAAGAAAAGAAGGCGATAGCGGCGGCGGGCCATATGATTCCGCTATTGCTTGATCTCACTACAAGAAAGTTGAGCAATAGCGGGGACATCAATAGCGGCGGCAGACTATATGTCGCCACTATTAGGGCTGTTCAAATTGTTCGGTGCTCGACGCTCCTTCGATGCTCGCTCGAAAAATACTCGGAATTTGCCCGTTCGATTCAGCTCGATTGAAAAAAATACTCAGTTCAGAACGGTTCGGTTTGTAAATGAACCGAGCACGAGCAAAGGTCCGCTCAATTCGGTTCGGATAGGATTGGTTGGCTCGATTTATTTATATATATGTGTGTGTGTGTGTGTGTGTGTATGTGTGTCATTTTAATGAAATTAGTTAAATGACTAGAGACCCACATTAACAATGTTTGATCTAAGATCAAAATAAGAGCTCATTTAAGTAATTACAATTGAAGTATAGTACAAAGTCTATTGTCCAATACTGAAATGTGAAGCGTCGATGTATACTCAAGTTTCTACCGGTCATTCGATTCAGAAGTACAAGATCCTAATCAAAATCCCCAATTGGCCATCATTATTCATTTCTCTATCGCCACTCGCTAAGAAGCCAGCTCGCCAGGGTTTTCCTTCAATCGATTCGCTCAATTTCAAACTTTCGATATAACAAGGGTCTGCTTCAATCGGTCGACGATTTATCTTTCCGCTAAGTTAATCTCGATAGAACTAGTTGAGTGTTTTTGTATTCCTTGTTATTTGTTAAATTTTTTTACTTGTGTTTTAATTGGATGAAACCTCCCAGACGAAAACTGCACTTTATTCTAATAATTAGCACCTCATCATCATTTTCCTTTTTTTGTTCTGCAACGCTCGATAATCGCTCAAAGTTCGATCGAAAAATGCTCGGACTGAAAGACGCTCGCTCGAATTTAGCTCGGTTGAAAAAACACTCGGTCAGGTTTGGTTCGGTTTGGTTTGTAAACGAAACGAGCACGAGCAAAGCTCTGATCGGTTCGGTTTGGTTCATGAACAGCCCTAGCCACTATTGGTCGATCCGGAACCCAGTGGCCCACATTAAACTCCAGCCACTCATTCCTTATCATGATCGGACGGTTGGGGTTTATTCAACTCAATAGCGGCAACACCCATAGATCAATAGCGGCGACAGCTGTCGCCCCTATTACTCTTTGCTGAATACCCAGCTAAAAGCGGGATTTCTCCTTTTCTTTCCCCATTTTCCCACCAAACTTTTCATCTCTCTCACGGGTTTACCTTAAAATCGGCCATTCTTCATCAATTTCACCAAGTTCTCCTCCAGATCGGTTAGTATTCTTTGTTTAAGTAGATTGTGTTCTTGATTTTGTTATAAATTTTGTTAATTTCTTGATTTTGGGTATATGTATGTGTGCATTCTAGAGAATTCCAACCATTCTTCATCAATTTCACCAAGTTCTACTCCAAAATCGGTTAGTATTCTTTGTTTAAGTTGATGTTATACATTTTGTTAATTTCATGATTTTTAAGGATGTATGTTGTATGTAATTGTGTATATGTTCCTAAATGTATGTGAAAATGAATACTTTATGTATGCTTGGTGAAAATGTGTATATGTAAGTCTATGTATGTGTGTATATAGGTGTATGTTAGTATGTACATGTGTATGTTAGTTTGTAATATGTATAAATTATGTGTATTTGGTGAAAATATGTGTATGTTAGTATGTAAATGTTGAAAAAATTGTGTAATTTTGGGTTTGTGTAGGAATGTAAATGTATATGTAAGGATGTATGTTTGTATGTAAATGTGTAGATGTTAGTATGTATGTGAAATTGATATGTCATTGCTTAAAAGTTTGTAGTATGTATAAATTAGTATGTTAGTATATATGCTTGTTAAAGATGAGAAATTGTGTAATGTAGGTGTATATTAGTTTATTTATGTTAGCTTGTAAGTATGTATAAAACATGTGTATTTGGTGATATTGTGTGTATATTAGTATGTATGTGTGTATGTAAGTCTATTTGTATGTTGAACTTTCAAAATTATATATATACATATATTGTGTATTTGATATGTCGAGCATCTCTAATCTGACTCGAAATGTGCCAAAACAAGACTAATCGACACCGAACTGAACATAACCTAAGCCGAAGCAAGTCCCGAACAGAACCGAGATGGAACTGAGCTGACCCGTTTTACATCCTGAACCCGAGTTGTGAACCACCACAACTGTCCCCGTCGTATGCCGCCGCAGACGGCGGCGACCCAGCCGTCGTCGTCACCACCATCATCATCAATAGCAACCGCAAATCATCATCATCATCATCGAATCACAAGAAAAGAAAAGAAAGACGAAAGGAGGTAACTCAATCTTACCGGAAACAAGTCGGAGCCAAAACAATGCCACCACCGCCGCCGCCGCAGACGGTGCTGCAAGCGGCTGACGTCGCCGTTGTCGCTCAAACTCTCCCTCGTTCCTCCCTGTCTTGCTGCCGCTGCTGTGTCGTTTCATTGGTCGAAGGAGGTAGTTGGTGTGCTTGAGGGTGTCGGAGACGAGTGGAGAAGGTGAGAGCAGGTTATGAGCTGGTGTGGGTTTGAGGTTCTAGATCGAGAGGAGAGAGAGAGAGAGCTGCTTGTGAAATCTGTGTGTTTGAAGGGGATGAAGATCTCTATGAGTGTTGATGTAAAAATTTAGAGAAGGTGAAGTATTTGTGGGTGTGTCTGCGCATATAAAGGAAAGAGGCAAATAGGGTTCTATATTATAGTTTTTAGCAAATAACCAATATTGCCCCCTTAACTTTGAATGGTTTAGTTAATTAGTTGATTAACTAGGTTTAGGTTATAATATATGGTTGACCAAACTAACTAGGTTAGTTTGTTATTTGACTAACTTTAAAAGTTAACGAGACTAAATAAATTTATTATAGAAGTAAACTTTTAAATAGTGAAATTAATCATTAGGTTAGTTTGATTAATCATTTGTTATTTGACTAACTTTAAAAGTTAACTTTAAAAGCTAACTAGGTTAGTTTGATTAATCATTTTTTTACGATTAAAGCGAAACGACGGACACAAGGATACGAAGTTTCCAAAAATAGTTACATGAACAACGGTTTCTAAATATGGAAAGTTTTGAAAACGCGGAGCGTTACAGTCTCCCCTCCTTTAGGAAATTTCGTCCCGAAATTTATTCAAGAGGAAGACTAGAAAGGGTTTTTGGCAAACCAAAGGGGATTGTTTAAAACTGAGGCTTGGCGTTTGAGACTACGGAGAATAATTGAGGTATAAGGGTGAACGATTGATCTAATAACGATTAAGAGTATAAGAATAGCATAAGTATCGGATAGACAAAAGTAGTGTGCTAAGAATGGAGTTTCATGTGGATAATCGGATATAATGCGTTTGTGAGTTGTTTAAAGTTTGTATTAGGTCCATAAAGGTCTGCAAAACACTGAATTTCTCATGGCACGTTTTACGAAAATTTAGTAACATGGTGAAAACACTTATATATAGGAAGTACCAACGGCGTATCCCCCATGTTTTGACCACATGACGTCCGTTTCGTTAGTCGGTGTCATGTTACGTTCCGTGTCTTACCATACACAGTAGTACACTCCATGATTCTCATGCGCCTACCACTATAATCCTGTGTGCACCCGCGATTATGCTGATCGTCGCATGATCCGCATAGCTTGTACTAGTTGTGTATGAATCAGGGTGTACATAGATTTGAAAATAAAAAAAAATGTGTACGTATAAGAATGTAGTATATAAGCAAGTCCATGCTTAAGTATGTGTGGGACCCACGTAAGCGAATCCCTCGGATTCCGCTCGTGTACGGGTACGAATGTATGAATCATGAGTATGAATGTAAGCATGAGCATAAGTATAAGTATAACGTGTATGAAAGGGAGTATAAAATGTGAGTACAAACATGAGTTTAAGTATAAACACAAAGCGTATGAGTATGACTATGAGTATAAGTGTGAACATAAGATGTATGAGCATAGAGATGAACATGAATATAGGTGTAAAACATGAAGGTTTAAATATGAACAAGATATATATGTATGAATGTAAGTGTAAACAAAGTTGTATAAGTGTATTTGAAAACATAAAATGTATGAACATGAATATGAATGTAGTATAAGCATGAATGTAAGTACAATGTAAATGTATAATTGTGAGTGTATGTATAAACGTAAAACGTATGAATTTTGAATCGTGAGTATAACATAAATGCGTAAGTGTGAACATAAGTGGAGGCATAAAATGTATAAGCATGGATGTAGGAAATAATGATTTTGTTTATAATATAAAATTAAAATACACGAGTTTATGCGCGTAAAAGATTTAAAAGTCTTTGAGTATGAAAGGAAAAAGATTACGAGTGACACGCATGAGATTGCTGTGAGATATTGACTAAAACGTGTAAAATGATATGCATATATAGTTGTTTGCGCAAAATGTGAAGTTAAAATAGATTGAGTTGTCATGGAATATAGAATCTAGTTTGTGAATGTAAGGGAGTATAAAACAACTATTGGTTATGTGAAACGTACTTTGTAAAAAGAATGGAAATGCTACTACGGTTTTTAAAAAGAATTTACATAAGTTGAAATTTTGTCGGTCCTTATGAAGTTTCCTTGCCCACGTGTTTTGAATTTAACTGACGTATCGAGTGAGGTTTTGAAATGTTCTAGAAATAAATAAGTTTGCATCATTTTAAGTAACCTTGTATTAGAAAATTTTGAAACTTACTAATTCTTGTGAAAAGTTGATCCTTAGAAGAAGGAATTTGGTAGATGAACTTAGTGATTGTTGAAAGGCATCTTTTAATAAAATGTTTTATTGCGTTTTAGAGAAGTTTTCGTAAACGTTGAACAATAGTTGTAATATTTTATAGGTGTGTGCGAAAAGTTGGTATGATTCCCAATTAAAATAGAAAATCTCTAGTTTAATGATATGTGATGGGCTTGTTTCAATAGTTACGTTGAATACAAAATTTCGTGGGCAATGGATTTGTTAGGCCGACTAGGTTGATAAGTAACATTTCGTGAAATTTTGAAAGTCGAGGAATAGCGTTTATGGTATAAGTTAAGAATTTTGTGTGTGTGAGCTATATGAAAATAGATTGTAGGATAGGATATTCGTTTATATAACAATGCATTTTAAAATAATTAGGGACTTGACTAATGATATATTATTTAGATATAAACATGATCGTATTTACATAATATAGTCTTTTAAAAGAAAGCATTGGTAACGATCACCTAGGCAAGGGAATCACCCCAAATCCGTTGGTGAGGTCGTTGTAAGATGAGAAAAGAAGCGGAGTTAATCGTCAAGGTAAGGAAATCACTCCTATCTCGATGATATGTCTCTGCTCGTTGTTACAAAAGCGTAAATAAAATTACGTGAAATCATGCATGCTAATAATGTATAATCGTATGAAAACTAAGAGTATGATGTTGCGCAAAAATGAAATCTTGAAAAATTGTTCAAAATTGACAAAAGATCAAAAATAATAAAGCGTAAGCTCGAATAAAACTTGGATGGTTCCAAACGGAACATTGACTAACCAAAGTGGTCAAAAGATCTTTTGGAATTGAGAAACATGCATTGGCCTAATAGGTGGAATACTCTCGCCGATATCTCGGCTAACGGTATTAACCCTTCCGGTTACTACATGTCCCAAATCAATTGAAATTTTGACACTTGGCAGGATTTATGAAAATCAAGGAGTTGAACTAGTCGACAAGGTGCGGGTTTCACCCCTAACTTGACGATTTCGTATCCTAAGTGTAGTTGGTACTCGTCGGGTGAAAATTTAATTTCAACACTTTGACGAGGGTCCACTAGAATTTGAAAGCGGAAATTCTCCATCAAGGTGAGAATCTCACTTCTAACTTGGTGGCGAATTTCGTGTAAAAAGAATAGGTGGATTGAGAGTGTTTCACCAAATTGTGGGTTTCACGTCTATTTTGGTGAAGTCGTCTCATTTGTGTATTACAAGTGGTTTTGAGTTTAGTATAGACGAGCAAAATGCCTTAGGAAGGCGTATGTTTGAAATATTAAATCAAATATAACACATAATGCATTTCAAAAAAAAGAAATTAACACATAGGATACGTTTTCAAGAAGTTAACTCATAAGCAACATTTCAAGAATAACACGTAAAGATGTTTCATACAAGCAGCATGTGAAGCAACTATGGTCGAATCTGGTGCTTAACTATAGACTAGGTCAAAAGCATTGAAATTTTCCTAATTCCCTATAGTTATGGCTCTGATACTGATCTGTCACACCCCAACCAATGGAGGAATCATCGGAGTGGGACTTGTTCAAGATTGCAAGAGACTTCATAACACTATTTGTGACAATATTTAACTCAACCGATTTCATTTCATCGATAAATTGTCAAAAACATTACAAGGAAATCAAATAACAACATTGTTCAACATAACATAAACAAAATTGATACAACACTTTAAAACTAAACGTCTAAGTGAGTATCTAGGCATCTTTGCTATCCATTTTCATAGCATCATCAATCATCAACCTGTAACATGTTTAAAATACAATTCAATGCAAAAGCAAAGGTGAGTATACAAGTTTAAGAATAAGTATAAGTATAAAAGTTTAAAACGAATCCACATGGCAACTTAGTTTATACAAGATCAACCTAACATGGCATGCAATATTTCTAGCCAATCCTCTGTTTAAGCAAGAAAGTTGAGTTAATTCGACATGACCACAAGTTTAAGGGGGGCGGTGCGTTACTCCTATAGCGCTATACATGTCAAATGGAGGCTCGTGAAAGCTAATGACTAAAACATATCACATAAGTATGGTCCACGTAAGCATCAAGTATCACAACACAGTATTCATGTATAAGGATTGTTTTCGTGCATTGCATAAAGAATAAGTTTAAGTGTAGTTTAATAGTTAAACATGTTACACCCCAAAAAGTGGTAAACATAAAAAGGGGGTTGCGAGTATACTCACATAATTGCTAAGTCTTCCGATTATCCAAGCGTTGACGAGGGTACGAGTTTAGGAGAAGGGAACACCGAGGTCACCCTATATGGGCAAACGATGGTGCATGAGTAAACGGAATTTCGACGGAGGATTTGAAATGGAAATTTAAAGTATAGTGAGTCGGGGGATAAGTATATATGTATATAGTTTAATCAATAATTCTAAATTAAGTTTATCGAAAGTATTATAGAAGTAACGCCAAAATAAATATACATTTTCAGTTATCGTTATAAAAGTTATTTGAATCCGATACGTTTTCATTAGTGCTTCGACTAAAAAGTATAAATATATTTTACGAAAATCGGGCAGAGTTTCCCCTGTTTTTGGAAGGTCCCGACAATAGTTGTCGTTATATTTTTTCCAACATTCAACAAACGATAAACGAAACAATATAAGTATAAACAACAAACGAAACAATATAACTATATTTTCAAAATTCAAGTTGTCGTTATAATATATATGTATATATATATATAGTATATTTCCATTACGTTTATAAATTATATGAAATTTGGTTTCACGATTAAAACATCGACATAAACACTAAAGGGAATCTTCTAGGCGTTAGAATGTTTACCGAAAATCGAATATGACCGGGTTGACCGCCGCTGACCAAGTTGACTGCTGTTGACTTGTGTCGACTAAACCCGAAACAAAACAGAACCAAATCTGCACTAGACCGAGCCTGAACCGGCTCCAAACTGAGGCTGAAACTCGAGTCGAGCATCTCTAATCTGACTCGAAATGTGCCAAAACAAGACTAATCGCCACCGAACTGAACATAACCTAAGCCGAAGCAAGACCCAAACTAAACCGAGACGGAACTGAGCTGACCCGTTTTACACCCTGAACCCGAGTTGTGAACCACCACCACTGTCCCCATCGTATGCCGCTGCAGACGGCGGCGACCCAGCCGTCGTCGTCACCACCATCATCATCAACAGCAGCCGCAAATCATCCTCATCATCAAATCACAAGAAAAGAAAAGAAATACGAAAGGAGGTAACCCAATCTTACTAGAAACTTATCGGAGCCAAAACAATGCCACCACCGCCGCCGTTGCCGACGGTGCTGCAAGCGGCTGACGCCGCCGTTGCCGCTCAAACTCTCCCTCGTTCCTCCCTGTCTTGCCGCCGCTGCTGTGTCGTTTCATTGGTCGAAGGAGGTAGTTGGTGTGCTTGAGGGTGTCGGAGACGAGTGGAGAGGGTGAGAACAGGTTATGAGCTGGTGTGGGTTTGAGGTTCTAGATCGAGAGGAGAGAGAGAGAGCTGCTTGTGAAATCTGTGTGTTTGAAGGAGATGAAGATCTCTATGAGTGTTGATGTAAAAATTTAGAGAAGGTGAAGTATTTGTGGGTGTGTCTGCGCATATAAAGGAAAGATGCAAATAGGATTCTATATTATAGTTTTTAGGAAATAACCAATATTGCCCCCTTAACTTTAAATGGTTTAGTTAATTAGTTGATTAACTAGGTTTAGGTTATAATACATGGTTGACCAAACTAACTAGGTTAGTTTGTTTTTTGACTAACTTTAAAAGTTAACGAGACTAACTAAATTTATTATAGAAGTAAACTTTTAAATAGTGAAATTAATTTATTTAATTAATTAAACTATAAATAAATAATCATTTTTTGATGATTAAATCGAAACGATGGACACAAGGATACGAAGTTTCCAAAAATAGGAACATGAATAACGGTTTCTAAATATGGAAAGTTAGGAAAAAGCGAAGCGTTACATCCTGACCGTTTGGTTATAACACTATTTATTGCTAACCATTTTGTTCACAGGATTCTCATAGATGGAGGAAGTTCAGTGAACATTGTTTAGCTTGATGTACTCAACAAGATGAATATCCTAGAGTCTAAGATTATACGAAGATCCTCAGTCCTTGTCGGGTTCAGTGGTGAAACCAAGAACACGCTGGCGGACATCAAACTTCCAATATATATAGAGGGAGTTAATTCTATTCAAACATTTTGTGTTGTTGACAGTTTATCTTGTTGCAATGTGATTCTTGGCACGCCCTAGATACATGAGATGAAGGTTGTTCCTTCAACCTATCACAAGTGTGTGAGGCTTCCAACCCCTTGGGGAATGGTAAAAATAGACAGTGACCAGCAGGAAGCTAAAAACTGCTACACTTCGTCGATGAAGCCAGCTTCAAGAACAAGGGCATCATAGCAATTACTACTGAAACCTTCAAGATATGTCATGGAGGCAAGGGAACAGGATATTAAGGAAGTAATTCTAGAACCCGAGGATCCTGATATTCAGGTATTTGTAGGATCAGGGATCTTTGATACTATAGAACAAGATCTCATATCCTTCCTTAGAAGAAGAAATTCAACTTTTGTATGGAAACATGAAGACATGACATGCATTTCTAAAGATATTATTACACATAAATTAGGTATAGACAAATCTTTCAGGCCCATCCATCAAAAGAGAAGGAAATTTGCACTTACAAGAACTGATATTACCCAATAAGAGGTAAATAAACTCCTAAAATTAGGTATGATTAGGGAGGTAAAATATCCAAGATTGTTAGCCAATGTTGTGGTAGTAGAAAAGAAAAATGGAAAGTGGAGGGTAAGTTTCAATTTTACTGAGGGGCTGTTTGGTAGCCTCTTAATGACCATTCAGATGCTACCTCTTAATGGTTTAAAACCTCTGAATGAATAAGAGGTAACCTCAAGTCTGAATGGTTAAGAGGTAACCTCTTAATGGTAAATCATCACATGTCACATTCTTCTACCTTCCCATTAGTAAAATTCTTAATAGTTCCATTAAGAGGTAGCCTCTTAATGACCATTCAGAGGCTACCAAACAGCCCCTGACTTAAACAAGGCATATCCTGTCACACCCCGACCACATAAAACAACAAATCATGGCGGAATCGTCGGGGAGTGTTGTAACAGAATCATTGTTTCATAACACATGGAAATTTGAAATTTTGTTTTATTGATTAAAAGAGTTACAATGTCTTAACAACAAAGAAACACAACATAATTAACTAGTCTTGCATCTTTTAATGTCACTAAGGCCCAAGTCTGCCTACGTGTATCTTGATCAATCCTATGCATCATTTCCTGAAACGCATGTGAAAATAGGTACGTCAGCATAAAAATGCCTGTGAAATACACAGGTTTTGTGAAAATACGAATCATGACTTATAAGTTTAGAAAAAGTTGTTTAACAAAAGTCAGTCATGATCCTTGTAAAATGTTTTGTTTCTATAAATCATTTGAAAAGCGATGATAAAGTAGATGATATGTAAAAGAGTAATGTAAGGTTAAATGAATAACCAAGTAAAAATGAGTTTGTATAAAATGAGTTGTTTTGTAAAACAATTGTTTAGTGAAAATATGTCATTTGAGTAATACGTCAAATATTGAAATGGTTTAAATAACGCTATGATATGTAATACTATAAAAGCACTTATATATAGGATGTACCCGCGGCGTATCCACCATGCCTTTATCTTATTACACACGCCTCGTTATTTAAATCACTTAAACAAAACAAACCACCAATGTAAAAATGTTTATGTATAGTCAAATGTCAAATGTGTGAAAACCATCAAATGTAAATCATGTAATGTGTAAACAAAAGTTATGTATGGTAAGTAAAATGAGACTACTTAAACCACTAGTAAAAATGTACAAAACAAAGTATTTGAATAAATCAAAAGTTATGCTTTGTAGAATAATGTATGCTTTACTGATACAACATCTATGCGGTTATGTTAAACACCTACATTCAAGCCTTGAGACAGAAGGATAACCTTAGAGTGAAGGTTATCAAAAAGAATGTTTTCGGATTCAGTCACTCCTTCCACCCAAACAAACCTAGGGTTTTAGGAACGGGATTTGTCAAGTCCTATGGTACCACTACCTACTACCGAGCGGTATGATCAGTGTTAATGAATGTAATTTAGTCCCGTTAAACAAACCAAATGATATACCAAATGTAAGCATGTTTTATGAAAATAATGTACCTAGTATGCTAAGTGAACATACAAGGTAGAGATATAAAACAATGTGTCCATATGTTACGAGAACATATGCAACAGAGATGCAATGTAAAATAATGTATTAAGTATGCTAAGTTAACATACAAAGCAGAAAAGTCATATAAAACAATGTGCTAGTATGCCAAGTAAACATACATAGCAGAAATGTAAGGTAAAACAATGTACTAAGTATGCTAAGTTAACATACAAAGCAGAAAATGTAATGTAAAACAATGTGCTAGTATACCAAGTAAACATACATAGCAAAAGAAGATGTAATGTAAATCAATATGCTAGCATGCTAAGTAAACATACATAGCAAAACATAATGAAATCATGTACTAATAGTGTACTAATGAACATAGCAAGTATATGATATGAAAACATGGAAAGCACGAAAGTAACAAGTAGGCACATGTGGTTCACCCCAAAACGTTTGAAAAACAGTAAAAGAGGGGTCTATGTACTCACTTGAGGGTGCTTAGAAGTCTTGAACAACAACCAAGCAAAGCTAGAGGGATCACGGAAATCAACGGCACCCTATATAGATAACTACATAAATAACCGGACCTAAATCGGGAGATTGGATAGTATGAGGTTTCATAAACCAAATAAGTATTGGAACTCATATGATATGGTTTAACAAAGCCTAAATACTAAAATGAAACATAATTGAAGTGCTTACGACCCATTACGACCCGTTTAGGTAGCTTATGCTACTTTAACGCGTCGTTCGCGTAAAACGCGTTCGAACCACTTAACTAGTCCTATGACAAGTAAAATATGCCTTAACATGTCTAATATAGTTACCTAATCAGTTTAGATGTCGAAATTTTGGTTACATATGCTTAAAATGAATTTATGCGTAAAAATGGTATTTTGGTAATTTACCTAAGGCATATAAACTACCTATCATACAACCACTTAAACGACGTGACCATAAGGTATAACCTCGGAAGGTTATTCCCTATACAACTATGGTCACCTAATGTGTTTGGTCGGATCCTAATGATCGACCAAACGGGTCGGGTTCGAAAGTATAAGCGATTGATTAGATCGCTTACCTTTACGACCCTAGACAAGCACAAATCTAAAAGTGACGAGCTAAACATGTTAAAACATGTTTAACGAGGTTTAAAATAGGTTTGGTATCAAAACAAACGGTTTTGATACCTAAAAGTAGTTTGGTTACAAAATACGCAAGAATACGCATTTTGGCCAAAACTACGACTCGTCACTGAGCCTAGATAACATGGTAATCAGTAGGTATAGTCACTAGGGACTATGACCATCGTGATTACGCTCACGTTATGAAGTTCAAATGAACTTCGAATTGACCATAAACTGGTCAATGCAGAAAGTCAAAAAAAATTTGACTTTAACGCTAAAACGAATAAAAAGAACGAAGGAATACTTACAGAGGGTCCCCGCAAGTTTGATTTTCCAAGTATTTCTCAGGTATGAAGTGTTTCACACTTCAACTTAGAGAAAATCTCAGAAATCAAGTGGGTTGCAAAAAAAGGGTTGGGGGGTATTTATAGGAAAAGAACCACCGTTAGAATCGTTCATCGAATAATGTGCCTCGATCTCAACCGTACATGTGTGCCCCTTGTTTTGTGAAACCTTGGGTACCCCTAGAATGGCCCATAGTATCTAATATACCATTTGAAACACTCACAAACAGCTGGAACAGGATGGAATCAAATTTCTGCGCATCTCGCAGTGTCACACGGGCCGCGTAAGGTTTAATGGGGGCTTACGCGGGCCGCCTGAGTCTTCTGATCAGCAAACAACTTTCAGAAATGACAGTTTCAGTCCCTGTTGTGTTTTAAGCTCCATTCTGACATGTATAGGGCCCCTTAAGCCAACCTTAAGGCCCTAAAATGATGCCTAAACATTGTGGACATGAAACATGCTCAAAAATATGCCGGATGTCGGTTCGTTTGGTCGTACGATCGCGATACTCAATTAATTACGACGAAATGCGCACAAGCGCGAAAAACGATCCAAATTGCGCGACGAATGGATTTTTCTTATGCCAAGCACTAAAATAAAATATTTTAATGCTTACATAAATTTTTGAATGTCCGGATGTATTCAGAACGTAAGTTATGCGCGAAAATGCAAACTTATGCACTTTTTGACGCCTTTAGTCCCTGAATGAGCATAAAGTTTATTTTAGCACACCAAACCCCTAAAAGCCTATTTCTAAGCTATGTAAAGGATATTTAGGGTGTGTTTAACTTATGATCAAGTTCCGGAATTTTCGTTATAGTTTGAATCGGCATACTTTCACAGTTTGTCGAGTTCAGTCCCTGTAAGCGAATAGACTTGATTTTGCCATGCCAAAACCTTCAAAACTTATTTCTAAGTTATGTGAGGGTTATTTAAGGTATGTTAAGCTTATTTTGATGTTTTGGAGTGTTTGTTGCATTAAACTGGTTATATTTACACATCATGACGCGTATAACCTTCCAGAAAGCGATTTGGAGCCCGAAATCGAACAAGAGTTGATATGTGCAAATGATACACATATTTATACAAATCCCAAGTATGAAATACAATATTTAATTGGTTCGGTATTTGTTTGATGGCCGTGGAGGCACTGGTGTCACAGTCTCCCCTACTTCAGGAAATTTCATCCCGAAATTTATTTTAGAGGAAACTTGTGAGAGTTTGAAACATGAAGATGAAAAGATTCAACAATACTGGTTAGAGTCTTAAACTTCTAGTAACTTTAAATAACATCATGCTTGCAATGTGAGAGGGACACTTATATACATATATATAAAGCGTTATTGGTGCGTCCACCGTACCTCCATTACATTGTTTAAATTTCGTTATTTTTGCCACTATAGGTTCTTACACATGAAAAATCTTACTGTGGTTTCCGTGCACTGAATTTTATAATTATGTATGCATCCATAATTACGTAATTCCTTGCATAGTCCACACAGTGTATTTTATAATGTGTAGGGGAAGAAAATAATGAACGAATTGGTGATGATTGTGACTAGACCACCATAGGGTCCTTTTTAATTAAATAAATAAATGATTCAAATAGACTAGCAAGGAGTCTGTTCAGCTACATCACCACATGTCATTTTTAACCATATTCTGAATCAATCTTTTGACTAGACCACTAAAAGGGTCTCTTATGAATCATGGAGTGGTACTATATAATCCAAGGGTCTTAACTATGATGTAGAATCCTAATAAGGATTTTAGGTAGTACCTTTTTGAATATCCTTCTACGAATCCCTCATATGAAGATATGAAAGATTCTACGAGGATTTGGATGACGAATATCCAGAGTATACAAAAACACAAAATGCATAAAAGAAAACGCAAAATGCATAAACACATAGTCACATAACCACAAAATTATTTATCTTGATCTTTAATTTGTTATCATTTTGTTAATTTGTTTTTGTTAATTGTGCACATGTATTTAAAGCACACTAGGTATCCGATTCGTGGATTTTGATTGGTGCTTTAAATATTATCAAGGATCTAACTATAAAGATAGGAAGATTTTTAAAGAGAAAATTCAACTTCGATTATAAGGAACCGAAATGTTCGAATTAAGGTACACAAGGAATCCAATTAAGGACTCTGATTTGAATGATAATCATTCCCAAGGGTCTAATTGTGAAGATAAAAAGATCCCATGTGGATTTTAGAAGTTGCAGATGTTTTGAAACCTTGCACTGGATGTGCTTAAGTCAAAACATGAGGTAAAATGCTTATGAAGTTGAGATACTAGATATACCAAGGCGACATATGAAGCAGAATTTGAAAGTGAAGTCAATGTATGAGAAAAATATTTTTGGAAACTGTGCATGGAGTTCTTAAAAAAATGTGTTTAATGTTTCTGAAATCTTACATAACACTTTTGAAATCATAAGTAGGTGTATTAGATAAAAATGTTTTAAAATCATGCGAGATGAATTTTGAAATTATGTATAAGGTTTTTGAAAACATGAATGATGCTTTTGAAATCATGCACTTGATATAAGTAATTATACTGTATTAATATTGTTTTCAAACTATATGAAACATTTTGAAATCACGAAGGTTGTTTTTGAAAACATAGACAATGTTTTTGAAATCATGGAGGTTGTTTTTGAAAACTTATGTTATGCATGTTGAAAAAAATCAGAACGTAATGGGTATGAGATTTGGAAATACCCTTAGTTATCTAACCAAGGATTCAAAGGCACAAATGTGCAAAAGCACGATTACTCGCTTTATTTCTTGTACTTCGTCTCCTAGAATGAAACGAGTACTTAAAATTTTTCGAGGAAATCATGAGCGATCACTTGAAAGGGAGATTCTCAAGAGTAGTTTGTAAAGAACACAGTTCCTTGATGTAGGTATCATAGGGAAAGGCCATACACACATGTAACTACACTTGTACACCAGAGTTGTGAACAACAATTTATTCATAAACTGAACACATTGTTTCCAAGTTTAACGAAAGAAACGAAAGCAACAGATACAAATTATTTAAAGCAGCAGCTTCTTCTAATCAGCCAAATGCTCATCCAAGAGTTGGATTTGCATTGAAAATCTTTGGGCATTTGTTCCTGAAATGGCTCGTCTCGCCACAGTTTTAGCAAGTACCAGACGAAAAACGAGCTTGAGTAAGGTTGACTTGGAGTTGGGTAGCAGCAAGGTTTATAGCAGCATTGTTTTGGATAGCAAAGTGGCATATGTTAATCAGATGTCCCCATCGTCCACAATAGGTACATTTGAAGCAGGGTAAAAGGTTTGAATGATGACGGTTGCATCGTTTGCACCATGGGGCAGCTCATAAGTACGGCTTCCTAGCTGGTGGCGCTGCCACTTGGCTAGGTCCCGCTTGATTAGGTGTAACTGCTGCGGGTTTCTTTGAAGCCTTACGCTTCCTTGATTTTGGTGCAGGCTTGACTTCTGCTTCCTTCGATGCTTCTTGAGTGGCTTCTTCCTGGAGATAGTACATGGAAGTAGCTAATTCAACAGTCTTCAGGACGACTTCGCCTATTCGCTAAGCGAATTTGGTAGTCTGCTCGGATATCTGGGCGTCATCGCGATGAAGAGACATTCTAGAAGAAAATGAAAGACATAGGAAGAAACAAGTGAAATGTTATCAGAAAATCAAAACAAAATGACAACGCATAGAATTTGCGATCATTTGTTTGTTACCTAAGGCAAACAAATGAGACGGTGACTAATCAAAGTAAACGGTCATATAATGTATCACTGAAGACATGCTCGCCTATAAGTGAACACTCACCCCAAGAGTTCCCAGGTAAGAGTGACTGGTCCGATTCTGCGGATTTGTACGAACACTCTAGCCTTAGACAGAAAACTTAGAGTACAGGCATTCACCCTTCCAGTTTGCACGTGTTCACATCAAAAGACCCAAACTTTGACGAGATTTGAAAACATTGAGGGTTCAAAACCTATTAATTAATCATCCTAGAACAGATGATTTTTTTCAAAGCGGTTTTGAAATTTGTGTTCCTGTTGTGGTTGTCGCCTAAGGATAGGTGACGGTATTGTTTTATGACTAAATGCAAGTAAACTCGTGTTAGGGTCCTAGGAAGGTTATAGACTAGGTCAAAGCATTACTAATAACCTAATTCCCTATAACCATGAGCTCTGATACCAACTTTTCTGTCACACCCCAACCACGTAAAACAACAAATCGTGGCAGAATCGTCGGGGAGTGTTGTAACAGAATCATTGTTTCATAACACATGGAAATTTGAAATTTTGTTTTATTGATTAAAAGAGTTACAATGTCTTAACAACCAAGAAACACAACATAATTAACTAGTCTTGCATCTTTTAATGTTACTAAGGCCCAAGTCTGCCTACATATATCTTGATCAATCCTATGCATCATTTCCTGAAACGCATGTGAAAATAGGTACGTCAGCATAAAAATTCCTGTGAGATACATAGGTTTTGTGAAAATAGGAATCATGACTTATAAGTTTAGAAAAAGTTGTTTAACAAAAGTCAGTCATGATCCTTGTAAAATGTTTTGTTTCTATAAATCATTTGAAAAGCGATGATAAAGTAGATGATATGTAAAAGAGTAATGTAAGGTTAAATGAATAACCAAGTAAAAATGTGTTTGTATAAAATGTGTTGTTTAGTAAAACAATTGTTTAGTGAAAATATGTCATTTGTGTAATATGTCAAATATTGAAATGGTTTAAATAACGCTATGATATGTAATACTATAAATGCACTTATATATAGGAAGTACCAGCGGCGTCTCCACCATACTTTTATCTTATTACACACACCTTGTTATTTAAATCACTTAAACAAAACCAACCACCAATGTAAAAATGTTTATGTATAGTCAAATGTCAAATGTGTGAAAACCATCAAATGTAAATCATGTAATGTGTAAACAAAAGTTATATATGGTAAGTAAAATGAGACTACTTAAACCGCAAGTAAAAATGTACAAAACAAAGTATTTGAATAAATCAAAAGTTATGCTTTGTAGAATAATGCATGCTTTACTGATACAACATCTATGCGGTTATGTTAAACACCTACATTCAAGCCTTGAGACAGAAGGATAACCTTAGAGTGAAGGTTATCAAAAAGAATGTTTTCGGATTCGGTCATTCCTTCCACCCAAACAAACCTAGGGTTTTAGGAACGAGATTTGTCAAGTCCTATGGTACCACTACCTACTACCGAGCGGCATGATCGGTGTTAATGAATTTAATTTAGTCCCGTTAAACAAACCAAATGATATACCAAATGTAAGCATTTTTTTATGAAAATAATGTACCTAGTATGCTAAGTGAACATACAAGGTAGAGATATAAAACAATGTGTCCATATGTTACGAGAACATATGCAACAGAGATGCAATGTAAAACAATCTACTAAGTATGCTAAGTTAACATACAAAGAAGAAAAGTCATGTAAAACAATGTGCTAGTATGCCAAGTAAACATACATAGCAGAAATGTAAGGTAAAAAAACGTACTAAGTATGATAAGTTAACATACAAAGCAGAAAATGTAATGTAAAACAATGTGCTAGTATGCCAAGTAAACATACATAGCAAAAGAAGATGTAATGTAAATCAATGTGCTAGCATGCTAAGTAAACATACATAGCAAAACATAATGAAATCATGTTCTAATAGTGTACTAATGAACATAGCAAGTATATGATATGAAAACATGGAAAACACGAAAGTAACAAGTAGGCATATGTGTTTCACCCCAAAACGTTTGAAAAACAGTAAAAGGGAGGGTCTATGTACTCACTTGAGGGTGCTTAGAAGTCTTGAACAACAACCAAGCAAAGCTAGAGGGATCACGGAAATCAACGGCACCCTATATAGATAACTACATAAATAACCGGACCTAAATCGGGAGATTAGATAGTATGAGGTTTCGTAAACCAAATGAATATTGGAACTCATATGATATGGTTTAACAAAGCCTACATACTAAAATGAAACCTAAGCTAAGTGCTTACGACCCGTTTAGGTAGCTTATGCTACATTAACGCGTCGTTCGCGTAAAACGCGTTCGGACCGCTTAACTAGTCCTATGACAAGTAAAATATGCCTTAACATGTCTAATATAGTTACCTAATCAGTTTAGATGTCGAAATTTTGGTTACATAAGCTTAAAATGAATTTGTGTGTAAAAAAGGGTATTTTGGTAATTTACCTAAGGCATATAAACTACCTATCATACAACCACTTAAACGACGTGACCATAAGGTATAACCTCGGAAGGTTATTCCCTATAGAACTATGGTCACCTAATGTGTTTGGTCGGATCCTAATGATCCACCAAACGGGTCGGGTTCGAAAGTATAAGCGATTGATTAGATCGCTTACCTTTACGACCCTAGACAAGCACAAATCTAAAAGTGACGAGCCAAACATGTTAAAACATGTTTAACGAGGTTTAAAACAGGGTTGGTATCAAAAGAAACGGTTTTGATACCTAAAAGTAGTTTGGTTACAAAATACGCAAGTGTAGGATCGTTGTTGGACCCAAACGAGTCGTTCAGAAGAGCTTGTAATCCGATTCAAAGGCGGAATCAGTGAAACGGACGTGGAAACAACTTGATACTATTAAATCTGTCACTTATATTGAATATAACATCAATTGCAACTAGAACAGATTTTGGCAGCACTTCGTTACAAATCCAGAAGCCGTGCCAATGAAAATGTCAAGTGCCCTATATATAGTGTTGGGATTCCGCTTGAAATGATCAAGGCGATTTCAAGCGGAATCAGATAGTTCTGATTTCGCTTGAAATGGTCTTGTGCAGTTTCAAGCGGAATCACCTCCTAAATCCTGAAAATTTGTTTCTCGAACCTCAGGCACTGAATATCCTATCCTATCTGATTACATGATACAAGACAAAGTTAATAGACGCAGTGCACTAACAGACTCCCCCTCGGATATTGACGAAGTCTTCAGTGTCTAGTTTACAATATGACACATCTTCAGTCTTGATCATTCTGCCTTCTCATCCAAATTGTAACATTGTAAGCATCCATCAATCCTTATATTCTTCCATCAGCTTCAGGCTCCCCCTTTCGTCAAGCTTCCGTGCTTTGCGATCGACACCTAGCTATCCATCTACAAGCTCCCTCTTGCTTCAAGCTTGTCTTCAGACTCCCCCTTAGACTCTGCTTTCGGGATCGTAATCTGGATTCTTTCCTGCAATCACTCATCCATTTATAAGTAACAGCATTTTGAATTTCAGCTATCCAGGAATTGTAACCTGGCTCATTCAATCTTTCTAAACCACTTCTCCTATCAACAATCTTTACACATTTAGCAATGTCAAGTATCCAAAATCCCTCACAATTCATCTTCCAAGTCCAAACTAATGACCTTGGAGATATCACAAACTGTTTTTGATTTTTTGTTAAAAATTTCAAGTTTCAAATTAATGAACTTGTTTTATTTTCAGAAACACAATCAACTTACTTAGATTTTGAAAATCAGCATTTTAGACATCGGTTGTCGAAAATAACGCAGAATAAAAAATCTTTTTGTATTTTCTGAAAATATAAAGCAGAAAAAAATATGTACAAACATATTTACAGACAATATTTTTGTTTGAGTATGCGTCAGAGGATCATATCAGTTTTTGACAAGTCACAAGTACCGTTGAGCTTAGTTACACATTAAGAATTAAACAATTCACTTAGATTGTCGATATACTGATCCACTTAAATTTTCACACAAATTTCAACCGATTCAAGATACGAATTAGGTGTATTAAGAACTTAAACTCATTTATGTGTCCCACCTCTTGAATATACTCCCGTATCCAGATCCCAATATTCAGTCTTACAGGTGAGTATACCTAGATGATATCTGTAAGGGGAATAAATTATGAAGAACCGTGAGAGCTCAGGTCAGAACTACCGTTCAGCAGAGAGATCAAGACTTGACTTTTGGTGTGTCCCCTTTAGAGGATCTTTTTTACAACAGCATTGATTATCAATTTTATTGTCTCATCATCTTGCTGAGGGCTGAGCTATATTTAAAGCAATGCGGAAAGTATTATTCGGAGACTAGGTCAGAACTTCCATTCAGCAGAAGTCCCGGAATAATACCCCAGATATCACTTAAGCATAAAGACCTAGTATCTCAGAAAGAGGAACCTTTCAAACGAGATTTCAGGGGTTACCTATATATCCAAGTAGTGTTCCCCACGAAATAAGCAAGTTTGAATTTAGGTTTATATCCCAAAAATTTTTACTAAATGTATAAAAATCTACCGACACATCCACGGTGAGACCGTTTAACACATTTTGACTTTCCAATTCTTTAGCGTACTGTAACTGTCTACTGATGTACTATCATTTTCTCTTTTTACGCAAAAACTCAATTTTTGAATTTTATCATGTTTTTGGCTTTTTCAAATTTTCTAATGTTTTTGGATTTTCTGACAATTTTTCTCCCCCTAAAATGCAAAACCATTTAAAGAAAATTTGACAACCAATACTGATAGCTTTGTCTCGCCATCCATTTTCTGCTAAAAGTGTACTGAATTGCAGGAAAACTAACATACCCCCATGATTTACAACCCATTGATTTTCGACAGTTTGAAAACCGTTTTTTAATCTTGTGAAATTAATCATGTTTGTTCAGCCGTGAGGGTTTCGGCGTATTCAATCAACATATTTTTGTAATTTTCTATTTTTGACAAAAATTAAAAACAAACATATTTTTTGTTTTTCAAATTTTTCAATTTTTAGGGTTTTTGAAATATTGTTTATTTATGTACAGAAAACAAACAAACTTCCTGTTTTAACCAACACAAGATTCAGCAGCCTCCTCTCCTCGTTGTTTCAGGCTGCTCCAACTTCCAGTTTCACAATCTTCGGATCTGTTGAGCACCTGCACATTCAGACTACTTGATTACTTAAACAATTTAGCCCAGGTCTGTTTGACCTTAGGCATTTCAACACAATGTGTATCATGTAGTTTCGGAAAATCTTTTTCATCAAAGACTTTTTCATCTTTGACTTTAACTGTCTCATCTTTTACCAAAGTCACTTGTTTCTTAATAGACCATGTTTGACCTTTCGGCGCACCTCTTTTATAAAAATGAGACTCTTTTTGAACATTTTGTTTTTGAACACCTTTTGGTTTCCAAAACTCTTGTGGTTTTGTCATATCAACAGATGTTTTCCAACGTTGTGTTGTTCTAAATCTGGGTGTGTGAGAATTCCAGGTCTGTCTAGAATCGAACCTGTTTGGGTTTGATTTCCAGTTTTGATTCGAAGCAAAGTTGTTTATATTATACCTCCAAGTTTGTTTGGAATCAAATGTGGTTGACCTTTGTTTCACATTCTCAGATTTCTGTTTCTCAATATCTTTAGACTCCTTTTTGTCAGCATCCACAGGTTTCGGATTTGGACACTTTCGTGCAAGATGTCCTATCTGATCACACTTGAAGCATGTTTTCCTGGACACATCTTTCACCTGTGGTTGTTGCTTTTCCTTTTGAGCACAAAACTCTTCATTAGACTGTTGTCTAAATTTGAGTTTTTCCTCTTCTTCAAAACTTTTTCCTTGAACAAAACTCATTTTTGTCTTTAAATTTGGAGTTTCATTTCTTTTCCAACTTTGTTTCTTTTTATAACCCAACCCAGGCTTCATGTTTTTCTTTTTGTAACCAGGTTTGTTATAAAAAGTTTTGTGACCTTTTCCAGCAAACTTTGAAATTTCAGATTTCTCTATCTCAACCTTTTCTGAAATCAAATTCTGAATCGGGAATACAACATCTAAGAACAATTTGTCCGATCCAATCATGGTATAAACCAATCCTTTTGAATCATCATTCATATTTTTCTTGGATTTTGTGTTTTTCAGATATTCATCATGAAAATTACCTTCATTTTCATCTTGTGATTCAGATTTACCTGTATCAACTGACTCTTCGTTCAACACACTTTCAACAACTTTACCTACCACCTCTGAATCATGAGTATCATCAGATTTGGAATAGGTTACATCAATGTTGTCTGGCAATTGATCAACCAGGTTGAAAGCTTTTTCGACCTTTTCCTCATCATAAAATGCAAACTTTTCCGGTGGTGGAACTTGATGAAACTCTGAGCCAATGCCTTTCTTGATTTGCTCAGAATCCTTCCATCCGGTTTTATGTTGAAAATACGTTCAAGCACATATGATGACACATGATAACTTTTTAACTTGTTGTTATCCTGTTCTAAATCAGCAATTTGTCGCTTTAGCTTAGCAACATCCTCAATATAGGAATTAACAACATCTTGTTTTATGGAATACATTCGTTTAAGTTCTTTAGTTGTTTCAGAAAGATAATTCATTCTTGATTGAGCATATTTCATTTCATCTTTCACTTTTTCGTATGACTCTTTCGTAATATGATATGCTAATTTCATTGAGTCATATTCTTTCTTCATTTCTTGACAAGCAATTTCTTTTTGTGTACATTCTTCTGTCATTTTAGAAACATTTTCTTTCAAAACTTCATTTTCTGTTTCTAACTTTTTACATTTTTCTGAAAGTTTTTCATCATTTTCTTTTAAAACTTTTTCATTTTCTAGCATTTCTTTGCATTTTTCTTTAAAAATGTTTTCAATTTTAGTGAATTCAAGATCTCTTGTTCTGAATTGCTCATCTTTTTCAGTACAAGCTCTACACGGTTCCATGCATTTCTTGCATTGATCAATCGGTTTTAAGATTTCAGAATCAGAATGTACCTCAGTGATTGGCACTTCGGTGTTTGATGCAGTTGCCTCAGTTTGCTTCTGATCAGCATCATCTTGCTTTTCTTCAACACCGACTTCATCACCAACATTACCAGCTTCCAAATTTTCATTCTTTACTTCTTCTTCTTCTTCTTCTTCTTCTTCTTCTTTCTTCACATCTTCTCCAATTTGCTGTTCTTCAGTAACAACTTTCTCAACTTCTTCATTCACAACAACTTTTTCTTCAATCTTTTCTGTCTCACCAACATTCAAAACTTCCTCTTTCACAACTTCAACTTCAACCACTTCAGCTTTAACCTCTTCAGCAGTTTTCTTCAGATTGTTCACCATTTCTTCAACACTCTTTTTCATTCTCTCTTCATCCCTTTTCTCAGACACGATGTCATGGCATATCTGATCTCCTTTTCATGCCTTTTAGCATATGTGTCATCTTTCATCACATTTCTATAATATTCGGCTCTCAAAGGAATTATGAGAAGAACATCGTCAAAAATTATGTCTTTCTTTGGAACAACTGGTTCACCTTCTCTGTTGAAATAACACTCTCTCTTTTTATCCCATCTTCTGTTGCTCACTGCACTCTCATACTCTTCTTGCATGTCATCCATTCTGTTTAAAACAACGTTTCTCTCTCAATAAGTTTTCTCCCTCAAAATCTCTTCTCGAGTCTTCTCTTTGATCTCAGCAACAACATTTTCTTCTTTGTTTTCATCTGTGTCATTTTCTTTGTTATCTTTTTTAATCTCAGCAACTAACACAAACTGTCTTTTCTCTGTTACAGATCTTCCATGAGCTGTCTTACGAATATTTTCCAAGCGATCTTCTTCTAGACAAACTGTGCTCCAGTCAAAACCTTCATCATCTTGGATTACAAAATAAGCCCTTGATTTGGGTTTATCCTCAATCATCTTTGGCTCTTCTCTGCTTCGATGGTAGATCGCCTTTCGGTAATAATCATCATTGAACGGATGTTCATTTCCACCTACTACAGAATTTGTGCATTCTCTCTTAAAATGACCTTTCTGCTTACATTTGAAGCAGGTCACTTTGGATTTATCGAATCCAAGCTTTGTTGATGCACCTCCAAGAGATTGTTTCCCAGTAATCTCCATATACCTCTGCGCGCTACGGATGCAACTTGCTAAGCACCAACGGATGTCAATGAGCTCCATCTCTTCCGGATCAATCTGGTCGTAGTCTTCTTTGGTCAATTCGGAGTTTCCAATTTTTCCAGCTACAAGACCTTCATACGATTCCAGAACAGATGCAAGGAAACTCATTTGCTGCTTAGCTGCATTGATGCTCATTGCAGGAGAATTCTTCAACTTAAGAGCAATGTTGCAAAGTATCTCCTATGCTTCTTCAGAACTGGCTTTTGAAGCCGATGAATGATAACCCGGATCATAATTTGATGAACTCTTTTGTGTCTCTTGTGTCCTCTCACCACTGAATGCTGTCTTTGGTGAACTGACAATTTTCTCTGAAGGTAAACTTCCTTTGTAGTACAAGCCAACATTCTGTTGATGTGAAGAACTGCTCATCTTGTTCTGTTTCTGCAATTCAAGCTCATGAGTTTCAATTTTTTCAAACAATTTATCAAGAGAAATTGTTTCGTACAAAGCATCATTTTTCAAAATAAAAACAAACGTTTGCCACTGATCAGCTCGTGGTAACGCTTCAATCACTTTGTCTATAAGTTCCTCTCTTGTTTTCATGATTTCAAAACGTTCAAGTTCAATTTTAAGATGACAGAACCTCTCAATCATTTGTCTCACAGTCTCTCCTTTTAAACTATCAAATAGATCGAATTCTTTTTTTAATAAAGCAATTTTGTTCTTTTTAATTTGTTTACCCCCCTCAGCTTTAACACGTAAAGGTTCCCAAACAGATTTTGACGACCCATCATGGTTAAGCAATGCAAAAATATCATTTCTGATTGCCGACTAGATCAAAGCAATCGTTATCTGTTCGGCAGCAAATTCAGATTTATCTTCTTTGGATAATTTCTTGAATGGAAGTTCTTCGCCTTTATCATCTTTTGGTCTCTCATATCCAAACTCTAAACAGAACCAGCTTTCATGCGCATATGCTTTTGCCCAGTTAAGAAACCGTTCTTTCCACCACGTATAATCCTCAATGCTTTCCAGAGTTGGTGGCTTTGAGTGTGTTCCGTAGAAATTATCATGCTTGATGTTCTCATTGATCGCTTTTGTGATGGTTTTTGGGGTAACAGTTGTAATCTCGGAAGATTCAGATGTGAACGCATTGAAAAACGTATTGTAGAATTCTTCAGCCATGGTTTGATCTTTGAATAACCTGAACAGAATCAATCAAACAAACAATATTAGTACAAACAATAACAAATATCTTGAAATAAACTGACACTCGGTTGACGTGAAATGATCTCGACACGAAAAAAATCCTTTTTCAAGAAGAATAAGAAATTCGAGCGAAATCACAAGTTGACACTTTGAAGCGAAATCATTTGTCTAACACTTCAAGCGAAATCAGTAAGACAATATCTTCAAGCGAAATTAGCTTTGATAACAATTCAAGCGAAATCAGATATCTACTTCAAGCGGAATCACTTTGACTCACACTTCGAGCGGAATCAAGTAATTTTTCAGGTGGAATCACTATTTCGAGAGGAATCAGACCCAAATTCCAAGCAGAATCAACATTTCTAGTGAAACCATGTTAATTTTTCGAGCGGAATCTGGTTCCTGTCCAGCTTTTGTCATTTTTAAGCTGTATTTTGGACTCAAACTTTCAAGGCTTTGTTATTATACTGTTTTGCATGTTCGGTGAAAAACTCAGACCATTTTGACAGTAGAAACTTGTTCAGATTGAATAAGAAGATGTAGAAATCAGAAAATAGATGATATCAAGCTAAACTCTTCTTCCTGAGCTTTGATACCACTTGTAGGATCGTCGTTGGACCCAAACGAGTCGTTCAGAAGAGCTTGTAATCCGATTCAAAGGCGGAATCAGTGAAACGGACGTGGAAACAACTTGATACTATTAAATATGTCACTTATATTGAATATAACATCAATTACAACCTGAACAGATTTTGGCAGCACTTCATTACAAATCCAGAAGTCGTGCCAATGAAAATGTCAAGTGCCCTATATATAGTGTTGGGATTCCGCTCGAAATGATCAAGGCGATTTCAAGCGGAATTAGATAGTTCTGATTTCGTTTGAAATAGTCTTGTGCAGTTTCAAGCGGAATCACCTCCTAAATCCTGAAAATCTGTTTCTCAAACATCAGGCACTGAATATCCTATCCTATCTGATTACATGATACAAGACGAAGTCAATAGACGTAGTGCACTAACAGCAAGAATACACATTTTGTCTGAAACTACGACTCGTCATTGAGCCTAGATAACATGGTAATCAGTAGGTATAGTCACTAGGGACTATGACCATCGTGATTACGCTCACGTTATGAAGTTCAAACGAACTTCGCATTGACCATAAACTGGTCAATACAGAAAGTCAAACAAAGTTTGACTTTAACGCTAAAACGAATGAAAAGAACAAATGAATACTTACAAAGGGTCCCCGCAAGTTTGATTTTCCAAGTATTTCTCAAGTATGAAGTGTTTCACACTTCAACTTAGAGAAAATCTCAGAAATCAAGTGGGTTGCAACAAAAGGGGGAGGGGGTATTTATAGGAAAAGGAACACCGTTAGGATCGTTCATCGAATAATGTGCCTCGATCTCAACCGTACATGTGTCCCCTTGTTTTGTGAAACCTTGGGTACCCCTAGAATGGCCCATAGTATCTAATAAACCATTTACACATCTGGCAGTCTCACACGGGCCGCATAAGGTTTAATGGGGGCTTACGCGGGCCACCTGAGTCTTCTGATCAGCAAACAACTTTCAGAAATGATAGTTTCAGTCCCTGTTGTGTTTTAAGCTCCATTCCGAGATGTTTAGGGCCCGTTAAGCCAAACTTAAGGCCCTAAAATGATTCCTAAACATTGTGGACATGAAACATGATCAAAAATATGCCGTATCGCGGTTCGTTTGGTCGTACGATCGCGATATTCACTTAATTATGACGAAATGCGCACAAGCGCGAAAAACGATCCAAATTGCGCGACGAATGGATTTTTCTTATGCCAAACACTAAAATAAAATATTTTAATGCTTACATAAATTTATGGATGTCCGGATGTATTCAGAACGTAAGTTATGCGCGAAAATGCAAACTTATGCACTTTTTGACGCTTTTAGTCCCTGAATGAGCATAAAGTTTATTTTAGCACACTGAACCCCTCAAAGCCTATTTCTAAGCTATGTAAAGGATATTTAGGGTGTGTTTAACTTATGATCAAGTTCTGGAAAGTTCGTTATAGTTTGAATCGGCATACTTTCACAGTTTGTCGAGTTCAGTCCCTGTAAGCGAATTGAGTTGATTTTGCCATACCAAAACCTTCAAAACTTATTTCTAAGTTATGTGAGGGTTATTTAAGGTATGTTAAGCATATGTTGTTGTTCCAGTGTGTTTGTTGCATTAAACTGGTTATATTTACGCATCAGGGCGTGTATAACCTTCCAGAAAGCGATTTGGAGCTCGAAATCGAACAAGAGTTGATATGTGCAAATGATACACATATTTATACAAATCCCAAGTATGAAATACAATATTTCATTGGTTCAGTATTTGTTTGATGGCCGTGGAGGCACTGGTGTCACATATCCCATGGATCCTTTCCCACTCCCACACATTGACTCCATGGTGGATGCAACGACTAGTCATGAATTGCTCACTTTTATGAATGCTTCATCTGGATTTCAACAAATACAAATGGAACCATCTGACCAAGAGGATACCACATTCATGACCCCTACTGGTATCTATTGTTATATGGCTATACCCTTTGGACTAAGGAATGCAGTTGCAACATATCAAAGATTGGTTAACATAATTCTCAAAGGCCAACTTGGTGATACCATGGAGGTCTACATAGATGACATGGTAGTCAAATCCAAGAAGGCTGAGGATCATCTGATGGATCTAGAAGTTGCATTCAACAAACCTGATCCGTACAACATGAAGCTAAATCCTTCGAAGTGCCACCTTGGTATTAAAGCTCGAAAATTCCTTGGATACATGGTGACCAAGAAAGGAATAGAAGCCATTCCTGAGCAGATAAAGGCCTTTATAAACTTGAAATCCCCGACAAGTGCAAAGGATGTCCAAAATCTAACAGGAAGGATCGCAGCTTTAAACAAGTTCATCCTAAAGTGTTTAGAAAAGTGCAAGGATTTATATGACAACTTAAGAAAGAATAAGAAGTTTGAATGGACCTCCTATTGCAACCCCCGATCCCTTATCTGTCCCGGGAACGGGCGAACGTGAACTCAGAATTTCGGTGGTATCAGCTTGTTAATTTGGCAGCGGAAATTACATCAGGACCGTAGTTAGGAAATGTTTATCAGAGTAAAACCACCATATTTAATATTAATAATCACATGGGCAAAACCCAGGTTTCTTATTATAATACGTTTATAAGGATAAACCCTATTTTATTTAATTTAAAACATCGTCTTTTTAAGTAACATTTATAGCCACATTTTTCCCAAGCCTTCAGTGCTCTCCAGCTGGCTTTTTACTAATTGGCTGTCATATTGTGTTACCTGAAACGCGTTTTAAAAACATTTGTCAGTGGGAAATACTAGTGAGTGAATCCCAATTTAATCAAGTTTAAATAAAAAGTCACAGTGTACAGTATTGAGAGCGATCACATTGTTTATTTCTACACAATTACTCCATTAGTACTGTCAATCCTGACTTGTGGGTCATATTACCCATTGTCATCCCGACTTACTACTCACAGTGTAGTAAATTTTGTATACAAAACCCCAACATACCGGCAGTAATTGAAGAACTACAAAGACTCAATCACCGCTTAATCACATTATAAAACATTTAAGGTTTTGTAAAGTATTCCAAAAAGATTATCAAAAAGAGGATAAACTCACATTGCTATCTTAGACTTCGCGTAAGGGTTTCCTGGATATAATCTATAATTTATACAAATATACATTGGTTAGTATCATAACCCTTTGAAAATATTAATGATACCCTCCCTGAGACGGCATTCCAACAACTACGTCGGGCAGAACCACGACAGTTTTTACGGAACCCTAAATCAATCGGGCAGCGTATCTATTGCAAAACCGGGGTTATAATACTTACTACGGAGCAGAACCTCGCTAATTAGGGGGTATAATACCCGAGTATAATAAGCCTACTATCATAAATTGAGAGAAAGATTTTAAAATTGAACGAACAAACTGAAGATCCGATGCCATCTATTTATAGTTGCTGATTCTGACTTTGTCGCGGCCCGCGTAAACGTAAGCTAAGTCTTACGCGGCCCGCGTCAACCCTGGGTCAACGAGTAGCTTAGCTGGGTCAGCATGTAGGTCCGCCGGGTGTTAGGCCACATGGCCTCACCGGGCTGCGCCACATCTTGGTCTCACACGGCCCGCGTAAGTGTTAAGGTTGGCTTACGCGGCCCGCCTTAACTTAAGATTCACCGAATTCAGCTTTGAGCCTTGATACCGCCCGCGTAAGGTTGAGGTGGGATCCTACGCGGCCCGCCTCAACTTAATATTCAAGTTTTAAATTTTATTTTTAATACTATACTGTATTTCGGGCTCGATTTTTACATACAGGGTGTATTTAATATACTAGGGTATCGGTTTTACTAAGGGTTGTTACACCGAGAAGCATGAAGATGCACTTAAAGCTCTTAAGGATTACCTATCCTCAGCACCACCATTGAGAAACCAGTGGATACCTAGTCATCTCAGGTAATGCGGTAAGTATTTTATTAGTTAAGGATCACAAAGGCCAATAACACCCTGTCTATTATGTAAGTAAGAGCCTTCTTGATGCTGAAGCCAGGTATTCTCATTTAAAAAAAATAATTCTCGCATTAATTATGGCTTCAACTAAACTAAGAAATTATTTTGAAACTCATACTATTTTTGTAAAAACTAACTTTCCAATTAAGAATTTTCTTAGAAAACTAGAAATTTCAGGTAGGATGGAAAAATGGGCAGTAAAACTTAGTGTCTATGACATAAGATATGAGCCCAGGACCACCATCAAAATCACAAGAACTTGCTGACTTTGTGGCAGATTTTAGTAGTGACTTGCAAAAAGAAGCTGAATTGGAGGTTCAACAACTTGAAGAAACCAAGGATCCTTGGGTACTCTTCACTGAGCGAGCCTCAAATGTTAAAGGAACTAGATTAGGCATACTACTAAAATCACCACTATAGCATGTGAATTTAAAGCCACTAATAAGGAGGCAGAACATGAATCATTAATAGCAGGTTTGCAATTAGCCAGACAAATGAGGATCAAGTATCTTCAGATTATATAGATTCATTGCTGATTACTAACAACTTTAAAGGTTCATATGTTGTAATAGGTGAAAAATCAATCAAATACTTAGAAATAGTAAAAGAACTTGCAAAATCTTTCATTCCTTTAGCATAATACAGGTACCTAGAGAAGTGAACGTAGGGGTAGATGCTTTAGCAAATTTAGGATCAGCCCTAAAAATCCCAGAAGATATACAGATACCTATCATTCGCATTCTCTTTCCTGCAATTGAGGAACATGATGTAATGGAGGTGGTAAAGGATCCTACAATAGCATCCAAAGATCCGCAATTGGATTCTGGGTCATGGATCCTCCCAATCATGAAATTCATTCAAAATGGAGAAATCCCTACATGAGAGAATCCTAGAGCCTTCAGAGACAAGGTATCTCAATTATTATATGACACTCTATATAAAAAGTCTCTTGCAGGTCCCTATTTATGATGCATCGAGGATCCTGAAATTCAAGGAACTATGATGTTTATCAATGGCACAACAATATCCTACACCAGCCAACGGAGCCTCTATATCATATTATATCTTCTTGGCCATTTATGAAATGGGGGATGGATATAGTGGGCAAGTTAACAAAGGCATTAAGTGGAAAAGTTTTCATGCTTACTATGACTGACTACTTCTCCAAGTGGATCGAGGCATAAGCATTCGTTCAAGTTAGGGAAAAGGAAGTTATATTGAAGTTATATCCTTTATTAAAAGAAACATTATTACTAGATTCGGCATTCCCTCTGAAATTATATTTGGTAATGGATCCCAGTTTATTGGGAAAAGAACAACTAATTTTGTAACAGTTGGGGGATCAAGATGATTACTTCTACATCAGTTCATCCACAAGCTAATGGCCAAGTAGAATCAAGTAACAAGATTAATATAAACAACTTGAAGAAGAAGCTAGGATCCAAAACAGGGAAGTGGGCTAAAGAGCTACCATGTGTCCTTTGGGTTGATATAATAACTCCAAAGAATGCCACAGGCCAAACGCCATTCTCTTTAGCCATTGAAACTAAAGAGGTAATCCCTACAGAAATGGTGGTTCCTGTAGACAGAACGCGCATTCGTGATCCTTAGTCAAATAGTGAACATCTGACCTAGGATCTAGATACTGTTGATGATCTTGGAGACCTAGCAAGGATAAGAATGGACAACTATCAACAAAGGATGGCTGGGGCATACAATAAGAATGTCAGACTCAGAAGATTTCAAGTTTCAGACCTGGCATTAAGAAAAGCGTTCCAGAATACTACTAACTCGGCTGATGGTAAGTTAGCAACTAAATGGGAAGGCCCCTACTTGATAGAATCGGAAGTTGGAAAGGAGGCATAACGTTTGTTAACCATGGAAGGTGATCTATTACCAAGAGCTTGGAATTCCATCCATATTAAAAAATATTTTATGTAACGGGGATCAAGGATCCTTAAAGGATCACATATCCTAATATCGGTAACTTTAACTTTATTGTTTGCTTTATTTCATACTTAATTTATTTACTATTTAAAAGGCTGTTAATATATATAACATGTACTTTCACCAAATATCAAGTTTAACAGAAATCTTGGGCTCTATTCGGATAGACAAAGGTTTAAAGGGTTGGCCCAACCTCTACCACATTTAAGGTATCAAATACCTTCTAAGATTTAAAGATTTCACCTTTCACACGAATTAGGTTTTAATACCCCGCCAGTAACACATGTTATCCAAGTATGGTTCAAGGCAATGGGACTAGTACACGCTTAGTGGCTGACAATTTCATCGTTGTTGGCCATATGTTAGATCCTAAGTATATTGATAGACATACCATACATCCGTCATCCTAAGGTTTCTAACATTTTCATGTTAGCTAAGGTTTTGGCATTTTCATGTCACTTAAGTTGGGCTTGTCCCTAGTATCTTTGGGCTTGTCCCGAGTATTTTTGGGCTTGTCCCCAGTTTCTTTGGCTTGTCCCTAGTTATTATGGGCTTGTCCCTAGATTGTTTGGCTTAGTCCCAAGTTGTTCTTAACAGGTTTACGAGAATGTTGAAGATTCATAAATCTTTCTAAGAAGGATTAAGGACCCTAGAAGTTTGTATGGCTAATCTATCAAGATTATGGTAATGATCTAAGATATTTATTCCTAACTTAGAATCTATGGTATGTCATACCTTTGCCTTATTTCTTTTATTGGTTAATTTCATTCTAAGTTTTTTTATGATCAAGAATCGATGATTCTCACACATATACACAATATAATATCTGCAATTGCCATACATGTTTTTTAATAACGTATATACTAATGAAACTAGAAAAGAGCAAACATAAGATATAGTTAAAAGCTTAAAGTTTATTAAATACCACTAAGATTACCAAAATTATCAACATGGGCTTCACCAGCAAAATGTGGCCCATCCACCCAGGTTGAAGTAGGGTGTTATCAGTTGCTAATGTTTTGCAAGAAAAGTAAAGAAAGAAGGGTGATAAAGGCTTCATCCGCCACAAACAGGAGGACCCATCCACCTTTCTCACCCTCTAGATTGTCTGATGGATCAGCGATCCTTAAACCTAGCAACTATTGTCTTAAGTTATTACAAACCAAATTTTCCAATGGAAAACACCATCAACAAAAAACAATAAAAAGTGGGCTAAGGCCTAGGCATAATTATCCTTCAGTGCCCACTGTTGCAGCCTCAACTGCTGCTTCACCACCAGCTCCACCAGCAACCTCCTTAGCTTCACTCGTCCCTTCCTTAACTGTCTGCTTCACCACCGGCTCTGGCTCTTCTTCTCCGCCCAACTTCACCAGGGTCTGCTTCCAGGAAGCCAAATCCCAAGCGGACCTATGGAAGTCAGGATCAATGGCTTCCTGAGCCATTTTGATCCTAGCCTGCAGCACAGTTCGGGTAGTACAGAATTTAGCCTCATCTGGTTCCACCATGACAGCCTCCTGAAGACCCACCTCTGTGAAAAGTAGTTGCTCCTCCAAGCCCTTCTCGTCCTTCTCCAGCTTCAAAATGGCTTTGTCCTTTATAGCGGTGATGGATTGCATGCTAGCCAGGTTCTCTTCCATCTCGGCCATGCTCCTCTCATAGTGGGCCTTCACACGATCGAAGCTCTACATATAACAGCAAAAAAAGTCAGGATACAAGATCCTTGAAAAAACCGACAAAATCACAAGTTCAGGATAAAGGATCCTTACCTCAGTCATGGACTCATGGAGCTGCCTCTATGCCTCAAAAGCATAAACTTCAAGCTCCGCAAGTTTCTTTCTTTTTGAGCCAGCCTTTGGTCTGGTGGTCACTGCCCTTGGCTCAGGGACGCTCGGGCCCTTAGAAGGCACCTTCTTGGCAGACCTATGAGAACGGATGCTGTCAATATCATGAAGACTGGACTTGGTTGCTGACTTGTTAGCAGAATTCTGAGTACCTATCCCAAAAAAACAAACAGATAAGTGTTTCGATTTTTACATTTTACTAAATTTAAACAACAATCTATACACTTACTTACTTAACATATTATAGAACAATGAAGCGTTTTCTTCTGAATCCTTGATTCTCAACTTGAAGGTCCTTACTTGTGGATCGAGAGCCAGGAAAGCTTCAACTCTATATTATGTTCCAGGGAGTTTAGCGAAACGAGCAAAGTTTGTCACTACATGCAAATATCTAAGGATCCTAAAGCCTACCCTTCAAGATCCACTTTTTGGGTAAAGAATCCCCATTGGGGATTGAATCTTATTTCTCACAAAGAAGAATTGATTCTTCCAAGTAGAGTCATTTTGGGTAGTTTTCAGGACTGGTAGTGGCTGATGGGGTTTTGCATTGAACAAGAAGCAACTAGAACCAAGGTAACCAGAGAATAAAGATATGAAAGCTCCAAGAAGCCAAACTCAAGATCTTCATTTTTCAGGATCTCTTCGATAGTGAAGAGCACCCTCCATAGCATTGGCAGGGCCTCACTATAGTTGATACCAGTCAAGTAAGGTCAGGGAAGGGGTAAGAAAAGCCCAGGATAAAGGGAAGAGCACGAAAACAAAACCACACCAGAGAAATCACATTGCTGCGAGCTAAGGGGGTCAAATGGCCGGAAAACAGTTTCTGGAGGAAAACAAGAAGCAAGGTTTTCGATTTCAGGATCAGTAATTTACATATCTTCGACGAAGGATTTATCAAGGGATTTTGAGACCTGAGTTCATTATCCTTGTCCGCACTGACACCCAGAGAGGATCTCGTGCCCATCTTCACCATGAATGAGGAAAGAAAAAGACGAAGAATTTGGTGAAGAAGTAAGAGAGAAAGAGAGAGAATAATACCTGATTAAGGGTCTCTTGAATGAAGATATACAAAGGGATTTTCTGATCTTTAAAGAAAATAAAGACTCATCTTTAACCCTAGAATCTGTAATGATGGTTATAGCTAGCCCAAGTCCTATCCGTCAGAGTGCAACGACTAGTTTGAATTTTATGGCAATATGACATTTGTGATCATTTATCACAACCTCCATATTCGGGGCAATTGTTAGGGACTAGAATTTTATTATGATGGATCCCATATTCTGAGGTGTCGCCTGGATAACTTATCCTTAACGGGCAGTGCAGGGTCTCGGAGGATCAAGGATCCTTAAGAATTATTATGGTTTCAAACAATTGTTCTCGATATTTTCTAATGTTTATATGCAGGATGGCGATGTGGTGGACCAAGTCTAAGCTGGAATATCGGTGAGAGGTTACTGGGAAACAGCACGTGACTATTTTCCAACGGTTGTGAACGAGAACGTAGGTCAAGCAATTATTTCAGATTTAGTTGTTATAGTTATTCAAAAGGGGTTGATCAAGTGTTATTAGCTAACAACACACATTCGCTTACACAAACATTAAGAAGAGAGCTCACACTCAAACACTCTTAGTGATTATACATTCATTGTACAACACTTGATCAACATCCGAAGTTGTATTCGTATTTATTGGTTAATATAGTTGGTGGTTGATAGTTTTCACCACCCGAGGTTTTTGTGCAGGCGATCTACTAGTGATCAAGGGCTTTTCCTCATATAAATCATCGTGCACTATTTACATCTCTCGTTCATTTTTTTTCATTCAATCAAGCACTCTACCTCACAAACAAATTTGGTTACATTATCCTTAAACAGATTTTTGATCAAAATAATTTGGCGCCCACCGTGGGGCAAGTGGTGCTTCAATTCGAAAGTTTTCTATCAATTTCAGCCTATTTTCATCAATACCATAACACTATGGCCTTTCAAGGAAAGTGGGTTTCAACTGCCATGCCAACGACCACCTTGTCACAAAGCTCTATGCCATTACCTCCAATTCCCCCACAATTCCCGAAGAATAATGAAACTACTCAGAAAAAAGACAACTTCGGTTTTCCAAGGATCCATGCCTTCTGCTACTTCCTCTTCTATAAATACTGATAATGATATTTATGTTTTGTATTCGCAGATGAGAAGCTATACGGAGTAGCAGAACAAGACTAATTGAAGCTGACAGAGGATCAGTCTCCATTGATGCCTAGGGTGTTAGATCTTGACAATCCGGCATCAACAGCTCAACAATCCAAATAATCCTACTCTCAACCACAAGGATCCTTTATCCTCAACAAGGATCCGTGGGAATGTCTCAGCCTCAAAGATCCTCCTTCCACACCGAAGGATACATGGAAATGTTTCAGCCTCAAGGATCCTACTTCAATCAATAAGGATTCTTAACTCGACTTCAACGATTCATGGATTATCCAAAAAGATCTTTAACACAGACCTTTCCTGGGTCTAATGTCTTTTAGGATCAAGGATCCTTAGGGAGACAACCAATAAGAGCTTCTGAAGCCCATAAAGGATTTCATCCCAGTGCAGACTATTGCTTCTTTTGGCCCTAATCTAACGGTAGAGATGCTTATATGTAGGATAGCAATGTGGTGGACCAAGTCTGAGCTGGAATATCAGTGATAGGTTATAGGGAGCTAGCACGTGACTATTTTCCAACGGTTGTGAACGAGGACGTGGGTCAAGCAATTATTTCGGATTAGTTGTTATAGTTATTCAAAAAGGGTTGATCAAGTGTTATTAGCTAACAACACACATCCGCATACACACACATCAAGTAGAGAGCTCACATTCAAACAGACTTAGAGATTATACATTCATTGTACAACACTTAATCAACATCCGAAGTTGTATTCGTATTTATTGGCTAATGTAGTTGGTGGTTGACAGTTTTCACCACCCGAGGTTTTTATGCCGGTGATCAACTAGTGATCAAGGGCTTTTCCTCGTGTAAATCATCGTGCACTATTTACATTTCTGGTTCATTTTTTTTTGTTTCATTTAATCAAGCACTCTACCTCACAAACAAATTTCGTTGCATTATCCTTAAACAAATTTTTGACCAAAACAATTTGGCGCCTACCGTGGGGCAAGTGGTGCTTTAATTCCAAATTTTTCTATCAATTTCAGCATATTTTCATCTATACCATAACACTATGGCCTCTCAAGGAAAGTTTGTTTCAACTGCCATGCCAACGACCACCTTATCATAAAGGTCCATGCCATTACCTCCTATTCCCCCCACAATTCAAGAAGAATAATGAAACTGCTCAGAAAAAAAAAAAGAAAACTTCTATTTTCCAAGGATCCAAGCCTTCTGCTACATCCTCCTCTATAAATACTGACAATGGTATTTATGTATTGTATTCTTAGATGAAAAGATATATGGAGCAGCAGAACAAGACTAATTAAATGATCATGCATGAGATCGAAGACATCAAGAAGCAAAAGAAGTCGGCAGAGGATCAATCTCCATTGATGCCTTGGGTGTTAGATTTTGTCCCTCAGGCATCAACAGCTACAGTCCAAAGGATCATATTCTCAACCGTAAGGATCCTTTATCCTTCAACAAGGATCCGTGGGAATGTCTCAACCTCAAGGATCCTCCCTCTGCACCGAAGGATACATGGAACCCTCAATATGGATTCTCAACTCAACTTCAAGGATCCATGGATTATCCAACAAGATCTTTAACACGGACCTTTCCTAGATCTAATGTCTTTCAGGATCAAGGATCCTTAGGGAGACACCCAATAAGAGCTTCTGAAGTCCTCGAAGGATTTCATTCCTGTGCAGACTATTGCTTCTTCTAGCCTGACTATAATGGAAGAGATGTTTATCTGTAGGATAGCAACGTGTTGGACCAAGTCTAAGCTAGAATATCGGTGATAGGTTACATGGAGCTAGCACGTGACTATTTTCCAACGGTTGTGAATGAGAACATGGGTCAAGCAATTATTTCGGATGTAGTTGTTATAGTTATTCAAAAAGGGTTGATCAAGTGTTATTAGCTAACAACACACATCAAGCAGAGAGCTCACATTTAAACATTTTTAGCGATTATACATTCATTGTACAACACTTGATCAACATCTGAAGTTGTATTCGTTTTTATTGGTTAATATAGTTGGTGGTTGATAGTTTTCACCACCCAAGGTTTTTATGTCGGCGATCTACTAGTGATTAGGGGCTTTTCTTCATATAAATCATTGTGTACTATTTACATTTCTCACTCATTTTTTTTTTGTTTCATTCAATCAAACACTCTACCTCACAAACAAATTTGGTTGCATTATCCTTAAACATATTTTTGACCAAAACACAGTTGAGGGGATCTTCATAAGAGCCCTCTATTTAATTTGACTTAGAACTACAAATTAATGTTTAAATAATAACCTAGGGTTTCTACATTCTGATTTTGACAAATAAACCTAATTAGATGTGGTTTATTTCAATTACAGATTCAGACATGTTTGATTAACAAAACCCATCTCAAAAATTATGTAAACACTTAATAAAAATTGTTCTGATTTAGTTCTAGGGTTTCAGTTCATCACATAAAATCAACCAAGACAATCTGATGTTGTTCTCAGTGTTCCAAAGTATGCATTAGTACATGCTGATGATTAAAACATTAGTTTAACACTAAGGAATGTCTCATGTGTTGACTTTTCATGACATATGTTGTCTTTGTTCAACGTGTGATTCATGTTTTTGGATAAACTTACGCATGACTCTTGCGTTGATACAACAGATCGTTTGTTCACTTTTCAAATTTGGTCGTTTTTACATGTTATTCTTGTTCTAGAACTCTTACAACATATCACAAACTAAAAGCCCTCTATTTAATTTGACTTAGAAGTCCAAATTTAAGTTCAAATAATAACATAAGGTTTCTATATTCTTATTTTGATGGCTCAACCCAATTAGATGTTGTTTATTTCAATTAAAGGTGCACACACATTCAGACATGTTTGATTAACAATATCCATCTAAAAAATTATGTAAACACTAAATCAAAACTATTCCAATTTAGTTCTAGGGTTTCAGTTCATCGCAAAAATAAAAATTGACGATCTGATGTTGTTCTCAGTGTTCCAAAGTATGCATAAGTACCTGTTGATTATTAAAACATTAGTCTAACACTAACGGATGTCTCATGTGTTGACTTTTCATGACATATAATGACTTTGTTTAACGTATGATTCATTTTTTTGGCTAAACTAATGTATCACTCTTGCGTTGATACAACGGTTGTTTGTGCACTTGTCAAATTTGGTCGTTTTTCATGTTATTATTGTTCCAAAACTGTTACAACACATTACAAACTAAAAGCGCTCTATTAATTTGTCACACCCCCAAAATCCACCATAGTGAGTATCACCGCTTGGAGGCGTGACATGACCAGGATCAAGCCACCAATCATATTGAACAAAGTATTTGAGATAGATAAAATCCAACCACACAATATAATTGGTCATCAAAAGCTAGTTAACCAAGTTCAAATTAAACAACGGAAGCACTAAAGGTAAAACCAAAACATAAGTTTAATAAGTTCATAAAGTTCAAATGTTAAGCACGTAACATAACAGTCCATATCCCACAACGACCTCCTCCTCGTGCAAACTCCATAAGCATCTAACGACCTGTAAGGCATGTAACAACGAGTCAACAACAAAGTTGAGTGAGTTCACAGTTGGTTGTTTAGTTTTACGTTGTTTCTGAAAACATGGTTTGTCTATTGCTGGCTTACTTGCCGTGGGGGTTACCCCATAGTTGAAATTATGATTAACCAGTTCCTTCTTTATTACCCAAACCATATCCATAATCTGTGGGGGGGGGGGGGTCTTCCCCATGTGAACCACTAGACTGTTACCATATCGACTACTAACGAAAGTAAGTTGTGCCCTACGTCAATGTCTATCATCATTGACAGTTTGCCATAGTCCATTAGTACACGCCCGTCCGACTGGCACGGTGTGAGGTTTGTTAAACCTAATAGCGCTATTAACTAATGACCCGCTTGCCATTGGCCTCGGAGATTAAGTCAATATAAAATGAGGGACTTAATGACAGAGTTTTGTCTAGTAGGTTTTAAGGTTGTTGTCCTACCCAAGGAGGGCGAACGTACGTATTCTACCCAAGGAGAATACACACGATTAATATTGGCATCCTACCTATGGAGGATGGCGGTACATATCCTACCTAAGGAGGATATGGGGGTTCCGTTTTAGTTCTTTTAATATTGGCATCCTACCCATGGAGGATGGCGGTACATATCCTACCTAAGGAGGATATGCAGGTTCCGTTTTAGTTCTTTAACCCATTCCCAACCACCGGGAATCCCATGCCTTAGAAGGAGTGTGAACTCACCTTGGTTTGCTCGGTTAGATTAGTTACTCTAATAATCAGAAATCAAGCACGTCCTAATAAAGTACAGATAACAATCAATTTCTCGTGCATGCATAACACGTATCCTACGTACAGTTTATCTACTCATTACTTCTATCACATACCACACAATTCAAATATCACACTCTGACTTTTGTGGAAAGATCATGGTTAAAAATACACTTGTAACACATGTTAGAAAATAATTTTCTATGTGTTGGGTGTTTTGGTCAAAAATTACCGAAGCAATTAAGTGATCAAATAAGTTAAGTGAGGTAGTGTGCTAGAAACGAGTGTCGAAAATAAGTTAATCAAATTATTTGCAAACTCAGTTTCGGGATATGACTCAAAATATAGAGATGTATCTATGATCAAACAATGAGCAAAAATGTAAAGGGTGACACGAGGTGTACGAGGAAAGCCCTTGATCAATCTAGATCGCCGGCACAAAACCTTGGGAGCTGACAATCGCAGCTGCCTTATTCTTCTATTACTTCGAATATCAGGATACAGTGCAGGATGTGATGCGGATCAACTAGGTGTTACAAGGTAATTCGAGTACAAGTGTTTGTGTGTAGTGTTTGCTAGAAGCTAGAGAGAAAGTGTGCGAAAGAGTGTGTGTGAAAAATTGTGTGCCTCAATCTGATCCGCCCCATCTATTTATGGTAAAAGAAATTCAACAAACTACCCTATTAAACCGGGATTTGGCAGATATTCCCTACTTGAACGTTGTAGACCTGGTCCTTCGGGTTCAACGTCTCTCATGTAACTGGTTTGCCCGAGTCTTAAGGAGAAGAGGTCCATTCAACCGTTAGTGACCCACAGCTTCTAACCTGCACGTGGTTAATTTAGTTAATACCAGGATATCGCACCAGGATGTTACCAATATCCTGATCCGGTATCCTGATCACAAGTGAACAATCAAAAGCAGAATATTAGTCAGGATATATATGCTCAGAAAATGACCCATAACAATTGTCCCCAAATATATCTGTTGGTATACCAATCCAACGGATATATTTCAAAAACCCTGTCTCGCGAATCATGGCAATTAAATCGAGATGACGGTCAAGATTACGCCATACAACTTCCAACGCGCTTTTAACTCGATGGACATCTACAACGCTCCTATATCTTCTCTCTTCTTGTTTAAAAAGCAGATATCATCAACGGAGTCTCCAGGTAATTCCTTACTTCTTATTCATTTCCTGTCAATCTCTTTTCCTTTACTTGCAATGGCTACTAGAACTTTTTCTCAAACCGGCGAATCATCTGAGACCTTCATCCAGCAAAATCTTCTTAAAAATCCCGAGAAGGAGATCTATGCTTTTGATAACGCTGACATTGCAGCATTGAGAGCTTCTGGTGCTTTCCCCGATGGCACGGTCTTCAGACCGTTTAATCGATCAATTCGATCGGACGTTTCTTCTACTGATTGGGTGTGCTTCCCTGCATACCCTTTCTCACTAGGTCTTTGGTACTCCTTTCCCGAATTTATGATGCAATTCTTCCGGAATACCGGTATTTCCTTTGCTCAAACCATGCCCATGGTCTTGAGGGTATTAATCGTACTCAACCAAATTAAAAACCTTCACTGTCCCGACCTTTGCATCGAAGATATGCCAATCGCTTACCGCCTCCGATCCCACGGTTCCAGTCGGTTTCTGCTTTTTTCAACTTCCAGCAAACCCCTTATTCTTAAATCCACCAAAAACGAAGATGGATGGCAACGCAAGTTCTTCTTCGTCAAACGAGACTCCATTCGTGAGGGTGCTAGTCTTCCGGTGGAGTGGTTAACCACCGGTAGGATCATGAATGTCCCCATGTACTTCTAAACTTTTATCTTGTGCTAACATCTTCTTATTTGATCTTTTCGCAGTGAATTTTAAGGAAGTAGCTCCCCCTACTGGGGAATCAAAAAAAAGAATCAAAGCAGTTTACCAATTACCTGCAAGTGACAGGAGTTTTACCACACATATCCCGAGTTCCAGCCAATATTCGTCATCCGAAATGTCCGGTAAGAGTTACTTTTGAAATGACTAATTATTGTAATATAAAGAGTAATAAGGGTGGAGGATTTTTCCCTTTGTGCAGCACCAGCCAAGATCCCTGAGGTTTTCGACCTTGAAGAGCTGGACAGTTATTCTGATCAGGTCCAGATTAAGAAGGAACCTAGTCCCAAGGCCACGGCCTCATCCAAGCCCAGCATCTCCAAGGCTATCATCATTCCCAAACCTTCGCCAGCTACTAAGCCCCGGAGTTCAAGTTCCCGTAAAATGAAAGAGCCTGATTCTCCTGTTATCTCTGATACATTCCCCTATGAAAATCACGGGTTCATTGAGGCAAGCGGATTCATGACTTCTTTTCTTAACCAGGTTAATATCCTCGAGCCATATCCTGTAACTTATACCGCTTATAAGTATTTATTAAACCCAATACCTGTCCTCTTACCTTGCAGGGTCTCGAACGTCTGGTTCAATTATATCAAGAATCCGGTGGGCTCAATAAGACGCTTGAATCCAAGTTGAAGAAAGCCGAGGTTACCATCTCTGATCAGGGTATGATTGCAGCCGCCAAATCTCGGCATTACGAGGACAAGTTCAAGGCTATGATCCAAGAACACCAGGCCGCCCTCAGCAAAGCTGCTCTCCAGGCTTAAACCGATTTTGATGTTGCCCATGCTCAACACGAACAGGATATGATCAGCTACCGGGAAAGCCTTAAATGTTCCGTCATCACTTCCCTTCTCCAGGCCAGGCTGAAGATGGCCCACGAAGCCAAAGCACTGGGCTTCGAATGTCCTTCTTGGGACATCAATGCCTGGGAAACAAAGCTGAAGACTCTCGGTGGCACTTCTGCTAAACCTGCAGCCGAAGGACCATTAAAGGCAGTCGAAAAACCAACTGACACTGAGAAGGAAGCTCAGGTTGATCCCGAGACGGATGCTACTGAAAATGCCATGAACGAAGAAGGCGCTGCCTCCTAAAACTTATTTCCCTTAAATTTGAGAGTTATGCTTATGTTTGAACAATTTTACTTCTTGTCCTATGAACAATTTCTATTTCTGCATTAAAACAACTTGATAGCCGAAGGTGGATGGGTCCTAGGTTTTAGGATGAAGCCTTCGGTTATCAACTGGTATTGCTCATTTCAGATAATTTCATCTTTCAATTTGATTGCTATTGCCTTCTAATTTTTCGTTGCTTAGTTCGAATTTCAATTTTGCAAAATATCTTGACCAGGATATTCAACCAATATCTTCAAAACAGTTTATTCTACAAAATCACGAACAATAAGGTTTTTAAAGGAAAAATATGGTTTGCTTAGAACTTATAAACCTTGTTTTGATAGCATTTTTAACTCTGGTTCTTTTTATTAATTCAAGTATTGTATCCCAGATATTCTAACCGGATATCCTGAATAGTATTCCGAGAATACATCTTAATGATATATCCTAATCAGGATGTTTTGAGATTTAAACAGAGTTAAACAATTCATGTAAGGTTCACAAAGGAAAGATCATACCACGAATTGAGTGTAACCCTAGTATTAAACTCCATCCCCTTTTTGCGACTTCTTCCACTAAGATGTCCCCAGTCCGAGACACTTAGCCCAATTTTGATCTTTTGAGCTTCACACAATTGCTTTAGAAGGAATGTCCCCTGTGCATGATGTCTATAAACACTTAGAATTTTTTTTTTGAATATCAGTTCCACCTGTTTAGACAATTCTTGTGTTACAGGGGTTAATCCCAAAAATATACTGGAGATAGATCCTTAGTATCCTGGGGAAAATCCCAAATTTTCATGCGGTACAGGCGGGAGTGTATAAACTCCAAGACTTAGAAAGGTGATAACCTTTAAACCTTAGAGAGTATGAAAATACCCTTTTGTGAGAGAGGGTGATCAATCCTCATATACCTTTAGGATTCAGGATATAGCCAACAGTAACGAAATTGTCAGCCACTTTTACATGAACTGGTCCCGCCACCTTGAACTATTCCCGAATAACTTGCGCTCCAGGCGGGGTGTTTAAACCTGTGAAGGGATCAGGATCCCTTAGACGTGAGAGAGGGGGCCAATCCTCTAATCTTCTGAAGTATCTTGAATGCATATCCTGGAGCTATATCTCGAAGCATGTACTGCAAAACAACTGTAAGCTAAGGTGGGTGTTAGCCTGGCTAACACCCCTCCGATGCTTAAGTCAGTAATGGGTTCAAAACAGTAAATAATATTAAAATTTAATAAAAGAGATAGAATCCATTACATCCTGAGTTAGAATTTAAATTCCATACTCACTTGAAATAGAGTTTTAGATGTATAGCATTCCAGGATCTCGGTAGCATATCTCCCTCCATATTCTTGAGTCGGTATGCTCCTTTTCCCGATTCTGATTCAACTTCATAGGGTCCTTCCCATTTTGGAGCCAACTTTCCATCAACAGGATTAGTAGTATTCTGAAAAGCCTTCCTCAATACCCAATCTCCAACTTGAAATCTTCTAGTCCTTATATTCTTGTTATATGCTTTAGATATCCTCTGTTGATATGCTGCCATCCTTAGCCTTGCAGCGTCTCTTGTCTCATCAATAGTATCCAGTTCCTGGCATAGGACTTTAGGATTTTGCTCAGGATCCCTGAGGTTGGATCTCGCTATAGGTATCACCATTTCTATAGGGATCACCGCTTCTGCTCCAACACCAAGGAAAACGGGGTTTGGCCAGTTGCACTCTTCACCGTCGTCCTATCAGCCCACAAAACAAAGGGTAATTCTTCTGCCCATCTTCCTTTCTTAGACCCTAGTCTCTTTTTCAAGTTGTTGACAATTATCTTGTTCGAGGATTCTGCTTGTCCATTTGCTTGAGGATGTACCGGAGTAGACGTGATCATTTTGATTCCCCAACTCTTGCAAAAGTCAGTAGTCCTTTTACTTATAAATTGAGATCCATTGTCACAAATTATCTCAGCTGGTACTCCAAACCTAGTCAGAATATTCCTTTTTATGAAGGATACCACTTCTTGATATCTAACCTGAACAAATGCTTTAGCTTCGACCCAATTAGAGAAATAATCGTTCATTGCCAGCATGAAGACCTTTCCTCCTGGAGCCTTTGGCAATTTTCCTACTATGTCCATTCCCCATTTCATGAATGGCCAAGGGGAAGCTCTAGGATAAAGTGGTTCGGCCGACTGATGTAATATGTTACTGTGTCTTTGACATGCATCACATCTTCGAGCATATTCTGCAGCATCTTTTCTCATCGTCGGCCAATAATATCCTGTTCTTAATACTTTTGAGAACAATGACCTGCCCCAAGTATGGTTACCACAATCCCCTTCGTGTATATCCTGAAGCACTTCTTTGGTTTCGGGATCCTCCAAGCACATCAGATATGGTCCTACAAGAGATTTCTTATACTAAACATTATTTATAATAGTGAATCGTGATACCTTCATTCTAAAGGCCTTAGGGTTCTCATCCTTTGGGATGTGTCCTTCCTTGAGATATCTCATGATTGGAGCCGTCCCGGACTTAGGATCCTGCTTGGGATACTCATCATCAGGATCCTGAATACTTATTACTTCCTTATCCTGAGGATTCATCGCAAGATATAGGATATGTAATATTGGTATTTGGTTTCCTTCCGGTATCCTGACCGATGATCCCAGATTTGCCAAGGCATCAGTTTCAGCATTATCCTCTCTTGGTACCTGTTCAAGTGTAAAAATATCGAAATATCCTGCTAATCTTTTGAGAATTTCGAGATGCTCAATTAACTTCTCACCTTTAACTGCATAGGTTCCATTAAAATGATTAGTGATTAACAAAGAATCAACATATACTTGCAAATTCTTGATACTCATATTTTTAGCCAACTCTAATCCTGCAATTAAAGCTTCATATTCTGCCTCATTATTAGTAGCAGGAAATTCACACCTAATAGCCTGGGGTAATATGTCCCCCTGTGGCGATTTTAGTAGTATACCTAGACCTACACCTCTTACATTAGATACACCATCAGTATATAATGTCCAGGATTCTAAGTTTTCTCCTAGCTGCTGTACTTCTAAGTCTACTTCATTTTGAATGTCACTACTGAAATCAGCCACAAAGTCAGCTAAAGCCTGAGACTTTATGGCATTTCTAGGCTCATATACTAGATCAAAAGCACTTAATTTCACTGACCATTTAGCCATCCTACCAGACATCTCGGGTTTCCTAAGCAAGTTTTTAACAGGATAGTTGGTTTTAACATGAATCCTATGTGTCTCAAAATAATGTCTAAGTTTTGTTGATGCTATAACTAGGGCTAATATCAATTTTTCTAGATGAGAATATCTAGTTTCAGCATCTAATAAACTTTTACTAACATAATAGATAGGATTCTGTTGACCTTCATGATCCTTTACAAGGACAACACTTACTGCATTCCCTGATACTGCAAGATACAGGGATAATGGTTCGCCATCCTCAGGCTTCATCAATAAGGGTGTGGTTGAAAGATACTGCTTCAAATCCTGCAAGGCTGCTTCATGCTTTGCTCCCCATTCGAACTTCTTATTCTTCTTGAGGATATCATAAAATTCCTTGCATTTCTCCGAGGATCTTGAAATAAATCGGTTCAATGCTGCTACTCGGCCTGTTAACCGTTGAACATCCTTCATATTTGAAGGTGATTTTATATCCAGGATAGCTTTAATCCGCTTCGGGCTTGCCTCTATCCCCCTTTTGGTCACCATATATCCTAGAAACTTTCCTGCCCCCACTCCGAATGGCACTTAGCAGGATTCAGTTTCATGTTATATTGATCCAGGATATCAAACGCTCCCTTAATATCCTGAAGGTGATCCTCAGCCTTTTTTGATTTCACCACCATATCGTCAATATATACCTCCATGGTGTCCCCCAGCTTGTCTTTAAACATCATGTTTACCAACCTCTGGTATGTTGCACCTGCATTCTTCAAACCAAAGGGCATAGCAGTATAACAATAAATTCCTGTGGGTGTCATGAAAGCAGTATCCTCCTGATCAGAGGGTTCCATTTGGATTTGCTGAAATCCTGAAGAGGCATCCATGAAGGTTAACATCTCGTGGCCGGCGGTAGCATTTACCATTGAATCGATATGAGGCAGAGGAAACGGGTCTTTGGGACAGGCTTTGTTTAAGTCTGTGTAATCTACACAAACTCTCCATTTCCCATTTTTCTTTTGTACCACGACTACATTCGCAAGCCATTTAGGAAACTTCACTTCTCTAATCATCTTGCTCCTTAGTAGTCTTTCAACTTCCTCTTGGATGATCACATTTCGCTCCGGAGCAAATTTCCTTCTCTTTTGTTGGACCGGCTTGAATGACCTGTCAATACCAAGCTTATGTGTTATAATATCCTTAGAAATACCTGTCATATCCTCGTGCTTCCATGCGAATGTTGACATCCTGCATTTCAAAAAATTAGTCAATTGATTTTCAATGTCCTGTGGGATATTGGTTCCTACGAGCACCGAGATATCCGGATTATCCTGATCCAGGATTATTTTCTTTACATCCTGCTCCGAAGGCTCCACGATATCCTGGGCCCGCATCTTTAATTGCTATGCTGCATTAGGCTTGACTGAGGATTTCATTGAGGATGAGTAACATTCCTTCGCCTCGTGCTGATCACTATCAAGCTTGACAACCCCCCAAGGGGTAGGGATCTTGATGCACTGATGATAAGTAGATGGCACAGCCTTCATGTCATGGATCCATGGCCTACCTAGTATGATGTTGTAGCAGGATAGGGAGTCCATCACATAGAAACGTTGTATCGAGTTGACCCCTTCAACATATACTGGTAACTTTATCTCTCCCACGGTGTTCCTGGCCTCTCCACTGAACCCAACAAGCATGGTGGATTTTGAACTAATATCCATTGGAGATACATTCATTCTTTTCAAAGTTTCTAGTTGGATTATGTTGACGGAGCTGCCACTATCCACCAATATCCTGCGTACAAAATGGCTAGCAACATATAACGTTATTACTAGAGAATCATGGTGAGGATCCTGGACAGTATCCCTGTCATCACTATCGAAAGTGATCACTTTATCAGTTGTGAGGGTAGTCATCCTGGCTGGTTTATCTCCCCTTTCAGTCTTAGCCTCTTTTGCATGTCTCTTGGCCGCAGAATACGAAGTCCCACAAATGTCGGATCCTCCTGAAATAAAGTAATTATTTTACATCTGCTGGGGGTGATGCTGCTCGTTCAGGATCCTTCTCAGGATCCTGCCCTTTATTCTTCTTTCTTCCCAGCAGATCCTTCAGATATCCCTTGCTCAATAGGTAGCTTATTTCTTTCCTTAGAGCAATGCAATCCTCAGTTACATGTCCGAAATCTTCATGGAAGGCACACCATTTGGATTTATCCTTCCAATCAGCTTTTTGTTGATTCTTTCGAGGCCACCTAGCTTTATCTCCTAAACCCTGCATAGCATATGTTATGGGTGAAATTCTGAGCCCATATCCTGAAGCATATCCTGATTTAATGTTAGCTGTTTATGATCAGGATACCAGACCAGGATATTGGTAACATCCTGAGGCAGTATCGATCAGGATATCAGACCAGGATATTGGTGACATCCTGACGCAGTATCCTGGCAGTTACTAACGATTTTCTTTTGTAGCAAGGTACCAACGTTAAAGGACTTGATCTACCTGAAGATTCGCTCAAGGTGGTTGAAAAATGGACGTTGATGGTGGAAGAATGGGTCTTGTAACGGTCAGAATAGAAGAAAGGCATATTCCGCGAGAATATCGGATGCTGGTCAATGCTATTGAGGTTGTAACGGTCATATGAGCTGAAGACTCGGTTTTATAGTTAATAAGCACGTGGAAAACAAGTTAAAAGAGTCCCCCAACGTTCATAATGGAATATTCCCAGCATCCCGGAATAATAGGATAGTTAGTTTGTTACTTGTAACTATAAATAGGAGGCCAGATCAATAGGAACACACACTTGACTCTCCACATTCGAACTCACACTTCTTTTTTCTTTCTATCACGCACAAACACTCAACACTTGTAATCGTTGTACCACTTAGCATTGATCTGCGCCATATCCTGCACTGTATCCTGATATTTGAAGTAATAGAAGAACAAGGCAGCTGCGATTGTCAGCTCCCGAGGTTTTGTGCCGGCGATCTAGATTGATCAAGGGCTTTCCTCGTACATCTCGTGTCAACCTTTACTTTTTTGCTCATTGTTTGATCACAGATACAGCTCTATATCCTGAGCCGTATCCTGAAACTGTTTTTGCAAGCAATTTGATTAACATATTTTCGACACTCATTTCTAGCACACTACCTCACTTAACTAATTTGATCATTTAATTGCTTCGGTAATTTTTGACCAAAACAATTTGGCGCCCACCATGGGGCAAGTGGTGCTCTCTTTACTAAATTTTTTTGTGAAATCGCTAATCGGCTTTCTATTTTCAAAACTTTTTGCCACATTGTCCGTAATGGCCTCAAGATCAAACATGAGCTCCTCCACTGTGTCTGCTATGACTTCTGCTACTACCGGTTCGGTGCTTCCACCACCTCCTCCAAGGATGCCAGCCTCTTCACGACCTCAGGATATTATCCCTACCCGCAGTGTTCAGGAATCTGCTCCTGTTTTAGCTTCTAACGATGAAATTTTAACCTTATTTGGAAGTGTGCAGGAACAAATGAGGCAGCAACAGGAGACTAACCAAATGCTGTTAAGAGAGATACAACTCTTAAAAGCTGGCTCGAGTAGACCCGCTGAAGAAACTGTCACTCCTATACAGCCCAGGGCTTTAAACTTCAGTTCCGCAGTTTATACTGAGGATAATAGGGGGAATATCGTCCCAAGCCATTCTCAGAATCATACCCCTGAGATACCCTCTTCGGTCAGGATGTCGACTGTGAGGAGTTCAGAATATGCTTCAGGATATGGCCAAAATCCTCAGAACGGTAATGTGTCAAATAATAATATTCTTGCTACTAACAACATTGGCTCTTTGCAGGATCCAGGTGTAACATCAGCACTTACTAGGGAACTTCAGAAGTTGAAGGACATGATATCTAGTGTACCTGGGGTGGTCCAGCCGATCCCGGAAGTGTCCCAGGACAGCCACAAGATATCTCGTTTTGCATATCCTATCTGTGATGCTGAGATCCCAAAGAGATTCCAAACCCCCAACATGAAGCTTTATGATGGGACTACGGATCCCGAAGAGCATATTGCTCAGTATAGGGAAAGAATGGAGATTAACCCTATCCCTCCGGAGCTCAAGGAAGCATGCTTGTGCAAGGGATTTGGTTCTACTTTAACAGGATCAGCCTTAAAATGGCTGTTAAACGTTCCTCCTCACTCAATTACTTCGTTTGCTCATTTGGTTAATTTATTTAACAGTCAATTTTCTTGTAGTCGGAGTTTTGAGAAACTAACCAGTGATCTTTACAGGATAACTCAAGGGCCTCAGGAATCCTTGAGGGATTATGTGAACAAATTCAGTCGAGAATCCTTGGATATCCCACATCTTGATGTTGCAACAGCTGTGCAAGCTTTTAAGATGGGATTGCAAAAGGATTCTCAGTTTTATCAGGATCTTGTAATGAATCCCTGCAGGAATCTCGACGAAGCTCGTAACAGGGCTTTGAGATATATCCGTCTGGAAGATGACAGGAAGATGCAAGAAAGGATGAACTCATCTAACACTTATGAGTCAACTAACAGGAAGTCAGAATCCTCATTCAAGTCATATCGGCCTAAGCCATATGGTATAAATGAAAACAAGAGAGTGAATGCTGTCGATGTTGAGGATCCTGAAGAGTATCCTGAGTTGTCTGAATATTGCTTTTCTGTTAACATTCCTGAATTGATGTATGCCATGCAGGGTCTAGGAGACAAGGCTAGGTGGCCTCGAAAGAATCAACAAAAGGCTGACTGGAAAGATAAGTCAAAATGGTGTGCTTTCCACGAAGATTTCGGACATGTAACTGAGGATTGCATTGCTCTAAGGAAAGAAATAAGTTACCTGTTAAGCAAGGGGTACCTGAAGGACTTGCTGGGAAAAAAGAAGAATAAAGGGCAGGATCCCGAGAAGGATCCTGAACGAGCCGCATCACCCCCAGCAGATGCCAAGATAATTAACTTTATTTCAGGAGGATCCGATATTTGTGGAACTTCGTATTCGGCGGCCAAGAGACATGCAAAGGAAGCTAAGAGTGAGAGGGGAGACAGACCAGTCAGGATGACTACCCTCACAACTGATAAAGTGATCACTTTCGATAGTGATGACAGGGATACTGTTCAGGATCCTCACCATGATGCTCTGGTAATAACATTATATGTGGCTAACCATTTTGTACGCAGGATATTGGTTGATAATGGCAGCTCCGTCAACATAATCCAATTAGAGACTCTGAAGAGAATGAATGTATCTCCAATAGGTATCACTTCGAAGTCTACCGTGCTTGTTGGGTTCAGTGGAGAGGCTAGAAACACAGTGGGAGAGATAAAGTTACCAGTATACGTTGAAGGAGTCAACTCGATACAACGTTTCTGTGTAATGGATTCTCTATCCTGCTATAACATCATATTGGGGAGACCATGGATTCACGATATGAAGGCCGTGCCATCAACGTATCACCAATGCATCAAGATCCCTACCCCTTGGGGAGTTGTCAAAGTTGATAGTGATCAGCAGGAGGCGAAAGAATGCTACTCATCCTCAATGAAATCCTCAACCAAGCCTAGTGCAGCATAGCAATTAAAGACACGGGCCCAGGATATCGTGAAGGATCCGGAGCAGGATGTGAAGAAAATTATCTTGGACTAGGATAATCCCGATATTTCGGTGCTCGTAGGAACCAATATCCCTCAGGATATTGAAGAACAGTTAATTAACTTTTTGAAATGCAGGATGTCAACGTTTGCATGGAAGCATGAGGATATGACAGGCATATCCAAGGACGTCATCACTCACAAGCTTGGAATTGATAAATCATTCAAGCCTGTTCAACAAAAAAGAAGGAAGTTTGCTCCTGAGCGGAATATGATTATTCAAGAGGAAGTTGAGAGATTATTGAAGTCCAGGATGATCAGAGAGGTTAAGTTCCCAAGGTGGCTAGCAAACGTGGTTGTGGTACAGAAGAAAAATGGGAAATGGAGAGTTTGTGTAGACTACACAGACTTGAACAAAGCTTGTCCTAAAGACCCATTTCCTCTTCCCCACATTGATGCAATGGTAGATGCCACTGCCGGGCATGAAATGCTGACCTTCATGGACGCATCCTCAGGATTTCAACAGATCCAAATGGAGCCTTGTGACCAGGAGGATACTGCCTTCATGACACCAACAGGTATTTATTGTTATACAGCTATGCCTTTTGGTTTGAAAAATGCAGGTGCAACATACCAAAGATTGGTAAACATGATGTTCAAAGACAAACTGGGGGACACCATGGAGGTGTACATCGACGATATGGTGGTAAAATCAAGGAAAGCTCAGGATCACCTCCAGGATATTAAAGGAGCGTTTGATATCTTGGATCAGTATAACATGAAGCTGAATCCTGCTAAGTGCCATTTTGGAGTGGGGGCAGGAAAATTTCTAGGATATATGGTGACCAAAAGAGGAATAGACGCGAGCCCGGAGAAGATTAAAGCCATCTTGGATATTAAATCGCCCTCAAATATGAAGGATGTTCAACGATTAACAGGGCGAGTGGCAGCATTAAACAGGTTTATCTTGAGATCCTCAGAGAAATGCAAAGATTTTTATGATATCCTGAAGAAGAACAAAAGATTCGAATGGGGAGCAAAGCATGAAGCAGCCTTGCAGGATTTGAAGCGATATCTCTCAACCGCACCTCTATTGATGAAGCCTGAAAATGGTGAACCACTATCCCTATACCTTGCTGTATCAGGGAATGCTGTAAGTGCCGTTCTTATAAAAGACCATGAAGGTCAGCAATATCCTGTTTATTATGTTAGTAAAAGTTTGTTAGATGCTGAAACTAGGTACTCTCATTTAGAAAAATTAATATTAGCTCTAGTTATGGCATCGACAAAGCTTAGACATTATTTCGAGACACATAGGATACATGTTAAAACAAATTATCCTGTCAAAAATGTGCTTAGGAAACCAGAGATGTCAGGCAGGATGGCCAAGTGGTCAGTAAAGTTAAGTGCTTATGATTTAGTATATGAACCTAGAAATACCATAAAGTCTCAGGCTTTAGCTGACTTTGTGGCTGATTTTAGTAGTGACATTCAGGACGAGGTAGACCTAGAAGTTCAACAGTTAGGAGAATCCTCAGGATCCTGGACATTATATACTGATGGTGCATCTAATGTAAGAGGAGTAGGATTAGGAATACTACTAAAATCTCCACAGGGGGACATATTACCCCAGGCTATTAGGAGTGAATTTCCTGCTACTAATAATGAAGCAGAGTATGAGGCTTTAATTGCAGGATTAGAGTTGGCTAAGAGCATGAGTATCAAAAATTTGCAAGTATATGTTGACTCTTTGTTAATTACTAACCATTTTAATGGATCCTATGCAGTTAAGGGAGAGAAATTAATCGAATATCTCGATATTCTCAAAAAATTAGCAGGATATTTCGATGTTTTTATACTTGAACAGGTACCAAGGGAGGATAATGCTGAAGCGGATGCCTTAGCAAATTTGGGATCATGGATCAGGATACCGGAAGGGACCCAAATACCAATATTACATGTCTTATATCCTGCAACGAATCCTCAGGATAAAGAAGTAACGGGTATTCAGGATCCTGGAGCAGAGCATCCTGAAGAGGATCCTAAATCCTGGACGGCTCCAATCATGAAATATCTCAAAGAAGGACACATCCCTGGAAATGAAAATCCTAAGGCATTTAGGATGAAGGTATCACGATTCACTATTATAAATAATATTTTATACAAGAAATCTCTTGCAGGACCGTATTTGAGGTGCTTGGAGGATCCTGAAGCCAAAGAGGTACTTCAGGATATACATGAAGGGGATTGTGGTAACCATGCTGTGGGCAGGTCGTTATTCTCAAAAGTATTAAGGACAGGATATTATTCGCCAACAATGAGAAAAGATGCCGCAGAATATGCTCGAAGATGTGACGCATGTCAAAGACATAGTAACATACTGCATCAACCTGCTGAACCATTATATCCTATTGTTTCCCCTTGGCCGTTTATGAAGTGGGGTATGGATATAGTGGGAAAGCTACCAAAAGCTCCGGGAGGAAAAGTCTTTATGCTAGCAATGACGGATTATTTCTCTAAGTGGGTTGAAGCTGAAGCATTTGTTCAAGTTAGAGACCAAGAAGTAGTATCCTTCATAAAGAGGAATATCCTGACCAGATTCGGAGTACCAGCTGAGATAATCTGTGACAATGGTTCTCAGTTTATAAGCAAGAGAACTACTGACTTTTGCAAGAGTTGGGGGATCAAAATGATCACATCTACTCTGGTACATCCTCAAGCGAATGGACAAGCAGAATCCTCAAACAAGATAATTGTCAATAACTTAAAGAAAAGGCTTGGAGCCAAAAAAGGGAGATGGGCAGAAGAATTACCCTTTGTTTTGTGGGCTGATAGGACAACGGTAAAGAATGCAATAGGCCAAACCCCGTTTTCCTTGGTATTTGGAGCAGAAGCAATGATTCCAACGGAAATGACAATACCTACTGCAAGATCTACCCTAAGTGATCCTGAGCAGAATCCTGAAGCCTTGAGTCAGGATTTAGACACTATAGATAAGAAGAGAGACGCGGCAAGGCTAAGGATGGCAGCATACCAACAGAGAATATCCAGGGCATATAACAAGAATATTAGGACCAGAAGATTTAAGGTTGGAGATTGGGTGTTAAGAAAGGCTTTTCAGAATACTACGAATCCTACCGATGGCAAGTTAGCTCCAAAATGGGAAGGACCATATGAAGTTGAATCAGAAGCAGGGAAAGGAGCATACAGACTCAAGAATATGGAAGGGGATATGCTACCGAGGTCTTGGAATGCTATACACCTTAAGCTCTATTTCAAGTGAGTTTAGAATTTAATTTCTAACTCAGGATGGTATGAGTTCTACCTTTTTTAAATATGTTTGGTTTAATTTGTTCTTTGTAACCCAATACTAACTTAAGCATCGGAGGGGTGTTAGCCAAGCTAACACCCACCTTAGTTTAAGGATGTTTTGCAGTATATGCTCCAGGATGTAGCTCCAGCATGCTCACTCAAGATACTTCAGAAGATTAGAGGATTGGCCCCCTCTCTCACGTATAAGGGATCCCGATCCCTTCACAGGTTTAAAGGTATTCACCTTTCTCACGAATTGGGTTTAAACACCCCGCCTGGAGCGCAAGTTATCCAGGGATAGTTCAAGGTGGCGGGACCAGTTCATGTAAAAGTGGCTGACAATTTCGTTACTGTTGGCTATACCCTGGATCCTTAAGGTATACGAGGATTGATCACCCTCTCTCACGAAAGGGTATTTTCATACTCTCTAAGGTTTAAAGGTTATCACATTTCTAAGTCTTGGAGTTTACACACTCCCACCTGTAGCGCATGAAAATTTGGGATTTTCCCCAGGTTTAAAGGTTTTCACCTTTCTAAGTTTTTGGGTTTCCACACCCTCGCCTGTAGCGCACGAAACGTGGGTAAAATCCCCAGCAAAACTCAAAGACTTAAAGGTTTTCACCTTTTCAAGTCTTGAGGTTCTTATACTCCGGCTTAAATGCATGGAAAATGGGTTTAGTCCCAATAAAATACAAAGTTTTTGGATAATCCCAAAGTATATTTTCAAAAAACATAATCATTTACAAGTCTACATAAATTTTTGAAAAAAGATTGCTAAGTTTAAACAACTGGTTGAAGAATTGCTAAAGGATCATATCCTGGTACAACATACTGGTCCTGCACAGACAGGGGACATCCGTGATAGAACATGATGTATGCTGATACTATATCCTACTGGGGACATTTATGCTGGAGCAAGAAGGAAACCTATGCCAACACTATATCCCACTAAGGCATTGTGAGGAACTCAAAGGATCAAGTTTGGGCATAATTCGCCAAGTATCCTGGACTGGGGACACCTTCGGTGGAATGGTTGCGAAAGGACTGGAATGAAAGGATTGAGATGTCTTCTGTTTCGGTATGATCTTTCCTATTTTTGTTCTTTAAAAAACCTTATCTAGATCGTCTAAATTTCTGAAACTATAACACTTATGAGTATCCTGGTCGGGATATGTTCTCAGGATATATTCTCAAGATGTATTCTCAGGATATACTTCAGGATACTTGGATTGAAAACTGAAACTGTGTTCTAGTCAAACGAGTGTTCTCAAAACCAACTTTGTAAAATAAAAATGAACTGTCCTCTTTCTCTGAAAACTTTATCTGAATTGCTTGAGTTATAAAAACCCTATTTGACGGAAGTCTTAATAGGATATTTGCGAGTATACTGATCAAGATATTTTTATAAAAAGTAATAATTGCACTAAGTTTGGAACATTGGAATTCAGACTAAGCAATGCATAACAAATAACAACATGTAAGGTTAAAAGGTTAGTTTGTTATTAATTGTATTCTTGGTTTTATCTCAAAAAGAGACCCATCCACCAAGAACACAATTAAGTTTTTAAAGTATATTTACATAAACAGTTGAAGGCTTCGTCCTGAAAACACGAGAACCCATTTGCCTTCAACTATTATATTGTTCAAAATAAACCATACTGATTGATGACCAAAGGCTTTATGCTGAAACTCAGGACCCATCCACCTTTGGCCATCGTATTGTCTTAAGTGCAGGAAATATAAATTGTTCTAAGTACAGGACGACCAGATGATTCAAACCCTACAAAGCAAAATACAGGTATCATTAAAGACAAACTAATCAGGATACAGGTTCAGTGTATGTGTACGGGATACAGGATTTGGATATTTACCTTATTAAGGAAGGAGTTCATGGGTTCGATGGATTCCATGAAACCAAGGTCATCATAACAGAAACTTTCGGCAGCAACAGCGGAGGGCTTAGAGCTGGTGCCAACAGATGGTTCCTTTTTTACCAGGACAGACTTGGGGTAACTGTCAAGCTCCTCAAGATTGAAGAAAACAGGGACCTTAACAAAGTCTACAGAAAAGGGAGTAGTTTCAATCTTATCATATTATGTGCTGATTAACCAAACATATGCTGGAATGTTCAAAATAGATATCCTTACCAGACGTATTGGAATGACTGAAAAATATATCTGTTGGAATTAGGATATCCAACAGTTATATTTTTGGGGACAATTGTTATGGGTGAAATTCTGAGCCCATATCCTGAAGCATATCCTGATTTAATGTTAGCTGTTTATGATCAGGATACCAGACTAGGATATTGGTAACATCCTGAGGCAGTATCGATCAGGATATCAGACCAGGATATTGGTGACATCCTGACGCAGTATCCTGGCAGTTACTAACGATTTTCTTTTGTAGCAAGGTACCAACGTTAAAGGACTTGATCTACCTGAAGATTCGCTCAAGGTGGTTGAAAAATGGACGTTGATGGTGGAAGAATGGGTCTTGTAACGGTCAGAATAGAAGAAAGGCATATTCCGCGAGAATATCGGATGCTGGTCAATGCTATTGAGGTTGTAACGGTCATATGAGCTGAAGACTCGGTTTTATAGTTAATAAGCACGTGGAAAACAAGTTAAAAGAGTCCCCCAACGTTCAGAATGGAATATTCCCAGCATCCCGGAATAATAGGAGAGTTAGTTTGTTACTTGTAACTATAAATAGGAGGCCAGATCAATAGGAACACACACTTGACTCTCCATATTCAAACTCACACTTCTTTTTTCTTTCTATCACGCACAAACACTCAACACTTGTAATCGTTGTACCACTTACCATTGATCTGCGCCATATCCTGCACTGTATCCTGATATTTGAAGTAATAGAAGAACAAGGCAGCTGCGATTGTCAGCTCCCGAGGTTTTGTGCCGGCGATCTAGATTGATCAAGGGCTTTCCTCGTACATCTCGTGTCAACCTTTACTTTTTTGCTCATTGTTTGATCACAGATACAGCTCTATATCCTGAGCCGTATCCTGAAACTGTTTTTGCAAGCAATTTGATTAACATATTTTCGACACTCATTTCTAGCACACTACCTCACTTAACTAATTTGATCATTTAATTGCTTCGGTAATTTTTGACCAAAACAGCATACATTAACTCAGGTATGTTAACAGAAAAGCAATATTCAGATAATTCCAGATATTCTTCAAGATCCTCATCTTCAACAGCATTCACTTTCTTGTTGTCATTTCTGCCATATGGCTTAGAGCGATATGGTTTATACGAGGATTCTGATTTCCTGTTGGTTAATTCATAGGTTGAGGTAGAATTCATCCTCTCTTGCAAGTTTTTGTCATCTTCCAAGCGGATATATCTCAAGGCCCTATTACGAGCTTCGTCGAGATTCCTACAGGGATTCATTACAAGATCCTGATAAAACTGAGAATCTTTTAGTAATCCCATCTTAAAAGCCTGCACAGCTGTTGCAATATCAAGAAGTAGGATATCCAAGGATTCCCGACTAAACTTGTTCACATAATCCCTCAAGGATTCCTGAGGCCCTTGAGTTATCCTGTAAAGATCACTGGTTAGTTTCTCAAAACTCCGGATGCAAGAAAACTGACTATTAAATAAATTAAACAAATGAGCAAACGAAGTAATTGAGTGAGGAGGAACATTTAACAGCCATTTTAAGGCTGATCCTGTCAAGGTAGAACCAAAACCCTTGCAGAGACATGCTTCCTTGAGATCTGGAGGGATAGGGTTGATCTCCATCCTTTCCCTATACTGGGCGATATGCTCTTCAGGATCCGTGGTTCCGTCATAGAGTTTCATGTTGGGGGTTTGAAATCTTTTCGGGATTTCAGCATCACAGATAGGATGCGCAAACCGGGATATCCTGTGACTGTCTTGGGATACATCTGGAATCGGCTGGACCACTCCAGGCACACTGGATATCATGTCTTTCAGTTTTTGAAGCTCCCTAGTAAATATTGACGCCATGCCTGCATCCTGCAAAGATCCAACACCATTAGTAGCAAGAGTGTTATTATTATTAGATACATTACCAGTCTGGGGATTGTGGCCATATCCTGAAGCATATCCTGAGCTTCTCACGGTTGATACTCTTATTGAAGATGGTATCTCAGGAGTATGATTCTGGGAATGGCTTGGCACGATATTCCCCCGGTTATCTTTAGTATAAACTGCAGAACTGAAGTTCAAAGCCCTGGGTTGCAAGGGATTAACAGTTTCTTCCGCAGGCGTACTTGGGCCAGATTTCAAGAGTTGTATCTCTCTCATCAGCATCTGATTAGTTTCCTGCTGCTGCCTTATCTGTTCATGTACACTACCAAACAAATTCAGAATTTCGTCACTAGAAGCCAAAATAGGACCAGATCCCTGGGCACTGGGAGTGGGAATAACATCCCGAGCCACATGACTTTCAGCTCCTGGTGAAGAGGCTTGCATTCTTGGAGGAGGAGGTGGAAGCACTGAACCAATTGTTGAAGAGGTTGTAGCAGATATGGTGGAAGAGCTCATGTTTGATCTCGAGGCCATTGAAAACAATGTAGCAAAAAGTTTTGACAATAGAAAACCGAGTAATGATTTTACTAAAGTTTTTAGTAAAAATAGCACCACTTGCCCCACGGTGGGCGCCAAATTTTTTTGGTCAAAATTACCGAAGCAATTAAGTGATCAAATTAGTTAAGTGAGGTAGTGTGCTAGAAACGAGTGTCAAAAATATGTTAATCAAATTATTTGCAAAAACAGTTTCGGGATACGGCTCAGAATATAGAGCTGTATCTATGATCAAACTATGAGCAAAAATGTAATGGGTGACACGAGATGTATGAGGAAAGCCCTTGATCAATCTAGATCGCCGGCACAAAACCTCGGGAGCTGACAATCGCAGCTGCCTTGTTCTTCTATTACTTCGAATATCAGGATACAGTGCAGGATGTGATGCGGATCAACTAGGTGTTACAAGGTAATTCGAGTACAAGTGTTTGTGTGTAGTGTTTGCTAGAAGCTAGAGAGCAAAGTGTGCGAAAGAGAGTGTGTGAAAAATTGCGTGCCTTAATCTGATCCGCCCCATCTATTTATAGTAAAAGAAATTCAACAAACTACCCTATTAAACCGGGATTCGGCGGATATTCCCTACTTGAACGTTGTAGACCTGGTCCTTCAGGTTCAACGTCTCTCATGTAACTGGTTTGCCCGAGTCTTAAGGAGAAGAGGTCCATTCGACCGTTAGTGACCCACAGCTTCTAACCTGCACGTGGTTAATTTAGTTAATACCAGGATATCGCACCAGGATGTTACCAATATCCTGATCCGGTATCCTGATCACAAGTAAACAATCAAAAGCAGAATATTAGTCAGGATATATATGCTAAGAAAATGACCCATAACATTGGGGTTTTTAGAAATTTTCACCAGAGTCTCCTTTGTAAACGGTGGTGACCATGCTAATAAGCATATCATTTTCTTTTCCAAAAAAAATCATTCAACAAACAACAACAATTTACCAAGAGCAAACTATTCCATTTACAAACCAACATGAACTTGATGTTTCATAAAAAACGCGTAGTAACATGGTAAGGCGTTTAGTAGGTTTAGGTACCCTCCAAAGTGTGTTTACTTTATTTAAAATCTCATTCTCGGGATTTTTAGACGTTCAGAACTTGTGAACATATTTTACAAAAATATTTATTTACAACATTTTCATGTGTCACTAGTATCCATATACTTACTTTATTTCCAAAATAGTGTAAGGATCATGATCTTTCGAAAACCGTCTTTTAAACTTGGTTTAGTTAGGAAAATCTCTCACAAGTTTTAGATCTACAAGATCACTAGTTCACTTGGTTTATTATTTTTACAAGAAATCATTTTATCACCAAGTTCATGTCTAAATATGGAGGTGATTCTTTTATGTAAACCCCTAATCACCTCCTAACTTGTTAAGTCATGTTTTTAATCATAAGTTAACAAGTTTCATATAATGATCAACATCATATTTCTAGAAATCAACAAGCAAGCATCAACATATACCAAACAACATCATACTAACATTATTTCTTCATGTATCATCTTATTTAAGCTTATGTTCAAGTTTCATTCTTTCTATTCTTAGTGTTCTTCATGATAATCAACATGTATCATCTTTTAACCACTATAATAAGATTTAAAATGGAGTGTATGATGTTCTTACCACTAGCTCAAGGCTAGGGATGATCAAGAGAAGAAATGGAGTGGATAAAAGCAAATGAAGAAGGTCTTTGAACTTCCGAAAGCTCCTAGCTTCTTTGTGCACCTTCTAACACCCTTGTATATTCTTGGAATTGTATGAAGGTGAGTGAATGATGGTGATGATGGTGTTGGTGATTTCGGCCGAAGCCAAGGGAGAAGAAGAGAGAGTGAGGTGTGTTGAAGTTGTGAATGAGAAATGAAGTTTAGGACTCTTGGTGTACACTTATAACCATTCCACTACATTAACTCTTGTGTAATACGTTCCTCATGTGCCAACACAATCCTATTAAATATTAAAACAAATCAACAAGGTGGGTCCCTTGTTGGGGCCGTAGACATGGGGGGGGGGGGGGTAGTAGATTAGGTTTGAACTAAGTTGGTTAATTACTAGTTAAATCTCAAGTGTAAGTTATGTTTCTAGTTAGTTGATATTTTTATGAGGTGTTATGATGTTCGGGGACCATAACTAGCTCAGTAATGTTAAAACAATGCTTCTAGTATAATTTTGGTGTTTCGGGTAGTGTCCGGCCTTTCGGTTAGATACCGTTCTGTTAAAGTGCTAAGTTATCCCGTATAGTGTCTTTTATGTATCTTTTTGTAATACTTTTAATTCTCAACACTTAGGAAAGCATACAGGACCATTTAGTCAATTTTCTGCACAAGACTAGTATGTTAAAAAGCACATGTAAGTATGACGCAGTAATTAGGAAGCAGTTAAGTAATTCAGCACAGCCATCAAGCACTTTAATTAACATTTAATTAATCGTACGGATACATGTAATTAGGAGGGTTGTCACATTCTCCCCCTGTTAAGAAAATTTCGTCCCGAAATTTAGCACGTGTCTACTAAGGAAGCTAGTTAAGTTGCGTGGTTTTCCTGGGGTGTCACATCATTCCCCCGTTGGTTTGAAATTTCGTCCCAAAATTCTGTAGTAGGTTCAGCCTCAGTAGTGGTTGCACTTTTCCTAAACAACTGGGGATACTTGAGTTTCATTTGGTCTTCTCGTTCCCAGGTATACTCTGGGCCATGACGGGAATTCCAACGAACAAGAGATATTCTGGTACGCTTGAGAATCTTAACATCTCTATCAGTAATCTCTACTGGTTCCTCGATGAATCACAGCTGATCGTCGATAGTGAACTCCTTGAGAGGAACTATGAGGGTCTCATCCGACAAACACTTCTTCAGATTCGACACATGGAAGACATTGTGAACTCCGCTGAGTTCTGCCGGTAGATTCAGGTTGTAAGCGACCTTGCCAATTTTCTCAATGATTTCGAACGGTCCGACATAGCGCGGGTTGAGTTTACCTCGTTTGCCAAAACGAACTACACCTTTCCAAGGTGAGACTTTGAGTAGCACTCGATCCCCAACCTGGAACTCGAGTGGTTTCCTGCGCTTATCAGCATAGCTTTTCTGACGGTCACGAGCTGCCGCCATTCGTTGTCGTATCTGAGCAATCCTCTCGGTTGTATCTACTACAAGTTCTGGGCCAATGATTTGACTGTCGCCAACCTCTGCCCAACAAAGAGGTGATCGGCACTTCCGTTCGTACAATGCCTCGAACGGAGCGGCCTGGATACTGGTGTGGTAACTGTTGTTATACGAAAACTCCACTAACGGGAGGTGTTTTTCCCAGCCATTACCAAAGTCGATTACACACGCCCTAAGCATGTCTTCAAGGGTTTGGATGGTGCGTTCAGATTGCCTATCCTTCTGTGGATGATATGCCGTGCTCATGTCTAATCGAGAGCCAAAGGACTTGTACATAGCTTGCCACAATTCAGGTGTAAAACATGAATCACGATCAGAAATGATGGAGGTTGGCACTCCGTGCCTTGATACTACTTCCTTTAGGTAGACGTCTGCTAGAGTAGAAAACTTATCCGTTTCCTTGATAGCCAAAAAATGTGCAGACTTGGTCAGTCGATCCACGATCACCCAAATGGTATCGTTTCCCCGTTGAGATCTAGGCAGGCCAGTAACGAACTCCATGGAAATTTGCTCCCATTTCCATTTAGGTATCTCTGGTTGTTGAAGTAGGCCTGATGGTTTCTGGTATTCAACCTTGACCCTAGCACAAGTCAAGCATTTACTGATGTAGGTTGCTATATTAGCTTTCATGCTAGGCCACCAGTATGTAGTCTTTAATTCGTGGTACATCTTATCCGAACCAGGATGTACTGAGTAATGAGACTTATTTGCTTCATCCATTACAAGCTCGCGTAAGTTTCCATAAAGGGGAACCCAGATGCGCCCTGTTACGTAGTAAGCGCCGTCTTCCTTTTGTCTAACAGTTTCCTTGATCCTCGTAAGGACTCAGCCCTGATGTTTTCTGCTTTCAATGCTTCGACCTGAGCATCACGAATTTGAGCGGGAAGGCTAGAGTGAATGGTAAGCTGTAACGCGCGTACACGCTTAGGTATAGTATCCTTTCGACTGAGGGCGTCGGCCACAACATTGGATTTGCCCGGATGGTACTTGATCGCGCATTCGTAATCATTCAAGAGTTCGACCCATCAACGTTGTCGCATGTTTAACTCCTTTTGCTTAAAGATATGCTCGAGACTCCTGTGATCGGTGTAAATGGTGCACTTGGTACCGTACAGGTAATGTCTCCATATCTTAAGTGCAAAAACAACTTCTCCCAATTCCAAGTCGTGCGTAGTGTAGTTCCTTTTGTGAACTTTAAGTTGGCGCGATGCGTAGGCAATGACCTTTTCACGTTGCATTAACACGCAACCAAGTCCTTGGATGGAAGCGTCGCAATAAACCACAAAATCATCTGTGCCTTTTGGCAATGAGAGGATAGGCGCGCTACAAAGTCTATCTTTTAAGTGATGAAATGCGGACTCCTATACATCACCCCATAGATAGGTGACACCCTTCTGAGTCAGTGAAGTGAAAGGTTGCGCAGTCTTTGAGAAATCCTTGATAAATCTTCTGTAATATCCTGCCAAACCGAAGAATTGGCGGATTTCTGTTGGTGTACGGGGTGCAGGCCAGTTCTTGATCGAGTCAACCTTGGATTGATCCACATGAATTCCATCCTCGTTTACCACGTGGCCTAGAAAATGGACTTCGCGAAGCCAGAAGTCACATTTCGAAAATTTGGCATACAACTGCTCTGTTCGAAGGAGTTCTAAAATAAGTCTCAGGTGTCATTCGTGTTCCTCCTGACTCTTAGAATAGATCAGGATGTCGTCGATGAAAACTATGACAAACTTATCCAGGTAAGGCTTGCACACTCTGTTCATGAGATCCATGAAGACTGCAGGTGCATTCGTTAACCCAAAAGGCATAACCAGAAACTCGTAATGCCCATACCGAGTCCTGAATGCTGTTTTAGAGACATCCTCATCTCGGACACTCAGTTGATGGTAGCCTGACCTTAGGTCAATCTTGGAATAGAAACTCGACCCTTGCAACTGGTCGAATAAGTCATCAATGCATGGAAGAGGATAACGATTCTTCACGATCACCTTGTTGAGTTCGCGGTAGTCAATACACATTCTGAAGGTACCGTCTTTCTTCTTTACAAATAACACTGGAGCTCCCCAAGGCGAAGAGCTAGGACGTATGAAACCCTTTTCCAAGAGTTCTTGTAGTTGCGTGGACAGTTCTTCAAGTTCTGATAGAGCTAGAAGATAAGGTGCTCGAGCTATGGGCACTGCTCCAGGAGCTAGCTCGATTCGAAATTCAACTTGTCGATGAGGCGGAAGACCAGGTAATTCCTCAGGAAACACCTCAGGAAAGTCGTGCACAATAGGAATGTCTTCTATCTTCTTTTCCTTCGAAGATGTATTGGAAACGAGGGCTAGAATAGCAGTGTGGCCCTTTCACAAACACTTCTGGGCCTTAAGGAAAGAGATGATGCCCACAACAGCACCACTCTTGTCGCCATAAATCATGAGAGGTTCTTCACCAGAACGAGGAATGCGGACGATTTTCTCCATGCAAATAATCCCTGCTTGATGATGAGATAGCCAATCCATCCCAATAACGACGTCGAAACTACCAAGTACGATAGGAATAAGATCGATAGAGAAGGTCTGACCAGCTAAGACGAGGTTACAACCTTTAACTATGTGTGTGGCTTCAAGACTTTTACCGTTTGCTAGTTCTACCGTGTGTTTGGTGTTCAAAAGTGTTGGAGTGTGCTTAAGCATTTGGCTAGCTTTTAAGGACACATAACTAGTATCGGCACCCGAATCAAATAAAACAGTAACAAAGAAGTCGTCCAGAAGAAACTTACCCATCACCACGTTGGGATCGTTCCTTGTATCACCCTGACCCAGCACGAAAACACATCCCCTGGCACCATTGCCATTATTGTTACCCCCGTTGTTGCCTCCATTGTTGCCTCCATTGTTGTTCCCGTTTCCTTGGTTGTTGTTGTTCTGATTCTGGTTCAGCTGAGGACAGTTCCTCTTAAAGTGGCCTTCAGCGCCACACTGAAAGCATCCTTTATTGCCCTGCGGTTGCTGCTGCTGGTGGTTCTGTGGAGCTTGTTGTTGTTGTTGGCAATTCTGATTTGCTGGTCGTGCGCCCCTGCAATCCTTTGCTTCATGACCAAACTTGTTACACCTCAGACAACGACCCTTGTGGCACTGCCTGCTGTGATGCTGGTTGCACCGGTTGCACTTGGGGTGGTTCCCTCGGTATCCACCCTGTCCTTGACTACCAGAAGATTGCTGACCAGGACTCTGGTAGTCATCAGTCTTTCGCTGCTGGGACTGAGACTGAACTGAAGTAGAACCCTTGCCCGAATTTCCATCCCACTTGCGCTTGTTATCACTAGGAGCATCAGTAGTAGTAGCGCTAATACGCTTGGGCAGCTTGTTCTACTCAACTGCCTGATCAGTGAGACGATGAGCCAACTGGATGATTTGCTGAATGGTGCCAAGATTAGCTGAGGTCACGTGGCTCTGAATTTCTGGCACTAAACCCTTAAGGTACAACTCGATACGCTTGATAGGAGGATCCACCATAGTGGGACACAAGATAGCTAATTCGTTCGACCTCTTTGTGTATGCCTCGATTTCAGACCCCGTCATCTTCAAGTTGAAAAATTCCACCTCTAGCTTGTGGATGTCGTCACGACTACAGTACTCTTCTTTGATCAAATCTTTGAAGTCGTTCCATGGGGTGGCATTAGCAACCGCCAGCCCTAGCAGTTGGACCTGTGCTTTCCACCAGGTTAATGCAGCACCTTCGAGTGTTCCAGTAGCAAATTTCAGCCTACGATCTTCAGGGCATTCACACATCTCAAAAAACAGACTCAATCTTCTCGAACCAGTGAAGGAGACCTACAGCTCCTTCTGTGCTGCTGAAGGTATGTCACACCCTGTCTTTTGCGGAAGCGTACGATGTGTGACTAGTTTGTTATCATTGCATTCAATCATTATAGACAACTACATGATCAAAACGATGTTCATCCATTCATGAAAATTTGAGTATTACAAATACTCGTTATTTAAGTTTTAAAAACACAACCTTCGTCTAGGTTACAATTCAACAAAAGTGGATGACATCTAAACTTGAAGTCTACTTCTAGCTATGACACTTGTGCCCAAGATCCATCCTGTCACCTGAAATACATGTAATTTTGGGAAAACATCAACATAAAGTTGAGCGAGTTCATGCGTTTTTGTATTTCACGTGTGTATACTTTGTATGAAAACATAGTGTGTGTCATGTATAATTCAAGTTTTTCTTGAGTACCCCACGTACTCAAGTATAATTCCCGTTTTCTTGAGTACCCCACGTACTCAAGTATCATTCAAGTTTTCTTGAGTACCCCACGTACTTCAAGTATAAATAAAGTTTTCTTGAGTACCCCACGTATTAAATGATTGTTTATACAAGGACATTAAGGCACGTGAGGACATAGGGAGCATTAGTATATTCTCCTTCAAGGCATGTGAGGACATAGGGAGCATTAGTATTTTCTCCCTCAAGGCATGTGAGGATATAGGGAGCATTAGTATTTTCTCCCTCAAGGCATGTGAGGACATAGGGCGCATTAGTATTTTCTCCCTTAACTGTGTCGATTACCCTCGACTGTGTCGATTATCCTCGACTGTGTCAATTTCCCTTGACTGTGTCGATTACCCTCGACTGTGTTGATTAACCTCGACGGTGTCGATTAACCTCGACTGGGACTCCGAAGCACTACTAGGTACTAATTGTAACCATGAGTGGGGTTCGGCAGTACCCGTTAGATCTAACCCTCGTCCCAAATTAAGTATTAATGGCATCTCAATATCTAGTTTAAGCTCACATGATCTAGTATTATCTAGGCATTTCTTAAAGCTCATCATATTGCACTCACCAAGAGTGCTTCTCGTATTCTCAAATCATATTGCACTCAGTACTCGCTCTCACCAAGAGTGCTTCTTGTATCTTTACTATTTGTAAAAATTGTAATATTTGTAACATGCATTTCACCCCCGAAAGTTATAAAACCAAAACAGTTAAGAGAAAAGGGGGAGCATGAACTCACAACTTTGCGTTCCTTGCGTCGTAAACTTCACCGGATTTTGCTCATAGAGCGTCGTGACCTAAACGTGTTTTATTATCGTTAGTCACTGGACTTGTAACGCACAAGTACAAGTCGCTATCTTTTATGTATGTATTTTTGTGTTAAAAATAATTTATATTTTTAACTAAGTGACTTACTTATATCATTTTCTTTAACATATAACACGTTAGATCGTTCTCAAATAACCTACCCAACATTTAGACACGCAAATTACTACTTATGTTGTTTCAGCTTTAATATATATGAACTGGGTTGTTTTCGAACATTTAAATAAAATGGTTAACTTATTCCAAAAATTTCCAAATTTTTACAGAACGTCTTAAACGATCAAAAAATTATTGTGTAAAAATATCGGGGTCTAGTTCATTACCAATATTTTATAAGAATTTATTTTCTGGACTGCAATCAGATTTGTCGCTTTCTGATTGCAGTTTACGAAATAATTCATTAAAAATTCATCGTGAGTCCGATTTACGAAATTCCAGTGGGAGAATTACAAATACATCAGTGGTCAACTATGGTATAAATTTCGTGATCAGAATCTACACAGAATACAAGTTATGACAGAAAACAGGACGCGCGTTTTCTGCAGCAAAAATGCAGCTGTAGCTGCTGTTACGAAAAGACACTTTAAAAATAGTAAATGGAGTCCATAAATTATAATTCCGGTGCCATTAGAACCGTATTTCATAATACATGAATCTCGACTTTAGAAAATACATTTTTCGTTTTGTTAAGGTCCTGTTACAGCCAGTTAAAGTCGGCTGAAAATACAACTCAGCATGCTGTTTTTAGTTTAAAGGTTACTAAAACACACACATACGATCACCATTTGTCCTAATAACGATTTATATTTTAACATATATTATTTACAGCAGATTAGTGTTTGTATTACTCAGATTTATCATGTTTTACGCATATATCTTCTCTTTATCCACCTTCTAACACATCATGTTCAACATTTGTTCATGATCTTTAAAGTTTCTTAACTTTTATCATTCTTATCATCTATTAACCACCAAAGACAAGAACAAGATGAAGATTTAGAACACTAACTACTAGCACAAGGCTAGGGGAGTTTCAAAGCGTAAAAGTGGTGGATAAAAGAAAATGAGAGAGGTCCTTCGAGATCCGTTGCTTGCAACCTTCCTAATTAGACTCCATACACCTTTGGATATGCTTAGAATGCTTGATATGGAGCTTGAAGTGGATGTGTGTGTGTGTATGGTTGGGGCCGTAGCCAAGTGAGGAAGAAGGAAGGTTGAAGTTGTTTATGAGTTGTGATGAAAGAGAATGGTGATCCATAGGTCCTTTATAAACTAATCTTACAACAACAAACCAACCTTTGGGTATTATGTCTCAAAGATACCCAACAATTCTATTAAATTAATTAAATGAAATCCTTTGGGTGGGGCCATTGTCCAACCGGTTACGGGGGGGGGGGGGGGGTAGCTAGTTAGGTTTCAATTCTAAGTAACATTCTCTAGTTACATTTCAAGTGTCTAGGTAGTTATATTAGTTACTAGATATTTTAGTAGGTGTTACGGTGTACGGGGATCATTACTAGCTCAGAAACATTAAAATAATTCTTCTAGTATTATTTTGGTGTTCCGGGTAATATCCGGTTGTTCGGTTATATACCGGTTCGTTAAAGTGCTAAATTGCACCTTTTAGTGTCTTTTAAGTACCCTTTTGTAATACTTTCGATTCCCGACACTTAGGGAAATATTCTGGATATGAAAACATGAATTCTGCATAATATTGTAGTGCCATAATGCTGATTATAGCTGATATTTATAAAATTATGCACTTAAAGTGCGTTTCGGGTGCTTTTTAGTGCTTATTTTTGCTTCCAGAGAGTATATATATTAACCCTTGTATGTACTCTTGGGTTTTAATGTATTCTTGTCGTTGGACCTACACCTAGTCTCCATTTTTAATGTCTGACTACTTTCTGTAGTTCTGTTGACACAGTGTGTCTTACCGGTGAGTTTACTTAGTTTTTCTGACGCAACGCTCTCGTTTATGCATAAAGCAATATTTTGTAGTATACAACGTGTGCATGAATTCACTTGCATGGAATTCAGAAATTTATTTGTCTGGTAAACTAGATCATCTACAGTCATTAAAGCACAAATTACTGTTCATCTAGTGTTCGAAATGTACGGAAAAGTGACGGTTGTCACAGTCTCCCCCCGTTAAAAGAATTTCGTCCTGAAATTCAAGCGATGCCATTGGTCGCAGGGGAGTTGTGAAATGAATATGGTCACTTATATTCGAAACACGTCTTCGTGTTCTCATGTCATGCATTTTAACGTATTCAAGAAAATCAATCATGCTTTTTCTGTATCTCATGGACTCTTGGTCCGTAACCTTAACAGGTTTCTATAGTATTGTGGACTCTTGGACCAAAACCTTAACAGGTTTCTATAGTAATTCTTGTCGTTTGTCATTGACGTGAATCTTATTTGTGGGAACAACGACTGTTCCTTGAGTCAGACTCCTCTATCGATTAGACACATGAATGTGTCGCGATCACTACTGATCTTTTTCTGGGAGTTTCATCTTGTGAACAATGGTTCTAATCCCTACACCGGGGATTCAACCTTTTTCGTTTTCTAACTCACACTACGCCTTCTCTAGGCGAGGCTCTCATTAAAGCCATACTTCTTGTCTCAAATTCTTTCGACTTCTGCCGCTTATCGGCGCTATCTTTCTGTATTCTGCTGGCTGTCCTGATATGATCACATATCTGAACGATCTGGCCTCTAGTTTTCCTGGGCCATATCGGGCCAGTTGATTGTTTATTTCTGGTCCCCGTTCAACATGACGGGAATTGACTCATTATGTTCCGTCTAAAGCTTTACACGAAGCGGTTTAGACGGCGGTGTGATAGATACCGTTGTAGGAAAACTCCACTAAGGGCAAGTGAGTGTTCCGACTTTTCATTAAAGTTTATCACACAAGCACGTATTATGTTCGTACCGTCTGCATCGTTCAGCAGCTCAGTTCATATTCGAGTTCTTACGATCATCGGTGGGCTGCAACCCTTGTGATCAGTAAAGATCGTGCGGCGTTTTCTTTCAGGTAATGACGTCCAGTTTGCGGCGCGCAATTACTGTATCTATCTCAAGGTCTTTTCTCATGATTCCTTAATCAATGTGCCGCGTATGCAATGTTGTGGTCTCGTTGCATCGACGTACAATCGAGACTTTGTCGAGAGGCGTCACATAATTGCAACTTTAGCTCCTTAGCTCTTGGTTGCAGGGTTGGCATGAATTTCGTTCTTATCCACCATGTATCTTAAAGTTCTCCCTTCGCGAACTCGAAATCCGCTTTTCGTCATCATTGCACATAACTGTGTTTTCTCTAAGAGTTGCAAGGTAAATTGCAGCTGTTGCTCACGACCTTCCTTGGTCGTTGGCCACATAAGAATGTAGTCAATAAGTATACGACTTATCCAGGTACGGCTTACACGTTCGATTCATGAGGTCCATGAATATTGTCAATGCATGTGTTAAGCCAAATGATACGACAAGGAACTCGTAATGCTCAAAGCAAGTCCTAAAGGTCGTTTTAGGGATATTTCCTCTTGTATTCACAGTGGAGGACATCTTGTCCTCAAGTTGATCTTTGCGTGGTAACTGGAACCTTACGATTGGCTCATTTGTGTCATCAGTCCTTGGCAAGGGATTCTGATTCTCGATTTTCTGAAGTTTGTGTAAAGTGGAGACTACCAATTTTCTCCTTGTCTCCCTAACTAAGGATGTCATGTCTTTAATTTCCCCCTGTCTGGCAGCTCTGGCAGTTACCTCGGAGGCTCATGCTTCGCAGACGAAGCTAGTCAGTAAGGCGTCATTCGGCACTGGTACCGCTCCTGGCACGAGGGGTATCCCAAGCTCCTCTTGGTGCTGTGGAGGTATTCCTGGCAAGTTTTCAGAAAGGCTACTGGAACTTCTTCCATAACGGGGATGTTCTCAGGCTCTATACTTGGATATCCAATCCATGCTGACAATCATATTATGACTTCGAAAGTCAATGGTAACAGAAGGTCCCGACCTTCTGAGTACCTAAATGCAATCCTTAATTGCTTCGACTGTTTAAACTAGCCTTCTATATGCCCATTTCTAAAGAATACGGAACGTCTAATTTATTTGAAACTAGGCTAGGCAGTTTCTTAAGTTCTAAGCATGCAAGGTAAAAGTTGATGCCAGTATTAATTAAAAGTAGACGCATGGGGTTGGTTAATAGGGGACGTACTGTAACCGCATCTGGATCCTGGCGTGCTTCATGAGTTTCGATCGTGAAAACCCTTCCTTGCTTGCTTCTTCCTAGGGCAATCTTTCCTAAAGTGGCCTGCTTCACCGCCTTTGTAGCAACCTGGTATTCTCTTATTTCTTCCATCTGGGTCCTTCGCCCAACAGGCATCCTTGCTGTGCCCTTCTTTTCCACACTTTCTGCACTTAGTCCTCAGACATCGACCTTTATGGTGAAAAGTGCATTCCTCGCACCTCGGCTTAGTTCCCGAGTAAATCTTATCACCAGCCTTATTAGTGGCTATAACAGTTTTCCTTCCAGGCGGCGGGTTCACTTTCTTTCTTTTGCCTGTTTTAGAGATTCCACAGTTGACTCGGGTGCTCATCTTTAGGTTTGAGGACTTCCTCTTCTTGTTGCTTGACGACTCCATATGAGTCTCTTTCTTGTTATCCTCAGATTCCGAAAATTTTCCCGCACGTAGAGCTTCTTCAGTAAGAGTGACACTCATATCGATAGCCTCTGCAATGGTTGAGGGCTTTGAGGTAGTAACCATGCTCCTGATCTGAGGTGCAAGTCCCCAAATGAATCGATCAACCCTTTTGAATTCCGGTTTGACTAAGTAGGGGACGACCCTAGACAAGTCGTGAAATCGTTGGACGTATTCAGGAATCTTTGGTTCGTCCATTTTCAAATTCCAGAACTCCACCTCAAGCTTCTGGATTTCAGCTCTAGAGCAGTATTTCTTTTCCATCATTTCCTTGAGCTCGTCCCAGCTTAGTGCATAAGCAACATCTGCGCCAAGGGTTTGAACCTGAAGGTTCCACCAGGAGAGTGCGCCATCTAGGAATAACCCTGAGACATAGGTAACACTCTGTTGGGGTGAACAGTTACTCATTCTTAGAACTGAGTCAGTCTTTTCTGTCCAACGAACAAATGCAACGGGGCCTCTTGTTCCGTTAAAGTTTAATGGTTTGCAGTCCAGGAACTGCTTAAAGGTGCAGCTAGTTGGAGGGTTATTTTCAGTAGTGCCATCTCTGTGCTTAGAGCGGAGGGCTTCATGTCGCGCAATTTCCTGTGAGATGCGTTCTTGCAGCTCGGCTTCTGTCCTTGGCAACGTACTGGTGTTTGTGTCTCGCCTGGGCGGCATTCTCTTCTGCCAAAATGGTATGAAGTAGGTTAGACAACATTCCAATTGTCTATGAGATACATAGCACCATAAGCCATTATGTAATCACCCAATTTCACACGTATATATAATCAGTGTATAAGCGAGGAAACAGTTATTGAGCCTTCACATAGGCTTGCCAACTTGGCATATTGTTTGAAATGAACTCGAGGCTACATCGCCTTGGTCATTCAAGTTTCAGTTATTTCCTGCTACATTGGTTTTCTTAGGTCTTTAGCTTTACTGGTGCGTATATCTCCCCTTTGATGGGGTTGTTTGTGTAGAGGTGATATGGAGTGTATCGTCACTGATTCTTTTTTAATGTTATTCCACCTCTCTTGCTTAAATATCGTTTTCTCAAACGTCTCGTATGCAGGTAGAAGTGTCAGTCACGAAGTAGGCTAAGACAGGTCTCCTACTTTCTAACGTGCTAAAGCACTGATCTATGTGTTGTTCTACCAGATGAAGGTGAGGACACCTATAGATAAATTTTGTGTGGTTTTCATTAGCTCGACCCGTAGAGTCCACTAGGATTTCTGTGCACTACAAGTCGTATTACGTGGGCCCCCGTAATAATAAATTGTCTTTCACAGTTACCCCAAATTTTCTCTCGTACAAGCAGATGATCAATCAAGGAGGGGACACTACTGTCCTTATACCCCTATCATGGAAAGGACCTTTGCGATGGTCCACGCGCTAATCATTCGTTATCGTTACGCGCGTATAGGCACGATGATTAGATGGAATAGAGAGAATTCCTAGTAGTTGGAGGGGCACCTTCGAGATGAATACTTCATCTTCTTTTCCTGGTCAAGTATGTCGTCAATCTTGCTTCATATAAGCCGCAGGGATCTCATCCCGCTGATTCAGAATTCGTTCAAGGTTGCCGCCTCTGCCTCGTCTTCATCACCGTAGTCTGGCACCTTCACGATCGAGAGGGAAGAGCAGCCATCTCCTATGGAATCAAGCTCAGAATCTTGTCTGGTAATCACTCCCAGCCATGAGCTTTGCAAAGGATGCGAGGTCGGTAGCTTCATCGTGCGAGTTACGTATAGTAATAGGAGTCGGAGTCGAAAGTATCTTATTCACGTCAATAATCATTTCGTACACTTATTTGTATGTATGTATATCAATAACATATATGCTAGTTAGCCTAATCAAGCAATTTAATGCATTATATCACGTATAACTCTCGTTTTTAGGGGGTCATTTTGTTTTTGGCAAGTCTAACTCGTGTAGACCATGCTTAGGTTGGCACCTTATTTTAAAGGTATTCCTCACTAATGTCCTTGCCTTGTCTCTTTTTGAAGAGTGTTCGACTCGTGGATCTTGGCGCTTACGTGAATGCAATGAAAACCTTTTCGTAAAATGTTTTCGTGAGAGAACTCTAGTGATTGTAGTCTAGACTCGAAAAGGAATCCTAGTTCACTACAATCGAAGCTTTGATACCAAACTGTCACACCCTGTCTTTTGCGGAAGCGTACGATGTGTGACTAGTTTGTTATCATTGCATTCAATCATAATAGACAACTACATGATCAAAATGATGTTCATCCATTCATGAAAATTTGAGTATTACAAATACTCGTTATTTAAGTTTTAAAAACACAACCTTCGTCTAGGTTACAATTCAACAAAAGTGGATGACATCTAAACTTGAAGTCTACTTCTAGCTATGACACTTGCGCCCAAGATCCATCATGTCACCTGAAATACATGTAATTTTGGGAAAACATCAACATAAAGTTGAGCGAGTTCATGAGTTTTTGTATTTCACGTTTGTATACTTTGTATGAAAACATAGTGTGTGTCATGTATAATTCAAGTTTTTCTTGAGTACCCCACGTACTCAAGTATAATTCTCGTTTTCTTGAGTACCCACGTACTCAAGTATCATTCAAGTTTTCTTGAGTACCCCATGTACTTCAAGTATAAATCAAGTTTTCTTGAGTACCCCACATATTAAATGATTGTTTATACAAGGACATTAAGGCACGTGAGGACATAGGGAGCATTAGTATATTATCCTTCAATGCATGTGAGGACATAGGGAGCATTAGTATTTTCTCCCTCAAGGCATGTGAGGACATAGGGAGCATTAGTATTTTCTCCCTCAAGGCATGTGAGGACATAGGGAGCATTAGTATTTTCTCCCTTAACTGTGTCGATTACCCTCGACTGTGTCGATTATCCTCGACTGTGTCAATTTCCCTTGACTGTGTCGATTACCCTCGACTGCGTCAATTAACCTCGACTGCGTCGATTAACCTCGACTGGGACTCCGAAGCACTACTAGGTACTAATTGTAACCATGAGTGGGGTTCGGTCATACCCGTTAGATCTAACCCTCGTCCCTAATTAAGTATTAATGGCATCTCAATATCTAGTTTAAGCTCACATGATCTAGTATTTTCTAGGCATTTCTTAAAGCTCATCATATTGCACTCACCAAGAGTGCTTCACGTATTCTCAAATCATATTGCACTCGGTACTCGTTCTCACCAAGAGTGCTTCTTGTATCTTTACCATTTGTAAAAATTGTAATATTTGTAACATGCATTTCACCCCCGAGAGTTATAAAACCAAAACAGTTAAGAGAAAAGGGGGAGCATGAACTCACAACTTTGCGTTCCTTGCCTTGTAAACTTCACCGGATTTTGCTCATAGAGCGTCGTGACCTAAACGTGTGTTTATTATCTTTAGTCACTGGACTTGTAACGCACAAGTACAAGTAGCTATCTTTTATGTATGTATTTTTGTGTTAAAAATAATTTATATTTTTAACTAAGTGACTTACTTATATCATTTTCTTTAACATATAACACGTTAGATCGTTCTCAAATAACCTACCCGACATTTAGACACGCAAATTACTACTTATGTCGTTTCAGCTTTAATATATATGAACTGGGCTGTTTTCGGACATTTAAACAAATTGGTTAACTTATTCCAAAAATTCCAAAATTTTTACAGAACGTCTTAAACGATCCAAAAATTATTGTGTAAAAATATCGGGGTCCAGTTCATTACCAATATGTTATAAGAATTTATTTTCCCGACTGCAATCAGATTTGTTGCTTTCTGATTGCAGTTTACGAAATAATTCATTAAAAATTCATCGTGACTCCGATTTACGAAATTCCAGTGGGAGAATTACAAATACATCAGTGGTCAACTATGGTATAAATTTCGTGATCAGACACCACACAGAATACAAGTTATGACAGAAAACAGGACGCGTTTCTGCAGCAAAAATGCAGCTCTAGCTGCTGTTACGAAAAGACACCTTAAAAATAGTAAATGGAGTCCAAAAATTATGAATCCAGTGCCATTAGAACCATATTTCATAATACATGAATCTAGACTTTAGAAAATACATTTTTTGTTTGTTAAGGTCCTGTTACAGCCAGTTAAAGTTGGCTGAAAATACAACTCAGCATGCTGTTTTTAGTTTAAAGGTTACTAAAACGCACACATACGATCACCATTTGTCCTAATAACGATTTATTTTGTAACATATATTATTTACAGCAGATTAGTGTTTGTATTACTCATATTTATCATGTTTTACACATATATCTTCTCTTTATCCACCTTTTAACACATCATGTTCAACATTTGTTCATGATCTTTAAAGTTTCTTAACTTTTATCATTCTTATCATCTATTAACCACCAAAGACAAGAACAAGATGAAGATTTAGAACACTTACTACAAGCACAAGGCTAGGGGAGTTTCAAAGCATAAAAGTGGTGGATAAAAGAAAATGAGAGAGGTCCTTTGAGATCCGTTGCTTGCAACCATCCTAATTAGACTCCATACACCTTAGGATATGCTTAGAATGCTTGATATGGAGCTTGAAGTGGATGTGTGTGTGTGTATGGTTGGGGCCGTAGCCAAGGGAGGAAGAAGGAAGGTTGAAGTTGTTTATGAGTTGTGATGAAAGAGAATGGTGATCCACAGGTCCTTTATAAACTAATCTTCCAACAACAATCCAACCTTTGGGTATTATGTCTCAAAGATACCCAACAATTCTATTAAAATAATTAAATGAAATCCTTTGGGTGGGGCCATTGTCCAACCGGTTATGGGGGGGGGGGGTAGCTAGTTAGGTTTCAATTCTAAGTTACATTCTCTAGTTACATTTCAAGTGTCTAGTTAGTTATATTAGTTACTAGATATTTTAGTAGGTGTTATGGTGTACGGGGATCATTACTAGCTCAGAAACATTAAAATAATGCTTCTAGTAATATTTTGGTGTTCCGGGTAATATCCGGTTGCTCGGTTATATACCGGTTCATTAAAGTGCTAAATTGCACATTTTAGTGTCTTTTAAGTACCCTTTTGTAATACTTTCGATTCCCGACACTTAGGGAAATATTCTAGATGTTAAAACATGAATTCTGCATAATATTTTAGTGCCATAATGCTGATTATAACTGATTTATATAAAATTCTGCACTTAAAGTGCGTTTCGGGTGCTTTTTAGTGCTTATTTTTGCTTCCGGAGAGTATATATATATTAACCCTTTTATGTACTCTTGGGTTTTAACGTATTCTTGTCGTTGGACCTACACCTAGGCTCCAATTTTAATGTCTGACTGCTTTCTGCAGTTCTGTTGACACAGTGTGTCTTACCGGTGAGTTTACTTAGTATTTCTGACGCAACGCTCTCGTTTATGCATAAAGCAATATTTTGTAGTATACAACGTGTGCATGAATTCACTTGCATGGAATTCAGAAATTTATTTGTCTAGTAAACTAGATCATGTACAGTCATTAAAGCACAAATTACTGTTCATCTAGTGTACGGAATGTACGGAAAAGTGACGGTTGTCACAAGGTACTAGGTCGGCAATCCATGAATGTTTTGAACGTCCATATGGGAGGCTGAGCATGTTGACCTGTTGCGCGAGAACGAAAAGACAAGATTAAACACGATATTTGGTTCGCGAGAGTAGGATCTAAACATCCTAGGGTATGTCGAAATAGTAGGTTATACCTCCTGCTGGAGCTGCTGCGAGCGCCTCAGCAACTCGTTCGTTGATTAGAGCCGTCAGCTGGGCTTGAGTCAAATTCAGGCGTCCACTCATGATCTTCACATCGAAGGAAACACAAGTAAGAAGGGGGTCGCGAAAGTGCGTAAGTGTGGAGTGACAGAAGAGAGCAAACACACAGGGTTTCAATCAATAGTTGTTACGCTAACTAAGCATACCATGATCAAATGCGCTACTTAAACTAGCAGGCAGGCAATACAAACATAAACATATTACCTATAGTGTTGAGTCTTGCACGCGGAGTGAAGCGTAGTTGTGGATCGTTGAGCACTGTATAGGTTATAGTCTGGTTTTGTCAAAAAGCTTTTCCCTTTTTAAAACCAAGTTCACTATAACCATTGGCTCTGATACCAATCTGTCACACCCCCAAAATCCACCATAGTGAGTATCACCGCTTGGAGGCGTGACATGACTAGGATCAAGCCACCAATCATATTGAACAAAGTATTTGAGATAGATAAAATCCAACCACACAATATAATTGGTGATCAAAAGCTAGTTAACCAAGTTCAAATTAAACAGCGGAAGCATTAAAGGTAAAACCAAAACATAAGTTTAATAAGTTCATAAAGTTCAAATGTTAAGCACGGAACATAACAGTCCATATCCCACAACGACCTCCTCCTCGTGCAAACTCCATAAGCATCTAACGACCTGTAAGGCATGTAACAACGAGTTAACAACAAAGTTGAGTGAGTTGACAGTTGGTTGTTTTGTTTTAAGTTGTTTCCGAAAACATGGTTTGTCTATTGCTGGCTTACTTGCCATGGGGGTTACCCCATAGTTGAAATTATGATTAACCAGTTCCTTCTTTATTACCCAAACCATATCCATAATCAGTGGGGGGTTCCCCATGTGAACCACTAGACCGTTACCATATCGACTACTAACGAAAGTAAGTTGTGCCCTACGTCAATGTCTATCATCATTGATAGTTTGCCATAGTCCATTAGTACACGCCCGTCCGACTGGCATGGTGTGAGGTTTGTTAAACCTAATAGCGCTATTAACTAATGACCCGCTCGCCATTGGCCTCGGCGATTAAGTCGATATAAAATGAGGGACTTAATGATAGAGTTTTGTCTAGTAGGTTTTAAGGTTGTTGTCCTACCCAAGGAGGACGAACGTACGTATTCTACGCAAGGAGAATACGCAGGATTAATATTGGCATCGTACCTATGGAGGATGGCGGTACATATCCTACCTAAGGAGGATATGCTGGTTCCGTTTTAGTTCTTTTAATATTGGCATCCTACCCATGGAGGATGGCGGTACATATCCTACCTAAGGAGGATATGCAGGTTCCGTTTTAGTTCTTTAACCCATTCCCAACCACCGGGAATCCCATGCCTTAGAAGGAGTGTGAACTCACCTTGGTTTGCTCGGTTAGATTAGTTACTCTAATAATCAGAAATCAAGCACGTCCTAATAAAGTATAGATAACAATCAAATTCTCGTGCCTGCATAAGACGTATCCTACGTACGGTTTATCTACTCATTACTTCTATCACATACCGCACAATTCAAATATCACACTCGGACTTTTGTGGAAAGATCATGGTTAAAAATACACTTGTAACACATGTTAGAAAATAATTTTCTATGTGTTGGGGTTTTTAGAAAATTTCGCCAGAGTCTCCTTTGTAAATGGAGGCGACCATGCTAATAAGCATATCATTTTCTTTTCCAAAAAAAAATCATTCAACAAACAACAACAATTTACCAAGAGCAAACTATTCCATTTACAAACCAACATGAACTTGATGTTTCATAAAAACGCGTAATAACTTGGTAAGGTGTTTAGTGAGTTTAGTTACCCTCCAAAGTGTGTTTACTTTATTTAAAATCTCATTCTCGGGATTTTTAGATGTTCACAACTTGTGAACATATTTTACAAAAATATTTATTTACAACATTTTCATGTGTCACTAGTATCCATATACTTACTTTATTTCCAAAATAGTGTAAGGATCATGATCTTTTGAAAACCGTCTTTTAAACTTGGTTTATTTAGGAAAATCTCTCACAAGTTTTAGATCTACAAGATCACTAGTTCACTTGGTTTATTATTTTTACAAGAAATCATTTTATCACCAAGTTCATGTCTAAATATGGAGGTGATTCTTTTATGTAAACCCCTAATCACCTCCTAACTTGTTAAGTCATGTTTTTAATCATAAGTTAACAAGTTTCATATAATGATCAACATCATATTTCTAGAAATCAACAAGCAAGCATCAACATATACCAAACAACATCATACTAACATTATTTCTTCATGTATCATCTTATTTACACTTATGTTCAAGTTTCATTCTTTCAATTCTTAGTGTTCTTCATGATAATCAACATGTATCATCTTTTAACCACTATAATAAGATGTAAAATGGAGTATATGATGTTCTTAACACTAGCTCAAGGCTAGGGATGATCAAGAGAAGAAATGGAGTGGATAAAAGCAAATGAAGAAGGTCTTTGAACTTCCGAAAGCTCCTAGATTCTTTGTGCCCCTTCTAACACCCTTGTATATGCTTGGAATTGTATGAAGGTGAGTGAATGATGGTGATGATGGTGTTAGTGATTTCGGCCGAAACCAAGGGAGAAGAAGAGAGAGTGAGGTGTGTTGAAGTTGTGAATGAGAAATGAAGTTTAGGACTCTTGCTGTACACTTATAACCATTCCACTGCATTAACTCTTGTGTAATATGTTCCTCATGTGCCAACACAATCCTATTAAATATTTAAACAAATCAACAAGGTGGGTCCCTTATTGGGGCCGTAGACATGGGGGGGGGGGGTAGTAGATTAGGTTTGAACTAAGTTGGTTAATTACTAGTTAAATCTCAGGTGTAAGTTATGTTTCTAGTTAGTTGATATTTTTATGAGGTGTTATGATGTTCGGGGACTATAACTAGCTCAGTAATGTTAAAACAATGCTTCTAGTATAATTTTGGTGTTTCGGGTAGTGTCCGGCCGTTCGGTTAGATACCATTCCATTAAAGTGCTAAGTTATCCCGTATAGTGTCTTTTATGTATCTTTTTGTAAAACTTTTAATTCCCAACACTTAGGAAAGCATACAGGACCATTTAGTCAATTTTCTGCACAAGACTAGTATGTTAAAAAGCACATGTAAGTATGACGCAGTAATCAGGAAGTAGTTAAGTAATTCAGCACATTCATCAAGCACTTTAATTAACATTTAATTAATCATACGGATACATGTAATTAGGAGGGTTGTCACATAATTTGACTTAGACTTTGATCCCGAGATCACTTAATAAGGGAAAAGAAAAGAAAGTTAAAGGATGATAGGAAAAAAGGATGTCTTTCCTTCCAAATCGGAAGGAGATAAAAATTAAAGAATTTAGCCTGGTTTTTCTTCCATTTCCTTTCCTTTCCCTCCTTTAATGAAACTCGGGAACACAACATTTTATTTTCCTTTCTTTTCCTTCCTTAAATGAAACTCTCGAACACAAAATATTTTTACTTTCTTTCTTTTTCCTTTCCTTTCCTTTCCTTTAATTAGTAAACTCTAGAACACACTGTTAGAGGTCCAAATATATGTTCAAATACATTCTGATTTTGACAAATCAACCCAATTAGATGTTGTTTGTTTCAATTACTGGTGCACACACATTCAGACATGCTTAATTAACAAAACCCATCTCAAAAATTCTGTAAACACTAATTAAAAATGCTCCGATTCAATTCTAGGGTTTCGGTTCATCACAAAATCAAAAAAGACGATTAGATGTTGTTCTCTGTGTTCCAAAGTATTCCTTAGTAACCATTGTTGATTAAAACACTGCATACACCAATTCAAAGATTACAAAACACAAATTCGATATTTTTCCTCTATAAACTAAATTTCTAAAAAACGTCTCCGAACAGACAAATGAGTCAGGCAATGCATGGCTTTTGCTTTTTATACTAAGAACCTATATAGTTAATATGCCGATATAACACAATTATATTAGTGATAAATCGGTTATCGGTCCCCTACCGAGACAACTGTGCAAAATGACCGTCTGAATATCGGTAATGATTATATCGACGAGATTGACCGATATTGGACTGGTATTTAACCAATATATCACCGATTTTCCCAATATCATTACCTTTATTCTTATTTCTACCATTCGTCTTTCTTCTTATTTCTACAATTAGTGTTTAAGTCTTAATTTTTAATTGTTATTGTTAAATGTTAGTGTTTTAACTCATAATTGTTAGTTATTATTGTTAAAGGTTAATTTCTTAATGGTAGGAGAGTAGACTGAATTGTTAGTGTTAAATTGCTATATATAAATTTAGCATGATATTAAAATTACCGATATCCCACCACGATAATCGATATCCGATATTTTACCACATTAACTACTTAGCCAAGGACACATATGTTGCCTTCTTGGAACATATGTATCTTACGTTGCCAAAATCACAACGAATAACTCATGCGTTGAAATGCCCTAACACGTAATAACTTAAAAACGATGTAGTGGAAAATATGAGCCGAAAAATTTCGTTCTTTATTAGACACATTACTCACATGAAGACTCAAATACAAAATGTCATACATTCATTAGAAAGGATTCACAACATTCCATTATATTAACGCTTCAGGAAATATATAAATCAAACTATGTGACCGTTCTTTCCCGCACAATCCTTACTCTCAACTCGATCTAAGTCCGCTTCTCTTTGCTAGTGTAAGAAGAAATCCGCGTAATACCTGTGGACATCACATATAACTTAACCGTTAGTCGTTAACAACATCATACGACATTATTCTCATATAATTTAATATCAAATAACATTCAAGAATATAAACTTTGATTCATTCAACTATCCTCTCGCATTTTCTCATTCCGAGTTTGACTTCGATACCTCATGAATCCGATGTTCCTTTACCTGCATTACATTTCAACTTCAAGGTACACATTAGCAATCGTCAATGCCCAAACATAATCAAACCATTCCTTTATACATTTATAACATCTCGCATTCATACATGTATACTAATTCCTACGTGCATTCATAGCGAATTACATTCATATATGCACACATTTCCTAATTCTTACATGCATACAAATATGTACACCTACATATATACGCACACATTCATACACTCACACACAGATACGGGCTCTCGCTTACCACTATTATTCACATATACTTATGCTTCTTGTCATAATCATAACTTTCCATAATATAGGTTTTATACTTATTGTCTTGCAAACCTATTCGTTCCTAGACTCGGTTACTTTTAGATTTCCTTCACTAACAAGAAGAAAAATCCATAATTTCACTATCCGGATACTAATAACATCTCTCATATACAAAAACCGGTTTTAAAACTAGTTATTAAACATTGAAATCATCCAAACATCGAGTCTGGATACAAAAACGAACAAGAAAACAAAAATCGCCAGCTTTTGGCTTCCTCGCGGGGCGCGACACCTGTCGTGTTGCGCGATGGTGAATCTGAAATGCTGTCACGTAGCGCGACAGCCCTATTTCGATAGAATGCTTCCTTTATGCTGCTGCACGTTTGCTCAGCTATGATTTTAACCAAAACACTAACTTCTAATTTCATAACTTTCGATCTACATATCCAAATCACATGATTCTTGTTTCTATGCGACCGAAATTTAATTACGGATCCGCTTATTACCTCGGGTCGCATCAAGAGCTGATTTATAAGCAAAAAACTTATAAATCCTTTATACCATTATTTGGCCCGTTTAATCCTACTAGTTTACCTTGATTATAAATAACTCCTTTGTTATACTAAAAATAACACTTACCTTAATATTCTCATTCATTAGATAATTCTTGCATAATTTTCCACATTCATAAATCTTAAATTCTACATACATACTAAGAAGTGAATCGGAATCACTTACCTCGTGCGTCCTAGTTCGTGCATAGCTTTCGTATTTACCTTTGACCCATTGCCCTTCCATGCTCGTGTCCATGTTAACATGACTCCTACGCTTTCAGATTATCATCAACACATTCTTGTTAGCATACATCATTGTACTTAGTAACGAGCATACATTTGCATAATTTCACATTCAACTTGCATTAATCATTCCTAACAAGCAATACGACATATACCCGATTTCACATCCTTTCAAACCCATATAATCCATCATGTCATTCCATTTATCACATATTTACATACCATGTACCATACGATTATCTATAATCTTATAATCACTAAAACAAGTCTAGCCATGTTCCTTATGCGTAGTTGACTTTCAGAGTCAACGATTTATCATTTTAACTTGCAGCTTAATCTCATATACTCATAACATCATAATAGGCTGTTTTGGGACGTCCGTTTACTGTACTTAAGAGCTTGCAAAAATTACAATCTTTTTATGTGATGTCCACTCAGAGGGGTTATCCTTGTGTTAAATTTTTAGAGTCTAACTCTCAACCAAAAATTTATAAAAATTCATTTACTAAGCTGCAATCAGATTCATCACTTCTGACTGCAGCTTACGGAAAAATTCATTTAAAATTCCTCGTTTATCCGATTGATGAAATACCAGTTGGAGATTTTTGGAATCACCTGAAGATACCTAGAGTAAAAATTTGAGATCATAACTCAATCCCTAAATTGAGTTATGACATTCGTAATGGGTTGCAAATTCTGCCAGAAAACGCAGCCTGAACCTTCGATACGGAAAAAATCATAAAACGTTCATTTTTCGTCGAAAAATGCAATTCCAGTTGGGTTTGAAAGGTTTTTCCTGTGAGTTCATCATAAACTCAATAAACATGAGTTTTTAGTAAGATTTGACCCAGTTATAGCTGATTACATTCGGCTGTAACTTTCTGGACAGATTTAGTTTTTATCAAATCTTTTCTAAATATCTCTCTTTCTAACTTCACTAGACATTTCATCAAACACTTGGCGGGTTTCGCATTTGTCAAACATTATGTACAAGCTTTTAAAGCATGATTCCTACTAATTCTTCACATAACTTATTGACAATCAATCAAATTCATAACAATCTTTCATCCTATACCACATTTGTTTAAGATTTCAACTATCTCAAAGACATCATAATTCAAGTTTTCACATATTTGTATCAACTTCAATCATCCTATTCATAACACATTCTCATAAGGTGGGTTTACACTAAAATCTTTCAATTAAACTAAAGTCAAACATGATTTCTATTCTATAGAGTAGTCCTAACATCCAATTTACACAAATCATATTAAAAACTCATGATTGGGTTGAAACCCATTTCCTACAATTCATCAATCACGAAATTGGACTTACCACTTCAATGAACAAGGTTAGATGTTCGAGAATAGAGGTTCATGCATTTGGTTTTCCATGAAATCCATACTGAATTTGATGGATTTGATGAAACTTGGGTTTCACCTTGCCTTTGCCCCTTTGTTCGATCGTACAGACTCACACATTGTGTGTGTGGGTTTTAATTTTCTTTTTGTTTTAATTAATTTCAAGTTTCTAGTTTTGCAACCTTAGTCCCTTAGGTTTAAGACATCATTATAATTGCCACCAATTTCATTTCCTTTACTAATCTTGTAGGCATTTAACTAAGTTTAATAACCTGGTTATCGTATTTCATTTATTTAACATGGTAGCGCACCTACGAATTTAATAATTCGAGTTTTGGGGTGTTACAAATCTACCCCCCTTAAATAAGGTTTCGTCCTCGAAACCTACTTCATCGATATCAGCTTATCCATTAGTAAAGTCATAACTTTAAGAACATCATTTCTAGAAATCTCTTTTTTTTTTCATTCTTCCAACAAATCAGCCTACCTAGATTTGTACGTATCATTCCTTTAACATCAAACATATAATCCATCCGACCCGTTCATAATGGGCCAAAGTTTTTGACCATTATCATAGCCCCTCATACTTGTCTTAATTGATCCGTCCATGACGGGTCAATACATACCTTATTATTATTATTATAATTTTCATCCCTTGCGACCCATTACAACGAGTCACTACTTATACCATCTCTTCATTATACTTTCTACATCATATTGACTCGTTTGTAACCGGTCAACTTCATATACTTTACATTTCCATTCTTTAACAATTTCTTCTTAAATTCTCAACTTATCACATTATCGTACTTAAACTAGTGTGTGCAAACTAGTAGCAACCTAAAGATTCTAATACCATGATTTACATTACAACAATTTGAAGTTCATATCAACTTACTAACACATTTCACCGTTAGTATTAGTTCTAATAGTTCCATTTTTACCTAGAGTTTCACTCCTACCTTCTTACTCATACACGTACTGCTTACTACATAAGCCTGAACTAAAACTCATTCTTAATCAACCTCCAAAAGCCACACTTTCCTTTTCATAACACATTCTATGCTACATTATTCCGTACGAAAGTACTTTTTCAACCCATATCTATATAATCACATTTAGATATTAAACAATTCGCTAACCTTGTTACTTTGGCGCAATGCTTCGACATGTAAAAGCGAACCGGCCCTCTTCGTTACCATTCATACCATCTTTGGATTAACCTGATTCATCCGTGTGATGAGCTTCCGCTCATGAGTATTCTTTCACTGTCCTTGATGGGTTTATCACATCATGATTCCTACCACTCTCAATACAAGATTAGAGGTTTACACATTTCATTCGATTTTATTCAAACATGATGTTTATTAAATCACCTTATTTATCTTTTAATCCTTTCTCGTTTCCTTTTCATAACATTAATACGTTCGACCCGTTCATAACGAGTCAATTCATGACCATTTCCTAACATATCACTTTCGTTTTTTGACCCGTTCATGACGGATCAATACATAACCATTCTTTCGCAGATCTTTATCTCAATTGTCAACTTTTGAAGTTTGACTTTTCAAAGTTAAACCGATAATTCTTACTTATCGTAGACGTATCAAAGTACACATTCATAATTCCTTTCCATTCTTGCATATTTGCAAAGACTTTATTTCATCATTTTAATATTAATTGCAACATTTTACCCGTTCCCGTCCCTACTTAAATCATTTGTCTAGGTCGTAGCCGTCATTCATTCCGACTCCCAAGAGTCAATTAATGATATGTCTAACACGTAACTTATTTCAAAGCTTATTTCTTTCGACTAAGGTTTCTTGCTACTACAATAGTTTTCATCGGTCTTACATACTTCGTGAATCAATTACTTCCTGCTATTTTACAATTACTTGCTTAAAAATTATCAACTTCCTTTGTTTGAATTTTCGGAAGTCCATTTGTAAATACATTCTGACCTATGATTACCAATTACCTAGTTCTGACACATCCCTCTCTAGTCGAGCTATAAGCACCCATTAAAAGCATAACCTTTATACATACCTAGTGCAAGTCAAATCCATTGACTCGTTATCCATATCTTGCGTTGACTGTTTCCTTCCAGTTTATGACATTGCATGACCATACATTGTGCTCACCTACAAATATGTGACTTGACCATTTCAAACATTAAATACCGGGTTCAAACGGCAATCGCCATTTGACCCGCATAACTCATTTGTCCTTTCAACCACCTTGCATAAAATGTATTCACATAAATATATTTATATAGATAAAAGTTTAGAGCATAACTTGGATAATATCCATTTTTTAAAGAATATTTTCTTGTTTGGTTTGTAATTACTTACAAATTTGAACCTTTCATTCTTATCATTCATTCATACTTATTTGATTCGTACCTACTTACGAATTCAAATTTTTCATTCTATCATTCATTCCCTTCTATGTTTCGAATCCATCTCGCGGATTCGAACATATCATTCACACTTTCCGTTACTTCTATGTTTTGATTCGTGTCGCGGATTCAAAAATATCATTCATACTTCTCTTTTGTATTTGGTACTTTCAATTCCTTGAGAATATTACATTTTCCTTCACTCTCACATCCACCTACTACCTAATTCTAATGGACATACCTGTAACAATTATCACGGTCTCACGAACATCATATGTTTCTTGTGTACTGGCCAGGTACACAATCCACATACTAGTTTCATGTCTTCGTGTAATCGTCACCTTATGTCTGAAGAATTAGGTTTCAACACGCGTAACATTTTTAAAACTTCATTACATGCACCCACATATTAAATTTACGTACCATGGGTCAATTTGTCTTATTACATGCCTTGGTGTCGGTCATAGACCGCGTTCGCGGAACATCCTCTCCAAACAATTATGCTTACCTTACACATAACATACTGTTAGTTTTCGTTATATACATACTTACATTCGATTCTACATTTAGATCTTGATCGAGTAATGGATTGTACGGGTTCCTTGTCACAAGAGTACACAAGTTTGAGTTCAAGTATTTACCTCCTTCGACTTGATTTTTCTCCAACCAGGGCTCTGATACCAACTTGAAACGCCCTAACACGTAATAACTTAAAAACGATGCAGCGGAAAATATGAGCCCAAAAATTTCGTTCTTTAATTGACACATTACTCACATAAAGACTCAAATACAAAATGTCATACATTCATTAGAAAGGATTCACAACATTCCATTATATTAATGCTTCAAGAAATATATAAATCAAACTATGTGAACGTTCTTTCCCGACAATCCTTACTCTCAACTCGATCTAAGTCCGCTTCTCTTCGCTAGTGGTAGAAGAAATTCGTGTAGTACCTGTGGAGATCACATACAACTTAACCATTAGTCGTTAACAACATCATACAACATTATACTCATATAATTTAATATCAAATAACATTCAAGAATATAAACTTTGATTCATTCAACTATCCTCTCGCATTTTCTCATTCCGAGTTCGACTCTGATACCTCATGAATCCGATGTTCCTATACCTGCATTACATTTCAACTTCAAGGCACACATTAGCAATCATCAATGCGCAAACATAATGAAACCATTCCTTTATATATTTATAACATCTCGCATTCATACATGTATACTAATTCCTACGAGCATTCATAGCGAATTACATTCATATATGCATACATTTCCTAATTCTTACATGCACACAAACATATACACCTACATATATACGCACACATTCGTACACGCACACATACTTACGAGCTCTCGCTTACCACTCTTATTCACATATACCTATGTTTCTTGTCATAATCATAACTTTCCATAATATAGGTTTTATACCTATTGTCTTGCATACCTATTCGTTCCTAGAATCGGTTACTTTTAGATTTCCTTCACTAACAAGAAGAAAAATCCATAATTTCACTATCCGGAGACTCAAAACATCTCTCATGTACAAAAACCGGCTTTAAAACAAGTTATGAAACATTGAAATCATCCAAACATCGAGTCTGGATACAAAAACGAACAAGAAAACAAAAATCACCAGCTTCTGGCTTCCTCGCGGGGCGTGACGCCTGACGCATTGCGTGACGGTGAATCTGAAATGCCGTCGCGTAGCGCGACAGCCCTATTTCGACAGAATGCTTTCTTTTTGCTACTGCACTTTTGCTCAGCTACGATTTTAACCAAAACACTAACTTCTAAATTTCATAACTTTCGATCTACATATCCAAATCACATGATTCTTGTTTCTATGCGACCGTAATTTAATTACGGATCCGCTTATTACCTTGGGTCGCATCAAGAGCTGATTTATAAGCAAACGGATTATAAATCCTTTATACCATTATTTGACACGTTTAATCCTACTAGTTTACCTTGATTATAAATAACTCCCTTGTTATACCAAAAATAACACTTACCTTAATATTCTCATTCATTACATAATTCTTACATAATTTTCCACACTCATAAATATTAAATTCTACATACGTACTAAGAAGTGAATCGGAATAACTTACCTCGTGCGTCCGAGTTCGTGCATAGCTTCCGTATTTACCTTTGACCCATTGCCCTTCCATGCTCGTGTCCATGTTGACATGACTCCTACGCTTTCAGGTTATCATCAACACATTCTTGTTAGCATACATCATTGTACTTGGTAACGAGCATACATTTGCATAATTTCACATTCAACTTTTTTTTTGGGTAAAAGGGTATACCCCGGTGATTATATTACTATCCAAAAAAAAAACAAGTAGAATGGTTGGGTGCCAAACTAGTTCAATAGTGTGACATGCCACACTAAAGTAAACCAAGCAACAAAAGCAAAACTACAAACCGAACATAACACCTAACCACTATACATTAAAATCAACTAAAATTTCAATATGTTTAGGTGGTATCCGCTTCATCCAACGATGAAATGTTCCAAATCTTCAATAGTCTTGTAACCCGCTCGTTCTTCTTGAACTTAAAAGAGTGTAGCTTCAAGCGAACTGTCTCTGTAATATGTTCTTCTAACTTCTCCGGCGGCCTTAATTGGTTATTGAAAAATCTCGCATTCCTTTCCTGCCACACATAATAAGCAATAGCGGCAACCACTAACTTTCGAATCACCCAAATCGCCAATTTAGAGTTTGCATTCGGAATTAACCATGCTAGCACATCATCCCATTTTCCATCCATCTGAGACATGTCAGCCTTTGCACGTAGAGAACACCAAATTTTGCTGGAGTATGGACACTCGAAGAAAATATGTTTATGCGATTCCAACCCCCTGTTACATAATAGACATGACATTAAATTCATGTTACCAGCTGCATTATTCCACATTTGAATCCGAAGCTGCGTAACAAGCTTTCTTCGACAAATCAACCAACATAGGAAAGCATGTCGTGGAATAGAGAAAGACGGCCACACCATCCTATACCAATTCACCTCTTGACCCAAATTTCGTAGAGAATCCCAGGACGTTTTTGTAGAAAAATCCTCAGTCACATTCGGCTCCTTTTCCCACATTATCGTGTCCATCTTATTTGGTATTAAAGAGACCGGATTCAGCTGAAATAGAATAGGAAACAAGTCACGCCAAGCATCGGGCCAAACCCATCTATTTTCATGTACCACATCAGCCACTTTGGAATAAATAGTTAACTCTTCCCTATTTATTTGTCTATGGGTAATATACGAGCTCAGAGGACACCGATCACACCACTTATCAAGCCATAGAAACGTGTGTTCGCCATTACCTATTTTGGAGATAAAGAAACTTCAAACAATTGGCGTTAGTTGAAGCAACTTCCTCCAACTCCAACAATTGTTTGTTTGTGTAGGAATATCCCAAAAACTTCGACCTTGCAAGTGATACGAGTGCACCCATTCCACCCAAAGAGATCGCCTACGAGAAACAATGCTATAAATATGAAACGCCATTAAAGCTTTATTCACATCAGCAATGCGTCTAACACCCAAGCCACCTTCTTTCTTTGGTAAACAAACGATATTCCATGAAACTTTTCCTCTGCCCTTGACTATACGACCTTGACACCATAGAAAACTTCTTAATTTTTGTTCAAGCTGTTTAACTATACTTACCGGTAGGATAAAAACTGAAGCCCTGTAAACATAAAAAGCTGACAAGACTGAGATCACCAATTGAAGTCTACCCGCAAAAGAAAGATATTTCACTTTCCATTCTGAAATTCTATTCTCCATTTTTTCCACTAACACTTTGCAATCAGAATGTAGGAGTCTCGTAGCAATTAGAGGAACACCAAGGTACTTTATTGGAAGCGATCCTTCTTCAAAAGGCATGATAGCAAGAATATTAGTCTTTACAAGGTTTGGAACATTGCAAAATAAAGCCGTACTCTTCGCGAGACTAGGGATCAAGCCAGACATATCTTTAAAATCATTCAAGGTATCCATAATAATCTTCAAAGATTGCACCTCTCCTTTAGAAAAAAGAAAAAGATCATTTGCAAAACATAAATTAACAATCTTCTGTTTCTCGCATCTCTTATGGAATCAGAAAGAAGAGCCTATAGAAGTTGCAACTTGAAGCATCGACGTAAGAACTTCCATAACCAGCGTAAAAAGGTAGGGTGACAATGGGCCCCCTTGTCTGAGATCCCACTTACCTTTGAAGTATCCGAATTGATTGCCATTTTTATGCACACAGAAAAAGACGAGGATGTGATGCATTCTATAATCCAATCGATCATATTTTGATGAAAACCAATGCCATTCAGAATAGCACAAAGAAAATCCCAATCGGTGTCATAAGCCTTTTGGATATCCACTTTAAAAGCGCATCTAGGAGGGTCATTGTCCCTGTGATAGTTGTGCATAAGGTCTTGTACTAGAATGATATTATCCGATATTCTTCTACCTGGTACAAAGGCTGATTGGTTTAAACTTACCGCCTTATCCAGACCCTCTAAAATTCTAGTAGATAGAATTTTAGTAATACATTTATGAAGAACGTTACAGCATGAAATAGGCCTATAATCCGTCACACGACAAGGTGTAGTCACCTTAGGAATGAGTGCAATAATGGTATGATTTACCTCCTTTAGCATTCTTTTTGAGTTGAAAAAATCTTTTATTGCATCACAAACATCATTTCCCACAATCGGCCACGCCTTTTTAAAGAAAGCAGAAGAGTAACCATCCGGGCCCGGAGCTTTATTTTCATCAATAGAAAACATGGCTGCTTTAATTTCCACATTCGTTACTTCTCGCACCATGTGCTCGGCGACATGATTTTCCAAAACATTCGGAAACAATTTCGGTGTAGGCATGCTAGTAGTATCACCCTTCTGACCAAGAAAAGCAGTAAAATGATTCACAAAAGCATTAGGAACATCATTCCCTTCATAAAAATTTCTATCAACATCTTTAATAATGGCAACTCGGCTTCTATGATTCCTACATTTTACGGAATTATGGAAGTATGCTGAATTAGCGTCACCAACCTTCAACCAGTCAACCTTGGATTTTTGCTTCAAGAACCGTTCTTCATCAAGTAAAGCCTCTTGATAAGAGGCCAAACTAGCCGATTCACTTTCTCTAAGCAACAAATCAGCCGGGTTTTAATCAATCTTCTTTTGAACCTCATCCAACTCTTCCCATAGCAATTTAATTTTTTTATGAAGGTTACCTTGCTTAAAAAGAAGGCTGCGGATTGGATGTTTTATAGCTTTCAGTTTTTTCACCATTCTAAACATCGGAACCCCATTAATATGCTTCGACCACTCCGCTTTTACAGTATCTCCAAATTCTTTTTTGTAAACAATGAAATTAGGAAACTTAAAAGGCTTCGGTTTAGACAATCTCGTATCTGGAATTTTTAGAATACATGGAGTGTGGTCCGAAATTCTATATGGTTGGAAAACCGCACAGGCACTCGGAAACTCATCCGTAAAATAAACATTTGCCATAACTCGATCAATCTTCTGCAGAATGCCAACTCCCCTTTTCAGCTTTTGAGTCCAAGTAAAGTGGAGACCTGAACTATTGACATCAAAAACTTCGAACCGATTAACTCACTCTTTGAAGTCCCTCATACCTGTAGAGATTTTCGATGTTCCCATAGCCAAATATTCAAGGAACAACGACGACTTAAAATCACCCATGATCGCCCACGGCTTGTCCTTAACAAACAATTTATGCAAACATAGACTTTCCCATAGTTTTCTTCTTTCAATATAATAACTATCCGCTTAAACAAAGGAACACATCATAGCTTTATGAGAGTCTTTAAAAACCAGCTGAGCATGCATGACTTGGGGAGTAATAGATAGTACCATAACATCAACAAAATTTGTATTCCAACCCAAAAGTATACGAGTACCCTTCGAACAAATAGACCCATTTGAAGACCACCTCCAGGTACGGCATATTGTTTTACAAACTCCCAATAGTTTAGAGACATTAACATGAGATTCCAAGATAGCACATACCTGAATGTTATTAGCAGAAAGTACACCACGAACCTCCCTTTGTTTGAGGGGTCGGTTCAAACCCCTTATGTTCCAATATGCAATACTATCCATTACAAACCGCATCAGCAAGATTGCTTGCCCCTGGTTTATCATTTCCCTGTTGCATAAAATCCGAAGTCTCATTTATCTCAATCACCTCGTCACATTCTGACTCTTCCCCATCTTTTGGCTCGTTACTAGAGTCAAGACATCCAAACGAGTTACCAAGTTTTATGGGATTCGAAGTTGTAGGGATATCTTAAGTAGCAGCTGAATTAAAACTGTTTGAACGGACATTTGGTTCCTTTATTACCAGGTTCCCTTGTTTTCTAATCGGCCTATACTCAAACTTTAGTTTTTCCTTGACATCGACTCCTTTTTTAGCTACTTTCTTCTTGTTCACATCCATAAAACCATCCCCATCTACATGTTCCTTTCCCTTTCGTTTTTCAATACTCTCCTTTTTAACTTCTTTCGGACAGCTTTCTTTTGTATGACCAAACACACAGCATGTAGAGCATCTAGGAGGAGACCACTCGTATTCAACTTTAACCGAGCTCATTAAGAAACCCCCATCTTCCACATTAGGGATAGCAACAGAAACTGATTCATGAAGATCTTTTTGAGCATCCAGTTCTATCACCGCCCTAGCATAACTACTACGGCCCCAAGAATCCAAACACATGTTTGAAGTTTCATTATCAAGAAATTTCGGGGAACCAATTTTAGATGCTATCAGACTTAAACCATCTTCCGTATATGCTGCCAAAGGAACGTCATGCATCTTAACCCAAACCGGCACCTTCTTGAATTCCACCTTTTTAATCTCCGTTTTAGACGACCAAGGTTTTAAAAATATGGGTATGTTCCGAATGAGCCATGGTCCTTCATGAAGAACCTTATCCATTCCCTCTTTCGATTCAAACTTGAAAAAGAAGAAACCCTTCGCGTTCATCATAATCTTTTGTAAGCCATATTTTTTCCAATGGTTCTTAACGAAATACTCCACCACAGGGAAGGCTAGTCTCTTGCCAAGAAAATACCCATACAGTACATTACAACATTTTTCATGTACCCTCTTCACAGATTCTACCGGTATAGTTACATCAGCATCACCATGACTTTCTAGATTTTCAAGAAAACAAAAGTTTACCTTCTTCGAAGTCTGGCCAGCTTTAAGTTTATCCGCAAACGAAACTGCTCTAGTTTTTGATGAACCAACTGTTGTGTTGTTCAAATTATCCCCCTCTATCGGTGTATTGTGGTTTGTAGGGTTTGCATGAAACAACCTCGTACTCCCTCCCGCATTATCCAAAATAACAGGTTTGGATATAGCCTCCAAACCATCAATAATCGACACATTACTCGTAGAGTACATACCTCTCCTTGGCATCATAGGATTTCCTTCTATGTTTGTGATCCTTATTCCAATACCTCTAACAGGAGCTGTTCCAGGAGTTGATTCACCATCTTCATTCAACGTCTCAGTACCTCCATCATCTGGTGGCTTCTCCCTACCCGTGAAATCCTTCCTATTATCACCGACTCCCTCCATGCAAACAATTAATACGAACGAACAAGATCCTAGCAAAACAACGAACGCATGCAAACCCTAATACTAGCAAACTTACCCTACTGAATATTACACAAAACAGAATAGAATAATAGGTGAATCAAGGTTACTGCCTAACCAGTAGGACCGATAAACCCACAACTCTATACCATTTGATTCGACACAGAAGAGCAAGCGGTGATTGGAAGAACAAAAAACCCTAAACCCTAATCGATCAACTATTGCTAACTAGTTCATATAAGAGGTTTGATGAATCAAATCTCTAATAACAGACTGTTATACAAAAGATCACGAAGAAAGTCTATGGTTGCATGAGGAAGAAAATCGCCAGGCTAGAGAGAGAGAATTTGTGTTGGGCGTTAGGTTATCAGGCTAGTGTCATTTCACATTCAACTTGCATTAATCATTCCTAACAAGCAATACGACATGTACCCGATTTCACATCCTTTCAAACCCATATAATCCATCATGTCATTCCATTTATCACATATTTACATACCATGTACCATACGATTATCTATAATCATATAATCACAACAACAAGTCTAGCCATGTTCCTTATGCGTAGTTGACTTTCAGAGTCAACGATTTATCATTTTCACTTTCGGCTTAATCTCATATACTCATGACATCATAATAGGCTGTTTTGGGACGTCTTTTTACTGTACTTACGAGCTTGCAAAAATTACAATCTTTTTATGTGACGTGCCCCTCAGAGGGTTTATCCTTGTGTTAAATTTTTAGAGTCTAACTCTGTACCAAAAATTTATAAAAATTTTACTAAGCTGCAATCAGATTTGTCACTTCTGACTGCAGCTTACAGTAAAATTCATTTAAAATTACTCGTTTATCCGATTAATGAAATTCAAGTTGGAGATTTTTGGAATCACCTGAAGCTACCTACAGTAAAAATTTGAGACCATAACTCAATCCCTAAATTGAGTTATGACATTCGTAATGGGCTGCAAATTTTGCCAGAAAACGCAACCTGAACCTTTGATACAGAAAAATTCATAAAACGTTCATTTTTTGTCGAAAAAATGCAATTCCAGTTGGGTTTGAAAGGTTTTTCCTGGGAGTTCATCACAAACTCAATAAACATCAGTTTTTAACAAGATTTGATCCTGCTACAGCCGATTACATTCGGCTGTAACTTTCTGGACATATTTAGTTTTCATCAAATCTTTTCTAAATATCTCTCTTTCTAACTTCAACTAGACATTTCATTAAACACTTGACGGGTTTCGAATTTGTCAAACATTATGTACAAGCTTTTAAAGCATGATTCCTACTAATTTTTCACATAACTTATTGACAATCAATCAAATTCATAACAATCTTTCATCCTATACCGCATTTGTCTAAGATTTCAAGAATCTCAAAGACATCATAATTCAAGTTTTCACATAGTTGTATCAACTTCAATCATCCTATTCATAACACATTCTCATACGATGGGTTTATACTAAAATCTTTCAATTAACCTAAAATAAACGTGATTTCTGTTCTATAGAGTAGTCCTAACATCCAATTTACACAAATCATATTAAAAACTCATGATTGGGTTGAAACCCATTTCCTACAATTCATCAAATCACAAAATTGGACTTACCACTTCAATGAACAAGGTTAGATGTTCGAGAATAGAGGTTCATGTATTCAGTTTTCCTTGAAATCCCTACTGAATTTGATGGATTTGATGAAACTAGGGTTTCACCTTGCCTTTGCCCCCTTGTTCGATCGTACAGACTCAAACACTGCGTGTGTGGGTTTTAATTTTCTTTTTATTTTAATTAATTTCAAGTTTCTCGTTTGGCAACCTTAGTCCCTTAGGTTTAAGACATCATCATAATTGCCACCAATTTCATTTCCTTTACTTATCTTTTAGGCATTTAACTAAGTTTAATAACCTAGTTATTGTATTTCATTTATTTAACATGGTAGCGCACCTACAAATTTAATAATTCGAGTTTTGGGGTGTTACATGCGTTGACTTTGATATGCGTTGACCATTTCAAGTTCAACACTCATGCATTTGACCAAATGCAACTTAATGAACTTGGTAAAACGTTTAACACTTGAAGTTTTCTAAAAGTGATAATGTTCTTTTAATCATTATGCCTTTACATTTTCCATTAAGATTTGACAATTAAGTATAAAACACTTGTCAAAATGTGACATGTTGTGATTCGGCTTAACCAACATTGAGAACAACTTCAAGAAAGATTTTGTATTCCAAACATCGGTTCATCAAAAAATAAAGTTAAACTAAAATATTTTGAGTTTTTCAAAGTTTATGCTAATGTAAACATAAAAATAAGTAATATCTAAAGGAAATATTTTTGTGAGAAACGTGCAAGAAGATCATATCAGTTTGTTAAGATGTATCAGATACACCATTGTTCTGAATAAACACTAACAACAGTTCGCATAATTGTCAGTATTGTTGTCCACTAAAACTCATGCAACCCGCATTTGTAGTGTTTACTAATAAATTATGTAATCTTTGTGCACAAAAACCTATGGATCCCACGGTATTTGCTTATCCCCTCATCATGCAATACACTGACTCAAATAACGCCTTTAACTTTCATAAATTGTGTCTTGTGTAAAAATAACAAATATAAAACAAGTTGAATAATTAAACAATAATATTCAGGTCAATCTTGCAATACACAGAGAAGAACAAATGTTTAAGCAAAAACAAAGATATAATACACGTTGAAATGTCAGGTCTTAACCACAAGTTCGATATTTGTAAACATGCGCAGAGGTGATCCAAGACTTAAACGAAACACCAAGTAAAATAAAATTGATATGTATAGGAAATAACCTTCAGGTCGATATTTGTTAATATGCCCAAATAAGGTCCAATGCTTAAACAAAATAAAGAAATCAAACAAGCTGAAATTTAAAGCAAACCACAAAGAACACAACAACTTTTCATAAAGCAGTGAGCTTTCACATACTGGTCGGTCTAATACTATAAATGTTGGTGCATAAATGTCTGTTAACTTCGTATTTATCGAGTCTTGTATCTAGATAGGATAAACCAGTGCTCAGCAGGATAGAAATTAGGTTTTGTATGTCAAAGGGGCATTTCGCACGAAATGACAAGAGTCATTTCGTACGAAATGACAAGAGTCATTTCGTATGAAATGAAGAAACGGTATTTCGAACGAAATAGCTATGTTGGTTTCGTATGAAATAGCTACTCCTATATATAGCTTGAGCTGGTTATCATTTGTATCGATTCGGATTTCAGAGCCGAGGTGCTGCCAGTTTGTCAAACGATCTGTAAAGCTTTGAAATCATTAATAAGAAGATAATTAGGGAGAATCAAGTTGTATCAAGTTAGAATCATTGATTCCGCCTTTGATTCTGACTTAAAACTCCCTAAACGACTCATTCGGGTCATAAGACGATCAAACAAGTGGTATCAGAGCTCAGGACGAAGAGTTCATACTGATTCAGCTTGTTTTCATCGATTTTTCTGACTTCTACACCTTCTTTTCAAAATTAATCAGAATTTACCCGGTTAAAATGGTTTGATTTTCACATATATCACGTAAAACAATGTTTTAACGAATCCTTGAAAGAATTGGACCTAAAATCAACCAAAAACTAGATCAATTGGATAAAATGGTGGCCGATTGAGTGACGTCAGCATCATTCCGCATGAAAACAACATCTCATTTCGCACAGAATCAACTTTGAGGAGCTTTATTTCACACGAAATCAACATCTGGAACGTCATTTCGCACGGAATCAAAATTTTGAACCTCATTTCGTACGAAATACACATTCATTTCGCGCGAAAGTCGCTATTTCGCACCAAAACTGCTATTTCGTTTGAAGAGGGTGATTCCGTTTGGCTATTCCGCACGAAATAGTCATTTCGTGTGAAAGCTCATTTCGTGTGAAGATCATTTCGTTTAAGGATCATTTCGCTTGAGATTCATTTCGCTTGAAAATTGATTCATTTCGTTTGAATCTATTTCGTTTGAAATTGTTGCTAAAATCACAAAAAAAATTCTAAGTGTTTGTTGATTGTTTCAGGTACTTCAAGATGGATGATGTTTTTCTAAATCCGTTTAGTGACATATTTGCTTTCACCGGCAATTCAGGAGATGGAACAAATGAAAATGCACCAAACCCGAGTCCGAAGAAAACCATAGCTGATTCTTTGAGCGTTGATAGTGCTTATGGCACTTACAATAAACCACCAAAGCTTATGGCTATCGAGGAGTATAATAGATTGTGACAACTCGAGTTTCCAAGGTTCCATCTTTGCATTTATTGCACGTTAATTGTTTAGATCGTTTGTTTACACGACTTGGTTGTTTCACAACTGTACACGTTTGTAATATGTTAAACCGTGTTTGATTGATATGTTATATATGGTGTGCATTATAAATGTGTATGTTAATATTAGACATATATTATTGTGAAGTTTTGTATAATTTAAAAATGAAATTTGTTAGGCCAAACACCCTCCCCACGAAAACACTAATGGACGAAAACACAAGGGTGTTTTCGTCACCCACGCTTTGGCGAAATCAAATGGGCCTTGGCCCAGTAGTGATTAGTTAAAATGTTGAGTGTAATCGTTCTATCATGTTAAACGTTTTATTTTTGTGAAGTTGGGTCAGCTTGGGCTGCGATACACAAAGTAGGCAACTCATGGTTTGGGCCGTGACAATTGTAGTCCATCTAGGATCATTTGAGCCCAACCCACCTTAGTTTATGTATACATTGGGTCTAGGAGCCAGGAATATGTATTTGTTAGTTTTATTTTGAAATCATAAGATAACAAAAGGAAACCCTAGTGCACCCTACCCTACTCTTTTTGGTGATCAGCCTTCCTCTCCCTTCGAATCATTCTGGTAAGTTATATCAAGGATTATAATCTTGTTAACTATGATTGGTTGCATGAAAAGTGGCATTGATGTGTATGTATGCATGTTTACATAGTGGTTCTTTGTTGAATAAAGGCACGATGATATGTGGTGATTTTATGATAATTTAGTATTGTTTTCTTTTATGTGGATTATTGGTGATTTTCAGAATATTAACAAGTTATATTAGGGGTTCAATGATGAATATTAGGGTGCATGATAGTGTGAATCTTTGATTTGGAATTAAAGGATGTAAGTGGTCCGATTAATATGATAACCTAGAAGTTTATGTTCAAACCATGATTCCGATTTGAATGGTAACAACTGTTTGGTGGAATAATAATAATTGTTGATTTGATATGGGTATAACCAAAACGATTTAATCGAATATAGAAGTAGTTAGGATACCAACTAATGTTGACCAATATAATAGAGTGGCACCATATTAATGTTTGATGAATTAGTGGGATCTGATGTCATGTGGTACGTGAACAAGATGAATATGGTGTATTAGATAATGTGCTTGATCACACGTTAATTATTCAGTAAAGATTAGAGGAATTGGCTAACCACAAATATGTTATGGCAAGTAGAATATATATATCATTTAGGATACATGTTAAATAAAGGGTTGCATATACTTAATGGGCTGCATTAACTAAATGAAACAAGCATAGGTGTGGCTGGGCCGTACACTGTTAACGGGGAGTAGCACAGCCAAGACGGGCTGGGTTCAATGGGTCGCGCACATACCATAGGCTGGTAAAAGGCCTGTTGTACTTGGGCCGCATGCTGGGTTACGGGCCGCGGATGGAAACGGATCACAGGACTTGGTCGGGTTCGATATAATGGGCCAGGTAGTATAATTGGGTAGTACTCGAATTGCATGTTAACTATTTTGGGCCGATAACTATGGTAAATATTGTGTTCCATTTCTGTCTTGGTGATTAGTGGGCTGTGACTTAGAGTAGGCCGTGGACATATCATGTACTTTGCACACTGTTAAGGATTGTGACTTATAAATGTGATAGTACAAACATATGGATAATGGAAGAGTTAAACACCAAATATGTGATGCTATGATGTATGTATTACTTTGCATATCATGACCAAATGTTACGATTGTACGAGGATGTGTGTATGTTACTTGGATTATATGTGGTGCATGTTGCGTTAATAGATTTAAGGAACTGATTTTTACCGGTAACCATGTTAGGGTGCGTTTGATCAATCGTAAACACGTAGCTAATCTTACCGAGCAAACCAAGGTGAGTTCACACTTTCTACAAAGCATGGGATTCCCAGGGGTTGGGAATGGGTTAAGGAATATGGATTCCTCGTCCTTTCTTAGGTAGGACAGTACGGGTTCAGGAATGTAATTCCTCGTCCTCATGGACAGTTAACTTTCACTAGATCAAAACTCTATCACGAAGTCCCTCCTTTTTATATCGACTTAATCGCCGGGCCAATGGCGAGCGGGTCATTAGTTAGATAGCGCTATTTAGGTCTGACAAGCCTCACACTGTGCCGAAGAGGACGGGCGTGAACTAATGGATCTGGGCACGTCAATGATGATAGACATTGACAGTTCAGGGCACATAAACATGACTACAGTCAGCAGTCGATATGGTAACGAGTCTAGTAGTATATACATGGGGTATCCCCCACGGCCAGAGAGCCAGATAATTAAACATGGGGTAGCCCCCACGGCTGGATTGCCAGAATAAACGGGAATAAACTAAACACGTTTTCAACTATGGGGTAACCCCCACGGCAGGGATGCCAGTTAAAGGAAACTGATTTTGGAACAACTTAAAACGAACACCCAACCGTGAACTCGCTCAACTTTGTTGTTGACTCGTTACTACATGCTTTGCAGGTCAATAGGTACTTAGCTGGAGCTTGCATGGGGAAGAATTGTTGTGGGACATGGACAATTGTGTGCCATGTGAAACATTGAAACGTTTGAACTTATATTTTGTTTTGGTTTTAATCATTATGCTTCCGCTTGCAACTCAAACTAGGTTTTTGTTTGGACACCAATTGTATTGGTTGGATTTTATAATTACTTACATGCTTGTTCAATATGATTAGTGGCTGGGTCCTGGTCAGTCACGCCTCCAAGCGGTGATACTCCGCATGTGGATTTTGGGGGTGTGACATAGATGGGCACCATGGTTTGAGGAATTGCTAAAAGCTTTTGCTTACCAGAGTTGGAAGAGCATGATGAGTGTTTTTGACCTAGGAAGAACTGATTTTCATAATCTAAATGAAACTGAACTAGAAAGGTTTGTGGCATAACAAAAATGCATCGCCTTACTACATCAATCAGTGAGGGATGACATTATTTCTTTAATCGACTACAAAGATTCTATGGATTTATGGGCAAAATTAAAAATGAAATGTGTGGGGGTGCTGAAATTGTGAAAAACAAGAAAAAATTATTGAAAAAAAGAATTTGATCTGTTTGGATGTTTAAAAAATGAATCTGAGTCAAAGATGATAGAGAGATTTGGTCACTTGAAAATGGAACTTGCAAGATACGACATTGTGTACTCTCAGGAAGAGTTGGTTGATAAACTGTTTGATTCACTACCTGATGAGAAAGACTGGCAGTACTTTGCTTTGATGCTGGAGAACACAATAAAGTCAGAAGATTTGACCGTTGATTTACTAATTGAAAGATTGGAAAGTCATGAGTTGGAGATCAGGAAGACAAACAAAGTCAATAATTCTTCGTATCAACAAAATGTTGACTTATATTATCGAGGAAGCATGATTCCGAAAACTGTGTCCCCAAAGACTGCTTTCTCAGCTGAAAACTCGAACATGTCAAAACAAGAAAGTCCAAGCAGTGGATATTTTGGTGGATCATCTTCAACAACTCCAAGTCAACAACAGTCTGTTCCGAAAAACACTTTTCAGTGTAATATTGCGGTTAACCTCAACAATGCACAAAACTTCAGTGAAAAAGCCGCAAAGCAGCAAATGGTATTCTTGGCATCTGTCTTAGAATCTTATGAGAGTCTTGTTGCCGGAAAAATAGGAAATACCAATCTCACCAAGGAAGACTACGATCAGATCGACCCTGAAGAGATGGAGTATATCGACATCAGATGGTGCATGGCGCGTGCGGTCAGAAGGGCTCAAAGATTCATGGAGATAACAGGCAGACACTCCATTAGTGGACCTTCAACAAAACTTGGTTTTGATAAATCAAAGGTGACATGTTTCAAGTGAAAGCAAAAAGGGCACTTTAAACGTGAATGTCGAAATGCAACTGCTGATGAGACGGCAAACCCTTTCCGTGAAGACTATTACAAAAGGGCCATCTATCATCAAAACAACTCTGAATCTCCACGAATGATGTAGATAGAAGAAAATCCCAAAGAAAAGTCGCGAGCTTTAGCTGTTTTTCATGACGATGAGGGTTTCGATTGGAGCGATTTGCTACCAGAGGAAGATGCAGTGGGCTATGCCTTCATGACAAAAATCATTCCTTTCAAAGATACCCGATCTGAAGAAGTGAAATATATCAATAGAAAGATGACAGCCCAATTCATGAAAGAGAAAATTTATCGAACATGGAAAGAGGCAAAAAGCGCGAAGAGATGGGATGCTGATAGGGAATGTTATTTGGATCCTAAAGGAAACATTGTTGTTGAACCTCCATCAATTAATGTTGAAACTCTTATAGAGCAAATAATAGAAGAGGAAGAAGCAAGACAGAGAATGTGGTGGGGAGGAGAAGCTGAAAAAGAAGAGAAAAAGAAGGAGCAAGAGTCGAAAAAGATTGATGATGGAATAATTGACACATCAAAAGAGTTCACGGCAGAAAATCTGAAGAAAATGGCTGACAAAGTTCTAGCAGCAAAAGAGTTAGAGGTAGACTCTAAGTCCAGTTCTGAGTCAAAGAGCAAGGTCAATTCTAATGATTCAGCAAATGAGTCAGGTAAGACTGATAAAGCCAAAAGTGAAAGCGACTGCAAAAATTGCATGAAAAACTGCAAGGTTTGTAGTACACATGCTTATCTCAATGGTAAGTAGACTAAAGAGGTGACCGATAGAGTCAGAGAAGTTGAAAATCAGATTTTGAGTCGTGAAAAGTTGATAAAAGCGTCAAATGATCGAATAAAAGAATTAACTGATAAAATTGAAAATGATAAAATTGACATAGAACGAATCAGGATAGAAAACGAAAAGTTAATTCTTGAAAACCGTCAACTTTCTGAAAATTACGAGAAATTAAAGAGAACGGTAAAAGATTCTGATGAAAGAAATGCTAAAACAACCAAAGAAAATTTTCAACTGTCAGGAGTACTTCAGTCAAAAGAGAAGCAAATCAACCGACAGTTGGATGAGATTGCTAATCTGAAGATTCAGTTTAAGGAAGCTAAGATTGAGAATGAACGCATCAATCTGAAACTCAACAGTTACAACTCCGCAAGTTTTGTTCTTCAACATATTGTTCCCAAACCCATTGGGAAAAACAAAGCTGGCGAAGATGTTTACTCGGATGGAACTCGAGTTGGGTATCATCAGGTTCCACCGCCAGTGTTAAATAATTTTTCAAAGAAAAAGTCCGGGTTGGTTAATGATGATGAAACACATAAGGTTAAACTTCCAGAATCAATTGATGTCACATTCAATTCATCATCCGATGAGGATAGTGTTCAGTCCGAAATTGTTAAAAATATGGCTGAAAATGTTTTGAAATCTGAAAGTGATTCAGCTGAGGATGAAGAATGTTTTTAGAACAATTATATTCCGAAGTCAACATCCAAAAACAACTTAAATGAAGAACCTACTCTTGTCATGTACAAGATGTCGGGATCGGATAAGTTGTATTCTTATTTTGAATTTCCTTTGGAAAATGTGTATGTTCACAAATTGAAAAATGTGTTCAAGTTGGTTGAGATTGATGTGTCTGAGATCGAAGGTTTGAAACGTACCAAAAGGCTATTGAACTTTGAAAAAGATAAATCTTATTAAAAGAAACCTATTGTTCCACCACGATTTTCTAATAACAACCAAAACAGATGTTCGGGCGGATATCAGGGTGGTAAGAATTATCAAAGAAAGAACTTTCAAAACAAAAAGTTTGTTGAGAAAAAGGTGTTTGTGAAAAGTTTGAGTTCAAGTTCACTTTCTGACGAAGAATATAATTTTTTTTCAAAAACGAATGAAGAATTCTTTGAAAAGAAGGCCTCACAGCCTCAGATCGAAGGCACAAGTCGGGTAGTTGACACCCGAACATGCTTTAAATGTAATCAAGTTGGACACATTGCACGAAAGTGCACCAACACAAAGCCTAAGTCTGTGGTTGTCGAGAATCAGAAAAAGAAAGTTGATGCTAAAGGCAAAGCTCCAATGGTTGTTGAGAAGAAAGTTTTGAAAAATGAAAACACTAAATTCAAAACTGAATCCGTAAAGAATGTGGTAACTAAAACTGACAAATTTTACAAACGGGTTGCTTCGCCTCAACAAGCATGGAAGCCAAAATCAGTTGAAAAGAAATCAAGTTCACCAAAAACAAAGGTTTCTGAGATGGAAAAACAATCATCCTCTACCACTCCGGTAAAGATGAATGTTCCTTTAGATCACTATGAGAAACTTGAGAAACCAAAGTCTACTGCTTCTGAGAAGAAGTATGTACCAAAGAAAGACCAATCATATGGTTAACCTCTTAAAAATGATTTCTTTTTATACAAAGAGGTTGATATTGGGTCTGAAGAGAGCTTAAAGATGAATGACAAAAATTTACCGCCACTATACACTGCAAAAACTCACCTAAATGTCAAGCTACATGAGTCAAAAAGGCTTGGGTGGCATCAAAGTCTAAGTAAGTGTTTTTGATATGTGCAGGAGCTTCCAAGATCCGTTTCACGTTGGATTATGGATAGTGGAGCTTCTCGGCACATGACATGAAAGAAAACCCTACTGTATATGTGGGATTTGCAGGCAATCAAGGTGGTCGAATAGTTGGTGAAGGAACTCTATCTAATGGTATTGTGACGTTTGAAAGAATAAACTACATCGCCGAGCTTGAAAACAATCTTCTGAGCATTTCTCAAATCTGTGATGGCATGTATACAACGCACTTTACATATATGGAATGTTTGATATTGAAACCAGGATTTGGTCTCCCTGAAGAATGGATTATCATGAGAGCACCAAGAGTCAATGATCTGTACGTGTTGGACATGAGTGTAGCAACTACAACCACGGGTCAAGCTCATTGTTTTATGTCGAGAGCAACGGAAAAAGAATCGCAATTGTGGCATCGAAAAATGGGTCACATACACCTGCGAAAAATGAATCACCTGGTGCACAATGATTTAGTAACTGGTGTTCATTTGAAAGGATTCCATCTCGAGGGGGAGTGCATTAGTTGCATCAAAGGAAAGCAAAAGAAGAAATCTCACCCTGGGAAGAAGGAAAATTCAATCTCGAGACCGTTAGAGAGACTCCACATGGATCTTTTTGGTCCAGTGAATGTCAAAAGCTTAACTGGGGATCTCTATTGCCTAGTAGTTACAGACGATTATTCGAGATTTTCGTGGGTATCATTTCTGCAATCAAAAGATCAAACATTTGGGAGTTTAATAACGCTGATCAAAAAGCTTGAAAACTTGTACCAAACTCGTGTTCGAAGAATAAGAAGTGACAACGGTACAGAGTTCAAGAGCAGCAAAATGGAAGTATATTGTGATTCAAAAGGTATATTGCATGAGTTTAGCGCGCCTTACACTCCACAGCAGAATGGAGTAGCTGAAAGAAAGAACAGGACGCTAATTGAAACGATCAGGACAATGCTTGCTGATTCGAAATTACCTGTCAAATTTTAGGCAGAAGCAGTGTCAGCCGCATGCTATACGCTCAACCGGGTTCTTACAGTGAAGAAATTCAACAAGACATGTTTCGAGCTGATCAACAACCACAAACCGAACCTGAAGTATCTTGAACCGTTTTGGTCTCCTTGTACAGTTCTAGAACCTTTTGGTAAATTTGGTCCAAAGAGCATCGAGGGAATATTCGTGGGTTACACAAGTCCATTGAAACGAGTCTTTGTTCCAAGCTTAAAGCGAATTATTGAGGCACATAATGTTGAATGTCAAGGCTATACAATGCCACCGCAGAATCCCGGTGATTCATGGCTTTTTAACTATGATACTTTGTGGAATTCGTTTGACATGGAAGAAGAAGATGAAAGAGAGTTCTTTAACGAGTTGGATATTTTAAGAGAGTATGAATCATCACAGGAAAGGTTCCCAGCTGAATCTTCTAGGTGTTAATGGCATACTTTAAATGATGATGAAGCAGGTCCAAGTAATGCTGGAGAACATGATGATATTCATCAAAGTGAGCATGCTCAAGACATTCAGACGGCAGAGAATGATAATCTAGAATCTGAGAATAGACCAATATTCGATCGTGGTGATTCAGATTCTGAGGAGGAGGAAATCCAGATTTCAAGTTAAACAATTCCAGTCAGTGAACAAGGTGCAGATCAAAATATCACAAATTTGGAAGGTGAGGTAGATGTTCCAGGCGAGGTGATGCCGAGAACTCTTTCGTACCATCCAGAAGAGCTGATTATTGGAGAATTACAATCAGGCGTCCGCACAAGACGACAAATTGACCAAGGCCTTACGTGTTTTTATTCTACAATTGCTTCATTACAAACTGAGTTTTCACTTAGTTGTTTTATTTCGCAGATTGAGCCACGAACATACAAAGAAGCACTAACTGAAGATTCTTGGGTCAACGCGATGCAAGAGGAGCTAAATCAGTTGGAGAAATTGGGAGTGTGGAAACTGGTAGACTTGCCTGATGGACACAGGAAGATAAACACTTAGTGGGTGTTCAAGTGCAAAAGAGACGATCGAGGGGTTATTATTCATAACAAAGCTCGACTCGTAGTCCAGGGCTTTAGTCAGCAGGAGGGTATAGATTTCACCGAAGTGTATGCTCCCGTTGCTAGACTTGAAGCGATCAGAATCTTCCTAGCATTTGCATCTTGGAAAGGTTTTAAAGTATATCAGCTAGATGTGAAATCGGCTTTTTTCTATGGAAAGGTAAAAGAGGAGGTATATGTCGGACAGCCACCGGGCTTCACCGACCCAATCCACAAAGACAAGGTATATTTACTGGATAAAGCGCTGTATGGTTTACACCAGGCCCCGAGAGCCTCGTACGAGACATTGTCTCAACATTTGCATGCCAACAGCTTCATCCGTGGAAAAGTGGATGCCACTCTCTTCACCAAAGAAGTCGACGAACATCTTCTGATAGTTCAAATATACGTGGACGACATCATATTTGGGTCAACAAATGAAAATCTAGGCAAAGATTTTGAAAGAGTTATGAAGCAAAAATTTGAAATGTCATCAATGGGTGAGATGAAATTCTTCTTGGGACTTCAGGTTGATCAAATGCCCGAGGGAATATTCATACATCAGGCGAAGTATGTTCATGATATCTTAGAGAAATTTGGGATGTCCGGGACTACTCCAGCTTCCACCCTGTTAGCAACGAACCATGGGATAAACTCTGATCTCACCGGAGAGAAGGTAGATGAAACGATGTATCGTTCCATGATCGGATCGCTGATGTATTTGACTGCTTCAAGACCCGATATCATGTATCCAACCTGCCTTGCAGCGCGGTTTCAGTCAAGCCCAAGAGCTTCGCATATGGTGATTGTGAAACGGATATTGCGCTACCTGAAAGGAACTCCATCACTGGGGTTGTGGTATCCAAAAGAAGGCGATTTCACGCTCGAAGGGTATTCTGATTCTGATTTCGGATGCTGCAAAGTTAACGCTAAGTCTACAACAGCAGGGTGCCAGTTTTTCGGATCATGATTGGTCACCTGGCAATGTAAGAAGCAGACCTCTGTAACTTTATCCACATGTGAAGCCGAGTATGTATCTGCTAGCAGCTGCTGCTCTCAGATCTTGTGGATCCAGCAACAGATGCGAGACTATGGTTTGCAATTTCTTAACACCCCTATCTTTGTTGATAATGAGGCAGCTATAAATATAACAAAAAAGTCATGTTCATCACGCTAAAATGAAACACATTAAAATTCTTCATCACTTCATCCGAGATTGTTTCGAGAAGAAGTTGATATGAATTGAGAAAATCCACACTGACGAACAAAAAGTTGATTTACATACCAAAGCGTTTGATAAAACTCGTTTTCAATATCTTTTAAAATTGAACGGTATGAAGCTTTTATTGGTGTCGGAGGAGATTCTTGGCGTAGATGAAGGTACCACTGTAGATGATGTTGAGAAGCAATCAGTAACGGTTTGTCGATGTTTTACGTGTTTTGATATTTAGGGGGTAGGTTATATTTTTTGAAAATACAAAAACAATAAAAAAATTTCAAAAATCCAAAAACAATAGAAAACCGAAAAAGAGCTTGTGTAAAAAGGGAAAATGATAGTACATCAGCTTGACAGTTGTTGTATGCTAAAGAAATGGAAAGTTTAAAAGTGTTAAACAGTCTCGCTGATGATATGCCGGTAGGTTTTTACACATTTAGTAGGTTTGTTCGGGATATAAACCTAAATCATTACTTGCTTATTTCGTGGGGAACACTACTTGGATATATAGGTAACCCCTGAAATCTCGCTTGAAGGACCCCTCTTTCTGAGATACTAGGTCTTTATGCTTAGTGATATATGGGGTATTATCCCGGGACTTCTGATTTTGCGGAAGCAATGGCCTAGTCCCCGTATAATACTTTTCGCTTGCTTGAAATAATAGCACCACCCTCAGCATAGAAAAATGATGAAACATTGCAAAATGCTAATCATGTGTTGTTGAAGAAAAGATTCTCTAAAGGGAACACACCTAAAGTCGAAGCCATCATCTCTCTGATTTTTCCGAAGCAATAGCCTGAGCTCTCATGGCCCTCGCATTTAACCCTTTACAGATATCATCTAGGCATACTCACCTATAAGACTGAATATTGGGATCTGGATACGGGAGTATATTCAAGAGGTGGGACACATGAATAAGTTTAAGTTCTTAATACATCTAATTCGTATCCTGAACAGATTGAAATTTGTTTGAGAACTTAAGTGGATCAGTATATCGACAATCTAAGCGAATTGTTTAATTTTGAGTATGAAATCAAAGCTTAACGGTACTTGTGACTTGTCGATAGCTGATATGATTCCCTAACACGCTCGCCAAAAATATGTTTATAAATAGTTTACATTTACTGCATTTCATTTCTGTTTAGCATTCTAGTATAGAAACTTTATTCAAAATCCAAAAAGATTTTTCATTTCTGCTTTATTTTTCCGACAAACCAAAGTGGAAAGCTGATCTTCAGATTTGCAGTTTGAAGCAGATGCAGGAAGTTTCTAAGCTGGACAGAAGAGTTGGGAGCTTATCATGATTAAACTTGTGAAAAAAAAAAGAAAAGTCAAAAACAAGTTCATTAAGTTGAAACTTGTAATTTTCAGAATAATGTTTTGAATTGTTTGAATAAAAATAAGTTTTTGTTTCTGTCTCGGGTCATTCAAGGTCATTAAGTTGGACTTGATAGACAAATTAAGTGCTCAGGGTCATTAACTTGAACCTAGATACTTAAGTGGATTATTATAAAACTGATAATACAACTAAAGAAGTCGAAAAGAGAATAGATTGTAATGTTAAATTTCTGAGAAGCAGGGAACAGGTTTGATCCTGTGAAAGCAGCAAAGCAAGATCCCCGTGGCTAAGTTTGAACAAAGCTTGAACCAGAATTTGATTCCAGCTTATCGAAAGGGGGAGTCTAAAAGTTTCTGGATCAATATTCAAGGGGGAGTTTGAAGATTGTCAAAGTCAGTTTTGAATGCTAGCTGCTGATGCTAATAAAGAAATTGAAGGATGCTTACAGTGTTAAATCAGTTGGAAAGAGAGAAAATACTGATCAAGACTGAAGACTCAACACCAAAGACTTCGTCAACATCCAAGGGGGAGTCTATTGGTGCATAAATGTCTGTTAACTTCGTCTTTATCGAGTCGTGTATCTAGATAGGATAAACCAGTGCTCAGCAGGATAGAAATTAGGTTTTGTATGTCAAAGGGGCATTTCGCACGAAATGACAAGAGTCATTTCGTACGAAATGAAGAAACGGTATTTCGCACGAAATAGCTATGTTGGTTTCGTACGAAATAGCTACTCCTATATATAGCTTGAGCTGGTTGTCATTAGTATCGATTCGGATTTTAGAGGGGCCAAACTTGGGCAATTAGAAATGTAACTTAATTAAATTGTAATACAAAACACACACATCAGGGATATATGTGTGTGTGTGTGTGCGACGTGAAGAGCAAGGGGGTGTCGCAACCCCCGACTCCTTGCCTAGGGAGGCGGGCGGCCACGAGCTACTCTGAGCTGGTGGTATCGGTGTTTATTAATATGGCATCGGAATTTACATCAGGACCGTCGTTAGGAAATAGTTCATTAGAGTAAAACACCTCATTTTATAAATAATAAACACATGGGTAAAACCCAAGTTTCCATTCATAATATATTTTGTAGGGATAAACCCTAATTTATTGAAATAAAACTTCTTCTTTATTTAGGTAACTTTTATAGCCACGTTTTCAAGCCTTCAGTGCTCTCCAGCTGGCTTCTATTTTGGCTTTCACATTTTGTTACCTGAAACGCGTTTAAAACATTTTTGTCAGTGGAAAATACTGGTGAGTGAATCCTAGTTTAATCAAAACATGTTTTATCATTTTACAGCATTGAGGGCAATCCGCAATTACATTTGTTTACATCTACTTTAATTACCACCCACGGTACTGTCAATCCTGACTTGTGGTCATGCTACTACTCACAGTGTAGTAACAATTTATGTATGCAAAACCCAAACATACCGACGATAATTTTAGATTTACAAATACTCAATCCTTGTGAATTGTAATTTAAATAATTGAGGTTTTTAAAAACAACTTACAAAAAGAGGAATTACTCACTTTGCTAATTTAGGTATTTCCTTGTGACTTCCTGGTTATAATCTATTAATTTAAACAATGCACACGCGTTAGTATAATAACCCAATTTACATTAGCTATACCATCCCCCCGAGACAGAACTCCAACGACTGAGTCAAGCAGAGCCTCGACATGCGTTACGGAGCACTAAATCAATCGGGTAGAGTAACTAATATGTAACCGAGGGTTATAATACTTACATCGAGGCAGAGCTTTTCTAATATAGTGGGTATTATGCCTGAGCAAAATTCTGTTAATTCAAAAATTGAGAGAGAAAGTTTTGATTTTGAACGAGTAACAACTGAACGTTGAAACTCAATTTATAGGGCTGATCAGGGACATCCTCGCGCCCCGCGAGAGAAATAAGAGAGGCCTTCACGTCCCGCGAGGCTGTAGGGTAGGCCCTAGCCTTGGTTAGTCACCGATATAGGCTTGCCGGGTGTCACGCCATGTGGCGGGCTGGGGTGTGGCCTGGTGTCAAGGGGGTCATGGCCCGCGACAGACTTTCTTGTCTGGGTCGCGCCCCGCGAGCGGCCTTAAAGTTTTGTTTTATTTGAGTTTTGTTAAATTAAAGGTATTTCGGGGCCGTTTCTCGTATACGGGGTGTATTTTAGGACGTATGGGACATGTTTTAGGGTTTCAGGAGAGTTGTTATATCCTCCCTCCTTGTTTTAGAACTCGTCCTCGAGCTCTACTGGAACATGTGTGGATATTTCCTCTGCATCTCTTATTCGAGCTCCCAAGTGTACTCTGGTCCTCTCTTGGAATCCCATTTTACTTTGACCAGAACTAATCTCTTGTGTTTGAGATTCTTGATCTTTCTATCTTCAATCTATAGCTGTCTCTCTACAAACTTAAGTTTTTCATTTACCTCTATGTCCTTAAGAGGTACTACTAATGACTCATCTGCTAAGCATTACTTGAGATTACATACATGGAATACATCATGTATTCCTGCCATTTCTTCTGGCAGTTGTAGCTGATAAGCTACTGGTCCTATTCTTCTAATAATCTCAAAGGGTCCAACATACCTGGGGCTTAGCTTTCCCCTTTTGATGAATCTAACTCGTCCTTTCCATGGAGAAACTTTTAATAATACTTTGTCTCCTACTTGAAATTCCAACGGTTTTCGCCTGTTATCAGCATAACTCTTTTTCCGATCGCGTGCTGCTTTTAGTCTTTCCTTGACTTGAATAATCTTGGCCATTGTTTCTTGCACTATTTCTGGTCCAGAGAGTTGATTTTCTCCAATTTCTGCCCAACAGACTGGGGTTCGGCATTTTCGTCCATAAAGTGCTTCAAATGGTGCAGCATTGATACTAGTATGATAGCTGTTATTGTAGGAAAATTCTATTAATGGTAAATGATCATCCCAATTTCCTCTGAAATCAATTAGACAAGCTCTAAGCATCTCTTCCATTGTCTGAATAAATTCTTTCACTTTGTCCGTCAGTTTGAGGATGGTAAGTTGTGCTTAGATTTAACTTGGTTCCCATTGATTTTTGGAAACTGGTCCAAAAAATGAGAAGTAAAACGGCTATCTCTATCAGACACAATAGATAAAGGAATTCCATGTAGTGAAACTATTTCATTTAGATATAACTTGGCTAATTGTTCCATACTGAAGGTTTCCTTCATTGGTAAGAAATGAGCAGACTTGGTTAATCTGTCTACAATCACCCAGATTGCATCATTACATTTTCTTGTCTTGGGTAATTTGGTATGAAAGTCCATTGTTATCAATTCCCATTTCCATACAGGCATTTCCAATTGCTGTAATAAACCTGAGGGTTTCTGATGTTCAGCTTTAACTTGTGAACAGCTTAGACATTTAGCAACATAGGCTGCTATATCCTTTTTATTCCTATCCACCAGAAATTCTTTCTTAAGTATTGATACATCTTATCACTACCGGGATGTATCGTATACTTAGACTTATGGGCTTCTTCTAAAATTCGATGGCGTAGGTTTCCTTGTTTGGGTATCCAAATTCCTTTCTTATTGAATTTCCAAATTCCACCTGTTCCTTGTTCTAATTCCTTAATCATTCCTTTTAATTTGTCAGTATCGTCCTTGATTACTGATTCTTGTACTTTTCTAATTTGCTCGTTTAAATCTACCTGTAGATTTAATTTGAGAGAACGTACTTTTCTCGGCTTTTCATCATACTTTCGACTTAAAGCATCGGCCACTACGTTAGCCTTTCCTGCATGATACTGGATACTACAATAATAATCACTAAGAATTTCCATCCAGCGTCTTTATCTCATATTTAACTCCTTTTGCCCAAAAACATATCTTAAACTCTTATGATCAGTGAAAATGGTAAACTTACTACCGTAAAGGTAATGTCTCTAAATTTTAATGGCAAAAATTATAGCTCCTAACTCTAGATCATGGGTTGTATAATTCTCCTCATGATTCTTAAGTTGTCTTGAGGCATAGGCTATAACCTTTTGACGTTGCATCAACACACATCCATAACCTAACTTAGAAGCGTCACAATAAACTACAAAGTCTTCAGTTCCTTCTGGTAACGCTAGTATGGGTGCGTTGGTTAATCTTGCTTAAGGATTCTAAAGGCTTCTTCCTGTTTTGGTCCCCATTCAAACTTAATTGATTTACAGGTCAGTTTTGTTAAATGAATGGCTATTTTAGAGAAATCTCGGATAAATCGTCTATAATAACCTGCTAATCCAAGAAAACTTCTCACCTCCATTGGTGATTCAGGGACTTTCCATTTAGTAATCGCCTCGATCTTTGTGGGATCCACGTGAATTCTTTCATGATTAACTAAATGTCCAAGGAATTATACTTCTTGTAACCAAAAATCACATTTTGAAAATTTAGCATAAAGCTTTTCCTTTCTCAATAATGTAAGAAGGGCATGCAGATGCGGGGCATGTTCCTCTTTACTCTTAGAGTAAATGAGAATATCATCTATAAAGACAATTATGTATTAATCCATATATGGTTTACATATTATGTTCATCATGTCCATAAATGCGGCTGGGGCATTGGTTAAACCAAATGGCATGACGGTAAATTCATAATGACCATACCTTGTTCTGAAGGCAGTTTTAGAAATGTCCTCTTCTTGTACTTTCAGTTGATGATATCCTGAGCGTAAATCGATCTTAGAAAAGAATCGAGCTCCTTGCAGTTGGTCAAACAGATCATTGATTCTCGGTAATGGGTACCGATTTTTAATCGTGACCTTATACAGTTCTCGATAATCAATGCACTTACGCATTGATCTGTCCTTCTTCTTGAGAAACAAGATTGGTGCTCCCCATGGTGATGAACTTGGTTGTATGAAACCTTTCTCTAGAAGTTCGTCCAACTGTTTCTTTAATTCTTGTATCTCTGCTGGTGCCAAACAGTAAGGTGCCTTGGCAATCGGTGATGTCCCTGGTAGTAGGTGAATTCTAAATTCAACTTCCCTATCCGGTGGTAGTCCAGGTAGCTCTTCTGGGAAAACATCTGAGAATTGAGATACTACGGGAATATCTTTCAATTCTTTGCCTTTAGTGTTAATGATTATGGAAATCATATACACTAACGATCCTTTCCTTACATGACTTGCTGTTTTCATCACATAGATGAATTTTGTAGATCTAGTTGGCTTATCTCCTTTAATCGTGATCTTTTCACCTTTTGGTGAATTTACTTGTATTGACTTTTGATCACATAGAATACTGGCCTTATTGGTTATTAACCAATCCATTCCTAATACAATATCAAATCCAGCTAGATTCATTGGGTAAAAGTGTGACAACTCGAGTTTCCGACTTTCATTTTCGCATTTAGTGCACGTTGACTTTGACTGTGTAGTTGTTTGACTTGTTTAACTTGTAACTGTACACGTTATTTTTTTTTATATATATATTTTTATGAACGCATTGTGGTTGCATGATTTTGTGTTTGGCTGTATAACATGAAACCTGTTGAAAAACTTAAACTGTTAACACATAAAAGGACTCGACGAAACAGACAGGACCCGACGAAACAGACTGTTTCGTCATAAGCATCCCGACGAAACAGAAGTCTGTTTCGCCAAGCCCAGTTTCGCCAAGCCCATTAAGGGCCCAGAACGGTAATTCGTGTATATTAACGTGAACCGACTCCCTGTTTCACACTTTGAACTAAAATAGAAACCCTAGAACTCTCCACTCTGTGAAGGCGATAACCATCTTCGACCATCATCTTTCTCTCTCGAAATCCTCCCTTGTTCATCCCGGATATCTCGGTTAGTGCGTGCTCGTCTAATCGGTTTCTCTGTTCTTTGTTTTCTTTATACATGTTGTGAATATGCTTGATTTCTGGATTATAGGAGTATACGTGTATGATGAATACTTAGGGTTTCATGAACCTCTCAATGATTGTACATGATAGCGGGTATGCATAGAGTATGGATTTTATGAGTGTTGTTTTGTGATGATTACATGATTTTATTGATGATGATGATGATGATATGATCCCTGTTTCATTGATGCTTCGGTTGAGATGCATAGATTAATGGTTAGTAACATAAGACTCATTATATTGAGCGAGGATTGAACGTTTTCTGTAAAACTGTTGTATCGGCAATTAGGGTTTCTGTGTTATCCGTATCTGCTGTTACTGATGTCTGCGAAATTGACATCCGACGAAACAGAACCCTCGGCGAAACAAAAAGTGTTTCGCCAAGAGTAATCGACGAAATTGAATTCTGTTTCGCCAAATAAGACCCCGACGAAACAGAACGTGTTTCGTCAAATGTGTGTTTCGCCAATATCTATGTTTCGCCAATATGTGTATTTCGCCGAACAGTTAATCTGCGCACTAACTTGAGTTAATTCTGTTAAGTGTTAACTGGGTTAGTTAACTGCTGTTATGTATAAAGTATTACTTGTATGATTGCAAATACGTGTATTGTGATTGATGCGATGTTCATGATGATTATGTTTACGCACAAACAACTTTAATACAAACTGATTATGTATACGTGCATACCTTAGGACGTGATTGATTAACCGTGAGCACATACTTAGCATACCGAGCGAAACAAGGTGAGTTCACACTTCTACCAAGGCATGGGATTCCCGGGGTTGGGAATGGGTTGATTGATTATTTATGTTGAATAGTTATCGGAATTACATACCATAGGCCTCGGGAGTGGAAGGTCAATGGTATATATACATACTACTAGACTAGTGATACACATACTTCTCTTCGCAAACATGCCTGGAATGGCCGCGAACTATACTAGAACGATCTTCGCAAACATACCTGGAATGGCCGCGAACTATACTTTAATCTTCGCAAACATGCCTGGAGGGCCGCGATACAAATATAACTAGTCTAGAAAACATGGGAAACCCCCACTAAACTTCGCAAACATGCCTTGAGGGCCGCGATGCTATTACATACGATACATGATTACTAATCGAACATACGATTTACGAAATGAACATTATCACTAAATATCCAACTGTGAACTCGCTCAACTAGTTGTTGACTCTCTGTTACATGCCTTGCAGGACCATAGGTACTTTTGGAGCTTGCACGGGAGGCACAGTCGTTGTGGATATGGATCGTGAATGTGTTGTTAAACATTATGCCTTTTTGTACTTAAACTGATGTTGGGTTTTTACATTAATGCTTCCGCTACACACTTGTTTATATTTGGTTTTGTAAACACCTATCGTATTGATGAATGACTTTTACTTTATACTTATGTTCAATATGATTGGTGGCTTGATCCTGGTCATGTCACGCCTCCAAGCGGTAGTACTCCGCGAGTGGATTTTGGGGGTGTGACAGATTGGTATCAGAGCCATTGGTTATAGAGAACTCGGTTTTAATAAGGGGAAAACATTTTTATTAAAACCAGACTATAACCGAGACAGTGCTCAACGATCCACAACGACGCCTCGCTCCACGTGCAAGACTCGACATCCTAGGTAATATGGTACATGTTTTACTGCCTACTTGCTAGAATTGCATAGAACTTTGCTCTGGGTATGCTTAGGTTAACTTAACACTATTGCATGAGAACACTTGTGTGATTATTCCCTTTTGTTATCGCACTACTCTCGAACCTCTCTCACTTATGTCATATTTGCTATGAAGATCATGTCTGGACGTATTAACATGACGCAAGCCCAACTGACGGCTCTCATTAACGAGCAAATTGCTGCGGCACTTGCAGCCGCACAAGCAGGAGGTCAGCACGCTCAGCCACCTGTTTGCACCTTCAAAACGTTCATGGACTGTCGTCCTACTACTTTTAGTGGCACAGAAGGAGCGGTTGGACTTCTCCATTGGTTTGAAAAGCTCGAGTCAGTATTTGAAATGTGCGAATGCCCTGAGGCTCGCAGGGTGAAGTACGCCACTGGTACTTTAGAAGGCATTGCGCTGACTTGGTGGAATGCGCAAGTTCAGATGTTAGGGTTGGCTGTTGCTAACGCCACACCCTGGAACGGTTTCAAGGAATTGATTAAAGAGGAATACTGTAGTCGTGATGATATTCATAAGCTGGAGGTAGAATTTTACCATTTGAAAATGACGGGGTCAGAAATTGAAGCGTACACCAGAAGATCGAATGAGTTGGCTATTCTGTGTCCTACTATGGTGGACCCTCCCATTAAGCGTATCGAACTGTATCTCAATGGTCTGGTGCCGGAGATTCAAAGCCACGTAACTTCAGCGAATCTGGGCACTATTCAACAGATCGTTAAGCTAGCTCATCGCCTCACCGATCAGGCGGTGGAACAGAACAGGCTGCCTAAACGTATCAACGCTACTACTACCGCTACCACTCCAGTTACTCCTGCTATTCCCAGTGACAACAAGCGGAAATGGGAAGGGGATTCCAGCAGGGGTTCAGCTATTGTACAGTCTCAAGCACAACAGCAGCGCAAGACTAGTGATTACCAGAGCCAGAGTCAGCAATCGTCTGGTAGTCAGGGGCAGAGTGGATATCGGGGAAATCATCCACTATGTAACAGGTGCAACAAACACCACAGTGGTCAGTGTCGTAAAGGCCGCTGTCAAAGATGTCTAAGGGTAGGTCATGACGCTAAAGATTGCAGGAGCTCAAGGCCTGCGAATCAGAACCAGCAACAACAGTCACCAGTTCCACGAAACCAGTCACAGCAACATCAGCAAGGAAATAAGACATGCTTTCAGTGTGGGGCTGAAGGTCATTTCAAGCGGAACTGTCCCCAATTAAACCAGAATCAAAGCAACAATAACAATAATCAGGGCAGTGGGAACAACAATGGGGGAAACAACAACAACAATGGTGCAAAAGGTCGTATGTTTGTGATTGGCCAGAGTGACGCAAGGAACGATCCTAATGTGGTTACGGGTAAGTTTCTTCTCGACGACTTTTATGTTACCGTATTATTTGATTCGGGTGCGGATATCAGTTATATGTCTCTGAATGTTAGTCAAATGCTTAAACGTGCACCAACACTGTTGAACACCAAACATGTCGTAGAGTTAGCTAACGGTAAAAGTTTAGAAGCCACACACATAGTTCAGGGTTGTAATCTTATCCTCGCCGGTCAGACTTTCTCTATCGATCTCATTCCTATAACTCTGAGTAGCTTTGATATCGTCATTGGTATGGATTGGTTATCCCAACAACAAGCAGAGATCCTATGCAAGGAGAAGATCATTCGTATTCCTCGTTCTGGAAAAGAACCTCTCGAAGTTCAAGGCGACAAGAGTGGTGTCGTGAGTGGCATCATCTCTTTCTTGAAGGCTCAGAAGTGTCTGCGAAAAGGCCACGTAGCTATTTTAGCACTCGTTACTGATACATCGACGACAGAGAAAAAGATTTGGGATATTCCTGTAGTACGCGACTTTCCTCAGGTGTTTCCTGAAGAGTTACCTGGGTTACCACCCCATCGCCAGGTCGAATTTCAGATCGAGCTAGCTCCAGGAGCAGCACCTATAGCTCGAGCGCCTTACCGCTTAGCTCCAACTGAACTGGAAGAACTGTCTAAGCAATTGCAAGAACTATTGGAAAAGGGTTTCATACGTCCTAGCTCTTCGCCCTGGGGAGCTCCAGTATTATTTGTGAAGAAGAAAGACGGTACCTTTCGTATGTGCATAGATTACCGCGAACTAAACAAGGTGACCGTGAAGAATCGTTATCCACTCCCACGCATCGACGACTTATTCGACCAGTTACAAGGGTCGAGTTATTACTCAAAGATTGATCTAAGGTCAGGTTACCATCAACTGAGAGTCCGGGATGAGGACGTCTCCAAAACAGCATTCAGAACTCGCTACGGTCATTATGAGTTTTTGGTCATGCCATTCGGGCTAACGAACGCGCCTGCGGTTTTCATGGATCTTATGAACAGGGTGTGCAAACCTTATCTTGACAAGTTTGTTATTGTTTTTATTGATGACATCCTAATTTATTCGAAGAATCGGGAGGAACACGAACAGCATTTGCGACTTATTTTGGAACTCCTTCGAACGGAACAACTGTACGCTAAGTTTTCAAAATGCGACTTCTGGCTTCGTGAAGTCCACTTTCTAGGCCACGTGGTAAACAAGGATGGGATACATGTTGATCCATCCAAGGTAGATTCGATCAAGAACTGGCCTGCACCTAGCACACCAACCGAAATACGTCAATTCTTGGGTTTGGCGGGTTATTATAGACGATTCATCAAAGACTTCTCAAAGATTGCACAGCCACTTACATTACTGACACAGAAAGGTGTTGCTTACCGTTGGAGTGATACACAGGATACAGCGTTTCAGCATTTAAAGGATAGACTTTGTAGCGCACCTATCCTCTCATTGCCTGAAGGCACGGACGATTTTGTAGTCTACTGTGATGCATCTATCCAAGGTCTTGGATGTGTGTTGATGCAGCGGGATAAAGTCATTGCTTATGCTTCGCGCCAACTTAAGATTCACGAACGGAATTACACTACGCACGATTTAGAACTTGGAGCTGTTGTTTTTGCGCTCAAGATATGGCGACATTACCTGCATGGCACCAAGTGCACCATCTACACCGATCACAGGAGCCTCGAATATATTTTCAAGCAGAAAGATTTGAACATGCGACAACGTCGATGGGTCGAGTTACTGAACGATTACGAATGTGCTATAAAGTACCATCCAGGCAAGGCCAATGTGGTGGCCGACGCCCTCAGTCGAAAGGATACTATACCTAGGCGTGTACGAGCGTTGCAACTCACTATTCAGTCTAGTCTTCCTTCACAGATACGAGATGCTCAGGTAGAAGCATTGAAACCAGAAAACGTCAGGGCTGAAGCTCTACGCGGTTCAAGGCAACGGTTAGAACCAAGGACAGACGGCGCCTACTATGTAACCGGACGCATCTGGGTCCCACTCTATGGTAGTTTACGCGAACTCGTAATGAATGAAGCTCATAAGTCTCGCTACTCAGTACATCCTGGTTCGGATAAAATGTACCACGACCTCAGAACTACATATTGGTGGCCTAGCATGAAGGCCCACATAGCAACTTACGTTAGCAAGTGTTTGACTTGTGCGAGAGTCAAAGCAGAATATCAGAAACCATCAGGCCCACTCCAACAACCTGAGATACCACAATGGAAATGGGAGCAAATTTCCATGGATTTTGTTACTGGCCTACCTAGGTCTCAACGTGGGAATGATACTATTTGGGTGATCGTGGATCGACTCACAAAGTCTGCTCACTTCTTGGCTATCAAGGAAACGGATAAGTTCTCCACTCTAGCAGACGTATACCTTAAGGAAGTTGTCTCGAGGCACGGGGTGCCCACATCTATTATCTCTGATCGTGATGCACGTTTTACTTCAGAACTGTGGCAAGCAATGCACAAATCTTTTGGCTCTCGATTAAACATGAGCACAGCTTATCATCCTCAGACAGATGGGCAGTCTGAGCGCACTATTCAAACTCTAGAAGACATGCTTCGGGCGTGCGTAATTGACTTTGGCAAAGGCTGGGAAAAACATCTGCCACTTGTGGAATTTTCGTACAACAACAGTTACCACACCAGCATTAAAGCTGCTCCTTTTGAGGCATTGTACGGGCGTAAATGTCGATCACCTCTTTGTTGGGCAGAGGTGGGTGACAGTCAGATCACAGGTCCGGAAATGGTAGTTGATACTACTGAAAAGATTGCTCAAATACGACAACGCATGGCGGCAGCACGTGACCGTCAGAAAGTATACGCTGATAAAGACAGGAAAATACTCGAATTCCAAGTTGGGGATCGAGCACTACTCAAAGTTTCACCCTGGAAGGGTGTTGTTCGTTTTGGCAAACGAGGCAAGCTCAATCCACGATACGTTGGACCATTTGAAGTCATAGAAAAGATAGGCAAAGTGGCCTACAGACTGAACTTACCAGCTGAACTCAGTGCAGTTCACAACGTCTTTCATGTGTCGAATCTGAAGAAGTGGCAGTCAGATGAGACCTTTATAGTTCCTTTGAAGGAGCTCACTATCGACGAACGGTTGCATTTCGTCGAAGAACCAGTTGAAATCACGGACCGGGATGTTAAGGTCCTCAAGAACACTAGAATACCTCTTGTACGAGTTCGTTGGAACTCCCGTCGCGGCCCAGAGTTCACCTGGGAGCGCGAAGATCAAATGGAACTCAAATATCCCCAGTTGTTCGAAAACAATGCAACTACTACTAAGGCTGAAGCTACTACGGAATTTCGGAATGAAATTCCAACTCAACGGGGGAATGATGTGACACCCCAGGAAAACCAGTAAACGATAAATTACCTAGCTTCCTCAGTAACCGCATGCTAAATTTCGGGACGAAATTTCTTTCAAGTTGGGGATAATGTGACAACTCGAGTTTCCGACTTTCATTTTCGCATTTAGTGCACGTTGACTTTGACTGTGTAGTTGTTTGACTTGTTTAACTTGTAACTGTACACGTTATTTTTTTTTTATATATATATTTTTATGAACGCATTGTGGTTGCATGATTTTGTGTTTGGCTGTATAACATGAAACCTGTTGAAAAACTTAAACTGTTAACACATAAAAGGACTCGACGAAACAGACAGGACCCGACGAAACAGACTGTTTCGTCATAAGCATCCCGACGAAACAGAAGTCTGTTTCGCCAAGCCCAGTTTCGCCAAGCCCATTAAGGGCCCAGAACGGTAATTCGTGTATATTAACGTGAACCGACTCCCTGTTTCACACTTTGAACTAAAATAGAAACCCTAGAACTCTCCACTCTGTGAAGGCGATAACCATCTTCGACCATCATCTTTCTCTCTCGAAATCCTCCCTTGTTCATCCCGGATATCTCGGTTAGTGCGTGCTCGTCTAATCGGTTTCTCTGTTCTTTGTTTTCTTTATACATGTTGTAAATATGCTTGATTTCTGGATTATAGGAGTATACGTGTATGATGAATACTTAGGGTTTCATGAACCTCTCAATGATTGTGCATGATAGCGGGTATGCATAGAGTATGGATTTTATGAGTGTTGTTTTGTGATGATTACATGATTTTATTGATGATGATGATATGATCCCTGTTTCATTGATGCTTCGGTTGAGATGCATAGATTAATGGTTAGTAACATAAGACTCATTATATTGAGCGAGGATTGAACGTTTTCTGTAAAACTGTTGTATCGGCAATTAGGGTTTCTGTGTTATCCGTATCTGCTGTTACTGATGTCTGCGAAATTGACATCCGACGAAACAGAACCCTCGGCGAAACAAAAAGTGTTTCGCCAAGAGTAATCGACGAAATTGAATTCTGTTTCGCCAAATAAGACCCCGACGAAACAGAACGTGTTTCGTCAAATGTGTGTTTCGCCAATATCTATGTTTCGCCAATATGTGTATTTCGCCGAACAGTTAATCTGCGCACTAACTTGAGTTAATTCTGTTAAGTGTTAACTGGGTTAGTTAACTGCTGTTATGTATAAAGTATTACTTGTATGATTGCAAATACGTGTATTGTGATTGATGCGATGTTCATGATGATTATGTTTACGCACAAACAACTTTAATACAAACTGATTATGTATACGTGCATACCTTAGGACGTGATTGATTAACCGTGAGCACATACTTAGCATACCGAGCGAAACAAGGTGAGTTCACACTTCTACCAAGGCATGGGATTCCCGGGGTTGGGAATGGGTTGATTGATTATTTATGTTGAATAGTTATCGGAATTACATACCATAGGCCTCGGGAGTGGAAGGTCAATGGTATATATACATACTACTAGACTAGTGATACACATACTTCTCTTCGCAAACATGCCTGGAATGGCCGCGAACTATACTAGAACGATCTTCGCAAACATGCCTGGAATGGCCGCGAACTATACTAGAACGATCTTCGCAAACATACCTGGAATGGCCACGAACTATACTTTAATCTTCGCAAACATGCCTGGAGGGCCGCGATACAAATATAACTAGTCTAGAAAACATGGGAAACCCCCACTAAACTTCGCAAACATGCCTTGAGGGCCGCGATGCTATTACATACGATACATGATTACTAATCGAACATACGATTTACGAAATGAGCATTATCACTAAATAGCCAACTGTGAACTCGCTCAACTAGTTGTTGACTCTCTGTTACATGCCTTGCAGGACCATAGGTACTTTTGGAGCTTGCACGGGAGGCACAGTCGTTGTGGATATGGATCGTGAATGTGTTGTTAAACATTATGCCTTTTTGTACTTAAACTGATGTTGGGTTTTTACATTAATGCTTCCGCTACACACTTGTTTATATTTGGTTTTGTAAACACCTATCGTATTGATGAATGACTTTTACTTTATACTTATGTTCAATATGATTGGTGGCTTGATCCTGGTCATGTCACGCCTCCAAGCGGTAGTACTCCGCGAGTGGATTTTGGGGGTGTGACAAAAAGTTAGCAATAAAATTATGGTTTAGAATTTCTATTCTTGCTCCCCACAAGATTTCAGTGATCTTAATAGATTCTCCATTTGTCGTCTCCACTAGACATTCTTGTTGAAGTTTAGTTAATGGATGATTAAGAATTTTGCAAAATGAAGTATTAATAAAACTTTGGTTCGCACCAGAGTCAAATAATACTTTAGCAAAAACATCATTAACTAAAAACGTACCGACAATCACATCCGGAATCATTTTGGCTTCTTCAGCTGTCAGAACAAATGCTCTAGCATTCTTAGTAGTCTTGTTGTTCAAGGTTGGAGCTAGTTTCAGACAGTTCGGTTTGATATGCCCCTTTTCTCCACAATTGAAGCATACTCCATTACTAGGTTTCTTCCTGCAGTCTTCTTCCTTGTATCCAGGTATTTTGCAGAAGTTGCTGTACGTGGAACATCTTCCCGAATGTTTCTTCTTGCAGGACTTACAGTAAGGTGCAAAAGTAGAACCTATGGTCTTCCCACGGTTGGAATTACCGTAGCAAAATTCCTGGGTAAGTTTCTGGACTAGGTTCTTCATCTGGTTTTCTTCTTGCGTACGTACCAATTCATCAGTCAAGGTATTTGCTAGTTCTACAGCTTCTTCTATAGTTTGTGGTCTAGCTGCCTAGACTACATGTCTAATCTCACGGATTAATCCCCAGATGATACGGGAGATTAATACTGGTTCTGGTGAGGCTAGGGTTGGCACTATTCTAGCATATTCGAAGAATATGGCAGTGTAACCATTACAGTCTATTCCAGTCATTCTAAGGTTTAAGAACTTATTAGCAATTTATTCTTTTTCATTGGGATGATAGAATTTTCATTCAACCATGTTCTTAAACTCAGTCCATTCCATATTATACACTCTGTCACTTCCCCTAGACTGGAGAATAGTATTCCACTATTCTAAGCCTGCATTCTTAAAAAGATTGGAAGCAAACATAATTTTATCTTCCTCTGCGCACTTGCTTATTTTTAAGACAGCCTCTGTCTTTTCTATTCAGTGTAGAGCTGCAATGGCTGCTTAATTTCCAGAGAATTCTATTGGTTTGCAAGACCAGAATTCTTTGTAAGAGCAACCGTATGACATGGTTCTTCTTCTTTTCGGAATAGGCAATTGAACTAACGGTCCATTGTTTATACTGTGACTGGGTTCAGTTGGTGGTCGTTTACTTCCACTATTACTTTTATTATTTTCCTCTTCTTTAATAGTATGGATAATATATGGCATAGCATCTCTAGTTCCTTGTGTTACTATGTGTTGGATGTCACTGTTATTTATTTGGTTATCATTATTCTGGTTTTCCTGATTTTCTTCGTTGTCCATCTGGATTTACAAACAATTATCAAGTATTAATATCACAGAATAAGATTTAATGCCAACAATTACACAAACAAACACATTGGTCAAAACCGTCGAGCATTGCGACATTTACTCTATTTTATATATATATATATGCATCTATTACAAACTGTAACTGGAATTTAAAGCATACTACTAGTTATGCATCAGTAAGTATTAGGTTATCTACTTTAATTGATTTTTTTTCAAACTACTCGTGTATATATATATATATATATATATGCTAAAGATAAATAAAAAACCACTTTTAGCTAGAAAACCCGGGAAACTCTAAGCTCCCGACATTTTTTTTTTGAAAAAAATAACACATGTAATATACATGTTTTTAAGACTTTTGGGCCAAAAAAAACAAAAAAGCGCCGAAGGGATTTTTTTTTAAAAAATAAACAAATTTCAGCAACTTTGCTGTGTAACACGTGTTACACAAAAAATGCTGAAATTTGTTTATTTTTTTAAAAAAATCCCTTCGGCGCTTTTTTGTTTTTTTTGGCCCAAAAGTCTTAAAAACATGTATATTACATGTGTTATTTTTTTCAAAAATAAAATGTCGGGAGCTTAGAGTTTCCCGGGGTTTCTAGCTAAAAGTGGTTTTCTATATATCCTTACCCTATATATATATATATATATATATATATATATATATATATATATATATATATATATATATATATATAATTTATAGGGGTTCATCCAGTATTGCATGTTTCGCTCGTCGTACGTCCAAACGAGCTTTTCCCTTATTTGCCTTATTATCTCTCCTTCATCTACTAACTCCTCACCAAATGTGCAGAGTTCTTGCACGTTTTTTATACTAATGGGTGGTGGTGGTGCGGGGACTGGGTCAGGGTACATATGTAAAGGTTCTTCATATGGGTATGGGTTTTCTAGCATTTCCCGAACATACTGGTCGGCATCCCAGTATGGATCTAGAGGGTCAAGGTTGGGGTATGGTGCTATAGGGTTTGGTATGGGTTCCTCATGTGGGTAAAGTTCTCGATAATCCCTGTGTTCATCATTCCATGGATCATATGCTAGGGGATTGGGTGCTGGGACTCTAGGTATCTTATCAGGGTCAAAAGCTGGTATGGGAAACTCGTTCCCTAGGTTATGCTCTATTTCCATTGGCTGAGTTGGAAATAGTGGCAACGGCTGTGGTGCAATGATTTGTTCTTGGTTTGGGTCGGCGGTAATGGTAGCTAGTATGTGAAAGTTGGCCAATCGCCTATTGATTATGTCTTGAGTCTGGGCGTTCATTTCCCTATTTGTTGCTGCTAAAACCCTTTGTTGCTGTAATTTCCTCATTCGTTTCCTACGCTCATGTGCTCCCCGACTGAACCATCCTCTCTTTTTCGTAGGAATGGTTATTCGAATTGCGCTTTAAAGACGAATATCCCCTATTTGGTGTCAGCTGAATACCCTGAAGGAGTAGGTTGGGAGGAAGTTCCTTCCTCTCTAGGAGAATTAGAGAGATGACGATAGGAGTCAGATGGTCCTTGATCACTCATACTGTAAACTAACAGATTGTCAAATAACACAAAACAATAATACACAGATATGCACGTAATCACATAGATTATTTCCTAATAGAATTGACAAATTTTTGTGTCAGCAGAACACTTTTGTGGCTGAAATTAGTGGTTGTAGCTCTGATACCACCTTCTGTCGCAACCCCTGACCCCTTGCCTCGGGAGGCGGGCGGCCGCGAGCTACTCAGAGCTGGTGGTATCGGTGTTTATTAATTTGGCAGCGGAATTTACATCAGAACCGTAGTTAGGAAATAGTTTATCAAAGTAAAACACCTCATTTTATAAATAATAACCACATGGGTAAAACCCAAGTTTACATTCATAATATATTTATAGGGATAAACCCTAATTTATTGAAATAAAACTTCTTCTTTATTTAGGTAACTTTTATAGCCACTTTTCCAAGCCTTCAATGCTCTCCAGCTGGCTTCTATTTTGGCTTTCACATTTTGTTACCTTAAACGCGTTTAAAACGTTTTTGTCAGTGGAAAATACTGGTGAGTGAATCCCATTTTAATTAAAACAAGTTTTATCATTTTACAGCACTGAGGGCAACCCGCAATTACATGTGTTTACATCTACTTTAATTACCACCCACGGTACTGTCAATCCTGACTTGTGGTCATGCTACTACTCATAGTGTATTAACAAGTTATGTATACAAAACCCCAACATACTGACGATATTTGTAGATTTACAAATACTCAGTCACTATGAATTGTAATTTAAATAATTGAGGTTTGCAAAAACAGCTTACAAAAAGAGGAATTACTCACTTTGCTAATTTAGGTATTTCCTTGTGACTTCCTGGTTATAATGTATTAATTTAAACAATGCACACGCGTTAGTATAATAACCCAATTTACATTAGCTATACCCTCCCCCCGAGATAAAACTCCAACGACTGAGTCAAGCAGAGCCTCGACATGCGTTACAGAGCACTAAATCAATCGGGCAGAGTAACTAATACGTAACACGGGGTTATAATACTTACATCGAGGCAGAGCTTTGCTAATTTAGTTGGTATTATGCTCGAGTAGAATTCTATTAATTCAGAAATTGAGAGAGAAAGATTTGATTTTGAACAAGTAACAACTGAACGTCGAAACTCAATTTATAGGGCTGATCTAGGACATCCTCGCCCCCCGCGAGAGAAACAGGAGAGGCTTGCTGGGTGTCACGCCATGTGGCGGGCTGGGGTGCGGCCTGGTGTCAAGAGGGCCGCGGATTATCTTGTCTGGGTCACGCCCCGTGAGCAGCCTTAAAGTTTTGTTTTATTTGATTTTTGTTAAATTAAAGGTGGCCGTTTCACGTATACGGGGTGTATTTTAGGACGTATGGGACATGTTTAAGGGTTTTAGGAGAGTTGTTATAGGGGGGAGAATAAAACCCTAACAACACAAAATCAGTCTAACTGGAAGGGAATTTGAGGGTTAAATGAATGCATGAACTAAGCATTATGATCACTTAAGTGTTCCTAACATCAAGTAAGTAGAATTTGAGGGTAAAGAAGTTAAAGCAAGTTAGGATACACCCAACTAGTATAAGTGTATACATTAAATTGCGGTTAACCATGCAGGTATGATAAACCATCAAAGAAAGAAATAATGGTCTCGTGTAGAGGTCACACGTTGGTATCGGAAGAAAAGTATGAAAGGAATTATCAAGCAAGCGCCATGAAATAAATTTTGCTTAATATTGGCCTAGGAAGAATGGGATGTATGTAGAAGCTTAATAGTTAGCAACTATTAAAATGATGTATGACTTGTGATTTTATGTGAATGAATAGGAATGGACAAGTATGAATATTATGATAATCATTTTCCTAAGTAAATGTTAGAGGTACGCGGGAATGACTAACTTGACAGATAAGTTTTAAGTAATCAGCTTGAACAAATGAACGATGATTATCGAATAATGTATTAGGATAGCATTGAATCATGTAAGATTGATTTACCATGTGTATTAGACAAGTTTTAAAGTAGAAATGATCGATTCATCATGTAGGATGATCAAATGAAAGCATGTTGTCGAAGTTTGAGGTATGTAATTACGAAGGAATACGAGTAGACATGTCAAAAGGTATGTATTTAGGTTTCCGGGACGAAACCTTCATTAAGGGGGGTAGACTTGTAACACCCCTATATATATATATATATATATATATATATATATATATATATATATGAAAATGTTAAGATAAGAATGCATGATAACAAAAGTTAACCATAAAGCAAAATGCTCTATATTTGAGGTGCTAAACTTGGGCAATTAGAAAAGTAACTTAATCAAATTGTAATATAAAACACACACATCACGGATATGTGTGTGTGTGTGTGTGCGCGACGTGAAGAGCAAGGGGGGAGAAGAACAAAACCCTAACAACACAAAATCAGTCAAATTGGAAGTAAATTTGAGGGCTAAATGAATGCATGAACTAAGCATTATGATCACTTAAGTGTTCCTAACATCAATTAAGTGGAAGTTTATGTTTTGTGATGTTTGATTAAGTGGGTTATGTGTAATCTGTGAATGTATTGTAAAATTTAACATGAACAATAGTTGATATGAATGTGTAGATGTTATGATATGCTTAATTTTGTCTATGTTGATGATTTGGGGTAAAACCCACTTGATTGTTCTAGAATGATCAGATTAGTGAAGATTTATATGTAAGTTAGTATAATGTTGATGTTAGAAGAAAATGTTGATAGTATTTTGATGAGTAACTTATGTAGAACTATATGTACATAGTTAGGATGGCAAATTGTTAAGTTGGGGATTTGGTAAATCAATGGATGAATTATGGAAAATGTGCTTAAGATACTTGTACATTATGCTTAATGATTCTACGCACACAACCTGTTCGATGAAATATCTAGATTGATTTAGTTGTGTTTTGATATGAATTCTTGTTAAATTGATGTTGTAGAATGAAAATGGATGTATGTATAGTTGTTTAACACTATGATGAATAAAGCAAAATGCATATGTAATGGAATCATATGAAAGCTAAAAGTGTGAAGTTGTAAACGTATAGGCACGAAGAAGGAAGAAGGCACGGTCCATTCAAAGTCGCAAGCAACGCAAGATCACTGTAAGTTCATATGAACTTTGTTTATCCTTCATGTAGAGTATGAAAGTTAATTTTAGTATATGAGTCCTAGCGTAAAGTTGTATTGTAAAAATTGCCAAATTTGATGTATTGAGTATTAAATGATGATTAGGAAATGAAAGTGAAATGAATGCGAAACGACCCGTCTTGAATGGGTCGAAATATTGAAAGTGAAATGAATGCAAAACAACCCGTCTTGAATGGGTCGAAATATTGAAAGTGTAATGAATGCGTAACGACGCGTCTTGAATGTGTTAAAACAACGAAAAGTACGATGATGGAATGGGTTAAGTAAAGACTCGTTATAACGGGTCAAAATAATGAACGTATGTCAATAATGTAAGGCACATTTTGACCCATTATGAATGGGTCAAATAATGACAAGTATGATGATGTAAGATGTTGATTGAACCTTGACTCATTTCGGATGGGTCGAAAGGTTACTATATTTGAATGTTAGCGAAATGATAAGAATGAATGTATATAACGGAGTTTGATGTTAGTATAGAAAGTATGTCTACAACAAGAAAGTTAACAAAATGTGAACTTTGTTAACGGGTCGAATAAAGACAAATATTTGAAAATGATGAACTATGTTAGTATAATAAACTAATGAACGTTTCGCTGATTGTTTATGATAGGTAAATCTCATTTTTAATGATGACGAGCTTGGATCGAATACCCTACAAATCATGCCCAAAATACGCTTCCGGTTATGTTTTTGTGTCAATGGGTCAAAACTCTTTTTGGGTTGTATGATGTTATTTTGTGACTAAGGTCTTTTGTAAGTAAAATAGTTTATAGTTATGGTTAATTAGTTTGGACAATTGTAGTTTAAAAATGTTTTGACGGTCGCGAATGTTTTATTTAACCGTAAAGAGTATTTTTGGTAAAATTGTATGAAATGGAATGAATGTTTTATATTTTCGTCATTTTTGACCCTATGTAAATGTGGGCGTTGCAAGTTGGTATCAAAGCCTAGGTTTGAGAGATTCGAGCACGCAATAGTGCTTGGACTCAAACCGAAAGCTCGCAAGCAAGGGTGTGTTCTCTCCAAGACGCAAGAAGAGGTAACATTTTTTTAAGAATTCCTTAGTAAATTACGATATGAATTGGTGATGCTACGAAAAGGTTAGAAAGAAATGAATATGTAGGAATGTTATCTTAAAGTGTATTAAGAAACTTCAGGAACCGCCTTAATTGAAGTCATACCCGAAAATGGAATAAAATAGCTATAAATGGAAAATTCCAGCCATCATGAACTGGGTGCCATCGTAGCTTACGGTAGCTACCGAAAGCTACTGTAGGTACTAGGAAAAATATAATCACCGTAAGACAGTAGGATTACACCGTAGCCATTTTATCTCCACAGTAAGCTACAGTGGCCACCGTAGCTTACGGTGGGCGCCCAGATACAAATATATATACCATAAGCTACGGTAGAGTAACTGTAGCTTCCGGTGGAGCTCAAGAAGCAAGTGAAAACTTAAATTAATGAAGCCCCGAATCTTGATAGTTCGTAATAAACCCCAAATGTAGTATGATGATTAATGAGGATGTGTAGGAAACGAAGGATACGAATGAAGTTAGTACCGGGTTTATTAACCTTATAATGAAAAGTATGCGGTATGGTCATGAAGTGGTCATTAACACCAAGAACGGATGGAATGAAAGTATAATAGTAATGAGTAAGAGAATGAAAGTCATTAAAATATGTTAAGCTTATTAACATATTACTTAAAATATGTTGTAGAATATTTCCTAAGGCCAATCTAATAGCTCCGTCGAGCTTCTAAAAAAATAAATAACGTATGATAATTAGGGTCCTCTAAATGTTAACCTGGTCATATCAAAATGTTTCGAAGTAAGAACATATATGATTGGAAAGTTATGAATGAAATTCTAGCTGGAGTCATCAACCATATGATGAGAAGTATGAGGTGTGGTCATAAAGGACCATTAACACCTAGCATGAAAGAAAGGAAAGTATAGAAAAATTTAAAAATGCTAGAATGAAGTGAACATGACCAAAGAATGAAATTTAGTAATGATCTCGAATGTTATAGTAGATGGCTGATGAGAATGAAGCAATTGTTAAAGGAATACGTTTCGAGTAAAGGATGGTGCGAGAAAGTAAGTAAGAAGGATGGGGGATTCTATTTGATGATGATGAATAAGTGAAATGAAAGTTGTTGAAATATGAGTATGAATGCATGAAGGTAACTTAAGATAACATAAAAAGTATATAAAGTAATGAATGTAGAAAATGTTTAATGTAGATGACGAAGGAAGGGAATATAAACAATAACGAATGGCACAGTAAAAAGGAATAAAAGCAATGATTGCGGAAGAAGTTGGTATGGCCCTAGAATTTAATAAAATGTATGGAAAATGAGTATGATTACATTAAGAATGTAGTGAAATGTTTGAATGATGAGTATGATCAAGCTTAGAAAGTATTGAACATGAGAAAATGATAGAATTTTGAGTGTAGTATGGTCCTAAGGATGAAAGTCTTGTCATATGAAGAGTAAATGTTAGTAGAATGAAAATTTTAAAGGAAGATATTATTGCGAAAACACGACACACGAAATAGAATGTAGAATATAGTGTTGGGAAGCAGTACTTGAAGTTGAATATAGAAGGGGGCTACGAGACGTGTCACAAGAGACAGGATGGAGGATGATGTGATGAAAGAAAGAAATGTGGAAATGAACGGGTTGAACCCGTAGGTGAGGGTGAATCAACATATAAGGAAGAAAGATACAAAAGAAGATGTTCTAACCCATAAGCAAAAACGGATCAAACAAACTCGAAGGAAATGGACGAATGAACAGCCAGAACGGAAGGATTGTATCCAGGTGGTAAGCATGGATAGAACCTTAACAAGGAGTTATAGATGGATAAAAGTTAGAGTCTTTAGGTGGGAAGGAATGTATGAAAGCAAATGAAGAGATGCTTTTCTCCACCTAACTAAAGATTAGTATAAACATAATAGGTAAGTGGCACAGGTAGCCTGGTCTGTCAAGCATGATGTTGGATTAAAGGAATGTATATACATATATATAGGTGATATATATGTGAATGTACGCAAAATAGGTTGTAGCTGGTTGTGGGAATATGAATAAGGATATGTTGATAGCTAACCTTGGTAGACCCAAACACGATATACGAGTAAGAGTAAAACATATGAAAAATGTGGTATCATGTGATATTGTAAGTAAATATATATACATAGAAAGATGTTGAGGTAATAAAAGATTATGATGGAAGAATTACGCACTGAATGCGTTACGTATGAAGCATATAGTGATCAACTTATGAGGATTATAATGAATAATGAACTAAGACCTAGAAGGATGATTTAAGCACTTACAAGGATAGGGATTCTGTAAGAAATGGTAAAATGATAGTAATTATATTTGAATTTGAAAGTTTAAATGAAAGTTTTATATTTTCGCCATTTTTGACCCTATGTAAATGTGGGCGTTGCATGTATCATTTTCACACAGCTTTTTAGTGTATGTTGAGTCTACTTACACATCAAACTTGTGAGTCTATTTACCTATTTAACAAAAACAAATTTTAAAATGTAAGTGTTTTCGTCAAAAAATCACACAACGATAATGCAACCAAATCTGATTTGATGAGGTGTGATGAATAAATGTATGAACAATATATGAATGAAATGAATGTTGGACATGAGGATTTATACGAGGAAAAAGCCCTTGATCAATGTATGATCTCCTGCACAAAAAACCTCGGGTGATGGAAACTACCGATCACCAAGTATATTAAACAAACAATGTATACAATTCGGGATGACAACAAGCTTGTTACAAGGATCACTAGTGTGCAATACGTGTGTAATCGCCAATAAGTTGCAGAGAGTTCTCTAGCAGTGTGTGTTTGCTAATTGTTCTATCTAATCAAGCTTGTTATCCCCTTATAAAAATAGAAATAATCTAGCTAACTAACAATCCGCAAAAGATGCTAGCTTCCCACGACCTCCACAACGGTCACAAAGTCCATGCACGTGCAGAATAATGGAGCATATTCCCCTAGAATCTCGGCAAGACCAAGTCACACTCGTATACTCCTGCAAAACAAGTTCAAACATAATGGAAACAATTGTTAGTACAAGGATCATAATGAGGATCTTGATCCTTAATCCTGCAACGTCTTCTGTGGATCCTTAATTCAAAATTGAACCGAGGATCCGTGATCCTGGCTGCACTTGAGGATCCGTGATCCATAAGACGTGAAAATCCATCCCTAACAATTTCCCCCAAAATATGAGGAATTAAATATAACTAGATGAGTCATATTTTCTGCTTTATCTCTAACGAACTGATTAACGTAAATATAGCCGTTGTGAACGTGACATCAGTGACAAGACCTCCTGCAAAATCATCATTATATATACAGGGTTAGAGATAAGGATCGAGATGCATTTAAATTCGAGCGTTTCACCCCTTTAAATCTTCATCCAGAGATCAAACTGTTTTGGTCAAAAATCACACAAGGATAATACAACCAAATCCGATTTTGTGAGGTGTGATGCTTGAATGAATGGACAAATGTATGAACAATGTATGAATGAAGTGAATTTTTGGACACAAGGATTTATACGAGGAAAAAACCATTGATCAATGTATGATCTCCGGCATAAAAAACCTCGGGTGATGGAAACTACCCATCACCAACTATATTAGACAAATGATATTACAAATCGGGATGATAACAAGCTTGTTACAAGGATCACTAGTGTGCAAAAAGTGTGAAATCGCCAATAAGTTGCAGAGAGTTCTTGAGTAGTGTGTGTTTTCTAATTGTTCTATCTATTCAAGCTTGTTATCCCCTTATAAAAATAGAAATAAACTAGCTAACTAACAATCCGCAAATGATGCTAGCTTCCCACGATCTCCATAACTTTCACGAAGTCCATGCATCTGTGGAATTGTAAGGTATATTCCCCTGGAATCTCGGTAAGACCATGTCCCATTTGAATACTCTTGCAAAACTAGTTCAAATATAGTGGAAACAACCGTTAGTATAAGGATAATAAGGAGGATCCTGGATCCTTAAACCTGCAACGTCTTCTGAGGATCCTTAATTCAAACTGAGTTGAAGGATCCGTGATCCTGGCTGCACTTGAGGATCCGTGATCCATATACTTAGAAAATGCATCCCTAACAATTGTCCCCAAAATATGAGGAATTAAATATAACTTAATGAGTCATATTTTCTGCCTTATCTCCAACGAACTAGTTGATTGTAAATATAGCCATTGTAATCGGACTAGCCATTGCGGACGTGACGTAAGCGATAAGACTACCTGTAAAATCATCATTATAAATTCAGAGTTAGTGATAAGGATCAAGAGACATTTAAATTCGAGCATTCCACTCCTATAAATCTTCATCCGGAGATCAAACAGGTATTCTCTCTTTCCTTCTCTCTAAATCTTTCTATTCCGATCATCTTTTCTCCAAGCATCCATGGAGAAAATGGTTCTCCGATCTTCACCTGCTAAGGATCCTAAAAAGGAGAGTCCTTTGAAAAGCCAAGGCGTTACCAAAAATCCTTTGCTGGAACTCTGCCAATTTACCGATCCTGAGATTGATCGGATTCGTCATTGCTTTCCGGCTGAAGCCGTCTTGATAGCCTTCGACTCTTCAATGAAGAGTGATTGTATTTTTGATACTTGGGTCACTTTTCCAGCCACCCCTTTCCTGATAGGGTTTTCTTATCCTTTTCCTGCCTTCACACAATCCTTCTTCACACACACGGGCATGTGCTACATACAAGCCATGCCAATGATGTGGAGAGTTCTTTATACCTTAGAGAACATCATCGAGCAGGAGGGTGTAGAAATAGGGATGTCCGAGTTGAGTCAGCTATACAACCTTGTTAGCCATGGTTCACACCGTTTCTTGTTCAAGCATAAACCTGGTCAGCCTCACCCAATCCCCAAAACCACCAAAAATGACACCCACTGGAAGAGCCATTTCTTCTTTGTGAGGAGGAACTCAATCCCAGACGAGAAGGATCTCCCTAAAAAGTGGATCACCCAGGGTAGGATATGGAATCCTTAGACAATGATCATAGTAGGACTCTTTTATTTTTAAGGATAACTGATCCTTCTTTATGTTATTGTTGTGCAGCTATCTCAATCTCCCACATTCAAGAAACCCCTGCAACAAAAGAAAGACTTGCTGCCTTCTGGAGGCTTGATCCTGCTATAAGGACATTTCAAATCAAGGCAAAGGATTCACAAGAAGCATCTTCCGGATCCTTCACAATGTCAAGTAAGTATTCGAATCCATGTGTGAATAAATAAATGTTTAAATGAATGTAGACTATAAATACTTATCTGTGTTTGATATTTGTAGGCGCTGGTAAATCCTCAAGATCAGCTTCCAGGTTTAGTGTCAGTGACCTTGACGCATTTGCTTCCTCCAAGTCCATCAAGAAACAACTTGCTGCCAGTCCCAGCATCCCAAATCCTAAGGGTGCCAGCACGAAGGGCAAAGGTGCAAAGAAAAGAAAAACCTCTGAACCACTTGAAAGCCTTCCTCTCATCCAACACCAGTTTGAGGAGTATGTCTCTAAGGTAAGGATCCTGGATCCTTAAGTCTGATCTTCCCTTTCTGAGGATAACGGAACCTGATCATGTGCTTGTTTTATGTAGAAATTTGCTGAGATCCAAATACTCCAGGATAACAATCTTGAAGAGGCTGAGTAAAAGAACCTGGACCTCCAGAAGATATTCCTGGCCAAAGACAAGACAATCTCCTCCCTCGAGAAGGATCTCAATCTGGTGAAAAAAGAGCTGGTCTTGACCCAAATCACAGCTCAGCAGGAGAAGGAGGAGGTGATGGAAGGGGCAAAGCTCTCTGCTACAATCGCCATGCTCACGATCAAACTTCAAATGGAAAGGGAGGCTGAGGATCCTTCTTTAGACAGGTCTGCCTGGAATCAGGAGGCTTGGAAGCTGGCAGAGCTGGATGATGAAGAGGAAACTGAGGAGGTCTTGGCAATTGAGGCTGGTAGCAGTGGGTTGAAGGATCCTGTGGAAGGAGTAGTTGGTGGTGATGATGCAGCAAAGGTGTAGGCTGCAGAAATGGGCGATGATGGAAATTTCTTGACTTGGCCGGAGCCCATTTTTTATGGTTTAATGTTTTTTGGTTGTTGGTGTTTTTAAACAATGGTCTGTATGGTGAACAATAGTATTAGGGTTAAGGATCACTGATCCTTCGAACAATAGGGGGTAGCGAAGGTGGATGGGTCCTTCTGTTTGTGGAGGATGAAGACTTTGGTGCCCCTCAAATTTTATTTCCTGCACTTATCGAACTTTTAGTATGGACACCCTTTACCTACCCCAGCGGACGTGCCACGTATTGCTGGTAGATGCTTGGGGTAGGTAATTTTGACAACCTTTGAATGGTTAATCTTTTGATAAATAAATAAAACTTTAATCTTTTGGCTATCCTATGTTGTTTATTCTGTGTATGTTTATCTTTCAATTGTTATTGTACAATTTCTTTGAGTTTACAAGTTAAGAATGAAAGTATATTAGATTATGTCAAAAATTTTAGGATATGATCAAGGATCAAATATCCTATAATCGAAAAGTTCAAAAAGTGATAAAACCTTTAGGATCATAAATCATGTTGTCAAAGTATAAGGGTAACATGGACGAATCAAGAATAAAATTAAAGTAAATAAAGATCATACCATAGAATCCAAGTTAGGATACTATATCCTTAATACTTACAATCATGATAACCAAAAGATAAACCCTTGTAAGAAGTTAGGATCCTGGATCCTTAACTGTTTAGCTTTAGAAATCTGAAATGGAACATAACTTGGGACTAGGCCAACTGTAAAAGGAAAAGTTAGTAATTGGGGACAAGCCTAACAAACTGGGGACAAGCTCAATAAACTAGGGACTAGCCCAAAAAAAAACTGGGGACAAGCCCAATAAACTGGGGACTAGCCTAAAGGATCTTGTGTAAACAAGAGTATGGCCTCACTGGCGACTATCCAAACTTAGTGAAGAGTGACTGTATTTCTGATACTTTGGTCACTTTTCTGGCCACCCCTTTCCTGATAGGGTTTTCTTATCCTTTTCCTGCCTTCACACAATCCTTCTTCACACTCACGGGCATGTGCTACATACAAGCCATGCCAATGATGTGGAGAGTTCTTTATACCCTTGAGAACATCATCGAGCAGGAGGGTGTAGAAATAGGAATGTCTGAGTTGAGTCAAATGTATAACCTTGTTAGCCACGGTTCTCATCGCTTCTTGTTCAAGCATAAACCTGGTCAGCCTCATCCAATCCTCAAAACCACAAAAAATGATACCCACTGGAAGAACCATTTCTTCTTTGTGAGGATATGGGATCCCAAAAAAGTGGATCACCCATGGTAGGATATGGGATCCTTATACAAGGACCAAAGTTGGATTCTCCTTCTTTTAAGGATAACTGATCCTTCTTTCTGTTTTTGTTATGCAACTATCTCAATCTCTCACATTCAAGAAACCCCTGCAACAAAATAAAGACTTGCTGCTTTCTGGAGGCTTGATCCTGCTGTAAGGACATTTCAAATCAAAGTAAAGGATTCACAAGAAGTATCCTCCGGTTCCTTCACAATGTCAAGTAAGTATTCGAATCTATGTATGAATAAATAAATGTTTAAATGAATGTAGAATATAAATACTTATCTGTGTTTGACATTCGTAGGCGCTGGTAAATCCTCAAGATTAGCTTCCAGGTTCAGTGTCAGTGACCTTGAAGCATTTGCTTCCTCCAAGTCCATCAAGAAAGAACTTACTGCAGTCCCAACATCCTAAATCCTAAGGGTGCCAGCACGAAGGGTAAGGGTGCAAAGAAAAGAAAAACCTCTGAACCCCTTGAAGGCCTTCCTCTCATCCAACACCAGTTCGAGGAGTATGACTCTGAGGTAAGGATCCTGGATCCTTAAGTCTGATCTTCCCTTTCTGAGGATAACGGATCCTGACCATGTGCTTATTTTATGCAGAAATTTGTTGAGATCCAAATGCTCCTGGATCACAATCTCGAAGAGGCTGAGCAAAAGAACCTGGACCTCCAGAAGATATTCCTGGACAAAGACAAGACAATCTCCTTCCACGAGAAGGACCTCAATCTGGTGAAAAGGGAGCTGGTCTTGACCCAATTCACAGCTCAGCAGGAAAAGGAGGAGGTGATGGAAGGGGTAAAGCTCTCTGCTACAATCGACATGCTCAAGATCAAGCTTCAAATGGCAAAGGAGGCTGAGGATCCTTCTTTTGACAGGTCTGCCTGTAATCAGGAGGCTTGGAAGCTGAAGCTGGCGGAGCTAGATGATGAAGAGAAAACTAAGGAGGTCCTGGCAATTGAGGTTGGTAGCAATGGGCTGAAGGATCCGGTGGAGGAGGTAGCTGGTGGTGATGATGCAGCGAAGGTGTAGGCTGCAGAAATGGGCGATGATGGAAATTTCTAGACGTGGCCGGATCCCATTTTTTAATGATTTGGTAGTTCTTTTGTTAGTTGATGTTTTAAACAATGGTTTGTATGGTGAACAATAGTATTAGGGTTTAAGGATCACTGATCCTTCGAACAATAGGGGGTAACAAAGGTGGATGGGTCCTTCTGTTTGTGGAGGATGAAGCCTTTGGTGCCCTTCGCCTTTCATTTCCTACACTTATCGAACTTTTAGTATGGACACCCTTTACCTACCGCGGCGGACGGGCCACGTATTGCTAGTAGATGCTTGGGGTAGGTAATTTTGACAACCTTTGAAGGGTTTAACTTTTGATAAATAAATAAAACTTTAATCTTTTGGCTTATCTCGTGTTGTTCATTCTGTATCTATTTACCTTTCATTACCATTGCATACTCCTTTGAACTTAGAAGTTAATAATGAAAGTATATTAGATTATGTCAAAAGTTTAGTATATGATCAAGGATCAAATATCCTATAATCGAAAAGTTCAAAAAGTGAGATAATTTTAGGATCATATATCCTATTGTCAAAGAATAAGGGTAACTTAGATAAATCAAGAATAAAATTAAGGTAAATAAAGATAATACCATAGTATCCAAGTTAGGATCCTAAATCCTTGATACTTACAATTGAGATAACCACAAGACAAACCCTAGTAAAAGGTTAGGATCCAGGATCCTTAACTGTTTAGCTTTGGAAACCTGAAATAGAACTTAACTTGGGACTAAGCCAATGTAAAAGGAAAAGTTAATAACTGGGGACAAGCCCAACAATCTGGGGACAAGCCCAATAAACTGGGGACAAGACCAAAAAACTGGGGACAAGCCCAAAAACTAGGGACAAGCCCAAAAACCTAGGGACAAGCCCAAAGGATCTTGTGTAAACTAGAGTATGGCCCTCACTGGTGACTAACCAAACTTAGTGACATGAAAATGCCAAAACCTTAGCTAACTTAAAAACGTTAGAAACCTTAGGAACGGATGTATGGTACGTCTACCATTATACTTAGGATCCTGAATACAGCCAATACAATGAAATTGTCAGCCCCTAAAGCGGGTACTAGTCCCATTGCCTTTAACTGCACCAGGATAATCGTGTGCTACTATTGAAGGTAGTGGATACCTTAAACTGGGGACGAGCCCAAAAACTGGGGATAAACCCATAAAACTGGGGACAAGCACATAAAACTTAGGAGACTTCTGTGGATACTTGATCCTATGTTAAGGATGCATCAATCTTCTACAAAACTTATAACTTAGTGAAAAAAGGATAAAGGATCATGGATCATTCTCCTTGTAATAAAATAAAGTAAAGGATTGAATAAATTCGAATCAGATCATTACTAGAATGAGGATCATATATCCTCTATGGATCCTTAATGTATACTAGATATGAAGATGGCCAAGGATCCTTGATCCTTCTCACATGAAGTATCTCTTCAAATGGACAGCATTCCAAGCTCTTGGTCGCAGATCACCTTGCATTGTTAACAAACGATATGCCCCCTTTCTTGCCTCATCTTCAATAGGATAGGGGCCTTCCCACTTTGGTGCTAACTTGCCATCAGAAGGATTTGTGGTATTTTGGAATGCTTTCCTTAACACCATGTCACCAACTTGAAACTTTCTGATCCTGACGTTCTTGTTATAAACTCCAGCCATTCTTTGTTGATAGCTAGCCAATATTATCCTTGCCAAATCCCTGAGTTCTTCTATGGTATCCAAGTCTTTAACCAAGTTTTCAGCATTTCCTTCAGGATCACAGATGCTTGTTCTAGCAGTCGTAACCACCATCTCTGAAGGGATCACTGATTCTGCTCCAAACACTAAAGAAAATGGGGTCTGGCCAGTAGCATTCTTGGGAGTTGTTCTATCAGCCCATAACACATAAGGTAGCTCTTCTGCCCATTTTCCTTTCTTGGATCCAAACTTCTTCTTCAAGTTGTTGATGATGATCTTGTTGGATGATTATGCTTGGCCATTAGCTTGTGGGTGGACTGTTGTTGATGTTATCATCTTAATCCCCCAACTGTCACAAAAGTTAGTAGTTCTACTCCCAATAAATTGGGATCCATTATCACAAACAATTTCAAAAGGGATACCAAATCTGGTAATAATGTTTCTTTAAATAAAGGATATCACTTCTTTTTCTTTGACTTGAGCAAAGGCTTTAGCTTCTATCCACTTGGAGAAGTAATCAGTCATAGCAAGCATGAACACTTTTCCTACTGGTTCCTTGGGAAGTTTACCAACTATATCCATTCCCCATCTCATGAATGGCCAAGAAGAGGATATAGGATGCAGGAGCTCTGCTGGTTGATGAAGGATATTTCTATGTCTCTGACAAGCATCACATTTCTTGGTATAATCCACAACATCCTTCTTCATAGTAGGCCAATAATATCCTGTCCTAAGGATCCTTGAGAACACTGCTCTACCCCCAGTGTGGTTTCCACAATCTCCTTCATGAAAATCCTTCAGAACTTCTTCAATTTCAGGATCCTCTATACACCTTAGATATGGACCAGCAAGAGATCGTTTATATAACATGTTATTTAATATTATAAATTTAGATACCTTCACTTTGAAAGCTCTGGGATTTTCTCCTGTAGGGATCTCTCCATGTTGTATATATCTCATGATTAGAAGGATCCAGGATCCTGAATGTGATTGTGCACCATCACTAGGTATGATTGCAGAATCCTCTACTATCTCCATAGCTGTGTGATCCTCAATAGCAGGAGTCAAAATATGGATTATGGGAATCTTAATATCCTCTGGAATCTTCAATGATGATCCAAGGTTGGCCAAAGCATCAGCTTCTGCATTTTCTTCTCTGGGTACCTGTGTCAAACTAAAAGAAGCAAAAGAGTGTGCCATTTCCTTGACTATCTCTAGATATTTGATTAGTCTTTCGCCTTTAACAGCATAAGAACCATTAAAATGCTTAGTAATCAACAATGAATCCACATGTACCTCAAGATACCTGATCCTCATGTGCTTGGAAATTTGCAAACCAGCTATCAAGGCTTCATATTCAGCCTCATTAATAGTAGTTTGAAACTCACAAGCAATGGAGTGGGGTATTATGCCCCCCTATGGTGATTTTAGTAGTATTCCTAGCCCAGTTCCCTTGATGTTTGAAACCCCATCTGTGAAGAGTATCCAAGGATCCTTAGTCTCTTCAAGCTGTTGAACTTCCAACTCAGCTTCCCTTTGTAGATCACTACTGAATGTAACAACTGTACTCTGTAATCGATGTACGATGTACGTTGTAAAACAATGATGATTATTAATAAAACAATGTGATTTGATGTTACTATATGTGTTTTGATGTTATTATGTGTGTATTTGTGTTTGGTGAATTTTCAATTAGATTCGACTCCAATTTCAAAGCTTTAAATCGCTTTCTGGAATGTTATACGCAAACTGGTGCATAAACGCAGTCAGTATAATGCGAAAAACACTCCGGAATAGTGACATAGGCATAACATACCTTAAATAACCTCCACATAACTTAGAAATAAGTTTTGAATGGTTTGGTGTGTTGAAATCAACTTTGTTCGATCGTAGGGACTATTTGTGTCAAACTGCAAAACTATACTGATTTGTATATTAACGAACACTCCGGAACTTGATCATAAGTTAAAAATACCCTAAATATCCTTTACATAGCTTAGAAATAGGCTTTGAGGGGTTTGGTATGCTAAAACAAACTTTATTGGTCATTCAGGGACTAAAAGCGTCAAAAAGTGCACAAGTTTGCATTTCCGCGCATATCTTACGTTCTGAATATATCCGGACATCCAAAAATTTATGTAAGCATTAAAACATTTTATTTTAGTGTTTGGCATGATAAAATTCCAATCGTCGCTTAATTTGGATCGTTTTTACGTTCGTTACGACTTCCGTCGTAATTAACCGAACAACGCAACTGTACGACCAAACGAGCCGACATCCGAAATATTTTTGAGCATGTTTTGAGTTCCCTATACTTTAACTTCATTTTAGAGCCTTGAAATGAGGTTAACGGGGCTTAAACGTGTCAAAAATGAGCCGAAATGCAAGATTCTGAAGTGCAGGGACCTGTTTTGACAATCTGTGAAACATACTTACACGGCCCGCGTAAGGTTTCATGTATATCTACGCGGGACGCGTGGCCTTGTCAGACAGAAAGTTCAGAAACAGCAATCTGGGCTAAATTTAGGGGTTTTAATGTAATATTTGCAATACATGGAGCTGGTGTTCGGCCCCCATTGTATTCTAATACCATTAACCCATATGTATGGCCAAGATCACTCCTTCAAACCACTTGGAATCATCCTATTGATCCTAACTTACTATAATTAGCAACCCCCACTTCATTCCATTCTCACACTTGATCTGAAATCAGCTCTAAGTTGGGGTGTTTGCACTTCATACCTGAGCTATTTTAGATCATACATCCTTCTTGGACCCTTTGTAAGTCCTCTTCTTGCTTGTTCTTGAGTTTCAAGCATGAAAGTCAAACAAGTTTGACTTTCAGCTTTGACCAGTCAATGGTCAACACAAAGTTCCGTTGAACTTTGCAACGTGAGCGTAATCACGATGGTTATAGTCCCTTGTGACTATACCTACTGATTACCACGTTAACTAGGCAAAGTGACGAGTCGTAGTTTCGGCCAAAATGCGTGTTTATGCGTATTTTGTAACCAAACTACTCTAGGGTATCAAAACCGTTTGTTTTGATATCAAAACCTGTTTTCTAACTTAACTAAACATGTTCTAGCATGCTTAGCTCGTCACTTTTAGTTTGGTGCTTGTGTAGAGTCGTAAGTCAAGCGGACTAAACACCCGCTTAGACTTTCGAACACGACCCGTTTGGTCGATCATTAGGATCCGACCAAACATGTTTAGTGACCATAGTTGCATAGGGAATAACCTTCCGAGGTTATACCTTATGGTCACTTAGGTTTAATTAGTTGTATGATAAGTAGTCTATATGCCTTAGGTAAATGACCAAAATGCCCATTTCATGCATAATAGGTAATTAAGCATATGTAACATAAACTTTTGTCACGTAACTGATTATGCAACATATTTAAACATGTTTAGGCATATAACACTTGTCATAGGACTAATTAGATGTCTCGAATGCGCTTTTGCATGCACGACGCGTTAAAGTAACGTAAGCTACCTTAATGGGTCGCAACGGGTCAAAAGCACTTAGGTTAGGTTCCGATTTAGGATGTAGGCTTTGTTAAACCATATCACATGAGTTCCAACACTCATTTGGTTTACAAGACCTCATTCTATCCGATCTTCCGATTTAGGTGTCTATTGTCTGACTAGTGATTCGATTACTAGGTGCTCTTTGATTTCTCCGGTTTGCTCGAGTTTGTTGAAGTTCTATTGATTGAGGATACTTTGCACTCCAAGTGAGTACATAGTTCCCCTATTTTACTGTTTTCAATTGTTTTGGGGTGATTCATATGTGCTAAATGTTTTCAAGGTTTTAACGATGGTTTTCAAAACGATTTTCGATATTATAACGATGATTTCAAAAACGATTAAGATGGTTAATACTAAACTAATAACGATTTCAATAAAGTGAATAAACTAGTTGGTTGTAACTACATAATGAATGGCATTCATTAGCATTGATCAAGCCGACCAGTATTAGGTTATGGTACCATAGGATCTGACAAATCCCATTATCGTACTGCACCCATGGTTATGTGTGGGTTAGGTGGGTAATGATTGAATCTGAATGTTAATTTACCCTTTGGTGGTTTATTAATGCGAGAGCGAGGTAGTCGAGTCACGAAGTTTTGAATGTTATTAGCGAGGCGACCATAAATAGTTTTCACACTTAAAACGAGGATGATTTAAACGATTTAAACGAATTATCGATTTGGGAACGATTCATATGAGATTAAACGAGTTGGATAAACGATTGGTTTTTGGTTACGTGTTTAGATAACAGGACGGGTGTAATATGATGAAAACATGGTAGTACGCCGCTGGTACTTCTTATATATAAGTGTTTTCAACATATTACATATCGTGGCGTTATTTAGTTCACTTGGGTAAACGATTTTGAAACGATGTCACACAAACGAGGTTTTCGAAATGATATAAACCATACGAGTTTTATTAACGATTTAATACGAGATGTTTTACAATTTGCTTTACTAAAACAAATGTTTTTTGGGTTAAGAATCATGGCTACGAGGTTTTATAAACTATAACCCGCTTGATTTAAGTTGGTTAATTAAGTTGCAATATTATACTCTTTTCAAAACAAGGTTTTTAACAAAAATATTGCAACATTTAAACTAGCCACGACACTCCTATAAAACCTATGTACTTGCCAGCATTTCTTTGCTGACTTTGTTTTTACATATGTTTCAGGTATTGATGCTTGATGATGATTACTAGGATGGATGAGTCACAAAGGATCTGGACGAGGCCTTAGTGACATAATAACAATATTAGTCGATATGTAACTTGTTTGTTTTGTGTTAAGACAATGTTAATGTTTAATATTATCAATAAAACGAAACACTTTTTGTATCCATGGTTATGAAACGATAATTCTGCCACGACACTCCCCGACGTTTCCGCCGCGGTTTTGTTGTTTTAACGCGGTCGCGGTGTGACAGAAGAGTTGGTATCAGAGCCAATGGTTATAGGGAATTAGGTTATTAGTAATGCTTTGACCTAGACTATAACTTCTAGGATCCTAACGCAAGTGTCTTTGCATTTAGATTTTTAAAACAAAACGGTCACCTACCCTTAGGTGATAACCACAACGAGAACAAAATTTTCGAATCCGCTTTGAAAACTAATCATCTATTCTAAGATGATTGATTACTAGGTTTTGAACCCTTTGTTATAAGGTTTTGAACCCTTTAAGTTTTCAAAATCTCGTCAAAGTTTGGGTCTAAATAATGTGAACACGTGCAAACTGGAATAGTGAATGCCTGTACCCTGAGTTTTCTATCTAAGGCTAGAGTGTTTGTACAAATCCACATAATCGGACCAGTCACTCTTACCTGGAAACTCTTGGGGTGAGTGTTCACTTATAGGCGAGCATGACTTCGGCGATACATTATATTGACCCATTTACTTTGATTAGTCACTACGTGTCGTTTGTTTGTTCGAGGTAACGAACAAATGATCGCCTTCCTTCTATTTTGTCGATACCTCTTTTGCTTTTCCTAATTATCAACCTCACTCGTTTCTCATATCTCCTTGTTAGACCATGCCTCCTCGACGTGAAGCACAATCTTTTACTATTGAAGAAATCGCAGCCCAGGTCTCTCAGCAAGTGGCTGCTGTGCTTCCCGGTGTTGTGACCCAAGTCCACGAGATATACAACAACAACAATAATAACAACAATAATGCACAGTGTAATTTCAAGAATTTCAAATTTGCTAAGCCTCTAAAGTTTTCTGGGTCGCAAGGAGCAACTGCGCTCATTCAGGCATGTGCAGTGTCCGAATGCGCGTAAGGTTGAATTTGCATCAAGCGTGTTTGAGAAGCGAGCGCTTACCTGGTGGAATGGTATTATGCGCGATAGGGGTGCCGAAGTGGCGTTGGCACAAACATGGGAAGAGCTTCGGGCTCTCATGATGAAGGAGTTTTGTCCCCGTCACGAAATTCGAGCTTTGGAACGAGAGTTTGACGATTTAAAGCAAGATGGGGCTGAGCACCGTGCGTACATGGATCGTTTTGAGGAACTCAGTCTATTGTGTCCCACCATGGTTACCCCACCAGAGAAAGCAAACCAGAGATATATCGATGGTCTACTCGATTCTATGCTGGATATTGTGACCGGTGTTAATCCTACTACCCTTCGTCAAGCTATCGAGTTGTCTGCTACCCTGACTGAGACTCAAGTCAGGAAGGGTAAACTCACCCGCAAGGGTGATAAAAAGAAGGCGACTGATTCTGGGAAGGAAAAGAAAAAGGGTAAGGGTAAAGAAGGTGAGTCGTCGAAGAAATCGAGGAAGCGAAAGGGTGCCCAGAATTCTGCTGTCACGGCACAGACTGATCAGAACCCACCGGCTCAACCTCCTGCGAAGAAGGTGTATGCTAGTACCGCCCCTCATTGTGCTCGCTGGAACGGTCATCATGTTGCAGAGCAAGCTTGTAAGCAGTGCACGACGTGTGGTAAACTTGGGCATCTGGCCAATGTTTGTCGTTTAGGACAAAATCAGGTTGCCTAGGTTCAAGCTCCGGTACAAGGGAATGCTGCGAGATTCCCACCGGGATCATGTTTCAATTGTGGAGAGTTTGGTCACTTCCGCAACAACTGTCCGAGGCTGGTGAATGCAAACGCGAATGCTAATGCGAACCTGAATGCGAACGTCAACGCCAATGTGAATCCTGCTCGAGGGCGAGCATACAATTTGAATGCAAACGAAGTGAGGGCTGACAACGAGGTGGTGATTGGTACGTTTCTTGTTAATAATCGACCTGCATCTATTCTCTTTGATTCTGGTGCCGATAGAAGTTTTGTTTCGTTATCTTTTCAACCTTTGCTTGCGATACCTAGAACTAAATTGAGGAAACCCCTATATGTCGAAGTTGCTACTGGTAAACCTCTTGTTCTACATTCTGTTATTCGTGGTTGTCAGTTAAACCTTGATAACCATCTTTTTTCCTATTGACCTCACGCCGATGCAACTTGGGAGCTTCGACGTTATCATTGGAATGGACTGGTTAACCAAACACCACGCTGAGGTGGTTTGCTTCGATAAGAATGTTCGTATCCCTTTGTCTTCTGGCGAAATTCTAGAAGTTCGTGGCGAGAAACCTTCAGGTGGACTGAAGCTTATGTCGTGTATGGAAGCTCAGAGGTATTTGAGAAAAGGATATGTTGCTTTTCTAGCACATGTCACAGAGGAGAAAGGCAAGAGCAAGAGTATTCAGGATATTCCGGTTGTTCGGGATTATCCAAAGGTGTTTCCTGATGAACTGCCTGGTTTGTCTCCAGTTCATTAAGTCGAATTTCATATTGACCTTGTACCCAATGCCAACCCGATCGCTAAAGCACCTTATCGTCTTGCACCATCAGAGATGCAAGAGTTATCGAAACAGCTTCAAGAGTTATCTGATAAAGGATTCATCTGTCCGAGTTATTCACCTTGGGGAGCTCCTGTCCTCTTCGTGAAAAAGAAAGATAGGTCTTTTCGAATGTGTATCGATTATCGTGAACTTAATAAGCTTACCATCAAGAATCGATATCCCCTACCTCGAATTGATGATCTCTTTGACTAGCTACAAGGTGCTTGGTGTTTTTCTAAGATCGATCTGTGTTCTGGGTATCATCAACTTCGTGTTCTCGAAGAAGATATTCCCAAACTGCCTTCCGCACGAGATATGGGCATTACGAGTTCACTGTCATGCCTTTTGGTTTGACGAATGCCCCAGCTATCTTTATGGACTTAATGAATAGGGTCTGTAAACCTTATTTAGACAAGTTCATTATTGTGTTCATCGACGATATTCTCATTTATTCGAAGACTCGAGCTAATCACGAGCAACACCTTCGCTTAACGTTGGAACTCCTTAAGAAGGAACAACTTTTTGCTAAATTCTCCAAGTGTGAATTCTGGCTTAAAGAAGTTTAGTTTTTGGGTCATATAGTTAACGAGTAGGGTATTCATGTGGATCCATCCAAGATTGTTGCTATTAAGGATTGGAGTACGCCGACAACACCTACAGAGATTCGATCTTTTCTTGGTCTTGCTGGTTATTATCGTCGATTCATTTCTAATTTCTCGAAGATTGCGGTTCCACTCACTGCTTTGACTTAGAAGAATAAGCCTTTTGAGTGGGGACCCAAGCAAGAAGAAGCATTCCAAACGCTGAAGCAGAAGTTATGTAATGCTCATGTTCTATCTCTGCCCGAGGGAAGCGATGATTTCGTTGTCTATTGCGATGCATCCAACTTAAGCCTTGGTTGCGTCCTCATGCAATGAGGTAAGGTTATAGCATATGAATCTAGACAATTGAAAGCTCACGAGAAGAACTACACAACTCATGATCTTGAGTTGGGAGCTGTGGTTTTCGCGCTTAAAATCTGGAAACACTACCTCTATGGAACGAAGTGTGTGGTTTTCACAGACCACAAAAGTCTCCAGCACATTCTTAATCAGAAAGAGCTGAACATGAGGTGACGACGTTGGGTTGAACTCTTGAACGATTACGATTGCGAGATTCGCTACCATCCTGGTAAGGCGAATGTCGTAGCCGATGCGCTTAGTCGAAAAGAGCGAGTTAAGCTTCACTCTGTTCGAGCTTTATCCAACATCCAATCTCGTGTCCTTCAAGCTCAACGATCCTGTGTGATCAAAGGTTTATTGAAAGATGAGCTACCGCTTCAACTTGAGCTTAAGCTCGAAAGGAAAGACGATGGTTTACTCTACTTCAAGGATCGTTTGTGGGTTCCAAAACAAGACGATCTTCGCACCCTAGTGATGGACGAATCTCACAAGTCTCGATATTCTATCCATCCTAGTGCTGATAAAATGTACAAGGATCTTCGTACTCAGTACTGGTGGCCCGGTATGAAGAAGGATGTTGCCTTGTATGTATCAAAATGCCTAACTTGTCTCAAAGTCAAGGCTGAACATCAACGACCTTCTGGTTTTCTTGTACAACCAGAGATACCGGTTTGGAAGTGGGAGAACATTGCGATGGATCTCATCACTAAGTTACCGTGTACGTCTAAAGGTCATGATGCTATTTGGGTTGTTATCGTTCGATTAACGAAATCAGCTCATTTTATTCCGATTCGCGAGGATCTATCTGCTGGTAAACTTGTAAAGATTTATGTTGATGAGATAGTATCTCAACATGGTGTTCCTTTGGATATCATTTCTGATCGTGATGCTCGATTTTCATCTCATTTCTGGAAGACCATGCAATCTGCTTTGGGAACCCAATTGAATCTAAGCACTGCTTATCATCCCCAAACAGATGGTCAATCTGAAAGGACGATTCAAACTTTGGAGGATATGCTTAGAGCATGCGTGATAGACTTTGGTGGTAATTGGGATTCTCATCTGCCATTGATCGAGTTCGCTTACAACAATAGTTATCATGCTAGCATTAAAATGGCACCATTCGAAGCTCTCTACGGTCGAAAATGTCGTTCACCTGTCTGTTGGAACGAGACTGGTGAAGCTCAGCTTACTGGACCTGAGCTCGTTTTGGAAACAATAGACAAAATCAAGAAAATCCGTGATAATCTTGTGACAGCTCGAAACCGTCAAAAGAGTTAAGCGGATTTACGACGCAAGCCCTTAGAATTTCAAGTCGGTGACCGTGTCCTACTCAAGGTGTCACCTTGGAAGGGAGTGGTGAGATTTGGAAGGAAAGGAAAACTTGCACCTCGATATGTGGGACCATTTAAGATTGTGGAAAGAATTGGGAAGGTTGCCTATCGACTAGAGCTACCTCCAGAGCTTGGAAATATTCACCCGACTTTTCACGTGTCCAATTTGAGAAAGTGTTTAGCTGAAGCTGATCTTCACATTCCTCTCGACGAGATCCGAATCGGTGAAACGATGCACTTTGTCGAGAAACCAGTGGAGATCGTGGACTGTACTTTCAAACAGTTAAAGAACAAACGGATTCATTTGGTTAAAGTTTGTTGGGAGTCCAAACATTGCCCAGAGTTTACTTGGGAACGTGAGGACCAAATGAAGGCAAAATATCCGCATTTTTTTTCACAAGCTTCCTCTAAATAAAATTTCGGGACGAAATTTCCTGAAGTAGGGGAGACTGTGACAACTGTACTCTGTAATCGATGTACGATGTAAAACAACGATGATTATTAATAAAACAATGTGATTTGGTGTTACTATATGTGTTTTGATGTTATTATGTGTATATTTGTGTTTGGTGAATTTTCAATTAGATTTGACTCCAATTTCAAAGCTTTAAATCGCTTTCTGGAAGGTTATACGCAAACTGGTGCGTAAACGCAGTCAGTATAACGCGACAAACACTCCGGAATAGTGACATAGGCTTAACATACCTTAAATAACCTCCACATAACATAGAAATAAGTTTTGAATGGTTTGGTGTGTTGAAATCAACTTTGTTGATCGCAGGGACTATTTGTGTCAAACTGCAAAACTATACTGATTTTTATAGTAACGAACACTCTGGAACTTGATCATAAGTTAAAGATACCCTAAATATCCTTTACATAGCTTAGAAATAGGCTTTGAGGGGTTCAGTATGCTAAAACAAACTTTATTGGTCATTCAGGGACTAAAAGCGTCAAAAAGTGCGCAAGTTTGCATTTTCGCGCATATCTTACATTCTGAATATATCCGGACATCCAAAAATTTATGTAAGCATTAAAATATTTTATTTTAGTGTTTGGCATGATAAAATTCCATTCGTCGCTTAATTTGGATCGTTTTTGCATTCGTTACGACTTCCGTCGTAATTAACCGAACAACGCAACCGTACGACCAAACGAGCTGACATCTGAAATATTTTTGAGCATGTTTTGAGTTCCCTATACTTTAACTTCATTTTAGAGCCTTGAAATGAGGTTAACGGGGCTTAAACGTGTCAAAAATGAGCCGAAATGCAAGATTCTAAAGTGCAGGGACCTGTTTTGACAATCTGTGAAACATACTTACACGGGCCGCGTAAGGTTTCATGTATATCTACGCGGGCCGCGTGGCCTTGTCAGACAGAAAGTTCAGAAACAGCAATCTGGGCTAAATTCAGGGGTTTTAATGTAATATTTGCAATACCTGGAGCTGGTTTTAGGCCCCCATTGTATTCTAATACCATTAACCCAAATGTATGGCCAAGATCACTCCCTCAAACCACTTGGAATCATCCTATTGATCCTAACTTACTATAAATAGCAACCCCCACTTCATTCCATTCTCACACTTAATCTGAAATCAGCTCTAAGTTGGGGTGTTTGCACTTCATACCTGAGCTATATTAGATCAAACACCCTTCTTGGACCCTTTGTAAGTCCTCTTCTTGCTTGTTCTTGAGTTTCAAGCATGAAAGTCAAACAAGTTTGACTTTCAGCTTTGACCAGTCAATGGTCAACACAAAGTTCCATTGAACTTTGCAACGTGAGCGTAATCACGATGGTTATAGTCCCTTGTGATTATACCTACTGATTACCACGTTGACTAGGCATAGTGACGAGTCGTAGTTTTGGCCAAAATGCGTGTTTATGCGTATTTTGTAACCAAACTACTCTAGGGTATCAAAACCGTTTGTTTTGATATCAAAACCTGTTTTCTAACTTAACTAAACATGTTCTAGCATGTTTAGCTCGTCACTTTTAGTTTGGTGCTTGTGTAGAGTCGTAAGTCAAGCGGACTAAACACCCGTTTAGACTTTCGAACACGACCCGTTTGGTCGATCATTAGGATCCGACCAAACATGTTTAGTGACCATAGTTTCATAGGGAATAACCTTCCGAGGTTACACCTTATGGGCACTTAGGTTTAATTAGTTGTATAATAAGTAGTCTATATGCCTTAGGTAAATGACCAAAATGCCTTTTTCATGCATAATTGGTAATTAAGCATATGTAACATAAACTTTTGTCATGTAACTGATTATGCAACATATTTAAACATGTTTAGGCATATAGCACTTGTCATAGGTCTAATTAGACGTCTCGAATGCGCTTTTGCGCGCACGACGCGTTAAAGTAGCGTAAGCCAACTTAATGGGTCGCAACAGGTCAAAAGCACTTAGGTTAGGTTCCGATTTAGGATGTAGGCTTTGTTAAACCATATCACATGAGTTCCAACACTCATTTGGTTTACAAGACCTCATTCTATCCGATCTTCCGATTTAGATGTCTATTGTGTGACTAGTGATTCGATTACTAGGTGCTGTTTGATTCCTCAGGTTTGCTCGAGTTTGTTGAAGTTCTATTGATTGAGGATACTTTGCACTCCAAGTGAGTGCATAGTTCCCCTATTTTACAGTTTTCAATTGTTTTGGGGTGATTCATATGTGCTAAATGTTTTCAAGGTTTTAACGATGGTTTTCAAAACGATATTCGATATTATAACGATGATTTCAAAAATGATTAAGATGGTTTATACTAAATTAATAACGATTTCAATAAAGGGAATAAACTAGTTGGTTGTAGCTACATAATGAATGGCATTCATTAGCATTGATCAAGCTGACCAGTATTAGGTTATGGTACCATAGGATCTGACAAATCCCATTATCGTACCGCACCCATGGTTATGTGTGGGTTAGGTGGGTAATGACTGAATCTGAATGTTAATTTACCCTTTGGTGGTTTATTATTGCGAGAGCGAGGTTGTCGAGTCACGAAGGTTTGAATGTTATTAGCGAGGCGACCATAAATAGTTTTCACACTTAAAACGAGGATGATTTAAACGATTTAAACGAATTATCGATTTGGGAACGATTCATACGAGATTAAACGAGTTGGATAAACGATTGGTTTTTGGTTAAGTGTTTAGATAACGGGACGGGTGTAATATGATGAAAACATGGTAGATACACCGCTGGTACTTCTTATATATAAGTGTTTTCAACATATTACATACCGTGGCGTTATATAGTTCACTTGGGTAAACGATTTTGAAACGATTTCACACAAACGAGGTTTTCGAAATGATATAAACCATACGAGTTTTATTAACGAGATTTATTAACGATTTAATATGAGATGTTTTACAATTTGCTTTACTAAAACAAATGTTTTTTAGGTTAAGAATCATGGCTACGAGGTTTTATAAACTATAACCCGCTTGATTTAAGTTGGTTAATTAAGTTGCAATATTATACTCTTTTCAAAACAAGGTTTTTAACAAAGTATTGCAAGATTTAAACTAGCCATGAATCCGACACTCCTATAAAACCTATGTACTCGCCAGCATTTCTTTGCTGACTTCGTTTTTATATATGTTTCAGGTATTAATGCTTGATGATGATTACTAGGATGCATGAGTCACATAGGATCTGGACGAGGCCTTAGTGACATAATAACAATATTAGTCGATATGTAACTTGTTTGTTTTGTGTTAAGACAATGTTAATGTTTAATATTCTCAATAAAACGAAACACTTTTTGTATCCATGGTTATGAAACAATAATTCTGCCACGACACTCCCCGACGTTTCCGCCGCAGTTTTGTTGTTTTAACGCGGTCGGGGTGTGACACTGAAATCTGCCACAAAATTAGCTAAGGCTTGGGATTTGATGGCAGTTCTTGGCTCATATCATATATCATAAGCACTAAGCTTTACTGCCCACTTAGCCATCCTTCCTGACATTTCAGGTTTCCTGAGAACAATCTTAATTGGAAAGTTAGTTCTAACAATAATAGCATGTGTTTCAAAATAATGGTTGTTAGGGATGGATTTTCACATCTTATGGATCACAGATCCTCAAGTGCAGCCAGGATCACGGATCCTCAGTTCAGTTTTGAATTAAGGATCCTCAGAAGACATTGCAGGATTAAGGATCCAGGATCCTCATTATGATCCTTGTACTAACAATTGTTTCCATTATGTTTGAAGTTGTTTTGCAGGAGTATGCGAGTGTGACGTGGTCTTGCCGAGATTCTAGGGGAATATGCTCCATTATTCTGCACGTGCATGGCCTTTGTGACCGTTATGGAGGTCGTGGGAAGCTAGCATCTTTTGCAGATTGTTAGTTAGCTAGATTATTTCTATTTTTATAAGGGGATAACAAGCTTGATTATATAGAACAAGTTAGCAAACACACACTGCTCGAGAACTCTCTGCAATTTATTGGCGATTACACACTTATTGCACACTAGTGATCCTTGTAACAAGCTTGTTGTCATCCCGAATTGTATACATTGTTTGCTTAATATACTTGGTGATCGATAGTTTCCATCACCCGAGGTTTTTTGTGCCGGAGATCATACATTGTTCAAGGGCTTTTTCCTCGTATAAATCCTTGTGTCCAACATTCATTTCATTCATATATTGTTCATACATTTATTCATCAATTCAAGCATTACACCTCACAAAATCAAATTTGGTTGCATTATCCTTGTGTGATTTTTTGACCAAAATAGTTTGGCACCCACCGTGGGGAAATTGGTGCTTCATTTCTGAGAATTTTGTTCATTTTGATCATCTTGGTTCATTAACTTCAACCACATGGCTTCCCAGGGAAAAAACACTTCAAGCTCCATGCCGGCGATCACCTCTTCACAGGGCATCCCACCTTTGCCTCCTCCACCTTCTGGATCCCAGAAGAATGCTGAAAATGCTGTGAAGAAACAAACCCCCGTTTTCCCAAAACCAACTTCTACTGCTTCTTCTGGTCCTACTAACAATGATCTTTATTCTTTGATTTTGCAGATGAAGAATCACATGCAGCAGTAGGACAGAACCAACAATAGGATCCTTCGAGAGATTGATGACATCAAGAAATCAAAGAGATCAGTGGAGGATCACTCTCCATTGGTGCCCAGATCACTAAATTTTGATTCTCCAGCCATTACAGCCCAGCACTCCGCAGCATCAGGCACTCAATACCAGGGTGGATTGTCGAGTATACATTATGGATCGTTGGCAATGACTCAGGCTCAAGGTACTTTCAGCCTTCAGGATCCTCTCTTCAGCCTCAAGGATCCTCCTCCCAGCATCAAGGATCCTTCTTCAGCTCTGGAGGATATGTGGGAGCACAGACGGTTCAAGGATCCTCATTCCAGGGTCAGGGATCCTCTTCTTAGGTTCAGGGATCCTCTCAGGTTCAGTGATCCTCTCAGGTTCAAGGATCCTCCTCTCAGGTTCAGGGATCCTTATCTCAGGTTTACGGATCCATGGATTATCCTCCAAGACCCCCAGTCTCAGCATACCAAGGATCCAACATCTTTCAGGATCAAGGATCCTTAAGGAGTGTACAACCCGGAAGTTCAGATATTCATTTGGGAGACTTCATCCCTATGCAGACTATTGCTTCGTCTGGTCCCTCGATCATGCCAGAATCACGTCAATATGGACTCACATCCGGAATTCCAAACTTGAATCCTTCAGGAGGTAACACTTTAAATAATTCTTATAATGCTAACCATGGCTTTATGCAGGATACATGTATCAATCAAACTATGGCCAGAGAGTTACAAAAGCTCAAGGATATGATATCCAGCGTTCCGGGAGTGGTTAAACCCATTCCTGAAATTCCAGATGGGAGTCACAAGATATCTCATTTTGCACCACCTATTTGTGATGCAGAGATACCGAAGAGGTTTCAAATACCAACCATGAAACTATATGATGGCTCAACGGATCCAGAAGAGCATGTAGCTCAATACAGAGAAAGGATGGAGATCAATCCCATCCCTGAGAGGTTAAAAGAAGCATGTCTATGCAAGGGCTTCGGATCCACACTTACAGGATCAGCTCTTAAATGGCTGCTAAGTCTTCCCCTTACTCTATTACTTCATTTGCTAATCTAGTTAATTTGTTTAATAGCCAATTCTCATGCAGTAGGAAATTTAAACGTTTAACTAGTGATCTATATAGGGTAACACAAGGTCAAAATGAATCACTTAGAGATTATATTACTAAATTCAGTAGAGAATCCTTGGAAATTCCTAACCTGGATATAGCTACAGCTGTAGAAGCCTTCAAAATGGGTTTACTTAAGGATTCACAGTTCTATGATGATCTTGTGATGACCCCTTGCAGGAATCTTGATGAAGTAAGAACCAAGGCCCTTAGATTCATCCGCTTAGAGGATGATTAAAGGATCCAAGAAAGACTGGCAGGATCCTCAAAGTAGGAAAAGCAAGGATCCTACTTTTGGAATATTAAATCCAAACCATACAATAGATCTGATAACCAGTACGTGCATGCAGTCTAGCAAGAAGAGGATGATGAGGATTATCCTCCCATTTCTGAATATTGCTTTTCTGTTGATAACCATGAACTAATCCTTGCAATGCAGGATCTAGGTGAAAAAGCAAGATGGCCCAGAAAGAGTGATAAGCCAGCTGCAACAAAAGACAAATCCAAATGGTGTACATATCATGAAGATTTTGGCCATCTCACTGAAGAATGCATAGCACTCAGGAAGGAGATTGGTTATTTGTTAAGCAAAGGGCACTTAAAGGAGCTTCTCGGAAGAAAAAAGTCAAGGATCCAGGATCCTGAAAAAGTTCCGGAAAGAGCTCCTGCTCCCCCAGCAGATGCACAGATTATCAACTTTATATCTTGAGGATCAGACATATGTGGCACTTCCTTTTCAGCAGCCAAGAGACATGCCAAAGAAACAAAGATGGAAAATGGGGACAGACCCGTCCGGACCTCGATCCTTACACAGGAGAAAGTTATATCCTTTGATGAGGATGATCGTGTGGATATTCAGGATCCTCACCATGATGGTCTTGTTATTACTTTGTTTATATCTAACCATTTTGTTCTTAGGATTCTCATAGATGGAGGAAGGTCAGTGAACATCATTCAACTTGATGTCCTCAAAAATATGAACATCCCTGAATCAGAAATCATCCCAAGATCATCAGTTCTTGTGGGATTCAGTGGAAAAACCAAGAACACATTGGGGGACATTAAACTTCCCATTTATATAGAGGGGGTTAATACTTTTCAAAAATTTTGTGTTATAGATTGCTTATCCTGTTGCAATGTTATCCTTGGCAGACCATGGATACATGATATGAAAGCAGTTCCATCTACATACCATTAATGTGTGAAACTCCCAACTCCATGGGGGTGGTGAAGATTGAAAGTGACCAACAAGAAGCCAAGAATTGCTATACTTCATCAATGAAGCCAGCCTCGAGACCCAGGGAGTAATAGCAATTAAAGCATCCTCCAAGAGATGTCCTAGAGGCTAGAGAACAAGATGTCAAGGATATCCTGATGGATTCTCAGGATCCTGAATCCAAAGTTTTTATAGGATCCGGGATCCTCAGCAATATTGAAGAGGATCTAGTATCCTTCCTAAGGAGAAGAAAAACTACCTTTGCCTGGAAGCATGAAGACATGACACGTATCTCTAAAGATATTATTAATCATAAACTTGGTATTGACAGGTCATTCAAACCCATACATCAAAAGAGGAGGAAGTTTGCACCTGATAGGAATGCCATCATCCAGGAGGAGGTAGATAAGCTGCTCAGAGAAGGTACGATTAGAGAGGTTAAGTATCCAAGGTGGTTAGCCAATGTGGTTGTTGTTCAAAAGAAAAATGGAAAGTGGAGGGTGTTTTGGTCAAAAATTTACCAAAGCAATTTAGTGATCAAATTAGTTAAGTGAGGTAGTGTGCTAAAAAGTGTGTTGGAAATATGCTGGTTATATTGTTTGGGAAAACAATTTTCAGGATACGGCTCAGGATATTGAGCTGTATCGACGATCAAACTATGAGCAAAAAATAAAGGAAATGACACGAGATGTACGAGGAAAGCCCTTGATCAATCTAGATCGCCGGCATAAAACCTCGGGAGCTGACAATCGCAGCTGCCTAGTTCTTCTTATTGCTTCAAGTGTTACAATGATTTGTGTGAAAGTAAAAATTGCGAGAGAACAAGTATGAGAGTGTAGTGAGTGTAGCTGTGATGTCCTATTCGATCTGATATACCCACCTATTTATAGTAACGAAATGCAAACAAAAATCCCTACAAATATGGGATGCTCCGAATATTCCATTGTGAACGTTGTAGACCGAGTAATGCGGCTTCAACGTCTTCATTTGAACGACTTGGACCGAGTCTCCCAGAGAAAGGGTCTTCGTGAACGTTGATCCATTTGGACACGTACTCCTGCACACAACCCGTTAGTAATCCTGAGGATACCATTTAGGATGTTACCAATATCCTAAATGAGCATCCCGGATATGAGCAAATATCATACAATCAAGATATAACTCAAGATATTTCCCAGGATATGGGCTCAGAATTTTGCCAATAACAATTGTGCCCAAAAAATGTTACCGTTTAGTATCCTGGCACTAACGGTTATATTTTCTCCGGAGACCGAGGCAATTTAAGAGATTAGACTCATGATGTGACCGTTTGCAACTGCTCAGCCTATATTTACTCATCACCACCCTATAACTTCTCATCCTTATCCCATTTATTCTTGACCGAAGTGAAAAAAGGTAAAAACCTCTCTCTCTCTCTCTTCCACCTTCTTCTCTCTTTCGGTTCAGCATTCCGGCGAGAATATGACAAGGCAAACAAGATCGAGTTCCGGCGACTCCGCCCCCACATTCATACAACAGAATCTTCTCCAGGATCCAGAGAAAGAAATATGTACCTTTGATAGCGACCATTTGTCGGCCCTCAAATCCTCCGGTATCTTCCCGGAAGGGACGGTATTCCGGCCGTTTGACCGGGAAATCCGGTCGGACATGGTTTCCGACGAATGGTTGTGCTTTAGTGCCTTTCCCTTCACCTTAGGGTTACGGTTCCCCTTTCCAGACTCTATCACTGAATTTTTCAACATTACAAAAATTTCTTTTAGCCAAACAATGCCGATGCTTTGGCGTGTTTTGTCCGTTCTTGACCAGAGCAAGAAAAATCACATTCCTGAGTTTTCTGTTCATGACCTCCCCCTAGCTTACCGGCTTAGATGCCACGGATCCTGTAGATTTCTGTTTTACTCTTCCTCCGGCGAGCCGTTGATACTTCGTGCCACCAGGAACGAGGAGAAATGGCAATCCAAGTTCTTCTTTGTAAAAAGAGACTCAATCCCTGGTGGAACGGAATATCCGGTGAAATGGTTGAAAAAGGGTAGGATTTAGGGTTTAAGGATGATCCTGCCTCTTATCCTGTTCCATATCCTGAACTGATCAACTATCTTTTTTCTGTTTTGTATGCAGCTGATTTTAGGAAGCTTGCACCTCCCCTTGCAGATTCACAGAAGAGGATTGACGCTATCAGACTCCTTCCCGAAGCTGAAAGAAGTTTTAACCCGTCTCCACCATCTCCAAGCCCTCTTTCCAGTGCAAACATGTCTGGTAAGGATCCTGCACGATATCCTGCATACATATTTTCATTTGATTTACTTAGGAGAAATTTTTACTCCCTGTATGCAGATTCCAGCAAAGTTCCAGTCTTCCTTGACCTCGATGAGCTTGACAGTTACCCCACTCCAGTCATGGTCAAGAAAGAGACCCCTGCTGCCACCAGCTCTAAGCCGCTCCCAGCTCCGAAAGCTAATCCAAGGACTCGTGCTTCCACCGCGAAGAAGAGGAAGAACTCCGAAGTTAGTGCTCCAGGCTCCGAAGGATTCTCTTATGATGAGCTCAGCTTCACTGATTCCTTTGAACCGATGACATCCTTCCTTAACAAGGTAATAACTTGACCCTACATCCTGCACATATATCCTGATAGAATATCCTGACAGGATATCCATGTTAGCGAATATTGATTTATACCTGAATTGCTTACTTACAGGGCCTCCAGCATCTGCTCCACCTTTACAACGATGCTTGTGGTACTGCTGCACTCTATGAAGTCAGGATTAAACAGCTTGAAACTACTGTTGCCGACCAAGGTGCCATTGTTAAAGTGAAGACTCGGCATTACGAGGACAAGTTGAAGAAAGTGACCCAGGATGCTGAAATCAAGTTGGCCACTGTCCAAATGGAACATGAACAGGCCATGGTTGCATTTCGGGAAGGAATCAAAGCTTCTGCCATTGTCTCCCTGCTACAAGCTCGCATTAGGATGGCCTATGAGGCCAAGGAGACAAGTCTTGAGTGCCCATCCTGGCCAGTCGAATCCTGGGTGGCAAAGCTGAAGGAGCTTGGAGGCAAGGCTGTGCCCCTTCCTGCTGAAGCTGGTGAATCCTCTAAGTCAGCAGAGGTGGCTGACAAGGCTGGAGACAAGAAGAATACTGGAGCGGATGCTGGGATGGATGCTGGTGAGGATGCTGAAGCTGAGAAGGAAGAGAAGGTTGGAGAAGATGCCGCTGTGTGAGGGCATTCAGGTGGGCAATGATGGATATACGTGCCAAGGCCGGAGCCCACTTTTTTTAAATTTGATCGTTGTTCTGTAACCCTAAAACAATTTACTCTTTCTGCACTTTACTTTCCTGCATCTAGACAATATGATGGCCAAAGGTGGGGGGATCCCGAGTTTCAGGTCGAAGCCCTTGGTCATCAATGTTAGTATGTTTTGCTTTTTGAACAATATAACAGTTGGAGGCGGATGGGTCTCAGTTTGGGACAAAACCTTCAACTGTTAGGTAAATATGGTAAGGCAGTAATTGTGCTCTTGGTGGATGGTCCTTGGTTTGAGGTGAAACCAAGAGCACAACTTTTGGTATGTTAATAACATAACCCTTTTCTGGCTTTATTTCTATTGTTATATTTTCACTATATGAATTTTACTTGTAAAAATAATTTCGTTTGATCATTCTTGGGAACACGTTGTAAATGTATCCTGAAAGATATCCTGATCAGGATACTGACACACAATCTGTAAGTTATCCAAATAAAAAGGAGATATCATACCAGGAATTCCCTAAGGAATCAATTCCTATTTTCCACCATAGGGATGTCCCCAGTGCACACTTACAAACTTGGATCCATCCTTTACATTGTATGATATATGTCCCCTGTGTTTAACATAGGAATGTAGATATAGTCATACTTCAGCTCCGTTGAATAGACCCTTAATATCCAGGGGTAAACCCTTGACATCCTGGGCATTAACCCTTAATATGCTGGGGATAAACCCTTAATATGCTGGGGATAACCCTCATATCATGGGGATAAATCCTCATATCCTGGGGATAAACCCTGATTTTCATGCGCTACAGGCGAGAGTGTATAAACTCCAAGTCTTTGAAAGGTGAAAACCTTTAAACCTTAGAGAGTATGAAAATATCCTTTCGTGAGAGAGGGTGATCAATCCTCCTATACCTTTAGAATCCAGGATATAGCCAATAGTAACGAAATTGTCAGCCACTTTTACATGAACTGGTCCCGTTACCTTGAACTATCCCCAGATGACTTGCGCTCCAGGCGGGGTGTTCAAACCCAACTCGAAAGAAAGGTGAATACCTTTAAACCTTTGAAGGGATCAGGATCCCTTAAACGTGAGAGAGGGGGCCAATCCTCTAATCTTCCGAAATATCCTGAGCGTATATCCTGGAGTTATATCCTGACACATATTCTGCAAAACAACCTTAAACTAAGGTGGGTGTTAGCTTGGCTAACACCCCTCCGATGCCTAAGTCAGTATTGGGTTCAAGATAATAAACGAATTCAAATATATTTAAGAGAGATATAACACATACCATTCTGAGATAGAAATTAAATTCTATTCTTACTTGAAATAGAGCTTTAAGTGTATAGCATTCCAGGATCTTGGTAGCATTTCCCCTTCCATGCTCCTGAGTCGATATGCTCCTTTTCCTGATTCTGATTCAACCTCATATGGTCCTTCCCATTTCGGAGCCAGTTTTCCATCGGCAAGATTAGTGGTATTTTGAAAAGCCTTTCTTAACACCCAATCTCCAACTTTGAACCTTCTAGTCCTTATATGCTTGTTGTATGCTCTGGATATCCTTTGTTGATATGCTGCCATCCTTAGTCTTGCTGCATCTCTTGTCTCGTCTATGGTGTCCAAATCCTGGCACAAAGTTTTAGGATTCTGCTCAGGATCCTGGAGGATAGATCTCGCACTAGGTATCACCATCTCTGTTGGGATCACTGCTTCTGCTCCGAATACCAAGGAAAATGGTGTCTGGCCAGTTGCGTTCTTTACCGTCGTTCTATCGGCCCACAAAACAAAGGGTAGTTCTTCTGCCCATCTTCCTTTCTTGGCTCCTAATCTCTTCTTCAAGTTGTTAACAATTATCTTGTTTGAGGATTCAGCTTGTCCATTTGCTTGAGGATGTACCGGGGTGGATGTGATCATCTTGATTCCCCAACTCTTGCAAAAGTCAGTAGTTCTCTTGCTTATAAACTGAGAACCATTGTCACAGATTATTTCGGCTGGTACTCCAAACCTGGTCAGGATATTCCTCTTTATGAAGGATACTACTTCTTGGTCTCTGACTTGAACAAATGCTTCAGCCTCCACCCACTTAGAGAAATAATCAGTCATTGCCAACATAAAAACTTTTCCTCCTGGAGCTTTTGGTAATTTCCCTACTATGTCCATCCCCCATTTCATGAATGGCCAAGGGGAAACTATAGGATATAGTGGTTCAGCTGGTTGGTGTAGTATATTGCTGTGCCTTTGACATGCATCACATCTTCGAGTATATTCTGTAGCATATTTCCTCATCGTTGGCCAATAGTATCCTATTCTCAACACCTTTGAGAATAATGACCTGCCCCCAGTATGGTTACCACAATCCCCATCATGTATATCCTGAAGTACTTCTTTATTTTCGGGATCCTCCAAGCACCTTAAATATGGTCCTGCAAGAGATTTCTTATACAAAATATTATTTATAATGGTGAATCGTGATACCTTCATCCTAAATGCCTTAGGATTTTCGTCTTTAGGGATGTGTCCTTCCTTGAGATATCTTATGATTGGGGCCGTTCCGGATTTAGGATTCTCCTTAGGATATTCAGCAATAGGATCCTGGATACTTACTACTTCTTTATCCTAAGGATTCGTTGCATGATACAAGATATGCAATATTGGTATTTGGGTTCCTTCTGGTATCCTGACCGATGATCCCAGGTTTGCTAGGGCATCGGGTTCAGCATTATCTTCCCTTGGTACCTGTTCAAGTGTAAAAACATCAAAATATCCTGCTAATTTTTTGAGAATATCGAGGTATTCGATTAACTTCTCACCTTTAACTGCATAGGATCTATTAAAATGATTAGTAATTAACAAGGAGTCAACATTTACTTGCAAATTCTTGATATTCATATTTTTAGCTAGTTCTAATCCTGCAATTAGAGCCTCATATTCTGCTTCGTTATTGGTAGCAGGAAATTCACACCTAATAGCCTGGGGTAATATGTCCCCCTATGGCGGTTTTAGTAGTATTCCCAATCCTACTCCTCTAACATCAGATGCTCCATCAGTGTACAATGTCTAGGATCCTGAGGATTCTCCTAATTGTTGTACCTCTAGGTCTACCTCATCCTAAATGTCACTACTGAAATCAGCCACAAAGTCAGCTAGAGCTTGTGATTTTATGGCATTTCTACGTTCGTATACTAAGTCATAAGCACTTAACTTTACTGACCACTTGGCCATCCTGCCTGACATCTCGGGTTTCCTAAGCACATTCTTAACAGGATAATTGGTCTTAACATGAATTCTGTGTGTTTCAAAGTAATGTCTAAGCTTTGTCGATGCCATAACTAGTGCTAGTATCAACTTTTCTAAATGAGAATATCTAGTCTCTGCATCTAACAAACTTTTACTAACATAATAAACAGGATATTGTTGACCTTCATAATCCTTTATAAGGACGGCACTTACAACATTCCCTGATACCGCGAGGTATAGGGACAGTGGTTCACCATTCTCAGGCTTCATCAATAGAGGTGCAGTTGAAAGATATTGCTTCAAATCCTGCAGGGCCGCTTCATGCTTCTCACCCCATTCGAACTTCTTGTTCTTCTTCAGGATATCATAAAACTCTTTGCATTTCTCTGAGGATCTTGAAATAAATCTGTTCAATGCTGTGACTCGCCCTGTTAATCGTTGAACATCCTTCATATTTGAGGGTGATTTAATATCCAAGATGGCTTTAATCTGCCCCGGGCTCGCCTCTATTCCTCTTTTGGTCACCATATATCCTAGAAACTTTCCTGCCCCCACTCCGAAATGGCACTTGGCAGGATTTAGCTTCATGTTATATTGATCCAGGATATCAAATGCTCCCTTAATATCCTGGAGGTGATCCTCAGCCTTTTTAGATTTTACCACCATATCGTCGATGTATACTTCCATTGTGTCCCCCAGTTTATCTTTGAACATCATGTTCACCTATCTCTGGTATGTCGCACCTGCATTTTTCAAACCGAAAGGCATAGCAGTATAATAATAAATACCTGTTGGTGTCATGAAGGCAGTATCCTCCTGGTTCGAAGGCTCCATTTGAATCTGCTGAAATCCTGAGGATGCATCCATGAAGGTTAACATCTCATGACCGGCAGTAGCATCTACCATTGCGTCAATATGAGGAAGAGGAAATGGGTCTTTGGGACAAGCCTTATTCAAGTCTGTGTAATCTACACAAACTCTCCATTTCCCATTCTTCTTTTGAACCACGACCACATTTGCTAGCCACTTGGGAAATTTGACATCCCTGATCATCTTGGACATCAATAATCTTTCAACTTCCTCTTGGATAATTGTATTTCGTTCAGGAGCGAACTTCCTTCTCTTTTGTTGCACAGGCTTGAATGACCTGTCAATTCCAAGCTTGTGAGTGATAATATCTTTGGATATACCTGTCATATCCTCATGCTTCCATGCAAATGTTGACATCCTGCACTTTAAAAAGTTAGTTAATTGATCTTCAATATCCTGAGGGATATTGGTTCCTACGAGCACCGAGGTATCTGGATTATCCTGATCCAGGATAATTTTCTTCATATCCTGCTCCGAAGCCTCCACGATATCCTGGGCCCGCATCTTTAATTGCTTTGCTGCACTAGGTTTGGTTGAGGATTTCATCGAAGATGAGTAACATTCTTTCGCCTCCTGCTGATCACTATCAACCTTGACGACCCCCCAAGGGGTAGGAATCTTGATGCATTGATGATAAGTTGATGGAACAGCCTTCATATCATGGATCCATGGCCTGCCCAGTATGATGTTATAGCAGGATAGGGAGTCCATCAAACAGAAACGTTGTATCGAGTTGACCCCTTCAACATATACTGGTAACTTTATTTCTCCCACTGTGTTCCTAGCTTCTCCACTGAAACCAACGAGCACAGTGGACTTCGAAGTAATGTCCATCGGAGATACATTCATCCTCTTCAATGTTTCCAGCTGAATTATATTGACAGAGCTACCGTTGTCCACCAATATCCTGCGTACAAAATGGTTAGCAACATACGATGTTATTATGAGAGCATCATGGTGAGGATCCTGCACAGTTTCCCGGTCATCACTGTCAAAAGTTATCACTTTGTCAGTTATAAGGGTGGTCATCCTGGCTGGTTTGTCTCCCCTTTCAGTCTTAGCCTCCTTTGCATGCCTCTTGGCCGCAGATGTCGGATCCTCCTGAAATAAAATTAATTATCTTGGCATCCGCAGGAGGTGATACCGCTCGTTCAGGTTCCTTCTCAGTATCCTGACCCTTATTCTTCTTTCTTCCTAGGAGATGCTTCAGATATCCTTTGCTCAGAAGATAAGTTATCTCTTTTCTTAGAGCAATGCAATCCTCAGTCACATGACCAAAATCTTCGTGGAAGGCACACCATTTGGATTTATCCTTCCAATCAGCTTTTTGTTGATTCTTTCGAGGCCACCTAGCTTTGTCTCCTAAACCCTGCATAGCGTACATTAATTCAGGAATGTTAACAGAAAAACAATATTCAGATAATTCAGGATATTCTTCAGGATCCTCATCTTCAACAGCATTCACTTTCTTGTTGTCATATCTACCATATGGCTTAGAGCGATATGGTTTAAATGAGGATTCTGACTTCCTATTAGTTGATTCGTAGGTAGTGGATGAGTTCATCCTTTCTTGCATCTTCTTATCATCCTCCAGCGTGATATATCTCAAGGCCCTGTTTCGAGCCTCGTCCAAATTCCTGCAAGGATTCATCACAAGATCCTGATAAAATTGGGAATCCTTTTGTAGCCCCATCTTGAATGCTTGGACCGCTGTGGCAACATCAAGGTGCGGGATATCCAAGGATTCCCTGCTGAACTTGTTCACATAATCCCTTAGGGATTCCTGAGGTCCTTGAGTTATCCTGTAGAGATCACTTGTTAGTTTTTCAAAACTCCAACTACAAGAAAATTGACTATTAAATAAATTCACTAGGTGAGCAAAAGATGTAATCGAATGTGGAGGAACATTTAAGAGCCACTTCAAGGCTGATCCTGTTAAATTAGAACCAAAGCCTTTGCACAAGCATGCTTCCTTGAGCTCTGGAGGGATAGGATTAATCTCCATTCTTTCCCTATACTGGGCAATATGATCTTCAGGATCCGTAGTCCCGTCGTAGAGTTTCATGTTGGGGGTTTGAAATCTTTTCGAAATCTCAGCATTACAGATAGGATATGCGAAACGAGATATCCTGTGGCTGTCTTGGGACACTTCCGGAATTGGCTGAACCACTCCAGGTACACTGGATATCATGTCCTTCAATTTCTGAAGCTCCCTATTAAATGTTGACGTCATACCTGCATCCTGCAAAGATCCACTATTGTTAGTAGCAAGATTATTATTATTTGACACGTTACCAGTCTGAGGATTCTGGCCATATCCTGAAGCATATCCTGAGCTCCTCACAGTTGACATCCTGATCGAGGAGGGTATTTCAGGAGTATGATTCTGGGAATGACCAGGCACAATATTCCCCCTATTATCCTCAGTATACACAGCCAAACTGAAGTTCAAAGTTCTGCGTTGTAAAGGAGTAACAATATCCTCAGCGGATCTGCTTGAGCTAGCTTTTAAGAGTTGTATTTCTCTTAACAGCATTTGGTTAGTTTCCTGTTGCTGCCTCATTTGTTCCTGCACACTTCCAAATAAGGTTAGAATTTCATCATTAGAGGCTAAAATGGGAGCAGATCCCTGAATGCTCCGAGTAGGGATAATATCCTGAGGTTGTGAAGAAGCTGGCATCCTTGGAGGAGGTGGTGGAAGCACCGAACCAGTAGTAGCAGAAGTTGTAGCAGACACAGTGGAGGAGCTCATGTTTGATCTTGAGGCCATTGTGGACAATGTGGCAAAAAGTTTTGAAAACAGAAAACCGATTAACGATTTTACAAAGATTTTTAGTAAAGATAGCACCACTTGCCCCACGGTGGGCGCCAAATTGTTTTGGTAAAAAATTACCGAAGCAATTTAGTGATCAAATTAGTTAAGTGAGGTAGTGTGCTAAAAAGTGTGTTGGAAATATGCTGGTTATATTGTTTGTGAAAACAGTTTTCAGGATACGGCTCAGGATATTGAGCTATATCGACGATCAAACTATGAGCAAAAAATAAAGGAAATGACACGAGATGTATGAGGAAAGCCCTTGATCATTCTAGATCGCCGGCATAAAACCTCGGGAGCTGACAATCGCAGCTGCCTAGTTCTTCTTATTGCTTCAAATGTCAGGATACAGTGCAGGATATAGACCAGATCGCTAAGTGTTACAATGCTTTGTGTGAAAGTAAAAATTGCGAGAGAACAAGTATGAGAGTGTAGTGAGTGTAGCTGTGATGTCCTATTCGATCTGATATACCCACCTATTTATAGTAACGAAATACAAACAAAAATCCCTACAAATATGGGATGCTCCGAATATTCCATTGTGAATGTTGTAGACCGAGTAATGCGGCTTCAACGTCTTCATTTGAACGACTTGGACCGAGTCTCCCGGAGAAAGGGTCTTCGTGAATGTTGATCCATCTGGACGCGTACTCCTGCACACAACCCGTTAGTAATCATGAGGATACCATTCAGGATGTTACTAATATCCTGAATGAGCATCCCGGATATGAGCAAATATCATACAATCAAGATATAACTCAAGATATTTCCCAGGATATGGGCTCAGAATTTTGCCCATAACAGAGGGTATGCGTCGATTTTACTGATTTAAACAAGGCATGTCCCAAGGATCCTTTCCCATTACCCCACATTGACTCCAGGGTGGATGCTACCGCGGGTCATGAGTTATTGACCTTCATGGATGCTTCATCTGTATTTCAACAAATTCAGATGGAACCATCCGATCAAGAGGATACAGCCTTTATGACCTCTACTGGTATCTATTGTTATATTGCTATGCCATTTGGACTAAGGAATGCAGGTGCTACATACCAAAGGCTAGTCAATATGATGTTTAAGGAACAAATAGGACACACAATGGAAGTCTATATAGACGACATGGTGGTTAAGTCCAAGAGAGCTGAGGATCACCTTAGAGATTTGGAGGAAGCATTTGATATCCTTGATAAATTCAATATGAAATTGAATCCTTCCAAGTGTCACTTTGGTGTAAAAGCAGGCAAGTTCCTAGGATACATGGTGACAAAAAGAGGCATAGAAGCAAGTCCAGAGCAAAGTCATAAGAGAAATGCAAGGAATTCTATGACTTCCTGAGAAAGAACAAGAAATTTGAATGGACTGAAAAACATGAGAATGCTCTCAAGTCCCTTAAGGATTACCTATCCTCAGCTTCAGCCTTAATGAAACCAGAAAAAGGGGATATACTATCCTTATATTTGGCAGTCTCTTCTAAGGCAGTAAGTGCGGTCCTTGTTAAGGATCATGAAGGTACACAACACCCGGTATATTATGTAAGTAAAAGTTTGCTTGATGCTGAATCCAGGTATTCACATTTAGAAAAACTTATCCTTGCTTTGATTATGGCATCAACTAAATTACGTCATTATTTTGAAACACATGCTATTATTGTTAGAACTAACTTTCCAATTAAGAATGTTCTCAGGAAACCTGAAATGTCATGAAGGATGGCTAAATGGGCAGTAAAGCTTAGTGCTTATGATATAAGATATAAGCCAAGAATTCCATCAAATCCCAAGCCTTAGCTGACTTTGTGGCAGATTTCAGTTGTGATCTACAAAGGGAAGCTGAGTTAGAAGTTCAACAGCTTGAAGAGACTAAGGATCCTTGGATACTCTTCATAGATGCGGCTTCAAACATCAAGCGAACTGGACTAGAAATACTACTAAAATCGCCACAGGGGGACATAATACCCCACTCCATTGCTTGTGAGTTTCAAACTACTAATAATGAGGCTGAATATGAAGCCTTGATAGCTGGTTTGCAAATTTCCAATCACATGAAGATCAGGTATCTTGAGGTACATGTGGATTCATTGTTGATTACTAACCACTTTAATGGTTCTTATGCTGTTAAAGGCGAAAGACTAATCAAATATCTAGAGATAGTCAAGGAATTGGCACACTCTTTTGCTTCTTTTAGTTTGACACATGTACCCAGAGAAGAAAATGCAGAAGCTGATGCTTTGGCCAACCTTGGATCATCATTGAAGATTTCAGAGGATATTAAGATTCCCATAATCCATATTTTGACTCCTGCTATTGAGGATCACACAACTATGGAGATAGTAGAGGATTCTGCAATCATACTTAGTGATGGTGCACAATCACGTTCAAGATCCTAGATCCTTCCAATCATGAGATATTTACAACATGGAGAGATCCCTACAGGAGAAAATCCCAGAGCTTTCAAAGTGAAGGTATCTCAATTTATAATATTAAATAACATGTTATATAAATGATCTCTTGCAGGTCCATATCTAAGGTGTATAGAGGATCCTGAAATTCAAGAAGTTCTAGAGGATTTTCATGAAGGAGATTGTGGAAACCACACTGGGGGTAGAGCACTGTTCTCAAGGATCCTTAGGACAGGATATTATTGGCCTACTATGAAGAAGGATGTTGTGGATTATGCCAAGAAATGTGATGCTTTTCAGAGACATAGCAATATCCTTCATCAACCAACAGAGCTCCTGCATCCTATATCCTCTTCTTGGCCATTCATGAGATGGGGAATGGATGTAGTTGGTAAACTTCCCAAGGCACCAGGAGGAAAAGTGTTCATGCTTGCTATGACTGATTACTTATCCAAGTGGATAGAAGCTGAAGCCTTAGCTTAAGTCAGAGAAAAAGAAGTGATATCCTTTATTAAATGAAACATTATTACCAGATTTGGTATCCCTTCTGAAATTGTTTGTGATAATGGGTCCCAATTTATTGGGAGTAGAACTACTAACTTTTGTGACAGTTGGGGGATTAAGATGATAACATCAACACCAGTCCACCCACAAGCTAATGGTCAAGCAGAATCATCCAACAAGATCATCATCAACAACTTGAAGAAAAAGCTTGGGTCCAAGAAAGGAAAATGGGCAGAAGAGCTACCTTATGTGTTATGGGCTGATAGAACAACTCCCAAGAATGCTACTGGCCAGACCTCATTTTCTTTAGTGTTTGGAGCAGAATCAGTGATCCCTACAGAGATGGTGGTTCCTACTGCTAGAACAAGCATCCGTAAACCTGAAGGAAATGCTGAAAACTTAGTTCAAGACTGTAACACCCCAATCGCGTAATATAACAACACGCGGCGGAAATATCAGGGAGTCACGTTACAAATTGCTCACAGCTATTGGTACTAAATTGTTTCAATATCATTAACATCGTTTTACAAACAAAGAATACATGAAACTGTTCTTTTGTTTTAGAAGTCTATGGCCCGAATGCAATCCTATGCGTGGCATGCTTGAAATAGTCGAAAACCTGAAACATATGCGAAAACAGTCAGCATAAAAATGCCGGCGAATACATAGGTTTTATTAGCCAAATAAATGGCAAAAACATTTGGTATTATTATCTTAATTGTGAAAACTCGTGACAAAAATAGGTTTGTATATGGCATTATGATATTTACTAAGTCATTTTTATGTCATACATTGAAATCCCGATTAAACCATCATAAAAACTTGTGAATGTGTTATTAGGAATCCAGTCAAGGATTATTAATAACTGTTTTGAAATAATTCAAAACTTATATAAGTATTACATAAATCAAATCAATGAGTCATGATAATACTTCAGATATCTTTCTAAGAATCTAACACATAAAAATATGGAAGATTCTACAAAGATTTTGAAAATCAAACATTGAAATAATTGTACACAAAATCCTAAAGTGAACCAGATAACGCTACAAGAATAATAAAATAAGAACACTTATATATAGGAAGTACCAGCGGCGTATCAACCATTTTCTTATTTTATTACACTCGTTTCGTTATTTAAATCACTACTACCGCATAACACATAAACCAACCAACATGTACCAACTTGTAAACACACATTAAAGCACACAATGAGTCCAATCAAGGACTCTAATATCAGTACTTTAAACATCCTACAGAATCAACCTATGAAGATAGATAGATGCTATAAGGATTTTGGTTCTATCACATTGTTTAATCTAACATGCATTAAAGTACACAATGGATCCAAACATGGATTCCAATATTAGTACTCTAAACATCACATATAAGTCTAACTATGAAGATAGATAGATACTACAGGGATCCTGGGTTCTTATCACATTGAATTATTGAATCATAACAAACCTAAATCCTAATGGTGATTCGGGATAACGCCACGAAAGGTAATACAATAAGCACATTTATATATAGGAAGTACCAGCGGCTTATCCACCATGTGCTTATTGTATTATCTAGTTTCGTTATCTAAATCACCGACAATCTACACAAAAACCAACCATTGAGTTGCAAAGTACTTCTTAAAAATCTCACTATGAAGATAGGAAGATCTATAACTGTACTTCAAATATCCTACATGAATCTAACTATGAAGATAGGTAGATCACTTAAGGATAAAACATTACATTTGCAGAATCGGAATAATACACATAAAAGCAATTAGTGAACACACATATGCCATACATTTTGAAAACAGATCGATTACACATATGAATCACCCCAAAACATTTGAAAACGGAAAAAGAGGGGAACTATGTACTCGCCTGGGGTTGCGTATAGTCCCATTTCAAAAGGTATAATAATGCTCAAAAGACAAAGAGTTTAAGTGTTGAAGTGATTCCTAGGGTAACAGATACTATGTTAGGGAATCGACACCTAAATCGGAAGATCGGGTAGAATGAGGTCTTGTAAACCAAATGAGTGTTGGAACTCATGTGATATGGTTTAATAAACCCTACATTCTACAACGGAAACCAATCCTAAGTGCTTACGACTCATTACGACCTGTTAAGGTTGCTTACGCCACTTTAACGCGTCGTTCGCGTGAAAGCGCGTTCGAGACGCCTAACTAGTCCTATGACAAGTATTATACGCCTTAACATATCTAATTATGTTATATAATCAGTTTAGATGTTAAAACATGTGTTATATATGCTTAAAATGAAATTATGTGCAAAAAGGGTATTTTGGTCATTTTCCTAAGGCATATAAACTACCTATCATACAACTAACTAAACAAAGTGACCATAAGGTATAACCTCGGAAGGTTATTCCCTATACAACTATGGTCACATTACATGTTTGGTCGGATCCTAATGATCGACCAAACGGGTCAGGTTCGGAAGTCTAAGCGGTTGTTTAGACCGCTTGACTTACAACTGTACATAAGCACTAAACCTAAAGTGACGAGTTAAACATGTTAAAAGATGTTTAACGAAGTTAGAAAACAAGTTTGATATCAAAACAAACGGTTTTGATACCCAAGAATAGTTTGGTTGCAAAATACGCATAGACGCGTATTTTGACCGAAACTATGACTCGTCACTACACATAATTAACGTGGTAATCAGTAGGTATAGTCACAAAGGACTATGACCATCGTGATTACGCTCACGTTACGAAGTTCAAACGAACTTTGTGTTGACCATAAACTGGTCAATGTAGAAAGTCAAAAAAAGTTTGACTTTCATGCTAAAACGCATAAAAGAACGAAAGAATACTTACAAAAGGTCCAAGATTGGAGGTTTGATTCCAAATATTCTCAGGTAAGAAGTGATAAACACATCAACTTAGAGAAATTTCAGAATCAAGTGTGAGTGAGAATGGAAGTGGGGGTTGGGTATTTATAGAAAACCAAGAACCGTTAGGATCGTTCCTCGATAAACTAGCATCAATCTGGACCGTCCAAGTGGGTACAAGGTTTTGGAATACTAGGGGTGCCCCAAAACCATCAAATGGTATTGCAAATGTTACAAAATAACCCATATACTTCAAGTTTAGTGCTGAAAATAACCTGCCATTGCTGAAAATTAAGTTTCTGCCCAGATGAGGCCATGGCGTTGCGCCACGACAGAGACATGTGGTGGTGCGCAGCGCCACCATGTGCCAGTTCCCAGAAGTTTTGCCAAAATGGCAGAAATGGTCCCTGCACATGTTTAGGCCTTTTTGATGCGTTTAAGCCCCGTTAACCCCATTTCAAAGCTCTAAAATGAAGTTAAAGTATAGGGAACTTAAAATATGCTCAAAAAAGTCTCGGATGTTGGTTCTTTTGGTCGTACGGTCGCGTTGTTCGGTTAATTAAGACGAAACACGAACGGTTGCGAAAAACGATCCAAATTAAGCGACAAATGGCATTTTATCATGCCAATCACGAAAATAAAATATTTTAATGATTACATAAATTTTTGGATGTCCGGATGTATTCAGAACGTAAAATATGCGCGAAAATGCAAACTTATGCACTTTTTGACGCTTTTAGTCCCTATTGATCAACAAAGTTTATTTTTGCGCACCAAACACCTCAAAGCCTATTTCTAAGCCATGTGAAGGATATTTAGGGCATATTTAACTTATTATCAAGTTCCAGAATGTGAAATACTATGTGAATCAGCAGACTTTCGTAGTTTGACGCAAATAGTCCCTGAGTGTGAATAAACTTGTTTTTGACACACCAAAGCTTTCATAACTTATTTCTAAGTTATATAAAAGTTATCTAAGGTATGTTAAGCCTATGTCACTGTTCTGAAGTGTTTTCCGCATTAAACTGATCATGTTTACGTATCAGTTCGCGTTTAACTTTCCAGAAAGTGATTTAAAGCTTGAAAATGAACTAGAATCAAAATGTGAAATTATAAAACCCAAAATAAACAAATTTTTTTGAGACCAAAACACATTGTTTCTTTGATAAAAGATAGTGTCCTACATTGTGGGTGTTTACGGAGCACAAGTGTCACAGTTTCCCCTACTTCGGGAAATTTCGTGCCGAAATTTATTCGAAGAAGACCGTAGAGTTGAATTGAAACAACTAATGGATAAGCAGATTGCTAGATCCCAAAGATGCGGAGCATCATTTGGAAATGTTAGGGAATTCAAAATGTGATTTGGGGTATTCAAAGCGTCTCCAGGTATTCAATCCTTGAAACTTGTGAAAGTCGACTAGTGTTCAAAAATCATTTAAGTAAGGCACTATGTTATACTAAGCTCCTAGTGTAATTCCTAGCAAACGAAGGGGGTGTACATTCAAGCCCTACACGTACGTGGTTTCTATCATCCCACGAGGTACATCCAATGCACCATGAGCATCTCTTGCATAGGAGACGGGTCATCATGCCTATGGTATCAAGATCGTCACCTTTAACACAATAATATACTCCCGGTCGGGTCGGCTCGATTTGAGTTAATGAATGTACTTGTTGTAATCTGTTGAAAATAACCACACAATAATACTAAAACACATAATCACATAATGGTCCAAGATAACATAAAATCACCAAATGATCTCAGCAACGTTCTGAAGAATAACACAATAAGAACACTTATATATAGGAAGTACCATCGGCGTATTCACCGTGTTCTTATTGCATCATACTTCTCCCATTACCTTAACCATTCTAGATTTTATGCCACCATAGTTAACAAGGCTTACTATGATTCTCATGCGTCAACTCTCATAATTAAGTGTGCACCCATAATTACTCGTTTCGTCGCATGGTCCACATAGCTCCTCTTGTTAAGCGAGGGTAAACAAATAATAAGGTCGAACTAACGTCTAAATCAAATAAATATTGTCACAACATAACATCTGTCAAATTGAATTGTATTTCATACTAGCAATGATAACACTACTTATTTTGTATATGACAAATTTAGTAGTGGGTATTTTATTCTAGTACAAATATTTATATATGTTTCATATTAACCAAACAGGTAGAATGCAACATATATTAATCATACATTATTATCATAATGTAAGTATATCAAAAATGTTTTCAAATCATGTGCTAGGGATGCTAAATTAATATACTAAGTACGTTAAATCAGCAAACGAAGCAATTTGTATTTATAATCATGTACTATACACATTAGATAAACAAATCATGCATGTAATGTTATGATCATAAAACAGTATTAATTTGTATTGATCGTGTTACCAAGTTTGTATGAATGCACCAGAGTGCAATCACACTATGCTAAATTATAAGATTTTGTTCCTAAAGAACGGAATCCTCAAAATTAGCATGAAATTTGAAATCACACATAGTGCAATCACTTTAGAGTTGGAAATTGAAAATTGAATAACAGGGATAAAAATGAACTTCTTGAAATTTATATTGTCATTACAAACATAGTTAAAAATATGTACATTGATCTTGAAAATAAACAGGAAAATTAGAGGTTCAAATGATCATAAGCGCTTGATCATTAGCTTGAGCCTCGTTGATGTTGAATACTCGTCCATTAGCATTGGCAAGTTTGGGGCAGTTTCGCTTGAAATGATTTAAGTCACCACAATTGAAACATGCTCTTGGGCGAGTCTGAGTAGGGGCTGCTCGGTTCTAGATACGACAGGTCACTGCAAGATGTCAAAATAGACCACAAATTGTACACTGGCGACAAGGGGAATTTGATGCATGATGATAATCGCAATGATTGCACCGAGGTTGCTTTCCTTGATAAAATCCCATAAAGGGTACTGATTTTAGTGGAGCAGGTGCAGGAATTGCAAAATTCTTTGAAGCCTTGCGCTTCCTATAACTTTTAGAAGATTCGGCCTTTGATCTTCTCGAATTCTCGATAACAGATTCGGTGTCTTGTTTCTTGTCTCCTTGCCAAAATAACGTACCTTTTCTAACATGTGAGTCAGTCAAGATAGCAGCTAATTCCTTAGCCTCCCTGAGCGTTGCAGGTTGGCTGCCAGTGACAATATCTTGGGCAGGGTCAGGTAAACCATCGATGTATTTCTCAATGGCCCGATCCAAAGTTGTGACCATAGTGGGGAAAAGTATGCTTAACTATTCAAATCGGTCAGTGTAGGCATGATTTTCCCCACTATCCTGTCTTAAATAATGGAATTCAACTTCAAGTGCCCTTATTTCGCTTCGTGTGCAGAATTATTTCTTCATAAGATCCTTAAATTCTTCCCACGTCAGTTCCATTGCTACCTCGGCACCTCGGTCTCTCATAATACCATTCCACCAAGTGAGTGCTCTACTTTGAAAGACACTCGAAGCGAAATATACATTTCGCTCATTAGGGCACTGAACATGGCGAAATGTGCTTTCTATACTTTCAAACCATTGCAAGGGCGCGGTTGCTCCTTCAGACCCAGAAAATTTTAGCGGTTTGGCTGAATTGAAGGACTTGAAATTACACTGGGCGTTGCTGTTGTTACTGTTGCTGTATATCTGATGAATCTGGGTTACTACACCTGGAAGCACTGCAGCCATTTGTTGAGTGACGAGGGTTGCGACTTCTTCATTGGTTTGAGGGTGTGTATCTCGTCGAGGAGGCATTTTGTAAATATGGCTATAGAGAAAACCAAAAGTTAGAGTTATCCAATTATTATGAGCTTGTAACATTATTGTTTTGAAAATAAACTTTTGTAATATTTTTGGATGAGAGAATATAAACTGGGTTAATGGTTTGTATTATAAAATTCTTTACCTGTTAAAAATTTATTGCTTTTAAGACAAAATGTTTTTAATTTTAAAAATTTTAAAATAAAGAAACTTTGTGTTGAAATTTTGAAAATTCTCATCCAAATGGTAAAATTTAAAATTTTAAAGACAAAGGTAGTATTTTGAAAATAAAATAGGATCTCGTAGAGTCGTGAAATGTAATGAGATTCATTTCAACGGTATCAAATCAAACATATCACCGAAGGTAATATGATGAAATGGTATTGGGAAAAGAAGGATACTTCGATTGTCATAAAGAGCAAACACATTACCGAGGGTAACATGAATGAGTAAGGTTACAAAGGTCGTTTTAAAAATGAATCGGTAGGGTTAGGATGGATAGGTTTTTATAATGCTTCACGAAGACATGCTTTAGCCTATAAGTGGATACTCACCCTAAGAGTTCCCAGGTAAGAGTGACTGGTCCGAAAACGCGGATTTTTACGGTTTAATCACCATTAAAGTTGATTAATCAGTGCCTGTAAAACAAACAGAATGACGTCATAATCACAAGACGATAAGAATAACATTGGCTCGCTTTTTAAACCACCCATGCTTAAACGTAATGAATACAACATCTGGGAGAGAAGGATGGGTCACATCCTTGCTCAACAGAACACTGGATGTTGGAGGTCTGTTGTTTTTGGTCCCCATGTTCCTATGGTGCCAAGTGCTGAGGATCCAAAGAAGTTCGTACCAAAACCATATGAGAACTATACTGAAACTGATTTTCAAAAGTTCGAACTCGATGCCAAAGCATTTAGCATCATAGCATCCGCATTACCCAATGAGATCTATGCTGGACTGTTACACTGTAACAGTACCAAAGAGCTATGGGATGCGTTGAAGGAACAGTTTGGAGGGACAGAGGAAGTCATTGAGAACAATAGGGAAATTCTGAATCAGCAGTATGAAACATTTTGTCACATCAGGGGTGAATCACTGACTCAACAATTTGAGCGGTTCAGTTGTCTCATTAGTGAACTATGGCTTGTTAAAGTAACTTTTCCAAATTCATCTCAAAATAGCAGGTTCCTTAGGTCACTACCAGAAAAATGGGACACCATAGCTTTTGTCACTAGAAACTCTGCTGAGTTCAAAGATCTGACCCTGACCCAACTTCATGGTAGAATCCTGACCTATGAAAGGGAGTTGAGCCAGAAAAAGAAGTTGCAATAGTCTGGCAAAGTTACTGATGATTATTCATTCGTGTAACATCCCGAAAATATAAAAAGTTTATACTAGAATTATAAAGTGGGAAATAAACAAGAATAAGCTAACTAGGATAAGTAACCCAGTTAGGAGTCTTGTAGTAACACACAAATGAAAAGGAAAAGCCTAAATTATAACTTAAATAAAAGTGAGGGGCTATTGTGTAGAACTTGAAACTTAATAAAAAAAATATATCACCAAACACCCACTTGGGATGTCTGGTCGACCAAGAAGCAGGAGGGGGCGACAAAGGGTTCTCACCCAACCCTAATCCTCACAAAAACCATAAATTGAAGGCATAAATCAAGTCCAAATCGATTTCCAAGCATGAATTCATGATCACCTAGTTGAGGGGATCATAAGGTATGTAAAATCTTGATGATTTGAGTAAATTCAAGTTCTAGGTTAAATATGAAAACTTGAAATTTAGCTTGATTGTGTCTTGCATGAATGTAATTAGAAGAAATATGGTGTCTAGGGATGAACCCTAAGTGAAATCTTGTTGAAAGGTTGCATGATAATCATAGAGTTTATACCCACCAATGTAGGTGACTAATAAACTTGAAGAAAGCTTGATAGGCTCTAAAATTATGATTTTGTTCTAACATAAATCTGAATTTAAGAATAAAATTCAGAAATATTGATGTTAAGATATATGTAGAATTGACTAATTAAAGTTAGTTTAGATGATAATTACAAGTCATGAACTTGGTTTTGTTTATATAAAAATCTGACCCGCTAGGTGTTTGATGGAACGCCTAAGTGAGGGTTAAAATGTTAAAAGTTGGGTAAAAACGCAGATTTGATAATTGTAGAGAATTATACGTTAAAGCTTGTGAAAGAGTTCTAAACTTATTATGAATTGAACTCTTTAGGCGAAGAATCCGGAACGTCAAGCGGACAAGCCGGAGGTGATACACGCTTAAAAGGTGTGCTTTAAAGGTACGTAACTTCGGTTTCGTTACATTATGTATAAACAATAGTCTTAGATATGTCAATAAGAATGTAGTGTAAATTGCGAGTTGATATGTCATAGAAGTGACAAAGTTCACTCATTAAACGAACGGGTCAAAAAAGATAATTAGAATTGTTGATTGATAATTGTTTTTTTGATACGCAAGTACGTAACTTGACTGGTTACATTAAGTGAGTTGTTGATAAGTTTTTATAAATCTTATTATTGAATCGAAATCTGCGTTGAATTTATATTGATTATGGTTGAATGGGAATTAATAGACTTAGTATAGTAAACGAACCAATTGGTAGTCATCACAAGTGGATGATTCCACAAGATGAGCCAACGGGTCGATTAGCTGTGAAAATTGTAGTTTTAAATGTTCTAGTAGACGATAATGGCGATAATAGTCACAACGGCATTAAACCATGAAATTGGTAAGAAATGCGGATGATAACAAGCCTCGGATGTTGGGCATAAGGCGCCATAGGTTTATTAGTTAAATGGTAGTAAAATGTGTAAGGTTAGAATGGGTCGAATAATTACATAGTGACATATGGTCTTTCGGTCGGTAAATTAAATTTTGGGTATCAAATTTATAATAATTATGTCGGTAATGAATTTACAGACATATAGGAAGAAAAATCACTTGAAACGGACTTACGAGTCAAAAGATATGGCCAAACGAAGTTAAAAACTGGATTTTCCAGAGATGGCACCAAATGCAGCTCACAAAACTTGAGCTGCTGGAAAACGTGACCCTCTGCGCCACGCGGAAGGCCACCTCGAACACGCCGCGATACGTGGGAGGTCCTCGCGGCCCACGTAACGTCTCTCGCGGGGCGCGAGCGACCTGATCCGAAGATTTTTGTTGTTTTCAATAGTTTTGATGCTAGAATTCGATTATAAGTGTTATATTATTGTCAAAACTAACCTTTGACGTGGTTTTGACATTAGGTCATGTTGGGAAACTTACGGATGGCGATCAAGCATATGATGAAGAACCGAACACTACATTTTGAAGCTTCCGCAACGTCTTAAATCTTTAGTACTTTTGTGTACGGGATGTAAACACTTGTTAAACAACTTTTAAAATGTTTTAACTTAGTCATTAGTTTACTAAGGTTGATGTTACTTAGGAACTTTGTTTATGAAAGTCATGTTAATTAAACAATATTATATTTGGAATGGTTTAACCTATTACTAAAATCAAGTAAAATTAGACGGGTGTTACAAGTTGGTAATCAGAGCTTAAGGTTGTCAACAAAGTGTTCGGTTCAAGCTTCATCGATCGTCCGGTAAGAATTAATTGCTTTAGTAGACTTACTAGAATACTAGAAAAAGGAAATTTGATTTGATATGCATGGGAAGTGCGTGTTTACACACTCAAACCCGGAAAAGTGCACTAAACATGAATGGTTTAAGCAAGTGGTGAACTTGGCTAGATCAAAATGAATGACGCATATGTCATAGATGAAATGTTTAACAAATAGTGTAAACATTTCAGTTTCAAGATGACGTAAAGATGGGGGGAGTGTATAAATACGCTCGAACCCGGGAAAATACACTAAGTAAGAAAGGTAAGGCAAGATATACACTTGACCAAACCGAAAAAGAATAACACATTATTTATGATTGAGTGAGAATAATATAAATTTCCGTATAATAAGATGGAAACGACTGAAATAATTATTGATAAATCGAGATGGATGTTTCAGTTAAAGAAATGTCTGGAGTAACTGGAGATGATTCGACATCTCAATTGACTGAACAAATGAAAGCTAAGATTTCCGAGACGGTCGGAAAAGCTACGACAACTCGAGTTTCCGACATTTCTTATTCGCATTTATTGCGCGTTTACTGCTTAGTCGTTTGACTTGTTTGTCTTGTAACTGTTACGTTGGATTATAAAGTGGGATGTTGTTTGCATGCTATCTGTTTAACGTGACTTGATTGCTTGATGTTACTTGATGAAACACTTAGATTAATTCACTATGCACACTCGACGAAACAAGAAATGTTTCACCAGTTAAGCTACTTGATGAAACAGGAATCTGTTTCATCAACCACTCGACGAAACAGGTCTGTTTCGCCGAGCCCAGTTTCACCGAAGCCCAGTTCGGGCCCAGAACGTTATTTCGTGTATATAAGTGGTACTAGGGTTATTCATCGACACTTTTTGCAAACCAGAAAAACCTAGAAGCACTGTGTCGGCAATCTAGGAACAACCAGAGACCTGTTATCAATTCCATTGTTGTTTCGGTTAGTACCTCGTAACTTCTTGATTAATCGCTCATCCATGTGATGTGTATTATGTAAATCGATGATTAGGGTTGCTAATTTATATTTTTATGAAACGGTTATGAATATATGTGCATCATGTTATTGATTTCGATATACATGGTTAATCAGATGCGTAACTCTATGTGAAACTTAATACGATCGAATACTCAGTTTTAGATGTTGTTAATGTGATCTGGTTCTGAATGCACGTTAGCATCTTGATAAGGCTCGATGATGTGATGTTTTATGTTAATTGATTCGTGTACACATAACCTAGGGTTCATGCTAGACGTTAAGAACTGTGATGCTTATGTTATGATGATGCGATGATGAATTCTGTGAACGAATGATTTCTGCATGATTGATGATTTGCTGATGACGGCTGATAGCATGATTAGGGTTTCTGTGTTATTGCGTAACTGATGTCACTGATTTCCACGTAACTGACCTTCGATGAAACAGACATCTTAGACGAAACACAGGTGACGGTGAAACAGAATGTGTTTCACCGAGATCCTGAACGATGAAACAGAATGTGTTTCGTCAATATATGTGTTTCACCGATATGTGTTTCACCGATTTGTGTTTCACCAAATGTGTAATCAGCACAGTAACCTACTTTAATTCTGTTTAGAAGTTAACCGGGTTAGTTAACTGCTGTTAAGTGTAACCATCTTGTGTCTGATCTCAAATACGTGCTATGTGCTACTTGTTTATCACTGTGTGTTTATATGTGAACACAAACTGATTATGTATACGTGCGTACTATAGGATGTGACTGATTAATTGAGTACATAACCTAGCATACCGAGCAAACCCAAGGTGAGTTCACACTCTTACCAAGGCATGGGATTCCCGGGGTTGGGAATGGGTGGAATGTTTCTTATACTTACATGATTAATGGAATTATTCCTCTGGAGGGGAAGGTTATTAGTAGATACTGCTAGACTAGTGATACATATACTCTCTCTTCGCAAACACGCCGGGATTGGCCGCGATAATAGAACAATCTTCGCAAACATGCCTAGAATGGCCGCGAACTATACTTTAATCTTCGCAAACATGCCGGGTGGGCCGCGATACAAATATACCTAGTCTAGAAAACATGGAAAACCCCCACTAAACTTCGCAAACATGCCTGGAGGGCCGCGATACCATTACATACATTACATGATTACTAAACGAGCTTACGAATTACAATACGAACACTATAACTGAATAACCAACTGTGAACTCGCTCAACTAGTTGTTGACTCTCTATTACATGCCTTGCAGGACCATAGGTACTCTTGGAGCTTGCACGGGAGATGCGGTCGTTGTGGGCACGGATTGTGGAACTTATGATAAAACATTTAAACATTTGAACTTATTACTTACGTTGGGTTTACATTTTATGCTTCCGCTATACACTTAACATGTTTTGTTTGAACACCTTTCATATCGTTTGGTTTAAATTACATTTAATACTTATTATGTTTGATATGATTGGTGGCTTGATCCTGGTCAGTCACGCCTCCAAGCGGTGATACTCCGCATGTGGATTTTGGGGGTGTGACAGATTGGTATCAGAGCCATTGGTTATAGAGAACTCGGTTTTAATAAGGGGAAAACGTTTTTATTAAAACCAGACTATAACCAGTACAGTGCTCAACGATCCACAACGACGCTTCGCTCCACGTGCAAGGCTCAACATCATAGGTACTACTATTCATGTTACTTTACCTACTTGCTAGAATTACATAGAACTTTGCTCGTGGTATGCTTAGATTACAGAACCTACTATATGTTATTGCTTGAGAATACTTGTGTGCTCACTCTCTTCTGTCATCGCACTATTCGCAAACCCATCTCACTCATGTTGTCTTTGCTATGAAGATCATGTCTGGACGTATTAACATGACACAAGCCCATTTGACGGCTCTCATTAACGAATAAGTTGCTGCGGCAGTTGCAGCCGCACAAGCAGGAGGTATACCCTGCAGTTACAACTCACACTAGGATCCTTAGATCCTACATTCCTAAACCAACTCTTGTGTTTAACCTTACTCTGATTCTTACACAACAGGTTAACCACCTGTTTGCACTTTCAAAACTTTCATGGACTGTCGTCCAACTACTTTCAGCGGCACTGAAGGAGCCGTAGGTCTCCTCCACTGGTTTGAAAAGTTAGAGTCGGTGTTCGAGATGTGTGAATGCCCTGAGGCACGCAGGGTGAAGTATGCTACTGGTACTCTCGAGGGTTTAGCCCTCACATGGTGGAAAGCTCAGGTTCAAATATTGGGGTTGGTCGCAGCTAACGCCACTCCATGGAACAACTTTAAGGAAATGATCAAGGAGGAATACTGCAGTCGTGACGACATTCATAAGCTGGAGGTCGAGTTCTTCAACCTCAAGATGACGGGGTCAGAGATTGAGGCGTATACAAAGAGATCAAATGAGCTTGCATTACTGTGTCCTACTATGGTGGACCCCCCAGTTAAGCGTATCGAACTTTATCTCAGTGGCCTAGTACCAGAGATCCAAAGTCATGTGACTTCAGCAAACCTTGCCACTTACCAGCAGGTTGTCCAGTTGGCTCACCGTCTCACGGATCAGGCGGTGGAGCAGAACAAGTTGCCTAAACGCATCAGTACTACTACTACCGTTACTACTTCAGCTACTCCTGCTACTCCCAGTGACAACAAGCGGAAATGGGAGGGGGATTCCAGCAAAGGTTCAGCTACCGTTCAGTCTCAAGCTCAGCAACGCAAGACTAATGATTACCAGGGCCCGAGTCAGCAATTTTCTGGTGGTCAGGGGCAGAGTGGATATCGGGGAAATCATCCACTGTGTAACAGGTGCAACAGACACCACAGTGGTCAGTGTCATAAGGGCCACTGTCAGAGATGTCTAAGGGTAGGTCATGAAGCTAAAGGCTGCAGAAGCTCAAGGCCTGCGAATCAGAACCAGCAACAACAGCCACCAGCTCCACGAAACCAGCCACAACAACAACAGCAAGGAAATAGGGGATGCTTTCAGTGCGGGGCTGAAGGCCACTTTAAGCGGGATTGCCCTCAGTTAAACCAGAACCAGAATAACAACAACAATAATCAGGGCAATGGGAACAACAATGGGGGAAACAACAACAATGGTGCTAGGGGTCGTGCATTTGTGATTGGTCAGGCTGATGCAAGGAACGATCCTAATGTGATTATGGGTAAGTTTCTTCTCGACGACTTTTATGTTACTGTATTATTTGATTCGGGTGCGGATACCAGTTATATGTCTCTGAAAGTTAGCCAAATTCTTAAACGCGCACCAACACTTTTGAACACCAAACATGTCGTAGAGTTAGCTAACGGTAAGAGTTTAGAGGCCACACACATAGTTCAAGGTTGTAATCTTATCCTCGCTGGTCAGACTTTCTCTATCGACCTCATTCCTATAACTCTGGGTAGTTTCGACATCGTCATCGGTATGGATTGGTTATCTCAATAGCAAGCAGAGATCTTATGCAAGGAGAAGATCATTCGTATTCCTCGTTCTGGTAAAGAACCTCTCGAAGTTCAAGGCGACAAGAGTGGTGTCGTGAGTGGCATCATATCCTTCTTGAAGGCTCAGAAGTGTTTGTGAAAGGGCCACACAGCTGTTTTAGCACTCGTTACGGATACATCGAAGAAAGATAAAAAGATTGAGGATATTCCTGTAGTACGCGATTTTCCTCAAGTATTTCCTGAAGAGTTACCTGGGTTACCGCCTCATCGTCAGGTCGAATTCCAGATCGAGCTAGCTCTAGGAGCAGCACCTATAGCTCGAGCACCTTATCGCTTAGCTCCAACGGAACTGGAAGAACTGTCTAAGCAGCTGCAAGAACTCTTGGAAAAGGGTTTCATACGTCCCAGCTCTTCGCCTTGGGGAGCTCCGGTATTATTTGTAAAGAAGAAGGACGGTACCTTCCGCATGTGTATAGACTACCGCGAATTGAACAAGGTGACTGTGAAGAATCGCTATCCTCTTCCACGCATCGACGATTTATTCGACCAGTTGCAAGGGTCGAGCTATTACTCGAAGATTGATCTAAGGTCAGGGTATCATCAACTGAGAGTCCGGGATGAGGACGTCTCCAAAACAGCGTTCAGAACACGCTATGGCCACTACGAGTTTCTGGTCATGCCTTTCGGGTTGACGAACGCGCCTGCGGTTTTCATGGATCTTATGAACAGGGTGTGCAAACCTTATCTCGACAAGTTCTTCATTGTTTTCATCGACGACATTCTGATCTACTCGAAGAGTCAGGAGGAGCACGAGCATCATTTACGACTTATTTTGGAACTTCTACGAACGGAACAGCTATACGCTAAGTTTTCAAAATGCGACTTCTGGCTTCGTGAAGTCCACTTTCTAGGCCACGTGGTAAACAAGGATGGGATTCATGTCGATCCATCCAAGGTGGATTCGATCAAGAACTGGCCTGCACCTCGCACACCAACCGAAATACGCCAATTCTTAGGTTTGGCGGGTTATTATAGACGGTTCATCAAAGACTTCTCGAAGATTGCTCAGCCGCTTACACTACTGACGCAGAAGGGTGTTGTTTATCGTTGGGGTAATACACAGGAAACAGCGTTTCAGCACTTAAAGGATAGACTCTGTAGCGCACCTATCCTCTCATTGCCTGAAGGCACGGACGATTTTGTAGTCTACTGCGATGCATCTATCCAGGGTCTTGGATGTGTGTTGATGCAGCGGGATAAAGTCATTTCTTATGCTTCGCGCCAACTTAAGATTCACGAACAGAATTACACAACACACAATTTAGAACTGGGAGCGGTTGTTTTTGCACTCAAGATATGGCGACATTACCTGTACAGTACCAAGTGCACTATATACACTGATCACAGGAGTCTCGAACATATTTTCAAGCAGAAAAAATTGAACATGCGACAACGTAGATGGGTCGAATTACTGAACGATTACGAATGTGCTATAAAGTACCATCCGGGCAAAGCCAATGTGGTGGCTGACGCCCTCAGTCGGAAGGATACTACACCTAGGCGTGTACGAGCATTGCAACTTACTATCCAGTCTAGCCTTCCTTCTCAGATACGAGATGCTCAGGTAGAAGCATTGAAACCAGACAACGTCAGGGCTGAAGCCCTACGTGGCTCAAGGCAACGCTTAGAACAGAAGGAAGATGGTGCTTATTACGTAACAGGACGCATCTGGGTCCCACTCTATGGTAACTTACGCGAGCTTGTAATGGATGAAGCTCATAAGTCTCGCTACTCGGTACATCCAGGTTCGGATAAAATGTACCGCGATATCAAAACTACATACTGGTGGCCTAGCATGAAGGCCCACATAGCAACATACGTTAGCAAGTGCCTGACTTGTGCGAGAGTCAAAGCCGAATACCAGAAACCTTCAGGTCCACTCCAACAACCTGAGATACCACAATGGAAATGGGAACAAATTTCCATGGATTTTGTTACTGGCCTACCTAGAAGTCAGCGCGGAAATGATACTATATGGGTGATCGTGGATCGACTCACAAAGTCTGCTCACTTCTTGGCTATCAAGGAAACGGACAAGTTCTCCACACTAGCAGATGTGTACTTGAAGGAAGTGGTCTCAAGGCACGGAGTGCCCACTTCTATTATCTCTGATCGTGATGCACGTTTTACTTCAGAACTGTGGCAAGCAATGCACAAATCTTTTGGCTCTCGTTTAGACATGAGCACAGCTTATCATCCTCAGACGGATGGGCAGTCTGAGCGCACTATTCAAACTCTAGAAGACATGCTTCGAGCGTGCGTAATCGACTTTGGAAATGGTTGGGAAAAACATCTGCCACTTGTGGAATTTTCGTACAACAACAGCTACCACACAAGCATTAAAGCTGCTCCATTCGAGGCATTGTACGGGCGTAAATGCCGGTCACCTCTTTGTTGGGCAGAGGTGGGTGACAGTCAGATCACAGGTCCAGAAATGGTAGTTGATACTACTGAAAAGATTGCTCAAATACGAAAACGCATGGCGGCAGCTCGTGACCGTCAGAAAGCATACGCCGATAAAGACAGGAAACTACTCGAATTCCAGGTTGGGGATCGAGCACTACTCAAAGTTTCACCCTGGAAGGGTGTGGTTCGTTTTGGCAAACGCGGCAAACTTAATCCACGATACGTCGGACCATTCGAAATCATTGAGAAGATAGGCAGGGTGGCCTACAGATTGAACTTACCAGCTGAACTCAGTGCAGTTCATAACGTCTTTCACGTGTCGAATCTGAAGAAGTGTCTGTCAGATGAGACCCACATAGTTCCTCTGAAAGAGCTCACTATTGATGAACAGTTACGATTCGTCGAGGAACCTGTTGAAATCACGGACCAGGATGTTAAGGTCCTCAAGAACACTAGAATACCTCTAGTACGAGTTCGTTGGAACTCCCGCCGTGGCCCAGAGTTCACCTGGGAACGCGAAGATCAGACGAAACTCAAATATCCCCAGTTATTTGGAAACCAAGCAACCACTACTGAGGCCGAAGCTACTACAGAATTTCGGGACGAAATTCCAAATCAACGGGGGGATGATGTGACACCCCAGGAAAACCAGTAATCTTCGCAAACCTGCTCGGGGAGCCGCGATACGATACAGGTAAACAACGTCACACCACTAGCTTCCTCAGTAACCGCATGCTAAATTTCGGGACGAAATTTCTTTCAAGTTGGGGATAATGTGACAACTCGAGTTTCCGACATTTCTTATTCGCATTTATTGCGCGTTTACTGCTTAGTCGTTTGACTTGTTTGTCTTGTAACTGTTACGTTGGATTATAAAGTGGGATGTTGTTTGCATGCTATCTGTTTAACGTGACTTGATTGCTTGATGTTACTTGATGAAACACTTAGATTAATTCACTATGCACACTCGACGAAACAAGAAATGTTTCACCAGTTAAGCTACTCGATGAAACAGGAATCTGTTTCATCAACCACTCGACGAAACAGGTCTGTTTCGCCGAGCCCAGTTTAACCGAAGCCCAGTTCGGGCCCAGAACGTTATTTCGTGTATATAAGTGGTACTAGGGTTATTCATCGACACTTTTTGCAAACCAGAAAAACCTAGAAGCACTGTGTTGGCAATCTAGGAACAACCAGAGACCTGTTATCAATTCCTTTGTTGTTTCGGTTAGTACCTCGTAACTTCTTGATTAATCGCTCATCCATGTGATGTGTATTATGTAAATCGATGATTAGGGTTGCTAATTTATATTTTTATGAAACGGTTATGAATATATGTGCATGATGTTATTGATTTCGATATACATGGTTAATCAGATGCGTAACTCTATGTGAAACTTAATACGATCGAATACTCGGTTTTAGATGTTGTTAATGTGATCTGGTTCTGAATGCACGTTAGCATCTTGATAAGGCTCGATGATGTGATGTTTTATGTTAATTGATTCGTGTACACATAACCTAGGGTTCATGCTAGACGTTAAGAACTGTGATGCTTATGTTATGATGATGCGATGATGAATTCTGTGAACGAATGATTTCTGCATGATTGATGATTTGCTGATGACGGCTGATAGCATGATTAGGGTTTCTGTGTTATTGCGTAACTGATGTCACTGATTTCCACGTAACTGACCTTCGATGAAACAGACATCTTAGACGAAACACAGGTGACGGTGAAACAGAATGTGTTTCACCGAGACCCTGAACGATGAAACAGAATGTGTTTCGTCAATATATGTGTTTCACCGATATGTGTTTCACCGATTTGTGTTTCACCAAATGTGTAATCAGCACAGTAACCTACTTTAATTCTGTTTAGAAGTTAACCGGGTTAGTTAACTGCTGTTAAGTGTAACCATCTTGTGTCTGATCTCAAATACGTGCTATGTGCTACTTGTTTATCACTGTGTGTTTATATGTGAACACAAACTGATTATGTATACATGCGTACTATAGGACGTGACTGATTAATTGAGTACATAACCTAGCATACCGAGCAAACCCAAGGTGAGTTCACACTCTTACCAAGGCATGGGATTCCCAGGGTTGGGAATGGGTGGAATGTTTCTTATACTTACATGATTAATGGAATTATTCCTCGTGAGGGGAAGGTTATTAGTAGATACTGCTAGACTAGTGATACATATACTCTCTCTTCGCAAACACGCCGGGATTGGCCGCAATAATAGAACAATCTTCGCAAACATGCCTAGAATGGCCGCGAACTATACTTTAATCTTCGCAAACATGCCGGGTGGGCCGCGATACAAATATACCTAGTCTAGAAAACATGGGAAACCCCCACTAAACTTCGCAAACATGCCTGGAGGGCCGCGATACCATTACATACATTACATGATTACTAAACGAGCTTACGAATTACAATACGAACACTATAACTGAATAACCAACTGTGAACTCGCTCAACTAGTTGTTGACTCTCTATTACATGCCTTGCAGGACCATAGGTACTCTTGGAGCTTGCACGGGAGATGCGGTCGTTGTGGGCACAGATTGTGGAACTTATGAAAAAACATTTAAACATTTGAACTTATTACTTACGTTGGGTTTACATTTTATGCTTCCGCTATACACTTAACATGTTTTGTTTAAACACCTTTCATATCGTTTGGTTTAAATTACATTTAATACTTATTATGTTTGATATGATTGGTGGCTTGATCCTGGTCAGTCACGCCTCCAAGCGGTGATACTCCGCATGTGGATTTTGGGGGTGTGACAAAAGCTCTAGAAAATAGTCTATCACAGTATATTGATAGATTACAAACCACAATCGTGCCGGTGGTGAACGCTATGATGACTGAATTGAAAGACAGCATACTACAAGAAATAGAAGAAAGGAGGGTGTTGGATATGAATCCAAGATCCGTAAAGAAGTCCAAGTACAATAAAGCTCCCAAGAAGGGGGTTACAAAAAGTGTGTTACATCAGTGCAGAGTTTGTGGAAAAATTCACAATGGCACATGTGGTAAGCCAAGACATAAAAAGTCTAATTGTCCAGAGAGGCTCAGAACCAAAAACACAGCTGACACAATGTCTGATGCCCAGAAATCAAGAACAAAGTTGTTTTATATAACAACCACGGAGGCTAAAGCTGAACCTGATGTCGTTTCAGGTATACTCTTGTAGATTAAATTTCAGTATGAATTTTTAATTATTACGAGTGCAAATAAATCGTTTGTTTTATACCGATTTATTTAACATCCTACATTAGTGTTAACGAAATTACCAAGGCCTTGAAAAATAGAAATAGATAATAATAAAAGTTCTAATGTTTATAAGAGGTGCTGAAACTGTACGTTGAGCATCGAGGTAAAAGTAATCTCGATAGATATTGCAATGGGAAGGAGTGCGTGTACACTCGAACCCGGGAAATTAATGAAGTGAATAAACCTTATGTTGGGAAGGAGTGTAATTACACTCGAACCCGGAAATTGCAATAATAGTAAACGGCGAAGACAAGGTTATAGACTTGGCTGAACTAAATAAAACGCGTAGGAGTGTCATTTACATCAACAAATGATGTGGATAAATTTCATGCAACGATAAACAATAATAAAATTAAATGAATTAATTTTGTTATTATTTCAGTAGAATTAAAGTTAAAGATAAGAAATTAAGAATCTGACCGAGAATATCCGCGAAAAAGAAGTTAAATGAATGATACGTATTATTCGCTATTATGAATAATAAAGTATCAATAAATGCAAATTAGAAACTTGGGTAGGGGTAACCATCCAAGTAATACATTATTAATCGAATCCTCATGAGGAAGAACAGTGATCGCAGTAATGGATGTGATTATATAAAAGCCTAGTAAAATAAACTTTATGAAAGTGTTAGAATAAGAACGGGTAAACCCCAAAAGCCGTATAACCATGATAGTGGTTTTACCAATAAGACTTGAGGAATGGGCATTCAGAATATTAGCAAAAGAAATAGACCGAAAGGTCGCTAACAACAGAAAGGTGGTATTCGAATCAACTAAGCAAAATGCTTGATAATTAAGGTAAACGGAAGCCGGATAAAGGGAGCATATTACATTAAGGTAATAAGCCCAAGGGAAGGGATAAGAATCAAGGAAATTAAAATTATAAACTAACAAACAAGAATGTTAAGGCACAAGGATAAATGTTTGACTATTATAAGTAACAAAGTTCATCAGAACAAGTCAAACAAAATAAATGGAAGAATTAAGGAATCGGTGGAATAAAGGCGACAGGTTACGCTAATACCACCGAATAAATCAAAACTAAATCTTAATGCATGTCAGAATGATGACTCTAATAATGACTTCGGTAAAATAACCGATAGATGGGTAGGACTACGGATATATACGTAAACCAAGAGACGGTGACCCAGATTAAAATTCAAAAGACTTGGATTAAGAGCTATAACTAAGAGACGATGAAATTTCGCAAAACAGAAATTTCGATAGTTAGGTCCAACTATTTTAATATTGGACGGGCCAAATAAAGTATAATACTTGATATTCCAAGTAAGAGCAACCCGAATAATGAAAGTGCGAATTATTACTGAACCTATGTGATAGGTCGTAAAAGAATATGGAAAGGGAAACGCAAACCAATAAAACTGGGGTGTTAAAAACATTAAGATAACGAACCCGGTAATGGGTTGAAAGGAAATAGGGCCATAAACCAAATAACGGTATGAGTAAAATAAACCAACGCGAAAGTGAAATAAGAAGTCATAGAGTCGGAAAGATAATCCGGAAGAAAATGAGTATAGCTTTAGACTACGGTCAAGGTCAAATGAATTTTTGAAAGCAAAAATTTATTTATTCCAAACGTAAAAAGGGGGTGCCTTAACGCCATATGTATACTTATACCATTAAATAAAGATATAAAAAGAAGACGATCCATGGGATCACCATAACCGTCAGGTTATAAACAATGTAAAGGTCTACGGTACCAAAATGACCATCGGATCACAAATACAGTGGAACATACTAAGAGGGGTCTCGCCCTAAAAAGGTGAAGACCTAATAGAATAGTTTACAAGGCAATGTAATGGAACCTACGGGTCGATAATATAAAGCATGGAGAACCAATTATGAATTCTCGCGTAAACTGATAATTCCGAAGAATAATCATTGTCATCAATTCCTTGATATGATTAATCGACAAGGTTAAAGAGAAAAACATCAAACTAAAATTCAGTTTTAGTAAAGAAACGGTGTTCTAACACCTATGAATACTGAGAGAGAAATTAGAAACTGGTTAGTACTAAAGAATATAGGTCTAACGCCGAAAGTTGTAAGATGATGCATTCGGAGGAAAGATTCTTAAGAATGAAAATTCGGTGTAAAACTAAACATGGCGTGATGTGATCACGGACACAAAGGTAATAGAGAATGTAATCACGTTATAGTGAGAATGACTAGATATGAAATTATAAGCACGCAAAGGGCCGATGACGGCAATATGGTATACCCAAATGACGAGGTATGAAGTAAAATGGTGACCGATTAGTTTAGGCAATAAAACAAGTTGTAGCCTAAATAACACTGTGACCTATGTAGAGCGCTTGTTAATATAAAATTAGCGTCAAGAAAGTATGCTGACGGACTCGGTAACTGAATCGTCTAAGGACAACCCGATCTAAAAAGCGACAAAGGGTAGGAAATAGGTGATATAGTTATGCTAAAAGTCTTCCCCAAGGAAAGGTGTTATCCGATTCAGAAAAAGAGGGAAACTAAGCCCGAGGTTTATTGGGCAATTCAAAGTCATAGAATGGATTGGTAAAGTAGCATACCGTCTCGAAATGCCTGAGGAGCTGAGTGGAATATATAGCACATTCCACGTATCACATCTCCGAAAATGTCTAGCCGACGAAACCTCTCATATTCACTACGGTGACATCGAGGTGGATAACAGTCTCAACTACGCGGTAAAACCAATCGCAATTTTAGACCGAAAGGCTAAAGGTTTGAGGAACAAGTGATCAACCAAGTAAAGGTCAAATGGGAACACAGAAAGGGTTCAAATGCCACCTGGGAGTCCGAAGAGTAGATGAAAAGGATCTACCCCACACTATTTGGTACCTATTTCGGTTTCGGGGACGAAACCCTTTTAAGGGGGGTGGACTTGTAACATCCCGAAAATATATAAAGTTTATACTAGAATTATAAAGTGGGAAATAAACAAGAATAAGCTAACTAGGATAAGTAACCCAGTTAGCTAGGAGTCTTGTAGTAACACACAAATGAAAAGGAAAAGCCTAAATTATAACTTAAATAAAAGTGAGGGGCTATTGTGTAGAACTTGAAACTTAATAAAAAAAATATATCACCAAACACCCACTTGGGATGTCTGGTCGACCAAGAAGCAGGAGGGGGCGACAAGGGGTTCTCACCCAACCCTAATCATCACAAAAACCATAAATTGAAGGCATAAATCAAGTCCAAATTGATTTCTAAGCATGATTTCATGATCACCTAGTTGAGGGGATCATAAGGTATGTAAAATCTTGATGATTTGAGTAAATTCAAGTTCTAGGTTAAATATGAAAACTTGAAATTTAGCTTGATTGTGTCTTGCATGAATGTAATTAGAAGAAATATGGTGTCTAGGGATGAACCCTAAGTGAAATCTTGTTGAAAGCTTGCATGATAATCATAGAGTTTATACCCACCAATGTAGGTGACTAATAAACTTGAAGAAAGCTTGATAGGCTCTAAAATTATGATTTTGTTCTAACATAAATCTGAATTTAAGAATAAAATTCAGAAATATTGATGTTAAGATATATGTAGAATTGACTAATTAAAGTTAGTTTAGATGATAATTACAAGTCATGAACTTGGTTTTGTTTATATAAAAATCTGACCCGCTAGGTGTTTGATGGAACGCCTAAGTGAGGGTTAAAATGTTAAAAGTTGGGTAAAAACGCAGATTTGATAATTGTAGAGAATTATGCGTTAAAGCTTGTGAAAGAGTTCTAAACTTATTATGAATTGAACTCTTTAGGCGAAGAATCCGGAACGTCAAGCGGACAAGCCGGAGGTGATACACGCTTGAAAGGTGTGCTTTAAAGGTACGTAACTTCGGTTTCGTTACATTATGTATAAACAATAGTCTTAGATATGTCAATAAGAATGTAGTGTAAATTGCGAGTTGATATGTCATAGAAGTGACGAAGTTCACTCATTAAACGAACGGGTTAAAATAGATAATTAGAATTGTTGATTGATAATTGTTGTTTTGATACGCAAGTACGTAACTTGATTGGTTACAATAAGTGAGTTGTTGATAAGTTTTTATAAATCTTATTATTGAATCGAAATCTGCGTTGAATTTATATTGATTATGGTTGAATGGGAATTAATAGACTTAGTATAGTAAACGAACCAATTGGTAGTCATCACAAGTGGATGATTCCACAAGATGAGCCAACGGGTCGATTAGTTGTGAAAATTGTAGTTTTAAACGTTCTAGTAGACGATAATGGCGATAATAGTCACAACGGCATTAAACCATGAAATTGGTAAGAAATGCGGGTGATAACAAGCCTCGGATCTTGGGCATAAGGCGCCATAGGTTTATTAGTTAAATGGTAGTAAAATGTGTAAGGTTAGAATGGGTCGAATAATTACATAGTGACATATGGTCTTTCGGTCCGTAAATTAAATTTTGGGTATCAAATTTATAATAATTATGTCGGTAATGAATTTACAGACATATAGGAAGAAAAATCACTTGAAACGGACTTACGAGTCAAAAGATATGGCCAAACGAAGTTAAAAACTGGATTTTCCGGAGCTGGCAGCAAATGCAGCTCACAAAACTTGAGCTGCTGGAAAACGTGACCCCCCGCACCACGCGGAAGGCCACCTCGAACACGCCGCGATACGCGGGAGGTCCTCGCGGCCCGCGTAACGTCTCTCGCGGGGCGCGAGCGACCTGATCCGAAGATTTTTGTTGTTTTCAATTGTTTTGATGCTAGAATTCGATTATAAGTGTTATATTATTGTCAAAACTAACCTTTGATGTGGTTTTGACATTAGGTCATGTTGGGAAACTTACGGATGGCGATCAAGCATATGATGAAGAACCGAACACTACATTTTGAAGCTTCCGCAACGTCTTAAATCTTTAATACTTTTGTGTACGGGATGTAAACACTTGTTAAACAACTTTTAAAATGTTTTAACTTCGTCATTAGTTGACTAAGGTTGATGTTACTTAGGAACTTTGTTTATGAAAGTCATGTTAATTAAACAATATTATATTTGGAATGGTTTAACCTATTACTAAAATCAAGTAAAATTAGACGGGTGTTACAATTCGGTAGCACAGCTCTTTTAGGTCAGGAAGAATCTGGTAGCAGTGGTAAGGATCAGGGTTATGATCACTTTATTGATATAACTGCTGATGGAAATTTTAACAACCCTGATCCTCACTCTGCAAATTATGCTTTTACTGCAAATAGCGAAAACCAGATGTCAGATAATTTGTGCTTTAAACTCAATGATTTGCAACACTCTGATCCCACTGACTTAGAAGAGATGGATATTCTGCATCAATTGGCTTTGCTTAGTGTAAGAACAAGCAAATTCTACAAAAGAACAGGGAGAAAATTCCCAGGGTTACATGGGAATTTAAGGGTTAGGTTAGATAAATCGAAAATCAAGTGTTACAAGTGCAATAGGCTAGGTCATTTTGCTAGGGAATGCAGGAGTCAAACAACTGGTCCTATAATCACTCATCCTAGCTCAAACCCTAGACCACAAAATCAAAGCACTGTTCACTATACGCAATATACCCCTGCAGCTCATGTTAACACTGCTCACTATGCTGCTACCCCTGTGCCTGTGCATTATGTCCAAACTACTGTTCCACAAATTCAGTACGTTCAAACCCCTGTCCCAGAAGGCACAAGTGCAACCTGTTGCACCTCAAACAGCTGCTCCAGCAGTGGTACAACCAGATCAGCAAAGTTTTTTCACTCAAGGCTTTGTTGACTGGAGCAGCATGCCTGATGAGCTTGGTGATGAAAATTTTACACTCTATGCTTTTGATGAACCTTCTAATGATGAATTTTGTTTGATGGCATTAGAGTTAATACCAGAGGGGATTGAAACTGAAGGTGAACAGCTAAGTGCAGAAACAGTGGATGAGGTGACTGAAGCAGTGGTTACTGCTGTGGCTGGTGAACTACTGCTGGGAGAAAGTTCAGGAACCCTGATTGAACCACTGACAGATCCATGGTCCGAAGAGGATAAAGAAGAAGAGGAAGAGAAGAAAGCAGGTGAGAAAGAAGTTAGAGCTGATGATGAAGAAAATCATCAATATGATTGTGCAATGATGGCTGCTGCCAAGGGAGCTTCTGCATGCTTTGATAGCCTTTGGTATGTAGATAGTGGAGGCTCCAGGCACATGACTGGATGTAAAGCCCTACTCAAAGATTTCAAAATTCATGGAGGGGTGATATATCCTTTGGGAATAACAGTAAAGGGAAAGTTCTGGGGTCTGGTATAGTACAGTCTGGAAATGTAAAATTTGAAAACATCAAACTGATAGACAGTCTGAAATTCAACCTCCTGAGTGTTTCACAAATGAGTGACAGGGGGTATGGGTCATTCTTCACAAAGGAGTGTTGTAGGATTGTTGGACCAGAAATGGTCAAAAAGATTGAAGCAATAATCAAAACTGGTCAAACAAAACTTGTTGCTCAAAGAAGTGGCAATGTTTATGTTGTTGATATGTCAAAAGAGTGTCCCAGAGCTGATGCGTGTCTGTTCTCAGCTGCCTCTAACAAGGAGATAGAACATTGGCACAGAAGACTGGGGCACACAAATCTTAAGACAATCACTGAAATTTAAAAAAATGGTTTGGTAAGAGGCCTACCACAAAAATTGTTTTCTTGTTCTGAAAATTGCATTTCCTGTTTAAAAGGAAAACAACATAAAAGTTCTTATAAGTCCATTGAAGAGTCCAAAACAACCCAGTGTTTGCAAATGCTGCACATGGATTTGTTTGGCCCAGTTCAAGTCATGCGTCTCAAAAAGAAGAGATATTGTTTGGTTATTGTTGATGACTTTTCTAGGTTTACATGGACTTTCTTTTTACACTCAAAAGATGAGACTGCAGGCATTTTGCAAGACTTTTTGACACAGGTTGAAAAGCAATTTGACCTTTCAGTAAAAGTCTTCAGGAGTGACAATGGCACAGAATTTAAAAATAAGGAGTTGGATGCCTTCTGTGTGAAGAAAGGGATTGTAAGGCAGTACAGCATCCCTAGAACACCAGAGCAAAATGGGGTAGTTGAAAGAAAGAACAGAACTTTGATTGAGGCTGCCAGAACCATGCTTGCTGATTCTGGTTTGCCATTAACTTTTTGGGCAGAGGCAGTAAACACTGCTTGCTATGTCCAAAATAGAGTTTTAATAAACCCCGGGCACGAAAAGACTGCTTATGAAATTCTGTATAAAATCAAACCACTGATCTCATACTTCAAGGTATTTGGCTACCCATGCTTTATTTTGAACTTAAAAGATTCCATTTCAAAATTTGCAGCCAAAATTGATTGTGGTTATCATCTGGGATACTCAACCACTTCCAAGGCCTACAAAGTGTTTAATACACGGACCAAGGCAGTGGAGGAGACCTTGAATGTAAAGTTCAATGAACTTTCATCAATGAAAATCCCAGGAAATCCTACAGATCTGTTTGATCTTGATAAATTCACTTTTGAAAATACTGCTGTCAAGACTAACAGTGCAGGCCCATCAGAGAATTCAACACCAGACTATGGGTATGAAATCATCATCCCTCAAAAGTCTGTCAGAATGGGAAGAGCATCAGATGTTCAAAACAGCTGTCAAAGCTCAACCACTGCTACCTAAACAGTTGTTGACCAAAGTAGCCCATCAACCACTGCTTCCACATCCTCAAACACTGCTGACAAAAGTCCCCAAACAGTGGATAAAAGTCAGCATGTGTCCACTTCATTACCTCCCATTCCACCACCTTTTGAAGCCACTGCTGGGTCATCAAAGTCACCAGCAGTGGTTAGCTCAGATGATACACATTTGCAGGCTTCACCAACAAACGCCATCATTCCATACCAAGGAGATTTAATCTACTTGAGATCTCATCCACATGATCAAATCATTGGCAACATCAATGAAGGGGTACTCACAAGAAGCCAAACCCAAAACATTTGTCTTTTTGCTGGTTATCTATCACCCCATCAGCCAGTCAAGTACCAAGAGGCACTAAAAGACAACAGTTGGGTAGAAGCCATGCAAGAGGAGCTCCAACAGTTTAAAAGACAACAAGTATGGGAGCTTGTACCACTGCCAGAGGAGGTTAGCCCCATTGGCATAAAGTGGGTCTTCAAAAACAAAACTGATGAAAGGGGTATTGTTGTCAAGAATAAAGCCAGGCTTGTGGTTCAAGGTTACAGACAGGAAGAGGGGATTGACTATGATGAAACTTTTTCCCCTGTAGCAAGATTGGAAGCTATAAGACTATTCTTGGCCTTTGCTGTCAACCACAACATGAAGGTGTTCCAAATGGATATCAAAAGTGCTTTCCTCTATGGTACAATTCAAGAAGAGGTGTATGTGTGTCAACCTCCTGGTTTTGAGGATCCATTTTATCCAGATCATGTCTACAGGCTGAACAAAGCCTTGTATGGCCTGAAACAAGCACCAAGGGCCTGGTATGAAACTCTTTCCACCTTTCTACTCTCAAATGGTTTCAAAAGAGGTACCATTGATAAAACACTGTTTTTAAAATGGAGAGGAAAGGATTTAATGATTGTCCAAATTTATGTGGATGACATTATTTTTGGAAGCACATGTAACAAAATGTGTGAAGAGTTTAGGGAACTCATGACAGCTGAGTTTGAAATGAGTGCAATGGGTGAACTGCAATGCTTTCTTGGTCTCCAAGTTCAGCAAATGCAAAATGGTACTTTCATTCATCAAAGCAAATATGCAAAAGAACTTTTAAACAAATTTGATATGAATGATTGTAAACCATGCTGCACACCCATCGCAACATATAAGCTTGTCATGTCTGATGAAAAGGATGAGCTGATTGACCAAACTCTATATAGAAGCATGATTGGGTCTTTGTTGTACCTAACTGCATCTAGGCCAGACATCATGTTTGTAACATGTGTTTGTGCAAGAAGTCAATCAGCCCCTAGAAAATCCAATCTTATTGCTGTAAAAAGGATATTCAGATACATAAAAAGTGCTCCCACACTTGGTATCTGGTATCCAGCTAATGCGAATATCAAGCTTTCAGGATTTTCAGACAGTGACTTTGCTGGATGTAACACCACAAGGAAGTCCACATCAGGAGGGTGCCAGTTTCTAGGTGATTGCTTAGTTTCATGGCAAAGCAAAAAGCAAGCAGCTGTTTCAACATCCACTGCTGAAGCTGAATACATTGTTGTTGCAAGCTGTACAGCCCAACTCCTGTGGCTTCAAAATCAGTTGCTGGATTTTGGTATCACTACCTTAAAGACACCACTCATGTTGGATATCCAGGTAGCAGAAAATATCATCAAAAATCTAGTTTCCCATTCAACCACCAAGCACATCGACATCAGACATCACTTTGTGAGGGATTGCTATGAAAAAGGTTTGATTTCTCTGCATCATGTTCCAACTAAAGACCAGCTGGCAGATGTGCTCACAAAAGCATTAGATACTGCCACCTTTGAAAGCTTGGTCTCTAGGATTGGCATGCTAAACTTGGAATAACAAGCAACATCTTTTTTTTCTATGAATAAAAGCATTAAAATGTTTTCAGAAAATCAAAAATCCATCCTTAAAAATAGCTAAAAATGAAGTTTTCATTAAAATCCTTAAAAGTCTGCCATAACCACTGCTTGTTCAAAAGTCTGCTCTACTTCAAAAGTCTGTCCACTGTTGAAAGCCATCCTCTGCTCTCTCATTTTTTGATAAACTCTATTGTTCAAAAGCAGTATCTTATCCACTGATATGCTATCCACTGATAGTGAAAATCATCCACTGCTTCCATTTTACCATTGTAACCACTGCCTTCATCAGTAACATTCATAATAGTACTGTCCTTCATTTCATCAGAGTTTGGCATGTGGACAGTACATAGTGGTCAGACTTCACTTTTTCCTCTATAAAACCCCCACTCCACACCAAAAACAGGGTTTTACTATCGAATTGAATTCTCAAAAATTCTCTTCTCAAAACAGTTTTTCTTCAAATTCCTTCACAAATCTCTTCGATCATCATCTCCAAAATGACAAAATCGAAGTCATCTGCAAAACCCACTTCCAAATCATCATCAAAACGGGTCTCTCAAAAGGCCAAATCCACCGAAATTCCTCACAAACCATCTCACAATCTTCTGGGTTTACTCACAAAACCCGGCACCACATACATTTTCGATTCCATCCTTGCTACCATCTCCGCATCAAAGTGCAAAACTTTGTTAACAGCGGATGCACCAATTTACTTGACAACCCAACGAGAATTTTGGAAGAATGCAACCCTTGAAAAACAAGGAGACACTGTAATAGCCATCAATTCTTCTCTAAAGGGTAAAGCCGTCAAGATTACACCACAATCACTTTCAGAGGTCTTCCAACTCGATGATCAGGAATGTAAACTTTCTTTTCCCAAAAACGAGTTAAAAATGATTTTTTGGAAAGAGGGTATATTGCAGAAGTGAAAAAGGACACCTTACAAAAAGGTTACTTCCCTTCTGCAACAAGGTTTTTATTTCATACCCTTCTAATGTGTGTTTCAAACAAAACCACTGCTTTTAATGAAATACCATTAAAAATTCAAAATCTGGGATATGCTATTCTTCAAGAAGAAAATCTTAATTATTCCCGGGAAATTTTTAATGATCTGGTTAAAAATGTTGAAACAAAATCATTCTTACTATTTCCAAGATTTCTAAGCTATTATTTTGAAAAGAAATTCAGTAAGGATGATATTGCTGCAATAAACCAAGGTGACTCTTTACAAATGAACAGCTTAACTGCTGAAACTTTTACAAGAATGTCAACACCTTGCAAAACACATGCAAAGGTGCCTGAGCAGAATTTCGCAGCTACCACTGCTCCTCAGGTATCTGCTGCTAAGCCCACTACTCAAGGTGATTAGAGTAGCAGCACAACTGCTTTGAAACCCACACCTAAAATCACCAAAAAACCACAGAAAAAGAAAAATCAAAAACCCCCCAAACCCATCAAAAAGGCAACTCTGGAGGATAAGATACCAGAGCTACTGCCAGTGACAACACAAAAGTCACAAGAAACCACTGCTGCTACTTCCTCACAACATTTGGTACAAATATCTCAACCCATAACCGAAACTCCTCCCGCTTCTTCTAAAAAAGAATAGGTTGTACACACAGGGACTCCACATCATGATGCTCTGGAAACACTCGTTTCCATCATCCACAGCCCAATGCCCGGGGCAAATTCTCTTTCTACACCAAACATCACATCCATAATTCCCCCACCAACTAAACTTATGTTGGATGCAATCGATTTGAACCAGGCACTAACCAGTCCTTCTCAATCACCTATTAATGAGAATATACCTCAACAAATGACTGGGTCTGATGTATCAATCCTTGCTAACCCACCAACACAACCTAAGGAGGTTACACCCCTTGAGTTACAAGTAACTCTTGGTCGTATTCCAAGTGAAGCAGCCACTACAAATGTTGAACCCACTGGTTTACATTTGGACAGTGGTTACATCAATAAGACTTCCTTGGAGGCAATTCCTTACATAACACCTCTGTCAACCACCAGTGGATTTATATTTACCACTGGCAACATCAAAAGGTTGTCAAGTGTTGAAGGAAGAAGACCCCAGTACCAAGAAAAAGGGGCATCAGTGGTTAATGTTTGGAGTACACTCCCTACCTCAACCACTGATAAAACCACTGCTAGTGGGAAATCAGATGATCCCATTAAATTGGGTGATGGTTTAAAATATTTGGAATTGACGGAACGTGTTGATAAACTGGATACTTCAGTTGCAGATATCAAAGCAATGCTGCAATAGTTGTTGACAGTACAAAAGATGCAATCCACTATTGTTCCACCTCAAGCACCTGCTCCACCACAAGCATCTGCTACAAATGAGCTCTGGAACCTCTTCCAACCTTTTCTCCAACAACAAAAAGAAATGGCAGATCAGCAACATGAAATACATGTCCAAAAGCTGAGAAACATCATGGAGTCTAGGTTCAAGAACACTTAAGCAGGCATTAACGCAATTAAGGCCCATTTATTGGAAACCACTGGCACTGCTCCTCCAACAGTTCTTTTCATTAATCAACTTCCCCCAGATAATGCTAAAAGGGGGAGAAAATTCAGGAGTGGAAGAAGAAGGGAATAGATGATGGTCTTTACATTGAACCAGAAAAGGATGCTATGACCAGAAAAATTCCCTTGCCAGATGGTAGCAAAATGGTTGATGCTACCCAAGAAGCACTTGATGAAGGAGTAGCAAGTGTAAAAATGGATAGAGTGGCAAAGGATATTTCAAGGTGGAATGAGGAGAAAAGAGCTTACATGGAGCTGTATGCGCAGGGTTGTTCTGAGTCAAAGGATACTAAAAATCCTAAGCCAAAAAGAAAACCTAAGTCCATCCCATCCAGAATTCCAAAGCATATTCCAAAACCACCATCCAAAAGCCATCAGCATCAAACCTCCACCCAAACAGCTGTTGTAACTCCTACTGTATCAACCATTGCTGGTACTTCAGAAGTTTCAATATCTGTTATCACTTCAACACACACCACAACCACTGCTTTACCACCACCATCATCACCACCAAAAACAAACTCACCACCATCGCCTCCTGCCAAAAAGCAGAAGACAACAGATGTTACAACATCTACTATAATGACAACAGTGGTTGAAACACCAGTTGTTTCAACAGCTGTCAGTCAACCACAAACCACTGCCACTCAAACTATCACCACTGTTCCACCCAAAGCATCATCAGTCCCTCCTCAAACAAAAAGGAGAAGGCTAATTCTAAAAGATGATGACACATCTCCACCACCAACATCTTCAAAATCTTTATCACTTGTCACAATTCCAAAACCCATGCATCTCTCTTCAGCTCAAATTCTAAAGCCATTACCTCCTGCTGGTGTCTCATTTCCTCTGGAACTCATTGTAGTTAGGGAAGAAATCAAATCCTTTTACTATGAGGATGACCCAGCTAAAAGGAGTTTGCCATCAGTTGAAGGATATCCCTGGCCTAACAATATTGAAGAATATTTGAAACTCAAGGCCAAGCAAGCAGATGATATCTCAATCAAAAATAAACAAGGGAAATCTGATAGAGAATTTTAGCAAAACTATCAGTTTCTACTCACACAGGTCAGAGCTATGGAGAAATTTGCCAAAAATGTATGTCAGCAAATCTAAGAAAGGGCAGATGAGTCCTTGAGAAAAGACTACATTGAGAACATCATGACCTACAAGAAATACAAGGGGGAGAAACACATGTACAAAAACTGGACCATTCCTGAGCTTGAAAAAGAGGCAGCCAGGATTCAAGAAATGATCAAAAATAAGGTCAAGCAGACTCCTCCTGAAAAATTCAAACAATTTGAAGCTGATAAGATCTTAGAGTTGAAAAGAATGAAAGAGGAGCGGATAGCAGCTGATTATGGGTCAAAGAATTCTATGACAAAGTGGGGAGAAGATAGGGTCAGGGCTACCTACAAAAAGTTAGAGGAACTTAGAAAGAAAGATCCAACAGTTCCAAAAAGGCCTGACTACTCCAAAGCAGAGGTCTCAAAAAGACCACCAAAGCTACAAGTCAAAAGAACCACTGCTCCAGCTGGTGCTGCCATCTGCAAAAGAAGGAGTCAAAACCAGTCAGGTGCTGAAACAGTTCAAGATCTAAATGCTGGAAATGCTGTTGTAAAAGAGGGCATTAAATTAATGATGAAAGAAGATCTTGAATTGGAACAATCTACAAGTACTGCTCAGTCAGTCATGAATAGGCCAGCATCAACAAACACCTCTTCAAATGAAAATCTCCCAAGAAACCCACCAGGCTCAAAAGTACTAAAGTGGGAAACTGACAAACAGACGCATGTACTGACTATGTTCAGGTCTGATGGAGAAGTGAAGAAAATATCAAGGGAACAAGCACTTGGCCTAAGTCTTGAAGATTTGCAGGATCTCCTTGATCTTCCTCTTAGCAGGTGATGATGATACGGATGCCTTAACCTTTGAACTACAACTTAAAGGGCAAATAAGGGAACTGTTGATGAGGCAATAAAGTTCCACAATAATGAAGAGTTTTGGCATTATCTGTTCCAGGGGGAGATTGTTGGGATTGAACCCTACCAGAGGAACAGATAATTAAAGCCAAAACTGGATCAGAGCAGTGGATCCAGAATAAGCAGATGTTACATACAAGTCTCTCCCCTTGATAGTGATTTCAACATCTGCTGACCTCCTATCTACTGATCGTGCAAACTGCTGACCCACAACTGCTGTTCAAGTAAAGACATGATGAAAGACTAAAGCTCTGCTGTTCAATCTACTGCCTTGAGTCAAGCACTGCTGATCCGGACAAGTACTGCTGGGTTCACAGCAGTGGAGGGATGCAGTAGTTGTTTATTCTGTCTTTATGTAATGTAATGTAATAGCAGTAGTTAGCATAGCAGTGTTTGTATTGATCAGAGGTTAGAGTTTGTTAGGAGGTTAGATGTCACTTTCATGGTAACGTCAGCTTAGATGCTCAGTGGTTTGCTAGTGCCTATAAATAGAACAGTGCTCTGTACTGTTCTATTAGCTCTTTGCAAAATCGTCTTCTCTGCACGAACAAACACTGAGCTCTGGCTGAGGGGGAGTTTGCATTAAACATTGCATTGTAATCGTTGTTGAAATTAAATTCAATCTTTCGGTTCCTTGTGAAAAGTGTTTGATCAAAGCAATACTCTCGTTTGATTGTATGCAAAGTTTGTTTCCATCTTAATTCTGCTGCACAACTCATTCAACCTCATTTTAATTCAAACGTAAAATACAATCAAAATCAAACTCAGATCCAACATTGTACACACTAAAATATTTTTATTTTAGTGATCGGCATGCAAAAATTCCATTCGTCGCTTAATTTGGTTCGTTTTCGCGTCTGTTTGAGTTTCATCGTAATTTAACGAACAACGCGACCGTACGACCAAATGAGCCGACATCCGAGAGTGTTCCAAGCATATTTTGAGTCCTCTAAACTTTATTGACCTTGTAGAGACTTGAAAATGGCTTAACGAGGGTCAAAAGGACCTGAAATGAGCTTAAACCAAGTGCAGGGACATGAACTGTCAATTTTCAAACTTTTGCTGATCTGGGGAGACCAGACGGGGCGCGTAAGCCTACCCCTGTCTCTTACGCGGGCCGTATGAATGTGCCAGCGACCAGAATTCAGTTTTCAGCATTCTGTTTGATCTTCAAGGGCTGTTATGGTAAATTCTTTGTGTGATGAGCAAGTTTAAGTGCTCTCCAAGGTCTCTAATCAGTTCCTAACACATGTATAGACATGATTAAATCCTTGATGGCCACACAAACACATGGAATGATCTTGTTCTTCATCAACAAGTATAAATAGCCCAACATTTTCACTTGTTCATTGCTCATTTCCTCATTCTCTTCTCTACAATCTGAATTGGGAGCTATCTCATCTGATTTGGAACTTGTTCTTTGTAGAAAAGATAGCAAGGATCTTTAGTGAGCATTCTTTCATTCTTTTTATTTATGTTAGTGCAGAAAGTCAAACAGTTTGGCCAACAGTTTGACTTTCGGTTTTGACCATCAATTGGTCAAGTCAAAGTTCAATTGAACTTTGTAACGCGATTGTAATCACGATGGTTATAATCCTTAGTGATTATGCATGCTGATTACCACGTTAACTAGGTGTAGTGACGAGTCAACTTTCGGTCAAAATGCGTTTAAGCACGCATTTTGAAACGAAACTATTTTCGGGTATCAAAACCCATTGTTTTGATACCAAATCAGTTTTCTAAGTAGGTTAAACATGTTTTGACATGTTTAACTCATCACTACTAGTTAGTGCTTGATTAGGGTCGTAAGTTAAGCGGTCTAGACAACCGCTTAGACTTTCAAACCCGACCCGTTTGGTCGATCATTAGGATCCGACCAAGCTTGCTTAATGATCATAGGGAATAACCCCTAAGGTTATACCTTATGATCACATAGGATTGGTTAGCTATTCGTTAATTGGTTTACATGCCCATAGGAAATGACCAAAATGGCCTTTTGAAGCATAAATCCATAATGTGCATATGTGAACATATTTTTGACATCTAATCTGAATTAGTAACATGTTAGGGTATAATTGGGCATGTAAGACTTGACATAGCTCATAGATAACCATCCGAACATAGTTTTGCGCAACCGACGCGTTATAGTAGCTTATGCTACCATAATGGGTCGAAACGGGTCAAAAGCACTTAGGTAGACTTCCAAATCAGAATGTTAGCTCTATTAAGTCATACCATATGAGTTCAATTACTCATTTGATTTCTAGAACATCATTCTATCCTATTTCCCGGTTTAGGAGTCGTTTAATAACATAGTTACCTATATTAGGTGCCGTTTGAATCCGTACTCCCTCTAGCTTTGCTTGGTTGTTACTCAAGACTTCTAAGCACCCTCAAGTGAGTACATAGTCCCCTCTTTTACTATTTTCAAATGTTTTGGGGTGAAGCATGTGTACCTATTTGTTATGTTTATGATTTCAAAGTATAATTGATTATACATATTAGTACCTATCTTTTGACAAACCAAATGATTATTTATGATCTAAACACTGATTTTTCAAAGATTATAAAATTAATTGTTGGATAGTACATATTTTGTTCACCAGACCGATTGGTAGTATGATATAGCGCTATAGGATTTGACACCCCATTCCTGTTGTCATGGAATGTCTGAAACCAATTTGTTTCTCCAACCAAATAGGGATTGCCTTTGTGGTATCCCTATAGTCTGAAAGGTGTATTTTGATGCACTAGGTTTGATTGAATTCTTAAATCACATTTTTATTGTATATTTTATTATACTCCCAAAGGTATAGTTTGATATACTCTCATGTGTGATATTGTACAAAACAACATATATTTTATTAAAACTACCAAAACATAATTTAAATATGTTATTTATTCAACCAAAACATAGGTTAATATGTTATTCATAAATCCAAAGTATACTTTTGATATACTATCAAAAAACGATTATTTTGACAACCAAAGTATATTTAATATACTATCTGTTTAACGATTTTGGAACAGAAATACATTTTGATATATTGCCTAATCGACTTTCTTAAAAACCAAAGTATATTTTTATATATACTACAAACCCTTTTATCAAAACATTATTTTACAAACTTATTTTACTTAAGTATTTATTTATACATCTTTATTTTATAATCTGATTTCTTATCACTTGTTTATAAAAGAAAACATTTATTAAGGATTCATGACCATTTTATTAAAACATTCTTTTAAACTAACAAGTCATGAATCCTGCATAAACAAAACCTATGTATCTCACATGCATTTTTATGCTGACGTACCTATTTTTACACATGTTTCAGGTACTGCTTTGCGATGATTGTTGATACATGCTATACATAGGACGGACTCGTGCCTTAGTGACTTTAAAACTTGAAAGATAATATTTGTAATTTTCTGATTTATACTGAAACAATGAGTTCAATCATTCAATAAAACGAAATTATTTAATCCATGGTTGTGAAACAATGATTCTGTTACAACACACCCCGACGTTTCCGCCACGTTTTGTCATTTTACGTGGTCGGGGTGTGACAAAAAAGTTGGTATCAGAGCCAATGGTTATAGGGAATTAGGTTATTAGTATTGCTTTGACCTAGACTATAACCTTCCTAGGACCCTAACACAAGTTATCTCGTGTTTAGTTTTAAAACAATACCGTCACCTATCCTTAGGTGACAACCACAACAAGAATACAAAATTCGAATCCGCTTTGAAAATCAATCATCTGTTCTAGGATGATTTATTGTAAGGTTTTGAACCTTCAAAGTTTTCAAAATCTCGTCAAAGTTTGGGTCTAAAATAATGTGAACACATGCAAACTGGAAAGGTGAATGCCTGTACCCTGAGTTTTCTGTCTAAGGCTAGAGTGTTCGTACAAATCTGCAGTATCGGACCAGTCACTCTTACCTGGGAACTCTTGGGGTGAGGGTTCACTTATAGGCGAGCATGTCTTCGGTGATACATTATAATGATCCATTTACTTTGATTAGTCACTGCGTGTCGTTTGTTTGTTCGAAGTAACGAACGAATGATCGCCTTCCTTGTGTTTTGTCGATGTTTTCAATACCTCTTTTGTTTTCCAATCATCGGCCTCACTCGTTTCCCATGTTCCCTTTTAGACAATGCCTCCTCGACGTGATGCTCAAACTTTTACTGCTGAGGAAGTCACAGCCCTTGTTGCTCAACAAATAGCTGCAGTGCTTCCAGGCATAGTAACTTAGATTCATGAGTTATATAACAACAATAACAACAACACCCAGTGTAATTTTAAGACCTTCAACTCTGCCAAGCCTTCGAAGTTTTCTGGATCTCAAGGAGCAACCGCGCTCCTGCAATGGTTCGAAAGTTTGGAGAGCACATTCAGGCATGTGCAATGTCCGAATGAGCGTAAGGTTGAGTTTGCATCCAGTGCGTTCGAGAAGCATGCTCTTACATGGTGGAACGGTGTGATGTGTGATAGAGGTGCCGATGTGGCAATGGCACAAACCTGGGAAGAGCTACGGGCTCTAATGATGAAGGAATTATGTCCTCGTCATGAGCTCAGGGCTTTGGAACTGGAATTTGACGATCTTAAACAAGACAGCGGTGAACATCGAGCCTATACTGACCGTTATAAGGAATTGAGCCTGTTATGTCCTGCCATGGCCACGCCTATGGAAAAGGCGATTGAGAAGTACATTAATGGTCTTCCTGATTTAGTTTAGGATATCGTTACTGGCAACAACCCTACTACTGTCAGACAGGCCATTGAATTGTCTGCCACCCTGACTGAATCCCATATCAGGAAGGGTAAGCTTTTCCGAAAAGGCGACCCAAGACCATCCGATAAGGCTGCTCAAGTGGAACCGAAGGAAAACCAGGCCGAGGTATCCAAGAAGAAGAAGCGTAAGGCTTCTCAAAACTGCCCCATAACTGCTCAGAATGATCAGGTGGCACCAAACCAACCAGCACAACCTCGTGAGAGGAAAAATTATGTTGGTACTGCACCTTTGTGCAACAAATGCAACCGTCATCATCTGGAGCAAGAGCAGTGTCACAAATGTACCCACTGTGGAAGATTAGGACATTTGGTAGATACCTGCCGTTATGCAAATCCTGCTGCTGTTCAAGCACGGTTCCCACCTGGGTCGTGTTATAACTGTGGTGACCTTACTCACTACAGAAACAATTGCCCAAGACTTGTTAACGCAAATCCAGCACGTGGACGAGTGTTTAACATAAACGAGGCGAACGTGGACAACAATGCAGCAGTGAACAATTAGTCTTTTGTATTTTCTGGTTTGTTATCTTTTGACGTTAGGAACAATTCAGTTGTTATATAAATAAAATTTGATGTTTCAATTTTATTTTACAAAACTGATACGATTGTGTGAATATTTGATCAAATCCTTCGATGCCGACAAACTACTCGTGTGGTTCTGTCATTTCAAGATCACTTGTGATCTCCCCGAAAGTCTTAAATACACGTTTCTTTTTAAGAAACAAAGACAAATCTCTATCAAGGTCTTCCTATCTTCATAGTTAGATTCTTGAAAATATTTAAAGTGCCAAACGAAATTCATGAATTGGATTCCTAGTGTGCTTTGAATACTCGTGTGCTCAATTAACAAGAAAATTAACAAAATGAAGATCAAGTTAATTAATTATGTGATTATGTGTATGTGTTTTCTTATATGTTCCATGTTTTTATCCAAATCCTCACAGAATCTTCCGTATTTCAATATGAGGGATTCATAATAGGATATCAAAAGGTACTATCTTAAATCCTTAATGGACTTCTACGTCGTAGTTAAGTCCCTTGGATTATAAAGTACTATTCTATAATTGGACCCCTTGAGTGGTCTGGTCAAACAGATTGATTCAAAAATCTAGTTAAAAATATCATTTGATGATATAACTAAAAAGATCCCTTAAGTGGTCAATTTAAGGAGATCGTACGACGGTCTAGTTTAAAAGATCATGTGTTGATCTAATTAAAAAGATTGTTCGTTGATCTAATTAAAAAGATCCTTTGGTGGTCTAGTCAAGTCACTTCATGTTTATTCGATTGATTTTTCTCCTACACATTATGAAATGAACTGTGCAAGGAATTACGTAATTATGGATGCATACATAATTATGGAATTCAGTGCACAGAAACCACAGCAAATTTTGTCATGTGTTAAGACCTATAGTGATGAGAATAACGAAACGGGAACAATGTAAAAAGGAGCATGGTGGATAAGCCGCTGGTACTTCCTATATATAAGTGTTCCTTATTACATTGCGAACGTAGCGTTATTTAAGTTACTAGAAGTCCTAGACCTTGACCATTGTCATTTTACACCCTCCGACACTGATTTCAAGCACACACCAGTTTCCTATGATAAGTCTTCATAAGAAACGTTCTTCTGTCTGTAGTTCGAAACTCCATGTTTTGTTACTACAAGGACTTCACTTTGATAGTTGACAATTTCGCTAAGAATCCAGACATGACCCAGAGTTTTACTTAGGGTTTGAGGGATTCATTCGAAGGCGAAACAATCACAGTTTTCTTCACAAGTTTCCTCTAAAATTAAAGTTCGGGACGAAATTTCCTAAAGTAGGGGAGACTGTGACACCTATGTCACTTCAACCATCATACAAATACCAAACCAATGAAATATTGTATATCATACTTGGGATTTGTATAAATATGTGTATCGTTTGCACATATCAATTCTTGTTCGATTTCAAGCTTTAAATCACTTTCTGGAAGGTTATACGCAATCTAATGCGTAAATATAACCAGTTTAATGCAACAAACACTCCGGAATAGTGAAATAGGCTTAACATACCTTAAATAACCTTTACATAACTTAGAAATAAGTTTTGGAAGGCTTTGGTATGGCAAAAATAAGTTTTGGAAGGCTTTGGTATGGCAAAAACAAGTTTTCAGCATTCTGTTTGATCTTCAGGGGCTGTTATGGTAAATTCTTTGTGTGATGAGCAAGTTTAAGTGTTCTCCAAGGTCTCTAATCTGTTCCTAACACATGTATGGACATGATTAAATCCTTGATGGCCATATAAACACATGGAATGATCTTGTTCTTCATCAACAAGTAGAAATAGCCCAACATTTTCACTTGTTCATTGCTCATTTCCTCATTCTCTTCTCTACAATCTGAATTGGGAGCTCTCTCATCTGATTTAGAACTTGTTCTTTGTAGAAAAGATAGCAAGGACCTTTAGTGAGCATTCTTTCATTCTTTGTATTTATGTTAGTGCAGAAAGTCAAACAGTTTGGCCAACAGTTTGACTTTCGGTTTTGACCATCAATTGGTCAAGTCAAAGTTCAATTGAACTTTGTAACGTGATTGTAATCACGATGGTTATAATCCTTAGTGATTATGCCTGCTAATTACCACGTTAACTAGGTGTAGTGACGAGTCAAGTTTCGGTCAAAATGCGTTTAAGCACGCATTTTGCAACGGAACTATTTTCGGGTATCAAAACCCATTGTTTTGATACCAAATCAGTTTTCTAAGTAGGTTAAACATGTTTTGACATGTTTAACTCGTCACTACTAGTTAGTGCTTGATTAGGGTCGTAAGTTAAGCGGTCTAGACAACCGCTTAGACTTTCGAACCCGACCCGTTTGGTCGATCATTAGGATCAGACCAAGCTTGCTTAATGATCATAGGGAATAACCCCTGAGGTTATACCTTATGATCACATAGGATTGGTTAGCTATTCGTTAATTGGTTTACATGCCCATAGGAATTGACCAAAAAGCCCTTTTGAAGCATAAATCCATAATGTGCATATGTGAACATATTTTTGACATCTAATCTGAATTAGTAACATGTTAGGGTATAATTGGGCATGTAAGACTTGACATAGCTCATAGATAACCATCCGAACATAGTTTTGCTACCATAATGGGTCGAAACGGGTCAAAAGCACTTAGGTAGACTTCCAAATCAGAATGTTAGCTCTATTAAATCATACCATATGAGTTCAATTACTCATTTGATTTATAGAACATCATTCTATCCTATCTCCCGGTTTAGGAGCCATTTAATAACATAGTTACCTATATTAGGTGCCGTTTGAATCCGTACTCCCTCTAGCTTTGCTTGGTTGTTACTCAAGACTTCTAAGCACCCTCAAGTGAGTACATAGTCCCCTATTTTACTATTTTCAAATGTTTTGGGGTGAAGCATGTGTACCTATTTGTTATGTTTATGATTTCAAAGTATAATTGATTATACATATTAGTACCTATCTTTTGACAAACCAAATGATTATTTATGATCTAAACACTGATTTTTCAAAGATTATAAAATTAATTGTTGGATAGTACATATTTTGTTCACCAGACCGATTGGTAGTATGATATAGCGCTATAGGATTTGACACCCCATTCCTGTTGTCATGGAATGTCTGAAACCAATTTGTTTCTCCAACCAAATAGCGATTGCCTTTGTGGTATCCCTATAGTCTCAAAGGTGTATTTTGATGCACTAGGTCTGATTGAATTCTTAAATCACATTTTTATTGTATATTTTATTATACTCCCAAAGGTATAGTTTGATATACGCTCATGTGTGATATTGTACAAAACAACATATATTTTATTAAACTACCAAAACATAATTTAAATATGTTATTTATTCAACCAAAACATAGTTTAATATGTTATTCATAAATCCAAAGTATACTTTTGATATACTATCAAAAACGAATATTTTGACAACCAAAGTATATTTAATATACTATCTGTTTAACGATTTTGGAACTGAAATATATTTTGATATATTGCCTAATCGACTTTCTTAAAAACCAAAGTATATTTTTATATATACTACAAACCCTTTTATCAAAACATTATTTTACAAACTTATTTTACTTAAGTATTTATTTATACATCTTTATTTTATAATCTGATTTCTTATCACTTGTTTATAAAAGAAAACATATATTAAGGATTCATGACCATTTTATTTAAACATTCTTTTAAACTAACAAGTTATGAATCCTGCATAAACAAAACCTATGTATCTCACATGCATTTTTATGCTGACGTACCTATTTTTACACATGTTTCAGGTACTGCTTTGCGATGATTGTTGATACATGCTATACATAGGACGGACTCGTGCCTTAGTGACTTTAAAACTTCAAAGATAATATTTGTAATTATCTGATTTGTACTGGAACAATGAGTTCAATCATTCAATAAAATGAAATTATTTAATCCATGGTTGTGAAACAATGATTCTGTTACAACACTCCCCGACGTTTCCGCCACGTTTTGTCGTTTTACGTGGTCGGGGTGTGACAATGAGGTCTTGTAAACCAAATGAGTGTTGGAACTCAAGTGATATGGTTTAATAAAGCATACATTCTAAAACGGAAACCTATCCTAAGTGCTTACGACTCATTATGACCCGTTAAGGTAGCTTACGCCACTTTAATCGGTCGTTCGCGCGAAAGCGCGTTCGAGACGCCTAACTAGTCCTATGACAAGTATTATATGCCTTAACATATCTAATTATGTTATATAATCAGTTTAGATGTCAAACATGTGTTATATATGCTTAAAATGAAATTATGTGCAAAAAGGGTATTTTGGTCATTTTCCTAAGGCATATAAACTACCTATCATACAACTAACTAAACGAAGTGATGATAAGGTATAACCTCAGAAGGTTATTCCCTATACAACTATGGTCACATTACATGTTTGGTCGGATCCTAATGATCGACCAAACGGGTCGGGTTCGGAAGTCTAAGCGGTTGTTTAGACCGCATGACTTACGACTCTACATAAGCACCAAACCTAAAGTGATGAATTAAACATGTTGAAACATGTTTAACGAAGTTAGAAAACAAGTTTGATATCAAAACAAACGGTTTTGATACCCAAGAATAGTTTGGTTGCAAAATACGCATAGACGCGTATTTTGACCGAAACTATGACTCATCACTACACCTAATTAACGTGGTAAATAGTAGGTATAGTCACAAAGGACTATGACCATCGTGATTACGCTCACGTTACGAAGTTCAAACGAACTTCGTGTTGACCATAAACTAGTCAATGCAGAAAGTCAATGACTTTCACGCTAAAACGCGTAAAAGAACGAAAGAATACTTACAAAAGGTCCAAGATTGGAGGTTTGATTCCAAATATTCTCAGGTATGAAGTGAGAAACACATCAACTTAGAGAAATTTCAGAATCAAGTGTGAGTGAGAATGGAAGTGGGGGTTGGGTATTTATAGAAAACCAAGAACCGTTAGGACCGTTCCTCGATAAACGAGCATCAATCTGGACCGTCCAAGTAAGCACAAGGTTTTGGAATACTAGGGGTGCCCCAAAACCATCAAATGGTATTGCAAATGTTACAAAATAGCCCCTTTACTTCAAGTTAAGTGCTGAAAATAACCTGCCATTGCTGAAAATTGAGTTTCTGCCCAGATGAAGCCGTGGCGTCGCGTCACGGCAGAGGCATGTGGTAGTGGTGCAGCGCCACCATGTGCCAGTTCCTAGAAGTTTTGCCAAAATGGCAGAAATGGTCCCTGCACATGTTTAAGGCCTTTTTTGATGCGTTTAAGCCCCGTTAACCCCATTTCAAAGCTCTAAAATGAAGTTAAAGTATAGGGAACTTAAAATATGCTCAAAAACATCTCAGATGTTGGTTCGTTTGGTCGTACGGTCGCGTTATTCGGTTAATTACGACAAAACACGAACGGTTGCGAAAAACGATACAAAGTAAGCGACGAATGGCATTTTATCTTGCTAATCACTAAAATAAAATATTTTAATGCTTACATAAATTTTTGGATGTCCGGATGTATTCAGAACGTAAAATATGCGCGAAAATGCAAACTTATGCACTTTTTGACGCTTTTAGTCCCTATTGGTCAAGAAAGTTTATTTTTGCGCACCAAACACCTCAAAGCCTATTTGTAAGCCATGTGAAGGGTATTTAGGGCATATTTAACTTATGATCAAGTTCCGGAATGTGAAATACTATGTGAATCAGCAGACTTTCGCAGTTTGACGCAAATAGTCTCTGAGTGTGAATAAACTTGTTTTTGACACACCAAAGCTTTCAAAACTTATTTCTAAGTTATATAAAAGTTATTTAAGGTATGTTAAGCCTATGTCACTATTCCAAAGTGTTTTCCGCATTAAACTGATTACGTTTACGTATCAGTTCGCGTTTAACTTTCCAGAAAGTGATTTAAAGCTTGAAAATGAACTAGAATCAAAATGTGAAATTGTAAAACCCAAAATAAACAATTTTTTTTTAGACCAAAACACATTGTTTCTTTGATAAAAGATAGTGTCCTACATTATGGGTGTTTACGTAGCACAAGTGTCACAAAGACTTGGATACCATAGAAGAACTCAGGGATTTGGCTAGGATAAGATTGGCTAGCTATCAACAAAGGATGGCTGGATTTTATAACAAGAATGTCAGGATCAGAAAGTTTCAAGTTGGTGACATGATGTTGAGGAAAGCATTCCAAAATACCACAAATCCTGCTGATGGCAAGTTAGCACCAAAGTGGGAAGGCCCCTATCTTATTGAAGCTGAGGCAGGAAAGGGGGCATATCGTTTGTTAAAAATGGAAGGTGATCTGCTACCAAGAGCTTGGAATGATGTCCATTTGAAGATATACTTCATGTGAGAAGGATCTAGGATCCTTGGCCATCTTCGTATCCGGTATACATTAAGGATCCTTAGAGGATATATGATCCTCATTCTGGTAATGATCTGATTCTAATTTATTTAATCCTTTACTTTATTTTATTACAAGGAGAAGGATCCATGATCCTTTATCCTTTTTTCACTAAGTTCTAAGTTTTGCTGAAGATTGATGCATCCTTGACATAGGATCAAGTACCCACAGAAGTCTCCTAAGTTTTATGGGCTTGTCCACAGTTTTATAGGTTTATTCCCAGTTTTTGGGCTCGTCCCCAAGTTAAGGTATCCACTACATTCACCAGTAACGCATGATTATCCTGGTGCAGTTAAAGGCAATGGGACCAGTACCCGCTTTAGGGGCTGACAATTTCATTATACTGGTTGTATTCAGGATCCTAAGTATAATGGTAGACGTACCATACATCCATTCCTAAGGTTTCAAATGTTTTCACGTTAGCTAAGGTTTGGGCATTTTCATGTCACTAAGTTTGGATAGTCACCAGGGAGGGCCATACTCCAGTTTACACCAGATTCTTTGGGCTTATCCCTAGTTTTTGTGCTTGTCCCCGGTTTATTGGGCTTGTCCCCAGATTGTTGGGCTTGTCCCCAGTTACTAACTTTTTCTTTTACATTGGCTTAGTCCCAAGTTATGTTCTATTTTAGGTTTCCAAAGCTAAACGGTTAAGGATCCTGGATCCTAACCTTTTACTAGGGTTTGTCTTTTGGTTATCTCAATTCTAAGTATCAAGGATTTAGGATCCTAACTTGGATTCTCTGGTATGATCCTTATTTACCTTAACTTTATTCTTGATTTATCTAAGTTACCCTTATTCTTTGACAAGAGGATATATGATCCTAAAATTATCTCACTTTTTGAACTTTTCAATTATAGGATATTTGATCCTTGATCATATCCTAAACTTTTTGACATAATCTAATATACTTTCATTATTAACTTCTAAATTCAAAGGAGTATGCAATGGTAATTGAAAGGTAAATAGATAGAGAATGAACAACACGAGATAAGCCAAAAGATTAAAGTTTTATTTATCTATCAAAAGTTAAACCCTTCAAAGGTTGTCAAAATTACCTACCCCAAGCATCTACCAGCAATACGTGGCCCGTCCGCTGGGGTAGGTAAAGGGTGTCCATATTAAAAGTTCGATGAGTGTAGGAAATAAAAGGCGAGGGGCACCAAAGGCTTCATTCTCCACAAACAGAAAGACCCATCCACCTTTGTTACCCTTATTGTTCGAAGGATCAGTGATCCTTAAACCCTAATACTATTGTTCACCATACAAACCATTGTTTAAAACACCAACAAACAAAAAACTACCAAATCATAAAAAAATGGGCTCCAGCCACGTCTAGAAATTTCCATCATCGCCCGTTTCTGCATCCTACATCTTCGCTGCATCATCACCACCAGCTACCTCCTCCACCGGATCCTTCAGCCCACTGCTACCAGCCTCAATTGCCAGGACCTCTTCAGCTTCCTCTTCATTATCCAGCTCCGCCAGCTTCAGCTTCCAAGCCTCCTGATTCCAGGTAGACCTGTCAAAAGAAGGATCCTCAGCCTCCTTTGCCATTTGAAGCTTGATCTTGAGCATGGCAATTGTAGCAGAGAGCTTTGCCCCTTCCATCACCTCCTCCTTTTCCTGCTGAGCTGTGATTTGGGTCAAGACCAGCTCATTTTTCACCTGATTGAGATCCTTCTCGAGGGAGGAGATTGTCTTGTCTTTGGCTAGGAATATCTTCTGGAGGTTCAGGTTCTTTTGCTCAGCCTCTTCGAGATTGTGATCCAGGAGCATTTGGATCTCAACAAATTTCTGCATAAAACAAGCACATGGTCAGGATCCGTTATCCTCAAAAAGAAAAGATCAGACTTAAGGATCCAGGATCCTTACCTCAGAGATATACTCCTCGAACTGATGTTGGATGAGAGGAAGGACTTCAAGGGGTTCAGAGGTTTTTCTTTTCTTTGCACCATTTCCCTTCGTGCTGGCACCCTTAGGATTTGGGATGCTGGGACTGGCAGCAAGTTATTTCTTGATGGACTTGGAGGAAGCAAATGCGTCAAGGTCACTAACACTGAACCTGGAAGCTGATCTTGAGGATTTACCAGCGCCTACAAATTTCAAACACAGATAAGTATTTATATTCTACATTCATTTAAATATTTATTTATTCATACATAGATTCGAATACTTACTTTACATTGTGAAGGAACCGGAGGATACTTCTTGTGAATCCTTTGCTTTGATTTGAAATGTCCTTAGAACAGGATCAAGCCTCCAGAAAGCAGCAAGTCTTTCTTTTGTTGCAGGGGTTTCTTGAATGTGATAGATTGAGATAGCTGCATAACAAAAATAGAAGGAAGGATCAGTTATCCTTAAAAGAAGGAGAATCTTACTTTGGTCCTTGTCTAAGGATCCCATATCCTTCCATGGGTGATCCACTTTTTGGGAAGGTCATTCCTGTTTGGGATTGAGTCCCTCCTCACAAAGAAGAAATGGCTCTTCCAGTGGGTATCATTTTTGGTGGTTTTGAGGATTGGATGAGGCTGACTGGTTTATTCTTGAACAAGAAGCGATGAGAACCATGGCTAATAAGGTTGTACATTTGACTCAACTTAGACATTCCTTTTTCTACACCCTCCTGCTCGATGATGTTCTCAAGGGTATAAAGAACTCTCCACATCATTGGCATGGCTTGTATGTAGCACATGCCCGTGAGTGTGAAGAAGGATTGTGTGAAGGCAGGAAAAGGATAAGAAAACCCTATCAGGAAAGGGGTGGCCGGAAAAGTGACCCAAGTATCAGAAATACAGTCACTCTTCATTGAAGAGTCAAAGGATCTGAAGACGGCTTCAGCTGGAAAACAATGGTGTATCCGATCAATCTCAGGATCGGTGAAATGGCAGAGTTCCAGTGAAGGGTTTTTGGTAACGCCTTGGCTTTTCAGAGGACTGTCCTTTTTAGGATCCTTAGCAGGTGAGGATCGGAGAACCATCTTCGCCATGGATGCTCGAGAATAGAGGATCAGAAGAATAAACTTAGAGAGAAGGGAGAAGAAAGATACCTGTTTGATCTCTGGATGAAGATTTAAAGGGGTGAAACGCTCGAATTTAAATGCATCTCGATCCTTATCTCTAACCCTGTATATATAATGATGATTTTCCAGGAGGTCTTGTCGCTGACGTCACGTTCACAACGGCTAGTCCGTTGGCAACGGCTATATTTACGTTAATCAGTTCGTTAGAGATAAAGCAGAAAATATGACTCATCTAGTTATATTTAATTCCTCATATTTTTGGGGGCAATTGTTAGGGATGGATTTTCACATCTTATGGATCACGGATCCTCAGTTCAGTTTTGAATTAAGGATCCTCAGAAGACGTTGCAGGATTAAGGATCCAGGATCCTCATTATGATCCTTGTACTAACAATTGTTTCCATTAAGTTTGAACTTGTTTTGCAAGAGTATGCGAGTGTGACTTGGTCTTGCCGAGATTCTAGGGGAATATGCTCCATTATTCTGCATGTGCATGGCCTTTGTGACCGTTATGGAGGTCGTGGGAAGCTAGCATCTTTTGCGGATTGTTAGTTAGCTATATTATTTCTATTTTTATAAGGGGATAACAAGCTTGATTAGATTGAACAAGTTAGCAAACACACACTGCTCGAGAACTCTCTGCAATTTATTGGCGATTACACACTTATTGCACACTAGTGATCCTTGTAACAAGCTTGTTGTCATCCCGAATTGTATACATTGTTTGCTTAATATACTTGGTGATCAGTAGTTTCCATCACCCGAGGTTTTTTATGTCGGATATCATACATTGATCAAGGGCTTTTTCCTCGTATAAATCCTCGTGTCCAACATTCATTTCATTCATATATTGTTCATACAATTATTCATTATTTCAAGCATCACACCTCACAAAATCAAATTTGGTTGCATTATCCTTGTGTGATTTTTTGACCAAAACAATGGCGTAATTTAGTTGATGCCATAATCAAAGCAAGGATAAGTTTTTCTAAATGTGAATACATGGATTCAGCATCAAGCAAACTTTTACTTACATAATATACAGGGTGTTGTGTACCTTCATGATCCTTAACAAGGACCGCACTTACTGCCTTAGAAGAGACTGCCAAATATAAGGATAAGATATCCCCTTTTTATGGTTTCATTAAGGCTGGAGCTGAGGATAGATAATCCTTAACGGCCTTGAGAGCATTCTCATGTTTTTCAGTCCATTCAAATTTCTTGTTCTTTCTCAGGATATCATAGAATTCCTTGCATTTCTCTGATGACTTTGAGATGAACCTGTTCAAGGCGGTAATCCTCCATGTCAATCTTTGCACATCCTTGGCATTGGCAGGGGATTTAATATTCACAATCGCCTTGATTTGCTTTTGACTTGCTTCTATGCCTCTTTTTTTCACCATGTATCCTAGGAACTTGCCTGCTTTTACACCAAAGTGACACTTGGAAGGATTCAATTTCATATTGAATTTATCAAGGATATCAAATGCTTCCTCCAAGTCTCTAAGGTGATCCTCAGCTCTCTTGGACTTAACCACCATGTCGTCTATATAGACTTCCATTGTGTGTCCTATTTGTTCCCTAAACATGATATTGACTAGCTTTTGGTATGTAGCACCTGCATTCCTTAGTCCAAATGGCATAGCAATATAACAATAGATACCAGTAGGGGTCATAAAGGCTGTATCCTCTTGATCGGATGGTTCCATCTGAATTTGTTGAAATCCAGATGAAGCATCCATGAAGGTCAACAACTCATGACCCGCGGTAGCATCCACCATGGAGTCAATGTGGGGTAATGGGAAAGGATCCTTTGGACATGCCTTGTTTAAATCAGTAAAATCGACACATACCCTCCACTTTCCATTTTTCTTTTGAACAACAACCACATTGGCTAACCACCTTGGATACTTAACCTCTCTAATCATACCTGCTCTGAGCAGCTTATCTACCTCCTCCTGGATGATGGCATTCCTCTCAGGTGCAAACTTCCTCCTCTTTTGATGTATGGGTTTAAATGACCTGTCAATACCAAGTTTATGAGTAATAATATCTTTAGAGATACGTGTCATGTCTTCATGCTTCCAGGCAAAGGTAGTTTTTCTTATCCTTAGGAAGGATACTAGATCCTCTTCAATATTACTGAGGATCCCAGATCCTATAAAAACTTTGGATTCAGGATCCTGAGGATCCATCAGGATATCCTTGACATCTTGTTCTCTAGCCTCCAGGTCATCTCTTGGAGGATGCTTTAATTGCTATTACTCCATGGGTCTCGAGGCTGGCTTCATTGATGAAGTATAGCAATTCTTGGCTTCTTGTAGGTCACTTTCAATCTTCACCACCCCCCATGGAGTTAGGAGTTTCACACATTAACGGTATATAGATGGAACTGCTTTCATGTCATGTATCCATGGCCTGCCAAGGATAACATTGCAACAGGATAAGTAATCTATAACACAAAATTTTTGAAAAGAATTAACTCCCTCTATATAAATGGGAAGTTTAATGTCCCCCAATGTGTTCTTGGTTTTTCCACTGAATCCCACAAGAACTGATGATCTTGGGATGATTTCTGATTTAGGGATGTTCATCTTTTTTTAGGACATCAAGTTGAATGATGTTCACTGAGCTTTCTCCATCTATGAGAATCCTGCGAACAAAATGGTTAGATATAAACAAAGTAATAACAAGACCATCATGGTGGGATCCTGAATATGCACACGATCATCCTCATCAAAGGATATAACTTTCTCCTGTGTAAGGATCGAGGTCCGGACGGGTTTGTCCCCATTGTCCATCTTTGTTTCTTTGGCATGTCTCTTGGCTGCTAAAAAGGAAGTGCCACATATGTCTGATCCTCCAGATATAAAGTTGATAATCTGTGCATCTGCTGGGGGAGCAGGAGCTCTTTCTGGAACTTTTTCAGGATCCTGGATCCTTGACTTTTTTCTTCCGAGAATCTCCTTTAAGTGCCCTTTGCTTAACATATAACCAATCTCCTTTCTGAGTGCTATGAATTCTTCAGTGAGATGGCCAAAATCTTCATGATATGTACACCATTTGGATTTGTCTTTTGTTGCAGCTAGCTTATCACTCTTTCTGGGCTATCTTGCTTTTTCACCTAGATTCTACATTGCAAGGATTATTTCATGGTTATCAATAGAAAAGCAATATTCAAAAATGGGAGGATAATCCTCATCATCCTCTTCTTGCTCCACTGCATGCACGTTTTGGTTATCAGATCTATTGTATGGTTTGGATTTATTGTTCCTGAAGTAGGATCCTTGCTTTTCCTGCTTTGAGGATCCTGCCAGTCTTTCTTGGATCCTTTTATCATCCTCTAAGCGGATGAATCTAAGGGCCCTGGTTCTTACTTCATCAAGATTCCTGCAGAGGGTCATGACAAGATCATCATAGAACTGTGAATCCTTAAGTAAACCCATTTTGAAGGCTTCTACGGCCGTAGCTATATCCAGGTTAGGAATTTCCAAGGATTCTCTACTGAATTTAGTAATATAATCTCTAATTAATTCATTTTGACCTTGTGTTACCCTATATAGATCACTAGTTAAACGTTCAAATTTCCTACTGCATGAGAATTGGCTATTAAACTAATTAACTAGATTAGCAAATGAAGTAATAAAGTAAGGGGGAAGACTTAGCAGCCAATTAAGAGCTGATCCTGTAAGTGTGGATCCAAAGCCCTTGCATAGACATGCTTCTTTTAACCTCTCAGGGATGGGATTGATCTCCATCCTTTCTCTGTATTGAGCTACATGCTCTTCTGGATCCGTTGAGCCATCATATAGCTTCATGGTTGGTATTTGAAACCTCTTTGGTATCTCTGCATCACAAATAGGTGGTGCAAAACGAGATATCTTGTGACTGCCATCTGGAATTTCAGGAATGGGTTTAACCACTCCCGAAACGCTAGATATCATATCCTTGAGCTTTTGTAACTCTCTGGCCATAGCTTGAATGATACTTGTATCCTGCATAAATCCATGGTTAGCATTATAAGAATTATTCAAAGTGTTACCTCCTAAAGGATTCAAGTTTGGAATTCCGGATGTGAATCCATATTGACGTGATTCTGGCATGATCGAGGGACCAGACGAAGCACTAGTCTGCATAGGGATGAAGTCTCCCAAATGAATATTTGAACTTCCAGGTTGTACACTCCTTAAGGTTCCTTGATCCTGAAAGATGTTGGATCCTTGGTATGCTGAGACTGGGGGTCTTGGAGGATAATCCATGGATCCGTAAACCTGAGATGAGGATCCCTGAACCTGAGAGGAGGATCCTTGAACCTGAGAGGATCCCAAAACCTGAGAGGATCCCTGAACCTGAGAAGAGGATCCCTGACCCTGGAATGAGGATCCTTGAACCGTCTGTGCTCCCACATATCCTCCAAAACTGAAGAAGGATCCTTGATGCTGGGAGGAGGATCCTTGAGGCTGAAGAGAGGATCCTGGAGGCTGAAAGTAGGATCCTTGAGCATGAGTCATTGCCAACGATCCATAAGGTATACTCGACAATCCACCCTTGTATTGAGTGCCTGATGCTGCGGAGTGCTAGGCTGTAATGGCTGGAGAATCAAAATTCAGTGATCTGGGCACCAATGGAGAGTGATCCTCCGCTGATCTCTTCAATTTCTTGATGTCATCAATCTCTCGAAGGATCTTGTCGTTGGTTCTGTCCTGCTTCAATGAATAAAGATCATTGTTAGTAGGACCAGAAGAAGCAGTAGAAGTTGGTTTTGGGAAAATAGGGGGTTTGTTTCTTCGCAGCATTTTCAGCATTCTTCTGGGATCCAGAAGGTGCATGAGGCAAAGGTGGGATGCCCTGTGAAGAGGTGATCGCCGGCATGGAGCTTGAAGTATTTTTTTTCCTAGGAAGCCATGTGGTTGAAGGTAATGAACTGAGATGATCAAAATGAACAAAATTTCTCAGAAATGAAGCACCAATTGCCCCAAGGTGGGTGCCAAACTGTTTTGGTCAAAAAATCATACAAGGATAATGCAACCAAATCTGATTTTGTGAGGTGTGATGCTTGAATTGATGAATAAATGTATGAACAATATATGAATGAAATGAATGTTAGACACGAGGATTTATACGAGAAAAAAGCCCTTGATCAATGTATGATCTCCGGCACAAAAAACCTCGGGTGATGGAAACTACCGATCACCAAGTATATTAAACAAACAATGTATACAATTCGGGATGACAACAAGCTTGTTACAAGGATCACTAGTGTGCAATAAGTGTGTAATCGCCAATAAGTTGCAGAGATTTCTCGAGCAGTGTGTGTTTGCTAATTGTTCTATCTAATCAAGCTTGTTATCCCCTTATAAAAATAGAAATAGTCTAGCTAACTAACAATCCGCAAAAGATGCTAGCTTCCCACGACCTCCATAACGGTCACAAAGGCCATGCACGTGCAGAATAATGGAGCATATTCCCCTAGAATCTCGGCAAGACCAAGTCACACTCGTATACTCCTACAAAACAAGTTCAAACATAATGGAAACAATTGTTAGTACAAGGATCATAATGAGGATCCTGGATCCTTAATCCTGCAACGTCTTATGAGGATCCTTAATTCAAAATTGAACTGAGGATCCGTGATCCTGGCTGCACTTGAGGATCCGTGATCCATAAGATGTGAAATTCCATCCCTAACAGTAAGAGTGTTACTATTTCCTGTTTTTCGCATAGTAAACTCATTTTTCATTTTTCAATGTTTTCGGATTTTGAAATATCTTATGTTTTTGGATTATCATTTTTCAAATGTTTTTGTATTTTCTAAAACTTTCTCCCCCTAAAATGTAAAAAAACTTAATTTTGGATTTTTGAAAGAAATATGAAATAAAAACAAAGAAAATTATGTTCCGATGTGGTCTACATGTCCGTTTTGTGTTTGAACTCACCGTTTCAGCCTCTTCACACTTAGATTTTAAAGCTTGGATTCCGTTTATATTTAGTAAAAAATCAAATCTCGATTTGTCAAATACTTTTGTGAATAAATCAGCTTTTTCTAAATTTGTGTGAATTTTAATAACGTCAATCAACTGCTTCTCGTAACTGTTAGGGATAGATTTTCTAAACCTAAGGATCACGGATCCTCAAGTACTGCCAGGATCACGGATCCTCAATTCTGTTTGAATTAAGGATCCTCATAAGACATTGCAGGATCAGGATCCATGATCCTCATTGTTATCCTCATACTAACGGTTGCCTTCACTATGTTTAAGTTTGTTTTGCAGGAGTGTACGCCTTGGACTTGGTCTTGCCGATATTCTTGGGGAATATGCCCTCAATATTCCGCACGTGCATGGCTTGGTGACCGTTTTAGATGTCGTGGGGAGCTTGCACATTTAGCGGATTGTTAGTTATTTAAGTTATTTCTATTTTTAAAGGGGATAACAAGCTTGAGTTAGAACAATTAAGCAAACACACACACTCGAAACAGCTCTCAACAGTCCATTGGTGATTTCATACACATCACACTATAGTGATCCTTGTAACAAGCTTGTTATCATCCCGAGTTGTAGCAATCATTTATTTAATTATAGTTGGTGATCGATAGTTTCCATCACCCGAGGTTTTTTATGCCGGAGATCAACTCTTGATCAAGGGCTTTTTCCTCGTATAAATCCTTGTGTCACTTGTTCATTTCATTTTGCAAGTTATCCATACATTTGTTCATTGATTCAAGCATCATACCTCACAACAAAAGATTAGGTTGTATTATACTAGCTTGATTTTTGACCAAAACAGTTTGCCGCCCACCGTGGGGCAATTGGTGCTTCATTTCTGAAAAAATTTGCTCATTGTGTTCATTTCGGTTCATTATCTTCAACCATATGGCTTCTTCAGCAAAGAACAGTTCAAGCTCTATGCCGGCAGTCACTTCTTCACAGGGCGGTCCACCTTTGCCTCCACCACCTTTTAGATCCCAGAAGAATGCTGAAAATGCTGTAAAGAGACAAACCCCATTTTCCCAAAACCACCAACATCTGCTGTTTCTTCTAACCCTACTAACAGTGATCTTTTTACTTTGATTTTGCAGATGTGGGATCACATACAAGAGCAGGATAAAACCAACAAGAGGATCCTCCGGGAGATTGGTGACATCAAGAAACAGAAGAAATCAGTGGAGGATCACTCTCCTCTGATACCTAGGTCACTGGATTTCGACACTCCAGCTATAACCGCCATGCAATCTGCAGCTCCAGACATCCAGTACTAGAGTGGACCATTGGGAATGCGTTATGGATCAACAACTATGAGTCAGGCTTTAGGGTCTCACTTCCAGCCTTCAGGATCCTGCTTTCAACCTTCGGGATCCTCTTTCTAGCATCAGGGATCCTTCATTAGCTCAGGAGGATATATGGGGACGCACATGGTTCAAGGATCCTCTCAGGTTCAAGGATTCTCTCAGGTTCAAGGATCCTCCTTTCAGGTTCAAGGATCCTCTCAGGTTCAAGGATCCTCTCAGGTTCAAGGATCCTCCCTTCAGGTTTAAGGATCCTCATCTGAGGTTCACGGATCCATGGATTATCCTCCAAGACCCCCAGTCACAGCACATCAAGGATCCAACATCTTTTAGGATGAGGGATTCTTAAGAAGTGTGCAGTCCTCAAGTTCAGATTTTCATCAAGGAGACTTCATTCCAATGCAGACCAATGCCTCTTCTTGCCCTTCAGTCATACCAGAATCTCGTCAATATGGATTCACATCTGCGATTCCAAACTTGAATCCTCTGGGAGGTAACAATTTGAATAATTCTTATAACACAAACCATGGCTTTGTCCAGGATACGGGTATCAATCAAGCTATGGCTAGGGGATTATAGAAACTAAAGGATATGATATCCAGCGTTCCAGGTGTGACACCTGTGTCTCTGCGACCATCAAAAAAATACCAAATTAATGAAATATTGTGTTTCATACTTGGGATTTGTAAAAATATGTATATCGTTTGCACATATCAATTCATGTTCGATTTCAAGCTTTAAATCGCTTTCTAGAAGGTTATACGCGCACTAATGCATAAATATAACCAGTTTAATGCAACAAACACTCCGGAATAGTGACATAGACTTAACATACCTTAAATAACCTTTACATAACTTAGAAATAAGTTTTGTAAGGTTTGGTATTGCGAAATCAAGTTTATTCGCTTATAGGGACTAATTTTGACAAACTGCGAAAGTATGCCGATTTGTACTGTAATGAACATTCTGGAACTTGATCATAAGTTAAATATGCCCTAAATATCCTTTACATAGCTTAGAAATAGGCTTTGAGGTATTTGGTGCGCAAAAATAAACTTTCTTGATCAATAGGGACTAAAATCGTCAAAAAGTGCATAAGTTTGCATTTTCGCGCATATCTTACGTTCTGAAAATATCCGGACATCCAAAAATTTATGTAATCGTTAAAATATTATGTTTTAGTGATTGGCTTGATAAAATTCCATTCGTCGCGTAATTTGGATCGTTTTTCGCATTCGTTCGTGTTTCGTCGTAATTAACCGAACAACGCAACCGTACGACCAAACGAACCGACATCCGAGATATTTTTGAGCATTTTTCATGTTTCCTATACTTTAACTTCATTTTAGAGCCTTGAAATGGGATTAACGGTGCTTAAACGTGTTAAAAATGCATCAAAAACCATGTTTTGCACATTCAGGGACCAAAATTAACATTCTGCCATAGTTATCTTAGGAAGGGACCAAAATGAAAAATCTAAATTCCAGCTTGTTCCAGCTATTCCCCTCATTTTAATATGGTTTTAATGAAACTAGGGGCTCCCATGGTTTCACAAAACCATGGGCACATGTGTACGGAAGAGATCGAAGCTCGTTTTACGATGAACGATCTTAACGGTTGTGCAAAAACTATATAAACCCCACCCCCTTTGCTCTCAAACTCAAATTTGATCTGATTTTCATTCTCTGAGTTGAAGTCTTGCACTTCATACCTGAGAATAAATTGGATCAAACCTCCTTGGACCTTTTGTAAGTCCTCTTTCGTTCTTTTATGCATTTTTAGCGTGAAAGTCAAACTTTGTTTGACTTTCTGCATTGACCAGTTTATGGTCAATACGAAGTTCATTTGAACTTCATAACGTGAGCGTAATCACGATAGTTATAGTCCCTAGTGACTATACCTACTGATTACCACGTTATCTAGGCTTAGTGACGAGTCGTAGTTTCGGCCAAAATGTGTATTCTTGCGTATTTTGTAACCAAACTACTTTTGGGTATCAAGACCCTTTGTCTTGATATCAAACTTGTTTTCAAACCTCGTTAAACATGTTTTAACATGTTTAGCTCGTCACTTTAGGATTAGTGCTTATATAGGGACGAAAGATAAGCGATCTAAACAATCGCTTAGACTTTCGAACCCGACCCGTTTGGTCGATCATTAGGATCCGACCAAACACATTAGGTGACCATAGTTGTATAGGGAATAACCTTCCGAGGTTATACCTTATGGTCATTACGTTTAGTTAGTTGTATGATAGGTAGTTTATATGCCTTAGGAAAATTACCAAAATGCCTTTTTTGCGCATAAATTCATTTTAAGCATATGTAACCGAAATTTTCACATCTAAACTAATTAGGTAACATTATTAGACATGTTAAGGCATATAATACTTGTCATAGGACTAGTTAGGCGTTCCGAACGCGTTTTACGCGAACGACGCGTTAAAGTAGCGTAAGCTATCTAAACGGGTCGTAACGGGTCATAAGCACTTAGGATAGGTTTCCTTTTAGAATGTAGGCTTTGTTAAACCATATTACATGAGTTTCTATACTCATTTGGTTTACGAAAACTCATTCTATCCGATCTCCCGATTTAGGTCCGGTTATTTACATAGTTACCTATATTAGGTGCCGTTTGATTCCGTGATCCCTCTAGCTTTGCTTTGTTGTTGTTCAAGACATCTAAGCACCCTCAAGTGAGTACATAGTCCCCTCTTTTACCGTTTTAAACTGTTTTGGGGTGAAACACATGTGCCTACATGTTACTTTCATACTTTTCATGTTTTCATATTATATACTTGCTATGTTCATTAGTACACTATTAGTACATGATTTCATTATGTTTTGCTATGTATGTTCACTTAACATGCTAGCGCAATTGTTTTACATTTTGAACCATTTGTAACCATTTGATGTATGTGAACCATTTGTAATCATTTGATGAATGTGAACCATTTGAAATCATTGGATATATGTGAACCATTTGTAACCATTTGATATATGTGAACCATTTGTAACTGTTTGAACCATTGGGTTTGGGAAGTGATTAGGTAATGGGGCAGGTGTAATGTGTTAAAAGCATGGTGGATACGCCACTGGTACTTCCTATATATAAGTGCTTTTAACACATTATATATCGTTGCGTTATCTAGATCACTTGGATAAACGATTTTGAAACGATGTCACACAATGATGTTTTCTGAGTAATATAAACCATACAAGTTTTATTAACGAGTTTCTACGATATGTTTTACAATTTGATTTCATAAAACAAATGTTTTGGAGTTAAGAATCATGGCTACGTGATTTTAAAAATCATATCCAACTTGATTTGAGTTGGTTAATTATGTCGCAATACTATACTTTTCAAAATAAGGTTTGTTTTCAAATAAGTATTGCAACATGTAAAACGAGCCATGAATCTGACACTCACATAAAACCTATGTACTCGCCGACATTTTTATGCTGGCGTATTTTCACATGTGTTTCAGGTACCATAGTTGATGATGTTTGATGATGATATTTGTGAACGCTCACATAGGAATGGAAAAGGCCTTAGTGACTTAATAACAATGAAAGTTTATTTGTTCCTGTTTTGTTTCTAATTCCAATGTAATGTAATACATTTAATTCAATTAAACGAAACTGTTTAATCCATGGTTGTGAAATAATGATTCTGTTACAACACTCCCCGACGTTTCCGCCACGTTTTGTTGTTTTACGTGGTCGGGGTGTGACAGAAAAGTTGGTATCAGAGCCAATGGTTATAGGGAATTAGGTTATTAGTAATGCTTTGACCTAGACTATAACCTTCCTAGGACCCTAACGCGAGTTTACTTGCGTTTAGTCATAAAACAATACTGTTACCTATCTTTAGGCAGCAACCACAATAAGAACATAAATTTTGAATCCGCCTTGAAAACCAATCATCTGTTCTAGGATGATTGATTACTAGGTTTTGAACCCTCAATGTTTTCAAAATCTCGTCAAAGTTTGGTCTAAATAATGTGAACACATGCAAACTGGAAGGGTGGGTGCCTGTACCCTGGGTCTTCTATCTAAGGCAGAGTGTTCGTACAAATCCGCAGTATCGGACCAGTCACTCTTACCTGGGAACTCTTGGGGTGAGTGTCCACTTATAGGCGAGCAAGTCTTCGCGATAGATTATATTAACCCATTTACTTTGATTAGTCACCGTCTCATTTGTTTGCCTTCGGTAACAAACAAATGGTCACAATCTTCATGCGTTGCCATTCTCTTTTGACTATCTTTCGCTTGTTTCCTCCTATGCCTTCCATTATCTTCAAGATTCCTCTTCATCGCAACATCACTCAAATGTCCGAACCAGGTGCTGCAATTACCCAGCAAATAGGCGTCGTACTCCATAGGAACGTTGATTTAGCTATCACCATGACTCGCCTCAGGGATGAAGCCGTATAAGGGAACTGCTCCTTGGTGCAATCAATGCAACTGTCATTATCCAAATCAAATACCCGGTTTCAAATGTACCCACAGTGGACGATGGGGACATTTGGTTAACATGTGCCGCTTTGCAATCCAAAGCAAAGCTGTTACAAATCCTGCTGCTGCTCAACCTTTAATTTCTGCTTCATATGTCGCCTTGACATATCTAGCGCCTCAACCTCATGAACTTTCTACCTTGTGTATCGAATTAAGCACGCCTAGTGCAAGGTGTCGGAACACCTCTCGTTACACAAATTCCAAATTCCATGTAGGATCTTTCTATCCTCATAATTAGATCCTTGTGGATGGGTATCGTTCATCGGAGCCCTTAATTGAATTCTTTGTATGATTCAATACGTACATTACGATTCAATAAGGACAAAGCCAAATTCCTATTAAGATTTTCCTATCTTCATAGATAGATTCTTGAAAATGATTAAAGTGCCAAATGAAATCCACGGATTGGATTCCTGGTGTGCTTTAAATATCCGTGTCTAAAGATAACAAATTAAAGGTCAAGTTAATCAATTATGTGATTATGTGCTTATGTGTTCCCTTTTTATGTTTTTGTGTGATCCAAATTTTTGTTATCTAAATCCTCGTAGAATCTTCCTATCTTCTTATAAGGGATTCATAGTAAGATATCCAAAGGTACTATCTTAAATCCTTAATGGACTTCTACGTTGTAGTTAAGTCCCTTGGGTTATGAAGTACTATTCTATAATTGGACCCCTTGAGTGGTCTAGTTAAACAGATTGATCCAAAAATCTGGTTAGGAATATCATGTGATGATCTAGCTGAAAAGCCTCCTTGGTGATCTAATTAAAGAGATCATTTGTCGATCTAATTAAAAGGACCCTATGGTAGTCTAGTCACACTCATTACAGGTTTGATTTTCTTCCCCTACAGATTATGAAATAAACTGTGCGGACTGTGCAAGGAATTACGTAATTATGGACGCGTACATAATTATGGAATTTAGTGCACAGAAACCACAGCAAGTTTTGTCATGTGTCTAGAGTTAACCCTATTTATTTTCGTTTCTGAAGAATATCCATCGAGGGAAATGAATATCCTTGATTTTTCCTTCATTTTCGTTTCTAAAGAAAACCCATTGTGGAAAATGACTCATTCCGTTCATTTTCGTTTCTGAAGAATATCCATCGAGGGAAATGAATATCCTTGATTTTTCCTTCATTTCCGTTTCTGAAGAAAACCCATTGTGGAAAATGACTCATTCCGTTCATTTTTGTTTCTGAAGAATATCCATCAAGGGAAATGAATATCCTTGATTTTTCCTTCATTTCCATTTCTGCAGAAAACCCATTGTGGAAAATGACTCATTCCGTTCATTTTCATTTCTGAAGAATATCCATCGAGGGAAATGAATATCCTTGATTTTTCCATCATTTCCGTTTCTGAAGAAAACCCATTGTGGAAAATGACTCATTCCGTTCATTTTAGTTTCTAAAGAATATCCATCAAGGGAAATGAATATCCTTGATTTTTCGTTCATTTTCGTTTCTGAAAAACGTCAGTTGAGAGAAAACAGGATTATGCCTTGCATATCTTTGATGGGTTATTCTACGCAAATAGATAAAAACCCTATATTCCTTGCAAGGAAATTATTTAACACAACGTCACAGACAGACTCCTACGAATAAATTTTGGGACGAAATTTCCTAAAGTAGGGGAGACTGTGACACCTGTGTCTCTGCGACCATAAAACAAATACCAAATTAATGAAATATTGTGTTTCATACTTGTGATTTGTAGAAATATGTGTATCCTTTGCACATATCAATTCATGTTCGATTTCAAGCTTTAAATCGCTTTCTGGAAGGTTATACGCGCACTAATGCGTAAATATAACCAGTTTAATGCAACAAACACTCCGGAATAGTGACATAGACTTAACATACCTTAAATAACCTTTACATAACTTAGAAATAAGTTTTGGAAGGTTTGGTATGGCGAAATCAAGTTTATTCGCTTACAGGGACTAATTTTGACAAACTGCGAAAGTATGCCAATTTGTACTGTAACGAACATTCCAGAACTTGATCATAATTTAAATATGCCCTAATTATCCTTTACATAGCTTATAAATGGGATTTGAGGTATTTGGTGCGCAAAAATAAACTTTCTTGATCAACAGGGACTAAAAGCGTCAAAAAGTGCATAAGTTTGCATTTTCGCTCATATCTTACGTTCTGAATATATCCGGACATCCAAAAATTTATGAAACCATTAAAATATTATGTTTTAGTGATTGGCTTGATAAAATTCCATTCGTCGCATAATTTGGATCGCTTTTCGCATTCGTTCGTGTTTCGTCGTAATTAACCGAACAACTCAACCGTACGACCAAACGAACCGACATCCGAGATATTTTTGAGCATGTTTCATGTTCCCTATACTTTAACTTCATTTTACAGCCTTGAAATGGGATTAACGACGCTTAAACGTGTTAAAAATGCATCAAAAATCATGTTTTGCACATTCAGGGACCAAAATTAACATTCTGCCATAGTTATCTTAGGAAGGGACCAAAATGAAAAATCTAAATTCCAGCTTGTTCTAGCTATTCCCCTCATTTTCATATGGTTTTAATGAAACTAGGGGCTCCCATGGTTTCACAAAACCATGGGCACATGTGTACGGATGAGATCGAAGCTCGTTTTACGATGAACGATCTTAACGGTTGTGCAAAAACTATATAAACCCCACCCCCTTTGCTCTCAAACTCACATTTGATCTGATTTTCATTCTCTAAGTTGAAGTCTTGCACTTCATACCTGAGAATAAATTGGATCAAACCTCCTTGGACCTTTTGTAAGTCCTCTTTCGTTCTTTTATGCATTTTTAGCGTGAAAGTCAAACTTTGTTTGACTTTCTGCATTGACCAGTTTATGGTCAATACGAAGTTCATTTGAACTTCATAACGTGAGCGTAATCACGATGGTTATAGTCCCTAGTGACTATACCTACTGATTACCACGTTATCTAGGCTTAGTGACGAGTCGTAGTTTCGGCCAAAATGTGTATTCTTGCGTATTTTGTAACCAAACTACTTTTGGGTATCAAGACCCTTTGTCTTGATATCAAACTTGTTTTCAAACCTCGTTAAACATGTTTTAACATGTTTAGCTCGTCACTTTAGGATTAGTGCTTATATAGGGACGAAAGATAAGCGATCTAAACAATCGCTTAGACTTTCGAACCCGACCCGTTTGGTCGATCATTAGGATCCGACCAAACACATTAGGTGACCATAGTTGTATAGGGAATAACCTTCCGAGGTTATACCTTATGGTCATTACGTTTAGTTAGTTGTATGATAGGTAGTTTATATGCCTTAGGAAAATTACCAAAATGCCCTTTTTGCGCATAAATTCATTTTAAGCATATGTAACCTAAATTTTCACATCTAAACTAATTAGGTAACATTATTAGACATGTTAAGGCATATAATACTTGTCATAGGACTAGTTAGGCGTTCCGAACGCGTTTTACGTGAACGGCGCGTTAAAGTAGCGTAAGCTACCTAAACGGGTCGTAACGGGTCATAAGCACTTAGGATAGGTTTCCTTTTAGAAATTAGGCTTTGTTAACCCATATTACATGAGTTTCTATACTCATTTGTTTTACAAAATCTCATTCTATCCGATCTCCTGATTTAGGTCCGGTTATTTACATAGTTACCTATATTAGGTGCCGTTTGATTCCGTGATCCCTCTAGCTTTGCTTGGTTGTTGTTCAAGACATTTAAGCACCCTCAAGGGAGTACATAGTCCCCTCTTTTACCGTTTTAAACTGTTTTGGGGTGAAACATATGTGCCTACTTGTTACTTTCATGCTTTTCATGTTTTCATATCATATACTTGCTATGTTCATTAGTACACTATTAGTACATGATTTCATTATGTTTTGCTATGTATGTTCACTTAACATGCTAGCGCAATTGTTTTACGTTTTGAACCATTTGTAACCATTTGATGTACGTGAACCATTTGTAATCATTGGATGTATATGAACCATTTGTAATCATTTGATGTATGTGAACCATTTGAAATCGTTGGATATATGTGAACCATTTGTAGCTGGTTGAACCATTGGGTTTGGGAAGTGATTAGGTAATGGGGCAGGTGTAATGTGTTAAAAGCATGGTGGATACGCCGCTGGTACTTCCTATATATAAGTGCTTTTAACACATTATATATCGTTGCGTTATCTAGATCACTTGGATAAACGATTTTGAAACGATGTCACACAATGAAGTTTTCTGAATAATATAAACCATACGAGTTTTATTAACGAGTTTCTACGATATGTTTTACAATTTGATTTCATAAAACAAATGTTTTGGAGTTAAGAATCATGGCTACGAGATTTTATAAATCATATCCAACTTGATTTGAGTTGGTTAATTATGTCGCAATACTATACTTTTCAAAATAAGGTTTGTCTTCAAATAAGTATTGCAACATGTAAAACGAGCCATGAATCTGACACTCACATAAAACCTATGTACTCGCCGGCATTTTTATGCTGACGTATTTTCACATGTGTTTTAGGTGCCATAGTTGATGATGTTTGATGATGATATTTGTGAACGCTCACATAGGAATGGACGAGGCCTTAGTGACTTAATAACAATGAAAGTTTATTTGTTCCTGTTTTGTTTCTAATTCCAATGTAATGTAATACATTTAATTCATTAAAACGAAACTATTTAATCCATGGTTGTGAAACAATGATTCTGTTACAACACTCCCCGACGTTTCCGCCACGTTTTGTTGTTTTACGTGGTCGGGGTGTGACACCAGGAGTGGTTAAGCCCATTCCTGAAATCACAGATGGAAGCCACAGGATATCTCGCTTTGCACCACCCATTTGTGATGCAGAAATTCCAAAGAGGTTCCAAATACCAACTGTCACACCCCGACCGCGTATAACATGCAACCGCGGTGGAAATGTCGGGGAGTGTTGTAACATAATCATTGTTTCATAACACATGGAAATTGAAATATTGTTTTATTGATTAGAAGAGTTACAATGTCTTGACAATCAAAGAAATATAACATAAATAACTAGTCTTGCATCTTTTATTGTCACTAAGGCCCAAGTCCGCCTAAGTGTATCTTGATAAGTCCTATGCATCATATCCTGAAACACATGTGAAAATAGGTACGTCAGCATAAAAATGCCTGTGAGATACATAGGTTTTGTGAAAATAGAATTCATGACTTATGTTTAAGAAAATGTTTAGTCATGAACCTTGTAATTTGCTTTGTCTTGTAAATCATTTGAAAAGTGATAAATAAACCAAATGATATATATGTATAAAAGAATAATACATGGTTAAGTAAATAACCAAGTAAAATGAGTTTGTATTAGATAAGTTATTTGTAAAACAATGTATTGTGAAAAGTATGTTATTTGTAAAAATGTTATATGTCTAAATTGAAATGATTCAAATAACGCTACGATATGTAATACCATACAAGCACTTATATATAGGAAGTACCAGCGGCGTATCCACCATACTTGTATCGTATTACACACGCCTCGTTACTTAAATCACTTGCCCAAACCAAACCACCAAAGTAAAATGTTTATGTATAATCAAATGTTAAAATGTTTATGTGAGAACCATGTCTAATGTCTATGTCTAATGTAAATCCTGAATTACGTATATCAATGTAAAAAATGTTTATGTATGGTAAGTGAAATATATCAACTAAGCCATATGTAAAATGCACAAAAACAAGGTATTGAAGTAAAACATGGTTTAAATCAAAGTTATGTTTTGTGGAATAAGTGCATGCTATACTGATACAAACGTCTATGCGGTATTGTAAAAATGCATACATCCAAGCCTTGTGACTGTGGTGATAGACCTTTAAACAAATTAAAGGTTTATCTGTGTTATGTTTAATGAATTCGGTCATTCCTTCCACCCAAACAAACCTAGGGTTCAGGAACGGGAGTTGTCAAGTCCTATGGTACCATTACCTACTAACGAGCGGTGTAGCTAATGTTAATGAATGTATATTGTCCCATTTGAACAAACCAAATGTTATACCAAAATGTAAGCATGTGAAAACAATGCACTAAGTATGTAATCAAATGAACATACATAGCGTGAAATGTAATGTAGAACAATGTACTAAATATGCGCACAATGGGCATACATAGCATGAAATGTAATGTAAAACAATGTACTAAATATGCACACAATGGGCATACATAGCATGAAATGTAATGTAAAACAATGTACTAAGTATGCACACAATGGACATACCTAGCATAACATGTAATGTAAAACGATGTACTAAACATGCACACAATGGGCATACATAGCATGAACACAATGAAATTATGTACTATAAGTGTACTATCAAACATAACAAGCATATGATATGAAAACATGGAAAAGCATGAAAGTAACAAGTAGGCACATGTGTTTCACCCCAAAATGTTTGGAAAACAGTAAAAGATGGGTCTATGTACTCACTTGAGATTGCTTAGTAGTCCTTGAGTAACAACCAAACAATGCTAGAGATCACGGATATCAAACGGCACCTAATATAGGTAACTATGTTAATATACCGGACCTAATTCGGAAGATCAGATAGAATGAGGGCTTGTAAACCAAAGGAGTATGAGAACTCATGTAATATGGTTTAACAAAGCCTACATACTAAATGAAACCTAACCTAAGTGCTTACGACCCATTACGACCCGTTTAGGTAGCTTATGCTACTTTAACGCGTCGTTCGCGTGAAACGCGTTCGGACTGCCTATCTAGTCCTATGACAAGTAATATATGCCTTAACATGTCTAATATTGTTGCCAATCAGTTTAGATACCAAAAGTTATGTTACATATGCTTAAAATGAATTTTGGCGTAAAAAGGGTATTTTGGTAATTTACCTAAGGCATATATACTACCTATCATACAACTAGCTAAACATCGTGACCATAAGGTATAACCTCGAAAGGTTATTCCCTATATACTATGGTCACCTAATGTGTTTGGTCGGATCCTAATGATCGACCAAACGGGTCGGGTTCGAAGGTATAAGCGATTTATTAGATCGCTTACCCTTACGACCCTAGACAACGTGGTAATCAGTAGGCATAGTCACAAGGGACTATAACCATCACGATTACGCTCACGTTGCGAAGTTCAAACGAACTTCGCATTGACCATAAATTGGTCAATGCAGAAAGTCAAACAAAGTTTGACTTTCGGACTCGAAAAGCAATAAAAGAATGAAGGAACACTTACAAAGGGTCCATGAATGGAAGGTTTGAATCCGAACACTCTCAGGTATGAAGTGTTAAACACAACAACTTATAGAGCAAGTTCAGATTTCAAAGGTGTGGGTTTTTGGAGTTGGGATGGATGGGTATTTATAGAATTCTTCGAACCGTTAAGATCGTTTCTTGAATAACGTGATCGAATCTCATCCGTACAAGTGTTGGAATGTTTTGGTAACTGTCACACCCCGACCACGTAAAACATCAAATCATGGCGGAAACATCGGGGAGTGTTGTAACATAATTAATTGTTTCACAACCATGGAAATTAAAGTTACGTTTTACTTATCAAACAAGAGAGTTACATTATCTTAAAACAAGAAACAAAGAGTACATAACATAAATTAACTAGTTCTTGCTTCATTTTAAGTCACTAAGGCACAGGTCCGCCTAAGTGTGTCTCGATCATCCTATGCAACAGCTCCTGAAAACACATGTGAAAATAGGTACGTCAGCATAAAAATGCCTGTGAGATACATAGGTTTTGTGAAAATAGGATTCATGACTTAGGTTTAAGAAAATGTTTAATAAAATTTAGTCATAATCCTTGTAAATTGTTTTGTTTTGTAAATCCTATGAAAAGCGATAAAATCAGATGATATGTATAAATAAAAGAATAAAATATGGTTAAATGAATAACCAAGTAAAATGAGTTGTATAAAATAACTTTTTTTTAAACTAAAGTATTGTGAAAAACATGTAAAATGTATAAGTCCAAATTGAGTGATTTAAATAACGCTATGATATGTAATATTATACAAGCACTTATATATAGGAAGTACCAGCGGCGTATCCACCATGCTTGTATCATACTACTCACATCTTGTTACTTAAGTCACTTAAACAAACCACCAATGTATAAAGTTCATGTTTAACCCAATTGTCAAAAAGTCCTTGTATAAACCATGTCAAATGTTAAAAAGTCCAAAAGTAGTCAAGTAATGTGTAACAAATGTTATGTATGGTAAGTAAAGTGTGTCACATAAACCGAATGTAAAAATGTACAAAACAAAGTATTTTGAATATATCAAAAAGTTATGTTTTACAAAGTAAATGCATGTTTTATTGATACAAACACTTATGTGGTAAGTTAACGCATACATTCAAGCCTTGAGACAGACGGATAACCCTAAGTCAAGGTTATCAAAAGAAATGTTTTCGGATTCAGTCATTCCTTACTCCCAAACAAACCTAGGATGTCAGGAACGGGATTTGTCAAGTCCTATGGTACCAGTACTTGCTACCGAGCAGCGTAGCTAATGTTAATGAACGTATATAAGTCTCGTTTGTGCAAACCAAATGTTATAGCAATTGTATACATGTCATATGAAAACAATGTACTAAGTATGCTAAGTTAACATACAAAGCAGAAAAGTCATGTAAATCAATGTGCTAGCATGCTATCAGTCAACATACATAGCAGAAATGTAATGTAAAACAATGTACTAAGTATGCACACAATGGACATACATAGCATAAAATGTAATGTAAATCATGTACTATAAATGTACTAATGAACATAACAAGTATATGATGTGAAAACAGGAAAGCATGAAAGTAACAAGTAGGCACATGTGTTTCACCCCAAAACGTTTGGAAAACAGTAAAGAGGGGTCTATGTACATACTTGAGATTGCCTAGAAGTCCTTGAGTAACAACCAAACAATGCTAGAGATCACGGAAATCAAACGACACCTAATATAGGTAGCTATGTTAATAAACCGGACCTAAATCAGAGGATCGGATAGAATGAGGATTCGTAAACCAAACGAGTATGGGAACTCATGTAATATGGTTTAACAAAGCCTACATACTAAAATGAAACCTAACCTAAATGCTTACGACCCATTACGACCCGTTTAGGTAGCTTATGCTACTTTAACGCGTCGTTCGCGTAAAACACGTTCGGAAAGCCTAACTAGTCCTACGATAAGTAAAATATGCCTTAACATGTCTAATATTGTTTCCAAATCAGTTTAGATATCAAAAATTATGTTACATATGCTTAAAATGAATTTTGGCATAAAAAGGGCATTTTGGAAATTTACCTAAGGCATATAAACTACCTATCATACAACTAACTAAACGTCGTGACCATAAGGTATAACCTTGGAAGGTTATTCCCTATACAACTATGGTCACCTAATGTGTTTGGTCGGATCCTAATGATCGACCAAACGGGTCGGGTTCGAAGTATAAGCGATTGTTTAGATCGCTTACCTTACGACTCTACATAAGCACTAAACCTAAAGTGATGAGCTAAGCATGTTAAAACATGCTTAACTAAGTTAGAAAACAAGTTTGGTATAAAAAAAATGGTTTTGATGCCTAAAAGTAGTTTGGTTACAAAATACGCAAGAATACGCATTTTGGCCGAAACTACGACTCATCACTGAGCCTAGATAACGTGGTAATCTGTAGGTATAGTCACTAGGGACTATAACCATCGTGATTACACTCACGTTATGAAGTTTAAACGAACTTTGCATTGACCATAAACTGGTCAAAGAAGAAAGTCAAACGCAGTTTGACTTTAACGATAGAAACGAACGAAAAGAACGAAAGAATACTTACAGAAGGTCCCTGCAAGCTCTTGATCCGATTTACTCTTAGGTATGAAGCATAAACTTCAACTTAGAGAGCCAAAATCAGATTCATGTGTGAGTTTGCAAGGAAATGAAGGTGGGTATTTATAGGAATTCAAGAACCGTTAAGATCACTTCAACTTAGAGAGCCAAAATCAGATTCATGTGTGAGTTTGCAAGGAAATGAAGGTGGGTATTTATAGGAATTCAAGAACCGTTAAGATCGTTCATCGAAAACTGAGCTTTGATCTGGACCTTACATGTGTGCCGATGGTTTTCTAAAACCATGGGAGCCCCTAATAATGGACTAGTTTCATTGAATATCAGCCCCTGGTTTTGCAAAACTATGGGTTAAAACCATCAACACTTCAAAATGGACTAGGTTCATTGAATCTGGTCAGAAATTTTTAAAAATGGTCCCTGCACTTGTAAATCTTGATTTTTTTTGCACTTTTAAGCCCCGTTAACCCCATTTCAAGGCTCTAAAATAAATTTAAACTATAGGGAACTCAAAACATGCTCTAAAATATCCCAGATGTCGGTTCGTTTGGCCGTACGATTGCGTTGTTCGGTTAATTACGACGGAAGTCGTAACGGACGCAAAAACTATCCAAATTGCGTGACGAATGGATTTTTAACAAGCCAATCACTAAAACATAATATTTTAATGATTACATAAATTTTTGGATGTCCGGATCTATTCAGAATGTAAGTTATGCATGAAAATTCAAACTTATGCGCTTTTTGACGCTTTTAGTCCCTGAATGAGCATAAAGTTTATTTTAGCACACCGAACATCTCAAAGCCTATTTCTAAGCTATGTAAAGGGTATTTAGGATGTGTTTAAGTTATGGTCATGTTCCAGAATGTCTGTTCCAGTACTAAACGTCATACTTTCGCAGTTTGTCAAATTTAGTCCCTGTAAGCGAATTAACTTGATTTTGCCATACCAAAGCCTTCAAAACTTATTCCTAAGTTATGTAAAGGTTATTTAAGGTATGTTAAGCATATGTTTATGTTCCAGAGTGTTTGTCTCATTAAACTGATTACGTTTATGCACCAGTTTGCGTATAACTCTCCAGAAAGCGATGTAAAGTTTGAAATTGGACAAAAGTTAAAACATGAAAAATGTTAAACATAAATGAACAAACATTGGGATTAAATAACTTTGTTTTATTGATAATTGAACTGTTTACAATGATTACAAACACAGGTGTCACAGTCTCCCCTACTTGTGGAAATTTCGTCCCGAAATTTATTTAGTGGAAACTCGTGGGAATAGATGTGGATACTTCGCCTTCATTTGATATTCATATTCCGAAGTAAACTCAGGTCCACGCTTAGATTCCCAGCGAAATTTGACCAATGGAATGCACTTCCGTTTGAGCCACTTGACTTCACGTTCCATGATTTCCACAGGTTTCTCAACAAAATGCATCGTGTTGTCCCCACGAATTTCATCAAGCGGTATGTGGAGGTTCTCATCAGCAAGACACTTCTTGAGATTGGACACGTGAAAGGTTGGATGAACATTTCCAAGTTCAGGAGGTAACTCAAGTTTGTAGGCTACCTTACCGATTCTTTCGACGATCTTGAATGGTCCAACGTATCTAGGTGCAAGTTTTCCTTTCTTTCCAATTCTGATCACACCTTTCCAAGGTGAGACCTTAAGTAATACGTGATCACCGACTTGAAATTCCAAGGGCTTGCGTCGTTGGTCTGCGTAACTCTTTTAACGGCTTCTAGCTGTCTGAAGGTTATCACGAACTTTCTTAACCTTATCAGTTGTCTCTAAAATGAGGGCAGGTCCAGTAAGCTGAGCCTCACCGATCTCATTCCAGCAGACTGGTGAACGACATTTTCGACCATAGAGAGCCTCGAAAGGAGCCATGTTGATGCTGGAGTGATAGCTGTTGTTGTAGGAGAATTCAATTAACGGAAGATGTGAATCCCAACTACCACCAAAATCGATCACACAAGCTCTAAGCATATCCTCTAGAGTATGGATTGTTCTTTCAGACTGACCATCTGTTTGCGGATGATAAGCTGTGCTCATATTAAGTTGGGTCCCCATAGCAGATTGCATGGTTCTCCAAAAAATGAGAAGTGAAGCGAGCATCTCTGTCAGAAATGATGTTCAAAGGAACACCATGGCGGGATACAATTTCATCCACATAGATTTTAGCAAGTTTGTCAGCAGAAAAATCCTCACAGATTGGCAAGAAATGCGCTGACTTAGTAAGACGATCAACAACTACCCAGGTGGCATCATGACCTTTCTTTGTGCGCGGAAGTTTGGTAACGAGATCCATAGCAATGTTTGCCCATTTCCAAACTGGGATCTTTGGTTGTTCCAATAAACCGGAAGGACGTTGATGTTCAGCCTTAACCTTAAGACAAGTAAGGCATTTTGATACATATAAGGTAATGTCTTTCTTCATACCAGGCCACCAATACTGAATACGAAGATCCTTGTACATCTTATCTGAGCCAGGATGAATAGAATAACGAGACTTATGGGATTCATCCATAAGCAAGGTGCGAAGATCATCTTGGCTTGGGACCCACAAACGGTCCATGAAATAATACGATCCATTGTCCTTCAGTTCCAGATCAGGTGTTATGTGATAGGGTAATTCCTTACCCATCAAACCTTGTGAAACACAAGTGTGTTGAGCCTGAGAAATGCGTGCTTGGATATCGGATCGAGCTTGAATATCAGATTGAACACGAACACAATGAAGCTTAGTACGTTCCTTACGACTCAAAGCATCGGCTATGACATTCGCCTTACCAGGATGGTAGCGAATTTCGCAGTCATAGTCGTTTAGAAGCTCAACCCAATGTCGTTGCCTCATGTTGAGTTCTTTCTGATTGAAGATATGCTGAAGACTTTTGTGGTCCGTGAAAACCACACATTTTGTACCATACAAATAGTATCTCCAGATCTTAAGAGCGAAGACAACTGTACCTAACTCAAGATCATGAGTGGTGTAGTTTTTCTCATGTGTCTTCAACTGCCTCGATGCATATGCTATGACTTTGTTCCTTTGCATGAGAACACAGCCGAGACCTAAGTTTGATGCATCACAATATACGACAAAATCATCATTACCCTCAGGCAATGATAGAATAGGCGCAACACAAAGCTTCTGCTTCAAGTTCTGAAAAGCTTCCTCTTGTTTGGATCCCCAATCAAAGGGTTTGTTCTTCTGAGTTAGAGCAGTTAGAGGAACTGCAATCTTCAAGAAATTTTCAATGAAGCGGCGATAATAACCCGCCAGACCAAGAAAAGAACGAACTTCAGTAGGAGTAGTAGGCGTATTCCAATCCTTAATCGCACTGATCTTGGAGGGATCTACATGAATACCTTGTTCGTTGACAATATGTCCTAAAAATTGAACTTCCTTAAGCCAAAATTCACACTTGGAGAATTTGGCAAAAAGTTGCTCTTTCTTTAGGAGTTCCAGAGTAAGACGAAGATGTTGCTCATGATCAGCTCGCGTCTTAGAATAAATCAAGATGTCATCAATAAAAACGATGATGAACTTATCTAAATAAGGCTTGTAGACCCTATTCATTAACTCCATGAAAACAGCAGGAGCATTAGTCAACCCGAAAGGCATAACTGTGAACTCATAATGCCCATAACGAGTGCGGAACGCTGTCTTGGGAATATCTTCTTCATGCACACGAAGTTGATGATACCCAGAACGCAGATCAATCTTCGAAAAATAAGAAGCGCCCTGCAACTGATCAAAGAGATCATCAATGCGAGGTAGGGAATATCGATTCTTGATGGTAAGCTTGTTAAACTCACGATAATCGATACACATCCTAAAAGATCCATCCTTCTTCTTGACAAAAAGAACGGGAGCACCCCAAGGTGAAAAGCTAGGACGGATAAAACCTTTGTCTGAGAGCTCTTGAAGCTGCTTAGACAACTCTTGCATCTCAGACGGTGCAAGACGATATGGAGATCTAGCAATGGGATTTGCACCAGGTACGAGATCAATATGGAACTCGACTTGGCGTGCTGGGGGGTAAACCAGGTAACTCTTCAGGGAATACTTCAGGATAATCCCGAACAACAGGAATATCTTGAATAGACTTACCCTTGCCCTTATCTGCTACAACATGTGCCAAAAAGGCCACATAGTTCTTTCGTAGATACTTCCGAGCTTTAAAACAAGACATGAGTTTGAGACTACCAGTAGGTTTCTCACCACGAACCTGTAGGATCTCCCCAGTCGAAAGCGGTATACGAACGATCTTCTCGAAACAAACTACCTCTGCGTGATGCTTGGCTAACCAATCCATACCCACTATAACGTCGAAGCTTCCAAGACGCATTGGTGTGAGGTTGATAGGGAAAAGATTGTTGTTAAGGTTCAACTGGCAGTTGCGAAGAACAGGATCAAGAACAATGGGTTCACCACTAGCAACTTCTACTGTCAAGGGTTTTCCTAGTTTGGTTCTAGACATGTGAAGCAATGGCTCAAAAGATAATGACACAACACTCTTATCGGCACCCAAATCAAAAAGAACAGATGCAGGCTGATTATTAATAAAGAATGTACCGTTGACCACATTATCGTCTGCTTGCGACTCTTGTGCATTCATGTTGATGACTCGACCTCGAGCCTGAGCCTGATTCTGATTTGGATTTGCGTTAGCTAGTCTTGGACACCGGTTTCTGTAGTGGGTCAGATCCCCACAATTGTAGCATGAACCAGGAGGAAAATGAGGTCGTGCAGCTTGACCTTGTTGCTGAGCAAGAGGCTGAGCAACTTGTTGGGCTTGGTTCTGAAATGCCTGATTCTGGTTGACAGGAATGCGGCATGTAGCGGCAAGATGACCATTTCTTCCACAGTTAGTGCAATGATGACATTGGAGATGTGGCAGGTGATGGCTGTTACACCTGTTGCACAAAGGTGCGTTGCCAAGATAAGGCCTCTTGGCAGGTGGTTGTGCAGGCTGATTTGGTTCAGCTTGAGCCTGTTCAGTAATGGCATAGTTTTGGGAAGCCTTTCGCTTCCTAGACCCCTTTGAGGAACCAGAATCCTTTCCCTTCTTGTTTTTACCTTTGCCATTGATGCGTTGTCGAGTGTTAAATTTATTAGGTGTATATTTTAAGCCCCTTTAACACTTTTTAGTCAAGTTTTAAATTTATAAAACACGATATTTACTAACACTAGACACACATATGGGCAAATGCACCCATCGTGAGCGTAGTATAGTGTTGGTAAGATACCGAGGTCGTCCAAGGACACAAGAGCTTTTAGTACCGGTTTATCCTCAATGTCTAATCAAATCAAAAAGTTTAGAAAAATGTTTTAACTAAGAAAAATAAAAAAAACTAACTAAAATGCTGAAAATAAAATAAAAAAAAAAGAAGAACAGATAGACAAGATGAATCACTTGGTTCCGACTCGTATCTAGTGTAACCTTTGATTATTTCCGCACTTTTGCACTTATTAAGAGATTATCTTAGTTATTGTAGTAGGCCTCTCTTTTGAAGGTGACGTTACCCTCACCCCAGTAGTTTGAGTCAGCAAGGATACAATCCTAAAAGGGTGGATTATTGGAAGATAATTAATTAAGTTATTAATGCAAATTATGGTAGGCCCCTCTTTTGGAGGTGACGTTACCCTCGACTAAGTAGTCTGAGTCAGCAGGGATACAGTCCTAAATAGCCGGGTTATAGTATTAATAGTAGTTAACTTATGAGGGGATCAAAGAGTTTGGACCCCCGCCATCCAATACCGTTAAGTATTGAAGGAGGTCCTACTAAATTTGACCCAGGTCCATTGCAGGACCTCTAAACGCTGAACAATGGCAAGACCTTTACCAAACCGTTCCCTTAACCCCCGACCAGGTAGCCAACATACCTCCATATAGACCGTGGAGATATGAATGGTGAAAATCTTTTATTTTATATAGATAGTAAAATAATGCCAAGACACCACGGACAAACGATAAGGAAAGATCACCTTCAACATAAGCAACTAGTTATTAAAGTCATTAATACAAAACCAAGTAAAAAGTGCGAAAAGATTAGAAATAAAAAGTATTACACTAGACACTTTGTCTTCACCAAGTAATGTAAGAGACTTAGGCAAACATGGCCTTGATTGTCAAGAACTCTTACGATCAATCTTGGATCCCGAGACGACTCACACACTCAACGATGGACAATGGATGATGGTGGTTGATGACGGTGTTATGGTGGTGGTGGGTGGTGGGTGAAGTGTGAGAGAGGTGGTGTGCCAAGGGATGGTTTGAGCTTGAGCCAAGCACTCCTATTTATAGGCTGAACAGAAGCTCGGGCACGGCCCCGTGTCCAGTGGGCACGGCCCCGTGTCCACATCCTTCTCTTTCTTCATTTAATGCAGCTTTGTCTTATTAGTTGACCACGCCCCTGTGTCCGCTTAGCACGACCCCGTATGCAGAAGAATCTTTGTACTATGAAGATTTGCTAGATTACGCGAATCTTATAGTTGACCACGGCCCCGTGTCTGCTGAGCACGGCCCCGTGGTGGGCAATAGAAGCTTCTATCACTTTGTCTTTTCTGCTGACACTTGGGCACGCCCCCGTGCTGGCTGAGCACGGGGCGTGTTCAGTCTTCTGTTATCTTGTTTTGCTTGGGAAGATGTTGTCGTGGGGTCGGGCATGTCAGTCTTGTTCCTTTTCTTGTATTTATGTTAGATTTTGATGTCTTTTTGCTTCTTTTGTTAATTTGAGCTCATTTAATGCTGAAAATACAAAAGGAAGACAAAAGCACACTTTTTCCAACATTAGTACTAAAAAAGGGTTAGTTTTATGCCACAATTGATGAAATTTATATGTTGCATTTTGCACACATCAGCCATCCTCTTTGTCAGATGCCTGCTTCTTACCTTTGTCACCCTTCTTATGCAGCTTTCCCTTTCAAACCTGCGACTCAGTCAATGTCGCTGCTAACTCGATCGCCTGACGGACTGTGGTAGGGTTACTACCAGTAATGATGTCTTGCACTGAGTCAGGTAGACCATCGATGTACCTTTCGATAGCCTTGTCGAGTGGGGTAACCATGGTCGGGCAAAGCAGACTCAATTCTTCATACCTATCAGTGTAATCCCGATGCTCACCACTAGCTTACTTCAAATCATCAAATTCCCTTTCCAAAGCTCGCAGTTCGTGACGAGGGCAAAACTCCTTCATCATAAGGGCCCTAAGTTCGGCCCAAGTCTGTGCTAAAGCTACCTCAGCACCACGGTCTCTCATAACCCCATTCCACCATGTAAGAGCCCTCTTCTGAAACACACTGGAAGCAAACTCGACCTTGCGATTATCAGGACACTGAACGTGGCGAAACGTACTCTCAGTGCTCTCGAACCATTGTAGGAGCCCAGTTACTCCTTCAGTACCACTAAACTTGAGTGGCTTAGCCGAATTGAAACTCTTGAAATTGCATGGAGCATGATTGTTGTTGTTGGCTTGGTAAAGTTGGGCAATAAGATTTGGGAAAGTAGCAGTCATTTGTTGCGCGATGATTTCTGCCAGTTCGGCATTTGCTATCTGATTGTCGCGTCGAGGAGGCATTCTAAAAGAGGAAACATGAAAGGAAACGAGTGAGATGATTGGATGAAAAGAATGAGATGATACAAAAATTGACAACAGCAAAGATGGTGGTAATTTGTTTGTTACCACAAGGCAAACAAACAACACATTGTGACTAATCAAAGTAAATGGATCAAAAATAATGTATCGCGAAGACATGCTCGCCTATAAGTGAACACTCACCCCAAGAGTTCCCAGGTAAGAGTGACTGGTCTGATTATGTGGATTTGTACGAACATTCTAGCCTTAGACAGAAAACCCAGGGTACAGGCATTCACTCTTCCAGTTTGCACGTGTTCACACTATTCAAAACCCAAAACTTTGACGAGATTTTGAAAATTCAAAGGGGTTCAAAACCTTACAATAGAGGGTTCAAAACCTAGTAATCAATCATCCAAGAATAGATAATTAATTTTCAAAGCGGATTCGGAATTGATGTTCTCGTTGTGGTTACCACCTAAGGATAGGTGAAGTGCATGTTTTAAGATCTAAACACAAGATAACTTGTGTTGGGGTCCTAGAAAGTTATAGTCTAGGTCAAAGCATTACTAATAACCAAATTCCCTATAACCATTGGCTCTGATACCAACTTTTCTGTCACACCCCGACCACGTAAAACATCAAATCGTGGCGGAAACGCCGGGGAGTGTTGTAACAGAATTAATTGTTTCACAACCATGGAAATTAAAGTTACGTTTTATTTATCAAACAAGAGAGTTACATTATCTTAAAACAAGAAACAAAGAGTACATAACATAAATTAACTAGTTCTTGCTTCATTTTAAGTCACTAAGGCACAGGTCCGCCTAAGTGTGTCTCGATCATCCTATGCAACAGCTCCTGAAAACACATGTGAAAATAGGTACGTCAGCATAAAAATGCCTGTGAGATACATAGGTTTTGTGAAAATAGGATTCATGACTTAGGTTTAAGAAAATGTTTAATAAAATTTAGTCAAAATCCTTGTAAATTGTTTTGTTTTGTAAATCCTATGAAAAGCGATAAAATCAGATGATATGTATAAATAAAAGAATAAAATTTGGTTAAATGAATAACCAAGTAAAATGAGTTGTATAAAATAACTTTTTTTTAAACTAAAGTATTGTGAAAAACATGTAAAATGTATAAGTCCAAATTGAGTGATTTAAATAACGCTATGGTATGTAATATTATACAAGAACTTATATATAGGAAGTACCAGCGGCGTATCCACCATGCTTGTATCATACTACTCACATCTCGTTACTTAAGTCACTTAAACAAACCACCAATGTATAAAGTTCATGTTTAACCAAATTGTCAAAAAGTCCTTGTATAAACCATGTCAAATGTTAAAAAGTCCAAAAGTAGTCAAGTAATGTGTAGCAAATGTTATGTATGGTAAGTAAAGTGTGTCACATAAACCGAATGTAAAAATGTACAAAACAAAGTATTTTGAATATATCAAAAAGTTATGTTTTGCAAAGTAAATGCATGTTTTATTGATACAAACACTTATGTGGTAAGTTAACGCATACATTCAAGCCTTGAGACAGACGGATAACCCTAAGTCAAGGTTATCAAAAGAAATGTTTTCGGATTCAGTCATTCCTTACACCCAAACAAACCTAGGATGTCAGGAACGGGATTTGTCAAGTCCTATGGTACCAGTACTTACTACCGAGCGGCGTAGCTAATGTTAATGAACGTTTATAAGTCTCGTTTGTGCAAACCAAATGTTATAGCAATTGTATACATGTCATATGAAAACAATGTACTAAGTATGCTAAGTTAACATACAAAGCAGAAAAGTCATGTAAATCAATGTGCTAGCATGCTATCAGTCAACATACATAGCAGAAATGTAATGTAAAACAATGTACTAAGTATGCACACAATGGACATACATAGCATAAAATGTAATGTAAATCATGTACTATAAATGTACTAATGAACATAACAAGTATATGTTGTGAAAACAGGAAAGCATGAAAGTAACAAGTAGGCACATGTGTTTCACCCCAAAACATTTGGAAAACAGTAAAAGAGGGGCCTATGTACTCACTTGAGATTGCCTAGAAGTCCTTGAGTAACAACCAAACAATGCTAGAGATCACGGAAATCAAACGACACCTAATATAGGTAGCTATGTTAATAAACCGGACCTAAATCAGAGGATCGGATAGAATGAGGATTCGTAAACCAAACGAGTATGGGAACTCATGTAATATGGTTTAACAAAGCCTACATACTAAAATGAAACCTAACCTAAATGCTTACGACCCGTTTAGGTAGCTTATGCTACTTTAACGCGTCGTTCGCGTAAAACACGTTCGGAAAGCCTAACTAGTCCTACGATAAGTAAAATATTCCTTAACATGTCTAATATTGTTGCCAAATCAGTTTAGATGTCAAAAATTATGTTACATATGCTTAAAATGAATTTTGGCGTAAAAAGGGCATTTTGGAAATTTACCTAAGGCATATAAACTACCTATCATACAACTAACTAAACGTCGTGACCATAAGGTATAACCTTGGAAGGTTATTCCCTATACAATTATGGTCACCAATTGTGTTTGGTCGGATCCTAATGATCGACCAAACGGGTCGGGTTCGAAAGTATAAGCGATTGTTTAGATCGCTTACCTTACGACCCTACATAAGCACTAAACCTAAAGTGATGAGCTAAGCATGTTAAAACATGCTTAACTAAGTTAGAAAAAAAGTTTGGTATCAAAACAAATGGTTTTGATGCCTAAAAGTAGTTTGGTTACAAAATACGCAAGAATACGCATTTTGGCCGAAACTACGACTCGTCACTGAGCCTAGATAACGTGGTAATCTGTAGGTATAGTCACTAGGGACTATAACCATCGTGATTATGCTCACGTTGTGAAGTTTAAACGAACTTTGCATTGACCATAAATTGGTCAAAGTAGAAAATCAAACGCAGTTTGACTTTAACGATAAAAACGAACGAAAAGAACGAAAGAATACTTACAGAAGGTCCCCGCAAGCTCTTGATCCGATTTACTCTCAGGTATGAAGCATAAACTTCAACTTAGAGAGCCAAAATCAGATTCATGTGTGAGTTTGCAAGGAAATGATGGTGGGTATTTATTGGAATTCAAGAACCGTTAAGATCGTTCATCAAAAACTGAGCTTTGATCTGGACCTTACATGTGTGCCCATGGTTTTCTAAAACCATGGGAGCCCCTAATAATGGATTAGGTTCATTGAATATCAGCCCATGGTTTTGCAAAACCATGGGTTAAAACCATCAACACTTCAAAATGGACTAGGTTCATTGAATCTGGTCAGAAATTTCAAAAATGGTCCCTGTACTTGTAAAACTTGATTTTTTTTTGCACTTTTAAGCCCCGTTAACCCCATTTCAAGGCTCTAAAATAAATTTAAAGTATAGGGAACTCAAAACATGCTCTAAAATATCCCGGATGTCGGTTCGTTTGGCCGTACGATTGCGTTGTTCGGTTAATTACGACGGAAGTCGTAACGGACGCAAAAACTATCCAAATTGCGTGACGAATGGATTTTTAACAAGCCAATCACTAAAACATAATATTTTAATGATTACATAAATTTTTGGATGTCCGGATGTATTCAGAATGTAAGTTATGCATGAAAATGCAAACTTATGCGCTTTTTGACGCTTTTAGTCCCTGAATGAGCATAAAGTTTATTTTAGCACACCGAACATCTCAAAGCCTATTTCTAAGCTATGTAAAGGGTATTTAGGGTGTGTTTAAGTTATGGTCATGTTCCAGAATGTCTGTTCCAGTACTAAACGTCATACTTTCGCAGTTTGTCAAATTTAGTCCCTATAAGCGAATTAACTTGATTTTGCCATACCAAAGCCTTCAAAACTTATTCCTAAGTTATGTAAAGGTTATTTAAGGTATGTTAAGCATATGTTTATGTTCCGGAGTGTTTGTCTCATTAAAATGATTACGTTTACGCACCAGTTTGCGTATAACTCTCCAGAATGCGATGTAAAGTTTGAAATTGGACAAAAGTTAAAACATGAAAAATGTCAAACATAAATGAACAAACATTGGGATTAAATAACTTTGTTTTATTGATAATTGAACTGTTTACAATGATTACAAACACAGGTGTCACAGTAACTCATTTTGCCCCCATCACAAGAGTTTGACATGTGGCATTGGCCTTTGGGGGGGGTTGAAAGGCTGTTAACAGCTGTTTAAAACATCGAATCTGGTCTGGGAGTCTAACGCGGGCCGCGTAATAGATCACCATGGGCTTACGCGGGCCGCCTGGGCCTTCTGATCAGAAGCAAACTTTCAAAAATGGCAGTTTTGGTCCCTGTTGTGTTTTAAGGCCATTTCTGACATGTTTAAGGCCTGTTAAGCCAACTTTAAGGTCCTAAAATGATGCCTAAACATTGTGGACATGAAACATGCTCAAAAATATGCCGGATGTTGGTTAGTTTGGTCGTACGATCGCAATGATCGCTTAATTACGACGGAATGCGCATAAGCGCGAAAAACGATCCAAATTGCGTGACGAATGGATTTTTCTCAAGCCAAACACTAAAATAAAATATTTTAGTGCTTACATAAATTTTTGGATGTCCGGATGTATTCAGATCGTAAGTTATGCGCGAAAGTGCAAACTTGCACACTTTTTGACGCTTTTAGTCCCTGAATGACCCAAAAGTTTATTTTAGCGTACCGAACCCCTCAAAGCCTATTTCTAAGCTATGTAAAGGATATTTATGGTATGTTTAACTTATGGTCATGTTCCGGAATTTTCGTTACAGTTCAAATTCGCATACTTTCGCAGTTTGTCAAGTTTAGTCCCTGTAAGCGAATTAAATTGTTTTTGCCAGACCAAAGCCTTCAAAACTTATTTCTAAGTTATGTAAAGGTTATTTAAGGTATGTTAAGCATATGTTTATGTTCCGGAGTGTTTGTTGCGTTAAACTGATTACGTTTAATAACTCTCTAGAAAGCGATATAGAGTTTGAAATTGAACAAAAGTCAAAACATGAAAAATGTAAAACATAACAAAACAAACATTGGGATAAAATGAAATTGTTTTATTGATAATTGAACTGTTCACAATGATTACAAGCACAGATGTTACAGTCTCCCCTACTTGTGGAAATTACGTCCCGAAATTTATTTAGAGGAAACTCGTGGGAATAGATGCGGATACTTCGCCTTCATTTGATCTTCACGTTCCCAAGTAAACTCGGGTCCATGTTTGGCTTCCCAGGGAACTTTGACAAAGGAATGCGCTTGCGTTTGAGCCACTTGACTTCACGTTCCATGATTTCCACTGGCTTCTCAACAAATTTCAGTGTTTTATCAACACGAATTTCGTCAAGTGGTATGTGGAGGTTCTCATCAGCTAAACACTTCTTGAGATTGGACACGTGAAAGGTTGGATGAACATTTCCAAGTTCAGGAGGTAACTCAAGTGTGTAGGCTACCTTACCGATTCTTTCGAAGATCTTGAATGGTCCAACGTATCTAGGTGCAAGTTTTCCTTTCTTTCCAAATATGATCACACCTTTCCAAGGTGAGACCTTAAGTAATACTCGATCACCGACTTGAAAATCCAAGGGCTTGCGTTTTGGGTCCGCGTAACTCTTTTGACGGCTTCTAGCTGTCTGAAGGTTATCACGAACTTTCTTAATCTTATCAATTGTCTCTAAAATGAGGGCCGGTCCAGTAAGCTGAGCCTCACCAATCTCATTCCAGCAGACTGGTGAACGACATTTTTTACCATAGAGAGCCTCGAAATGAGCCATGTTGATGCTGGAGTGATAACTGTTGTTGTAGGAGAATTCAATCAACGGAAGATGTGAATCCCAACTTCCACCAAAATCGATCACACAAGCTCTAAGCATATCCTCCAGAGTCTGGATTGTTCTTTTAGATTGACCATCCTTTTGCGGATGATAAGCTGTGCTCAAATTAAGTTGGGTCCCCATAGCAGATTGCATGGTTCTCCAAAAATGAGAAGTGAAGCGAGCATCTCTGTCAGAGATGATGTTCAAAGGAACACCATGTCGTGCTACAATTTCATCCACGTAGATTTTTGCAAGTTTGTCAGCCGAAAAATCCTCACGGATTGGCAAGAAATGCGCTGACTTAGTAAGACGATCAACAACTACCCAGATGGCATCATGACCTTTCTTTGTGCGCGGAAGTTTGGTATTGAGATTCATAGTGATGTTTTCCCATTTCCAAACTGGGATCTCTGGTTGCACCAATAAACCCAAAGGACGTTGATGTTCAGCCTTAACCTTAAGACAAGTAAGGCATTTTGATACAGATAAGGCAATGTCTTTCTTCATACCAGGCCACCAATACTGAATACGAAGATCCTTATACATCTTATCTGAGCCAGGATGAACAGAATAACGAGACTTATGGGCTTTATCCATAAGCAAGGTGCGAAGGTTATCTTGGCTTGGGACCCACAAATGGTCCATGAAGTAATACGATCCATTGTCCTTCAGTTCTAGATCAGGTGTTATGTGGTAGGGAAATTACTTATCCATCAAACCTTGTGAAACACAAGATTGTTGAGCCTGAGAAATGCGTGCTTGGATATCGGATCGAGCTTGAATAACAGATTGAACACGAACACAATGAAGCTTAGTACGTTCCCTTCGACTCAATGCATCGGCTACGACATTCGCCTTACCAGGATGGTAGCGAATTTCGCAGTCATAGTCGTTTAGAAGCTCGACCCAACGTCGTTGCCTCATGTTGAGTTCTTTCTGGTTGAAGATATGCTGAAGACTTTTGTGGTCAGTGAAAACCACACATTTTGTTCCGTACAAATAGTGTATCCAGATCTTAAGAGCGAAGACAACTGCACCCAACTCAAGATCATGAGTGGTGTAGTTTTTCTCATGTATCTTCAACTGTCTTGATGCATATGCTATGACTTTGTTCCTTTGCATCAGAACACAGCCAAGTCCCAATTTAGATGCATCGCAATAAATGACGAAATCATCATTGCCCTCGGGTAAAGTCAGAACAGGCGCGTCACAAAGCTTTTGCTTCAAGTTTTGAAAAGCTTCCTCTTGTTTGAATCCCCAATCAAAGGGCTTGTTCTTCTGAGTTAGAGCAGTTAGAGGAACTGCAATCTTCGAGAAATTCTCAATGAAGCGGCGGTAATAACCCGCAAGTCCAAGAAAAGAACGAACCTCAGTAGGAGTAGTAGGCGTATCCCAATCCTTAATCGCACTGATCTTGGAGGGATCTACATGAATACCTTGTTCATTGACAATATGTCCTAAAAATTGAACTTCTTTAAGCCAAAATTCGCACTTAGAGAATTTGGCGAAAAGTTGCTCTTTCTTTAGGAGTTCCAAAGTAAGACGAAGATGTTTCTCGTGATCAGCTCGCGTCTTAGAGTATATCAAAATGTCATCAATAAAAACAATGACGAACTGATCCAAATGAGGCTTGCAGACCCTATTCATTAAGTCCATGAAAACAGCAGGAGCATTAGTCAAACCGAATGGCATGACTGTGAACTCATAATGCCCATAACGAGTGCGGAACGCTGTCTTGGGAATGTCTTCTTCATGCACCCGAAGTTGATGATATCCAGATAGCAGATCAATCTTTGAAAAATAAGAAGCGCCCTGTAACTGATCAAAGAGATCATCGATGCGAGGTAGGGGATATCGATTCTTGATGGTAAGCTTGTTAAGCTCACGATAATCGATACACATCCTAAAATATCCATCCTTCTTCTTGACAAAAAGAACGGGAGCACCCCAAGGTGAAAAGCTAGGACGGATAAAACCTTTGTCAGAGAGCTCCTGAAGCTGCTTAGACAACTCTTGCATCTCAGACGGTGCAAGACGATATGGAGCTCTGGCAATAGGGTTTGCACCAGGTACGAGATCAATACGGAACTCGACTTGGCGTGCTGGAGGTAGACCAGGTAAATCTTCAGGAAATACTTCAGGATAATCCCGAACAACAGGGATATCTTGAATAGGCTTACCTTTGCCCTTATCTGCTACAACATGTGCCAAAAAGGCCATATAGTTCTTTCGCAGATACTTCCGAGCTTTAAAACAAGACATGAGTTTGAGACCACCAGCAGGTTTCTCACCATGAACTTGTAGGATCCCGCCTGTCGAAAGTGGCACACGAACAATCTTCTCAAAACAAACTACCTCTGCGCGATGCTTGGATAACCAATCCATACCTACTATAACGTCGAAGCTTCCAAGTTGCATAGGCGTGAGGTTAATAGGAAAAAGATGGTCGTTGAGGTTCAACTGGCAGTTGCGAAGAACAGAATCAAGAACAATGGGTTCACCATTAGCAACCTCTACTGTCAAAGGTTTACCTAGTTTTGTTCTAGACACGCGAAGCAATGGCTCAAAAGATACTGACACAAAACTCTTATCGGCACCCGAATAAAAAAGAACAGATGCAGGCTAAGTATTAATAAAGAACGTACCGTTCACCACTTCATGTCTGCTTGTGCCTCTTGTGCATTCATATTGAAGACTCGACCTCGGGCCTGAGCCTGATTCTGATTTGGGTTAGCATTCACCAATCTTGGACACTGATTACGGTAGTGGGTCAGATCCCCACAGTTGTAACAAGAACCTGGAGGGTAGTGTGGTCGTGCAGCTTGACCCTGTTGCTGAGCAGGAGGCTGAGCAACTCGTTGAGACGGGTTCTGAGCTGCCTGATTCTGAGCAAAACGACAAACATCAGCAAGATGACCCGACTTCCCACAGTTAGTACAGAAACGGCACGGAAGTTGTGGCTGATGGTGTCTGTTGCATCTATTACACAAAGGTGCATTTCCTGCATAAGGCTTCTTTGCTGGAGGCTGTGCGGGTTGGTTGGGAGCTGCCTGGTTAACTTGGGCAGTGACAGCAAAATTTTGGGAAGCCTTTCGCTTCCTAGACCCTCTTGAGGAACCAGAATCCTTTCCCTTCTTGTTTTGACCTTTCTTGCTATCTTCTTTGTCAGACGACTGCTTCTTACCTTTGTCACCCTTTTTGTGCAGCTTTCCCTTACGAACCTGCGACTCAGTCAATGTCGCTGCTAACTCGATCGCCTGACGGAGTGTGGTAGGGTTACTACCAGTAATGATGTCTTGTACTGAGTCAGTTAGACCATCGATGTACCTTTCGATAGCCTTGTCGAGTGGGGTAACCATTGTTGGGCAAAGCAGACTCAGCTCCTCAAACCTATCAGTATACGCCCGATGCTCACCACTATCTTGTTTCAAGTCATCGAACTCTCTCTCCAAAGCTCGCTGTTCATGACGAGGACAAAACTCCCTCATCATAAGGGCCCTAAGTTAGGCCCAAGTTTGTGCTAGAGTAACTTCTGCACCACGGTCTCTCATAACCCCATTCCACCATGTGAGAGCCCTCTTCTGAAACACACTCGAAGAAAACTCGACCTTGCGATTGTTAGGACACTGCATGTGGCGGAAAGTATTCTCAATGCTGTCGAACCATTGAAGAAGCCCATTCGATCCCTCAGAACCACTAAACTTGAGTGGTTTAGCCGAGTTAAAATCCTTGAATTTGCATGGAGCATTGTTGTTGTTGTTGGCTTGGTTCCATTGAGCAAAGAGGTTTGGGAATTGAGCAGCCATTTGCTGCGCAATGATTTCTGCCAGTTCGGTAGTTGCTATTTGGTTTTCGCGTCGAGGAGGCATTCTAAAAGAGGAAAACATGAAAGGAAACGAGTGAGATGATTGGGTGATAAGGATGAGATGATAAAAAAATTGACAACAGCAAAGATAGTGGTCATTTGTTTGTTACCACAAGGTAAACAAACGACACATTGTGACTAATCAAAGTAAATGGGACAAAAATAATGTATCGCGAAGACATACTCGCCTATAAGTGAACACTCACCCCAAGAGTTCCCAGGTAAGAGTGACTGGTCCGATTATGTGGATTTGAACGAACACTCTAGCCTTAGACAGAAAACCCAGGGTACAGGCATTCACTCTTCCAGTTTGCACGTGTTCACATTATTAAAAACCCAAAACTTTGACGAGATTTTTGAAAATTCAAAGGGGTTCAAAACCTTACAACAGAGGGTTCAAAACCTTGTAATAAATCATTTAAAAACAGATGATTGATTTTCAAAAATCGTTTCGGAAAATTGGGTTCTTGTTTTGATAATCACCTAAGGATAGGTGAAGTGCATGTTTTAAGATCTAAACACAAGATAACTTGTGTTGGGGTACTAGAAAGGTTATAGTCTAGGTCAAAGTATTACTAATAACCTAATTCCCTATAACCATTGGCTCTGATACCAACTCTTCTGTCACACCCCAACCGCGTATAACATGCAACCGCGGCGGAAACGTCGGGGAGTGTTGTAACAGAATCATTGTTTCATAACACATGGAAATTGAAATATTGTTTTATTGATTAGAAGCGTTACAATGTCTTGACAATCAAAGAAATATAACATAAATAACTAGTCTTGCATCTTTTATTGTCACTAAGGCCCAAGTCCGCCTAAGTGTATCTTGATAAGTCCTATGTATCATATCCTAAAACACATGTGAAAATAGGTACGTCAGCATAAAAATGCCTGTGAGATACATAGGTTTTGTGAAAATAGAATTCGTGACTTATGTTTAAGAAAATGTTTAGTCATGAACCTTGTAATTTGCTTTGTCTTGTAAATCATTTGAAAAGTGATAAATAAACCAAATGATATATATGTATAAAAGAATAATACATGGTTAAGTAAATAACCAAGTAAAATGAGTTTGTATTAGATAAGTATAGTTTGTAAAACAATGTATTGTGAAAAGTATGTTATTTGTAAAAATGTTATATGTCTAAATTGAAATGATTCAAATAACGCTACGATATGTAATACCATACAAGCACTTATATATAGGAAGTACCAGCGGCGTATCCACCATACTTGTATCATATTACACACGCCTCGTTACTTAAATCAATTACCCAAACCAAACCACCAAAGTAAAATGTTTATGTATAATCAAATGTCAAAATGTTTATGTGAGAACCATGTCTAATGTCTATGTCTAATGTAAATCATGAATTATGTATATCAATGTCAAAAATGTTTATGTATGGTAAGTGAAATATATCAACTAAACCATATATAAAATGCACAAAAACAAGGTATTGAAGTAAAACATGGTTTAAATCAAAGTTATGTTTTGTGGAATAAGTGCATGCTATACTGATACAAACGTCTATGCGATATTGTAAAAATGCATACATCCAAGCCTTGTGACTGTGGTGATAGACCTTTAAACAAATTAGAGGTTTATCTATGTTATGTTTATCGAATTCGGTCATTCCTTCCACCCAAACAAACCTAGGGTTCAGGAACGGGAGTTGTCAAGTCCTATGGTACCATTACCTACTAACGAGCGACGTAGCTAATGTTAATGAATGTATATTGTCCCATTTGAACAAACCAAATGTTATACCAAAATGTAAGCATGTGAAAACAATGCACTAAGTATGTAATCAAATGAACATACATAGCGTGAAATGTAATGTAGACCAATGTACTAAATATGCACACAATGGGCATACATAGCATGAAATGTAATGTAAAACAATGTACTAAATATGCACACAATGGGCATACATAGCATGAAATGTAATGTAAAACAATGTACTAAGTATGCACACAATGGACATACCTAGCATAACATGTAATGTAAAACGATGTACTAAATATGCACACAATGGGCATACATAGCATGAACACAATGAAATTATGTACTATAAGTGTACTATCAAACATAACAAGCATATGATATGAAAACATGGAAAAGCATGAAAGTAACAAGTAGGCACATGTGTTTCACCCCAAAATGTTTGGAAAACAGTAAAAGAGGGGTCTATGTACTCACTTGGGATTGCTTAGTAGTCCTTGAGTAACAACCAAACAATGCTAGAGATCACGGATATCAAACGGCACCTAATATAGGTAACTATGTTAATATACCGGACCTAATTCGGAAGATCAGATAGAATGAGGGCTTGTAAACCAAATGAGTATGAGAACTCATTTAATATGGTTTAACAAAGCCTACATACTAAATGAAACCTAACCTAAGTGCTTACGACCCATGACGACCCGTTTAGGTAGCTTATGCTACTTTAACGCGTCGTTCGCGTGAAACGCGTTCGGACTGCCTATCTAGACCTATGACAAGTAATATATGCCTTAACATGTCTAATATTGTTTCCAAATCAGTTTAGATACCAAAATTTATGTTACATATGCTTAAAATGAATTTTGGCGTAAAAAGGGTATTTTGGTAATTTGCCTAAGGCATATATACTACCTATCATACAACTAACTAAAATCGTGACCATAAGGTATAACCTCGGAAGGTTATTCCCTATATACTATGGTCACCTAATGTGTTTGGTCGGATCCTAATGATCGACCAAACGGGTCGGGTTCGAAGGTATAAGCGATTTATTAGATCGCTTACCCTTACGACCCTAGATAATGTGGTAATCAGTAGGCATAGTCACAAGGGACTATAACCATTGTGATTACGCTCACGTTGCGAAGTTCAAACGAACTTCGCATTGACCATAAACTGGTCAATGCAGAAAGTCAAACTTTTCGGACTCGAAAAGCAATAAAAGAACGAAGGAACACTTACAAAGGGTCCAAGAATGGAAGGTTTGAATCCGAACACTCTCAGGTATGAAGTGTTAAACACAACAACTTAGAGAGCAAGTTCAGATTTCAAAGGTGTGGGTTTTTGGGGTTGGGATGGATGGGTATTTATAGAATTCTTCGAACCGTTAAGATCGTTTCTTGAATAAGGTGATCGAATCTCATCCGTACAAGTGTTGGAATGTTATGGTAACTCATTTTGCCCCCACCACAAGAGTTTGCCATGTGGCATTGGCCTTTGGGGGGTTGAAGGCTATTAACAGCTGTTTAAAACATTGAATCTGGTCTGGGAGTCTGACGCGGGCCACGTAAGAGATCACCATGGGCTTACGCGCGCCGCCTGGGCCTTCTGATCAGAAGCAAACTTTCAAAAATGACAGTTTTTGTCCCTGTTGTGTTTTAAGGCCATTTGCGACATGTTTAAGGCCCGTTAAGCCAACTTTAAGGTCCTAAAATGATGCCTAAACATTGTGTACATGAAACATGCTCAAAAATATGCCGGATGTTGGTTTGTTTGGTCGTACGATCGCGATGATCGCTTAATTACGACGGAATGCGCATAAGCGCGAAAAACGATCCAAATTGCGTGACGAATGAATTTTTCTCAAGCCAAACACTAAAATAAAATATTTTAGTGCTTACATAAATTTTTTGATGTCCGGATGTATTCAGATCGTAAGTTATGCGCGAAAGTGCAAACTTGCGCACTTTTTGACGCTTTTAGTCCCTGAATGACCCAAAAGTTTATTTTAGCGTACCAAACCCCTCAAAGCCTATTTCTAAGCTATGTAAAGGATATTTATGGTATGTTTAACTTATGGTCATGTTCCGGAATGTTCGTTACAGTTCAAATTGGCAAACTTTCGCAGTTTGTCAAGTTTAGTCCCTGTAAGCGAATTAACTTTTTTTTGCCATACCAAAGCCTTCAAAACTTATTTCTAAGTTATGTAAAGGTTATTTAAGGTATGTTAAGAATATGTTTATGTTCCGGAGTGTTTTTTGTGTTAAACTGATTACGTTTACGCACCAGTTTGCGTATAACTCTCTAGAAAGCGATATAGAGTTTGAAATTGAACAAAAGTCAAAACATGAAAAATGTAAAACATAACAAAACAAACATTGGGATCAAATGACATTGTTTTATTGATAATTGAACTGTTCACAATGATTACAAGCACAGATGTTATACCAACCATGAAGTTGTATTGTCACACCCCGACCACGTAAAACAACAAAACGTGGCGGAAACGTCGGGGAGTGTTGTAACAGAATCATTGTTTCATAACACATAGAAATTGAAATATTGTTTTATTGAATAAAAGAGTTAAAATGTCTTGAAAATCAAAGAAATATAACATAAATAACTAGTGTTGCATCTTTTATTGTCACTAAGGCCCAAGTCCGCCTAAGTGTATCTTGATAAATCCTATGCATCATATCCTGAAACACATGTGAAAATAGGTACGTCAGCATAAAAATGCCTGTGAGATAAATAGGTTTTGTGAAAATAGAATTCATGACTTATGTTTAAGAAAATGTTTAGTCATGAACCTTGTAATTTGCTTTGTCTTGTAAATCGTTTGAAAAGCAATAAGATCAGATGATATGTATAAATAAGAGAATAATGTATGGTTAAACGAATAACCAAGTAAAATGAGTTTGTATAAGATAAGTTATTTTGTAAAACAATGTCTTGTGAAAAGTATGTTATTTGTATAAAATGTTATATGTCTTAAATTGAAATGATTCAAATAACGCTACGATATGTAATACCATACAAGCACTTATATATAGGAAGTACCATCGGCGTATCCACCATGCTTGTATCATATTACACACGCCTCGTTACTTAAATCACTTACTCAAACCAAACCACCAAAGTAAAATGTTTATGTATAATCAATGTCAAAATGTTTGTGTGAAAACCATGTCTAATGTCTATGTCTATTGTAAATCATGAATTGTGTATATCAATGTCAAAAATGTTTATGTCTAATGTAAATCATGAATTGTGTATATCAATGTCAAAATGTTTATGTCTGATGTAAATCATGAATTGTGTATATCAATGTCAAAATGTTTATGTCTAATGTAAATCATGAATTGTGTATATCAATGTCAAAATGTTTATGTCTAATGTAAATCATGTAATATGTATCCAAAATATCATGTATGGTAAGTGAAATATATCAACTAAACCATATGTAAAATGCACAAAAACAAGGTATTGAAGTAAAACATGGTTTAAATCAAAGTTATGTTTTGTTGAACTAATGCATGTTATACTGATATAAACATCTATGCGGTATTGTTATAATGCATACATCCAAGCCTTGTGACTGTGGCGATAAACCCCTAAACGAATTTAAAGGTCTATCTTGTTGTTATGTTTATCGAATTCGGTCATTCCTTCCACCCAAACAAACCTAGGGTTCAGGAATGGGAGTTGTCAAGTCCTATGGTACCATTACCTACTAACGAGCGGCGTAGCTAATGTTAATGAATGTACATTATCCCATTTGAACAAACCAAATGTCATAACAAAAATGTAAGCATGTGATGAATAAATGTACTAAGTATGCACACAATGGGCATACATAGCATAAAATGTAATGTAAAACAATGTACTAAGTATGCACACAATGGGCATACATAGCATAAAATGTAATGTAAAATGATGTACTAAGTATGCACACAATGGGCATACATAGCATAAAATGTAATGTAAAACGATGTACTAAGTATGCACACAATGGGCATACATAGCATAAAAACAATGAAATCATGTACTATATGTGTACTATTGAACATAACAAGCATATGATATGAAAGCATAAAAGTAACAAGTAGGCACATGTGTTTCACCCCAAAACAGTTTAAAAATAGTAAAAGAGGGGTCTATGTACTCACTTGAGATTGCTTAGTAGTCCTTGAGTAACAACCAAACAATGCTAGAGATCACGGATATCAAACGGCACCTAATATAGGTAACTACATTAATAAACTGGACCCAAATCAGAGGATCGGATAGAATGAGGGCTCGTAAACCAAATGAGTATGGGAACTCATGTAATATGGTTTCACAAAGCCTACATACTACAATGAAACCTAACCTATGTGCTTACGACCCATTACGACCTGTTTAGGTAGCTTATGCTACTTTAACGCGTCGTTCGCGTGAAACGCGTTCGGAATGCCTAACTAGTCCTATGATAAGTAAAATATGACTTAAATTGTCTAATATTGTTACCAAACACTAAAATAAAATATTTTAGTGCTTACATAAATTTTTGGATGTCCGGATGTACTCAGAACTTAAGTTATGCGCGAAAGTGCAAACTTGTGCACTTTTTGACGCTTTTAGTCCCTGAATGACCCAAAAGTTTATTTTAGCACACCGAACCCCTCAAAGCCTATTTCTAAGATATGTAAAGGATATTTATGGTATGTTTAACTTATAGTCATGTTCCGGAATGTCTGTTACAGTTGAAATTAGCATACTTTCGCAGTTTGTCAAATTTAGTCCCTGTAGGCGAATTAACTTGTTTTTGACATACCAAAGCCTTCAAAACTTATTACTAAGTTATGTAAAGGTTATTTAAGGTATGTTAAGCCTTTTTCACTATTCCGGAGTGTCCGTTTCATTAAACTGGTTATATTTACGCATCAGTGAGCGTATAACCTTCCAGAAAGCGATTTAGTGCCCGAAATCGAACAAGAATTGATATGTGCAAATGATACACATATTTGTACAAATCCCAAGTATGAAATACAATATTTCATTGGTTTGGTATTTGTTTGATGGTCGCAGTGACCCAGGTGTCACATGTATGATGGCTCAACGGATCCAGAAGAACATGTAGCTCAGTACAGAGAGAGGATGGAGATCAATCCCATCCCTGAGAGGTTAAAAGAAGCATGTCTATGCAAGGGTTTCGGATCCACACTTCATTTGCTAATCTAGTTAATCTATTTAATAGCCAATTCTCTTGTATTAGAAAATTTGAACGGTTAACTAGTGATCTATATAGGGTAACACAAGGTCAAAATGAATCACTTAGAGATTATATCACTAAGTTTAGTAAAGAATCCTAAGATATTCCTAATCTGGATATAGCTACGGCTGTGGAAGCCTTTAAAATGGCTTTACTTAGGGATTCATTATTCTATGATGATCTTGTCATGACCCCATGCAGGAATCTTGATGAGGTAAGAACCAGGGCCCTTAGATTCATCCGACTAGAGGATGATAAAAGGATCCAGGAAAGACTGGCAGGATCCTCGAAGCAGGAAAAGCAAGGATCCTACTTCAGGAACAACAAGTACAAATTTTATAACAAGTCTGACAACCAGAACATGCATGCAGTGGAACAGGAAGAGGATGATGAGGATTATCCTCCCATTTCTGTATATTGTTTTTCTGTTGATAACAATGAACTAATTCTTGCAATGTAGAATCTAGGTGAGAAAGCAAGATGGCCTAGAAAAAGTGATAAACCAGCTGCAACAAAAGACAAGTCCAAATAGTGTGCACATCATGAGGATTTCGGACATCTCACTGAAGAATGTATTGCACTTAGAAAAGAAATCGGTTACTTTTTAAGCAAGGGGCACTTGAAGGAGCTTTTGGGAAGAAAAAAGTCAAGGATCCAGGATCCTGAAAAGGTTCCAGAAAGAGCTCCTGCTCCTCTGGCAGATACACAAGTTATAAACTTCATATCTGGTGGATCAGATAGTACTTCCTTTTCAGCAGCCAAAAGACATGCCAAGGAGACCAAGATAGATAATGGGGACAGACCCATCCGGACCTCTACTGTCACACAGGAGAAAGTCATAACTTTTGATGAGGATGATCGTGTTGATGTTTAGGATCCTCATCATGATGGTCTTGTCATTACTTTGTTTATTTCTAACCATTTTGTTCGCAGGATCCTAATCGATGGAGGAAGCTCGGTGAACATCATTCAGCTTGATGTCCTCAAAAAAATGAACATCCCTGAATCGGATATTGTCCCAAGATCCTCAGTTCTTGTGGGATTCAGCGGAGAAACCAAGAATACATTGGGGGACATTAAACTTCCCATCTACATTGAAGGACTTCATTCTTATCAAAAATTTTGTGTAATAGATTGCTTATCCTGTTGCAATGTTATCCTTGGCAGGCCATGGATACATGACATGAAGGCAGTTGCATCTACATATCATCAATGTGTGAAGCTTCCTAGTCCATGGGGGGTGATAAAGATTGAGAGTGACCAACAAGAAGCAAAGAATTGCTATACCTCATCAATGAAGCCAGCCTCAAGACCAAGGGAGCAATAGCAACTAAAGTATCCTCCAAGAGACGTCTTGGAGGCAAGAGAACATGATGTGAAAGATATCCTTATGGATCCTCATGATCCTGAATCCAAAGTCTTCATAGGATCAGGGATCCTCAGCAACATTGAACAGGATCTAGTATCCTTCCTTAAAAGGAGAAAAACTACCTTTGCATGGAAGCATGAAGACATGACAGGTATCTCTAAAGATATAATTACTCATAAGCTTGGCATTGATAGGTCATTCAAGCCCATACATCAGAAGAGGAGGAAGTTTGCACCTGAGAGGAATGCTATTATCCAGGAGGAGGTAGACAAATTACTCCGAGCAGGTATGATTAGAGAGGTCAAGTATCCAAGGTGGTTAGCCAATGTGGTTGTTGTTCAAAAGAAAAATGGAAAGTGGAGGGTATGTGTCGATTTCACTGATTTAAACAAGGCATGTCCCAAGGATCATTTCCCATTACCCCACATTGACTCCATGGTGGATGCTACCGCGGGTTATGAGTTGTTGACTTTTATGGATGCTTCATCTGGATTTCAACAAATTCAGATGGAACCATCTGATCAAGAGGATACAACCTTTATGACCCCAACTGGTATCTATTGTTATATTGCTATGCCATTTGGACTAAGGAATGCAGGTGCTACTTTTCAAAGGCTAGTCAATATGATGTTTAAGGAACAAATTGGACACACTATGGAAGTCTATATAGACGACATGGTGGTTAAGTCCAAGAGAGCTGAGGATCACCTTAGAGAGTTGGAAGAAGCATTCAATATCCTTGACAAATTCAATATGAAGTTGAATCCTTCAAAGTGTCACTTTGGCGTTAAAGCAGGGAAATTCCTAGGCTACATGGTAACAAAAAAAGGTAATGAAGCAAGTCCAGAGCAAATTAAGGCAATTGTGAATATCAAATCTCCTGCCAATGCCAAGGATGTGCAAAGTTTGACAAGGAGGATCGCAGCCTTGAATAGGTTCATATCCAAGTCATCAGAAAAGTGCAAGGAATTCTATGACATTTTGAGAAAGAACAAGAAATTTGAATGGACTGAAAAGCATGAAAATGCTCTCAAAGCCCTTAAGGATTACCTATCCTCAACTCCTGCCTTGATGAAACCAGAAAAAGGGGACATATTATCCTTATATCTAGCGGTATCCTCTAAAGCAGGAAGTGCAGTCCTTGTTAAGGATCACGAAGGTACACAACATCCTGTCTATTATGTAAGTAAGAGTTTGCTTGATGCTGAATCCAAGTATTCTCATTTAGAGAAACTTATCCTTGCTTTAATTATGGCATCTACTAAACTAAGACATTATTTTGAAACTCATGCCATTACTGTTAAGACTAACTTTCTAATTAAGAATGTTCACAGGAAACCTAAAATGTCAGGAAGGATGGCTAAATGGGTAGTAAAGCTTAGTGCTTATGATATGAGATATGAACCAAGGACTGCCATCAAATCCCAAGCCTTAGCTGACTTTGTGGCAGATTTTAGTAGTGATTTACAAAGAGAAGCTGAGTTAGAAGTTCAGCAGCTTAAAGAGACTAAGGAACCTTGGATACTCTTCACTGATGGAGCATCTAATGTTAAAGGAACAGGACTTGGAATACTACTAAAATCGCCATAGGGGGACATAATACCCCACTCAATAGCTTGTGAGTTTCAAACTACTAACAATGAGGCTGAATATGAGGCCTTGATAGCTGGTTTGCAAATTGCCAAGCATATGAGGATCAGGTATCTTGAGGTACATGTAGATTCACTGTTAATTACCAATCACTTTAATGGATCTTATGCTGTTAAAGGTGAACGACTAATCAAATACCTAGAGATAGTCAAAGAATTGGCACTCTCTTTTGTTTCTTTTAGTTTGACATAGGTACCTAGGGAAGAGAATGCAGAAGCTGATGCATTGGCCAATCTAGGATCATCATTGAAAATTCCAGAGGATATCAAGATCACTATCATCCATATTTTGGCTCCTACTATTGAGGATCACATAACTATGGAGATAGAGGAGGATTCTGCAATAGTTCCTAGTGATAGTGCACAGTCTCATTCAGGATCATGGATCCTTCCAATCATGAGATATATACAACATGGAGAGATTCCTACAGGAGAAAACCCTAGGGCTTTCAAAATCAAGGTATCTCAATTTACAATATTGAATAGCATGTTATATAAATGATCCCTTACAGGTCCATATCTAAGATGCATAGAGGATCCTGAAATTCAAGAAGTCCTAAAGGATTTTCATGAAGGAGATTGTGCAAACCACACTGGGGGCAGGGCATTGTTCTCAAGGATCCTTAGGATATGATACTATTGGCCTACGATGAAGAAGGATGCTGTGGATTATGCCAAGAAGTGTGATCCTTGTCAGAGACATAGTAATATCCTTCATCAGCCAGCAGAACTCTTGCATCCTATATCCTCTTCTTGGCCATTCATGAGATGGGGAATGGATATAGTTGGTAAACTTCCCAAAGCACCAGGAGGAAAAGTGTTTATGCTTGCCATGACTGATTACTTCTCCAAGTGGATAAAGGCTGAAGCCTTTGCTCAAGTCAGAGAAAAAGAAGTGATATCCTTTATTAAAAGAAATATTATTACTAGATTTGGTATCCCTTCTGAAATTGTTTGTGATAATGGATCCCAATTTATTGGGAGTAGAACTACTAACTTTTGTGACAGCTGGGGGATTAAGATGATAACATCAACACCAGTCCACCCACAAGCTAATGGTCAAGCAGAATCATCCAACAAGATCATCATCAATAACTTGAAAAAGAAGCTTGGATCCAAGAAAGGAAAGTGGGCAGAAGAACTACCTTATGTACTATGGGCTGATAGGACAACTCCCAAGAATGCCACTGGCCAAACTCCATTTTCTTTAGTATTTGGAGCAGAATCAGTGATCCCTACATAGATGGTGGTTCCTACTGCAAGAACAAGCATCCGTGATCCTGAAGGAAATGCTGAAAACTTGGTTCAAGACTTGGATACCATAGAAGAACTCAAGAATTTAGCATGGATTAGAATGGCTAGTTATCAAGAAAGGATGGCTGGAGCCTACAATAAGAATGTCAGGATCAGGAAGTTCCAAGTTGGTGATATGGTATTGAGGAAAGCATTTCAGAATACCACAAACCCTGCTGATGGAACGTTGGCACCAAAGTGGGAATGCCCCTACCTGATTGAAGCTGAGGCAGGAAAGAGGGCATATCGATTGCTAACAATGGAAGGTGATTTACTACCAAGAGCTTGGAATGTTGTCCACTTGAAGAAATACTTCATGTAATAAGGATCCAGGATCCTTAGCTATATTCATGACCGATATCCTCGAAGGATCCTTAGAGGATAGATGATCCTCATTCTGGTAATGATCTAATTTCAATCTGTTTAATTCTTTAATTAACCTATATATGAGGAAAAGGATCCTGGATCCTTTATCCTTCTTTCACTTAATTCTGAGTTTTGCAGAAGATTGATATATCTTTAGCAAAGGATTGAGTATCCATAGAAGTCTCCGATTATTTGGGATTGACCCCAGTTATTTGGGCTTGACCCCAGTTATTTGGGCTAGTCCCCAGTTTTTGGGCCTGTCCCTAGATTCGCCAGTAGCGCACGATGATCCTGGTGCAGTTCAAGGTAATGGGACCAGTACCCACTTTAGGGGCTGACAATTTCATTGTACTGGTTGTATTCAGGATACTACGTATAATGGTAGACGTACCATACATCCATTCCTAACGTTTCTAACGTTTTCACGTTAGCTAAGGTTTTGGCATTTTCATGTTACTAAGTTTGGATAGTCACCAGTGAGGGCCATACTCCAGTTTACACAAGATCCTTTGGGCTTGTCCCCAGTTTTTTTGGGCTTGTCCCCAGTATATTGGGCTTGTCCCCAGAATTGTTGGGCTTGTCCCCAGTTGCTAACTCTTCTCTTATATTGGCTTAGTCCCAAGTTGTGTTCCATTTCAGGTTTTTGAACTTAAACAGCTAAGGATCCTTGATCCTAACCTTTTATTAAGGTTTGTCTTTTGGTTATCCTGATTGTAAGTATTAAAGGTTTAGGATCCTAACTTGGATTCTCAGGTATGATCCTTAATCACTTTATTTTATACTTTATTTGTCTAAGTGACCCTTATTCTTTGACAACAGCTTGCATGATCCTTAAATTACACTACTTTAATGAATTTATCGATTATAGGATATTTGATCCTTGATCATATCCTAAACTTTTTGACATAATCTATTAAAATTTTATTCTTAACTTATGAATTCAAACAAAGTGTATCATAGCAACTGAAAGATAAAGTATTCATAAACGTAACAACACATGAGATAGTCAAAAGATTAAGCTTTTATTTACCAAAAGTTAAACCCTTTAAAGGTTGTCAAAATTGCCAACCCAAGTTTCTACCAGCAAAACGTGGCCCATCCACTTGGGTTGGCAAAGGGTGCCCATATTAACAAGGTCTAAGTGCTGGAAGTAAAGGCGGTAGGATAACAAGTGGTTTCATCCCCCAAACAGAGTATCCATCCACCACCCATTATCCTACCTGTTGTCCAAGGATCCATGATCCTCAAACCTAAAAACTATTGTTTAAGTACAGACTAGCATTGTTTAAGAAAAACACCATCAAACAAAAAACCAACTACCAAATCATAGAAAATGGGCTCCAGCCGCGTCTAGATAAATCCATCATTGCCCATTTCTGCAGCTCACACCTTTGCTGCTTCACCATCACCATCACCCCCAGTTCCTGCATCACCAGCCTGATCCTTTGCCCCGCTGCCGCTCACCTCAAGCATCAAGACCTCTGCAGCCTCCTCTTCATCATCCAGCTCGGCCAGCTTAGCCTTCCAGCCCTCCTGGTCCCAACTGGTCCTGTCAAAGCTAGGATCCTCAACTTCCTTGGCCATCTGCAATTTGATCATGTACATGGCAATGGCAGTAGAAAGTTTAGCATCCTCCATCACCTCATTCTTCTCCTGATCAACAGTGATGTGGGCCATGACCAGCTGCTTTTTTGCCAAGTTGTGATCTTTCTTGAGGGTGGAGATGGTCTGATCCTTAGCTAGGAAGATCTTCTGGAAGTCCAGCTCCTTCTACTCAGCCTCTTCAACATACGCATCAAAGATCATTTGGATCTTAGCAAATTTCTGCAAAGAAAGAAGGATTCAATTCAGGATCTGTTATCCTCAAATGTGCAGGATAGGATTGAGGATCAAGGATCCTTACATCAGCGAAGTATTCTTCAAACTGATAACGGATGAGGGGCAGGCCTTCAAGATCATCAGCGGTCTTCCTCTTCTTTCCTCCCTTGCCCTTGGAGGTGACAGGCTTAGGGATTGGAACGCTGGGGCTAGCAGCAGATTTCTTCTTTCCGGATTGGGCAGAGACAGCATCAAGATCAGTGACGCTGAAGCGAGTGGCTGACTTTGAAGACTTTCCAGCACCTACAAACGGCAAACAACAGATAAGTATCCTTTATCTAAATCTATTTAATCATACATAAAAATAGACACTTACTTGACATTGTGACTGAACCGGAGGATACTTCTTGTGAATCCTTTGCGTTTTCCTGGAATGATCTAACAGCAGGATCAAGGCTCCAAAAAGCAGTGATCCTTTCTTTTGTTACAGGTGACTGAATGATATGAGAGACAGAGATAGCTGCACAAAAAGACAGGCAAGGATCAGTTATCCTCAACAGAAATAGAATCATCCTATGATCCTTCTATAAGGATCCTACCATGGGTGGTCCACTCTTTGGGGAGATCTTTCCCATCTGGGATAGAATCTCTCTTAACAAAGAAGAAACGCTTTTTCCAGTTGGTATCGTTCTTTGTGGTTTTAAGGATTGGATGAGGATCACCGGGCTTATGTTTGAACAAGTAGTGGTGTGAACCATGGATCACAAGGTTATACAATTCAGCCAGTTCTGACATTCCCAATTCTATGCCTTCCTGCTCAATGATGTTCTCTAAAGTATACAATACTCTCCACATCATTGGCATGGCCTGAATATAGCACATGCCGGTGAGGGAAAAGAAAGATTGGGTGAAGGCAGGGAAAGGATAGGAGAATCCTATCTGGAATGGAGTGGCCAGAAAAGCAACCCAAGTGTCTGAGATAGAATCACTCTTAGCGGAAGGGTCGAAGGATTTGAAGACGGTATCCGCCGGAAAACAATGGCGAATCCGGTCAATCTCCGGGTTAGTGAAACAGCAGAGTTCCTTCGAAGGATTTTTGATAATCCCTTGGCTTTTCAGGGGACTATCCTTCTTTGGATCCTTAGCCGGTGAGGATCTAAGAACCATCTTCGTCATGGATGTTCAGAAAAAAGAAGAACAGAATAAGAAAATGAAGAGAAGGGGAGAAAGAGAGACACCTGATCGGTCTTGGGATGAGGATTTAAAGGAAGTAACGGACGAATTTAAATGCCTATCGATCCTTATCTCTAACCTATTTATAATGATGGTTCTGCAGGATGTCATGTCGCTGACGTATGATCAGCAACGGCTAGTTCGATTCTAACGGCTATATATCTGTTAGTCAGTTCGTTGGAGATAAGATCAAAAATAAAACTCGTTAATTTACATTTTACTCCTCATATTTTGGGGGCAATTGTTAGGGATAGATTTTCTAAACCTAAGGATCACGGATCCTCAAGTACTGCCAGGATCACGGATCCTCAATTCTGTTTGAATTAAGGATCCTCAAAAGACATTGCAGGATCAGGATCCAGGATCCTCATTGTTATCCTCATACTAACGGTTGCCTTCACTATGTTTAAGTTTGTTTTGCAGGAATGTACGCCTTGGACTTGGTCTTGCTGATATTCTTGGGGAATATGCCTTCAATATTCCGCACGTGCATGGCTTAGTGACCGTTTTAGAAGTCGTGGGGAGCTTGCACATTTAGCGGATAGTTAGTTATTTAAGTTATTTCTATTTTTAAAGGGGATAACAAGCTTGCGTTAGAACAATTAAGCAAACACACACACTCAAAACAGCTCTCAACAGTCCATTGGCGATTTCATACACATCACACTATAGTGATCCTTGTAACAAGCTTGTTATCATCCCGAGTTGTAACAATCATTTGTTTAATTATAGTTGGTGATCGATAGTTTCCATCACCCGAGGTTTTTTATGCCGGAGATCAACTCTTGATCAAGGGCTTTTTCCTCGTATAAATCCTTGTGTCACTTGTTCATTTCGTTTTGCAAGTTATCCATACATTTGTTCATTGATTCAAGCATCATACCTCACAACAAAATATTTGGTTCTATTATCCTAGCTTGATTTTTGACCAAAACAGTAACAATCACGTATATGTGATAACTTATCTCAATGTGTTTGGTTTTCGAACGCTAAATCGGATATTTAGTTATTGAAATCGCAGCAAAGTTCCCAACGAATACGGGGGAAGATAAGAATTGCAAACCATGGTCGCACATTTGTTGCTGAATCTAGAGAACCTGTGAGCAGCAGCTTGAAGCAGCTACATATTCAGCTTCACATGTTGACTGGGGTACGGATGTTTGCTTTTTGCAACACCAGGTTACTAAACCGCTTCTGAAGAATTAGCACCCCGCTGTCATCGTTTTTAAATTCTTCTTGCAGCTTCTGTAGTCTGAACCGCTGTACGTGGTAAGCTAAAATTTATCATCATGAGGATACCAAAGCCTGTTGCTTGGACATCCTTTCAGATAACGAAGAATCCTTTTCACAACTGCTAGATGTCATATCCTCGCCTTCAATTAATATCTGGCAAGGAGACATGTGGGATACATAATGTCAGGTCTTGATGTAGTAAGATACATAAGTGGCCCGATCATTGAGTGATAAACCATTGAGTCAATGGTTTCACCCAACTCATCCAGACAGATTCCATGGTGAAAGGCAATGGTGTACTAGCTAGTTTGCAGTCTTCCATCTTGAATTGTTGTAAAAGAGCATTCACATATTTTTCTGATGAATAAAGATTCCAGACTTTCATTGATTCAGTTGCAATCCAAGAAAGAAATTCATCTCTCCAATCGAACTCATCTCGAACTTTTTCTACGCAATCCTAGTTAGATCTTGTTCAACGCGGTTAAACATGAGGAAACTAACAAACTTATACTAGCTATTTGGATGTGTGGAATCCATCTAAACAGTTTGTGATTGTGTAAACAACTATGTAAATAAACGTTCTTCGATTTCTGATTAAAATTGGAAAGCGTTTCTATCTACAAATTGAATATAAGACTCATACAATAAACAACTAATCTGGCTATCAAAACCATATGACACCTTTTATTATGTATGGCTCATGCATTCCTAACATTGTAACGCATGGCTCATATGATCTAACACACTAATGTATGACTGCCACCTTTGCATGAGTCATGTACACATATATACGTTAACACACTCCAGCACATGACCCATGCGTTGGGTACAAAACTCAAACATATAACAAAACAAACTTTTTCCTGACTTACAAAGACTCGACACTTTCAAGAATGTAGACTACACTAAAGACGTTATGCATTAACAAAGCGGTGGTTATCCATCAGTAAAATTTGTTGGTGTTTCCATTGGAAAATGTATCTCACACGGCCAATATACCGACGAAGCAATTCCAAACAATTTGTCATCAATGATGACTATGAAACTCAACACAAATCATCGTTGCAAATCAACTTCGTAAATCGGCAAACCAAAGATAACAATAGTAAACCACAAGTTCAACCAAATTTAGTAACAAGCTTTGATTTATAAACACGAAAGTCAAACCTTTGTATCGTAAAAATGCAAGATAATATCATATGTTGGTGACTTTAGTGTCATCATGAGTGCTTTAGTATAATTACTAAAAGGAAACAACAATAAACATTGCTATGAGTTTGGAGGTTTGTAGTACATGCCTGTTTAAGACTATACTTAAATCAAGCACCAGGTAGCGTCCCTCGTGGCAAACTACAAGGATCTTGCTTCAAATTACTCTTTTACCTTATTGGAATTGTACTGGAAGTTGCTTGGAATTTACATGATTAATGGAAAGCTGCAAAGGAAATTGATTACTAGTTATTATCATTAATCAAAGGTATCTTGGTCTGTAGTGGCAAATAAAAAATAGTGCCTATTGGTGATCATCATTTGTAACTAATGATCAATAGTAACAGATCGATTGTTAGCGGTAACTAGGTTGTTAGTGGTAACTAATTTACCATTGATGGAGTTGCCTACTATGATGTGTATTCCACATCTGTAATTGTCCAACTATCGATAGTATGAATCGCCATCTAAAATGTTGTGATTGTTTGTTTCATTTATGAAGATGATCGATCTTTGGTCTAACTCTGGTACAAATTTTTTTATAACAAAGTTGCGTATTTGTTCTTGTGTTTTCTCTTTGAATTATTTGATTAAACTTTCGATACGTACCTTCGAAATATTTTAATCTAAAAGCTACCTCTACTTTATTTAAAGTAATATCTATTCATATACAATATTTTTGTGAATCCTACATCATACGCCCCTACTCATTGAAACTCAACCCCTTAAGTAGTGCCACACTATTTTTTTAAGAAAAAAGAGTATATATAACAAATTGTGCATCTTCTTGTGAACAATATAAGAATTGGATGGATTTGGGTATTATTTACAACACTAACATTAGTCGTTATCATTTGAAATTTGCAAATTTGCGTTGGTAAAGGGTGGGAATGGGTATATAAAATTAGGTCTTCTGAACAAATGGTGGAAATTGTTAGTGGTGCGTCATTACCCAAAGAGCAACGATGCAAGAGATCAGACGACAAAGGATGGCAGTGCCATTGGTTAGAAAGAAAAGGCTACTGTAAAGCACATATATATGAAACCCTAATCTGGTGTAGGAACCGAGGGACAACAACATGTGGTAGAGCAAGCATTCAATGACGGATTCTTATCTTTGTTAGGGTTATTTGATGTTCGAAACCCTACATGGCAGGGGCGGGTATATCGGTCATTAAAGGTGGAAGGGACGGTGGGTGTGTGGGTGAAACACGGAGAGCAAAGAAAGAGATGGAGACCGAGAAAGAGAGTGTTGTTATGTTTGCCTATTTAGGTGTGCGACTATGCATTGTGCCAAAAAAAGAAACCTCTTTTAATAATGGAGTAGCTCACATTTCCATCAACCAAAACCGATGATGATGAGTAGTAACTATATAGTAGGACTAGAAATTGGTAACCATCCACTATACATTATGCCTAAATATATTGAAGGGGTATGGTCCCAAAAACCTTGCGCAGGCGTAGAAGGCCATACCACAACCTCATTACAATAAACATCTTTGAAGGAACCATGCGCAGCTGCGCACCGGTTCTAAACAAAACGTAGAAGAAAACAATCTTTGATAACTGTGCGCCAGAGAAAGGTAAAAACCAATGTTCAACTAACACCCCTGCGCGGGCTTGCGCAAGGGAAAGTTAGACTTGAAGTTGAAAACCTAAACATCCCCACGCGCCAGGAACCATGACTTAAACAAAAGTATTCCTTTCTGTTATAACGGAATTAACACGTGGCAAGGGCATAAAGGGTTACAGCTATAAACCTTCTGGAAGACTTCATCGTGTACAACCATTCAATTACAACCGAATGGTGACGTGGCATCATCCTGAACGCCCATCTCAGTCACGATGATGGCACTAACTTGGAGGAAGATCCATATAAACCCACTTTCCACATGGCGTCTCCCCAGCCATTGATCACATTCATGATCCGTGTGCTTGAATGGACGTTAATAATCAATGGAAAAGGGCATAACCGGTTACGGAAAAAGCTTTCCATTAATATCTTCGTCAACAGATTTTCCCACCCAAAACCAGCTATAAATAAGACAGGCCAGGTATGATTTCCCAAGTTACATTCACTTAACTTTCACTACTTCTTCTTCTTCATTGAGATCTATACTTATTCTCATGTCGGAGGGTGGTCACGGAGAGAACCCCCATTCTCCCCATGGCGAGTGTAATGGCTATTTTTTTTGCAGATATCATCGGAGGAGAAGCTTAGTTAAACCCCAAATCTAACGAAAGGACTCACCCTTTTATGCAGAACTAAACCCCTGGTCCGATTGATTCCGGTCATTCGAACCACTATTTCTTCATTGGCGCCCACCGATTCTTCAATTTTCATTTCTCATCTTCTCGTTTTGATTCATTCATTTCCAATCTCTGTTTTCCATGGAAGAGACTCCATCACATCGTCCATCAGGCCCTCGACCGGCAAATTTTACTCATGATCCTCGTGTCGAGGGGATTGTGGAAGAAGCTTCCGATGATAACGATGTCCAACACAACGTTAATCATCCAAATGATCCTGTTACACCGGGCGCACAACCCGAGATCCCGATAAGTTCAATCTTACCCCCTGGTGAAACCCCAATTTCATGGTATGTAAGATCTCAGGGTGCATTAAACGCAGTCTATGCACAACTCTGTGCACAAGCTGCTCCACCTGCAACTCAATCACGGAGATGTGCACCTCAAGTATGAGCACCGTTTGCACCACGTACATCACACTAGGATGCACCATCACGAATATCCATGGACGATACAAAAGTCTACTCCAAATCTCCCACTAGGTACGAATCTACTCACTCGGAGTCTCGACGAAGAGATTACCGTGATGAACAGTATTCTCATAGACGTCACTCAGTCCATTCTTGGTTGGGCCCGCGTTCTTACCAAAAACAGGACACTCAAACCAACGAATATGATAAACCATATCAGGAATGTGACAACACAAGCATTTTCAGCCGGTTGCAGCGAGATCATGCAAATTACAAACCAAAAAGCCATGCAGTTTACAACCCGAATGCAGAGTATGATTACAACTTAATTTACCGGCCAGCAGAAGCAGCTGAGAACTCAAAATTTGTCAGTGAGATCGCTCTAGCTCCCCCTGAGAGGGCGAAATTACCATCAAATGTTGGAAAGTTCAACAGAATGACAGATCCAGACGATCATCTACGTGTGTTTACCAGCACAGGTCTATTCGGGGGATGGACACTACCCATGTGGTGTCATTTATTTGTCCAAACTTTGACAGGTGCAGCACGATTATGGTTTGACAACTTACCAGTCGGTAAGTTAACATCCTGGGTAGATCTAAGAGAGAAGTTCCTGGTCCATTTCAGCCAACAACGCAGATCCGTCAGAGACACCGCCGACGTAATGGACATCAGGAGACGAGATGATGAAAGTTTGAAAGATTTCATAACGAAGTATAACAAAGAGGTGCTCGAGATTGGCGACGTACACCAGCACCTAATACGCGCACAATTCAAGTACGCTGTAAGGTGTGATGATATGATAAAAGTCCTGTCAGGAACAGAAGGCTTGCCCAAAAGTTGGGAGAAATTGATGGCTGCTGCCAAAGTTTATGCTCAAACAGAGCGGAATCTAAGCTCCAATAGGCCACCGCTACAGCAGAACCCTCCGTAGGACATGAATGGGAACAGCGGCAAGAAATTTAAGAAAAACTAGAGGGACTCAGCCTTAGGTGCATACTCTCCCAATGACGCCCGCACAACAATTAACAAGCTAGCAGCGCAGAAAGAGGCTAAGTCCGTAGGACATGAGTAGGAACAGCGGCAAGAAATTTAAGAAAAACTGGAGGGACTCAGCCTTAGGCGCATACTCGCCCGATGACGCCCGCACAACAATTAACAAGCTAGCAGCGCAGAAAGAGGCTAAGCAGGAGAACCGTGAACGACAATGGACCCCTGTAACAAAAACACCGGCGGAGGTACTTAGTACTGAGGACTATCAATTCAAAACACCACCGCTGATGAAGAACAAGAGAGGGCAGGACCTGAACCTTTACTGCGAATACCATAAAGACAACGGTCACATCACAAATAATTGTATAACCCTCCGCACAGAAATTGAGAAAGCATTGAAGAGTGGAGAACTCACCCACGTACTGCAAAATGTGCACAAAGACACCAAACAAATCACTCGCGGGGATGAAGGGCCGAGCAAAAAAGCCAAACAAACTTGAGCCCAAGACAGATCAATGTGCTGCAGTTATAGCCTCCCGTCATAATTGGTCAAGTTCTTCAACTTACCAAACTATGGCACAGGACTATCTGCACGCGCAATAAATTAAGTCTCACTATTTATAGCAAAACAACTTTGTAAATCAGGGCCTCTGTGCCCTATCCAATCAATACAAAGTTCTTTACATCATTTCTATGTTTATTACAAAATGCATGCAATTCTTTTTGGTAAATGCAAAAACATTATGGTAAACTAATGCAAGTCTCATGAACGGTTTGCGATCACAGGTATCATGCAAGGTCCAGCCCTACGTTCACACATGAGCTTTATACCATCTTTATTCGCATTACCTAAAAACAAAGAAATTGTACACATGCAAGACATTGTAATTCAAACACAAAATCTATCCAAAAAAAGTTACATGCGCAAAAAGCGCATTAACAAAATTTTTATATACATGCACAACAGAGCATCAATGAGTTACTTGCACTACAGCGCATTAACAAACCATCAAAAAAAGGATCCACATCCCAATCCTGTTCAAAATACAAACGTTTAACAACCACAAAAGTACAAAGAACCTAATCTTGGTCCTCATCATCATCTTCTTCATCCGGAAACACTTCCTTTAATTGCGCCACAAAATCTTCAGATTGCAACGCAGCAGTAACTAGGTCCATCACAGGAAGATGCAAAGTGTTGTATTCAGCCTTAGCAGCAGCATGAGCAGCTCCAGTATCTACTCCGTGTGTAGTGGACCTGCTAGTATCCCAATCAACCTTTAATGCATTAATAACATGCTGGGTACATTATGTGTACCTTTGGGCATATCCATCATGACGCGCAGTAGTCAACAAATGCGCAACCGTTTGGTCCAGCTCATGGGAGTTAAGGACAGAATTGGCAACCTGCGTAATACAACAAGTCAGAAGACGTATAACCACATCAAAACGTTACCAAAAGTTGACACTTACACTTATGATCCCGCGATGCTTCATCCAGAGTATATCATTCTTCAACGGTTCAATCTGACTCTCCGCCGTCACTCAAGCAGTTTCAGAATTTTCTAACTTTTCTTTAGTTTCGCTCAAGTGGTGAGAAGAATCAGCTTTTGCAACTCGTTCAAGCATCAAATTTTTTTGGCAGACTCAAGCTCCACCTTAATTTGTTCCTGCTCAGATAATAAAGAGGTGAGTTCGTCTATCTCCTTATCCTTAAGGGCAAGTATGGCGCAAGTTTGTACCTCTCTCTGTTCACTCCTCTCTCGATGTGAACGCGCTTCATCACGGGCTGCTTCAGCCTCTACCTTTTCTTTCTTCAACTTCTCAATCTCCGCATCCTGCTTCTTCAGCTTCTCAACCTCTGCCTTGAGATTATTAATAGCATTGCGGAGACCCATTTTTTCATTTTTGTCTTTCTCGCAGATTTCCCTCCAACGTTTACGCTCCTCTGAAAGTAGAGCGGTTTCAGCCTCCGCCTTTCTTTTCCATCCCGCAGCAGACCACTCTTCGGCCTTCTGCTCGCTCTCAAACTTAGCATGATCAGCCTCCAACCTAGTCCTCAGAAGAGCAACTCGGGCCTCATCTTCAGAAGCTTTTTTCTTGGATGCTTCAAAAGCAGCCAATTCTTTATGTATGCTACGCCACTCACGCACTATTCGGTGTGTAGTGGAAGTAAAGCTAGCGGCTTCTTCAAGATAAGCATGGTAGGACTGATCGTGAGAACGCACTTCTTGAAACTTCACCTCACTAGGCGGAAAGGTACCTTGCAGCCAATTGCGGCAAACCTGCCAATCGGAAAAAGTATCGCCTTTCTTCAGTTTCCACACCGGTGTATGAATCTCAAGAGCTTTCTTCTCTGAGTAAGTTCGGTAGTAATAATCCCCCGGAGTTTCCTCCGGGTGGACTGGAGAATCCTCTTCATCATGAGCAAAGAAACCTTGATCATCAGCAGAGCTTTTCTCAACATTCACAAGTGCGGAAGTGGTACCAGAGGAAGGAACAGTTATCACCGGATCTTCTTGAGTAGATTTCCCTTTCTCTGGATCACGCATCACAACTTCAGGAGACTTGGGTCGAGCAACGTCGACATCCACAGTCTCCAGATCTACAACCTTCTCCGTCTCCATCTCAACCTCAACAGGTTTCTCAACTTCAGGATTTTCCACATCCGCAACCTCCTCCACCTCGGTTTCCACAGCTTTTGTACCTTCTAGCTGCTCCCTAATCGGTGCGCGAGGTGGTGAAGGTGGGAGATCATCATTAACAACAGATGATGGCTCCGCGCCAGCCGAAGGAATTGGCATTTTTGCAAACAAAACTTATATTAACAAACAGTACGTATAAATAACAATTAAGAAGATACTCACCAGGGGGAGGTTTTGTAATAAAGGCGTCTAGATTGCCTCTTTTGCCAATTTTTCTTTTTGACATCTTCTTTGCAGGCTGCGGCTCAGCCTTAACTTCAGCCTGTTTCCTTTTCCCCGCCTTTGTTTTCAATAAAGGCTCTGGACTCGACTCCAAATCAATGGGGTTATCAGGATTCGAGGATGGAATATCAGTAGTATCTCGGGGCTTCGCCTTGGCCTTCTTTATAATTATAGGCGTAAGTCCTTCCAGCGTATCAGACACCACAACATAATCACACCAGGAGTCAGAGGAATGGTGCGTACCTTTCTTCTCTCCCTTGACATTCTTGGCTTTTGAAGATTGAGCTTTCGACACATTAACCTTCTTCGGCGAAATGTTGACAGCCGGTATACATTGTTTTTTCTTCTTAGGGCCTATGCCCAAGTTAGTCAACTCACCTATTTAAAAGGAAAATATTGCAATATTACCCCACGCGCAAAGACAACAAAGAGTAATATTGCAATATCAATCAAAACTGTTGGGATTGAACCCTACCAGAGGAACAGATAATGTAAAGCCAAAACCAGGTCACAACAGTGGATTCATAATAAGCAGCAGTTTACATTAAGCTTTCCCCTTGAAAGTGATTTATAACAACTGATGGTCTTTATCTGCTGTTCAAATACAACTACTGCTGGTCCTTTCAACTGCTGATCAAAACCCTGAAGTATCCAACACTGCTGGTCCTATCTACTGATGATAAAGCACTGCCCAGTCAAGGACTGATCAACCTTGAGTAAAGCACTGACATAAAGGGAGAGCAGCTGTTTGAGAGAATTATTTGTTTTTATGTATAGTCAGTGGTTAGGTTAGCAGTGTTTGTGTAAGGACAGTAGATACAGGTTGTTAGGCTGTTAGACGTCGCTTTCATGGTGACGTCAGCTGAGATACCTCAGTGGTTTGGTTTGCCTATAAATGTAACAGTACCCTGTACTGTTACATTTGATTGACTGAGTGAGTTCTTCTCCTCATGTCTAATCCTTTCATCTTGTGTGCAAACCAACCTTGGGGCATCAGGCTGAGGGGGAGTTTAGTTTGTAAGCATATCTGTAATCTTTTGCTTTGATTTGTATATCCTTTGACTCTATGAGAAGCAATTGTTTATCAAACTATTTTCTCCTTTGATTGTGATTACAAAGTTTGTTTTCATTTTCGCTGCACTTTACATGTTTTCATATTCACAAATTGTTCAAAACATACAAACAAACACAATCATGAGAGCCTCCGATCCTAACAATTGGTATCAGAGCCTGGACAGTCAATTTCGATTTAACAGTCAAATTGACATAACAGTTCGGCTCAAAATTCGTTGATACTAAGATTGGTTGTATTTAGTTGAAAAACAGAGTATCGAGTAAATCATGTTCAAAATGGTTATTCAAAAACTCTGTAAATCAACCAAGATGTCGTATGACAAACAAAATTAACACAACAAGTGATTTCATGCACAAAACACTCATGGTTTCTAGATCTGAAAACATAACTGTTAAACTGTGAGATCATTTCATATTCTTAAAATTGATTTCAACTGTTGTTTTGATATTTGTGATGTTTTTATTAAAATGCTAAAGTATGAACCTCAGATTAACAAAAACCTATGTTCATAAAACATTAGTGTTTTTGTTAACTTAAAAAGAGGGGAATTATCACTTTAGTCATTCATATCTTATGTGTTGAAAACAGGTTGAGTTCCTCAAAAGGACAAAAACAACTATGTTAAAATACACTAAGTAAATTCACAAAAACTCAGAAGTGTGTCTATCTCAAAACTTTTGAAGATAAAAGAAAAGAGTATAAACATAAAACACTTATAAGTCAAAGTTTAGGGTAATAATGGTCATTAAGCAACTATGTGCATTTATCTGTTCAGGAAAAGGTGTTGATCCCAGTGAATGAACTCCAAAGAGGACTAGACAAATGTTCAAAAATTTATCCATGTGTCCTCATGTTTGCAATCAACTGACAAAGAAAATGGTACCAAACAGTGATCAAAATGTATCCAAAAGTTTCCTACCACTGTTATCATACCACTGACCATTTTCAAAAACTTGTGAATGATGTGATTATATACTATATTGAAATTATACCAGATCCTTTTTTATACTATTCTCAGAAAATCCTTAACCATTTTTTTGTTGCGTTCAAAGGATTTTCTCGAATAAACAGGATATATTATTCATATTTTTTTTGAATAATATTTTTGGAACTTTTGCTTGTTTTTGTTGGCAATAGTCTCAGCTCCTGTCAGGATGTAATACCTTATTTTTGGTGGTATTATTGTCCTCATAAATAGGTCAAAAGAAAATGGTACATATGCCAAGATCATGTCATACTCAGTTTTGCCCCAAAATTTTATCAAAAGTTGATTGCAAACTGTGCTTGAATTACTAGGGTACTCATGTTTTAATTGAATATTAAACGAAAATGAGTTGCCTTAGCAAAAAGTTTTTATCATCTGGGGTACTAAACCACTGTCTTTCAAAATTGACATGTGGCAAAACCTTGATTGAAAATTTGCAAAACTGTTGATGAAACACTTGTCTTTCAGATCTGTACCATTTACCCTAACCACTGTTTTGTTCAAACGTCTGATCTCTAAACACTGTCCACTGCTGAAAGTTAACCACTGATCCCTCATTTTCTTGAAAAGCACTGATGTTCAAAATCAGTGTCTTATCCACTGATATGCTATTCACTGATAGTAAAAGTCATCCACTGCCCACAATTTTTACCGTTGTAACCACTGATACTTGATACGTCAGTGGCTCTTAAAACAACTGTTCTCCATACTTCATCCGTTTCATCAGTGTTTGACACGTGGTCAGTTTTTAGCCCTCAGATCGTAATAACCGCTGCCAAATCAGTGATCATTTTTTTTCTCCCTAAATAAAATCATGCCCTAAACCCCAAACAGGGTTTTACACTGTCGAATTGAATTCCAAAATTCTCTTCTCATAGCAGTTTCCAACCCTTCTTCTCAAAATCTCCAAAATCCTTCTTCGTTCTTCTCCGCAAAAATGACAAAATCAAAGTCAAAATCAAAATCAAAACCTAAATCACCATCACCTTCCAAAGAGGTCGCTCAAACGGCCGAAGAATCCATCGAGATACCATACAAACAATCTCACAACTATTTGGGTTTACTTACAAAACCCACAAACAACCATACCTTCGATTCCATTCTCGACACCATATCTTCATCAAAGTACAAAACTTTGTTGACAGTAGACACCCCCATATAACTGCAAACCCAGAGAGAGTTCTGGAAAAATGCTACGCTTGAAAAACAAGATGATAAAGTAGTAGCCATTAACTCCTCGATACAGGGTACGGCGATTCAAATCACTCCGCAATCACTATCAGAAATCTTCAAACTCGATGATCAAAAAGGTAAAGCTTCCTTTGACAAAAACGAGTTAAAAGCTGATTTTCTAAAAAGGGGCTATACAGAACAGTCAAAGGTAGATACCCTACAAAAGGGTTATTTTCCATCTGCACCCAGATTTTTATTTCACACACTTCTGATGTGTGCTTCAAATAAAACAACATCCTTTAACGAAATACCATTAAAAATTCAATGCCTGGGTTACGCTATTTTGAATAATAAGGACTACAACTACTCCCAGGAGATTTTCAATGACATGGTGAAAAACGTTGAAAGTAAAGCATTTTTGTTGTTTCCAAGATTTTTGAGTTATTATTTTTTACAAAAATTTGATAAGAAAAATGAAAATTTGCTTAAACAAGGTGTCTATTTTCAAATAAAAAGCTTGACACCTGAAACATTCTCTAGAATGTTGGCACCAATAAAAACAAAAGCAGGGGTACCTGAGCAGATTTTAGCGGTTACAACTACTCCTCAGGTATCAGCTGCTGAGCCCACTGCTCCAGGTGATCATAGCAGCACAACCACTGCTTTGAAACCCACACTTGACATAACCAAAAAGACCAAAAGAAAAACATCCAGAAAACCCACCAAACCCAAAACAAAGGCAACTCTGGAAGATGAGATCCCAGAGCAACTGCCTGTGACAACACAAACGTCACCACAAACCACTGCTGCTACTTCCTCACAGCAGTTGGAAGAAAGATCTCAACCCATGCCTAAAACTCCTCTTGCATCCTCACAAAAGGATCAGGTTGTAAGCACAGGGACACCACAATATGAAGCTCTGAATCCACTCGGATCCATCTTCCTCAGTCCTGATCCCAAGGACATGTCTCTTTCAACTCCCATCCCCTCACCAATAATAATGCCACAATCCATGCTACCCTTGTTGCATGCAGCTGCTATAGCTCAGACACAAACCAGTTCCTCTCTATCACCTGTCACTGAGAGTATACCCCCACAGGTGACTGGGTCTGATGCTACTACTCCTGCTATCCCAGCAACAATTGAGGAGGTTACACCCCCTGAGTTACAAGTAACTCTCGGTGGTAGTTCAAGTGGTGCAGCAACTACAACTGGTGGATCAACAGATCCTCAGTTGGACAGTTGTTTCATAAGTAAGACTCCCTTGAAGGCAATTTCTTCCATGGCAACTTCGATAACCACCAGTGAGTTGGATCTAACCACTGGTACCATCAAAGGTTTATCAAGTGCTGAAGAAAGAAGTCCCCAGTACCAAGAACAAGGGGCATCAATGGGTGATTTTTGGGACTCTGTTCCTAAGTCACACATTGATATAACCACTACTTGTGGGGATTCAGATGATCCCAGTAAAATGGGTGATGATTCAAGATATCAGGAATTGACGGGCAGAGTGGAAAAACTTGAAGAATCAGTTTCTGAAATTAAAGACATGGTGCAAGAGATTTTAAAAGCTCAGAAAGCACAAGCCACTGCTGTTCCTGCTCAAGCACCTGCACAACATGCATTTGCTGAAAATGAGCTTTGGAATATTTTTAAACCCATGCTTGAAAAACAGCAACAGATGGCTGATCAAAAGCATGCTATTCATGTGCAAATGCTGACCAACATGGTTGAATCAAGGTTTAAAGACACGTAAGTAGATATCAAGGCTATAAAGGCAAGCATTCAAAGTGTCTCTGGCAAAGCTCCTTCTTCGATATCATTCCTTGATAACCCCCCTTCAGATAATGCCAAAAAGGGGGAGAATATCAAGCTGTTGAGAAAAATGAATAAGAAGGGAATAGAGCATGGCCTTTACATTGAGCCGGAAAAAGAAAAAGAAAAAGAAAAGCAGGTCTCAAAACCTGTTAGTCAAACAGCTGATACATCAGTAGTTACAAAAACTGCTGTCAGTAGCAAAACAGCTGCCATCTCATCAACACACACGCCTCCAACACACACCACTCTACCATACTCCACCACAACTACTGTTCCACCACCATATGTGTCTACAGCACAAAAACCACCACTACCATCACAAACAGCCAAACCATCATCGCCCCCTGCCAAAAAACAGAAGACAACAGATGTTATAACATCTGTTGTAATGGCAACAGTGGTTGAAACACAAGTTGTTTCAACTACTGCTAGTCAACCACTGATCACCACCCAAACAACTGCCACAATAACCCCTGCTCAAAAGCAGAAGACATCTGCTGATACATCAGCAGCTGTAATGACAACAACAGTTGAGACACCAGTTGTTTCAACAGTTGTTAGTCAACCATCCACCACTGCTCTATCACTTTCTACATCACAACCAAAGCTCTTCAATAGAAAAAGAAAGCCAATCCCTGCCGATGAGGGTATACATAATCCTAATGCTGCACAACATCCACTGGAACTTGAAGCTATAAAAAATGAGATGAGGCAATTCTATACAGAAGAAGATCCTTCAAAAAGAAGATTCTCCTCACTCATAGGCTACATGCCACCAGATGATATGGATGACTACCTCAAAATCAAGGCAAGGCAAGCTAAACTAAGAGCTAAATTTGAAAGTGAACGTGACCGTTTAAGCGAAGACGGCATTGCTAAAAGACTGGAGTTCTACTTCACAAAAGTAAAGCAGATAGAAGAATTTGCACAAGACCTAAACAAAGAAAAGGCTGAACAAAGGAAAAAGTTAAGAAAACAATATCTGGCCTACATCATGAAAGAGAAATTCTATCCTGCTGAAGAACAACAGTTCGAAGAATGGCCAATAGTCGCTCTAAAGCATGAAGCAGAAAGGATTGAGAAAATCAAGAATGGTCCTACAAAGAAGAAGAATGCTCCAAACTGGAGAAAATACAAAAAGCTCATTGCTGACCTAACTGCTGAGTATAAAAGAAAGAAAAAGGAGCTGGTGGATGCGAAAATGGATACTGCTGATGCCATATCAAAATGGTCAAAACAGCAGACCGATGAAGCCTATGAATGGCTAAAGAAAAGAAAGATAATTGTTTCAAGCACCTCAAAGAAGCGAGAACATATGATGAAGCTTGAACAGAAAATTGAAAACCTCATGACAATGATAAAATCAGCAGACAGTTCTACTCTTGTGTCAAACCAAGTTGAAGGCAAACAGATGACTGAAGAAGAGGTAATAGAAAAAGAAGCAGAGTATCTCAAGGGCGCCATCTTGAAAATGGGTCTGAATGAAGACAGCTCATCAAAGCTTCAAAACCTTTTTAAGAAGGTATTAAACAAACCTGCGTCTCCAAACACTGCAAAAGACAAGACAGAAGTTGAAAGACAAGAACTTATTGAACAAGAAACTGCAGAAGATATAGCTGTAGCAGACAAAGTCATTGAAGAAGCTTTCAAAAGAATGTCTGAAAGTCTGCAGGTGTTTTCAAGGCCATCATCCCTCAACTCATCAGCAAATAAGTCTCTCCCAAGAAACCCACTTGGCTTAAAAATACTAAAGTGGATGTCTGATCAAAAGACTCACGTATTGACCCTGGTCAGAACCAATGGCGAAGTGAAGTACATATCAAGGAAAGAAGCACTAGGCCTTAGTGTTCAAGATTTGCAGGATCTCCTTGAACTTACACTGTGCAGGGATGAAGATGATATAAGTTCCAGAGACTTTGAAGCATATTTTAAAAGAGAAGCAAAGGAACTTTTGATGAGGAATAAAGATCCAGAATAATGACAGGTTTTGGCATTATCTGTTCCAGGGGGAGATTGTTGGGATTGAACCCTACCAGAGGAACAGATAATGTAAAGCCAAAACTAGGTCACAACAGTGGATTCATAATAAGCAGCAGTTTACATTAAGCTTTCCCCTTGAAAGTGATTTATAACAACTGATGGTCTTTATCCGCTGTTCAAATACAACTACTGCTGGTCCTTTCAACTGCTGATCAAAACCCTGAAGTATCCAACACTGCTGGTCCTATCTACTGATGATAAAGCACTGCCCAGTCAAGGACTGATCAACCTTGAGTAAAGCACTGACATAAAGGGAGAGCAGCTGTTTGAGTGAATTATTTGTTTTTATGTATTGTCAGTGGTTAGGTTAGCAGTGTTTGTGTAAGGACAGTAGATACAGGTTGTTAGGCTGTTAGACGTCGCTTTCATGGTGACGTCAGCTGAGATACCTCAGTGGTTTGGTTTGCCTATAAATGTAACAGTACCCTGTACTGTTACATTTGATTGACTGAGCAAATTCTTCTCCTCATGTCTAATCCTTTCATCTTGTGTGCAAACCAACCTTGGGGCATCAGGCTGAGGGGGAGTTTAGTTTGTAAGCATATCTGTAATCTTTTGCTTTGATTTGTAAATCCTTTGACTCTATGAGAAGCAATTGTTTATCAAAATATTTTCTCCTTTGATTGTGATTACAAAGTTTGTTTTCATTTCCGCTGCACTTTACATGTTTTCATATTCACAAATTGTTCAAAACATACAAACAAACACAATCATGAGAGCCTCCGATCCTAACAAAAACCAAAAAGTAAACTTACCAACACCAGTCGAAGGTTGCGCGACCAGATCTTCATCCCGAGGAAGAGCAAAATTCCTGACTATCTGCAGATACCAGAGTTCCTCATCCGCTCTCTTCGAAACAGTGGCCATCTTCCTGTTCTCCCTCTTGTATGCAACAACATATAAAGAGACAACTACAAAAGAGAAAACAGGAAAAAATTCATATCATTCTAAAAAAAAAAGGGTAAGAAAATTCCAAATCTTACTTTTATCACCCTCCATGTACATTGGCTTGTCTTCACGCTCCATTCTCCAGAAAAGACTCATGCCACCAGCAACTAAGGCTTTTTCCGGGAGTTCCATCGACGGAACATCTTTCAAATCCTGATACCAAGTCTCCGAATCAGGAGTCTGTATGGTCTCTACAACAATGTCTTCTTTGCCCCTGAAAGTCATCTTCATTGGAATGACGCCGGCTTTGATGAAGAAAAATTTCGGATTCCAATCATGAAAGGATTTTGGGGGGTGCAACAAGATTTTCTTCGCCGAAGAACTTTGGGCAAAGGAATAAAAGCCCTGAGAGCAATGGAGTTGATGCAACACCCGGAAACGGATAACCGCCGTCTCAATATACATCGACCGACAAAGAAATTAGAAATGGCGAATCCGAACCATTCCGATAGGGTGCAGTTGGGAAATATGGAACTTATAATATGCAAGGATGTCAAGAAAAAACCTTGTTACCGGCAATCGGAAGTTGGCTTTAGCAAAATAATCCCAGAACAAAGTAATATACCCGGCCGGAGCATGTCACACCCCTTTCTTAGGCGGAAGCACGATGTGTGATCATGAAAGGTTCTCATTGCATACGAATGGTAAACATACTACATGCTCATAAAAAACAATAACATTACGTAACTAAAAACATAGGTTGAGTGTTTACATCACAAGACAGCATATTGTCTGAAAAGTTTACAACTTTATTCAAAGATAAACATAAACAACATCCAAGAGCAAGAGTAAGACCGCGCACACATCCACTTTAGTTACCTGAAATACATGTGAGTTTTTGGAAATCGTCAACATAATGTTGGTGTGAATTCATGCAGTTTTTGTATTGAACGTTTGTATACTTTGTATGAGAACATGGTATGTAATTTGTATAAATCAAGTATTCCTGTAAGTATTGAGATTGTTAATGGGTTGCAAGGCCATTAACATGTGACACGGCATAGGAAGCATCCAAACCATAGGCATTTTTCTAGTTGTCGATTCACGACTGAGACACAAAAGCACTACTTGGTACTAGTTTTCACCAAGAGTGTGGCTGCCCGAAAACCCATTAGATCTAACCTTTTGTTCTGTGGTCTAGATATATTGTTGATTAATGGTGCTTCTGGTACCCTATTCGTGACACGATTTCAAGTATCATTCCTTAGTCTTTGTATCCAGCATACCATAACACATGTATTTTCCCCAAGTATAAAAAGTATGTAAAAGATTAAAAGTGGGGACATGAACTCACTTTTCTGTAAACATTTAGTAACATGTACTTCACCCCCGAAGTTATAAAACTGAAAACAGTTAAAAGAAAAAGGGGAGCATGAACTCAGAACTTTGCGTTTCTTGCGCCGTAAACTTCACCGGGTTTGCTTATATTACATCGTGACAACTAGCACAAGGGTTAGAGAAGAACACTTGATGTTGAAGATGATAAATGGGTTGAATAAAAGCAAATGAAGAAGGTTCTTCAAGATCCACAAGCTCCACACTTCTCAATCTTGCTTCTAACACCTTGTGAGGATTTGAGATTGCATGAAAGTAGAATGAAGGTGGTGGTGATGTGGGTGGTGGCTCATGACCGTGGGTAAGAGAGGGAGAGGAGAAGAAGATTGATGTTGGTGAGGTCTTGATCTTTAGTGCCTACTTATAACCATTTCATATCTTCTCACAATCTTTACAAGATCCTAAAATATCTAAATGAATCTAAGAAATATCATATGCAATCTAATGAGATCAAGCAAGATCTAGCAAGATCACACAAGATCAAGGGTGGGTCCACACCCTTTGTGACCGTGAACAATATAGGGGATAATGTGTAATTTTTCATCCCTAGTTCATAAATAAGTTAGTTTTCAAGTATAAAGTTTAGGGATTTAATGTGTTATTACGTTATAAGGGGTGTTATGGTGTTCGGGATTCGTAACTAGCTCAGAAACATTAAAATAATGCTTCTAGTAATATTTTGATGTTTCGGGTAATGTCCGGTTGTTTGGTTAGATACCGGTTCGTTAAAGTGCTAAATTGCACCGTTTAGTGTCCTTTAAGTATCCTTTTGTGACCCTTTCAATCCCCGACACTTAGGAGGGTATTCTGGATAATAAAACATGAATTCTGCATAATATTTATGTGTTAAAAAGCTTATTATAACTGATTTGTGCAGAATTCTGCATTTAAAGTGCGTTTCGGGAGCTTTTTAGTGCATATTCTAGCTTCCGGAACGTCTATATGTTAACCCTTGTATACATATTTGGGTTTTAATGTATTCTTGATGTTGGACCTACACCTAGGCCCCAATTCTATTGTCTGACTGCTTTCTGCAGAATTGTTGACACAATGTGTCTTACCGGTGAGTTTACTAGTATTTCTGATTAATGCATAAAGCAATATTTGTAGTATAAAACGTGCATGAATTCACATGTATAGCATATAATTAGATAATGTTGACTTTTAAGCACATAATTGCAGTCATTAAGTATTAATTAAATTGTATGGAAATTACCGGTTTTGTGCCAGTTGTCACAGTCTCCCCCCGTTAAAAGAATTTCGTCCCGAAATTCAGGCTGAACTAACTCTCGCAGGAGTTTTCTTGAACAGGTGGGGGCACTTTTCTTTAAACCGGTCTTCACGTTCCCACGTGTACTCGGGTCCGTGCTTAGAGTTCCAACGTACTTTAACAAGTTTGACACTACTCCTTCGGGTCTTGTTGACTTTCCAGTCTGTAACCTCAACGGGTTGTTCTGTAAATCGGAGGGTGTCGTCAATATGTACTTCATCCGTAGGGATGATCACTGTTTCTTGGGTTGGACTCTTCTTGAGGTTGGATACATGAAACGTATCATGTACTCCATTAAGTTCTTCCGGTAATTCCAACTTGTACGCCACGGTACCAATTCTTTCCTAGATCTTGAATGGTCCGATGCATCAGGGATTCAGCTTCCCACGTTTTCCGAATCTTACTACGCCCTTCCAAGGTGACACCTTCAACAAAACTTTGTCGCCCACCTCGAATTCTAATGGTTTTCGTCTTCGATCCGCGTAGTTCTTTTGTCGATCTCGAGCCGCCTTAATGCGCTCTCGGATCTGCATAATCTTGTTGGTTGTCTCTTGCACAAGTTCAGGACCAACCATACATTTGTCTCCAGCGTTTGTCCAACATAATGGCGAGCGGCAGTTGCGGCCATATAGAGCTTCGAACGGTGCGGCTTTTATGCTTGTATGGTAGCTATTATTATAGGAAAACTCAACTAAAGGTAGATGAGTATCCTAGCTACCGCCTAGGTCCATAACACATGCGCGAAGCATATCTTCCAGCGTTTGTATGGTCCGTTCACTCTGGCCATCTGTTTGCGGATGGAAGGTCGTGCTTAGATCTAATTGAGATCCAAAGGCTTCCTGAAAGGATTGCCAGATCCTCGAGACGAAACGTCCATCTCTGTCTGAAATAATTGAAATAGGCACTCCATGACGTGCCATGATTTCTTTTAAGTATAACTCAGCAAGCTTTCCAGTGCTATCCTTTTCTCTGATCGGTAGAAAATGCGCAGATTTCGTTAACTGGTCGACTATCACCCATATCATATCGTGCCCTCTAGGGGTCCTGGGTAACTTCGTTATGAAGTCCATCGAGATTTGCTCCCACTTCCACTTGGGTATCTCTGGTTGTTGCAGTAGCCCATATGGTTTTTTATATTTAGCCATAACCTTAGCACAGGTTAGGCACTTTCCAACATAAATAGCAACATCACGTTTAAGCCTCGGCCACCAATAGTAATCCTTCAAGTTTTGATACATTTTGTCCGATCCTGGATGGATCGAGTATCTCGACTTGTGAGCTTCATTAAGGATGACTTCTCGAATACCGCCATAGAGCGGAACCCAAATACGCCCTTTAAAGTATAAGGTTCATTCTTTGTTTGGCACCAAATTCTTCATCATACCTCGAAGGTATTCAGCTCTACGATTCTCCCCTTTCAGGGCTTCTTGTTGTGCGTCACGAATGCGTGCAGTGAGGTTCGTTTGAATAGTCATTTCCAATGCTCGAACCCTTAGGGTCTTAACCCTTTCTTTTCGGCTTAACGCATCTGCTACAACGTTTGCCTTTCCAGGATGGTACTTAATCTCACAGTCATAATCGTTCAGCAACTCAACCCATCTTCACTGACGCATGTTTAATTCCTTCTGATCAAATATGTGTTGTAGGCTTTTGTGATCTGTAAAGATCGTACATCGAGTACCATATAAATAGTGTCGCCTGATCTTCAAAGCGAATACCACTGCGCCTAGCTCTAGGTCGTGAGTGGTATAGTTCCTTTCATGTACCTTCAACTGCATAAGCACGCAACCCAACCCTTGACACGAAGCGTCGCAGTATACCACGAAGTCTTCTGTGCCTTCGGGTAAGGATAGTATCGGTGCATCGCATAGCTTATTTTTGAGCAGTTGGAAGGCTTCTTCCTGCTTGTCACCCCAGTCGTACTTCTTGTCTTTCTGCATAAGGGTAGTCAGCGGTTAAGCTATTTTGGAGAAATTCTCGATAAATCATCGGTAATAGCCCGCTAGGCCCAAAAAAAGTCGAACTTCAGTTGGTGTTTTGGGGGCTTCCCAATTCTTTATGGCTTCTATCTTGGATGGGTCTACATGGATGCCCTTCTCGTTCACAACGTGACCAAGAAACTGTACTTCGCGAATCCAAAATTCGCACTTGGAAAATTTTGCATAAAGTTTCTCTTTCTTCAGTAGTTCCAGAATGGTTCTGAGGTGTTGCTCGTGCTCTTCTCTTGTTTGCGAGTAAATCAAGATATCATCGATAAATACAATCATGAATTTATCGAGATATGGTTTGCACACGCGGTTCATTAGATCCATAAATACCGCTGGCGCGTTCGTCAGTCCGAATGGCATCACAAGGAACTCGTAATGCCCATAGCGTGTTCTGAATGCAGTCTTTGGTACGCTTTCCTCTTGGATTCTCAACTGATGGTATCCAGATCGAAGGTCGATCTTGTAATAGTAGCTCGATCCTTGCAGTTGATCGAATAAGTCATCAATCCTCGGTAGTGGGTACCGATTCTTGATAGTGAGCTTATTCAGTTCTCTGTAATCGATACACATCCGCAGTGTTCCATCCTTCTTCTTCACGAACAATACTGGAGCTCCCCAAGGCGAGAAGCTTGGCCTTATGAATCCTTTATCCAACAACTCCTGGAGTTGTGTAGATAATTCTTACATCTCGGATGGTGCAAGCCGATAGGGTGCCTTGGCTACAGGAGCGGCTCCTGGAACCAAGTCTATACGGAATTCGACTTGTCGTTGCGGAGGTAGTCCTGGCAGATCTTCGGGAAAAACATCAGGGAATTCCTTCACCACAGGAATGTCTTCGAGTTTCGGCTCCTTAGCCTTCTTATCTACAACGTGCACTAGGAAAGCAACACATCCTTTCCTTAAGCACTTCTGTGCCTTCATACAACTGATGATTCGCAGAGGTGCGTCTCGCTTTTCTCCATGCACGATGGGAGTTTCATCATTCGCCAAAGGGATGCGAATGATTTTCTCATGACAAATAACTTCAGCTTTGTTCTTGGACAACCAGTCCATTCCGACCACTACATCGAAGGTACCCAATTGAATAGGTAAGAGGTCGATGCTAAATCTTCGCTCACCAAGTTCTAATGTGTAACCTCTAACAACTTCGCTTGATTCAACAAGTTTACCATTGGCTAGTTCTATGGAATAAGGAATATCTAATCTACTAGATTCTATTCCAAGCAAACGTTTAAATTCCATAGACATGAAGCTATAATCGGCATCAGTGTCAAACAATATGGATGCAAAGTGATTGTTAACGAGAAACATACCGGTGACCACATTAGGGTCCTCACGTGCGTTCCTTGCTCCAATCACAAATGCTCAAGCCTGAGCATTGTTCCCCCTTGGGCAGTCTTTTATGAAATGATCCTTGCTTCCACAACTGAAGCATCCTTGGTTCTGCCCAGCTCCATTACCATTCCGGTTACCATTGCCATTTCCATTTCCACCATTGTTTCTATTACCAGCACCGTTGCGGTTTCCATTCCCGTTCCTTTCCTTTCCCCAACAGTCTTCTGTTTGATGACCCAACCTACCACATTTGTCGCATCTTGGAATGCGACAAGCTCCTTCATGATGATACCTACATTTTTGGCATTTAGGCAGGGTGCCTTGGTATCCTTTGGCTACAGTATCATTTACCGCTGCAAAGGTTCTCGCCTCCTTAGGTGGGTTAGTGTCACGTTTCTTGTTGTTTGAACCTTTGTTGTTGCTGCGGGTTGCTTGATTCAGATTTGAATGCTTCCTTTTCTTATCACCCGACGACTCAGCATATGTCTCGGTCTTCTCTATAGGGTCCAGTGATAACTTCTTCATACGAACAACATCTTCAGTAAGGCTGACAGCCAGAGTTATAGCCTGAGTGATCGTTTCAGGTTTGGCTGAAGTTACCATGCTGCGAAACTCGGGAGCCAGTCCCCAGATGTAGCGCTCGATATGCTTAAATTCGGAAGTCACCATATAAGGGATCACTCTTGACAAATCATGGAACCCTCGAGTATAACCAGTAATGTCAGCACCTTCCATGGTCAAGTGCCAGAACTCAGTCTCCAACCTTTGGAGTTCAGCACGAGAGCAATACTTCTCTCTCATACGTTCCTTTAGCTCATCCCACGTCATGCCGTACGCAGCATCATCACCCAGAGTCTGGACTTGCAAATTCCACCAAGTCAAAGCTTCATCAACAAACAACCCCGTAGCAAAAGTGACTTGCTGATCCGCGGTACACTTGCTCATACGGATAGTGGCATCAGTCTTCTCCGTCCAGCATACAAATGCCACTGCACCTCCAGTGCCATCGTAGTTTAGTGGCTTGCAGTCGAGAAACTGCTTAAAGGTGCAGCCTTGAGCTGTGTTTCCTCTAGATGTATCTCCCTGCCCATTACGTCTAGCATTGCTTGGTCCTCCAGTTTGTTCGGTGCGGTTCACCTCGTATTGAGCGATAGCTGCAGAGATCCTTTCTTCCAGCAGAGTGTTCAGTTCTTCAGCGGTCCTTGGCAGGAGAGGAGGAGGGGGTTGATCGGAATCTTGGTTGTTCATAGCTCTCCTAGGTGCCATGTTCTGAAAGAACACAACACTGCAGGGTTAGACATTTGTTTGATATCGTCATACGAGACAGTAGTAGTATATATACACAGACATATACCCACATAAGTGACATCAAACAATCCGCCCAACGTATCAATTCATACAGCAACAAGCATGTATAAATAGATAAATAATGGCGTGTCATAAGATATTCACCGAGTCTTTACACATATCAGAACAACTTGTTACATCATTGTTTGCGAAGTAAACAAAATGCATAAGGGTTACATCTCCCCAAAGTACAAGTTTAATATATGTAAAGGACAAAATATCTTACTTCACATTGGCGGTTCTTGTCTCTATACCCTAAATTATTACTCCAAAAGAGTATTTAATAGGCTGGGGGAGGGGTGAGGGTGTTCGCGTTTGACCTTTTCTTGTATTGAAGGAATCTTGTTTGATACGTGACAAGACTTGCTGTGGTTTCTGAGCACTGACTTCCATAATTATGTATGCATCCATAATTACGTAAGTCCTTGCACAGTCCGCACAGTTCGTTTCATCGTCGGATCACTTCCTTCAGATAGGCCACTGTTTTCAGGTAAAGTCACGAGTACCTGAGATATTCTATTTCTAGTATATGTATATATCAATTATTACACATAGTTGCAAGTAATTTCTAGTCAAAGACAAGTGCTACTCCAATGCACCCTAAGTCTCGTAGTGTCTTTTCTTGACTCTTTGTAAACAGTTTCAGGTAGTGGATGTCGCGGAAAGTTTTATGCAATGAGAAATTTTTGAAAAATTGTTTTCGTGAAAGGATCCTAAAGATTGTAGACTAGACTCGAGAAGGAATCCTGGTTCACTACAATCGCAGCTCTGATACCAATCTGTCACACCCCTTTCTTAGGCGGAAGCACGAGGTGTGATCATGAAAGGTTCCCATTGCATACGAATGGTAAACATACTATATGCTCGTAAATATAACTTTAAAAACCAATAACATTACGTAACTGAAAACATAAGTTGAGTGTTTACATCACAAGACAGCATATTGTCTGAAAAGTTTACAACTTTATTCAAAGATAAACATAAACAACATCCAAGAGCAAGAGTAAGACCGCGCGCACATCCACTTTAGTTACCTGAAATACATGTGAGTTTTTGGAAATCGTCAACATAATGTTGGTGTGAATTCATGCAGTTTTTGTATTGAACGTTTGTATACTTTGTATGAGAACATGGTATGTAATTTGTATAAATCAAGTATTCCTGTAAGTATCAAGATTGTTAATGGGTTGCAAGGCCATTAACATGTGACACGGCATAGGAAGCATCCAAACCATAGGCATTTTTCTAGTTGTCGATTCACGACTGAGACACAAAAGCACTACTTGGTACTAGTTTTCACCAAGAGTGTGGCTGCCCGAAAACCCATTAGATCTAACCTTTTGTTCTGCGGTCTAGGTATATTGTTGATTAATGGTGCTTCTGGTACCCTATTCTTGACACGATTTCAAGTATCATTTCTTAGTCTTTGTATCCAGCATACCATAACACATGTATTTTTCCCCAAGTATAAAAAGTATGTAAAAGATTAAAAGTGGGGACATGAACTCACTTTTCTGTAAACATTTAGTAACATGTACTTCACCCCCGAAGTTATAAAACTGAAAACAGTTAAAAGAAAATGGGGAGCATGAACTCACAACTTTGCGTTTCTTGCGCCGTAAACTTCACCGGGTTTGCTTATATAGCGTCGTGACAACTAGCACAAGGGTTAGGGAAGAACACTTGATGTTGAAGATGATAAATGGGTTGAATAAAAGCAAATGAATAAGGTTCTTCAAGATCCACAAGCTCCACACTTCTCAATCTAGCTTCTAACACCTTGTGACGACTTGAGATTGCATGAAAGTGGAATGAAGGTGGTGGTGATGTGGGTGGTGGCTCACGGCCGTGGGTAAGAGAGGGAGAGGAGAAGAAGGTTGATGTTGGTGAGGTCTTGATCTTTTGTGCCTACTTATAACCATTTCATATCTTCTCACAATCTTTACAAGATCCAAAAATATCTAAATGAATCCAAGAAATATCATATGCAATCTAATGAGATCAAGCAAGATCTAGCAAGATCACACAAGATCAAGGGTGGGTCCACACCCTTTGTGACCGTGAACAATATGGGGGGGTAATGTGTAATTTTTAATCCCTAGTTCATAAATAAGTTAGTTTTCAAGTATAAAGTTTAGGGATTTAATGTGTTATTACGTTATAAGGGGTGTTATGGTGTTCGGGAATCGTAACTAGCTCAGAAACATTAAAACAATGTTTCTAGTAATATATTGATGTTTCGGGTAATGTCCGGTTGTTTGGTTAGATACCGGCTCGTTAAAGTGCTAAATTGCACCGTTTAGTGTCCTTTAAGTATCCTTTTGTGACCCTTTCAATCCCCGACACTTAGGAGGGTATTCTGGATAATAAAACTTGAATTCTGCATAATATTTATGTGTTAAAAAGCTGATTATAGCTGATTTGTGAAGAATTCTGCATTTAAAGTGCGTTTCGGATGCTTTTTAGTGCATATTCTAGCTTCTGGAACGTCTATATGTTAACCCTTGTATACATATTTGGGTTTTAATGTATTCTTGACGTTGGACCTACACCTAGGCCCTAATTCTATTGTCTGGCTGCTTTCTGCAAAATTGTTTACACAATGTGTCTTACCGGTGAGTTTACTAGTATTTCTGACGCAACGCTATCATTAATAGATAAATCAATATTTGTAGTATAAAACGTGCATGAATTCACATGTATAGCATATAATTAGATAATGTTGACATTTAAGCACATAATTGCAGTCATTAAGTATTAATTAAATTGTATTGAAATTACCTGTTTTGTGCCAGTTGTCACAGAGCGTCTGCCGCCATCTAACCCTCATCGGGATATCGAACACCCCAACGGTCAGGAAACCTAAAATTCCGAACCATGCTGTCGAACGTTTCTTTTGACCACTTCAATGGTGGAAGACCGGCAGACATTTCTTCTGAAGAATCTTCGTGACGTTCTCCGGTAGACATAAGGCGAGAAATTTGCAGTTTTCTTCAAAGGAATATTGGGGAAGAAGAGTGGTATTCAAAGAGCAAAACTATGAAAAAAGGCAATGAAAGGGTTTATATACTCACCGCCATCGATGACCTAGAAAACCGTAATAGCCCCTTTTTCGGGGAAACACGGTTATCGAAGCATCAGGAGTGAGTAGGAAAAACAACACGAACTCATGTGCGCGTGTAAGCCACGTTGACAACGTACATTTAATAAATAACTGACAAGTGATAGCCTGTCACTAAAACTGTTACACGTCAACAGTCAGCACCATACCTTTCACCTGCCAGGAGTCAATTTTTCAAAATTTGTAATCATGAACACTTCAACTTGAAGGAAAGTATCTTCCACAAGAAGATTCTTGATATTCCCCGCCAAAACTTCTCAAAGCAAAAAGTGCACACTTCATTTTATACAGCCCAGTGCTACACTTACTTACATAAGAGCAACTCTGGATTAGGGGGACTTGAAGGGGTATGGTCCCAAAAACCTTGCGCAGGCGTAGAAGGCCAAACTACAACCTCATCACAATAAACATCTTTGAAGGAACCCTGCGCAGCTGCGCACCGGTTATAAACAAAACGTAGAAGAAAACAATATTCGATAACTGTGCGCCAAAGAAAGGTCAAAACCAACGTTCAACTAACACCCCTGCGCGGGCTTGCGCAAGGGTAAAGTTAGACTTGAAGTTGAGAACCTAAACATCCCCGCGTGCCAGGAACCATGACTTAAACAAAAGTATTCCTTTCTGTTATAACGGAATTAACACGTGGCAAGGGCATAAAGGGTTACAGCTGTAAACCTTCTGGAAGACTTCATCGTGCACAACCATTCCGTTACAACCGAATGGTGACGTGGCATCATCCTGAACACCCATCTCAGTCACAATGATGGTACTAACTTGGAGGAAGATCCATACAAACCCCACTTTCCATGTGGTGTGTCCCCTGCCATTGATCACATTCATGATCCGTGTGCTTGAACAGACGTTAATAATCAACGGAAAAGGGCATAACCGCTTACGGAAAGTGCTTTCTGTTAATATCTCCGTCAACAGATTTTCCCGCCCTAAACCAGCTATAAATAAGACAGGTCAGGTATGATTTCCCAAGTTACATTCACTTCACTTTCACTACTTCTTCTTCATTGAGATCTATACTTATTGTCACGCCGGAGGGTGGTCACGGAGAGAACCCCCATTCTCCCTGTGACGAGTCTAACGGATGTCTGTTTTGCAGATATCGTCGGAGGTGAAGCTTAGTTAAACCCCGAATCAAACGAGAGGACTCACCCTTTTATGCAGAACTAAACCCCTGGTCCGATTGATTCCGGTCATTCGAACCACTGTTTCTTCATATATACAAATGGCATTTTTGTTTTCGAAATGACTTCTTTGATTGTTCAACTGCTTATTGTTTCAAACTAGTAAGATTATCCGCGCTACACCGTGGGGTTTCAGTGGATGTCTATTTTGGTTCCGTTTAGCAACCAAAATAAATATGCTCAAAAGTAGCGACACACATTTTACATTGACCGAAAATTATAAAATAAGTTTAAATTAGACAGCGAGACGGGCTGATTTTAAATTAATTCTAAATAGAAAAGTAAACGTTGTCTCAAATATAACTTTTATGAAAAAGGAACCTAAAACTGAAGCACTAAACATAAATATAAGTAAAGAAAATAATAATAAAGTCCCGAAAAAAAAAGAAACAAAAAAGCCAATAGGATGAAAGCACTATTCACACAACCTCCTAATTGTAAATTATGTCAAAATGTAGACCAACTTGAATTTATACCGATATGTGCATAAAAATAAGCATGTAAGAAAATAGTTACGACGCGTTGTGGTGGTGTCGAAACGTAAAGTTACTCAAAGTTATACCATCTAATGAAAACGTATTATATTTGACCCGACTCATTTTTAGAAAAAAAAATACGTCAAAACGTAGACCAGTTGAAAACGTACATAATAATAAGCATAAGAACATATTATATTGAGTTAATTGCCCGGATAGTCCCTGTGGTTTGCCATTTTTCACCTTTAGTCCCCACCTATTCAAAATAGCATGGATAGTCCCTGTGGTTTAACAAACTGTAACTTGGATAATCCCTGTAATGGATGGGCATTAAATAATTCAGTTAAGTGGGTGTAAAATTACAAAAATACCCTTGGTCCATATCTCTCTCCCTTTACTCTCTTTACTCTCTCTACTCTCTCTCCTTTAAAAAGCAACCACAACAACCACCTTCACCTCCACCACCGCCATCACCACTCAACCACCATCACTAAATGGAGCCCACCATACTCATCTTCCTCAACCCATCCCCACCCACCATCATCAACCTTCAACAATTAAACAATTAAACAACCGACAACCTGCACCATTGGCTCCAATTCACCCCTTTCAAACAACCACCATAACCACAACCACCTGCACCACCGGATAATCACAATGAAAAACCAGCAACCTGCAACAATCGAACAACCACTATGGATCTCCATCATATCAACCACCGTAACCACCTCTGAACATCATTATCCACCGACGGCACCTCGTCTCCGTTTTCCCTATTCTTCGTCTGAACATACCAGCTGTCTGGAGGCCATGGCCGGCGGTCTCTTCTGCCATCTTCGATCTCTCTCTCTCTCACACTTTCTCTCTCTGTCGCCCCTCTATCTCCGGTGGTGGTTAGTGGTGGTTGTTTGAAAGGGGTTAATCGGAGCCACCCCCACCTTCTCCGAGCACCTCAACCCTCACCTTTCCGTGCAACACTATCGACCCCCACCTTCACCGTTTTTAAATCCAAACTATCTTTCCACCACCTAAAACCACTGCAACCCCTCGCTTCCATCGACCACCACCTCAAACCTGCAACCCCCACCTATCCCGACAACCGGTTGAGCCATGATCCCCACCTGCAATTAAAGTTTTTGTTTGTTCTTTCCCTACATAAATAATGACGTTCTTTGAAATGGTTATTGTGATTTATGGTTGGAATGGTAATTGTGAATCTTTAAAAAAGGCGACGGTGTGTTGATAGGGAGAGAGAGAGAGAGAGATGTGTCTGATAGAGAGAGAGAGAGAGAGAGAGAGTAAAGAGAGCAGATGGACCAAGGGTATTTTTGTAATTTTACACCCACTTAACTGATTATTTAACTCTCATCAATTACAGGGACTATCCGAGTAACAGTTTGTTAAACCACGAGGAGTATACATGCTATTTTGAAAAGGTGGGGACTAAAGGTGAAAAATGACAAACCACAGGGACTATCCGGGCAATTAACTCTATTATATTTTACCTAACTTATTTCCAGAAAAAAGTTACATCTAAACGTAAATCAATTTGAATTTATACCAACGTATACATAAAAATGAACACGTAAAACTCAATACAAATTTATTAAAAAGTTAAAGGGTTTTAAACGTCAATTCTGAAAGTTAAACAATAAAAGTATTAAAAAAACTAAGAAAAGACAAAAGAAAATTAAAAAGCAAAAAAAATGGCAAAAGGCAAAAAAAAAAAAATCTTTCAGAGTACAAAGAATTAGTTGAGAAGAAATTTTTTTGGGTTATTGGATTTTAATAATCCTAAATTTCACCTATTGGTCGATAATAATCCCAACTTTAAAAATTCCCTCTAATAATCTCAACTTATAAAAGTTTGGCCGCCATTGATTCTTTTCTAACATAGTTGCACTTAAATCAATTAAGGAGTCTCTATGTGTAATTGAATCTATTGAGGAGACCAAATTCTTATATGTTTGAAAAGGATCAATGGCGACCAAACTTTTACAAGTTGGGATTATTGGAGGAAACTTTTAAAGTTGGGATTATTATCGGCCAACAGGTGAAACTTAGGATTATTAAAATCCAATAACCCAATTTTTTTTCAACTCAAATTTGATGACTTTATTCTGTTTGTTAACTACAAGTATTGCTAGCCATCACCACTTTGGTAGGTGGTAGAGGCTTTGTGGCTTTGTAAAGAGAACAGGGTTCAATTTCTGATATTGGGTAAAATTTGGTGTGATTTAAGAATAGTGTTATTTAACCTTTTCCATTAAAAAAAACTACAAGTATTGCTAAATTCAATTTTCATATATGATATACATTCGCTAAGTAATCTGGATTTGCTCCTTCGGTTATTGTATCCACTCTTAATATTGTAACGAAACAAATTAATAATAACCGAATTTCTGCCACGAAGGGAATTATGAATGTGAATAGTCACTCACTTGTGAATCTATTTTAAATCACGTATGTATTGTTTATGCATATCGATCATTATATAAGACAAAAATAACCATAAACGACTATTTAGTTGCATATTTAAATAACAACATTATTGATTCAGAGAATTTTAATCACAAGCATTCATAGTTTGAATAACTAAATAAAAAGTCGATGACAAATAAATTTAAAATGATTAACCAACCAATATGCATAGTTTTTCTTTTTTAACAAATACGCTTTCTTTGTCTAAATTTACGTAAGTAAACAATCTGAATAGATTATTAAACAAGATTTTTTGTAATGATTGTTTTAACTTTAGTTTATGCGTCTTCTTTATTCTGTTTACTGTAAACGAATATATATTCATTGAGTTATAAGTAACATGTTTACCTTTGATTAAGTTGACAAAATGGTAAAGATTCGAAGGCTATGAAACCTAAAATGTCCAAAGACCATAAAAACCCTAGCTATGATATTAGCGAAGGTTCTTCCAGATTACACGGCGGAGTTGCCGACATCCAGCGTCCTCATTATCCTACTTTTAGTTTCTTCTACATTTTATATTTCTTTTTATTTTCTGGTTGTTACAAATCATATCAGTTATCTTATCCATACTTAATAGTTATTAAACCTAATAATAATATATTCGCGTCTATATATGCAAATCGAATCACGCCTTTGTATTTAGAAAAAAAGAAAAGAAAAAAAACTATTGCTTTAAAATAATAATAATAATAATTTTAGAGAAAAAAGAATGGATCTTGATTCCATACGTAAAGCTAAGTGTTTTAAATGAAAAATAAATGAGAAACTCAGTGAAAGTTTATCGATGTAGAATAGTAAGGGTGGAGGGTATGATTCAATCACTTTAGGGTGTTTAAGCTATTCTCTAGCTAATACTATCATGCCATGTCAACTCACCATTCCATTCCCCATTTTGCACCCAATCAGAGGGTATGGTTCAATCACTTTAAGGTGTTTGAGTTATATATTTTTTATTTCTAGAAATTATAAATTATGCATAAATTGTTCACCGTTTCATCAATCATCATCGGTGACTATACACCGAAATATGCTATCACCGAACACCGAATCATCATCACCGAATCATCGGCACTCATTCACCGATCGGTGAAAGAAGTCCCCGAAGACATTCAAACAATCCATACCGTCCACCCTAAAAGAACATGAACGTGATTTATAAAAGATATAAACTAATTACTTTTATCGACGGGTGTGTTTGATTTCCAACAAATTACTGATGGGTATTACTGACGGGATATTTAGTAACAAATTACTGGTGGATGGTAGAGACTTTTGACATGACGGTTTCACTGAAGGATTAGTGATGAAATTCTCATCGACCTCTTAGTGACGGATTGTACCATTAGGTTACCCACAAATAGTTTTTCCTGTAACGAATTATATTTTAAATAAAAATGAAAAAAGTAATTTTATTTTTTACTAATATAAAAAAAAATGTGTAGATGATTAAAAATATACGTGAAAAAAAAATTATACCAAAAATTATAGACAAATATATGTGTTTTCTAATAGTGATTAGCTAAAACACAAAACTAACTAATTTATTTTAAATAATTTTTTTATATAATTTCTAAGTTGAACAAATAAATAATTTACATGAACTTCAACAATTTCGAAACGAAACATATAAAACAACACCACCAAGTTTTGAATTTGATACCAATTAACAAAATAACGATTCGTTAATCTAAATATGAAACGAGAAATGAATATCAAAAGGAACAAAAAAACACTTTTAGTTATGTTAACGTTGCTACTATGGCTCCGCATGTGGTGAGCACTTTAAGCTTAGACTATCCATTGTGGACACCCGCTAACGGTGGCGTGAGCTACGTCGAAGCCAGGTGGCTCGCGAGCACCACAACATGGCAAAGTTAACGCCGGTGCGAGCGAGCAGAGGTGACGATGGTTGCTTGGGCGAGTGAGTTGTTTAATGGTGTTTTGAGGGTGTTAACTTGGGCTATTTGTAAAGTTACCACAACATGCTCAAGTGAGGTTGCGTGAGTGGGCAAGGTGATGAGTAGGTGTCTAGTCATCGCCATATGTCGCAATATTAGAGGATGAATCCGGGTTATGGCCCAAGCCACAACGGGTAGTTTAGAACACAGGACAAGAATGTTGCATAATGCAAGCCATATATGACTCATGTTGCATAATCAAGGTTGTGGCGTAAACGAGCTAGGCCGAGCTCGACTGGGCTCGAGCACGGCTCGTCATGTTTTTCTGAAGCTCGGCTCGGCTCGAGTTTACTTATTTTAGCTCGAGCTCGGTTCGCGAGTAAAACCCAAAGCTCGAGTCCATTTCAAATTATTTATAATTAAAGTTGTCTAAATCGTAAGTTTTAACTTATGTATTTAATAATAATTAGCAATAATTATATATTATATATTGGCCTTTTAATATGTGTAAATTTATTTCAAAATTATTATATTTTTCTCTAAATTTCAAAGAAAAAACTTTGACATTTTCTTGATTATAAATGGTTTTAAGCAATTTTTATATGATATTTTATCATCTTTTAACTTATTACTATATTTTATTTATTCAATCCATATAATCTATACTATATAATAAAAGAAACCTGATTTGGGACACATGTCATTCAATGAGGGCATCAATAATTTATTAATAAATTTTAAATTAAAAAGATTTAAATATTATATTAGAATTTTATTTTGATTGTAAATTTAAAGTCTAAAATGTGTTTTAAATCTAATCTATAATTTATGGATTTAATTTTGATTTGAAATTGTTAAACAAAAACATTTTATTAATAAAAATTTAGATAAAGTAAAGATAAGAAATGTAACCGTATACGTAAAAAAAAGTTGAAATATAATAAAAGTTGTTTATGCTTGGGAATCAAATCCATATGTTTTCTTTTTTCTCTTGATATTGTTGAAAGTGAAGTGTTATAATTTATTTTCTTTATAGTTTTTAATCGAATCTATACGAAGTGTCATAAATTATTTTTTATAGTTTTTAATTGAATCTATACAATATTACAAGTGTAGAGGGACGTTTTGCCCAACTAACTCTAAGTAGAAACTATGATAATACATAAACAACTGTATCTTTTGTTTTAACTACGAGTAAGGACGGTCATGTAACCATTTACCCTACTCTTTACATGTGGAAGTGGGAAACAATGCATTAAGTGTACTTTACGTTTTCTTTTACTCAAAAGAAACCACTTTAGAGACACTTGTCATCATATTAGGCCATCTCTTATAGATAATTATTATTTTAATTTAATCTCTTCTAATTAATTATAGATAATCCTCCTACAAAATATTATTTAATTTAATATCTTATATTATAGATAACTCTCCTACTAAATATTATTAGTTTAATATCTTATGAATAATTATTATTTAGTTTAATCTCCTTCTCATTTATAATATTATTTATTTGAATTAATTATATTTGAACGCTTTGTTTAGTTTGGTATAAAATAAATTATACGAAACTTAAAATAAAATTAACTAATATTATTTATCATTTATACATTTACGGAGTTTTAAATAAAGAGTTAAATTGATTGAGACTTCGTTAACAAATTTTGCAACAACATAATAATCTATTTTTATCACGAAAACCAAACTTTGTATTAATATATTAAATATTTTTATTTTCACTGTATAAAATTACATTTACTCGACCCATGTAAAACATGTGGTTTTTTAAGATATAACTTTTTTATTATTTGATATATAAAATTAGATTTACTCAATTCGTACAATACACGGGGTTTTTTAAGGATATATATTTTTTATTATTTAGTACAGAAAATTACATTTATTCAAACCGTGTAATGCGCATATTTTTAAAGATGTAATTTTTTTTATTGTTTGGTATATAAAATTACATTTATTCAACCCGTGTAATAAATGAGGGTTTTTAAAGATGTATTATTTTATTATTTAATAAACAATATTACATTTATTTAACCCGTGTAATACACGTGGTTTTAAATATATAACTTTTTTATTTTGTATATAAAATTACATTTATTCAACCTGTACAATAAGGTTCTTATAGATATATTTTTTTATTATTTAATATATAAAATTATATTTATTTAACCCGTAAAATAAATGAGGTTTTAAAGATATATTGTTTTATTATTTAGTATATAAAATTTATTTATTCAACCCCGTGTAATACACGGGGTTATAACCTAGTACAAATATATTTTGACATACATGATCTTATTGTGGTCAAAGTCGACCAATAACTCCCACCCACCCTCCGTTTTGGGCCCTAACGAAACTATGTTTTACTATTTCGGACCATCAAGTCCAGTTACTAACACGAGTTAATTTTTTTATATTGTGTTCTTGGGCTTACATAAGCTATTTGGTTCATCTTTGTCCCATTGACTACAACTTAACCATTTTGGGCTAAGCCCACACGATATGTATCCAATATGATTTGCATGATCTAATGACCTATAATATTAACATGATTAGCTTGATCGTGTATTATAATGACCCTTAGGAATTATGAACCACATTTTGTTATAATAAAGTTTTCTATTTAGAAACTTACTTGATTACTGTAACAATTCGAATTTTCAAAACTTTTATAATAATAATACAACCACAAATTTTCGAAACTCTTAAAAATATATCACGAAACTCTTGTAAGAATATCATAATAAGATATTAAAGGATTAGTGTGCATGCTGGCATTCAAGAAAACTAACAATGATAAAATGTAATCTATTTTTTAGGGTTATGTTAGTCCAACTTTTTTGAAAATTTATAACTAATTATATTAATTTAACTAGAAGAGTGACCGTGTGATACAACTGGAAACACAAACATTGTTAGTGATGTGCATGGTTCGTTTCAGATCGGTTATTAGCCTCAACCAAAACAGAAACCGAAGTCATTGATGGTTAATCCATCTTGTAACTAATTGGTTTTTGGCTGATCAAATCTGTTTATTTGGTTAGATTGTGATTTTCAGTTCGGTTCGGTTAATAACCAAAACCAAACTTTGGCTATTTTTTATCTTGGAATTTCATTAAATGAAGATATAATTAATACATGAAATGAAGGTCTAAAATGTAGAAATATATGAAAATAATGGTTCAGTTTTGATTTGGTTGATTTCGGTTAACTAAGGGCACAAAAACCGATAATCAAATTTTTGTTAATCCGGTTTTCGGTTAATTCAGGTTTTGACTAATTTATGTTCGATTTGATAAGTTATTTGTTCAGTTTCCGTTATTTTTCATCCATAGATATTGTTAATCACGTAAGCTATCATTATTTTAATTTAAAATACTATAGTAATACTATACTCAAATTAAACGTAAACTATCATTATTTTAATTTAAAATACTATAGTAATAGTATAAATGGTTGTTTTTATGATGTATTTTAAAAAAAAGAGTAAATTACAAGTTTTGTCCTTTATGTTTGCATCAAATTTCAGGCGCTGTCCTTTACCTTTAAAATTGTCAGGCGGTGTCCTTTATGTTTCAAAATCTTGCAAGTTTTGTCCTTTAACCCAAACCAGGTTAGAATTCTCAGTTAAATTAAGGAATGTGCAGGGCACATGAGGGTAAAATGGTCATTGCACATCCCACTTGTCTGTCCCTCTTTAATAAAACAAAATAATTTTAGTTTTATTATTATTATTATTATAAGTATATATATATATATATATACCACAACCCTTCACCACCATCTCCACCACCCTCCACCGTCACCGCCGGCCACCACCGCCACCGGACACCAACCGTCTTTTCTCCTCTATCTATTCTCATGTTCCTTACTCAAAAATCAAACCTAATGCCTAAACAAACCAAAAAAAAAAAAACACGAATGATCTAAACAAACCAAAAAAACTCAACCAGAATGATCTAAACAAACCAAAAACATGAAAACGTATACAACAGATCTAGACTTCGTAAAAGCACAAAACATATCAAATTATCAATACCACTGGTACAGCAAATTATTCAACATAACTATGACAAAAACGGATAATAAACTTGTAATAATGAAATCTGACCAACGATTCAAACGAACCCCTGTATTTGACCCGCGACGAATTCAAACGTATATCGGAGCATAAACGAATTCATAAACGAACCCCTGTATTTGACCCGCGACGTCTGGTGTAGATCATTTTCTGACCAACGATTAAGTGTAAAAACGATTTGGTTCTGCGATGTTGCTTCAGATCTGGTTGGCGACACTTTCTTCTCCCGAGCAGATCTGGCTCAAACTGGACTTGTGAGCAGGTGTGGTGGGGCGGTGGTAGCGGTTCAGATGGTGGGGTGATGTTTCTATGGTGGTGGTGGTTCACCCCAAGAACCTGCAAATCAGCAACCACCACCGGAGAAGACGGAGGAGCAAATCGCCGGAGAAGACGGAGGAGTAGAGCGACGTTGTGTCGCCGGAGAAGACGGAGGAGCAGATCGCCGGGATGGTGGTGGTGTGGGAGGTGGCGGCAGGCGTGAGAGAGGGGGAGAGAAGAGAGAGAGTGACGGTGTGGAGGTTGGTTAGAGAGAGAAGGCAGGTTTGGTTTTATATATATATTTTTAGAGTAAATATCTTTTTTGTAGTTTCACAATAGTCCTTGAAGACAAATTCTTTAAAACAATGGTCCCTGATGAGATGAAATGACATTTCTACCCTCATGTGCCCTGCACATGCCTTCATTTAACTGAAAAAATTAACTGAGTTTGCCTTAAAGGACATAACGTGCAAGATTTTGAAACATAAAGCACACCGCCTGACAATTTTAAAGGTAAAGGACAGCGCCTGAAATTTGATGCAAACATAAAGGACAAAACTTGTAATTTACTCTTAAAAAAATATATATACATGTGTCTTACTTGATTTAAAGAAAATGAAGAAAAGTGTAACTATTATTTAAATAAAACGATGAGTAAAGTTGAATGAGCAAAAGTGTAAGTTTTTTTTTTTTTTTTTTAACTTCTGCGCCATTAAGTATTAATTCATTTAGAGGTCTTATTGGGTAAGAGACTCTGGATTAGTAAAAGGGTTGACTTGGCTTGGCCTGATTGGATGATGGTGGCGGTGGATCGATGAGGTAGTGCGTGATTGGTCAGCTGATGTCACACCCCTTTCTGCGGCGGAAGCACGAGGTGTGATCATGAAAGGTTCTCATTGCATACGAAGAGTAAACATACTACATGCTCAAGAATATCTTACATTACTGAAAACATATGTCAAGTGTTTACAACACGAGTTAACATATTGTCTTAAAAGTCACAACTTTATTTAAAGATAGACAAAGCGACATCCATGAGCATGAGTAAGACCACGCGCACATCCATCCTAGTTACCTGAAATACATGTGAGTTTTGGAAAAACGTCAACATAAAGTTGGTGTGAATTCATGCAATTTTTGTATTTCACGTTTGTATACTTTGTATGAAAACATAATTTGTATTTTGTATAAATCAAGTCTTTTGTGTACACCACGTACTCATGTATAAATCAAATATTTCTGTATGTATCAAGTGTTAATGGGTTGCAAAGCCATTAACATGTGACACGACATAGGAAGTCACCAAACCATAGGCATTTTTCTGTAGTCGATTTACGACTGAGACACAAAAACACTGCTTGGTAAAAGAGTGGCCAAGAGTGGGGCTGCCCGGAACCCATTAGATCTAACCTTTTGTTCTGCGGTCTAAGTATGTACACGATTAATGGTGCTTATGGTACCCTATTCGTGACACGATTTCTCGTATCATTCTTGTATCCATCATACCATTTGTAAACATTGTAATATTTGTAATATGTATTTCACCCCCGAAGGTATAAAACTGAAAACAGTTAAAAGAAAAGGGGGAGCATGAACTCACAACTTTGCGTTCCTTGCGTCGTAAACTTCACCGGATTTGCTTACTTAACGTCGTAACCTATACGCGTTTTCTTAATGTTAGTCACTAGACTTGCGTCGCACAAGTACAGTCACTCTCTTTTGTATTTGTATTGTTGTGTTAAAAATATTTCATATTTTTAACTACGTATCTTACTTATATTATTTCCTCCAAAATAAATATAAGTCTTTTGTGTTTTGCACTTCGCACCTGAATTACGTATCTTGTATTTTGTATGTGTATTTTTATGTTTATACTCCTCACGAGTATTTAGTGTATTTCTAAGTCTTAATATGCTAGCACGTATAACACATACTATATACACTTAGCACATAAGTTGGTGATAAAATAATATATATATATTTTTCTCTCAAAAATATACATACTTATATCCATTTTTATTCTTGAAGAAATCCTCATTTCTTATTACCAAAAATTAGGGAAACCTTGGTAATACTTTTAAACACATTTTTAGGGAATAAGTTTCTCAAAAACTTATATTTTTCTAAGTGTCAAAATTTATAAAAATTTTGACAGAGTTTCCCCTAAAAATGGAGGTTTCCCATGTTTTCAAAACATGTGTTTATTTTCTTTTAATTCGTCAACAATCTCCTCATTCAACAATAAACAATATGCAACTAGTTAAAATAGATATATTCGCAGAAATACATGAACTTGTGGTTTTTTTTTCCAAAATAGGTAGTATTCTTCCATTATTTTTAGTGGATCTTTGTATCGATCAACTTTGTTTCTTGAAAGTCTCGCTTTTAAAGAAGTTACATCTTTACAACTTCCGGTCAACATTTACAAAAATAGTTATTTTGTCGAAACTTTGTGTTACACAAGTGTTTACATACTCGTGTGTTTGCTAAAATCATTCTTTTTCATGTAAGACTCGGCTTTAGAAAATATGATTTCTTGGACACTTGGTCCTTTGAAAGTACCGCTTGTAGATCCGTAGATCTACTAGTTTTGAACACCATTTCACAAACAAAATCGCTTTTACACAAGTTCATGATTCGTGTGTGGTAGAGTTTCATCCTTTAACCCTTGTTACTTCCAAAACAACCTTATGTCATGATCCATGATCATGACCAACTCGGGTTAAATGACGATCCGAGCTACCACAACATAGATCGGGTCCAAATAATCACACAAATCAATTACTACATGATTTACACAACATATGAGCTTTTAACCAACATTTTTAGTGTTTTTAGTAGACTTTTATGCTTCATCTTGTAAGATTATGAGTTTTAACCGTTACAAATCATTTTAACCACTTCAAAATAGTTCGAGAAGGTGATTCAAGTAACATACCACTAGCTCGAGGCTAGGGAAGAATCTAAGCGCAATTAGGGTGGATAAAAGCAAAGTAGAGAGGTCCTTCGCCTTCCGTTTGCTCCAAGCCTCCTTATACGTGATCCTTAACGCTTGAAGATGATTGGAATGGCTTGAACTAAACTCGAAATCGGATGTATGCTCAAGGGGGTGTTCGGCCAAAGCCTTGAGAGAGAGAGGAGGGTGTGTTTGAGTTGAGAAATGTGATGAATGATTATGATGTGTAATCTCTAGATTTTATAGACAAATCATATGGTAATTATCCAATGGATCATGTGTCTAGATGATATTGAGCATTAGGATTATAAAAATGATTTAGAGGACAAGGTATGTCCCCTTAGATGGGGACGGTTTCTAAAGGGGGGGGGGGGGGTCTTGGTCCGATTCCAACTAATTAGTTGGGTATTAGTTAGGTTAAGTAAGTTAGTTAAGTGCTTAACCCGGTTACTAGTGTGTAGTATGTTATGACGGGTGTTAGGGTATTCAGGGACCCTAACTGGCTCAGAAAAAGAACAACTATGTTAACGACAATATTTTTATGTTCCGGGTAAGGTCCGGTTGTTCGGTTACATACCGATTCGTTAAAGTGCTAAATTGCACCTTTTAGTGTTTAATAAGTATCTTTTTATAACACTATCGATTCCCAACACTTAGGGAAATATTCTGGATAATAAAACGACATTTCTGCAAAATATTCATATGTCTAAATGCTGAATTATTGCTGAATTATATAAATTCTGCACTTAAAGTGCGTTTCGGGTGCTTTTTAGTGCTTAATTTTGCTTTCGCATTGCATATATATTAAACCCTTGTATGTACTCTTGGGTTTTAATGCATTCTTGTTGTCGGACCTACACCTAGGCTCCAATTTTATTGTCTGACTTCTTTCTGCAGTTCTGTTGACACAGTGTGTCTTACCGGTGAGTTTACTAGTATTTTTGACGCAACGCTCTCGTTTATGCATAAAGCAATATTTTGTAGTATACAACGTGCATGAATTCACTTGTTTAGTAGGAAATCAGATATTGCTGACAATTAAGCACATAATTGCAGTCATTAAGCAATAATTAATGTGTACGGAAATTACCGGATTGGGCCAGTTGTCACAGTCGCCCCCCGTTAAAAGAATTTCGTCCCGAAATTCAGGCTAAACTCACTCTCGCTGGAGTCTTCTTGAAGAGGTGGGGATACTTTTTCTTGAACTGGTCTTCACGTTCCCATGTGTACTCGGGTCCGTGCTTAGAGCTCCAACGTACTTTGACAAGCTTCACACTGCTCCTCCTAGTCTTGTTGACTTTCCAGTCGGTAACCTCAACGGGTTGCTCTGTAAATCGGAGGGCTTCATCAATATGCACTTCATCCATCGGGATGATCACGTTTTCTTGTGTTGGGCTCTTCTTCAGGTTGGATACATGAAACGTATCATGTACTCCATTAAGTTCTTCCGGTAACTCCAACTTGTATGCCACGGTACCAATTTTCTTCAAAATTCTGAATGGTCCGATGTATCGTGGATTCAGCTTTCCACGCTTTCCAAACCGGACTACGCCCTTCCATGGTGAGACTTTTAACAACACTTTGTCTCCCACCTTGAATTCTACCGATTTTCTATTCGGATCAGCGTAGCTCTTTTGTCACTCTCGAGCCGCCTTAATGCGCTCTCGGATTTGCGCAATCTTGTCGGTTGTCTCTTGTACAAGTTCAGGACCAACCATACGTTTATCTCCGGCATCTGCCCAACATAAGGGCGGTCGGCATTTGCGGCCATACAGAGCTTCGAACGGCGCGGCTTTTATGCTCGTATGATAACTGTTATTGTAGGAAAACTCAACTAAAGGTAGATGAGTATCCCAGCTGCCGCCTAGATCCATGACACATGCGCGAAGCATATCTTCTAACGTTTGTATAGTCCGTTCGCTCTGGCCGTCTGTTTGCGGATGGAATGCCGTGCTCAGATCTAACTGAGATCCGAAGGCTTCCTGAAATGATTGCCAGATTCTTGAGACAAAGCGTCCATCTCTGTCTGAAATGATTGAGATTGGCACTCCATGACGTGCCACAATTTCTCTTAAGTATATTTCTGCAAGCTTTCCAGTGCTATCCTTCTCTCGGATTGGTAGGAAATGCGCAGACTTCGTCAATCGATCAACTATTACCCATATCATATCGTGCCCTCTCGGGGTCCTGGGTAATTTCGTTATGAAGTCCATCGAGATTTGTTCCCACTTCCACACGGGAATCTCTGGTTGTTGTTGTAGGCCGGACGGTTTCTGATATTCTGCCTTAACCTTAGCACAGGTTAGGCATTTTCCAACATAGACAGCAACGTCGCTTTTGAGTCTCGGCCACCAATAATATTCCTTCAAGTCTTGATACATCTTGTCCGACCCTGGGTGGATCGAGTATCTTGACTTGTGCGCTTCATCAAGGATGACTTCTCGTAGGCCACCATAGAGCGGAACCCAAATGCGCTTTTTAAAGTATAAGGCTCCCTCTTCATTTGGCGCCATGTATTTAAGCATACCCCGTAGGTATTCAGCTTTACGGTTCTCTCCTTTAAGAGCTTCTTGTTGTGCATCTCGAATGCGTGCAGTGAGGTTCGTTCGAATCGTCATTTCCAATGCTCGAACCCTTAGGGTCTTAACCCTTTCTTTTCGGCTCAACGCGTCCGCTACAACGTTCACCTTTCCAGGATGGTACTTAATCTCACAGTCATAATCGTTCAGCAGCTCAACCCAACGTCGCTGGCGCATATTCAATTCCTTCTGATCAAATATGTGTTGTAAGCTTTTGTGATCTGTGAAGATTGTACATCGAGTACCATATAAATAATGTCGCCAAATCTTCAAGGCGAATACCACTGCACCTAGCTCCAGGTCGTGAGTGGTATAATTTCTCTCGTGAACCTTCAGTTGTTTTGAAGCATAAGCGATGACTTTTTGGCGTTGCATGAGCACGCAACCCAAGCCTTGTCGTGAGGCGTCGCAGTATACCACGAAGTCTTAAGTGCCTTCGGGTAACGATAGTATCGGTGCATCGCAGAGCTTGTTCTTAAGTAGTTGAAAGGCTTCTTCTTGTTTATGACCCCAGTCGTATTTCCTGTCCTTCTGCGTAAGGGTCGTTAGCGGTTGAGCTATTTTTGAGAAATTCTCGATGAATCGTCGGTAATAGCCCGCTAATCCCAAAAATTGGCGAACTTCAGTTGGGGTCTTGGGAGCTTCCCAATTCTTTATTGCTTCAATCTTGGATGGGTCTACATGAATGCCCTTCTCATTCACCACGTGACCAAGAAATTGTACTTCGCGAATCCAGAATTCGCATTTCGAGAACTTTGCATAAAGTTTCTCTTTCTTCAGTAGTTCCAGAATAGTTCTGAGATGTTGCTCATGCTCTTCTTTCATTCGCGAGTAAATCAGGATATCATCGATAAATACAATCACGAATTTATCGAGATATGGTTTGCATACGCGGTTCATTAGGTCCATAAAGACCGCTGGCGCGTTCGTCAATCCAAATGGCATCATAAGAAATTCGTAGTGCCCATAGCGCGTTCTGAATGCAGTCTTTGGCACACTTTCATCTTGGATTCTCAGCTGATGGTATCAAGATCGAAGGTCGATCTTGGAATAGTAGCTTGATCCTTGCAGTTGATCAAACAAGTCATCAATCCTCGGTAGCGGATACCGATTCTTGATTGTGAGCTTGTTCAGTTCCCTGTAATCGATACACATCCGCAGTGATCCATCCTTCTTCTTCACGAATAATACTGGAGCTCCCCAGGGTGAGAAGCTTGGACTTATGAATCCTTTATCCAACAACTCCTGGAGTTGTGTAGATAATTCTTGCATTTCGGATGGTGCAAGTCGATAGGGTTCCTTGGCTACAGGAGCGGCACCTGGAACCAAGTCTATGTGGAATTCGACTTGTCGTTGCGGAGTTAGTCCTGGCAAATCTTCAGGGAACACATCAGGAAATTCCTTCACCACAGGAATGTCTTCGAGTTTTGGCTCCACAGCCTTCTTGTCTATAACGTGTGCTAGGAAAGCGACACATCCTTTCCTCAAGCACTTCTGTGCCTTCATGCAATTGATGATTCGTAGAGGCGCGTTTCGTCTTTCTCCATGCACGATGAGGGTTTCATCATTCGCTAGGGGGATGCGAATGATTTTCTCATGACAAATAACTTCAGCTTTGTTCTTGGACAACCAGTCCATTCCGACCACTACATCGAAGCTACCTAATTGGATAGGTAAGAGGTCGATGCTAAATCTTCGTTCACCAAGTTCTAGCGTGCAGCCTCTAACAACTTCGCTCAATTCAACAAGTTTACCATTGGCTAGTTCTATGGAATAAGGAATTTCTAATCTACTAGATTCTATTCCAAGTATGCGTTTAAATTCCACAGACATGAAGCTATAATCGGCGCCAGTGTCGAATAATATGGATGCAAAGTGATTGTTAATGAGGAACGTACCGTTGACCACATTAGGGTCCTCGCGTGCGTCCCTTGCTCCAATCACAAATGCTCGGGCCTGAGCATTGTTTCTCTCTGGGCAGTCCTTCATGAAATGATCTTTGCTTCCACATCTGAAGCATCCTTGGTTTCGCCCATTCTCGTTGCCAGCACCGTTTCCATTTCCACCATTGTTCCTATCATCAGCCCCATTACGATTTCCATTCCCATTCCTCTTACTCCAGCAGTCTTCAGTGCGGTGACCCAACTTTCCACACTTGTCACACTTTGGGATGCGACAAGCTCCCTCGTGATGGTGTTTACACCGATGGCATTTGGGCAAGGTGCCCCGGTATCCTCTTGCTGGAGCGTCGTTCATAGCTGCAAGAGACTTCGCCCCTTGAGGCGGGTTAGGGTCACGCTTCTTGTTGGAACCTTTGTTGTTACGAGTTGCTTGATTCAAGTTTGCATATTTCCTTTTCTTGTCGCCAGGCGACTCAGCATGCGTCTCGGCATTTTCTGTTGGGTTCAGTGATAGCGTCTTCATTCGAACACAATTTTCAGTAAGGCTGACAGCCAGAGTTACAGCCTCGGTGATTGTTTGTGGTTTGGCTGACGTCACCAGGCCACGAAACTCTGAGGCCAGTCCCCAAATGTAGCGTTCAACACGCTTGAATTCGGGAGTCACCATGTAGGGAAGCACTCTGGACAGATCGTGGAACCTTCGAGTATAACCATTAATGTCAGCACCTTCCATGGTCAAGTGCCAGAACTCCGTCTCCAGCCTTTGGAGTTCAGCACGAGAGCAGTACTTCTCTCTCATTCTTTCCTTCAGTTCATCCCAAGTTAGGCCATAAGCGGCATCATCACCCAAGGTTTGGAATTGCAGGTTCCACCAAGTCAGAGCTTCATCGGCAAATAACCCAGTAGCAAAGGTGACTTGTTGATCCGCGGTACACTTGCTCATGCGGAAGGTAGCTTCAGTCATCTCCGTCCAGCGCACATATGCTACTGCACCTCCTGTGCCATCATAGTTCATCGGCTTGCAGTCGAGGAACTGCTTGAAAGTGCAGCCTGGAATTAACCCAACCAATTCACATGTGAGCAATCGAAGAATTAATGAAACAAGGACCGTTCATAAATTTCTTCATGCTTAGCAAAACGCCTGAGGTTACCTTGAGCTGCGTTTCCTCCAGACGAATCTCCATTCCCATTACGCCTAGCGTTGCTTGGTCCTCCACTGTCTTGAGTACGGTTCGCCTCGTATTGGGCGATAGCAGCGGAGATCCTTTCCTCTAGTAGAGCGTTCAGCTCATCAGTAGTTCTTGGCAGTGGGGGAGGAGGAGGTTGATCGTCATTGCGAGCATTCACAGCTTTCCTGGGTGCCATGTTCTGACAGAACATAACACAACAGGGTTAAGCATTTGTTTGATATCGTCACACTAGACAGTAGTATCATATATATTCACAGGTATATATACCACATAAGTGACATCAAACAATTATTACTCTAGCAGAGTACTTAGTAGGCTTGCACTGAGGGAATCTATACGTGACAAGACTTGCTGTGGTTTCTGTGCACCGAATTCCATAATTATGTATGCATCCATAATTACGTAACTCCTTGCACAGTCCGCACAGTTTGTTTCATCCTCGTATTTTCTTCCTTCAGGTAGGCCATTGCTTTCAGGTAAAGTCACATATACTTGTGACATTCTACTTCTAGTACATGCTAATTATCACACATAATTGCAAGTAATTTCTAGTCAACGACAAGTGCTACTCAAGTGCACTCTAAGTCTCGTAGTGTCTTTTCTAGACTCATGTAGACAGTTTCAGGCAGTGGATGTCGCGGGACGTTTTATGCAATGAAAACTCTTTGAAAATTGTTTTCGTGAAAGGATCCTAGAGATTGTAGACTAGACTCGAGAAGGAATCCTGGTTCACTACAATCGCAGCTCTGATACCAATCTGTCACACCCCTTTCTGCGGCGGAAGCACGAGGTGTGATCATGAAAGGTTCTCATTGCATACGAAGAGTAAACATACTACATGCTCAAGAATATCTTACATTACTGAAAACATATGTCAAGTGTTTACAACACGAGTTAACATATTGTCTTAAAAGTCACAACTTTATTTAAAGATAGACAAAGCGACATCCATGAGCATGAGTAAGACCACGCGCACATCCATCCTAGTTACCTGAAATACATGTGAGTTTTGGAAAAACGTCAACATAAAGTTGGTGTGAATTCATGCAATTTTTGTATTTCACGTTTGTATACTTTGTATGAAAACATAATTTGTATTTTGTATAAATCAAGTCTTTTGTGTACACCACGTACTCATGTATAAATCAAATATTTCTGTATGTATCAAGTGTTAATGGGTTGCAAAGCCATTAACATGTGACACGACATAGGAAGTCACCAAACCATAGGCATTTTTCTGTAGTCGATTTACGACTGAGACACAAAAACACTGCTTGGTAAAAGAGTGGCCAAGAGTGGGGCTGCCCGGAACCCATTAGATCTAACCTTTTGTTCTGCGGTGTAAGTATGTACACGATTAATGGTGCTTATGGTACCCTATTCGTGACACGATTTCTCGTATCATTCTTGTATCCATCATACCATTTGTAAACATTGTAATATTTGTAATATGTATTTCACCCCCGAAGGTATAAAACTGAAAACAGTTAAAAGAAAAGGGGGAGCATGAACTCACAACTTTGCGTTCCTTGCGTCGTAAACTTCACCGGATTTGCTTACTTAACGTCGTAACCTATACGCGTTTTCTTAATGTTAGTCACTAGACTTGCGTCGCACAAGTACAGTCACTCTCTTTTGTATTTGTATTGTTGTGTTAAAAATATTTCATATTTTTAACTACGTATCTTACTTATATTATTTCCTCCAAAATAAATATAAGTCTTTTGTGTTTTGCACTTCGCACCCGAATTACGTATCTTGTATTTTGTATGTGTATTTTTATGTTTATACTCCTCACGAGTATTTAGTGTATTTCTAAGTCTTAATATGCTAGCACGTATAACACATACTATATACACTTAGCACATAAGTTGGTGATAAAATAATATATATATATTTTTCTCTCAAAAATATACATACTTATATCCATTTTTATTCTTGAAGAAATCCTCATTTCTTATTACCAAAAATTAGGGAAACCTTGGTAATACTTTTAAACACATTTTTAGGGAATAAGTTTCTCAAAAACTTATATTTTTCTAAGTGTCAAAATTTATAAAAATTTTGACAGAGTTTCCCCTAAAAATGGAGGTTTCCCATGTTTTCAAAACATGTGTTTATTTTCTTTTAATTCGTCAACAATCTCCTCATTCAACAATAAACAATATGCAACTAGTTAAAATAGATATATTCGCAGAAATACATGAACTTGTGGTTTTTTTTCCAAAATAGGTAGTATTCTTCCATTATTTTTAGTGGATCTTTGTATCGATCAACTTTGTTTCTTGAAAGTCTCGCTTTTAAAGAAGTTACATCTTTACAACTTCCGGTCAACATTTACAAAAATAGTTATTTTGTCGAAACTTTGTGTTACACAAGTGTTTACATACTCGTGTGTTTGCTAAAATCATTCTTTTTCATGTAAGACTCGGCTTTAGAAAATATGATTTCTTGGACACTTGGTCCTTTGAAAGTACCGCTTGTAGATCCGTAGATCTACTAGTTTTGAACACCATTTCACAAACAAAATCGCTTTTACACAAGTTCATGATTCGTGTGTGGTAGAGTTTCATCCTTTAACCCTTGTTACTTCCAAAACAACCTTATGTCATGATCCATGATCATGACCAACTCGGGTTAAATGACGATCCGAGCTACCACAACATAGATCGGGTCCAAATAATCACACAAATCAATTACTACATGATTTACACAACATATGAGCTTTTAACCAACATTTTTAGTGTTTTTAGTAGACTTTTATGCTTCATCTTGTAAGATTATGAGTTTTAACCGTTACAAATCATTTTAACCACTTCAAAATAGTTCGAGAAGGTGATTCAAGTAACATACCACTAGCTCGAGGCTAGGGAAGAATCTAAGCGCAATTAGGGTGGATAAAAGCAAAGTAGAGAGGTCCTTCGCCTTCCGTTTGCTCCAAGCCTCCTTATACGTGATCCTTAACGCTTGAAGATGATTGGAATGGCTTGAACTAAACTCGAAATCGGATGTATGCTCAAGGGGGTGTTCGGCCGAAGCCTTGAGAGAGAGAGGAGGGTGTGTTTGAGTTGAGAAATGTGATGAATGATTATGATGTGTAATCTCTAGATTTTATAGACAAATCATATGGTAATTATCCAATGGATCATGTGTCTAGATGATATTGAGCATTAGGATTATAAAAATGATTTAGAGGACAAGGTATGTCCCCTTAGATGGGGACGGTTTCTAAAGGGGGGGGGGTCTTGGTCCGATTCCAACTAATTAGTTGGGTATTAGTTAGGTTAAGTAAGTTAGTTAAGTGCTTAACCCGGTTACTAGTTTGTAGTATGTTATGACGGGTGTTAGGGTATTCAGGGACCCTAACTGGCTCAGAAAAAGAACAACTATGTTAACGACAATATTTTTATGTTCCGGGTAAGGTCCGGTTGTTCGGTTACATACCGATTCGTTAAAGTGCTAAATTGCACCTTTTAGTGTTTAATAAGTATCTTTTTATAACACTATCGATTCCCAACACTTAGGGAAATATTCTGGATAATAAAACGACATTTCTGCAAAATATTCATATGTCTAAATGCTGAATTATTGCTGAATTATATAAATTATGCACTTAAAGTGCGTTTCGGGTGCTTTTTAGTGCTTAATTTTGCTTTCGCATTGCATATATATTAAACCCTTGTATGTACTCTTGGGTTTTAATGCATTCTTGTTGTCGGACCTACACCTAGGCTCCAATTTTATTGTCTGACGGCTTTCTGCAGTTCTGTTGACACAGTGTGTCTTACCGGTGAGTTTACTAGTATTTTTGACGCAACGCTCTCGTTTATGCATAAAGCAATATTTTGTAGTATACAACGTGCATGAATTCACTTGTTTAGTAGGAAATCAGATATTGCTGACAATTAAGCACATAATTGCAGTCATTAAGCAATAATTAATGTGTACGGAAATTACCGGTTTGGGCCAGTTGTCACAGCTGAGAGTTATGAACACAGGTGAATGGATAAAGGGGTAAAATTTTCATTTAGCATTATTTTAAAACTTAATGGGCACGAGGTTTAGTGACTGGTTCAGATGTATCCTGTTAGTGAACCAAACACACGTAGGTAGTGTTTTGTATGCGGGAATGAGAGGCAGAATGAAATTGACTATTGCAAGGGAATGAAAAAAAAACTGTGTTTAATTAATCAAGATAATGGAATCACTCATTATATAAGGCATTAAACTCCCTCAATTTCATTCTATCTACTCCCTTGTTTTTTTCATTCCATTCCCTCTCTCACCTTACATCACCACCACTACTTCCGGCACCATTCACCGCCACTCGTCACCGCCGCCACCGCCCCCCGTCACCGCTGTTAAGCACCGCCATGGACCACTTCCCCCGGTCACCACCACCGCCACCCTCTACCGTTGACGATCGCCACCACCGCCGTCGCCGCCCACCACTACCATTCGCTACCGACCACGGCCGTAATCCACAGCTAGCGCCACCACCCACTATCGCCGCCTCCACAACCGCCACACGCCACCCATTACGACCACTGACACCACCCACTTCCGCCACTCACCACCAATTTTATTCCTCCGTGTTTTCTTTCCTACTAAACAACACAAAGTAATTATTTATTTCATTCTCACATGATAACCAAACAAGACCATGAAGTGTTAATTATTTATTTCATTCCTTTGTCCATTTCATTACAACCCCTAAGTATTGCTAAAAAGACATGTCTGCACCAAGAAATAGATTAATACATGCATTAGTTGTTTTACTTTTAGCAATCACATTTCTATTCTTTAAAATTTACGTTAATAAGCTAAACCCTCACTAATTTGCATAATCGTTTCCAAACTTTTTCCATGATTTACGTTAATAAGCTAAACCCTCACCAATTTGCACCATATCGTTCTCCTATAAATCTTGAGCAAAATCGTAAACCAACAAACATGATTCCCTTTTCCATGTTTTATAAAATTATGAATTTCTGATTGTCACACCCCCAAAATCCACAAGCGGAGTATTACCGCAGGAGGCGTGACTGCCCAGGATCCAGCCACCAATCATATTGAACAATGTAATTAAATAAATAAAAATCCAACCACACAATATAATTGGTGTCAAACCAAGTTGATCAAATTCAAGTTACCAGCGGAAGCATAAAGTTTAAAACCAACGTATAAGTTTAAATGTTCATAAAGTTTAAGATGACACACAACGGTCCATGTCCCACAACGACTCTTGCTCCCCTGCAAGCTCCAGCTAAACCTCTAACGACCTGCAGGGCATGTAATAATGAGTCAGCAACAAAGTTGAGCGAGTTCACAGTTGGTTGTCCATTTTAAAGTTGTTCCAAAAACCATAAGTTCATTTGAAAATCAGTAGTTAATCAGTTCCTTGTTTCCCAAACCATAAGTAGTGGGGGCTACCCCATGTTATCCACTAGACCCGTTACCATATCGACCATTGACTGAAGTAAGTTGGTGCCCTAACGTCAATGTCTATGATCATTGACTAGTGCCCAGATCCATTAGTCCACGCCCGTCCTCTGCGGCACGGTGTGAGGCTTGTCAAACCTAATAGCGCTATTTAACTAATGACCCGCTCGCCATTGGCCCGGCGATTAAGTCGATATAAAAATGAGGGACTTCATGATAGAGTTTTTGGTCTAGTATCAATGTTATCACCCTTCAATAAACAGGTTGTGGTACGTGTCCCCAAACCAGGAGATCACGTAGTTTCCAATTAAATCCTTAGTACGCGTTATCACCCTTCAATAAAGAGGATGTGGTACGTGTTCCAAACGAGGAGATCACGCAGTTTCCGATTAAATCCTTTACCCATTCCCAACTACCGGGAATCCCATGCCTTATAGAAAGTGTGAACTCACCTTGGTTTGCTCGGTTTGTTAATCTACTTGTTCACAGTTAATCAGTCAAATCCTATAGTATTCATGCATACATAATCAGTTGATATCCACATAGTTCGCATAATAGTCATGATCATAATGTGTATTCAAGCAACAACTATCACATAGCACTTAACAGTTATTCGAGCTCATGCAAACCATGCTTCACATATATAACCACACATAACAGTTACGTGGGTCATCCCTATCAGTTAACTCAATGTTCCTCAGTCTTTATTAACATCATCCACAGGAAGTAACATAGTTATCCATTAGCAGATTTAACTTAGTTCACTGTGCTTGTTTACCTTCTTGACGAAACTCCCCTGTTTCGTCATGATCCCCCCTTTGACAAAACTCCCCTATTTCGTCGTGATTCCCTTGGACGAAACTCTCAGGTTTTGTCGTGGTTCCCTAGTGATGAAACTCTCAGGTTTCGTCGTAGTATGTGTTTCGTCAAGATGTAGGTTTCGTCACATACACAACAGTTACACTAATTCCCTAATAACTAACACCCGTGATTTCAGCAAATAACTTTGGCAGTTTTGAATCAATTTAAACAGTATTGAATTCAGCAATTATGCATATTTACATTACTTTAATCATTCTCAATCAAGAACAGTGATAATCAGATCTTTTAGACTAACGAGTTCTAACACTAACATGCAATACTAAATCATAACAACACTTATTCGACTATTCCATACCATCGATCCCTTTATTTTCACACTATTCGGATTAACATGACAACCATACTACCAATTTCTCATGCATATCTAAAACCTAGTCTCATTCGGGTTTATTAACTCTAATAGTTTATATACATAAACATGACTAATATCGATAAATAGCAATCAACAGTTTGTATATATCACCTAGACAGCCAATACATATAAAAGCAAGCGTTGTCGCACTCACCGGAGATTCGAAGGTTTGACAGTGCCCGAATCGGTGAGAGGGGAAAGCCTTGTGTGAGTGCAAGGTTGTGCAAGGGTGCCGTCAGTATAGAGAGAAGGAGGAGATTCTAGGGTTTCGCTAACTAAGTCTCCGTGCATAAATACGTAGATATATATACGAATCATGATTGGGCCTTGTTTGGGCCATGAGCCCATCTCGGCGAAACTCTCCTCCGACGAAACACTCTTGTTTCGTTGGGTAAGATATACGGCGAAACCCCTAGGTTTCGTCTTGTGAGCGTTGTGGCGAAACACCTAGGTTTCGTAGTCCTAAGATGAGAATGCATGTGTACAATTTATAACTCAAACAGTTACTAAATTTCCACCAATAACCAAACAATAGCACAATAACTCAAACATATAACAAACGTGCACAATTACAAAGCAAACAAGTTATACAGACACAGTTGTGAAACAAATAACGTGTCGAGGAAAGACCTTGAAAACTCGGGTTGTCACATCATCCCCAACTTGAAAGAAATTTCGTCCCGAAATTTAGCACGTAGTTACTGAGGAAGCTAGTTAGGTTGTGTGGTTTCCAGGTTTTTCCTGGGGTGTCACATCATCCCCCCGTTGGTTTGGAATTTCATCATGAAATTCCGTAGTAGCTTCAGCCTCAGTAATGGTTGCACTTTTCTCGAACAACTGGGGATACTTGTGTTTCATTCGGTCTTCTCGTTCCCAGGTAAATTCTGGGCCACGACGGGAGTTCCAACGAACTCGAACAAGAGGTATTCTAGTACGCTTGAGAACCTTAACATCTCGGTCAGTAATCTCTACTGGTTCCTCAACGAATCGCAGCTGATCGTCGATGGTGAGTTCCTTGAGAGGAACTATGAGGGTCTCATCTGACAGACACTTCTTCAGATTTGACACGTGGAATACGTTGTGAACTCCACTGAGTTCTTCGGGTAGGTTCAGTCTATAGGCCACTTTTCCAATTTTCTCAGTGATTTCGAAACGACCGACGTATCGCGGGTTGAGTTTGCCTCATTTACCAAAACAAACTACACCTTTCCAAGGTGAGACTTTAAGTAGTACTCGATCCCCAACCTGGAACTCGAGTGGTTTCCTTCGCTTATCAGCGTAGCTTTTCTGACGGTCACGAGCTGCCGCCATTCGTTGTCGTATCTGAGCAATCTTCTCTGTTGTGTCTACGACGAGTTCTGGGCCAGTGATTTGGCTGTCACTAACTTCTGCCCAGCAAAGAGGTGATCGGCACTTCCGTCCGTACAATGCCTCGAATGGGGCAGCCTGGATACTGGTGTGGTAACTGTTGTTATACGAAAACTCCACTAACGGGGGGTGTCTTTACCTGCCGTTACCAAAGTCGATAACACATGCTCGAAGCATGTCTTCAAGAGTTTGAATGGTGCGTTCAGACTGCCCATCCATCTGAGGATGATACGCCGTGCTCATGTCTAATCGAGAGCCAAAGGATCTGTGCATCGCTTACCACAACTCAGAGGTAAAACATGCGTCTCGATCGGATATGATAGAGGTTCGCACCCCGTGCCTCAAAACTACTTCCTTCAGGTAAACGTATGCTAAAGTAGAGAACTTATCCGTTTCCTTGATAGCCAGGAAATGTGCAGACTTTGTCAGTCGATCCACTATCACCCAAATGGTATCGTTTCCTCGTTGAGATCTAGGTAGGCCAGTAACAAAGTCCATGGAAATTTGCTCCCATTTCCATGTCGGGATCTCTGGTTGTTGAACTTTATGTACTTTGGGCTTGACATTGACTGGTTTCTTCTTTGCCATTTTCTGAGATTCAGCCCTCGATCTTCCCTTTGATCTCATTGGGCAATCTCTAGCAATATGTCCTCTGATCTGGCAGTTATAGCATCTTCTTGTCTCATAACTCCAATTTTGGCTGTTAACAGCAATGTGTCCTCTCACACCACAAGTATAACACACTCTGTTATCGTACCAATCACCATTCTCAGTCCAAACATTCAGATCATAGCACTGTTTGGCTTGGTGATAATCCTTGCTCCTCTTGTATGCTGGATTTGGCTTTTGAACACTGTGGTCAACCCTGCACCACTTATTACCAACAGTTTTTGAGTTTTGATTTTCCAATTTTTGTGGTTTTTTATCTCGATTGGATGATTGAAATGATGAGCTTTTATTTTCTTTTTGAACATTTTTCAGTTTTTATCCTTTTGTTTTTGTTCCACATTCTTCTTTACAGGTTTTTGCGTTGAGCATTCACCTTTTTCAGTATAATGTAGAACAGTTTCTTTAAACATTTCATTTAATTTCAAAAATATTTTTCTTTTTTCAATTTCATTATCAGTTTTCTCATCACAATCTTCAACTTTGACTTTGTCAAAGTTTGTGACACTGTCACTTATTGGAACGGAATTGATCGGTTTTGGACATGGATAATCTGGTGTTGATGATGAAGTCTCAAAACCTTTCAATTTCTCTTCAAGCTCTTTGATTTTAATCCGTGCTTTTTCAGCTTCATTTTCAAGTCGAATGATTTTCTGAAGATGAGAGTTTATTTCAATCTGTTTTTCAAGATTATTTTTAAAAATAGCAGATTTCTCATCTTCTAAATCTTCATTTGACTTTGAAAATCTTTTTCAAATTTTAATTTTTCATTTTCAAATTCTTTTTCCTTTTCTTTCAAAATCTCGTATTTCAATGTCAAACTGTTCAAATCACTTAACAGTTTAACATTTTCAGATTTTAGCTTCTCACAATTTTCCTTCATTCCAAGAATCTGTTTATCCTCAAATTTCTTCTCGTCTTTCAAAACTGAAATTTCTTCAGTCTGTTCCTCTCCCACTTGGACACCTTTATTCCTGCTTCTTTTTAGTATTGATTTTCCATTTTGACTTTTCTTCTTCTCAGCATTTCTCTCCATCTGTTCTTCAAGTTTCTCAATGAATTGACAAATTGTCAATCTAGAGTATTCTCCAGTTCTTTTTAAATCCAAAAGATATGTACCCCACTCTTGTTGAGGTATGGCATTGGCCAATTTTTCAACCCATTCATTTGGACTTTTCTGAATACCCTTCTCAGACATTGAGCGAACAAGATGGCTATACCTCTCAATGATACTCTTTGTATTTTCTCCCGGATAACCTGAAAACGAGTCAAACTCTTTCTTTAATACATTTATTCTATTAAGTGTTTCACTATTCATATTAAAGAAATTTATATCCATGATTCGGAAACTCGTTTTTTAAAAACAGTCCCTTTCAAACGGAAATGTTTAGTTCAAACGGAATACCAAGTTCAAACTAGATCCCCTTTCAAACGGAACCCTTTCAAATGGAAATGTTTAGTTCAAACGGAATACCAAGTTCAAACTAGATCCCCTTTCAAACGGAATCCTTTCAAACGGAATACTTCCTTCAAACTAAACACCTGGTCTCGTTTGAAAACCCTCAAATGAAATTGCCCTTTTTCAAATGGAAATACCAATTTCAAACGTGATCACCTGATTTTTCAAACGAAAACGCGATTTTCAAACGGAATTAACCTGCTGACATCATCATTTTTCGATATGTTTCAAACGGAAATACGTATTTTATCAAGTTTTAGTTCGATTTAAAGTCCAAAACTCTCAAGGATTAGTTAAAACACTGTTATGTATATTATATGTGAAAATCAGCCGTTTTTAACCATGAAAAGTATCAATTTTATGAAAGAAGGTGTAGAAAATCAGAATTTGCTAGCGAAAACGAGCTAAACAGTAAGAACTCTTCCTCCTGAGCTCTGATACCACATGTAGGATCGTGAAACGACCTAACGAGTCGATCAGAAGAGTGCTCAGACAGAATCAGAGGCGGAATTCATTGATTCTGTCTTAGTTTAGCTTGTATTCACTATTAACTGTCTTGTTTATTGATCCTGAAGCAATTTACAGCACGTAGACACTTCAACAGCACCTCGACGTCGAAATCAAGAATGTTACAAATGAAATCGAATCAAGGGTATTTATAGGGGTTGCTATTCCGTTTGAAAGTGGCAAGACATGCTTCAAACGGAATGGCACTCTTCAAACGGAATGGCACTCCTCAAACGGAATTAGCTCAGTCACATCTAAAACCTACCCTATCTCTCGTATAACGCACCTTGATCTAATACTTCTAACGTAAGACTCGATATAAGACGAAGTCGACAGACGTATGCACTAACAACTTGGACGGTCCAGATTGATACTCGTTTATCGAGGAACGATCCTAACGGTCTTGGTTTTCCTATAAATAAAAAACACCCATTTCACTTCAAAACCCACACCTTTGATCTGATATTTCTCTAAGTTGAAGTGCTTTCACTTCATACCTGAGAATAATCGGGTCAAACTTCCGTTCTTGGACCTTTTGTAAGTCCTCTTTCGTTCTTTTATGCGTTTTTAGCACGAAAGTCAAACTCTGTTTGACTTTCCGCAATGACCAGTTTATGGTCAACACGAAGTTCGGTTGAACTTTGCAACGTGAGCGTAATCACGATGGTTATAGTCCCTAGCGACTATACCTACTGATTACCACGTTGTTTAGGTGTAGTGACGAGTCGTAGTTTCGGCCAAAATGCGTATTCTTGCGTATTTTGTAACCAAACTACTTTTAGGTATCAAAACCGTTTGTTTTGATACCAAACCTGTTTTCTAAATTCATTAAACATGTTTTAACATGTTTAGCTCGTCGCTTTATATTTAGTGCTGATGTAGGGTCGTAAGGTAAGCGGTCTAAACAACCGCTTAGACTTTCGAACCCGACCCGTTTGGTCAATCATTAGGATCCGACCAAACACATTAGGTAACCATAGTTGTATAGGGAATAACCTTCCGAGGTTATACCTTATGGTCACTTCGTTTAGTTAGTTGTATGATAGGTAGTTTATATGCCTTAGGAAAATGACCAAAATGCCCTTTTTTACGCATAAATTCATTTTAAGCATATGTAACCTAAATTTTGACATATAAACTGATTAGGTAACATTATTAGACATGTTAAGGCATATAATACTTGTCATAGGACTAGTTAGGCGATCCGAACGCGTTTTACGCGAACGACGCGTTAAAGTGGCGTAAGCTATCTTAACGAGTCGTAATGGGTTGTTAGCACTTAGGATAGGTTTCGTTTTAGTATGTAGACTTCGTTAAACCAAATTATATGAGTTCCAAAACTCATTTGGTTTACGCAACCTCATCCTATCAGATCTTCTGATTTTTTTCCGGTTATTAATGTAGTTACCTATATTAGGTGCCGTTTGATTTCCGTGATCCCTCTAGCTTTCCTTGGTTGTTAGTCAAGACATCTAAGCAACCTCAAGTGAGTACATAGTCCCCTCTTTTACCGTTTTTAAAATGTTTTGGGGTGGAACACATGTGCTTACTTGCTACTTTCGTGTTTTCCATGTTTTCATATCTTATACCTGCTATGTTCATTAGTACACTATTAGTACATGATTTCATTATGTTTTGCTATGTATGTTCACTTAACATGCTAGCGCAATTGTTTTACGTTTTGAACCATTTGTAATCATTGGATGTATGTGAACCATTTGTAATCGTTGGATGTATGTGAACCATTTGTAATCGTTGGATGTATGTGAACCATTTGTAACCATTTGATGTATGTGAACCATTTGTAATCGTTTGATGTATGTGAACCATTTGTAACCGTTTGATTTATGTGAACCATTTGTAACTGTTTGAACCATTGGGTTAGGGAAGTGATTAGGTAACGAGGTGGGTGTAATGTGTTAAAAGCATGGTGGATACGCCGCTGGTACTTCCTATATATAAGTGCTTTTAACACATTATATATCATTGCGTTATCTAGATCACTTGGGTAAACGATTTTAAAACGATATCACTCAATGATGTTTTCTGAATAATATAAACCATACGAATTTTATTAACGAGTTTCTATGAGATGTTTTACAATTTGATTTAATAAAACAAATGTTTTAGAGTTAAGAATCATGGCTATAAGATTTTATAAATTATAACCAACTTGATTTGAGTTGGTTAATTACGTCGCAATACTATACTTTTCAAAATAAGGTTTTTAAATAAGTATTGCAACATGTAAAAGGAGCCATGAATTTGACACTCACATAAAACCTATGTACTCACCGGCATTTTTATGCTGACGTATTTTCACTTGTGTTTCAGGTACCATAGTTGATGATGTTTGATGATGATACTTGTGTGCGCTCACATAGGAATGGACGAGGCCTTAGTTACTTAATAACAATGAAAGTTTATTTGTTCCTGTTTTGTTTCTAATTCCAATGTAATGTAATGTAATGTAATGTAATACATTCAATTCAACAAAACAAAATTGTTTAATCCATGGTTGTGAAACAATGATTCTGTTACAACACTCCCCGACGTTTCCGCCACGTTTTGTTGTTTTACGTGGTCGGGGTGTGACAAAAAAGTTGGTATCAGAGCCAATGGTTATAGTGAATTAGGTTATTAGTAATGCTTTGACCTAGACCATAACCTTCCTAGGACCCTAACACAAGTTATCTTGTGTTTAGTTTTAAAACAATACCGTCACCTATCCTTAGGTGACAACCACAACAAGAATACAAAATTTGAATCCGCTTTGAAAATCAATCATCTGTTCTAGGATGATTTATTGTAAGGTTTTGAACCTTCAAAGTTTTTGAAATCTCGTCAAAGTTTGGGTCTACATAGTGTGAACACGTGCAAACTGGAAGGGTGGGTGCCTGTACCCTGAGCTTTTTGTCTAAGGCTAGAGTGTTCGTACAAATCCGCAGTATCGGATCAGTCACTCTTACCTGGGAACTCTTGGGGTGAGTTTCCACTTATAGGCGAGCATATCTTCGCGATACATTATGAGGACCTATTTACTTGATTCAGCCTTTGTGTGTCATTTGTTTGCTTCGTGGTTCAAACAAATGACCGTCACCCATGATTTTTGGTCGGTAATTGTAACATCTTATTCTTACCCAATGCCATGACACAAAAATCAGGTACCTATTGAAGAGCTGGCAGCTGTCATTACGCAGCAAATGACTACTGCAATCCGGAACATCATTGCTCAATGTAACCAAGCTCTTAACAACAATAATGCCCCCTACAACTTCAAGACGTTCAACTCGGCTAAGCCATCAAAGTTTTCTGGGTCTCAAGGAGCGACTGCACTTCTGCAATGGTTCGAGAGTCTAGAGAGCACCTTCAGGCATGTTCAATGCCCAAATGAGCGAAAGGTAGAATTCGCATCTAGTGTCTTTGAGAAACGAGCTTTGACATGGTGGAATGGTGTGATGAGAGATAGGGGTGCCGATGTGGCACTGGCTCAAACGTGGGAAGAGCTTCAAGCTCTGATGATGAAGGAATTCTATCCTCGTCACGAGATCAGGGCCTTGGAAAGGGAATTCGATGATCTTAAGCAAGATAGCGGTGAGCATCGAGCCTACACGGATCGTTATGAGGAGTTAAGTCTGCTATGCCCGAATATGGTTATGCCTTTGGATAAGGCAATCGAAAAGTACATTGATGGCCTCCCTGACCCAGTACAAGACATTGTGACTGGTAGTAACCCCGCTACAGTTAGGCAGGCCATTGAGCTATCTGCTACCTTGACTGAATCTCAAATCAGGAAAGGTAAACTTTTCCAAAAAGGTGATGAGAAACCAATCGAGGAATCGAAACCCAAAGATGAATAGACAGGATCCTCCAAGAAGTCAAAGAAGCGAAAAGCTTCCCAGAACTTCATCGTGGTTGCTCACAATGATCAAGCTGCCCCCAACCAACCAGCTCAACCCCCTGCTAGGAAGCCATATAATGGAACTGTACCCTTGTGCAACCAATGTAACCTTCATCATCATGCTAGTGTGAAGTGCCGCAAATGCCAAATTTGTGGACTTATAGGTCATACAGCAAGAGTTTGCCGAGCTGCAGTTGCACCAAATCAAGCTGACAACAGTCCTGCTCAAGCTCGTTTTCCACCAGGTTCTTGCTACAACTGTGGCGAGATGGGTCATTTCCGAAGAAATTGCCCAAAGCTTGCTAATGCAAATCCAGCACAGGGATGAGCATCTGACCGACTAGAAGACAACACCATTTAGAAATAATCACGTCTTATGTATTATTTTCTTTTGTTGTCAAGGTCCATGAAACAGTTGTTATCGTTTTTTTATAAATAAATCTTTTATTTACATTCCAATGTATTTATGTGGTTGCATGTATAAACAACATATCCCCTACAATACCGACAATCAAGGAACCGTATTCCTTGAAGAGCAGACTACCCCCAAAATTCTTACATTTTATTATCTCTTGCATTTTCCACGAAAATCCTAAGTACCTGTTTCTTCCAAGGAAACAAAGTACAAGGCGCAAGTTACAACTCTGGACGAATACCCAAAGTGCCACTATAAATCCTTAAATAGGGTAGCTAAGGGTATTTCCGTAAATCCTAAATTGTTGTGTACCTTAATTCGAATATTATGTTTCTTTGAAAACAAAATCGGATTTTGGAAGATCATCCTATCTTCATAGATAGATTCTTGAAAATGATTAAAGTGCCAAATGAAATCCACGGATTGGATTCCTGGTGTGCTTTAAGTATCCGCGTCCAAAGATAACAAATTAAAGGTCAAATTAAACAATTATGTGATTATATGCTTATGTGTTCCCTTTTATGTTTTTGAATGATCCAAATTTTTGTTATCCAAATCCTCGTAGAATCTTCCATATCTTCGTTTAAGGGATTCATAGTAGGATATCCAGAGGTACTACCTTAAATCCTTAATGGGCTTCTACGTAATAGTAAAGACCCTTGGATTATAATGTACTATTCCATAGTTAGACCCTTTGAGTGGTCTAGTTAAACAGATTGATCCAAAAATCTGGTTAGAAATATCATGTGATGATATAGCTGAAAAGACTCCTTGGTGGTCTAATTAAAGAGATCATTTGTCGATCTAATTAAAAGGACCCTATGATAGTCTAGTCACACTCATCACAGGTTTGATTTTCTTCCCCTTCACATTACAAAACAAACTGTGCAGACTGTGCAAGGAATTACGTAATTATGGATGCATACATAATTATGGAATTCAGTGCACAGAAACCACAGCAAGTTTTGTCATGTGTCTAGAGTTGACCCATTTCATTTCCGTTTCTAAAGAATACCCATCGAGGAAAATGACTCATTCCGTTCATTTTCGTTTCTGAAGAATATCCATCGAGGGAAATGAATATCCCTGATTTTTCTTTTTCCTTCATTTCCGTTTATGAAGAATACCAATTGAGGAAAATGACTCATTCCGTGCATTTTTGTTTCTGAAGAATATCCATTGAGGGGAAATGAATATCCTTGATTCTTCCTTCATTTCCATTTCTGAAGAATACCCATTGAGGAAAATGACTCATTCCTTGCATTTTCGTTTCTAAAGAATATCCATCGAGGGAAATGAATATCCTTGATTCTTCCTTCAGTTCCATTTCTGAAGAATACACATTGAGGAAAATGACTCATTCCGTACATTTTTCTGAATAATATCCATTGAGGGAAATGAATATCCTTGATTCTTCCTTCATTTCCATTCTGAAGAATACCCATTGAGGAAAATGACTCATTCCGTGCATTTTCGTTTCTGAAGAATATCCACCGAGGGAAATGAATATCCTTGATTCTTCCTTCATTTCCATTTCTGAAGAATACCCATTGAGGAAAATGACTCATTCCGTGCATTTTCGTTTCTGAAGAATATCCACCAAGGGAAATGAATATCCTTGATTCTTCCTTCATTTCCATTTCTGAAGAATACCCATTGAGGAAAATGACTCATTCCGTTCATTTTCATTTCTGAAAAATGTCCATTGAGAGAAATAACAGGATTATGCCTTGCATATCTTTGATGGGTTTTTCTACGCATATAGATAAAAAACCCTAGATTCCATGCAAGACAATTATTTAACACAGCGTCACAGACAGACTCCTACGAATAAATTTCGGGATGAAATTTCCTAAAGTAGGGGAGACTGTGACACCTGTGCCTCTGCAACCATCAAACAGATACCAAATTTATGAAATATTGTGTTTCATACTTGGGATTTGTAAAAATATGTGTATCGTTTGCACATATAAATTCATGTTCGATTTCAAGCTTTAAATCGCTTTCTGAAAGGTTATACGCGCACTGATGCGTAAATATAACCAGTTTAATGCAACGAACACTCCGGAATAGTGAAATAGGCTTAACATACCTTAAATAACCTTTACATAACTTAGTAATAAGTTTTGGAAGGTTTGGTGTGACGAAATCAAGTTTATTAGCTTACAGGGACTAATTTCGACAAACTGTGAAAGTATACCGATTTGTACTATAACAAACATTCTAGAACTTGATCATAAGTTAAATATGCCCTAAATATCCTTTACATAGCTTAGAAATAGGCTTTGAGATGTTTTGTGCGCAAAACTAAACTTTCTTGATCAATAGGGACTAAAAGCGTCAAAAAGTACATAAGTTTGCATTTTCGCGCATATCTTACGTTCTGAATACATCTGGACGTCCAAAAATTTATGTAATCATTAAAATATTTTATTTTAGTGATTGGCATGATAAAATTCCATTCCTCGCGTAATTTGGATCGTTTTTCGTGTCCGTTCGTGTTTCGTCGTAATTAACCGAACAACGCAACCGTACGGCTAAACGAACCAACATCCGATATATTTTTGAGCACATTTCATGTTCCCTATACTTAAACTTCATTATTGAGCCTTGAAAATGGGTTAACGGGGTTTAAACGCATCAAAATAGGCCTTAAACATGTGCACGGACCAAAACTGTAAATATTTGAAAATTTCTGGAACTGGTATCTGGTGGCGCTGCGCCACCACCGCATGCCCTTGCCGTGGCGCGACGCCACGGCCCTATCTGGGCAGAAACTCCATTTTTGCACTTGCAGGTCCATTTTCAGCATTTCTCTTGAAGTTTAGGGGCTATTTTGTAACATTTTCAATACCATTTGATGGTTTTGAGGCACCCCTAGTATTCCAAAACCGTGTTCCCACTTGGACGGTCCAGATTGATACTCGTTTATTGAGGAACAATCCTAACGGTCTTGGTTTTCCTATAAATAGCAACACCCATTTCACTTCAAAACCCACACCTTTGATCTGATATTTCTCTAAGTTGAAGTGCTTTCACTTCATACCTGAGAATAATCGGGTCAAACTTTCGTTCTCTTTCGTTCTTTTATGCGTTTTTAGCATGAAAGTCAAACTATGTTTGACTTTCCGCATTGACCAGTTTATGGTCAACACGAAGTTCGGTTGAACTTTGCAACGTGAGCGTAATCACGATGGTTATAGTCCCTAGCGACTATACCTACTGATTACCACGTTGTTTAGGTGTAGTGACGAGTCGTAGTTTCGGCCAAAATGCGTATTCTTGCGTATTTTGTAACCAAACTACTTTTAGGTATCAAAACCGTTTGTTTTTATACCAAACCTGTTTTCTAAATTCATTAAACATGTTTTAACATGTTTAGCTCGTCGCTTTAGATTTAGTGCTTATGTAGGGTCGTAAGGTAAGCGGTCTAAACAACCGCTTAGACTTTCGAACCCGACCCGTTTGGTCGATCATTAGGATCCGACCAAACACATTAGGTGACCATAGTTGTATAGGGAATAACCTTCCGAGGTTATACCTTATGGTCACTTCGTTTAGGTAGTTGTATGATAGTTAGTTTATATGCCTTAGGAAAATGACCAAAATGCCCTTTTTTACGCATAAATTCATTTTAAGCATATGTAACCTAAATTTTGACATATAAACTGATTAGGTAACATTATTAGACATGTTAAGGCATATAATACTTGTCATAGGACTAGTTAGGCGATCCGAACGTGTTTTACGCGAACGACGCGTTAAAGTGGCGTAAGCTATCTTAACGAGTCGTAATGGGTTGTTAGCACTTAGGATAGGTTTCGTTTTAGTATGTAGACTTCGTTAAACCATATTATATGAGTTCCAAAACTCATTTGGTTTACGCAACCTCATCCTATCAGATCTTCTGATTTTTTTCCGGTTATTAATGTAGTTACCTATATTAGGTGCCGTTTGATTTCCGTGATCCCTCTAGCTTTCCTTGGTTGTTAGTCAAGACATCTAAGCAACCTCAAGTGAGTACATAGTCCCCTCTTTTACCGTTTTTAAAATGTTTTGGGGTGGAACACATGTGCTTACTTGCTACTTTCGTGTTTTCCATGTTTTCATATCTTATACCTGCTATGTTCATTAGTACACTATTAGTACATGATTTCATTATATTTTTGCTATGTATGTTCACTTAACATGCTAGCGTAATTGTTTTACGTTTTGAACCATTTGTAATCATTGGATGTATGTGAACCATTTGTAATCGTTGAATGTATGTGAACCATTTGTAATCGTTGGATGTATGTGAACCATTTGTAACCATTTGATGTATGTGAACCATTTGTAATCGTTTGATGTATGTGAACCATTTGTAACCGTTTGATTTATGTGAGCCATTTGTAACTGTTTGAACCATTGGGTTAGGGAAGTGATTAGGTAACGGGGCGGGTGTAATGTGTTAAAAGCATGGTGGATACGCCGCTGGTACTTCCTATATATAAGTGCTTTTAACACATTATATATCGTTGCGTTATCTAGATCACTTGGGTAAACGATTTTGAAATGATATCACTTAATGATGTTTTCTGAATAATATAAACCATACGAGTTTTATTAACGAGTTTCTATGAGATGTTTTACAATTTGATTTAATAAAACAAATGTTTTGGAGTTAAGAATCATGGCTATGAGATTTTATAAATTATAACCAACTTGATTTGAGTTGGTTAATTACGTCGCAATACTATACTTTTCAAAATAAGGTTTTTAAATAAGTATTGCAACATGCAAAACGAGCCATGAATCTGACACTCACATATAACCTATGTATTCGCCGGCATTTTTATGCTGACGTATTTTCACATGTGTTTCAGGTACCATAGTTGATGATGTTTGATGATGATACTTGTGTACGCTCACATAGGAATGGACGAGGCCTTAGTGACTTAATAACAATGAAAGTTTATTTGTTCCTGTTTTGTTTCTATTTCCAATGTAATGTAATACATTCAATTAAATAAAACGAAACTGTTTAATCCATGGTTGTGAAACAATGATTCTGTTACAACACTCCCCGACGTTTCCGCCATGTTTTGTTGTTTTACGTGGTCGGGGTGTGACACATAGTTTCCTAGATCCCGAAAGATCCAGGTGAGATCTAAGATACATCACCTCGTAGAAGGTTAGGAGCTTTCCCGACATTATACTATTGCAAATAATTTATATTTAATATTTTGCTTAAACTTTCTTATTACAAAACAATTCTCCAAAAATCATATAATTTTTTTGTGAAAATTCTACGACCTGAATATATTTTGTAATAATCAGTATATTTTATAATTTAAGAAACCAATTAGAGGACACTTGTCATTATTCTAGACCATCTACTATTACTTAATTATAGATCATTATTTTTTAATTTAAATTATTAAATTTAATATTTGTTTCAAACATTTAAGAAATTACGGATAAAGTTCCATAAATTATCTTATTATTTATTTATATTAATTACTAGGTTATTATTCATGACCATGCACTCTTACTTAATTGTAGATAATTATTATTTAATTTAAATTATTAAATTTAATATTTGTTTCAAAAATTTAAGAAATTACGAATAAAGTTCCATAGATTATCTTATTATTTATTTATATTAATTAGTAGGTTAGAAATTATATCTTAATAATTGAAACAAATATCAAGCATTTTCATAACAAGGGTGGAGGGAACGATTTTCTTATTTATATTAATTACTAGGTTAGAAATTATATATTAATAATTGAAACAAATATCGAGCATTTTTAGAACGAGGGTGGAGGGAACGATTTTCTTGCTTAGCAAATAATTTATTTATTTAAAATACAAGAAGAATAATAACTACATTTATCATACTAATAAATTCATCCAAAAAACAACCATCCTTTTAAGATACAACTCAAGTGCATATATTTAAATTTTAAAGTTATATAACTTAATAAATACCGATAATTTATACTTATCTAATTAATTTAAATATTATTTTGTAGCTATAAGTTTCTCTAATTGGCTAATTGCTATATGCCTAATCTAAACATTTCAACAATATTTTTAGAACTAATAAATTAAGACCACTGTTATTTAAATAAAACTTGGGTTTACGTCGTGAGAAAGTCGATGCTACGGGTTCTCTTCTAAATGATGGTTCAAATGGTTTCATATTTATAAACTTAACAAACACCACAAGTTTTGATCATACATAAAACAAATTTTTGTTTGGATATCAGAAAAGTGTCATAAAACATCGTTTTATAATTATTAAATCTTCGTTATTATTATTTGATATTTTATTTACTTAACCCGTGTAATACACGGGGTTATAACCTAGTAATCAATATATTTTATAATTTATGAAAGTATTTAGAAAGGATGTGTTGCAAATGTTGGAAATAGAGTGGAAGAAAATAAAAGTAAGATAAATAAGTAAAACTTTAACTTCTTCCTAACCTTTACTCAGAATCACATTTTCATACTTAAATATTTGAATAACTATCAAACTCATTACTTGGGCAAAAAAAATGTACTTATAAATTATTACAAGCCACATGCTCTTATTTTGAAAAGTTTTGAAAAGTATAAAGAAAACAATCATTCATGTATATGTGAACTATGATTTGAAAACAATTTTAGATTATGAACTATAAAAATGCATCGACTAATTTTTTTATTAGTCTTTTGACTTTTCTTCCCATAAAATATTTAGAGATAAAAAAAGAGTTAATTACATAGTTAGTCCATGTGGTTTGCACAAACTAACATACTTAGATACTAATAGTTTAAAATCACCTTCTAGGGTATTAACTTTTCATTTTGTAACGTTTGGAGGTATTAACGTTATTTGTTTTTAAACTATTAGTACCTAAGTATGTTATTTTGTGCAAACCACAGGGACGAACTATGTTAATACCCTAGAAGCTAATACCTCCAAACGTTACAAAATGAAAAGTTAATACCCTAGAAGGTGATTTTAAACTATTAGTACCTATTACCTAAGTATGTTATTTTGAGCAAACCACAACGACTAACTATGTAATTAACTCAAAAAATAATTAAACTAATGATTTTTTAAGAGTAACAGATAGTTAAGAAAATGACATAATGTACTTGCTTTGTGACACCACGCGAAAACGTTTAAAACTACACTAGCTTATTTAGTGGCTGGGCGCTAAATTTCGGGACGAAATTTCTTTCAGCTTGGGGATAATGTGACAATTCGGGTTTTCCCTTCACATTCCATTCTACGTTGTAATCATAAGGATTTAATGAACGAGATTTATTTTATAATTGTTTGATTGAATATATGTGTATAGACGTATAAATGATTGTGAGTTGTAAATATAATATGAAATTGTTTACCCCTGGCCGCACACACCCATTAAATACCGCACACCCCTGTGGGCCTAAATCAGCTATGCCCAAACCCTAATGGACCGCACCCCCCTTTAATCTTGGACCGCACACTACCAGCGCATAATTGTGTGGTATCTTTTATGGTGTATAAAAGCCCATCAACTGCCGAAACCCTAGTACCCTTTTCCCCAAAAATCTTTGACGGCAACAAACCTGCTAGAAATATTCTCCCTTTTTCAGCAAACATTTATCCTACTTTTTAGGAAACCCAAGCAATCATCCTTTTCCCAAACCCAAGCAATCATCCTTTTCCCATTTGAAGATTTTAACTGGCGGCGCAACTTTTTTCCTTTAAAGTTTCATTTTCCTATTTGAAGATCCTTTCTATATTGGCACACTTCCCCCGTTTCACCGATAACCAGATACATGTAAGAATACACGGATTACTTGCATGCCAACCTAACTGATATCGGTAACCATAATATGACGTGGTTGACCAACTTAGAACAAGTAAATAACCTGCCGAGCAAAACAAAGGTGAGTTCACACAGTTTACTAAAAGCATATATTCCCGGTGGTTGGGAATGGAATGGATAACACTTTCCCTGGATTGGGATTGCCTAGTATTCCTGGTTTGGAATATTGTTAAACGCTATTTATATTTCATGACTTAGCGTACTAAACGAAACTCTATCACGAAAGTCCCCACTTACTATACTGATTAATCACCTGGCCTGGCGAACGGGATATTAATTGATAGCACTATTTAAGTTTCACTAACCTCACACCGTGCCTTTTGAGGACGGGCATGAACTTATAGGCATTGGCAACCGCATAGTTTAGTAGCTTACAGATGGCGTAGCTCCCCATGGCATGATATAAATTAGTAATTTAACAACATAAGTTTTTGGAAATAAAACTAGATAAACCATGAACTCGCCAACTTTATGTTGACACCCTACTGCATGCTTTGTAGGTACTCAATAACAACTCAGGAGCTTGTAGTGGGGAGTGTAGTGGTCGCGTTGACCCTTGATGGGGTTTTCTTAATAATATTCATGGACTTTTAAACTAATATTTGAAATGTTAAACTTATGCTTCCGCTGTTAACCTTAAACATTGTTTTTAGACTTTGAACTTTAGACTTAAGTCACTAATCGTATTGGTAGTGGTGTGTTTACTTTATTATATTTATCGTTCAATATGATTGGTGGCATGATCCTAGTCAGTCACACGCTTCGCGGTAGTACTACGTGTAGGATCGTTTTCACGACCGAAACGAGTATTTCAGAAGAGTTCTTTTCAATACGAGTGGCGGAAACAAACGTATTGAAGCCGTTTCAGCTGGAATGCATAGAAAATCACTATAAACTGTCTCTATATTGATATCAGATCGTATTACAGGCCTGGAGACACTTCGGCAGCACTTCTTTGCCGGAATCAAAAAGTTACAAATGAAATGGCACGCCATGTATTTATAGGCATGGTGGTTTCGTACGAAATAGCTGAACCTATTTCGTGCGAAATAGCCTTCAATACATGTTTCTCGTTTTCTGTGCCCTGATCTATCTAATACAATACAAGACTCGATACAAGACGAAGTCGACAGACGTATGCACCAACAGACTCCCCCTCGGATGTTGACGAAGTCTTCGATGTCGAGTCTTCGGTTGTCAAACCTTCAGTCTTTATCAGTCTTCTCGCTCTCTCCAAAGATTCTCCATTGTAAGTATCTTCAATCAATCTCTTTCTCTTTCTTCTAGAATCTCAACCTGACTCTATATTCTCTTGATTCCTTAATTTCATCAAGCAGCTTGCATCTTCAGACTCCCTCTTGATGTCATCAGACTCCCCCTTTCACTAAGCTGGGATCGCAGTCTGGAATAGATCTTGTTCCAAGATCGTGACCTGGCTCATCCTATGCAAATTTCACATGTTCAGGACCGTTTCCTGACTCTCCATAATCACAAAATCTGGAACCTAGCTTTCTCATATCTATCATGAGTCGAAACTTTACTGCTTCTGCCTGCACAATCTCTACCTAAAACATAAGTTTCACATATTTTAAATTTTCACAATTTTAAACTCTGCTTATCACTTTCAAACTCAAACAATCTCATGCAAATATCATCCAAAATGATTTATCATTTGTATTCTCACATGATCACTTGAAAATATATCTTTTTCTCAAGCACACTCTCCCAAACCTGTTGTTCATCATGCTTAGCACTCGAATTTTTGAAAATTAGCTCTTCAACATCAGTTGTCGAAAATCTTTTTATATTTTTCAAAATTTTATGCTAAAACACACTAAAATCTTTTTGGATTTTTGAATTTAATGGAAAGCAGTAAAGAAATATATACAAACAATATTTTTTCCGAGTTTGTGTAAGAGAATCATATCAGATTCTGAGACAAATCACCAACACCGTTAAGCTTTATACATTTTCAGTTTTAAACGATTCACTTAGATTGTCAGTATACTGATCCACTTAAATTTTCAAACAAATTTCAACTGTTTCGAGATACGAGATTAATGTTTTAAGCACTTAAACTTATTCGCTCGTCCCACCTTAGAATATACTCCCGTATCCAGATCCCAATATTCAGTCTTACAGGTGAGTATACCTAGATGATATCTGTAAAGGGTTAAATGCGAGGGCCATGAGAGCTCAGGCTATTGCTTCCGCAAAATTAGAGAGATGATGGCTTCGACTTTAGGTGTGTTCCCTTTAGAGAATATTTTCTTCAACAGCACATGATTAGCATTTTGCAATGTTTCATCATTTTTTATGCTGATGGGGGTGCTATATTTCAAGCAAGCGAAAAGTATTATACGGGGACTAGGCCATTGCTTTCGCAAAATCAGAAGTCCCGGGATAATACCACAGATATCACTAAGCATAAAGACCTAGTATCTTAGAAAGAGGGATCTTTCAAACAAGATTTCGGGGGTTACCCATATATCCGAGAGCTGTTCCCCACGAGAGAAGTAAGTTTGAAATTTAGGTTTATATCTCGAATACAATCTACTAAGCGTGCAAAAACCTACTGGCACATCATCAGTGAGACCGTTTATCACTTTTGAACTTACCAATTCTTTAGCATGCTGTGATCGTCCACTGATGTACTATCATTTCCTCTTTTTCACAACAAAACTCATTTTTGATTTTATCATGTTTTTTTTTTTCAAATTTTCAATGTTTTTGGATTTTCTGAAATTTCTTACTCCCCCTAAAATTCAAAACCATTAAAAGAAAATTTTGAAAACAAACTATACAAGAAAAATGACAAACTGATATCGAATTACTTCAATTCGCCATCCACTTGGCATAAACAATCAGAACTCCCCCTGACAACAAACTATTTTCCCATTATGATTTCAAAGCACTCAAGTTTATTTTAATCAAATGGTTTTTTCGGAAAATTGTTGATTTCATAAACCATTGGTAGGTTAGGAGATAAACTCATCACTTTGTTTTTCCAAAATACCACTTGTAGAAAATCAAGTACAACTTAATGTCCTTGATTAACCATTTCTAGGAATAACCACTTATATACATTTCACAACACATTTTATCAAGAATGATTCCGATTCATGCTCCACGCTTACCAACCTGGGAGCTCCGGCAAGTCAGGATTTTAAGTAAAAAACATAGACACCCAAGCCTGACCAGCTTTGGGTGTAACCTCATCAACAACTTCACTCGGGGTGTAAGTTGCCTTCTTTGATTCATAAAATTCTTTAACCCCCTTTACTTTCCCATCAATCATTTTACCAAAAATATTTTGCACTATGGGGTTAAAAGCCTTTTCAACATCAAATTCTTTCTTTTCAGGAAAGAATTGATTTGAAATTTCAACTTTTCCAACTTTTGTTTTAAAATTTTCAGCCTGCAATGATGGAAAATTTGCATCATCCATTGGCGGCACTGACTTAGCAACTTTTGACTCAACCTGTGGCTCCTCTGACTTTGTGGAATCAGATTCACTTCCAGAACTATAATCTGATTTCTTAACAATCCACTTGCGATTGTCAAGATCAACTTTTCTTTTGTAAACCATTTTTGAACATTCTCCAAACTCAAATGTTGAGTTTTCAAAGATTTTAAATCTATTGGTTGGTGGTTTACTATTCTCAAAAACCTTTTCTTTCAGCTTATTAGAGACTTCCTGTTTTGTTTGAATTGCTTTAGGACAATTCCTGGCAATATGACCAATTGTTTTACATTGAAAACAGGTTCTCGTCTCCGTCTTCTGAACAATTTTCTTCTTCATTTCCTCTTGCTTCTTAGCAAGAAATTCTTTGTTTGATTGATTCCTGAACAACTGCTCTTTTTCTTCTTCGGATGATGTTCCCGAAACAAAAACAGTTTTTGGTTTATAAATTTTCTCATTTTTATGATTTTTTGGTGGAATAAAACCTAGACCTTTCTTTTTGAAATTACCGTTATGGTTTGGTTTCTTTCGATAACCTGAACCATAACTGTAACCCTTTTTCTTGTTTAAACGTTTTTGAACTCTTGAGGTGTAAGGATTAGGTTTTTCAGAAAGATTTTCATATTTTATTTTAGAAATATTAATTTCTATTAGTTTGAAAACTTTTTTTATCATTTCTGGTTTAACACCTCTTATTGGAAATTCTTTATTAGAATATAATTTGTCTGAATCATTCAAAGTATACGCCACTTTGATCGGTTCGTCATTCAAATTAGATTTTGATAATAAAAATTCTTTATTGTAAACTCTTTTGCCCTGTTTCTCTTCTGAACTTGACGTGTCGGACTTTGACTCTGATTTTGACTCTGACTTTGACTTCGATTTTGACTCCTCGATTTCATCTTTACCTAACACCCGATCGACCACTTTCTTTATTAACTCAGACTCATGATCAGTGTCGGACGATGTGAAAGTGACATCAATATTTTCTGGCAAATTTTCTTACAACTCAGATTCCCACTGTTGGTTGCCTTTTTGACTCTTTCTGAATTTGGATTTCGTGGAGAATATCCATTTTCAAGCGGGGGTGGACATTTGTTGTAACCAACACTTGGTTTCTTACCAGAAATCATCTCTTCAGTAACTTCTTTTGTTTCAGAATCCTTTTCTTCAGATTTTTCTTCTGGCTTCTTTTCTTCAGATGTCTTTTCTTGAAATGTCTTCATGCTTTCCACTATAGGGTAAATCCTATCAACTACAAAAGTAGAACATGAGTAACTTTTTAATAACCTATTCACTCTCTCGGTTTCTATTATCTGAGTTTCCAACTTTTGTTCAAGTTGAGCACAAATCTCAGTGTAATAATTGACACTATCTAGTTTTCTCATGTATGCTCCTTTAAGCGTCTTCATTGCTGTAGCTTGTTCACTGCTTGACTCATTGTATTGATTCATTGCTTTGTTTAAGACATCATATGATTCTTTCATCCTGTTAATGTTGTGAATCAATTCACTATTTTGCTTCTTCATAGTCTAACAGTTTTCACAATTTTCAGTCACTTTTTCTGCAACAGCTTCCTTTTTAACTTCAAACACTGGAATTTCTTTGTCTTGCTTCTTTTCCTCACAAACTTCGTCTTCAGCATTTTCATCTTTCTTGGCTTTATTTAAATGCTTCCTTATTCTTTCTGCCCAATAATCATCAACAAGATAACCATCACTATTACCATTTACAATTTAAGCAACAAACGCTTTACGACCAGACATTTTGTTAGGATCATAATCATCCCAACTAAAATCTTTCCAACAAAAACCCTCTGGAAGCCTTTCATCATCTTGATCTATCATTTTGTTCATCAAACCTGCTTTACTCTCTGCTGAAATATATTTATCCCAACTGTCTTCTTTTGATGAACTTCCATTATCTTGATTAACAAGACAAGCTTTCTTTGAATCTTCAATCACCTTTCTAGCATGTGCAGTTTGTTGTTGTTCTTGTTGATACGGCTGTTGAGCGACTTGATGATAAATTGCCTTTCGATAGTAGTCATTGTTTCCGAAAGGATTTTGTGCTCCACTTGCTTTGCGGTTTGTGCACTCTCTCTTGAAATGCCCTTTTTCCCTGCAACGAAAACAAGTAACTTTAGATTTATCAAATCCTAAAGTAGAAACATTTGCATCACGGAAATCATCTCTTCCCGTTATTTCTTTAAACTTTTCAGCTCTTCTCAACACGCTTGCTAAACACCACTTTATATCCATCAACTCCATTTCCTCAGCATCAACCTGATCGTAATCCTCTTTTGTCAACATTGGATTTCTGATCCTCCCTGCTACCAAACTACCATATGACTCTAACACAGTCACCAACAGAGACATATGACTTTTAGCAACTTCTTCCGAGTAATTTTGATCATTTTCAAGGTTTAAAGCAATGTTGCACTGAAGCACTTTCCCACTCTTGGTTGATGAAAATTTTGGATCAAACGATGGATATGAAGAGAAACCCATTTTGCTACTTGATATTTGAGATGAACTTTCTGAAGAACTCTTTGCATTGAAAGCAGTTTCAATCTTTGGTGAAATATTGGTTTTATCATTAATACCACCTTTGTAATACAAACCAATGTCTTGTTCTCCATCATAATTCTTCATTCTCTCTATTTTTCGTTGTTCCATCTCTTGAGCTTCAAGCTGTTTAATAAACTCACTCAGCGTCATTTTGTCAAAATCCGGTTTATTTTTTAGCATCATAAGATATGTGCCCCAAACATAATGTGGCAACGCATCAGCCAACTTTTCAATCAATTCATCTCTATCTTTATTGATGCTCAATCTGCTCATATTCTTCAGTAAATTGCAATATCTTTCAATGATCTGCTTGGTGCTTTCATTTCTTAAACCACAGAATAAATCAAATTCCTTCTTCAAAAGTGACCTTTGGTTCTTGATCATCTCATCACTTCCAAGAAACTTTGATTCTAATTCTTTCCATATCGAACATGCACTTCCATTATGTTGAAGTAAAATCAAGATGTCTTCTTTAATAACTTGCTGCAAAAGACTAACCATCATTTTTTCATCTTTATATTTCTTTTTCTCTTCAACACTCATATCTCTAATTTCAATTTTTACTCTATTGTCATTGACTGGTCTAACATATTGATATTCAGTATGTTCCCATGCATCTAAGTGATATGCTTGAACCCAGTTCCCAAAACGTTCGGCCCATCCACTGTACTCCTCGATACTCATGAGCTTAGGTGTTTTTTATGTTGTCCCTGTTTCATTTTCAAGCAACGTACTCTGAGTAACAGTCATTGGACTAGCAAAGGCATTATAAAACTCGTTATCCATGATTCGGTTCTTATCAATTCACAATCACAGCTTGTTCAAACGAAATCAACTTTCAAACGAAATACCCCCTTTCTCGTGAAAACAACTTTCACACGAAATGAAGTTCACACGGAGTGAACCTGATGCGAAATAGACCTTTGGTGCGGAATAACCTTTTCAAGCGAAATAACTGTTTCGTGCGTAATCAAATGCTGATTTCATACGAAATGATGAACTAATGAATTGCTTCACACGAAATAGTGGTTTCGCGCGAAATGAAATCTGATTTCGTGCGAAATCAAAGCAATGTTCAAACAAAATGATATCAGCTTTCGTGCGAAATGAAAGTTTCGGACAGTTTTTGTAAAAATTGAACCAGTTTTAAGCCGAATTAAGATCTGATTCTTTCTAGGGTTTATTAAAACACTGTTTCGCACAATATATTTGAAAATCAAGCCATTTTAACCGTGAAAATTTGTTAATTTTTGAAACGAAGGTGTAGAAATCAGAATTTGCAACTGAAATGGTAAGAACTCTTCCTCCTGAGCTCTGATACCACTTGTAGGATCGTTTTCACGACCGAAACGAGTCTTTCAGAAGAGTTCTTTTCAATACGAGTGGTGGAAACAAACGTATTGAAGCCGTTTCAGCTGGAATGACAGAAAATCACTATAAGCTGTCTCTATATTGATATCAGATCGTATTACAGGTCTGGGGACACTTCGGCAGCACTTCGTTGCCGGAATTGAAAAGTTACAAATGAAATGGCACGACAGGTATTTATAGGCATGGTGGTTTCGTACGAAACCATTTCACACGAAATAGTGATTCCGTGCGAAATAGCAATACTTCATTTCGTACGAAATAGCTGAACCTATTTCGTGCGAAATAGCTGAACCTATTTCGTGCGAAATAGCCTTCAATACATGTTTCTCGTTTTCCGTGCCCTGATCTATCTAATACAATACAAGACTCGATACAAGACGCAGTCGACAGACGTATGCACCAACACTACGCATGTGGAAATTGAGGGTGTAAAAGATTGGTATCAGAGCCATTGGTTATAGTGAACTCGGTTTTAAAAAGAAAAGTCTTTTTGGGAAAAACCAGACTATAACCTGTTTTGAACTAAGCGACTCGCAACGACACTACACTCCAAGTGCAAGGCTCAACGTTCTAGACTACTTCGCTCGTGCATGTGTTTACTATTACTTACTTGGTACATATTTGATGATATACGTAATGGTATGCTTAATATATGAGTTAGCTATGAGATACGTACTTGTGTGTCATGGCCACACTTCTTTCTATTTTATTTCTCACAACACTACGACGTCGTTCTCATTTTGTGTTTTGTGGATGTAAAGACAATGAGCGGACGCGGAAGAGGCAATGTTAACGTAACTCAGGACCAGCTGACGGCCCTGATAAACGCCCGGGTTGTTGAGACTTTGGCAGCCCATCCCGGGGGTAAACCTACCATTCTAGGATGTTTAGATCATGTTCTCGTGTCGTCTTATCACTCTTAACCATGTTCGATTCACTTTACGTGGCAGGTCAACCTGCACCCACTCAACCTTGAGTCTGCACTTTCAAAGCCTTCATGGATTGCAAACCTCACTCCTTCAATGGCACTGAAGGAGCGGTAGGCCTTTTGCACTGGATCAAGAAGATCAAATCGGTATTCGAGATGTGTGAATGTCCAACTAACAATCGGGTGAAGTTTGCTACTGGTACTCTCGACGAAAATGTGCTTTCTTGGTGGAACGCTCAGGTTCAGATGCTCGAATTGGTGGATGCCAATGCCACTTCCTGGAATGACTTCAAGGATCTGATCAAGGAGGAGTATTACCACAGGGATGACATTCACAAGCTTGAGGTGGAGTACTACGAGCTGAAAATGATCGGATCTGAAATCGAGGCGTACACTAAACGGTCCAATAACTTGGTTGCTCTATGCCTCAACATGTTGCAGCCCACTTACAAAAGGATTGAACTTTACCTCAAGGGTTTAGTCCCAAAGATCCAGATTTTGGTAACTTCAGCTAATCTTCCCACAATCCAACAAGTCGTCCATTTAGCACACAGTCTTACCGATCAAGCAGTTGAACAGGGCAAGCTGCCTAAGCGAATCAGTGATATTACTGATGCTTCTGGTGATAACAAGTGCAAATGGGATGGTAACCACGGCAAGGATTCCAACCCCTCCCAAACTCCAGCATAGCAAAGGAAATTCGAGGGCTACAAGAGCCCCAACCAACAAGCTCAGGCCAACCAAAACCAAGGCGGTTATCGAGGAAACCATCCCAAGTGTAACAAATGCAGTCGGCATCACAACGGGCAGTGTGAAAACAACTGTTGTCAGTGACGCAACAAGCTAGGGCATGTAGCTAAGGATTGCAGGAGCCCATACCCAGCAAGGTAGAAGCAGCCACAACCGCAGCAGCAACAGTAACAAGGAAATAATCAAGGATGCTATCAGTGCAGAGCTGAAGGGCACATCAAGAAGAATTGCCCTCAACTGAATCAAAACCGTAACAGCAACCAAGGTGCTGGGAACAACAACAACAACAACAATGCTGTAAGAGGACGAGCTTTCGTGATCGGGGCTGGTGAGGCAAGGAACAACCCCAACGTTGTGACGTGTATGTTCCTACTCGATGATCATTTTGTTTCTGTACTTTTTGATTCTGGAGCTGATGCTAGCTATGCATCCATGCGTATTAGTAAGATGCTTAAGTTTACACTAACTCCCTTGAACCTTAAACACGTTGTCGAATTAGCCAATGGTAGAAACATCGAGGCCACTCATGTCATCAAAGATTGTAAACTTGTGTTATCTGGTCAGACATTTATTATCAATCTCTTTCCCATCGTTCTTGAAAGCTTCGACGTTGTCATTGGGATGTATTGGCTATCCTAATATTGAGTGGAAATACTCTGTCAAGAGAAAATTATATGCATTCCTCGTTCGGTCGGTGAACCTCTGGTTATTCAAGGCGAAAAGAATGGAGCTGTTGTACGCATCATCTCGTTCCTAAAAGCCCAGAAATTTTTGCGAAAAGGCCATACCGTTATTCTAGAACTCGTTACTAACACCCAAGAGAAGGAGAAGAAGTTTGAAGATATTCCAATCGTACGCGATTTTCCTGAGGTATTTCCCAAAGAATTACCTGGCCTTCTTCCCCACCGTCAAGCCAAATTTCAGATCGAGCTAACTCCTGGAGCGGCACATATAACTCGAGCACCTAACAGATTACCCCCAGCCGAACTAGAAGAGTTAACCATGCAATTACAGGAGCTACTAGATATGGGTTTTATCCGTCCTAGCTCGTCACTCTGGGGAGCTCCCGTAGTCTTTGTTAAGAAGAAAGATGGAACATTTCGTATGTGTATCGACTACCGCGAACTGAATAGAGTAACTATCAAGAACCGTTACCCACTCCCACATATCGACGACCTATTCGACCAGTTGCAAGGATCGAGTTTCTATTCCAAGATCGATCTGAGATCGGGTTATCATCAACTGAGAGTCCGAGACGAGGACATCTCAAAGACAACATTCAGAACTCGTTATGGCCATTACGAATTCCTTGTTATGCCGTTTGGGATGACAAACGCACCTACGGTTTTCATGGATCTCATGAACCGAGAGTCCAGACCTTACCTTGACAAATTCGTAATCGTATTCATCGACGACATCCTGATCTACTCGAAGAATCAAGAGGAACACGAGCAGCATCTGCGTCTTATTCTGGAACTCCTACGAAACGAACAACTCTTTGCCAAGTTCTCGAAATGCGACTTCTGGTTATGTGAAGTCCATTTCCTCGGTCATGTGGCCAATAAAGCTGGGATTCACGTTGATCCAGCTAAGATCGACTCCATTAAGAACTGGCCTGCACCTCCAACGGAAATCCGCCAATTCTTGGGTTTGGTAGGTTACTATCGTAGATTCATCGAAGGTTTCTCGATGATCGCACAACCCCTTTACGACTCTAACCCAAAAGGGTATCACATACAAGTGGGGTGATGCTCAAGAGTCTGCGTTTCAGAAGCTAAAGAAGAAACTCTGTAGTGCTCCTATTCTTTCATTACCTGAAGGCACCGAATATTTCATCGTCTACTGCGACCCATCTATTCAAGGACTCGATTACGTGTTGATGCAACACGAGAAAGTTATTGCTTACACCTCTTGGCAACTCAAAGCTCACGAGAAGCAATACACTACTCACGACTTAGAGAGCTGGGAGTTATAGTCTTCGCACTTAAGATATGGAGACATTACTTGTACGGTACCAAGTGCACGATTTACACTGATCACAAGAGTCTCCAGCATATACTCGATCAAAAGGAGTTGAACATGCAGTAACGCCGATGGGTCGACCTTCTAAACGACTACGAGTGCGCGATCAAATACCATTCGGGCAAGGAAAATGTCGTAGCCGATGCCCTCAGCTGAAAAACCAAACCTAAGGGTGTCTGTACGCTTCAGCTTACCATTCATTCGAACCTCCCTAACCAAATCCGAAACGCTCAAGATGATGCACTAAAGGAGGAAAACTAACTAGTTGAGTCCATGCGGGACATGGAAAAGAAACTCGAACTCAAGGACGATGGCATCCACTACTTCATGGAACGTATATTGGGTTCCATCCTATGGAAACCTCCGAGAGCTTGTGATGGACGAAGCACACAAGTCTCGCTACTCGATACATCCCGGTTCTGACAAGATGTATCATGATTTTAAGGCCCTGTACTGGTGGCCTAACATGAAAGTGATCAAAGCAAAATACGTTAGCAAATGCTTGACTTACGCTAGAGTCAAGATCGAATATCAAAAGCCGCCAGGATTACTGCAACAGCCATAGTTACCAACGTGGAAATGGGAACAGATTTCCATGGATTTCATTACCAGTTTACCGAATTCGCAGAGCGGGAATGATACCATTTGGGTGATGGTAGATCGCTTGACTAAATCTGCGTACTTCCTCGCGATCAAAGAAACTGACAAGTTTTCGAAGCTTGCAAGCATCTACTTGAAAGAAGTGGTTGCTAGGCACGGGGTGCCAACTTCTATTATCTCTGATCGTGACCCACGCTTTGCATCTGATTTGTAGTAGGCTATGCACAAATCCTTTGGCTCGCGTTTAGACATGAGCACCGCTTATCATCCGTAGACAGATGGTCAAACTGAAGGTACCATCCAAACTCTTGAAGACATGCTGAGAGCATGTGTTATCGACTTTGGTAACGACTGGGAATGACACTTACCTCTGGTAGAATTTTCTTACAACAAAATTTACCACACTAGTATTCAGGCAGCATCGTTCGAGGCATTGTACGGACGAAAATGTCGATCACCTTTATGTTGGGCAGAGGTTGGTGATATCCAAATCACTGGCCCTGAACTAGTACTCGACACCACGGAAAAGATTGCCCAGATTAGACAACAAATGGCGGCAGCTCGCGACCGTAAAAAAAGCTACGCAGATAAGCGTAGAAAACCTTTGGAATTCCAAGTTAGAGACTGAGTTTCTTTCTAAAGGTCTCACCTTGGAACGGTGTGGTTCGCTTTGGCACAAGGGGTAAACTTAATCAGCGTTATGTCGGACCTTTTGAAATCACTTAGAAAATCGGTACGGTGGCTTATAGACTGAACCTGCCTGAAGAACTTAGTGTGGTACACAACATTTTTCACGTGTCCAATCTGAAGAAGTGTTTGTTAGATGAGACTCTAATCGTTCCTTTTAAGGAACTCACGATCGATGATCAGCTTCACTTTGTTGAGGAGCCGGTTGAGGTCATGGACCGAGAAATCAAAACCCTCAAGCGTTGCAAGATACCCATAGTTCGAGTTCGTTAGAACTCGCGTCGTGGCCCGGAGTTTACCTAGGAACGGGAAGACCAAATGAGGTGCAAGTATCCCCAGTTATTTAAAAACAATACATCCATCTCTGAAGCTACTACTGAATTTCGGGATGAAATTCCAAACCAACAGGGGGATTATGTGACACCCCGCGAAAATGTTTAAAACTACACTAGCTTATTCAGTGGCTGTGCGCAAAATTTCAGGACGAAATTTATTTCAACTTGGGGATAATGTGACAATTTAGGTTCTCCCTTCACGTTCCATTCTACATTGTAATCATGACGATTTAATGAACGAGATTTATATTATAATTCTTTGATTGAGTATATGTGTATAGGCGTATAAATGATTGTGAGTTGCAAATATAATATGAAATTGTTTACCCATGGCCGCACACACCCATTAAATGCCACACACCCCTGTGGGCCTAAATCAGCTCTGCCCAAACCCTAATGGACACACCCCCCCTTTTATCTTGTATCGCACACTACCAGCGCATAAGTGTGTGGTATCTTTTATGGTGTATAAAAGCCCATCCACTGCCGGACTCTAGTACACTTATTCCCCAAAAATGTTTGACGGCAGCAAGCCTGCCAGAAATATTCTCCCTTTTTCAGCAAACATTCTTCCTACTTTTTGGGAAACCCTAGCAATCATCCTTTTCCCTTTTGAAGATTTCAACTGGCGGCGCAACTTCTTTCCTTTAAAGTTTCATTTTCCTATTTGAAGATCCTTTCTATATTGGCACACTTCCCTAGTTTCATCGATTACTAGATACGTGTAAGAATACGTGGATTACTTGTATGCCAACCTAATTGATACCGGTAACCATAATAGGACGTGGTTGACCAACTTAGAACAAGTAAATAACATGCCGAGCAAAACAAAGATGAGTTCACACAGTTTACTAAAAGCATGTATTCCCGGTGGTTGGGAACGGAATGGATAACACTTTCCCTGCATTTGGATTGCCTAGTATTCCTGGTTTGGAATATTGTTAAATGCTATTTATATTTCATGACTTAGCGTACAAAACGAAACTCTATCACGAAAGTCCTCACTTACTATACTGATTAATCGCCTGGCCTAGCGAACGAGATATTAGTTGATAGCGCTATTTAGGATTCACTAACCTCACACCATGCCTTTTGAGAATGGGCGTGAACTAATAGGCATTGGCAACCACCAATGATGATAGACATTGACAAACGACGCACAACGATATAACAAGTGCGCTAGTTTTGGTACTGCATGTTTTAGTAGCTTACAGATGGGTAGCTCCCCATGGCATGACATAAACGGGTAATTTAGCAACGTAAGTTTTTGGAAATAAAACTGGATAAACCGTGAACTCGCCAACTTTATGTTGACACCCTACTCCATGCTTTGCAGGTACTCAGTAACAACTCAGGAGCTTGCGGCGGGGAGTGTAGTGGTCGCGTTAACCCTTGATGGGGTTTTCTTAATAATATTCATGGACTTTTAAACTACTGTTTGAAATGTTAAACTTATGCTTCCGTTGTTAACCTTAGACGTTGTTTTTAGACTTTGAACTTTAGACTTAAGTCACTAATCGTATTGGTAGTAATTGTGAGTTCGTGTTAGGATCGATTCCGTTACACCGTTGACTGCATAAATCTCGTATCTTGTGCGGAATCCAAGTATGAGAGTAGATTGAACACAAGCAAGCTAATTAACAACGATTTAAATTACTGACTGACAATTACAGAACCGTGAAATCAAACGAACAGAGTTTCCCCACTCTAGTTCTACAAGTTACAAATGAACAAGATATCACATCTATTTATACTACCACTAGAACCGCACTAACTAACATTCACGGATGAACATAACTACAAATCAAGCTTCCTGGTGCGGATCAACCTTTATCTATGGATGCACATGAGCGGACAGTCTTAACTGATGCGGATGAACAATATAGGTGCGCACGGACCGGCATGTTATATGAAACCCTAAATGATCGCACATCCGCGCAGATCTACTTGATGGATCCGTGTGAACCAGCTAAGTGAACATGTGAACTTTGCTTTGAACATTATACTCCTTTATCTTGCCTCATTTGTTCAGCTACGATACATGATTGACGGAAGCGATAGACATATGTACTCACAGACTTCCCCTTGGATATTGCTGAAGTCAATCTCGTAGCTTTTTATTCCCTCTAAGTCTTTACGAAGCTTTAATAAAATCAGCACCACAGACTCCACTTTAACAGACTTCCCTTTGATTGCATCCTGATTCATCATCTCCCCCTTTCGATAAACTCTCTCTTCAGGCTCACCCTTGCGTTAAGCTTTCAGCATCTAAACCTGGCTCATTATCAATTCAAGATACTTGTAAGAATATTTGGCCATTTTAAGATCGAGGACCTGGCTCTATGAAAGACTAATTATATTACAATTCAAATCATTTGAGAGAACATCTAATCACTTTAATAATCAAACACCTGGCTCTCACAAAATTTATTTGACAATTAAAACTTATTTGAGATGTCCAGGATCAGAAGCCTAGCTGATGTGTGATAAAATACACATATTATTCCCGTGTAAAGTGTATAATTTTGTATAGTTTTTATTTACTTTTTAGTATTATATTATATTATTTTGTGTTTTGGCAGGTTCTGGTGCAAATGGAGTGAAAATGAGTAATAATTAAATAAACAGCCAGTTGAGGAGAGTAGACCGCCAATGACCGAACTAAAATCAGCACTATTTTTCTTGATTGGGTCAAGCCCACTTATCTCTATAGTATAAAACATAAAGGATGCATATGAAACACATGGACCGCCATATGTAGTCAAGCCCAGCAAAATCTTAAAAGACATAGTGGGCCGACAAAAAAGGGGAAAATCCACCATGCATGGTCATGAGTTAGTGGGGGGATTTGTTTTGTTCCTTTGGGCTTGGAAACAATTAATGGATTATATATAGAAAAAAAAACTAGTGGAATTAAACGGAAATATTATATAGTGGAGGATATCCCTATTATTTTGGACATCAGAGTCGGCAATTAGAGCATTCACATCCATACAACCCTATTTTTACCATAAATTACACTTAAAAGACACTACTGTTGGATCTAAGTTTGTTTCTGATTGTATTTTGTGTTTGTAATTAAAATGAAAATGGATGAGTGTGCAGCGGAATTATGATGAAAACAAACTTTGCATACAATCAAATGAGAGTAATACTTTAATCAAAAAACTTTTCACAATGAATCGGAAGATTGAATTTATTTCAATAACGATTACAATGATTGATGAATGAATGCAAACTCCCCCTCAGCCAGAGCTCAGTTGTTTGTTCGTGCAAAGAAGACGATGATGCAAAAGAGCTAATAGAACAGTACAAAGTACTGAACTATTTATAGGCACTTGCAAACCACTGAGCATCTTAGCTGACGTCACCATGAAAGTGACATCTAACCTCCTAACAAACTCTAAACACTGATCTATACAAACACTGCTATGTTAACTACTGCTATTACATTACAATACAATACAATACAAAACAGACTATAGATCAGCTGCTGCAACCTTCCACTACTGTGAACCCAGCAGTACTTGTCCGGATCAGCAGTGCTTGACTCAAGGTAGTAGATTGAATCAGCAGGGCTTTAGTCTTGCATCAGATCTTTACTTGAGCAGCAGTTGTAGGTCAGCAGTTTGCACGATCAGCAGATAGGAGGTCAGCAGATGTTGAAATCACTTTCAAGGGGAGAGACTTGTAGGTAAACATCTGCTTATTCTGGATCCACTGCTCTGATCCAGTTTTGGCTTTAATTATCTGTTCCTCTGATAGGGTTCAATCCCAACAATCTCCCCCTGGAACAGATAATGCCAAAACTCTTCATTATTGTGGAATTCTTTATTGCCTCATCAACAGTTCCCTTATCTGACCTTTAAATTGTAGTTCAAAGTCTAGGGCATCTGTGTCTTCATCATCCCTGCTAAGTGGAAGATCAAGGAGATCCTACAAATCTTCAAGACTCGGGCCAAGAGCTTGTTCCCTTGATATTTTCTCCACTTCTCCACCAGACCTGAGCAAAGTCAATACGCAGGTCTGTTTGTCAGTTTCCCACTTTTGTATTTTTGAGCCTGGTGGGTTTGTTGGGAGATGTTTATTTGCAGAGGTATTTGGTGAGGCTGGCCTATTCATAACTGGCTGAGCAGTACTTGCAGTTTGATCCAAACCAAGAGTTTCTATGATCATTTTCTTTATGCCTTCTTTTACAAGGTCATATCCTTTTATTATCTCTTGGATGGTTTCACCTCCCAACTGTTTGAGTGTCCTTCTTTTATAGATGGCAGCACCAGTTAGAGCAGTGGCTCTCCTGATTTGCAGCTTTGATGGTCTTTTTGAAACCTCTGTTTCAGGATAGTCAGGCTTTTGAGGAACTCTTGGATCTTTCTTTCTTAATTCCTCCAACCTTTTGTAGGTGATCCTGACCACATCTTCTTTCCATCTAGCAACTTGTCTTTTGTTTCCATATTCAGCAGCAACCAGTTCTTCTTTCATTCTTTTCAGTTCTACCTGTTTGTCAGGTACATTCTTTCTAAACTTTGCCCAGTCAGGAGGAGTGTGAGTGACTTTCCTTTTTATCATGTCTTGAATTCTAGTTGCTTCATTTTCAAGCTCAGGAACAGTCCACTCTTTGTACATGTATCTCTCTCCTTTGTACTTTTTGTGAGCCATGATGCTTTCAATGTAGTCTTTCTTCAAAGTTTCAGCTGCTCTTTCTGAAATTTGTTGACTGACATTTTTTGCAAATTGTTCTAGGGATCTGACCTGTGTGAGCAGATATTGATAATTTCTTGAAATTTCTTTGTCAGATTTCCCTTTTGTATTTCTTTTTGAGATATCCTCTGCTTGCTTGGCCTTGATTTTCAAATATTCATTAACATTTTTAGGCCAGGGATATCCTTTTATTGATGGCAAACTCCTTTTGGCAGGGTCATCCTCATAGTAAAAAGATTTTATTTCTTCTCTAACAGCTGCTAGTTCAAGAGGAAATTGAACACCTGCAGGAGGTAAGGGCTTGTGCATTCGAACTGAAGAAAGAGGAACTGGTTTTGGTATTGTGACAAGAGCTAAAGATTTTGAAGATGTTTGTGGTGGTGAAGTGTCATCATCTTTGAGAATTAGCCTTCTCCTCTTTATTTGAGGAGGGGCTGATGATGTTTTAGATGGAACAGTGGTGGTGAATGTAGTGACAGTGGTTTGTGATTGACTAACAGTTGTTGAAACAACTGCTGTCTTCTGCCTTTTGGCAGGAGGTGATTTTGTTTTTGGTGGTGATGGTGGTAAAGTAGTGGATGTGGTGTGTGTTGAAGTGGTGTGTGTTGAAGTGGGAGCAGATGTTGAAACAACTGAAGTACCAACATTAGTGGGTACAACAGGAGTTACAACAGCTGTTTTAGGTGGCGGTTTTGGAACAGACTTTGAACGTCTGGTTGGAATGGATTTGGGTAACCTTACTCTTCTTGTAGGCTTCTTCTTTTCATCAACAAGATTTTCATCATCTTTTGACCCTGAAGTACCCTGATCCGGATAATCCACCCTGGCTTTCCTTTTGGCCTCTCTATCCCTTTTTACACTTGCAACTGCTTATGCTAGTGCATTTGTGGTCACATCAATTTTCTTTCTTCCATTTGGCAAAGGGATCTGTTTGTTCATGTTTGCATTTGCAGGTTCAATGTAGAGACCATCTTCTATTCCCTTCTTTTTCCACTCCTTAATTTTCTCCCCCTTTTTGGCATTATCTTCTGGGAGTGTATCAATGAAAAGCACAGTTGGAGGAGCAGTGCCAGTGGTGTGCAGGATCTGAGTTTTGAGAGCCTTTAGATCAGCCTGAGTGTTCTTGAACCTTGACTCCAATACATTTCTCAGTTGTTGAACATGTTTTTCATGTTGCTGATCTGCTAGTTGTGCTTGTTGATGGAGAAAATGTTGGAATAGATTCCAGAGCTCATTTGTAGCAAATGCCTATTGTGGAGCAGGTGCTTGAGGTGGAACGGCAGTGGATTGCATCTTTTGAGTTTTCAACACCTGCTGTAGCATGTTTTTAAGATCTGCAACAGATGTATCCAACTTTTCAATTCGTTCCGTCAAATCCTGATATTTTAAATCATCACCCAATTTAATGGGATCATCTGATTTCCCACTAACAGTGGTTTTATCAGTGGTTGAGGTAGGGAGTGTACTCCAAACACTAACCACTGATGCCCCTTTTTCTTGGTACTGGGGTCTTCTTCCTTCAACACTTGACAACCTTTTTATGTTGCCAGTAATAAATCCACTGGTGGTTGGCAGAGGTGCTATGTAAGGAATTGCCTCCAAGGAAGTCTTATTAATGTAACCACTGTCCAACTGTAAACCAATGGGTTCAACAGTTGTAGTGGCTGCTTCACTTGGACTACCACCAAGAGTTACTTGTAACTCAAGGGGTCTAACCTCCTCAGGTTGTGTTGGTGGGTTAGCAAAGATTGATACATCAGATCCAGTCAGTTGTTGAGGTATATTCTCATTGATAGGTGATTGAGAAGGACTGGTGAGTGCCTGGTTCAAATCAATTGCATCCAACAACAGTTTAGTTGGTGGGGGAATTGTGGATGTGATGTTTGGTGAAGAAAAAGGATTTGCTCCGGGAATTGAGCTGTGGATGATGGAAACGAGTGTTTCCAGAGCATCATGATGTGGTGTCCCAATGTGTACAACCTGATCTTTTTGTGAAGAAGCAGGAGGAGTTTCGGTTATGGGTTGAGGTATTTGTACCAACTGCTGTGAGGAAGTAGCAGCAGTGGTTTCTTGTGACATTTGTGTTGTCACAGGCAGTAGCTCTGGTATCTCATCCTCCAGAGTTGCCTTTTTGATGGGTTTTGGGGGTTTTTGAGTTTTTCTTTTTGGCTTTTTGGTGATTGTAGGTGTGGGTTTCAAAGCAGTTGTGCTGCTACTTTGATCACCTTGAGCAGTGGGCTCAGCAGCAAATACCTGAGGAGCAGTGGTAGCTGCTAAATTCTGCTCAGGCACCTATGCTTGTGTTTTGCAAGGTGCTAACGTTCTTGAAAAAGTTTCAGTTGTTAAACTGTTTATTTGAGTAGAATCACCTTGATTTATTACAGCTAAATCATCCTTACTGAATTTCTTTTCAAAATAGTAACTTAAAAACCTTGGAAACAGTAAGAATGATTTTGTTTCAACATTATTAACCAAATCTTTAAAAATTTCCCGAGAATAGTTAAAATTTTCTTCTTGAAGAATTGCATATCCCAGATTTTGAATCTTTAAAGGGATTTCATTGAAAGAAGTGGTTTTATTTGAAACACATAGTAGGAGGGTATGAAATAAAAATCTGGTTGCAGAAGGAAAATAACCTTTTTGTAAGGTAAGTTTCTTCATCATTGTGGCTTCATACCCTCTTTCAATGAAGTCAGTTTGTAACTCGTTTTTAGTGAAAGAAATTTTACCTTCCTGATCACCGAGTTGAAAGACTTCTGAAATGGATTGTGGTGTGATTTAGACAGCTTTACCCTTTATAGAAGAGTGTATGGTGGTTGCAGTGTCTCCTTGTTTTTCAAGGGTTGCATTCTTCCAGAACTCTCTTTGGGTCGCCAAATAGATTGGTGCATCGGCGGTGAACAAAGTTTTGTACTTTGATTTTGCCATGGTGTCAATGATGGAATCGAAAACATTTGTGGTTCCTGGTTTTGTGAGAAGACCCAGGAGATTGTGAGATGGTTTATGTGGGAGTTCAGTGGAGATTGCCTTTTGAGAGGCTGTTTTCAATGATGTTTTGGATGTGGGTTTTGCAGATGGCTTCGATTTTGTCATTTTTAAATAGAATGATCGAAGAAATTTGTGAAGGATGAGATGAAAAACTGCTTTGAGAAGAGAATTTTTAAGAATTCAATTCGACAGTAAAATCCTGTTTTGGTGGTGAGTGGGGGATTTTATAGGGAAGAAAGTGAATGCTGAGGTGGCATCCGTTACAAAAAGTCTGACCACTATGTACTGCCCACGTGACAACCCCTGGTGAAGGTGAAGGACAGTACTTTGATGAAAGTGACTGATGAAGGCAGTGGTAAGAAAGCAGTGGATGATTTTCACTATCAGTGGATAGCATATCAGTGGATAAGACACTGCTTTTGAACAACAGAGTTTAACAAAGGAATGAGAGAACAGGGGTTGACTTTCAGCAGTGGACAGACTTTTGAAGTAGAGCAGACTTTTGAACAATCAATGGTTAATGGCAGACTTTCAAGGATTTTAATGAAAAATTTCATTTTTAGCTATTTTTAAGGATAGATTTTTGATTTTCTGAAAACATTTTAGTGCTTTTATACATAGAAAAACAAGATGTTGCTTGTTATTCCATGTTTAGCATCCCAATTCTAGAGACCAAGCTTTCAAAGGTGGCTGTATCGAGTGCTTTTATGAGCACATCTGCCAACTGGTCTTTAGTTGGGACATGATGCAGAGAAATCAAACCTTTTTCATAGCAATCCCTCACAAAGTGATGTCTGATGTCGATGTGTTTGGTGGTTGACTAGGAAACTTGATTTTTGATGATATTTTCTGCTGCCTGGCTATCCAACATGAGTGGTGTCTTTAAGGCAGTAATACCAAAATCCAGTAACTGATTTTGAAGCCACAGGAGTTGGGCTGTACAACTTGCAGCAGCAATGTATTCTGCTTCAGCAGTGGATGTTGAAACCGCTGCTTGCTTTTTGCTTTGCCAAGAAACCAAGCAATCACCTAGAAACAGGCACCCTCCTGATGTGGACTTCCTTGTGGTGTGACATCCAGCAAAGTCACTGTCTGAAAAACCTGAAAGCTTGATGTTCCCATTAGCTGGATACCAGATACCAAGTGTGGGAGCACCTTTTATGTATCTGAAGATCCTTTTTACAGCAATGAGATTTGATTTTCTGGGAGCTGATTGACTTCTTGCACAAACGCATGTTGCAAACATGATGTCTGGTCTAGATGCAGTTAGGTACAATAAAGACCCAATCATGCTTCTATAAAGTGTTTGGTCAATCAGCTCATCCTTTTCATCAGACATGACCAGCTTATTTGTTGCCATGGGTGTGCTGCATGGTTTACAATCATTCATATCAAATTTGGTCAAAAGTTCTTTAGCATATTTGCTTTGATGAATGAAAGTTCCATTTTGCATTTGCTGTACTTGGAGACCAAGAAAGCATTGCAGCTCACCCATTGCACTCATTTCAAACTCAGCTGTCATGAGTTCTCTAAACTCTTCACACATTTTGTTACATGTGCTTCCAAAGATAATGTCATCCACATAAATTTGGACAATCATTAAATCCTTCCCTCTCCATTTAAGAAACAGTGTTTTATCAATGGTACCTCTTTTGAAACCATTTGAGAGTAGAAAGTTGGAAAGAGTTTCATACCAGGCCCTTGGTGCTTGTTTCAGGACATACAGAGCTTTGTTCAGCCTGTAGACATGATTTGGATAAAATGGATCCTCAAAACCTGGAGGTTGACATACATACACCTCTTCTTGAATTGTGCCATAGAGGAAAGCACTTTTGATATCCATTTGAAACACCTTCATGTTGTGGTTGACAGCAAAGGCCAGGAACAGTCTAATGGCTTCCAGTCTTGCAACAGGGGCGAATGTTTCATCATAATCAATCCCCTCTTCCTGTCTGTAACCTTGAACCACAAGCCTGGCTTTATTCTTGATAACAATGCCCCTTTCATCAGTTTTGTTCTTGAAGACCCACTTTGTGCCATTGGGACTAACCTCTTCTGGCAGTGGTACAAGCTCCCATACTTGTTGTCTTTTAAACTGTTGGAGCTCCTCTTGCATGGCTTCTACCCAGCTGTTGTCTTTCAGTGCCTCTTGGTACTTGACTGGCTGATGGAGTGATAGAAAACCAGCAAAAAGACAAATGTTTTGGGTTTGGCTTCTTGTGAGCACCCCTTCATTGATGTTGCCAATGATTTGATCAGGTGGATGAGATCTCAAGAAGATTAAATCTCCTTGGTATGGTATGATGGCATTTGTGGGTGAAGGCTGCAAATGTGTATCATCTGAGCTAACCACTGCTGGTGACTTTGATGACCCAGCAGTGGTTTCAAAAGGTGGTGGAATAGGAGGTAATGAAGTGGACAACTGCTGACTTTTATCCACTGTTTGAGGACTTTTGTCAGCAGTGTTTGAGGATGTGGAAGCAGTGGTGGATGGGCTACTTTGGTCAACAACTGTTGAGGTAGCAGTGGTTGAGCTTTGACAACTGTTTTGAACAGCTGGTGCTTTTCCCTTTGTGGCAGACCTTTGAGGGATGATGATTTCATACCCATAGTCTGGTGTTGTATCCTCTGATGTACCTGCACTGTTAGTCTTGACAGCAGTATTTTCAAAAGTAAATTTTTCAAGATCAAACAGATCTGCAGGGTTTGCTGGGATTTTCATTGATGAAAGTTCATTGAACTTAACATTCAAAGTCTCCTCCACTGCCTTGGTCCGTGTATTGAACACTTTGTAGGCCTTGGCAGTGGTTGAGTATCCCAGATGATAACCACAATCAATTTTGGCTGCAAATTTTGAAATGGAATCTTTTAAGTTCAAAATAAAGCATGGGCAGCCAAACACCTTGAAATATGAGATCAGTGGTTTGATTTTATACAGAATTTCATAAGCAGTCTTTTTGTGCCTGGGGTTTATTAAAACTCTGTTCTGGACATAGCAAGCAGTGTTTACTGCCTCTGCCCAGAAAGTTAATGGCAAACCTGAATCTGCAAGCATAGTTCTGGCAGCCTCAATCAAAGTTCTGTTCTTTCTTTCAACTACCCCATTTTGCTCTGGTGTTCTAGGGATACTGTACTGCCTTACAATCCCTTTCTTCACACAGAAGGCATCCAACTCCTTATTTTTAAATTCTGTGCCATTGTCACTCCTGAAGCTTTTCACTAGAAGGTCAAATTGCTTTTCAACCTGTGTCACAAAGTCTTGCAAAATTCCTGCAGTCTCATCTTTTGAGTGTAAAAAGAAACTCCATGTAAACCTAGAAAAGTCATCAACAATAACCAAACAATATCTTTTCTTCTTGAGGCTCATGACTTGAACTGGGCCAAACAAATCCATGTGTAGCATTTGCAAACACTGGGTTGTTTTGGACTCTTCAATGGACTTGTAAGAACTTTTATGCTGTTTTCCTTTTAAACAGGAAATGCAATGTTCAGGACATGAAAACAATTTTTGTGGTAGGCGTCTCACCAAACCATTTTTTGAAATTTCAGTGATTGTCTTAAGATTTGTGTGCCCCAGCCTTCTGTGCCATAGTTCTGTCTCTTTGTTAGAGGCAGCTGAGAACAGACAGGCATCAGCTCTAGGACACTCTTTTGACATATCAACAACATAAACATTGCCACTTCTTTGAGCAACAAGTTTAGTTTGACCAGTTTTGATTATTGCTTCAATCTTTTTGACCATTTCTGGTCCAACAATCCTACAACAATCTTTTGTGAAGAATGACCCAAACCCTTTGTCACTCATTTGTGATACACTCAGAAGGGTGAATTTTAGATTGTCTATCAGATTGACATTTTCAAATTTTACATTTCCAGATTGCACTGTACCAGACCCCAGAACTTTTCCTTTACTATTATTCCCAAATGATATATCACCCCCTCCATGGATTTTAAAGTCTTTGAGGAGGGCTTTACATCCTGTCATGTGCCTGGAGCCTCCACTATCTACATACCAAAGACTATCAAAGCATGCAGAAGCTCCCTGCACATGAAGTAAAGGATTAGTTCATTAGGGTCTCCAAAGCCAGCAGGGCTTTGGATGGGGTCTCAACAGTGTCTGGGATGGATGCAGAATGATGGACAATGGTTAGGTCAGGGGTTTGGACTGTTTTAGGACAGTGTTTCTCTAACCACTGTTGTGGGTCCTGACCAATCACCTGCTGGTAACCAAAAGGATGCCTGTTCACTCTGGGTTTAGAGGGCCTTTTGTAGGCCTCATAAACGTGTGGAATCCTTTGGTAAGACTGTTTTTCCTTGCCTTTTCTGAATTGATTAGCAGGGGGTGCATCAGTAACCTGAACATCTTTTTTGACAGATGTTTGGTTCAGCTGTCTTGTGACAGCTGTTTGAACTGGCACAAACAGTGGTTGTTTCTTGGTGAATTTGACAGATGATGATGATGATGATGGACTCAAGGATGTTTTAGCCATGTACTCATTCTTTTTCACATCAAAGTTTTTGAGATACACACATGCTTGAGTTTTGTGGTTTGTTTTACCACAAACAATGCAACTTTCTGCTGAAACAATGACACTTGTTCTGTTTAAATCATAAGCTTTTAAGTGGAAACAATCTTTTGTTAGATGATTCCTTTTCTCACAGAATTCACAAAACAAGTTATCAATTTTTTCTTTCTTCTTTCTCTTTTCAGACTCCTTTGCAGCAGAGGTTTTAACCACTGCTGGGATGTCCTTGAGAGGTATGACTTTAGCTTTTGGAGCTTTAACACCATCAGTTGATGTAAAGTCCATTGGCTTGAAATTTTCAAGAATATCACACTCATCAGACCATTTTGGTTTAAACTGATAATCTTCAAGCTTCTCAAAAGTAGAGGATCCAATTGGTCTGTCAAGTGTGACTTTGTTACCAAGTTTGTCAGTGATTTTCACTTCTTGGCCATTCTTGTTTGTAGGGATGAACTCAGTGGTTACATCAGTGGTTTGAACAGATTTTCCAAAAGCAGTGTTTTCATCATCATGTTTTCTATAACCAACCCCAAATTTCACATTGCTTTTTATCTGTTTTTCAAGCATAACCTCATACCCTTTGCATGATTCCACCCATCTCTCACATGTGATCTGGGTGGACTCTAACTCCTTTTTGCAAACTTGGTATTTTTCTACCATAGTTTGGAGTTGGGTTTTGGTTATGCTCTGCTCTTCTTTCATGCTGCTAATCTCTTTCTCTTTTTCAGCCAATTTGTTTTTAAGTTCTTTTAGAGATCTTTCAAATTTGACTTCATCAGTTAAGATTTTATCCCTAAGGTTTTCGTTCACCTCTTTGATGTTAGCAAAAGCAATAATGCAATTGTCAAAACACAGTTTTTCAAGAACTTGAGGTGATACCTTGGCAGCAGCCATCATTGCACAATCACATTGAGGATTTTCTTCATCTTCAGCTCTTCCTTCTTTCTCACCTGCTTTTTCTTCTTTCTTTTCTTCCTTGTTCTCTTCGGACCATGGGTCTATCAGTGGTTCAATCAGGGTACCTGAACTTTCTCCCAACAGTAGTTCACCAGCCACAGCAGTAACCACTGCTTCAGTCACCTCATCCACTGTTTCAATGCTCAGCTGTTCCTCCTCAGTTTCAACCCCCTCCTGTATTGACTCTAATGCCATCAAACAAAATTCATTATGAGAAGAATCATTAGAAGCATAGAGTGCAAAATTTTCATCACTAAGGTCTTCAGGCATACTGCTCCAGTCAACAAACCCTTGAGTAAAAAAACTTTGTTGATCTGGTTGTACTGCTGCTGGAGCAGTGGTTTGAGGTGCAGGCTGCACTTGTGCCTGGGGAACAGGGGTTTGAACATATTGGATCTGTGGAACAGTAGTTTGGACATAGTGCACTGGCACAGGGGCAGCAGCATAGTGAGCAGTGTTCACTTGAGCTGCTGGGGCATATTGGGCATAGTGCACAGTGCCTTGATTTTGAGGTCTAGGATTTGAGCTAGGATGAGTGATTATGGGACCAGTAGTTTGACTCCTACATTCCCTAGCGAAGTGTCCCAACCTATTACACTTGTAGCACTTGATTTTCGATTTATCCAACCCAACCCTTAGATTCCCATGAAGTCCTGGGAATTTTCTCCCTGTTCTTTTATAGAATTTGCTAGTTCTAACACTTAGCAAAGCCAACTGGTGCAGAATATCCATCTCTTCTAAGTCAGTGGGATCAAAATGTTGTAAATCATTGAGTTCAAAGCTTAAATTGTCTGACATCTGGTTTTCGTTTGCAGTGAATGCAAAACTAGCAGAATGAGGATCAGGATTGTTAAAATTTGCACCAGCAGTTATGTCAATGAAGTGATCATAACCCTGATCCTTACCACTGCTCCCAGATTCTTCTTGACCCAGAAGAGCAGTGTTACCGAAAGTGTAATCATCAGTAACTTTTCCTGACTCTTGCAACCTCCTTTTCTGGTTCAACTCCCTTTCGTAGGTCAGGAGTCGACCGTGAAGTTGGGTCAAGGTCAGATCCTTGAACTCAGGTGAGTTTCTGGTGACAAAAGCTATGGTGTCCCATTTTTCTGGCAGTGACCTGAGGAACCTGCTATTTTGAGTTGAGTTTGTAAAAGTGGTGTTAACAAGCCTCAGTTCACTGATGAGACAACTGAAACGCTCAAATTGTTGCGTTAGTGATTCACCTTTAACGTAACAAAATGTTTCGTACTGTTGGTTCAGGATTTCCCTATTGTTTTCTATGACTTCTTCGGTCCCCCCAAACTGTTCCTTCAGTGCGTCCCATAACTCTTTGGCACTGTTACAGTGTAACAGTCCAGCATATATTTCATTGGGCAGCGCTGATGCTATGATGCTAAACGCTTTAGCATCTAGTTCGAACTTTTGATAATCGGTTTCGGTATAATTTTCAACTGGTTTTGGAACGAACTTTTTAGCATCTTCAGCGCTTGGCACTGTGGGAGCGTGGGGACCATAGATGACAGACCTCCAACAACCTGTGCTTTGTTGAGCGAGGATGTGACCCATCCTCCTCTGCCAGATGTTGTACTCATTTCTTTTTAGCATAGGTGGTTTAAAAAGCGAGCCGATGTTGTTTTTATCATCCTGAGATTGTGACGTCATTCTTGTTGTTTTACAGACACTGAGAAATCAACTTTAATGGTGATTAATCCTTGCTCTGTTTTTCAACAAACGAATAAATGATCAGTATCAACTGTTATGAGCTGAACTATTTACGTCAAAATGATTGTTAAATCAAATTTGACTGTCCAAGCTCTGATACCAATTGTTGGATCTGAGTTTGTTTCTGATTGTATTTTGTGTTTGTAATTAAAATGAAAATGGATGAGTGTGCAGCGGAATTATGATGAAAACAAACTTTGCATACAATCAAACGAGAGTAATACTTTAATCAAACATCTTTTCACAATGAATCGGAAGATTGAATTTATTTCAATAACGATTACAATGATTGATGAATGAATGCAAACTCCCCCTCAGCCAGAGCTCAGTTGTTTGTTCGTACAAAGAAGACGATGATGCAAAAGAGCTAATAGAACAGTACAAAGTACTAAACTATTTATAGGCACTTGCAAACCACTGAGCATCTTAGCTGACGTCACCATGAAAGTGACATCTAACCTCCTAACAAACTCTAAACACTGATCTATACAAACACTGCTATGTTAACTACTGCTATTACATTACAATACAAAACAGACTATAGATCAGCTGCTGCAACCTTCCACTGCTGTGAACCCAGCAGTACTTGTCCGGATCAGCAGTGCTTGACTCAAAGCAGTAGATTGAATCAGCAGGGCTTTAGTCTTGCATCAGATCTTTACTTGAGCAGCAGTTGTAGGTCAGCAGTTTGCACGATCAGCAGATAGGAGGTCAGCAGATGTTGAAATCACTTTCAAGGGGAGAGACTTGTATGTAAACATCTGCTTATTCTGGATCCACTGCTCTGATCCAGTTTTGGCTTTAATTATCTGTTCCTCTGATAGGGTTCAATCCCAACAACTACATTTTTTACTTCTTTTTAATTAAATAATATTTTTTTATTCATTTATCATTACATTTTCTCTTTCTTCCACTCACAACCACTTTCAAAATATAGGGTGGAGATACAATAGGAAGTTAATTTGGCTAGGAAGGCTAGGAAGTGATCTTGACCATCCATTTAGTTAATCAAGGGCTAAGATTAAATCAGGGAAATTGAAAAGAAGAAAAGAGGCGCGTGAGTTTGTTCAAGGGCATTCTAGTCAATCTAAGCCAATAGTTTCTCTCTCCTCCAATTCCCCCCATTTTTTAAACGTTAATAACTCTTTCATACGACATTATTTTTTTATAAAAATTGCACCAAAAAAACGAGCGTTTTTTATCTTTAAAACGAGTATACTATTGCTATATTTAAAAAAAAATTTAAACCCAGTTGTGTAAAACGCAATAGAAAAACCAACAGTTACGTAAAACGCAATGAAAAAAAAACCTAAAAATGACATTTTTCTAAAACGCAATGCACAAAAAACACAAAGAAATGACTTATTTGTAAAATGCAATGGCCAGAAAACACAAAGAAATGTCTTATTTCTAAAACGCAATAGACTGAAAACACATAAAAAAGTGTTTTACCTAAAACGCAATGCACAAAAAACACAAAGAAATGTCTTATTTGTAAAACGCAATGGCCAGAAAACACAAAGAAATGTTTTATTTGTAAAACGCAATGGCCAGAAAACACTTAAAAATGTCTCATTTCTAAAACGCAATGACCTAAAAAAACAAAAGAAAGTGTTCTCTGTAAAACGCAATGGACTGAAAACACCTAAAAATGTGTTTTACCTAAAACGCAATGAATAAAAACACTTCAAAAATGTGTTTTACCTAAAACGCAATGACTAAAGATACTTAAAAATGTGTTTTTTCTAAAACGCAATAGCCAGAAAACACATAAAACTCTCTTATTTCTAAAACGCAATGGACACATAAAACTGTTTCTGAACTATTTGTGAATTGTCTGTGAACTGTCTGAATTGTCTACGAATTACTGTCTTCGAAATGAGCCAATTTCTGGAAAATTAATTTTTCTGATGCGTTTTTAGTACAGCTCAACCCCAGCCAGGGGCTCTGCCCCTTGGACCCCGCCAGGGGCTGCCGCCCCTGGGACCCCGCTACCGGGGGCTGCCGCCCCTGGACCCCCGCCAAGATCGTAAAACGCAATGACTAACTAAAAACCCAGATCGTGAAAATGAAATTAAAGAATTTCTTACATGGATCGAAGTCGGTTTCTTCATCAATTGACGAAATTTGAAATGATAGAAACACTTATCAGCGATTGAATCGAACAAATCGAGTGATTATCTTTAAAATCAACGGAAAAAACGAGATTTTGTATGAAATTAAACTGGGTTTTCTTCAAAAAAACTGAAGAACACGTTGATCGGGGGTTTGAATCATTGATTGGTGATGAAAATTGCACTATAATGTAGTGATTATTGAGATAGAAAGTGAAGAAATGGTTGAAGATGGTGGGTTTTGAAAATGGTGGGTTTTGAAGTTACTGGGTTTTGAAAAAGGAAGAAGAAAATGTTGGATTGACTAAAATACCCTTTTTCTTTATTTTAAATGTTGCCACATGTCATCCTCTTATTGTTTCCTATCCTTCCTAGCGAAATTAATCTTCCTATTTGATCTTTACCCTCAAAATATATTAAAAAATTATAGGGGGTGAACAGTGTCCCCCAAAAAATATACAGATGAACAGTAACATTTTCTCTCTTTTCCACTCATAACCACTTTTTATACTCTTTATATTATAAAAACTCCACATACAGAATTTAATGGAATGGATGTGAATGGCTATTATTATTATTATTATTATTATTATTATTATTATTATTATTATTATTATTATTATTATTATTGACAACAATAGAAGTGGGCCGCAAAAAGACAACCGATCAATGAAGTTTTGTTGAGATTGTTGTGGGCTGTGATTCCTTTGAGAATATACACACATTAAAAAAAAAACCCTAGTGGAGGGACTTATATATTGACGTGAAGTTGGAGGAGGGATTTAGGACTTTGATTATTTTTCGAACATCAAGGGAGTAAGTCCTATTTATTAATTTTGACAAAGGCAGTTGGGCAAGAGACAAAAGAGCAAGGAGGTGGAACATAAGACGGCAATTTTGAGGTGACATCTTACGAACAGAAAAAGAAAAAAAAAAGGAAAAAGAAGTGCAATCAAAGAGAAAAAAAGAAAACGAATTGGTTTGAGTTCAAGCCATGATCAAGATTCAACCTCGGTTTGCAAATAATTAATTTATTGGTTTGAGATACTTTATGTTATCCGAACTCATAACTATGAATTATATATTATTTGAGACTCATTTCTTTTTGTTGGCTATGTTTCTTGGCTAATTTTCTTAGACTACCTAGGCCTAGATGAACTATGATTTAATGTTTTGACTATTCGATTTTGACTAATGATTAAATTGGGATGATTTACATATTCATGTTTTGTGATTGTTTACGAATTTGTATGTTTGTCTTGGTTGTGATTGGTTGTTTGGTTAGGTGATCTCATTAGTCTGGTCTGGAACTATTCTAGGTTCGTTAATCTATTAGGTTTTCGGTCTAGAGCTTGAGATTAAAGATAATTCAAGTTTAACTGTATTAATTAAAATCAACTGAGTATAGTGTGCATCCTTTTCTAGCAACTCTAGCGACGAGTCAGGATTGCTAGGTTATTAACTAGGCGTTGTTTGGTAGTTTGGGTGGTCGATAGCTCGGATTCGGCTACTTATTCGCGTTTAGGGTTTCCTAGGTGTTCAATTATCTAGCAGGTTTAGCTTCATGACCGGAGGATTTTAGCACCATAGTTGTTATTAATCTGACAGTCGTGGGATTCGGTGTCGATAGCTCGAGCCTTTTCCAATTTAGCACTTCATCACTCGGTTCCATCTTCTATTTTGGCTGATCATCCTTAGCGGGAGGTTTTCTGGGTAGATTCGGAGCTTTAGCCATTGGTTAGGACTAGATGTCATGGGTTGGTCATAGGGATTCGAAGCTTGGGTAGTTCTTTCTCATCATTGTCTGCTTCCCGTTACTTCACCATCTTGTTTGCTTGCTCTGTTTTCTTATTTACTCGCTTTAGTAGAATTAGAAAAATCTAAAAAACACAAATTAAACCAATTAAGTAATTAGTTAAGTCAGAGTCTAGTTAGCGTCGCTAGTGTCTCGTGGGTTCGATACTCGGACTTAATTAGGCTTTACTACGGTCGATAGGTACACTTGCCTGTCAGTGGTCTAGCATTTAGAGAGTCTTAGTTTATAAATTCAAAACTAAGGTGTCTAAATTAGGCAAGTTTTTATTAGACCGCATTCAGCACATCACTAGCTTTTAGATCACCCAGGATTTGTAACCTGGTTCTAATGCAGGATTAAACATCTGTAAACCCAGGAACAAATTACCTGGCTCTCCCCCTATCAAATAACTATATATCTAACATTCAAAGCATCCAATCTCCGCAAATCCTAACCGATAATCAAGTTCAACTTAATGACCTTGATGTATCTAATTATTTTCCAAGTTCAACTTAATGACCTTAGAGATTTCACAAACTGTTTTTGAATTTTTCATTCCAAAACCTCAAGTTTCAAATTAATGAACTTGTTTATTTTCTGAGACATATTCAGCATACATAGATTTTGAAACTCAGCTTTCAGACATCAGTTGTCGAAACCTAAAGTTGAAACAAAATCTTTTCGTATTTTACAAAATTTATGCTAAAACACATCGAAAATCTTTTTGTGTTTTTGTACTGAAAAGCAATAAAGAACTATTTACAGACATATTTTTTTGTTTGAGTTTCTATCAGAGGGTCATATCAGTTTATGACAAATCACTAGCACCATTGATCTTTATAAACTTTAGATTCTAAATGATTCACTAAGATTGTCAGTATACTGAACCACTTAAATTTTCACACAAACTTCAATTGATTCAAGATACGAGATTAGTGTTTTAAGAACTTAACTTATTCGTGTGTCCCACCTTAGAATATACTCCCGTATCAAGATTCCCTGGATTCACTCTTACAGGTGAATATACCTATATGATATCTGTCTCTGGGTTAGTGCGAGGCCTTGAGAGCTCAGGTTAGAACTTCCGTTCAGTCAAAGAGATGAAGGCTCGACTTAAAGGTGTGTTCCACTTAGGAATCTTCTTTACAACTGCATTTGATATATATCTTTTGATATTTTCTCAATTTTTTTGCAGGGGGGGGGGAGTTTTAAACACAAAAGTATTATACGAGGTCTAGACCATTGCTAACGTAAAATCAGAAGAACAAGTATAATACCCCAGACATCAATAACTATAAAGACCTAATATCTCAAAATCAGGCAATCTCTCAAACAAAATTTCGGAGTACTAAGTTCATATATCCGAGAGATGTTCCCCATGAGATAAGAAAGTTATAAAGTTAGGTTTATATCGCGTAATCAATTTACGAAATGTGTAAAAACCTATTGGCATATCATTAGTGAGACCGTTTATCACTTTTTAACATTCCATTTCTTTAGCATGCCGTGATTGTCTTACTGATGTACTATCATTTCCTTTTTTTATACAAAACTCTTTTCGAATTTTCTCATTTTTTCGACCTTTTCAAATTTTCAAGTGTTTTTGTATTTGCAAAATTTTTACTCCCCCTAAAATCCAAAAGATTTAAAGAAAATTTGACAACCCGATGCAGATAGCTTCATCTCGCCATCCATTTCCTGCATCACATGCTCTGTTTTGCATAAAACACCTCCTTGATATACAACACAATGATACATGACAGTTTGAAAACCGTTTTTCCAGTTTTGTTTTATCATGTTTGTTCAGCTGTGAGGGTTTCGGCGTACTCACTTCAACAAATTTTTTTTCAAAAACATTTGATTTTTAACAATTAAAAAAACATTTTTTGTTACATTTTCTGTTTTTCTATCTATTTTTTACGATTTTTTATTTATATTTATTTATTATTATTAACAAACCAACACTCCTTGAAATCAACCACCGGGATCCTCCTCATGTGCCAGGCTGCTCCTCTTCTCTAGTTGACGTTCTGTTGACATCTGGAACACCTGCACATTCAACTAACTCAATTACTTGAATAAGGCAACCCATGCCTGTTTAACCTTGGGTATTGTAACACAATAGTGACAATATAATTCATTCAATTTTGGAAAATATTTGTCATTTTTCACAAACACTTTTTCCATCTTATTTTCAATCTTCTTGGTTAAATCAATTTTTCGTTTCTCAGTCACAGAAGTCTGTTTCTTTACCACCAAAATTTGTTCTGTTGAAACATTCCTTTGATAAAACCTTGAATCATTTTGAACGTTTCGTTTTGACAAATCAATTTTTGGTTTCCAAATTTGTTTTGGTTCAAACTTGGATGTTATTGGTTTTCAAGATTGTTTTGGTTTTGATAAATCAACCCTTGATTTCCAAATCTGTTTCGGCTCAAATTTGGGTGTCTTTGGCTTCCAAGTTTGTTTTGACTCAAACTTGATTGACTTCTGTTTCTCAACCTCAACTTTCTTTTTCTCAACATCAACTTTCTTTTTCTCAACATCAACGTTCTTTTTCTCAACATCAACTTTCTTTTTCTCAACATCAACTTTTCTTTTTCTCAACATCAACTTTCTTTTTCTCAACATCAACTTTCTTTTTCTCAACATCAACATTCTTTTTCTCCACATCAGCAGGCTTCAGATTTTGACATTTACGACCAACATGTCCAATTTGTTAACATTTAAAACATATTTTCTTTGAAACATCTTTTGTGACAACTGGCACTTTTTCATGTAATTTCTGTCGCAACCCCCGCCCCTATCTGTCCTGGGAACGGGCAGCCGCGAGACCAGTTTTGGTGGTATCATTTGTTTATCATTTTGGCAGCGGAATTTTCATCCGGACCGTAGTTAGGAAATATTTATCAGAGTAAATACCACACTTTTATAATATTAAACATATTGGGATAAAATCCAAGTTTTCATTACAAACATTTTCATAGGGAAATCCCTATTTTATTGAATTAAACATCTTCTTTTATTTAGGTAACTTTTATAGCCACTTTTCCAGGTTTTCATTGCTGTCTAGCTGGCTTCTAGTTGGCTCTTACATTTTGTTACCTGAAACGCGTTTAAAAACATTTTGTCAGTGGGAAATACTGGTGAGTGAATCTCAGTTTAATCAATAAGAGTTTTATCCTTTAACAGTATTGAGAGCTATCACATTGTTTATTTCTACACAATTACTCATTCAGCATTGTCAATCCTGACTGGTGGGTCATATTACACATTGGCTAACTTGTTGTCCAATGGTAACGTGTTTCACATTTTGTATACAAAACCCCAACATACCGGCAGTAATTGAAGAACTACAAAGACTTAATCACTGCTTAATCACATTGTAAAACATTTAAGGTTTTGTAAAAACAATTTACAAAAAGGAGATTACTCACATTGCTGTCTTAGACTTCTTTTAAGGGTTTCCTGGTTGTTATCTATTAATTACACAAATGTACATATGTTAGTATAATAACCCAATATTTACATTAGTAATACCCTCCCCGAGACGGTATTCCAACGACTACGTCGGGCAGAACCTCGACAGCCGTTACGGAACCCTGGATCAATCGGGCAGCGTATCTAATACGTAACCGGGTTTATAATACTTACATCGGGGCAGAACTTCGTTAATTAGGGGGGGTATTATGCCCGGAAATCACTTATACTATCAGAAATTTTGAGAGAGAAAAGGGAAATGAGCGAATTCGTTTGAAGGCTCGAGCTCCCATTATATAGGAGCTGATTTGGGGTCCCTCGCGCCCCGTGTAAGCTTAGGCTAAGGCTTACGCGGCCCGCGTAGTAGGGGTGTAGGCCTTAGCTTTGATTGGTCATCACCACTAGCTTCGACACGATCGTGACACGTGTCAGCTCAGGGTTGCGCCTCGTTGCAGGGCTGTCGCGCCCCGCGTAGACCCATGTATGGTCTTACGCGGCCGCGAGCGACACATAAAATTTGTTTTTATTTTATTTTTAATTATATAATATATTTTGGGCTCGGTTTTCACATACGGGGTATATTTTAGGACATGTAAGGGTATTTTAAAATATTAGGGGTGTCAGAAAAATTCAGGAGGGTTGTTATAATTTCCGTACGATGTGAACAGTAACTTACAATATATGGTTGTGCATGTTGAACTTATGATATGAATGATTTCATGTTTACTTTCAAAAGACTCACAAATACATTACATGATGCATGCTACTTATTATTGTTAAATGCAACTCGAAACGGTTCAATTAATGCACAAACAAAGATAGCACACTTATCAGATAATCTAGTAGTGCTGACAGGAGTTCAGTACTCAGACAGACATCATGATAGGACACAGATTGAGGTACAGAACCAAAGTTTATACTAGAACTCCATGTAAGAAAGTAAGGGTTATGAAACTGCCTTCTGAGTGATGGATAAACACCAAAAAGTACCCGAAACACACCATAAATGCAGAATTCTGCAAAATTCAGCAAAAAATCAACAATTAAACATCAAAATACAATGCAGAAATAAGGTTTAGATGTCCAGAATAACTTGTAAAGTGTCAGGAATAAAAACTGTCATAAAAGGTATCTCATAACTCACTAAGCTGCGCAATTTAGCACCTTAACGAACCGATAACCGAACGGACAACCGGACACTACCCGAAACACCATCATTAAACTAGAAGCATTGTTTCAACATCATAAGACTAGTTGTTAACACTAAACACCATATTACACATCAAAACACCTAAACACACTTAACACCTAACTAAACACTTAGAACCTAACTAAATATCAAACTAACAATTCAAAACCAACTAAACACCCCCCCCCCCCATGAGGCTGGTTAGGTGGGCCCTCCCCCTTTTGATTTTTAAATTTAGATAATGTTGGTAGATTTTGTACATTAGATCCATTGTATAATGAAATGTTGGGAGATAAAAGAACAAGATCATCTAAACTTCACCACATTCACTTCACAACTTTCAAACAACAAAACACCCCCTCTTCCTCCTCCATACCTACGGCCTAAACCCCTCCAATCTCATCTCCATTTTTAAGTCCATTCCAACATAATCCAAGCATAATCTAAGGTGAATCAAGCATAGTTAAGAGGGTTGCAAGCAAAAGGAATTGATGGACCACCTTGAGGAGCTATTAACCACCACTTTTCTTCTTCATCTTGCATCTTGTTCATCCCTAGCCTTTGTGCTAGTAGCAAGTCTTCTTGATCATGTTTTTACATCTTATATTAGTGGTTAAAGTAGACATGTAACTAAAAATCTAAAGATCACACCAAAACAAGAAGATGAACATAAGAATAAAGCTCAAAATCATAAAGATCTAAGTTGTTTAAGATGTGTGATGAACTTGTTTGTTGTTTTCTTGAGTGTATGGTGTAGATCACCACATAAAAGCTTGCTAGATGATGATTTAAAACATGATCTAGCAAGTATGAGGATGGATCTTGAAAGATCCATGTTAATCATCCTTTATTTTAAGTATGAACTTGAAAATAAACATAATTTTGTGAAGAATGATGGTTCTTACAAGTTGTAGATTATAAAAGTATGGGATTTCAAACATAAAAGTTTCGAGAAAACAAAAGTTTACTTACAAAGAACATGGTTTTGAGTTTTGAAAGGAAATAAACTTACTTTACGTGTGAAAATGGAATTATTAATGTATAGAAGACATGAAAAATTCAAGAAGTTGAATTTTAGTAAAAATGAGTTACAAGTTTTGAAGATGGAAATTTTATAAAAATGAGTTTTATGAAGTAAAAACCATGTTTTTGTTGTTAATAAATCATGTCAAACACTATGTTAAAATACTACAAGATTTTATAAAACTTCAAGTTCATACCTTCATATAGAAATGTATGTTATGGCTTATGGTAAGTTGTAGTATGATTGTTGGTGAATTTTTGAAAAAGAAAATGATATGCTTTAAGCATGGAAACATTCATTTTTCAAAGGAAACTATGGCAAAATTTTTGTAAAAATTCAACACTTAGAAAAATATTTTTTAAACAAGTGTTACAAGTGATTTTGAACCATGGTTTTAAGTATAAAAATTGCCATAAATTTTCGGTGTAAAAATTTCAAGAATTGGAGGTTGATTTTCAAGAATAAAAATGACTAAGTATATATTTAGGAAAATATATATATATTTAGAAGTCACAAAAATTGTGTGCTACAAGTATATTATTTGTATTAGTTATACTAAAATTAGAAACTTGAAAAATAATATACCACACCAAAGTACTAAAAATTGTAAATTGAAGGATTACAAAAATCACAAGAAAATAAATATATAACTTACACACAAATATTGAACGATTCGGACAATGGACACTTTGGACTATATATATATATATATATATATATATATATATATATTCCAGGAATTTAATTCGTATCTTGAGAAATTTGGTAAACGGTATTTTTGAAACCAAACCAACAGCAAAGCATGGATTTTTACAAATTATTATAAGAATATATCATAGTTTGTCAAAGTTGAAAATATATTATTTTTGGAGTTGAAGAAAATATATATTTTCATAAACAACTCAAAAATATATTATTTTGGTGAAAACTAAAAATATATATTTTCTAACTTTGATCTTAAAAATATATTATTTTTAAGATATGTGTGGATGTATACATATTTTTACCAAATAAAATTTATAGACATTTCTCTATAAAATTCTCTTAAAATATATATATATTTTAAGAATATAAAGTTGGTGATTACTAATCGTGCAAAAAACAATATTCTGGAAAATTTCACATAAATTAAGTATAAAATACTTAATAAATATAAGAAAATACGTATTCCTATATGTATAAATACATACCGACATACACTACCAACACTTGGTAAATAACCATATACAAGTATTATGCACAAAAATGGAAATACAAAATAACATACACATAATCCAAGTATACCTATACTTGAAAATATGTATGTGAGAACCATATGACAAAACAAGTTAAAAATATATTATTTTTAACAAGTACCCCCCAAATAATTGTATGGAAAAAATTTAAGTTTAAATATCCTTATTTTAACTAATATATACAAATTTGGAATCATATAATTACGTATACAACATACACCGAGGGTGTAACTCAAAGTATACCAAAAATTCCAAAAGAAGTCTTAATAAATGACTAAGGCTAAGAGTCGTTACACGACCTAAGTATCTAATAAAACTTAGCATGTGTGTAGGTAGTAGTACGACTTGAGGACATCCACTTTGAGTACACGAGGCTTCGGACGCAAATTTGTGAGTTCATGTCCCCCTTTTCTCTTAACGTTTTCGATTTATAACTTGCAGGGGTGAAATACATGTCAACTTGGGTGTGATTTAGCTAAGGAATGAACTATTAGATCATGTGAGCATAGACTGAAATTGAAGTGCCATTAATCCTTTTAAGTACCACGAAACAAAGGTTAGATCTAATGGGTACGGGCGAGCCCCACTCACGGTCCATGGGTGACCACTCAGAGTGCTGTTGTGTCCCAGTCGAGGTGATTCGACACTAAAAATGTCTACTCGGGTTGAGTACTTCCTATGTCGTCACATATATTAATGTCCTTGCAAAACAATAATGATCAACATGTTCATAGACGCTTTACATACCTACTTACAACTAAACTTTCAAATGTTTTTGAGACTCATTCGATGCTCATACACATAAAACGAATGAACTCGCTCAACTTTTGTTGATTTTTCGACTTACATGTATTTCAGGAAGATAGACGGATCTTGGTGCAGTACTGTCTACAAGCTTTTGAGTTTCAAGTCTAGATGTCATCCATGTTTTGGAGGGTTTGGTTTGTATATCCCATCATCGATGAGATATAGAACACAAAGCCTTGTGAAGCTTATCTTTTATTCAAACAAGACCTTTGATGGAACTTTTTAAGTTATGTTGGGTTGTAATGTTAACTTAATACTTGTGTTTGTAATTTTTTAAACTATGTATGGATGAACATCGTTTAATTTTAATGCATGTAGTTGTTTGTTATGATCGAATGCAATGAAAACTGATCAAGTCACACACATACGCTTCCGCAAAAGACAGGGTGTGACATCTTTGGCCTGTTGTTGTTGTTGTTGTTGTTTCTTCTGAGCATAATTCCTCATTAGTCTGTCGACTAAATTGGATTTCTTTTGGTTTTGTTTCTTTTTATAACCCAACCCAGCCTTTGTGTTTTTTTGTCACCAGGTTTGTTATAAAAAGTTTTCTTGCTCGCTTTTCTGGCAAATTTATCAATTTCATACTTTTCGATTTCCACCAGTTTAAACACTTTGTCAATCTTATCCGCAATCACATTTTGAATTGGAACTTCAATATCTAAGAACAATTTGTGCGATCCAATCATGTAATATGCCAATCCTATTGAATCATCTTTCGCATTTTTCTCAGATTTTGAATTTTTCAAATAATTTTTATGGAAACATTCCTCATCTTCATCATGTGATTCGGACTTTTCATTTTTGGTAGAATCTTCTTTCAAAATGCTTTCAACAACCTTACCTACCACCTCTGAATCAGCAAGATCATCAGATTTGGTGTAAGTCACATCAATGTTGTCAGGCAATTGGTCAACAATGTTTATTGCTTTTGCCACTTTCTCGTCATCATAGAATGTATAGTTATTCTCCAATTGTGGTGGCACCTGATGATATTCTGATCCAATTCCGTTTTTTGTTCTTTTCAGAATCATTATCATCGGTGTGATGTTGAAAATGCGTTCGAGAATCTACGAAGAAGCATGATAACTTTGAAGTTTATTAACTTTCTTTTCTTTCTCAGCTAATTCTCGTTTAACCTCAGCAAGTTCATCAATATCTTGATTTAAAACCTTTTGTTTATCTTCAAAATTAGCTTCAAGAAATCTTGTTGTTTCAATATATTTTGAAAGTTTTTTCCATACTTTTTTCTTCACTATTCAAAGTTTCAAAAGCTTCTTTTACAGTATGATATGACAATTTCATCCCATCATATTCTTTTTGCAAATGTTGAATAATATTATCTTTTTGTAAACATTCATTGGAATCTGCTGAACACTTTTGTTTTAAAATTTTATTTTCTTTTTCAAGATCATCACATTTCTGTGTCAGCTCCTCTTCTTTTTGTTTCAAAAACTTTTCAATTTCAAACATTTCTTTACATTTTTCTTTGAAAACATTTTCTATTTTTGTAAACTCAATGTTTCTTGATTTTAAATTTTCATCCTTCTCAGTACACGCACTGTATGTTTCCATGCCTTTCCTGCATTGCACTTCGGTTTTGTTTTCAGATTTATAATCAATTTACCATTATTATCTATTGACTTAGCCTTATTAGACTACTTAGTAGATTCCGTTTGAGTTTTTACCTCAACTTGATCTGCCACTGTTGTGCTGTCAGTCGTCTTCTTCAAAATCTCCTCTTTTAGCTTTTGACTCTCGTCAACAATCTCTTCAACACTCTTCTTTTTCTTAACACTGGCATAGATCACGCTTCTTATGCCCTCCTCCATTTCTTTCTCATAATTCGGATCCTCTTAAATCTGTCTATAAAATACTCCTGCAGTTGGAATAGCAGCAACAAGCGCTTTAAAATCTACCATATCAGGATCAACTGTTGGATTCCCTTGAGGATCTACAAAGCACTTCTGTTCATCATCCCATCTATCTGCATGCTTTGTTTCCATAAAAACCTTATACACCTCACTCAACCTCATTTGTGCATGATGTTCTTCTTGAGTCGGTCCTACCTCAGCAACCAATGCCATCTTCTCTTTTGGAATGTATTTATTCCAATAGAACCCTTCATCCTCTTGAATCACCACCATAGTTTGTTTTCTTTCTTTTGACGAACCTTCGCTAATCTGCTTTTGATTCTTTTTTTACGGCTGCTCATTGGTGCGATGGTAGATTGCTTTCTTGTAGTAGTCGTCATGAAAAGGATTCACACTCTCATCAACTCCTTGATTAGTGCACTCCCTCTTGAAGTGTCCTTTTTGCTTGCATCTGAAGCATGTAACCTTTGATTTGTCAAATCCCAGTTTCATATTATGACCTTCATGACATTGCCTTCCTGTTATCTCCGTGAACCGTTTAGCTCTCCTGATAACACTAACCATGCACCTTCTTATATCTATGAGCTCCATTTCTTCTGGATCGATCTGGTCATAGTCTTCCTTCGTCATATTCGGGTTTCCAATCTTACCCCCACCAGACTTTCGTATGATTCCAGAAGCTAAGAAACTCATCTACTGCCTGGCTGAATCAACATTCATGTTTGGAGAATCTTTCAAATTCAGGGCAATATTGCATTGAACCAGATTCAGATTTGATTTATCTGATGCAGAAGATGAATGATAACCAGAATCATAGTTCAATGATCTGGTCTTAGATGAATCACTTGAGTTCTCGGCAGTAAAGGCTGTACCAATCTTTGGCGCTTGACTGTTCAGCATGCTTCCACGATAGTAAAGATTGACATTTTGCTGATAAGTAGAACTGATCATTTTGTTTTGCCTTTTCAGATCGAGCTCATGGCTTTCAAGTTTTTCAATCAAACTATCTAAAGTGATCTCGTCAAACTTTGCATCGTTTTTCATAATCATGACAAATGTTTGCCAATCATCTACATGAGGTAATGCCTCAATCGGTTTGACGATGATCTCTTCTCTGTCCTTCTTGATTTCGAATCATTATAGTTGTTGGTCCCAGTTTGGACTTAAAAACTTCTTCTCACGTAATATGGCAAGTGATTTCAATAGATGTGAAAATAGTGTGCGGAAATAGAAATCAGACTTTCAAGAAACAAGACCTACAGAATTATCAAGTTTATATCACTTTGAAACAAAATGGTTTACAAGGTGATTGTAAGATTATTATCTATTACAAATGAATACTTGAATTCTGAGGGTGAAAGGACAATGGAGTTTGTAGTATGTATTGAATGCTAAGCTTAACTCACTATCCTCTGCTTAATGAGCCTTCTATTTATAGACGGCTGAATACATGAATAAACATTTGTTTATTCATGTATATTCCTACAAAAAGTAGCGCCTTGACATATTCATTGAATCCAACAATCAATTTGCCTTTGTCATCATGAGATCCAATAATGTCAACTTGCTTCGGTTAGTGTGGCAGGATAGAGCTGATTTTTAGACAAGTGGGGTCTTTATCAGAATTTCTGATAAACCACTTCATCAGAAATTCTGGTGAACAAATCATCAGAAAGTCTGATGATCAGAATCGTCAGAAACTGATGATATTTCATCAGAAATATCATCAGATCCATCAGAAGGACCTTCTCTGATAATCTTATTCAACTCTTGATCAACTTATGATACTTAGAAGTAGATGTTGCTGCTTTAAGTTGTCTTATCTGATCTTCTTCTTCTTATTGTGATCTTCAGGACTGTCATCTTCTTCATAGATCAAGTTGAATCTGATTTTCTTCAATATTTACAAATAAAGTTTCCTAACAGTTTCCCCCTAAGTATTGTAAGAAAATGAACTATCTCATGAACATAAAATTTCCAAAAAGTGGAAACTCAACATTTGCAAATCAAACCAGTTACTGATGTTCTGTAACACAAATTACATAATGAAATGAAAATTTAAAAACAAACATGTTCTTCAAGTCAGCTTCAATTTCTTCAGCACATCTCCTTTCTTTAATTGCTTCTTGTAAGAGATATACTTGTTGTAGATGTCATACATGTCTTTGTACCAGGTTCTTGCTTGAATCCATTCTTCAATCATTTGTTCAATTTCTTGTCTTTGATCCTCCATGTTCATTCCTGTCTTCTAAAGTTGTTCTTGTCTTCTGTTCATACTTTTCATGATAAACTTCAGAGTCTGATTTGAGTATTTGTAGCTATCAACACTTCTGAATAGAGCTTTATTCTTCTCAATATCTCTGAAGATTACACCATAGTTATGTCTGTCATTTTTACTCGGCAGTTCAATGATGTCTCCAGATCTTGCATTTTCCAACAGCTCTGAGGGAATTCTTGTCTTTGGTGCACTGATATAGACATTTTTGTTGTGTACATAATCATAGTTGTTGCATAAATCAAAGTCTGAAAAAGCCATTCTTTCAAACAGCTGTATTCCAGCCTTTGATATGCCCTTTAATGCTTTTCTGACATCTTTGTTGTTTTTCCTTTCCTTTTCATATTGATCTTTCATGAACAGAATGTCTAAAGGATGTAATTTATCAGCAATTTCTTCATCAGTCACTTTTTCTTCTTCCCCATTTTCTCTTAGAAGTGTGTATCTGTTCTGCACATAAGTCCTTCCAACACCACCTGTTCCAACTTTTACTTCATCCACTTTTAAGATTCTTTTTACTGGATTCTCATTGGTGTAGTGAATGCTTCTTGGACCTCTTTTTAACTTCTCTTCCCTTATAGCCATTCTGACAGGAGTTGGTGGCCTTGCTGGTACATCTTCTTTTGTCCAATAATATTTCACTAGATTGTATTCAAGGAATATCATTATATCCCTGTCAATCTCTCTAACCAAGATAGATTGGGTTTCAGAGATTTTTCTTTTAACAATCTGTGGTTTTCTTGAATCAGCTTCTTGTTCCCATTCATTCATTGTTTGCAGATTCATCAGTTTACTCATGGCAGTGTCATTAGAAGAGGTTGGTTTTGGACCAGTTTGAGAAGTTATAAGTTTCAAATTTGTGACAACTTGAGGTTTTGAAGTTACTAACCTTTTTTAGTATTTCATCTTTTGAGACATTTGGAGGTGGGCCCATCATAGTGGTTCCAACTTCGTTGATTGGTATAGCAGATGATTGCTATGGGGTTGAATTTGGAATTTGTTGGTGTGAACCTTTAACAGGAATTTCTTTCATGATTTCTTTAGGATCCACTTTGGCTAATCTGGCAATGTTGAATTGCATTTTCTTCATCAGTTGTTGCACCTCTCCTGCCAGATTTGAGTTGCTGGCTATGCTCTTCTGAACTTTTGTAAATTCAGTTTAAGCTCTCATCTGTATGGCAGCCCATTCCTTTGACAACTTCTCAAGGGCATCTGTGATACTGTTGTTGCTTGCCCTTAGGATGGTAACTTCCTCCAGAACCTTGTTTGCACTGCTTGATTGTCTTGACTCCACAGCATTTGCAACTTTCTTTTCTATTTCTGTGAAAATCTTCTGAATTTCTGATGCAGAGATGTTGGTTTCTGGTGCTTTTTCTTTCAACTTTTGAAGAGACTTTACTGCTTCAGTGTTTCTTTCAGTTTGTGCCTTTATCACCTCCACTGATTCTGACAAAGTCTTCATTTCTGCCCTTTGACCTTGTATTTCTGACAGCAACAGATCAAGCTTTTCTTCCACTGGACTTCTTTTGCAGGCTTTGACAACTTTCTCTAGGACAGTTTCCAAATTTTCTTGGTTCATGGGTGTTTCAAGGATATTTGGAACAACAGATGTTCCCTCTAACATTCCAGCTGCAAACACATCTGCTGCTGTTTTGGAAATAATAGGGTCACTTTTGGCTTTACCAGATTTTGGTGCAACCTTAAGTGTACCAGAATCATCTCCACCAGAGGTGAAAAACACATTTTCATCCTGGATTTCCTTATGTCCTTGAATCATATAAATATATGATTCTCCATAAGTTTTTGAGGTAAACAGATTACCTTTTACTAGATTTCCTTGATCAGTTCTCTGATCTCTATCTGTTGAGATCTCAACTTCTTCCTCATCTTCTGATTCAGAGTTGAGATGAATGGAACTAGTGACCTCCTCATCAACATCAGTTTTTCTATATTCTAACATGTAAGAAACATTAATTGAACCTTCTGAGTTTGTTCTTTTTGAAGAAGTATCAATTAAAACTATGTTTAAAAGAGATGTACCATCAACCAGAGACTCATCATGATGTATGACTTCAGTGGCTTCATTTGTTGCTCCACCAAAGTGAGTTTCTTCATACTGTTGATCTTCAACATCTTCATGAGTTCCTCCAGAAATATGAGATTCTTCATAATGTTGATGTTCTTTTTCCTGATGATTATCAAACTCAAGATTAATTCCAGCTTCATGAATCTGTTGGCTCTCAGCATGTTCTGTCTTGTTTTCTGGTGAGTTTGTTATCTTTAGTACTCCTTCTCCTCCTGCAGCCTCTGTTTCTGATGACCAGGACTTCTCAACTTCTTCTTCTTCTGGTGATGAAGAACAATTAAAAACTTCTTTGCTAGGTTCTTCCGTTGGAGTATCTGATTTGGCAAGAAGTTCTTCATGTTGCAGTCTGTATTGTGAGTCTGGTGCAATGATGCACAACATGCTTTCTGGTAACTCAGGGATATCTTTGTCTGATTCCCAACCATGATTGGCACTCCAGGCTTTCATGATATTTGAACTCCAGATATTTTCCAAAATTGGAATTTCTATGTTCCTTTCAGCAAAAGTTTCTGAAATAAAGATTGAAATAAACCTTGGATATGGCAGGTGTGAGGTTATTCTTCCATTTCTGGTAAGGATTGATCTTTTGAGTAGGTTGAAGATTTCTGTCCCATAATCAAGTTTGAACCCAGTTATGAGTCCATACATGATTGATAGAATAGCCTGACTGACTTGATCTGCTCCTCCTATCTTTGATGTGAGGCATTTGTTTAACACTTCCATCATCACTTGCCAGATGGCTGGCATTACATTTCTTCTAACTGCTCCAATTTTGTTAATTTTCTTGTTCTTGTAACCAAGCTCAATGTTAAAGTTTGTCAAGTCTTCTCTGCTTGGTGCTTCAATGCAATTTTCAAGAACTGGAAGTTCAAGCCATTCTTTTACCCTTGTAGGAGTTAATGTTACTGAAACATTTCCCCATACATGAGCAGAGACCTGATTTTCTTCATCTTCAGTGAAGGTGTGGACAAATTGTTGTAGTAACTTTTCTGGTACTTCTCTTCCTTTTGTTAGTGCACCTGAGATTGGACATTTCATAAGATATTCTATCAAAAGTTGGCATCTCACATCATATTCCGAATGCTCTGTATTCATCAGCAGATTATTTTCTTTCATTGGTAGGAATTATGTATCTTCAACAAAAGGTACATCAAGTTGAACAATTGGGATGCTGAGGTTTACTTCTGCCATTGTTGAATTTTGTGAGTTAGGGTTCGAAATTTAGGGATTTTTAGATTTTCAGTGAAGAACAGGGGATATTGCGGTTTGAAGTTCTTGTGAAGAAGGTGAGTGATTTTTGAATTTCTGCTAAGTGTGAGTTATATAGTGAGGGTTTTGGCAGAGATTTGTGGGTTTTGTGGATTTGAGGGGATATGGAGCGTGCCCAATTAATGGTGGTTAAAAGATCATTAATTGTCTTTATTACCGCTAGATCGTGTGATGTGAAATTTGGTTTAGAATGTAACTGTTGGATCGTGGGTATCAAGACATTTAATGACGGTTGATCGTGTAATCGTGGTTATACCCTTTCAACTTGTAGTTTCTTCAATCATTCCTTCACATAGCTTTTTAAACTGAATTTTGATTGGAGAATACTATCTGTTATATGACACCTTTTCATCTTTGTGGACCCCACTGTGTTAATGGTCCAATCAGATTTCTTCTTAATATTCCACCTTTTTCAAAGTCAAAAATCCATTCTGATGATGTCATCAGAAATTGACCGGAAATTCTGTTAAGAATTTATATGTTCTTCTGTTTTGAATTTTGTTGACCTTTCACATGTGGTTAACAAAAGTCAATAATTTTCAACAGAATTTCTTAATTGAAATTCCCCCTAGCCTTGTGAACATCTTCAACAGATTTTGAAGTTTCTCTTCTGATTGTACAAGAGGTTTTTTTTTTTTTTTTTTTTTTTTTTTTTTTTTTTTTTTAAGATGAGAGGGAATGAGATGAGGTCAGAAGACTTACTTGTGATATTCTGGTGGCATCCAAGTCTCTTAACTTTTTCTGATATTTTCTAAAACTTTTTGTCATTTTGAAGTTTTAACAGGAAAAAAAAAATTTGAGAGAGATTGTAAGTTATGTTACCAGATTTCAGTCTCATGTCATCAGAAACTCAAGAATTTTGTGATGAATGATTTGTTTTCTGATGATCATGATTCTCAATTTTCTTTACCCATTTTTCTTTTCCTAAACCATGTGCTAGACAACAAAGCAGTATAAGGAACATACTATATTAACAAGATAACAAGAAGACTATCTACACATACTAAGTTTAAACAAAGATAACCTAATCAAGGTCCATTCCTTCACCATGATCCATCTCAAGGAGCAACCATAGATCAGTTACCAAACCAGTATTCTGATTAGTGGGTATGAGCATGTTGAGATTCATGTTTTGTTGAAATCTCATTTCTGCTCTGGGATAACCTGCAGGAACACCTCCAAAGCCTAGCTGACTCGTGATTATCTTCATCAGAAAACGAGGATAAATCAAGAATGGCATGCCAGACCACATATTACTTGCAAAGTCTTTTATTAAGTAATAAGAGAAGTTGTAAGGTGTTTCTAGTACGAGTGCTCGTACAGGCTCCATCAATCTTTGGGATGCTTCATGATGATTGATGATCTTCTTTGAGAAGCATGCTCCCATTTGTGTGATTAGATACTGCCATTCTTGGTGATTGCTCGCAGTGGGTTTACAGGTTTGTAACCTATCTGCTCCAAGGTTTCATCTATCTGAGCCTTTGTGAACATCAAAACTTCATTATCATCATTGAGTTGCAGAACCATCCTGATGATAGCTTCAGTTACCAGAACTCTTTGGTTAAGCACCACACTTTCTATAGCCATCTGTCCTCTACCCTCATATTTTGATAATGTTGCATTTTTCCAGAACATTTGAAGAATGTCTGGGTGAACTATTATGTTGGCAGTGAGGGCATATTTCAAACGGCTTCCCATGATAAGATTTAATACGGTTTGGCATCCTTCCCATTAAGGACCCTCAAGGTTGGTCCTCAGTCTGAGGTTGTGATAAGGATGATAAGGAAGTGGGAAACGATCAGCTTTGATGGTAAGCATTTTTGTGAGTGTGAGAAAGTGTGAGATGAAGAAGAAGATGAAGTTGTATTTTCTAGGGTTTCCTTATGTGATGGTGACAGTCTTATCTCAAGGTGGTGATCATTTATAGTAAACTTGAAGTTTTCCATAAATTATCTACCTACTTATAGATTTTGTTCATCACAATCTTTGTTATTTAATTTTCTATCAGATGGCATAAGGAATAAACTTGAAGCTCTCCTGCATTTAATGATTTAGGCGGCTATTTTCTGATAATTTATCATGATTACCTGCCTATATGTCACTTCTAACTCCTTAATATTGTTGAGGTGAATTGAATGAAGAGGAGAAAAAGCTTAACAACCATTAACGAGTTCCCAGAAAATTTTCTGACTGTGACGTTATCAGCCCAAATTGGTGTTTAAAAAAAACTAATAAAGAAAAAGTAAACGAAAAAAACAGTTATGAATATGTAAATATGAGATATGAATAAAGATGGTGACATGCATGAATCTGTTCTAATAAACAACTGTAATTCTGATTTTTTTCGACATGTTTTCTGATGAATTATTAGAATTTCTGATGATTCATCAGACGTTCTGATGATATATCAGATTTTCTGATGATACATCAGATTTTCTGATAGTACATCAGATTTTTTGGTGTTTTGACATATTTATGTTCATCAAAACAAATTTTCAAGCATTTTTTTTGCAATAAAGTTCTCTGAAAAACCTTTATCACAGGATTGACCACAACTCAGCAAATTGTACTTTAAGCCTTCTACATAGGCTACTTTTTCTATGGTCAAACATCTATACCTCATGCATCCATATCCCATAATCCTCCCTTTTACTCCATTTCCAAAATTTACCATTTTACCCAGTTTTGAAACAAAGTTACTGAGTAAGCTCCTGTCCCCAGTCATGTGCTTGGAGCATCCTGAATCGCAGTACCAGATCTCCTGCACATGATGGTCCTGAAATGGAAAAATTAGAGGGTTTTTGTTACCCAAACTTGCTTGGGTACTCTTTCTCATGAGATTTTAATCAGATTATTTTCTCTTGATGGCCTTTCATCAGAATTTCTGTTGTATGCTGAGCCATAAATAGATTTTTCACTTTTCTTTTGGAGATGGTGTTGAACAAGCTTCAGTATGTCAACACACATACAAGATTCTTTATCCGAATTTTCTGATAATTTTTCTTGTGATGGAATGAGTGGATAATTTTGAATCAATGAGTGAACTACTTCTGGAATTTTTAAAGATGTTTGTTTGCATTCACTCCTTTTTGCTTTAAAGTTGGGTTTTTCAAAAGGGTATTCAAAACAGGTTGATTTGCATGATTCAGAATCAGATTCCGATGAGAATTTATCAGAAATCTGATGTGTTGCTTTTACAAAGACAGTGGGTTTACTTTCTCTTGTTTTCACATATCCTAAACCCTCTCCTTTGTTCTTTGGTGTGGACTCAATAAAATTTATGAATTCTTTAGCTTGTTGAAAACCTTTTACATTAATTTCCTTATCATTAATCTTTTTGTAAAGATCTTTTCTTTCATTTTCATAGAATTTAATTTTAGCTCTGTGATCTAAACTTTCTTCTATTAGCAATTGGTTTTCAATTATGATTTTATTCACAGTCCTTTGCAACTCATCAGATTTTTACTATCTGATTGTTGTTTATCTTGCAGATTTAGAAAATATGACATGAGCTTGTTTAGCTTGTGTTCTAGATCAAGATTGTCTAAATTTACCTTTGTCCTGAAGTTTCTGGTAGTTCATCAGAAAGTGCCATAAGGCAGAAATTAGCCATCTCTTCTTCTTCTTCATCATAAGAATCATCAGATAGCCATGTATCTGTCCCTGCACTCAAGCTGACTTGTTGTTGCTTCTTTGCTTCTTCCAGCTTCTTCTCATAATAAGCAACATCTTTCAGTTTCTTGGTTTTGCATTCTGATGCATAGTGACCTCTTTGTTTGCACTTGTAACACACAACTTCAGCCTTTCCCTTATCCTTAGATCTACCTTCTTCCCTAGATCTTCCATCCATCCTCCCTCTGTCACTTTTCTGGTATCTTTGGCCTCCTCCCCTCAACCTCTGCTCAAAGGTTTTAGTGAGCAGTGCAATTGCTTCATCAAAAGCTAAAAAATATGATGATGTATCAGAAATTTCAAGATTTTGACTGTTTGAAGGTTGTGGTTCATTGGTAGGTGTTCTTTGTGAGTTTGAGATTAGAGCTAAAGATCCCCCTCTTTGAATGGATTCTCCAAATAATTCTTCTTCTCTGGGGACCAGAATGCTGTATAAGTCATGAAGACTCATATTACCTAGTTCTAAGGTTGAGGACAAAGTCATGGTTAGACTTCTCCATTCTCTAGGTAAGGCATCCAGAAATTTTGTATGTCTTTCATCATTTGATTTTGTTATTCCAGATTTCTTTAGCTCATTCAAAAGTTTTGTAAATCTTTGATATGTTTCGTTTAATCTTTCATTTGGTAAACTTTTGAATCTCTCATATGAGGAAACATTGTTTGTTCTTTTGTTTCTTTTCATCCTTTCTCCTCCTTCACAAAGATTTTCCAACTGATCCCATATTTCCTTAGCTGATGCACATGCATCAACTTATGAAAATATGTCATTAGGGATAGCCATTATTAAAAGTGACTTTACCCTTTCATTTGCAACCACCTTTTCCTTGTCTTATGGGCTCCAAAGTATTTCACTTTTGGGAGCCCGGGAGGTAGGGATTGCTGGTGATTGATTAGTTGCTGGAATAGCTGGTATTTCAGTCATTGGTATATGTGGACCCCTTTCAATGGATTGAAACAGAGTTCGGTCATGACCATTAAGGAAATTGACCATCCTGATTCTCCATTGGGGGTATTCCTCTCTGACCAGAGTTGGAGGTTTAGACATAGAACCAATGTTAAAAGCATTATTCCATGTTTGAAAGCTGGCCATATTTAGAGAAAAGAAGATGAGCGATTGATCGTTTGAAAATGATTTATTCAATCTGCTCTGATACTAATTGTTGGTCCCAGTTTGGACTTAAAAACTTCTTCTCACGTAATATGGCAAGTGATTTCAATAGATGTGAAAATAGTGTGCGGAAATAGAAATCAGACTTTCAAGAAACAAGACCTACAGAATTATCAAGTTTATATCACTTTGAAACAAAATAGTTTACAAGGTGATTGTAAGATTATTATCTATTACAAATGAATACTTGAATTCTGAGGGTGAAAGGACAATGGAGCTTGTAGTATGTATTGAATGCTAAGCTTAACTCATTGTCCTCTGCTTGATGAGCCTTCTATTTATAGACGACTGAATACATGAATAAACATTTGTTTATTCATGTATATTCCTGCAAAAAGTAGCGCCTTGACATATTCATTGAATCCAACAATCAATTTTCCTTTGTCATCATGAGATCCAATAATGTCAACTTGCTTCGGTTAGTGTGGCAGGATAGAGCTGATGTTTAGACAAGTGGGGTCTTTATCAGAATTTTTGATAAACCACTTCATCAGAAATTCTGGTGAACAAATCATCAGAAAGTCTGATGATCAAAATCGTCAGAAACTGATGATATTTCATCAGAAATATCATCAGATCCATCAGAAGGACCTTCTCTGATAATCTTCTTCAACTCTTGATCAACTTATGATACTTAGAAGTAGATGTTGCTGCTTTCAGTTGTCTTATCCGATCTTCTTCTTCTTGTTGTGATCTTCAGAACTGTCATCTTCTTCATAGATCAAGTTGAATCTGATTTTCATCAATACTTACAAATAAAGTTTCCTAACACTAGTTCAATTTTCAAATGACAGACACGTTCTATCATTTTTCGGACAGTCTCTCCTTTCATGCAGTTGAACAAGTTAGACTCTTTCTTCAGCAAAGAAATTTTGTTTTTCTGGATCTTTTTTCCACCTGCAGCTTTAACTTCTAGTGCTTCCCACATAGACTTTGAAGTTCTATCATGTTGAAGCAAACAAAGAATATCTTCCCTAACTGATTGCTGTAACAGTTGATCATTCTTTGTTTGTTAGAGAACACAATCTTATCAGTATCTTTGTATAATCTTAGTGGGATTATCTCATTTTTCTCATTAACTGGTTTTTCATATCCAAAATGTAACATAGATCAACAATCATAAGCATATGCTTTCACCCAAATCACAAAACGATCTTTCCACCAGTTATAATCTTCAATGTTCGTTAGTTTAGGTGGTTTTTGATGGTTTCCATACACATTATCATACTTTAAGCTTTCTGAAATAACATTTGAAATGCTCTTTGTTCTGGGTGTCATTTCGGATGTGAACGCGTCGTAAAACTCGTTATAGAACTCCTCTTCCATGATTGTTAACACCTTGAGAATTACCTGCACAAATTCAACAAACACTTAAACCAAATTTGAGAATCAAACAAAAAGAACAACCTTGATCCTCTTGATCCACGCGGATGGACCAGCTATGGTTCGTGCGGATTGACTATGAACATAAATTTTCAGGTTAACACTAGATTCGTGCGGATGCGTGGGAGATTTGATCAGTGCGAATCAAGATACTCTAGATTCGTGCGGATGCGTGCTTAATGATCTAGATCCGTGTGAATGTAAGACACTAGGTCTGTGCGGATCAACTGAAAAGTAGATCCGTGCAAACTCACAAAAAAATAGATCTAGATCCGTGCGTACACATCAGCGCACAACTCAGCCATATTTTTTCATGATTTTTGCAAAATTTTTGATGATTTCGTTTGAATTTGAGTCTGAAACTTTCAAGGATAGTTTAGAACAGATTTTCGCACAATATATTTAAAATCAGCCAATTTGAACCGTGAATTTGTGTTTTAAACTTGAAAATAAAGTGTAGAAGATGAATAGAAGAAGAAATGATGAAATTCAGATGAAATCAGCTTTGATAATGCTTGAAATTGCATGAATCTTGTGTCTTCAATCCTTGCAATCAATCTCCCGCTCTGATACCACTTGTGAGTTCGTGTTAGGATCGATTCCGTTACACCGTTGACTGCATAAATCTCGGATCTTGTGCGAAATCCAAGTACGAGAGCAGATTGAACACAAGCAAGCTAACTAACAATGATTTCTATTACTGATTGACAATTACAGAACCCTGAAATCAAACGAACAGAGCTTCCCCACTCTAGTTCTACAAGTTATAAATGAACAAGATATCACATGCATTCATACTACCACTAGAACCACACTAACTAACATTCACGGATGAACATAACTACGGATCAAAGATTAGGTGCGGATCAAGCTTCCTGGTGTGGATCAACCTTTATCTACGGATGCACATGAGCCGATAGACTTAACAGATGCGGATGAACAACATAGGTGCGCATGGACCGACATATTATATGAAACCCTAAATGCTCGCACATCCGTTCGGATCTACTTGATGGATCCGTGCGAACCAGCTAAGTGAACATGTGAACTTTACTTTGAACATTATACTCCTTTATCTTGCCTCATTTTTTTAGCTACGATACGTGATTGACGGAAGCGATAGACATATGTACTCACAGTGATGTGTTTACTTTATTATATTTATCGTTCAATATGATTGGTGGCATGATCTTGGTCAGTTACATGCTTCGCTGTAGTACTCCGCATGTGGAAATTGAGGGTGTGACATGTTTTTAGTTTTAAAAGAAGATAACATAAACTTAAATGCTTGACCAGTTTATTCAACACCTTCTTCCCCAATGAAATATTAGAACCAACCCATATTTGTCACATCCCCAAGTTACCACATGCGGGAACCCCCGCGAGGCGTGTGACGTACCAGGATCAAGCCACCAATCACATGAACTCATAACAATATTTCAAATATACTTTCATTTGTTAGAATAACGTGTTACAAAACATTATTTATTATTCAGCGAAAGCATAATACAATAGTGAATAAATTTCGTAACTCAATTGTATAAAACTATTAGACATGTCCTGTGATTCTGTAGGTTCGTTTTACCGACCAAACGAGTCGTTCAGAAGAGTTTTTGCTCAATACGAGAGGCGGAAACAAATGTATTGAGGTAATTCAGCTTGCAGTTCACTTTAAACTGTATTTTGATTGATTTGAAAAAGATTTACAGCGAGTAGACACTTCGGCAGCAGTTCGGTACTGAAACCGGAAAGTTACAAATGACAAGGCACCACAAGTATATATAGGCTAGGCTATTTCGTGCGAAACCAACTCACACGAAATCAAGTTCATACGAAATAGCTATTTCGTACGAAATCACCAGTTGATTTCGTGCGAAATACCCTATTCTTATTTCGTACGAAATACCCACCTTTCACATATTTGACATTTTTCTCGTACTACGTGCCCTGGTCTATCTAAACGAATACAAGACTCGATACAAGACAAAGTCGACAGACGTATGCACTAACAGACTCCCCCTCGGATGTTGACGAAGTCTTCAGTGTCGAGTCTTCAATCTTCAGTCTTTATCAGTCTTCTCGAACTTTTCCAAAGTATCTAACAATGTAAAGCATCCTCAATTTCTCTCTATTTATCTCCAGAATCTCGACCTGGCTCTTAACTCTCTCGAATTCTCTTGATCAGATCTCTTGATTCCTTAAGTTTATCAGGGCTGCTTCTGACGCGATACAAATCCAATATTTCACCTGACGATGTGGAGGTAAGCCTAGAAGTTCTTTGGGCTGCGTACCGGTAGCCAGTGATAGAGTAGCAGGGTAGCTAAAACACTTCTGGGTTTCCATTGACGAAATGATACTTGACAAATAGTGAATTTCCACCAGGGATAGATATACACGCGTTTTCTTCCTTACAGAGAATTTCTACTCGAGGCTTTGGACAACCAGTCAATCCCAACGACTACATCAAAGCTTCTTAAGTAATAGGAAGATGGTTAATGTTGCACACGTGACCTGAAAGATCAAGTTTCCATCCTAAATGAACGTGTGAGGCTTCAATTGACTTGTCATCCGCCAGTTCTGGCGTCACCCATGCCAATCTTAAATGCTCATCCACGAGCACCCCTTCCATCATTGTTGTTATCATTACGAGGATTCCCAACACTGTTATTGTTCTTGTGGTTGTTTGCGTCCTGACTTAACATCGGCCAATCCTTGTCGAAGTCACCTTCATTTCCATACTGAAGGCTATGATCACGAGTACCTTGTTGTTGTCGTGGCCGTTGTCTCTAATGTTGTTGCTTTGAAAACAGATCCTTGCGATCTTTTGCCATTAGGTTCCCCCTTCTCTTTGTTCTTGTCATGTCCTAGGGTACTGCCCATGGCGCTAGCAATTACACATCCCATATTCCAGTCGGTTTCCAGCGTTTATGCCCTGATTGATTCGTAAGAGTTGACTTGCAGATGTTGCTTACTAGGATTATGGACTTGATTGAAAATAAATCTATTGGTGTTTGTCATCGGAAAGCAGGGTCGTCCTGATGCTAGGGTTGGTAATGTATCACGTTCATCCTCTTGTCCAACGGTCTTGCAAGTCGATTGAATAATACACGGTATGTTGCTAGAGATTTGCAGGGGTAACCAAACTTCGAGATCCGAGGCGCCAATCCGTTGGGTTCAAGTAAACGAGAAAAGTGAGAGAGGTATAGACCAAACATTCGACGTTTCGACATCTGACTCAGAGACGTTCGCACTAGCACTAAACATTTCTACACGGTTCGCTAGACGTTCAGTTATGAGTTCAGCTATCACTCAATATCATCGAGATTCGTTAGGATTCAGAGGGAAGTGAAAGGATCATGTTCGAATAGGAGGCAATCATCGCTAGACCCCTATAGGTCGTTGCATTTCTCATTAGATCGAATAGTGGAATGGAACCCCTTTTTTTACTTGTTAAGTCTCACTGGGACTCACATGCACCCCACATTATTATTATGTGTGCACCCAAAATAATATTATGATTTGCATGCTCATCTCAGTTCCTCCTAACTCATGTCAAATGGTTCCTCAAACTCAAATGTCAAACTGAGGTTATCAAAACAACAACATCACAAGAATCCAAGGACCACAACATACTAATAATGCATCATAGTGTAAGCAAGCAATTCATGTAATTATGCTATAGTAACGAGTGTGTGTCCGTATGCTACATCATAAAAAAATGTGTACTAGTCATGTAATGTATGCATCTGATGAAAAGACGAACCTTGCAATCTGGAGCTGAGTGTCATGGTCTTCACGTATTCAGAACTGTTCGGTTATAGTTTGGTTTTATAAAAACATTTTTTTTAAAACCAAGTTCACTATAACCAGTGGCTCTGATACCAATCTGTCACGCCCCCAAGTTACCACATGCGGGAACCCCTGCGAGGCGTGTGACGTACCAGGATCTAGCCACCAATCACATTGAACTCATAACAATATTTCAAATATACTTTCATTTGTTAGAATAACGTGTTACAAAACATTATTTATTATTCAGCGGAAGCATAATACAATAGTGAATAAATTCGTAACTCAATTGTATAAAACCATTAGACATGTCCTGTGATTCCTTGCAACTTGACCCATGACCACTCCAGCATCCCAGACTTCAAGTTCCAATTAAGTGTACCTATAGACCTTGATGTGGAAAAAGTAGTTCAACTAAATAAACTAAAATAACCCTAAATTAAGACTCAAGTAATAAAAATCTAGACTCTCTAACTTGACTAAACTACTCACCGGCAAGTGAACCGGTCGACTCTAGCATAGAAAAGCAAGTCCGGATGTCGAACCCACAAGGACTCTAATTAATTACGTTAACGACTTTATTTAGACTAGACACTGACACGACTTAACAATTGTTGTGTTTTAAGGGGGGGTTTTTACTAAAATCCTAAAATTGAAATTAAAACGAAATTATACTAAGACACGAACGAAAACTAAGGTGTGATTCAGATGATATTAACGACTACCTTGACTTGAATCCAGTTTAACTATGAATGGACTTCTAACGGTATTATTATTGTATGGAGTCGGGATCGTAAAATACTAAACCTTAAGGTATTTCAATGCTAAGACTTCCCGACCCTTCTCAAGAAGAAACCTAGGAAACCCTACAAGGCTGTTATGAACACCGACTGTTAGACTTCCTCTCAGTCCTCTAACGACTCTAAAAGTGCCCTAATACGACTATCTACCTCTCAGCGCGACAATCTAAGGCAATTCTAGGTTCTGGCTTGGTTTATTAGACACAAATGCAATTAGGGAACTAAAACCGACTTCTCTCAAAACCTGTCTTAGCTATATATTGCACTGAGACCTAATAACTAACTCGAGCCTCTCAGCGATAAGTTAAGCAGAATACTTCATTCTAATTGTATTTTAGTTACTGTTTCTAAGGCTATTGGCCAATTTACCCAAAGATCACCCGAACCCGCAAGGATGCAAATAATCAACACAAATTTATTATGTGAAAGACATTCACCAAAATCTATGTGAAACAGTAAATAATCAGCAACCAAAAGTAAATACACATATGCACCAAATCAGAAATTCTAGAACACTTTGCTTTCATAAATCAATCCATAATAAAACAATAATAACCGTTAAAAGATCCAAACTTTAATCAAACCATCATCTTGTCTAGGTAGTATCTAAGGTTTAGCCAAGAAACATGTTGTTCATAATAAACAAATCAAGTTCAAAACAAGAATTCATCGGAAAATATTGAAAACACGAAATTAAAGAAAACCGGGAGATAAAACCCGAACAATCTTCACTTCCACGCTCCAAGCTTCAACCGGATGATTCCCGCAAGCTTAAACACTCCAAAATACTCAAAATCTGCTTCAAAAATCGCCCTAGGGTTTCTTGTTTATTGGTTCGTGATTCGTTTTGCTGTGTTCGTCCGTCACCCTCAATGTGCGGTTGATCGTTAAAATATAATGAGCCTCCCAAAAAAATCTGAAGCCCAACAGTCGTTTGATGTTGTATAATTGCGTCCCCAAGTCTGATGTCTTCTCGGCCCAATAGCAGCCTCTTTCACGGCCCATTAGAGAAAATCTGCTATAATACTAATACTCACCAGCCCCTCATCGAATATAATATACTATTTTTTTTTCTCCTGGTCTCGTGACATGCACAATTAATGTGCATAAACATTAATTCAACTTTTCATATAATGGCACCTTAATCCCTTGAGTTTTATGAAATATTTATAAGGAGCCTTGTACATACTTTCCACAATTGGCAATTCAAGTACCTCAACTTTCATGACAGATTTTCCATTTTCTTGTTTGTTTATCGTTTAAACTCGTTTAATCCATCTTTCGCACCGGGACCTGTAACAATATAAAATAATAAAATACAAACCTATAACTACTAAAAATAAATAAAACCTATAAAAATAATATACAATTTACATGGATAAATGACGGTATTTTGCAACACATCAAATATCCCCACACTTATCTCTTTTTCGTCCCCGAAAAAGAATTTATGCATACGGAATCAGAGACAAATAATCACCTGGGTCAAAAATTATTTATATCTTATTAAAACAAGGCTTGCGTTAGCCGCGATTGCGAATATATTTGTCCCTTTAAACCCGAATCCAATCCTAAGCCCTTATCATGTGAATTTAATTTAAGTGCGGTCAATCCACCTAGGGTCTCACACTAGAATTTACGGTCCACCTACTCCCACCTCAAGCTTATAGGACTAAGATAACGATCACTGGACCAATTCCCAACCGTCTTATATCAAAACCAAGTGAGTTTACAATCAGATTTTTTTTCTTTTTTTTCCATTTTTTTTCGCTTTTTTTTCCTTTCATGAGCGTAGACGATGCTTTCCCTAACCAAGAGGCAATCCGGCTGTAGAGTCGCTATCCCCAACTCGGATTACTTAAGCTTAGGTACTTTTTTTCTTTTCTTTGCACGATCGATTTCACACATCCTAGCGGTAATTCGGTTGTAGAGTCGCTATCCCCAACCCAAACTACATAGGAATGCATTACTTTCATTTAGTTTCTAGCTCACTTTTTATTCTATTTTTTTCGCATGATCACAAACTCTAACAGTTTTAACTTATAACGGTGCCCCTTATACTATTTTCGGCAGTTTTGATTTCCCATATCTCCCAGACGAAAACCCACTAGCAGACCGACAATTAAGGTATATTAGCTCAAAGGGACTTAAAACCAAACCCGGGCCTCTCCACATATCCCTAACTAGACGCAAGCTCGATTTATTATAATCTCATATTATTATTATTTAACCCAAGCAAAAATTCACCTTTTCTATCATTTTCCGTTTTAAATTGCAAACTTCTCATATCGAAAGACACTTTTCTGTTTTTTCAATTTTTTTGGAATTTTCAAAAAAAAATTTAATTTTTTTGGATTTTTCAAAATTTTTTTTAATTTTTTTGTATTTTTCAATATAAGACTCGATTATTTACATGTATCCCATCCCCACACTTGAAGATTGCATTGTCCCTAATGCAAGAATGGAAATACGACTCAATATTACCTAAACAACTAAAATCAAACTCCTAAATTACTAACAAACTAACTAAATAAACGAACTAACGATGAAATAAATAAATAAATATACAACAACAAAAAGGGAAACGACTTAGCTGATATGTGAGACTGTCAAAGTGCCAGTCATTTCCACATAAGCCCTCCAATTCGAAACGCGCTCAGCAAACAACTCTAATCTCGGACACGCGAACGAAAGCGGCTAACACAATCAACCTATCTGAATCAAACAAACTACCAAAACATATCATCATGTATATACCAAAATCATCAATAGTTCATCAATTCCAACACATCAACCAACCCATCCACCCTAACCAACATGTTTAAAGTGTGTAAATATCAGTACAAACCAAAATATAAGGATAAAAAATAGCATAAAATAAAAATAATCAGCAAAAGATATAATCATCAGCTACTGCTCTGCATCCTCGTGCCATACCCACACTACTCCTGTTGCTGCCCAACTGCACCACTGCTCTCTCCAACTACCTGAACTGGAGGCTTCGGATCAACTCTCGCATCCTCACCCGCCTGACCCTTTCCTGTCTTCCTACCTTTTCCTCGGCGAGAACTATTAGCCATGCCTGCAAAACAGATAAATTTCAAGACAAAACAAGTAGACAGTTAGTAATAACAAACTATTTTTGGTATTTTTAATTTTTATAATTTTTGTTAAACCGTTAAAAATAGCCGTATAGCATTTCCTTCGCCGCTAATTCTAACATAAGCGGGTTACTTTTTACAATTGCTAAGTGGTGGTTAAACTCGCCCGAATGGAGATTGAGTACGGGTGAGTTTAAACCACTTGTACGTGCAAGTAAACCCAAATAATACTAAACTACTACTAAACTACGCTAAACTAGACAAAATGTACACTACCCCCCATCGACACTTTTAATTGTCCCAATTAAGAGCCAAAGTGCCGAACATTTACATTGAAGTCGAAATCGCGCTTTAAACGTATTTACCTTTTAGGTGTTTTGGAAAGAAATTTTAGCGTCGAAGGATTCCGCCTAGTGAAAGGAGGTTTCTTTTGAAAGCAAAAATTAAATTTTCATGCGCAAAATCGAACCTTCAATGCAATATATCATACCAACCCATTCAAATATCTAGGAAACAAGTTTAACAGCAACCCGACTACCAAATCCAATCCCAATAGTTAAGTGCAAAATAAGAAATCCCTACACTTAACTTCTACCAAATATAACCATTATGTCCCAACCCGAGCTATTCCGCAATCCCATGACAAAACAACTACATGACGCAACTCGACACACACACACAAGACCCAACCAAAGACTCAAAACTGACCACAAAACACGGACTGGACATAAAATTGACTCACACAAACAAGCGACACTAAACATGAAATTGGTGACTCGAAAAATGACTCAAAGTTTTTTACTAGACAACTACTCGACTATTGGCCAACAATGACCCGACCAAACTGACTCAGACCCGCCGACGCACCGGACTCGACTAACTCAATCAACTAACCCGAGCACACACTAAGACAAGACTTCACACCATTCAGACTGGTTCGAAACCTAAAACTCACACACTGACTCCAACAAAACGTAGAAACCACACAAAGACTCGACCTGATTAGTGGTTCGACAACACACCAAGACCGACTGGACTCAATCAGACAAAACGCCCCACTCAAACAGACCGACAGCTCAACTGAGTCAATTAAGACTCAACCCAACACAACCGACCCAACACAAACGACCCAACTCAGACTCACCGGACTGACTTGACAACCTATGACTACACAGGACCTACCCGACTGATCTAAATCAACAAATAAGCAAGACATGAAGCAAGACATACCTGGATCGATGAATTTTGCAAGAAAAAGATGAAAGTTTTCGTGATATGTAAGTCCCAAATCGGTGAGATATGTCGGCCGGATGATGATTCGTTTATGGGTGTTTCGTTAGTGGATGAAAATCCGGTCACTGAGGTAAGATGGGGGTGTAAATGGTGGTTTAATGGCGGCTGAGTGGCGATGAGGGGTTATCGGCAAAGAGGGGTTAGAAAAAAAAGGGTGGGTGATGTTTGGGATAACAGGTTAGAAAGAAGGTTTAATTCTCATTTAAATGTTGCTGGCGTCGCGCGAGGGTGGGTGGGGGGTTCATGGCGTAGCGCGAGTAAGGTGGTTCAAAAGGGTTCGGCCTTTTGGGGGGTTCAAACCGTTCAAAAGGTTCAAAAAGGGTGTTTAGGTGACCTGTATAGTGGCGTAGCGCGAGCAGGTGATGCATAGGATGGTAGCGCTACGCGACGGGCACTTTTTAACAGAAAGTTGCGTGAATTTTCAACATTTTGCCTTAGAAAATTTTTCTAACTCTTACCTAACCTTCCCCAAACCATCCCAAATTTTTTCTAAGTATGGGACTTACCTAGAATGACTTTTTCTTCGCATTTTCAGCTCTTCAAGGGTACGTTTCCTGCAAATTTCTCAGACACACAAAACACAAACACGAAAAACTACGAAAAAGTACGAAAAATAACGAAATTTACAAACGGTACATACTCTACAAATGAAGCTTTTCGCACTCACTGCTCGGTGAAGGTGGGTGGGTCCTCGAGAGGAATTTCTTCCTCTTCGGTAGTATCAATGGGACCTCCCAAATAATGTTTCAAGCGATGACCGTTTACTTCCCACACACCTTTGTCGACTTCATCGTATAACTCAACAGTACCGTATGGAAACACCTCCTTTACCACATACGGTCCGCTCCATCTTGATTTCAACTTCCCCGCTATCAATTTTAACCTTGAATTGAACAAGAGCACCCGATCACCTACTTTAAACTCTTTTGAACCTCGCAACCTCCTATCATGCAATGCCTTAGTTTTTTCCTTGATACTCCAAGATCGTTCATAGGCGGCATCCCTCAAAGCTTCCAACTCATGAATTTGGAAGAATCTCCTTCTAGCGGCCTCGGTAAGGTCAAGGTTAACGGTTTTCAAAGCCCACAAAGCTCTATGCTCTAACTCTACCAGAAGATGGCAAGCCTTTCCATACACAATCATAAAGAGTGTTGTTCCTAACGGTGTTTTATATGCGGTGCGGAATGCCCACAAAGCGTCGTCGAGCTTTTCCGACCAATCCTTTCTACTTTTTCCTACCATTTTCTCTAAGATTCTCTTCACCCCTCGGTTAGCATTCTCTACTTGGCCACTAGTTTGTGGGTGGTATGCGGTAGAAAGACGGTGAGTGACACCGTAGCGTGCAAGTGCTTTTTCCATGGCGGAATTGCAAAAATGCGTGCCACGGTCACTTATGATAGCTTTAGGGACTCCGAAACGTGTGAATAACTTTTTAAGGAATCTCACCACCACTCAGGCATCATTAGTAGGTAAAGCTTGAGCTTCCACCCACTTAGAGACATAGTCAATGGCCACGAGGATGTACCTATTCCCACTTGAAGATGGGAAAGGTCCCATGAAGTCAACGCCCCAAACGTCAAAAATTTCAAGAACTTGGATGGGATTTTGGGGCATTTCATCCTTGGATGAGATGTTGCCGGCACGTTGGCAATGGTCACATGTTCTAACAAACTCTATTGCATCCTTCACTACTGTTGGCCAATAGAAGCCACTATCAAAAACCTTCTGTGCTGTCACATTTGCCCCATGATGGCCTCCCGTTAAACCCTCGTGCACATGTCTAAGGATGTCTAACCCATCCTACTTTGAAACACATCTCCTAAGCACTCTATATCCACCTATCCTGAATAGGTATAGGTCATCCCAAATGTACTTCCTAGCATCCCTAAGAAGCTTTTTCTTTTGTTGATATGACATACCCCTCACAAGATCACCGGTTGCTAAATAATTTGCCAAATCCGAGAACCATGGCAAACCCTCTACCTCGGCACTAACAAAAGCTATGGTTTCGTGAGGAAAAGTGTCTCCTATGGAATCCTCACGAACCTCCTCTCTCTTTGGATCCTCTAAACATGACAAATGATCGGCGGCCACATTTTCCGCTCCCTTTTTATCTTTTATTTCGATGTCGAACTCAGAGAGCAAAAGAATCCATCTAATGAGTCGTGGCTTTGCGTCCTTCTTTTGGAATAGAAAGCGCAAAGCGGCATGGTCGGTGAATACGGTGGTTTTGGAAAGCTCGAGATATGAGCAAAACTTATCAAACGCAAACACTACGGCTAAGAGCTCTTTTTCCGTGGTGGTATAGTTCTCTAGAGCATCATTTAAAGTTTTGCTCGCGTAGTAGATTGGATGAAAGTGTTTGTTGACTCTTTGAACTAGGACCGCACCTACGACATAATCGCTTGCATCACACATGAGCTCAAAAGGCAAGCTCCAATCGGGCGAAACAAGTATAGGGGCACTAACGAGTTTTTCTTTCAAGAAGTCAAACGCCTTGATGCACTCCTCGTCGAAGACGAAAGGTACATCCTTCTCTAAAAGTCGGGTCATGGGGCGTGTAATTTTGGAAAAATCCTTTATGAAACGCCTATAAAATCCCGCATGACCTAGGAAGCTTCTAACGGACTTGACACTAGTAGGTGGAGGCAATCTACTTATGGTATCTATCTTTGCCCTATCCACCTCTATACCCTCTCTAGACACCTTGTGTCCTAAAACAATCCCTTCCGTCACCATAAAGTGACACTTCTCCCAATTCAACATAAGATTTGTTTCTATGCACCTCTTAACCATCCTATCTAGATTTAGAAGACATTGTTCGAAAGTGGTGCCGTAAACCGAGAAGTCATCCATGAAAACCTCCATGGAAGTCTCAAGCATGTCTTGGAATATAGCAACCATGCATCTTTGGAAAGTAGCCGGAGCGTTGCATAACCCGAAAGGCATGCGGCGATACGCATAAGTGCCGTAAGGGCATGTGAATGTCGTTTTATCTTGATCCTCTGGGGCGATGGGGATATGAAAATAACCCGAAAATCCATCGAGAAAACAATAAAATTGTTGACCCGCTAGACGCTCCAACATTTGGTCAATGAATGGTAAGGGGAAGTGGTCTTTCCGGGTGGCGTCGTTTAACTTTTGATAGTCTATGCATACACGCCAACCGGTAACGGTACGAGAAGGGATTAATTCGTTCTTTTCATTCATGATCACCGTCATCCCACCCTTCTTTGGGACGATGATGTGCGTTAGGTGTATATGTAGGTTTAAGTATATTTTAAGCCCTTTTACACTTTTTTAGCCAAGTTTTAAATTTATAAAACACAATATTTACTAACACTAAACACACATATGGGCAAGTGCACCTATCGTGAGCATCGTATAGTGTTGGTAAGATACCGAGGTCGTCTAAGGACACAAGAGCTTTTAGTACCGGTTTATCCTCAATGTCTAATCAAATCAAAAGTTTAGAAAAATGTTTTTAAACTAAGAAAAATAAAAACTAACTAAAATGCTGAAAATAAAAATAAAAGAAAAACAGATAGACAAGATGAATCACTTGGTTTCGACTCGTGTTTAGTGTAACCTTTGATTATTTCCGCACTTTTGCACTTATTTAAGAGATTATCTTAGTTATTGTAGCAGGCCCCTCTTTTGGAGGTGACGTTACCCTCAACCCAGTAGTTTGAGTCAGCAAGGATACAATCCTAAAGGGTCGGATTATTGAAAGATAATTAATTAAGTTATTAATGCAAATTATGGTAGGCCCCTCTTTTGAAGGTGACGTTACCCTCGGCTAAGTAGTCTGAGTCAGCAGGGATACAGTCCTAAATAGCCGGGTTATAGTATTAATAGTAGTTTAACTTATGAGGGGATCAAAGAGTTTGGACCCCCGCCAGCCAATACCGTTAAGTATTGAAGGAGGTCCTACTAAATTTGACCCAGGTCCCTTGCAGGATCTCTAAACGCTGAACAACGGCAAGACTCTTACCAAACCATTCCCTTAACCCCCGACCAGGTAGCCAACATACCTCCATATAGACCATGGAGATATGAATGGTGAAAATCTTTTATTTTATATAGACAGTAAAATAATGTCAAGACACCACAGACAAACGATAAGGAAGAATCACCTTCAACATAAGAAACTAGTTATTAAAGTCATTAATACAAAACCAAGTAAAAAGTGCCAAAAGATTAAAAATAAAAAGTATTACACTAGACACTTGTCTTCACCAAGTGATGTAAGAGACTTAGGCAAACATGGCCTTGATTGTCAAGAACTTTTACGTTCAATCTTGGATCCCGAGATGACTCACACACTCTATGATGGATAATGGATGATGGTGGTGGATGATGGTGTTATGGTGGTGGTGGGTGGTGGGTGAAGTGTGAGAGAGGTGGTGTGCGAAGAGATGGTTTGAGCTTGAGCCAAGCACTCCTATTTATAGGCTGAACAGAAGCTTGGGCACGGCCCCGTGTCCAGTGTGCACGGTCCCATGTCCACATCCTCTGTTTCTTCATTTAATGCAGCTTGTCTTTATTAGTTGACCACGCCCCCGTGTCCGCTGAGCACGACCCCGTGTGCAGAAGCATATCTGTACTATGAAGATTTGCCTGGATTCTGTGAATCTTATAGTTGACCACGGCCCCGTGCCCACTGAGCATGACCCCGTGGTGGGCAATAGAAGCTTCTACCACTTTGTCTTTTCTGCTGACACTTGGGCACGCCCCCGTGCTGGCTGACAACGGGGCGTGTTCAGTCTTCTGTCTTCTTGTTTTGCTTGGGAAGATGCTGTCGTGGGGTCGGGCATGTCACGTTTGTTCCCTTTCTTGTATTTATGTTAGATTTTGCTGTCTTTTTGCTTCTTTTGTTAATTTGAGCTCATTTAATCCTGAAAATACAAAAGGAAGACAAAAGCACACTTTTTCCAACATTAGTACTAAAAAGGGTTAGTTTTATGCCACAATTGATGTAATTTATATGTTTCATTTTGCACACATCAAATACCCCCACACTTGTATCTTTGCTTGTACTCAAGCAAAACTTTTTATAATGTGGCTTTACACACCCAAATGGAATGGGTAGAAAAGAAGGTTTTTGGGCTTGTCATAGAGTGTCGGGATTTCCAAGATTGTTTATTAAGTTTTATTTTTTTATTTATTTACAATCCTATTCGTCATGATTTATTTAAAACTTTTCATAAGATAAATTACTTATTAGGGCATAACATGCCTCTTTTAAAATTCTCTTTATATACAAGTTCACATACCTCACGGGGGATCACTCAACACTCGGCCGAAGATGTATTTTAGTGAATCACTCGAGAGCGGCATGGAACTTACTCCTACCATAGGCTTGCCAAGCAATCAATCCTCCTCCTTTTTAACTTTATACCTTTGTAAATATCAAGAGGACTTTTGGGTGAAGGGTTAGGCTTGGGTTAAAGGTAGGTGGTTGGGTTAGTGGTTAGTAGAAAAGGGCGAAAAAGCGTAACAAGCGTCGGTTTTTCGAAAGACTTTTTATTTTTGCAACTTTTTATTTTGATGAAGCTATTATTCAAACAAAGTTATTTTTGATAAACTTGTTTGTTTATTTTCTTTTGCTTCATCATCAACACATTTTTTTTTGAAAAGTCATACGAAAAACTGAGCTTGTTATTAAAACAAAGGGGTTAAAAATGAAAAAGGTTTTTGGTGGGTGAAAGGGTGTTTGGTTTGGGTTATGAAATGAAAAGGTTTAGGCTCAAAGGGGCTAACTAGGGGGATTTTGGGTAGGTGGTAAAAAAAAGAAAAATAATGGTGTAGAAAAAAAAGGTTAGTCCTAATGTCTCCATCATTTACTTACTCGGGTTTAAGTTGGTAAGGACCGGGAATGTATCGTCATGGCAAGTTCTAGAGTCGTAAGAACCAAGCGGCTATTCACACAAGAAACGAAAAATGAGCATTTAATTTAAAGATATATATTTGTATGCTCAATAAAGGCTCAAAACTCACTTTTGTGGGAATGGGTTTTTATGTGATCAAATATATATAATCAAATTTTAACTAAGTTTGTCATGTCTTTTCATAATTTTCTTATGTTGGTTCTTTTTATCACGACGCTATCGGTTGTAAATTTGTAAAAATATAACCTATTTAGAACTTGAAATTCCCGAATTAAACCTAGACAAGTAAAAAAATTGAAAATTTTTTGAAAAAAAATTTGGGGTGTTAGCGGTTCCAATAGAGTTTTGTGTAAGGCTTGTGTTTAGGACTTGCAAGATTCAAGGTTTTAGCATCCCCCCACACTTAAATTACACATTGTCCTCAATGTGTCCCAAAAATAAATTTTTAGGTTGGTTAAATGTGTAAAAAGGTGTGAAAAACCAAAAATTTTGTGTTACTGGGCGCTGAACACGGCCCCGTGTTGTCCGGGCACGGCCCCGTGTTCAAGTGCCAGTAACAAAATTAAATCAAGCGAAACAGAAGCCTGGACACGGGGGCGTGTTGGGTGAACACGACCCGTGTCCAGTTTACCTGAACTGGGTATTTCTGCAGACTGTGCAGCACGGGGCCGTGTTGGGCGGACACGGCCCGTGCCGAACTTACTTTAATGAAGAAATTTTGTCGGATGGTCCTGTTTTCCTACATGGGGTGCTGGTTCAAGTTTCCCTTGCATCCTTTGCCATCTCAAGTGTGTTTTATTCATTTCAACACCATCCAAACACCAAATTAACTAAAACCATCATTCATTAAGTCATAGAGAGAATTACAAAATAGTCCTAGAAAATGAAAATTAAAACAAAAAATAAAAGTTAAAAATCCTAAATTAGATAGGTCAAGTGATCCGTAAAATCTTCCTAAGGAGCTCTACTTCTACAATAAGAACCAAAATTTCGGAAATAGATTTCCGGTCTAAAAGCTTTGTAGAACTCCAAGCCGAGCGGTGTCCCTTAGATGTTGCTAGAGCCATTCTTCTATCTCCCTCGGGAGAAGGGATGCGGCTTCATGTTCCACAACATCTTGTGGAGGGGGAGTGACACCAACTGGAACCCCTTGTAGTATGTCTCGAGGGGGCTCCGGATGCATGGCGTACCACTCGGCCGGTACGATGATTTCAGGAACCACATTCCATGCCCTTTGGGTAATGATTGGTACCAAAGGAGGAGAAGCGAGAATGTTCAACCTTTGGTGCAAAAAGTTGACCTCTCGAAGACATCCCTCTAGTCCCACCGTCAAATGATTAATACGGTCAACCAACGCCTCTTCCACACTTGTCATTTCATCAAGGGCCTCTCTTAAGGCGTAAACATAGTTTACAAGGGAATCTTCAACCGTTGATGATCTTCTCCCCTGCCGGTTGTTTCTGGAATGTGACGAGGAGTTTCCGCTTGTTCTGCTTGCCATTCTGAGAAAACAAACCGAAAAGAGTTCAATTCTATGGAACCAGTACCTCAGACACGGCCCCGTGTTCAATGAACACGGCCCCGTGTTCAGACGTCTGTGTGATTTAAGAACAAGGAATCTTGGAGTTTTAATTTGTTTTTGTGATTTTTAAAGCATTTTTGCATAGAAACAACTTAAAACATTGTTGTAGCACTTATTTTTAACAAGATTCCATGAACAAAAATCTAACAATTATCTTAATAAAGCTTGATATTATGGAAGTCTCAAGCTTTAATGGAGGTGTAAGGGAAAAAAAATTGAAGAAGATGATAGTGGATAAAAGAGGAAAGGACAAGAAGATAGTTGAGAAACTTCTTTTAGAAAATACCTAGGATGGTATGTGAGAATATTCCCCAAATCTCTGTCCCTGGAATGGTTCAAATGTGCAGGATTCTTGGCTGCATTTATAGAAAACGACAGTACGTTGCACATGGCCCCGTGTCGGCTGGACACGGCCCCGTGTGCAGAGGGAATCCTGACACATTTTTGTCCGTATTCTGATAAAATCAGAAGGGAATCTTTGGGCGAACACGGGGGCGTGCTGACCTGAACTCGGCCACGTGTCTAGAAGCTGTCTTAAGGAATTCGTCTATTTTCAAGGACCTTCTTCAGATTGGGTGGTTCCTTACTGGAGGGAACAACCCCAAAGTGCCTAAGATACCTAAGCTGATCTAGATTAAGACGAGAACGCAAGAGGTTGTCGGTGAGAGTGATTCCTATGCTATATGTAGGTGGACAAGTCCAACCCTTTTCCGGGCTCTCGTTAAAGAAGGTGTATGTCGAATCGCTCAGGTCTATGTATGCATCGAATGAAGTCGATGGGGAGTCCTTTACGGCACAATCGACACAGGGACGACTATCGCTCAAGTCCTCACTAGAGTTAGAAGTATCGTCGGAAACAACGAAGTTGTTTGAATGCGATTCCAACCCTTCTTCTTGGTTATCATCTTGGGATAGATCATTGAAATCTTTCCTAAGTTCTTTTAACCAATTAAGAATTAGATCTTCTAATTGAAATAATTCATCAAGAAGCATTTCTCCTAGAAAATCCGGTTGGGAGCATTCGAGGGAGAGATAGGGATTATTTTTACTTTCGCCCCTCTTAAGGATACAAGGAAACGATGGGTCTATATAGTGGGGCTTATAATTTAGAAAATAACATTCTAATTCCTTATGGTTACCACCACATAATTGACACCACGTACCATAAGAGTGCCGAAAGTAAAAAGTATCAGTATCACTCATTTTTGTGTCAAAAATTACCAACCGTCGGGATCTTACGGTTCTGCTTTCAGTAACTGAATCTTGGGCACGGGGGCGTGTTGAGTGGGCACGGCCCCGTGTTCAGCTTACTGTCTGACTTAAAACAGGATTGCCAGTTCCAATGATTGGGCACGGGGCGTGTTCAGTGGGCACGGCCCGTGCTTAGTTCTGCAGAAGCTGAAAAACTAAGAAAAATCCTAAAAAAATGAAAAATAAGAAAAACGATTAGGCCGTTGATTCCTACCTTTCTTAAAATCCTTGTGTCCCCGGTAACGGCGCCAAAAACTTGATGTGCGTTAGGTGTATATGTAGGTTTAAGTATATTTTAATCCCTTTTACACTTTTTTAGCCAAGTTTTAAATTTATAAAACACGATATTTACTAACACTAAACACACATATGGGCAAGTGCACCCATCGTGAGCGTAGTATAGTGTAGGTAAGATACCGAGGTCGTCCAAGGACACAAGAGCTTTTAGTACCGGTTTATCCTCAACGTCTAATCAAATCAAAAGTTTAGAAAAATGTTTTTAAACTAAGAAAAATAAAAACTAACTAAAATGCTGAAAATAAAAATAAAAGAAAAACAGATAGACAAGATGAATCACTTGGTTCCGACTCGTGTTTAGTGTAACCTTTGATTATTTCCGCACTTTTGCACTTATTTAAGAGATTATCTTAGTTATTGTAGCAAGCCCCTCTTTTGGAGGTGACGTTACCCTCAACCCAGTAGTTTGAGTCAGCAAGGATACAATCCTAAAGGGTCGGATTAATGAAAGATAATTAATTAAGTTATGAATGCAAATTATGGTAGGCCCCTCTTTTGAAGGTGACGTTACCCTCGGCTAAGTAGTCTGAGTCAGCAGGGATACAGTCCTAAATAGTCGGGTTATAGTATTAACAGTAGTTTAACTTATGAGGGGATCAAAGAGTTTGGACCCCCGCCATCCAATACCGTTAAGTATTGAAATAGGTCCTACTAACTTTGACCCAGGTCCCTTGCAGGATCTCTAAATGCTGAACAACGGCAAGACTCTTACCAAACCATTCCCTTAACCCCCGACCAGGTAGCCAACATACCTCCATATAGACCGTGGAGATATGAATGGTGAAAATCTTTTATTTTATATAGACAGTAAAATAATGTCAAGACACCACGGACAAACGATAAGGAAGAATCACCTTCAACATAAGAAACTAGTTATTAAAGTCATTAATACAAAACCAAGTAAAAAGTGCGAAAAGATTAAAAATAAAAAGTATTACACTAGACACTTGTCTTCACCAAGTGATGTAAGAGACTTAGGCAAACATGGCCTTGATTATCAAGAACTCTTACGATCAATCTTGGATCCCGAGACGACTCACACACTCTATGATGGACAATGGATGATGGTGGTGGATGATGGTGTTATGGTGGTGGTGGGTGGTGGGTGAAGTGTGAGAGAGGTGGTGTGCCAAGGGATGGTTTGAGCTTGAGCCAAGCACTCCTATTTATATGCTAAACAGAAGCTCGGGCACGACCCCGTGTCCAATGGGCACGGCCCCGTGTCCCCATCCTCTCTTTCTTCATTTAATGCAGCTTGTCTTTATTAGTTGACCACGCCCCCGTGTCCGCTGAGCACGACCCCGTGTGCAGAAGCATATCTGTACTATGAAGATTTGCCTGGATTCTGCGAATCTTATAGTTGACCACGGCCCCTTGCCCGCTGAGCACGGCCCCGTGGTGGGCAATAGAAGCTTCTACCACTTTGTATTTTCTGCTGCCACTTGGGCACGCCCCCGTGCTGGCTGAGCACGGGGCATGTTCAGTCTTCTGTCTTCTTGTTTTGCTTGGGAAGATGCTGCCGTGGGGTCGGGCATGTCACGTTTGTTCCCTTTCTTGTATTTATGTTAGATTTTGCTGTCTTTTTTCTTCTTTTGTTAATTTGAGCTCATTTAATCCTTGAAATACAAAAGGAAGACAAAAGCACACTTTTTCCAACATTAGTACTAAAAAAGGGTTAGTTTTATGCCACAATTGATGTAATTTATATGTTACATTTTGCACACATCAGACGACTTGGGTCGGGCTCACCCATGGTGAATCGAAAATAGGGTATATCACCCCGGTATCTAACAATTTAAGCGCTTCCTTCTTAACGACCTCTTGCATGTTCGGATTTTGGCGCCGTTGAGGTCGCCCCACCGGCTTATAGTCATCTTCCCTGAGTATCCGGTGGGTACAATAGGCGGGGCTTATGTCCTTGATGTCCGAAAGTCGCCATGCAATGGCTTGCCTATTCTCTCTCAACACCTTTAACAACCTACCCTTCTCTCCCTCTTCTAACTTAGACGAAATAATGACGGGAAACTTGGAACCCTTACCTAAGAAAGCGTACTCTAAGTGGGATGGGAGAACTTTGAGTTCTAATGGGGCGGGTTTCTCTAACGGTGTACTCTCACTCTCGCTTTTTACCTCACTCAATTCTAACACTTCAGGGACCCACTCGTTTCTAACTCCTCACTCTCACTCACAACTTCCTCCATTTTCTCAACTACCTCATCTATCCTACTCTCAACTAGGTCGGCTCCACTAATATAGTCAAAGAAATGGTCGACACAAGATAAGAAAGACTCTATGAAATAGACCGAATGGCAAGGACTACTAAGATCATCGGAACCACTAGGGTGTTCCATGGAGCGTGCTATCTCGAAAGTAACTCTCTCCTCACCGACTTGAAGTGTAATTTTCCCGTCGAAGACATCTTTGATAGCCTTGGCGGTACACAAGAATGGGCGTCCTAGAATGATAGGAACCTTCACGTCGGCTTCCATATCAAGAACGACAAAGTCTACGGGAAAGACGAATTTATCCACTTTGACTAGAAGGTTTTCAATTATACCACGAGGATACTTAACGGATCTATCGGCTAGAGATAAAGACATGCGTGTAGGGGACAACTCTCCTAAACCTAACCTCTCATACATGGAATATGGCATTAAGTTTATACTCGCTCCTAGATCGGCTAGGGCCCTACACTCGGTATCACTCCCAAACAAGCACGGGATGGTAAAAAGGCCCGGATCCGTTAATTTTTCCGGGACCTTGTTTAACACTACGGCAGAACACCCTCCACTAAGGGGGATGTTAGAAACCTCTCCTAACCTATCCTTACGTATTAGAAGATCCTTTAAAAATTTTGCATATTTAGGCATCGATTGAAGGGCTTCTATGAAAGGAAGGTTGATTCTACGTTGTTTAAAGATCTCTAAAAATTTCCCGTACTCTTTGGAATAAGTTTGATTTTTAAGGCGGGAAGGGAATGGAGCACGGGAAATATCAACATTAGGTGATGGAACAACTTGAATGGGCTTTTTACCTACGCTTTTCTCACTTGAAGGCCCCCCGGTGTGTGCGGTACTTGCTGGGCTTAACCTAGGTTGCACTTTATCGGGCGCCTCCATTTCAATCTCCTCATCTACGGGGTCCTCATCTTCTACCTCGACACTCTCGGGTCTCACTACCTCTCCTAGGGTCCTACCACTACGGGTCGAAATTGCCTTCAAAGAGCCAGATGGGTTGGGCTTTGTGTTGCCCAAAAATTGACCGGGAGGTCGCTCTTGCAACTGGCGTGCAATATCCCCAACTTGCCTTTGAAGATCTAAGAAATTTGAGTGATTATTCTTTAAGAAAGTAGCGTGTTCTTCTAAGGTACGTTGGGTAGCCTGATCCTTAACCACTAGTTGGGTAAGAAGGTCCTCTATCTTAGACAGACTACTATTTGACCCCTCATTCTTAGGTTGAACCTCTTGGTGTGACCCCTCACCTCTGAACTGCCCGCCTGAACCTGAACTAGCAAATTGACCTGTTTGACCCGACCCCCCACTTGAATAGAAACATGGCCCCCTACTTTGATATTGACCTGATGGAAAACCAGGGGGGTTACCTGAAGGGCGATAACTATTAGCACGCCAATTGGAGTTACTATTATTGAACGGGTTCGTTGGACCCCTATTTTGACCTGCTATATACTCGACCTGTTCTAGGGTAAGTGTTGGGCAATCTATGGTGTCATGTCCACCTCTACAAACTTCGCACCTATCGACCTTCTTCTTAATTTCTAGCAACTCTTTGGTGATATAGTCTAGTTGAGATACTACCTTTGAGTCTGAAACGACTTGGTTCACTCCTCGAGAAGATGAGGAAGTAATCACAGGATTGGAATTCCTGCTGGTAGCACTATGATCTATATCAGCATGAGCGAAGCTCTCAAAGAGATCATTGCAGTCAGCCACAGTTTTCTTTCCCATTAGATGGCCTCCTGCAGATGTGTCGAATCGGGCCTTGCACTTAGGGGTAAGACCATTGTAAAATTTTTCTACTAAAGCCTAATCCGACAGCCCATGTTGGGAACAACGCGAGAGTAAAGTTTGAAACCTCTCCCAAGCTAAATGATATGGTCCATCAGGTTCCATTCTGAATGAATGGATCTGATCTCGAAGGCGAGAGGCCTTCGCAGGTGGGAAATACTTAGCTAGGAAGGCATCCCTAAGTCCAGCCCAAGTAGTGTAAGTACCAGCTGGCTGCGAATCGAGCCATGTGGCTGCGCGGCCAGCAAGTGAAAAGGGAAAGACTTGGAGAAAACGGGCATCAAGATTAACACCTTTGATGCCGAAGGTGCTACACAGACGGGTGAGACGGTTGATATGTGCAGGCGCATCCTCATCATCACGACCATGGAACTGACAAGAGTTGTTAATGGCGGTCATGATGTATGAGGAAATTTGCCAGGACTTATCATTGGTGATTTCAGGGATGGTGATGGGTGAATTTGCGGTAAAACCTGAGGTGGAACGCTGGTGGACAGTTTGGTTATCGGTCATTTGGTGAACTGGTGGTGGACTAGGGTGACGGGAGGGTGGTGGGGAGGTGTGGGGTGATGACTTCGAGGTGAAGTCGTAGTTCGGTAGTTTAGATTGAAGTGTAGAGTCAGAAGGGGCTGAAGATGAAGTTGAGGATTTTTTTACCTGAAAACTGGGTGTGGAGAAGGAAGACTTGTCGATCGGCGGCTTCACTGGTCCCTGCGAACGCGTGTGGGGCATGAACTGCAAAACCGAAGACAAACAAGTAAGACAACTCCAACAAAAGACTCTAAAAATACGACAAAGACACTAAAATTACTTGGACTCCTACGACTCACAAACACACAAAAAGCACGTAACGATATCAGTTGAAATCCAAACAAAGTAGTTAACGCAATTGCCAAGAGTCCCCGGCAGCGGCGCCAAAAACTTGATGTGGAAAAAGTAGTTCAACTAAATAAACTAAAATAACCCTAAATTAAGACTCAAGTAATAAAAATATAGACTCTCTAACTAGTCTAAACTACTCACCGGCAAGTGAACCGGTCGACTCTAGCACAGAAAAGTAAGTCCGGATGTCGAACCCACAAGGACTCTAATTAATTACGTTAACGACTTTATTTAGACTAGACACTGACACGACTTAACAATTGTTGTGTTTTAAGGGGGGTTTTTACTAAAATCCTAAAATTTAAATTTAAATGAAATTATACTAAGACACGAACGACAACTAAGGTGTGATTCAGATGAGATTAACGACTACCTAGACTTGAATCCAGTTTAACTATGAATGGACTTCTAACGGTATTATTATTGTATGGAGTCGGGATCGTAAAATACTAAACCTTAAGGTATTTCAATGCTAAGACTTCCCGACCCTTCTCAGGAAGAAACCTAGGAAACCCTATAAGGCTGTTATGAACACCGACTGTTAGACTTCCTCTTAGTCCTCTAACGACTCTAAAAGTGCCCTAATACGACTATCTACCTCTCAGCGCAACAATCTAAGGCAATTCTAGGTTCTGACTTGGTTTATTAGACACAAATGCAATTAGGGAACTAAAACCGACTTCTCTCAAAACCTGTCTTAGCTATATATTGCACTGAGACCTAATAACTAACTCGAGCCTCTCAACGACAAGTTAAGCAGAATACTTAATTCTAATTGTATTTTAATTACTGTTTCTAAGGCTATTGGCCAATTTACCCAAAGATCACCCGAACCCGCAAGGATGCAAATAATCAACACAAATTTATTATGTGAAAGACATTCACCAAAATCTATGTGAAACAGTAAATAATCTGCAATCAAAAGTAAATACGCATATGCACTAAATCAGAAATTCTAGAACACTTTACTTTCATAAATCAATCCATAATCAAACAATAATAACCGTTAAAATATCCAAACTTTAATCAAACCATCATCTTGTCTAGGTAGTATCTAAGGTTTAGCCAAGAAACATGTTGTTCATAATAAACAAATAAAGTTCAAAACAAGAATTCATCGGAAAATATAGAAAACACGAAATTAAAGTAAACCGGGAGATAAAACCCGAACAATCTTCACTTCCACGCTCCAAGCTTCAACCGGATGATTCCCACAAGCTTAAACACTCCAAAATACTCAAAATCTGCTTCAAAAATCGCCCTAGGGTTTCTTGGTTCGTGATTCGTTTTGCTGTGTCCGTCCGTCCCCCTCATTGTGCGGCTGATCGTTAAAATATAATGAGCCTCACAAAAAAATCTGAAGCCCAACAGTCGTTTGATGTTGTATAATTGCGTCCCCAAGTCTGATGTCTTCTCGGCCCAATAGCAGCCTCTTTCACGGCCCATTAGAGAAAATATGCTATAATACTAATACTCACCAGCCCCTCATCGAATATAATATACTCTTTTTTTTCTCCTGGTCTCGTGACATGCACAATTAATGTGCATACACATTAATTCAACTTTTCATATAATGGCACCTTAATCCCTTGAGTTTTATGAAATATTTATAAGGAGCCTTGTACATACTTTCCACAATTGGCAATTCAAGTACCTCAACTTTCATGACAGATTTTCCATTTTCTTGTTTGTTTATCGTTTAAACTCGTTTAATCCATCTTTCGCACCGGGACCTGTAACAATATAAAATAATAAAATACAAACCTATAACTACTAAAAATAAATAAAACCTATAAAAATAATATTCAATTTACATGGATAAATGACGGTATTTTGCAACACATCAGACCTGCAAGCATGCAGAAAAAGTGTATCAACATAACGCTGGCGAGTTTACTGATTTGTTAACCGATTGTTACCAAGTATTGATTTATGTTATGTTGATAATAACTCGATACCAGAGACGGCTCCTTTTTGCCCTTCTCCAATGCTCTATCAAACATTGGTCATGATTTTAAAGTTATTAGTTCACTCCCGTTCTATCCAGGTACGTCGTGAGGGTGCCAAACCTAATAGCGCTATCAACTAATAACCCAATTGCCCTACAAGCAACTAGTTCGATAGTATGATGGGACTTAAGTGATAGAAAGTGAGTGTATTATCCAACATCAACATTTACTGAAAACCGCCTCATATCCCCTACAAGGATATGGGTTTGTATAGGACTATTCGTTACTGAAAACTGCCTCATATCCCCTGCAAGGATATGGGTTTATGAAAATCCGTTTGTTTGTTTGCCTGTTTGATTGTCCCCACCGGACGCATGCTTGTATTGAAAGTAGTGAACACACCTTTGATTGCTCGGTATGTAATGTTACTTGTTCCATATTAATCAACCAAATCCTAATGTAGTTACCAATGACAAATCAGTTTCGTATACACATGAATCACGTATTCCACATTAACATTACACAAGTAGCATACAAGAAGCACTCATATTGTACGTGTCATAATCGTTAACATAACAACCCATTACCATCAAGAATTCACATAACACGTATTCGGTTCTCATGACAGTGAACACCACAAATCCAAGTTTCAATAATCACTAGACACTCAGTTAGCATTCATCACGGAGTTGTGCGATTGTGCTCTTTTGTGCGACTATACTCAGCTATACAGCTCAATACAAACGGGCCAGTGAGTGTGCGACTTGTGGTTGTGTAAGGCCCAACTAAACCTGAGGCCCAAGTCCTAATGTGCGATCATGGGCAACGTGTGCGACTGGACCGAAAATGTGCGATACAGTTTCATTGTGCGATTAGTTTCTAATTGTACGATCCACCAAATAAGGCTTGTGCGATTCAATCAGTTCAGGGACCATTATGTTGTGCGATCCATACATGTTCTCGGCCCAATTATGTTGGCGACTGGGCTGTGGGTGTGTGCGAGTTGCACTTGTGCGACTGACCGAGCCCACTATTTCCGTGTTTCCCGTAAGCGTAACCCCAATCAGTTTCAAGCCCATTATTAGGTCAAATCAGTTATTCAATGTAAACCCCTAAACTTCCTCTAACAGTTTAATCACCATACTCATTTTACAAATCAGATTACTTATCATCCTTGTACCCATCATCATACAATCCTAGCTCTCATGCACTACTAAACAACAACAGCCATTGATTTGCTCATGACAATTATCAACAGTTTACGAAATTTATAACTTCCCATAACTTTCACATGAAACCCTAATCATTGGACTAATCATGCTCAGTACCCAATTTATTTGTCACCAAACACCCACATGAGTGACCCTCACATATATCAATTGACAATTCACAATTGATCAGTAATCACATATTATATGATCACTAACAGAATCTAGTTTACATGCAATCAGGGATCATGGATTCCACTTCCATGATCACTTTAAGATCATGCTAACAGTTTGTTCTCATATATGTATATATATCAACACCACACAACATCAAATCACAAAGCCATAATATGTACAAAGTGGAAATTAATTCAGTGATGATTATACTAACCAAGTGTCCGTGAGAGAGGGAGCCGAGTCGAGAGAAGGAGCTTTGGGTTCTTCCGGCGACGCCTTCCTGTCTCCGGCGAGTCGTGTTGCATTGCCGCCGTGAATAGGGGTGCGGCCAGGGGTTTGAGGGGATTACAATTGATGGCTGCCATTGATTGCATGGGGGCTACGGTTTACAATGATTGTCTAAAGAGAATGTGCAACCATTCTCATAAATTGCGCCCCACACAGAACCAGTGGGTTGGGCCGAGAGTTAAGAGGAGTTGGCTCGTATTGGGCTTATCGGCCCATGAATACACGACGTACTCTCACTTGCGTGTGCGGCTGGTTGTGTAGTGTGCGACCCGGAATAATGTGCAGCAGACTCCATAATACTAGCACTAGCGTTCACACAACAATCACGCACAATCAAAACACATTTGTCCACTTGACTTAACACATACCTAATTATAATGTAGAACGGAACATGGAGAGTAACGGTACGAGTTGAGCGTTACAGGGTTAGGCGATTCTAACGTTAATGTGCGGGTTGTCACAATATTTTGTTTCAGAAACTAAGAGCTCTCATAATACATATTATGGACAAAAATATAGCTTTTAATCAGTACAACAAGACGAGTATAGTGGTAGCATTATTACCTCGAGTAATGCTCATTTCGACACCGACAAGCTTGGCCGGAATGCTTGCGGCGGCGAGGCTATAACACATCGATCAGGTGATCATAGTTGTCGGTGATGGTGTTCAGCGATGTTGTTGTGGATCCAAATAGACAAAACACAAGCGAGACCCGTTCGAACTGGAGGTTGCGGCAGTGATTTCGTTGTTAGCCTTGAAGGTGGACAACAAGGATGAACAAGATAACATGGACTAGTTTTGAAAGGGTTTTATAAGGAGTGAAATGACTTGAGTGATCACGATTAATAAGAACAGACTATAGTTTGAAAGGGATACGAAATCCCACATTGTACGTCGCTAAAGTTTTAGAAAGAAAGAAGACTGCGTTATTTGATCGGGAAACGTAAATCTATGTCCTTTGATGGCATTCAATCTATGTCCATAATATATATTTACATACACTTTTATAATATAAGTTATATACAATGTAATCGAAGAATTTACATCGAGATAATTGGTAAACGGGCAACAAGTTGCGCCGCTACCCCTTTTTGAATAGCAAAACTAAGCCTTTTAAAAACTACGTTCATAGATCTCGGGGTCATAACATTACTATGCATGACCGTTTGAACTCGACTAAGTAGGTCCACAGCCTCTGGCGCCAGAAAACCAAAAGTATCAAAAGCAAATGGGATAAACACGTGCTGGTTGTCAAGGCACGCTTTCTCATGCTTGATCACTTTACCCGAAGCAGCCTGGCCCACTGTGAAAGCACTACTCCCTAAGCCCACAAGCGGGGAAACCCCTGTTAAATCCACACAGGCGTGTTTTCCCCCTACCCATCCAAAGACTAGAATGTCGGCTGGTCGAAGGGTAGATCTCCCTTCCAACGGGTCTGTTAAGAAATTAACGGGAGCCTCTTTCTTAGCAGAAATACCAGCGCACCTGAATATGTCAAAAAGGACATCCCTAACCAAATCATGTCGGTATTTGAACCCCAGGAGCTCTCTACAATGAACAGCATGCTCACCAAAAGAATCCAAACACGCCTTATGACAAACTGGGCATACCTCATCAACTGGGAATAAAGGAATCATGAGGCGATACTTAAGGATAGTACGGTACTCCACCGGCGACATATGCTGGCCTAACCCATCTATAGGTATAGCAAGAAGAAAATCTTGTGCATGTGGTGCTCGGAGACACTCGAAAACTGCTTTTTGTCTAACGGTTAAGTCAAACTGCACTTCGATTTCGTGAACAATTTTACTAAAAAGAGCACTCGCCAATGCATGTTGGGCTTTAGGGGGCGGTGTCCTTGTTAGTGAAACCGCTGAAGTCAAAGCTTGGAATCGTATCACGAAGACAAGCCAAAGCACAAACATAATCAGAATCCATACCGCATATGCCACTGTCTCTTAAGATGTGGTCCTGTAGCACCCACGATTGGGCCCTCGAGGCCACAAAAGCGTAGGATGAAGCCTCTACAGCCGAATACAACCCCAAACCTCCAAACCTAATAGGTAAAGAAGCAAGTCACCACTGGAGGTCTCCAAAGAAAGGACCTCCACAAACCACCAATTCCTCAATCGCCTCACGCAAACCTTTGTCAAAGAACAACGCTGCATCCTCCATGTGTACAGGTTGGCATGTCCTCAAGCCAAAGAAAAGTTTGGCAATGCCCATACAGGATCGAAGCAAGAGTAGTTCACTCTGCGGGTCACCTAATTTCGGTAGAAGACGCATCAAATCTACTGCCTTAGCAGCTCTTTTCATTGCCAACCCACTAATAAAGCTTGCGTCTCTACTAACAGCCCCCCCAAGAAGCTTCACCCCCACTGACGGCCTCCCGATGTCCTTAGGAAATAACCCTTCACGAAACTTGCTACCATCACAAGAAGGCCAAAATAACTCAGTTTTCTTAATATTAAGTTCAAGACCCAATGTTGGACCCGACACCCTGATGATGTCCAACACTCTAGCCACCTCTTCTGAACCTCCAATGACAGTCCCATCATCAAGATACCAAGCATGAAGGAGAAGCTTACATTTATCTCTAATCTGATGCACAAGGGGGTGCAAAACAAGAGCGAAAAGAAGTGGTCCCAATGGGTCCCCTTGCTGAACTCCCGTGGTAGACCAAATGTGCCCATCTCCAAGATACAATCTTGCTGGCTGCCCATATAGAAATTCCACCCACAAAGAAATAGAAGGGCACCTCATCCTGACCTCACGAAGTAAGGCTGATCTATCCACCAGGTTAAAAGCATTAGAAAAATCTACCATAAGCATTGCAAGAGACCCATCAGTGTGACGTTCACTTAGAACTCTATTGACGCTGTGTAAAATGGCCTCAGCGCCACCCGACACGCCGACCCCAAACTGAAAATCATTAAGGTACTTAGTCATTTCTTTACCAACACCCTTCATAGCAACCTTACAAACCAAACGCCTCCATATAGTACCCACTGCAATAGGTCTAATCCCATTGTCGAGTTTTCAAAGCAGTGTAAGGGGAGCAGACGGGACAAACTCTGCCAAACACGATGGGCATTTCCCCCTAGCCATAAGTTGACTACCGTAGTGATAGCGCATAAGAGATCAGTGGCAATAGCAGACCCCTCTCCACATAAAGCATCCAAAATATGTTGTGCCCTCAAGCCATCCCTTCCACATGAGGTTCCTTTAGGAAACGATTTAATGCAGCAAAGAACACTATCAACCTCTGCGACAAGGGGAGGCTCAGAATATATAGTACCTGGCAAAGATGGAGGTTCTCTGTATGGGTGTTTAGCCTCTAAAGCCTGTACGGTATTATCATTGCACGGAGCAACACCGGATGAACATAACACCTTCACTGTAGCTGTAAAGTGGCCATCAGCAACCTTTCGAAGACACTGCCTAACATTGGAATTACTAACAGTACTCTCCTTAGGATTATCAATACCTCCTTGACCTAGAGACCCCACCGCAGGACTCTCAAATATATTTTTAACTAACATAAAAATACCATCTTCTTTCCCCTATGTGGCTAAAGAATTCAGAATTGATCTTTGTTGCAATGCCTTCCTATTCCCAGACCTTCTTTCTTGCCTATTTTTTGGTCTGACCACTTGCAAAGTGTAGCGAGGAAGAAGGAACAACCTAACCCACGCTTCAATGGATCTAGGTTGGGCAACCACTTTGTAGAGAGCGGTTTTCAATGCCTGGGAGAAAGCCAACCGACAGCTATGAGGGATGCTCTTCATGGTGACAATGGGTGCTTTAAAGACAAGATCTAGTAGAACGCTATCCAACATGAACGACTCATGAACATTGGTCACGTGCGCCTTGGGAGAGGGCCTTGAAATCCCTATAAATGGAATTTGTAGATGAATAACTAAATTTAAAAAAATATACATATATTCCAAAGTGTTTCACTAGTCAAGATAGGGATACAAGTATAATGAAAAGAACTAGATAAAAAAAAAGAAAAAAATTAGATTTTATATACCAGAGTCATGACCACTAAAACACCATATTCAAACCATAATAGTCCATAAAAAATTCAAACACCCAATCGTAGAACTATAAATATAAAACACAACATTCTAATCAACATAAAACACAATAATGTTTGTTATTCGATAATCAGAGCCTTATCATCCAAAACACAAAACACAACCCACATATATGATGTTTTAGTAATCTTCATTTTGTTATTTGTGGGGTTTGGGTGTGTTTTATGATTGATATTTTGGTGTTTTACGACTTTTTACACTTTTTAGGAAATTTGGAGTTTGTAGCCAACTCCTAGCCTATATATATATATATATATATAGGGTAAGGTTCATGCGAGAACCACCTTTATTGCGAAAACCGCGAGAACCAATGTGAACACAACCTAAAATAGCTAAAAAAACCTAAAAAAACCTAACCCCCACCCCCCCCCCCCAAAATACCTAAACCCCCCCCCCCCCCCAAAAAAAAAAAAACCTAAACACCCCTCCCCCCACCCCCCCAAAACCTAACCCCCCCCCCCCAAGCTAAAATGCTAAAAACTAAACCCCCAAAAAACCTAAAAAATCTAAAAAAATAAAAAAAATCTAAATTTTTTTTAATATTTTTTATGTTAAAATCGCTACTTTTAGTAGCAATTTTTTTTTTTGCTTCGAAAAGTAGCGGTTTTTTTATAAAAAATATTAAAAAAATTTGTGTGATTTTTAGCTATTTTTAGGCATTTTTGGTTGTGTTCACATTGGTTCTCGCGGTTCTCGCAATAAGAGGTGGTTCCTAACGGATCTTTGTCCTATATATATATATATATATATATATATATATATATATATATATATATATATATATATAGGATTAGGTTCAAAAGTGAACAACTTCCTAAGAGTGAACTGTGTGAACTAATCTTGACTCTTGATCATTTTTTAGATTAAAAGGGTAAGATTGACATTAACCAAGTATGTTTAATTAAAATCCCTTAATTTTCTCCTCTCTTAACTCTCTCTCTCTATCTATCTCTCATTTCTAATTATTTCTCTATCATTTCTTTATCCATAGATTGTGTTTTAATTTTAGCTTTAATATTGTTTTTCTTTTATTATATATATATATATATATCATAATATATTTTTCTTAACCTTTTATAATTTTCTATAAATATTGAAAATTTTCTCTAAGATTGAAATTGTAATTATTTTTGGACATTAACTCTTTTTTTGAATATGTGATGAAGTTCTTTATTTTTGCATACATATGATATGTTTCGTTTTCATTAATTTCATAGTTTTTATATAAATCTACTTGTGCGCATGCATAATATACTATATGTTTTTAATATACTCATATGTAACCATTTTTGAATATAATACACAGATGTATAAAAGACTGTACACATGTGTATAAACTAACAGCTGTGTATCTTATATAACCTGATAGTTAGCGAGACTGTACACATGTCTATAAACTAACAGTTGTGTATCTTGTATAAACTGATAGTTAGCGAGACTGTACACATGTGTATAAACTAAAATATGTATATCTTGTATAAACTAATACTAGCGAGACTGTACACATGTGTATACACTAACAGCTGTGTATCTTGTATATACAGAAACTAGCGAGATTTTAGGGATTTTGATTATATTGTTTAATAAATGCAATTTACAAAAGACGCAAATACCCTTATGTCAATTAATTTAAAGGGATGTTACAACATTATAATTACAATCTTGCCATTGTTTAAAAACATTTAGATGATGTAATCCAATGGTCCAGAATAGTTCACACAGTTCACTCTCAACCTAGTGTTCACTCTAGAACCCTACCATATATATATATATATATATATATATATATATATATATATATATATATATATATATATATATATATATATATATATATATATATATATAGGCTAATTATAATGAGAAAACTCACTCCAGTTGAGAAAACCCAAGAAACCCACATATGTGGCTAGGATTCAGTCACGTCACATCAGCCACATTGATAAGTGAGGGGTATATACGTCATTTTGCATGATGGCAGAAAATGTAACAATTAGTCTGCACTCTTTCTCTCTTTCTTTTATATACATTTTCTCTCTCTACAATTAAAACTCACCAGATCTTTGAAAGATCTCATATCTCATATTCCTCCTTCGACTCTCTTCTCTAGCACACTTTTCCCTCTATCTCTTGTTCCAATATAGATAAAAGCAAGATCAAAAATGAAATCGGAGAAACTGATGAGCATTAGATCCATGTAGACGCCATCTAGATCTAGATCTAGATCTGGACCGTCATCTAGATCTGGATCCATCATGTTTCTTTTACACCCGTCAAGATCTAGATCTGGACCCGTCATCTTGATCTGGATCCATCATGTTTCTTTTCAAACCCCATGAAGACGGATCCTCTTTGGTTTATTTTGAAGAAAATCGTACACGAAGAAGATGATGAATCGGATATCGAAGAGAAGGCTGAAGTTTTTGTTCGAAATAAGGGAAAGATCCGGTGAAATTACACATTTTTTACGTTTTTGAGGAGGCTAAATGGGTTTGTTCGAAAATCTTGTTCAAGAAGGTGAATAAGTATGTTTTTTTTCAGCTTTGTTTGCAAATCTACACTTTTTTAGTCTGCATTTTTGTCGTGTTTTGTGGATCTGCAAATTTTTTTTGTTCAAGAAGATGGAGGTTTTTAAGTTCTTGTTTCATGGGTTTATTGTTTTTATTATTGATTGCATCAATTTTTTGTGTAAAATTTGTTTAAGATCTGTACCAACCAAAACAATTTGAAGATGATGTTTCAGATGTTGAAGATGATTCAAAAGATGTTTAATGTTGAACATAGTTACGAAATGTAACAATCAAAGAAAAAATGCATGTTACATTTTTTCGTGTTACATAAATAATGCACGTTACTGAAAATAAAGTGCATTGTTACACTTTTTTAGACTGTTTCTAAACATAAAGTGTGTTGTTACATTTTTTCCTAGATTATTGTAAAAACAAAGTGACTGTTACAGAAACAAAGTGTGTTGTTACATTTTTTTGTGTTAGAAATGTAACAATCAATCAAAGCAAAAATGCCTGTTACATTTTTTTGTGTTACAAAAATAATGTCCGTTACAGAAAATAAAGTGCATTTGTCTCACACCCCAACCGATGGCGGAATCATCGGGGCGCGACACTAGGCGAATCAGATTGCTCAAGAGAATCCATAACAACTATATTGCGATAATATTTAATACATTCGTTATCCCATACTAACAAATAATACAATCACATAAGTTATCACAGATTTCTTGTCCTCTCGAACAATGCAAATCCGACAACCTAGATTTTAGTTGAGTTTCTAGACCTCCTAGCTTGATTTGATAGAGTCTGCGATCTAACCTGCAACATACGTTAAAAATGTTTGTCAATACAAAAGTATTGGCGAGTATACAGGTTTGATATGTATAGCGTAATAGATAAAAAGTGTAGCGAATTTCCACATTCATAAACGTAACACATGACATATATACTCACAAAACTGATACTACCAACTAAGTCCTCGATGCTCGAATATGCGATGGCAAACTAGACCCCGTCAGGTGCATTAGTACTATACTAGTCGTGGTGGGACGTCGCGAGTATAAGCCCTAGTACATATGCAACTAGCATCACGTATATCTATGCATAACAGTTACTCGCAAGTGATAATTCGATTGCTTGAATAATTCTTTTAATAAGTTTGATTTGTTAGAAACGTATGTTACACCCAAAATGCGATTAAAAAGGGTTTCAAGTATACTCACAGCGCGTAATTGACAAATAGACACAACTTGATTTGGATTGATTGGGAGTACGTCTGAGTTACCCTGGTTGCAGATCATTAAGCGATGAATAGCGCGTAAATGGCGGCGAGAGAACCAAAATTGGTTCGGACATTGATGCTTGGGCTTGTCCGGTCGGCTGGACATGTGGTCCGGTCGGTTAACATGCTAGCCGATCGGGTGGCATGCTGTCCGATCGGTTGGTATGCTAGCCGATCGGTTTGCATGTTGGCCGATCGTTTGGCATGTTGTCCGATCGGTTGGCATGCTGTCCGATCGGTTTGCATGTTGGCCGATCGGTTGGCATGCTGTCCGATCGGTTGGCATGCTAGCCGATCGGTTTGCATGTTGGCCGATCGGTTGGTTGAATCTTGTGTGCTGTCCGATCGGACAGCAGTCCGATCGGACGGCAATTCGTTCCATTGTCCTGATCATGTCACACTTGATGGGTTTTGGAAGGATTTTCAGATGATTTGACTGAGATGGGGTGTCCTTGCGTTAAACTACTGAAACCCCATCAAATCCGACTCGTTCTAACGGCCGGGAACCACCCTGTTCCATCAGATCTGGCTGTTCTTGATGGTCTTTCCCGTGTTTAACCCGAAAACACACACACTTTGATTTAGAAAACATAGATTTAGACTAGATTTATGTAAAAACGTAGGGAAATCACCAGATCTGAGTCGTTCTTGCTTGGGATGACATCACCCATGAAGTTCTTAAGAACTTTATGGTGATGTCACCCTAGAATGCCCAAAATCCAGCGATTCCACGGTTAAAAGTGGAGATTTCACAGGTAGAAAGGTGTAGGATTTGTTATAGATCAAGGAAGTACAAGGTTTGAGTTGAAAACTTACAAGAATCGCGAGAAATCGAGAGATAAAGGGGTTGGAACTTCTGGTCGAGCAGCAACAGTGACAACACGTGTGTTTGAGGCGAATGAGGGGTATTTATAGGCGAGGAGGAAGGAAAGGAGGGCAGGTTGGCCTGTTCGATCGGTTGGCCCAGCCGTTCGGCTGGCATGTCCGATCGGTTGGCCCAGCCGTTCGGCTGGCCTGTCCGATCGGTTGGCCCAGCCGTTCGGCTGGCCCCATCCGTACGGAGGGCTTTCGTTCCTCGTTTTTGGTGCGTTGCGATAGTTTGGGCCACGTTCCATATATTTATATTATTATTTATTATAATTAATCACCAAAGGGTCGTATATACGTATTCATATCCCACAGTTTCGATATACCAAACAGTTTTTTGATTCGAGTATGCGATTATTAGCGACGCTTCGCGGCCATCAGGGAGGGTAGTATAGGTCCTTTCCTGATGTCGTCGTGAATGTTATTGTGTGTTGTGCCACAAAGATTGACGGGGTACCACTCACTCGTATTGTCATCATCGTCACGACGACTGGAGCTACAACACTCACCCGAGAGTCTTTGTTAGCGTTAATTATCTGCGTTTCGACACATCACGGCCACCGAGGAGGGTAGAATAGGTCCTCACTCAACGTCATCGTGAGTGTTAGTGTTTTCGATTGTGATATAGTGATAATATATTGCGAAAATATGCGATTATCCTTCGAATAGCGATGTATGAGATATAATTACATTATGATCCGAATCTCCGGTGCTAGGCGTAACGAGTACATCGAGTAGTAACAACGCACAAAAGTGCGGGTTGTTACAATTTGATCATGTAAAAATAACTGTTACTTTTCTATGTAATTTTTTATGTTACAGAAATAAAGTGTGTTATTACAAATGTGGCATAAATTGATAATTAAAAATGCATATTACATTTTTTCGCGTTACATAAATAATGCACGTTACTGAAAATAACTGTTGTAAAAATAAAGTGTGCTGTTACATTTTTTTCCAGATTATTGTAAAAACAAAGTGACTGTTACAGAAACAAAGTGTGTTGTTACATTTTTTTTTTGTGTTAGAAATGTAACAATCAATCAAAGCAAAAAATGCCTGTTACATTTTTTTGTGTTACAGAAATAATGTTCGTTACAGAAAATAAAGTGCATTTGATCATGTAAATATTATATGTTGCGTTTCTATGTAATATTTTATATTACAGAAATAAAGGATGTTATTACAAATGTGGCATAAATTGATAATTAAAAAATGTATGTTAGATTTTTGTATAATACAAATACAGATGTATATAAAAAAGAAACAAAAGATCCGATTTAAATAAAAAATGAAAAAAGAATAATTACATCAAAAGAAACAAAAATCTGACACATGTATGCAGACTTTTTGTTTGTTTGTAAGAAATAAGTGTAAGAGTGTTCCCATTTTACCCTTCAAGTACATCATATATATTTAAATAGTGAGAGAAAGAGAGAAAAAACCACATATATCTAGGGATGGCAAAAATACCCGAGCCCGACAGTTATACCCGAAACCCGACACAAATGGGACGGGTATACCCGATACCCGACGGGAATTGGGCCGGGTTTGGGATTAGTTTAAAAAATTTTCGCGGGTATGGGTCGGGTATAGGATTAGGTGATACCCGACCCAATTACCCGAAACCACATACCCGTTTACCCGAACTATATACCCGATTTTTTAATTTATATTTTTATTTTCCATGAACCGTCTATTGACTATTGGTGATATATTTTAGTATGTTCATAAAGTAAAAAATAATTTTTCTTTTAGATTCGATAATAGTATTTACATTTTGTATATTGTGAAGTATATACATGTAAGTGTATAAATATTATAAAATTATTATTAATTTATGATAAAATTTATATGTATGTAATGTACATTTTTAATTTACAATAGTTGTTGTATTAATAAATTATATAATAATTATAATAGTAAAAAGACGTATTTAGAAATCCCAAGGTATATCTTTTAACAAACTAATGGGTATACACGATGCCCACGGGTATACCCGGTACCCGACGGATATTGGGTCGGGTATGGGACATGAATTTATAATCGGGTATGGGTATGGGATTACCAATACCCGACCCATTGCCATCCCTACATATATCAAAAAATTAATCTTAGCCATCCATGCATCATAATCAATGGTTGTTATTGGGTTTTCAGGGTTTATTCAACTCAAGTGAGTTTTCAATTTATCATTGCCCTATGGTTCAAATGAAAACCACTTTTATTGCGAAAACTCGAAAACTAACTAAAAAAGCCTAAAAAACACACCAATTTTTTTTTCAATTTTTTATAAAAATCGCAGGTTTTTTTTATATAAGAAAAAACTTTTTTTCAAAAAAAAAATTGTAGTGCACATGTGTAATAATTCACATGTGTAGTACACATACACATGTGTAACATTACACATGTACACTACAAAAATAATTTTTTTTTTTGAAATTTTTTTTATATAATTTAAATAGCGAAAATTGGTATGTAAAAAAAATTGGTATGTTTTTTAGATTTTTTTAGTTAGTTTTTGAGTTTTCACGATAAATATATATATATATATATATATATATATATATATATAGGATCGCTAAAATGAAAACCACCTCCAGTTGTAAGAACCATAGGAACCACTTTCTAGCCTTTAAATCAACAAGATGGATGGATGAGATTAAAAGTAACAAAAATTAATATTAAATACATTTTGTCTTATTATGTCTTTAATATTTTAATTCAAAAGGGTAGTTTAGTAAAATAACATTTTTTTGTCTTTTTGTCTTTATTATTTTTTAAATGGGTCGTTTTTTCACGCCGTTTTTTACGCTCGACTTTTTCAAGCGTCGTTTTTTTCTAACGTGCCGTTTTTTACGTTCCGTTTTAACGTGGCGTTTTTTACGTCCCGTTTTTTTTTCCGCGGCGTTTTTATGCTCCACATTCACGCCCCTTGTTTAGGCGCCGTTTTATCACATGGTTTTTTATGTTTTACAACTTACGTAGAAAAATGTTTACGTTTTATGTTTTACGTTAAAAAGTTTACGTTTTACGTTAAACTTTTTACGTTTTACGTTAAACTTTTTACGTTTTACGTAAAACTTTTTACGTTTTACGAAAAACTTTTTACGTTTTACGTTTTACGAAAAACTTTTTACGTTTTACGTAAAACTTTTTACGTTTTACGTAAAACTTTTTACGTTTTACGTTTTACGTAAAACTTTTTATGTTTTACATTCTTACGTAAAACTTTTTACATTTTACTTTAAAACTTTTTACGTTTTACGTTTTTTACGTTTTACGTTAAAAAGTTTACGGGTTAACTTTTTTTTTACAAAAACTTCTTTACGCAAAAACGAACGCACCCAGAAATCGCAAACTCGGGAGATGTCTCAGATATATCGTTATCATCATCGACTATGGGGGGAATTAAAAACCAACAACATCAAAATAAAGTCTATCTCGAAAAAAAAAACGGGGTTTGGCTCAGATTAACGGATAATCAAAAGGCTGCAAAAGTGGGGTTGCAGGTTAAAAAAACCTACCCTCCGCCGACCTTGCCGCGCCATCGTCATCAAAGTTTATGATTTTTTTTGCATCATCATCGCCGCCCAACCCAAAACAGATCAAAACCCGGGAGAATCAAAGAATACAAATGCATCATTCAAAACAACCTGCATCATTCAACAAACATTCAAACAAATGCAACTCAGTTTTCCCAGATCCAAAAACACATCCAAAACATTCAAAAAAATGCAACTCAGTTTTCCCAGATCCAAAATCACATCCAGAACATATTCAAACCCAGAACATATTCAAACCCAGAACATATTCAAAAGGAACCGGAACATCATTTAAACATATTAAAACCCAGATTCAAACATATTCAAACCCAGATTCAAACATATTCAAAAGGAACCAGAACATCATTCAAACATGTTCAAACCCACAAGATTCAAAACCCGGATTCAATCCCAGATTCAAACAAAATAAAAAACCCACCTTCACTGACCCAACTCAAAACCATCATCTCGAGCACCCACCACCTCCGACATCGGCACTACACCACCGTCATCGAACACCCACCACCTGCCATCGAGCACCCACCACCTCCGACATCAAAGAACCCCAATCAAAACAGAAACAAATCGAACCTTTGGGCCAATCATCAAGAATCACAAAGACCCAACCAGTCACAAGGGTGGCGGCGGAGAGGAAAGGGGGGCCAAAGATACCCCCGTCGCCGGACCTGTGTCGGTCGGACATGAGATCGAGAGAAGATGAGGGGTATCTTGCCGGAAACAGGAGCCGGCTCCTCCCCATGGGTCGCCGGTCTTCATCAAGCGGGGGGAGGGGTTGTGGGTGTCGCTGATGTTGTTATGGCTGGGACTTTGAAGGTGAGAAGATGAAGAAGGATGATGCTTGTAGAAGATGAAGACTCTGCAACTTTAAAAGAGGAGAGATGAAAACTCTGCAACTTTAAAAGAGGAGAGAGGAGATAGGATAGATTAGACATTTAAAGGAAATGCCAAACTACCCTTTTCTGTGATTGGTTGAGAGTGGTTCTCGCGGTTCTTACAACTGGGGGTGGTTCTCATTTTAGCGGCTCCCTATATATATATATATATATATATATATATATATATATATATATATATATATATATACGCGCACATACATAGGTGAAATATCATGAATGTTACAACTAACCTATTGAATGTGATTGTGATGCACATATCATGTGACAGGTTGCTTATTGAATGGTTATATTTGAATTTGTTATGATATATAGATATACATTAGGTTATAACCCCGTGTATTACACGGGTTAAAAAAATGTAATTTTACATATTAAATAATAAAACAATATATCTTTAAAAACTTCATTTATTACACGAGTTAAATAAATGTAATTTTATATATTAAATAATAAAAAATATTATATTTTTAAGAACCTCGTGTATTGTAATTTATATACCAAATAATAAAAAAGTTAAATCTTTAAAAACTCTATGTATTACAAGAGTTGAATAAATGTAACTTTAGATTAATAGTATATTAAATAAATATAATTTTGGATTAATAGTGTATTAAATAAATATAATTTTGGATAAAGTCTTATTTATAAATTTAATACCAAGTATAAAGTTAACTGAATAGACTATAAAGAAATTGAACTAAAGTATATGGTCTAAATATGGAGTAAAGTGAAATCACAAAGTAAAGTGTGCATGGTCTAAATATGGAAGAGTGAAATAAGTCCTTTTATATTTAAGATTTTATGAATATTGGTACTCCGAACGATATGAAAACGACGCTTCAATTCGGGTGTTTAAATTTCCAATTTACAAAAATCAAGTCATTTGGAGCACCATTTCGAGGTAAGTTTTACATCAATGGACTTGGATCGTCGTTCTGATCAAAAGCCCTAAAAAACCTGTTTGTAATTTGGAAAAAAGCTTAACTCCGTTAAGTTTTTTTTAACAGGGGACCGGTGTAGGAAAAATAAGTAAAATGTGGAACTGGAGGGAAATATTCAAAGGTGAGACTGTCAATAACCAATGACCTCTAATTGGGACTATTACAAGCCAATTTTGCAGAAAAAAAAAACATCATGAATCGAATAAAATTAAATGAATCAGTTTGAAACTATGATTTCCTCTCTAAAATAATATTTAATCATTCTATAATTGATTCCTCAATTTATTAAATGTGACACGCAAAACTTTCAATATAATATGTTTCGACGATAAATAGTCACATTGTATTTGATACATAAGTTTAAATGGTTTATATGGCTACATACTTGCTTTACATCTATACTATATAATAAAACTATATAATAAAAGAAACCACTTTGAGGACACATGTCGCTTTATGAGATGGTCTCAGTTAAAATTTGTAAAAAAATTGATGATAAAGATAAAAATAACTGATAACCATATATTAATTATTAAAATTAAAAGATTTTGAATCCAAATACAAACTTCGAATTTAGTAATGATAAATGTTATGAGTTGGATAAGATATTCTAATTCATTTAACAATATATAAAGGGATATAGGCGGGAAATTGGAACTCTAGATGGGTTGTACTTCATATATTAATTAATAAAATTAAAAACTATATATTAACATTAAAACCTATATAAAGAAGCAAGTTTTTGGTGCATCAGCACTTGTACATTTGGCTTTGGGTGGTTTTAAAAAAAAATCGACTCAGCTACACCGTGCACCCCCTCTCTCTCTCTCACCATTCTCTCAATCTCCATCTCCCCATCTGAGCACTCTCCCCATCAGGTAATGTTTCACTTCTTCATATTTATGGTTGTCGTGTCTTTATGTTTAAGTGGCCAGCCCACCTCCTGCGGTGGCGGAGCCACGGCGGAGCGGTAGTGGAGTGACGACGGAGATGTGGTGGAGTCATGGCTGAGCTGTTGCGGTGACCCCTCATTCGATTACAGTCGATTACTGGTGAAGCTCAGGAGACTTCTCCAGTCACCGATCTGGGTTTGTATGTAAATGCATCTTACTGTCGATTACTGTGTGATTATTAGTGCTTGACTTCTCTATTTTTTTTTCTATGGCAACCCTTTTGCTCGGTTAGGGTTCACGAAATGGTTGTGATGAGTTTGAGGGTCTGAGAAAGTATTACTGAAGATCCCACCTTGGTGTGGCAGGGTTGCAGGATGGTAGGTGAACACCTGCAACCTCCCCTGCAGCCATGGTGGTTTCCTTATTTCGCAAACTCTGAGCCTAACTGTACGAGATTAGGATGAATCAAAGCTGTTATTTCTTATGCAGACTATGTTCTCGATCATTACGCCGTTGTTGTTTTAAACCCTAATTTTAGGGGTTGCGAGAACCAATTATTGCAAGAGACCGTTTTACAGCGTTTTTTAGTTGATTTGAGGCCTGGGAATTGTGCCAATGAATGGCATGAGGTATTCGGGATTCAAAGGCTATGATGAGAAATCTGAGCCATTTTATTGTGAAAATTTAAGACTTGGCACATACTGTGTTACTTTTGAAATTGTTTGGTGCTGACATATTTCTATGAGGTAGCCGTTGCTGGAGATTTAGGCCTGTGATGGTTACCTGAGGTCAAATGTTTAGTCATTCTATACGAGGTTTGTGAGGTCGCGAAGCACGTTTAGTTGCTAATGAGGTTTGTGAAATGATAGACGATGAAGGGCAACCTTCATTTCGTTCGTTGTGTTTACATTTGTTCTTGTTTTTTTTTTCTTTTTTTAGAAATGGACACATAGAACGGTATATACGTAGAGAATAAGCAACAAACTCTTTTTTTGCCACGATCCTTCATCTGTTGTTTTAGTATCCCACTAATCCATGACTTCTCTTTATGGGTTCACTTAATTGAAATTTATAACACAACCGACTGAATGTGGACTGAAAAGTTAAACTTGACGATAAACAAAAACTGAAATAAAATAAACGGGGAGCGGTGGCTGGTGCTGCAAACGGGTCATGGCGGGTCTTGGGGAATTGGATAATATAATCCGCTGAATTGACTGTCAGCTGCTAGTTTCTTCTTGGTGCTAACATCCAAGGAAATGAATTGACCAGTTTATGTAACAAAAAACACATTAAAACATGTTTGCATGTTGGGTTGATATTGAACGTAGTTGTCATTATTTCTTTGAGTGATTTTTTTAGAAAGTGGAATCCTGCGGTGAAGAAAAAGAAACGGAAAAAGAAAAAGAAAGCTCACCCGATACTGGATCCACCTGAAGTTTGAAGCTTTTGAGGAAGACGGTCGTGGTAATAAGTTCACTGGATACTGTTATTTATCCTTTTTCTAAAATTTGAGTCCCGAATATCTTTTTACCAGTCATATCTGCTTGATATTCGCCGGTTGTATTGTTGATCCACCTGAAGTTTGCCTGGCTTCTTTCTCTTCTATTTAACTAATGTGTAGGTGTTCAGAGCTGATATAAATCCAGGTGCTGTGATGAGTTAAGTCACGTTCGGTTGTAAGAAGCAATGCTTTTATTCAGAAATTAATCCATATTCGTTGACAAAAAAAATCAAAATTCCGTTTGTTTTCAGGCATGTTTTGACCATTGTACTTAACTCTAGATGCTTTGTTATTTGACTTATGTATTTTTAATAATATGGTAGTCCCGAATTGCTTCTATAACGCAAAGAAACTACCCATGACGAAGTTAGAATGTTCGTTTGATATCAAACGTTGGTGATGTTTCTGCTTTTGTAGCCCGCGCCGCAACGCGCGCGGGTCTAATATCTAGTTTTTATTATTTATAAAGATAAAGATAGTTTTAATTGTTTACATAAAAGTTTATAATCTTTATCTTTATTTACTATCTAATAACTGACGGGTAATGAAAATTAAAAAAATAACATTTTTTTCTTTTAACGTTTTCTTTTACTTTTTCCACTTATTAATAACTCTTTAATTTAAAATTTCATCGATATAACCATGTGTATTACTTAAGTTTCTAACATATTAATAAATAAAGTAAAATGTTAACTTGTGTAATACACAAGTTTCTAACCTAATAATAAATAAAAATAAAGTAAAATGTTATAATACATCAAAGTTCATTTTTTTCAAAACATATATTGACGACCATATGTGTTAACCGATTATATTATATTTAATCAACCCGTGTAATACACGTGTTTATTCAACACATGCAATACACGTTTTTAAACATGTAACTTTTTTATTATCTATAATAGGGAAAATGTCACGAAATAATAACCAAGTTTTAAAAGTGTATAAATTAGGTCATTCTTTTTTATTTTGTCCCAATTAAATAACTTAACATTCAAATCGAGTCATGTCCTTTTTTCCATGTGTCAAGAAAAAAATGGAGCATAAAATGTTGAGCTCGGATTATTTTAATATATGAAATTACATTTATTAAAAATAAAAACACTTTAATTACATTAAAAATAAAAAATAAAAACAAGTTACAATCAACGTCACTCAAGTTAGCATCAAATAAAAAGGAAAAAGAAATAAAAATCCACATCACCACAGTTACCTTTGAAATAGATGAAAACCCTTAATTTTAATGAAAAATGAATGTTGAGTAATTTGATTGAAACACTTTTGAAACTTGAGTGACCTAACTGGAACACTTTTAAAACTTGGTTACTATTCTACAAAGTTACCCCATAATATATAAAGTTATATTTATTCAACCCGTGTATACACGTGGTTATAACCTAGTTTTGTAGATATAAAAAAATACATAATTCATTAGAACAAAGCTCTATATCTATTTATAAAATGATATGAATATCGAAAGGTTAACATCAAAGTTAAAATTCATAACTAATAATAATATTTATCCATAAGATATTAAACTAATAATATTATAATTAATTAGAAGAGATTAGATTAAAATAATAATTATCTATAAAAGATGGCATAATATAATGACAAGTGTCCCTAAAGTGGTTTCTTTTATTATATAACTAGGTTTTTACCCGGGATTGCTTCCCGGGCTCGATAAAATTACTTTAATCAAAATCTATTTATGATTAATATATAGTTAAAATCATACAAAAATAAAATCTTCGCGAAAGAAAAAGAGGTACATGATCAAAGTGCAAATGCGACATGGTTATAATATAAGCATTAAAATGAGCAATGTAAACCTCAAAAGGTTTACATAGTTAAGAAATAGATAATAGATAGTAGATAATAGATAAGTGATGTGAAACTCATTTTTTAGATAACATGGTTAAGAAACGTACAAATGTAAGGTACACATAAGCCATTACGTTATCCTAAAAAGATCCTAGTGTAAGGTTATGTGTCCAAATGGATGGATCGTGATTGATAATAGTGATATATACGCAAATTCCTAGAGGTCACGATCACATCAAGAAAGCCTCATCTTCTAAGATGTTTTCACACATCTTGATTCTAAAGGCTGGCTTAGTCTCAGGCTAAACTTAAGACAAACTCTCGAAAGTTTATTGCAATTAATTAGCGGGCTAAGATTAATAGATACACATAAAACTTACAGGATTACAACATACCGGGGGTAGTTAAGGTAGTAATTATTTATATAATGTGTTCTAAAACTTTTGACAATAGTAAGTGTTTTGGGTCAATCCAAACTATACCAAACCACCCGTTGATGAAGCAGGTTTGCGTTCTGAACTGTATCCTATCCCCAAACCAAAATCGATTCCCACGCACACCTCGATTGCCACCTCCCCTTCCTTTTGCTCTTTTCCCACCTGCACAAATATGAAACAAATTGAATGATGATAATGACTTCACCCAGTAAAAAGTGAAAATATATGCATGCAGTTCGACCATGTAGATTCGACTTTACATAGGTTGTCCTTATGCGCAGATCGTTAGAAAATGGGCAGAATTCTAGATCACTCATAAAATCATAGAAAAATACAATTGAAACTGTATAAACAATGTACAGATTTTGTTCATTTTCTCGATCGCTGAAAATCATTTCTGTAACCTGTAATGCGGTGATACTGGAATAAGATGAAGCCATACATATTAAAGTACTGAAATGCCATGATACTGGAATAAAACAAAACCATACCATATTGAAGTATTTTGACAACTACCTAACAAACTATCACCAGTAACCAAGCTGTCAGATAAATATAAATTGTAAGTGGCAACTACATATGTGAAACCAAAAGGTTGTAGATAAACAATAAAATGTGTTAAGTCACATAACATACAAGCTTAATGTTAGGATCTGAGGCTTTCATGATTGTGTTTGTTTGTTAGATTTGAACAAATCAAATAGATATGAGCAGTTTTAAGTGCAGCGGAAATGAATAACAAACTTTGTAAACACAATCAATAGGAGAAGATAGTTTGATAAACAATTGCTTTTCATAGAGTCGAATGATTTACAATTCAAAAGCAAAAGATTACAGTGAAAGCTTACAAAGTAAACTCCCCCTCAGCCTGATGCCTCAAGGTTGGTTGCACAAGATGAAAGGATTAGACATGAGGAGAAGAACCCACTCAGTCAATCAAATGTAACAGTACAGGATACTGTTACATTTATAGGCAAACAAACCACTGGGGTATTTCAGCTGACGTCACCATGAAAGCGACGTCTAACAGCCTAACAACCTGTATCTACTGTCCTTTTACAAATACTGCTATACCTAACCACTGACTATACATAAAACAGATAATTCACTAAACAGCTGCTCTCTCTTTACATCAGTGCTTTCCTCAAGGTTGATCAGTCCTTGATTGGGCAGAGCTTTGTCATCAGCAGATTGTACCAGCAGTGCTTAGTGTCCAGCAGTCTTCTAAGCTTCATCAGTAGTTATGCAGAACAGCAGCAGTTGTATCCGATCAGTGGATACAAGACCATCAGTTGTTATAAATCATTTTCAAGGGGAAAGCTTAATGTAAACCGCTGCTTATTGTGGATCCACTGTTGTGACCAGGTTTTGGCTTTACATTATCTGTTCCTCTGGTAGGGTTCAATCCCAACAATCTCCACCTGGAACAGATAATGCCAAAAACCTGTGATTATTCTGGATCTTTATTACTCATCAAAAGTTCCCTTGCTTTTCTTTTAAATTCTTCTTCAAATGCTTTGGAGCTTGTATCATCTTCATCCCGGCACAGTGTAAGTTCAAGGAGATCCTGCAAATCTTGAACACTAAGGCCTAGTGCTTCTTTCCTTGATATATACTTCACCTCTCCATTGGATCTGACCAGAGTCAATACGTGGGTCTTTTGATCAGAGAGCCACTTTAGTACTTTTAAACCCAATGGATTTCTTGGGAGAGATTTATTTGATGATGAGCTTTGAGATATTGGCCTTGAGAAGACTTGCAGACTTTCAGACATTCTTTTGAAAGCCATTTCTATGACATCATTTGCTGCAGCTATATCTTCTGCAGTTTCTCTTTCAATCAGTTCCTGCCTTTCAATGTCTGTCATGTCTGTTGAAGTGTTTGGTGATGCAGGTTTGGTTAACATCCTTTTAAAAAGGTTTTGAAGTTTTTCTGAGTTTTCTTCTTTTAGACCCATTTTCATGATGGATTCTATGAAGTACTCAACCTCCTTTTCTTTCACCTCTTCACTAGTCAACTGTTCTTTTTCTTCTTGATTTGTCACAAAAGTAGACCGGAACAGTGTATTGAGGTTTTCTATCTGCTGTTCAAGCTTCATTCTTTGTTCATGCTTCTTTGAGGTGCTTGATACAGTTATCTTTCTTTTCTTCAGCCTTTCATAGGCTTCATCAGTCTGCTATTTTGACCATTTTGATATGGCTTCAGCAGTATCCATTTTTGCATCCACCAGCTCCTTTTTCTTTCTCTTATACTCAGCAGTTAGGTCAGCACAGAGCCTTTTGTATTTGCTCCAGTTTGGATCATTCTTCTTCTTTGTAGGATCATTCTTTATTTTCTCAATCCTTTCTGCCTCATGCTTTAGAGCGATTATTGGCCATTCTTCGAACTGTTGTTCTTCAGCAGGATAGAATTTCTCTTTCATGATGTAGGCTAGATATTGTTTTCTTAACTTTTTCCTTTGATCAGCCTTTTCTTTGTTTAGGTCTTGTGCAAACTCTTCTATCTGCTTTACTTTTGTGAAGTAGAACTCCAGTCTTTTAGCAATGCCATCTTCGCTTAAACGTTCACGTTCACTCTCAACTTTAGCTCTTAGTTTAGCTTGCCTTGCCTTGACTTTGAGGTAATCATCCATATCATCTGATGGCATGTAGCCTATGAGTGAGGAGAATCTTCTTTTTGAAGGATCTTCTTCTGTATAGAATTGCCTCATCTCATTTTTGATAGCTTCAAGTTCCAGTGGATGTTGTGCAGCATTAGGATCATGTATACCCTCATCGGCAGAGATTGGCTTTCTTTTTCTATTGAAGAGCTTTGGTTGTGATGTAGAGAAGGTGAGAGTAGTGGTGGATGATTGACTAACAGTTGTTGAAACAACTGGTGTCTGAACATCTGTTGTCATTACAACTGCTGATATGTCAGCAGTTGTCTTCTGCTTTTGAGCAGGGGATGGAAGTGGTGAGGTAGTTTTTGATGGTGGTGATGGTGGTGGTGAATCATCATCTGATATGAGATTCCTTCTCCTTTTTAATGAAGAAGGGGCAGATGATGTTTTGGGTGAATCAGTGGTTTGAATGATGGGGAGTGTCTGACAAACAACTGTTGAAACAACTGGTGCTTCAACCACTGCTGTCATTACAACAGATGTTGTAACATCTGTTGTCTTCTGTTTTATGACAGGAGGCAGTGGTGATGGTGTGATTGTAGATGATGGTGGTAGAGCAGTAGTTGCAGTGGTGTGTGGTAGAGTGGTGTGTGTTGAAGATGTGTGTGTTGATGACATGGCAGCTGTTTGGCTACTGACAGCAGTTTTTGTAACTACTGCTGTATCAGCTATTTGACTAACAAGTTTTGATACCTGCTTTTCTTTTTCTTTTTCTTTTTCTTTTTTAGGCTCAATATAAAGGCCATGTTCTATTCCCATCTTATTCATTTGTCTCAACAGCTTGATATTCTCCCCCTTTTTGGCATTATCTGAAGGAGGGTTATCAAGAAAGTATAGGGAAGAAGGAACTTTGCCAGAGACACTTTGAATGCTAGCCTTTATAGCCTTGATATCTGCTTGAGTATCTTTGAACCTTGATTCCACCATGTTGGTCAGTATTTGTACATGAGTAGCATGGTTTTGATCAGCCATTTGTTGCTGTTTTTCAAGCATGGCTTGAAAGATATTCCAGAGGTCATTTGCAGCAACTGCATGTTGTGCAGATGCTTGAGTAGGAACAGATGCTTGTGGTGGGGCAGCAGTAGACTGTGCTTTTTGAGCTTTTAAAATCTCTTGCACCATCTCCTTTATTTCAGCAACTGAATCTTCAAGTTTGTCAACTCTGTTCGTCAATTCCTGATATTTTGAATCATCACCTACTTTAGTAGGATCATCTGAATCCCCACCAGCAGTGGTTATATCAATGTGTGACTTAGGAACAGAGTCCCAAAAATCACCCATTGATGTCCCTTGTTCTTGGTACTGGGGACTTCTTTCTTCAGCACTCGATAAACCTTTGATGGTACCAGTGGTTAGATCCAACTCACTGGTGGTTACCGAAGTTTCCATGGAAGAAATTGCCTTCAAGGGAGTCTTACTTATGAAACAACTGTCCAACTGAACATCTGTTGATCCACCAGTTGTAGTTGCTGCTCCACTTGAACTACCACCGAGAGTTACTTGTAACTCAGGGGGTGTAACCTCCTCAATTGTTGCTGGGATAGCAGAAGTAGTAGCATCACACCCAGTCTCTTGTGGGGGTATACTCTCAGTGATAGGTGATAGAGAGGAACTGGTTTGTGTCTGAGCTATAGCAGTTGCATGCAACAAGGGTAGCATGGATTGTGGCATTATGATTGGTGAGGGTATAGGTGTTGAAAGAGACATGTCCTTGGGATCAGGACTGTAGAAGATAGAGCCAAGTGGATCTGGAGCTTCATAATTTGGTGTCCCTGTGATTACAACCTGATCCTTTTGTGAGGATGCAGGAGGAGTTTCAGGCATGGGTTGAGATCTTTCTTCCAACTGCTGTGAGGAAGTAGCAGCAGTGGTTTGTGGTGACTTTTGTGTTGTCACAGGCATTTCCTCTGGGATCTCATCTTCCAGAGTTGCCTTTGTTTTGGGTTTGGTGGGTTTTCTGGATGTTTTTCTTTTGGTCTTTTTGGTGATATCAGGTGTGGGTTTCAAAGCAGTGGTTGTGTTGCTTTGATCACCTGGAGCAGTGGGCTCAGCAGCTGATACCTGAGGAGCAGTTGTAACCGCTAAAATCTGCTCAGGTACCCCTGCTTTTGTTTTTATTGGTGCCAACATTCTAGTGAATGTTTCAGGTGTCAAGCTTTTTATTTGAAAATAGACACCTTGTTTAAGCAAATTTTCATTTTTCTTATCAAATTTTTGTATAAAATAATAACTCAAAAATCTTGGAAACAACAAAAATGCTTTACTTTCAACGTTTTTCACCATGTCATTGAAAATCTCCTGGGAGTAGTTGTAGTCTTTATTATTCAAAATAGCGTAACCCAGGCATTGAATTTTTAATGGTATTTCGTTAAAAGATGTTGTTTTATTCGAAGCACACATCAGAAGTGTGTGAAATAAAAATCTGGGTGCAGATGGAAAATAACCCTTTGTAGGGTATCTACCTTTGACTGTTCTGCATAGCCCCTTTTCAGAAAATCAGCTTTTAACTCGTTTTTGTCAAAAGAAGCTTTACCTTTCTGATCATCGAGTTTGAAGATTTCTGATAATGATTGCGGAGTGATTTGAATCGCAGTACCTTGTATCGAGGAGTTAATGGCTACTACTTTATCATCTTGTTTTTCAAGCGTAGCATTTTTCCAGAACTCTCTCTGGGTTTGCAGATATATGGGGGCGTCTACTGTCAACAAAGTTTTGTACTTTGATGTAGATATGGTGTCGAGAATGGAATCGAAGGTATGATTGTTTGTGGGTTTTGTGAGTAAACCCAAATAGTTGTGAGATTGTTTGTATGGTATCTCATTGGATTCTTCGGTCGTTTGAGCGACTTCATTTGAAGGTGGTGGTGATTTAGGTTTTGATTTTGATTTTGACTTTGATTTTGTCATTTTTGCGGAGAAGAACGAAGAAGGATTTTGGAGATTTTGAGAAGAAGGGTTGGAAACTGCTATGAGAAGAGAATTTTGGAATTCAATTCGACAGTGTAAAACCATGTTTGGGGTTTAGGGCAGGGTTTTAGCTGCGGAAAAAATGATCGCTGATGTGGCAGCGGTTATTATGATCTGAAGGCTAAAGACTTACCACGTGTCAAACACTGATGAAATGGATGAAGGATGGAAAACAGTTGTTTTAAGGGCCACTGACGTATCAAGCATCAGTGGTTACAACGGTAAAAATTGTGGGCAGTGGATGATTATTACTATCAGTGGATATCATATCAGTGGATAGGACACTGATTTTGAAGATCAGTGCTTGTCAAGAAAATGAGGGATCAGTGGTTAACTTTCAGCAGTGGACAGTGTTTAGAGATCAGACGTTGGAACAAAACAGTGGTTAGGGTAAATGGTACAGATCTGAAGGACAAGTATTCCAGCAACAGTTTTGAGAATTTTCATTCAAGATTTTGCCACATGTCAATTTTGAAAGACAGTGGTTTAGTACCCCAGATGATGAAAACTTTTTGCTAAGGCAACTCATTTTCGTTTAATACTCAATTAAAACATGAGTACCCTAGTAATTCAAAAACTGATACATAAATACTAAAGTTGAATCCGCTGTAGAAGCTGTTATAACCACACCATAAGTGTTAGTCTTTAACAGGACTTTACCTTCAACAGTGCATAGCCCTCATGAGACAATAAGCCCATCAGTCTTTATATGGAGCAGGAATTAATTATAACAGTCCTTAGCATGATCAGCTGTTATAACCACACCACCCTTTCAGAGTTGGACCATTAAACAAATCCTTGACACTATTAATCCTCTGTTGACTTACCAAACAGATCCACAGACACAATTCAACATCAACATAATCTAAATATTACTGAAACAATAAATAATAAGTAAAAATAAAACACAACAAAGATTCATAAAATTATATTTAATCATTTATTCAGGACCTTGAAACTAAAAGTCCAATAATTACATGACATACTGAACAATATTCAAGTTCAAATCTAAGAATAACAGCAAGAACTAATAAACTTTAGTTTCCACTACATCTATTGCTAAACCTCTTGATGTATATCCTTCAGCATCGCCATAAACTGCACGTCTCTATCACCACACTCCATATTACTGACAACACAAATAAGAATAAGAAACTAATCTAAAATTCAAACGTGTCTTTTTCATTTTTATTGCACATCTGAGTTTTCACGAGCTTTGGACGAATGTATACTTTCTTTAAAAGAAGCAAATCTTCCTGGAGCAAGAAAACGTGACTTTGAATTTAATGGAAATAAAAAAAAAATGGCACATGTAACTTTAAAGTTGCATCTCTGCCATCAAAAAAGGTAACACATGCAACTTTTCACGATGTTGCAACAATGATATTGCAGCATCGATATTGAAAGGTTGATGTGGGATGCGAATTTACATTAAAACAACGATGTTGGAACAATGATACATGAACGATAACATGTAAACATTATCAACAAACATTCGAACAAAGAAGTGTAATGGGAAATTAGCTGCTAAATCACAAGAAAGATGCATTTGAGAGAGAAAGATACGGTCACATATATGAGCGAGCGAGATTTGAATGTGAAACCAGATAATTGTATCTTATTTATAGAATAATAAAAATATATATGGTTTGAAATTTGAATTTCAAAATTACTAATATTAATTAGTAATTACTGATTTGATTTGAAAGCAATTGTTATGATGTTTTTAGGGAACTGAAATATGCAAAGTAGGAAAAAAAAAAAAGAGAATGTCAATTTTAAATTACCTTTTACATATTTTTTATTTCCAAATTTCAAAATTACTGAGAGATAATAACCGTCAGTTTGAAATTCTAGTTTTGCATATTTTAAAAGTCCAAAGCTCAAGAAATTACAATTAATTATTATTGATTAGATTTGCAACAAATAGTCAAAAAGTATTTTTTTTATTTTTTTATTTAACATTAAGGATAAAAATATATATGGTTTGAATTTTGAGTTTCAAATTACTGATATTATTAGTAATTACTGATTTGATTTGACAACAATTGTGATGATGTTTATTGGGAACTGATGTTTATTGGGAACTGAAAGGTAAGTAGTGTATATCTTTATATCCCTCCTTAATTAAAGTAAATAAATATTACTAATCATATGCAAAGTAGGGGAAAAAAAAGAGAGGACGTCAATTCTAAATTACCATCTTGCATAAATTTAATTTGAAATTCATATTTTGCATATTTTAAAAGTCCAAAGCTGAAGAAATTACCATTAATTAGTGATTTGATTTGCAACAAATACCCATCAAGTATTTTTTTTTTAATTTAACATTAAATTTCATCAGGAAAACAATATTGGAGGAACTCTTATCTCATTGCAATGTAACGATTAGGTAAAATGGTAATTTCATTTTAATTCTAGTTTTTATTTGATAATTTCAATATATCACTAATTAACACCATGGATGGTAAATATCAATGGATGTCAAGAATAAAAAAGTGACCAGTGGCTATTTTTTCCTATCAGTAGATACCGAACGTCAATTGTCATTATGACTTTTCTGTAATTACTGATATTATCAGTAATTACTGATGATGATTTGAAAGCAACTGTCATTGTCATGATGACTTTTCTAATTTTTAAACCGTGAGTTTGAAATTCACGTTTTGCATGTTTTAAATGTCCAAAGCTCAAGAAATTAGCATTAATTACTGATTTGATTTCCAACAAATAGTTATAAAGAATTTTTTAAATTGTATGATCAAAACAATGTTGGAGGAAATCTTACCTCATTGGTATGTAAAGATGAGGTAAAATGGTAATTTCATTGTTATTCTAGTTTTTATTTGATAATTTCAATCTATCACTAATTAACACCATCAATAACAAAAAAGTGAGCAGTGGCTGTTTTTTAGGAAAACAACTGATGGTCAATATCAATAGATGCCAACAATAAAAAAGTGAGCAGTGGCTATTTTTCCTATCAGTGGATAGCCAACAGTTTTTTAAACACTGATGTTTGGTCAGTCAATGGTCAACAGATTTTGAAGAAACATATGTTTCGCCTTAAACATAATTTTGCCCATAAACAGAAGTTTGACCATAAACAGGTGTTTGCACATAAAGAGATGTTTATCTGGTGGTTTAAAACCACTGTTGGGTTAAACAAATTTCACAACAGGACCAATACTCAAATAGATGTTGACCTTAAACTGATGTTTGGTTTAGAGCCAAACATCTGTTAAAGCCCAAACATTTGTTTAACCCTGAACAGGGGTTTCCATTAACTATTGACCAAATTGCAAACAGATGTTAAAACCACTGTTTGTTATTGTACTTCTTTACAAAATTACATAGAATTCAAGAAAACGAAACAAACACTTAAAGAACTATAATTTAACACATAATCTAATCGGGCAAAGCAATCTATTATCTAAGAATTCACTAATTCTTACAACATGAAACAAACTCATAATGAAATACTAAAGTTACATAAGAACCACTGATAATTAAATACTAAATTTGAATCCGTTGTAGATGCTGAACCACTGCTGATACTAAACAGTCGTTTTCCTTTGATTAATCAAACTCTAGGTACATAAAGTGCAAACAGTCGTTTTCCTAAACAGATGTTATAGTTAATAACATCTACTGTTCAACCTAACAGGGGTTTCCATTAACTATTGACCAAATTGCAAACAGATGTTAAAACCACTGTTTGTTATTGTACTTCTTTACAAAATTACATAGAATTCAAGAAAACGAAACAATCACTTAAAGAACTATAATTTAACACATAATCTAATCCGGCAAAGCAATCTATTATCTGAGAATTCACTGATTCTTACAACATGAAACAAACTCATAATGAAATACTAAAGTTACACAAGAACCACTAATAATTAAATACTAAATTTGAATCCGTTGTAGATGCTGAACCACTGCTGATACTAAACAGTCGTTTTCCTTTGATTAATCAAACTCTAGGTACATAAAGTGGTTGTCTTTAACAGGACCTTGTCTTCAACAGTGGATAGGCCTCATCAGTCTTTGTTCATAAAGAGCTCCTTTAAAACAAACTTTATGCTTCTTTTGATACAAAAAAGGTAGGAAACACCATTACTCTAGACTCTCTAGTAACATAAAATCTTATCGTACAACAATAGCAGATCCTTTCTTGCGTTTAGTAGGAACTACTGTGGGTTCTCCATCATCATCTTCTGCACAAGTGAATTATAATCGTCATCATCATTTAGACATAAGCAAGTAAACTATAAATTTAATAATCTTTCTTTGTGTTTAATTAAACTTTATGCTTCTTTGAATACAAACCTATAATAACCCGCAGCAGATTGTATGAATTTCAAACAACTGTGATTAGACTGAAATATAAACCGAGAATTAGAGTATATCACTTCAAAATAAAAAAACTCAAAATTGAAAATCAGAGTAGCAAAAAACACATACTTTAAACGATGTTGGAACAATAATACTGGAAACAACCGTGGAACAATCATCATCATTATATGAGAATACCCTTAATTTATGGAACCTGTAGAATGAAATGCCCCACTGTTGGGTTATTAACTTTCAACCTCACTTTCCCTAAATTTATCAATTCTAATTTTCAACAGGATGTAATACAATTATTACCTTAATTAAGATATCTTCAACTGCAAACAACAATAGCAAACAACATCAAACAACAATAGCAAACAACATCCGTCAATAATAGCAAACAACATCAAACAATAATAGCAAACACCTGATGTTGAATCCACTGTAGATGTTGAACCACTGCTGTTACAAATAGATAATACCAATGAAACTCTAATTTCAGAAAGAATAATGGCTGAACATACTCAAACATCAATAATCAACAGATGTTATACTCATATCATCACCATCTAGAAAAAAACGCTAATTTCAAAACATATTCAAACATACCAGCTTATGGCAGTTCTCTTATCCGCAGCTAAGCGGATTTCAACTTTGATGACAACAACCCTGGAACCATATGATTAGATTACGAGTAGAAATTAGGATTAGTGTAAATAAGAGGAAATCATGAAAGTATTTCAACTAAAAAAAAGAACAAACCTTTTGATGAAGTAATCGATGAACAAAAGAAGATTTTATGGTGGCGTCTGAAGAAGATTAAGGTTTGGATGGAAAGAATTATCTCAATAATTTGCAGGGTTTGTGAAATTTGAATTTGAATCGGCTGAATATAGAGAGAGAAAGAACCCAAGGTTTGTAAACAAAGATTAGAAGTGAGAAGAGAGATTATATAAGGAAAAGGGGATGGCACTGTTGGGCGGGAAAAGAGAACTGAGGATGCCCTAATCAAGTGACACGTGGCCCAAATAACTTTCATTTATTATATATAATAAATTAGATTATAACTATAAATTAGCAATCATAAGTCGGTATCTCATTGTATATTATAAACTAGGTTTTTACCCGGGATTGCTTCCCGGGCTCGGGAAAGTTATTTAGATTAATTAATTACTATTTGTTATTAATACGACCGCATTACATCAACCATCTCATTCAATTCAACAAAAATGTCTTGAAATCACCGCATTATATCGTGAACTCATATTAGAGGACAAACAAAAGCACAACAGGACCATAAGAATAACATCATTTCCACTTTTACATCAATGCACTTACATGATAGGGTGATTTGAGATTTTGAAAAAATCTTTGTGTTTGTACCTCTTTTACAAAATAAGATGTTGACCAAATTTGAAACAGATGTTAACCAAAAGTCAATAAGATATTGACAAATAGTCAAACAGATGTTGAGCTTAAACAAATGTTTGGTTTAAGACCAAACATCTGTTTATGGCGAAACATCTGTTTAAGGTCAAACATCTGTTTAAGTCCAAATATCTGATATAGAAGAAGAACATCTGTTTAAGGCAAAACATCTGTTTAAGGTTCAAACATGTGTTTAAGGTCAAACAACTGTTTAAGTCCAGACATTTGATATAAAAGGCCAAACATCTGTTAAAGGGCAAACATCTGTTTAAGCCTTAACAGATGTTTAACTTGTTAAGATCTACTGTCTTCTAACACAGTTTTCCTCTTCAAAACATTGTTGAACCTAACATAGGTTTCCATTAACTATTGACCAAAAGGCAAACAGATGTTCAAACCACTATTTGTTATTGAAGTTCTTTAAAAAATTAGATAGAATTCAAGAAAATGGAACAATGACTTAAAGAACTATAATTTAACACATAATCTAATTGGTCAAATATAAAACATAAAGTGCTAATAACAGTGTTTTATCATCTTAGCCATACATAGCAACAAAAACATCAAGTTAATAATTTAAGAAAAAAACCTACAACATCACCATCAAAAAATTCATAATTAGTATCTGATATCAGAACAGACTTAAAATGTGTTTGTTAAACTGATGTAACTTGATTTAATACTATCTTCTGTTGCGAAGACACGTATGTGAAATGCAACATATCACCAAACCTCAAGTTATTGTCAGTCATAAACTTTCGCCAACCTTCCAACGCATAACGTGGCTTCAATTCATTTAACTCCAACTTAACATCATAAACCTGCACAACTCCAACCATGTTTTGAACTTTCAAAGGATGAAGATCAAGAAAAAGACCTGCTCGTCTCGCAACTTCAGCAGGAAGACGCTACATGTATTGTGTGGAAAAAAATAATAGTCAGACAAATAAACGTAAATCATTAGTTTATTATAAAAAATGGTATACCAGCCTATAGTCTCCTTTGCGATCAAAATGAAAGAACTCAGGGTCAAGAGGATGTCCAGAATGTTTTTTTGCAGTCTTTGCAATCTTATTTCTACGGTTAAGCTTTTTTTGAACGTTGGCAGCTCTCTTCCCCTTGATGAAAAAGTAAACATATACATGTGAATTAAAGGAATGATCAATATATGCACAAAAAAAAAAAAAAAACAGTTTATATAACATATACTAATTAACTGGCAAGTATAGATACCTTAACTTTATGAACAGACGAAGAACATCCAGTATGATCACTTGTGTCGACAGGTAAGGCAGCATTTCCCTTAGTCCTATTCTTGACGACCTCCTTTCTCTCAGAAGTAACTTTAGCTTTCTTCTTAACCTGTTGTCATAGAGTAAATTTAATAACAATAGTAATATAACAATCTTTAAGATGGTAAACTTACATCTTGGGTTTGGTTCAATCGTGAAGACATGCGTCTCTTGGACGTGCATTCGGCATTGGTTGGTAAGTTCTTGTAAATAATACATTATTGAATAAATATAACATCAGTAAACAGCATTACTAATAGTTGTAAAAACATTAAATTCTTATATGTGTTAAATTAAAAATAAATAATTTTAATAATTTAGCAAGTACCTGAGTAACGGTTGTACCTTCACCAACAGAAACAACTTCTTCATCCTCATAGATGTCCTGGTCAACATTAATAAAATAATTAATATAAAGCTAAAAAATTAAAACTTTTATTGCTAATGCTAAATACTTACGTACCTTGAATGCATTTTTAACATAATCAGCCTTCAATATCTCAACTACACTATCATCATCAGATTCAGGTTTCTTCAAAAAGCAAATCTCAATCTCATCTCTATAAACTACTACTTCAAAAACAAAATCATCAATCCTGCTAAACACAAGCAAATCATCCTCAAGTATCCCAACATCGTTGCACATTTCCGGCCATCCTCTAGAAAATACAAAGTGGGTATCAACTTTAGACACCTCAACATTCCAGTAGGAACCTTTGTAACAGATTTGAAATTTCCCGCTCGGTGGACTGTTTACGTAAAATTGTTCAATGAAGCAGTCTTCAATTACCTGCTTAAAATTAAAAATAATGAATACTAAACGTGAAGTATGTATCTTATGAGAATAAGTGTTAACACGTTAAAGATGCAAAAGAATTGAAGTTAAGATCAATACTCATACCGTAAAACCAAATCCTGCATAACGATTAAAGGTGAAATAAGATTCCCCACACATGCCATTAACATAACATGAAAGTTCAAGTCCAAAATCACCTAACGGTTTGAAAACCAATAAAGTATCCCTCGGCAAATTGAGATCTTTAACAACAATGTCCCAACCGTCAGTTATTATCGGTGTTGAATTTTCTGTTCTGACCCTAACAACCCATTTTTTACCAGACTCATGATATACTTGCAACCTACTTTTTTGCCAACAATCTCCCCACTTTTGATTAGCAAAGAATATAGGTACATCCTGTATATAATTTTTAAATAGTGTAAGAAAATATAAACCATAAAAGAACTGTTAAATATATATCTCAATACAAATAAATTATGTATGTAAAAACATGTCATACCAGTTTCAAAGATTCTGGGTTACGAAGAAATTTCACAAATGTAGTATACATCATAAAACCTGAATCAGTAAAGATGTTAAAAGACTGTAATTAAAAAGTTGGCTTCGAAAATGAACATTAACTTTTTGTATTAACAGAGTATATAGTGAAATTAATCATAGAAACAGAGTATGAGTTAAAATTATTCTGCAAATAATAATTATTTTAACATGTTCTCAACAAATGATTCAAACACATAAGTAAACCCTTCTTGAATCTTGAATGTATAGCAATAAACATTTAAAATCGTATTAGTAGCAAGATAGGATTTAAATTAACATAGATTAAACAATATAAAGTTCATTACAATAGAAATGTACATACCAGTTGCTGAAGAAAAAATAATCAAACCTCAGGTGATTGAAGTGTAGAAGACGAAGGAAAAGAAAATTGAAACCCTAGAAAATGACTGGGGAGAAGAGATTTTTGAAAGAAGAGATGATAGATGTTTGATGTGTAATGATGATGAAGAAATAGTGACGGTTGTGTTTTTCTCTTCCCATATTTTCAACTGATGAAAAATATTTACACATACACCCCTTTTTAAATTTGTTATTTACATTTACATTGACATACAAGAGTAAAGTACATGATTAGTTGAATTGATTTGGTATTCAAATTAACAAAGAAAAATATTTTTTCATATAGCAAAACCATTAACATAACATAAAATTTGAATGCTTTGAATCATGTATTAATAGTAATTAGGTTTTAACATAAGTAAGTTTCATGACCTCAAGAAGCAATGCCGAGGGAAAATTTAGTTTTATCTATTATATGTACCTTTTAACATAAGTAGTTTGACTTTGGTCAAACAGGCTTTGGTCAAACAGTGTTTTATCAAGTAGCTTTTAACAAAAGTAGTTTGACTTTGGTCAAACAGACTTTAGTTAAACAACGTTTTAACATTGCTCAAATAGTGTTTTATCTATTATAATTAGCTTTTAACATAAGTAGTTTGACTTTGATCAAACAGCGTTTTAACATTCCTCACAATGATTACAAGCTAGTAAAAACTTCTTTGTAAACAACATTAGAAGTCTTATTTGTTGGTTTTCCATCAGCATCGAATATTAGTATTTTAACGCCTTCTCTGGTCTTGACCCTTGAAAATGCAACATACAACTGACCATGAGTGAAGACAGGATCTTTCAAATAAAGACCAACCTTTGATAACGATTGTCCTTGACTCTTGTTAATTGTCATAGCAAAACAAACTGATAACGGAAATTGTCTTCGTTGAAATTGAAAAGGTATTTTTTTGTCAGACGGGATCATATTAATCCTTGGAATATAAACTCTTGTGCTAATGTTCCCACCAGATATAACCTCAGCTTCTATAACTCGTTTACCAAGAAAAGTAATTTGAAGCCTTGTACTGTTACATAACCCTTTCTGTTGATCAATGTTTCGAAGAAGCATCACAGGAACACCAACTTTAAGAACTAGTCTGTGATTAGGCAAGCCAGAAATCTTAAGAGCATTCAAATTTTCTGTTGAGTATAAGCTTTCTTGAAAAGAATCAAGAATTTGTTCGGTTTGACATATACTATCAGAACTCAGATACTCTTTCGCATCACAAAGAAATAACGAAAGCAACCGATCATTAATTTCATGAACTACCTCATTTTTGGGTGCTAGAATTGCTCGCTCAGAAAAAAATCCAGCAATCATAAATTGTTGAATAATTGAAGGATATACAAAGTCAATTAAACTTTGTATTGGGTCACAAATATCGGTGATCAGTAAATCATCTGGTATCTCTATAATGGCGTCACCATCATTATCATCTCCAACGTTTCCTTCACCAATATCAATAAGCCATTTTGCAAATTCTCTGATAGACTTCGTATTCGAACTTTCAGCTCCAATAGTTAGACGCATGTTTTTAGTCAGCCGTAAGAGTCTGCATTTTGCCCATATGTATGAAGAGCTTAAAGACGCACTAACAATTTCTTGTCTAGTACCATTAGGAATAACAGGTAGTATTTGTCTAAAGTCACCACCAAATACAATAACTTTACCACCAAAAGGAATATCCGAACGAATACTCCTACCTTCCGAAAATACGTCGGTCATGGTCCTATCTAAAGCTTCAAAGGCATGTTTGTGTACCATCGGTGCTTCGTCCCATATGATTAATTGGGTTTCCTTTAATATTCTCGCAATATCACTATTTGGCTTAATATTGCACATTGAATCTTCTGTTAGATTAATGGGAATATGGAACCGAGAATGAGCTGTCCTTCCACGGGAAAGTAATAACGAAGCAATACCACTTGAGGCCACATTTAAAACTATTCCATTTCTGCATCGAACAGCTGAAGCCAAAGTCTTCCATAAAAAGGTTTTTCCAGTTCCACCATAACCATAGACAAAAAAAGGCCTCCTTTACGCCCTACAACTGCTTCCATTATTTCGTCAAAAACCGCTCGTTGTTCATCTGTAAGAGATTGATGCAACCTGTTAAACTCAGCTTGTTCTTCATCTAGGTCATGTGACAGCTCTTCATTGATCAGACGATTAGAAGCATCACGTAAGGAATCGTCATCAGGGTACGGCATAGTGGCAAACCTTCGTAATGATGAACCATTGGAACTTAAATAGTTTTCAATTTTCAACAAAGTAAGGTTCTTAATCTGATGTTCAGGAAGCACTAAACCTAGCAAATAAAAAAATTAACATTATTAAATAAAAAATCAAAATGTAGTATGTAAAATAAAAGAAAATAGATCAGAACCTGAAATATTTGTTTCTTTTTTACGTCTATAAACAATATCATCAGCTAAGTATTTCCAAGTATTCTCCCAAACAAATTCTGGCCGAGATAGAGTATTTGTCAAAAGCAGGGTAGCAAATAACGCTCGAAGATACCCAGCATGTCCTTCAAAACTTGCTTCTTTAATGGCCTCAACGTATTCATTGTCATCATCTAAAAGTCCCATCGCATAGCAAGCATCTCTAAAAGTCGGGAATAATTGACCGTTAACTGTACGTATCTCCTCAAATGATCTAGGTCCTTTAACTTTATTCAGTAGTATCCTCAAAAAATAAGGTTCGCCTAAAGCAGGAGATACAGAATGAATCCGGCCAACACACTGGTACAACTTACGTACCTGCCAACATCTATCTTTAAGTATCCAAACAAATTTGGAAGGAAACTCAACATAAGTCAGCTTTCTAGCATCTTTATTTGACTCGTTCAACTTCATCCATTGCATAAATATTGAAGAAGCAACAGAAGGCTTGCTTAAAACATTATCAATATCGTCATCAGCACCATACACAACATTCTGTTGGCCAGGCAAATGAAAGGGAAGCCTCATAACAGCAGGATACCTATAATGAACCTCATTAGAGAATATTCTCCAGGATGCCTCACAAGCTGAAATATATCTACAATCATAATACTCCTTGATCTCATCTTTTGGCTTTTCTTTGATGGTTGAACTTGTATCACCAGAAACTACCGCAGTAGCCATATCAGGACCTTTGTTGATGTACTTGAACAAATATTTCACTGAACCGGCTTGATTACACCATTCAACATTAATGTGTGCTTGATATCTTTTCAAAAGCCTTTTGTTATAAGGAACAACATTTCTGTTGTCTAATCTAACACCAGATTTTATAACTGTATGACCTGAATCTCTTCTTCTGTATACAGGAAAACCATTTGAATCAATACTTGTATGTGGTGTGAATTTCTTCGGAAAGTTTTTTGAACATCTTTTATCAACCATGCAAGGACAATTCAAATTAGCATTCCCACACGGACCATGAATCATATAATCAGTCACAAGAGAATAAAGTTCAGGATCTTCTTTTTTATCGGGAATCTCAGCAGAAATAAATGGATCTATGTGATCTATGGTTGGAAGTTTGTGATCGACCTTCATGAATAAGCATATATGTGCATGAGGAAGACCACGCTTTTGAAATTCTACTGTATAAACAACTAAATAAAAAGGAAAAATAAACAAAATTTATTAGTTAATAACCTTGATTAAAAAATATACATCAGAGGATAAGATGTGAAAAAAAAATAACACACCAGCGTTAATCTCACCAAAATACTTGGAATCCTTAAAATCTTTGATTAACGAATCAAGCTTCCTCTTAAACAATCGACACAATATGTCAGGCCTGTCTTCCGCTTTGATGGTTGAATCTTTTAGAAATCTTTTTACTTCAGGCCACTTAGGATTACATGTTATAGTTATGAAGAAATCAGGGTACCCATACCACTTACATAAGGCCATTGCATCGAGGTAATTTTGTTGCATGAATCTTGCACCACCAGTAAATGAAGAAGGAAGTATAACAGGCTTTCCAGTATCTGTTAAAACTTCCTTACCTTTCGATTTATACTTTTGAAGATTCTCAAATGTTTCAGAGCGAAGGTTCGCTTGTTGCCTACGAATGTACTTTAATCTTTCGCTCTCAATCATTGTGTACGCATCAACCAAAAACTGTTGTAACAACCTTCGCCCATTTAAAATTAAGGAAAAGCCATAAGTTCTATCTTGGATCCTATATGAAAAAAATTCTCTCATTGTGCACTTTGGTTTTATTTTCTTTTGTGTGGACATAAAATCTCTATGAGGAATATCAACTCTATAACCATCATCACCATATGGAAAAAGTAACGGATATTGCAGAGCAAGATACGATGGGTGTAATTCGCTAATACGTTGCAGCATTCCCGACTGCGTCTGGACAACAATATCACGATGGTCTATAGCTTTATCTATGTCTCCGACAACCAAAGCAGCAACTTCAGATGTGGTGGGTAAGTTATATGTCCTGCCGTCTTTTTCTCTTCTATAAATTAGTCGCAGACTAAGGTTGGCATCTGGAGATTGGTGAAAATGGTTTCTGACCATCCTATATGTCTTAACCAACATATTTTGTGAATCTAATAAAGCCCTCAAATACTTTATCATTTCAACATCAAGTTCTTTATCAGCAGGCGATGAAGGTTTGGTTCTTTTGCTATTAAAAGAAAAAAAAACAACAAAACGTTAACATAACATAACTATTTTAATAAGCAGTGGATAGAGAATCAATTATTAGTAATTAAGTGTTAAGGAAAAACAGATTAGTACTAAGTCAAACAGCTGATGTAAAACTTGTAAGCACTGATAGTAATTAAAACACTGATGATACTTAACAACTGATAGTGAACTACATAAGATTAACAACTGCTATTGTAATAAGCAGTGGATAGAGAATCAGTGATTAATAATTAACTTTTAAGGAAGAACGATTGTAAACAACTGTTGATACAGCTCAAAACTTTTAGAATATGTTGAGAAAAGTAACATTTCAGTGGTTTGGTCTTAAACAGTGGTTTGGTAGGCATGAGTGGTTTGGTCTTGAACATTGGATGGGGTTAGTTTGACTTTGTGTACAAATGTAATTATATCCAACAGTGTTTAGCCTTATTAAATTGTTATAATCAATGTCATTGTATGAAACTTAACTGGGCAGAGCTTATTGTAGGAAACTTCAGTTTACCTACAACAGCTGATGAATTTAGAATTAATAACGCAAACTACAGTTAAGTCAAACAGCTGATGAAAAAAACTTTTAAGCACTGCTGGTGATTAAAACACTGATGGTTAACAACTGCTGTTGTAGCAATCTCTGGATAGAGAATCAGTGATTAAGGATTAAGTGATGGTACTTAACAACTAATATTGAACTACAAATAGTTAAATTTCTAGATGTTCTTTAATAGAATAAAAATGGAACTTAGAAATCACTCGTACCTGAATAATGCCTGTCTGTTTGTTATTTCATTTTCAGTATCATGTATGTATAGCTGATAAAACTTAGCTTCATTTCCAGCTGGAGGTTTGAGACTCCCCATGCAATGATAGTTTTGGCCACTGATACAATATATAAATGGAGCATTGCCCTTGTTGATATTAGAATCAAGCTTTCCACCCATAGATGTAAAAGAGAACATAGAGTTGTATCGCCTTATGTTCTTTAGGAAGAAGTTGCTTTTTGGATTTGAGGAAGAAAACAAATTTTGATAAGACGGATGTGCATCCTTTAAAGGCGGTAGCTGAACTTTACCATACCCACAACACATACCATAACATAGCTTATTTACAGTTAAACGACCTTTTCCACCTTCCGATGCCCATAACTTTGCACTACAAAGCTGACATGTAAGCACTTGGTCACCATGGTCCAAATAATCTGTTAACAAATGATTGAGAGTTATATTACAGGTAGAACACAACAAATGTCCTAAAAGAATAAAATAGATTAAAACCTTTAGATATCCCTTTATAAGGATCTTCATCAGTGCACAAGAACACATTTTCTTGATCGGAATCCAAAGAGAGCATACGTACAGGAGTATTATCACGCTTCTTGCGCTCAAGGTTACGTTTACCAGAAGACAGCCGTGTAAGCGTAGAGTTACTACCCAATATCGGCTGATTGTTGCTGCTAATAATGCTAGAAGTAATGGAATATCGACGTTTGCTATCGGCTGGTGTACCTATGTTAATGCCATTATATGAACATCCAATATTAAAAGATTGATGTTAAGACCGGTATGTGGTTTAGTAATGTGTTTATCAAAACAAATAATAAAGAAACAAAATACAAACCTGGTGTAGTTGAAATTAAAGAACCAGTAGCATTTCTAACTGCTCGACACGCAATGGAGTACATATGTTGATCCGTAGAATCAGAACATTCAACCATATTTGCATTCTCAGAAAAGATGCTACAAACATTCGTTGATGATGACGATGCATTTAACAATTTCTTATTATCAAGTATTAATTTTCGAAGCTTACGCCTTTCATTAGGTGGAGTAACTAAATAACAGAGAAAGTATAATATGTACGAAACACAACAATCAGTCACCTTAGAAACATAAAACGGAAAAAAGTATACTTATAATCAAATTCAAGAGGTATTACTACTTGTGATATCTGAAAGTGGAGATCTGTTAGAGATATCTGAAACAGGAGTTCTCGTAAGAGGACCTACAAAAAAAGCAAGTAGAATTATGATTTCAATCTGAAACCTGATTTTGATTTGGGAAATGATGAGTTAAGAAGTTATAATTACACTTACTACGTAAATTTCGTTGAGATGAATTAGCAGCTGATGATGACCACGCATTCTTTAATTTCTTATTATCAAGTATTAATTTTCGAAGCTTACGCCTTTCATTCGGTGAAATAACTAAAAAACATAGAAAGTATAATATGTTCAAAACACAAGAATCAGTCCACTTAGAAACATAAAACGGAAAAAATAATACTTTTAATCAAGTTCAAGAGCTATTATCATTTGTGATATCTGAAAGAGGAGATCTGTTAGAGATATCTGAAACAGGAGTTCTCATAAGAGGACCTACAAAAAAACCAAGTAGAATTATGATTTGAATCTAAAAGCTGATTTTGATTTCGGAAATGATGAGTTAAGAAGTTATAATTTCACTTACTATGTAAATTTCGTTGAGATGAATTAGCTGTTGTAGAAAATGAACGTGAATTCTTTGACATTGTTAATTCTGAAAGAAGGAGAAGGTTTCAAAAGAAGAAAGAGTATTAAGATCAGGAACATTAAAACAATAGAAGAAAACAGTGGTTTTTAAATTTTGAATTACAATATATAATACCTAAGGATTAAACATAACCTCAATAAATTATAATATTGCATTTTATCATTTTGTAATTAAAAATCATTTCATGAAAAGTAAAATAAAATTGTTTCATATTATTGAATTAATTATTCCAAATAATGTATTACATTGATAAAAAAAACTTAACAACAAATTTTGTAATCTTTGTGGAATGTAAATCGGATGTTCATCGGTTAGGTTTATGGTTTATTTGTATATAATTTTTAAAATAAAATATTACTATCTTTATTTAATAACTATTTAAGTTAAACGGTATTTTCTTCAGTTATCCAAATAAACCAAAGAAAAAAAAAACATGGATCAATAAAGCAAACAAAAAACCAAATAAAATGGGTTTGAATTTACGCTTCATACTTGGTTACGATTTTTCTGAACAACATTCTTTAAATGACTTAGAGAAAATTTGAAGTATATAAAAAACCTATTGAATGAGATTACTTAAATAAGTAATGGGAGAAACAGGCACAAATTAAATATTTTTTTTAAACTGTAACATATGACGGATACTTACTAAATCTTAGTGGGCAGGGATAACGGTAAAAACCAATAAAGAACAACCACATCCACGGATAATCCTATATAAATTATGAGATAAAATAATAACATTAAAATTGCTTAAAGATTAGAAATGTTTGTAGATAAAAAAGTTGTTAATTGGGTATATACAATATATATTATAAATTGTTGCTACTATTCATACACATAAGTTTTAAACATAAATATTGACTATTGAACATCTCAATATTTATTTAACAATATACATTATAATAAGCAGATAAGTTTTTAGGAATTCAAAACCACATAATCAGTCCAAAACATAACCCACCAAACACCCAAAAGCAACAAAACGAAAACCATAAGTTCAACATGGCAACAACATATGAAATCAACACATAAATGTATTTGAAAATACAGAAAACACTATTTCTCAATCTTTGGAATCAAAAGCGTCGAAACACCAGCATCTTCATCCTGAGAGAGTTCATCACTGATGCGGCGCTTTGTCGAGGAGCAACCTAATGCATCATCCACATCGAACACTTCACGAATATTACGTTTTGTTTCATCAGAAGACGGATTCTTAGTGCCTACAAGTGCTTGGGATGCAGGTGTAACATTCTCACCGCAGTATGACAACTCATCCTGATATAAAAAGACAATAAGTACTAACGTTTAAAAAAATTTACTACAAATAAGGAAATTCTCATATAACCTTCATAAGGTCAACAGGAGTAGACAAACTGCAGGATTCTGGAACATCCAACGATTCGGACTGCTCATGCTTTAAGTACATAATACATGATAACATAAAATACACACAATGGTATAAATATATTTTAAAAGGATATGTATATCAAATTAAAAGAATGACATAATGAAGATTTAGACCTGGTTAAGATTGAATTTGGCGCAGAGCGCGGCAAGGATCTCATCATCGTTAGTGGCCATTGAAATACCATAATTTTCAACCTGATGCTCAATGTTATAGTCTTTAACACTTATGATGAAAGCATACCTCTTTCCAATCAATGTGTCAAAGATCTCAGGATATGGGTTCGGTATCTCTCCAGAATTAACAACCTATAATTTTATAAAAATTAATATAATTACAATGAGCAGAATGATTCCATAATTTCAATATACATGTTTATAAAAATTAATTTTAAATTATATATAGTACATGGCCAAATAACTGAATGTATGTATTTGTTACCTGATCTTGAATTGAAACTAAGTCTTTGGCAGTTTTCTTAAGAATCTTCTAAGCTTCAAAATCAAACAGTGTCAAAGACACAGTACCGGAAGAGTCTTGCACCCTAATAGGTATCTTGAACCTATCAAAGTTAAAAACAAATGAAAATATTAGTATTACTAAAAACAAAAGTGTCGTTCATATTAGTATTTAGTATAAGGAAATAAAACTGTAATCTCAAACCGCGGAATAGAATAGATGTCGACTCCTTCACATTTATCATTTGTACACACCAACGATTTTTCATGATCAACACCAGATAAACCATCCGGATTTTCTTTCGTTACAAATATTTCCTCCACACCTGACTTATAGTGGTTACAACCATTGTAATACCAAAGTTTATCAGTGCATATAGCTGTGATTGTGCCAACAACCAAAACCTTCTTTGTCTATCAACATCAAACAAAAATAATAACACTTAGAAAAGACTTTTAAAAAACTCAGCATGTAGAGTACTTATAAGAAAATACACACCGTTGATATGGTTCCCAGGAAACCAATAAGCATGAAATCAGGGTTATTAAGAAACTCATCTTCAACACTTGAGATGACGTTTGAACCAACATGATCATTGATGAAGCAGAAATTTTCTCTACATATCTAAACAGATTCATGTGATCAAATTAAAACGTAAAAAATAAATGTAGGTACAAAATAATACTGTTCAATGTTTATATGCATACTAACTATACCTCTTTCTAAAAGAGGATATCTCTTCAATGTCAGTGTCAATAAAAAGTCTGCTTAGCTCAAAGCCGTTTGCAACGCCACGCTTGCCTGAATTTAAAATTAAAACCAAATGTAGATCAATATAAATAGTGTCAAATTTAAAACATATAAGTAAATCTAAAGATAAATCTATAACAATAAAAAAATTAAACTAATAAAGTTAAAATTGTACCTTTGTAAAGGTTGACCATACCAAAATGACAAAGGATAACAACATATTTCTCTCGTTTCTTATCATTCATGTAAGCAAACATGTCAATAGCAAAACCATCCCACAAAGTAACCGGACACTTTTGGCCTCTAAAATATTAACATAAAACATAATAACATCAAGCAACCTTATAATGGTTTAAACGTCAAAATGCAACAACTTAATAAAAAGAACGCACTCAAGGTCTTCAAGTCTAAGATTAAGTCTCTTGCCCTTGCTCCCATCCTTCTTTGACGTATCCTCTAGATTGAAACATACATCCACATAACCAATCCAATCTATAAACAAAAATATATTGTGAAAAGAAAACATCATTAAGAAGTGATAAGAATAAAAAAAAACAATAAGACAAAATAATAGATATATATCATGTAGTGATTTACATACCAATAACTGTATTAACTTCAAATTTATTTTTAACAACATCCTTGAGGTTAACGAAATTAAAACGGTATTTCGGTCCAGACCAGTCAAAGCATTTCTCAACAGAAGTATAGAAATAAAGTGATATTTTGTCGTTTCTCTTGGTATACTTAGCAGAGGACTTATTAGTAGCAAGAGAAGGTTTAGTGATAAGAAGACATTCATCCAACTGAAGAAAGTGTTTGAATTTTCCTAGCATCTTATGCAAACAGCTGGCTTGTATCATAGTTCCCTAAGAATATGAAACATCCGATTAAATAAAAAAGGTGTTATATTCATTTGGATATTCATATGTCCAAAAAAATTATAACACAACTATATACGGTACCATCTCATCCATGAAGATCATATCAAGAAGATATATTTCATTTTTGTTATCATTCATCATCTTCTTCGAAATGCTAACAATCTTCACTCTAATCGAATAGTTGTTTGAGAATGTATTAAGATCGTTAAGCATGCTAACCTTTGCAACCTCCATTTGAAGACTGTACATAAAAAAAAGAATAAGCAAAATATAAGTATTGCTAAACGTAATATGATAATACAATAAGCATGGATGTTCTTAAAAAAAATATCAAGGTTGAAATTCAAGCTTACCGATTATCCAATAAAAATTTTAACTGAATGCAGTGGCAAATGTAATTTCAAATGCAGGGAGTGTATATCTTTATATGCTGCTTTATTAAAGTAATAAAATATTAGAAATGATATGCAAAGTAGGCAAAAAAAGAGAAAGAACGTCAATTTTAAATTACCATTTTGTATATTAAGAATTTCAATATTTCAAAATTACTGACTTGATTTCAAAGCAATTTTCATAATGACTTTTCTATATTTTATTTTAAATTTAATTAAGAAACAATAACCGTCAATTTGAAATTCACATTTTGCTTAACTCAAATGTCCAAAGCTCAAGAAATTAGCATTAATTACTAATTTGATTTGCAACAAATAGTCATTAACAATCAAATGTTTGAACCACTTTCAATAATACAATACCCAAACAATCAAGATGATGAACTTAATAATCATCCAAGTGTATTTTGTGTTACCTTATTTATTAGTATAAAGATGAAACTGTTCAATTAATAGTACAGATCAAACCACTGAAGTGATGTGATAAATACGCTTACATATAAACCACTGTGGTGATAAACACTGTTACATATAAACAATGATGCCATAAAACCGGTTACATATAAAACACTGAGGTGATCACATCTAACAACCTAACAGACTATAAACACTGATGCGAAAAACACTGTTAAATATAAACACTTAAACACTCTTAACATCCAAGTGTATAGGAATTTTATTTTATTAAAATAAAGATGAAACAACTGTTCAATTAATAGTAGAGACCAAACCACTGAAGTGATGTGAAATACAAAACTGTTCCTAAACACTGTTACATATAAACACTGATGCCATAAAAATGGTTACATATAAAACACTGAGGTGATGACATCTAACAACCTAACAGTCTATAAAACACTGATGCGGAAAACACTGTTACATATAAACACTGTTAACATAAACAAATAAAAAGAAACATAGAATAACTAAAGTTGATGCTGAACCACTGTTATGGTTTGACACTGTTATTGGACGTCATAAATTTCAGATTTAATTTCAAAGGTAAAAGTAGTGTAATATGCTGCTTTAATAAAATAATTAAATATTAGAACTGATATGCACTGTAGGAAAAAATAAAAAAAGAGAGAGAGAACGAAAAAATTAACTAACCATTTTGCATATTTTGAGTTTCAAAATTACTGATATTGTCAGTAACTACTGACTTGATATGAAAGCAAATGCCATAATGACTTTTTTAAATTTTATTTTAACTTTAATCAACATATAATAACCGTCAATTTGAAATTCAAAATTTGGTTAATCAAATGTCCAAAGCTCAAGAAATCAGCATTAATTACTGATTTGATTTGAAACAAATAGTCATCAAGAATTTTTTTTTATTTTTTAATTTAACTTTAAATTTTATCATGAAAATAATGTTGGTGGAACTCTTATGTAATTGGAATGTAAAGATTAGGTAAAATGGTAATTTGATTGTAATTCTAGTTTTCATTTGATAATTTCAATGTATCACTAATTAAGAACATCAAAAATAAAAACGTGAGCACTGACTATTTTTTAGGGAAACCGCTGATGGTCAATATCAGTGAATGTCAACAATGTAAAAGTGAGCAGTGGCTATTTTTTCCGATCAGTAGATACCAACCAATTTTCGAAACACTGATGTTCGGTCAATCAGTGGTCAACATGGAGATTGAAGAAACACAGGTTGTGTATCCGCAGTGGAATACTTGAACAATCAAATGTTTGAACCAATTTCAAGAATACTATACCCAAACAATCAAGATGAGAAGCTTAATATTCATCAAAGTTTATATGAATTTTATTAGTATAAAGATGAAACAACTGTTCAATTAATAATACAGATCAAACCACTAAATTGAAGTGATAAATAGTGTTACATATAAACACAGTCTTTTAAATTACCATTTTGCATATTTTGAATTTCAAAATTACTGATATTGTCAGTAACCACTGACTTGATTTGAAAGCAAATGCCATAATGACTTTTTTAAATTTTATTTTAACTTTAATCAACGTATAATAACCGTCAATTTGTAATTCAAAATTTGCTTAATCAAATGTCCAAAGCTCAAGAAATCAACATTAATTACTGATTTGATTTGAAACAAATAGTCATCAAGAATTTATTTTTATTTTTTAATTTAACTTTAAATTTTATGATGAAAATAATGTTGGTGGAACTCTTATGTAATTGGTTGTCAACAATGTAAAAGTGAGCAGCGGCTATTTTTTCCGATCAGTGGATACCAACCAGTTTTCAAAACACTGATGTTCGGTCAATCAGTGGTCAACATGGAGATTGAAGAAACAGAGGTTGTATTTCAACAGTGGAATATTTTGAACAATCAAATGTTTGAACCAATTTCAAGAATGCGATACCCAAACAATCAAGATGAGAAGCTTAATATTCATCAAAGTGTATATGAATTTTATTAGTATAAAGATGAAACAGTTGTTCAATTAATAATACAGATCAAACCACTGAACTGATGTGATAAATAGTGTTACATATAAACAAAAGTACTAAACCCTGTTACATATAAACACTGATGCCATAAAAATGGTTTCATATAAAACACTGAGGTGATGCATCTAACAACCTAACAGTCTTTAAAACATTGATGCGGAAAACACTGTTATATATAAACAAAGTCTTTTAAATTACCATTTTACATATTTTGAATTTCAAAATTACTGATATTGTCAGTAACTACGGACTTGATTTGATAGCAAATGCCATAATGACTTTTTTAAATTTTATTTTAACTTTAATCAACATATAATAACCGTCAAATTGAAATACAAAATTTGCTTAATCAAATGTCAAAAGATCAAGAAATCAGCATTAAAATAGTGATTTGTTTGAAACAAATTGTCATCAAGAATTTTTTTTAATCTAACTTTAAATTTTTTGATGAGAATAAAGTTGGTGGATTTTTTCCGATCAGTGGATACCAAACAGTTTTCAAAACACTGATGTTTGGTCAATCAGTGGTCAACATGGAGATTGAAGAAACAGTGGTTGTATTTCAGCAGTGGAATATTTTGAACAATCAAATGTTTGAACCAATTTCAAGAATACTATACTCAAACAATCAAGATGAGGTGCTTAATATTCATCCAAGTGTATAGGAATTTTATTAGTACAAAGATGAAACAACTGTTCAATTAATAGTACAGATCAAAACACTGAAGTGATAGTATAAATTCTGTTACATATAAACACTATTAACATAAACAAAGATAGAATAAACACTTTTAACATAAACAAACATAGAAGATGTTTTGTTGATGAGGAACCACTGTTGTTGGAGAGTGTTTCACATTTAGTTGATCGGTGCTTGTCTGGACTTTGGTCTTGATTAGTGGTTCTTCATAATTGAATAGTGGATGATGTTCATCAAACTTTATGTACAACCATCCTTATATCCAACACTTGTTAGGCAGATCAGTGATGTGCCATATTAACTTGTTATAACCACTGTCATTGTAGGAAACTTAGCTGGGCAGTGCCTATTGGTGGAAACTTCAGTTTACCTACAAAAACTGATGAATTTAGAATAAATAACGCAAACTATTGTTAAGTCAAATAGCTGATGGAAAACTTTTTAACCACTGCTAGTAATTAAAACACCGATAGTGATTAACAAAACTACGTTTAATTGCTCAAATTGAGATGACGGGAGATCTGCAAAGGATTACAAATGAATCAATGCACCAATAAACAGTAAATCAAAACGTTAGAAATACCCAAAAAAATAAATCACACCAATTTAAGTTACCTTGGTGATGTCCTAAACTTTTGCACTGGTATCACCTATCAACACACCTGGTATAACCTTTCCCATTTCCATCTCCTCAACAACCGTCCGGCAGAGGTTGCTTCTAATCAACAAACTCTATAATCCAACAAAAAAGGTCTGGAAACACAAAGTACAAAACATATCAAAATAAATCTGCTCGTAATCACATGATACAACAAACCAAACATACCAGAGTCACCGATTAAGAGGAGGTTATACAAAAGCGTTCATCGAGTACGATAAGGAGATCTGTTTCTTCTTCTAAGGGTAGAAAAGGGTTCATCATGTTCAGTATGACAAAATAGATAAAACGAAATAAAATTTCTAGATAAAAAAGTAGATCTTACATGATTATTCTCTTCTTCAACCACTGGACGGTACATGATTTAGGGTTTCAAACGAAGATGTATCCAATAGAAGTAACCTATGCCGTACGTTGTTGAGGAGATGAATATGAGAAGAAGAAGAAGAAGAAGAAGGATAAACATGAGAGAGGATAAACATCGATCGGAAATAGAGCAGAGCAGAGAGAGAGAGAAAGAAAGCAAGAAGCCCTGAATGAGTAAATGAAGGAGGATATAAATAGAAGAGGGCAGTGGCACTGTTGGGCGGGAAAAAGGGCATTTAGGGGCTCTCTGGTGTTGACACGTGGCCCAAATAACTTTCATTTATTATATATAATAGATATAGATATAGATTTTTATTGTATAATTGTTGTCTCAGTAAGTAAAGCTCAACTTACTCAGGCATACCCTTCTCTTTTTCTATACGATAGGTTACACATATGTCTGTAAACGAACCAAACGAACAAGAACATAGGCATGTTCGTGTTCGTTCATTTAGCTTTAACCGAACACGAACACGAACATATAATCGAACACATTTTTTTGTTCGTGTTTGTTTATTAAGAAATCGGGCATGTTCGTGTTCGTTTATGTTCATTCGTTTAAAGCCTAAACGAACAGTTCACAAACATAAACGAACACAAACGAACATAAAAATAGTTACCTGGACATATTTGAATAAACATAAATCAACATGATTGAAGAAACAAGTCTAATATCTTACATTTCATCTAAAAACACATCTAAATATGGGTTCATAGATATACTAATTAGTTATATTTATATAACTAGTTAGAAAACCTAATATTTATATGAATATAACTATTTATGTATTTATTAAAATTTAAACGAACATAAACGAACGTTCACGAACATAAATGAACGAACATAAAAGAATGTTCACGAACATAAATGAACGAACATAAGGTGTGTTCATGTTCGTTCATTTAATTAAATGAACAAATTTTTGTGTTCGTGTTCGTTCGTTTATTAAATAAACGAACATAAATGAACTTCCCGTCGAACAAGTTCATGAACGTTCGGTTCGTTTACAGTTTACACAGAAACCCGGGAAGACTTAGAAGATGGATCAAGGGATAAGAGAGAAAACTATTGTTTTGAAAAATATAACAATGATATTCTTGGATTTTATTGAATTATTGTAATGTTTTATCAATTATGAAATAATGTTTTGTGATCTGATTACTATATAAGTGGCATGTGAACCAGTGTTACAATTACCTAGTCTAAGGATGGAGTAAGCACCAATACTTGGTAGTTGGTACTTATACAATTAGGACAATTACTTTTGACAGAATTTAGGAGACCAAGTTCAGTACAACTAAATGAAACCCCATGTGTATTTCTTATTTGTAATACTTTGTGTGTTAATAAGGCTTTGCGGTATGGGCTTCGTCCCCGCCTCGTCCTCCTTCGTCGCCGCCCCGCCCTCCATTTCCCCCCACCCCGTCGTCGTGAACGGCAACAACCAGACGTCCTCGACGACCCACTAGAAGACAAAACAACCAAACGTCCTTGTCGCTGGCCCTCTTCAGTCTCTCTCAACCTCTACCTGCACAACAAAATTGAAGAATCTGAATCTCAGAACATAATTCAACACTATTCGTAATCGCAAACCCTAGGTTAACGATTCTCTCCGTTTATTCGCTGTTTATTGCTTCCAGATCTTACAACAATTGTTACACATCTTTAATCACCTACTTTTTTGTCAATTTATCAGTTATTCTTTCACATGTGTACGTATTATCGATCGTTGTTAGCTTAGAGAGAGGTACGGTTGCAATTTGTGTTCAATTTCGTTCTGTGTGTTTAGTTTTTGTGAATCTAGGTCTAGAAGGTAGAAAATTAGGTTACATATGGAGGTTTTTGAACAAATTTGATGTTAGGTTATGGTTGAATACTTGAATTAATGAAATTGATGTTAGGTTATGATTAAATGAATTTGATGTTAATCGATTCAACTCCTTCTTCATCATAAGCCTGTTTGCTAACTTTTAGGTGATAATTTGATAGAAGTGATGAAGTTGTGTATTGTTACGCTGTTGATTTTTCAGATTCGCTCTATTCGCATCTAATTATTCGGCATTCTAATCAACTGAACTCGTTCGTCATTAGAAGCTTTTTGATTTACTTTTAGATGAAATATGTATGTTTTTGTTAGTTTTTAAATCCGAAAACCTGCTTATAGTTTGTGTATATATGCACACTTCATGCATATGAGATTCGAGATTTATAGTTTTAGTGATTTTTTATGCTAATAGGTTAGATGTGTTGGTGATTTATGGTTTTTGTTTCTTGTTTGATATTCTCAGGGATTGATCTTTTGGTTAGAAGGTTAATTTATAGATCTAATTGGTGTTTCGAGCTATTTGGAGCAGTGTGTTTTGGCATTTTTGAAGATTTGGACAATGATTCATGGTTTTGCGAGATATTAAAAACATCATGAGTACTTCTTGGGCGGATGTATCAGCAAGCCACCGGGTAAAATGGTAGCCTACCACCTATGAATGACGGTATCAATTTCGATGCTTACGAGGATATTCCTGTGGAAACCACCGGGTAAAACGTACCACCGCCGGTTAATACATTTGCAGAAATCGATTTAGGAGATGCTTTGAATCTGAACATTAGGAGATGCAAATATGTTAAGCCAACACCCGTTCAACGTTACACTATTCCCATTTCTTTAGCGGGCCGAGACTTGATGGCTTGTGCTCAAACGGGCTCGGGAAAAACAACAACATTTTATTTTCCTATAATCAGTGGGATTATGAGACAACAATCTGTGCAAAACCTCTTTGGATAACAATAACCCGAATGGTTTCACTCAGAAGTGAATGGGTCAAAAGTGTGTCATGTATGGTTCAAATTTGGGATTTATTTTTTGTGGGTTTTGGATTTAATGCAACTTTATGTTGTCTGTTTATGTAAAAAAAAAGTAGAAGATTAAAAAAATAAAAAACATAAAAGTGGTGGGGTAGGATCATCTAGGACCATCCTCCCATACCCTCTAGTTTTGTGGGATGGACCATCCTTGGGAGGACTATGATGTGTCGCCTACGTGGCGGATCATCCTACAAGGGAGGACCATCACCATACCCTCTAGCCTAAGGGATTGCATTCTTACAACTACTTGCCATCATTTTGCTTTGCTTCGAGACTAGGTAACTCTCGTACTTACACTTTATAGTTCTATTTTTGGGACTTGACATGCTCCAATTGTTTTGATGTTTAAACCATTAATTTTAACATGTGCATACTTATTGAGACTAACATTGAGAAATCCATAATATGAGACAGCCACACATACATGGGTAGTACTACTTGAACCGGGATTGGGTACTACTTGGTACTAAGGCTGGCAAATCGTGTCTTAACATGTTTAACAGGTTTCTGACGGCGCGCACAACAGGTACCCAATTGCCAGCCCTACTTGGTACACGGGTAGATAGATGATTACCAGACCGTGATTTATTTAATACTACTACATTAATGACCAATATGGCATGATGTATGTGTAGACGTCGGGTTGAGTGAGATTGTCATCTATCGTCGATACTTGCAAACTTTATTTTATATCTTTAATCTTTATTTATAAATATGCACATTAAATTGATATAATGTTAAACATTTCTTTTCGTTTTTACTTACGGACTTACCGGTTGTATAGCTGACCCAATTTTTTATTTATGAGCAAGTGATAGAAATTTAGAAGGTTGGAGGCTGATGAAACACTGGTCGACACCGATGGTCAACTAGCTGGGTCGTCTCTTCTGTGGGTTCAATCTCCTTCCTTACTCGCCAAATGACTAGGGTCCTGCAAAACAGCAACACCGTTAGCTCGTTAAGAGGGGAATATGGGGGTTTCCCTCTTAACCGGGTTTCGGCATGAGAATAAGTACTGTTTCGAGGAAGAAAACAGTGTGTGTTGAGTGTGAGAGAATGGAGAATCGAATAGAATAACCTGAATGATGAAGGGTACTATTTATAGCCGGAGGGTGGAAGAGGGAGGAGCAGCCTTGCCAGCTGTTATCGGACGCCAGCTGTCCGACCAAGGGGAATATCCTCTTAGTCTCCTATGTCGGGTCCAGGATAGTGGTCCACATGGCGTGCCGATATTTGTCCGTGCTGGAGGGATTGTACTGCTGTTGTCGGTCTGCTCCTGGATTCATTCCAGGTCTACATGGCGCTGGGTGACTGGTAACACGTGTCGTCCTCCCTGTCGGGAGGAGCATCTTTGGTGCCACCTTGACGTCTTCCAGAATCTTCTAGAAGCTTCTGGATTCACTTGCTGATGTAGGCGCCATGTTGGATGAAAAAGTGGTGTGGTCCTTGCCATGTAGGCGAAGAATTGGGACCATACCTCTTCAGAGGCTAACGGTTGAAACATATTAAAGTACCACCACTTGTATTTATTGATAAAGCCAAGAACGGATTGTATCTCTAATTTCTTTCTTTTATTCCGCCTTCTAACCTTGCTACTTCCAAATCATGACCTCCTTGCAATCAATCAAAGCAACTTGCCTGCTTCTCCTTTTTCCCACTTCTATCTTCCTTCGAACCAACTGCCAAGTGGCTTCTTCCCTTTTCCGACACCGAGTCTCAAAACGGCTTCCTTTTTTTAACCTCACTGTGATTCCAAATATTGGCTTAGGCCATAAGAACAAATCAATGCTCGACTCTTTCTATTTGATTGAACGTCAGTATTACAGAGAATAAAAGGGAACTTTTATCACTCCTAAAATTTGCATATAAATAGAACAAACGAAGACCCATTAGGCTTAGGATCACATACAAACCATGTTTAATATAAAAACTATAAGAACCCAATAGTTAAAAAACACATGACATAACTTAAAAGTATTAAAAAGGGTATTTTACTATTTTTCATTATACATGTATTATTAAATTCCTTTTTCCCTATATATTAAATCCCTATTTTTAAGCAATTTAAAATCCATATCTATCTTTTATTTTCCTACACATTAATTCAAACTTCATATGAATTAAATAATTATATATTCTTTATCCAACGTGGTTGTTTAATGGGTGTTTTCCCAATTTGAATCAAAATTTTTAGTATGATTTTGTTTACATAGCTCCATATCAATCTAAGAACGAAAATCATTATAACATTTAATGTGGCATATCATGAATTGCTAAAACGATATCAAGTTTCTAAAAGTTCTATAAGTTGATGTGCTGATTTATAAGGCTACATGGTATGGTGACTATCCTCCCTTGGAGGATGATCCGCCACCTAGGCACCACATCATAGTCCTCTTGAGGATGATCCATCCCACAAAAACAATGGAAATGGGAGGATGATTCTACCCCATCATTTTAGTTGTGTTTTTTAACATCCTCTTTTTTTAATATTTAACAAATAAAATAAGAAAATATTTTCATTTATATTTGCTACCACCCAGGAGATTGTTCGAGAATGGAAATTGATGGGAGAGGATACTCTTGAGTTTGAAAATGCAAAGAAAGCATATGTTGAGGAGAGGGAGAAATTCAGTGCCGAGAGGAAAGGTTTGTTGTGGAGGGTGTCTGATGCTGAGCAAAAGCTTGCACAAGAGAAACAAGTTAACTCCAACAAGCAGAAAGAGTAGGAGGTCGCTTGTGAACGGACCAATAAGGAGTTGCAAGCACAACGTGAAGTGATTGTTAGGATGTCTGGAGAGAAACGCAAAATTAGTGATGAAACTGAAGAAGAGTGTGTTGTGCACCAAAAGAGAGAGCGGGAGTATGTCGAGCGCATAGCTAATCTGGAAAAGTTTGTTGAGGAAAAAATCGCTGAAAGCAAGGCTTCTGAGATTTTAGCTGAGGAAATGTCCGCTGATTGCAAGTGGCTACTTGCACGAGCGGTGCCTCTGGTAACTTCCTTTGTGTATGTTTGCAGTTACTTGTTCTTTATCATTCCTCTCATATTTCTATTCCTTTTGCAGATTTCTGAACGTATTGTGAAATCTCATGAGCTTGCCAACTATATGTTTGAATTGGGTCAAGCGGCGTATAATAGTGGGCGGAAGGATGGTTACAGCGAAGGTAGAGTGGCAGTTGCAAATAAGGAGAAAGATTATCATTTTGAGTTGTACAAGGAAGATTGTGGTGCTGCCTATGCTGAGAAACGTCGTGACTTTGAATTTATCGAGTTTGGCATTGTGAAGGCTGTCGACAAGTTATCCCGGAAACCTGACGGCATTGCTTTGTTGAAGAAGGCTCTTGGAGATGAAACTCATGGAACTAGGGGTGTCGGTACTAGCCGCCAGGAGTGAAGGTGTCCGGCCTGTGCGCTGTGTATGGGCTTGATAGCCTTGTAACTACTTGACAATTTCCCAAACAATTCGCCTTAATACTTTGTGAACAATTTGCTCATGGTTGACATGTCTTATTATTTTGTTATATTTGACATATTTCATGTTAATATTTGGCTTTGCTTCCTGTGGATTTTGTTATCGTTACAATATGTGCATGTGTAATTACTTTGATTAGGTATCACGAATGAATGATGGCGCTGACAGGTTGTGTTGTGTTGGTTACAACGTTTGTTCTGTCGTTTAAGCGTACAGGTTGATTCATGTATACGAAGTGATCGAGTTACAGGTTATTGTTTTGACCCGGCTGTGTTCAGCTTTGGGGGTCTTACAATGTTTGTTTACCATGTTTCCGATGATTTCGTGTTTATGCGGGCACAAAGTATTTATTTGGCTTTTTTTAGGCTTTGGATGTGTTTTTAACCCGGCTGTGCACTTGGTTGTGACAATCCTTGGAGGTCTACAACGTTTCCTAATTTTGAGTCATTGATGTTTTCGTGTATGCCCAAAGTAATATATGCAGTTGTGACAAAAATTCGCATGAGAAAAGATAGCCAAACACTTCTTGTATTAGTGTTAAATGTGTTGGCGCGCAGCCATTACAAGTACATACGGGAAACTTCGACCATCTACATGTAGCATCTTGACGTGACCGTGTCGTCCCGATCAGTCAAAAACCCAATTAAACCAAGGTAGCTAGGGTAAGTCGGGTATCGTATCTACGAAGAGCATGTGGTCAGTATCGCACGACCCGTTCGATTAGTTAGACTATTTACAAATAATGTACAAAATGATTATGAAGATTGCTATTTTTATTTATTTGTTTGGTTTTTTAAAATAAATCGGAATGAACCGACAAATTGATGTTATCGAAATCAATTGAATAATAACTAAAATTGTAAACTAAACTAAAAAGTTAAAACAAGAAATTAGAATACGGATCACACCCGGTTCAATAATTGCAAGACCTAGGGTTCCTACATGTTTTAATTCAACTCAATTGCATAACGATTAACGAATTTAGTGTACCGTGACTTAGGTGCCAATAACTATCAACGTCCCAAAGAACGGACAAGAATGCACTTTGTAATCAACACAAGTAAATCCTAACCACGACAACGCATAATTACACATAACCATTTCGCAAAGTCATAACTTTATCATCGTTCGACAATTCACGAATACGAAACAAATGCAAACAATTGTCAATGGTTTACAAAATCAACACAAATTGTCACAAAGTCGAATCAAACTACAGATGCATAAACCCTAGAAAATATTATAACAATCTGCACCGGGGTGAATCCGACGAGACTAGCCGCTCATTGTTGAATGGACGCGATCACAAGCTTGGTAAGAAATTGATGAAGACATGATCGACTTCGTTATGTTGTAGATGATGGGCGGTGTTTTGTGAGATAAAAAGGATGTATATCCCCTCCTATGATCGATGCCCCCTCAAGGTTGTTTGCGGCTGCCAATATCGATGTGTTGGGCCGTGAGTTCCAAAGTTAATTAATGTGGCTGCCCAGATTTCGTGAGTCATGAAGCCCAATCATCAATGAGATTGAAGTGTTATATGAGCCCAAAAACTCATGAAGGTTGCTGCCAATTAATTCCTCATCCAAACAATTGTCTACATGTGCACGTGAATGTCTCCTCCTGAATTCGATGATGATGATGATATATCATGATCAATTAAAGGCTCCACAAAAAATACTAGTCTATGGCTGCCAAACTTTCGTAGGTAACAATGATGTTTACTTTAGAGCCCAAGATAGTGGAATCCCCCAATTGTAATTAATGTTGGCACCTCTTTAAGAAAATAATATATATATGGCTGCCCACTTTTTTTTCTCCAATAATGATAGTCATGATGATGTTTTTACTTGGGTTTTACAAACCCTCCAAGCCATCCACTCACAAAAATCACGTGCACTTCATAATTCCCCCAAATGCATCTAAACACTTCCGTTTGCTACATTCGCCAAAATCGGACATTCCACTTCAACTCTAACCGTGTTAACTTCCTCGAATTAAGCAATTACCTGCACAAACCACAATTTCTCGTAGTTATCTTATTCAGCGCGTATAATCACTTAAAACCAAACGAAACCCACAAAATAACCACTTGAAAGCTTGGGTTTCACCCTATCCATCACATCCCCACACTTGTCGTTTGCTTGCCCTCAAGCAAATCTGTCTTTCACTTTCACATGGGTCGAACGAGAAACACACTTCCCATTCCCGAGACAAAGGTTAAGGTCTAATGTCATACCCGGTTCAAACTTTTTTTTTACAATTTACGAAATATTTAACGGAAAAGTGAATAATCCCATATAACATGGTTATCCAAGACTAACCCGCCCTTGAAACCAATAAATCATGCACATCCCTCACAATGTTCACTCCACTCGGTTTATAATTTGGCTAATTTTTTTATGATGTATTAGCACTTTCAAAAGTAATCACTCAAAACGATTAGAACACGTACCCGCATAGGCTTGCGACTCAATCATTCTCCACCACCGAACACAAATACTAAGCACAAGTCATAAGGTCTTTAAAGGGTTGTAGCGGGGCTAGGTGAAGGGTAGGAAAAAGGATATTTTTAAAGTGGCTAAGGTGATGAAAACTCGATTCTTATTACAAAATCACTATGCTAACACAACTATCTACAAACATCGAGCTAGAAGGCAATACTTTTCGCCTTTTATTCAACAAACTAAAACACATATTTTTTTTGTATTTTTCTCAACAACTTTTTTTTTCGTAACATTTTCTGATTTTTTTTTTCAATAAATAAATAAATCACAACTATACAAACATATGCTCCTACAATCGAATTTTCATCACACGGGTTTAAAAGAAAAGGTTTAAGGTTATGGGCTAACTGGGTTGACAAATGAAAGGATTAGGCTCAAAGTGGGCGACTAGGGGATTTGTTTGGGTAAGGATAGATAAATGGTTTAAAGGAAAAGGTTCACCAAATGCCTTAATCATTCTCGTGCTTGTATTCTGTCTATGGTCTCGAACGTATCAAAAATTGCAAGTTCTACAATACGCGACCAATGGTCCACTCAAACAAAGAAACATGTTTATGTAAATCTATGATATAAAAGTGGCTCAAAACCTCATGTATAAGGGTAAGGTATGTGATATGCATAATGTACTAGTATCTTAGGTGAATTATTCCCAAATAACCACCCGCTAAATACCCGTCATGCTAATTGTTTGAACTTGACCATGACAATATACCAAATGGGTTGTGCCATCCCTCATTGACTTAGTTACTTGTGCTTTAAGATCGCTTTCGAAACAAGATATTTTTGAAAAAAAATTGAAATTTTCCCCCATCCCCACACTTGAGATAAACATTGTCCTCAATGTGTAGTGTTTAAATGAACGGGTCAAAATCGAAAACTTTTACTACTCCCCCATCCCCACACTTGAGGTACACATTGTCCTCAATGTGTAAGAACTAGAGTTTTAAAACGCACAAGAGATGTGACACGGCTACCTCCCCAAAATTTAACCCCGGAAAATAAAATACAATTTACAATCCACTTATTTGCTAACTAAAAATCAACAGTAAAAAGAAACGTATGCACCTGATTTTTGAGCTCATTCCTCGTGTGCTCTTCTTCTCTTCAAGAAAGCGGTCGTCCCACGAACATAATGTACCTATAAATCTTAACCTTGTGTAGAAGCATGCTTCTCACAACCATTAAAATTTATTAGCTACCTAGTTCTACCACTTTTATGAAAATATTACCAAGTCATACGTTAATTCACTTTTATTTATGTGGAAAAAATAATTTACAATAACAAACCTAACTCACTTTCGTAGGAATCACGGTTGCGTTTAGCTTATGCAACAAGCCCTTTTAAACAACCCGATAGCTCGGGAGGACGAGTAGGTCTCGTGAGGGTTATATAGGGAGCACACCCACAATGTTCATTTAACTACTAAAAAAATAAAACAAATAATAATACAAACTCTACAATAATCATACCTGATTTACCTCTCATGGTGGTCGAAGTGCACATTTGCCTACCGAGTTTCCAACATATGCTCGGTAATTAGCATGCCGAATCCATACTCTTTTTATTATATTCGGCATACGCACTATACAACTTCGGGGTCGTTTCTTAACAACATGGCCAATGTCTTGCAATGCCACCTTTCGAATCCTTATGCACAAACCCGCATCCCCAACTTTGTTGGTTGGAGTGATAAGTTTGGAAGAAGGATGAATATGAACGTGAGCTTCCTTCAAATCCGATTCGTCTTGCGGTGTCACGTCTTCCGGTTGGTTCAAACATTCAATTACTTGCTCCGGAAGTTCCATAACCTCTTCCACCACATCACCATCCACCATTGTACCATTAGCCAAAACCTCCCGCTCGCGTTTAATTTGGGCTAATTCCTCCGCTAATTGACCCACTTGCACCACCAATGCTTCATGGGCTTTATCTCTCACTTCATTCGCTTTCTTCATATCTTTGATATCCTGGTGATAACCTTTCACCATGTTTATGAGATCATCAAGCTTGGAATGCATTGAATCTTGTGGTTTCTCGTATGCCGGTTGAGGGTATTCATTATAATAATCATCATACTCATCCTCCCGGTAACTTGAAAAATGTGTCAATTCGGGTTCATAGTAGTATTCTTGATAATGTGGTGGTGGTGGATTACCGTATGGATAATATGAGGATGGACCACTGAAATCTTCATAATCCGCCTTCCTATATTCATACAATCCGCTGAGGTAGTCTTCCCGGTCCTTGTTGGCTTGAACTTTTTCGTAGAAAATAGAGCAATCCTCTACCCAATTCATATTGAAAGATGGTGCCTGCAAAACATGTACCTGCACAGACAAGCTCGACCACCCAAAGTAAAATCACAAAAATACAAGAAAGAAAACTAAACTAAACTAAAATCGAACAAGCAATGAAATACTAAGCGCACTAGCTCCCCGACAACGGCGCCATTTTGACGTGACCGTGTCGTCCCGATCAGTAAAAAACCCAATTAAACCTAGTTAGCTAGGGTAAGTCGGGTATCGTATCCACGAAGAGCATGTGGTCAGTATCGCACGACCCATTCGATTAGTTAGACTATTTACAAATAATGTACAAAGTGATTATGAAGATTGCTATTTTTATTTATTTGTTTGGTTTTTTTAAATAAATCGGAATGAACCGACAAATTGATGTTATCGAAAACAATTAAATATTAACTAAAATTGTAAACTAAACTAAAAAGTTGAAACAAGAAATTAGAATACGGATCACACCCGGTTTGATAACTGCAAGACCTAGGGTTCCTATATGTTTTAATTCAACTCAATTGCATAACGATTAACGGATTTAGTGTAACGTGACTTAGGTGCCAATAACAATCAACGTCCCGAAGAACTGACAAGAATGCACTTTGTAATCAACACAAGTAAATCCTAACCACGACAACGCATAATTACACATAACCATTTCGCAAAGTCATAACTTTATCATTGTTCGACAATTCACGAATACGAAACAAATGCAAACAATTGTCTATGCTTTACAAAATCAACACAAATTGTCACAAAGTCGAATCAAACTACAAATACATAAACCCTAGAAAATCTTACAACAATATACGCCGGGGTGAATCCGACGAGACTAGCCGTTCATTGTTGAATAGACGCGATCACAAGCTTGGTAAGAAATTGATGAAGACATGATCGACTTCGTTATGTTGTAGATGATGGGCGGTGTTTTGTGAGATAAAAAGGATGTATATCCCCTCCTATGATCGATGCCCCCTCAAGGTTGTTTGTGGCTGCCAATATCGATGTGTTGGGTCGTGAGTTGGGAGCCCAAAGTTAATTAATGTGGCTGCCCAGATTTCGTGAGTCATGAAGCCCAATCATCAATGAGATTGAAGTGTTATATGAGCCTAAAAACTCATGAAGGTTGCTGCCAATTAATTCCTCATCCAAACAATTGTCTACAGGTGCACGTGAATGTCTCCTCCTGAATTCGATGATGATGATGATATATCATGATCAATTAAAGGCTCCATAAAAAATACTAGTCTATGGCTGCCAAACTTTCGTAGGTAACAATGATGTTTACTTTAGAGCCCAAGATAGTGGAATCCCCCAATTGTAATTAATGTTGGCTCCTCTTTAAGAAAATAAAATATATATGGTTGCCCACTTTTTTTCTCCAATAATGATAGTCATGATGATGTTTTTACTAGGGTTTTACAAACCCTCCAAGCCATCCACTCACAAAAATCACGTGCCCTTCATAATTCCCCCAAATGCATCTAAACACTTCCGTTTGCTACATTCGCCAAAATCGGACATTCCACTTCAACTCTAACCGTGTTAACTTCCTCGAATTAAGCAATTACCTGCACAAACCACAATTTCTCGTAGTTATCTTATTCAGCGCGTATAATCACTTAAAACCGAACGAAACACAAAAAATAACCACTTTAAAGCTCGGGTTCCACCCTGTCCATCACATCTTCTTAACTGCTGAGCGTTCCAGGTTCTTGGGACTTCTTTGTTCTCAAGTGTGCGTAGCTTGTATGCTCCCTTTCCAAGAACTTTGTCTATGACATAAGGTCCCTCCCACTTGGGGGCTAACTTGCCCGGTTTTTCAGCGTTAGACGCCTCATTGTCCCTTAGGACGTAGTCACCGGGGTTGAACGTGCAAATTCGGACCTTACTGTTGTAGTACTTTTCCAACTTGGTCTTGTATTTTGCCTCATTAATTGCCGCCATTTCCCTTCTCTCTTCTAGAAGGTCTAGATCCAACCTTCTTTCTTTTTCATTGTTGATCATGTTCATGGAGAGCATTCTTGGGGATGGCAGGCCGATCTCTGCTGGTATCACGGCTTCGAACCCATAGACTAGGCTGAACGGTGTTTCGTCGTTGCTTGTCTTTGGCCTCGTCCTATGGGCCCATAATATGCTGGGTAGCTCGTCGACCCAACCTCGTCGCTATGTCCCCAGCCGTGCTTTGATACCATCAACTCTGCTCTTGTTCACGGCTTCGACTTGATCGTTTCCCTGCGGGTGCGCAACCGAGGAAAAGGTATGTTCTATGTGCAACTCCTTGAACCAATTTTGAAGATCATCGGCAACGAAATTTGTTCCGTTATCGGTGATGATTCTCAGAGGTAGCCCAAACCGACAGATTATTTGTTCCCAGATGAACATTCGCACTACGGTGGTTGTGGTTGACGCCAACGCCTTTGCTTCCACCCATTTTGTAAAATAGTCGACTGCGACTATGATGAATTTCACTGCTCCTGGGGCTTCTGGAAAAGGACCAACCATATCTTTCCCCCATTGTTGAAACACCACGCCATTGTTACTGGGATTAGTTCATTCTTGGGGCGCATTGTCTTCGGAGCATGTCACGGACAACCGCCGCATTTCCTCAAAACCTTTACCGCATCCAGATACATTCTGGGCCAGTAGTAACCAGTGTTCATAACTTTGGCCACTACCATTCTTGGGCCGGCATGAATGCCACAGATGCCCTCGTGTACTTCTCGGATCAGGTAGTTTGCATCTTCTGGATCGACGCATCTCAATAGCGGTCCTAGGTAGGACTTTTGGTACATAATTCCATCGACCCACTGGTAGTGCTCAGACTTGTACTGCACTTTCCTTGCTTCGGCTTTATTTTCTGGCAATACTCCAGACTGGAGATACATAATTATCGGAGTCATCCAAGACGTTGATCCCAACTGAATAACGCTCACTTGTCTTAGCGGTACCGATGGATTGCTCAGAACTTCAATGCGCACGTCCTTGACCAGGTGCTAGAAACTGGTGGATGCGAGTTTACTTAATGCGTCTGCTGGTTTATTCTCGCTTCGGTTGATGTGGTGCACCTTGTAGTAATTGAAGTTTTGTAGCAATGTTTTTGCTTGGTCTAAGTACAACGCCATCACATCTCCTTTGGCATCGTATTGGCCATTGATTTGCCATGCTACTAGCATGGAGTCCACATGCGCATCGATGTGTTTGACTCCTATCTTGATTGCGAACCTCAAACCAGCGAGAAAGGCTTCATATTCAGCTTCATTATTCGTGCTCTTGAAGTCTAACCGGATGGCATACGTGAATTCTTGTTTCTCTGGACTTACCAGCCTAAGTCCTGCGCCCGCGCCATCTTCATTGGACGCGCCCTCTGTGTATAGTAGCCATGGTTCTTCCGACTGTTGCCTTTCAGCTCTTTCCATTGCCTTACATTCTCTGTCTTTATCATCAGGCACTTCGGTCATGAAATCAGCCAACACCTGGCCTTTAATTGCTGGCCTTGGTCTGAAAACCACATTGTGGCCTCCCAATTCTATAGCCCATTTCGCTAATCTTCCATATATCTCAAGCCTTGCGAGGATGTTGCCAATGTTGTAATTCGTTTAAACGTGGATGACGTGATTGGCGAAGTACCGGCGCAGGCATCTTGATACGTGAGTCAATGCCAGCACCAGTTTCTCCATTATGGCGTACCTTGTTTCCGGATCATTCAAGGTGCGAGACACATAATAGACTGGTGTCTGTACGCCTTGTCGGTCCACGAGCAGAACTGCTCCGACTGCTTTGTCTGATGCTGACAAGTACATCACTAGAGGTTCTCCTTTCACTGGTGCCGTCAACGTTGGAAATCTTATGAGGCAATCTTTCATCTCTCGAAACGCACTTTCGGCTTCCGGAGTCCACTGAAATTGACTTTTCTTCATGCAGTTGTGGAGTGTTTTGATAAATGGGAAAGACTTAGCTGCGTGATTGGCTAGGAAACGGTTGAGTGCTGCTAACCGTCCAGCCAATTTCTGCATCTCCTTGATCGTTGACGGTGAAGGCATCCGTTCGATCGCTTGCACCTTTTCCAGATTGACTTTATACCCATATTTTGTTACGATGAAACCCAGGAACTTTCCTTCTTCCATGCCGAAGGAACATTTCGCTGGATTTAGCTTGATACTCACTCCACGCAGTGTATCAAACATCTTTTGAATATTTTCCAGCATCATACTTTCTTCCTTACTCATGATGACTAGGTCATCCATGTACACTTCGATGTATTTGCCGATAGCATCGCTGAACGTTTCATTCATCAGTCTCTGGTAGGTTGCGCCAGCATTCTTTAGACCGAAAGGCATTTTGGTGTAGTAGTACAGCCCTGTCGGTGTGCGAAATGCAGTTTTGTCCTCGTCTTGGATGGCCATCTGCACCTGGTGGTATCCCTTATAACAGTCAAGAAATCATTTCCATCTGAACGTTGCCAGCAAATCGATCTTCTCGTCAATATCTGGTAAAGCATAACAGTCGCGGGGGCATGCTTTGTTTAGATCCTTGTAATCCACGCACATTCTCCAACTGCCATTTCCTTTCTGGACCATTACTGGGCTCGCCACCCAAGTTTGATATCGGACTTCTCTAATGATGCCGGCATTTAACAACTCTGTGACTTGTTCTTGCATAGCGTCGTGCTTTATGTCTCCCAAATTACGTTTGGCAGTCTCTGAGACGTTTAGTCTATGCTCTGCTATGTGCCGTGGAACACCCACCTTGTCAGCTGGTGTCCAGGCGAACACGTCCATGTTTTCAAACAATAACTTTTTCAGCGCCGCACGCGTGAGATCAGACATCGCAGGGCCTAAGGTGACCGTTTTTTCTGGGTGTTTGCTGTTCAGTACCCATTTTTCAGCTTCTGCGCGTGGTGCTGATTTGCTTGCTTTTGCTGGCCTGATTTCATCTGTTGCCAAGACTTCTTTGCTTGCGTAAATTATTGCTACCCCTGTCTCTGTTGGGAAACCCACAGCTGAATGTGGTCCAGAGCAAATCATACTAAAATCTCCTTGGGACTCTCTTCCCAAAAAGATATCATATCTTGAATGTGCGGGTAGCACCATGAACGTAACTTCTTCTGTTCTTGAATTCCTTCTGTCTGAGAGCAGCACCGGAAATGATATATGGCCGAGAGGAAAAACGGCTTAGTTGCAGAAACCAGTCAGTGGGTAATCTACTGGTTCTAAGCGCGCTTTGTCCTCTTGGTCGAATTGATTGAAGCATTGTTCATATATGATATCTGCGGTGCTCCCTAGATCAATGAAAATGTAATGGGTTTGGTAGTGGCCGATTACGCCAGATATGACAATAGGCCTTCTCTCTCTTGGACCACCTCTTACTATGGGGAAGACAACTTGTCTTTCACGCCATGAGTCATCTTGTGTGCGCTTTTTATAATTCTTCTGCGGCCTTTGTGGACCCCCTTGAACCATGTGAGTTTCTAATTTTCAGAGCTTTTTGTTGTCTGGTCCTTCTTCTCTTCTTTGAATTTGACGGTTATCGCGCTTCCCGCCTTTCACCAGATGGGTGAGCCTTTCGTCTCTCAGGGCTCTCTCTATCTCTTGCTTTAGGTTGAAACAGTCATCGGTCAGGTGACCGGTGTATTTGTGGAATTCACAGAAAAGATTTGGGTCTTGGCCCCTTTTGTTTCGCATCTGTAGAGGTGGTTTGAACTGATGGTTCTCAGTTGACAAGACCTCTGAATCGGTCTTTGTTAGGGGTGTCCACTGTTTTTCCATGTTTTCACTTTTGACCTCTTTGCGATGAGCGATCTGGTTGATTGTGTTGCGCGTATCTTCTCTTACTGGGCTTCTTTCCCTGTACCTAGACGTTTTCCATGATTGACCTTTGCCTTTCTTGCTGCCGGTCATTGTGGTTGTAACTGTATTGACGGTTATCATCACCGGTCAATTGTTTGTCAGTACGCGCAATTGTTTTTGATGCCTCAATGAAGGTTTCCCAATCTTTGGGGCCTCCATCTCTTCCTTTCAGTCGTTTGATCAGGTCGTCACACTTTACTGCCCTCATAAAGTGCGCGCGCATCATCTTCTCGCCTACGTCTCCAACTTCCAGGCATTCTTTGTTATACCTGGTGATGAAATCTTCCACGCTTTCATGATCCTTCCTCCATATATTCAAACAATCGGCTGGATCTCTAGTATGCCTGCGCTGTTGGGAGAAGTGCGCGAGGAACTTGTCTCGAAAATCGATCCATGACTTGATTTTTCCTGCTGGCAGGTTGTCGAACCAGACGCACGCCGCGTCGACAAAGGTTTGTGCGAAAAAATGACACCAAGTTGGTAGGTTCCAGCCACCTGTTACCCCTGCGCCATTAAAGACTTGGAGGTGGTTATCGGGATATGTTAGGCCATTGTATTTGCGTACGTTATGCGGCAGTTTTGTCCTATCAATATCGGCTGTTGCAATCTCTCTTATGAACTTTGAGTTTTCGGCCATGCCGTCTGGGCGATAGCTCAATGAGTAATCATGTTCTGCTTTTGGATTGTACCCCGCACGCTTGTGGGGTTTGTACGCCTCGTGTTCAGGTAGTAATCTGCTGAATACCGTGTTCTCTTTCTTGTACGTTGGGTCATCTTCTTCATTATAGCTATCCCATTCGTCGTTTATATTGCGCGGGCCTAAACGACTTTGTACTGGTTTTCTTTGTTGATGGGAGTATTGCACGCAATTGCTCTCTGTTTCGCCATAAGTATCGCGCGTGTCGTGCGCGCTTTGCCTTCTGATGTTTGGCACAGGTGCCTTTTCAGCATTTAAGTTCCACGCATTGGCCTGCTGAGGCATGTGAGTGCTCAGAGACCTTTGCAGTGGAGTAACAAAAGCGGATTGGTTAGCTTGTGCTTGGAGCAAGGCTTGTTGTGCGCTAAGTTGTGTATAGATAAGATTTAGAGATGCCATTTGTTCGGCATACCAGGAAACCAGAGTTTTTCCTTCGGGTAGCCCTAAAAGTGCAGAAAAGTTCAATTGTGTTTGGTCCGATGGGGCTGAGGGGCCAGCTCCATGGTTTGGTGTTTGAACTATTGGAGGTGTTTGGTGAACTACCCCAGGTGGAGGTTGGAACATGGCTCCATTTGTGGTTTGGTTGATGACCCTGGGTGGGGATTGGAAAGTAGCTCTGTTTGTGGTTTGGCTAACCGCTCTGGATGCACTTCCAAAGATATCAGGAAAATCGTTGTTCACTCGCCCTTCTTGGAAGGTCTCGTTCCCCTGGACTCTTTGGACGCGTGCAGTGTCCGTGATGAGTTCAAAGGAAGAGACTTCTCCATCCATTTGAGGAGAAGAGGTTGGTTCAGTCATTTAGAGAGTTTTTCAAAGAAAAATGAGATGAAAGTGGTTTATAAAAATTACGAAAGGCGCCAATGATGAAACACTGGTCGACACCGATGGTCAACTAGCTGGGTCGTCTCTTCTGTGGGGTCAATCAACTTCCTTAGTAGCCAAATGACTAGGGTCCTGCAAAACAGCAACACCGTTAGCTCGTTAAGAGGGGAATATGGGGGTTTCCCTCTTAACCGGGCTCCGGCGTGAGAATAAGTACTGTTCCGAGGAAGAAAACAGTGTGTGTTGAGTGTGAGAGAATGGAGAATCGAATAGAATAACCTGAATGATGAAGGGTCCTATTTATAGCCGGAGGGTGGAAGAGGGAGGAGCAGCCTTGCCAGCTGTTATCGGACGCCAGTTGTCCGACCAAGGGCAATATCCTCTTGGTCTCCTCTGTCGGGTCCAGGATAGTGGTCCACGTGGCGTGCCGATATTTGTCCGTTGATGCGTGTGAAGTGTGTATATAAGTTTAAGTATATTTTAAGCCCTTTTACACTTTTTTTAGCCAAGTTTTAAATTTATAAAACATGATATTTACTAACACTAAACACACATATGGGCAAGTGCACCCATCGTGAGCGTAGTATAGTGTTGGTAAGATACCGAGGTCGTCCAAGGACACAAGGGCTTTTAACACCGGTTTATCCTCAACGTCTAATCAAATCAAAAGTTTAGAAAAATGTTTTAAACTAAGAAAATAAAAACTATCTAAAATGCTGAAAAATAAAAATAAAAGTAAAAACAGATAGACAAGATGAATCACTTGGCTCCGACTCGTGTTTAGTGTAACCTTTGATTATTTCTGCACTTTTGCACCATTTAAGAGATTATCTTAGTTATTGTAGTAGGCCCCACTTTTGAAGGTGACGTTACCCTCAACCCAATAGTTTGAGTCAGCAAGGATACAATCCTAAAGGGTCGGATTATTGAAAGATAATTAATTAAGTTATTAATGCATAATGTGGTAGGCCCCTCTTTTGAAGGCGACGTTACCCTCGGCTAAGTAGTCTGAGTCAGCAGGGATACAGTCCTAAGTAGCCGGGTTAAAGTTTTAATAGTAGTTTAACTTATGAGGGGATCAAAGAGTTTGGACCCCCGCCATCCAATACCGTTAAGTATTGAAGGAGGTCCTACTAAATTTGACCCAGGTCCTTTGCAGGATCTATACACTGAACAATGGCAAGACTCTTACCAAACTGTTCCCTTAACCCCCGACCAGGTAGCCAACATACCTCCATATAGACCGTGGAGATATGAATGGTGAAAATCTTTTATTTTATATAGACAGTAAAATAATGCCAAGACACCACGGACAAACGATAAGGAAAAATCACCTTCAACATAAGAAACTAGTTATTAAAGTCATTAATACATAACCAATTAAAAAGTGCGAAAAGATTAAAAATAAAAAGTATTACACTAGACACTTTGTCTTCACCAAGTGATGTAAGAGACTTAGGCAAACATGGCCTTAATTGTCAAGAACTCTTACGATCAATCTTGGATCCCGAGACGACTCACACACTCTATGATAGACAATGGATGATGGTGGTGGATGAGGGTGTTATGGTGGTGGTGGGTGAAGTGTGAGAGAGGTGGTGTGCCAAGGGATGGTTTGAGCTTGAACCAAGCACTCCTATTTATAGGCTGAACAGAAGCTCGGGCACGGCCCCGTGTCCAGTGGGCACGTCCCCGTGTCCACATCCTTCTCTGTCTTCATTAATTGCTCTTGTCTTTATTAGTTGACCACGGCCCCGTGTCCGCTGGGCACGACCCCGTGTGCAGAAGCATATCTGTACTATCAAGATTTGCCTGGATTCTGCGAATCTTATAGTTGACCACGGCCCCGTGTCCGCTGAGCACGGCCCCGTGGTGGGCGATGGAAGCTTCTACAACTTTGTCTTTTATGCTCACTGAGCACGGGGCGTGTTCAGCCTTCTGCTCTCTTGTTTTGCTTGGGAAGATGCTTTCGGGGAGGTCGGGCATGCCACGTTTTTTCCTTTTCTTGTATTTATGTTAGATTTAGCTGCCTTTTTGCTTCTTTTGTTAATTTGAGCTCATTTAAACCTGAAAATACAAAAGTAAGACAAAAACACACTTTTTCCAACATTAGTACTAAAAAGGGTTAGTTTTATGCCACAATTGATGTAATTTATATGTTGCATTTTGCACACATCAAATACCCCCACACTTGAATCTTTGCTTGTCCTCAAACAAAACTCTTTATAATATGGCTTTACACTCCCAAATGGAACGGGTAGAAGAGAAGGTTTTTGGGCTTGTCATAGAGTATCGGGATCTCCAAGATTCTTTACTAAGTTTTATTTTTATTTATTTACAATCATATTCGTCATGATTTATTTAAAACTTTTCATAAGATAAATTACTTATTAGGGCATAACATGCCTCTTTAAAATTTTATTTATATACAAGTTCACATACCTCACGGGGGATCACTCAACACTCGGGCGAAGATGTATTTTAGTGAATCACTCGAGAGCGGCATGGAACTTACTCCTACCATAAGCTTGCCAAGCAATCAATCCTCCTCCTTTTTAACTATATACCTTTGTAAATATCAAGAGGACTTTTTGGGTGAAGGGTTAGGCTTGGGTTAAAGGTAGGTGGTTGGGTTAGTGGTTAGTAAAAGGGCGAAAAGCGCAAAAAGCATCGGTTTTCGTAAGACTTTCTCTATTTTTTTTTTGAAAGTCATACGAAAAACCGGGCTTGTTACTAAAACAAAGGGTTAAAAATAAAAAGGTTTTGGTGGGTGAAAGGGTGTTTGGTTTGGGTTAAGAAATGAAAACGTTTAGGCTCAAAGGGGTTAACTAGGGGGATTTTTGGGTAGGTGGTAAAAAAAAAAATAATGGTGTTGAAAGAAAAAGGGTTAGTCCTAATGCCTCCATCATTTACTTACTCGGGGTTAAATTGGTAAGGACCGGGAATGTATCGTCATGGCAAGTTCTAGAGTCGTAAGAAACCAAGCGCCTATTCACACAAGAAACGAAAGATGAGCATTTAATCTAAAGATGTGTATTTGTATGCTCAATAAAGGCTCAAAACTCACTTTTGTGGGAATGGGTTTTTATGTGATCAAGTATATATAATCAAATTTTAACTAAGCTTGTCATGTTGTTTCATAATTTTCTTATGTTGGTTCTTTTTATCACGATGCTATCGGTTGTAAATTTATAAAAATATAAGCTTTTTAGAATTTTGAAATTCCCAAATTAAACCTAGACAAGTAAAAAAAATGAAAATTTTTGAAAAAATTTGGGGTGATTAGCGGTTCCAATAGAGTTTTGTGTAAGGCTTGTTATTAGGCCTCGCAAGATTCAAGGTTTTAGCATCCCCCCCCCCCCCACACGTAAATTACACATTGTCCTCAATGTGTCCCAAAAATAAGTTTTTCGGTTGATTAAAATGTGTAAAAGTGGGTTAAAAACAAGATTTTATGGTACTGGGTAGCTGAACACGGGGTGGTGTTGGCTGAGCACGGCCTCGTGGTCAGACTGCCAGTATCAAATTTAAACAGAAGGCTGGGCACGGGGGCGTGTTCAGTGAGCACGGCCCCGTGTTCAGTTACCTGAACTGAGCATTTTCTGCATAACCTCGGGCACGGGGGCGTGTTGGGTTGAGCACGGGCCCGTGCTGAACTTGCTGTAATGAAGAAAAATCATTGGGAGGCTCTGTTTTTTTGCATGGGGTGTGGGTTCAAGTTTCCCTTAGTAACCTCCATCATCCCGAGTGTGTTTTATTCCTGAAAATTAAAACTAAACTAGAAAACGTAAAAGTTAATCTAAACTAAAACTACGGATAGTTCCGCGGAATGCCTCCGTGGTGCGCCACGTTTATAAGGGTCCTTGGCTAGACCCACCTTATCAGGTGGTTCTGGCTCATCTTCAATTAAGGGGTCGTCATTTCCGAATGGATATTTCATTGATCGCTCAAGGTCGACACTTTTTTTGAATGCCCCTAATTGAATAGATAGATTGTTGTACTTCCGGTTTTTCAAAGCTTCGTGGGTTTTTACAAAGGGTCGTCCCAACACTAGAGGAGCGTCATCGGGGATGACAAAGTCGGTCGGGATTACTATTTGATTTGTTTGAACCAAGACATCCTCAACTACACCGATTGATTTTATTATTTTCCGATTGGATAGAAAAATGGGTATTTGAAGTGGAGAAAAATCACCAATACTTAATTTTTCGAAAATGTAGTTAGGCATTATGTTAACACAAAGATCTTTATCGATTGTGACATTACTAATAAACGAATTTTGAAAGAAACATGGAACCAGTGTAATGTTAATTTCAAATGGGTCTTCTTTTATTAGTGAGGTTTGATCAATAGTTAACTTAACACTTACCGTTTCGTCAATTTTAGTGTTAGTGTTTAACTCTTTTAAGAACTTAGCATGAGTTGGAACTAGACAATGATTTTCAAAAGAATGTGACAAGAGATTAATTTCTTCAAAATTAGACTCTTCTTGAATTTTAACGTTGTCGGACTCACCTTTTTCGTTGTTTAACTCATGTGTCGGTTTTTCACTTATTTGCTCTTCCATTTTCACACTTTCAGTTATCTCTTCTTTATTTAATTCTTCTCTTGCGCGGGACTCCTCTTCCCTTACGTGAGATTCTTTTATATAGCGATCGATAACTCTAAGGTGTTCTAATATCCTATCGGTCACTTCGGTTATAGAAAAAGGATCGGGATTTTCAGAGCTTGAATCCGGTTGTTCGATCCTTTGTTCCTCATAATACCCATATGAAGTAGATGGTTCACACCATTGTTCTTCATTGTAAGCATATGATGGATAAGGGTCATAATTTTGTTCTTCATAGTACTCATATGAGGTGGGTTGTTCACGCCATGGTTCCTCACAATAAGCATACGAAGGTGGTGGCTCATATCTTGGTTCCTCAAAGTATGAGTAAGAAGGCTCATACCTTGGTTCATCAAAATATGAGTATGAGGGAGGAGGTTCATACCTTTGGTCTTCATAGGATGTGTATGAAGTTGATGGCTCGTACCTGGGCTCCTCATAGTAGGTGTTTGAAGTGGACGGTTGATATAAGTTACAATATTGAACCGAGTGCGGGTCACCACAATTAGTGCAATAGTTACTCCTATAATCATCCTCCTCGTATGTGTAGTTGTAACCTCCTGAGTATTGATCCATAAGAATCACTCAGCAGACCACAACCAAGTCTCGAGATCAGAAAGAAAAAATAAAAACGGAAACAGAGGCTGGACACGGCCCCGTGTTCAGTGGACACGGCCCCGTGTACAGAATTTGTATCTGGGCGTTTTAATTAAAGTTACTGATTTCGTACGGCCCCGTGTTCAGCTTCTGTTATGGGTGTTTTATGAAAAATGTGCAGCACGGCCCCGTGTTCAGTGAGCACGGCCCGTGTTCAGGTTACTGTAAATGCAAAACTAAACTAAAATGCAGAAAAATGTGCGCGCGTTTTAAAAAGGTTTTGAAAAACGGATTAGGCCGTCGATTTTAAGCTTTCTTAAAATCCTTGTGTCCCCGGCAGCGGCGCCAAAAACTTGATGCGTGTGAAGTGTGTATATAAGTTTAAGTATATTTTAAGCCCTTTTACACTTTTTTTAGCCAAGTTTTAAATTTATAAAACACGTTATTTACTAACACTAAACACACATATGGGCAAGTGCACCCATCGTGAGCGTAGTATAGTGTTGGTAAGATACCGAGGTCGTCCAAGGACACAAGAGCTTTTAATACCGGTTTATCCTCAACGTCTAATCAAATCAAAAGTTTAGAAAAATGTTTTAAACTAAGAAAATAAAAACTATCTAAAATGCTGAAAAATAAGAATAAAAGTAAAAACAGATAGACAAGATGAATCACTTGGCTCCGACTCGTGTTTAGTGTAACCTTTGATTATTTCCGCACTTTTGCACCATTTAAGAGATTATCTTAGTTATTGTAGTAGGCCCCTCTTTTGAAAGTGACGTTACCCTCAACCCAGTAGTTTGAGTCAGCAAGGATACAATCCTAAAGGGTCGGATTATTGAAAGATAATTAATTAAGTTATTAATGCATAATGTGGTAGGCCCCTCTTTTGAAGGCGACGTTACCCTCGGCTAAGTAGTCTGAGTCAGCAGGGATACAGTCCTAAGTAGCCGGGTTAAAGTTTTAATAGTAGTTTAACTTATGAGGGGATCAAAGAGTTTGGACCCCCGCCATCCAATACCGTTAAGTATTGAAGGAGGTCCTACTAAATTTGACACAGGTCCTTTGCAGGATCTATACACTGAACAATGGCAAGACTCTTACCAAACCGTTCCCTTAACCCCCGACCAGGTAGCCAACATACCTCCATATAGACCGTGGAGATATGAATGGTGAAAATCTTTTATTTTATATAGACAGTAAAATAATGCCAAGACACCACGGACAAACGATAAGGAAAAATCACCTTCAACATAAGAAACTAGTTATTAAAGTCATTAATACATAACCAATTAAAAAGTGTGAAAAGATTAAAAATAAAAAGTATTACACTAGACACTTTGTCTTCACCAAGTGATGTAAGAGACTTAGGCAAACATGGCCTTGATTGTTAAGAACTCTTACGATCAATCTTGGATCCCGAGACGACTCACACACTCTATGATGGACAATGGATGATGGTGGTGGATGAGGGTGTTATGATGGTGGTGCGTGGTGGGTGAAGTGTGAGAGAGGTGGTGTGCCAGGGGATGGTTTGAGCTTGAACCAAGCACTCCTATTTATAGGCCGAACAGAAGCTCGGGCACGGCCCCGTGTCCACATCCTTCTCTGTCTTCATTAATTGCTCTTGTCTTTATTAGTTGACCACGGCCCCGTGTCCGCTGGGCACGACCCCGTGTGCAGAAGCATATCTGTACTATCAAGATTTGCCTGGATTCTGCGAATCTTATAGTTGACCACGGCCCCGTGTCCGCTGAGCACGGCCCCGTGGTGGGCGATGGAAGCTTCTACAACTTTGTCTTTTATGCTGACACTTGGGCACGCCCCCGTGCTCACTGAGCACAGGGCGTGTTCAGCCTTCTGCTCTCTTGTTTTGCTTGGGAAGATGCTTTCGGGGAGGTCGGGCATGCCACGTTTATTCCTTTTCTTGTATTTATGTTAGATTTAGCTGTTTTTTTGCTTCTTTTGTTAATTTGAGCTCATTTAATCCTGAAAATACAAAAGGAAGACAAAAACACACTTTTTCCAACATTAGTACTAAAAAGGGTTAGTTTTATGCCACAATTGATGTAATTTATATGTTGCATTTTGCATACATCATCCGTGCTAGAGGAATTGTACTGCTGTTGTCGGTCTGCTCCTGGATTCGTTGCAGGTCTACATGGCGCTGGGTGACAGGTGACACGTGTCGTCCTCCCTGTCGGGAGGAGCATCTTTGGCGCTACCTTGACGTCTTCCAGAATCTTCTAGAAGCTTCTGGATTCACTTGCTAATGTAGGCGCCATGTTGGATGAAAAAGTGGTGTGGTCCTTGCCATGTAGGCGAAGAATTGGGACCATACCTCTTCAGAGGCTAACGGTTGAAACATATTAAAGTACCACCACTTGTATTTATTGATAAAGCGAAGAACGGATTGTATCTCTAATTTCTTTCTTTTATTCCGCCTTCTAACCTTACTACTTCCAAATCATGACCTACCTGCAATCAATCAACGCAACTTGCCTGCTTCTCCTTTTTCCCACTTCTATCTTCCTTCGAACCAACTGCCAAGGGGCTTCTTCCCTTTTCCGACACCGAGTCTCAAAACGGCTTCCTTTTTGAACCTTGCTGTGATTCCAAATATTGGCTTAGGCCATAAGAACAAATCAATGCTCGACTCTTTCTATTTGATTGAACGTCAGTATTACAGAGAATAAAAGGGAACTTTTATCACTCCTAAAATTTGCATATAAATAGAACAAACGAAGACCCATTAGGCTTAGGATCACATACAAACCATGTTTAATATAAAAACTATAAGAACCCAATAGTTAAAAAACACATGACATAACTTAAAAGTATTAACAAGGGTATTTTAGTATTTTTCATTATACATGTATTATTAAATTCCTTTTTCCCTATATATTAAATCCCTATTTTTAAGCAATTTAAAATCCATATTTATCTTTTATTTTCCTACACATTAATTCAAACTTCATATAAATTAAATAATTATATATTCTTTATCCAACGTGGTTGTTTAATGGGTGTTTTCCCAATTTGAATCAAAATTTTCAGTATGATTTTGTTTACATAGCTCCATATCAATCTAAGAACGAAAATCATTATAACATTTAATGTGGCATATCATGAATTGCTAAAACGATATCAAGTTTCTAAAAGTTCTATAAGTTGATGTGCTGATTTAGGTATGGTGACTATCCTCCCTTGGAGGATGATCCGTCACCTAGGCGCCACATCATAGTCCTCTTGAGGATGATCCATCCCACAAAAACAATGGAAATGGGAGGATGATTCTACCCCACCATTTTAGTTGTGTTTTTTTTAACATCCTCTTTTTTTAATATTTAACAAATAAAATAAGAAAATATTTTCATTAATATTAAAAAAACATTAAATAGACTTTAAAAAACATAAACTTTAAAAAAAATCCTAATAACTTAAAAAAACATAAAAACATAAGCATAATTTTTTTAGAACCCCAAAACACCGTTCAATATCTTTTCTCGCACTCTCTTGATACTTCGCAAATTTCTTTCTTTTATCGTATGTCGGGTGCGGAATGGTTTTAACGATTGTCGAGTACGTTAGGTATATTCCATCTGCAAGGTAGTAACTCCGCCTGTGTTCTACCCCCCAAACCGTAAAACTTGTGTCTGGACCTATTCCTGCTACTACATCGTCAAATATCTGTGAGTGGTATATGATGTTAAAGTCATTAAGCGAACCAGGTAGACCAAAAAAAAACATGTCAGATCCAGAGATCATGTGACGCAACAACCTCTAGAATAATAGTGGGATGACCATGATCTCCCCGAGTATACTGACCTTGCCAGGCAGTAGGGCAGTTCTGTCACGGCCAGTGCATGCAATCAATGCTCCCAAGCATTCCTGGAAAACCATGTCTTTGTTCGTGTGCTTGATATAATTTTTGAACGTCGTTTGTGTTTGGTTTCCGAAGGTATCTCTTGCTATATAATTTGATGACCCATTCGCAAAACCTGTGCAAACATAGACGTGCGGTTCTTTCGGACATCCTTAAATACTCGTACAATGCATCGGGTGCGTACCCATATGCCAGTTGGCAAATGGCCGACGTAAATTTTTGTAAAGTAGTGATACCTCTTTGCCCTCTAGCGTCGTATCGCAATGTGAAAAACGGATCAGACTGGGTCATGTCGTCTGCGATACGTAAAAAAAGTCGACGACTCATTCGAAATCGACGTCGAAACATCTCGTCCGTGTACACGGGTTCGTCGGCAAAATAATTGGCCACTAGTTTATCGTGGGCGGCTATATATTTAAAACGAAAAATAAATCAAATTTATTATAAAATTCATTATTAAATTTAAATAAACATACGGTAAAAAAAAATTAAAGTACCTTTTTTGTCTCGGTTTAATTTTGCTCTCCTAGATTGCCGTTCGGACGACGCTTCAGAGTTTTCATCCTCCGCCATGAAGATCTGAGCCGCGTACATAATCATGTTTTCGAAAAATGCGTCATTCTCGCCCAAAGATGACGAATACCGCGTCGACGAAGAAGATGTAGAAAGTGAAGAAGGTGAAGACATGATTAATTTTGAGAGAGAGATGGGGTGGTAGTGGGTAAAAAATGATATAAAAATGTTGAGTTTATATAAAATTGGAAGGTTTTGGGTGGGTTTTGAGAATATAGCCGTTATTTTAATATTGCGGATTTTTTTTCAAACGGTCAAAAAGGAGATGGAAAGTTGTGCCTTTTTTTGTCTTCTAGTGACCCGTCTCCAACGTCTTGTACGCGGCGGGGAGGATGAGGAAGGGGGGCACGGTGTTTGGGTCGGCGACCAAGCAGGACGGGGCTGGGACGAAGCCCATAACGTCCAGGCTAAATTGATGTGTTGAGTAGATAAATATTTATGTGACTGGTATAAATTTATGTACTGATTACACTTAAAGCATGTGTTAGAATATAATTAGTGTATGCTTATTAAATAAAATGCATGAGCTTTTGTTGCATAAAATCATACATTTGTTATCTTTTTCAAATATGTTGTTACAAGATATTAAACAACTTCAAAACTAGTACAAACAAGGCTAACACAAATTGGTTCAAATTTAGGACAGACAATATTGAAATCAGCATATACAGTTTCAAAACCAACGCATGCAAAATCAGCACAAAACAAGTTCAAAACTAGTACAAATACAGCCGAAGATTTTGAAACCAGCACACGCAAAATTAACACAAAACAAGTTCAAAACTAGTACAAGTACAATCAAAGATTTTGAAACCAGCACACACAAAATTAACACAAAACAAGTTCAAAACTAGTACAAGTACAACCAATGATTTAAAAACTAGCACAAATAGTTTTGAAGTGCTATTTTCAGTTTTTTTTTTTTTTTCCAAAAGTGATATAAAAAATAAATAAATATATAGCAATATTATACACATATTAAAGATAAAAAATACTTGATTTTATATTGTATTTTTTTATAAAAGTAACAAAGTATATAAAAGTTATTTGATTTTAAAAAATGGTGGAACTAATATGAAAAAGTCAACATAAGAATACTTATACTTTAATCCTTTTATTTAATAATTATGGCAATTACTAAAATACACTTAAAATACTAATTAACATAACTAATACTAAGGGGTAACATGTAATCAACACCGTCTATGGATTCAATATTTAAATGATTTAGATCTGTTTTTACAGTTTTTACAATTATCGTAGTTTATATCGGATCTTAACTCACACCCACTAACTTAAGAACTACAAATTACGGCCACTAACCCACTATCGTTAATAAAAAAAAAATATGACTAAAATAAAACCTAACTGGTTCTCATTATTCCTCCGCATCCAGTGACCCGTCAAGATTAACCCAACACATTTGAGTCACTCATTTCATCATCTTTATTAAATATGCATTATTGGGTTTGAGCATCCAGTGACCCGTCAAGATTAACCCAACACATTTGAGTCACTCATTTCATCATCTTTATTAAATATGCATTATTGGGTTTGAAAACGAACGCTGGGAAAGTTATTACATTATTATGACTTGTACCCCATACTTGGAGACTTTAAAAAAAAAATTGATTTTTCACTTTCAACCTTAAAGTTTTTTCTTTTACATTTTAAATCATTTGAAATTTTTAATTTTAACTTAAACTTTTTCATCTTTTTTAATTTAACACAACACTTTATTATTTACAACTTTGGTCTCCCATACTTTTTATTTTTCGCAAGTTTTTCGTTTTACGTGTTGTTCTAAATTTTGCGAGTTAACATGTCGTAGCGTGCATGTGAGGTTCAACGTTTTTGCTCTATTTTCTCATATTTGACAGACCCGTCGCAACGCGTCCATTTTTTCCCTTTTGAAAACTTCCCCGTAACTGGCGGGTCCTAGATCGACTAAATTATTATTTTGTACGTTTTACATTTCTAGTTAATTTCTTCGCATTAAGACACCGTAACGGGTGTGCGTGGTTCAACGATTTTAGTCTCCTTTTCGTTCAGTGTAATTTTTACCATTTTTCTATTTTATTTTTATGATACTGAGAGTCGATGTCGTTGTGGCATTGGTGCTACTTGGCACGGTTTTACGAACGTTTTTAACCTATTAATTTTTTTACTAATATTTTGTTTCGGTTTACCCATATACTTCATTTACTTAAAAACTATTTTTTACGTGCATATTTTATGTACGGGTATGTATAAATATGATTTGTTCTACATTCGACGTAAACTTTTTTATAGACGAGTCAGATCAAATATAATACGTTTTCATTTAAAGATACCATTTTTACGTGCATATTTTTATGTACGTTTTGGTATAAATTCAAGTTGTTCTACGTTTCGACGTAAACTTTTTGGGAAATAATTCAGGTTAAATATAATATGTCTTCGTGTTTATTTTATATATGTTTCGTAAAGTTTTTTTCGAACCAAGTGGAGTCAAATTATGGTTTCTTTTTCTCCCATTTTTCCGAAAGCTCTAATTAATCCCTTTCGATTACATGTGCATATTTTCCTTCATACCCGTTACGTTTTATATGTATGAGTTGGGTCACATATAATACATTATGATTGTTCGATATGAATTCCATTTACTTTACGTTTGATCCAATCACAATGCTTATATAGGTTACACTGAGTTCAACTGAATACGTCGAAATGTGTGTTTTCATATGGTTAATGCATCATATAACGTTTGGACTAATCCATTCAATGTTTACGATGTACCTGCGCCGCAACGCGAGCGGGTCTTAACCCTAGTTATTTATTATAAATCAATTATTTGGTGAGAGTTTAAATTGGTTCTTTACTGCTAAAACTTATAATAAAAATCAAAATATATGTTTAAATTAGAAAAACCAATAAAAACTAAAAAAAAGTCAAGTTTGTGGGGTAGTAAAACACATTGGCGAAAGTAGAAATGCACAAATCGGGTATTTTTAATAATCGGTTCCGATTATGAAACTGGTTTCGGTTTCTCGTTTTAAGGGTTGGGATCAGTTATTGCGATAATCGGTTCGGTTCCGGTTCCAGTTATTTGACAAAAAAACCATACCCTATGTGCCTGGTTCGGGTAGGTTCGGTTCCGGTTCTTAAGAAACCGGGTATTAAAATACCATATTTTCGGGTTTTCTATACCTTATTTCTGAGTTTTTTAGTTCTATATTTTCGTATTTTTTAATACTCTATTACGTTTTTATTACCATATTTTCTCGTAATTTTTGTTTATTATTATTAAATATGCGTTGTATAATATAAGAAAATTAAAGTAAATGCACTAACATAAATTTAAAAGAAAGATATTAGAATCATGTATCGGGTATAGCCAGGTATAATCGGTTCCGGTTCCGGTTCTTGTCCGGTTTCGGGTATTAATCGGGTATGATCGGTTCCGGTTCTGGTTCTAGGTATTCAGATCAAAATGCATACCTTATCAATACCCTACGGGTAGGGTCAGTTCCGGTTTCGGATATAGAATACCTGGGTATTAAAAAAACCGGTTCCGAATTATTTTACCAGGTCTGGATCCGGGTACGGTTTTTTTGTCCCACCTCTAGGCCAAAGGACAAGGTAACACATGGTCTGTCTCCATTTTTAATAACCGTTACCAATTGAAATAAATGCAGAGCTTCTGAACTTGTTTTAGTTGCATAATATGGAGACCTCAGCGACAACGGTGGACAGCAGTTCCATAACTAAAAGTTCCAGATGGTCTCTAGCTGGAATGACTGCTCTAGTAACCGGGGGCACACGTGGTATCGGCTACGCCGTGGTGGAGGAACTAGCAGAGTTAGGCGCGGTTGTACACACTTGCTCTCGCAACGAAGCTGAACTTAATCAACGCTTACAGGAATGGTCCGCCAAAGGATACACCGTCACAGGATCCGTCTGCGATGCATCTTCTCAAACGCAACGCCAACAACTTCTAGAAAAAGTTTCCTCTATTTTCAATGGAAAGCTCAACATTTTAGTATGTTCTTTTGATGTTGCATGAAAGATTCTAGTAACTATTTCATCATATTGTGAGAAATTAATAAATTGTTTGTTAGTGCAGATAAACAATGTTGGGACAAACATAAAGAAACCAACTATGGAGTACACAGCTGAAGAATATTCCATGATCATGTCTACCAATTTGGAATCTTCTTACCATATATGTCAACTCGCACATCCTCTTCTAAAGGCTTCCACTCTTGCGAGCATCGTCTTCATTTCCTCGGTTGCAGGTTAGCAGATGGAATATAGAGTAAATTACGATTTTGGCCCCTGTGGTTATATCACTCTTAGCCCCAAAAAGAATTTTTTAACATCTGAGCCCTAACGTGTTTTTTTCTAACCCTTGTGGCCTCTAGCGTCTTTTTTTCTAACCCTTTTAGCCCCTAACATTTAATGGATGAAGTTAGTGTTAGGGGCCAAAAAAGGGTTAGAAAAAAAGACGTTGAAGGCTCAGATGTTAAAAAATTTGTTTTTGGGCTAAAAGGGTAAAAGTAATATAACCAGAGGGGCAAAAATCGTAATTTACCTAGCATATATTAGTTATGGTTTATTGTAATAATCTTTATCATAACTAGGCGTATGATTTGATTATTTTACGTCTGTAAATTTCCTCATTGTTCTGGTCTTGTTCACATGTCTTCTGGGTCTATATAGTAGATAGAATGTATTAGTTAAGGTTTAGTATAATTATCTTTATCATAATTAGGGGATATGATTTGATTAGATTATTTTTCATCTGTAAATATCCTCATTGTTGATATAATATATAGTTAATTGTTGATATGATATATAGTTAATTGACACTAAATAATATATTCTATCTAATACAGGTCTTATATTCACATGTCTTCTGGGTCTATATAGCAGATAGAATGTATTAGTTAGGGTTTAGTGTAATTATCTTTATCATAATTAGGGGATATGATTTGATTATTTTTCATCTGTAAATATCCTTATTGTTGATATAACATATAGTTAATTAACACTAAATAATATATTCTATCTAATACAGGTCTTATTCACATGTCTTCTGGGTCTATATACGGAGCCACTAAAGGTATGCATGGTTTTCTTGACAAATGTTTTGATAGTTTTAATTTATAACTTTTGTTTTCCATCCAAGGTGCAATGAATCAGCTTGCAAAGAATTTAGCTTGTGAATGGGCGAACGACAATATTCGGGTTAATAGTGTAGCACCGTGGTATATCAAAACCTCGCTTGTCGAACATGTAATAGAACTTTAATGTTGATTTTTCCCCACATAGGAACATTTCTAGTTTGAGTTTGATGATATAGAATTTGATTTGTGCAGGTGCTCAGTGATAAACACTTTTTGGATAAAGTGGTGTCCAGAACACCGCTGAAGCGACCTGGAGAAGCAAATGAAGTTTCATCAATGGTTGCATTCCTTTGCCTACCTGCTGCCTCTTACATCACGGGTCAAACAATTGCAGTTGATGGAGGTTTTTCGGTTAACGGCTTTCCATGAGTAATTGCAACTTCAAGTTTCCCTGCTTACTTTTGTGTTTGTGTGGACTGCCTTTGTTAATCATGTTTTCTTGTTTAAGATCATAATGAATGTTTCTGGCATAAGAATTGTGTGTCCTTGTTTGAATTTGTTTTCATCTTTTCCAATGTTTTGAAAATCGAACAGTTCTTGAACAGGTCACTCTGCTAAGACTATGTGTAGTGGCGCCATCCCACGTTCAGCTCAGCATGTAACATGTTCAGGCCCAAACCATCATGATGCGGGAGGAGAGGCGCCAATTGGAGAGGGTATCTCCGTGTTAACGGGCTCGAGTTGGGGGCTCAGAGAGAGAGGGGGTTAAACTTCGTTTTTTTTAATTATTATCTAGCCAAATCACATACACACCTTTGAGAGTTTAGTTAGTTAAAGTCTCACTGTCTAAATGACACTAACATAACAGAAACTTTTTCACTTCTAGTTAAACCACTACACACAGTCTAATTATAAACGTTTTTAGAAGCAAATAACGTAATAAATAATTTGATGCTACAATTCTACCAGCTTTTAGAAGAGTTTCAACAATGGGAAGAACTGTACAACATTTCCAAAAGGATTTTACCAAACCCCTGCCAAGGTTCACATGCATGTAGTTAGAAAACACAAAGAAAATGTAACAAACATAGAGGGTGGGTTTTATTTAGTACTACAACCATTGTACCTTTGTTTGGGAAATCCTGGATGAGATGGATAACACACATAAGCAAAATAATCCAAGTCCACGCGTATACATGACATCCCTAAAATTGTAAAATTACTAAGTACAGGATTTTTTTTCTATGTTTCAGTTCATTCATCATTTTTATATTAACCAAGTTATTAGTTCGTTATATAATGTTTTATACAAATTAGAATATGCTGTTGTAAAGTGTTTGCTATTAACTATACCTAGATATTAATTTTGTCACAAAATGAGTCAAATCACTAAAAAATGTCATTTGATACGACTCGGTTTATGAACCAATTCATACTTAGTATAGGCAGTAGCGGACCCATAATTTTTTTTAATGGGGTCCATTTTTTCGGTGTTCAAAAGTTTCATAACAAAACGTTCAAATTTTCGGGTCGGTCCTCGTTCGGGTCATGACGAGGTTTGAACTACATTTTAAAAAAATCAGGAAAAAAAACTATACAAGGATTGAACCCATGACCTCTTGTTGGTAAAAAAAAAGGGTTTACCACTATACTAACTTTCCTTTTCTTTCCATGGTGCCCACTAAATTGTATTTATGCGGTACTTATAAAATTTAATATACCAGATCTACTAAATTTTTTAAATACATTACTGCATTCCAGCAAAGTGTATTTAGAAACAGGTTACCAAAAACTGCAAGTAACCCCATGTAAAAGAATGGACCTAGACGGGTCAGTACTTCTACGATGATGAACGGCCACACCTCGTCTTCTCCACTTCATCCTAGACCTGTAAACAAGAAGAGAGAAACATGGGCAATGTAGAGACGACCGATAGAGGAAGAATCCCCTATTTCCAGCTACAAAAGTGTGTTGCCCTATATCTCATGCCCTAATAAGGAGGTGGAGACATCCTTATATAGGAGATATGGGAAAACCCTAACCTCAATGGGCCATGCCCAGTTAGGGGTTGTCTCTACGAGCCTACAGCCTGGTGTAGCATAAACTACAACGCGCTGGGCTTCGCGGGTTAGTACACAATAATAATATATAATTACTATAAAAGTGATAAATAGCAAGAAAGTCCGACCGCTCGGGTCGGGTCCAGTACCATACCTCGTCATGTCCCCCAGTCTAGTGTTGCTCTCGCGTGTAAGTGTGGGAGGAGCACTTAGACTTATTAGGAGCTCGGGAGTGAAGATCACTAATTTTAGGCTTACATGCCGTCCGAGTGCGAGAAAGTTGTTGGCCACGTTTGTTGTGGTTGTCGTTAGCTGTGAGTGGAGATAATGGAGCAGTGAATAGCACACGATCGTGGAAACTGGTTGGACAAACCTGGTGCAAGCTGATTGATTGCAGGCGGTTGCCATTTGTACTGGCGCATTGCCATGAGCTTGTCAAGGTTGCGCGTATGCGGTTAGGTCCTGTGCATGAGCCTCGGAACAGGCTAAGTTTTGGTAGTTAAGTACCTCGCCTTTGGATGATTTTTTCAGGTGTGGCCCTGCTTTAGCGGTGCGCCCATAGTCACGGGGGCCATTGCAAAATATTCACCCTTTGATGTGACTTTTGTCGGTTAGCTTATGGTACGCTAACGGCGTTCAACCCATTGAAAGAGTCAATTTTGATATGACGACGATCCCTACCATGCGTCCGTGTCACCGGGATCCCCGTTGTCGTAATGTACAGCCATTGGTGGTCATAGACGCATACGCAGATGTTATGCCACCTTATGTGAAACCGCTGATGGTATGTACGCAGATGTTATGCCACCTTATGTGAAACCGCTGATGGTATGTGAAACCGCTAAAGTATGTTAGTAGCTTTGAACTTGATAGGTACTAAAAAGAAATCGACAAGTAAACATGGAGTATATACGGACCATTATATAGAGATATATGTATATAGTCAAGTGAACCAAGGGTATGCAATGAGATGCGAAGCGCGAATGAACAAATGAAGGTGCACTGCGCCGCTAAATAAACAATAAAAGAGAATTGTACCTCGATTTGCGTTCCTAAATATGTAGCTCAACATAATGAACTCCAGCTTAGGTATATCCTTACCAAAGTATAGCTTTGTGAAGGCGTAAACGGTGACAAGGACCAACCTACAAGTAAGAATATTTGTCAAGAAGTTGTCCAACCTATATCGCGTTGTTGGAGAAGGGTTTTCAGGTGTGTAAATCGAATGCTCGAACCAAGGCCTTTGGTCTTGGTGACTACGTTCTGTAGTGCTTGTAGTGTTACACTGCCCCCTTCCCTTGTTTCAATGTTGCTAGATAATGTTAGCAGGGGCGTCATGTGCTCGATGTGTCATGTTGGAGACGGTGAGAACATTATCAGGAAGACTGTCTAGCTTGGGGGTGTCAATTCCTACCGATGTGCCTCTCGGTTTTACTAAGTGCCAGCTTTCAAAACTTAGTTGTGGTTGGGGCATGAGTGGTTAGCACGCCCTGCTAGTCTCACAGTCTATTGCTGCTTAAATAAACATTAGTAGCATTGAAATAACAAAGTAGAAAATTGCATTATTTGTATGTATACATAAGGTTTGCCAAAACACGTCCTACTTAGACAAGGACTATTTTATGTACAAGTCGAAATGATCGAGCTTGGTTGTTTTTTAACATATCTTGCCCACGGCGGTATTATACTGCGACGATAATATTTATGTAGTTTTGATCATTTTGAAGAAAATGATTTACGTATGCTCTTTTTAGTGGCATAGATGGTCTATGCCACCAAATTTCTAGTACCGACTTTATGGATGTAAAGGATCTCATGTTAGTTGAAATGCATGCCCATGATGTGGAAGATGATGTGGATGCTGGGGCGGCACGACACCCCAAGTCCTGGTTAAATGAATATATGCTATGTTTAAAAGTAGTGCAACAACGGTTGTACGATCTCGTTCCATGAGGCATCAGCAAATGTAAAATGTGGTGTAATATAGATTGGAAAACCTTGGACCATTATAAGTGACCTAGTTGAATTAAAAGCTCTAGTAACACCAATTAAAGTGATACGCCGGTGTATGTGCGACATACACAGGTGGATGAGTGGCGACGTAGGCGCTAAAGCGGTGGTGTGGCTAAATGCGCCACAACCCCATTTATAATAACAGGCAAGAAGGTTGGACGGTATATCTTTATGTATGACAACTGAGAATTTCCATCGGGTACCTCGTATTCTGTTGTGTAGTAAGATAAGTTTATAAGCGTGACTAAGGGTGTGACTTAGGACGGTGCTCACAGGAGATGGCGCGAGCAAGGAAAGTATCCGCCGGAGACAGTAGGAGAGAATGAAAAAATCCGTCGGAGTGGCGGGTAAAAGGAAAGCTTCCGCCAGAGGCGTGGGTGGACAAAGATGTCCGTTGGAAATGTTCCGTGGTGAATAAAAGCTTCCGCCGGTGGCGGTGAGTTGAATAAAATCTTCCGCCGATAGTGGCAGGTAGAAAAAAAGCTCCCGCCGATAGTGGCGGGTTGGGACGACCTCGTAGCCCAATCGGTAAGGCGTCTAAGAGTGTGCTGATTAAACAACGAATCTCGCTTGAGAGTGCCATATAGTAAGGCGTATCGAGTTTCCACTAATGCTTGAGAGGAGATTATCAGGCCAAAAAATGGCAAAAGAAGTGCGCGCCAGGAATGGTGCGGCAAAGAAAGTTGGCGTAATCATGAAAATTGTCCGCTGCTGATTGTGGTGGCGTGGATAAAAGATTCCGCCTGAGTTTGGCACGTTGAAGAAAATCTTCTGCTGGAGGTGGCGCGACCAGGAAAGTTGTCCGCCAGGGTAGCGTGACGAATAAAGTTGTCCGCCAGAGGTGGCGTGACGAATAAAGTTGTCCGCCAGAGGTGGCGCGACGAATAAAGGTGTCCGCCGACATGGAATGCGTTAGACACCACATAAGAGGACATAGTCCTCTTAAAGTTTACGCATATTTGTTATATTAAAAAACATGGCACACTTTCTTCTTAGTACCGATATTTATAAAATATTGCGTATGTATTTAAAAACGACAAGGCCAAAGTAGGTTGTACCGCGCCCCATTTTTTCTACAACACTTGGTTAAAAAGAAGCTTCGTAGGTTTCACCATAAAGGAAAAATAGGTTGTACCATGGGAAAAAATGTGTTGTGCCTGTGCCTTGCTATATATGCATTCATAACTACACTTAAAAATGTTTAGATATGAAGTAGAGTATTAAGAGGATGCTATTACTCCTCGGATTAAAACCTGGTCAAAACAGGAATACACAATGGGCACGCGAAAGAGAAGTGGCGCAAAGTCAAGTTGCGTGAGGCCCGGTGGTACCTTGCCCATGCCTGGTTGTTACTGTGACATCTGTGTATTTTAATCTTTGTACTGTTCCAAACAAATTTTTATTTAATAAAATATGGTGTTTAAATTTCAATATTTGTTTAATTATTTGTGACATTAGTACGTTTTCAATCATTGTTCAATTCTGAACTCTCAAACATGTTCTGGAAGTGAAAACATAAATCGTTACGTAAACATAATCAGTTTAACGCGACGTACACTGCGGAACTGTGACATAAGTCAAACATACCCTAAATACCCTTTACATAACTTAGAAATAAGTTTCGAAGGATTCGGTATGGCAAAAACATGTTTATTCGAACTTTAGAACTATTTACGACAAAAACTGCTAAACGAACGTGGGTGACCGCCCGGATAATATTTAAACCCCAAAAATATTCTGTTATGATTAAAATTTTAATTTTAATCAGGTCCGTGTTGAAAAATAAATTAAAACGCTTAAAAACGTTATTTTTAAAAGTTTAAGCGCGTACCGCGTGTTACTACGTAGCACAGTGCTTCTACAGCAAAACGTAGACAACGCAGCCAATCTCGGCAACTGAAATTTATTTCAGTATTATTTTGGTGAGTTTATTTTTTTTAGAATAATAAAAATAATTTAGAACGCCATGAACCGGGATTTAAACGCTAGATAAAATACCCGGTACCCAGTTAAATACATGTTTTTATCTAATTTACCAATCAAAATTACAATTAACCCCCCCCCCCCCCCATCATTTATGGTCACAAGGACCCTCCTCTTGCCACTTCTTTCTTTCAATTTTCCACTTGTTGGCTTTATGACACAAAATCCTTCATAAATCTTCCATATCTCTAACATATCTTCCATATCCTTATTTATATCTTTATATAATCTTTCCAAGATCACAAATCTTCACTCAATCTCTTCCTCTCTCTCCTCCCAAAACCGTAACCCCCCTTCTCACCTCCATCTTCAAATCTTCAACCTTGTTCTTCATAATCAAGCTCCATTCCAAGCTAATTTCAAGTTGGTGTGAAGATCCAAAGGAGTTTCCAAGGTGTTTTCAAGTGATTTCAAGCTCCATATCATCAAAATCTCATCAACAACTTACTTGAATCTTGAAGGTATAAAGTTTATGTTTAAATCATACTCTTGATTCTTGGTTGTTCTTGATAATTTGAAGTTTCTCTTGAATCTTGGAATTTTTCACAAACTTGAAATCTAAAAAGAAATGGGTCTTGATACAAAATAAAAATGGTGATATATATATGTGTGTGTATGTGTGTGTGTCTGTGTGTGTGTGGGGGGGGGGATTTGAGTTTGAAATTTTGATAAATACTTGTTTAGGATGTTTGTTTGCATGTAACACCTCGAAAATTCACGTCCTATAATGTATTGACACGTGTCATAAGCTTGAACATGTGAAAGAATACTCTAGAGGGACTAAAGTTGACAAACAGGGAAAGTATATGAATATAAGGGTTCAAAATGTCAACAATGGATAAATATACTTCACAATAACCCTACAAAATGTTTATACCTTCAAACGAATAAATCATGGATCATACGAAGCTAAATATGAAAGAAAGTGAGAGATTTCAAACTACAGGGGTTAAATGTGTCAACATGTTTAAAGTATACCTCTGAGTGACCTTTTAGCAAACCCGAAGCTTTGTAACGGTAAATTATGCTCACTAGAATGTGTGATAAAAATTTCATAAAGTTTCGTTATCGTATGAGAAAGTTATGATCAAATTCGTATACGAGGGGTTAAAGCGTCAACGTTGAAATTTATGACTTTTCGGGTAACCATAAAGTTAACCAAGGACTCAACAAAGTTTGGTTATGTCTTAAGGCCCTTAAAAGTCAAGTTAGAGGGCTTAAAGTGCAAGAAATCATGTTAAAATCAAGTGTGGAAGGACCAGGGACCAAAATGGCAATTATTGAAAGATGTTTTCAGGTCAGCCGGGGCTAGGCGGCCCGCGTAAGACTCCTTAAGAGTCTACGCGGCCCGCGTGAGCATGCCAGATGCAGAAACTCGGACAGGTTGTCTGTTCAGCCATATAAACGACATATATGGCCTTTAAACACTTCCAAGAGCTGCCTAAACTAATCCTTAGGCCTTAGGGACACTTGTTAATCATCAGGGATCATGTATAGCATGATTTGTCATGATCTTAAGCAATCAAGAACACTATATAAAGCCCCAATGTTTGCAAACTTTGATCACTCTTTCCCAACTCCTCTTTTGATCATCTCTGGAGCTCAAGAGCCTTCTCTAAGCCTCTCTGGTCGTGCATTAGACCTTAGTAAGTACCCTTAACCTTCCTTAATTGAGTTTTGCTTAGTTAATTAGCTTAAAGTCAAACCGTTGTAATTAAGGTTTGACTTATCGATTAATCACTAATGGTTCAATGATTAGTCGAATTGAAGGTAGTTATAAGTTGGTAATTATGTGGGCAATAAACCCTTAAAAGGGCACCCTCTGATTCCCACTCTAACTAGATCAAATGTCGGGTCAAAGTTGTTTAGAAAAAGTCAACAGAATGCTAATCTTTGAATCAACGCATAATTAACAATGTAGAAGGCGTGTAACCTATTTTATCATTCATATAACTTGATAATAAGTATAAAAACTGGTCTAAGCTTGTTTGATCCGACAATTTTCTGTTTAGACCCGGTTCGGAACCGAAAGTCGCAAAACTTTGACTTTTGCTTTGACTTCAGTTCTGACCCGAATTAGATAGGTTTAGAAATGCCTTAGAGATTCCTTAGGACCAGGTTACATGTTGGTATAACCTTCTGTGCTTGGTTCGTTGTTTGCCCCATTCGTTTACACATTTCCGTTAATTGCCTAATGTTGACCAATATGCCCTTTTGACCATAAAACGAGAATTTTGGATATGTGAAAGGACAATAATCTTTATTACTGATTTATAAACATGTCCCTAAAAATTTCACATCAGTTGGAGGTCTAGATTAGGAGTTATGCTCATTAGCGTAATTATAACGCCTTTTAGTAATTAAGCGGCGCAATTAGCATAAAGCCTATCTAAACCCAATTTTTGACACCAAACCTTTTACCCACTGATGTAATATAATATTTTGAGATTTTTAAAGAATTTTAATTCTTTTTAACCTGCTCATAACCTAAGGTTACGACCTTGATTCGGTAAATACCGATTATACCCTTTTTGTTCATAAAATGAGTTTTACACAATATTTTGACACCAATCCAAATGCTACTGATTTTATATAATAAATGAAGTATTTTGAACTTGATAACCTGATCAAAAAACTCAGATTTCCTGTATAACCCGGAAATCGCTTAAAATGGCTTTTTACGCGTATTAAACACCTAGTATGGGTTTTAAAACCATTTTGGCATATAAGACTTATCACCAACTGATATAGCCTATTAAATTAAGTTGTTTTACTGATTATTTCAGACCCAAGGCTCGGAATTAAAATTTATCTCTTTTATAATCTTTTAAATGACCAAAATACCCCTACGGGGCTCATTTTGAGATTAAACTCGTTTTGGGCATAATGGAAGGTATACTACTGATATCACAACATGTTTAACGCATATTAACTTAGGAAACCTGTATAGGAACCATATGGTTACCCGTTACGCCTCTTGCGCGTTCGGTTCGGTTTATGTAACTAGTTTGCATAAATTAGCCGAAACGGGTCAAACCTTATCATTTTTATCTCAAAATCCAGAAGGTGTTTAGTTTACCCATAATTATACAAGTCTCCAAACTTTTCGGGTCTAAATCACATTCTATTCCGGTCTTCTCTTAATCATGTGTTTTGAACCGTAAACCTTTCCTTAAAACTAACCGGACTAAGTTACGACTTAAATAAGACCCGTTAGGATTCTAATAGGTTAATAAAACCTTCGTTCCAGATTGAGAGCCCCAGTAGAAGTACTTGTGCTTGCTGATTAGAATATACGGCTAAGTATAAATTGCAATTGCTAGCTCAGGTAAATACTTTTAACTTATTTTCCCTATACGGGCTTGGGATACGGTATTATAATAATACCGCTTGGTCAGGTATTGAATGTTTAGTCGTATTATGATTAAATTATTGAGATAACCCATTTTAATCTGTATTGTTTGAAATAAAAGCCTTTAGGGGTTAATGACCATGTCCCGGATATCCTTGACATCATTGTATTATAAAATGGCCACGTCTTATGCACGGGGTGTAGGCATACACCTGACAGTGCATAAGGGAAACGGTATCTCACTCTCATATGGGCCTATACTTGTGGCGTGTCTGTTAATCTTGACTCGGTTTCTACATCGGGCCCTGAACGTACAACGAACATGTAAATCTGTATACAAGATTACTTTTATATAATTGTCCCAAGTTATAAAAGATATTTTTGTGCCTGGTGCATCTAAATCAATTTTCTTAAACTCTTTTTAAAATGAGTCAGTTAATTGTATTTACCAGTGTAAACTGACGTATTTTCTAAAAAGGTTAAGTGACAGGTACTGAACGTAATTGGCTGGAAGCTCAGGGCGTTAATAAGGAATCTTGCAAGTTCTAGGCGTCTAAAGTCTGTTGAACAGTTTTTCCTTTTATTTGATCCGCCTGTGGATCCTTTTGTTGGGCCGGTTTCGACACCGTATGTTAGGATCTGAGGATCTATTGATTATGCTTGTTTGTGAGATTTGAACAAATCAAATAGATATGCGCAGTTTTAAGTGTAGCGGAAATGAATAACAAACTTTGTAAACACAATCTAAGGAAAATATAGTTTGATAAACAATTGCTTTTTCATAGAGTCGAAAGATTACATTAAAAGCAAAAGATTACAATGCAAGCTTACAGACTAAACTCCCCCTTAGCCTGATACTCCAGAGTTGGTTGCACAAGATGAAAGGATTGAATTGAGGAGAAGAACTCACTCAAAACGATCAAATATAACAGTACAGAGTACTGTCATATTTATAGGCAAACCAAACCACTGATGTACCTCAGCTGACGTCACCATGATAGTGTCATCTAACAGCCTAACAACCTATAAACATTGGTCTATACAAAACTACTGATGTCTAACAACTGATTGATAATAACATACAAAACAAGTCTAACACTGTTCACGTTCCACTGTTGTAGCCTAAGCACTGATTGTTTGAACATCAGTGCTTTCTTCAAAAGGTGATCAGTCTTTGAATGAGCAGTGCTTGGGTCTTCAGCAGTAGATAGAGCTCAGTGTTTGCCTTTTAGCAGTCTTTAGCTGTTTCATCAGTGTTTGGTTCATCAGTTGTTCTTCTGAGCAGTACTTAGAGTGTATCAGCAGATAGGTAACCACTGTCAAGGGGAGAGCTTAGTGTAAACGTCTGCTTATTGTGAATCCACTGTTGTGAACCGGTTTTGGCTTTCATTATTTGTTCCTCTGGTAGGGTTCAATCCCAACAATCTCCCCCTAGAACAGATAATGCCAAAACCCTTCATTATTTTGGATTTTTATTCTTCATCAGAAGTTCCTTTGCTTTTCTTTTAAATTCTTCCTCAAACTCTTTGGAACTTGAATCAGCCTCATCCCTACACAGTGAAAGCTCAAGGAGATCTTGTAGATCTTCAACACTCAGGCCTAGTGCTTGATTCCTTGATATATGCCTCACTTCTCCATTGATTCTGATCAGAGTCAATACGTGGGTCTTTTGATCAGAGAGCCACTTTAGTATTTTTAAACCAAATGGGTTTCTTGGGAGAGGTTTATTGTCTGATGAACTTAAAGTGTTTGGCCTAGAGAAGAAGTGTAGAGCAGTATCATGAGCTTCAGACATTCGTGTGAATGCTTTTTCAATAATCTCATTAGCTGCAGCTATGTCTGCTTCAACTTCTTTGTCAATCAGCTCACTGTTTGTGACATCTGCTGATGATTTTTGGCTTACTACTTTGACCCTTTTGGCAAGGTCTTGTAGTTTTGCTAATCTTTCTTTATCTGAAGCTATTTTCTTGATAGCTTCTTCAATCTGATCAGCTTCTTTATCCTTTTCTTCTCCAGCAGACAACATATCCTTCCTTTCTTTTCTCAATTTTGTGACAAAGGCTTCTGCTGTGCTGATTTGTGTTTCAAAGGTCTTGACTTGCTCCTGTAGCTTTCTGTAGTCAGACTTTTTAGGAATGTCAGAGGCTTTCATCCTCTGTTTCTCAAGCCTTTCATAAGCTTCATCAGTTTGCTGCTTTGACCATTTTGCTATGGCATCTGCAGTATCCACCTTTCCATCCACCAACTCCTGCTTCTTTCTTTTATGCTCGGAAATGAGATCAGCTATGAATTTCTTGTATTTGTTCCAATTTGGAGCCGTCTTTTTCTTTCGTGGATCAAGTTTAATCTTTTCAATTCTGTTAGCCTCATGCTTTAGTGCAACTATTGGCCAGTCTTTGAATTCTGTTTCTTCAGCAGGATAGAACTTTTCTTTCATTATGTATGCAAGGTATTCTTTTCTCAATTCATTTCGTTGATCTGCTTCAGGGGATAGGCTTGACATTTCGTTGTTAAGATCTCTTGCATATTCTTCTATTTGTTTGACTTTGTTGAGCAGGAATTCTCTTCTTTCCAAAATAGCTTCATCATCTTGATCCTTGCATTCAACTTTGGCTCTTATCCTTGCGTGTCTTGCTTTTATTTCGAGATATTCATCCATGTTTTCTGGGATTATGAAACCTATGAGAGAAGGAAATTTCCTTTTTGAAGAATCATCTTCAGTGTAAAATTGTTTCATCTCATTTTTCACAGCTTCTAATTCCAATGGATGTTTAGCAGCAACAGGATCATACTTTTCATCAGTAGCCTGTGTTGTTTCTCTTTTTCTTTTGTGCGGATTAGGAGGTTGTGGTGTAAGAATGATGAGATCAGTGGTGGATGTTTGACTAACAGTGGTTGAAACAACTGGTGTTTCAACCGCTGTTGTCATTACAACTGCTGATATGTCAGCAGATGTCTTCTGCTTTTGAGCAGGGGATGGAAGAGGTGAGGTAGTTTTTGATGGTGATAATGGTGGTGGTGAATCATCAGATATGAAAACCCTTCTCCTTTTTAATGTAGGAGAGGCTGATGATGTTTTGGGTGGATCAGTGGTTTGAGATTGAATAGCAGTGGTTTGTGATTGACTGACAGTGGTTGAAACAACTGGTGTTTCAATCACTGTTGTCATTACAGCAGATGTTGTAACATCTGTTGTCTTCTGCTTTATGGCAGGAGTCAGTGGTGGTGATATGATTGTAGATGATGATGGTGGTGGAACAGTGGTTGTGATGGTGTGTGATAGAGTGGTGTGTGTTGAAGGTGTGTGTGTTGATGAAATGGCAGCTATTTGGCTACTGACAGCAGTTTTTGTAACTACTGATGTATCAGCTGTTTGAATGGAAGTTTTGGGTTTTGTGGTTTGAGGTGGTTTAGATGACTGTTTTTCTCCTTCTGGTTCAATATACAGCCCATCTTCTATTCCTTTCTTTCTCAACTTGATTTTCTTCCCCTTTTTGGCATTATCTGCAAGAGGTTTATCCATGAAGAGGATTGTAGAAGGAACTTTTCCACCATGAGCAGTCTTTTGTATGTTGGCCTTTATAGCCTTGATATCTGCTTGGGTATCCTTGAACCTTGATTCCACCATGTTTGACAGCATTTGTACATGAATAGCATGCTTTTAATCAGCCATATGTTGCTGTTTTTCAAGCATGGGTTTAAATATATTCCAAAGCTCATTTTCAGCAAATGCATGTTGTGCAGGTGCTTGAGCAGGAACAGCAGTGGCTTGTGCTTTTTGAGCTTTTAAAATCTCTTGCACCATATCTTTAATTTCAGCAACTGAGTCTTCAAGTTTTTCAACCCTGTTCGTCAATTCCTGATATTTTAAATCATCACCCAAATTAATGGGATCATCTGATTTCCCTCCTGAAGAGGTTATTCCAATGTGTGACTTAGGAACAGTGTTCCAGAAATCATCCATTGATGCCCCTTGTTCTTGGTACTGGGGACTTCTTTCTTCAGCACTTGATAATCCTTTGATGTTACTAGTGGTCAAAATAGGCTCACTAGTGGTTATCGATGGTGCTATAGAAGAAATTGCCTTCAAGGGAGTCTTACTTATGAAACAACTGTCCAACTGAAGATCTGTTGATCCATCAGTTGTAGTTGCTGCTCCACTTGAACTACTGACAAGAGTTACTTGTAACTCCTGTAGTGTAACCTCCTCAACTGTTGCTGGGATAGCAGAGGTATAAGCATCAGACCCAGTCACTTGTGGGGGTATACTCTCAGTGATAGGTGATAGAGAGGAACTGGTTTGTGTTTGTGCAATATCAACCGCATGCAACAAGGGTATTATTGATTGTGGTAGTATGATTGGTGAGGGTATGGGAGTTGAAAGAAACATGTCCTTGGGATCAGGACTGTGGAAGATAGAGCCAAGTGGATCCAGAGCTTCATAATTTGGTGTCCCTGTGATTACAACCTGATCCTTTTGTAAGGATGCAGGAGGAGTTTTAGGCATAGGTTGAGATCTTTCTTCCAACTGCTGTGAGGAAGTAGCAGCAGTGGTTTGTGGTGACTTTTGTGTTGTCACAGGCAGTTGCTCTGGAATCTCATCTTCCAGAGTTGCCTTTTTCTTGGGTTTAGTAGGCTTTTTAGAAGATTTTCTTTTGGTCTTTTTGGTGATGTCAGGTGTGGGTTTCAAAGCAGTGGTTGTGTTGCTCTGATCACCTGGAGCAGTGGGCTCAGCAGAAGTTGCCTGAGGATCAGTGGCAGTTTCTAAAGTCTGCTCAGGCACCTTTGCTTTTAATTTTATTGGTGCCATCATTCTTGAAAATGTTTCAATTGTTAAACCTTTTATTTGAAAATGGACACCTTGTTTGGGCAAATTTTCATCCTCTTTTTCAAATTTTTGTTTAAAGTAATAGCTCAGAAATCTTGGAAAAAGAAGAAATGATTTGCTGTCAACATTCTTTACCATGTCATTGAAGATCTCCTGGGAGTAGTTGTAATCTTTATTGTTTAAAATAGCATAGCCCAGGCATTGAATCTTCAATGGTATTTCGTTAAACGCTGTTGTTTTATTTGAAACACAACTTAAAAGTGTGTGGAATAAAAATCTGGGTGCAGATGGAAAATAACCTTTTTGTAAGGTATCTACCTTTGATTGTTCTGCATATCCCCTTTTCATGAAATCAGTTTTCATCACGGCTTTATCAAAAGATATTTTACCGTTCTGGTCATTCAGTTTGAAGACCTCTGAGATTGATTTTGGGGTTATTTGAAACGCTTTACCCTGTATCGAGGAGTTGATGGCAATGACTTTGTCGCCTTGTTTTTCAAGCGTCGCCTTCTTCCAGAACTCTCTCTGGGTTTGCAAGTAAATGGGAGCATCTGCTGTCAACAAAGTTTTGTACTTTGATGCAGATAGTGTATCAATGATGGAGTCGAAGGTGTGGTTATCGGTAGGTTTTGTGAGGAGACCCACGTAGTTATGAGGTGATTTGTATGGGATTTCAATGGTTTCTTCAGTAGTTTGAGCGACCTCTTTTGAAGATGATGGTGATTTTGGTTTAGATTTTGATTTTGATTTTGACTTCGTCATTTTGATGAAGAAGAATCGGAGAGTGTTTTGGGAAGAAAGGTTGGAAACTGCTTTGAGAAGAGAACTTTTGGAATTCAATTCGACAGTGTAAAACCCTGTTTGGGGGTTTTGATCAGGGTTTTATTTAGGGAAAAAGTGATCGCTGATGTGGCAGCGGTTATTATGATCTGAAGGCTAAAAACTGACCACGTGTCAAACACTGATGAAATGGATGAAGAGTGGAGAACAGTTGTTTTAAGAGCCACTGATGAATTAAGCATCAGTAGTTACAACGGTAATAATGAGTGGATAACACACTGATTTTGAGCATCAGTGCTTGTCTAGCAAAATGAAAAACCAGTGGTTGACTTTCAGCAGTGGATAGTAATTAGAAAACAGATGTTTGAACAAAGCAATGATTAGGGTAAATGATACAGATTTGAAGGACAAGCATTTTAGCAACTGTTTTGAGAATTTTCATTCAAGGTTTTGCCACATGTCAATTTCCCATTTTGAAGCTCGTTCAAATTTCTGACAGTGAATTAGTACCCCAGATGATAAGAACTTTTTGTTAAGGCAACTCATTTTCATTTAATATTCAAATTAAAACATGAGTACCTCAGTAGTTTAAAGAACAGTTTAACAATCAACCCTTGATTAATGTTTAAAAACAAACCTGAGTATGACATAATTTTGAAGTATGTACCATTTCCTTTTGACCCATTCATGAGGACAATAATACCAACAAAAATAAGGTACTATGTCCTGACAGGTAATTGAAACTAATGCCAACAAAAACAAGCAAAAGTTCAAAATATATTACTAAAAAAAATAAAATGAATAATATATCCTGATTATTCGAGAGAATCCTTTATATAAAAAAAATTTTAAAGGATTTTCTGAGAACAGCGTCAGAAAGGATCTGGTATATTTAAAAAAACGTAATCATATCATTCTCAAGTTTATGAAAATGGTCAGTGGTTTGACCGCAGTGGTAGAATATTTTGAATACATTTTGACCACTGTTTGGTACCATTTTCTTTGTCAGTTGATTGCAAACATGAGGACACATGAACTAGTCCATTTATAAGCTTAATCACTGAGAATACTACTGTCACCTGAATTTTTCTGAGTCAAGGAGTACAAACAGTTGCTTAATGACCATTTTTACCCCAAGCTTTGTCTCTTAAGTGTTTTACGTTTATACTCTTTTCTTTTGACTTCAAGAGTTTTGAGATAAACACACTTTCGAGTTTTTGTGAATTTTAGTCCAAAAATCATTTTGTAGTAATGTTTTGAGAGACATGGTCATGTTTGCATAAATTTTTCAACCAATCTCACACTACTCATGATACGGACTATGTTGACCCCTGATTTTCTCAATGTATTTTAACATAGTTGATTTTGTCCTTTTGAGGAACTCAACCTGTTATCAACACATAAGATCTGAATGACTAAAGTTTTAATTTCCCTCTTTTTATGTTATCAAGAACACTAATGTTTTATGAACATAGGTTTGTGTTAATCCGAGGTTCATACTTTAGCATTTTAATAAGGTGACATCACAATTTTCATAACAGCAATTGAAATCAATTTTGAAAATATGAAATAATCCCACAGTTTAACAGATATGTTTTCAGATCTGAAAACTATGAGTGACTTATGCATGATATCACTTGTTGCGTGAGATTTGTGTGTCATATGACATCTTGGTTGATTTACAGAGTTTTTGATTAACCACTTTGAACATGATTTACTCGATACTCTGTTTTTCAACTAAATACAACCAACCTTAGTATCAATGAATTTTGAGCCGAACTGTTATGTCAAATTGATTGTTAGATCGAATTTGACTGTCCAGGCTTTGATACCAATTGTTAGGATCTGAGGATCTATTGATTGTGCTTGTTTGTGAGATTTGAACAAATCAAATAGATATGCGCAGTATTAAGTGCAGCGGAAATGAATAACAAACTTTGTAAACACAATCTAAGGAGAATATAGTTTGATAAACAATTGCTTTTTCATAGAGTCGAAAGATTACATTAAAAGCAAAAGATTACAATGCAAGCTTACAGACTAAACTCCCCCTCAGCCTGATACTCCAGAGTTGGTTGCACAAGATGAAAGGATTGAATTGAGGAGAAGAACTCACTCAAAACGATCAAATATAACAGTACAGAGTACTGTCATATTTATAGGCAAACCAAACCACTGATGTACCTCAGCTGACGTCGCCATGATAGTGACATCTAACAGCCTAACAACCTATAAACATTGGTCTATACAAAACTACTGATGTCTAACAACTGATTGATAATAACATACAAAACAAGTCTAACACTGTTCACGTTCCACTGTTGTAGCCTAAGCACTGATTGTTTGAACATCAGTGCTTTCTTCAAAAGGTGATCAGTCTTTGAATGAGCAGTGCTTGGGTCTTCAGCTGTACTTAAGAGACAGCAGTAGATAGAGCTCAGTGTTTGCCTTTTAGCAGTCTTTAGCTGTTTCATCAGTGTTTGGTTCATCAGTTGTTCTTCTGAGCAGTACTTAGAGTGTATCAGCAGATAGGTAACCACTGTCAAAGGGAGAGCTTAGTGTAAACGTCTGCTTATTGTGAACCCACTGTTGTGAACCGGTTTTGGCTTTCATTATCGGTTCCTCTGGTAGGGTTCAATCCCAACACCGTACGATTGCGTAACGAACGTTCAACGTGCGGAATCCGTGAACGTGCGTGACCGAACACACAAGAACGTACAAATAACGTGATTCTATTGATATGATGTCGTGTACAAAGCCGTGAATCACGTGGAGAGACTTTCTCTCTCTAGACTTTCTCTCTCTAGGATTAGATCTCTAAATTTCCAAATGAGCCAAAAGTCTTAAACCTAACACTATAATTCCCAATTTATAGGCACAAGGAATATAAGGATTTCTCCTTATTTACAAGTTTGCCACCTTGCCCTTTTACTAGATATTACAATAAAAACTTAGACTTCTTCGGTTTCTGCTACGTACTAGATTGACGAAGGCGATAGACACTTAATGCACTAACAGACTCCCCCTTGGATATTTCCGTAGTCAATCTTGTAGCATCTTGTCTTTCTCTATCTTGAACAGAATCCCCGTGGATCTGTCTTCGAGCTTTTGTTGCTCCCCTTCTCGGTAGACTCTTTCTTCAGGCTCCCCCTTTCGTCAAGCTTCCGTGCTTTTGGGATCGACACCTGGATTTCCGTATACAAGCTCCTCCAAAATATTTATCTGGTTTTTTTTAATCCACGCTTCCTCTTGCGTTGAGCTCGTCTTCAGACTCCCCCTTAGACTCAGCTGTCGGGATCGTAGTCTGGCTTTCATCGGTTCACAAGTTTAGGATCAATTCCTGGCTTTATTCTGCATCTGCTCAGGATTTGAAACCTGGTTAACCTGCACATCCTCTACCTCAACATAAGTTTCACAAATTTATAACAGTTAGATTTAAGAAACTTATTGGTAGAAATCATTAATTCAACAAACATACTAGTTACATCAAGTTCAAATGAATGACCTTGATTAACTAAACACACAATCTTTCAAAACATTTGTATATGACATTCAAAGTTTTCAACATATACTCCCAATCCAATGTAGTTCATCATATTTAGCACTCGAATTTTGAATATCAGCTCTTCAACATCATTTGTCGAAAATCTTTTTGAATATTCAAAAATTTATGCTAAAACACTCCGAAAATCTTTTTGGATTTTTGATTTTAAAGAAATGCAGTAAAGAAATATATACAGACAATATATGTAAAGTCAGTCAGCTCTGATACCACTTGTTGGACCGTGTTCTGACCCTGAAAAGTCAGTCAAGGACGTTCATCTTCACGTATAAAGGCGGAATCAATATATGCAAAGTAACACAGCTTTTCCTTTTCAATTCCTTCCTTTTTATTGCATTCTGATTACAAACTGACAGAGTTTCAGTACCAAATGCTCTCAACAGGTTCGCTCCAACATACATGCATAAATGATCAGGTTCGCTTATGAAGACTATATATAGGGTTGTGTGGTTCGCTTATACGGACTGCCAAATAAGCGAACCCACTACATTGACATATAAGCGGACCAAACCTGATGACTAATAAGCGAACCTATCAACATATGTTCACATAAGCGGACCTACAACATAAAACCTAATTTTGACATTCTAAACCCTATGTTGACCTATCTTGACCTAAGACGTAAAGCAGAACGTAGTCAACAGACATTCCATGCATCAACAGACTCCCCCTTGGATGTTGACGTAGTCTTCAGCTCCTGAGTCTTCAGTCTTGGTCTTTTCTCCAACTCTCTGTCTTCTCATCATAAGCACTCTATCTTCACAAGCTTCAGGATCATTACCTGACTCTAACTTTCATCTTCCCTTTGACTGTTGATCCAGACTCCCCCTTTCACAGACTCCCCCTCTCGATATGCTAGAATCTGAGGTATCTGCTTCAAGCTTTGACAAAATAGCTTTCGTTGGGAATAATAAAGTCCAAACCTGTTACTCAAACAATAACATTACAATTCTAACTTTTCAATAATAAATCACTAACACAATCAGCTTTAGAAATCCACTCAAGTATTCAGGTCCAAATTAATGACCCTGATCACTCAATTAATCTACCAAGTTCAATTTAATGACCTTGGTCGATCATTTGACGAACCAAACTAATTTAAAACAACAATTTCACAATTTCTGAAAATAACAAGTATCAAGTTAATGAACTTGTTTTTGACTTTCCAATAAAACAAACTTCATCAAGATAAGCTCTCCTCATTCTTTAGTCCAGAATCTCCTGCATCTGCTTCAAACATCTAAGAATCCAACAATCAACTCTCCACTTTGGTTTGTCGGAAAATAAAGCAGAAATAAAATCTTTTTGGATTTTATTAAAGTGTTCTATACTAAGAAATGAAATACAGAAAACTTAAATTGCAGAAAGTAAACAAAGTAAACTATTTACAAACAATATTTTTGGCTAGCGTGTCAGGGAATCATATCAGCTATCAGACAAATTACAAGTACCGTTAAGCTGTGAGTACATACTCAGAATTAAACAATTCACCTCGATTGTCGATATACTAATCCATCTAAAATTCTCACACAATTTTCAATCTACTCAGGATACGATTTAGATGTTTTATGAACTTAGCTCATTCATGTGTCCCACCTCTTGAATATACTCCTGTATCCAGAATCCCAAACTTCAGTCTTACAGGTGAGTATACTACAATGATATATGTACATAAATTAGGTATGCGAGGGCCGAGGGATCTCAGGTCGATACTTCCGTATACGCAGAGAGATATCAGCTTCGACTTTTTAGTATGTCCCCTTTAGAGGATCTTTTAGCTACAACAGCAGCGACTATCAATTTTATTGTTTCATCTGCATGCTGGGGGTTTAAGCTATGTTTCAAGCATTTGGAGAAAATATTATCCAAGGACTAGGTCAGAACTTCCGTTCAGCAGAAGTCCCGGAATAATACCCCAGACATCATTGAGTATAAAGACCTAGTATATCAGACTATGAGACCTTTCAAACGAGATTTCAGGGGTTACCTATATATCCAAGTACTGTTCCCCACGAATTTCACAAGTTTGAAATTTTAAGTTTATATCCCGAATAAATCTACTAAATGTGTGAAAACCTATCGACATGTCATCTGTGAGACCGTTTAACTCATTTAAACTTTACATATCTTTAGCATACTGTAATAGTCTAGCCGATGTACTATCATTTTCCCTATATACACAAGCTCTTTTTCAGATTTTATCATGTTTTTGTATTTTTGCAATTTTTAATGTTTTTGTATTTTCTGAAAATATATCTATATACAACTATCTACTCCCCCTAAATACCAAAACAAGTAAAAAATCGACAAACCATTGCAGATTGTTTCTCATCTTCATCTGCAAAATTACTCTCATCAATGCCAATAATGCCATCCGACACCGACAGAAGCTTCATACCGTTCAGTTTTAACAAATATTGAAACCGATTTTTATCAAAAGCTTTGGTATGTAAATCAGCTTTCTGTTCGTCAGTGTGGATTTTCTCAATTCGTATAAACTTTTTCTCAAAACAATCACGAATAAAGTGATGACGAATTTCGATGTGTTTAGTTTTAGCGTGATGTACCGGATTCTTTGTTATATTTATTGCGGCCTCATTATCAACAAAAAGAGGTGTGTTAAGAAACTGCAAACCGTAGTCGCGCATCTGTTGCTGTATCCACAAGATCTGAGAGCAGCAACTGCTAGCAGAAACGTTCTTTGCTTCACATGTAGATAGCGCCACAGACGTTTGTTTCTTACACTGCCAGGTAACCAATCTAGGACCAAAGAACTGGCAACCTGCAGTTGTTGATTTTGAATTGACTTTGCAGCATCCGAAATCCGAATCGGAATACCCTTCGAGCGTAAAGTCGCCTTTCCTAGGATACCACAACCCCAATGAAGGAGTTCCTTTCAGGTAGCACAATATCCTCTTCACAATGATCATATGCGATGCTCTCGGGTTAGATTGAAATCTTGCTGCGAGGCACGTTGGGTACATGATATCAGGACGTGACGCAGTTAGGTACATTAATGAACCTATCATGGATCGGTAAAACGTGTCATCAGCCCTGTCTCCGGTGAGATCTGGGTGAATCCCATGATTTGTTGCAAGTGGGGTAGCAGCTGGAGTAGAACTTGACATCCCAAATTTCTCTAGAATATCATGAACGTACTTCGTTTGATGAATGAAAATTCCCTCAGGAAGTTGTTCAACTTGTAATCACAGAAAGAATTTCATCTCCCCCATTGATGACATTTCGAACTTTTGCTTCATCACTGATTCAAAATCTTTGCATAGAGTTTCATTTGTCGACCCAAAGATTATATCGTCCACATAAATCTGAACTATCAGAAGATGACCGTCGACCTCTTTAGTGAAGAGAGTGGCATCCACTTTTCCACAAATGAACTTGTTGGCTACTAGGTGTTGAGACAAAGTCTCGTACCAAGCTCTCGGGGCCTGGTGTAAACCATACAACGCTTTGTCCAATAAGTAAACCTTGTTTTTGTGGATTGGATCGGTAAAGCCCGACGGCTGATCGACATAAACCTCCTCTTTGACCTTCCCAGAAAGAAACGCCGATTTTACATCTAACTGATATACTTTGAAGTTCTTCCAAGACGCAAATGCAAGAAAAATTCTGATTGCCTCTAGTCGTGCTACAGGAGCATAGACTTCTGTAAAATCAATTCCCTCCTGTTGACTAAAGCCCTGAACAACGAGTCGAGCTTTGTTCCTTACAACAACTCCTCTGTCGTCTCTCTTACACTTAAATACCCATTTCGTATTTATTTTCCTATAACCATCTGGCAAATCAACTAACTTCCACACTCCCAATTTCTCGAATTGACTAAGTTCCTCCTGCATTGCATTGACCCAAGAGTCTTCAGTAAGCGCCTCTTTGTAAGATCTTAGTTCAACCTGCTAAATAAAACAACTCAATGAGAATTCAGTTTGCAAAGGAGCAACTTTCGTATAAAAACATGTATGCCCTTTATCAATCTGATTTCGAGTGCGAACGCCTGTCTGCAATTCTCCTATGATCAACTCCTCTGGATGATATGAAAAAGTTCGCGGCATCACTTCGCTTGGAACATCTACATTTCCCTCCAGATTAGTAACATTCTGCTCTGCATCTTGTTCACCAACTTGGTTTGTTTGACTTGAAATCTGAATTTGCTCCCCCTCAGAATCTGAATCACCATGATCAAAGACTGGCATGTTTTCAGTTTCTAGATTATCATTCTGAACCGACTGATTATCCTGAACAACTTCATTCTGTTGGACATCATCATGTTCACCAGCATTACTCGGACCTGCTTCATCATCATTTGAAGTTTCCCGTGATCTTCTAGAATACTCAGCTGGGAACCTTAGCTGTGACTCATATTCACGTAAAATATCCAACTCATCAAAGAAATCTTCATCATCCTCTGATTCTTCTCTCATGTCAAACGAATCCCAAAGTTTGTCATAATAACGCCATGAATCTCCAGGATTCTTTGGCGGCATAGTATAACCTTGACATTCAACATTTACAGCTTCAATAATCCGCTTCTCACTTGGAACGAAGACACGTCGCATCGGATTTGCATAACCAACAAATATTCCCTCAATGCTCTTCGGACCAAACTTTCCATGAGGCTCTATAACAGTACAGGGTGACCTGAACGGTTCTAGATACTTCAAATTCGGTTTGCGGTTATTGATTAGCTCAAAACATGTTTTGTTAAACTTCTTGACAGTGAGAACCCTGTTGAGCGTATAGCATGAGGCGGAAACAGCTTCAGCCCAAAAATTTATCGGTAACTTTGAATCTGCGAGCATAGTTCTAGCCGTCTCGATTAGTATCCGGTTTTTGCGTTCTGCAACTCCATTCTGCTGCGGAGTGTACGGAGAACTAAACTCATGCAATATACCTTTTTCATCACAAAATTCTTCCATCTTACTGTTCATGAATTCAGTACCATTGTCACTACGAATTCTTTTGATACGCCTTTGGTACAGATTCTCAATTTTTCTGAACAACGCCATCAAACTGTCATACGTTTCATCTTTTGTCTTCAAGAAAGAAACCCACAAAAATCTGGAATAATCATCAGTAACTACAAGACAATAGAGATCCCCTGTAATACTTTTGACGTTTACTGGACCAAACAGATCCATATGTAGTCTCTCTAATGGTCTGGAAACTGAATTGACTTGCTTTGTAGGATGTGTCTTTTTCTTCTGCTTGCCTTTAACACAGCTAATGCACTCCCCTTCCAGATGAAAACTTTTGACATGAACTCCAAGAACCAAATCATTGTGCACCAAGTGATTCATCTTCCTTAGGTGAATATGCCCCATCTTGCGGTGCCACAATCTTGATTCTTTCTCAGTTGCTCTGGACACAAAACAATGTGCTTGACCAGTAGTTGTAGTTTCTACAGTCATGTCCAACACATATAAATCATTCACTCTAGGTGCCCGCATGATAATACATTCTTCAGGAACAACAAATCCTGGTTTCAAGATCAAACATTCTTTATCAGTGAAATGAGTAGTATACATATTGTCACAAATTTGCGAGATACTAAGCAGATTGTTCTCCAGCTCAGTGATGTAGTTAACTCTTTCAAACGTCACAATCCCGTTGGATAACGTTCCTTCACCAATAATTCTACCACCTTCATGACCAGCAAATCCCACATAACCACCATTGATATTTCTCACATCATATAGCAATGCAGTCTTCCCTGTCATATGTCGAGATGCTCCACTATCCATGATCCATCTGGATACAAGTTTTGGAAGATCCTGCACATAACAAACTTTGACTTAAACTTTAATAAGGATGCCGATTCATGCTTCGCGAACAAGGAAGCTCCGGCAATTCAAACTGTTTAGTCGAACATGGAGTCCACCCAGGCCTCATCAGCCTTAGGTATAACCTTGACTCTCGCAATTTGAATTTTGAAATTTTCAGCCTTCAAAGGTGGAAAATTCACATCATAATCAACCGAAATTGATTCTTCAGCCTTTTTCACTTCAGAATTTGAAATTTTCATCTCTGTTTTTGGTTTCCAAACTTGTTGAGATAGTGCAACTCGTTTATAAAACTTGTCGTTTTTAGTTACCATTTTCTTTACGGGTTCATTTTTCACTTTCATATTGTCATTTTTCACATTCTTTTTCTCAGCAACAATTTGTGCTTTACCCTTCACGTCAACTTTCTTCTGTTGAACCTTCACAGTTTCAGTCTTAGGCTTCACATTGGTACACTTTCGTGCAATGTGACCAACTTGATTACATCTGAAACATGTTCGAGTATCAACAACTCGACTTGTGCCTTCAGACTGATACTGTGAAGCTCTTTTCTCAAAGAACTCTTCATTTGATTTTGAAAAAATCTCATTTTCCTCATCAGAAAGTGAACTTGAACTGTTCACAAACACTTTCTTTTCAGCAAACCTTTTGTTTTGAAAGCTCTTTTTCTGATAACTCTTACCACCCCTATAACCACCCGACCAATTGTTTCGATTGTTATTATAAAAACGCGATGTCACAACAGGCTTTTTGTAGTAAGCTTTATCTTTCTCAAAATTCATTTGCCTTTTTGTTTGTTTCAAAATTTTCACATCTGACAACTCAACTTCAACCAATTTGAAAACATTTTTCAACTTTTTCACATTAACATTCTCAATGGGAAACTCAGAATCCGAATACAACTTATCAGATCCAGCCATCTTGTACATCACAAGACCCGATTCATCACTTAAGTTGTTTTTGGATTTTGGTTTCTGAATGTATTTGTCCAAGAAACACCCATCTTCCTCAGTAGTGTCACTATCCATTTTTAGCACCTTTTCAACAACACCTTTTACAATATCATTTTGGACACTATCGTCATTGGAAGATATGAACGTGACATCAATGTTCTCCGGAAGTTTAACTTCACTTTCTTCCTCAATTTCAACCAACCCAAATTGCTTTTTCGTGTAATTATCAAGAATAGGTGGTGGAACTTGATGAAAACCCACCCCAGTTCCATCAGAATACACATCTTCGCCCGCTTTGTCTTTCCCGATGGGTTTGGGAATAATGTGTTGCAACACAAAGCTTGCGGAGCTGTAACTGTTAAGCTTCAACTGGATTTGCTCGTTTTCAATTTCAGCCTCCTGAAATTTAAGTTTCAATTTAGCGATTTCATCCAGTTGTTGGTTGATTGATTCTTCTTTAACTCTTAGCACTGCTTTTAAATGCTCATTTTCTTTAAAAGTTTTACCATTTCGATCATCACTATCTTTTACTGTGCTCTTGAGTTTTTCAAACTTTTCAGAAATCTGACGGTTTTTAAGAATTAACTGTTCATATTCTTGTTTAACCTTTTCATGTTCAATTTTACCAGTTTCAATTTGAGCAGTTAATTCTCTTATCCGTTCTGTTGAAGCTTTAACTGTTTTGTCACGACCAAGAATCTGATTCTCGACGCTTCTGATCTTTGCTGTCAGATCTTTAATTTTCTCACCGTTGAGATACGTGACAGTATTACAAAATTTGCACTCTTTGTTGCAATTTTTGCAATCAGGATTTCCTTCGATCTTTTTACCTGACGCATTTGTTGACGAGTTTGGAGTGACCTGGCTTTTTGACTCAGACACGGAGTTAGAGTCTACCTCAAGTGCTTTAGCAGCCAGCACTTTGTCAGCCATTTTTCCCAGGTTCTCTGCATTCAACTCCTGCGTTGTATCGATAACTCCAGTATCAATCTTCTTTGATTTTTCGATCTCTTCTTTCTCTTTCTTCTCTTTTTCTTCTTTTTCTTTCTTCTCTTCCTCTTTCATTTTCTCGGTTGGAGTTCCCCACCATTTTTTCTGCCAATACTCATCCTCATCTTTCATCTCCTTGATTAAGGCTTCCAGATCAAGAGTTTTGTGATCGATCGCAATATTTCCATACTCATCAAGATAACACTCCCTGTCCGGATCCCATCTTTTCGCTCTCTTTGCTTCCAAATAGATACCAGAAAGTCTAATAATTTTGTTTTCCGAAATCATTTTTCTGTATTTATACTTCTGCTCTTCAGTTCGATTATCTTTCCACGGAATAGGTTTATTTTTCGCCATGAACGCGTAACCAACCGCATCTTCCTCCGGTAGCACTTCTTTGCTCCAATCATACCCCTCATCATCATAAATCACCGCAAGAGCTCTAGATTTCTCTCTATTGTCTTCAACCCGCTTCAGTCTAGGCGGCTCGGATTTATTCTGATGATATATTGCCTTCTTGTAATAATCATCTCTGAAAGGATTCTCTGACTCATCAGCATATGCGTTTCTGCATTCTCGTTTAAAGTGACCTTTCTGCTTACACTTGAAACACGTCACTTTGGACTTATCGAACCCCAGCTTGGTAGATGCACCACCAATTGTCTTCCTGCCGGTAATTTCCATGAAACGCTGTGCTCGACGAACAGCCCTGGCCATAGCCCAACGAATATCGATCAGCTCCATTTCCTCAGGATCAATCTGATCATAATCTTCTTTCGTCAGATTGGTGTTGCCTATCTTCCCAGCTACTAACCCTTCATACGATTCCAACACCGATGCTAGGAATATCATCTACTGTTTGGCTGACTCCTCGTCAAAATTCTGAGCATTCTTCAAATCTATTGCGATATTGCATTGAAAACGATTCTTTGCGTCAGAATGACTTGCAGATGATGAAGATCCACCGTGATAACTACTGTGACTTCCACTGTTTTGACTGCCTTGACTTTCTTTGCTTGCTGTCGACACATTTTCAGCAGAAAACGCAGTTTTGGGAGAAGTTGTTTTTGGCATCATGCTCTTTGGATAATATAGATCCAAATTCTGTTGATAAGATGAATGATTGACTTTGTACGTCTTCTTCAATTCCATTTCGTGACTTTCAAGTCTCTCAATCACCAAATCTGGTTTCAACTTTTCAGGAGCAATAGTGTTCTTCAACATCAGTGCATAATATCTCCAATCCATCTCGTCTGGTAATGAATCGAACAGTTTGTCAACAAGTTCTTCATCAGAATATTTGATATCATGTCTTGCTAATTCCAGCTTCAGATGACCGAATCTTTCTATCATTTTACAAACTGACTCATTCTTAAGACAACCAAACATATCAAACTCTTTCCTAAGAAGTTTCTTTTTACTTTTTACAATTTCAGGACTTCCTAGACATTTCTTTTCTAGCTTTTGCCAAAGATCTTTTGCATTTGTATAATCGATCAAAGAGATTATGTCCTCCTGAACATATTGAAATAACAAAGCCACGAATTTTTGCTCAACTACAAACGATTCAATCTCATCAGCTGAAGATAGAATTTCACCATTTTTGTTTCCTTGATCATAACCGGTTTTCAAACTCTTCCAACTGGGAAATGCAAATGCCATCATCCAATCTTCAAACTTTCTGGACCACCGACTATACTCCTCGATAGCCATTAGCTTTGGGGGTTTATTGAATGTTCCGAATGCACTTTCCGATTCCCAAGCTTCCTTTTTCTTTTCTTTCGGCGGATTCTCGTTCGTATTGCTTGTTGATGTATCATCATTTCTGGAATTTCCTGCAAACGCGTACATATCGCTGAATGGGTTCAAGAATATATCATCCATCGTGAATGTACCTGCAAAATCAGCAAACACTTAGACAAATTTTCGAAACTTTAGAAAATGATGACTGATAAGCGAAACTATCAGCAATTATGACAAACAAGCGAAACTGATAAGTGTCAGATAAGCGGAACTCCATTGTTCGAATAAGCGAACCAGGTAAATGTCCGGATGAGCGGACCAGGTAAATGTCCGGATGAGCGGACAAGGTATTGTCCGTATAAGCGGACCTATCACTTGATCAAATGAGCGGACCTGGTAAGTGTCCGTTCGAGCGGATCTACTCAGTCCGGATAAGTGGAAGTGAAAATTGTCCGTTCGAGCGAACCTACTTTGTTCGTTCGAGCGGATCTACTTTGTTCGAATAAGCGGATCTAATATGTAATTTCGAGCAAACCAGATGTGTAATTTCAAGCGGATCTATCGATGTCCGTAAAAGCGGATCTCACAATTTACCCAATTTTAACCATTTTTAAGCCAAGTTTTAATCTGAAACTTTCTAGGGTTTGTTATTACAATGTTTCGCACTATATACTCAAAAATCAGACAATTCCAACCGTAGAAACCACTTCAAATCGAAAAAATATGAGAGAAAGAGAGTAGAAATCAGAGAATTCGGTAGAATCAAGCTGTAGTAGTATGAACTCCTCGTCCTGAGCTCTGATACCACTTGTTGGACCGGTTTCGACACCGTACGATTGCTTAACGAACGTTCAACATGCGGAATCCGTGAACGTGCGTGACCGAACACACAAGAACGTACAAATAACGTGATTCTATTGATATGATGTCGTGTACAAAGCCGTGAATCACGTGGAGAGACTTTCTCTCTCTAGGATTAGATCTCTAAATTTCCAAATGAGCCAAAAGTCTTAAACCTAACACTATAACTCCCTATTTATAGGCACAAGGAATATAAGGATTTCTCCTTATTTACAAGTTTGCCACCTTGCCCTTTTACTAGATATTACAATAAAAACTTAGACTTCTTCGGTTTCTGCTACGTACTAGATTGACGAAGGCGATAGACACTAATGCACTAACACCTTTACTTTCCGTTGTAATACTTTGATATTACTTTATATTCGGATTGTAATATATTTATCTTTTGCTTCCGCTGTGCATTTATATATTGTGTTGTTTGACTATGATGATATCAACTACGTCATGATACTCCCCACCGGGCCCACCGGTAATACGTGGAAATATCGGGGTGTGACAGGTTGGTATCAGAGCCAACATTGAGTGAATTAAACACTAGCCCTTAGTGTTTAATCTCAATGACACAGTAGCACATTCCTTGACCTTTTGAGTCTAGACTTAACATAGGAATACTCTCAACCCTAATCTGAAAACTATTGCGTCCGAATTTATATATTTTGAATATGTCTCCAATCAAAGAAGCCGTAATGGAAATTCTCCACATCCGGAGCCTTGAAATGCCAAGCTTCGTACCGCAACTAGGATGGAACGTACATCCAAGGAGAAAACATTCAAAAATAAAGTGAAGAAGAAAACTTCTTTTTGCTGAAATTCGTTTCCTTAGTAGCCCTTATAAGGACATGCTTATCTTCAGTCCCTTCATGGGCAACATCATTCCTTTCAAGTCCCGTTTGGGGCAATTATATACTCCTTTTAAAATCATTTGAATATTTTATCTGAATTCCATTTTTATCATTTTTATGAAAATAATATATGAAATAAATCAAATTATTATCCCTTTTCATAATTGATCTATCAGTATATATATTGAAAGAATCTTAAAGGGTAAAACCTAGCTTGAATGTCATTAAAGACCTAGCTATGATGGTAAAACCTGTTTGAAAGAGATTCAGATTCTTGTTAACATCCGAAAACATGTTAACACTCCTGGCAACGGTGATGCGATAAAATCACACTTGTCATCTTTATAATGGGAAATTCCAAACCCTTATCTAGCCTAGTGATTTAGAAATCATGGCTTAAATCATAAAATGAAGATGATCATATTATAAATATCCATAAGTGATGAAATGCCTACGGGCAATACTTATTGTCCTAAGGGACAAAAGACAGTTGAAGCATTTGACTCTCTGTCAAGAAAAGGTAATGAAATATGTTCAAACCTTAATGCCTCGATTCTCTAAAATCATGGCTTATAAATTTAAAACAGTCCTTGTGACTAGGCCTTTTGCGCCACTTTAATATCCTTAATGTTTTATAACTAGGATAAATTATAATGAAAATACAAATTAAATATAACTAACAAATTAACCAATATGGTTTATATTACCATGGTTAATGAATCGTCAAAAATGATGATTCCCAAATAACCTCTGAATAAATCATTGTTAATATTTATGTAGCAATCAAGCTACATGGCTGGATCAGATGAGGTTAACAGCCACCCGAGGGAGAATAATGATGCTCCCAGAGTTAATATAACTGCTGCGGAACTGCAGGCATTAATAGATAATGCCGTTACACGAGCTCTCGACAGACAGTATGATGAATCAAGTGATACACACTCTAAGACTCTATCTGTGGCTCGTAGTAAGCCCCCTTCTAAATCACATGAGCCAAAGGAAGACGATGTTCATAACTCGTCAAATCAAAGGAGTGTTCCGTCTAGACAGGTAGTGCTTCATCAAGAGGCACCAGTTAAGACCTGCTCATATAAATATTTTGTCTCCTGCAAGCCCAGAGACTTTACAGGAGAAAAAGGGGCCATCGATTGCATGACATGGCTCGATGAAATGGACACCGTTGTTGACATCAGTGGATGTGCAGAACAAGACATTGTGAAGTTTGTTTCACAATCTTTTAAAGGAGAAGCTCTAGCTCGGTGGAGGTCACTAATCCAAGCTACGGGGAAGATCCCTTTGTACAACATGACTTGGGATCAGTTCGTTGCTCTTATCAAAGAAAATTATTGTCCTCAACATGAAGTTGAGAAAATTGAGGCTGAATTCTTGACATTAGTCATGGAGAACTTAGATTGTCAAGCATACCTTACAAGTTTCAATACCATGTCTCGATTGGTTCCTTACTTGATCACACCGGAACCAAAGCGAATAGCTCGCTTTATTGGGGGTCAAGCCCCAGAAATAAAGGCAAGTGTGAAAGCATCGAGGCCTACTACATTCAGGTCAGCGGCAGATCTGTTGCTATCTCTCACACTCGATGTGGTAAAAAACAAGGCTGCCAAAGCCTCTGAAGATGGAAAGCGTAAAAGGGAGGATGAGAATTCTCATCGCTCCGATAGGAAGACAAAGAGGAACTCTGAGGATAAGAAGAGTTCCGGGTTTAAGAAAGACAGCCAGCAGTCGGGTGAGAAGACCAGGTGCAAAACCTGTCGAAAATACCACCTCGGGAAATGCAGATTTGAATCTCAGCCTCTACCTTGTGGGATTTGCAAGTCTAAGGAACATAAAACCTTGGGTTGCAAGAAGTTGAAAGACGCAACCTGTTATGGTTGCAACGAGAAGGGGCATATCAAGACCAACTGCCCTAAGAATCAGAAGAAGCCCGAAGAGGCCAAGAAAACAAACGCATGAGTCTTCCAGACGAACGCCCAGGAGATGGTGCAGAATGATAATTATATAGCAGGTACCTTTCCTTATCAAGCAGTTTATGCAGAAATTATTTGATGCTGGCACATATGATTCTATAATGAATGATCAATGTTGAGAACTGTTGTCTCCGCTGATTAGGACTCCGGTCATTTAATGCAAGGTAGAAATTGGCCGATGATACTATAGAAAATGCTCCAACAAATCTTAGATTGATATTTTATATCTATTAGGAATCACTCTTTTCTGATATCCTAATGTCAAGCTTTCAAGCTATCCAAAATCATCAATATGAGCAAGACAGATGTGACAATTGATCCCCTGTCAAAAAGGTGATGGACTAGGTCCAAACCTTAATTGCCATTAATGGTCTTCTATGTCCTAGGCTAAGTATAATTGATATATATATATATATATATATATATATATATATATATATATATATATATATATATATATATCTACAGGACATTCATAGAGAATGTTCGTACTATATTAGCCTGTATGGTTTAACGATACCATGGTTAGTATATTAGGTCATCAGGATGATGAATAGCGGTTGTTGGATTGCAACTAATTATTTTATTTGGTGTTAGGAACCAAATATCGAGTATGACAAACTCGGATAAGACAGCCATTGATCGTGTTATGGATGATGCGACACATGCCAATGATGCTACGATTATGAACCTTAGAATTTCCAAAGAGGTTCTTCAGACTATGATAGACACAGCAGTTGGAAAACCTGTGAAGAAGGCTGTAAAAAAGTTCAAGGACCCCCATGCTACTCGCTCCAAATTTTATCTAGGACCACATTTCCTTATTCATAAGGAGGATCTTGTTCATGCCTCAAATGCAAAAGATGTGCTAAAAGGGAAAAGGGAGGAAGATAACTCCCAGAGCTCTAAGAAGAGGAACAAATAAAAGTCCAACCAGAAACCAGTATGCAAGACCTGCAAGAAGCGCCATTATGGGAAGTGCAGGTTCGAATCAAAATCCCAATCTCAGCCCAGGGCTTGTGGGATCTGCAAGTCTAGTGAGCATAAAACATTGGAATGCCAGAAGATAGGAGATGCGACTTGTTACAACTGTAACGAGAAAGGGCATATCAAATCCAATTGCCCAAAGTATGCTAAGAAGCTTGAAGGAGATAAGAAGACTGACGCTAAGGCCTCTCAGATGGATGCAAAAGAGGCCATAGAAGATGACAATGTTATAACTGGTACGTCCTTATCCATGATGTATACGCAAGGGTATTGTTTGATGCAGGTGCAGATAAATCATTTGTGGGATAAATTCTGTAAGTTATTAAATCTGCCTATTAGAACCTTAAGCATAAAATATGAAGTAGAATGAACGCTAAGAGTTCTGCTTTGATTCGGATACCAATCAATCCTTCATAGATGGTGGGTATAACAAACTCTTAAAGTCTTCCATGAGAACCCTAGATATTAAGTGTAAGGTAAAACTTACAGAAAATATCATAAGAACCATTTCTTCTGCTCCTGTCAAAAATCTCCAGTCACGAAATTCTAGTATACCCTCTCTCCAGATGAAGTACATCATCAAAAGTAATTGATATCTCCTGATCTCTATCGATTGCGAATACCAGATGGTATGACAAAAGCGCCATATGAGGATTGGTGTATCTTAATCTATTCCATAGATTGCTTCCATGCCTGATCAGTATGGAGGTTTAATGCATGGAACCACAAAGATATTCCAATGGTCATACGGTATTAAAGTCAGCTAATAGTATTCAAAGAAGATATCTAGAAAATAGATTTGTCCAAATAAATGTTGCCTGGTAAACAAATCTGTGGACTCATAGCATAAATGTGTCACTCATTTGACACAAGCAAGGATGGATGAACTGGAGCCCGAGATTTGGAAAATCTCTGTAATCTCCGTGTGTCTTGATTATCTTTTGCAAAGATTACCATGTTTACCTCCTAGAGGTAAGTAGAGTTAAGATTTATATCTCATTTAGGGTTGTATCATTATGAAATATCCAAGACAGCTAGTACCATGATTAAGTAAGTTTTAAGATATAGATTTATAAAGCCTAACTCAATATTCTGAGAATCCAGTATTGCTAATTAAGAAAGGCGGTTCATTTTTGCTTATGCATTAATTACCGCAACCCTATTTAGGCAACAATTAAGAATTGCCATCAGCTGCCCAGGATCGTCGATTTATTCGACTAACGACAAGGATTAGCTATTCCTTAAGCTTAGTTTCAAGCAGTGGTTGGATTAACCATCTCACCTTAAAACAAGCTTTTCAATAATAGTTGTTATATAAGTATCAAGGCTGCTCCCTTGGAGACCTTGCATGGATGAAATGTTAAACATCTATTGTTAGACAGAAAATTAATAAGTCCAATATTCAGGATCTGAAAGTTGCCTTGGAAACGACAAATAAGATCATTCAAATTCATAATCATCTGTAAGATGCCAGTATTCGGCAGAAAAATCAAGGAGTAATGAAAATAGCAAACCTCGTAAGTTCCTGTTGAAGAATAAGGTTCAACAAAAGATAACACCCTAGAAAGGTGTGCCAAGTTGTAATTATCAGGTTAGTTAAGCTCTGAATATATAAAGTCATTTGAAGGATTGGAATGTATCAAGATTAAAAAGCTTACGAACTAAGACCTAATTAAGGAGCTTAGTGGAACGCGTAATGTGACCCACACTAATGATTTAAGGATGTGTTTCACCAATAAATTAGGAAGCATTATCACATAATGATATGCAGATTTATGATAGGATGAGCAACCTGTATCGATTGAAGATCGACAGGTTAAGAAGCTCCAAAAAGGATACATATACCTAATATAGGAGTCACTTTGGGAGCTTGGAAAGACTCCAGATATGTTATAGAAGTTAAGTCCATTATGCGACAAAAAGTACTTCCATCATTTTAGCAAATCTCGAGGTCAAGATTTTTTTTAAGGGGGTGAGGATGTAACACCTCGAAAATTCACGTCCTATAATGTATTGACACGTGTCATAAGCTTGAACATCTGAAAGAATACTCTAGAGGGACTAAAGTTGACAAACAGGGAAAGTATGTGAATATAAGGGTTCAAAATGTCAACAATGGATAAATATACTTCATAATAACCCTACAAAATGTTTATACCTTCAAACGGATAAATCATGGATCATACGAAGCTAAATATGAAAGAAAGTGAGAGATTTCAAACTACAGGGGTTAAATGTGTCAACATGTTTAAAGTATACCTCTGAGTGACCTTTTAGCAAACCCGAAGCTTTGTAACGGTAAATTATGCTCACTAGAATGTGTGATAAAAATTTCATAAAGTTTCGTTATCGTATGAGAAAGTTATGATCAAATTCGTATACGAGGGGTTAAAGCGTCAACGTTGAAATTTATGACTTTTCGGGTAACCATAAAGTTAACCAAGGACTCAACAAAGTTTGGTTATGTCTTAAGGCCCTTAAAATTCAAGTTAGAGGGCTCAAAGTGCAAGAAATCATGTTAAAATCAAGTGTGGAAGGACCAGGGACCAAAATGGCAATTATTGAAAGTTGTTTTCAGGTCAGCCGGGGCTAAGCGGCCCGCGTAAGACTCCTTAAGAGTCTACGTGGCCCGCGTGAGCATGCCAGATGCAGAAACTCGGACAGGTTGTCTGTTCAGCCATATAAACGACATATATGGCCTTTAAACACTTCCAAGAGCTGCCTAAACTAATCCTTAGGCCTTAGGGACACTTGTTAATCATCAGGGATCATGTATAGCATGATTTGTCATGATCTTAAGCAATCAAGAACACTATATAAAGCCCCGATGTTTGCAAACTTTGATCACTCTTTCCCAACTCCTCTTCTGATCATCTCTGGAGCTCAAGAGCCTTCTCTAAGCCTCTCTGGTCGTGCATTAGACTTTAGTAAGTAACCTTAACCTTCCTTAATTGAGTTTTGCTTAGTTAATTAGCTTAAAGTCAAACCGTCATAATTAAGGTTTGACTTATCGATTAATCACTAATGGTTCAGTGATTAGTCGAATTGAAGGTAGTTATAAGTTGGTAATTATGTGGGCAATAAACCCTTAAAAGGGCACCCTCTGATTCCCACTCTAACTAGATCAAATGTCGGGTCAAAGTTGTTTAGAAAAAGTCAACAGAATGCTAATCTTTGAATTAAAGCATAATTAACAATGTAGAAGGCGTGTAACCTATTTTATCATTCATATAACTTGATAACAAGTATAAAAACTGGTCTAAGCTTGTTTGATCCGACAATTTTCTGTTTAGACCCGGTTCGGAACCGAAAGTTATAAAACTTTGACTTTTGCTTTGACTTCAGTTCTGACCCGAAATAGATAGGTTTAGAAATGCCTTAGAGCTTCCTTAGGACCAGGTTACATGTTGGTATAACCCTCTATGCTTGGTTCGTTGTTTGCCCCATTCGTTTACACATTTCCGTTAATTGCCTAATGTTGACCAATATGCCCTTTTGACCATAAAACGAGAATTTTGGATATGTGAAAGGACAATAATCTTTATTACTGATTTATAAACATGTCCCTAAAAATTTCACATCAGTTGGAGGTCTAGATTAGGAGTTATGCTCATTAGCGTAATTATAACGCCTTTTAGTAATTAAGCGGCGCAATTAGCATAAAGCCTATCTAAACCCAATTTTTGACACCAAACCTTTTACCCACTGATGTAATATAATATTTTGAGATTTTTAAAGAATTTTAATTATTTTTAACCTGCTCATAACCTAAGGTTACGACCTTGATTCGGTAAATACTGATTATACCCTTTTTGTTCATAAAATGAGTTTTACACAATATTTTGACACCAATCCAAATGCTACTGATTTTATATAATAAATGAAGTATTTTGAACTTTATAACCTGATCGAAAAACTCAGATTTCCTGTATAACCCGGAAATCGCTTAAAATGGCTTTTTACGCGTATTAAACACCTAGTATGGGTTTTAAAACCATTTTGGCATATAAGAATTATCACCAACTGATATAGCCTATTAAATTAAGTTGTTTTACTGATTATTTCAGACCCAAGTCTCGGAATTAAAATTTATCTCTTTTATAATCTTTTAAATGACCAAAATACCCCTAAGGGGCTCATTTTGAGATTAAACTCGTTTTGGGCATAATGGTAGGTATCCTACTGATATAACAACATGTTTAAGGCATATTAACTTAGGAAACCTGTATAGGAACCATATGGTTACCCGTTACGCCTCTTGCACGTTCGGTTCGGTTTATGTAACTAGTTTGCATAAATTAGCCGAAACGGGTCAAACCTTATCATTTTTATCTCAAAATCCAGAAGGTGTTTAGTTTACCCATAATTATACAAGTCTCCAAACTTGTCGGGCTAAATCACATTCTATTCCGGTCTTCGCTTAATCATGCGTTTTGAACCATAAACCTTTTCCTTAAAACTAACCGGTCTAAGTTACGACTTAAATAAGACCCGTTAGGATTCTAATAGGTTAATAAAACATTCGTTCCAGATTGAGAGCCCCAGTAGAAGTACTTGTGCTTGCTGATTAGAATATACGGCTGAGTATAAATTGCAATTGCTAGCTCAGGTAAATACTTTTAACTTATTTTCCCTATACGGGCTTGGGATACGGTATTATAATAATACCGCTTGGTCGGGTATTGAATGTTTAGTCGTATTGTGATTAAATTATTGAGATAACCCGTTTTAATCTGTATTGTTTGAAATAAAAGCCTTTAGGGGTTAATGACCATGTCCCGGATATTCTTGACATCATTGTATTATAAAATGGCCACGTCTTATGCACGGGGTGTAGGCATACACCTGACAATGCATAAGGGAAACGGTATCTCACTCTCATGTGGGCCTATACTTGTGGCGTGTCTGTTAATCTTGACTCGGTTTCTACATCGGGCCCTGAACGTACAACGAACATGTAAATCTGTATACAAGATTACTTTTATATAATTGTCCCAACTTATAAAAGATATGTTTGTGCCTGGTGCATCTAAATCAATTTTCTTAAACTCTTTTTAAAATGAGTCGGTTAATTGTATTTACCAGTGTAAACTGACGTATTTTCCAAAAAGGTTAAGTGACAGGTACTGAACGTAATTGGCTGGAAGCTCAGGGCGTTAATAAGGAATCTTGCAAGTTCTAGGCGTCTAAAGTCTGTTGAACAGTTTTTCCTTTTATTTGATCCGCCCGTGGATCCTTTACTTTCCGTTGTAATACTTTGATATTACTTTATATTCGGATTGTAATATATTTATATTTTGCTTTCGCTGTGCATTTATATATTTTGTTGTTTGACTATGATGATATCAACTACGTCATGATACTCCCCACCGGGCCCACCGGTAATACGTGGAAATATCGGGGTGTGACATTGCATGAACAAGATTATGTGCAAATGTGTTAGAAATATAAAGAAGTGATTGAATCATGAGTTATACTTTGGAATAATGTTAGTATTTTGACATGTAAATGCCTAAAAATTTATTAGACATATTTGAGAATTTTTAAGTTGTTGCTTGTTCTTGAATGATAGTTAAAGTGCAAGTGTTTGATGATTCGTGTATGATATGATAAATGTTCCATTAAATCAGCAAGTAAACATGAATAAATTACATATTTGATGCATTTAAATTCATATGAAAAGATGATGATATGATAGTGTGCTTTAGACACTTGTACATAAGAATACATGTTGATTTAAAGCTCAAGAAATGATAAAAAAAATGGTTATATGACAAAAATGTTTTAGAACAGATTATAAACACTAAAAATAACATTATTTGGTATATTATGATGGCATGAAACTTTGTCATAGATTTGATAGCTTTGCATGTTGTACATATAGCTTAGAAAGTGGTAAAATATGTGAAATTTGCATGATTTATGTGCTTTATATGAGACCTGAACTATCATGAGTATAACCACTATTTTATTCAGTAAATAACATGGTTTATGTTAAAATATCAAGTCGTTTCGATTTGGGGTGGTTAGGGTAACGTTTGATGCAAAACTATGCGGTAAAACGGTTAAAAATCGGCTTTTCGGAGTATTTTTATAAAACTATTTTAGATCAGTAAGTAAATTGATATTTTTGATATAAAAATAAGTATTTTAACTTACATTAAGTTTACTTGGTGTTTGGTTAGTCATACGTGACTTCCGGCGCCCAAAAACGTTACCGAATCGCTAAAATACGTGTTTTTCAATGTACACTAGAATGGGTTGTTCATGGGTAAAATTTTATGTGTTACAGTGTGCTATGTGTTTTACAATATGTGTATGATGATGTGTTTAGTGTTAACAATATTATGTGTATTACGCTATTATTAGTAGGTTACATTTGAGTATATATATTACGACGCGCAAATCGTAGATATATTGCTTATAACATGTTAAGGGTCACCAATAAAATCGTTCAAGTCGCAAAGTTTTTAAAATATATATGAACTCATATATATATAGATACACCAATATAATCAAAAATAATAACTTTTCGAGGAAATCTCAAAGTTATGTGAAAATTCTAAGTATCGGAGAAACTTATGTATTTTGTGGGTTTTTGATTATTAAATCATTCTTATTTAATTTAGGACGAATAAACAATTTGAGGGATTGTGTTAACATATAAAAAAAACTCACCCAAAGGTGAGTACATAGATCCCCTCCTTTTTACATGTTTTCTGGTAACTATGTGAGTACATAGTTCCCCTATTTTTACGGGTTTTCAAATATTTTGGGGTGAAGCATATGTGCATATCTTTACTTTTCGTTTTCATGACATTATACATGTTTTGTTACATATTACATATAGTACATTATTTCAAAGACATTTTACTTGGCATATTACATGGTTTTACAAAGACATTTTCATGACACGCTTACATTGAAAAAGACATTTGGTACGTTAAGTAGTACATTCATTAACATCGATCACGCCGCTCGGTAGTATGTAATAGCGATATAGGACTTGACAAATCCCGTTCCCGCTTTCTAGGTATTTCGTTAGGGGAATGACAGAATTCGAATACATTTTTGATAAATTCCTGATCCTGATAAGGGTTTATCCGACAGTCTCAAGGCTTGAGTGTATGCTATAGACAAACCACATAAATGTTCATATCAATAAAAGCATTGGTTTTCAAAACATAACATTTTTTTTAAACTTTGGTTTATTCAAAGACTTTGTTTTGTTCATGACATTTGATTACATTTGACATTTGACATTGGTTATACATGACATTAACATATTTTATACATATTATTTTCATTTGGTTATTTACTTAACCACACATCATTCTTTTATATCATTTGATTTTCATATGATTTTATAAAAGAAGACATTTTTATAAGGTTCATGATTACTTTTCGTTAAACATTTCTTTTAACCTTGAAAGTCATGAATCTTCAACACTAAACCTATGTTACTCACAGGCATTTTTATGCTGACGTATTTACTTTCACATATGTTTCAGGAGCGAATGTTTGATGTCGCCATTTTCGTGTAATTAGCAATTTTATTTTCAATTTTTCATGTATTTACCTATTTAATTTTTAACCTTTTTGTAAAATAAAAATTGTAGCAAACATAAGAAAATCTAATAACCAAATGATATTAACAATAGTAATTCAAAATCCATACATAAGTTTCAATTCCAATACTAATTAAAGACATAAACTTATAATCCAAACCTATCAACTAAAGTCGCAAAAAAAACATATATACACATAAACTAAGAAAAATTTCAAGTGCTACAAATTCATATGCAGTTGTTTTCTTCAAGTCCATATGCTCACATCTTTCTTCAAAGTGCAATTTTTATCCAGTTGTTTTGCCTTTTTTTTACTGAATGCTTCAACTTTGTTGTCTAGGTCCATCCTCACGATCCTCACCTACACTACAAAAGCAATCAGAATCAGCCATTTAAACAAACTAACTCTACTACATATCACCAAATTAAAACTAATTGTACAAAATCAGCCATTTAACCAAACAACATTCGAAGGGGTAGTTTCTTTGTAAGGGGTAATTCAAATATGAGATTAACCAAAAAATATCCTACATCCCCAATGACGAAAACTTTTGAACTCATATATACTGAATTTCTTAGTTGAGATCAAGAACACAAAAATATTGTTTAAAGAAAATATTGAAATAAAAAAATAATAATTTTCCTAACTCTTAATTAACCAATAACAGTAGCACACAACAACCCACAATACAAGGAAGATAATACATTTACCATGACTCGACCAAGCTGTACTAAGAAAAAAAAAAGAATGAAAGATTGACCAACATCTATTTTATAATAGAAAATAAATTAGTAAAAATCTCACACATACCCATACACTTAAGAACATAACACACAAACAAAAAAAAATCAAAGAAACCATGAAGCAGCAGAATATGGTTCATAATAGAAAACAAATTAGTAAATATCTCACACATACCATTACACCCAAGAACATACACACGCACACAAATTTTAAAGAAAACGTGAAGCACCAGGATATGGTTCATGGTACAACATCTAAAGACCGCGAGCCACCCCACCCACCGGACTTACCTTTTCAGCGGAAGGAATATCGATGCACACCGTCATAAGGGACACTTAAATAGTTAGATCTGCCCGTGTGAGGGTTGTTTCGCTGTGAACTGCCACAGTAATCCTCTTGTGGAGACTCAAGGTAGAACCACCGGCCGAGCTGCTAGTCAAATCTGCCCACCATTGCCCCGTTAAGCAGCTTAGGTTGAGCGACCCCTAGGTCGACGACTAGTGGAGGCTCACCGGAGCTCGCATTCCTATCGGAGATAAGCTGGTCATTTGTTTCTTTCTCTCTCTAGAAGGGGGCTAGGGTTTGTGCAAATGAGAAGGAACAAGAGAATAAGATGATTAAATACCCCTAGTGTTTTGGGTGGCTTAAGTCCACTGTGATCCATTAAGGCCCAATATGATCCATTAAGACGTGCACGATCTATTAGTCCACTGTGATCCATTAAGGCCCAAATGAGAAGGAACAAGAGAATAAGATGATTAAATTACAAGTTTTGTCCTTTATCTTTATAGTACTTTACAGGCGGTGTCCTTTTTTTCAAATGTTGACAGGCGGTGTCCTTTAGTAGGTATTTTGTTACAAGTTTTGTCCTTTTCCACCCAACCTGGTTAAAAAAACTCAGTTAATTTGTGGCACATGATAAGCACATGAGGGTAATTATGTCTTTTCACCCATCCCTTCATTTTCCCCTTTGATAGACCACAGAAACCCTAATCAAACCAAAACAGCAGGAACCACGAGCAGGAATTGATGATGAAGAACGACAATGGCGACGACTAGGGTTTACAAGAATCGATGATGAAGAATGACAATGAAAAAGGTGTGGTGAGGTTATAGTGGTGCTACTGAGAGATAAGATCTGTGTGTTGATATTGTGATTCAGGAAGTCAAAATGAGGTGCGGGATAAACCGTCGGTGGTAAAGGCGGAGGAGGTGTGGATTGTGGTGGTCGGCAGGTTAGGGTTGGGGTTACAGAAGAAAGGGTTGTGGAGGTGGTCCGATTGGGTTGGTTGTGGTGGCGGGTGGAGGTGGTCCGATTGTTGTCCAGAGAGACGAACTGGATTGTGGGTGGAATCGGAATCTGGCCGCTGACGGACTCACCGAAAAGGAGCAAGAATGAAGAAGATGTCGTCGGATCGCTTGACGGACTCACCGAAAATGAGCTGGGTGTTCTTGCTGATTGGGAAAAGAAATTTGAAGCTAAGTACCCCATTGTTGTTCTCTCTCTGCTTAATTTGAATAAGAAACCCTGATTGATGTGTGTTACTATCTCTCTCAGGGTTTGAATAAGAATTTGTGTGTTTTATCTGTTTTTGATTCATGTGAAGTTTAAAATGTTTGTGTATAGATAGATTGTGTTGCTACTGAGAGATCAGATCTGCCAATGTTCTATAATAATAATGTCTGAAATTTGAAACCAAATCTGAACGTTAGGAGCTAGCATCATAAGTCTGGATGTTGAACCATTAAGAAACGAAGTAGGTGGCGACAAAGGTGGTGATTGTGGGTTGGTGGTGGTTCTATTATGGTTTGGGTGGATGAATTTGATTAATTAGGGAGAAAAACTGGGTGGGTTTAAGGAGAATTGAGGACTTGTATTTAGAGTATTTACAAAAATTGTCCTTTATATGTATAAAGACTAAACTACCCTCAAGTGACTTGCATGTGACCATATTTAACAAGAAAATCTAACCAGGTTGGGTGGAAAGGACAAAACTTGTAACAAAATACATACCAAAGGACACCGCCTGTCAACATTTGAAAAAAAGGACACCGCCTGTAAAGTACTATAAAAATAAAGGACAAAACTTGTAATTTTTCCTTGTCCATTGTGTTTCATTAAGGCTCAATATGGTCCATTAAAACATGGACGATCTACTATTGTCCATTGTGATTCATTAAGTCTCAATATGGTCCATTAAGACATGTATAATCCAAAACTGTCCATTGTAAAACATTAAGACCCAATATAATCCATTAAGACATGCACAAATTACTATTGTCCATTGTGAAGGCCCAATATGGTCCATTAAGACATGTAGGATCTACTATTGTCCATTGTGATCCATTATGGCCCATTATGTTTTATTAAGAGATGCATGATCTAGTATTGTCCATGATGAGTCATTAGGGCCAATATGGTCCATTAACACATATATTATCTAAAAAATTTCATTGTGATCCATTAAGACCCAATATGGTCCATTAAGTCTTGTATGATTTACTATTATGCATTGTGATCCATTTAAGGCCCGATATAGTCCATTTAGACATATATGATCCATTATTGGCCATTGTGACCCCCGAAGGCCTAATATGGTCCATTAAGACATGTTTGATGTACTATTGTCCATTGTGATCCATTAAGGCCCAATACGGTTCATTAAGACATATACGATCCACTATTGTCCATTGTGTTCCATTAAGGCCCAATATGGTCAATTAAGACCTGTATGACCATCCACTATGATTCATTAAGGCCCAATATGGTCCACTAAGACATATACGATCCATTATTGGCCATTGTGTTCCACTTAGGCCCAATATGGCCCATTAACACATATATGATATACTATTGTGCATTGTGATCTATTAAGACATGTATGATCCACTATCATTTAGGCCTAATATGGTTCATTAAGACATGTGTGATCTACTATTGTCCATTGTGATCCAATATGGTTTCTTAACATATCTATGACCACTATTGACCATTGTAACCCAGTAAAGCCCAATATGGTCTATTAACACATATATGATTAGGGATGAGTTCGGTACCGGTACTTGTACCAAACATGCCGGTACCAAAAATGCCAATACCGGAAACAATCAAATATGGGTACAGGTACTGGTACCAAAAATGTTTGGTATGGTACTGTACAGTACTCGTACCGCAACATTATATGAAAATAAAATTCGGTAAACTATCGGTACCGTATCAAACTGAAAGTACCAGTACTGAAAAAATTAACTACGAAAAATATGGTACCATTATTAATATGTATACATTAATATATCATTTAGAAGAATACAAATATAGTTTAAAATATATAATATTTAATAATAGTTGGAATTATTAAATATCTAGTAAGATTTTTTATTGTTTTATAATATTAAATAATGTAATTTTTTAAATAAGAATATTATTTGAGAGAAAAGTTTTGAATCAAATATTTTGGGGGGAAGTTTAAGTTTTAGAATAAAATATTTTGGGGGGAAGTTTAAGATTTAGGATGAAATATTTTGAGGGAAAGTTTAAGTTTTTGAATGAAATATTTTGGAGGGAAGTTCTAGGATGAAATATTTTAGGTGGAAGTTTAAGTTTTGAAATTAAATATTTTGGGGGGAATTTTTAAAGATGTAGTAAGTTTAACATTTGGTTACACATTTTTTTAATGACATTTGATAACATTTCGTCACACAAAATAAACAAAATGATGATTGTGTGACGAATGTTAATGTAAAACCACATTAAATTTGTAATTTTAAGTGTGACTATTGTCTAACCTTTGGTTACATAAAATAATATATGTGGCCATATATATTAGATGTTAGCTACATTATTAAACATATAATGTGGTCGTAGAACACATTTGGCCACACTTTTCTAATGTGGATGTTTTATCTTAACGTATGGCTAAAAGTTTGGAATAGTTTTGTGTTTAGTCACGCGATACAAATACAGTAACCGTAGATCAAATTTGACCACACTTTTTTAGTGTGACTAATAAATGTCACAGTTTTTTCTTAAAGTGTGGCCAAATGTTTTGAATACACATGTTATTGGTCACATGAAAATATAGAATGTGATCGTAGATAACATTTAGCCACACTTTGCTAGTGTAGCAAATATATGTCACAGTTTTTTTCTTAAAGTGTGGCTAAAGGTATTAAATACATGTTTTTTCGTCACATGGAACAAAAATATGTGGCCATAGATCACATTTGGCCACACATTTCAATTTGTGGCTAATAAATGTCACATTATATTCTAAAAGTGTGGCTAAAGGTTTTGAAGTGGTATAAATGGTCACATTAATAATAAAATGTGTGGCTAAAGGTGTTTTAAAATATTATGAATAATCTTTAGCCACACATTTTTATAAATGTGTGGCTGGGCGGTTTTGCCAAAAGTGTGGCTGTAGCCCCTTTTTCATGTAGTGTTTTGCGGCGGTAGAGCATGTAATTACTTTGCAAGTGTCATCTTAAAAATAATCTACAATAATTGATATCGTCTGGACAATCTGTACTAATGCATCGAATGTTCGTGTGATGCAAAAACGAAGTATGCAAGGTAAAAAATTGCACCTTCAGCTTCAAAGGTTAAAGACTAAGTGGCCGAAACAGAAGCTAAAACTACTTCAAAATTGTTATACATCAAGTGAAGCACGTGGTTTAGGCCATATTTTAATAAAGACGTGTACCCGACAAGACGTGTAGCGTCACCTTCGCAGTCGTTCCCGACGGGACGCGTGAAGCACATAGTAATGCGTACTGGTCAGACAAAAAGGTAAGCCAGGGGCACGGCGCTTGCAGCGATGATATGTGCTGGAGCGCGCTGATAAAACCATCTTTCTTTTTAATAAAAACGATGCACTGGGGGATATCCTTGTTTTTGGCCTTAGCTTGTAAAGGGTGCTTAGCTTTTTACAGCTGTCCATGCTCTAAAAAATGGTCATACCAATAATGTAACATTCAAACGAAAAGGAGTTAATGTCCAACATTGAAAATAAGATCTCATTGGTGCATAGTGTAAACCTCATAAATGTCAACAATAATATGAAATAATTATGATGAGCATTTTGATTTTTTATTCGACACTTTCTGAACATGGAAATAATGACAATGGAGTATTTTTGTCATACTTTGGTTTTTTCAAATCTTGTATTAATGTGAAAACTGAAAAGGTAAATGACTTACTTGTTTCCATGGTGTATAACCCAACAAAATATGGATCTCAATATTTTGGCCTGTGAAAACCTTGTAGAACTGCAGATATGCACCTTGTTTAGCCCGGAACTGAGTACCCCATTTGAACTAAGGTGGGTCTGAAGGTTTTTTAGATCTTTTAATATCACAGAAAGCTTTAACAACATAGATCTGCAGGGTTTTGACATAGAAATCGTGTGTGGATCTACTTAAAAAAAACACAGATCTAGAAATTTGGATAGGAGAGAATAACAAGATGTGGTTCGTGCCGGTCCCACGGATGGCGCCAATGTAAAAGAATGGACCTAGACGGGTCAGTACTTCTACGATGATGAACGGCCACACCTCGTCTTCTCCACTTCATCCTAGACCTGTAAACAAAAAGAGAGAAACGTGGGCAATGTAGAGACGGCCGGTAGAGGAAGAATCCACTATTTCCAGCTACAAAAGTGTGTTGCCCTATATCTCATGCCCTAATAAGGAGGTGGAGACATCCTTATATAGGAGATATGGGAAAACCCTAACCTCAATGGGCCAGGCCCAGTTAGGGGTTGTCTCTACGAGCCCACAGCCTACTGTAGCATAAACTACAATGCGTTGGGCTTCGCGGGTTAGTACACAATAATAATATATAATTACTTTAAAAGTGATAAATAGCAAGAAAGTCCGACCGCTCGGGTCGGGTCCAGTACCATACCTCGTCACCCCACAAGTTACACTACTGCATTCCAGCGAATATGAAGCTAGACTACTTGGTAGAGACATATACCTCCTAAAGGAGAAGGGTGATTAGTTAGAATTATTGAAGTAGTATAGTAAAGCAAGCGTTGTCATTAAATAAAAAAAAACTACTGTTTGGATGAATCAGTTAGGTGGAGCTAATCTCAATTTATTTTGAACCAAATTAATCAAAATAAGTGGGGATGATGATTGAGCCCAAATCTAATGAGTAAATTCGAAACCTGATATTTGGGGTAAAGTAATAAGTATAGGACCAGTTATTAGGGGTGTTCAAAAAAATCCGAAACCGAATCCGAAATATCCGAAAACCCGTATCCGAAATATCCGAAATTTGATATCCGAAAATCGGATAATCCGAAAGTTCGGATTCGGATGTAAATTTTTAAAAATTTCGGATATTCGGATTATCCGAATCCGAAAACTTAAAAAATAAAAAAAAAATATAAATATATATTAATATGTTATATCCATTGACCATATACCTAACTTAAAAACATATATCACAATTATACGCCGATTAACTCTTTCAGCAGCCATTCACATTAGAAAAACTAGGGTTTCTTAGGAGAGATTATCACAGCGCCGTAGCCCCTCTCCGGCTCTCCCTCGCCCCACTCTGGCTCTCCCTCGCCCCGATCCCATCTTCCATCACCGGCCGCCGTGACTGGTTGTTATTACGTCACCCAAGCTCGGTGTCTCCGGTTAAGAAACCCTTCGCCTTTCCATCTACTGTAAGTTTTATTTTCGTCTTACCATCTGTTGGAAGCTATATACTTCTAATTGGTTTTTGAGTTCACATCTTCATCAAAATTCTTCTAATTTCTGCTCATAAAGAAATACACTCTTTTAGATTTGTAATTTTGTTTATAAGGTAGTTTTTAATAAGAAAGATAAAGCCTAACATATTTGTTAATTGTTAGTCATTATACATCAGAATAGATCTACAATATATAATATGTTAATGTTTTTTTTTTTTTTCAGAATCACAGGTTTAAAAAGGAAGGATATTGCATAATTGTGTGTTTTGCTGAAGGGGTTATGCTCGTTTATCGTTTTTATATCTTGTTTTGAATGTTTGTGGTTACTTTGAAACTTTAAATTATTGTAGTTGTTTGAAACAATGAACGGAAGTGTTTAAGTTTGAATTTTGTTATGAATTTGATGAATGTTTAGATGTTATAAACTTGGAAATTTAGATATTTCTTATACTGGTTTTCACCAAACACATATTTAGTTTTAATATACAAACAAAACAGATTTTTTGTTTTTTTATATTCGGATATCCGTTTTGATATCCGAACCCGAAATTTCGGATATCCGATTTTCGGATATCCGAAATTTCGGATTCGGATGTCAAGATTCACTATCCAAAAATTTCGGATATCCGATTTTCGGATATTCGAAAAGCGGATAATCCGATCTTGAACACCCCTACCGGTTATGAGATTACTTTTTATTTTTTTCCCAGATTTTGGATTTGATGATATACCCATTTACCTGATCTAATTACCCTATAAAGTGTACCGATGTATATATATTTTCTTTTATTTTTTGGATATATATATATATATTATATATGATATATCATACACTATTTTCGTCATTTATGCATTCGAGTATTATATTATATTATATTATAATGATAATGCTAAATGTTATTAATTAGTAGTTATTCAATAAATATCTAACGGGTTTTGGATTATGTCACACCCCGACCACGTGGAACATACAAAACGTGGCGGAAACATCGGGGAGTGTTGTAACAGAATTAATGTTTCACAACCATGGAAATTAAAGTTTCATTTTATTGATTAAAAGTGTTACAACGTCTAAACAAACATGGAAATACAACATAATTAATTAGTCTGCCCATGTCCGCCTAAGTGTATCTTGATCATCTTATGCAACAGCTCCTGAAAAACACATGTGAAAATATGGTACGTCAGCATAAAAATGCCGGTGAGATACATAGGTTTTGTGAAAATAGGTTTCATGACTTATGTTTGAGAAAATATTTAGTCATGAACCTTGTTATTTGCTTTGTTTTGTAAATCATTTGAAAATCGATAAGATCAGATGATATGTATAAATAATGTATGGTTAAATGAATAACCATGTAAAATGAGTTTGTATTAGATAAGTGGTTTGTAAATCAATGTCTTGTGAAAAATATGTTATTTGTATAAAATGTCATATGTATCAAACTGAAATGATTCAAATAACGTTACGCTATGTAATATTATACAAACACTTATATATAGGAAGTACCAGCGGCGTATCCACCATGCTTGTATCATATTACACACGCATCGTTACTTAATCACTTAATCAAACCAAACCAATCAATGTAAGATGTCTATGTCAAATATCCATGTCAAATGTCTATGTCAAATATCCATGTCAAATGTCTATGTCAAATATGTCATGTATGGCAAGCGAAATGTCTCAACTAAACCATATGCACAAAAACAAAGTATTGAAGTAAAACTTGGTTTAAATCAAAGTTATGTTTTGTGTAAATGCATGATCAATGTCAATCATGTTAAAATGTCTATGTCGAAATGTCTATGTCAAATGTCTATGTCAAAATGTCATGTATGGCTAGCGAAATGTCTCAACTAAACCATATGCACAAAAGCAAATTATTGAAGTAAAACTTGGTTTAAATCAATATTATGTCTTGTGTAAATGCATGATCAATGTAAATCATGTAATGTGTAAATGCATGCTATACTGATAATGAACATTTATGCGGTGTTGTTATAATGCATACATCCAAGCCTTGCGACTGAGGTGATAAACCCTTAAACAAATTAAAGGATTATCTGCGTAAATATCATCGAATTCGGTCATTCCTTTCTGTCCCCTTTCCCTGGGATGTCCGGAACGGGAGTTGTCAATTCCTATGGTACCACTACCTACTAACGAACGGCATGATCGGTGTTAATGAATGTATTGTCCCATGTAAACAACCCAAATGTCATACCAAAATGTAAGCATGTGAAAACAATGCACTAAGTATGCAATCAAATGAACATACATAGCGTGAAATGTCATGTAAAACGATGTACTAAGTAATGCACACAATGGGCACACCTAGCATGAAATGTAATGTAAATCAATGTACTAAGTAATGCACACAATGGGCACACCTAGCATAAAATGTAATGTAAAACGATGTACTAAGTAATGCACACAATGGGCACACCTAGCATAAAATGTAATGTAAAACAATGTACTATAATGTACTAACAAACATAGCAGTATATGATGTTAAAACAGGAAAGCATGAAAGTAACAAGTAGGCACATGTGTTCCACCCCAAAACGTTTGGAAAACAGTAAAAGAGGGGTCTATGTACTCACTTGAGATTGCTCAGTAGTCCTTGAGTAACAACCAAACAATGCTAGAGATCACGGAAATCAAACGGCACCTAATATAGGTAACTATGTTAATTAACCGGACCTAAATCGGAAGATTGGGTAGCATTAGGGTTTGTAAACCAAATGAGTGTAGGAACTCATATGATATGGTTTAACAAAGCCTACATACTAAATGAAACTTAACCTAAGTGCTTTCGACCCATTACGACCCGTTTAGGAAGCTTATGCTACTTTAACGCGTCGTGCGCGTGAAACGCGTTCGGACCGCCTAACTAGTCCTATGACAAGTGTTATATGCCTAAACATGTTACATAATCAGTTATGTGGTAAAAGTTTAGGTTACATATGCTAAATTACCAATTTTGCATGAAAAGGGTATTCTGGTAATTTACCTAAGGCATATAAACTACCTATCATACAACTACTTAAACGATGTGACCATAGGGTATAACCTCGGAAGGTTATTCCCTACCTACTATGGTCACCTAATGTGTTTGGTCGGATCCTAATGATCGACCAAACTGGGTCGGGTTCGAAGGTATAGGCGATTTATTAGATCGCCTACCCTACGACCCTAGACAACGTGGTAATCAGTGGGCATAGTCCCAAGGGACTATGACCAACGTGATTACACTCACGTTGCGAAGTTCAAACGAACTTCGCATTGACCATTACTGGTCAACGCTGAAAGTCAAACAAAGTTTGACTTTCTGACTCGAAAAGCAAAAAAATAAGGAAAAGAACGAAAGAATACTTACCCAGGGTCCCCGAATGCTAATCCCGACTCAAGAACTCAGGTATGAAACAATGGTTTCAACTTAGAGCTCTCAAAATCAGAATTCTTGTGAGTTTAAGCAATGGGGGGTATGGGGTATTTATAGTTTTCGTTGAACCGTTAAGATCGTTTCATGGAAAACGTGTCTTAATCCAAGCCGTACAAGTGTCGGGACCTTATGGTGCCTAAAATTCCATCCTTATCACATGACTAGACAATTGGGAACATGTGGAGGAGGATTAAACAGCTGCAGCCTGCTGTTTAAAAACTCTGTATCTGGTCAGCAGACCCCTAGCGCACCGCTACGCTAAAAGTGTAGCGCACCGCTAGGCTTAAGTTTGGCAGATTTACACTTTTGGTCCCTGTCATGCATTCAGCCCATTTTTGACACGTTTAAGGCCCGTTAACCCCATTTCAAAGCTCTAAAATGAAGTTAAAGTATAGGGAACTTAAAACATGCTCAAAAATATCTCGGATGTCAGTTCGTTTGGCCGTACGAACGCGATGTTCGCTTAATTACGACGGAATGCGCATAAGCGCGAAAAACGATCCAAATGACGTAACGAATGGATTTTTCTTAAGGCGAACACTAAAATATAATGTAGTCATGCTTACATAAATTTTTGGATGCCCAAATGTATTCAGAACGTAAGTTATGCGCGAAAATGCAAACTTGTGCACTTTTTGACACTTTTAGTCCCTGAATGACCCAAAAGTTTATTTTAGCACACCGAACACCTCAAAGCCTATTTCTAAGCTATGTAAAGGGTATTTATGGTATGTTTAACTTAAGGTCATGTTCCGGAATGTCTGTTACAGTTCAAATTGGCATACTTTCGCAGTTTGTCAAATTTAGTCCCTGTAGACGAATTAACTTGTTTTTGCCATACCAATGCCTTCAAAACTTATTTCTAAGTTATGTAAAGGTTATTTAAGGTATGTTAAGCCAATGTCACTATTCCGGAGTGTTTGTTGCATTAAACTGGTTATATTTACGCATCGGTGCGCGTATAACCTTCCAGAAAGTGATTTAGAGTTTGAAATTGAACAAAAATTGATATGTGCAAATGATACACATATTTTTACAAATACCAAGTATGAAATACAATATTTCATTGCTACAGTATTTGTGTGATGGCCGTGGAGGCACAGGTGTTACAGTCTCCCCTACTTTAGGAAATTTCGTCCCGAAATTTTTTAGGAAACTTGTGAGAGCTTGAAAACATGAAGTTGAAAAGATCGAACAACATTAGTTAGGGTTCTGAACTTCTAGTAACCTTTAATAACATCATGATTGCAATGTAAGAGGGATACTTATATACAAGTATATGAAGCGTCATTGGTACGTCCACCGTACCTCCATTACATCGTTCTCATTTTGTTATTGTTGTCGCTATCGGTTCTTACACATAATAAATCTTACTGGGTTTCTGTGCACTAAATTTCATAATTATGTACGCGTCCATAATCAGACAATTCCTTGCACAGTTCACACAGTCTATTTTATAATGCGTAGAGTAAAACCAAATGAACAATCCTGTGATGAGTGTGACTAGACCGCCATAGAGTCCTTTTGACTAAATCAATAAATGATCTAAATAGACTATCAAGGAGTCTGTCCAGCTACATCACTAGATGTCGTCCTTTAACCAGATTGCGAATCAATCTTTTGACTAGACCACTAGAAAGGGTCTGGAGTGGTACTATATAATCCAAGGGTCTTAACTATTACATAGAAGCCCATTAAGGATTTAAGGTAGTACCTTTGAATATCCCTCTACGAATCCCTCATATGAAGATATGAAAGATTCTACGAGGATTTGGATAACGAATATCCAGAGTATACCAAAAACACAAAAATGTATAAATGAAAAACACCAAATATGTAAACACATAATCACATAACCACAAAATTGTTTGTTAATTTGTCTTGTTACTTGCATACATGCATTTAAAGCACACTAGGAATCCATTCAGCGGATTTCATTTGGTACTTTAAACGTTATCAAGAATCTAACTATAAGGATAGAAAGATTTTTGAAGAGAAAATTCGATTTCGATTATAAAGAACCGAAATGTTCGAATTAAGGTACATAAGGAATCCAATTAAGGACTCTGATTTGAATGATGATCATCCACAAGGACAAATCGTGGAGATAAAAAGATCCCATATGGATTTTAGAAGTTGAAGATGTTTTGAAACCTTGCACTGGATGTGCTTATGTCAAAACATGAAGTAAGAATGCTTATGAAGTTGAGATGCTAGATATGTCAAGGCGACATATGAAGCAGAATTTGAAGGTTAAGTCAATGAATAGCGAAAATTGAAAACTATGCATGGGGTTCCTTTAAGAAAACGTGTTCAATGTTTTTGAAACCTTATATATAATACTTTTGAAATCATAAAGTAGGTGTACTAGGTAAGTATATTTATAAAAAATGTTTTAAAATCATGCGAGATGAATTTTGAAATTATGTATAAGGTTTTTGAAAAAAATTAAATGATGCTTTTCGAAATCATGCACTTGATAAGAAAATGTATTGTGTTAATATTGTCTTCAGACTATATGAAATATTTTGAAATTTGGAAGGTTGGTTTTGATAACATGGCCAATGTTTTTGAAATAACATAGACAATGCATATAGAAAAATTGTTTTCAAACTATATGAAATGTTTTGAGATCATGAAGATTGTTTTGAAATACTGGTACTGTGTATGTTTGAAAAATCAAAACGTAATGGGTATGAGATTTGGAAATACCCTTAGTTATCTAACCAAGGATTCAAAGGCACAGATGTGCAGAAGCATGATCACTAATAATGTCACTTTATTTTCTGTATCACGCATCTTAGAATGAAACGAGTACTTAAAATTTTCGAAGGAATCATGAGCGATCATTTGAAAGAGAGAATCACAAGAGTAGTTTGTAATGTACATAGTTCCTTGATGTAGGTATCATAGGAAAAGTCATACACACATGTAATTATACTTGTATATCAGAATTGTGAACAACAACTTTTATTTATGAACGAGACATATTGTTTCACAATACACGAAAACAAAAGAAACAAAGGCATAAGACAGCAACATCCTTTGTTCAGCTGAATGCTCATCCGTGGGTCGGATTTGCATTAGCTAGCGTTGGGCATTGGTTTCTGTAGTGGGTCAGATCCCCACAATTGTAACAGGCACCAGGTGGGTAGTGTGGTCGTGCAGCTTGACCCTGTTGCTGAGCAAGAGGCTGAGCAACTTGTTGAGCCGGGTTCTGAACCGCGGGATTCTGAGCAGACCGACAAAAATTGGCAAGATGGCCTGACTTCCCACAGTTAGTACAGAAACGGCATGGAAGTTGCTGCTGGTGGTGACTGTTGCATCTATTTCACAAAGGTGCATTCCCTGAATAGGGTTTCTTCGCTGGAGGCTGTGCGGGTTGGTTGGGAGCTGCCTGGTTAGCTTGGGCAGTGACAGCATAGTTTTGGGAAGCCTTACGCTTCTTTGCCCTCCTCGAAGAACCAGAGTCCTTTCCATTCTTGTTTTGACCCTTCTTGCTATCCCCCTTGTCAGCCAACTGTTTCTTGCCCTGGTCACCCTTCCGGTGTAGCTTTCCCTTTCTAATCTGCGACTCAGTCAATGTCGCTGATAACTCGATCGCCTGACGGAGTGTGGCAGGTTCACTACCAGTAAGGATGTCTTGTACTGTGTCAGGTAGGCCGTCGATGTATCTCTCGATAGCCTTGTCAAGTGGGGTAACCATAGTCGGGCAAAGCAAACTCAACTCTTCAAACCGATCAGTATAAGCCCTGTGCTCACCACTATCTTGCTTCAAATCATCAAATTCCTTCTCCAAAGCTCGCTGCTCATGACGAGGACAGAATTCCCTCATCATAAGGGCTCTAAGTTCAACCCATGTCTGTGCAAGAGCAACTTCTGCACCCCTGTCTCTCATAATCCCGTTCCACCATGTCAAAGCCCTCTTCTGAAATACGCTAGAAGCAAACTCGACTTTGCGATTAACCGGACATTGCACGTGGCAGAAAGTATTCTCACTGCTCTCGAACCACTGAAGAAGCACAGTCGCTCCTTCAGAACCACTAAACTTGAGTGGTTTAGCCTGATTAAAATCCTTGTATTTGCATGGAACATTGTTGTTGTTGTTATTGTTGGCTTGGTTCCATTGAGCAAAGAGATTTGGAAATTGAGCAGCCATCTGCTGCGCAATAATTTCTGCCAGCTCGGCAGTCTCTATCTGGCTTTCGCGTCGAGGAGGCATTCTGAAAGAGGAAACATGAAAGGAAACGAGAGAGAGAATTAGACGAAAAGAATGAGATGAAACAAATCTGATGAAAGCAAGGATAGTGGTCATTTGTTTGTTACTACAAAGCAACAAACGACACACAATGACAAATCAAAGTAAATGGGTCGAAAATAATGTATCGCGAAGACATGCTCGCCTATAAGTGAACACTCATCCCAAGAATTCCCAGGTAAGCATAAACTGGTCTCGCGTCTGATGAGATGTATACGAAGTGCTTGCCTAGACAGAAAACCCAGAATACAGGCATTCACCCTTCCAGTTTGCACGTGTTCACATTATTTAAAACCCAAAACCTTGACGAGATTTTGAAAACCCAAAGGGGTTCAAAACCATATAACAGAGAGTTCAAAACCTTATAACTGAGGGTTCAAAACCTAGTAATCAATCATCCTAGAACAGATGATTAGTTTTCAAAGCGGTTTTGAATTTTATGTTCTTGTTGTGATCGTCGCCTAAGGATAGGTGACGGTATTGTTTTATGACTAAACGCAAGTAAACTCGCGTTAGGGTCCTAAGAAGGTTATAGACTAGGTCAAAGCATTACTAATAACCTAATTCCCTATAACCATTGACTCTGATACCATCTTTTCTGTCACACCCCGACCACGTGGAACATACAAAACGTGGCGGAAACATCGGGGAGTGTTGTAACAGAATTAATGTTTCACAACCATGGAAATTAAAGTTTCATTTTATTGATTAAAAGTGTTACAACGTCTAAACAAACATGGAAATACAACATAATTAATTAGTCTGCATCTTTTATTGTCACTAAGGCCCATGTCCGCCTAAGTGTATCTTGATCATCTTATGCAACAGCTCCTGAAAAACACATGTGAAAATATGGTACGTCAGCATAAAAATGCCGGTGAGATACATAGGTTTTGTGAAAATAGGTTTCATGACTTATGTTTGAGAAAATATTTAGTCATGAACCTTGTTATTTGCTTTGTTTTGTAAATCATTTGAAAATCGATAAGATCAGATGATATGTATAAATAATGTATGGTTAAATGAATAACCATGTAAAATGAGTTTGTATTAGATAAGTGGTTTGTAAATCAATGTCTTGTGAAAAATATGTTATTTGTATAAAATGTCATATGTATCAAACTGAAATGATTCAAATAACGTTACGCTATGTAATATTATACAAACACTTATATATAGGAAGTACCAGCGGCGTATCCACCATGCTTGTATCATATTACACACGCATCGTTACTTAATCACTTAATCAAACCAAACCAATCAATGTAAGATGTCTATGTCAAATATCCATGTCAAATGTCTATGTCAAATATCCATGTCAAATGTCTATGTCAAATATGTCATGTATGGCAAGCGAAATGTCTCAACTAAACCATATGCACAAAAACAAAGTATTGAAGTAAAACTTGGTTTAAATCAAAGTTATGTTTTGTGTAAATGCATGATCAATGTCAATCATGTTAAAATGTCTATGTCGAAATGTCTATGTCAAATGTCTATGTCAAAATGTCATGTATGGCTAGCGAAATGTCTCAACTAAACCATATGCACAAAAGCAAATTATTGAAGTAAAACTTGGTTTAAATCAATATTATGTCTTGTGTAAATGCATGATCAATGTAAATCATGTAATGTGTAAATGCATGCTATACTGATAATGAACATTTATGCGGTGTTGTTATAATGCATACATCCAAGCCTTGCGACTGAGGTGATAAACCCTTAAACAAATTAAAGGATTATCTGCGTAAATATCATCGAATTCGGTCATTCCTTTCTGTCCCCTTTCCCTGGGATGTCCGGAACGGGAGTTGTCAATTCCTATGGTACCACTACCTACTAACGAACGGCATGATCGGTGTTAATGAATGTATTGTCCCATGTAAACAACCCAAATGTCATACCAAAATGTAAGCATGTGAAAACAATGCACTAAGTATGCAATCAAATGAACATACATAGCGTGAAATGTCATGTAAAACGATGTACTAAGTAATGCACACAATGGGCACACCTAGCATGAAATGTAATGTAAATCAATGTACTAAGTAATGCACACAATGGGCACACCTAGCATAAAATGTAATGTAAAACGATGTACTAAGTAATGCACACAATGGGCACACCTAGCATAAAATGTAATGTAAAACAATGTACTATAATGTACTAACAAACATAGCAGTATATGATGTTAAAACAGGAAAGCATGAAAGTAACAAGTAGGCACATGTGTTCCACCCCAAAACGTTTGGAAAACAGTAAAAGAGGGGTCTATGTACTCACTTGAGATTGCTCAGTAGTCCTTGAGTAACAACCAAACAATGCTAGAGATCACGGAAATCAAACGGCACCTAATATAGGTAACTATGTTAATTAACCGGACCTAAATCGGAAGATTGGGTAGCATTAGGGTTTGTAAACCAAATGAGTGTAGGAACTCATATGATATGGTTTAACAAAGCCTACATACTAAATGAAACTTAACCTAAGTGCTTTCGACCCATTACGACCCGTTTAGGAAGCTTATGCTACTTTAACGCGTCGTGCGCGTGAAACGCGTTCGGACCGCCTAACTAGTCCTATGACAAGTGTTATATGCCTAAACATGTTACATAATCAGTTATGTGGTAAAAGTTTAGGTTACATATGCTAAATTACCAATTTTGCATGAAAAGGGTATTCTGGTAATTTACCTAAGGCATATAAACTACCTATCATACAACTACTTAAACGATGTGACCATAGGGTATAACCTCGGAAGGTTATTCCCTACCTACTATGGTCACCTAATGTGTTTGGTCGGATCCTAATGATCGACCAAACTGGGTCGGGTTCGAAGGTATAGGCGATTTATTAGATCGCCTACCCTACGACCCTAGACAACGTGGTAATCAGTGGGCATAGTCCCAAGGGACTATGACCAACGTGATTACACTCACGTTGCGAAGTTCAAACGAACTTCGCATTGACCATTACTGGTCAACGCTGAAAGTCAAACAAAGTTTGACTTTCTGACTCGAAAAGCAAAAAAATAAGGAAAAGAACGAAAGAATACTTACCCAGGGTCCCCGAATGCTAATCCCGACTCAAGAACTCAGGTATGAAACAATGGTTTCAACTTAGAGCTCTCAAAATCAGAATTCTTGTGAGTTTAAGCAATGGGGGGTATGGGGTATTTATAGTTTTCGTTGAACCGTTAAGATCGTTTCATGGAAAACGTGTCTTAATCCAAGCCGTACAAGTGTCGGGACCTTATGGTGCCTAAAATTCCATCCTTATCACATGACTAGACAATTGGGAACATGTGGAGGAGGATTAAACAGCTGCAGCCTGCTGTTTAAAAACTCTGTATCTGGTCAGCAGACCCCTAGCGCACCGCTACGCTAAAAGTGTAGCGCACCGCTAGGCTTAAGTTTGGCAGATTTACACTTTTGGTCCCTGTCATGCATTCAGCCCATTTTTGACACGTTTAAGGCCCGTTAACCCCATTTCAAAGCTCTAAAATGAAGTTAAAGTATAGGGAACTTAAAACATGCTCAAAAATATCTCGGATGTCAGTTCGTTTGGCCGTACGAACGCGATGTTCGCTTAATTACGACGGAATGCGCATAAGCGCGAAAAACGATCCAAATGACGTAACGAATGGATTTTTCTTAAGGCGAACACTAAAATATAATGTAGTCATGCTTACATAAATTTTTGGATGCCCAAATGTATTCAGAACGTAAGTTATGCGCGAAAATGCAAACTTGTGCACTTTTTGACACTTTTAGTCCCTGAATGACCCAAAAGTTTATTTTAGCACACCGAACACCTCAAAGCCTATTTCTAAGCTATGTAAAGGGTATTTATGGTATGTTTAACTTAAGGTCATGTTCCGGAATGTCTGTTACAGTTCAAATTGGCATACTTTCGCAGTTTGTCAAATTTAGTCCCTGTAGACGAATTAACTTGTTTTTGCCATACCAATGCCTTCAAAACTTATTTCTAAGTTATGTAAAGGTTATTTAAGGTATGTTAAGCCAATGTCACTATTCCGGAGTGTTTGTTGCATTAAACTGGTTATATTTACGCATCGGTGCGCGTATAACCTTCCAGAAAGTGATTTAGAGTTTGAAATTGAACAAAAATTGATATGTGCAAATGATACACATATTTTTACAAATACCAAGTATGAAATACAATATTTCATTGCTACAGTATTTGTGTGATGGCCGTGGAGGCACAGGTGTTACAGATTAGGTATACCCAACAGGTTTTTTTTAAATTAACGGGTGCACCTAATACCCGACGGGTAAGAGGTTAGGATTGCCTAAATCCGTCCCAATCCCACCTCGTTGCTATCCATAAAAATAAGGAATATATAAATGGGTTGGTATGGGTTAGTGACCCGTTAACAAAGGCAAAACCTTTGGTAACACTAAGGTATGAAAGTTTTGTGTTGAAGTCACACAAATGTTAGGATTAACATATTCGTCGTTCTAAAAAACAAAATAAACAATAGACATCAAAAAACCAAAATTCCATTTTTTTCATTTTTGAACTTAAAATTAAATGACATATACAAAAACAAAAAGGAATATTGTTTCATTAATTAAAACAAAATTTTAAAAGCATAACATGATTAAAATAAAATAACATAATCATAAAAAATTAAATGAATAAAAAAATAATAAATAAAGTTCTAGATTTAACTACTATTCGTTAAATCCGGGATGTTTAGAGTTGCAATTTATTCCACAAAATTTTATCGAAATCTAAAATGTGTATATGAATTCCGCAATTTCGTAAGTATATTATCGCGAACAATTACTTCGGTCGGAGGTTCCATGATGTAAACCAGTGATATTGCATCTCGTCCTCTTTTAAGAACATATTGTGCAATATAATGTATGCATACATCATATTCCTTATTTTCTTGCGCTTATGAGCCCGAGAAGTAGTTGAATTATAACCCATTTACCGACTCTTGTACCTTCTAGAACTTTATTTCCTTGGGGTTGGCTAGATAAGAGAACCCTTTCACAAACATAGACCAAATAGGGTAAATCCTATCGGCAAGATAGCAACCACGTATGTATTGACACCCATTAACATGACATGAACACTTCGGCACAGTTCCAAGCATCTCGTTAGTGAATAATGGAGATTGGTGGAAGACATTTATATCGTTGTTTGAACCAACATGCACGACGTACGCATGCCAAATCCATAAATCATTTGACGTCACAACTTCAAGCATGATCATGGGGTCTTCTTTGTGATCACCATGGTGGGCCATGAGCATGGGTCAGTGGGCACCAGATCGGGGCCAAAACGTAATAGGGCTCCTATAATTTTTAAGTTTTTTTTTATGTCATGTTAAACGTAATAGGGCTCCTATAATTAAAAAAGTGCATAATAGTGTTCAAGGAAATGCAATATTTAGTTAAACATGTCATGTTAAATGTTTCATAGCGTATCCGGCATAATACAACACAAGATGTTTTGTCGGCTCTGCTATACAGAGTGTCAAATCTTGAAATGTTTGTTTTTAAGGGATCGATAACACTGCGTTTTTAACATAAAAGAAGACCTTATCTTATATTTTATACTTTTTGATGCTTGAGAAAAGATAGAATTATCATTATGCATGCATGTCGTAGGGGTATGAATATTCAGTTTCAAACCAACTAAACTAGTAGTTTACCCGTCCGCGGTCCGGGTATATATGATTAACATCATCCAAACGCACTACATATTTTAATATCACAATGACTTCTTATCAAACTATTAAGAACATCAATAACCGTGTCTATAATTAAGATAATGATGACTTTTTATTCGATTGTGATTAGTAACTACAACTGTTCTTATATTTTCATACATCGAATTGTCATACGTACTAACTTTAAATCTTACATCTAATTCACACAATTTAAAATATTTAAGTAACTATTTTTAAATTGATTAACATAGCAATTGCTAACACCATTAAATAAAGATAGACGAGATCAAGCAGTTTATGCTTAGACGTCGTATCTTTACAAACCATTGACCATTTTTTTATCAATTGTATCACCATCGGAACTCATCACAAGCGAAATTGAAGTACCATTCTTCTTATCATCAGGCATACAGCTCTAAACCAAAATTGTAAAAATTTATTAACTAAAGACAACTATAATACTTCAGTTAAAAGTTCATAGTACCTGACTAATCCCAGACATTTGTTTAACCAGATCAACAACTGATTCATCGTCAGTTATTATTTGAATCTCGTATTCTTCATCACAATATGTCAAGTTAGTCTCGCTGACTTCAATCTTGAATGCAAACAATTTATCCACCAAAGTTTTTAATTCGTTTGGAAATTGCACAGTACCATCATCTTGTAAACATAAAAGATAGGATTTATAACCAAAAAGTTAACTTACACAAAATATATAATTTGAGAAATAGAAACTAAATATAAATCATACACATGCATACTACCATTGTGTTATCCTGAATCAACTATTTTGCAGACTTCTCGATAACATGGTTAGCCGTATTATGAACAAAATAAGAGATACATCACCACTGCTATCCTCAACACGAATATTCAATCTAATTCGTAATATAACAAATTAAATTGAATTCAAACGGATTACATAAACTAAAATAAGGTAAATGGTGAAAAAAGTTACAATGTCAAAATGTCAATGTAAATAACAACAGAATAATAACAATACCTTAAAACCGGTTCATCTATAACATTTTTTCGAGAAAATTCATTAGTGCACACATACAACGTATGTTGGTCTTGATCACAACCTCCGTCAGATTTAATGAAACCCATGTTTTTTGTACAAGCCTCATTTAAACAATTAGGACACTTCAAGGAAAACCAACCAAACTCCTTGGATATTCCTTCACGGTACCTAGTATGATAACAGGTTGTGGCTGTAAAATATATAAATATATCCACTTACAACTAATGTAAATATCAAAATACGTAACTTGAAATGGTCTATGATTACCTCACTAACTTCCCACACATCATCGATGTTACTAAAAACAACATTCTTTAGAAAATCATCAATAACCACCTGCAATCCGTTAGAATTAGATAGCAGTAATGCATCAACTTTGCTGTCAGTAACTCGGTATGTAATACAAAAACAATGCAGACAATTATCACATAATGCAATGCACTTATTTTCAAAACAGAAAGAATATGAACTAAACAAACCTTGCGAATAAAACTGGACATAATCGAGTATGATATGTTTATTAAATAATCATGTAATACGATATTTATACACCATAAAAAGCAGTTGATGTCACCAGATTTGTAGGAACATGGGCGACATCACCTAAGTAGTAAACCGCTAATACATACCATGTTGTAAAACAAATAATACAAATATAAAGTATACCATGTAAAATAAAAAAAAAACAATAATATAGAAAAACATAATCATAATACCATATAAAATAAAAACACAATATTATATAAACACACAATCATAAACACTCTGGTTAATTAGCTTATAATCCGATAGGGGAATTTATCAATTTCACTGCCACAAAATATTTATTGGACATCAAACACAACATTTAATGTTATACAATAAGATAAAATAAGACACACATCTACAAAAGAATAGTTAAACATGAATACAAAAGTTCTAATACATACATTATCATATAATAAGAAAAAATATGACATTTCATAAAATAACACAATTTCTTAAAAAATTACACAATAATAACCATTCCAGTTAACTACCTCTACATCAAATTTGAGTTAGGATCGGTTCAGAGAGGTTTATTAAGAAATGAACATAGCAATTTATGTTACCATCTTTGTAGGAGAACATGAAAGAAAGACTACAACAACTGTTTAACCTAAAATCCTGGATTATAAACCGCTAGTACATACCATATATTAAAATTACACATATTAAAGATTTCATTAATATAATAACACAATATTACACAAAAGAAGGATAGTACCAAGTCCAATATACCTTCTGAATAAACGTATACAACTGAATTTAACACACGTCCAACGTATATAATAACTACTAACTACCCACGTTACATATATATAAAACAACTGTTGATGTTAGCAGTTTTCACTTTTCTACAACTGCCTTTTAACACACATTCATGAGTTGTAATAAATGATAAACATACAGGATACATATACAAAAAAAAGCAATTGATGTTATCAGGATCTCCCAACGATGTTACACAAAAGCCAAAAAAACACAATGTATACTATAAAATACAATTTCGTTGGTAAAACACAAATCATTGGAAAAAACACAATTCATGTTATCAGGTTTGTAGGACAACTTCACCTACATATATAGTAAAACAAATTAAACTGAAAATATTAACTGTTTGAAATAATATATGATTAAATAACACCAATCAGAATTAAATATCCATGCAGACAATTGGTAATACACTTATACATACGGAACTACTTGAAACAACAAAGAAAGTTCGAAAAAACGACCACCATTCCCTATAATATAGCATAATAATTTCTAATCGATCGGCGAAACAGTGGTCTCAATAAATAATGCTCGTTTCGAACCGTTGTAGGAATCAACATGTTGGAGGTATTTAAAAACTTCATTGCTCAGGTCAGCTTCAACAACACCACCCCAGACGTTTCTTATCAACCACTTGTTGTTTTGAAATATATTAGACCATTCGATTCTTTCTTTATAATCAATTATATGAAGATTATTGATAGAAAACACCTTGATGATGGCTTCATCTTCAACTTTGTGCAAATCAGCAGTTAACTCGGGAGACATTTCAACGACAATAAAATGGAGCTTCTTTGCCATGCTCAGAAAATGTCCTTGCCAAGGAGTAACTTCCATACTTTCAGGAAAACGAAGGATTTTAAAAGTTTCGGAAATAACATCGAAAGCAACTATATACCTCTCCAAAGGTGGAAACCACTTTTTTGAACACATGAAATATATGGTTTTGCCAGAATAAATTATGGGAGACCATGAATAACCCTGATCACCGAAATTAGCTCCCCCCAAGAAATCTATTTGTCTCCACGTCTCACAACGTCGTGAATAAACACGAGCAATAACGAAATTCAAGAAATATTTGATGTGAAGCACTTTAAGATCATTGGTTTCATCAAAATGCATTCTACCTGTATCACAGTTTCGACCACACCATTGACGAAAATAATCGTCGGATAACAACTTATGGCGCCTAGTTGTTGGATTCCAAAGGATCAGCTCACATCAAGTCTGTTCATTGCACACTAACAACAGCCCTTTAAACGACGCTAGAATACGTAAGAATCTAGGGTGAACATTGTCAGGAAAAGTAATGGGTTTACTTGTAACCACATCCAAATTCCCACATATTACGTCGTCAACGACAATTGACATATCTTGCAAGGAGAGAAATTTCTTATGTAGTGAATTTCCAATTCGGCAAGAATGCATCATCTCAAGCAAATGAGTTGACAGTTTATTACGGAAATCTTTGAAAACACATTTCAAACAACCAATTGCTTTGGCAGGGAGCCTTGTGAATATTTCATCGACGATCATTGCAAACCCAAGCTTTTCCATTTTATGATCTATGGGGCTACAATATAAAATATAACAAATTAAATACAATTGAGACAATTTGATATGTAAATGTTTATATATAAACACAATGTATACAACCGTTTTCATACACGACCATGTAATAAAATAAGACTAACCATCCACTTAACTTATATAAAAAACTGTTAATGAAAGCAGTTTAACATTGTATTAAGACAATCTTAAACAATTGCTGATGTTAGCAAGTATTGACCTTTCTACAAACATTTTGTAACACAATGTATACTATAATATACAATTTCGTTGGTAAAACAAAAACAATTGTAAAAAACACAATTCATGTTATCAGGTTTGTAAGACAACTTCACCTACATCTATAGTAAAATAAATTAAACTGAAGATATTAAATAATATATGACTAAATAACCCAAATGGAATGTATTCAAAAATCTACACAAAAAACTATTTGAAAATTCAATATCATTTGAGAAACAAAACATAAGATTCCATTCGAATAAAAAACAACTGTTGATGTTAGCAGTTTTCACTTTTCTACAACTGCTTTTTAACACACATTCATGAGTATGTAGGATACATATACAAAAAAAACAATTAAGGTTATCAGGATCTCCCAAGGATATTACACAAAAGCCAAAAAAAACACTATGTGTACTATAATATACAATTTCGTAGGTAAAACACAAACCACTGTAAAGAAAACACAATTCATGTTATCAGGTTTGTAGGACAACTTCACCTACATCTATAGTAAAACAAATTAAACTGAAGATATTAAATGTTTGAAATAATATATGATTAAATAACCAAAATGTAATAAATCATAAACATGCAGATACAAAAAAAAGCAATTGATGTTATCAGAATCTCCCAAGGATATTACACAAAAGCCAAAAAACACAATGTATACTATAATATACAATGTCGTTGGTAAAACACAAACCATTGTAAAAAACACAATTCATGTTAACAGGTTTGTACGACAACTTCACCTACATCTATAATAAAACAAATTAAACTGAATATATTAAATATTTGAAATAATATATGATTAAATAACCACAGTGTAATGTATTCAAAATTCTACACACAAATATATTTGAAATTCAATATCATACCAGACTAACTTTTGTGAAACAAAACATAAGATTCCATTAGAATAAAAAACAACTGTTGATGTTAGCAGTTTTCACTTTTCTACAACTGCTTTTTAACACACATTAATGAGTTGTAATAAATGATAAACATGCATGCTACATATATAAAAAAAAAAAAAAGCAATTGATGTTATAAGGATCTCCCAAGGATATTACACAACAGCCAAAAAAACACAATGTATACTATAATATACAATTTCGTTGGTAAAACACAAACCATTGTAAAAAACACAATTCATGTTATCAGGTTTGTAGGACAACTTCACCAACATCTATACTAAAACAAATTAAACTAAAGATATTGAATGTTTGAAATAAATATGATTAAATAACCACAATGTAACGTATTCAAAATACTACACAAAAAAACTATTTGAAATTCAATATCATACCAGACTAACTTTTGAGAAACAAAACATAAGATTCAATTAGAATAAAAAACAATTGTTGATGTTAGCAGTTTTCACTTTTCTACAACTGTTTTTTAACACACATTCATGAGTTGTAATAAATGATAAATATGCAGGTTACATATACAAAAAAAGCAATTGTTGTTATCAAGATCTCCCAAGGATATTACACAAAAGCCAAAAAAACACAATGTATACTATAATATACAATTTCGTTGATGACGAGGTATGGTACTGGACCCGACCCGAACGGTCGGACTTTCCTGCTATTTATCACTTTTATATTAATTATATATTATTATTGCGTACTAACCCGCGAAGCCCAGCGCATTGTAGTTTATACTACACTAGGCTGTGGGCTCGTAGAGACAACCCCTAACTAGGCCTTGCCCATTAAGGTTAGGGTTTTCCCATATCTCCTATATAAGGAGGTCTCCACCTCCTCATTAGGGCATGAGATATAGGGCAACACACTTCTGTAGCTGGAAATAGGGGATTCTTCCTCCACCGGCCGTCTCTACATTACCCATGTTTCTCTCTTCTTATTTGAAGGCCTAGGATTCGGGCGAAGAAGACGAGGTGTGGCCATATCCGTATTCATCACCGTAGAAGTTCCGACCCGCTCGGGTTCATGCTTCTTCATTGGCGCCATCCGTGGGACGGACGACGAACCACATCTTGTTATTTAGCTCCATCAAGAATCTCTAGATCCGCGTTTTTAACTAGATCCACACACGGATCAAGGGGAGATCTGTTATTATACAAGGTCTTCTCACCCATATTCTGCGGTTTCCCATGCTTCGATTGACTAGATCAGCCGTCATTTATACATGTGATCATGTAAGTTATTTACCTTTCTTTCTTTATGCAAGTTCCTGTCAAAACCAAGCTATGATGAAGGCATTAAATGTTTTCTTCCTATGTAAATGGCTTTTACAAGGAAACATAAAATAAGAGAAAGTAAAACAAATTGTAAAATCATAGCTTCCTGAAAAGCACCAAACATATAATGACGAATTTCGTACAATATTGTAAAGTGTGTATAAGGCATACTTCACAAGATGCAAGAATATGAAACAAAAATAAATAAATAAATAAAATTCAAGATTTACACTCTCAATTGGCGGCGAGCCTGTTAAAGAGCCTGTATCAATTGGCGACACTTCTCATGCGCCGTATCGACGGCCATTGTGCGTGGACACAGCTCCGCCACCTCGATGCGACTATGTGCGGACGACTCGTCCACGTAGTCATGCGTAACGACCATCTGTCATCTCCGGCGGGATGCCGTCTTACTCCGCCCTTGATTCGTGGGACGCCCTCATGCTCCACCCATCTCCGGCGGGTGACCGTCTTGGTCATGCCAGTACCGCACCCTTAAAAACGCGTCGTCAAACAGTTTCTGCCACGGCACGCCGCTATCTCTTTCCGCCATCTACAACTTATAACCATTGTGAAGCACTATTAGAGCATTCCTGCCATCGCGCAACCCGCTTCGCGCCGCCAACACATGCGCCGCACGGATGGTTTGCTCCACCGGCATTCGTGTTGGACGCTACCGATTTCTCTGCCGCCGCCCCCGCACCATAGGAGTTGTGTGTAAGTTCCTATACCTTCTCCTATAAGTACTCGACTTGTCAACTCAGATGGAAGTTTTTATTCGACCAACCAATTCCGGTGGAAGCTTCTATTCACCTGGCATTACCAGCCGACGACTCCTTGACTTACCAAGCCATGTCCGGTGGACGACCTTCACGGTCACGCCATATCCGGCGAATGACTATCTTAGTCACGCCATGTCCGGCGGACGACTTTCTAGGCCACACCACATCCAGGCGAGTAAACAAAGATACACCATTTCCTTTCAATATTACAAGGAAGTTTTTTAAACGCACTAGTGGACCGCTTACACGTGCGTGCCCACGTGAACCAACTCGTTCCGCCATCTAGGCCTTGACCACCTTCGTTCCACACTCGGGTGTGCCACCCGCCTTTGCGTCACCGGCGTGTTTATGCACCTGCCATTGACAACCCTGTTACATTCTTCACCGGCGTGTGTCCCTGTCACCGCCACATGCAACACAACCTGGCCACCTCCGGTGGATTACCTATACGCTCCCGCTACCTCAGGAGGGTTACCGTCACGCTCTGCGCTTCTCCAGCGGATGACCGTGTCGTCCCGCCCACCTCTGGCGAACAACCATCTCCCTTAGATTTACATCACTATTGAAAAAGTCAAAATAACCATGATGGCATGAGGTAATATTTTGTGGTAAAAAACATATACATGCCAATCAAATTAACGGTTTTTTACTTTAATGGAAAAATTATTGTCCAACATTTCGTAGGCCGCCTAGAAGGTTCATAGCAAGATTTTGTAACTAAATATATGCATGCCATAAGAAATATGATGATGAATGCTGTATTTAAGCCACAATATTCTATCATATGCGGCATGCACAGATTACTTGTGCTACTTTTCCTTTTTAAAGAAGATTTATTACCCATGCTATAACCTACTTTTGCCTTATGATGCAATCTACTATGCTTTTTTCACCAGGTTTTGTAGCGTGGGTTTTTCACTGAAACCATTCATAATTCATAAGCTAATTATGGACGTGATTAATCTATATAATTCACAGATATCTCATTGATACAATTACAAAATTACAGTCATTGATAGAAATCACATACTCATTATATCCGTTTTATGGTCCATTGTTAATACTGTACAAAGTGCATGATACACATGTGTTCTAGGTTTCATCTCCACACAAGATACCTTTGTGTAAATATGGATGAAGCTCCAAATCAATGATCTTAACCGAACCATTATCAACGGTCTCTGTTTTTCCCACCATTCCCGCACAACTAGCTCTGACGGAAGCTTCTATTCACCCCGGAACGTTTCCGACGGAGGTTTTATCCACCTGCGCCGCTTCCGGCCGATTACTTAATCACTCCGCCACCTATGGCAGATGCTTTGGTACACCAAGTCGCCTCCGGCGATCACTTTTATCCACTCCGCTACCTCCGGCGGATACTCTCGGTCCACTCGTGCCACCTTAGCGAATGCTTGTATCCACCCTTAGGCGGCCACTTTTCTACCCGCCACTATGGTGGATTTTCTAGTTCACTCCCACCGTCTCCGTCGGGGTTCCTCCTCGCTCGTGCCATCTCTGAAAGATATATCTTCCAACCTTCTTGCCTGTTATTATGAATGGGGTTGTGGCGCATTTAGTCACGCCACCGCTGTAGCGCCTACCTCGCCACTCCTCCACCTGTGTGTGTCGCACATACACCGGCGTGTCGTTTTAATTAGGGTTACTGGAGCCTTTAACGGAACCAGGTCACTTATAATGGTTCAATGCTTTCCTCTTTATACTACACCACATTTTACACCTGCCGATGCTTTATAGCACGAGATCGTACAACTGTTGTTGCATTACCTTTAAACATATATGAGTATATGTTCATTTAACTAAGACTATGGGGTGTCGCCTAAACCCCCCCCCCCCCAACAACATCAACATCATCTTCCACATCGTGGACACGCATTTATATCAACTAACATGAGATCTTTTACATCCGTAAAGCCGGTACTCGAAATTTGGTGGCATAGATCATCTCCACCATCAACAAGGGCATGTGTAAATCATTTTCTTCAAAATGACCGAAACTACATCTTTTTTGTCGTAGTCTAATACCGCTATGGGCAAGATATGTTAAAAAACAACTACGCTCGATCATCTCGACTTGTACAGAAAATAGTCCGTGTCTAAGTAGGACGCACTTTGCAAGCGATCAGGAAACTAGCATAGCGGGCCAATCATTCACGCCCCAGCTACAATTAAGTCTTGAAAGCTGACACTTAGTAAAACCGATCGGCACATCGGTAGGAATTGACATCCTCAAACTAGACAGTCTTCCTGATAATGTTCTCGCCATCTCCATCATGGCACATCGAGCACATGATTCCCCTGCTAACATTATCTAGCAACATTAAAATAAGGGACGGGAATGGTGTAACACTACAAACGCTACAGAACGTAGTCACCAAAGCCAAAGGTCCTGGTTCGGACATTCGATTTGCACACCTGATAATCCTTCTTCAACAACATAATTTCGGTTTGACAACTTCTTGTCAAACCCAGGTACAACTTTGGTAAGGATAAACCTAAGCCAGAATGCATTATGTGAAGCTACATATTTCGGAACGCAATTCCAGGTACAATCCTATTTTATTGCTTTATTTAGTTGCGCGATACACTTTTACTTGTTCAAACACGCTTGGCATCTCATTGCACGCCCTTGGTCCACTTGACTATGTATATATATCTATATAATGGTCCGTACATAACCTGACATGGCGATGCTACCTCAAAATTACAAAATTCTAAACACATGAATGGAAGATTTTAGTGCCCACACATGCATGGGGCCACGCTCGATTGGCCATCTGACATGTTGCATGCTCCTATATAATTACTTTCAATACTTATGTCCTAACATGCTTAGCATTATCGAACTGGGTAATCTGCTCGGAACAACACGACTATGGGCGAACATGGTCATAATATTTACACATGCTAAACTATACATTGAATAATCCTTATTCAAGCACGCGTACTTAGCTAAACATCTACGCGCAAGACTCACGGGTGACATGTTCTTAATCTTATCCTTAAATATGGTACTCTCACATAAGTCGATAACTCGACGTAATACTCCATAAGTCATATATTAAAAGAGCGCATATCAGAATTGCCCACTAAACAAAAAGTGTCGATAAAGGTCTCACCTCTATTTTACGCACACTTATCTACAATACATTTAAATCGATTAATAAGCATGTCGGAGTCTTCTTAGCATGTTATACTTCATGTTTACTTTTCGATTTCTTTTTATTACCTATTAAGTTCAAAGCTACTAACATACTTTAGCAGCACTGAACTGGGGGACTAGCAGGGCATAGCGCCATTACGCCTTAAAAGTGACCAGTTTTCCTCAGGCTGCCCATTACGGTGATATCCACTACACATTAACCTGCATCGGCTCTTATATAATGTGGATGTTTCAATACGCCGGACAATATTTATACTTTTCACATCATTTGGCCTACGACTATACCACTTGACACAACATATGCAATTTGGTAGTCAAGACAAACGCACAACAAAACCAATATACTTGATTATCCGAATAAGTTTTCCACAAGCTATGCAACAGGAAAAATACTTATTCGGATGTGTATTCTCCACGCCAATACGCGACAGGGATAACATAAAACCCTCACGCCATAGTCGGCGAGATAGTTTAAACAGACAAGCCACCTACTATAAGCATCCCACACGCCAATGCGCGTCCAGGAAAAGCACGTAGTAGCTTACATAAAGTGCTCGTTCACGCCTAACACGTATAAAGCATTTTATTATCTCAATGAGTGTTCACTCACGCCAAGCGCGTAGAAAGCACTTTGTTGTTCAAGTGTTCATTAACGTCGCGCGGGTTATAAAGCACTTTCTGATATCTACAAGTGTTCATATAAACAGTTGTAAACACAACATACCACCGCATTTAAACTGCATATTACGGTACAAAATATTACCACCACATTTGAACTGCATATCACGGTAAAAAACAACTCTAACATGAAATATTTTTCATAATAACAAAGTTAGAAGATCAAATTATATAGCGCTAAGAGTGGGCATCTTGGTAATAGATGTATTCAACCACTTCTACTCCAGTGGGTATCTTGGTAATAGATGCACAACCACTGATGAAAAACCAAGTACATGTCCCACAATTATAAAAACATTGTGGGGAGCATAAATAACGCCCTAAACACCCTTTCAAGGTCACTGAGCATAGCAAGCACTTCTGCAGGGGTGCATTGTATATCATTCTTTCCGACTGCAACAATGATTGCTATAGTCAATAACGACGACTGGTACCACCGCCAGTAGTTCTACATTAGCCTAAGGTGGCATAACATTCGCATGTGTATCTATGACCCCCAGTGGCTGTACATTACGACAACGGAGATCCCGATGACACGGACGCGTGGTAGGGACCGTTGCCACATCAACATCAACTCTTTCAATGAGTTGAACGTCGTTAGCGCACCATAGGTTAACCAACAAAAGTCACACCACAGGGTGGATATTCTACAGTAGCCCACACGATTGCGTGTGCACCACTAAGGCAGGGCCACATCCGCAAAAGTTATCCAAGGGCGAGACACTGAACTACCAAAACTCAGCCTGCTCCAAGGCTCATACGCGGGACCTAACCGCATACGCGCAACCTTAAAAAGCTCGTGGTAATTCAAACGACAATTGTCTATAACCAATCAGGGTGCGTCAGGTTTACCCAACCAATTTCCACGATGAGCAATCGTATACTATTCATTGCTCCATTATCTCTACTCACAGCCAACGACAACCACAACAAACGTGGCCGGCGACTTTCTCGCACCCGGACGACATGTAAGCCTAAAATTAGTGATCTTCACTCCCGAGCTCCTAATAAGTCTAAGTGTTCCTCCCACGCTTGCACGCGGGAGAAACACTAGACTGGGGGACATGACGAGGTATGGTACTGGACCCGACCCGAACGGTCGGACTTTCATGCTATTTATCACTTTTATATTAATTATATATTACTATTGCGTACTTACCCGCGAAGCCCAGCGCATTGTAGTTTATACTACACTAGGCTGTGGGCTCGTAGAGACAACCCCTAACTGGGCCTGGCCCGTTGAGGTTAGGGTTTTCCCATATCTCCTATATAAGGAGGTCTCCACCTCCTCATTAGGGCATGAGATATAGGGCAACACACTTCTGTAGCTGGAAATAGGGGATTCTTCCTCTACCGGCCGTCTCTACATTGCCTACGTTTCTCTCTTCTTATTTGCAGGTCTAGGATTCGGGCGAAGAAGACGAGGTGTGGCCATATCCGTATTCATCACCGTAGAAGTTCCAACCCGCTCGGGTTTATGCTTCTTCAGTTGATAAAACACAAACAATTGTAAAAAACACAATTAATGTTATAAGGTTTGTAGGACAACTTCACTTACATCTATACTAAAACAAATTAAACTGAAGATATTAAATGTTTGAAATAATATATGATTAAATAACCACAATGTAATGTATTCAAAATACTACACAAAAAACTATTTGAAATTCAATATCATACCAGACTAACTTTTGAGAAACAAAACATAAAATTCAATTAGAATAAAAAACAATTCTTGATGTTAGTAGTTTTCACTTTTCTACAACTGTTTTTTAACACACATTCAAGACTTGTAATAAATGATAAACATGCAGGCTACATATACAAAAAAACAATTGATGTTATCAAGATCTCCCAAGGATATTACAAAAAAACTAAAAAACACAATGTATACGATAATATACAATTTCGTTGGTAAAACACAAACCATTGTAAAAAACATAATTCATGTTATCAGGTTTGTAGGACAACTTCACCTACATCTATCGTAAAACAAATTAACATAACATTCCATTACAATAAAAATACGACCATTGTAAAAAACACAATTCATCCAGACTAACTTTTGAGAAACAAAACAAAACAAAACAAAACATTCCATTAAAATAAAAATACGACCAATAAGTCTTAATTGATTACAAATCACTTCACTATAACAAAAACTACGACTAAACTTAACAAAACTACTTATATGAAAGTAAAAACCTATGCTTCAACTCCACTGAATCATTAACTTGTTTAAATAAATCTAACATTTGTGACATTAACTGAACATCTTTTGTCCTATTCTCACTGTTATTCAAAAGTGCCAGGTCACGAACAGCAGCTGGAGGCAATAAACGCAAGGCCTCAGATACAGCATCATGAGAGCCAACTCCATTCTTCAGAGCATCAAAGCATTTCCTTAGATCTCTGGCAATCTCTATCTCAGCTTCAAACTCTTCCATCACTGTTTTATAAAAGAGTTCCTTCAAATCCTCTCCTTGATTACTTGATGAAGCCATTGAAAAAATTTTACTTTTTAATTAGATATCGGTAAAACTTAAATAACTTGAGATACATCATACATGAAATGTCTGTAATATATATATAGGGTAGGGATCCTAAGAGAAGTCCACCCTATTTGAGAAACTTGAGAAGTAATCTGGACCATACATTTTCCCTAAGCAAAAAATGCAAAAAAAAAGGTGAAAAAAATTGCAAAAATTTTGTTTTTTTTTTTTTTTTTTTTTTTTTTTTGGAAAAATCGCAGCTTTTTCTTTAAGGATTAAATTTTTTATTTATTTTTTTTGGATTTATACACATGTGTATATTGTTAATCTTTTAACTATACGTATATGTATATTGTCAATTATACATATATGTATATACATGTTTAAAATTGAAAAAATATGTGCTATAAATCCTAAACCTTATATCATAAACACCAAAGCTAAACCTTAATGCTAAACCCTAAAGCTAAACCCTAATTCTAAACCCTAAAGCTAAACCCTAATGCTAAAACTAAACACTAAAGCTAAACCCTAATGCTAAACTCTAAATACTATTGCTAAACCCTAATGCTAAACCCTAAAGCATAAAGCTAAACCCTAATGCTAAACCCTAAATACTAATCCTAAACCCTAAATAACACTTATTTTTCAATTTTAAACATATATATACATATATGTATAATTGACAATATACATATATGTATAGTTAAAAGATTAACAATATATACATGTGTATAAATCCCAGAAAAAAAAATTTAATAAAAAAATAAATCCTTAAAGAAAAAGCTGCGATTTTTCAAAAAAAAAAAAATTCATTTTTTCACCTTTTTTCTTTTGCATTTTTTTGCTTAGGGAAAATGTGTGGTCCAGAATGCTTCTCAAGTTTCTCAAATAGGCTACTACTTCTCACATGATCCTTATCCTATATATATATATATATATATATATATATATATATATATATAAATACAAAGGGCTTATGGTCACTAACGCGAAACTATTAATGGCAGCAACGGTTACATGATGTAAAAACTCCTCCGGGAAATGATACAAGTAACTGAAGAGATACACACGCTTACATACAGTTATTACTATAAACACACAAACCATTAATTAAACACGGTAAACTTAAACTGGTACACGGCTTACTATGCATGAATCAACGAAAATATTAATTACCCTTTAAATTATAACGGAAATATTACAAATAAAGACAAACATGCATGTTTAAGTGAAGGGAAAATACACACATAAAAAAACTCCAACTCAACATAATATTATTACCAAAATATAATGTATTACAAAAAAACATATTGAAATTCAAAATCGTAACTAACTTTTGATAACAAACATAAGAATCCATTAAAATAAAAATACAACAACAAATAAATACGAAATGATTACAAACCATTTCACCATCTAACCATCATCATACATAAAAAACAACAACAACATAACTAATCTTCACCAAAATTGTCGATTTCAATCACATCATCCCACTTCCAATTCTTCGGCGCCTTTACCCTTTGATTAATTCTTCTGAAGTTACGAGGCTAGAGAATAATATGTCAGTCATTCATCTAGAATATTAACTAAACAAAGCTAAACATATAGTTATGGAACCAACCTTGTTGACCTCATGCTTCATAGATTTGTCAAGACATCCAACCAACGCGCCAAACTCCAAGTCAAAGCCTTTAGATTTGTTCTGAAATTTACAAAACAAAATAATTTACATACTTTAACATAAACAATTTACCTTTGCAGATCCGATTAAAGACATAGTCAAGTCAGGAAGTATTCCAAACAATTCTTCAAACTGAAAAACAATATACTTATTAATAAAATAAACTACCATGTTGTACAAAAACAATGTTATCTTACAATTTTAAAAGAATTATTACGTACGTTTCCAGTTTCATCAGATATCTTACTCAACTTTTGAAAATGATCATCCATAAAAATGTTGTTAGCCACAACCTGGAAAAGAAAAAAAAAACAATTCTTAATCACTGTTGTCATAGTATATATTACAATAATAAACCAAAAAAGACAGTATCTGTAAAAAAACACAATGATTTTAAATAATACACAATATGATAAAATATTTTACAAGAATTATTACGCACGTTTCCAGTTTCATCAGATATCTTACTCAACTTTTGAAAATGATCATCCACAAACATGTTGTCAGCCACAACCTGGAAAAGAAAAAAAACAACTGTCAATCACTGTTGTCATAGTAGATTAAAAAAAAACAAAAAACACAATATCTGTAAAAAAACACAATGATTTTAAATAACACACAATATGATAAATAATAGCAGAAACTTCATCATAAGTTTGCTTATATAAATGTACATTCTCATTAGAGCAATGAGTAAATTTATGCAAATGGCCATCCATAAACTCGTCAGCTACAACCTGACAAAAAAAGCATGTCAATGATTGTTTTACTATAATAACACAAAGGATTGCTACAAACACAAAACGATTGTAAAAAACACAATGGTATGTAAACCCCAATACTTGACAAAACAAAACGATATATACATTTCTAACTATATTAGAAGACTTCATAACTGCTACCTGCTTCATATCCACAACGCTGTCCAACCCAACAATTGAATCCTCATCATACACAGCATTATCCATCGATCATAACTGAAACAAAACGACCAAACTAAATAAGAAACTATTTTCGAAACATAACAAACATCATAAACACATAAAATATGTAACGACCTTACATTGATATCCTTAATTGAAAACGATGTAATACAAAGCATACACGGACATATATATACATCTTGTATGCTAACTTCCATGAAGAAGTTATCGAATATCTCCGACAAGGTTGAGGGAGCGTACCTACGTAGCTAGAAAAGTGCAGAAAACACAACAATCCTTAACTGGCGTTGAAAATAAAAACTGCCAAATTTTTTGGGTTTGAACGTATGAGATTCAATCTCGAAGATAACCGTCTGAATTATTACGGTCAGGATCTTCTAAAAAGACGGTTATGCCCATGTTGACCGACGGTTATGCCCATGTTGACCGACGGTTTCTTAGCGGCGAACAATTTATTAATAATATATAATCGAAATGAATTACATATTCGATTTTGGTTTGGTTTGTAACAAAAACAGAATTTGGTTTTCGATTCTAAGATTCTTAATTCAGTTTTAACTGAATAAACCGAGTTTGTATATACCATTATTTTAGCCCATATTTATATAGCCAAGTTCCATATTCTATTCAAGTCATTTCTAAGCCCAACAAGCCAATTTCTAAGCCCAACAAGCCAATATGGATGGTAAATTCGGTTTTTCCAGTTTGGTTTTAACTATCTAAAGTCGGTTTTGTTTGAGCAGTGGCGGAGCTTGAACAAAAAATCGGTAAGGACCGTACTTTAAAAATCTAAATCGGTAGGGGCCAGACTTTTAAAATCCAATATTTTACACACAAAAAAACAATTTTTCAAAAATTTTCGATAAAAATAACAATACGCACGAAAAATCGACGGAGGCCGGGGCACCCCCAGGTCTCCACTATCTTTCGCCAATGGGTTTGAGAGAATAAAAAATTCAATCAAATGACAAAGCGAGTAAGCTAAACCGATTAACACCCCTAGCATGTAGCAACAATTTCAGGGCCGGCCCAGAGGGGTGCCGGGTGGGCCACCGCTCAGGGCCCAATCTCTCCGAGGGCCCGAATTTTTCTTAAATAGTTATATGTACTAAATGTTTTTGTATAGAATTTGTTTTAAAAGTAGTCCAAAGTTAACAACTTGCCGTAGTAGTCTTCTTTCTATCTTTAAAAGAATTTGGTCGGTTTTGTCTAAGTTCGATTCTCCAAGTAAGGCTTTTCATGTTGGTTCATTTTTTCCTTTTCTTTTCTACTCAATTTTTCCTTTTTCTTTTTTTCTTTTTTTCTTTTTGTTTTTTTTTTCAATTTAAAACTAGATTCTTGTATTACTTTTATTTTTTATTTTGTGTATTAGTTAAAACTAAAGATAACTAAACAACTTTTTTAAATGGTTTCTTCCTTTTATTTTACAAAAATTAATGAAACGAATACGTTTTAATCATATTACGACTATACTTTTGGATTTTTATTCCCTTTGCCATAGCGAGTGCTTCAAAACAAACAACGTTTTCACCCGGCGCAACCTGCGGGTTTGATCCCACTAGTATGTATAACTTTTTTATATGCATACTATGTTTAGAAAAAGATATATTTAAGCGGCCTATTTTTTTTGATTTATTCTTATGTTTTTCTAGTATATATATATATATATTTAAATTGAGTTATTATAGAGCCCTTTTTGTTTTACTCGCCCAGGGCCATTTTTTTTAAAGGATTTTGAGATAAGGTCCTGAACAATTTTCCTTTTTTATGACAACAAAAATGATAAATATACACAAAAAAGATAAATATACAAGCTACTTGCTAGATGTATCAACAGTTGGCTACGTATCAATAAAGTGGGCTCTCCTTAATCAAATACTCAATGTTTTAAAAGCCGTTTTTAAACTGTACCGAGTAGCGCTTTGAATTGGTTTAATCGGTTGTATCGGGTTGTACCCAGTGGTAATACTCGGTTGACTAGTTTACCTTAAATTCCATAGTAATACAACTTCAACCCGAAAAAAATAATCCAAAAATACATAATTCCATAACCATAATAAAAATAATTCAAAAATACTCCAAAAGTACGTGATTTGGACTTGGAACGCAACAACGGAATGGACTGGTAGCCTCTATGGGAAGCCTAGAACTTTTTGCAGCAAGCAATCAACGATCGCTAGGTTTTTTTCTCTTTTTTACCGACATATGGAAGGTAAATCTTGAAATTATCAGGATTTAATCAAAAATTCAAAATTAAAAATCAAATTTGTAGATTAATAAAACAAGTACAACAGTTTGAACCGGTATTATCGGATTTACCGCAGACACATAGCATTTTAGTTTAACCAGATCTGTTCGTGTTCGTTCGTTTAATTAATCGAACGGAATTCCTTGTTCATGTTCGTTCATTAATTAAATGAACGAACGTAAACGAACTTACCGCTGAACAGTTCACGAACTATTCGTTGAACGTTCGGTTCATTTACAACCCTAATAGCTTATGATACAAAAAAAACATATTTCGGATAGAACTAGGTTTCAACAAAATTTATATCGGAATGCTAATTAAAAATTAAACACACATGTATTTAGGTTAATTTCAAAGTTAACAAATGAAAAATATCAAAAAAAAAAGTCAAAGAGTAAATTGTCAAAATTGTCCCTACGGTTTGGCCAATTTTACTAGATCCATCCAGTAAAGTTTTTTTTCACCTGGACCACTAAATTTTGTAAATCGTTGTCAAATCCATCCAACTCTCTAACACCACTAAAATTAAATATTATGTGAGAGCTATTCATTGAATTCTCTTTGTTTATTTAATGGTACTAATAACAAGAATACTAGTAAGTTATTAAGAGTTTTTTAATAAAAATAAAACTGGTCTCATTTGAGGAATGAAACATGCCAGCCCAATGGATGTTGCCTTTTGAGGCCCTTGTTCGTATTCCCTGAATACTAGCATTCTATGTAACAAGATACATTGAAATGTTTATTAAACTAGTGTTAATCACCCCCGTATTGTGGCGTGGGGTGAACACCAATGCCACACTAATGTTAGCGACCACCAACACTGAATTTGTGGCGTGTTAATGCGAAGAAATTAAACCGAAACATAAAACATATAAAAGAATAACTAAGTCGATCTAGGATCCGCGCATTACGATAAACCTGTCAAACGGGAAAAATAGATGACGTAAAAACGTTTAACCACACACGCACGTTGCGCTGTGTTAACTCGCAAAATTTAGAACGAAATGTAAAACGAAAATTTCGCGAAAAAATGAAAAGTATAGAGGACCAAAATTTAAAGTAAAAAATTTCTGAGGTTAAATTGCAAATGATGGAAAATTTTGGGGTTAGAAGTAAAAAAATCAAATAGTTTTGAGTTAAAAGTAAAGATGAAAAGGTTTGGAGCTAAAAGTAAAAAAAATCAAATAGTTGTGGGTTAAAAATAAAAAATTAAATAGTTTTAGGTTAAAAGTAAAAAATAAAAAATAAATTGAAAAACACCTAAAGCATAATGTATAACACCTTGTGCCTAAATATGTTGAAAAATATAGTATTTGATAATTAATATGAAACGGAGATCTTATTATACCCAGAAATAAGAGCAACCATTCTATCATCAACAAACAAAAGTCGATTGAGAGAGGGAGAGAGAGACCGACGCTTCGGTGGAGATCGCCAACCATCCGGCAGAAGGGAAGAACGGTGGCATGTGGCGAGGTATAAGGGACGTCGGCTAATCAGTGATGATCAAACCCGGAGAAGACCAGTGGCAAGGGCTAAGGAGACTACCTTCATCGGTAATCTCCCAGATGGTTGTTCGAGCTTTTTGCTATGGGATGTTTTTTCGGTTTCGGCGCAATGACAGACGCTTACGTACCAAGGAAAAAAGACCATTTGGGCAATACTTTTGGTTTCATCAGGTTTACAGGTGTTAAAGATGCTGAAGCTCTGGTTCATCATATGGGGTCGGTCAGAATTGATCATCGGAAAGTATTTGTCAGTTTAGCAAAGTTCGTTAAGGGTGAAGACTCCAAGCTTCACAACCAGCCTCATGGTAAGTTGAATAACACCAGGAACCAGGAAACCAACAATGTCGGCATGCAGAGAAGACAGGTAAGGCAGGAATTACCGGTACACAAGGCGGCTCAGGGTAACAATGCAACAGTAAGAAAAAAAAACATATGTGGAGTCTGTTACAGGGATCCAACACACCTTGCCGGTAGAGAAGACAGTTGAATTATACCTTACGGAAAGCACGGCATCGAAAACGTGGCGGGGCAAATCATTAGTTGGGGAGCTCAGGAACCCGTTCGACCTTAAAAACTTAGGTAGTCTACTGGAAGGAGATGGGCTAGTTGGTTCGACAATTAGGTATCTTGGAGGCTTGAGGGTTATGTTGGATTTCCTCACACATGAGAAGGCGTTGGAGATGTTACACGAGAACGAACCAGCTTGGTCAACCTGGTTATCGAATCTGCAAATCTGGGAGGGACAACATCTTCAGTTTCAAAGAGTAGTTTGGATTTCAATCATGGGTGTCCCGTTACAATTTTGGGAACCCTCTGTCTTCGATCAAATTGGAAACATGTTAGGAAGGGTGGTCATCCCATCAATAGCGTCGGCAGACGACATCGACCTATCAAACAACAAGGTGGTTGTCCTAATAGAACAAGTTGGAAGGATCAACAGCAAGCTTCGTATTACCTGGGATGGTTTTAATTACGATGTATGGATAGCAGAAATAGAACCACAGTGTACTCCAGATTTCTTATGTCACCAGAATTTTCGGCGTCCACCGGAATCTGGGTCGAAGACTATGGAAGTGGATGAGTTGGCCAACGGTCACAAGGAAGCTATAGGGAAGGTCTTGGGGTCTGGGAATACTTGTTGGGAAAAACAACAATCCAATCAACGTGGAAGATTGGAAAGTCCCTTACCTAGGGAACCTCTTTCAAAGGTGGCAGGCAATAATGAAAAGTCTCCTAGGTGTATTTCGTTATCTGATGATGACAGAGAAAGTGTGGGTCCTTACGATACCCCACCCCACCACCATATAAGAGGCCCACTAGTCTTTGGAGTAATAACTCTAATTTGGGCATACATGACCTTTTTGATGAAGAGGAAATTGTTATGGATAGCCCTAACCTGGAGCCCAATAAAGAAATTGGAGATAGGGCCCACTAATATTGTTATTACTGAAGACGAGACCTCCCCTGATCCTTTCAATTTACGAGAACTAATACATCAGTAAGGCAAAGCAAATAAGGTAATTGATCTCAACAATTCCCCTTCCACCTCCAACGCCTCCAAACCACCCTCCCCAACGATCATTAAGAAGCAGATGCACAAAAATTCGAAATTCAAATTTCCTTCGATGAGAATGAAAGATTCTCTATGGTCTGGGAAAAATGGAGATGTCATGAAACACAGACACAGGGCGGCTGGTGGTTAACAAACGGATGGGACTCCGATACCTCAACCCAATGCGTTGGCACCTGGGATTGATACAGAGGCAAGCTTAACGATTGACGTAGGAGAGCAATTAGGTTTCATGATGGCGGGTTGTGAGAAGGCCTTACGGGAAGAAATTAGGCAATCGCAGGAGTCAAACTATCACCAATGAATTTTCTATCTTCAAACATTAGGGGGGGGCAGGCGACTATGAAAAGGCGGAACACATCAGGGGTCTAATAAGGAACAACAATCTCAACTTTATAGGCATACAAGAAACTCAAATGTCTAACTCCTCGAGTATCCAGGTTAGTAACTTCTGGGGTAATACAACTTTTGATTTTGATACGGTTGACTCAAATGGGAGATCAGGGGGTTTGTTGAACATATGGGATCCGGGTGTTTTCAACAAAATATCCTCAGTACCAAACCGGTTTTTCCTAGCGACCATTGGGGAATTATGTAATGGGGGTGGTGAGATAAACGTGGTGAACGTATACGCTCCACAGGAAAAAAATTTGAAAAGGAAATTGTGGTTGGATCTCCTGGGTCTACTAAACTCCTTCACTGGTTCATGGATTCTCCTAGGGGATTTTAACTGTGTAAGACAATCGAGTGAAAGACGTAATTCAAAGTTTTGCAGCGAGTCTGCTGGAGACTTTAATTCTTTCATTAACAATGCGGGTCTATCGGAATATACCATGATGGGGTGCAATTTCACGTACATGACGGACAATGTTCGAAAATTCAACAAAATCGACAAAATCCCAGTAAGTTTCTCCTTCTTATCTCAATGGCCTGCGGCAAAATGTTTCGGGCTACCAAGATACAAATCAGATCACAGACCCTTGCTACTACTTTGCTCAGATATAAATTTCGGTGCACCACCATTCCGATTTTTTAATTCCTGGATTAAAGAAGATGGTTTTTCGGACCTTGTACGGAAAGCTTACGTTGGTGTTGCCCCCTTTTATCCTCCGGATAAGCTTATGGCGGCTCGCTTAAAAGCAATAAAAGTAACCATTAAGACCTGGTGCGATGAAAGAAATAAACGTAACAATGGTTTATTATCGGATCTCAAAAAGAAAGTAGAAATATTGGATTTGAAAGCTGAATCTTTCAATTTGTCCGAAACCGAGATAAAAAACAGGGAAGTTTGGGTGAATACAATCAACGAATTAGATGAAATTAGATTGGAAGACCTATGACAAAGGGCGAAGATAAAATGGGCGGTGGATGGGGATGAAAACTCATCCTTTTTTCACGGCATAATCAAAGGTCATCAGAAAAACAATCGGATAAATGGGCTGAATTTCAATCATGTGTGGGTGTCTCAACCGGATGAGCTTAAATCTACAATCAAAGCTCATTTCGAAACATTATTTCAAGAAACTCCACAAGCAAGACCGAGGTTCGTAAATGACGGCTTCAAAGTGCTTGATCTACCCCAATCAGCAATGCTTGTTAAACGGTTTTCAAGAGATGAAATAAAAGACACGGCTTGGAGTTGTAGTGGCGATAAGACACCGGGACCCGACGGGTTCACATTTCAGTTTATAAAGAATTTTTGGGACCTATTTGAAGCGGATTTTTACTCGGTATTGGATTACTTTTATGTCCATGGTAAACTAAACAGGGGATGTAATTCGAGTTTCATCACTCTTGTGCCAAAAATTTCAAGCCCTCAATTGATCAAAAATTTTCGTCCAATCAACCTAATCGGTTGTATCTCAAAAGTGATATAAAAAATCCTCGCTTTGAGATTAAAAAAGGTGATCGGTTCGGTAGTTAGTGATGTACAATCCGCTTACATTGAAGGAAGAAGCATACTTGAGGACCCGTTGATAGTGAATGAAATTGTGTCGTGGGCGAAAAAGGCGAAACGTAAGGTTATGCTCTTCAAGGTGGATTTTGAAAAAGCATTCGACTCCTTAAATTGGGCTTTCTTGGACTCGGTATTATTACAAATGGGTTTCCCGGCATTATGGAGTAAATGGGTCTCGGGTATTCTCTCTTCGGCCCGTTCATCCATCCTTGTCAATGGCTCACCGACTTTGGAATTTAATGTCCAAAGAGGTGTCCGACAAGGCGACCCATTATCTCCACTACTTTTCATAATTGCTATGGAAGCACTACACGTTGCAACGGAAAAGGCAAAGGATTTGGGGCTTCTAAATGGTGTAAATACACCATGTTTAGGTCCAAATATCTCCCATTTACTATATGCGGATGATGTCCTCTTTGTGGGAGAATGGTCCGGGCCGAATTTTCATAATCTAGCGAGAATGCTAAGATGTTTTAACTTATCATCCGGCCTCAAAGTTAACTTCACAAAAAGCCATTTGTATGGGGTGGGGTAGATAATGTCGAAATATCTCGAATGGCATCAATACTGGATTGCAATTCGGGTGTCTTCCCATTCATCTATCTTGGACTACCGGTAGGTGCGAATATGGGTCTTAAAAAAATTGGCGGCCGAATGTGGAAAGATCTGAAAATAAGTTATCACAATGGAAGGCAAGAACACTTTCATTTGGTGTTAGGTTAACATTAATCAAGGCGGTACTAGGAAATCTCCCTACCTATTACTTCTCTTTGTTTAATGCTCCCGTGGAAGTGATCAAACGTTTAGAGAAAATCCGAAGGAAATTCCTATGGGGTGGGTGTATCGACAACAAGAAGATGAGTTGGGCTCCATGGTATATGGTTGTGGCACCTATGGAACAAGGCGGTTTGGGTGTTGGAAGCCTATCGGCAATAAATAAAGCGTTAATGGTCAAGTGGAGTGTAAGATTCAAAAACGAACGATCCCAACTTTGGGCGAGGGTCATTGCGGCAATACATCAAGGCTGTCGTACCTACTCTTCCATACCGCTTAAAAGTACGTTGGGCGGGGTGTGGAAGGGTATAATAAACATGGGAAGGGCATCAGGGAACCGGGTGGTCGAAGTGCAAAACATGTTGAAAGTCAAGGTGGGCATTGGTGACAAAACGTATTTTTGGATCGATGTCTGGGTAGGTAGCAGAACTTTGCGTGAATTATTCCCTAATCTATTCACTTTGGAATCTGACAAATTATGTACGATTCGGGAAAGATATCTACTTACGCAAGGCTGCATCGAATGGACCTGGGGTAGCACAAAAACTCTGGTGCAAAACAAACATAAGATGGAATGGAACGACTGTAAACTGCTACTGCAAAATCAAATTATGGGGCAAGGGGTTGACAAATGGTTGTGGCAATCGGGTACAGTTACAGAGTCATTTCAGGTCTGTGATCTACGGAGGGAACTTGACTGCATGCCTACCATTCCTGAAACAAGAGTACTAAAGTGGATAAGTTGGTTACCGAAAAAAATAAATTGTTTTTTGTGGAGAGTAGTACTAGATGGTATACCAACACGGGAAGCCTTAGCCACAAAGCATGTCCCGATATCATCCATCAGATGCGTTATGTGCAGCAGGTCAGTCGAGTCGGCAGATCATCTACTCATCTCGTGCGAGTTCGCTCATCAGGTTTTGGTAGCTATTTCGCAATGGATAAAAGTTCCTATGCCGAGGTACATGCTCAGCGTTATTGAGACACTTGAATACCTTGATAATCTGCAACTAACGAATCAAATGAAAAGGGCGGCGTGTCTTATTGTGGCTACAGCCTGCATGTCTATTTGGCTAGCACGAAACCAGCTAATATTCAAAGGAATAGTTTCGCAACTATCAAAAATAGTAGGCGAAATAAAGGCCCTATCTTTTTTGTGGATTAACTCAAGGGTGGAATCAATTAAGCTGGACTGGAAGGAATGGAAAGAGTTCAAAGTGGCTTGGGCATCTAAATTGTAATTGAGTGTGTATGTTTTGCAGCTTTCTTTTCCAGTGTGTTATCTCATTTTCATGTACTTGTTTTTAACTTCTTGAGCAGCTTAATTAAGAGCTTTTAATATATCGCCTTTTTCAAAAAACCATTCTATCAATGATTAGCAACTTTTTTTTGAACGGTGTACGATTAGAATATCGCTTTTTTTGGTAGGGTGGAATGATTGGTGTAAATTTGTAATTATGTAACTTTTTGTTTTGTTGTTTTTGCTGGCCCGGTTTTCAGGTTTAGTTGTTTGTTAATGAAAGTCAATTTTCAAAAAAAAAAAAAATCGGGTTAGTAGTTAATATGTTAGTATCACTAAATTAGTATTAAACCTCCTTGCCTGTCTCGACTTGAACCCAAAACTTATAAAAGAAGTAAAGTTTCTTATATCCCCTTAACCACTAGGCCAAGGGTAAATCTAAATGCTCTTAGTAGGTTAGACCATTCTAAGCAAGAGAGCTTCATCATGTTTTCACAACTTGTTAGTTTCATCAATCTTTTAATATTATTATATACACCAACTTGTTAAAAAAGAACTTTGTCATACATACCATTTTTCTCTTCATTTTTTGTTTAATCGGTATATTTTTAATCTTGTAAAATTAAACATGTTTGTAAAAAAAAATGACGTGTGATGATCCTTTAGTGGGGTGGGCCGACATATCTAATTTTAGGGCAGGCAACAACACACAAGTGAACGAGAGGGGGGATGTATACAACATTTTATATTATTACAAAATGGACACGTGGTGGACAACTTGATGGCAACTTGATGAATGAAGATTCAGATCCATCTCAGTAACTAGGACACGTGCTGTTGTTTTGGAGGTCTCACATTATCAGGTATAGTGTTTTTTAGGTTTGAAGTTCAAGTTGTCACTTATTGTTTGGTTTTAACCCTCTGTATATGTAGAGTATTTAATTTTAGCCCACCTAATTCAATTTGCTCAGAACAATACATTGTTAGGCTATTGGGTGTGGACGAGTATAGTGCTCAAAGGATGATACGTCACGTAGACGTCCACATAAGTGGGTAGGACCTACGATGTGGGAATGGACCTCAATATATAAAATATATATGTGTGTATGTATATATGTATATGTATGCATATGTGTGTGTGATAGCCCGTTGTAGGCGGCAAGAGGAAGACGGTGGCGATGTTGACAGGCCCAAGGGGGTAGTTAGCCAGAGCTCGCCAGCCCGGAAACGAGCCTCACACCGCTCAGTCTTAGAGCAATTAGGCTATGTGTTGCCATAAGAAATCTTCCCTCCATAAATAATACTAACTAGTGAGATTCCCCGCGCTTCGCGGCGGGAATCAGTCGGTATTAGTTTGGTTCGTCACGATACTGGCATTTGCTATAGTATTATTTCAAAGAGAAAACGTTACATCAGTCAAAAACAATAAAAACGAATATCAGTACCAGTATTGATCTTGTTCAGTTGATATCGGTTATGTTCGTTTGCATTTTTTTGTTTATTTTATTTAAACATTGCATTTTTTTGTTTATTTTATTTAAACATTGCATTTTTTTTTTTTGAAAACGGACGTCGTATCGCTGTCGTACCAAACTGAATTGAAACCGACTAAACAACATTTGTATCAATCGGTACAAAAATTTAATTTTATTGCTAATATTTTCAATAAACTGACACCCTATCATTACGATACCATACCGAACTGAAACGAACAACATAGGTACTGTACACATGCATTTTTATAGTTTTTTGTTTGACAACGGATACTTTGATCGTATCTTAAAAGTAATATAAGAAAAAAAAATTATTAAAATAAATTAACGAAATAAAATAATGAAAACTAAGGAAAAACAATATTGAAAAAAATAATGTTAAATTACTATTCATTGGGAGTTTTTATTCATGTAGATAATATTTACATCATCACCATATCATCATCCCTTCCATTTCTTTTCTCCATCCCAACCTATAAAACCTATCTATTTTATTAAATAACTAAAACAATAAAACTACATAATGTAAAGCTATACAAATAAAATACCTAACATTAAGACTAATAAAACTAGGTCACTTAAACAAATACAAACGCAACTAATCTTCATTGATACATGTGAATTGTCAAATATATTTAATCAAATTTGTACAAAGGTTGTTGTGTATATTCTGGTTGTGTAACTCTCATATATTGTAACTCTCATATATTCAAGTCTTGTTGCGCTTCATCAAATGGTACAACATATTAATTATTGTCGTTTTCATTGTATTCGCAAATTGCATTGCCACATGTATCCTCCGCAATCATTTTTAAACTACTTAGGCAAACCATAACTTTTAGTGAATCTTTCCCCTATGTATAGGGTTATGTTTATTAATAAACAATCCTCTTAATTGTGAACACTAGTGAACTAATTCTAGTCATTGATTATCAAAACACAAGTGTATACATAAGTGAAAATCAATGGTCAGGATTTAATGACGAAAATACACTTGTTATTTTACAATTTGATGATGTAAATAAACAGTCAGGATTTGTTCACTCAGTTCACAAATACACTAGTGTTCACTCTAGAACCCCACACTATATATATATATATATATAGGGAGGGGCTCATGCGAGAACCACCCTTATTGTGAGAACCGCGAGAACCAATGTGAACACAACCTAAAATAGCTAAAAAAACCTAACCCCCCCCCCCCCCCCCAAGCTAAAATGCTAAAAACTAAACCCCCCAAAAAACCTAAAAAAAATTAAAAAAAATAAAAAAAAATCTAAATTTTTTTTAATATTTTTTATGCTCAAATCGCTACCTTTAGTGGCCAAAAATTTTTTTTTTTTTTTAAAAAAAAAAAAATTTAATTTTTGGCTTCGAAAAGTAGCGATTTTTATATAAAAAATATTAAAAAAAATTGTGTGATTTTTAGCTATTTTTAGGCATTTTTGGTTGTGTTCACATTGGTTCTCGCGGTTCTCGCAATAAGAGGTGGTTCTCGCATGATCTTCTCCCTATATATATATATATATATATATATAGGGGAAGGTTCTATGCAGAACACTAAATATTGCGAGAACACGCAGAACAAAATGAATCACTCATTTTTTCAATCCTAAAAACCTAAAAAGTAAACGAAAATGTTATAAATGTAAGATTTATTGTTTCTCACACTAGAATTTAAAACAAAATATGAAAATTCTTCTGTTTCTAAATAACCTACACACATGTAGGTTATATGTAGGCTAAATTACCTACATGTATGTAGACTGTGTGTAGGAAAAAATATATGATTTTTTATGTATATATAATACATATATGAATGTAAGAAACATAAAATTTAAGAAATATGAACCTTACCTCTCAAAATTTAGTGATTTAGAGTTGTTCTTTTTGTTCTCGCAATAATTAGTGTTCTGTAATGATCCTTATCCTATATATATATATATATATATATATATATATATATATATATATATATATATATATATAGGTGAAGTATAGGAAGAAAACTCACTTGAGTTGAAAAAACTCAAAAAAACCCTATGTAACATTTTTTAATTTTTTTCTAAAAAAACAGGGAATGTAACATACATATATTTAAATAATTTTATAAAAAATGGAAAAATCGTCGATTAGTTTTTTTTTAAATGTTCAAAATCTTTATGTTACATTTTTATTGGACATATCTGTTGTTTGAATTATAGTGTGAGAAACAATAAAACTTATATCTTTGCAATTTTCATTTACTTTCTAGGTTTTAAGAATTGAAATGGGTGATTCATTGTGTTCTGCGTGTTCTCGCAATATTAAGTGTTAAGCGTGGAACCTACGAGTTGTGAGAACTTAAAAAACTCGACCTTCCCGTGCAAGTTTTGCCCCTTTTTTCACACCCCTAGATTAAAATGTTGCAAAGACATCCATAAAAAAAATTCGCAAGTAGTGTTTTCAGCCCCTTACAATATTTACGGCTGTCGTAAATGGAAAAAAAAAAAAAAAAAACTAGTTTTTTTGAAAAAGTTGATTTTTTTAGAACTTTTGTTAAAAAATTGAAAAAAAAAAAAGAAACCTTTCATGAGGCAGAGTTTTTTTCAGACTTTCACAACTCGTATAAGTTTTCATTTTACCCTAAACCTATATATATATAGGGAGAGGATCATGAGAAAACTAGATATAAATGAGAAAACTAGAAAACTAACTAAAAACCACTAAAAAGGAGGGGAGAGACTTTTAATGAAGGGGGGGGGGGGGTGTACTTTTAATGAAGAAGGGGTAAAATTGGAAAAAAATATATAACTTTTCAAACATTTCCCATTTCTCCATACGTTATCATTTTAAAACAAAAATGGCTCCATAAGATCACAAATTTTTTTATCTTTCATTCAAGTATATTCGAGCATATTTTTTATGACATAAAAAAAGATTTATGGTGTCGTCTTGTTTTCAATACTATTATTATAGTAGTGCACATGTACAATATAACATGTACTACAATTGCATTACATGCTTAAAATTAGCTTTTCGAGTCTAGTTTAACTTTTAGGGTTAGTTTTTTTGGAGGTTTAGGTTTAGGATTAGGTTTTTGGGTGTGGGGGGAGGGGGTTTAGGTTTTTGGGGGGGGGTGGGGGGTTTAGGTTTTTTTCGGGTTTATGTTTAAGGTTTAGTTTTAGGTTTTCGGGAGGGTGGGGGGTTAGGTTTTTCGGGGATGGGGGGTTAGGCTTTTGGTGGGAGGGTGAATTTAGGTTTTTGGGGGGTGGGGGGTTTAGGTTTTTGGGGGGGTGTCGGTGGGGGGTGGGTTAAGTGGTTTAAGCTTTATGTATTAGAGCACATGTGCAGTACAACCAAAAAAAAAAAAATTTTTTTTTGAAAATTTTTTTTCCATACATAAAAAGTAGCGATTTTTCTATAAAAAAATTGTAAAAAATTTTTTTTTTAGTATGTTTTTAGGTTTTTTTTAGGCTTTTTTGGTTAGTTTTTTGGTTTTCTCATTCAAACTAGTTTTCTCATGATCCATCCCCTATATATATATATATAGGCTAAAGCTAAGTAGAAAACCCTCCATTTTGAGAAAACCCTAGAAAACCCAACCTCCCGACATTTTTTTTTTTAAATAACACATGTAATATACATGTTTTTAAGAGTTTTGGGCCAAAAAAAACAAAAAAGCGCCGAAGGAATGTTTAAAAAAAACAAATTTCAGCAAGTTTCAGCCTTTTTTTGCCTAACACATGTTAGTCACCCGAAGTTTGCTGAAATTTGTTTATTTTTTTTTAAAACATCCCTTCGGCGCTTTTTTGTTTTTTTTTTGGCCCAAAACTCTTAAAAACATGTATATTACATGTGTTATTTTTTTCACAAAAAAAATGCCGGGAGGTTGGGTAAAAATGGGGGGAGTTTTGAGTTTCCAGAGTTTTTTAAAAATATAAGGGTTTTCTATATAGCCCTCATATATATATATATATATATATATATAGGGCTAGGTTCATTAGTGAACAACCCCCTTGATTGTTAACACTAGTGAACTAATCATATCCCGTGATTATCAATACACAATGTAAATCAATGGCCAGGTTTTGATGATGAAAACACAATAGTGTATTTTACGATTTGATGATGTAAATTAATGGTCAGGATTTGTACACTCATTTCACAAATATACTGGTGTTCACTCTAGAATCCCACCCACACACACGCGAGCGCGTACACACAATCGCGCGCGCGCACACACACATATATATAGGATAAGGTTCATGCAAGAACCACCTTTATTGCGAGAACCGCGAGAACCAATGTAAACACTACATAATAAACCTCCCAAAAACCTAAAAGAAAACCTAACCCCCACCCCCCCCCCCCAAAAAAAAAAATCTAAAAAAACCTAATCCTCCATCCACCCAAGCTAAATGCTAAATGCTAAAAACTAAACCATAAAGCAAAACCCTAGAAAAACCTAAAATATCTAAAACACACATTGGATCTCGCGGTTTTGGGTGGCGTAGTGGGCTTATTTTGTTGTGTTCACATTGGTTCTCGTGGTCCTCGCAATAAAGGTGGTTCTCGCATGAACCCTACTCTATATGTGTGTGTGTGCGCGCGCGTGTGTGTGGGTGGGGTTCTAGAGTGAAGACTAGTGTATTTGTGAACTAAGTGAATAAATCATGACCATTAATTTAGATCATCAAATCGTAAAATGAACTAAAGTTTGAGAACGGTGAGAACGCATCCTGGACCAACACGTGGCGTGGGATATGATCAGGGTGTGAGGGATTTTTTTGTCTTTTCAATCTTCTTTTATTTCCCATTTTTTGCGTAACATGCTGCTTCATTTTTTAAGTCTAAGATTATTTTGGCGTTAATTATATTCATTAACTAATTGGCGTTTTATTTGTTTCTTAGATCCATCACGTTGAATAATTGTTTTTGTATCACATAGATAATGTTTTTGGCGTTATAGCGTTTCCCTGGTCAATTTTTTTGGCGTTTGTGGCGTTGTTAATAATTCTCTACGATTCATTAATATTTTCATAAGATTACAATAAGACCAACTTTTTTTTATGGCGTTTAGTCAAACTTTTTGGCGTTTAATACATTGACAAGGTGCTTTGCCAGCACCCGTTCTCACAGTTTTCTTATTTTTTAGCGTTTTGGTGTTTATAGTTTTTGGCGTTTTATATAATAATGTATTTTATTAGTAGAGAATTAGATAACAAACAACAGATAATTAGATAACAAAACAATAGAAAATGAAAAAGAAAAAGAAAAAAATTAAAAATAGTAATCTAATTTCTCATTGTAACACCCCGAAAATATAAAACTTTATATTGAAATTATAAAGTTTAAAATAAACAAAAATAAACTAACTAGGAATAAATAACCTAGTTAGTCATAAGTCTAATTATAACAAAGAAACTAGATTTAAAACATCTAAAGTTTAACTTAGCATTATTGGAGGGCCAAAAGTGTTAAGGTGGAAAACTTGATTTTATAAAACAAAAATAAAGATTACCAAACACACATTAGAAGTGTGTGTCTGGATCGATCAGAGCAGGGGGCGACCAAAAACTCACCTTCAAAACTCTAGTTTCAATAAATTGATCAATTGAAGGTTTTAAATTGTTCTAAATCGAATTCCAAGAATAGATTAGTGATCATCTCAGTGAAGTGATCATAAGGTATGCTAAATTCCATCATTTAGTTCCATCTCATATTCTTTATGATTTGTGAAATCAAAATCTGAGCTTGATATGTAGATGCTTAGATGAAATTAGTGTTGGAAACATGTTTAGATGTAAACCCTAGCTAATAATTTGAGAAATTGATGCCCAAACTATGAATATCCATGTTTACCCATCTAAGTGTTAAATGGATTTTTGTGAATGGTAAAGAACCCTAATAATGTAATCAGAAAACTAATGTTAATGGTTTGCATGAAGCAAATCTGATGTTAACAAGTATGTTAGAAATAATGAACTTGCAAAAGTATGAAGAACTTGGCAAAATAGTTGGGTCATGAACTTGATAACGGTTATTTAAAAACAATGCCCTTAAGGTGTTTGTTAAAATGCTTAAGAGAAAGCTAACATAGAGAAATTGGAATAAAAATGCATATTTGAACTATACGGTAAATTATGCGTGATATGTTGTGAAAGGAGTTCTAAACAATATTTGGTTTAACTCTATAGGCAAGGAATCCGGATCGTCAAGTGGACAATCCGGTGGAGACACGCGTTTGAAAGGAGCGCTTTAAAGGTACGTGACTTTTCGTCTTGTTACACTTATGTAGATAAACCTAGTCGTAGATATGTTTAATTTTGAGATAGCGAAAATGATTGTGATTGGTATGTCAACGAAGTGATGTAACTCACTCGACAACCAAACGGGTCAAAATAGTTAAATAAATATGTTTGTTGATGAATTAGGCAAGTACGCAACTTTTAGTTTCGTTACATTATGCATAAATATTGTTCTTAGAAATGTTAATGGAAATGCAGTGTAATACCCGAGTTTGGCAAGTCATAGAAGTGACGAAGTTCACTCGACGAACCAAACGAGTCAAAATAAACGGATAAGCTAAGTTTGATATGTCATTGAAGTGACGAAGCTCACTCGACAATCGAATGGGCCAAATCAATGGTATAATTAAGTTTGGCTTGTCTTTGAAGTGATGTCTATCACTCGACAACCCAACAGGTCAAACAGTGTTGCATAATCGGTTGAAATGGAAGTGGCTTGAATGTACGTAACTATGGTTTCGTTACATTGTATTTAAATAGTGAGTATAGCTTGTTGAATTAGAATTAGCACTAATGGCGAATCCATATTGCCTTTGAAGTGACGGAGCTCATTAGACAAATAAAACGGGTCAAAATATTGGTTGGAATAATGTTTGGTTTGTCATAGAAATGGTGGTTTCCATTAGACAACCAAACGGGTCAAACAAGGTCAAATCTTGAAATGTTAAAGTGAGTTGATTATCACTAATTGATTTAATGGTTGAACGCGTAAGCCGTGAAACGGACACGCTAAACTTGACTCAAATAAGCCCTTGATATCTGGTCAAATAAATAGAAATCGCTTGCAAGACTTGGGAAAGCGGTACGCTTGAAATATGGAAGAACGAGCATGAAATTCTAGTGTGTGCGTGAAACCATGTAATGGTGATGATACGCCATAAATGACAAGCCCGGGGAATGGGTAATTAAGCTTAGAAATCAATGAAACTGAATTATGAAAACTATGCTACAAAACAAACGGGTTGAATAACTGAAACATGAATTCGTGAACAATTCGTTTATAAATCAGGTTTCATAGTGCGAAATTTAAATGAATAGATCCGTATTTTTATTACGGATGCGTAGGAAAAAGAATCGGCTAAAACGGACAAGTAGGCAAAAAGTTATGCAAGTTTTAAGTTGATTTTGGTAAAAATGTGGAGCTGGGAATATGCAGCAACAAACCAAACGAGCTGCTGTTAAAAATAGGGGGTCGCGTCGCGTGACGAAGAAAGGGACTACGCATCAAGGCACACGACGATCGTCGCGGCACGCGACAGAGGGTCACAAACCCGTCGCGGCACGCGACGGGTGTAAAACTCGAAATTGTTGTTGTTTTCTTGATGTTCAGCTTAGGAAACTTGTTATAACTTGTTGTTAATCTATCAAAACTAACTTTTTCATTGGTTTTGATCTTAGGTGATCGTTATGGACTCCGGATGAAGATCAAGCGAGAAACAAGAACCGAACACACAATTTAATGAAGCTTCCGCATTGATCTCATTTTGTTTTTAGATTATGTGAATCTTATAAACACTTAACTTATCGTTTGAATGTTTTAAAACTATTAGGATTTTAAATCCTAAATACTATAATTATGTTTGAATATTAAACTTAACAAGTTTGTTAACCCGTATAATACGCAAACTAAATGCGTATTTAGTAGTAAATTCATGAGAATTGAGTACGGGTGTTACAAGTTGGTAATCAGAGCCCAAGGTTGTTGACAAAGTGTGTTCGGTTCAAACTTGATCAAACATCCGGTAAGAATTAGTTATTTCAGTAGATTTCATTAAAACATTAGAAAATGAATACGATTAGATGTGCATGGGAAGAGTGCGTAATACACTCAAACCCGGAAAGTGCACCAAACATGAATGGTCTAAGCAAGTTGTGAACTTGGCTAAACCAAAATGAAAGATGCGAATGATATAAAATGGAATGTTTAATAATTAGCATAAACATTTCAGATTCAAGATGGCCGAAGAAGGCAATGATGATACGGTGCCGATAGTCACCGAACAGATGAAAAAAATGTCAGGTGTAACCGGGGGCGAATCCGCATCTCAACTAATTGAAGAGACGGAAGCTAAAATTTCCGAGGAAGTCGGAAAGGCAGTAGAAGCTAGTTTACCGCAGTTTGTAGAGAGACTACAAACCACAATCCTGCTAGTGGTGGAGGATATGATGACCGAATTAAAAGATAGTCTCGCACAAGAAAAAGAAGACTGAAAAGTGTTGGATGTGAACCCAAGTCCCATAAAGAAATCGAAGCCTAATAAAGCTTCTAGGAAAGGAGTTACCATAAGGGGATCACCTCAGTGTGAAATATGTGGAAAAACTCACCGGGGCAAATCCTACTTTAGAAACAAACCATGTCCCATTTGTAGAAAAGGGGGACATGTGGTTGCAAATTGCCCGGGGAAGGTGTTAGTGTGTTATAAGTGTTATAATCCTGGACATAAAAGGTCGGAATGCCAGGAATTGGTTGGAACCGAAGATACAGTTGACGCAAAGTCTGATACCCTGAAAGAGAAGGCAAGGTCTTCCCACATGACAGCCGCATAGGCTAAAGCTGAACCTGATGTCGTTTCAGGTATGTTTATTACAAATTTAATTTCACCATAAATTTTATTCAATACTAGTATGAATAATAGTTGCATAGGTGCATACATGAGTAGTGAAACGGGTGAATTATGTAAAAGAAATATATATGCATAAGAAAATAAACAATGGTGAGCATGTGAAACCGAGGCAAAAGTAATCACGATAAATATTGCCGTGGGAAGGAGTGCGTGTACACTCGAACCCGGGAACTTAATAAAGTGAATAACTGATGTATTGGGAAGGAGTGTAATAACACCCGAACCCGGAAATTTGCAATGGTGATAGATGACAAGGACAAGGTTATAGACTTGGCCAAACCAAATAAAACATGTAGAAACTTCGTTTATATCAATAAACGATGTGGATAAATTCCATACAATGATATGGGATAATAAAACGAAATGGATTGATTTTGTTATTTTAACAATGGATTAAGGTAAAAAATGAGAGATTAAGACGCAGACAGAAGTATCCTCGAGAAAGAAGCTAAATGGATAATACATATTATTCGCTGCGGTGAATAATGAAATATCAATAAATATGAAATTAGAACTTGGGTATGGGTAAATATCCAAGTAACATGTTATTAATAAAATCCTTATGAGGAAGAATGATAATCACATTAATAGGTGCAATTGTATAGAAGATTAGTAAAGTAAACATATTAAAAGTGTTGGAACAAAAGGAGGTAAAACCCCAAAAGCCGTATAACAATGGCAGTGATACGGCCAAATCAATGGTATAATTAAGTTTGGCTTGTCTTTGAAGTGATGTCTATCACTCGACAACCCATCGGGTCAAACAATGTTGCATAATCGGTTGAAATGGAAGTGGCTTGAATGTACATAACAATTGTAACGCCCAGCGTCCCTGAACTTTAGACATTTGGCAAGAACAGTCCCTGAACTTTAGACATTTGGCAAGAACAGTCCCTGAACTTTAGACATTTGGCAAGGACGGTCCCTGAACTTCTAATAAGTTGTCAATTTTAGTCTCTGTGGTTTTATGGAGTTGATGTTTTGATACTTTTGGTGTGAATATTGTTGATACTATGATGCTTGACTCTTTATTCTAGATGCTTGATTATTGACACTTAAACTATGAGACTTGATACTTAATCTAGATACTTGACTCTTGATACCTAAATATAGACACTTAATTCTTGATACTATGGAAACTAGATTCTTTATGATTCTTGACACTTGATACTTGGACTCTTGATTCTTGATGCTTGAGAAACTATGATTCTTGACTCCTAAAGCTTATTTGGTGCTTGACTCCTTAGACTCGTGAAACTTGATTCTTGGTGGAACGAGAGGCTGGAGCCTTGTCACTGGCGGAATCTATGAAACTTGGAAACTTTTGGTTTGAAATGTAATCTAGATACTTTACCCAAACTACGTAACGCAACGCCTAACCTAAAGCGCAAACGAATCAAAATCGGGAACGCGGAAAGATGGAATGGCCGGAGTGGCCGTCCGATCGGATGACCGTCCGATCTGATGACCACCCGAACGGGTGACCACCCTATCCATCTTATGCCGCCCCCACTTAACTCCCTTCCTATAAATAGGCCTGTCACATCACCGTTTTGAGTGATGTGACAGCTCTGTTCGACCAAACACACGCACTCTTCATTTTTTTCCTTTTCTTACTGATTTCGGTACGTTTTAGGCTAGATTCTTGTACTTCTTGATCTACACAACATTCTCTACGTGATTCTCACTTGAAATCACACTTTTCACCGTGAAATCTCTCGGATCTGAGTTCATGAGGGTGATGTCATCATGGAGGTTTGTACGAACTACCAAGTGAGGCCATTTTGAGCAAGATCTTGCTTAGATCCAAGATGATTCATGCGTTTTTACACTAAATCTAAGCTAAATCTATACTTTTCATATAAAACTTGGGTTATTTTTCATCTTTCATCAACTTTTGCCTTATCTTGGTAGAAACCGGATCTAAACAGGCTGTGGACTTAATGCATAGCTTAAAGTCGGCTTGTATCTGAGTCATACCGGGGAAGACGAGCATGAGACGGATCCCGACATAATTTCGTTAAGGACAGGCGGCTGATTGGACAGGGGTGATTCCCACCCGATCAGGACGGCCTTGTGCTAACGAGGTTACTGTTGTCAAAATACGTGTCGTGCCGTCACTTTTAAGCTAGAAACTTAGAGATTTTACAAAATGATAAACAAGAACAAGGGTCGCCCGATCGAACGGCAACCCGATCGGGGAGCAATCCGATCGGACAGCCACCCTATCAGGTGACACTTGCCTATTGCCTTGAAACTTTCAAACTGTTGGTAAACAATCAAAACTGGGAAGTCGAATCAAATGGCAACCCGATCGGACATCAGTCCGATCGAACAGCCATCCGGTTGGTATGTCCAGTTTACCTGCACTCGGATCGAGTGGTAATCCGATCGGACAAGCCACCCTGGTCCCTTTCACGTGAGTCTCTCCCGAACGAGTGGCAACCCGGTCGGATGGCCATCCGATCGGGCAGCCATTATCACCTCGTACACACAAGGGTCATCCGACCGACTGACCATCCAATCGGACAGCCATCCAATCAGACAGCCAGCCGATCCGGTGACTGGTTTAACACTTTATTCAACCTCGTTACTCTACTCGACCCTTATCCTTTTGTAATCTAATCAGGCAAATTCTAAAAAGAGCCCCCTTTGATCCAATAACAGTTGCGACTGTTTAAGCAATCACTGTGAGTATACTCGACCCCCTTTTTCTTTAATCTTTTGGGGTGTAACATGTATTCTATGAAACTTAAACTTGAATCTTGAAACTTATACTCTATCCTATGTGAAACTTGTGATTCTTGATTCTTGACTCTTTGTGCTATGTGACGTTTAATCCAGAGTGTGTAGTTCCGCCTTAACAATAGTAGCGCTATAAGAGATGCACCTCTCCCATTATTCTCGGGGGGTATTGTTAGGAGGATTCTAGTTTACCTTGAGTCTTGGGTAAACGCTAAAGCATCGGGATACTTGGGCTATCACTGCGTGGACTGCGACACTAGCACGGCTGAAACTAATTTATTGTTTACACTATGGATATGAGTTGTTTCAATCTATCATTCTAATATTAAACTTGTATACTCGCCAATACTTTTGTATTGATATTTTAATACATGTTGCAGGCTGATAGGATGCCTGGGAAGTGCATGGAATTCAGCTAGGGGATGCTTAGAAACGTCACCTAGTTAACTTAGAATCTTTTGAACAATGTGAACAATATCTGTTTTGGTCTGTATTCGATACTTGTGTGGATCGTGTTTGCTTTAGACAATGTCATGACGAATTTGATCTAATTTCTGTTGAAACAAATAGTATTATGGAATCTCATGAGCAATCTGAACGCTTAGTGCTCGCACCCCGATGTTTCCACCATCGGTTGGGGTGTGACAGATTGGTATCAGAGCCATAACTATAGGGAATTAGGATAAGTAGGAATACTTGCCCTAGTCTATAGTTCTAGGAACCTAGATTCTTATTTGATTGTTTAAGACTTATGCATTATATCGTACATGCTTCCTAGCACATTATTCCTGTTAAACTTACATGCCTTTCCTAAGGCTGACACAACATACACTTTATAATATGAAAACTCTGTTACACAGTGTTTATATTCTACACGAGATTCGCCTACAGGATAGGAGTGACGTCCGGACCTTGATGGGAAATCTCCATATTATTCTAGTAGGTCTTATCTACGGATAAGTACCAACACCATATAGGGTACAAAGTTGTCAAGTTAGAGGTGAAACTCAGACCTTGATAGCTAGTCCCATTCCTTGATAATTTTATGTCTCGCCAAGGTCTCGTGTCTACCAATCAATTGAGTACATGAACTGGCCAAAAAGATATATATCGTAGGCCTAACATCGATGACGTATTTGTCTAAGTAGGTCGGAACACGATACCTCAATTCGAAAGGGGTTCGAATCACTTTGGTTAGTCGTCGTTCCTCTACCTGGAACAATCCTGTGTTTTATAAGCCTATCTTACTTTTATGTCATCTCGATTTCTTCTGAATATGGTTTTATCTATCAGGTTTTGAACTTGATTCTTCGTTTGTTTTGAAATATTCTTACACAAATTGCACGTTGCCCGCAACCTAAAACGTTAATTCTAATCTCTGATCGAACTAAATTTACGAAGTCTTATTTTATATGTAATCTATGTGGTAGTCTTGATTGACTATTGTGATATGATGTGTTGTGTTGTGTTGTTGTGGGTATGAAACACTAAGATGACATGGAAGTACGAGACAGAAGTGGCATGTCTGAAACATGGTGGATACGCCGCTGGTACTTCCTATATATAAGTGCTTCCGGCATATTACCAACTTTCGTACCAAGTGTCATACGAGATTAGTGTTTGCAGACCAGCGTGGAAAGTCTATGTAATCTACGGAATGTCTATGCAATCTATAGGAAGCCTATGCAATCTATAAGCAGACTATGTAATCTATGAAAATTCTACTTGTGAAATCTATGAAAGTCTATGTATTCTACGTGAGCTCTAAAGTTATTCGTACAACATAGGGGAATCTACGTGAGAACTAATGTGTGCTCTAGCATGTTATATGTTGATCTTTTGTGTTAACCTGCTGAGTTAATCTATGTTAATATTTTGAGTTAATCTATGGTGAACTGCCAAGCTAATCTATGAAATCTATTTGAGCAATCTATGCTAAACTATCTGTCAATCTATGATATATGATGATGATGATGATGGTGAGTAAATTGTTATGTGTGGTAATTGCGACACGTAACATGACACCGAGTACGGGGTAAGGCGATGTGCCCGAAGCGTGGTGGATACGCCGCTGGTACTTCCTATATATAAGCATTTTTGGCATGTTGACCGAGCTTCGTACAACGCGCCATGCGAAGGTCGTGAATTTTGTGATGGTTCAATCTAGATTCATAAATCTATCGTGTGTGTAATCTATATTGTGAGATCTAGTGAACTTAGACTTATACGGTCCCGTTTGTCGGATCTGTAGATGTCTGCTCGCAGAACATCTGACGCTCTTAGGAGATCCAGAGAGAAGTCTCAGAAGAAGATGATGTCTTTCATGGCTGATCAGATCGCTCGAGTCATGCCAAGAATCGTCACTGAGCTTCAAGGATCAAACACTCTGCCATCCTCTGCGGACTCCAAGGCTGAGAAACAGAAGCCTGCCAAGTTCAACTACAAACATTTCATCTCTTGCAACCCTAAGCCTTTCACGGGCAGTGATGGGGTAACTGTTATGCTTGAGTGGTTCAACAGCATCGAAGTTACCTTCATTAACAGCGAGTGCCCAGATCATTTGAAAACCAGGAGTGCGACTGGAATGTTTCAAGGCAGAGCATTGGAGTGGTGGTCGAATGAGAGAAACATCCGTTCTAATGAAGAAGCCTATGCTCTTCCATGGGCAGAGGTGCGTGAACTCATGATGCTCGAGTTCTGCCCTCCTCATGAACAACTGAAGCTTGAAGAAGAGTTTTGGCACTTGAAGCAGATTGGGGATGATAATCTGGCTTATACTACCCGTTTTAAGTAGCTGAGTCTTATCGTTCCCCATTTGGTTTCGACTCCTAAGCGAATGATAACCAAGTACATCAATGGCCTACCTCCTACTATGCGTGATTCCATCGAAGCGGCTCAGCTAGAAACTATTAAGGAAGTCTACCGTCTCGCAGCTAGCCTTAACAACAATCATGTGCGTGATAAGCAGTTTGCTACCCCTGCTCCTTCGAAGTCTGCAAATCAAGTCACTCAGCATCCAAGTGGCAGCAGGAACAAGAAACGGAAAACTCAGGGTTCGGGATGTAATGCTATTACCCCTGCTGCTAACCCTGCTGCTAAGCCTGCTCCTGCTACTGCTGCTACTAACCCTGCTGCTCCTGAAGTGAAGAAACAATACACCGGGCCTTACCCCAAGTGTGCGACATGAAACTTTCATCATCCTGTCACTTCTGCATGCCGATTGTGCACCAACTGTAACCGCTATGGTCACACGGCTCCCTACTGTCGTCAAGCTAATCCTGCTCCTCAAGCTCAACAAGCTCCTGCTCCACCAGCTCAAGCAGCTCTTCCAGCACCTCCGCAGAACCCAAGGCCAGTCAACGCTGTTCGTGCATGCTACAAGTGTGGGGATACTACCCACCTCCGTAACCAGTGTCCTCAGCTGAACCAGGATCAGCAGCCAGCCGCTTGTGGACGAGCGTTCAATCTAAATGCAAATCAGGCTCGTAATGACAATGACGTTGTCAATGGTATGTTCCTTGTTAATAACCTTTATGCTTCGATTCTATTTGATACTGGTGCCGATAAAAGCTTTGTGTCCGTGGAATTTGAGTCTTTGATAAACTGTACACGCTCCAAGTTACCTGAGCCATTCTCAGTTGAGGTCGCTAATGGTAAGTCGATTCTTGTTAATTCTATCATGCGTAATTGTTCCCTGACTCTTAACGATCACGTGTTTTCTCTTGATCTCATACCCATGCGTCTGGGTAGCTTTGACGTTATTATCGGCATGGATTGGTTGCGTAAGAATCATGCCGAGATTGTTTGTCACGAGAAACTTGTTCGTCTTCCTCTTCCCTCTGGTGATACTTTGATCATCTATGGAGACCGACCTTCAAAAGGACTAAGATTGATGTCATGCACACAAGCGAGCAGAAGCTTACGTAAATAGAACCCTGCATTCTTGGCCCACGTGGTGGAACAAAAAGGCAAGGAGAAGAACATAAGCGACGTTCCAGTGGTGTGTGACTTCACCGATGTCTTTCCTGAAGATCTTCCTGGTCTTCCTCCTCCCAGGTCCGTTGACTTTCGTATTGATCTCGTACCTGGTGCGACTCCTGTCGCCTGGGCTCCTTACCGTCTTGCACCTTCTGAGATGCAAGAATTATCTAGTCAACTTCAGGAGTTACTTGCTAAGGGTTTCATTCATCCAAGTACCTCCCCGTGGGGTGCTCCTGTGTTATTCGTCAAGAAGAAGGATGGTTCCTTCCGAATGTGTATCGACTATCGCGAACTGAATAAACTTATCGTGAAGAACCGTTATCCGCTTCCTCGTATCGATGACCTGTTTGATCAACTTCAAGGCGCGTCCTGTTTCTCTAAGATTGTCCTACGTTCAGGATATCATTAACTACGTGTCCTCGAAGATGATATCCCTAAAACTGCGTTTCGTACTCGATATGGACACTACGAGTTCGTAGTCATGCCTTTTGGCTTGACCAACGCACCTGCAGTGTTCATGGACCTTATGAACCGTGTTTGTAAACCTTATTTGGATCGTTTCGTTATAGTCTTTATTGATGATATTCTTATCTATTCCAAGTCTAAAGCTGATCATGCTCGCCATCTACGTCTTATGCTCGAACTTTTACGTGGTGAACGACTGTTTGCTAAGTTTTCTAAAGTGCGAGTTTTGGATTGATGAAGCACAGTTTCTAGGTCATATTGTTAGTAGTCAGGGTATTCATGTTGACCCTTCGAAAATCGAGGCAGTGAAGAATTGGTGTACGCCTAAATCCGTGCCTGAGATTCGTTCTTTTCTAGGATTGGCAGGTTATTACCGCCGATTCATCGTGGATTTTTCTAAAATCGCTGTTCCTCTTACTACTTTAACCCAAAAGGAGAAACCTTTTGTTTGGGGTTCCGAACAGAAGGAATCCTTTCAGACCCTTAAGAATCTTTTGTGTAATGCTCCTGTGTTAACTCTACCTGATGGCAACGACGATTTTGTGGTATATTGTGATGCCTCGAACCGTGGATTGGACTGTGTGCTCATGCAGCGAGACAAGGTTATTGCTTATGCCTCTCGACAGCTCAAAGTACATGAGAAAAACTATACTACTCACGATTTGGAGCTGGGTGCGGTTATTTTTTCGTTGAAGATCTGGCGACACTACCTTTATGGTACTAAGTGTGTGGTCTTCACCGACCATAGGAGTCTTCAGCATATCTTTGACCAAAAAGAGCAGAACATGCGGCAGAGACATTGGGTGGAACTACTTAACGACTACGACTGCGAAATTCGCTATCACCCTGGCAAGGCTAATGTAGTAGCCGACGCTCTTAGTCGTAGGACTCATATCAAGGCTATTCGTCTATCCAGTGATTTGCATGCTTGTATTAGGGAAGCTCAGTATTCGTCCGCTAATGAAGGAAGTATATTTGTGGAAGTTCTTGGCGCAAATGTTAATCAACTCGAAACTAAGTCCGATGGTCTTCAGTATTATCTGAATCGCATCTGGGTGCCAGATCGCGATAATCTCCGTGAGCTCATTATGACCGAGGCTCACAAATCCCGTTACTCTATCCATCCAGGTGCCGATAAGATGTACCAGGATCTGCGTACGACTTATTGGTGGCCTGGCATGAAGAGGGATATTGCTGTATATGTGTCTAAGTGCCTTACCTGCTCGAAGGTAAAGGCTTAACACCAGCGTCCCTCTGGACTCTTAGAACAACCCAAGATCCCAGTTTGGGAAATGGGATAGTATCGCTATGGACTTTATTACTAAGCTACCTCGTACCTCTAAAGGTCATGATAGTATCTGGGTGATAATAGATCGTTTAACCAAATCCGCTCACTTTCTTCCCATTCGTGAGGATTTCAGAGTGGAGAAACTTGCTCGAGTCTATACCGATGAGATTATAAGCCGTCATGGCGTACCTTTAGACATAATCTCTGACCGTGATGGTCGTTTTACTTCACGTCTTTGGAAAACCTTCCAGTCCGCTATGGGTTCACGCTTGAATCCTAGCGCGACCTTTCATCCTCAGACGGATGGACAGACCGAGCGCACTATTCAAACCCTAGAGGACATGCTACGTTCTTGTGTCATCGACTTTGGTGGTAACTGGGATGTACATTTACCATTGATAGAATTCTCGTACAAAAATAGCTACCATTCCAGTATTCAGATGGCTCCTTTCGAAGCTTTATATGGGCAAAAATGCTGATCTCCTCTCAGCTGGCATGAGGTTGGGGAAAAGCAGTTCACTGGCCCTGAGATTGTTCAAGAAACGACGGATAAGATTCTTCAAATCCATGATAACTTGATCAAGGCTAGGAGCAGACAAAAGAGCTATGCTGACAATAGGCGGAAGCCTTTGGAATTTGCTGTTGGTGACCGAGTTCTTCTCAAGGTATCTCCCTGGAAGGGAGTAGTTCATTTTGGAAAGAAGGGAAAGCTTGCTCCTCACTATGTGGGTCCTTTCGTGATACTTGAAAGGATTGGCAAGGTAGCATACAAACTCGACTTGCCATAAGAGCTAAACAACATGCATCCAGTGTTCCACGTATCTAACCTACGGAAATGCCTAGCCGACGAAGGATTGCAAGTTCCTCTTGAGCACTTGCAAATAAATGAAGTTATTCAGTTTGTGGAGAAACCGGTCGAAATCATGGATCAAACTTTCAAGCGTCTGAGGCGCAACAAAATTCCCAATGTTAAGGTTCGATGGGAAGGAAAGCGTGGTGCCGAATTCACTTGGGAGTTGAAAAGTGATATGAAGGCCAAGTACCCGCACCTCTTCGAGCAGTCTATTTCTAAGATTTCGGGGACGAAATCTCCTGAAGGATGGGAGACTGTAACGCCCAGCATCCCTGAACTTTAGACATTTGGCAAGAACAGTCCCTGAACTTTAGACATTTGGCAAGAACAATCCCTGAACTTTAGACATTTGGCAAGGACAGTCCCTGAACTTCTAATAAATTGTTAATTTTAGTCTCTGTGGTTTTATGGAGTTGATGTTTTGATACTTTTGGTGTGAATATTGTTGATACTATGATGCTTGACTCTTTATTCTAGATGCTTGATTCTTGACACTTAAACTATGAGACTTGATACTTAATCTAGATACTTGACTCTTGATATCTAAATATAGACACTTAATTCTTGATACTATGGAAACTAGATTCTTTATGATTCTTGACACTTGATACTTGGACTCTTGATTCTTGATGCTTGAGAAACTATGATTCTTGACTCCTAAAGCTTATTTGCTGCTTGACTCCTTAGACTCGTGAAACTTGATTCTTGGTGGAACGAGAGGCTGGAGCCTTGTCACTGGCGGAATCTATGAAACTTGGAAACTTTTGGTTTGAAATGTAATCTAGATACTTTACCCAAACTACGTAACGCAACGCCTAACCTAACGCGCAAACGAATCAAAATCGGGAACGCGGAAAGATGGAATGGCCGGAGTGGCCGTCCGATCGGATGACCGTCCGATCTAATGACCACCCGAACAGGTGACCACCATATCCACCTTATGCCTCCCCACTTAACTCCCTTCCTATAAATAGGCCTGTCACATCACCGTTTTGAGTGATGTGACAACTCTGTTCGATCAAACACACGCACTCTTCATTTTCTTCCTCTTCTTACTGATTTCGGTACGTTTTAGGCTAGATTCTTGATCTACACAACATTCTCTACGTGATTCTCACTTGAAATCACACTTTTCACCGTGAAATCTCTCGGATCTGAGTTCATGAGGGTGATGTCATCATGGAGGTTTGTACGAACTACCAAGTGACGCCATTCTGAGCAAGATCTAGCTCAGATCCAAGATGATTCATGCGTTTTTACACTAAATCTAAGCTAAATCTATACTTTTCATATAAAACTTGGGTTATTTTTCATCTTTCATCAACTTTTGCCTTATCTTGGTAGAAACCGGATCTAAACAGGTTGTGGACTTAATGCATAGCTTAAAGTCGGCTTGGATCTGAGTCATACCGGGGAAGACAAGCATGAGACGGATCCCGACATAATTTCGTTAAGGACAGGCGGCTGATTGGACAGGGGTGATTCCCACCCGATCAGGACGGCCTTGTGCTAACGAGGTTACTATTGTCAAAATACGTGTCGTGCCGTCACTTTTAAGCTAGAAACTTAAAGATTTTACAAAATGATAAACGAGAATAAGGGTCGCCCAATCGAACGGCAACCCGATCGGACAACAATCCGATAGGACAACCACCCTATCAGGTGACACTTGCCTATTGCCTTGAAACTTTCAAACTGTTGGTAAACAATCAAAATTGGGAAGTCGAATTAAATGGCAACCCGATCGGACATCAGTCCGATCGAACAGCCATCCGGTTGGTATGTGAAGTTTACCTGCACTCGGATCGAGTGGTAATCCGATCGGATTACCATCCGATCGGACAAGCCACCCTGGTCCCTTTCACGTGAGTCTCTCCCGAACGAGTGGCAACCCGATCGGATGGCCATCCGATCGGGCAGCCATTATCACCTCGTACACACAAGGGTCGTCCGACCGACTGACCATCCGATCGGACAGCCATCCGATCGGACAGCCAGCCGATCCGGTGACTGGTTTAACTCTTTATTTAACCTCGTTACTCTACTCGACCCTTATCCTTTTGTAATCTAATCAGGCAAATTCTAAAAAGAGCTCCCTTTGATCCAATAACAGTTGCGACTGTTTAAGCAATCACTGTGAGTATACTCGATCCCCCTTTTTCTTTAAACTTTTGGGGTGTAACATGTATTCTATGAAACTTAAACTTGAATCTTGAAACTTATACTCTGTCCTATGTGAAACTTGTGATTCTTGATTCTTGACTCTTTGTGCTATGTGACGTTTAATCCAGAGTGTGTAGTTCCGCCTTAACAATAGTAGCGCTATAGGAGATGCATCTCTCCCATTATTCTCGGGGGGTATTGTTAGGAGGATTCTAGTATACCTTGAGTCTTGGGTAAACGCTAAAGCATCGGGACACTTGGGCTATCACTGCGTGGACTGCGACACTAGCACGGCTGAAACTAATTTATTGTTTACACTATGGATATGAGTTGTTTTAATCTATCATTCTAATATTTTTTGTATACTCGCCAATACTTTTGTATTGATATTTTAATACACGTTGCAGGCTGATAGGATGCTTGGGAAGTGTATGGAATTTAGCTAGGGGATGCTTAGAAACGTCACCTTGTTAACTTAGAATCTTTTGAACAATGTGAACAATATCTGTTTTGGTCTGTATTCGATACTTGTGTGGATCGTGTTTGCTTTAGACAATGTCATGACGAATTTGATCTAATTTCTGTTGAAACAAATAGTATTATGGAATCTCATTAGCAATCTGAACGCTTACATATATAGGGGATGGATCATAAGAAAACTAGTTTAAATGAGAAAACCAAAAAACTAACTAAAAAAGCCCAAAAAACATACCAATTTTTTTTAATTTCTATAAAAAAAAATCGCATGTTTTTATACCTGGAAATAAATTTTCAAAGAAAAAAAAAACTTTTTTTTGTTGTATTGCACATGTGCACTATTACGGATATAGTGCACATGTGCAATAAAACAAAAAAAAATTGAAAATTTTTTATGTATAAAAACTAGCGATTTTTTGTTAAAAAATAGTAAAAATAAAAATAAAAAATTTTTGGTATTTTTTAGCTTTTTTTAGGTTTTTTTAGTTAATTTTCAAGTTTTCTCATTTATATGTTGTTTTCTCATGATCCTCTCTCTCTATATATATATATATATAGGAGACCGCTAAAATGAGAACCACATCCAGTTGTAAGAACCGTGAGAACTACACCGTACGGGGCGAGTTGGACCAATTTTTTTTTCATAAACGTAGATGCGTGTATTATAAACACATTTGTAAAAAAAATTCAAAAAAAAAATGTCGTGTGTGTAGTTTTGAGCACCACAAGTTTGTGTTTACGGGTACCGTAAATTTTATTTAAATTTTACGGTACCCGTAAACACAAATTTGTGGTGCTCAAAACTACACACACGACATTTTTTTTTGAATTTTTTTTACAAAAGTGTTTATAATACATGCATCTACGTTTATGAAAAAAAAAATTGGTCCAACTCGCCCCGGATCAAAAAGTTCTCATGGTTCTTACAACTGGAGGTGGTTCTCATTTTAACGGTCCCCCTATATATATATATATATATATATCCATGCATGAACATTGAACATCGATAAAAATAGAGTAAATTACAAGTTTTGTCCTTTATGTTTGTCCCAAATTTCAGGCGTTGTCCTTTACCATTAAAATTAATGACTTTTGTACTTAATGTTTGAAAATGTTGCACGTTATGTAAGGCCCCTCTCATTATAATACAATTATAATATTAAATGCGCATTTTATGTAAAAATGCGACCTTTCAAAAACTTTGACAAGTTAACTTACATACAAGATTTGAGTATTCAAAATAAAGTAACAAATGTTTACATAGATCATTTTAAAACAAAACATAATGATCTCATAGAGGAAGCTTCAAATGACATGTGTTCGGTTCTTTTCATCGCTTGATCATCATTCGGGACTCTCGACATTCACCTATGATCAAAACCAACTTAAAAGTTAGTGTTGATAGTTAATAACAAGTACAATAAGGTAAATGGGTCAAACGAACAAAATAAACAAAAATTTATAGCAACAGTATCGCTCGCGCCCCGCGAGAGATTTAATCAAATTCTTCGCGGCCCGCGACGTCTGTCGTGCTACGCGACTCCTTTCCCAGTTCTTGGTCACGCGAAGCGACACTATGGTTTCGACAGACTGTTTGGTTTTTAATGCAACTTTTACCCAGCTACATTACTTAACCAATCTTTAACTTAAAATTTACATAACTTTCATTCCACAATTCCGTTTTGCGTGATTCTTTTTCCCACGCGTCCGTAATTAAATTACGGATCCGTTTATCACCTCGGTTTGCATAAAAATCTGAATTATAAGCTACTGGCTTATAAATCCTTTATATGATTATTTGACCCGTTTGACTATAACATCACACTATAAATTATATGACAAAAGTATGTCTTGTCCTTTTTAGCCATCCCGGACTTATCAAACATTAGTGTTTTCGTTCCCACAACAAGGTTTGCGTATGCGTTTACATTCCCCGATTTAGTTTGTAACTTTCTAAACACATAGACCAACATTTTCCCACTTACTTTATTTTGACCCGTTTAAGGGACTTTTAAGCACCCAAGCGTCAAACTAGCTATTCTCTTTTCGCACCTCGTCTTTCTATGCGAATTAACTACTTATCTTCCACCACAATTATTTTTGTGGTGGATTTAGCATAAGAAACCCAAAATCCCAAATTTTACCCTTCGACTAGTCCTTTTTCGCAAATGACCACTTTTAGGCATTCGACCCACAAATATTTTTGCCTAGAACTTTTATATGAATCTAAGGGTTTCAAAATCAATGTACAAGTTCCTAAACAACCTCTAAGGGCCGTTTATCCGGTTCACCCATCAAGGGCTTTTTGGTCGATCTTTTAGTCCCTCGTTTTACTACGAAGAACTCACTAATTACTTGACCAAAAACTCACTCTTAACTATAAGCCTTTTTGTGCGTACCTGGCTCAGGTCATCTATTGACCCGTTTTAGTATTCTTACTCAAAATTGCTAATCCATAGTATCTCTAATTCGCAAGCCGTCTTATCCCGCGAGCGTATGACTCAACAAACGCATATTAGTCGTTAATTGTCAAATGGCATCAACATTACCATTTGACCCGTTTGATCTAATGACCAAATAATTTTGCGTTTAAAATCTAATGGTATTTATTTACCATATCATTAAGTATCTCACTTCGGAACTTTCCTTTTCACCAATTTGTTTAGGTTTAGCTAATCCGTTTCTTACGCATTTACCCAACATGGCTTATGCCATTTGGTGTCATTTTAAAATTTGACTTTGATTTATTTATTCTTGACTAATCACCGTTCTACATTTTTTTAGGCTTACTTATAAAATGGCCATTCAAAACTCATTTTTTTTACAATTAGCCTTTTCATGGCTAATTTACCGTTTTACCTCTTTTTACCATTAAACATGGTTTTCATCATTTATAATAGTTCCGACCCGTATTAATCCGCATCAGAAACCATATCTAGATTATTATCTTTATCGTATTTGCAACTTATAGAATAACCACATATTCTACAAAAGGTGTAAGTTTCACTTACCTTGCATCCATGCTACGCTTTTCTTTCCGTACTTGCTCCGTTTGACCCGCTTCATCCACAAGCTTCCACCTAGCTTGTTAGGCGTCAAACTATCATCATATTTCATAAGATAGTTAGTTTAGTCATTGTCAATCATGACTATTCCATCTTACGTATTTTCTATCAAAATTATCATTCGATCTTATTAATGGTCGGTTTGACTTTTAAAAAGTCAATTGCCTATTAGTATATAAAATGCACATTCAAGTTTATCAACTAGTTTTGGCATTTCTCAAATCACCCGGTAGGCGTTCTTTTATGCCACCGTTTAACAAATCTTTTAACCCGGTTCCATATATTTCCAATACTTCAACTAGTTCAAGTGATTACTAAATCTAACTTATTTCTTCATTCATTTTCACAAGAACTAAGGGTTCCCCTCTATTAGTGAGACCCATTTCATCATACTATTTAGCATTCATCCGAACGCCTAATAAAACCAAGTTCTTCATATGAACAAGTATATGACAGAATTTCATACATCTATTTACGTGAATCAAAATTACCAAATTTTATCATAACATACTATAACCCACTTCAAGTCATGCATAAGCTTTCATCCGAACTTATAATTTGTTCAAATATCTTGCTTCAACTATGAATTATGATGATTTTTAAACACCAATATATCATCCTCCTTACTATTTAGTCAAACCAACTTCCTAGTTTACTTGTTAATCTCTTACAAGTAATATTACACCAAGTTTCTCATAATTTCATCAAAACTAATGAAATTAAACATACATAAACATTCAATTTCAATTTTGGATCATAATCCAACAATCTATTCGCAAGTGACCTACTTGTCTCAAAATTCAACTTTAACCAATCTAGGTTTTATAACATACCTTATGATCCCCATAACGAGGTGATCGTTTATACGCGTTTATGCTTCGATTTGGTCTTGAATTGATCCTCAAATTGGAAGATTTTGTTGAGTTAGGGTTTCACCCCCTTTCTCCTGCTCCTGGTCGATCGACCACACACACCCATGTGTGTGTTTTTGTATTATTTTTTTATAAGCTTTTAATTAAACATCTTTCCAATTGCCCACTTCTAGTCCCTCAAGTTTAAGGGTTTTATAAATGGGTTAGTTATTACAAGTTCCTTCATTGTTTTAAGGCATATATTTAACTAGGTAGATATTCCTAGTTACTTGATGGGTTTCGGGGAAGTTATAACCCGTGTTATTTTAAGTCCTATTAACTCGAGCCTTTTGCATACTTTGTTTTCTCAATGTATTTATCCTCCTTTTTAATTAACATCAAGTTTATTTATTTCCTAATATTTACCGGGTTAATTTTTACCACTAACGGCATTTTACCCGTCATTACTATTTACGTGATTTGATTACCAAACCCGTTTTTGGGGTGTTACAAGTCTACCCCACTTAAAGAGTTTTCGTCCCCGAAACCTTTCTCATGTACTTTCTTAGTTTAGATCACCTGAACCTTAGTTTCGGTGATTACTTGAGCATTGCTCTCATATAATAATCTTACCAAGAAGTATGGTAATGTGTTTTTGGTTTTAAGGCGTATGCGCCTTTCACGTGTAAGGCCATTACTTTCAGTTTGTATTTCTTATTCTGGTCACTTATTTGACCGAGTTGTCATCCGATTACTCGGTCGTATTTATTATTCAACATGTTTACTTCTAGCTAATTTTTATATTGACAAACGCTTTGCATAAGTCGAAACAATATTTTGACTTTAAATGGTTTTTTTTTACCGGCTAGACTGATTTGTCGCCGTCTCTTTATACTCCGTCATTCGGGTATATCATTTTGCCATCCCGGCATTTTGCGTGTTTCTGATTTTATATCTCATAACTCACGTTACGGTGTGGTTACATTCTTTGTCACTTTTAGCGACCGTAATCACATCACATCTTGTTTAAGTTTATGTCGATCTTTCATTGTCGAAAATTTTTCTTTCGAATGTATCGTTTTACACCCATCGGTGTTAAAACCTATATCCTTTAATATTAACCATTTCCGAGTTCTTCTCATAATATTCATATCACTTAAAACGTTGTTTCTTACTAGAACTGAATTTTAGTTTAACGTTTTTCTCTTTATCTTATGTCAATTTACTCACATCAAGGAAATTGGCAACCAATAATTTATTACTTTTCGTTCTCGTTTTACATGGGGAATTGTAACAAGTTCCCTCGCTTTATGTTATTGACCCGTAGGTTCTTTCACTTGGCCTCATAGGCTATTTCTTTAGATTTTCACCTTTTTAAGGTGAAACCCTAACAGTTCGTTTCTTCTTATTTATGACCCAAGGTCTTCTTGGTCCCGTAGGTCTTAACACTACTGTTATTTCTGTAGGTTATGATGATCCCGTAGATCATCTTTTATTCATGTCTTTATTCACATGTATATATATATATATATATATAGGATTAGGTTCAAACGTGAACAAAATCCCAAGAGTGAACTGCGTGAACTGATCTGGGGCCTTGATTTTTATGATCTTGAGATTAAAGTGAGTGGCATGATGGTAATTATTTGGTTAATTTTTTCCATTTAATTAAATACAAAAAGGGTATATTTGTAATTTCAATCTTAAATTGATTGCATAAATCTCTCACAAATCAAGTAATCAATTATCCTCTTAAATTGATTGCATAAATCTCTCACAAATCAAATCAAGGATTAGGAAAGATGTAACTTAATTCAATTATTAAAATAATTATTTGTTTAAATGCGATGTACACATGTGTATTCTGATTTTGCCCTCTTTGTAATGCGATGTACACATGTGTATATCGTCTGTTTTTGTGATATCTCAGAATTTTTTTTGTATTGAATGTTGATGTACACCTGTGAATTACTGTACAAATATGTACGATGCTGAGTACACATGTGTACTGTTCTATTTATATCCAAGTACACATGTGTATACCGTTGAAATATGAAGGTTACGTGGATTTTAAAAATTAAAATTTGAATTCTAGTGATGAAATCTGAAATAAAAATTAAAATTGAAATCTGGTGATTTGTTGTTTGTTTTGATAATTATCTTATTAATAAATAAACATAATGTGGATAATGAATTTAAATTAGGAAAGATGTAACTTAATTCAATTATTAAAATAATGATTTAAATCTAATTTTTTATATAATTACAATCCTACCCTTAACAACTAAAAAGGAAATCAAGGGTCCATATTTGTTCACGCAGTTAACTTTTGGGAGGTTGTTCACGCTGGAACTCTACCCTATATATATATATATATATATATCCATATATATCGTTAAGGCATCCCTTGTTATGTTTGGAATCATTTATTTTTGCTTTTGAACTTTAGTTGACCTCGACCGTAATCTAAGGCTTCATTCGTTTACTTTCGGACAAATTTTCCGACTTTATGACTTCTTACGTCATTCATAGGTCGTTTTATTCTACGCTTACCATTATCTGGTTCTCACCTATATTTCCTTGCAACCCACTACTCGGGTTCTTTTACCTTAAGGTTTTTAGCGCCCATAACCCCTTTGCATAGGTTTATTAATATTTCGCGCTTTTATTTAATCGGTTCGCGCTTACTTACATTAGCAAGTGTTATTCTTTATTTAATTCGTTTGACTTTGAAGGGGTAAGGTCCCAAAAACCTCTTAACAAGTACTCGGGACCATACCACAACCCTATCTTTTAAGCCTCTCTTGACCTTGCGTGGCCGCGCACTGGTCCTATAGGGAAGGCTTAGGAGAAAAATAACAGGCAACACCTGCGCGCCGAAAGGAAGTTAACGAACCCTTGCGCCTCCCTACATAACAAACAAAGGATGAAAATCCTAAGTTAAACATTTCCGCTTAAACGATACCCATACTTGGGTATTATTTACCCAACTGGTGCCACACAGTAAGAGGCCACACATGATTATGGAAATAACCTTCTAGAAGGCTCAATCGTGCACCACCAGACGGTTATAACCGTCTGGTATACGTGTCATCATCTCAGGCCTCCCTGAAATCACGATGATGGCATGAAATTGGAGGAAAACCTCCACTTGCCCACTTTCCATGTGGCAGTTCCCCATCCATTGATCAAAACAGCAATCCGTGTGCTCACACATCGGATCGAGAAGATTATGGAAATAACCATATAGATTATGAGTGACGATTATCATCGTCGTCCTTTCTTTACTACGACCAAAGTTAACAACCTTGATTATCTTTTTTTTTTTTTGTGTGTGGGAAATACCTTCGTTTTTATGACCCTACGTATCATCTATACTTTGGTTTTACTTGCCCATTTTTGTCACCCATGGCTCTTTCGTCCAAAATGACTTATTTTCGTGAATTTTCCTTAAGTCATTCATTTATATCATCATTCACATTAATCTTTGTCCCTTCTCTCGGGCTCATTATCCTAATGTAATACGCTTCCGTCACCTGGCTATGCTATCACATCCCGATATTTCCACGTGTTACCGGTGGACCCGGTGGGGAGTATCGTGACGTAGTTGATATCATCATAGTCAAATAATCACAGTTCAATGCACAGCGGAAGTCTAAAGTAAAATATTACAAACCGATTGAAAGTAACAAAAATTATTACACAACGGTTGCAAAGTGGATCCACAGGCGGATCAAAACAAAAAGAAATATTGTTCAACGGATTTAAGCATCAAAAGTTTGCAAGACTCTTTATTTGATACTAGGAGTAGCCAGCCCATTTCGCTTAGTACCTGCACTTAACCTTTTTGGAAAATACATCAGTTTACACTGGTAAATACAATTAACCGACTCTTTTGAAAAGTGTTTATAAAATTGATTTAAATGCACAAGGCATAAATATTCTTTTATAACTTGGGATAATTATTTAAAAATAATCTTGTAAAAGAACTATATGTTTGTTATACGTTCAATAGCCCGGGTTAGAATTACCGGGTTAAAGATTAATAGACACACCACATAATATAACCCACGGCGAGTTATTCTCGAACAAGCAGGTATATCTTTTTACATACGCACCGACAGGTGTATGCCTACACCCCGTGCTTAAGTCGTGGCCATTTCAATAAATGAGCCGAGGATATCCAGGACATGGTCATTAACCCCCCAAAGGCTTAAAACAAACAAAACATATTAAACAGGTTATCTCAATGATTTAATCTTCATATGATTAAAGATTCAATACCCGACCAAGCGGTGTTATTAAATACCTTACCCCAAGCCCGTATAAGGGAAAATAAGTTAAAAGTATTTACCTGAGCAAAAATACAAATTTATCTCAGCCGTATAACAATCAGCAAGTGCAAATATCTTTTACTAGGTTCCTAAATCTGGAACGAAGGTTTTAATAACCTATTAGATTCCTAACGGGTCTTACCTAAGTTTAAACTTAGACCGGTTAGTTTTAAAGAAAGGTTTACGGTTCAAAACGTAAGATTAAGCGAAGACCGGATTAGAATGTGATTTAGACCCGACAAGTATGAAGACTTGTATAATATGGGTAAACTAAACACATTCTGTATTTTGAGGTAAAAATGATAAAGTTTGACCCGTTTCGGTCAATTTATGCAAACTAGTCACATAAACCGCACCGAACGCGAAAAATGCATAACGGGTAACCAAATGAGTCAAGAACAGGTTTCCTAAGTTAATATGCTTAAAATGTGTTATGATATCAGTAGTATACCTTCCATTATGCCCAAAACGAATTTAAAAACAATTTAAGTCCCGTAGGGGTATTTTGGTCATTTTAAAGTTTATAAAAGAGGTTAAATGACAATCTGAGGTTCTGGTCTAAAATTATCAGTAAAAATATTTATTTTGGTAGGTTATATCAGTAAGATATTAAACATAAGTGAAATTTATCATCTATGGCCAAACTATGCACCGTAGGGGCATTTTGCTCATTTCACATAAGCTTTAAGGGTCAAATTTGGAAATCTGATTTCAAAACTTTTACTTACTGTTAAAGTATAAAAATTTACTTATAATATCAGTAGGTAATGAGTTTTAGGTGTCAAATATAATTTTAACCCAAACTATGCGTTTAAAAAGCGTAAAAGTCGGTATTTGACGATTTTCGGGTTATTTAAAGAAATCTGAGTTTTTGATCAGTTTATAAAGCTCAAAAATATTTTATTTAACATATGAAATCAGTAGCAAAAGGTTTGGCATCAAAATTTTATGTAAAACTCATTTTATCCAAGAAAAGGGCAATTTTGTCAATACCGAATTTATTTAAAACTCTATAATATAATCAGCTTAAAATTCAATAAAAATTTCCAAAAATCCCTAAATATTATATTACATCAATGGGTAAAAGGTTTGGTGTCAAAATTTGGGTTTAAATAGGTTTTATGCCGAAAATGCCGTTTAATTAATACAAAGGCTTCAATTTACGATATTGAGCATAACTCCTAATTTAGACCACAAACGGATGTCAAATTTTTAGGACATGCTTATAAATCGGTAATAAAGGTTTTTGTCCTCTCACATTTTCAAAAATCTCGTTTTTATATCAAAAGGGCATAATGGTCAACAATTAAGCATTTAACGGAAACATGCAAATGATTCGGATTACAAAGGAACCATATTGTATAATCTCAGAGGGTTATACTAACATGTAATGTGGTCCTAATGGAACCCTAAGGCATATCTAAACTAAGCTAAATCGGATCAGAACTGAAAGTAAAAGCAAAAGTCTACTTTTGCGTCTTTTGGTTCCGAACCGAGCCTAAACTCGGAATTGTCAGGTTGAACATGCTTAGACATTTTCTTACATTATTTACCAAGTTATTTTAGTGTTAAAACATGTTCCTTAACTTCTACATTATCAGTTATGAATTTATTTGCAAAAATAGCTTCTGTTGAGTTTTTAATATTAAGTTTGACCCGACAATTGACCAAGTTAGAGTGAGAATCAGTAGGTGCCTGTAACACCTCGTAAAATCACGTCCAATGATACGTTGACACGTCTACAAAACCCTAATAAGGTCAATCGTTGAGTATGAAGGACTAATTTTGTGAAAAATCAAAATCTTTGATTATGGAAGGACTGGAAGTGTTAACATACTTAACATAAGCCTCTGAATAACGTTACTCGGTAATCATATTCACAAATGAGCCACTTGTTGATCGAGTGTAGCCGTTTGCGTAATTAATTGAAAGTTTGTGCGATGAAGGGTTAAAAGCGTCAACATGTTAATTCTTACCTCTGAGTGACCTTTTAAACAAGCCGGGAGCTTCATGACATTTGATTATACTCTCGGGAATGCCAATTATTGGCCGTCTAAGGTTTTTATGCCTTTAAGTGACGATACGCGCAACTTTGCAAGTTTAAGGGGGTAAAAGTGTCAATATGTTTAATTATACATCTGAATGACCTTTTTACGAACCCGAAGCATCGTGATGTTTAATAATACTCTCAATAATGCCTAATATGGATTAGATAAGGCTTCGATGCTATTAAACGATGGTATGCGCAAGTTTGTGCATTAGAGGGAGTAATTGCGTCAAACTGCAAAAGTCTGCCGATTCGTATTGTATCAAACCTTCCGGAATATGATCATAAGTTTAACATGCCATAAATATCCTTTACATATCCTAGAAATAGGCTTAGAGGTGTTTGGTGCGCAAAAATAAACTTATTTGATCAACAAGGACTAAAAGCGTCAAAAAGTGCATAAGACCATGTGTAGTGGTGAACTAACATAATGCCCCCACCATGGGGCATTATCCGACACGTGGCATCCTAGTCAGCGTTGGGGCATTGTAGCAAAAGTGGCGTAGTGGGGCATTATGCCAATAACGCCCATATTATTTTTAATGAAAAAAAAAAAGGAAAAGGGATGTCAGGTTGAAAAGTGAAGTGGCATGTGGGTATCTCAAATTCATTGGTGGACAAGACCATTTTGTGAGAGACCATATTGCAACTTCAGCATTTTAATGAAAACGCCCACAACCAATTTTTCCAAAAATAACGCCCCAAAACGCCGGGTGTAATGGGGAGGGGGGCGTTTTGGGGCGTTTTTTTTCAATTTTAAAAAAAAAAAAAACGCCCCACTACGGGTGGTCTAAGTTTGTATTTTCGCGCATATCTTACGTTCTGAATATATCCGGACATCCAAAAATTTATGTATTCATTAAAATATTTTGTTTTAGTGATTTGGCATGATAAAATTCCATTCGTCGTGTAATTTGGATCGTTTTTCGCATCCGTTCATGTTTCGTCGTAATTAACCGAACAACGCAACCGTACGGCCAAACGAACAGACATCTGAGATGTTTTTGAGCATATTTCATGTTCCCTATACTTTAACTTCATTTTAGAGCCTTGAAATGGGGTTAACGGGGTTTAAACGCATCGAAAATGGCTCAAAGGTGTTGGAGGGTCCAAACCTGACATTTTAGCAAAGTTTCTGGTCCCTGGTAGGTGGTGGCGCTGCGCCACCACTATAGGGTTTTGCCGTGGCACGACGCCACGGCCTCATCTGGGCAGAAACTTCATTTTTGCACCCAGGTTGAATTTCAGGGGCCTAAGTGTAACTTTTCTCAATACCGTGTGATGGTTTTGGACACCCCTAGTATTCCAAAACCATGTACCTTATGTGTAAGGTCCAGATCGAAGCTCAATTATCGAGGAACGATCCTAACAGTTCTTGAAATCCTATATATACCCACTAGTTTTGCTCTCATTTCTCACACTTGATCTAAATTGCTCTAAGTTGAAGCTTTATGCTTTATACCTGAGTATTCTAGATCAATATCATCCTTGCTTGGACCCCTTATAAGTGCCCTCTTATGGCTAGTTATTTTTATTTGGCTTAAAAGCCGAAAAGTCAAGCATTTACGATAAATGCTTTGACTTTTAAACGGTCGAGCCATTGTTCACAACGAACATGGCTACGTGATCGTAATTAGGTAGGTATTAAACCCTCAAAAGGGCACCTCCTAATTACCACGTTCGCTTAGTTAATTGTCGGGTCAAAGTAATTAAAATAAAAGTCAAACGAGTCTGTTTTTAGATAAAATTCATAACTAATGATGTAAAGGCAATAAAATCAGTTTTGTCACTTTAATAACTTGATAAATATTAATTGAACATGTCTAGGCATGTTCAACTCGACAATTCTAAGTTTAGGCTCGGTTCGCAACCGAAAGTCGCAAAAGTTGACTTTTGCTTTGACTTTCAGTTCTGACCCGATTTAGCTTAGTTTAGATATGCCTTAGGGTTCCATTAGGACCATATTACATGTTAGTATAACCCTCGGAGATTATACAATATGGTTCCATAGAAATCCGATTCATTTGCATGTTTCCGTTAAATGCTTAAATGTTGACCATAATGCCCTTTTGATATTAAAACGAGATTTTTGAAAATGTGAGAGGACAAAAATCTTTATTACTGATATTTAAGTATGTGCTAAAAGTTTGACATTAGTTTATGCTCTAAAATGAGAGTTATGCTAAATATCGTAAATGAAGGCCTTTTTATTAATTAAACGGCATATTTGATATAAATCCTATTTAAACTCAAATTTTGACACCAAGCTTTCTACCCACTGATGTAATATAATATTTAGGGATTTTTGGAAATTTTTATTAAATTTTAAACTGATCATAACATAGAGTTCTCGCATAGACTCAGTAATTGACGATAATGCCCTTTTTGCTAATAAAATGAGTTTTATACATCCTTTACATGTCAAACCTTTTTCTACTGATTTTATATGATAAATAAGTTATTTTAAACTGTAAAAGTTGGTCAAAATCTCAGATTTCCCTATTTAAACCGAATATCGTCAAATACCGACTTTTATGCGATTTAGGCGCATAGTATGGTTTAAAACCATATTAGGCACCTAAAGCTTGATACCTACTGATGTTATGAATAAATTTTTATACTTAAATAGTAATTAAAAGTTTTGAACTCAGATTTCCAAAATTGGCTCTTTTAACATATGTGAAATGACCAAAATACCCCTACGGTGCATAGTTTGCCATAAATGATAAATTTCACGTATATATGATATCTTACTGATATAACTTATTAAAATAAATATTTCTACTAATTATTTTAGACCAGAACCTCAGGTTGCTATTTAACCTCTTTTATAAACTATAAAATAACCAAAATACCCCTACGGGGCTTAAATTGATTTTAAATTTGTTTTGGACATAATTGAAGGTATCATACTGATATCACAACATATTTAAGGCATATTAACTTGTGAAACATGTTCATGACTCATTTGGTTACCCGTTATGCATCTTACGCGTTCGGTATGGTTTATGTAACTAGTTTACATGAATTAACCGAAATGGGTCAAACCTTGTCATTTTCACTTCAAAAATCAGAATGGGTTTAGTTTACCCATATTATACAAGTCTCCATACTTGTTGGGTCTAAATCACATTCTAATCCGGTCTTCGCTTAATCTTGCATTTTGAACCGTAAACCTTTCCTTAAAACTAACCGGTCTAAGTTACAACTTAAATAAGACCCGTTAGGAATCTAATAGGTTAATAAAACCTTCGTTCCAGATTGAGAGCCCCAGTAGAGGTACTTGTGCTTGCTGATTTGAATAAACGGCTGAGAATAAAATTACATTTTAGCTCAGGTAAATACTTTTAACTTATTTTCCCTATAAGGGCTTGGGATACGGTATTATAATAATACCGCTTGGTCGGGTATTGAATGTTTAATCGATTAGTGGTTAAATTATTGAGGTAACCCGTTTTAATCTGTCTTGTTCGAAACAAAGCCTTTGGGGGTTAATGACCATGTCCCGGATATCCTTGGCATCATTTATTAAGAAATGGACACGTCTTAAGCACGGGGTGTAGGCATACACATGACGGTTGCGTAGGAAAAACGGTATCTCACTCTCTTGTGGGCCTATACTTGTGGTGTGTCTGTTAATCTTGACTCGGTTTTAATATCGGGCCCTGAATGCATAACGAACATATAAATCTGTATACAAGATTATTTTTATATAATTGTCCCAAGTTATAAAAGGATTTTATGCCTTGTGCATCCAAACCAATTTTATAAACACTTTTCAAAAGAGTCAGTTAATTGTATTTACCAGTGTAAACTGACGTATTTTCCAAAAAGATTTAGTGACAGGTACTGTACGTAATTGGCTGGGAGCTTAGGGCGTTAATAAGGAATCTTGCAAGTTCTAAACGTCTAAAGTCTGTTGAACAGTGTTTATTTTTCTGTTTTAAAGATCCGCCTGTGGATCCATATACAACTGTTGTGTAATACCTTATTATACTTTCGAATCGGTTTGTATTATTAATACTTTAGACTTCCGATGTGCATTGAACTGTGATTATTTGACTATGATGATATCAACTACGTCACGATACTCCCCACCGGGCCCACCGGTAATACGTGGGAATATCGGGGTGTGACAGTGCCTTTTTAAGGGTTTATTACCTACATAATTACCAACTCATAGCCACTTTTAATTCGAATAATGACTGGACCATTAGTGATTAATCACTAAGTCAAAGCTTAATTACGATGGCTTTGACTTTTGGTCATTAAACTAAAAAAACTTGAACTTAAGAGGCTAAGAACACTTACTATGGTCCTTAGCATGAAAATAGAACTGAGGGAAGCTTGTTTGAACTCCAGGAAGCTCCAGAGAGTGTTGTGAATAAAAATTCAAGTGAATGCAAGAACAATGCAAACAAAGGGCCCTTAAATAGGATTTCTAGAGCTTCAAGATTGATCCACCTGCCCCTACAACTGATTTCTGATGATCCCAGGTGTCCCCTATGCATGAAATTCTGTTGGCACAGTCCCTGGTATCAAAAAAATGGCATGCAAAGGCGGTGGAACTGGCTGGACATGCACCTGTCCCTTTTTTCTGCATCTAGTACTTCTACGCGGGCCGCGTAGGACTCTTAAGGAGCCTACGCGGGCCGTGACACTCCTTATGACCGGAAAACATGTTTCATTAATTGCAGTTTTCGTCCCTGGTCCTTCTAAACTTGATTTAACTTTCGTTTATTGCACTTTTAACCCCCAAACTTAACTTTTAAGGGTCTTGAGTCTTTAAACATTTATCAATAAGCTTTCGGTTAGTTACGAGGTCACCCGAACGGTCTTGAAATGCAACATTGACGCATTTGACCCTTATTACTTGGGATTACCACTTTGTTTATTTACGTGCGTCGAAACTCCACGAATTTATTATCCAACATTCATGGAAGTATAAGGAAGTATTACAAAGTCTCGGAAATGTTAAAAGGTCACTCAGAGGTAATTTTAAATATGTTGACACATTTAACCCTTATGCTTTGTAAACTTTTCAATTTAAGCATAAACGACTTTCTAAGTTCGATATTTAATTCATTAAAGAATACGAACGTTGTGTGAGGTCAATCAGAGGCACAAGTTAGGCATGTTGACACTTTGGATCCCTTTATTCACATATTTACATTGTTTGACAATTTTAGTCCCTCTAGATCAATCCATTACACGTTTAAAGTCCATGACACGTGTCTTTATTATATTGGTCGTGATTTTACGAGGTGTTACATCCTCACCCCCTTAAACGAAATCTCGACCTCGAGATTTACTGAAATAAATGAGGGTACTTCTGTTTTATTATGGACTCAACCTTCCACGTGTATTCGGGACCTCTACGGGCATCCTATTTAACCTTTACAATCGGTACGTGCTTTCTTAGAAGCTTCTTAACTTGTCGATCCTCGATCGACAAAGGTTTTTCAACAAATTTTAAGCTCTCATCAATATGCACATCCTTATGTGACATGGCTAGCGATTCATCAGCTAGGCACTTCTTTAAGTTGCAAATGTGGAACACATTGTAAATTCCACTGAGTTCTTCTGGCAGATTTAGCTTGTAAGCTACAGTCCCGACACATTCGATAATCTCGAATGGTCCTATGTATCTTGGGCTCAACTTGCCCTTCTTTCCAAAACGCATCACCCCTTTCCAGGGTGATACCTTAAGTAGAACTTTGTCACCTACCTCGAATTTCAGAGGTTTACGCCTTTTATCTGCGTAGCTTTTCTGCCTATCCCTGGCAGCTTTGAGATGATCGCGTATCTACATAATCTTATCTGTCGTCTCTAGGACTATATCGGGTCCTGTTAGTTAGACATCTCCAACTTCCGCCCAACAAACTGGCGTCCTACACTTTCTTCCATACAAAGCTTCGAAAGGTGCAGTTTGAATACTCGAATGATAGCTATTATTATATGAAAATTCAATCAACGGAAGATGATCATCCCAACTCCCTCCTAAATCAATAACACAAGCTCGTAGCATATCCTCCAGCATTTGAATTATGTGTTCGCTTTGCCCATCCGTCTGAGGATGATATGCAGTGCTGAAATTTAATCGAGTGCCTAAAGATTGCTGAAAGCTTTTCCAAAAATGCGATGTGTATCTTGTATCCTTATCAGAGATAATAGACACTGGCACTCCGTGGAGAGATACAATCTCATCCACGTACAGCTGAGCTAACTTATCAGAGTTGTGAGTTTCTTTAATCGGTAAGAAGTGAGCTGACTTGGTCAGCCTGTCGACTATAACCCAAATAGTATCATTTCCTCGCTTTGTCTTTGGTAACTTTGTGATAAAATCCATGGTTACCATTTCCCACTTCCAGGTGGGAAGTTCAGGCTGTTGTAGCAAACCTGGCGGCTTCTGGTGTTCGGCTTTAACTTGCGCGCACGTCAAAAATTTGGCCACATAAGTGGCTATAGATTTCTTCAAACCTATCCACCAATAATTTGCCTTTAAATCCTGGTACATCTTATCACAGCCAGGATGAATAGAATATTTGGAGCTATGGGCCTCTTGAAGAATCACATCCCTAAGTCCTCCATAAATTGGAACCCATATTCGTCCATTCAACCTTAGGATTCCATCCTTGCCATATGATAACTGTTCAGCAGTTACGCCCAATTTTTCATTCGGATAGTTGGCTTCTAATACAGCTTCCTTTTGAGCAGCTAACAACCTTTCATTCAAGTTATTCTTCAATTCAATGGTCTTGGCATTGATTCTAATAGGCTTAACTCTTTCTTTTCGGCTCAAGGCATCGACAACCACATTCTCCTTGCCTGGATGATATCGGATTTCACAATCGTAGTCATTCAGTGTCTCCATCCATCGACACTGTCTCATGTTTAGATCCTTCTGGTTAAACAGATGTTGAAGGCTCTTATGATCAGAATAGATCACACACTTGGTACTATATAAATAATGCCTCCAAAGTTTTAGTGCAAACACAATGGCACCCAATTCCAAATCGTGGGTGGTCTAATTCCTTTCGTGCACCTTTAATTTTCGCGAGGCATAGGCAATGACCTTGCCTTTTTGCATGAGTACACAACCCATTCCAGTATGTGATGCGTCGCAGTATACCACAAACTCTTCAATTTCTTCAGGCAATGTCAAAACTGGAGCATTGCTCAACTCTTGCTTAAGAATCTCAAAGGATTCTTGTTGCTTAGGCCCCAATCAAACTTTATATTCTTTCGAGTTAAAGAAGTTAGGGGTGCAGCAATCCTTGAGAAATTTTCAATAAAACGCCTATAGTATCCTGCCAGACCCAAGAAGCTGCGAATCTCTGTGGGCATCTTCGGTTCTTGCCAACTCATGATGGCCTCAATCTTAGCGGGATCCACCTGGATACCACGCTCGCTAACCATATGTCCAAGAAATTGGACTTCACGAAGCCAAAACTCACATTTTGAAAACTTGGCGTAGAGCTTCTCTTGCTGAAGAAGTTTAAGGATACATCGAAGGTGCTTTTCATGATCAGCCTAGTTCTTTGAGTAAATGAGTATGTCATCAACAAAAACAATGACAAACTTGTCCAAATAGGGTTTACAAACGTGATTCATGAGGTCCATGAACGCTGCTGGTGCATTAGTGAGCCCGAATGGCATCACCAAGAACTCGTATTGACCATAACGAGTTCTGAATGTAGTCTTATACACATATTAATCTCTAACCTTCAGCTGATGGTAACCTGACCTTAAATCAATCTTGGAGAAGTAACTTGCTCCTTGAAGCTGATCAAACAAATCATCGATCCTGGGCAATGGATATCTGTTCTTGATTGTAACCTTGTTTAGCTCGCGATAATCGATACATAGACGCATCGATCCATCCTTTTTCTTCACAAACAGAATCGGTGCTCCCCAAGGAGATGAACTAGGTCGAATAAAACCTTTTGCCAATAAAACATCTAACTGAGTTCTTAACTCTTTCATCTCAGTTGGTGCCAACCGGTAAGGTGCTCTTGCAACTGGTGCCGCTCCAGGAATAATGTCAATTCTGAACTTCACTTGCCTGTCTGGAGGTAAACCAAGTAGTTCTTCAGGGAATACATCTGGATATTCAGAAATGATAGGGATGTCTTCGATCTTAGGCTTTGGTTCATCAATAGTCACTTGTGCCATGTAAATGACACAACCCTTCTTCAAACACCTTGACGCCTTAAGCATAGACACTTGCTTAGGGAACCCATACTGGGTATCTCCCTAAATTGTTAACGACTCTCCGTAAGGTGTTTTAATAACCACTTGCTTTTTATCACAAACAATCTGGGCTTGGTTATGAGATAACCAATCCATGCCTATCACTATGTTGAATCCAGCTAGTTTCAAAGGAAGCAAAGACAATGGAAAAGAGTGGTTCCTAATGGATATAAAACATCCATCTAACACGGTTGAAGCTGTTTCTATGGTACCATCGGCCAATTCTACTTCGTACTTTATGCTTAGGGTTTTAACAAGAAAATTTAATAGCTTAGTAAATTTATTATCCACAAATGACTTATCTGCACCCGAATCAAACAATACCCTTGCATAAACATCATTGATAAGAAAGGTACCTGTTATCACGTTGTCGTTTTGAATGGCCTCCTGAGCATTCATTTGAATGACCCGAGCATTGGTCTTTTTACCTTCTTCAGGCTTCTTTGCATACTTTGGGCAGTTGGACTTGATATGCCCTTTCTCGTTACAGTTGTAACAAGTCGCATCCTTTATCTTCTTGTAATCTAACGTTTTATGCTCACTTGATTTGTAGATCCCACAAGCTCTGGGCTGCGATTGGGATTTCGATTCGAACCTGCACTTCCCTAGATGACGCTCCTTGCAGGTTTTACACTTGGGTTTTTCACCCGACTGTTGACTATCCTTTTTAAATCCGGAACCCTTTTTGTTCTCAGATTTCCCCTTATGTTTCTTCTCAGAACGGCGTGAGCTCTCATCCTCACGTTTCCTTTTCCCCTCATCGGAATTCCTCACTTTGCCTGACCGCATCGAGAGTAAGAGATAACGACAGATCAACCACAGACCTAAAGGTAGTAGGTCTTGATGCTTTCACACTTGCCTTAATTTCTGGAGCTAAACCTCCAATAAAACGAGCTATGCGTTTTGGCTCTGGTGTGACCAAGTATGGAACCAATCGTGACATAGAGTTAAAGCTCGTAAGATATGCCTGACAGTCTAAGTTCTTCATAACCAATGTCAAGAAGTCAGTCTCAATCTTCTCAACTTCATGTTGAGGACATAAATTTTCTTTGATTAGAGCAACAAACTGCTCCCAAGTCAAGTTGTATAACAGGAATCTTCCCTATAGCTTGGATCAGTGACCTCCACCAAGCTAGAGCTTCTCCTTTAAATGACTGTGACACAAACTTCACAATGTCCTGTTCGGCACAACCACTAATATCAACCACTGTGTTCATCTCATCTAGCCATGTCATGCAATCAATGGATCCTTTCTCCCTTGTGAAGTCTCTGGGCTTGCAGGAGACAAAATACTTATATGAACAGGTTTTAGCACGTGGCTCTTGATTGAGCACTACCTTCTTAGATGGAACACTCATTTGATTCGGTGAGTGATGAGATTCGCTCTTGCGAGCTGTATAAGTCTTAGAGGGTGGTTTTGAATGTGGTACAGACTGAGTTCTGATGCGGGTACCACTTGATTCATTAAACTGTCTTTCAAGAGCTCGAGTAACGGCATTATCTTTTAATGCCTGCAGTTCCACACCAGCTATATTAACTCTGGTAGTAGCATTATTCTCCCTCGGGTGGCTGTTAACCTCATCTGATCCAGCCATGTAGCTTGATTGCTACATAAAATATTGACAATGATTCATTCAGAAGTTTATTATGGAATTGTCATTTATGGCAATTCATTAACCATGGTAACTATAAACCATATTGGTTAATTTAATTTATTTAAATTTTCATTATATTTTATCCCAGTTATAAATTATTTAAGACAATAGGGTGGCATACAAAAGGCCTAGTCACAAGGACAATTTTTATTCGTAAGCCATGATTTTATAAAATCAAGGCATTTAGGTTTGAACATAGTTCATCCCTTTTCTTGACAGGGAGTCGTAGACTACAACTGTCTTTTGTCTCAAAGGACAATAAATATGGCCCATAGGCACTACATCACTAATGGATCTTTTAAATAATAATGAAAGAAATTGGAAGAATCCAATATAAGGATGACTTATGTGATTTTATCGAATCACATTTGCCAGGAGTGTTAACATGTTTTCAGATGTTAACAAGGAATTGAATCTTAAAAAGGAACTACCATTATGGCCCTGTCTTAATATGACACATAGGCTAGGTTTTGCCTTTAAGATTTTCTTTAATATTTATTGGCAGATCAATATAAAATGAAATGTTTTATGTTGATTTATTTCATATAATATATTTATACATATAATGACAAAATGAAATTTTGAACTAAAACAATCCACTAAAATAAGAATGAGTACATAGGTGCCCTAAACGAGACTTTTACATAAATAACTTGCACAGGCAGGGGCTAAAATGAAAATACAAGTCCTCGCAGGGATTGAATACATAAATAGATGTCCACACAGGGACTTAATTGAAAATTGAAAATTACAAAAAAATTAATAAGGAACTTCAATAATCCCTTATGTTCTTCCCCTTGATTAAATTAGCCAAACCCTTAAGTAGACCCCGACGGCTTCTATGCTCCACCTGACCATCACGTTCCACCTGGTTCAACCTCTGGAGGATCTCTTGTTGCTGCGGTGGTTGGATCTGTGGCTGCTGCGGCTGCAGAGGTTGAGGAGGTGGTAGGTACTGATACCCATAGGCCGGGTACCCAGTCTGGTAGGAGGCTCCGTAGGGCCCTTCAGGATGAAGAGCATTGTAGTTTGCCACTACAAGATACGGGTCAACATCAGAGGCATTGTAGTAGTTGTAGCCAGTATGGGCTAGCTGCTCAAAAGGGTTATACGTCGCTGCACCGGCGTAAGAAGGTATTGGGTTATCAAAACCCACATGTGGTGGTAGTGGTGCGACTGGCGCAGAGTCCACCTCAGAAACTGGGTTTGAAGGCCCACCCATCTGTGGGTCTTCATACAGTGGCGGGTAGTGGATGTTGCTGCTATGTTGGGGAGTGCTAAAATGAAATCCCCCTCGCACGGACATCCGTGCACCTGATCTTCTCCGCCTCGGTGGCTCCGGAGGCGGTTGCTGCTCTAGCGGCGGCGGTGGCGGTGGCGTAACCTCCTGGAAACGTGAATCCTCAAAGGGATCCTGTTGCTGCTGTTGAGGTGGGTTGAAAGGGGGAGTAAACTCCCAGGGGTATGTGGCCCACCTTTCTGCAAAGCTGTCTGGGCCCCTGTATGGCTAACCGTGAAAAGACGATCCGTCTGAAATCTCTATGTGATGCGTGGGCATCCCAGTTGGCGGCTCAGCAGGCTCTGGATCTGGATCCTCTTCTGTATCCATATCCTTGGCTCTAGGAAAGTGGTCTTCTGGTCCCAATGGGTTATAGCCCATTGGTTCTTCACTCACGTTCGCCGGGTTAAACCGGCTCTGAAAGAATGGGGTCGGGTCCTGAAAGGCATGGTGAGAACCCGACCGCTGCAACGGTAAGTAGGAATGGCGTGAATGGTCAGACTCGTTGCCTTGATGGAGCCCGAAAGAATCGTGGTATGAAGGTGAGGAGCTAAGCGAGACAGAACGCCTCACAGGCTCTAAGTAGGTCCTCCAGTTTTCTTGAGGACTAGTGCTCATGGTTACTGAAGGGGTTCACCGGTGTGATGGTCCGGCCTCGTGGTCATGACTTGCGAAAACGGGGGCTTTTCCGCCTCTACCTCTTCCTCTGATACGCAGCGGCATTTTCTTGTTCCTGTCAAAATAACCAAAGGAAACAACAAGGAAAAATAGTGAAGGACAAAATAAAAGATTAGGATTAGTTCTAAGTCCTTTGCCTAGACTCGCAAGTCAAGGAATGTGCAAACTGTGTCATTGAGATTAAACACAAAAGGCTAGCCTTTAATTCACTCAATGTTGGCTCTGATACAAACATGTCACACCCCGATATTTCCACGTGTTACCGGTGGGCCCGATGGGGAGTATCGTGACGTAGTTGATATCATCATAGTCAAATAATCACAGTTCAATACACAACGGAAGTCTAAAGTAAAATATTACAAACCGATTGAAAGTAACATAAATTATTACACAACGGTTGCAAAGTGGATCCACAGGCGGATCAAAACAAAAAGAAATATTGTTCAACAGATTTAAGCATCAAAAGCTTGCAAGACTCTTTATTTGATACTAGGAGTAGCCAGCCCATTTCGCTTAGTACCTGCACCTAACCTTTTTGGAAAATACGTCAGTTTACACTGGTAAATACAATTAACCGGCTCTTTTGAAAAGTGTTTATAAAATTGATTTAAATGCACAAGGCACAAATATTCTTTTATAACTTGGGATAATTATTTAAAAATAATATTGTAAAAGAATTATATGTTTGTTATACATTCAGTAGCCCGGGTTAGAATTACCGGGTTAAAGATTAATAGACACACCACATAATATAACCCACAGCGAGTTATTCTCGAACAAGCGGGTATATCTTTTTACATACGCACCGGCAGGTGTATGCCTACACCTCGTGCTTAAGTCGTGGCCATTTCAATGAATGAGCCGAGGATATCCAGGACATGGTCATTAACCCCCCAAAGGCTTAAAACAAACAAAACAGATTAAACGGGTTATCTCAATGATTTAACCTTCATATGATTAAAGATTCAATACCCGACCAAGCGGTATTATTAAATACCGTACCCCAAGCCCGTATAAGGGAAAATAAGTTAAAAGTATTTACCTGAGCAAAAATACAAATTTATCTCAACCGTATAACAATCAGCAAGTGCAAATATATTTTACTGGGCTCCTAAATCTAGAACGAAGGTTTTAATAACCTATTAGATTCCTAACGGGTCTTACTTAAGTTTAAACTTAGACCGGTTAGTTTTGAAGAAAGGTTTACGGTTCAAAACTCAAGATTAAGCGAAGACCGGATTAGAATGTGATTTACACCCGACAAGTATGAAAACTTGTATAATATGGGTAAACTAAACACATTCTGGATTTTGAGGTAAAAAAGATAAGGTTTGACCCGTTTCGGTCAATTTATGAAAACTAGTCACATAAACCGCACCGAACGCGAAAAAATGCATAACGGGTAACCAAATGAGTCATGAACAGGTTTCCTAAGTTAATATTCTTAAAATGTGTTATGATATCAGTAGGATACCTTCCATTATGCCCAAAACGAATTTAAAATCAATTTAAGCCCCGTAGGGGTATTTTGGTCATTTTAAAGTTTATAAAAGAGGTTAAATGACAATTTGAAGTTCTGGTCTAAAATGATCAGTAAAAATATTTATTTTTGCAAGTTATATCAGTAAGATATTAAACATATGTGAAATTTATCATCTATGGCCAAACTATGCACCGTAGGGGCATTTTGGTCATTTTACATAAGCTTTAAGGGTCAAATTTGGAAATCTGATTTCAAAACTTTTACTTACTGTTAAAGTATAAAAATTTACTTATAATATCAGTAGGTAATGAGTTTTAGGTGTCAAATATAATTTTAACCCAAACTATGCGTTTAAAAAGCATAAAAGTCGGTATTTGGCGATTTTCGGGTTATTAAAAGAAATCTGAGTTTTTGATCAGTTTATAAAGCTCAAAATATTTTATTTAACATATGAAATCAGTAGCAAAAGGTTTGGCATCAAAATGTTATGTAAAACTCATTTTATCCAAGAAAAGGGCAATTTCGTCAATACCGAATTTACTTTAAAAATCTATAATATAATCATTTAAAATTCAATAAAATTTTCCAAAGATCCCTAAATATTATATTACATTAGTGGGTAAAAGGTTTGGTGTCAAAATTTGGGTTTAAGTAGGTTTTATGCCGAAAATGCCGTTTAATTAATAAAAAGGCTTCAATTTTCGATATTGAGCATAACTCCTAATTTAGACCACAAACTGATGTCAAATTTTTAGGACATGCTTATAAATCAGTAATAAAGGTTTTTGTCCTCTCACATTTTCAAAAATCTCGTTTTTATATCAAAAGAGCATAATGATCAACAATTAAGCATTTAACGGAAACATTCAAATGATTCGGATTACAAAGGAACCATATTGTATAATCTCAGAGGGTTATACTAACATGTAATATGGTCCTAATGGAACCCTAAGGCATATCTAAACTAAGCTAAATCGGATCATAACTGAAAGTCAAAGCAAAAGTCTACTTTTGCGACTTTAGGTTCCGAACCTAGCCTAAACTCGGAATTGTCGGGTTGAACATGCTTAGACATGTTCTTACATTATTTACCAAGTTATTTTAGTGTTAAAACATGTTCCTTAACTTCTACATTATCAGTTATGAATTTATTTACAAAAATAGCTTCTGTTGACTTTTTTTATATTAAGTTTGACCCGATAATTGACCATGTTAGAGTGAGAATCAGTAGGTGCCCTTTTAAGGGTTTATTACCTACATAATTATCAACTCATAGCCACTTTTAATTCGAATAATGGCTGGACCATTAGTGATTAGTTACTAAGTCAAAGCTTAATTACGATGGCTTTGACTTTTGGTCATTAAACTAATAAAACTTGAACTTAAGATGCTAAGAACACTTACTATGGTCCTTTGCACGGAAATAGAACTGAGGGAAGCTTGTTTGAACTCCAGGAATCTCCAGAGAGTGTTGTGAATAAAAATTCAAGTGAATGCAAGAACATTGCAAACAAAGGGCCCTTAAATAGGATTTCTAGAGCTTCAAGATTGATCCACCTGCCCCTACAACTGATTTCTGATGATCCCAGGTGTCCCCTATGCATGAAAATCTGTTGGCACAGTCCCTGGTATCGAAAAATGGCATGCAAAGGCGGTGGAACTGGCTGGACATGCACCTGTCCCTTTTTTCTGCATCTGGTACTTCTACGCGGGCCGCGTAGGACTCTTAAGGAGCCTACTCGGGCCGCGACACTCCTTATGACCGGAAAACATGTTTCATTAATTGCAGTTTTGGTCCCTGGTCCTTCTAAACTTGATTTAACTTTCGTTTATTGCACTTTTAACCCCCAAACTTAACTTTTAAGGGTCTTGAGTCTTTAAACATTTATCAATAAGCTTTCGATTAGTTACGAGGTCACCCGAACGGTCTTGAAATGCAACATTGACGCAATTGACCCTTATTACTTGGGATTACCACTTTTTTATTTACGTGCGTCGAAACTCCATGAATTTATTATCCAACATTCATGGAAGTATAAGGAAGTATTACAAAGTCTCGGAAATGTTAAAAGGTCACTCAGAGGTAATTTTAAACATGTTGACACATTTAACCCTTATGCTTTGTAAACTTTTCAATTTAAGCATAAACGACTTTCCAAGTTCGATATTTTATTCATTAAAGAATACGAACGTCGTGTGAGGTCAATCAGAGGCACTAGTTAGGCATGTTGACACTTTGTGTCACACCCCGACCACGTAAAACAACAAACCGTGGCGGAAACGTCGGGGAGTGTTGTAACATAATTATTGTTTCAAACCATGGATACAAGGAGTTTCGTTTTATTAAATATTAAACATCGTCTTAAAGTTAAACAAGCAAGTTAAACGTAGTCTATCATTGTTATTAAATCACTAAGGCCTCATCTGGTCCTAAGTGAGCATGCATCCTATTCGCAATCAACATTAAGCAACATCACCTGAAACATATGTAAAAACAAAGTCAGCAAAGAAATGCTGGCGAGCACATAGTTTTTGTGTGAGTGTCAGATTCATGGCTCGTTTACATGTTGGAATATCTCGTACAACTTCGTTAATCGATATTAGAAACCTTGTTTTTTTTTGTAAAATGTTTGTATTGTAAAATAAATAACCAAGTCAAAACAGATTTGGTTATAATTTATAAACCTCGATGCCATGAATCTTAACCCAAAACATTTGTTTTCGTAAACCAAATCGTGAATCATCCTCGTAATAAAACTCGTATGGTTTATATCATTTAGTAAACCTCGTTGTGTAACATCGTTTAACTCTTTCTCGTTATAGATCATCGTTCACTTGTTTAAATCGTTCAAAATCGTTCAATCATTCAAAATAGTACAATCGTTAAATATTGTTCTCGTTCCAATCGTTCTTGTTTTAATTGTGAAAACTACTTTTGGTCGTCTTGCTAACTGACGGGTGGTCCGTAGGACAACCCTTAAATGGTTTAAAAAGATTAAAATTCCATGCTTTACTTGGTTATTTGCTTGAACTTAGTAACTATGAGTTGTTTGGTTTTGCAGGTACTTAAGTGCATAAAATATGCCTTTATGATGATTAAATGGAAGTTGCAAGAAGTGAAAACAAGTTTTGACTTAGGAGGGAGACAAAAGAAACAGTATGTTGAAAACGTAGCCTACGATTTAGTTCGTAGCTTACGGTTAATAAAGAAAGGCATCACACGGCTTAGAGAATTGTGGTGGACTTTTGGAAACATCAATACCACATGGCGGCATATTCAAGGAAGTTTTTGGGGGTCAACAATATCATCAATATAAATCATCATCACATAATCAATATATGAAACACACACATGCGCAGACTTGTGATGAATGATTATTAAGAGAACACATCAAGGCATCATCATCTTTGACTTTTGAGAACTTCATCATATTCACGTGCACTAGAGTTTGGTGTCAACATCAATTTTAGTCTTGGGCCCATATTGACTTTGAAGATTAGAGATGGGACTTTTGGATGGCATTTAATGGACCAACAACACTAACTCATGGCACATGGTAGGCTGATTTCTTGGATTGAAAAAAAAAAGATATTAAATAGGCTTGGTGGCATGCATAGTGGGTTGGATATATGTACACGCTACACGCATACAGTTGGGGTTGGAAAATCATCAAATCATCATTACCCTTTGGATCCTTCACGTGAAAGATAACAGTGGCGGCAGACATAGGGACTTGTGTTTCTTTTGTAATCCTCATTTAATGATGTTTTGAAGATATTTTATGGAGACTTATGATGGTATATTCGGTTACATAACACTCACTTGTGGGGGGATTTTTGGAGAGCCTGGTGAACGAGATGGAGGGAGTTCTCTGAAGATTGGAGACTTTAACGAGTGCCATGATCGGTTAACCCTCCAGTGAACACTCCGGGTGATGATTCTTGTATTTCACTTTTAATTTAGTTATGTTTGTTTGAGAATTAGATTGTAATTAGGTGTTAACCGAATTGCATTTACATATATACAATTTGTGTGACAGACAAATCCTGGTGATAACCAGAGACGTATTTATGTTGAATCTAATTGTGCCTTTGCTGATTGAATAATTATTTATGCTTGCGGTTAATATCTCTCTGATCAATTGGTATTATGCTAGGATCTTGTATAAGTAATTGGTTTATGTGACAGATTTACCATTTAATCAGTGGCATCCAAATAAACAATAATTAGATTATTAGGTGTTTACAGAATCTGAATCCCGGAGTGGTCACGTTCCTATCATTGTTTTCTCATTTTCACAATACTTATTCATAAAAATTACAAAAATATTTAAACTAGCAAATTTCATAAAGTAAGTTTAGATTAATTAAACGGTATTACACTGACCACATGCTCCTCTGGATTCGATACCTGACTTACCCTGTCTATAGGTAATTTTAGGTTTTTGCATAGACCCGACGACAGTCTATCAAAATGGCGCCGTTGCCGGGGAGCTAGTGCGCTTAGTGTTATATCGTTTATTTGATTTAAAAAAAAAGAGAAAATTTAAAATTTACAAAACCACAAAAATATATATATATTTTTTTATTTTATTTATTTTCAATACTACTTTTAGTGTTTTCTATGTTTCAGGGCTATGGCAACATTCGAGTGTGGGGAAGATGTGCGGATATTTGTGTGAAGGTGGTGATAGGAAATTGGATCACTTACAATATATGTTGTGTCAAATTTCACCAGGTCAATGTACTCTTTCCTTAGTCTTGATATGCTCATTAGCTTTGAAATATTGGTAGTTAGTTTGTTTGCTTTTGTTTAAAAAAAAAATACAAAAAGAAACTTGGGGTTTGAGAGTATAAGCAAGTGTTGATGTTCTTGGTTAAAGCGATCTTTTCCTCAAAACCATACATTGGGACAATGTATCCCAAGTGTGGGGATGAGGGGAAAATTTTGAGGTTTTGAAAAAAAAAATTTGAAATCAAGCAAAACGATGTGAGAATTTGAACACTTTGAATTAACCTCAAATGATGCACCGGCAACCCTTAATACCCTTTGTTCTTGGTGAGAGTTGAAGCCACACATGTCAATAAATAATACTTGTTTTGATGAGAGTGGCGACGGGTGGGGGTGCATCAGAACTTGTGCCTTGATACGGTTTGAGTCCTTAGTTGATGTGAATGTAAAAAGGATAAGGGCAATTAGGTAGCCTCGTCTTGGTGAGTGCGAGTGTGGGATTTGGGGGGTTGGACCTCATTAATTATATATATGAGCATGGTTGCAAGAGGGGCGGGGGTTTGGACATTTAGTTGCCCAATTTTGTGCCTAAAAGCCTATCGTTTGTTACCCCTTAGCTAGTTTCCTAAAAATTTACCCGACTTGACCCGGTCTTATAGTGCTAGTAGTTATTTTAGTAGTGTGTAAATACGTTCGATGTTATGTTGAATGTTTAGAAAAAAAAAAGGTGATGAAAAAAAAAGGAGAAAAGAAAAAAAAAAGAAAAAAAATGGAAAAAGCAATGAAAAAAAAAAGTAATGTTGAGTTGTCTTGTATATAAGTTTAAGTTTGTTTGTTTGTTTATTTCATTATGTAATAAAAGACCGGGCAAGTCCTTCGCTACTTCATATATATTCCATGTCCTACCCATTTACCTAGCCTTGTTACAACCTTAAAAGCCCCTTTGATTTGCATTCATATTTGACACTCGTAGGAGGAGGACCGATTTAGGTACAAGCCTATAGTCGTGCAGCCGCCCGTTTGCCTTTTGTGTGTCTAGCTTATCTATGCTAGTGCTTACTTGTAGCCGAGAGGAGAGATTTAGAGAGGGGTGTGTTGTTTGGGTGTTAAGAAAAGGGCTAGTAAAAGGATAACCTGTTTTTGCTTGGTTTTTGTTGATCGCGTATGTTTTTGAATAATTTTGAATGGGTTGCTTGGGACAAGCAACGGGTAAGTGTGGGGATGTGACGGGTGGTCCGTAGGACAACCCTTAAATGGTTTAAAAAGATTAAAATTCCATGCTTTACTTGGTTATTTGCTTGAACTTAGTAACTATGAGTTGTTTGGTTTTGCAGGTACTTAAGTGCATAAAATATGCCTTTATGATGATTAAATGGAAGTTGCAAGAAGTGAAAACAAGTTTTGACTTAGGAGGGAGACAAAAGAAACAGTATGTTGAAAACGTAGCCTACGATTTAGTTCGTAGCTTACGGTTAATAAAGAAAGGCATCACACGGCTTAGAGAATTGTGGTGGACTTTTGGAAACATCAATACCACATGGCGGCATATTCAAGGAAGTTTTTGGGGGTCAACAATATCATCAATATAAATCATCATCACATAATCAATATATGAAACACACACATGCGCAGACTTGTGATGAATGATTATTAAGAGAACACATCAAGGCATCATCATCTTTGACTTTTGAGAACTTCATCATATTCACGTGCACTAGAGTTTGGTGTCAACATCAATTTTAGTCTTGGGCCCATATTGACTTTGAAGATTAGAGATGGGACTTTTGGATGGCATTTAATGGACCAACAACACTAACTCATGGCACATGGTAGGCTGATTTCTTGGATTGAAAAAAAAAAGATATTAAATGGGCTTGGTGGCATGCATAGTGGGTTGGATATATGTACACGCTACACGCATACAGTTGGGGTTGGAAAATCATCAAATCATCATTACCCTTTGGATCCTTCACGTGAAAGATAACAGTGGCGGCAGACATAGGGACTTGCGTTTCTTTTGTAATCCTCATTTAATGATGTTTTGAAGATATTTTATGGAGACTTATGATGGTATATTCGGTTACATAACACTCACTTGTGGGGGGATTTTTGGAGAGCCTGGTGAACGAGATGGAGGGAGTTCTCTGAAGATTGGAGACTTTAACGAGTGCCATGATCGGTTAACCCTCCAGTGAACACTCCGGGTGATGATTCTTGTATTTCACTTTTAATTTAGTTATGTTTGTTTGAGAATTAGATTGTAATTAGGTGTTAACCGAATTGCATTTACATATATACAATTTGTGTGACAGACAAATCCTGGTGATAACCAGAGACGTATTTATGTTGAATCTAATTGTGCCTTTGCTGATTGAATAATTATTTATGCTTGCGGTTAATATCTCTCTGATCAATTGGTATTATGCTAGGATCTTGTATAAGTAATTGGTTTATGTGACAGATTTACCATTTAATCAGTGGCATCCAAATAAACAATAATTAGATTATTAGGTGTTTACAGAATCTGAATCCCGGAGTGGTCACGTTCCTATCATTGTTTTCTCATTTTCACAATACTTATTCATAAAAATTACAAAAATATTTAAACTAGCAAATTTCATAAAGTAAGTTTAGATTAATTAAACGGTATTACACTGACCACATGCTCCTCTGGATTCGATACCTGACTTACCCTGTCTATAGGTAATTTTAGGTTTTTGCATAGACCCGACGACAGTCTATCACTAACAACATTCAAACCTTTGTGACTCGTCCATCGTTCAACTCGTTCTTGCATTAACAAACCTCCAAAGGGTAAGTTAACAATCACCAGATTCAGTCGTTACCCACCTAACCCACACATAACCATGGGTCCGGTCTGATAACGGGATTTGTCGGATCCTATGGTACCATAACCTAATACTGGTCGGTTCGGCCAAAATTAATAAATGTCATTCGTTATGTAACTACAACCAACAAGTTCGTTCACATTGTTGAAATCGTTATTAGTTTAGTATAAACCATCGTAATCGTTTTTGAAACCATCGTTAAAACATCGAAATCGTTTTGATACATATGAATCACCCCAAAACAATCAAAAACAGTAAAAGAGGGGATCTATGTACTCACCTTTGGGTGCGTTTTTATATGTTAACACAATCCCTCAAATTGTTTATTCGTTCTAAATTAAATAAGAATGATTTAATAATTAAAACTCACAAAAATACCGAAGTTTCTCCGATACTTAGAATTTCCACTTAACTTTGAGTTTTATCGCAAAGTTATTATTTTTGATTATTTTGGTGTATTTGTATATATGTACCCAAGCGTAACACATATAATCTTGTCAAGTATTATCACATCATCATACACATATTGTAAAACACATAGCACATTGTATCACATAAAATCTACTCATGAACATCTCATTCTAGTTATGTCGAAAAAAAAAACACTTATTTTAGTGATTCGGTAACATTTTTGGGCGTCGGAAGTCACGTATGACCAACCAAACACCAAGTAAACTTAATATAAGTTAAAATACTTATTTTTATATCAAAAATATCAGTTTGGATACTGATCTAAAACAGTTTTGTAAAAATCATCCGAAAAGGCGATTTTTAACCGTTTTACCGCATAGTTTTGCATCAAACGTTACCCGAACCATCCCAAATCGAAACGAATTAAAATTTTAACATAACCCATGTTATTTACTGAATAAATAATGGTTATAATCATGATAGTGCAGGTCTTAAATAAAGCACATAAATCATGCAAATTTCACATAATTTACCACTTTTTAAGCTATATATACAACATGCAAGGCTATCAATCCTATGTCAAAGTTTCATGCCATTATAATACATCAAATAAGGTCATTTTTAGTGCTTATAATCTGTTCAAATTCAGTTTTGTCATACAACCATTTTTTTATCACTTCTTGAGCTCTAAATCAACATATATTCACATGTACAAGTGTCTAAAGCATACTATCATAACATCAACATTTTATATGGGTTTAGATGCATCAAATACATGATATATTCAGGTTTATTTGCTGATGTATGTAAGCATTTAACATATCATTCATAGATCATCAATCACTTGCATTTAGACTATTATTCAAGAACATGTAACGACATAAACAAGTATTTAACAAAAAATCAAACTTCATGACTCATACACACACATATATATGTACGGTTATACATACATATATATCACCACCATTTATTTGCTTCAAGACCCATTTCTTTTATATTTCAAGTTTAGTGAAAATCCCAAGATTCAAGAGAAACTTCAAATCATCAAGAACAACCAAGAATCAAAGTATGATTTAAACATAAGTGTTATACCTTCAAGATTCAAGTGGGTTGTGGGATGAGATTTTGATGATAGGAAGCTTGAAATTTCTTGAATGCACCTTGGAAACCTCTTTAGATCTTCACACTAACTTGAAGTTTACTAGAAATGGTGTTGAACTTTGAAGAACAAAGCTTGAAGGTTTGAAGAAGATGAAGATGAAGGAGAGAGAGAGATGGGAACGGTTTGGGAGGGAGAGAGAGTGAAGGAGTTGGAGTGTGGTGTTGAGTGAAATGATCTTAGAAGGATTTTATAAGAGATATGTAAGAGATTTTGGAAGATTTAGATAGGATTTGTAAGATATGGGATAGATATGAAGTATTTGGAGATCTTGCAAAAAGAATTTGGTGGGGCCACACAAATATATAACCGTAAATTGAGAAGGGGGAGGGGGGTTAAGTGTAATTTTGATGGTATACTAGATAAAAGTAGGTGTTTAACTGGGTACCGGGTATTTTATCTAGCGTTTAAATCCCGGTTTATGGCGTTCTAAATTATTTTTATTATTCTATAAAAATAAACTCGCCAAAATATTACTAAAATAAATTTCAGTTGCCGAGACTTGCTGCATTGTCTGCTTTTTGCAGTAGAAGCATTGTGTCGCGCAGAAACACGCGGTACGCGCTTAAACTTGAAAAATAACGTTTTTAAGCGTTTTAATTTTATTTTTCAACGCGGACCTGATTAAAAATAAGTTTTTAATCATAACAAAATATTTTTGGGATTTAGATATTATCCGGGCGGTCACTAACGTTCGTTTCGCAGTTTTGTCGTAAATAGTTCTTTAGTTCAAATAAACATGTTTTCGCCATACCGAATCCTTCGAAACTTATTTCTAAGTTATGTAAAGGATATTTAGGGTATGTTTGGCTTATGTCACAGTTCCGGTGTGTACGTCGCGTTAAACTGATTGCGTTTATGCACCAGTTCGCGTATAACCTTCCAGAAAGTGATTTAAAGCTTGAAATCGGAATCGAATCAAATTGTAAAATTATTAAACACAATTACACATATAATAACACTAAAGCACATTGTTTTATTGATAACTGACATTGTTTTACATTATACGATGATTACAGAACACAGTTGTCACAGTCTCCCCTACTTTAGGAAATTTCGTCCCGAAATTTTATTTAGAGGATACTTGTGAAAACAAATGCGGATATTTCGTCTTCATCTGGTCCTCACGTTCCCAAGTAAACTCGGCGCCACGTTTGGATTCCCAGCGAACTTTGACCAAATGAATACGTTTGTTCTTCAACTGTTTGTATGTACGTTCCAATATCTCCACAGGTTTCTCGACAAAGTGCATCGTTTCGTCAATTTGAATTTCGTCGAGAGGAATGTGAAGATCAGCATCAGCTAAACACTTTCGCAAATTGGACACGTGAAAAGTCGGATGAATATTTCCAAGCTCTGGAGGTAGCTCTAGTCGATAGGCAACCTTTCCAATTCTTTCAACAATCTTAAATGATCCAACATATCGTGGTGCAAGTTTTCCTTTCTTTCCAAATCTCACCACTCCCTTCCAAGGTGACACCTTGAGTAGAACACGGTCTCCGATTTGAAATTCTAAGGGCTTGCGTCACAAATCCGCATAACTCTTTTAACGGCTTCTAGCTGTCACAAGATTATTGCGAATTTTCTTGATTTTGTCTGTTGTTTTCAGAATGTGCTCAGGTCCAGTAAGCTGAGCTTCACCGGTCTCATTCCAACATACAGGTGAACGACATTTTCGACCGTAGAGAGCTTCGAATGGTGCCATATTAATACTAGCATGATAACTGTTGTTGTAAGAGAACTCGATCAGTGGAAGATGAGAATTCCAATTACCACCAAAGTCTATCATGCGTGCCCTAAGCATATCCTCCAAAGTTTGAATCGTCCTCTCAGATTGACCATCTGTTTGGGGATGATAAGCAGTGCTTAATTTTAGTTGGGTTCCCAAAGCAGATTGCATGGTCTTCCAAAAATGAGATGAAAATCGAGCATCACGATCGGAAATGATATCTAAAGGAACACCATGTCGTGATACAATCTCGTCTACATAGATCTTGGCAAGCTTTTCAGCAGAGAAATCCTCACGGATTGGTAAGAAGTGAGCAGATTTTGTCAAACTATCAACTACTACCCAAATGGCATCATGACCTTTACTAGTACGCGGTAGTTTAGTAATGAGATCCATGGCAATGTTTTCCCATTTCCAAACCGGTATCTCTGGTTGTACAAGCAAACCAGAAGGTCGTTGATGTTCAGCTTTGACTTTGAGACAAGTTAGCCATTTTGATACATACAAGGAAACATCCTTCTTCATACCAGGCCACCAATACTGAGTACGAAGATCCTTGTACATTTTATCAGCACCAGGATGGATAGAATATCGAGACTTGTGAGATTCGTCCATTACCAAGGTGCGAAGATTGTCCTGATTCGGAATCCACAAACGATCCTGGAAATATAGCAACCCATCGTCTTTCCTTTCGAGTTTAAGCTCAAGTTGAAGCGGTAGCTCATTTTTCAATAAGCCTTTGATCACACAAGATCGTTGAGCTTGCAGGACATGAGATTGAATATCAGATAGAGTTCGAACAGAATGCGGCTTGACTCGTTCCTTTCGACTAAGCGCATCTGCTACGACATTCGCCTTACCAGGATGGTAGCGGATCTCGCAATCATAATCGTTTAAGAGTTCAACCCAACGTCGTTGCCTCATGTTCAGCTCCTTCTAATTGAGAATATGCTGGAGACTTTTGTGGTCTGTGAAAACCACACACTTCGTTCCATAGAGATAGTGTCTCCAGATTTTAAGTGCGAAAACCACAGCTCCTAACTCAAGATCATGAGTCGTATAGTTCTTCTCGTGAACTTTCAATTGTCCAGACGCATAAGCTATGACTTTACCTCGTTGCATAAGAACGCAACCAAGTCCTAGATTCGACGCGTCACAATAGACAACAAAATCATCGTTTCCCTCAGGTAGAGATAAAACAGGAGCATCACAAAGCTTCCATTTCAGCGTTTGGAATGCTTCTTCTTGCTTAGGTCCCCACTCAAAAGGCTTATTTTTCTGAGTCAAAGCAGTGAGTGGAACCGCGATCTTAGAGAAATTAGAAATGAATCGACGATAATAACCTGCAAGACCAAGAAATGATCGAATCTCTGTAGGTGTCGTCGGTGTATTCCAATCCTTAATAGCTGCTATTTTGCAAGGATCCACATGGATACCCTGCTCATTGACAATATGACCCAAGAACTGAACTTCTTTAAGCCAGAATTCACACTTGGAGAATTTAGCAAAAAGTTGTTCCTTCTTTAGGAGTTCCAATGTCAAACGAAGGTGTTGCTCGTGATCGGCTCGAGACTTCGAATAAATGAGAATATCGTCGATGAACACAATGATGAACTTATCTAAATAAGGTTTACAAACCCTATTCATTAAGTCCATGAAGATAGTTGGGGCATTTGTCAAACCAAAAGGCATGACAGTGAACTCGTAATGCCCATATCTTGTACAGAAAGCAGTTTTGGGAATATCTTCTTCGAGTACACGAAGTTGATGATACCCAGATCGCAGATCGATCTTGGAAAAACACGAAGCACCTTGCAGCTGGTCGAAGAGATCATTAATTCGAGGTAGGGGATATCGATTCTTGATGGTAAGCTTATTAAGCTCACGCTAATCGATACACATTCGAAAAGATCCATCTTTCTTCTTCACAAAGAGGACAGGAGCTCCCCAAGGCGAAAAGCTCGGACGGATGAATCCTTTATCAGACAACTCTTGAAGTTGTTTCGATAACTCTTGCATCTCCGACGGTGCAAGACGATAAGGTGCTTTCGCAATCGGGTTGGCATTGGGTACAAGGTTAATATGAAACTCGACTTGACGAACTGGAGGCAAACCAGGCAGTTCATCGGGAAACACCTCCGGATAATCCCGAACAATCGGAATATCCTGAATACTCTTGCTCTTGACTTTCTCCTCGGTGACATGTGCCAGGAAAGCAACATATCCTTTTCGCAAATAACTTTGGGCCTTTGTACACGACATAAGCTTCAAACCACCTGATGGTTTCTCACCATGAACTTCTAGAATATCGCCAGACGGAAGAGGAATACGAACAATCTTATCGAAACAAACCACTTCAGCATGATGTTTGGTTAACCAATCCATCCCCACGATAATATCGAAACTTCCAAGTTGCATCGGCGTGAGGTCAATGGGAAAAAGATGGTTATCAAGGTTTAACTGACAATCACAGATAACAGAATCGAGGACAAGAGGTTTACCAGTAGCAACTTCGACAGATAAGGGTTTCCTCAGTTTAGTTCTAGGTATCGCAAGCAAAGGCTCAAAAGACAATGAAACAAAACTTCTATCGGCACCAGAATAAAAAAGAATAGATGCGGGTCGATTGTTAACAAGAAACGTACCATAGACGACGAGGTTGTCAGCTCGCGCCTCGTTTGCATTTAGATTGAATACTCGTCCACGAGCGGGATTCGCATTCGCATTGACATTGACATTCACGTTTGGATTTGCATTTGTATTTGCCAACCTCGGACAGTTGTTGTGGAAGTGACCATACTCTCCACAATTGAAACATGAACCCGGTGGGAATCTAGCAGCATTCCCCTGAACTGGAGCTTCATTCTGAACAATCTGATTCTGACCCGAACGACAGACGTTGGCCAGATGCCCAAGCTTACCACACGTTGTGCATTGCCTATAAGCTTGTTGTGCAACATGATGACCGTTGCAACGAGCACAATGAGGTGCGGTACCAGCATACGCTTTCTTCGCATGAGGTTGAGCTGGTGGGTTCTGAGGGTTCCGAGCAGTTTGAGCAGTTACTGCAAAGTTCTGAGCACCCTTTCGCTTCCTCGACTTCTTCGACGACTCACCTTTCTTACCCTTACCCTTTTCCTTGACCGACTCGGTCGACTTCTTCTTTTCACCCTAGCAGGTAAGTTTACCCTTCCTGACTTGCGACTCAGTCAGGGTAGCAGATAACTCGATTGCTTGACGAACAGTAGTAGGGTTGACGCCAGTCACAATATCCTGTATGGAATCGGGTAAACCATCGATGTACCTCTATATTGCTTTCTCCAACGGGGTAACCATAGTAGGAAACAAAAGACTGAGTTCCTCAAATCGATCCGTATACGCACGGTGTTCTCCCCCATCTTGTTTTAGATCGTCAAACTCTCGTTCCAAAGCTTGAATTTCGTGACGGGGACATAACTCTCTCATCATGAGAGCTCGAAGCTCTTCCCATGTATGTGCCAATGCCACTTCGGCACCCCTATCGCGCATCACTCCGTTCCACCAAGTAAGAGCACGCTTCTCAAACACACTTGATGCAAATTCAACCTTACGCCCATTCGGACATTGCACATGTCTGAATGTGTTCTCGATACTTTCGAACCATTGAAGGAGTGCAGTCGCTCCTTGTGACCCATAAAACTTTAGCGGCTTTGCAGAATTGAAATTCTTGAAATTACATTGTGCATTGTTATTATTGTTGTTGTATAGCTTGTGGATTTGGGTCACAACGCCTGGAAGCACAGCAGCCATTTGCTGAGAGACAAGGGCTGCGATTTCTTCAGCAGTAAAAGATTGTGAATCACGTCGAGGAGGCATTGTCTAACAAGGAAATATGAGAGACGAGTGAGGTTGATAATTTGGAAAAACAAAAGAGGTATTGAAAATATCGACGAAACATAAGGAAGGTGATCATTTGTTCGTTACCTCGAACAAACAAACGACACGCAGTGACTAATCAAAGTAATGAATCAAAATAATGTATCGCGAAGACATGCTCGCCTACAAGTGAACACTCACCCCAAGAGTTCCCAGGTAAGAGTGACTGGTCCGATTATGTGGATTTGTACGAACACTCTAGCCTTAGACAGAAAACTCAGGGTACAGGCATTCACTCTTCTAGTTTGCACGTGTTCACATTATTTAGACCCAAACTTTGACGAGATTTTGAAACTCAGAAGGCACTAAGCCAAAATGAGTCAAACTGGAAGGGTTCAAAACCTTAAAACAGAGGGTTCAAAACCTAGTAATCAATCATCCTAGAACGGATGATTAATTTTTGAAGTAGATTCGGATTTTGTTTAAAATCTAAACGCAAATCAACTTCCGTTGGGGTCCTAGAAAGTTATAGTCTAGGTCAAAACATTACTAATAACCTAATTCCCAATAACCATTGGCTCTGATACCAACTCTTCTGTCACACCCCGACCACGTAAAACAACAAACCGTGGAGGAAACGTCGAGGAGTGTTGTAACAGAATTATTGTTTCAAACCATGGATACAAAGAGTTTCGTTTTATTAAATATTAAACATCGTCTTAAAGTTAAACAAGCAAGTTAAACGTAGTCTATCATTGTTATAAAATCACTAAGGCCTCGTCCGGTCCTAAGTGAGCATGCATCCTATTCGCAATCAACATTAAGCAACATCACCTGAAACATATGTAAAAATAAAGTCAGCAAAGAAATGTTGGCGAGCACATAGTTTTTGTGTGGTGTCAGATTCATGGCTCGTTTACATGTTGGAATATCTCGTACAACTTCGTTAATCGATATTAGAAACCTTGTTTTTTTTTGTAAAATGTTTGTATTATAAAATAAATAACCAAGTCAAAACAGATTTGGTTATAATTTATAAACCTCGATACCATGAATCTTAACCCAAAACATTTGTTTTCGTAAACCAAATCGTAAATCATCCTCGTAATAAAACTCGTATGGTTTATATCGTTTAGTAAACCTCGTTGTGTAACATCGTTTAACTCGTTCTCGTTATAGATCATCGTTCACTTGTTTAAATCGTTCAAAATCGTTCAATCATTCAAAATAGTACAATCGTTAAATATTGTTCTCGTTCCAATCGTTCTTGTTTTAATTGTGAAAACTACTTTTGGTCGTCTTGCTAACAACATTCAAACCTTTGTGACTCGTCCATCGTTCAACTCGTTCTTGCATTAACAAACCTCCAAAGGGTAAGTTAACAATCACCAGATTCAGTCGTTACCCACCTAACCCACACATAACCATGGGTCCGGTCTGATAACGGGATTTGTCGGATCCTATGGTACCATAACCTAATACTGGTCGGTTCGGCCAAAATTAATAAATGTCATTCGTTATGTAACTACAACCAACAAGTTCGTTCACATTGTTGAAATCGTTATTAGTTTAGTATAAACCATCGTAATCGTTTTTGAAACCATCGTTAAAACATCGAAATCGTTTTGATACATATGAATCACCCCAAAACAATCAAAAACAGTAAAAGAGGGGATCTATGTACTCACCTTTGGGTGCGTTTTTATATGTTAACACAATCCCTCAAATTGTTTATTCGTTCTAAATTAAATAAGAATGATTTAATAATTAAAACTCACAAAAATACCGAAGTTTCTCCGATACTTAGAATTTCCACTTAACTTTGAGTTTTATCGCAAAGTTATTATTTTTGATTATTTTGGTGTATTTGTATATATGTACCCAAGCGTAACACATATAATCTTGTCAAGTATTATCACATCATCATACACATATTGTAAAACACATAGCACATTGTATCACATAAAATCTACTCATGAACATCTCATTCTAGTTATGTCGAAAAAAAAAACACTTATTTTAGTGATTCGGTAACATTTTTGGGCGTCGGAAGTCACGTATGACCAACCAAACACCAAGTAAACTTAATATAAGTTAAAATACTTATTTTTATATCAAAAATATCAGTTTGGATACTGATCTAAAACAGTTTTCACATAATTTACCACTTTTTAAGCTATATGTACAACATGCAAGGTTATCAATCCTATGTCAAAGTTTCATGCCATTATAATACATCAAATAAGGTCATTTTTAGTGCTTATAATCTGTTCAAATTCAGTTTTGTCATACAACCATTTTTTATCACTTCTTGAGCTCTAAATCAACATATATTCACATGTACAAGTGTCTAAAGCATACTATCATAACATCAACATTTTATATGGGTTTAGATGCATCAAATACATGATATGTTCAGGTTTATTTGCTGATGTATGTAAGCATTTAACATATCATTCATAGATCATCAATCACTTGCATTTAGACTATTATTCAAGTACATGTAACGACATAAACAAGTATTTAACAAAAAATCAAACTTCAAGACTCATATACACACATATATATGTACGGTTATACATACATATATATCACCACCATTTATTTGCTTCAAGACCCATTTCTTTTATATTTCAAGTTTAGTGAAAATCCCAAGATTCAAGAGAAACATTTACAACGCTTTTTACTGTACGTGTCAACGCACGTGATTTTGTTAACTATACCAATCATTTTCATTGCGGTAATGTGTATTACACAATAACTCTATGTGTTGTTCACAACACTTTAATCATACTAAACCATTTACATACTTGTACTTACCGGATTTGCGATCAAGCCTCGAACCGAACACACTTTACTCTTTAACCATGAGCTCTGATTACCAACTTGTAAGGCCCCTCTCATTATAATACAATTATAATATTAAATGCGCATTTTATGTAAAAATGCGACCTTTCAAAAACTTTGACAAGTTAACGTACATACAAAATTTGAGTATTCAAAATAAAGTAACAAATGTTTACATAGATCATTTTAAAACAAAACATAATGATCTCATTGCGGAAGCTTCAAATGACATGTGTTCGGTTCTTTTCATCGCTTGATCATCATCCGGGACTCTCGACATTCACCTATGATCAAAACCAACTTAAAAGTTAGTTTCGATAGTTAATAACAAGTACAATAAGGTAAATGGGTCAAACGAACAAAATAAACAAAACTTTCCAGCAACAATATCGCTCGCTCCCCGCGAGAGATTTAATCAAATTCTTCGCGGCCCGCGACGTCTGTCGCGCTACGCGACTCCTTTCCCAGTTCTTGGTCGTGCGACGCGACACCATGGTTTCGACAGACTGTTTGGTTTTTAATGCAGCTTTTGCCCAGCTACATTACTTAACCAATCTTTAACTTAAAATTTACATAACTTTCATTCTACAATTCCGTTTTGCGTGATTCTTTTTCCCACGCGTCCGTAATCAAATTACGGATCCGTTTATCACATCGGTTTGCATAAAAATCTGAATTATAAGCTATTGGCTTATAAATCCTTTATATGATTACTTGACCCGTTTGACTATAACATCACACTATAAATTATATGACAAAAGTATGTCTTGTCCTTTTTATCCATCCCGGACTTGTCAAACATTAGTGTTTTCGTTCCCACAACAAGGTTTGCGTATGCGTTTACATTCCCCGGTTTAGTTTGTAACTTTCTAAACACATAGACCAACATTTTCCTACTTACTTTATTTTGACCCGTTTAAGGGACTTTTAAGCACCCAAGCGTCAAACTCGCTATTCTCTTTTCGCACCTCGTCTTTCTATGCTAATTAACTACTTATCTTCCACCATAACTATTTTTGTGGTGGATTTAGCATAAGGAACCCAAAATCCCAAATTTTACCCTTCGACTAGTCCTTTTTCGCAAATGACCACTTTTAGGCATTCGACCCACAAATATTTTTGCCTAGAACTTTTATATGAATCTAAGGATTTCAAAATCAATGTACAAGTTCCTAAACAACCTCTAATGGTAGTTTATCCGGTTCACCCATCAAGGGCTTTTTGGTCGATCTTTTAGTCCCTCGTTTTACTACGAAGAACTCACTAATTACTTGACCAAAAAATCACTCTTAACTATAAACCTTTTTGTGCGTACCTGGCTCGGGTCATCTATTGACCCGTTTTAGTATTCTTACTCAAAATTGCTAATCCATAGTATCTCTAATTCGCAAGCCGTCTTATCCCGCGAGCGTATGACTCAACAAACGCATATTAGTCGTTAATTGTCAAATGGTATCAACATTACCATTTGACCCGTTTGGTCTAATGACCAAATAATTTTGCGTTTAAAATTTAATGGTATTTATTTAGCATATCATTAAGTATCTCACTTCGAATCTTTCCTTTTCACCAATTTGTTTAGGTTTCGCTAATCCGTTTCTTACGCATTTACCCAACATGGCTTACGCTATTTGGTGTCGTTTTAAAATTTGACTTTGATTTATTTATTCTTGAGTAATCACCGTTCTACATTTTTTAGATTTAACTTATAAAATAGCCATTCAAAACTCATTTTTTTACAATTAGCCTTTTCATGGCTAATTTACCGTTTTACCTCTTTTTACCATTAAACATGGTTTTCCTCATTTATAATAGTTCCGACCCGTATTAATCCGCATCGGAAACCATATCTAGATTATTATCTTTATCGTATTTGCAACTTATAGAATAACCACATATTCTACAAAAGGTGTAAGTTTCACTTACCTTGCATCCATGCCACGCTTTTCTTTCCGTACTTGCTCCGTTTGACCCGCTTCATCCACAAGCTTCCACCTAGCTTGTTAGGCGTCAAACTATCATCATATTTCGTAAGATAGTTAGTTTAGTCATTGTCAATCATAACTATTCCATCTTACGTATTTTCTATCAAAATTATCATTCGATCTTATTAATGGTCGGTTTGACTTTTAAAAAGTCAATTGCCTATTAGTATAAAAAATGCACATTCAAGTTTATCAACTAGTTTTGGCATTTCTCAAATCACCCGGTAGGCGTTCTTTTAAGCCACCGTTTAACAAATCTTTTAACCCGGTTCCATATATTTCCAATACTTCAACTAGTTCAAGTGATTACTAAATCTAACTTATTTATTCATTCATTTTCACAAGAACTAAGGGTTGCCCTCTATTAGTGAGACCCATTTCATCATACTATTTTGCATTCATCCGAACGCCTAATAAAACCAAGTTCTTCATATGAACAAGTATATGACAGAATTTCATACATCTATTTACGTGAATCAAAATTACCAAATTTTATCATAACATACTATAACCCACTTCAAGTCATGCATAAGCTTTCATCCGAACTTATAATTTGTTCAAATATCTCGCTTCAACTATGAATTATGATGATTTTTAAACACCAATATATCATCCTCCTTACTATTTAGTCAAACCCACTTCCTAGTTTACTTGTTAATCTCTTACAAGTAATATTACACCAAGTTTCTCATAATTTCATCATAACTAACGAAATTAAACATACATAAACTTTCAATTTCAATTTTGGATCATAATCCAACAATCTATTCGCAAGTGACCTACTTGTCTCAAAATTCAACTTTAACCAATCTAGGTTTTATGACATACCTTATGATCCCCATAACTAGGTGATCGTTTATACGCGTTTATGCTTCGATTTGGTCTTGAATTGATCCTCAAATTGGAAGATGTTGTTGAGTTAGGGTTTCACCCCCTTTCTCCTGCTCCTGGTCGATCGACCACACACACCCATGTGTGTGTTTTTGTATTATTTTTATAAGCTTTTAATTAAACATCTTTCCAATTGCCCACTTCTAGTCCCTCAAGTTTAAGGGTTTTATAAATGGGTTAGTTATTACAAGTTCCTTCATTGTTTTAAGGCATATATTTAACTAGGTTGATATTCCTAGCTATTTGATGGGTTTCGGGGAAGTTATAACTCGTGTTATTTTAAGTCCCGTTAACTCGGGCCTTTTGCGTACTTTGTTTTCTCAAAGTATTTATCCTCCTTTTTAATTAACATCAAGTTTATTTATTTATTTCCTAATATTTACTGGGTTAATTTTTACCATTAACGGCATTTTACCCGTCATTACTATTTACGTGGTTTGATTACCAAACCCGTTTTTGGGGTATTACACGTTATGTCCTTTAGGGCAAACCCAGTTATAATTTTCAGTTAAGTTATGTCATGTGCACTGCACATGAGGGTAGAACGGTCATTTCACCTCCCCACTTGTCTTTCTCCACTTTTAATACCCTAATTTACTTCATCTTCAACCTTCATACTCATCTGAACTATCATCCTCTTCATCTTCAATTTGGATCAATCACTCAAGAACAAGATTCATAATCTGAACCATCATCCCCTTCATCTTCAGTTGCACCGATGTAAATGGTTGCACTAATATACATCGATTGCTGTAGATTATTCATACAATTGCACTTCGATTGCGGTTATGATTGCGGTTAATTATTCATATGATTACACCGGTGTAAAGCGATTCAATCCCTCTGCATCTTCCCACACAATCTTGCTCCCAATTGCCAGAGGTATGCATAAAGTTTTATTTTTTTATTAAAATCACAACATCCAAACAATTTCACATTTGCAGGAGATGAGATTGTTGTTTGTGATGCAACTTTGGATGGCAAACGGGTTGCTGTTAAAAAGCCAGTTTTATCCACCTCTAAAGATATCAATAAGTTTCATAAAGAATTGTAGTTGTTATGGTTAGATTTTTCAATTAAAATATGTGCTTAGAATTGAATATGATTTGATACTATGTTGTTGAGTTTGGTTTGAGTGATTGATCCAAACTGAAGATGAAGGGGATGATGGTTCAGATGAGTATGAAGGTTGAAGATGAAGTAAATTAGGGTATTAAAAGCGGGAAAAGACAAGTGGGGAGGTGAAATTATCGTTCTACCCACATGTGCACTGCACATGACATAACTTAACTGAAAATTATAAATGGGTTTGCCCTAAAGGACATAACGTGCAACATTTTCAAACATTAAGTATAAAAGTCATCAATTTTAAAGGTAAATAACAGCGTCTGAAATTTGGGACAAACATAAATGACAAAACTTGTAATTTACTCATAAAATAATAATGTAATAATCTAGATATTCATGTAACAAGTGGATGGTTGATACAAGTATGGATGCCAACTAATAAAGAAACTTGAACGAACAAATCTTGTTCTTTGAGTAAAAAGTAGAAAACGATGTTGAAAAGGACATCCATATGAAGTAGCACTTCTATATTATCTCGCACAAAATCCTTTGATATATTCTTATACCTTGGTTCTCTTTGTTAGATCCAAACCATAATAGCATAATATACGAATAATCACATATGTTTACTTTAAAATATGAATCGTGGTTGATGATTATAATACTTGGATCATATCTAGAAATCGATCACAAAAATCCACAGATGAGCCGGAAATGAAGTTAGTTACATAATCTTTGCTTAGGAAAATATAATTAATGTCGTATTTGAATGCATGGTGATGCTTTTTATTATACACTTAATAGATGGTTTGCTACAAGAAAGGAGATAACGAATCGGGCCTCTTCTATATAAACACACAAGGAATACAATATTAAACTTTTACAATGGTATAGATTTTAATAACACTTGACGATAGAAAGATATATACAACATAAACATGAAAGATTCAAACAAAAAGAATATCAAGTCTATTTAAGAATAAAAAAAATATAAAATATAACGTGTTTAAAATTGTATCACGTTCCCAATGTATGGTTTTTCAAACTACAAAGACTAAATGCTGTGGGGAACGTCCCATGGTCTTCAAGGCCCGTCGAGGGTCATCCATACCGCCCCCTTTGGTCCGTCCCCCATCGCCCCTCCATTGTCGCTCGTGATGAGCTCAATCTTTCTTATCCAACACACAAACATATATATATACAGAAACGGGATCAGGAGAAAACGTTCAAAAGTGTGAGAACGGTGAGAACGCTTCCTGGCCTAACACGTGTCACGCCGCTTAGAGAAAGGCGGAGGGGCTTTTTTGTCTTTTCATATTTCTTTTTTATTAACGCGTGTCCCTTCATCTTTCCATTTTTTGGCGTTTATTATATACGCGGCGTTTTTATTGTTTTTAGATCAGAATTATAGTAAATATTTTGGCGTTTTAAGTATTGTTTTGGCGTTTTATTGATTTTTAGATCAGGATGCAGGCTTTTAATATAAAAAACATCAGTAATTTTCTTGATTTTATTATATTAAGTGTTTTGCCATTTAGGATACAGGTCTATAATGTGACAGACAATTATGCCGTTTTGAAAAGATAAATAAATTTCAATTTTCCATGTAGTGGCATTAATATAACTATAATGTTTTTGGCAGTTCGTCTCTTTATTTTACTGTTTCTTTCAATTTTTCATCTGTCAATTAGTGTTGATTTTTTCAGTAATACTTTGTTTGCGTTTTTGGCGTTTTATATAGCAACCTCGTACTTTGCTAGCATTCGTTCTCACAGTTTTCAAACTATCAGGCGTTTTGGTGTTTGTAGTTTTTGGCATTTTATACTCAATTTTTTTTTTTAAATTAGCAGAGAATTAGATTATAAACAACAAAGAATTACATAACAAACAATAAAAAATGGAAAAAAAAATTAAAACTTATAATCTAGTTTCTCATTCAAATCTTCACTGTCATCAGCCTTTTCTACTTTACCATTTTTGGCGTTTTGAACCTGTTTTTGAATGCCTTATGTAGATCCTTATTTTCCTACATAACACCCGTCTTTAGAAGATGCTTATTTTTTGTGGCATCCTTTATGGTAGGTGGATATATACTTGTTTGATGAAGACCAACGCCTGCTCTAATTTATTAATCCCTTCATGCCATCCATATATCCATAAAAAACAAAGTGACATGATGTCATATCAGTATCATCAGTCTCTTTGTCTTGAATATTTGTCCATCTCATTCAGCAAAAGATTATAGAGATACCCAACTCAGAGAAGAATCCATTCAGTGAATCTTCATTCAGATCAATACTCAATATAGCAGAATCGAGGTTCTGCATCTGTGGCTTTTTCGAGTTTTTTTTTTTTTTGCGTTTTAAAAGTGAATGGTTTCTAGGGAATATGGCGTTTGTTTCTGGTTTTGTGATAAGTTGTTTGTGCAGATAAGTCTCTCTTTATAGGATGTTTTTGGCGTGTAGTTTAGGCGGTATTTTTATTTATAATAAATGATATTAATAAAGTAGCCATCTTTTCAGTTTACTGTGTATTTTTACTGTTTTTTTGTTCAGCTTTTCAGGTTTGGCGTTTTTGAATGGGTTTAAGTAGTTTTTGACGTTTTTTTTTTCATTTTTAGCTATTTTTTAATTAATACTTCTGCAAATTACTTTCATTATAGTTTGAGAGTTTTTGGCGTTTTTACTCCATTTATGGCGTTTTTCATATGCATTATGACTGTTTGGCGTTTAATTAAGATAATGTATTTTTGTTATTCTAAGTTGAAAAATACATTGCAAACAACAAAAAAAGAAAATTAAAATAAAAACAATTCATCTTCCAAATCTTCACTATCATCAGTCTCTTTCTTCTTTGAATCATGTTCGCTGGTGGTTTGGCTTAGCCATGCTTGTGTTTTTGTGGCCGTTTGGAAAGACAAAATGACATGAGGTTTTTTTTTTTTTTTGAATATGTATCTTCAAACAACCCAGTAGTGTCATTCGTCTTTTTCATGCCATTAAAATATTCATCAAGAACAAAACACAGAAAATGACATAAGTCTGACCCCAGCATCTTTTTGTTTATGATTTGTCCATCTCATGCAGCAAAATGTTATTTTAGTCCCAGCACCTCATGGAAGAATGCATCATCCGACACTTTGGCGTAGAACAATATTTTGAATATACAAAAAACGATATTTGGCATTTTTGGCGTTTTACGGAGGAAATAGTGTATCTGAAAGAACTGTCGATCTTTTGAATGGTATATAGTAGAAAATATGGCGTTTCAGGTTCTGGGGGATGTGTTTTTTATGTCTTGGATGGTTTTTGTTTATATAGCGATGTGATTTGGTCCGTATTGACGTTTTATTCATCATAATGGCGTTTTGGTATAGAGGTGTAAAGAAGCTTTTACTCTTAATGAGGCGCGCCCACGTAATAAAATTGATGTTATTTACGAAAACGCCACCGCGCCAATCTAGTCCATAGATTGTTTTAATCTGACGATCCATAAGCGTTCTCACCGTTCTCACACTTTCTACCGTTTTCTCCAAATCCCGACCCTATATATACATACATCTTGTATATATAAACGATATCATTCTCCACACCCTTGACCTCATTCCTTGGGGCTCATCCCCACACCCATTGACGTGACTCTTCTCCACACCTTATGGTCTAATTATACCCTTCACATCAGGGGCGGATATACTCTCAGTTGGGGGGTTCCCAGGAACCCGTTCGGTTCGTAATTTATAGTGTTAAGTAACAAACAAAATTCTGAAGGAACCCCTTAATATTTTGTAGAGGAACCTTATAAACAAATGATTCAGCTGGTCCACTGGTAAGTTTGTGCTCTTGTTAAAGCTGAGGTCATGAGTTCGAGTATGCTTTACTCCGTTTTCCATGATTTTGTGCAGTTTCTTTTTAATTCAAAAAACAAATTAGATCTAGGGTTTAACCACTTAATTATATAATTAATAATTATTGTGATTGATTAATTAACCCTTCAAGTTTGATGTAGTTTGTAATGAAGTTTTATTAGATGTAAGTTTATAATGAAATTTAATTTGATGCATTTGCTATATTGAAATAGAGTTCTTACAATAAGTTTCGATCAATGTAATGCAAAAGATGAAACCTTGAAGGGAATAATTGTAGTTATGTTTTTTTAATCCGTAAAGACCATCTTATTTATGTTAAGTGTTTTTTTAAATTTATCATGACGATGTTTTTTTCATTATTGTATCGTATTTTTATTAGGTGATGAACCTTACCCGACCCGAACCGTCGAACCGACCGGTATTTTTTTATGTTCCGACATATGATTTTGGAAAGCTTAAAAAATTGAACCCCTTGGCAAAAATTCCTAGATCCGTCACTGCTTCACATGTCACCCGTGCTCATATCTTTTTCTATACGCTAACGCACACATGCCCGTTCATATGTCCTACTTTAGATTCATACTCGTCAACCATTATATATATATATTGTTGATGAAGAACGATAAATAGTAATTTTATTTTTATAATAATATATACGTTTTTATTATTCTTTATTTATATAATAGTTTAGTATTATATTTACTTTTAATAGCCTATAATTATTTTTTTCTTTTTTTTTTAAATCATATATTTCATTTACCATTTTTTTATAATTTTTTTCTTTTTTTTGAACATGTATTAATTTATCGATTAATTTGATACTTCTTTAATAATTTACGCTTATAACCTTTTTTTCTAAAAGCTTAACTACGTAGCTGTGCTTGATTTTTTCCCTGGCATTCCGTTATAAGTTTTGTTAAAAATGAAGTTGTACTTAAAATAAAGTATTTATTTGGTGTCATAACGGTACGATGATAAACTAAACTGCTCTAATGGTTTGGTTTTCTAAACAACATGTTTTACTTTTAAAACACGTTTGTTAACATGCTTTACTTTTAAAACACGTTTGTTTTACATTATCATTTGTTCGGTTTCGCCGCAACGCGCGACGTCAAAAGAAACTAGTATACTAAAAGATGCAAGTGATACCGCTGATTGTAAATATGACGAACAGTTTATGAAAACAAAGTGATGCAATAACCAGAAGATCGTGACTTCATATTTTGTTACGGATAAAAATGTGTATTAAAAGATGTACGTAGGCATGGATGCCTTTGTTAGTCGTTACAGAAATGTGACATGTCACATTCTTTATGGAGTATAAAAACAATATAGTAATCTACATTTTACATAATTTATATTCTTAGTATATAATAAAAGAACCGAAGTTTGACACGTGTTATTCATCTTTTGATTTTTTTCGTCTCTCTTTCATACTTATCTTATATTAATTAAATAAATAATAAACTAATATTAAATCTTATCCTACGTTAATAAATATTATCCTTAAATCTAAGTTGTTAATTTAATATATTTTAAAAATAAAACAAATATCTCTCATTCCAACTTATCTTATATTAATTGTATAAATAATAAATAATATTAAATCTTATCCTAAATTACTAAAAATATAACTTTTTTATTATTCGGTATACAAAATTACATAATACACATGGTTTTTAAAAATATAACTTTTTTTATTATTTACCATCCAAAATTACATTTATATAATCGGTGTAATACACGAGGTTTTTAAAAATATAACTTTTTATTATTTGCTATGTAAAATTGGATCTATTCAACCAATGTAATACACGAGATTTATGAAAATAATTTTTTATTATTTGGTATATTTATTCAACCCGACAATACACATGGTTTTTTAAAGATATAAATTTTATTATTTAGTATACAAAATTACATTTATTCAACATGTGTAATACACATCGTTTTTTTTAATATAACTTTTTTTGTTATTTAATATACAAAATTACATTTATTTAACCCGTGTAATACATAAGTTTTTAAACATATAACTTTATTATTATTATTTGGTATATAAAATTACATTTATTTAACCCGTAAAATACACGGTTAATAAAGATATAACCTTTTATTAGTTAATATATAAAATTACATTTATTCAACCCGTATAATACACGAAATTCAAACCTAGTATATTTATATATCTACTAGGTTAGAACCCCGTGTATTACACGGGTTGAATAAATGTAATTTTATATATTAAATAATAAAAAGTTTGTTAGTGCATATGTCTGTCGACTTCGTCTTGTATCGAGTCATGTAATAGAATAGATAATGCAAGATGCGTAGTTCGAGAGAAACGGGAAACAGGTCAGAACCAGCAGGTTCACACGAACTGGCCAGTTCGTGCGAAGTGGACCAGAGCCAGTTCATGCGACCTGGAGTGCTTGGTTCGTGCGACCTGGATAGCCTATATATAGGAGGTCTTGGATTTCATTTGTAGAACTTCTGATTCCGGTAGCGAAGCTCTGCCGAAATGTCGCCAAGCCTGTAAAACATTGTGAAATCAATCCAATCGACATTTAATCTACTTCTAAGTGTACATCAAGCTGCTACAACATCAATACGTCTGATTCCGCCTTTTGTATTGATCGAGAACTCTTCTGAACCTCTCGTTTGATCGATTCACCGATCGTACAATTGGTATCATAGCTCAGGAGGAAGAGTTCTTACCATTTCAGCTTGTTTTCACGGATAAAAACTGATTTGTACTCATTTCTACTTATTTTCTACACTTTTTCTCAAAATTAACCGAGAATTTACGGATAAAATGATCTGATTTTCACATATAATACGTAAAAAACACTGTTTTAAACAATCCTTGAACAAATCAGAACCTAATTCAACCTAAAACGTGATCAATTTTGACAAAAATCAACCGTAAACCATTCAGATCGTTCGAGAATCCTTCAGATCGTGTGAAAATGTCTTCAGGTCGCACGAGCTGAACAGCTAGCTTGCACGAAGTGGGTCAAGTCGTTTGAAAGTGTTCAGTTCGCTTGAAAGTTTAGGTCGCACGGTTTGGAAGTAAATCAGTTTGCACGATTTGGAAACAAATCAGTTCGCACGATTTGCAAATCCAGGTCGCACGAGGTGTCCAAGTCGTGTGAGATTGACTCAGATCACACGAAGTGTTCAGTTCGTTTGAAGGTGGTCAGGTCGTTCGAAACAGTCAGATCGTTTGAGTTTGTTTGTCTCAGATCGTACGAAGTGGTCCAAACCGTTTGAAAGTTTACCAGGTCGTGTGAATAGTTCCAGTTCATGTGAAACATCTCCAGTCCGCTTGAAAGTATCTAGTTTGTGAAATTGTTAGTACTGAAACATGGATTCTGAATTTTACAACGCATTTGCTACTCCGATCACTATGGCTCAGAATGTGAACTTAGAAAATGAAATGGGCACCATGGAAAAACCGCCTAAGCTCATGAGTATCGAGGAGTGTAATGGATGGGAGGAACGTTTCGAAAATTGGGTTCAAGCTAATCACTTAGACGTGTGGGAATGTGTTGAAGAACGATATGTTAGATCGATTGATGAATACGGAGAGATTGTTGCTATTAAAGATTTAGATGACAAAGAGAGAAAGAAATACAAAAGTGAAAAGATGATGCTCAGTATATTGCAACAAGCCATTAAGGAAGACATCTTGATTTTATTGCAACACAACGGAAGTGCACATTCAATGTGGAAAGCACTAAAAACGAAGTTTGTTGGAAGCCAAGACATGAACAAGAACAAAAAATCACTTTTGAAGAAAGAATTTGATCTATTTCGTGGATTGAAAACTGAAAACACCAAAACGATTATAGAAAGATATTGCAATTTGGTGGTTAACATGAAGATGCCGATTCCTACTCCCCAATTACTAACCTGGGAGTTCCGGCAAGTCAGGTTTTTCAGTTAAAGAGATTCACCCAGGCCTGACGGTCCTTGGGTGTTTTGAACATACCTTTTTGATTCATAAAATTCTTTAACTCCTTTTACATCAAGAAAGATGCCGATTCCTACTCCCCAATTACTAACCTGGGAGTTCCGGCAAGTCAGGTTTTTCAGTTAAAGAGATTCACCCAGGCCTGACGGTCCTTGGGTGTTTTGAACATACCTTTTTGATTCATAAAATTCTTTAACTCCTTTTACCTTACCCTCAACCATTTTTCCAAAAATATTTTTTACTTTGCTATTAAAAGCCTTTTCAACATCAAATTCTTTCTTTTCAGAATAGAACTAATTCGAAATTTTCACTTTCCCATCTTTTTGTTTAAAATTTTCAGTTCGCAATGGTGGAAAGTTGATATCATCCATTGGCGGAACTGAATTTTCACTTTTGAGCTCAACTTGTGGCTCCTCTGATTTTGTTGAATCAGAATCATCACCAGAATGTGGCTCATCTGACTTAGATAAGCCAGATTCATCACCAACACGTAGCTCCTTTGTTTCCAAAGAAACAAATTCATCGCTAATCACTTCAACCTTCTTTATCTCATCTTTTGTCCTCAGATTTGTATCTGATGAATTCGTTTTGCTTGACTTTGTTGTCGAGTGAAGCGATTCATTAGCACTTTTATTTGTTGTACCCGAGGACAAAATCCTTTCGAGATACTCTCGTGCTTTCTTCCTTTTCTTTCTCAGCCTGTCTTTTTGCCCTTGTGAAAGTTTCACTTTCGGTTCTTTCACTTCTTGTTTTTTCTGTGCTCTGGGATTTTCATCGACTTTGACTGATTTTTTTCCCTACTTTCTGAGATTCAGCCCTCGATCTTTCCATTGATCTCATTGGGCAATTTCTTACAATATGTCCTTTGATTTGGCAGTTATAGCATCTCCTCGTCTCAAACCTCCAACTTTGACAGTTAACAGCAATGTGTCCTCTAAAGCCACAGTTGTAACACACCCTATTATCGTACCAATCTCCACCATCAATCCAAACACTCAAATCATAACACTGATTTGATTTGTAGTACTCATGACTTCTCCTATAATCTTGATTTGACGCTTGAGCACTGTGGTCAAACCTGCACCACATATCACCAACTTTTTGTGAGTTTTTATTTTCAGATTTTTGTGGTTTTTTATAATGATTGGATGACTGAACTGATGAGCTTTTATTTTTATTTTTAAAATTTTTAACTTTTTGTTTCTGTTCTACAATCTTCTTAACAGGTTTTTGCTTTGAGCATTCACCTATTTCAGTAGACTGCAAAACAGTATTTTGAAATTTTTCTTGTAATTCTAAAAATATTTTTCTTTTCTTTTCTTTTTCTTTTTCATCATCAGCTTTGTCATCGCAATTTTCAATTTTGACTTTGTCAGAATTTGTGACATTGTCACTTATTGGAACAGAATTGATCGGTTTTGGACATGGATAATCTGGTGTTGATGACGAAGTCTCAAAACCTTTCAATTTTTCTTCAAGCTCTTTGATTTTAATCCGAGCTTTTTCAGCTTCATTTTCAAGCCGAATGATTTTCTGAAGATGAGAATTTATTTCAATCTGTTTTTCAAGATTATTTTTAAAAATAACAGATTTTTCATCTTCTAAAATCTTCATTTGACTTTGAAAATCTTTTTCAAATTTTAATTTTTCATTTTCAAAATCTTTTTCCTTTTCTTTCAAAATTTTGTTTTCCAATGTCAAACTCTTCACATTTTCCAAGAGTTTGACATTGTCTGCTTCAGATTTATCACAGTTTAAACACTTCTCAGACATCTTCTCATCTTCAGCTTTCTTCTCAACCTTGATAGCTGAAATTTCTTTAACCTGCTCCTCTACCACTTGAACATTTTTCTCAGGTTCGAATTTTTCATCAACAGACTTCATTTTTCTAATCTTTTGGAGTTCAAGTTCTTGAGCTTCTATCTTCTCAATGAACCCACTAAGATTCAAATAACCAAAATTTGAATTGTTTTTCAAATCCATCAAATAAGTAGCCCACACATCCTTTGGTAAAGCATTCGCCAACTTGTCAATCCACACCTCATTAGCCTTGGTTATCCCTAATCTCCCCATCTCCAGAACTAGAGTGCAATATCGATCAAACAATTCTTTTGTAGACTCTCCCATGATACTCGTAAAACTATCATATTTCTTCTGTGCAATATCTGTTGGATTCTGAACACGATACGACTCACAATCCATGTTTCGTTATTGAAATATCACAAACTCAGAATTTTCAAACGAACTGCTAAACAAATCACCTTAGTGAATGATCTCGACAAAAATTGTTTTACTATTAAATGTGATTGGGCCAATATAACTTGATCTAATCTTCAAATCTCTTTGATTGGGCCGATGAAAATTCAGCACATGCTTTACTTTGTATGTCAACAAAATCGATTCACTTTAAACCTTCAATTTCAGTTGGACCTTTCCTATTTTGTTTTACACGCCAACATTGATAAACTCAAAAGTTTTTACATGCAACACATGAACCGAGAACTTTTCACAATCCCCACTAACAGACAACTTCGATTAATGTCTATCACATGCAAACCGACAATCTCTATTTAATGATCACATGCACCACTTTGAATCACTTAATCAAACCGATGCAATCCTTTAATTCTATTGGGTCGCTAAAGTATTTGGCAGACAACAAACTTTGATCGAATACTTTGATAGAACCGATACTTTGAGCTTATCATCAATCACATGCAACCGATTTTAATTCAAACCCAATGATGATATTTGATCAGATTAAGACACGTATCACATGAAATGCTGAATCATTTTCAAACAGAAGTTATGTTTCAAACGGTCATGTCCAGTTTCAAACGGTAAGGTGTAACTTTCAAACGGTCAGACCAGTTTCAAACGGGTGACACCTTCAAACTGGAGGTGTATCCTTCAAACTAGAGGACCACTTCAAACTAGAGGTTCAAACAGGACCCCCCTTTTCAAACGGTATGGTGTTGTTTTCAAACGGGATGGGTCAATTTCAAACAATAGGGTCAGTCCTCAAACGGTCTTCGTTCAAACGGGCACCAGTTTTCAAGTCATTTTTACCACTTTTACTATGAGTTAAGTTCTGATATTCTCAAGGGTTTGTTAAAACTCGGTTTTACACACAATATAAAAAATTCAGTTCATTTTGTCTGTTAAAATGTCCAGAAGTCAAATTTTGTGTAGAAAAACCAACTGATTCAGGTGTATTTACTCATAACTGGCTCTGATTCCAATTGTAGGATCAATTTGACCGATCAAATGAGTCAATTTTGAGTTAATACACACTATTTAAGTGGCGGAAACACTTAAACAACTTTGAATCATATAGAATGGAGTAGAAAACAAATGTAGAACACTTTTAATCACTTGTTTCTCATTAAAATTCACGTGAAAATTTGGCAGCACCTTGTTACACTTCAGCTCTGACCGTTTGAAATGAGAAACCAACATGCCTATTTATAGGCAAAGACCCTCCCGTTTGAAACTGACATGACCAGTTTCAAATGGTCACGACTAAACCCTCCCGTTTGAAAGTGACAGGCCACTCTTCAAACTAGACCCCTTGAAAAATAACATAAAAATTACATTTAGACCCCTTAAACTTCTATACAATCTACTATACATGACCTAGACTTATCTATTTCGTGTATATTGATATGATGATGTCATATGATGATGTCATATTGTGATGTCACATGTATGATGTCATCATCAAGAACGATGACATCTTTCTTGTTCAGATTCGCAACGAAACTGAGACTCGATATAAGACGAAGTCAACAGACATATGCACCAACAAAGACTCGTCAACATCCATGGGGGAGTTTGTTAGTGCATATGTCTGTCGACTTCATCTTGTATCGAGTCATGTAATAGAATAGATAATCCAAGACGCGTAATTCGAGAGAAACGGGAAACAGGTCAGAACCAGCAGGTTCACACGAACTGGCCAGTTCGTGCGAAGTGGACCAGAGCCAGTTCGTGCGACCTGGAGTGCTTGGTTCATGCGACCTGGATAGCCTATATATAGGAGGTCTTGGATTTCATTTGTAGAACTTCTGATTCCGGTAGCGAAGCTCTGCCGAAGTGTCGCCAAGCCTGTAAAACATTGTGAAATCAATCCAATCGACATTTAATCTACTTCTAAGTGTAAATCAAGCTGCTACAACATCAATACGTCTGATTCCGCCTTTCGTATTGATCGAGAACTCTTCTGAACGTCTCGTTTGATCGATTCATCGATCCTACAAAGTTATATCTTTATGATCCCCGTATATTGTATGGGTTAAATAAATGTAATTTTATATACTCCCTCTGTCCCATTAAATGTGTCTTATTTTGAATTTTTAAAGTATTTATTTATAAACTTTGACTTTAATTATATATTTTTTGTGTTATATAAAACTTGATGAAAATTAACCCGATAAAAACACTTGTAAAACACACTCAAATCATATAACTTCATCAAGTATTATCTAACACAAATAAAATTATTTAAGGTCAAAGTTTATAAATAAAGACTTTGAAAATTCAAAATATGACACTTTTAATGGGACGGATGAAGTATCAAATAATAAAAAATAGTTATATCTTTAAAAACCCTGTGTATTACACAGATTAAATAAATGTAATTTTTTATACTAAATACTAAAAACGTCGTATCTTTAGAAAACCCGTGTATAATCGGGTTGAGTAAATCTACCAAATAATAAAAATATTACATCCTTAAAAACTCCGTATATTACACGTGTTGAATAGATCTAAAAAAGAGTTATATCTTTAAAAACCATGTGTATTACACATGTTAAATAAATGTAATTTTGTATATAAAATACTAAAAACGTCGTATCTTTAAAAAATCCGTGTATAGTCGGGTTGAAAATCTACCAAATAATAAAAAAATTGTATCCTTAAAAACCTCGTGTATTACACGTGTTGAATAAATCTAATTTTACATAGCAAATGATAAAAAGTTATATCTTTAAAAACTTCGTGTATTACACATGTTATATAAATGTAACTTTATATAGTAAATAATATAAAAAAAGTTATATTTTTAAAAATTCCGCGTTTTACACGAGTTGAATAAAAATTCCATGTTAACGAACATTTCATTCCTTTTAATTTGAGCAGACTATTGTTGTAGTTTTCTTAATTAAAAAAATATTTTACAAGCTATAAAGTTATGTGATTTGTGTAACGTTACGTGTGTCACGCCCTGGCTTTTGCGGAAGCGTGTGCGTGTGACTTGATCGGTTTTCTTTGCATTCGATTATAATAAACAACTATATGATTAAAATGATGTTCATCCATTCATAAGTTTTAAAACATTACAAACACAAGTCATTTAAGTTTCAACCAACATAACCTTAGGTTAAGTTACAAACTAACAAAAGTGGGTGACATCTAAACTTGAACTTTACATCTTGAAAACAACATCAGCGCCAAAGATCCATCTTGTTTCCTGAAATACAAGTAATTTTGAAAACATCATCAAAAGTTGAGCGAGTTCATGTGTTTTGTATGTGAGCTCGAATAATCTTGTAAACATTTGTAAGTACTCCTTTGATAACCGGTATGAAAAGCGTCTATGAACAGCTTATTAATGTTTTGCAAGGACATTAATATATGTGACGACATAGGGAGTACTCAACCCGAATAGACGATTTTTAGTGTCGAATCACCTAGACGGTGTCGAATCACCTCGACCTTGTCGAATCACCTCGACCGTGTCGAATCACCTCGACCGTGTCGAATCACCTCGACGGGGACACAACAGCACTCTAAGCGGTCACGCATGGACCGTGAGTAGGGCTCGGCCGTACCCATTAGATCTAACCTTGTCCCATGGTTCTTAAGAGAATTAATTGCATTCGATCAGTTTAGCCTATGGTCACATGATCTAATAGTTCGTTCGCTTTGGCTAAATCATACCATTTGAAACATTTGAAACATGTATTTCACCCCTGAGAGTTATAAATCCGAAAACAGTTAAAAGAAAAAGGGGGACATGAACTCACTGGTTTGCGCAGCTGTCTCGTAACTCAAAGTTTCCTTTCCACGAGTCGTACTATCACCTACACACGTGCTATGTTTTATTAGACGTTTAGGTCGTGTAATGAATCTTAGTCTTAGTTGTTTATTGAGACTTATTTTGGAACTTAGTACACTTTGAGTTATGTGGTTGATGTACATTATATAATTCCCAATTATATAATTATTAGTTAAAATAAGTATATTTTAACTTAAATTATTTTCCATCCAATTAATTAGAATATTGTTAATAATGTATTTTTAACTTGATTTGTCATATATTTCTCACATATATAATTTCCCAAGTATAGGTATACTTGTATTTGTGTATTTTGCCAAGCATTGGTAGTGTATTCCGGTATGTATTTATACGTATAGGAATACGTATTTTTCTTGTATTTATTAAGTATTTTATACTTAATTTTATGTGTAATTTTCCGGAATATTATTTTTGTACAATTAAAACCCACCAACTTTATATTCTTAAAATATACATATTTTAAGAGACTTTGTATAGAAAAATATCTATAAATTTTTACTTAGAAAAATATATATTTTTATTTTCTACCAAAATAATATATTTTTGTGTTGTTTAAGGAAATATATACTTCAAAAATAATATATTTTCTATTTTGACAAAATATGATATATTTTGTAATAGTTGTAAAAATTTCATATTTTGCTGTTTTTTCGGTTTCAAAATACCGTTTGTCACATTTGTCGAGTTACGAATTTATTTCCGGAATATATATATGTTTAGTCCAAACGTCCATTGTCCGATTTGTCCAATATTTGGGTATAAATTATATGTTTATTTTTCTTGTGATTCTTGGTAATATTTTATATTACAATTTTTGGTATATTAGGGTGGTGTATTATTTTCAAGTCCCTAATTTTAGTATAACTAATACAAGTAATATACAAGTAGCACATAATTTTGTGTCTTCTAAATATATATTTTCCTAAATATATACTTAGTCATTTTTATTATCAAAAATCAACCTCCAATACTTGTAATTTTTTTATAACAAAAATTATGGCAAATTTTTATAATGAAACCATGACCAAAAATTACTTGTAAACACTTGTTTAAAAATATTTTTCTAAGTGTTTAATTTTTACAAAAAAATTTCCATAGTTTCTCTTGAAAATGGAGGTTTCCATGCTTATTAGCATATCTTTTTCTTTTCAAAAATTCATCATCAATCAACAACAATCTTCATACAACTTACCATAAGCCATTACTTACATTTTGCAAGATGTTATGAACGTGAAGTTTAACAAAACCTTGTAGTATTTTAACATGTTGTTTAATAAGGTTTAAGAACACCAAATCCATGGTTTTTATTTTATAAAACTCATTCTTATGAAATTTCCATCTTTACAACTTGTAAGATGATTTTACAAAAATTAATCTTCTTGAGTTTTTCATGATTCTTATACATCAAGTGTTTCATTTAACACTTAAAACAAGTTTTCTTTCTTTCAAAAACCAAACCATGTTAATTATTGAAGTAAACTTTAGTTTCTTGAAAATCTTATTTTTGAAATCTTAAATTTTCAAGACTTATATCTTGTAGGAATAATCATCCTACACATAAACAAATTCACCTTCAAGTTCATAGTTCACATAAAGGATGATCAACATAAATTTCTCAAGATCCATCCTTATACTTGCTAGATCATGTGTTTAATCATCATCTAGCAAGCATCATATGATGATCTACACCATATATATAAATAATCATCAAACAAGTTTACTACATACACTTAAAGAACTTTGATCTTCATGTCTTTAAGCTTTATGTTCATATTCATGTTTATGTTTTGGTGAGATTCTTTAGATTACCAAGTTACTTTTTACTTTAACCACCAAAATTAAGAGTGAAAAAAAGATCAAAGAAGCTTACTACTAGCACTATGGCTAGGGAAGAACAAGAAGCAAGATGATGAAGAAATGAAGTGGATAAAAGCACTCCAAGAAGGTCCTTCAAGTTCCTTTGCTTCCAACCTTCCTAACTATGCTTGAAACACCTTATGAACACCTTTGATTGCTTAGAAGTGGACTTGATATGAAGATGGTGGTGATGGGGTGCTTGGCCGTAGCTTTAGTGAGGGAGAAGAAGTGAGTTGTGTTGTTTGAATGTTGATAATGAATAGGTTTATGGACTAGGAGTTTTTTTTATAAGCTTTCTCCAACATGTTATACAAAGGATAATATGCTTAGCATCTTAAAGACATATCCAATAAAACAAGCAAGAAAACCATGGGATGTGGGACCCCATGTAACCGGTCATGAAGGGGGGGGGGGGTGGGTACCTAGTTAGGTTTTAATGGTAGTTAGTTAGTTTAGTTACAATTCAAGTGTTTAAGTTAGGTGTTAATGTGTTTAAGTGTTTTGAGTAGTAATATGATGTTTGGTGTTGATAACTAGCTTTGTAACATTAAAACAATGCTTCTAGTTATATTTTGGTGTTTCGGGTAGTGTCCGGTTGTTCGTTTGATTACCGGTTCGTTAAAGTGCTAAATTGCGCAGTTTAGTGTGCTATGAGGTACCTTTTTATGACAGTTTTCATTCCCGACACTTATCAAGTTATTCTGGGCAGTTAAACCTCATTTCTGCATTATATTTTTATGTTAAAATACTGAATTTTGCTGTTTTCTGTAGAATTCTGCAGTTTAAGTGTGTTTCAGACACTTTCTGACACTTAAATCGTCACTCAGAAGGTAGTTTTATAACCCCTACTTTCCTACATAGTATTCTAGTGTAACTCTTGGTTCCGGGGCTCATTCTGTGTTCTAACAACATGTCTGTCTGAGTGCTGAACTCCCGTCAGTACTTCTAGTTTATCTGATCAATGTACTAGTTTCGTCTTGTGCACTAATTGAACTATTCCGGATTGCATTTAATAATGATAAGCAATCATGCAACATGTAATGTATTTGTATGTCTTTGTAAGAAATCAGAAAATCATTCATTTCATTAGTTCAATCATGCACAGTCATTAAGGTACAAATTACTGTTCATATTGTACGGAATACATGGAAAAGTGCCAGTTGTCACAACGTGATTATGTAATATGCTTTTTATTTTTGGAACACACGTAACGTTACGTGATTATGTATCAGTATGTTATTACGCAACAATAGTTGACTATATATTATGACGTGATTACGTGATTTTGAATAAACCCATCCTAACCCGTTTCTTAATAAACACATCCTAACCCAAACTCATCTTTACTCATACCCATCCAAACCCATAAATGCCCTTCATGTAAGGAGCACATGACATGTTTTTAACCAGTGGCGGATCCAGAAATTTTTTTCACTGGGTTCACTTTTTAGGTGTTTAAGTTTCGGTCAACTCAAACGTTCGAATTTTCGGGTCGGATCGGGCATTATCACTAAAGTCAATATTTTTTCATATCCCACTATTTATCTCCATCTCTAAAAACACATGAAGCATAAAAAGATGAATAAATAAGCACTATTTGATGCCGGTTCAACCACAAAAGCATCTAACTGAACAACCGGTTCAACTACCAAAGCTCTAACCGAACCATTTCTATTGATTATTAGCTAAGAGATTCTCTTAATCGTTTCTGTATGACTAAGCTTAATTAAATTAATTACCATCTAATTGCTATGTTCAACAATATAGACCTGAAATTGGATTAAACATTCTTGAATTTAAATTCAGAGTTCAAAAATAAATATTTCAAATATGAATACTAAACATTAAAAGGACACCTTGCTGTTTCAAATCCCCAACACAAGTCACTTTTAATACTAAAAGTCAAAGAACATGAACCCATGATGAGAACCGCATAAGATGATAAGAGATTGAAGTAATGGGCTTTTCTTCAAGATTCAGCATAACACGCTACTCAGCTGATGATACACAGATATGCTTTATACATGTATGATTGAAGCAAAATGGTGTAAATTTCAGACGTTTTTTTTTCACAGATTCAAAACAAAAACAAAAAATTGAAAAGGGTTTATCGCAAATTTGTAAACTTTTTTTCAAATCACAACACAAATACCACCTTCAAACAAGACTCAGCAACAGGGGCACACAGATATGTTCATATAAATGTACCAAAATCATTTGGATTTCTTTTCTGCGAAAGATTAACATAAATGTCAAAATGAAGAAGGTTTCATCATAAAGATTTACCTTTTTTCTCCAAAATTTACAAGAAATACACCTAGAAAATCCAGAAAAGATTTGAAAGAATGAACAATGGTGGAGGTGGTCGGAAGGTGGAGGCGGAGGACGGCTGGTGTCGGCGGAGGTGGTCGGAAGGTGGAGGCGCCGTTGCTGATTCTGACTCTGATGTTGCTGAAGGTGGAGGCCAGGTTCACTTTGTTACTTTGTTCTCTGATGTTTTTATGTTAGGGGTTTGTGTTGTTGTAACCCTAAATGGCTTTTAAATTAAAGGAAAAAATAAAAAGAGAATTAAAAAAAATGGAACAAAAAGACTAAAAGAGTACTAATTGTGCCTTATACAGGATTCGAACCCGGGTGTTTTGGAAAGAATAACGCAGACAGAACCAGTGGAGAACCAAGGCTTTTTGTTTATGGGTTCCCTTTATATTTTATTTATGGGTTCCTTTTCAGTTTGTTATATATATTTACACTAAAAATTAAAAACCGAATGGGTTCCTGGGAACCCGTTCTTTGTTAATAGGTCCGCCCCTGTTTTTAACCAAGTAAATGGATGAGGTCAGTGTTAGGGCCAAAAAAGTTAAAAAAAACACTGGGGACTCATATATTAAAAGATTCTTTTTGAGCTAAAAGAGTGAAAATGATATAACCGTAGGGGCCAAAATCGTAATTTACTCTACATAAAATTTCTCTAGTAACTTAATTTTACTTAAATAGTTTAATAAAATTTAACAACATATCTTTTTTTTCTTTTTCTAAATAGATATTTTTATTTAACAAAATATTAAATCTATTTTATTTAGTTTTTCTTACAACATTATGTATCCTAATACTATGTTTTTCACTTTTAAAAAAATATTAAATCTATTTTATTTAGTTTTTCTTACAACATCATGTATCTTAAGTCTATGTTTTTCACTTTTAATTCAGATATAAGTCTTTCCAAGGAATGTTTTAAAAAACGGTTTTAATACCGTATCGGATTGGACTCGGAAACGGTTCAACCATGTGTATCGGACGATTCAATCGGGTGTACCAGACAGTTTAACCAGTACTACCGGCCGGTTTAAACCGATTTTTAAAACATTGTTTCCAAGCCTTAAGTGAACAATTAACATTACCTTTTGGCAATAGATACATCTCATATATAATAAATAGTTTAATTTAATATAATTTATATTATATTTTAAGAGTGCCAATCCTAAGTTTGTAACATTTTTTTTACACTTTTAACCTTTTGAAATAAAAACATGCAATAAAATCTAAACTGTCATAATGTTTTAATGAACTTTCAAAATTAATAAAGTTTCCTTTAAACTTTTATAATCGATCTATTTTTAAAACCTAAATATAAATTTCAAGATAGATGAACAAGTAATTAAAATAAGTATCAAACTAGAAGATGTTTAAAGTGATTTTGGAAATTATACTCTGTAACATTCTTATCAATTATTTTAATCAATAATTGGTGTATTACTATGAAATTTAATGTTTAAATTCACAGATTTATCTAATTACATATTAAAAAGATTAAAGGCTTAAAGCCACAGAGTTATCTAATTACATATTAATTATAAAATTCAAAAACATGTAAATCATCATCATCATCACAAAATATATTACTAAGGCCATGTGTGGTCATAAAGCGCCTTTGTGGGCGTCACATAGGGTCTTTATGGGACGTTATATCACTAAAGCCCGTAGTCATAAACCCCCTACCTCATCATTACTCAATTAATTAATTTTCAATTTTTTAATTAATTTCTAACTTTTTTAAATTAAAAACTATTACATTAAATGAAAAAAAAACATTACAATAAAATTAAAAAAACATTAAAAAAAATAAAAAAAAATGTTACACTAAAAAAACCATACATTTATTCTCCGTCTTCATCGTTGTTCTCTCCTTATTCCTCTTCGTTTTCTGCGTCATCCAAACCTATGTTTTCAAAGTTTCCGTCTTCGAATTCCTCAACTTCTTCTTCCTCGGAATCTTCTTCGTCGTCACCATCGTGTCGAATTGGGCAAATAACCCAAGCATGCTCGACCAAATCCGCCTTTAACGCGTTATGTAAATTCTTAGACCGCAATAGTTGAGCATTTACGAGTCTCTCTTCCATTATGGCTTGGGTTCCTTCAACTACATCTTCCGGAATATAGTTTTGACATATCTCTTTTCCATCATCCTCTATGATAATATTATGCATAATGATGCAAGCATACATGGTCATTCGTATTCTATTCTTTTGCCACATACGACAAGAATTTTTGATAAAATGATATCGTTGTTGTAGAATCCCAAAACACCTCTCGATTTCCTTTCGCGAAGACTCTTGTATTTTTTTAAAATATTGTCTTTTCTCATCGAACCTTTTAAGAATATTCGAATACTCCGGTTATATAATCGCCCAGATAGCAGCAATGCTCATAGTCCTTCCCGTTTGCATGAAAACCAGCCTTTGGTATCGTTCCAGAAACGTAGCTCTCTAACAATGGTGAACACTCGAACGTATTAATGTCGTTCATACACCCGGCTAAACCAAAGAAAGCTGACCAAACCCAAAGTTCGTATGACGCAACCGCTTGTAAAACCAAAGTTGGCCCTTTGTAGTCACCCAGTGTATGTTGACCTCGCCATGTGGTTGGACAATTATACATGTCACACCCCAACCGATGGCGGAAACATCGGGGCGCGACACTGAGCGAAACAGATTGTCTAGGAGAATCCATAACAACTATTAGTTATAATATATTAAAGGTTCATGTCCCATACCATAAACATACAAAATAAAAACAGTTATTACAGACATTGTTCTCAAAGACAAATTATCCATTCCGATAACTCATATTTCATTTAATTGTTTGTTTCTAAGACTCCATCCTAACTTGATTCCCATATAGCAGCAAAACATCCTAAGCACCTGTCACATACGTTAAAATAAGGTCAATACACATAGTGTAAAGGTGAGCATACAAGTTTGATATAGCATAATAGAGTTCGAAATAGTTTACGCATAACCAGCATGTAACATGTATAATGCGAAGCTAGTAGGTTATCGACAATGAAATATGCACAGACTAGACTGCGAGTTGTAGAATGCGCAACACATATCACCACTGCGACATGTGAGAGGTAACCTTAACAACCCCTGTCCACGACAGGTGCTGAGTCCAAACAAATAGTACTATCATTGCTAAGGCGTCAGGCAACAATCACTGTGTTAACATAACATACAAGCATTCATCGAGTAACACGTATCACGCAGTAACGATCGGCGTATAAATAGTGTTTGCGTGTGATAGAGGTGATTTAGAATAAGTAACGTATGTAACACCCGAAAGTGCGTAAAGCAAAAAGGGATCGAGTATACTCACAGATCGTGCTTAACAAGTAAACACTCTCTTGGATTGAAGGGAGCGCTGAGAGAGAGATTAGCCTGAACAGTTAACGATAGCATAAACGATGAGTGGCGCGATAAAAGGTGCAAAAGTACCAAGTGTCGGATGGCAATCCGATCGGATGGCCATCCGATCGGATGGCCATTCGGTTGGATTGACATTCGTTTGGTAAGGATGTGTTTGTGTATGATGGCTTTGAAGTTTTCGTTGTAGCATTTTGAAAACAGAGAAGTATCTCTACCCTTCAGGTCGATCGATCGAACGGTCGTTCGATCAGATAGCGATCCGATTGGTGGGACACTTAGTGAGAACAAGTTCACAGCAGGATTGTCACTCGATCAGATAGCAATCCGATCGGGTGGCAATCCGTTAGTTACTGATGATCTTTGAAAATATGAAAATGATTAATTGTCGAAGTTCCAAACGTCACATGGTCGGATGGTCGTTCGATCGGATGGCTATCAGATCGGACGGTAATCCGTTCGACGTTCACAACCTTGAAAGGTTGAATAAAAAGTTTAAGCGCAAGCCGATCGGATGGCTGTTCGATTGGATGGCAATCCGATCGGACGACAATCCGTCCCAACGACCTGATCGTCTTAGTACTCGATTATTTTGAAAGTTTTGCAGTTCTGATCGAGACGGTATGATAACGTGCTAAGCAACAGAAACCCCATCTTGACCCAAGTGATTCGATGAACAGGAACTACCCTAGTCCGATTAGCTCACAGTTCGAGAAGGTTGTTCATGTTTAACCCGAAATCAGTTGTCTCTTGGATAGAATTCAGATCTTGAACTAACACACCACTAAGAAAGAGTAGAAGATCAGAACGAGCTCCGATTCTATCGGTTTTGAGTGCATTGAGTGTAAAAGAGTTGAAAGAAAGTTAGAAAAGCATCTTTCAATCATTTTAACCATGAATATGTGTAGATCTATGCGAAAACATTGTTTATTCATGTGGAAATCCTTCAGATCTAAGTTGTTCTTGGTGGAATGAAGCCAAACCTTGAAGTTCATAAAAACTCCATGATGACATCACCCCAGAACACCTCAAATCCGGTGATTTCACGGTTAAAAGTTAAGATTCAAAGGTGAAAAAGATGAAGAAGTGCGTGTAGATCATAGAAGTACAAGATTTAGGTTGAAAACTTACAAGAATCGCGAGAAATCGAGAGAAATGAGTGCTTGAGTGCGACTGGTCGAACAAGGAGCTGTCACATCACAAATGGTGTGTCAGGAGGGTATTTATAGGGTTTCCATAAAGGGAAAGTGCGCAGGGTCGGATTGGTCACCGATCGGATGACAGTCCGATCGGATGGCAGTCCGATCGGATGGCAGTCCGATCGGATGGCCACTCGATCGGTTGGCCACTCGATCCAGGTGTCCGGCGCGTTGAGTTTTGTCGTTTCGATTCGCGTGTTGAGTGTTGCGATGCGATTCGAGCGAGCGATGCGATAGTATTACCCATTAGTTACACAAATATCCTAACTACTATATCTAATATACAATCACTATAAATAACTTGCGTTTGGCGTTTGTGATTTAGATTACGATGCGATAGAATTGCGATCGCGAATAACCACCTCAACATAAACATAACATGCACAAGTAACATATAATGGCACACACATGTAAAACAATATCTAGAACACGTAATTCGAGTTGCGAATGCGATAGCGATAAGTCGGTTAGCGATTGAACATGCGATTAAACAACGATTAAACCTCGATTATTAATAGATACACCACATAATACAACTAAAACAAATAAATAATAGAATCGATTACAAGTCAAAGAAGTGAAAACAGTAGTTGAGCAAGGAGTGACATATCACAATTAGCAATCTTTTCTTCCTTTGACCTCAATCTTGACATTGACTTTGACTTTCGAAACACGGGTTGTTACAATACCAACGCCATTGACGACAATCCAAGCTACCAATCATGCGGTTGGACAATTATACCAACGTCGTTGATGTCGTACGTGTTTCCGTAGGCTAGTATGTGAAAGCGGTCTTCTGGTAGTTTGAGTCTGTAGGGAGATCACTCAACACTCGGCCGAAGGTAGTGACCTTTTGAATTGAGGTGAACCCTAAATATCCTCGCGCGTCCATTCTTTGCTTAAAGAAATCATACTTAGCTTCCAAATTATTATTAATGCGCAAAAATAACCTTTGGCTCATCCGAAACCGCCGTCTAAAAACATTGGATCCGTGAACCGGTGTGGGATCAAAATAGTCTTTCATCAAATGCTCGTTCGCGGCTTCACGATCTCGTAAGATATAGGTGAGCCTCAAAATGGGGCGTGGAGGAGAACGACGAACGCGTTCCATTGCTTGTATCGCGGGAGTACATGCACTCGTAATCACTTCTTCCCCTTCAGCGATTTCGGGTGAAAAAAATCTTCGGTAAATATCGGTGAACAAATCTTCCGATGGGGAACCCATTATTTTTTTTAGAAGAAAGTGGGAGTAATTTCTAGATTTTTATAAAAAAAATGTAGAGAAGAGGGAATGAGAGTGTGATGAATTTTAAAAAAAAAACTAGGAGATATGTGGGGTATTTATAGATTTGAAAATGAATTAATTTTTTTTAGAATTCTGACCGTTCAACGGTCATATTTTGGAAATATACCCTCCTTCACGCCGCTATGTTGATAACGTTGGACTCAAGAAAATGCCCCATAGCGACGCCTGTAATGGTGTGGCGGGCGCTATGGGGCGCTATAGCTCAAAAAATGCCCCCATGGCTCCCCACTACGTACGGCCTAAGACCATGTGTAGTAATAAACCCCCTTGGGGGCGTTATGCGACAAGTGGCGACATGCTTCAAAAAGGGGGCTTTATATCACAAGAGGGTGTAGTCATAAAGCCCCATACTCATCATTACCTAATCATTAATTTTCTATTTTTTCATTTAATCTCTAAATTATTTAAAAAAAACACTTTTATTAAATTTAAAAAAAGCATTACAATATTTAATAACCTGACCTAGTTTATTAATAAACCATAAAAGATTAAAATTTATTTTTAAATAAAATAAGTTTTCATAAAATTATTTTACAAGTACTAAAACTGCCATATTTTTAACGTATAAATAAGAGAAAAACTAGTTTTAAAAACCAATTTTAAATATTTGAGAAACTGCAGGGACCAAATGTGTATAAACCAAAAACTTTCAAAAACAAATACCGCCTCCTTTGTCTTCTTCTTCGATTTTCCGGCCGACTTTCTAGCTGACTTCCGGCTAGCAAAAAACCAAACAATACCGCCTCCTCTGTGTTCTTCTCTGATTTGTAGGGACCAAATGTGTATAAATAAAAAACTTTCAACAACCTTCACCCCGTTATGCTCTTCGCAAGGAACCAGATTGACCAGCTCATAGCGTCGGCCGTAATGGTGTGCGGCGGCGCTATGCTATGGGTGTTTTTACCGTGATATGAAGCCCCACTACGGGTGGCCTAATGGTATGGTGGTCTATTGTGAAAAGCAAAAAAAAAATTTGAGTTTAAGTCACACATACAACAAAGGGTAAAAGAAATTTGCAGTTAAAAAAAGAATAAATTGCCATTTTAGTCCCTGATGTTTGACAAAAAATATCACTTTAATCAAAATAGTTTTTTTTCTGTCATTTTAGTCCAAATTATTGTTTTTTTTTTACCATTTTAATCCCTGATTTTTTTTTTATTTTTTTTGCCATTTTTATCCACCACCACCTCCACTTCTCAGCCCCACCTCATTACAACCTTCTATCCTTCCCACCACCACCTTCTTGCACCATCACCACCCACCCACCCCACCACCATCACCACCTACCATTTCCACCACCATCGGCCACTTTTCTGCCACCCATGTTATCAACCAACACCACTGCCATCATCGTAAACTAGCAACCACCGCCATCATCTTCACTGTAAATCGGCACACCACCATCCCCATACCATCGCATCTGCAAAAAAATGTGGTTTGACCAAAATGCCCCTAAGTTAACTAACTTTTTTTAATTGCGTTAGTGGGTTAGATTAAAATAATAAAAAATGACAAAATTCAGGGACTAAAATAGCAAAAAAAAAAACTATTTTAACTAAAATAACAAAAAAACTATTATACTAAAGTTTATCAAACCTCATAATTTAAATACTATAAATAAGCAATACTTTCATGCATAGAGGTGTTGTAACATAGGCTTAGGGGAGTTTTCAAAAAAAAAAAAAAACATATTACACTTTTAGTCCAAAACTATTTTATTGTTTACTTTTAATCCAAAAGTTTTCATATTTTCCAGTTTAACCTCCCAACTTTTTTACTTTCAACTTTGGTCCCTTATACTTTTCATATTTCTCAAATTTTTCGTTTTACGTTTCGTTCTAAATTTTGTGAGTTAACACGGCGCAACGTTCGTGTGTGGTTCAACGTTTTTACGTTTCAATTTAAGTTTTGTTCTAAAAATTTTTTCGAGTAAACATGGCGCAACGTGCATGTGTGGTTCAACATTTTTATGTCGTTTATTTTTTCCCGTTTTACAAGTTCGTCACGATGTGTGGGTCTTAAATCGTCTTAGTTATTACTTTCTATGTTTTACGTTTCGGTATAATTTTCTTCGCATTAACACAGCACAACTTTAGTGTTTGCTGTTGCTGACGATGGTGTGACATTAGTGTTATTTATCATGGTTTTACGCCCCCACCGCAACGCGGGGGCCTTGATACTAGTTTTCTCTAAAAAATCATCACAAAATATATTATTACTTTATAAAAATCACAAGAAAAAAAATATTATAATCCAACAATAAAGAGCGGAGAGAACTTGGGCTAGGGACCACCTCGTGTAAGAAAAGGAAGCTTGTTCCCTGAAACGTACGTTGTCGACTTCTTATTGGGACACGTAACCTTAACACCAAACGACTTTAGACGTGGCATGTCATCGTATCAACGCTAAAAGATTTTTTTTCCAATCAACGGCGATGATGCTATCCTCGTGTCACATTTCTACGTCGTACCAACTCTCGCTCTTGCCCGGGTCGGTGCCGGGCAGCTGCCCGTCCCCACCACTCCTCCAGCAGGTATTATTGGTAATGCCCTTTCTTTCTCCTTCTCCCCAAAACTTCATTTTCAGTGATTTCTTGTATATCTTTGTGTCTTATATTTATTATACTTTTTGCTAACAGATAGTTGCTGTGAAGCAATTGGTTACCGGTTTGCGGTGAATCCTGAATAATTAATTAACCGATTTGAATATGGCCGGTATGTGTTGTGGTGTTGTTGGTGAGACGGAGACACCGTCCACCGTTGACCAGAGCGGTGTTGCTCGTCAATCGAGGCGTCGGCAGATGGAAATTCACCAGCTGAAGTTCCTAGCTGCTTCTGATGTTGTTGCGCCTCTGTCGCAGAACAGTAAAAAGCGGAGGAAGGTTGAGAGTCTTGAGACGATTGATTGTGGGTTTGAATCTAAAGCTGTAAGTTTATCCAAACCGGAGACGGAGGCTGTTAGTAAAACTGTTTGCGATAATAATGAAGCTAGATTTGGCGTCACAACTGTGTGTGGAAGGAGGAGAGACATGGAAGATGCGGTTGCTGTAAAACCGTCGTTCAGTAGTGATTTGAACTTTTATGGTGTTTACGACGGCCACGGCTGCTCACACGTAATACTTTTTATCCATAAAATTACGATACAAAAAAAAAAAAAAATAAATAAATATATCTGGGTAATGATTTTTTTGTTAATTTGTGCAGGTGGCGATGAAGTGCAAAGATCGAATGCACGAAATAGTGAAAGACGAAGTGGAAACCGCTGGCGAATCAATTAACTGGAAAGATACGATGGGGGTTAGTTTCTCACGGATGGACAAGGAGGTAACGGATTGGAGCGAAGGTTCTTCGATTTCCAACTGTCGATGCGAGCTACAAACTCCTCAATGCGACGCAGTTGGATCAACGGCTGTTGTGGCGGTGGTGACTCCCGACAAGATTATTGTTTCAAACTGCGGGGATTCACGAGCTGTGCTTTGTCGCAACGGTGTTGCTATCCCTCTATCCACCGATCATAAGGTAAGTTAAATAATCCTTCATTTATTATTTATTATTCTGATTATTATAGTTTTCGAGTCTGGTTAAATTGAAACATATTTCCTTTGTAGCCTGATCGACCAGACGAACTTGCGAGAATAGAAGCTGCGGGCGGACGTGTGATATACTGGGACGGAGCTCGGGTTCTCGGTGTTCTTGCTATGTCAAGAGCTATTGGTATGTTGTTAAATGTTAATTAATTAATTCAAGAGTTCCATCTTCATCTCAACCAACTGATGATAACCTTTTTTCTTTTATGTTTTATTATATTTTCAGGCGACAATTACTTAAAGCCGTACGTGATACCAGAACCGGAGGTAACCGTAACGGATCGAACCTCAGAAGACGAGTGTCTAATCTTAGCAAGCGATGGACTTTGGGACGTGGTATCAAACGACGTTGCGTGTGGTGTGGCACGCATGTGCCTGACCTCTCAAAAACCTCCGTCGCATCTCCGGTCGGCCGGAAACGATGTCAACATCGCCGGCGGTGAAAGTTCCGATAAGGCATGCTCAGATGCTTCAATGCTTCTTACAAAGCTAGCTTTGGCAAGACAGACGTCAGATAACGTCAGCGTCGTTGTGGTTGATCTTAGACGAAATCAATAACGAAGATTCGAAATTAACGAGTTTACATTTGAAGCTTCAGAGATCAAACCTATCTGATTGTTTTTCTTTTGTTTATTATATTATTATTAACATGAAATCATCAATTCTTGAAATTACTATCATCATGTTAAATTAAGATGATAGGTTTATGTATTAACATGTATAGATCGTTTATCATATACTGAAAATGAAGATTTGCATTTCATGAAGAAGAATCAAGTGGTGGTGGTTTTGGTTTGGAATACATTGAAATAGATTGAAGAGTAAATTCGATTTAGCCTCTATGGTTACATCATTTTTACTTTTTTAGCCTATTTTTTTTTTTAAATCTGAGCCTATAAGCTTTTCTTCTAACCCTTTTAGCCCCTAGTACTAACCCTTTTAGCCCCGAATACTAGACGTTGAGACAGATGTAAAAAAAAAAATTGCACTAAAAGGGTAAAAGTGATAAAACTACAGGGGTCAAATTGTAATTTATTCTAAATTGAATAATGAGGTAGGGGACAGAAGTCAGCGGCAGGTGAAGCCACGTCTACACTTGATGGCGTCAATATCTATACGCTGGATTCCATCTTCGTTACGACTTAGGAAATTGAAATGATTAACTATATTAAATTTATATATCGCTATCTCCGACCTTTTTAAGTGTGACACGTTGTGAGTAACTTTAAAACTTTGTTATTAAATTTTTGTTATATTATGGGGGTGTTTGGGTTAGCTTATTTTGGAGCAACTTATGACTTATTAACTTATAAAAGTTAATAAGTTGTTTTTAGAGTGTTTGGGTTAGCTTATTTTAGAGGATTTTGTGTGTGTGAGAAGTCATTTTTGAGATTCTGACTTCTCACTTATGACTTATATAAGTTAATAAGTCATTTTGAGAAGGAATGCCAAACACCCCCTATATAGTGTCTACCGTGTTTTTTCATTGCATCAACGGTTCCTAACTATAATTATTGAATGAATATATACAAGTCTGGTGACGTTTCAAATAAGCAGGAAAGAAGTAGGTTTTAGGTTGTAATACCTGTTCGTATAGCATACGTGTTACGTTATTAAACATTATGTTGTTGGATTGATATGTTTAACCGGATTGATTAAGAGGTTGATGTGTTTCAAATAAAATATAAGAATAATTCTTTTATATAATTAATCTAGAATATGACATTTTATTCGTTCATTAGAACCGTGAGCTCACTTACAACTCATTTATTTAATGTGATATGTTATTACTCGACATGTTTAGGGCGGAGGGTATAATGCTAGGTGACATATGCGGTGAGTGGGAGTCACCGATCGGTGACCACCCCCACTTGACTGAGTTATGCGGTGAGTTGGAGAGAGTGAACAAAAATCGGTGATTGTTCACCGATGTGATTGAGAGGAGAGATGAGAGAGAGAGGATCACTCAACCAATCAAGTTTTTTTTTTTTTTAAGTTGAGGGGTGTTTGACCATGGCCTGGTCTATTCGCACACGTCCTTAGTCTATTTAAACACCTCAAAGCGCCCCGCTATGGCCAAAGTGGGGCGCTTTGGTGTAAAGTCAACAGACAAGGTCTGACAGGTTCAGTCCTTGTCTGTTGACTTTACATCAAAGCGCCCCGCTTTGGCCTAAACTCGGCGCTTTGGTTTTTTTTTTTTTTTTTTTTACATTTTCGGCGTATTTTTGACTGGTGACTGGTCTACGTTTAAGTTCAAATTTTACATTTTTGGTCCAAATTTTACAATATTTAATTTGTTTGTGCACATATATCTAAAGGTGAAGTCCCATCTCAATATTTAATTTGTTGAGGCATCTCACTGTCGCGTACAACCCTTTCCAACTCTTTGACTAGTCCCATCCGTGCTATAGTATACATTTAGCAGTTCTTGTGGGCTCCACAATGCCACTTCTCACAATGAAATATAGTATACATTAGGGTGTAGGGAGTGGTTAGGGTCTTTTTTAAATTTTTTGTAAGTTTTCCCTCTTAGGTCAAAGCGTAGCGCTTAGGGTCTTTTTTAAATTTTTTAAAATTGTTTTTAATTCACAAAATAAGATTTGGGGTGTTTGAACTTCTTATTTAGATATTTAATATTTTTTGCACTCGTGATAATCTAGAAAAAAAAATTATCACACTCGTGATAAAACATAAGGAAATATTTACACGTACATATTTAATATTTTTTGGCATTCAAACTTGATATATGTCATACAGAAAAGACATAATTATTTATGGGAAAATAGCCAAAATAGCCAAGAATAGTTTCAAAAATAGCCAATTCAAACGGCTCTTTGAGACTTTTCCTCAAACCTGAAACGTCTCAACCAACAACCAATCCATGAAAGCCACGTGTCCACACAAAAGAAACGTGCACATGATGATGACAGTCTTGGAAAATACCATTTAACTTTTACCTCTCTCTCTTTCTCTTGTCAGACTCTTAAGACGTTTCCACCCACCCCTCCCCTTTCTCTCTCTACAACCCCACCCCCTTTCTCTCTCTACAACCCAGTTTTTTGCCGTTAACACCTTCAACATCATCATCACCGATTCATCATCTTCATCACGTCGATTCATCATCATCATCATCGATTATCACCGGAAAACAAAAGAAAAAAAAGAAATTTTAACAAAAAACTAATAGATCTGCCGATCTGAAATAGAGATGAGTGGATGTGTGTTTACCAGATTGAAACTCGGATGTGTTTTTTTTAACAAAAAAGAATTTTTTTTTTAATACCGAAGCTATTAATGTATCACCTGGTGGTTGCGGTTGTGTTTGTCGACGATGGACATTTCATACATGTAGAGCTTGGAGGATGTTATCCAATGCCTCCCCCAAACCTACTCTGGACAGCGAACAGAACAGAGCGCGCAGCAGCCTGGCATACATTATACAGGGATCAGATCAATGCGTACGAAATGCTTACGTATCGTCCCCCTGACCTTAATGTAACCCCATATGTTCAAGATGTATGTTAAATGTGTTTAATAATAATCACGTTAATTCTTTTACAATCCAAGAGTACGTTTGTGTTTATTCAATATATGCGTTACATCACGTTAAAAACCGAATGTCACCGACACGACCCAATCAGATTCAATACGCACTTGTACGACCCAAAATGACAATATACATCATAATACTAAAATTAATGAAAAAATACGTCATGTACATGTACGGTAGGCGGCTGATACACATAAAACTACCCATAGGAGTACTTGTGCTTTCAAAACAAAATGATACGATATAATGGAATACGACGTCACACGTAACCGATTTGATCCGGAACTTGCAGTATAGTCCATATATATTAAAAAATGATGTATAATGGAAAAAGCGTAAAATTTAGACTATTATCGACGCGTTTGTGAATTAAAAACAATTTTAAAAAATTTAAAAAAGGCCCTAAGCGCTGCGCTTTGACCTAAGAGGGGCGCTTTGCCCCAAAATGTAAAAAAAAAAAAAAAAAAAAAAAAACCAAAGCGCCGAGCTTAGGCCAAAGCGGGGCGCTTTGATGTAAAGCAACAGACAAGGTCTGACCGGTTCAGACCTTGTCTGTTGACTTTACACCAAAGCGCCCCTCTTTGGCCATAGCGGGGCGCTTTGGGGTGTGAAAATAATTTTGGCCGTGTGTGAATAGCATGACCCTTGACCATACCTAGTGATTAAGTGTAAAATGGGAAGTAGAATGGAGAGTTGATATAGCATAATATTATTGGATAGGATTTCACTCAAACACCCTAGGGTGATTGACCATACCCTGCAGTTTGTGACCTGTTTATAACTTTTATTGTTAACCGTTTGCAACACATTAATTTGTTTAGATAGATAGATTAGAATTAATATATTTGAAACGATTATGAGTCGTGCTCATTAAAACCACAAGCGCTTTACCAAACTTCGGTAGACTCTAAAACCAACGCGCCAAAGTCTACATTCTCCTACAAGCAGTTCAAAACCTGTGACCCGATGCTCTTCATAGGCGAAGGAGGTGTATCTCAGTTACTCCAGTGGTTTGATGCCATCGAGGTTACCCTTCGTCAGAGTGGGTGCCCCGAGCATTTTCGTACCACATGCGCTACATGAGTATTTCAATCAAGAGCCCTCGACTGGTGGACAGCCGAGCGTAACAAACGCGGGAGCGAGGCAGCCTACGCGCACTCCTGGAATGAGCTGAAGAAGCTCATGTGTCACACCCCAAAAACGTCGCAGCGGAATATAAAACGTAGTGGTGACGGAAGTTGGTGCCCATTTCTATCTTGATGTTCGATGCATTAAATTGTTGGACATAATAACTTAATTAAAACATAAGTTTTTAAACATAACCTTCCAAAACATGACACAACCAGGGCATAGTTAAGTTGTATTTGATCCTCACGGATCTTATTACATTTTTCCCAGAAAGTTTAAAAGTTAGTCCAACATATTTAAGTGACAAAACATGCATCAACAACCACAAGATACGCCATGATTTCCGAAGCCGAACTCAAGTACCTGAAGAACACGTTAAAATCAAGTGTCAACACAAAGGAATGTGAGTTCACATATTTAAATTTAAACAATTTGATCCCAAGGAAAAAGCTTTCTAATTATGTGTTTATTATAAAACATCCATATAATTTATGAAAGTCCATTCATTTCCTTAATAAAAACCATGGGTCAACCCTTGCCAGCGTTTACCTGAAGCCTCCGAATTTGGTATCTTCCCAAGTATACATATTAAATTTATAGCATTAAATGTTCGGACTCGTAAGTTAGCTAGACATTATGAACTATATATTTACAATGTAGGGATAATCAAGGCTAGACTATAAACAGAATATAAATTCGTCGTTTGACTTGACACGGGGCGACTGGTCATGACGGGGTTGTCAACCCGATAGATCTACCTACAATTTCTCGCGTGCAATACTTAAATGATTAAACGACATCATTGGCGCATGGTCCATATCGAGACCATCTATGATGCCTGCCTCACGTACAATATATATATATCCTACTAATATGAAAAATTTAATATAAACGATTGTACGAATTTACTAAAATCCCTTGGACCAAGCAAACCTATCCCAACAACACTGTCGTTTTCTTTGAAACACCGTACAATCCCAGTTTCTCCCCGAAACATATAATCATAAAAAACGTTTTATCTCGAAACATATAATTTATCAAAATTCCATATATTTTCAACGAAAATATATAATTTATATCAAAAGGTATGTTTTATTTCAAAAACATTATTAAACTCTTTTAGGCATGTTCTTCCCCCAAAACATATACAAAACAGTAAAAGAGGGGGTTTAGTGACACTCACCTTTGGGTGCGTATTTTTAAATAGCGCAATCCCACTTATTGATTTCTACACGTCTTATTATACGTAGGAACAATTTTAAATCAATATATCACAAAATTCCTAAGTTTCTCCGTTTCTTAGAATTTTCACATAACTTTGAGATTTTCTCAAAAAGTTATTGTTTATGTTGGCACGTTAATATATATATGAGTCCATATATATATTTTTTAGGATTTTGCGACTTAACGATTTTATTGGTGACCGTTATCATGTAAATCCATTAACACACCCGTTTATACGTAATATATCTACGATTTGCGAGTCGTAATATATATACATAAACATACACATAAATTAACATCGAAATATGTGTAATCTCGTTAACTTATTCATGTTGTCATTTTTAAGGCATGCATACATAAAATAACTTATGTGTATCAAATTTCATGCTCGACAAACAAGTTATACATTAAACGCGATTTTACCGATTCTAAACGCACAAGTGTACATGCATAATCTAAATTCCATACTATCATGTCAACACTTAACATATTATAACATTCACATGTTTAAATCACATAACACATTTTAAAACATAAGGTTCACCCAAAAATAACCCATACTAGTGTATGTGAAAAAACGTGTATTTTAGTGATTCGGTAACGTTTTCGGGCGTCGGAAGTCACGTATGACCAACCAAACACCAAGTAAACTTAAAATTAGTTAAAATACTTATTTTTAAACTAAAAATATCAGTTTACTTACTGATCTAAATCAGTTTCATAAAAATCGTTCGAAAAGCCGATTTTTGACCGTTTTAACGCATAGTTTTGTGTTAAACGTTACTATAATCATCCCAACTCGGAATGAATTGATGTTTTAGAACAATACATGATATTTAATGATTAAAATAGTGATTATAATCAGATTAGTACAGTTTTTGTGTAAGTCACATAAATCATGCGATTTCACGTATTTTACAACTCCTAATGCACCAAGTACAACATGCAAGGCTAGTAAACATTATGACAAAGTTATATATCATTAATCACTTCAAAATAATCTTATTTTAGTGTTTGTAATCTGATCAAAATTGATTTTTATCAAATCATGCTCAAATGATCATTTCATGCTTTCACATCATCATGTATGTTCACATATGTGCATCTAATGCACTCATACCACATCATCATCATTTATGATCTAATCATACTCTAGAACACATTAATATCATGTTCTTACAAAACATAACACACACATCATCATGATAATCCAATCATTCATAATCATTCATACATAAATGCAAATATCCTTCACATTTAAGAATATATGACAAACTTTTACTTGCATGCATACATATATACATACATACATACATACATACATACATACATACATACATACATACATACATACATACATACATACATACATACATACATACATACATACATACATACATACATACATACATACATACATACATACATACATACATACATACATACATACATACATACATACATACATACATACATACATACATACATACATACATACATACATACATACATACATACATACATACATACATACATACATATATACGAAATACATATACACACATGAACTTCCAAAAGTTCACTTTTCATCATGTCACTTTCAAATCTTGAATCACCTTTAGAACGTTCTTATATGACACATATTGATTCTTACATGCAATCCTACTTTTCAAGTAATCATGTAACTCAAGAATCTTTCAACAAAAATAAAAAAAACACAAACATCTACACCCACACACACACTCACGACCACACATACATATATAGATACACCCATTTTTATTTCATTCCAAAACCCATTTGTTTTTAGTTTCAAGTTAGTGTTTAGATTCAGGAACAAGAGAAACTTTCACTATCATCTTCATCACCATGAATCATGAACAATATTGAAAGACAAAATGTTATACCTTCAAGATTCTTAGTGGGTTTTAACAATAGTGATGATATGAAGCCTTGTTCTTTCTCAAATCTCCTTGGAATCACCTCTAAACCTTTTTGTAAGCTTGAAAACACCTTGGAATGCCTTCAAATCTTCAATAACAATTTTGAAAATGAAAATGGAGGTGATGTTGAGGGTGTTTTGCCGAGATTAAGAGAGAGAGAGGTGAGATGGTTTTTGAAATGTTTACTTGATTGTTGTGAGTTTATGGAAGGTGTTATAAGATTAATAATCACTTATTCTCCCAAGATCCACCAAGTGTTGGAGAGAGGAGAGAGAGAGACCTTCTTGGCCGCCACCTAGCTCCCCATGTCATGCATCTCTCACATAGATATTATATACATACACACATATATGTAAATTAGTGTTAAAACAGATATTTTACTGGATACCGAGTATTTTATCTAGCGTTTTATCCCCGTTTTAGTGCGTTTTAAATTATTTTTATCATTCTATAAAAATAATCATACAAAGTTATTATTGAAATAATTATCAGTTGTCTTGACTGGCTGCGTTGACAGTATTTTGTCTAATACGCGCAGTATCACGCGGTACACGCTCAAACTCGAAAAATAGAGTTTCTTAGCGTTTTAATTTATTTTTCCTCACGAATATGATTAAAATTACTATTCTAATCATAACAGACTATTTTTAGGATTTTAACACTGATCGGGTGGTCACCGACGTTCGTTTCGCATTTTAAATCGTTACGCGATAAGCGTTTATTTTATCGTTGCCAACATAAGTTTTACCAATGTTTGGATTTACCAACACATTAAATATCACATATAAATATCATAATCAGTCAAATACAACCTTTTTATCTATTCAGTACACGTGTTACAATTTGTACGGTACGACCTAAAAGCCGGGTGTCACATCATGAAGGAAGAGTACTGCCCTCCTCACGAAGTTCAGAAGCTAGAAAACGAATTTTGGGAAATCAAGCAAGTCGAAGGTGACAACGCCGGCCTCACAACAAGGTTCAAATAGCTTAGCATCATCTGCCCAAGCCAAGTCGACACTCCCGAAAAGGTTATCAAGAAGTACATCCGTGCTTTGCCTGAGTGTATGTGCGATTTTGTCGAAGCCGCAAAACCTGCTACCATCGAAGAAACGTATCTCTTGGCCGCAGAAATAAATGACAAGCGAGTCTTGGCCGGATTCTTCTCCAAAGAGTCCACCAGGAAGGCTAATCAAGTAATTGTCATCGAATCCTTAGACGAATCCTCCTATGACAACGCACCACCATAAGATGCTCAGCCTAGCCGCAAGAGAAAGAGCTCGAGCCTAAACTCTTCAACAACTGAACTGCCTCAACCAGAGCCTCTCCGAGCAGTTCCGCTTTACCCAAGGCGTAACTACACGGGACCTCTTCCCCTGTGTCAGAGGTGTACCTATCACCACCAGGCGGGAGCTGGCTGTCGCTATTGCATCAATTGCAACTGTTACGGTCACTTCACCCGCCACTACCGCACAGGACCACGACATCAAGGCATACCAGCACTCCCCGCACTGCCAACACAGTTTACACCCCTAGCAGCCACCGCACCAGACGCAACAGCAGCCGCAACACAGGCAACAGAAGCTCCAGAAGCAACCACAGCCCCAGCAAGAGTCTTCAACATCAACGTCAACTAGACGCATAATGACGCTGTTAATGGTACGATTCTCGACGTAAATGCTATACGTATACTCGTTCTATTGCTTGACGTCGCCACACTATGCGACGTTGACTCTCTCCCGCTCGCTCTCTCTCCCTCGTCCTCACACTTAGACTAAGTACACAGACATATTATATTAGTAGCACTATATAGCATATCACGATATAATGTTTTTTACCCTAACAACGCGTCCTTGGAATAAGTTACGATAAACGTGCAAGAATCGAACTAATCACGGGTGCATAAGGGATTATTTTGATGAGTGCACATAGATCGTAGTAAGTTCCAATGATGCCATAACGTTAAAAGCATGTTTAAGCGTGGTGGATACGCCGCTGGTACTTCCTATATATAAGCGTCTTAACTATGTCGACAAAGTGTGACATCTATTCACGAGATGGTAGTGGTGTGGTCGAAGCATGGTGGATACGCCGTTGGTACTTCCTATATATAAGTGCTTTGCTATGCTAACAAACTTCCGTGAAGAAAATGCCATGTGGAGTTGAACGTCATTAGACCTCGTATCCTATTGAGACTATTTTCAACACGCTAAACTCCTTCGCAAGGCGTAATATCTCATCGCATCTCAAACACGTCAACGCTAGACTTTTCGCAAGTCTACACGCACGCAATTGCACATCCGCTGAAATCTAACTCGCTTCGCTAACGCTTTACCTCTCAACGCTTCAACGCTTTAACGCTTATCGCACGTGTCAATCTCAACGCTTCGATTACTCGCATCGTTCCTCTCTCTCGACGCTCATCACTTATCGCGTATCACTCGTCGCTTATTGCGTATCGCTTGTCGCTTATCGCGTATCGCTCATCGCGTATCGCTCATCGCGTATCGCTCGTCGCTCATCGCGTGTCGCTCATCGCTTATCGCTTACCGCTTATTGTTTGTCACACTCAACACTCACGCTACCTCGGTGCTTCAATCGCTGACTCATTCGCGCACACTCGTATCGCTAAACTGAGTTTGAAAACAACTTCATTTCTCAGTTTACTCAATCTCCCTCTCGAACCTGGTACAACCACTAATCGCTTGGACCAAGGATGCAAAATCTATCCGTACCATGTCGACATACATGACATTGCTCCACGGGACAGAGGTGATATGGCTAAAACATGGTGGATACGCCGGTGGTACTTCCTATATATAAGTGTTTTAGCCATATTAACAATCTTTCGTGGAAAGGTGCCATGAGGGGCTCGACGCAAATTAAAACTTTTGTACTGTTAAAAGCTTTTATAAAAACGAAATTTTTCTGACAAACTTTTTTGAAATAATGGAAACCTTTCTGAAAATTTTTAATTAAAACCTTTTTAGAGAAACCAAAACTTTCTTGTAGCGATGGTTTAATAAACGACTCCGGTTAACACCACGTCATAAGAAATCTTTCGTAAATCAAGTTTTCCCTAAGATCTTTTGATGACTAAACAAAACTTTTTCTACAACGCTGGTGTGAACATCGACTCCGTACAACGCCACACCATACGAAAATTTTCCCAAACCAAGTTTTTCCACAAAATCACATTGCAATAAAACTTTTCGAGAACTTAAAACATCTTTGGATCGCTAACTCGTGAATTACCATACTTTGGTCAAACGAATCGCCTTACTCAACGCTTTCCCTATGTCACCAAGACGCTCTCACTTGTCAATCCTCGATCGATCGCTCGCTCACTCTTTGCTTGCCTTAACTGTAACACCTTGTAAAATCACGGCCAATATATTAAAGACACGTGTCATGGACTTTAAACATGTTATAAACCCGAATTTATGTTAAAAGATATATGGTGGGATTAAAAGTGTCAACATGTTAATTATTACCTCTGAGTGACCTTTTAACGTTTTCAAACTTTTGTGAAGTATAAATACATTCTCATGAATATCCAATAAGGATTTCATAAGTATCCGGTTATACTTTGTAATGAATAATTCAACATTCAAAGAAATGGGATCCTATGTTTAATAACGACAATCCTTCATTCACATGATTTCTTTGAAGGACTCCAAATCAATGTTAATGCATGGAAACACTTCCAAGAGCATTCAGATCTGATCATGTGGTCCCCTTCTGCTGAAAATGACCACAGATTCGAGTTATGAAAGGTTGCATGGTCAAATGTTAAAGTTCTCAAAGTTTTGTCTTCTGATAGATGCTTACGGACCGTAAAGAGACCACCTTACGGACTGTAAGGTGGCTTAACTGGGTGATAAAATTTTAAAAGCGGTTACGGACCGTAACCGCTAGGCTTACGGTCCTTAAGGACTGTATCTGGGCAGTGAAAATGGATAGCTGCTGGTTGTCTCCTTCTACTCCCCTTTTATCAAAACCAGTTGCTTGTTAATGGATTTGAAATACCTCTAGACACCTATATGCATCAGATTTCACATGAGGGACACCTGCATTGATCCTAGAATCCCCAATGCACTATAAATAGTGGCTTTAGTTGAAGTTCCTCACTTGCTCAATCCTATTCCACACTCAAACTCACTTCTCTGGGGTAACCTGACTTTGAAGGAAGCTCTCTTAGTGATAATCTTCGTGCTAAGGACTATTGTAAGTATTCTTAGCTTCTTTAGTTAAGTTTTCATTAGCTTAATGACCAAAAGTCAAAGCTATCGTAATGAAGCTTTGACTTAGTGATTAATCACTAATGGTCCAGCCATTATTCAAATTTAAAGTGGCTATGAGTCGGTAATTATTTAGGAAATAAACCCTTAAAAGGGGACCTACTGATTTCCACTCTAACTTGGTCAAATGTCGGGTCAAACTTGTTATTAAAAAGTCAACATAATCTATTTTTGCAAATAAAGTCATAACTGATAATGTAGAAGTTATGGAACATGTTTAAACATTAAAATAACTTGGTAAGTAATACAAGAACATGTCTAAACATGTTCAACCCAAAAATTCTGAGTTTAGGCTCGGTTCGGAACAGAAAGTCGCAAAAGTAGACTTTTGCTTTGACTTTCACTTTTGACCCAATTTAGCTTGTTTTAGATATGCCTTAGGGTTCCTTTAGGACCATATTATAGGTTAGTATAACCCTCTGAGGTTATACAACTTGGTTCCTTAGTAATCCGATTCATTTGCATGTTTCCGTTATTTGCTTAAAAGTTGACCATTATGCCCTTTTGATATTAAAACGAGATTTTTGAAAATGTGGGAGGACAAAAACCTTGATTTCTAATTTATAAACATGTCCTAAAAGTTTGACATCAGTTTATGGTCTAAATTAGGAGTTATGCTCAATATCGTAAATGAAAGCCTTTTTATTAATTGAACGACATTTTCGACATAAACCCTATTTAAAACCAAATTTTGACACCAAACCTTTTAGCCACTGATGTAATATAATATTTAGGGATTTTTGGAAATTTTTATTAAATTTTAAACTGATCATAACATAAGGTTCTTGTATTGATTCGGTAATTGACGATTATGCCCTTTTTGCTAATAAAATGAGTTTTACACATCCTTTACATATCAAACCCTTTTCTACTGATTTTATATAATAAATAAGTTATTTTAAACTATAAAGGCTGGTCAAAATCTCAGATTTCTTTAATAAACCCGAATATCGTCAAATACCGACTTTTAAGCTATTTAGGCGCATAGTATGGTTTAAAACCATATTAGGCACCTAAGGCTTGTTACCTACTGATGTTATGAATCAATTTTTATACTTTAACAGTAAGTAAAAGTTTTGATCTCAGATTTCCAAATTTGACCCTTAAAGCTTATGTGAAATGACCAAAATGCCCCTACGGTGCATAGTTTGGACATACATGATAAAGTTCACATATATGCAATAGCCTACTGATATAACTCACTAAAATAAATAGTTTTACTGATCATTTTAGACCAGAACCTCAGGTTACTATTTAACCTCTTTTATAAGCTTTAAAATGACCAAAATACCCTTACGGGGCTTAAATTGATTTGAAATTCGTTTTGGGCATAATGGAAGGTATCCTACTGATATCATAACACATTTTAAGCATATTAACTTAGAGAACCTGTTCATGACTCATTGGTTACCCGTTATGCATTTTTCGCGTTCGGTACGGTTTATGTAACTAGTTTGCATAAATTAACCGAAACGGGTCAAACCTTATCATTTTTACCTCAAAATCCAGAATGTATTTAGTTACCCATATTATACAAGTCTTTATACTTGTCGGGTCTAAATCACATTCTAATCCGGTCTTCGCTTAATCTTGCGTTTTGAACCGTATACCTTTCTTTAAAACTAACCGGTCTAAGTTATAGCTTAATTAAGACCCGTTAGGAATCTAATAGGTTATTTAAAAACCTTCGTTCCAGATTTAGGAGACCAGTAAAAGCTACCGTCCTTGCTGCTTTGTTATACGACTGGGATTAAAATTTTATATTTTAGCTCAGGTAAATACTCTTAAATTATTTTCCCTTATACGGGCTTGGGGTACGGTATTTAAAATACCGCTTGGTCGGGTATCGAATCTTTAATCGAATAATGGTTAAAACATTGAGATAACCCGTTTAATCTGTTTTGTTTGTTTTAAGCCTTTGGGGGGATTAATGACCATGTCCTGGATATCCTCGGCTCATTCATTGAAATGGCCACGACTTATGCACGGGGTGTAGGCATACACCTTCCGGTGCGTATGTAGAAAGATAAACCCACTTGTTGAGAATAACTCACCGTGGGTATATTATGTGGTGTGTCTATTAATCTTTTAACCCGGTACTTCTAACCCGGGCTACTGAACATATGACAAACATATAAATCTTTTACAAGATTATTTTTAAATAATTATCCCAAGTTATAAAAGATTATTTGTGCCTTGTGCATTTAAATCAATTTTCTTAGACCTTTTCAAAATGAGTCGGTTAATTGTATTTACTAGTGAAAACTGACGTATTTTCCAAAAATGTTAAGTGCAGGTACTAAGCGAAATGGGCTGGCCACTCCTAGCATCAAATAAAGAGTCTTGCAAGCTTATGATGCTTAAATATTTGAACAATATTTCTTTTTATCTTGATCCGCCTGTGGATCCTTTTACAACCCGTTTGTAATATTTTATGTTACTTTTGAATCGGTTTGTAATATTATTACTTTTAGACTTCCGCTGTGCATTGAACTGTGATTAATTGACTATGATAATATCAACTACGTCACGATACTCCCCACTGGTTCCACCAGTAATACGTGGAAATATCGGGGTGTGACAGGTTGGTATGAGAGCCAGGTTGAGTGAATTAATCACTAGCCTTTTGTGTTTAATCTCAATGACACAGTTTGAACATTCCTCGATTTCCGAGTCTAGGCAAATGACTTAGGACTAATCCTAATCTTATTGTTTTCTTTTGTTGGGTTCCTTTGTTTATTTTGGCAGGTACAAATAAAAATGCCGCCACGATTCGGAGGACGAAGAGGACGAGGCAAGGCGCCATTCACTGCTCCTAACGATCATGAGGCCGGGCCATCACGCCGGCGAACTCCATCAGCAACGTTAAGCTCAAGTCCCCATGAAGATTGGAGGACCTACTTGGAGCCTGCGAGACGCTCCATCTCGCTTAGTTTATCACCTTCGTACCTCCACTCCTTTGGGCCACAATCAGAAAATGAGCCCAATGACTCTCATCACTCTTTCATCCCGTTGCGACGATCGGGATCACACCGGGCCTTCCAAGACCCAACCCCCTACTTTTAGAGTCGGTTTAATCCGGCAAACATGAATGAAGAACCAATGGGCCATAACCCGTTGGGACCAGAAGACCACTTTCCTGAAGCTCAGGATATAGATATGGATGTGGATCCAGATCCAGAACTTGCCGAGCCGCCAACTGGGACGTCCACGCATCCCATAGAGATTTCAGACGGATCATCTTTCCATGGTTCGCCTTATAGAGGTCCCGATTCATTTGCCCAATGGTGGAGCAATTATCACTGGGAGTACACGCCTTCCCACCACTCATCTCCACACCAGCAGGCCTCCTCTGAGAACCCATATTTTGAGGCGGTCACGTCAACGCCACCGCCGCCGCCAGTTCAGCAGCCGCCTCCAGAACCACCGAGGCGAAGAAGATCAGCTGCACGGATGTCCGTGCGAGGAGGGGATTTTCATTTCAGCACCCCCCAACGCTCAAGTGGCAGTCACTACCCGCCACTATGCGAAGACCCGCAGATGGGTGGGCCTTCAAACCCTGTATCAGAAGTCGACTCAACTCCGGTCACACCACCACCACCAATGGGTTTTGATAACCCAATTCCTTCATACGCCAGTGCAGCGGCATATAACCCATTTGAGCAGCCAGCCTACCCGGGGTACAACTACTACAATGCCCCCGATGTTGACCCGTATCTCGTAGCGGCAAACTACAATGCTCTTCACCATGAAGGACCTTTCGTAGCTTCATACCAGTCTGGGTACCAAGCATACGGGTATCAATACCTGCCACCTCCTCAGCCTCCGCAGCAGCAGCCGCCTATGATCCAGCCGCCACAACAACAGGAGATTCTTCAGAGGTTGAGCCAGGTGGAACAAGAGGTTCAAGAGGAGCGTAGAAGCCACTGGGGATTTCTTAAGGGTTTGGAGAATCTGATCAAGAGGAAGAAGAAGAGGGATTTTTGAAGATTCCTTATTTATTTATGTTGTAATTTCTTTATTTTAATCAAGTCCCTGCGTGGACATTTTTATTTATGTACTTAGTCCCTGCGAGGACTTGTATCTTCATTTAAGCCCCTGCGTGGGCAAGTTATTTATATAAAAGTCCCGTTTAGGGCATCTATGTACTTCTCTTTAATTATTTATGGAATGTTTTAATTTTGAAATTTCATTTGTCGTCATATGCATGAATATAATATATGAAATAAATCAAATATCATTCCTTTTTATAATTAATTTGCCATTGATTATTAAGTGAAATCTTAAAGGTAAAAACCTAGCCAATGTGTCATTCTAAGACAGGGCCATGATGGTAGTCCCTTTTAAGATTCAAATCTTTGTTAACATCTGAAAACATGTTGTTGGGATTGAACCCTACCAAAGGAACAGATAATTAAAGGCAAAACTGGATCAGAGCAGTGGATCCAGAATAAGCAGATGTTATGTTTACATGACTCTCCCCTTGAAAGTGGTTTCAACATCTGCTGACCTCCTATCTACTAATCGTACAAACTGCTGACCTACAAACTGCTGATCTAGTAAAAGACTGATGGAAGACTAAAGCTCTGCTGTTCAATCTACTGCCTTGAGTCAAGCTCTGCTGATCCGGACAAGTACTGCTGGGTTCACATCAGTGGAAGGATCCAGCAGTTGTTTAGATGTCTTTATGTAATGAAATGTAATAGCAGTAGTTAGCATAGCAGAGGTTGTTTAGATCAGAGGTTAGAGTTTGTTAGGAGGTTAGATGTCACTTTCATGGTGACGTCAGCTGAGATGCCTTAGTGGTTTTGGTTTGCCTATAAATGGAGCAGTACCCTGTACTGTTACACTCGATCGTTTTGAGTGAGTTCTTCTCCTTAATTCAATCCTTTCATCTTGTGCAATCAACCATGGAGTATCAAGCTGAGGGGGAGTTTAGTTTGTAAGCATGCTTGTAATCTTTTGATTTGTTTTGTAAATCTTTCAACTTATTGTGAAGCATGTGTTTATTAAAACTATTTCTCTCTTTGATTGTGTTTACAAAGTTTGTTAATCATTTCCGCTGCACTTTACATTGTTTCATATTCATTCATAGTTCAAATCATACAAACAAACACAATCATGAGTGCCTCCGATCCTAACAATTGGTATCAGAGCTAGGACAGTCAAATTCGATCTAACAGTCAATTTGACATAACAGTTCAGCTCAAAATTATTCAAAAACTCTGTAAAACAACCAAGATGTCATAGGACACACAAATTTCATACAACAAGTGACGTCATGCATAAATCACCTTTAGTTTTCAGATGTGAAAATATATCTGATAACTGTGGTATAATTATTTACGAAAACTGATTTCAATTGTTGTTTTGAAGTTCGTGTGGTTTCCATCATGTTTATTGCTAAAGTGTGTACCTCAAGTCAACAAAAACCTATGTTCTTAAAACATTAGTGTTTTTGTTCACATAAAAAGAGGGAAATTAAAACTTTAGTCATTTAGATCTTATGTATTGAAAACAGGTTGAGAATCCTTCAAAAGGACCAAAAATCAATTATGTTAAGAATACATTAAGAAAATTGGCAGTAAAAAATGTCCAGATCATGGGTAATGTGATATTTGGCATAAGCATGTGCAGAAATGACCAAATCTCTCAAAACATTACTGCAAAATGATTTTGGAAAAAGTATTCCTTCAATGATACCTCCCAGTGAGTATTTTGGTACTCATGAATGGGAAGGGTGAAAAGGGAAGAAGAAAATCATAAAAACTTAAAAGTGTGTTTATCTCAAAACTTTGGAAGTCAAAAGAAAAGAGTATAAATTTAAAACACTTTAGAGTCCGAATTTGGGTAAACAGTGGTCATCAAGCAGCTGTGTGTATTCATTGATTCAGGAAATTTCAAGAAAAAATTGTATCACCATTGGTTAAGCTTAAAAGAGGACTAGACAAGTTTTTCAGTGTTATCACATGGTAAAGTCTATGTCAGGGCTCTCAAACCTAGGTGTACATGTCTCCTCATTCTTGCAATTAATTGACAAGGAAATGGTCCCAAACAGTGGTTATTACAATGTATTTCGAATCATTGACCATATTCCTAAAACTTGAGAATGATGTGACTATGGTTTTAATTGGAATATGTACCAGATCCTTTTTGATATTGTTTTCAGAAAACCTTTAATTATCTTTTTCCTTAAAAAGGTCTTTCTTAATAAAACAGGATATATTATTCCTTATTTTTCATTAGAATGATATATTTTGTACTTTTACTTGTTTTCGATAGTAAAAGCTTCAATCTCCTGACAGGATATAGAACCTTTATTTTTTTTTGTTGGTAATATTATCCTCAAAAACAAATCAAAAGGAAATGGTACAAGTATCAAGGTCATGTCAAACTCAAGTTTGTTTTAAAACAGATCAAAGATTGATTACTAAAAGACCTTAAAATGCTTAGGTACTCATGTCCTAATTCAAATATTATGACACAAAATGGGTTGCCTAGCGAAAAGAGCCTACATCATCTGGAGTACTAAATCAATTTTTTCAAAAGTTTAATCACTGTTGTACTAACAGTTGCTGATGTAATAGCTTTTCAAAACCTCACCATTTCCCTACCACTGTTTTGCTCAAACATCTGTTTCCTAAACATTGTCCACTGCTGAAAGTCATCCCCTGTTATCTCATTCTCTTGATAAGCACTGTTGTTCAAAATCAGTGTTATATCCACTGATGTGCTATCTACTGATAGTGAAAATCATCCACTGTTATCACATTATTACCGTTGTAACCACTGATGCTTGCTTCATCACTGGCTCTCAAAACAACTGTCCTCCGTTATTCATCCATTTCATCAGAGGTTGGCACGTGGTCAGTTTTTAGCCCTCAGATCTTTATAACCGCTGCCACATCAGCGTCCATTTTTCTTTTCCCTAAATAAATCCTTGATCAAAACCCCAAACAGTGTTTTACACTGTCGATTTGAATTCCAAAAATTCTCTTCTCAAAGCAGTTTCCAACCTTTCTTCTCAAATCACTCTTCGATCCTTCTTCATCAAAATGACGAAATCAAAGTCAAAATCAAAATCAAAATCATCCTCGTCTCCCAAAGAGGACACTCAAATGGTGTCTGAACCCATTGAAATCCCTTACAAATCCCCTCACAACTACTTGGGTCTACTCACAAAACCCACCAACAATCATACCTTCGATTCCATTATCGACATCATGACTGCATCAAAGTATAAAACTTTGTTAACAGCAGATGCTCCAATTTAATTGGCGACCCAAAGAGAGTTCTGGAAGAATGTAACCCTTGACAAACAAGGTGACACTGTCATAGCCATCAACTCTTCTCTAAAGGGTAAAGCTGTCAAGATCACACCACAATCCATCTCGGAGGTCTTTCAACTCGACGATCAGGAAGGTAAAACTTCTTTTCCCAAAAACGAGTTAAAAAATGATTTTATGGAAAGAGGGTATAATGCAGAAGTAAAAAAGGACACCTTACAAAAAGGTTTCTTCCCTTCTGCAACAAGATTTTTATTTCATACCCTCCTAATGTGTGTTTCAAACAAAACAACTGCTTTCAATGAAATACCATTAAAAATTCAAAATCTGGGATTTGCTATTCTTCAAGGAGAAAATTTTAATTATTCTCGGGAAATTTTTAATGATCTTGTTAAAAATGTTGAAACAAAGGCATTCTTACTATTTCCAAGATTTCTAAGTTATTATTTTGAAAAGAAACTTGGTAAGAATGACCCTTCTGCAATAAAACAAGGTGAATCTCTTCAAATGCACAGCTTAACTGCTGAACTTTTACAAGAATGTCAACACCTTGCAAAACACAAGCAGAGGTGCCTGAGCAGAATTTAGAAGCTACCACTGCTCCTCAGGCATCTGCTGCTGAGCCCACTGCTCAAGGTGATCAAAGTAACAAAACAACTGCTTTGAAACCCACACCTACAATCACCAAAAAGCCAACAAAAAGAAAAACTCAAAAACCCCCCAAACCCATCAAAAAGGCAACTCTGGAGGATGAGATACCAGAGCAACTGCCAGTGACAACACAAAAGTCACAAGAAACCACTGCTGCTACTTCCTCACAGCAGTTGGTACAAATATCTCAACCCATAACCGAAACTCCTCCGGTTTCTTCTAAAAAAGAACAGGTTGTACACATAGGGACTCCACAATATGATGCTCTGGAATCACTCGCTTCCATCATCCACAACCCAATGCCCGGGGCAAATTCTCTTTCTACACCAACCACCACATCCACAATTCCCCCACCAACTAAACTTTTGTTGGATGCAATTGATTTGAACCAGGCACAAACCAGTCCTTCTCAATCACCTATCAATGAGAACATGCCTCAACAAATGACTGGGTCTGATGTATCAATCTTTGCTAACCCACCAACACAACCTGAGGAGGTTACACCCCTTGAGTTACAAGTAACTCTTGGTGGTAATCCAAGTGAAGCAGCCACTACAAGTGCTGAACCCACTGGTTTGCATTTGGACAGTGGTTACATCAATAAGACTTCCTTGGAGGCAATTCCTTCCATAGCACCACTGACATCCACCAGTGGATTTGTTTTAACCACTGGCAACATCAAAAGGCTGTCAAGTGTTGAAGGAAGAAGACCCAGTACCAAGAAAAAGGGGCATCAGTGGTTAATGTTTGGAGTACACTCCCTACCTCAACCACTGATAAAACCACTGCTAGTGGGAAATCAGATGATCCCATTAAATTGGGTGATGGTTTAAAATATTTGGAATTGACGGAACGAGTTGACAAACTGGATACAGCTGTTGCAGATATCAAAGACATGCTACAACAGTTGTTGAAAGTACAAAAGATGCAATCCACTGTTGTTCCACCTCAAGCACCTGCTCCATCACAAGCACCTGCTACAAATGAGCTCTAGAATCTATTTCAACCTTTTCTCCAACAACAAAAACAAATGGCTGATCAGCAACATGAAATACATGTACAAACGCTGAGAAACATCATGGAGTCTAGGTTCAAGAACGCACAAGCAGACATCAAGGCACTCAAGGCCCATTTATTGAAAACCACTGGCACTGCTCCTCCAACTGTTCTCTTCATTGATCAATTACCCCCAGATAATGCCAAAAAGGGGGAGAAAATTAAAGAATGGAAGAAAAAGGGAGTAGATGATGGTCTCTACATAGAACCAGAAATGGAGAATATGATCAAGCAGATACCTTTGCCAGATGGTAGCAACAAGGTTGATGTTACCCAAAATGCACTTGATGAAGCTATAGCGAGTGTAAAAAGGGACAGAGCGGCAAAGGATATGTCAAGGTGGAATAAGGAGAAAAGTGCTTACATGGAGCTGAATGCGCATGGTTGTTCTGGGCTAAAGGATGTTCAAAATCATGAGCTAAAAAGAAATCTAACTAGAAAAGTGAGGAAACCCAAGTCCGCACCATCCAGACTCACAAAGCATACTCCAAAACCACCATCCAAAAGCCCCCAACATCAAACCTCCATCCAAACAGCTGTTGTAACTCCTGCTGTATCAACTACTGCTGGTACTTCAGAGGTTTCAACATCTGTTATCACTTCAACACACACCACTTCAACACACACACCACAACCACTGTCTTACCACCGCTATCATCACCACCAAAAACAACATCACCACCATCACCTCCTGCCAAAAAGCAGAAGACAACAGATGTTACAACATCAGTTGTAATGACAACAGTGGTTGAAACACCAGTTGTTTCAACAGCTGTTAGTCAAACATAAATCACCACCACTGATCCACCCAAAACATCATCTGCCTCTCCTAAAATAAAAAAGAGGAGGATTTTCATACCAGATGATGATTCACCATCACCACCACCAACATCTTCAAAATCTCTATCACTTGTTACAATACCCAAACCTGTCCCTCTCTCATCAGCTCAAATTCAAAAGCCCTTAGCTCCTGCAGGTGTTCAATTCCCTCTTGAACTTATAGCAGTCAGAGAAGAAATCAAATCTCTCTACTATGAGGATGACCCTGCTAAAAGAAAATTGCCATCTGTTGAAGGATATCCCAGGCCTAACAATATTGAAGAATATTTGAAAATCAAGGCTAAGCAAGCAGAGGATATCTCAAAAAGAAATACACATGGGAAATCTGATAGAGAAATTCAGCAGAACTATCAATACTTGCTCACACAAGTCAGATCTTTAGAGCAGTTTGCAAAAAAATGTTTGTCAGCAAATCTCAGAGAGAGCAGATGAAACTCTGAGAAAAGACTACATTGAAAGCATCATGGCAACCAAGAAGTACAAAGGAGAAAAACACATGTACAAAGAATGGACCATTCCTGAGCTTGAAAAAGAAGCAGCCAGGATTCAAGATATGATCAAGAATAAGGTCAAACACACTCCTCCAGATTGGGCAAAATTCAAAAAGAATGTACCTGATAAACAGGTAGAGCGGAGAAGAATGAAAGAGGAATTGGTTGCTGCTGATTATGGGTCCAAAAATCAAGTGATGAGATGGAAAGAAGATAAAGTCAGGGCTACTTACAAAAGCTTGGAGAAATTAAGAAAGACAGATCCTACTGCTCCACAAAAGCCTGACTATCCTGAAGCAGAGGTTTCAGAAAGACCATAAAAGCTGCAAATCAGGAGAGCCACTACTCCAGCTGGTGCAACCATCTTTAAAAGAAGGCCACAAAAACGGTTCGATACTGAAACAGTGGCAGAACTAATGGCAGGAGATGAGTTTGTAAAAGAAGGTATTAAAGCAATGATAGCTGAAACTCTTGGCCTGAATCAACCTGCAAAAACTGCTCAAACAGTCATGAATAGGTCTGCATCTCCAAACACCTCGTCAAATAAAAATCTCCCAAGAAACCCACCAGGCTCAAAAGTACAAAAGTGGGAAACTGACAAACAGACCCATGTACTGACTATGATCAGGTCTAGTGGAGAAGTGAAGAAAATATCAAGGGAACAAGCACTTGGCCTAAGTCTTGAAGATATGCAGGATCTCCTTGATCTTCCACTTGGTAGGGATGAAGATGACACAGATGCCCTAGACTTTGAGTTACAGCTTAAAGGTCAGATAAGGGAACTGTTGATGAGGCAATAAAGTTCCACAATAATGAAGGGTTTTGGCATTATCTGTTCCAGGGGGAGATTGTTGGGATTGAACCCTACCAAAGGAACAGATAATTAAAGCCAAAACTGGATCAGAGCAGTGGATCCAGAATAAGCAGATGTTATGTTTACATGTCTCTCCCCTTGAAAGTGGTTTCAACATCTGCTGACCTCCTATCTACTGATCGTATAAACTGCTGACCTACAAACTGCTGATCTAGTAAAAGACTGAGGGAAGACTAAAGCTCTGCTGTTCAATCTACTGCCTTAAGTCAAGCTCTGCTGATCCGGACAAGTACTGCTGGGTTCACATCAGTGGAAGGATGCAGCAGTTGTTTAGATGTCTTTATGTAATGAAATGTAATAGCAGTAGTTAGCATAGCAGAGGTTGTTTAGATCAGAGGTTAGAGTTTGTTAGAAGGTTAGATGTCACTTTCATGGTGACGTCAGCTGAGATGCCTCAATGGTTTTGGTTTGCCTATAAATGGAGCAGTACCCTGTACTGTTACATTTGATCGTTTTGAGTGAGTTCTTCTCCTCAATTCAATCCTTTCATCTTGTGCAATCAACCATGGAGTATCAAGCTGAGGGGGAGTTTAGTTTTTAAGCATGCTTGTAATCTTTTGATTTGTTTTGTAAATCTTTCAACTTATTGTGAAGCATGTGTTTATCAAAACTATTTCTCTTTGATTGTGTTTACAAAGTTTGTTAATCATTTCCGCTGCACTTTACATTGTTTCATATTCATTCATAGTTCAAATCATACAAACAAACACAATCATGAGTGTCTCTGATCCCAACACATGTTAACACTCCTGACAAATGTGATTAGATAAAATCACACAAGTCATCCTTATATTGGGTTCTTCCAAATCCTTTCCTTTATTAGTTAAACATCCATTAGTGATGATGTGCCTGCGGGCCATAATATTGTCAAATAAGACAAAAGACAGTTGTAGTCTATGACTCCCTGTCAAGAAAGGTAATGAACTATGTTCAAACCTGAATGCTTTGATTCTATAAAATCATGGCTTATGAATAAAAAATTGTCCTTGTGACTAGGCCTTTTGTATGCCACCCAATTATCCTTAATAGTTTATAAACGGATAAAATATAATAAAAATTTAAATAAATTAAATTAACCAATATGGTTTATAGTTACCATGGTTAGTGAATTGCCATAAATGACAATTCCATAATAGATTTCTGAATAAATCTTTGACAATATTTATGTAGCAATCAAGCTACATGGCTGGGTCAGAAGAGGTTAACAGCCACCCAAGGGAGAATAACGATACTACCAGAGTTAATGTAGCTGGCGCGGAACTGCAGGCATTAATAGATAATGTCGTTACTCGAGCTCTCGACAGACAGTTTAATGAATCAAGTGGTACTCGTGTCAGAACTCAGTCTGTGCCACATTCAAAACCACCCTCCAAGACTCATACAGCTCACAAGAGTGATTCTCATCATTCATCAAATCAGATAAGTGTTCCATCTAGACAGGTTGTGCTTAATCAGGAGCCTCGGGTCAAAACCTGTTCTTATAAATACTTTGTCTCCTGTAAGCCGAGGGATTTCACAGGGGAGAAAGGTGCCATTGATTGTATTACTTGGCTTGACGAGATGGATATTGTGGTTGATATCAGTGGTTGTGCTGATAAGGATATTGTGAAGTTTGTGTCACAATCGTTCAAAGGTGAAGCTCTAGCTTGGTGGAGCTCGCTAATCCAAGCTACTGGGAAGATCCCGTTATACAATCTGACTTGGGATCAGTTTGTTGCTCTTATCAAAGAAAATTTATGTCCTCAACATGAAGTTGAGAAAATTGAGACTGATTTCTTAACATTGGTTATGAAGAACTTAGACTGTCAGGCATATCTTATGAGCTTCAACACCATGTCTCGACTGGTTCCATACTTGGTCACACCGGAACCAAAAAGTATAGCTTGTTTTATTGGAGGTTTAGCTCCGGAAATCAAGGCAAGTGTGAAAGCATCAAGGTCTACCACATTCAGGTCAGTGGCTGATTTGTCATTATCTCTTACTCTCGATGCGGTCAGGCAGAGATCGCTCAGGAATTCTGACGAGGGAAAAAGGAAACGTGAGGATGAGAACTCATGCCGTTCTGAGAAGAAGCATAAGGGAAACTCTGAGAACAAGAAGGGTTTCAGATTTAAAATGGATAGTCAGCAGTCGGGTGAAAAACCCAAGTGTAAAACCTGCAAGAAGCGTCATCTAGGGAAGTACAGGTTCGAATCAAAATCCCAATCGCAGCCTAGGGCTTGTGGGATCTGCAAATCAAATGAGCATAAAACGTTGGATTGCAAGAAGATAAAGGATGCGACTTGTTACAACTGTAACGAGAAGGGGCACATCAAGTCCAACTGCCCAAAGTATGCAAAGAATCCCGAAGAAGGTAAAAAGACCAATGCACGGGTCTTTCAAATGAATGCTCAGGAGGCCATTCAGAATGACAATGTGATAACAGGTACGTTTCTTATCAATGATGTTTATGCTAGAGTATTGTTTGATTCGGGTGCAGACAAGTCTTTTGTGGATAATAAGTTTTGTAAGTTATTAAATCTGCCTGTTAAAACTCTAAGCATAAAATATGAGGTAGAATTCGCCGACGGTTCCTTAGAAACCGCGTCAACAGTTCTAGATGTATGTTTTATATCCATTAGGAACCACTCTTTTCCGCTTTCCTTGCTTTCGTTGAAATTAGCTGGATTCAACATAGTAATAGGCATGGATTGGTTATCTCATAACCAAGCCCAAATCGTATGTGATAAGAAGCAGGTGGTTATCAAGACTCCTTATGGTGAGCCGTTAACACTACAAGGAGATACTCAGTACGGGTTACCTAAGCAAGTGTCCTTGCTTAAGGCATCAAAGTGTATGAAGAAAGATTGTGTCATTTATATGGCACATGTAACAATTGATAAACCAAAGCCTAAGATTGAAGACATCCCTATTATTTCTGAGTATCTAGAAGTATTTCCTGAAGAACTACCTGGTTTGCCCCCAGATAGGCAAGTGGAGTTCAGAATCGATATCATTCCTGGAGCTGCACCAATTGCAAGAGCACCTTATCGTTTGGCTCCAACTGAGATGAAAGAGTTAAGGACTCAGTTGGATGATATGTTGGCAAAAGGTTTTATTCGACCTAGCTCGTCCCCTTGGGGAGCACCGATTCTATTTGTGAAAAAGAAGGATGGCTCAATGCGTTTATGCATCGATTATCGTGAGCTGAATAAAGTGACAATCAAGAACATATATCCGTTACCCAGGATCGATGATCTGTTTGATCAGCTTCAAGGAGCAAGTTACTTCTCCAAGATTGATTTAAGATCAGGTTACCATCAGCTGAAAGTCAGAGATGAAGATGTGCACAAAACTGCATTCAGAACTCGATATGGACACTACGAGTTCTTGGCGATGCCTTTCGAACTCACTAATGCACCAGCAACATTCATGGACCTCATGAATCGCGTTTGCAAGCCATACTTGGACAAGTTTGTCATTTTCTTCATTGATGACATTCTTATTTACTCGAAGAATCAAGCCGATCATGAAAGACATCTTCGATATATCCTTAAGCTTCTACAGCAAGAAAAGCTCTACGCCAAGTTTTCAAAATGCGAGTTTTGGCTTCGTGAAGTCCAATTTCTTGGACATGTGGTGAGCGAGCGTGGTATCCAAGTAGATCCCGCTGAGATTGAAGCAATTATGAATTGGCAAGAGCCTAAGACTCCCACAGAGATACGCAGTTTCTTAGGTCTAGAAGGATACTATCGACGTTTCATTGAGAACTTTTCAAGGATTGCCGCACCTCTGACATCGCTGACCCGCAAGAATTTCAAGTTTGACTGGGGTCCCAAGCAGCAAGAATCATTTGATATTCTTAAACAGAAGTTGAGCAATGCGCCTGTGCTGACATTGCCAGAAGGTATCGAAGAATTTGTGGTTTATTGCGATGCATCGCACACAGGCATGGGATGTGTGCTTATGCAGAAAGGCAAGGTTATTGCCTATGGCTCGCGCCAATTAAAGGTGCACAAGAAGAATTACACCACCCACAATTTGGAGTTGGGCACCGTTGTATTTGCACTGAAGCTTTGGAGGCATTATCTTTTTGGGACTAAGTGTGTGATCTATTCTGATCATAAGAGCCTTCAGCATCTGTTTAACCAGAAGGGTCTCAACATGAGACAGCGTCGATGGATGGAGACACTGAATGACTATGATTGTGAAATCCGATATCATCTAGGCAAGGAAAATGTTTTCACCGATGCCTTGAGCAGAAAAGAAAGGGTTAAGCCTATTAGAATCAATGCCAAGAGCATTGAATTAAAGAGCAGCTTGAATGAAAGGTTATTAGCAGCTCAGAAAGAAGCCGTGTTAGAAGCTAACTATCCTAATGAGAAGTTAGGCGCAACAGCTGAGCAGTTATCGTATGGCAAGGATGGAATCCTAAGATTGAATGGACGAATATGGGTTCCAATTTACGGAGGACTTCGAGAAGTGATTCTTCAAGAAGCCCATAGCTCCAAATATTCTGTTCATCCTGGCAGTGATAAGATGTACCAGGATTTAAAGGCAAATTATTGGTGGATAGGTTTGAACAAATCTATAGCCACTTATGTGGCCAAATGTCTGACGTGCGCATAAGTTAAAGCTGAGCATCAAAAGTCGTCTGGTTTGTTGCAACAGCCTGAACTTCCCACCTGGAAATGGGAAATGGTAACTATGGATTTTATCACAAAGTTACCAAAGACAAAGCGAGGGAATGATACTATTTGGGTGATAGACGACAGATTGACTAAGTCAGCCCACTTCTTGCCGATTAAAGAAACTCACAGCTCTGACAAGCTAGCACAGCTGTACGTGGATAAGATTGTATCTCTCCATGGAGTGCCAGTATCTATTATTTCTGATAGGGATACAAGATACACATCGCATTTTTGGAAAAGCTTTCAGCAATCATTAGGCACACGTTTAAATTTTAGCATAGCTTATCATCCTCAGACGGATGGCCAAAGTAAGCGCACAATTCAAACGTTGGAAGATATGCTAAGAGCTTGTGTTATTGATTTAGGTGGAAGTTGGGATGACCATCTTCCGTTGATTAAATTTTCGTACAATAATAGCTATCATTCGAGTATTCAAGCAACACATTTTGAAGCTTTGTACGGAAGAAAGTGTAGGACGCCAGTTTGTTGGGCGGAAGTTGGAGATGTCCAACTATCAGGACCTGATATAGTCCTAGAGACGACAGATAAGATTGTGCAGATACGTGATCGTCTCAAAGCTGCCATGGATAGGAAGAAAAGCTACGCAGATAAGAGGCGTAAACCTCTGAAATTCGAGGTAGGTGACAAGGTGTTACTTAAGGTATCACCCTTGAAAGGAGTAATGCGTTTTGGCAAGAAAGGCAAGTTGAGCCCAAGATACATAGGACAATTAGAGATAATCGAATGTATCGGAACTGTGGCTTACAAGTTAAATCTGCCGGAAGAACTCAGTGGAATACATAATGTGTTCCACATCTACAACCTAAAGAAATGTCTAGCCGATGAGTCGCTAGCAATGTCACACAAGGACGTACAGATAGATGAAAGTTTGAAGTTCGTTGAAAAACCTTTGTTGATCAAGGATCGACAGGTTAAGAAGCTTCGAAAGAAGCATGTGCCGATTGTAAAGGTAAAATGGGATGCCCGTAGAGGCCCAGAATACACGTGGGAGGTTGAATCCACAATGAAACAGAAGTACCCTCATTTATTTCAGTAAAATATCGAGGTCGAGATTTCTTTTGAGGGGGTGAGGACGTAACACCTCGTAAAATCACGACCAATATAATAAAGACACGTGTCATGGACTTTAAACGTGTTATAAACCGGGATTTATGTTAAAAGATATATGATGGGATTAAAAGTGTCAACATATTAATTATTACCTCTGAGTGACCTTTTAACGTTTTCAAACTTTTGTGAAGTATAAATACATTCTCATGAATATCCAATAAGGATTTCATAAGTATCCGGTTATACTTTGTAATGAATAATTCAACATTCAAAGAAATGGGATCCTATGTTTAATAACGACAATCCTTCATTCACATGATTTCTTTCAAGGACTCCAAATCAATGTTAATGCATGGCAACACTTCCAAGAGCATTCAGATCTGATCATGTGGTTCCCTTCTGCTGAAAATGACCATAGATTCGAGTTATGAAAGGTTGCATGGTCAAATGTTAAAGTTCTCAAAGTTTTGTCTTCTGATCAGATGCTTACGGACCGCAAAGAGACCACCTTACGGACCGTAAGGTGGCTTAACTGGGCGATAAAATTTGAAAAGCGGTTACGGACCGTAACCGCTAGGCTTACGGTCTGTAAGGACTGTATTGGGGCAGTGAAAATGGACAGCTGCGGGTTGTCTCCTTCTACACCCATTTTCTTGAAACCAGCTGCTTGTTAACGGTTTTGAAATACCTCTAGACACCTGTATGCATCAGATTTCACCTGAGGGACACCTACATTGATCCTAGATTCCCCAATGCACTATAAATAGTGGCTTTAGTTGAAGTTCCTCACTTGCTCAATTCTATTCCACACTCAAACTCACTTCTCTGGAGCAACCTGACTTTGAAGGAAGCTCTCTTAGTGATAATCTTCGTGCTAAGGACTATTGTAACTATTCTTAGCCTCTTTAGTTAAGTTTTCATTAGCTTAATGACCAAAAGTCAAAGCTATCATAATTAAGCTTTGACTTAGTGATTAATCACTAATGGTCCAACCATTATTCAAATTCAAACTGGATGTGAGTCAGTAATTATGTAGGTAATAAACCCTTAAAAGGGCACCTACTGATTTCCACTCTAACTTGGTCAAATGTCGGGTCAAACTTGTTATGAAAAAGTCAACAAAATGTATTTTTACAAATAAAGTCATAACTGATAATGTAGAAGTTATGGAACATGTTTAAACATTAAAATAACTTGGTAAGTAATATAAGAACATGTCTAAACATGTTCAACCCAACAATTCTGAGTTTAGGCTCGGTTCAGAACCAAAAGTCGCAAAAGTAGACTTTTGCTTTGACTTTCAGTTCTGACCCAATTTAGCGTGTTTTAGATATGCCTTAGGGTTCCTTTAGGACCATATTATAGGTTAGTATAACCCTCTGAGGTTATACAACTTGGTTCCTTAGTAATCCGATTCATTTGCATATTTCCGTTGTTTGCTTATAAGTTGACCATTATGCCCTTTTGATATTAAAACGAGATTTTTGAAAATGTGAGAGGACAAAAACCTTTATTTCTAATTTATAAACATGTCCTAAAAGTTTGACATCAGTTTATGGTCTAAATTAGGAGTTATGCTCAATATCGTAAATGAAAGCCTTTTTATTATTAGAACGACATTTTCGACATAAACCCTATTCAAAACTAAATTTTGACACCAAACTACCCACAGATGTAATATAATATTTAGGGATTTTTGGAATTTTTTATTAAATTTTAAACTGATCATAACATAAGGTTCTTGCATTGATTCGGTAATTGACGATTATGCCCTTTTTGCTAATAAAATGAGTTTTACACATCCTTTACATATCAAACCTTTTTCTACTGATTTTATATAATAAATAAGTTATTTTAAACTGTAAATCATCAAATACCGACTTTTAGGCGATTTAGGCGCATAGTATGGTTTAAAACCATATTAGGCACCTAAGGCTTGTTACCTACTGATGTTATGAATCAATTTTTATAATTTAACAGTAAGTAAAAGTTTTGAACTCAGATTTCCAAATTTGGCCCTTAAAGCTTATGTGAAATGACCAAAATGCCCCTACGTGCATAGTTTGGACATAAATGATAAATTTCACATATATGAAATAACCTACTGATATAACTCACTAAAATAAATATTTTTACTGATTATTTTAGATCAGTACCTCAGGTTACTATTTAACCTCTTTTATAAGCTTTAAAATGACCAAAATACCCTTACGGGGCTTAAATTGATTTGAAATTCATTTTGGGCATAATGGAAGGTATCCTACTGATATCATAACACATTTTAAGCATATTAAATTAGGGAACCTGTTCATGACTCATTGGTTACCCGTTATGCATTTTTCGCGTTCGGTACGGTTTATGTAACTAGTTTGCATAAATTAACCGAAACGGGTCAAACCTTATCATTTTTACCTCAAAATCCAGAATGTAGTTAGTTTACCCATATTATACAAGTCTTCATGCTTGTCGGGTCTAAATCACATTCTAATCCGGTCTTCGCTTAATCTTGCGTTTTGAACCGTATACCTTTCTTTAAAACTAACCGGTCTAATTTATTGCTTAATTAAGACCCGTTAGGAATCTAATAGGTTATTTAAAAGCATTCGTTCTAGATTTAGGAGACCAGTAAAAGCTACCGTACTTTCTGCTTTGTTATACGACTGGGATTAAAATCTTATATTTTAGCTCAGGTAAATACTCTTAAATTATTTTCCCTTATACGGGCTTGGGGTACGGTATTTAAAATACCGCTTGGTAGGGTATCGAATCTTTAATCGAATAATGGTTAAAACATTGAGATAACCCGTTTAATCTGTTTTGTTTGTTTTAAGCCTTTGGGGGGATTAATGACCATGTCCTGGATATCCTCGACTCATTCATTGAAATGGCCACGACTTAAGCACGGGGTGTAGGCATACACCTGCCGGTGCGTTTGTAAAAAGATAAACCCACTTGTTGAGAATAACTCACCGTGGGTATATTATGTGGCGTGTCTATTAATCTTTTAACCTGGTACTTCTAACCCGGGCTACTGAACGTATGACAAACATATTAATCTTTTACAAGATTATTTTTAAATAATTACTCGAAGTTATAAAAGATTATTTGTGCCTTGTGCATTTAAATCAATTTTCTTAGACCTTTTCAAAATGAATCGGTTAATTGTATTTACCAGTGAAAACTGACGTATTTTCCAAAAAGGTTAAGTGCAGGTACTAAGCGAAATGGGCTGGCTACTCCTAGCATCAAATAAAGAGTCTTGAAAGCTTATGATGCTTAAATTTTTGAACAATATTTCTTTTTATCTTGATCCGCCTGTGGATCCTTTTACAACCCGTTTGTAATATTTTATGTTACTTTTGAATCGGTTTGTAATATTATTACTTTTAGACTTCCGCTGTGCATTGAACTGTGATTAATTGACTATGATGATATTAACTACGCCACAATACTCCCCACCGGGCCCACCGGTAATATGTGTAAATATTGGGGGTGTGACATTAACGCTTTATCGCCACTTACTCGTTTCATTACTATCTACTCACCCGTGTCAATTTTCGCTGTCCTCCTCGCGAATATATTTCGTTATGAAATTTCCTAAAGTAGGGGAGACTGTAACAACCCGCACTTTCGTGCTTGTTACTCTCGTTACACTCGTTACGCCTAGCACTAGAGATTCGGATCATAATGTAAACGATATCGCAAACTACGCTACTTCGCATATTTTTGCACACACATCGCTTATTACAACACGCTATATCTCAACGCTTACATGTTTTTCGCATATACTATAACGCTATTACTACGCTACTCGCAAACTCAACACAAATGCAAACGCAAACTCGAAATGCAGTTATGATGCTATGACCTATTATATACTAGTTATATGTAGTTATCTAAGTACTAATACTTGTTTAAACATACACACGCTGGCACGCGCAACTCAATCTATCGCACTGGAGCACAACATAACACGATATTACTTATCTTGCTAAAATGCTTAAAGTACCCACAATGGTTAACGCAACAAAACACGTCGAAAGAATCAAAAGTTGGAAAACTAACAAACGTAATCCGGCTGTCCGAATGGGCATCTGATCGAATGGCCTTCCGTCCGGATGACCATCTGCTTGGATAGCCATCCGACCGAATGGCCATCCGACCGGGCAAGCCATCCGACCGAACACCATTCGATCGCACCGCCTTAACTCTCACCCTCACCTATAAATAGGGCCATTGTGTCTCATTTCAACACTTTGGTTCTTCCATCCGATCACACACACTCAAGTCGCTCTCAGTCATTTTTAATAGCTATTTAAGGCCATTTCGTAAGTAATTCTCTTCAAATCTTGTACAATCATCATCACTAATCACTTTTACATCATTCTCTTCATTAAAATCACACATAAACACTTGCTTTCTCTTTCTAATCACTGATTTGGACCTCTTGAAAGTGGTTTCCACCTGTTTTGCTCTTGCAAATGGTTAAGGAACACCATTTAATCGAGATTGGTTCTAGATCTAAGGGATTTCACACTTTTAAACTCAATCTCAACAAGATTTCAACACTTTTCATATGTTTTCAACTTTTCTTCAACTTTCTACACAAAACCGATGGAATCTAGACTCATTCAGACTCTCTACTCATTCCTTAGTTGAGAGCAGGCTTGAAAACGGATTTCCACCAGAGAGATGACCGATTAACGGGTCGAGCATGGATCTTCATCAAGAACAGTAAGTTTAACCGAATGGGTTGAGACCATTCGATCGAATGAGCTAGGCTTGGTGTATTCCCGTTGTTTGACACGTCGTATAACAACCCTCCAAAATATTTTCGACACCCTAATATATTTTAAAATACCCTTATATGTCTCAAAATATACCCCGTATGTGAAAACCAAGCCCAATATACAATATATAATTAAAAATTTAATAAAAATCAAGTTTTATGTGTCGCTCGCGGGCCGCGTAAACCATTAGGGTCTCTTACGCGGGGCGCGACAACTCAACCACCAGACCGCACCCGGTGCCGCCACGTGTCGGACTCGTGTTGAAGCTAGTGCGATGAGTGGGCCAGGCTAGGGCCTACCCAGCCTACTACGCGGGCCGCATAGCCCTTGGCCTCATCTTACGCGAGCCGCGAGGAACTCGAATTCAGGCCCTATATAAAGAAGGCATCGGCAGTTCATTCAAACTCGCTCACAATCAACTTTCTCTCTCGAAATTCTATAATATAGGCATAATTCTCGGGCATAATACCCCCTTAATTAACGAAGTTTTGCCTCGTTGTAAGTATCATAACCCCGGTTATGTATTAGATACGCTGCCCGATTGATCAAGGGTTTCGTAATGGCTGGCGTAGTTCTGCCCGACGTAGTCATTGGAATGCCGTCTCGGGGAGGGTATTGCTAATGTAAATATTGGGTTATTATACTAACACATGTATATTTGTGTAATTAATAGATAACCACTAGGAAACCCTTAAAGGAAGTCTAAGACAGCAATGTGAGTAATCTCCTTTTTGTAAACTGTTTTTACAAAACCTTAAATATTTTACAATGTGATTAAGTAGTGACTGAGTCTTTGTAGTTCTTCAATTACTGCCGGTATGTTGGGGTTTTGTATACAAAATGTGGAACACGTTACCATTGGACAAAAAGTTAGCCAATATGTAATATGACCTACCAGTCAGGATTGACAGTACTGAATGAGTAATTGTATAGATATAAACACTGTAATAGCTCTCAATACTGTTAAAGGATAAAACTCTTCTTGATGAAACTGGGATTCACTCACCAGTATTTCCCACTGACAAAATGTTTTTAAACGCGTTTCAGGTAACAAAATGTGAAAGCCAACTAGAAGCCAGCTGGACAGCACTGAAGGCTTGAAAAAAGTGGCTATAAAAGTAACCTAAATAAAAGAAGATATTTTATTTAAATAAAATAGGATTTATTCCATAAAACAGTTTGTAATGAAAATTGGGTTTTATCCCAATATATTTATACAAAGTGTGGTATTTACTCTGATAAAATATTTCCTAACTACGGTCCGGATGAAATTTCCGCTGCCAAAATGATAAACACCGATACCACCAAAATTGGTCTCGCGGCCGCCCGTTCCCAGGACAGATAGGGGACTGGGGTTGCGACACGTCGTCACGCCATCTCCGTTAAACGACAAACTTTTACTAAGAAAATTTTACAAAGGTTTCAAATAACAGATCACTCAATCGAATAGCCATCCGATCAGATGACCATCCGATCGAATGACCATCTGACCAGTCCCTTTATAATTTCCAAGTTTAAACGATTTAACTAAACTTCAAACTTTCACAATTTTCCAAAACAAGCACACTCATTTGAATGGCCATCCGTTTGAATGGTCATCCTCTCGGTTAGGTTGTATCATTGTTGATAGCTTACTTGATTCGCTTATTATGTGTTACATGCTGGTTATGCGCAAACTCTTTCTATACTATATCTATGCAAACTTGTATAGTCACCAATACTTTTGTATTGACTTTATTTTAACGTATGTTGCAGGATAATCGCAGTTTATCTCGAATCAAGACTAGGAAGTGTAGAAACCCACATAAAAATCTAGGTTGTCGGATTTGTATTGTTTGAGAGACATGAAATCTGTATAAATGTTTGCTGATATATTGTTTATTAGTATGGGATAATGAACGCATTAAATATTGTCACTAAATAGGTGTTATGGATTCTCTTGAGCAATCTAATTCGCCTAGTGTCGCGCCCCGATGATTCCGCCATCGGTTGGGGTGTGACACTTCTATCCTCTCTAGACCACTACTCAAAACCTGACCAGTTGAACCATTTGAACCCCCACTAGAAAACTGACCCTGCCCCCAGTTAGAATTAAAGTTCGATTGGAAACTAGGAGGACCACCTGTGGAACACCAATTTGAGATTTTATAATTCGAGTTCCAATTCGAGTTATTATTATTAATATTATTAGTGAATGCATTGAATGGACCCCTATTCTGGCCCCTATGAATTCTACATGTTCCTCAGTCATCAGTGGGCACTCTAGAGTACCATGACCCCCTACAAAACTCACACTTATCTACCTTAGTTTTAATTTCCTTCATCCCTCTCGTTAGGTTTTCAAGAGCAACAGCCACACTAGTATCAGGAGTGACCTGATGAATACCTTGTACAGATGAGGTGGTACTAGTGACAGGAATGAAATTCCTGTTAATTGACCTTTGCTCGAACTCAGACTGGGCAAAGCTTTCGAATAGATCATTACATTCAACCACATTTTTTCTTTCCCATTAAGTGGCCTCCTTCTGAAGTATTGAAGTGTGCCCTAGTTTCCTCATTGAGCCCGTTGTAGAATTTCTCCACAAGGGCCTAATCAGAAGTCCGTGCTAGGAGCATCGATCGAGCAAATTTTGGAATCGCTCCCAAACGAGGTAATAAGGCTCGTCCGGTTCTATACGAAACGAGTGAATCTGATCACGAAGGCAAGACGCCTTCGCAGGTGGAAAGTATTTAGTGAGGAACCTATCGCGAAGGGCAGTCCAAGTACGGAAAGTTCCCGCTGGTTGCGAGTTGAGCCAAGTGGCTGCTCGTCCCGCAAGCGAGAAGGGAAAAGCTGCAAAAATATGGCATCGTTAGAAGCTCCTTGAAGCTAAAAAGATTCGGTGAGGTAGGAAATATGAACAGGAAATATGAACAGGGGCGTCCTCTTCTTCACGACCGTGAAACTGACAAGAATTTTGGATAGTGGCCATGATGTACGATGGAATTTGCCACGAGTTTTCATTAGTGATTGGTGGGATGTTAATAGGAGAGTTCACACTGGTAAACCTTCGGTGGAACGTTGGTGGATAGTTCGGTCAGCCAGTTGAAAATTGGGGTTTCGTCTAGGAGTGGGTAGTGGGGAATTGTGGGGTGATGACTTCGGTGTAAATTCAAAAGCTGGTGGTTTAGATTGGAGAGTAGAGTCAGAACGGGTTGAAGAATATGAAGATTTACTAACCTTTTGTGTGTAGGCGGTGAGAGAAAGATTATCCAACGGCGGTTTCGGAGGTGGTCCTTGTGAACGCGTATGGGACATCCACTACAAAACCATCACAAAATAAGTAAGAAGTCTCTAATAAGTAGACTCTAAAATTTCAAAATAAAAAGACACGACTATTTAGACTCCTACGACTCGAAACAAACACAAATAACACGTATGAATCAATCAAGTCTAATCTAGGCTAATGAACGCAATCGCCAAGAGTCCCCAGCAACGAAGTTAAAAACTTGATGTGCTAAAAGTAGTTTATTAATTAATTACTAAATTAACCTAATTAAGACACAGAGTTATACTCTATACTCTCTAAAAGTCAACTAAACTACTAACTGGGAAGTGAACCGGTCAACTCTAGTAAAGTAAAGTAAGTCCGGAAATCGAACCGATAAGACTCTTTAAATTACGTAAATTAGACTAAAAGACTGACACGACTAACTGTTTTATGTTTAAAGGGGGGTTTTCTAAAATCCCAAATTTTCAATTAAATTAACTATTTACTAAATAAACGAACTAAAGACACAGACGAGATTTTGGAGTTATACTCAGATGATGGTGAAATAACTACCTAGACTGGAATCCTAATTAACTCATAACGGAATTCTATTAACGTGACTAAACTATGGAACCAGGATCTTAAAATACTAAACTCACTAAGAAACCGAACAGGACCCCCAACCCTTCTCAAGAACACACCTATGGAAACTAGCGGGCTATTAAAGTACCGGTTTAATATGGATTTCCTTACGGGTTTCCAATTAAGTTAACTAAGTACCTTAATGTGACAATTACCCTTACGGTGCGAAAGTCTAAGGTAACTATAATAAATTAATTTGACTCAGTTAGCACGAATTGCAAGGTTAACTAAATTGGTCTTTTTACAAAGAACCTAACTTTAGTGATCTAACAACCTAGACAAATCATTAATACCTCACCTTACGGGTTTTAAGATTAGTTAACCACCTAGACCTACTCAATTCATGAAAAGACTTCCTACGGTGTATTGGCAATTAACCGCAAAGACTATGTACACGAATGCAAATAATCTAACACGGACCTATTACATGAAATACATTCATCAAGATACGTGTGAAAGTAATAGCATGAAATCAAACAAGTAAAGATAGTCAAACACACAAACTAATATTACCAAGTCTTTTACTAAGTTAACAATCCATAGAAAATAGTCACGAACAACAAAAATCCAAATTTTATCAATTATTCATCCTAATCTAGGTAGTTTTAAAGTGTTTAGCCAACAATCATCTTATGAACAAAGGCAAAGAACATGTAGAAAGAACGAAACCTGATCAAAACAACGAATGTATAAGAACAAGGAACGCCTTGGATGATAGGCGTTGGATGACGTTTGGCACCCAACAACAGATTGCAATTAATAATGCCCACATCCTCCATGTTGAGGACAAAAGTTTTCCTTGATCAGTGCAACAAATTGATCCCAAGACAAGTTATATAATGGGATCTTCCCTGTGGCTTGGACTAACGACCTCCACCAAGCCAAAGCTTCACCTTTAAATGATTGTGAAACAAACTTCATAATATCCTGTTCCGCACTACCACTGATGTCAACTACAGTATCCATCTCATCGAGCCATGTCATACAATCAATGGCTCCTTTTTCTCCTGTGAAGTCCCTTGGCTTGCAAGAGACGAAGTATTTGTAGGAGCAAGTCTTGACACGTGGCTCCTGATTAAGCATAATCTGCTTGGATGGGAGACTCTTCTGATTCGATGAGTGACGAGAATTGTCTTTATTTGACTCATGTGTTATAGAAGGGGGCTTACTATGAGCCACCATTTGAGTCTTTGTGCGAGTATTACTTGGTTCCTTGAACTCTCGGTCAATGGCTCTAGTAACAGCATTGACTATCAATGCCTGAAGATCTGCACCAGCTACATTTATTCTGGTGGTATCATTTCTCTCCCTTGGATGACTATTAACCTCCTCTGATTCAGACATGTTGAAGCTTGATTGCTATAAAACAATTGACAATAGATTGTTTTAGAGGTTTATTAAGGAATCATCATTTTCGATGATTCATTAACCATGGTAAATATAAACCATATTTGGTAATTTGTTAATCATATTTATTTTAAATTTTTCATAATAATTTATCCCAGTTATAAATCATTAAGGATATTAAAGTGGCACAAAAGGCCAAGTCACGAGGACAAGCCATGATCTTACAAGATCGAGGCATTAAGGTTTGAACATAGTTCATCACCTTTTCTGACACGGAGTCATAGACTACAACTGTTATTTGTCTTATAGGATAATAAGTATGGCCCGTAGGCACTTCATCACTAATGGATGTTTAAATTATCAGGTAAGAAGAAGGAATTGGAAAAATCCAATATAAGGATGACTAATGTGATTTTATCGAATCACATTTGCCAGAAGTGCTAACATGTTTTCAGATGTTAACAAAGATTTGAATCTTAAAAAGGTTTTACCATCATGGTCATGTCTAAAATGACATATGGGCTAGGTTATACCTTTAAAATTTTATTTTAATATTTATTGGCAGATTAATTAAAAATTGAATTAGCATATTAGTTTACGATATATGTATATATTTATGTTTAATGCCAATTTGTAATTTTAAAAAGGAAATTTCATAAATAAAATCCTACGAATTACAATAATGCCCTAAACGGGTCTTTTAAAGAAATAACATTGTCCACGCAGGGACTAAAATAAGAAAAGACAAGTTCACGCAGGGACCAAATACATAAATAAAATGCTCATGCAGGGACTTAATTGAAATAAAATTACAAAACAATAGAACAAGTATTTTAATAATCCTTCTTCTTCTTCCCCTTAATAAGGTTTGCCAAACCCTATAGTAGACCGCGGTGGCTCCTACGATCTTCGTGTACCCTTTGCTCCACCTCGTGCAACCTCTGGAGGATTTCTTGCTGCTGTGGTGGTTGAATTTGTGGCGGCTGCGGCGGCTGCTGCTGAGGTTGAGGAGGTGGTGGGTATTGATACCCATATGCTGGGTACCCAGTTGGGTACGTAGCTGGAAAGGGTCCATGGTAGAGAGCATTGTAGTTTGCTGCCTCGAGGTACGGGTCAACGGCGGGGGCATTGTTATAGTTATAACCCGAATAAGCTTGTTTCTCGAACGGGATGTACCCAGCTGCACCTGGGTAGGATGGAATTGGGTTATCATAACCCATTTGCGGTAGTGCTAGTGCGACTGGTGCAGAGTCGACTTCAGAAACTGGGTTTGAAGGCCCACCCATTTGTGGGTCTTCATACAGCGGTGGGTAGTTGCTGTTGCTGGAGTGTTAGCGGGTGCTGAAATGGAAACCCCCACGCACGGACATCCGTGCACCTCTTCTTCGCCTAGGTGGTTTTGGAGGTAGTTGTTGTTCTGGCGGTGGCGGTGGCGTGATTGTCTGAAAATGCGGGTCCTTAGAAGGGACCTGTTGGTATGGTGGTGAGTTGTGGTGAGGGGGAGTGTACTCCCATTTGTAAGAAGCCCATCTTTCGGCCCAAATATCGGGGCCCCTGTAAGGCGAACCATGGAAGGATAATCCGCTAGATATATTAATGGGATGCGTCAGCGTCCCAGATGGCGGCATTTCTGGATCTGGATCTTCGTCCACATCCATGTTTTAGATTTCAGGGTAATGATCAGCCAGTCACAAAGGGTTTGGACCCTCTGGTTCTTGTATGTGGTTCATCGGGTTGAACCGGCTTTAGAAATAAGGCGTCGGGTTCTGAAAGGAGTTGTGAGAACCTGAACGCTGCAACAGGATTAAAGAATGATGTGAATCATGAGGCTCCTCATCTTGATGTGGCCCAAACGAATGGTGGTAGGACGGTGAGGAACTGAGTGAGACTGAGTGTCTCACGGGCTCCAAGTAGGTTCTCCAGTCTTCGTGAGGACTAGAGCTGAGTGTTGCTGAGGGTGTACGCCGGTGAGATGGCCCGGCTTCATGGTCGTTTCTTGTCAAAATTGGGGCCTTTCCTCTTCCACCTCTACCTCTAACTCTTGGTGGCATTTTGTCTTTGATCCTGTCAAAACAAAAAAAACAACAAAAGACAACAACCAATTAAGATTAGGATTAATCCTAAGTCCTTTTCCTAGACTCGGGAGTCAAGGAATGTGCAACTGTGTCATTGAGATTAAACACAAAAGGCTAGTGTTTAATTCCCTCAATGTTGGCTCTGATACCAACTTGTCACACCCCGATATTTCCACGTATTACCAGTGGGCCCGGTGGGGAGTATCGTGACGTAGTTGATATCATCATAGTCAAATAATCACAGTTTAATGCACATCGGAAGTCTAAAATAATAATACAAACAGAATTGAAAGTATAATAATATATTACACAATGGTTGTAAGTGGATCCACAGGCGGATCTAAAATAGAAAGAAAATATTGTTCAACAGACTTTAAGTATTAAAAACTTGCAAGACTCTTTATTTAATACTCAGGAGTTTCCAGCCCATTACGTGTAGTACCTGCGCTTAATCTTTTTGAAAAATACGTCAGTTTACACTGGTAAATACAATTAATTGACTCTTTTGAAAAGTATTTATAAAATTGGTTTGGATGCACAAAGCATAAAATCTTTTATAACTTGGGACAATTATATAAAATAATCTTGTATACAGATTTATATGTTTGTCGTACGTTCAAGACCGGAATAGAAGAGTCGGTACAAGATTAATAGACACACCATATAGGCCCACAAGAAGTTTCCTCACGAGTGAGATACCGTTTATACATACGCAACTGTCAGGTGTATGCCTACACCCCGTGCTTAAGCTGTGGCCATTTCAAATTAATGAGCCGAGGATATCCAGGACACGGTCATATCAACCCCCAAAGGCTTTGTATCAAACAAAACAGATTAAAACGGGGTATCTCAATGATTTAACCACTAATCGATTAAATATTCAATACCCGACCAAGCGGTAATAATTTACCGTATCCCAAGCCCGTATAAGGGAAAATAAGTTAAAAGTATTTACCTGAGCTAAAATGTAATTTATTCTCAGCCGTATATTCTAATCAGCAAGTGGAAGTAGCTTTTACTGGGCTCCTAATCTGGAACGAAGGTTTTTAATAACCTATTAGATTCATAACGGGTCTTATTTAAGTTATAACTTAGACTGGTTAGTTTTTAAGAAAGGTTTAAGGTTCAAAACGCAAGATTAAGCGAAGACCGGATTAGAATGTGATTTAGACCCAACAAGTATGAAGACTTGTATAAAATGGGTAAACTCAATACATTCTAGATTTCGAAGTAAAATGATAAGGTTCGACCCGTTTCGGTTAATTTATGCAAACTAGTTACATAAACCGTACCGAACGCGTATAAGCATAACGGGTAACCGAATGAGTCATGTACAAGTCCCATAAGTTATTATACTTGAAATATGTTGTGATATCAGTAGGATATTTTCCATTATGCCTAAAACGAATTTAAAACCAATTTAAGCCTCGTAAGGGTATTTTGGTCATTTTAAAGTTTATAAAAGAGGTTAAATAGCAATCTGAGGTTCTGGTCTAAAATATACAGTAAAAATATTAATTTTTTCAAGTTACATCACTAAGATATCATACATACGTGAAGTTTATAATTTATGGCCAAACTATGCACCAAGGGGCATTTTGGTCATTTCACATATGCTTTTAAGGTCAAATTTGGAAATCTGAGTTCAAGACTTATACTTACTGTTAATGTATAAAATTTTATTTATAAAATTAGTAGGTAACAAGTCTTAGGCGTTAAATATGGTTTTAAACCATACTATGCGTTTAATTAGCGTAAAAGTCGGTATTTGATGATATTTGAGATGTTTATAAAATTTGAAGTTTTGAACAGTCTCTAAAGCTTAAAATATTTTATTTGACATATGATACCAGTAGGAAAAGGTTTGGTATTCAAAGCATATGTTAAACTCATTTTATTAACGAAAAGGTGTAGGATCGTATACGGACCTGAATGAGTCTTTCAGAGGAGTGTTAATGAGTTTCAGGTGCGGAAAACAAGAAACTGACTTCGAAACAGCAAGCAATTCACTTTAAACACACTTTTGTATTGATCTCTAACAGATTACATGCAAATGGAAGACCGGCAGCACCTCGGTATCCGATTACACAACTGAGACAACTCTACTAATGATTTCGCTCCTAAGAACTATATATAGTAGCCTTGATTCCGCTCGAAACAAACAAATATCAGTTGGAGCGGAAATAGAACTTTGTGTTTCCGCTCAAAAATGTCCACATGACATTTGGAGCGGAAATAACATTTTGAGCGAAATCTCTCAATTAACTATTTTGTCTTCTTGTAAAGTATCATTTTGTCTTGTTTCGAATATCAATTTCATGTGCTGATGAAATATTGTGATGTCATTTATATGATGTCATCATCAATAATGATGACATCATCCTCTTTCAGATCCGCAACGAGACTAAGACTCGACATAAGATGAAGACGACAGATGAATGCACCAACAGACTCCCCCTCAGATGTTGACGAGTCTTAAGTGTCAAGTCTTTACAATCTTCAGTCTTTATCAGTTTCTGTGCTTCACTCTTTCAATCAGCATCAACAGACTCCCCTTAACAATGTGCTGTCATTCTTCAGATCTTCAGCATTATTTGCTTCAGGATCGTAGTCTGGCTTTCACAGGTTCAAGATCTTTGCCTGGCTCATGCTTTGTCTTTAGAGTCCTCAAATATCAAAACCTGGCTTTTCAAACATAAGCTTCTCAGAATCGATCAACCTGGCTCACATCCAACTTTTCCTCAAACCTGCACCATCTCTACCTCAAAGTAAATTTTACAATTTTAAACATCATGTCAACTCAAATCCTCACTCAAATCAAAACAGAAGATTTTATCAATGATAATCCTGATGAACCACTTGTAAATTAGATTAAAACACATTTGATTACAAAACATAGACTTCCCCTCACAATATGATCATCATGTCTAGCACTTGGAATTTTGAAAATCAGCTCTCCAACACCAGTTTTCGAAAATCTTTTTGACTTTTTTAAAATTTTATGCTAAAACACACTGAAAATCTTTTTGGATTTTGAGAGATATAAAGAAATGCAGTAAAGAAATATTTACAGACAATATTTTTGAGAGTTTGTGTAAGAGGATCATATCAGTTTCTGAGACATATCACCAACACCGTTAAGCTTCATTTCATTTTAAGTTCTAAACAATTCGCCTAGATTGTCAGTATATTGGTCCACTTAAATTCTCACACAAAGTTCAACTGTTCCGAGATACGATATTAATGTCTTAAGCACTTAAATTTAATCGCGTGTCCCACTACTTGAATATACTCCCGTATCCAGATCCCAATATTCAGTCTTACAAGTGAGTATACCACAGATGATATCTGTAAAGGGGTTATATTGCGAGGGCCGTGAGAGCTCAGGTCGATACTTCTGTATACGCAGAGAGATGACGGCTTCGACTTTTGGTGTGTCCCCTTTAGAGGATCTTTTCTTCAACAGCAATGACTATCAATTTTATTGTTTCATCAATTTGCTGAGGGTGGCGCTATGTTTCAAGCAAGCGGAAAGTATTCTCCGGGGACTAGGCCATTGCTTCCGCAAAATCAGAAGTCCCGGGATAATACCCCAGATATCACTGAGCATAAAGACCTAGTATCTCAGAAAGAGGGACCTTTCAAACAAGATTTCGGGGGTTACCCATATATCCAAGAAGTTGTTCCCCACGATATAAGCAAGTTTGAATTTAGGTTTATATCTCGTCACAATCTACTAAATGTGCAAAAATCTACTGGCATATCCGCAGTGAGATTGTTTATCACAATTTAACTTTCCATTTCTTTAGTATGTTGTGACAGTCTACTGATATACTATCATTTCCTCTATTTTACAACAAAACTCATTTTTGAATTTTATCATGTTTTTGGCTTTTTCAAATTTTCTAATGTTTTTTGATTTTCTAAAAAAACTTACTCCCCCTAAAATGCAAACACATTTCAGGAAATTTGAAAACAAACTGTACAAGAAAAATTGACAACCGACATCGAATCACTTCAATTTGCTATCCACTTGGCATAACAATCAGAACTCCCCCTTACACAAAAATATTTTCTCATTATGATTTCAAAACACTTAAGTTTGTTTTAACCAAAATGATTTTTCCGGAAAATAAGTTTTGTTAAATTTACCACTTGTAAAGTTAGGGGTTTCGTTCATCACATTTTCCTCAATCATTTTTAGAAAATCAGATACAACTTAATGTCCCTGATTTACCACTTGGAAGTGAAAATTTCCATCAACCACTTGTAGGAATACCTCATCTACACAAAACCATTTTACCAATAAAAATGCCGATTCCTGCTTCACACTTACCAACCTGGAAGCTCCGACAATTCCTCAATCTGTAAAAATTTAGACAATTTTAAAGTTTTTCACAAAAACAAGTTTAACAAGAATGATGCCGATTCCTGATCCACGATTACAAACTTGGGATCTCCGGCAAGTCAGGTTTTTCAAGCAAAGAAAATATCCACCCAAGCCTGACCAACCTTGGGTGTTTTCAATTAAGATTTAGTTGGGGTGTAAGTTGCTTTCTTTGTAGCATAAAAATCTTTAACCCCTTTAACCTTCCCATCGACCATTTTTCCGAAAATTTTCTTCACATTTCCATTAAATGCTTTCTCAATATCAAAATTATCCTTTTCAGAATAAAACTGATTTGAGATTTCAACCTTCCCAATCTTTTGTTTAAAATTCTCAGTCCTCAATGGTGGAAAGTTCTCATCATCCATTGAAGGTACTGAGTTTTCATCACTCTCATCAAATTGTGGCTCCTCTGATTTTGTGAAATCAGATTCATCACCAGTTTTCTCCTCAGATGTCTTAACAACCCATTTTTGGTTGTCAAGCCTCACACTTCTCCTGTAAAACCTTTTTGAACATTCACCAACTTCATATGTAGAATTTTTAAACACTTTAAATTTCTCAGTTGGTGGTTCGGTTTTATCAACAACAACTGCTTTCAGTTTTCCAGAAACTCCCTGTTTTATGTTAGTTGCTTTAGGACAGTTCCATGCAATGTGATCGACTTCATTGCATCTAAAACAGGTTCTGGTTTCTTTCTTCTGATAAGCTCCATATTTTTCCTTCTCAGCAAGAAAATCTTGATTTGATTGTCTCCAGAATGAGCTTTTCTTCTCCTCTTCAGCAGACGGACCTGAAACAAATTTTGTATATGTTTTAGAAAATTTTTCATTTTTATAGTTTTCTGGTGGAATAAAACCAAGACCTTTCTTTTTGTAGTTACCATTTTGGTTTGATTTCTTTTGAAAACCAGAACCAGAATTATAACTCTTTTTCTTGTTTAAACGTTGTTGAACTCTTGAAGTGTATTTCTTAGGATTTCCAATAAGATTTAAATCTTTTATTTCAAAAATATTAATTTCTGTCATTTTGAAAACCTTTTTGATCATGTCAAAACGAACACTTCTTATTGGAAACTCTTTATCAAAATATAATTTGTCAGAATCATTCAAAGTGTATACAACTTCAAATGTTTCGTCATTCAAATTAGATTTTGACAATAAAAATTCTTTACTATAAACCCGTTTTCCCGATGATTTTGAACTTTTTTCGGTCAAACTCGAACTTCCGACAGACTGACATTTCGGACTCGGATTTTAAATCTGACTCCTCATCCCTATCCAACACCTGATCGACCATTCTTTTTATTAATTCGGACTCATGATCTGTGTCGGACGCTGTGAACGTGACGTCAATGTTGTCTGGTAATACATCAGTTAACTCGGACTCTAACTTTAGATTAACTGCCTTTTGGACTTGTTCCTCATTCGGTTTTCTAGGCGAATACCCTTCCCAAATTGGAGGCGGACACTTGTTATAACATACACTCTGTTTCTTACCAGTATCCATTTTCTTCTTTGACTTCTTATCTTCGTCTTTAAACGCCTCAAAACCTGCAACAGTAGGATAAATTCTATCAATTATGTAATCACAACTTGTATAACTTCGCAGCAATCGTCTGATTCTTTCATTCTCGGCTGCTTCACTATCCAACTCTTTCTTCCATTTCGCACATTCTTCAATGTAAAAATTTATCTCTTTCTGCTTCGACATCATTGTTGCATTCAACATTTTCAAAGCAGCTTCTCTTTCTGAATTAGTTTTTTGCAAACTATTCACTGTTCTGTTTAATACATCGTATGATTCTTTCAAATTTTTCACATCAAACAACAACTTTTCTTTCATCTTCTCTGATTCACTAAACCTCTCGTCTTTTACTTCACACTGTTTGCAAGATTCCAAACAAGTGAGACATGGTTTCGTAACTTCAACAATCTTCTCGACCTCCACAATCTTTTCAACTTCAACTATCTTTTCCACTTCCACTATCTTCTCAATCACTTTGACTTCCTTCAATTCTTTTGCAGCTTTTCTCTCTTTAAGTTTCTTCAATTTATCTGCAAAATAAAATTCAAAACTGTCAGAAGATAAATGAGATTTTCCAATGTTTATCTGTTCAACTTCTTCATCATCATCACTTGTATCTGTTGAACTGTTTTTAGAAGAAACAGATTCTTCATCTTCACTTTTCTCATCATCAGATAATACAGCCATCCATTCCTTTATCAACTCTGGCTTTTGCACAATCTGAGCAATAAAAACTTTAACATTAGGATCAGCTGGAATGTACTTGTCCCAGTTAAAACCTTCAGCCACTTTCTCATCATCTTGATCAATAATGCCATAGTAAGCCTTCTTGTTTGCATCTTCGATCATTTTCCCATGTGCCGTTTGTGAATCTTTTTGTTGATGTGGTAGATGAGTGATTTGTTGATATATGGACTTCTTATAATAATCATCTTTTCCAAAAGGATCCTTTACTCCTCTTGGCTCCTGATTCTTGCACTCTCTTTTAAAATGTCCTTTCTCCCTGCAACGAAAACAAACAACTTTAGATTTATCAAAACCTAAATTAGAAAGATTTCCATCCAAGAAATCACTTCTTCCTGTAATCATTCTAAATTTTTCTGCTCTCCTCAAAACACTAGCTAATGCCCATTTAATGTCCATCAGTTCCAACTCCTCTGCATCGATCTGGTCATAATCTTCCTTTGTGAGCATCGGATTACCAATTTTTCAGGCAATCAACCCTTCATAAGATTCTAATGCAGTGACCAGTAATCCCATATGACTTTTCATAACTTCTTCAGAATAATTTTGTCCATTTTGAAGACGTAAAGCCACATTACACTGAATCAGATGTCCATTTCCAACAGATGTACTTTGAACACTTGGAGAATTCACATTTGAAAATCCACTAGTATTGATTGAGCTTTGACTGCTTGTTCTGGATGAATTTCCTGCACTAAATGCTGTTTGGATTTTTGGACTTACTTCAACTATCTGAACATTTCCTTTATAATACAGTTTGATATCTTGCTGATTACTTGAACTGTTCATTCTGGCAATTTTCTGCTGTTCAAGATCCCGTGCCTCCAGCTTTTCAATAAACTGAGCAATTTATAATCTACTAAACTGTCCAGAATTTTTCAGAATCATCATATATGTACCCCATTCCTTTTGTGGTAATGCATCAGCAAGCTTTTCTACCCATTCTGCTGGAGTTTTTGTAATCTTCAACTGTGACATGGTGCGTACAAGATGACAATATCTCTCAATGAGAGTCTTTGTTGTCTCACCAGGCATACAAGTAAACAATTCAAACTCTTTTTTTCAACAAAGCTGCTTTACTCTGTAGCATTTCTATACTTCCTTCAAATTTCTTTTTAAGAGCTTCCCAGATAGAATAAGCACGGTCATCATGTTGAAGCAACACAAATATATCATCTTTAACAGCTTGTTGTAATAGATTGATCATCATTTTCTCTCCTTTATAACTTTCTCTCTCTTGCTCTGTGAATTCTGAAATGATTTTACCAACTCCCACTGAGTTTTGTGGCCTCTCATATTCTGTTTCAATGCTTTCCCAAGCTTTTAAATGGTTCGCTTGAACCCAATTTTCAAAACGTTTCTTCCATCCATGATGGTCTTGAATTCCCATAAGTTTCGGGGGTTTTTGCATTGTTCCGGTTTCATTCTCCATGTTCATGTTCTTAGCAATGTCAGCCGGAGTAGTCGGAGTAGCAAATGCATTGTAGAATTCAGAATCCATGTTTTGGTATCGAAGAATTTCTCAAACAAGCTTTCACACGAACTGGTTCACCTAGTCAAATTTCCTGAATGAAAACAAGCAAACGAACAATCAGTTTAAACAGATTGAATATGTAAAAAAATTTGTGACGATTGAGTTGAACTAGGACTCGTGTCGAAGATATGTGAACTCGTTTCAATGTCGTTGAAGTGAGATTACTGAATGAATGAACCACTAAAAATATGAATTCAATTTACCGACAACTTGAAATGATATCACCAAACTTGACTTTAGTGATATGTAATTTGAATTATGATTGGGCCGTTAATGATGATGAAACTTGGGCTTGGGCTGAATACTGATGTGAATTGAATTTGGTGTGGACTGACTTAAACCTTGGGCCGAAGATATATTGAACTTTAGTAATGATTGGGCTGAACAACACTCAAAATGATATCACCAACTTGACTTTAGTGAACCGTATATATGAGCTGACACACACTAATGTCTATGAATACCAATTTGACCGAAAACAAACTTTATCAAAACTAGTGCATCACGTGGATTCTGATATTTGATAGAACCAATACTATTTCACATGCAAACCGACAACTTTCACAATCTCCCACTAACTTTTAATTGAACCCCACATGCAAACTTTAATTGCCGACAAACTAGTATCACACGCAATTCTTGAACTAAACCAACTGACACAAAACATGTGATTTCCTTTCCCAAATACTGACAACCTTGTTTAATGTTTCTCAATATTCGATGCACTTTGTTTGAATATTATACTTGCCGACAACTTTTAATGATGATTACTCAATTCCCATTGGACCTTTAATTCCACTAAACCGACAAACTCAATATGTAATCAATCTGATTGGGCCAACACTTTGATAACTTTGGAGCGGAATCAGATTTGATAACTTGGAGCGAAATCTCAAACTTAGCAGTTTGGAGCGGAATCTGCTAAATTTTTTTTTAAGTGGAATCTGAGATTACGAGCGGAATTAGAGAAACTTTGGAGCGGAATCAACTATAGAAGCTAATGCTGGAGCGGAATCAGAAACTGTCAGTTCGAGCGGAATCACTTCGAACATCATTTTTACCCATTTTAAGTATGAATTTTAACATGTAACTTTCAAGGGTTTGTCAATAGGTAATTTTACACAATCTGTGAAAAATTGGACTGATTTTGACCGTTAAAAAATGCTGAAATGAAGAAAGAATGGTGTAGAAGACAGAAAAACAATGATATCCAGCTGAATTCGATAGAACTCCTCGTACTTGGCTCTGATACCACTTGTAGGATCGTATACGGACCTGAATGAGTCTTTCAGAGGAGTGTTAATCAGTTTCAGGTGCGGAAAACAAGAAACTGACTTCGAAACAGCAAGCAATTCACTTTAAACACACTTTTGTATTGATCTCTAACAGATTACATGCAAATGGAAAACCGGTAGCACCTCGGTATCCGATTACACAACTGAGACAACTCTACTAATGATTTCGCTCCTAAGAACTATATATAGTAGCCTTGATTCCGCTCGAAACACACAAATATCAGTTGGAGCGGAATTAGAACTTTGTGATTCCGCTCAAAAATGACCACATGACATTTGGAGCGGAAATAACATTTTGAGCGAAATCTCTCAATTAACTATTTTGTCTTCTTGTAAAGTTTCATTTTGTCTTGTTTCGAATATCAATTTCATGTGCTGATGAAATATTGTGATGTCGTTTATATGATTTCATCATCAATAATGATGACATCATCCTCTTTCAGATCCGCAACGAGACTAAGACTCGACATAAGATGAAGACGACAGATGAATGCACCAACAAAAGGGCATTATCATCAATTACCGAATTCATGCTAGAACTCTAAGTTATGGTCAGTATAAAATTTGACAAAAATTTCCAAAACTCCCTAAATATTATATCATAACAGTGGGTAGCAAGTTTGGTGCCAAAAATAGGGTTTAAACATGATTTATGCTGAAAATGCCATCTAATTAACAAAAAGCACCTGTTTACGATATCTTGCATAACTTTCATTTTAGACCAGAAACTGATGTCAAATTTTTAGGACATACTTATATATCAGTAATAAAGATTTTTGTCCTCTCACATTTTCAAAAATCTCATTTTTATAACATAAGGGCAAAATGGTCAACTTTTAAGCATTTAACGGAAACATGTAAATGATTCAGATTTCTAAGGGACCATATAGTATAACCTCAGAGGGTTATACTAACATATAATATGGTCACAAAGGAGCCCTAAGGCATAACTAAACTAAGCTAATTCGGGTTAGAACTGAAAGTCAAAGCAGAAGTCTACTTTTGCGACTTTCGGTTGCGAACCGAGCCTAATACTCAGAGTTGTCGGGTTGAACATGCGTAAACATGTTCTTATATTATTTACCAAGTTGTTCAAGTGATAAAATGTATTTTGTGACTTCTACATTATCAGTTATGATTTATTTTGCAAAAACTGACTCGTTTGACTTTTCTGTTAAGTAGTTTGACCCGACAATTGACTGAGATAACGTGATAATTAGAAGGTGCCCTTTTAAGGGATTATCACCTACTTAATTACCAACACAAAACCACTTTCAATTTGAATAATGGTTGGACCGTTAGTGATTAATCACAGAGTCAAAGCATCATTACGACATCTTTGACTTTCGGTCATTAAGGTAATAAAACCTTAACTACAGAAGCTAAGAACGCTTACAAGAGTCCTTAGCATGAAAATTAGACTTGAGAAAGCTTCCTAGATAACCGGGATGCTCCAGAGAATTCTCCAAGGCTTTGAGAAACTTTGAGAGTATGAAAACAATTTAATTTATGCAATGAAGGAAGCAGCCCCAAGCTCCTATTTATACTACAAGAGGCCATCACCAGATCATTACAGGTGTTAGGGAACTTCAGAGATCATTACAAGTGTCTAAAATGGTTTTGAAAACCAGCAATGACCCATAGAATTCGACCTTGGGAGGCAATGAAGTAGGATAGGTGAAGATAACATACAAACCTGCATCTGTGCAAGAGTTCTGTCCAGTTCACGCCGTCGCGTCGCACGACAGCAGAGGGGTAATGGTGTGGCGCAACGCCACCCCTATAGGGACCAGTAAAACAAGTTTCAAACTTGGCAGATTTAACCCCTGGACCTTTAAAACCTCATAACTTCAATTTTTAGCACTTTTAACCCATAAAGTTTATATTTTGATGATCTTTATAATATAACCAAACATCGTTAGGTTTGGTTTCATTAAACGATAACCGAAAACATAAGTTTTTCCTCGTTGACGCTTTTAACCCTTTATTTACGAAAGTTAACGTATATAATATCAAACGATATCGAAACTTCGTGAAGTTTTCGTCACTTGTTCTTGAGAGTATAATTAATCATTACAAAGCCTCAGGTTCGTTAAAAGGTCACCCAGAGGTAGTAGTTTAACATGTTGACACTTTTAGCCCTCGCGTCTTGTAAACTTTCACTTTCTTTCACAAACGGCTTCATACGTTTCACAATTCATTCGTTTAAGGAAAAATTTTCAAATGTTGACACTTTGGATCCTTTCACATACATACTATCTTCGTTTGTGAACTTTAGTCACTCGAAATCAATTCATTACACGTTTAAAGTTCATGTTACGTGTCTTCACTATATTGGGCATGATTTTTGCCAGGTGTTACACCAGTGGACCGTTCTAGCTGGATACGTAGTATCAGTTTTGCGTCTGCCTTCCGACATACACCCCCTACTCATGAAGAGAGCCCTCTGATAAACAAACAACCCAGTAACGACAGGGAAAAGTAACTTGTTATTTGTCGATGAAGCTTTGACATGGTGGAACTTGCAAGTCCAAACTCTAGGAGATGATGCAGCTTACAGTATGTCATGGGATGACTTGAAGGAACGAATGAGGGAAAAGTACTGTTCACACGCTGAACTTCAAAAGCTGGAGACTGAGTTTTTGAATCTGTCCATGGTTGGTGATAACATTGTTGGTTAAACTCAGAGGTTCCATGATCTCTCGAAAGTGATCCCCTATGTGGTGACTCCTGAATTTAAGCGCACTGAGAGCTACATCTGGGGATTGGGTTCTGAGATTCGCAGTATGGTAACATCGGCGAATCCTACAACCATAACTCAGGCTGTAACTCTGGCTGTCAGCCTTATTGAGGATGTTATTCGTATGAAAAAGCTATCATTGAAGACTACTGAGAAAGCCGAGACACATGCTGAGTCGTCTGGTGACAAGAAAAGGAAACATTCGAATTTGAATCAAGTAACTCGTACCAACAACAAGGGCTCTAACAACAAGAAACGTGACCCCAATCCACCCAAGGAGACGAAAACATTTGCAGCTGCGAATGACACTACGACTAGAGGATACCAGGGCACCCTGCCCAAATGTAACAAGTGCAAGCATCACCATGATGGAGCCTTCACATTCCAAAGTGCGATAAGTGTGGAAAATTGGGAATGGAAACCGAAAATGGTACTGGTAATGGGAACAGTAACGGAAATGGCAATGGTACTGGTAATAGAAACGGGAATGGAAATGAGCAAAACCAAGGATGTTTTGGTTGATGTAGTAAGGAGCACTTCAAGAAAGATTTCCCAAAGGAAAACAACGCTCAGGCTCGAGCATTCGTGATAGGAGCAAGGAATGCCCGCAAGGACCCTAATGTGGTCACTGGTACTTTTCACGTTAACAATCACTTTTCATCCATATTATTTGACACTGGTGTCGATTATAGTTTCGTGTCTGTGGAATTTAAACGTATGCTTGGAATTGAGTCTAGTAGATTAGATATTCCTTATTCCATAGAACTAGCCGACGGTAAACTTGTTGAATCGGGCGAAGTTGTTAGAGGATGTACATTGGAACTTGGTGAACGAAGATTTAGTATCGATCTTTTGCCAATCCAGTTGGGTAGCTTTTATGTTGTGGTCGGCATGGATTGGCTATCCAAGCATAGAGCCGAAGTCGTTTGTCACAAGAAGATCATTCGCATTCCTCTTGCGAACGATGAAACACTCATAGTGTATGGAGAGAAAAGAGACACTCCCCTGCGAATCATCAACTGTATGAAGGCGCAAAAATGCTTACGGAAAGAAAGCAATGCCTTCCTGGCGCACATGGTAGATAAGAAGGTTGAGGAGCCGAAGCTTGAAGATATTCCTGCGGTAAAGGATTTTCCTGAAGTCTTCCTCGAAGACTTACCGGGATTACCTCTGCAAAGACAAGTCAAATTCCATATTGACTTGGTTCCAGGCGCCGCTCCTGTGGCCAAGGCACCATATCGACTTGCACCATCCGAGATGCAAGAATTATCTACACAACTCTAGGGGTTGTTGGATAAAGGATTTATAAGGCCGAGCTTCTCGCCTTGGGGAGCTCCAGTATTGTTCGTGAAGAAGAAGGAAGGAACCTTGCGGATGTGCATTGATTACAGAGAGTTAAATAAGCTCATTGTTAAGAATCGGTATCCCCTACCGAGGATTGACGACTTATTCGACCTGTTGCAAGGATCGAGATATTACCCCAAGATTGACCTTCGGTCTAGCTATCATCAGTTGAGGATTCAGGAGGAGAGCATACCAAAGACTGCGTTCAGGACTCGTTATAGGCACTACGATTTCCTTATGATGCCATTTGGATTGACGAACGCACAAGCAGTGTTTATGGATCTGATGAATCGCGTTTGCAAGACATATCTCGGTAAATTTGTGATTGTATTTATCGACGATATTCTGATCTATTCACGAACAAAGGAAGAGCACGAGCAACATCTAAGAACCATTTTGGAACTACTGAAGAAAGAGAAGCTTTATGCGAAGTTCTCAAAGTGCGAATGTTGAATTCTGAAATGCCCACTTTTTCACATTCGAAAATATAATAGTGACATACAAATTTTTTAACAAAAATTGGGCATGATCCGTTCGTACTATATACGATTTCCTGCTTTTAACAAACATCATCCAAATTAACTTCTACGACACTTTTCAAAAGGTATAAAAGTTGTGACCATACAAAATTTAACACAAGGGTTATGTCCGAACTACCCAAAAGATTTAAAAATCCAAACTACTTACGAACATCCTAGTCATAAGATTTAAATTACAAAAATCATTTTGACCCATTACAAAAAGATAACTTGAACCGGAAGCGCAAAGAGGGCGATTTAGTGTGTTCGATCCGAGCTCATCGTCGTCATATATGGGATTTACCTAGCATGCATAACACCAAAACATTCATTAGTTCAATTTACTAAAACAAATTTAAGCTTTTATTTTATTATCATTCTTTTACCCGTTAACCAATTCCATCACTTTCTTAACACTCATGTCGTAATCATCCTTTCCTTGCAAGCACATATTTTCTTTATATTCATTCATTATTACATATCGAAAACATTCAAAGCATAGACCTTTCGACCCATCCGAAATGGGTTGATTATTACCATACATTACTAACTCACTTTCCTCATTTTGACCCGTTATCAACGAGTCCTTTCTTTTACCATTTTAACATCATACAAATCAACATTTCCGACCCATTTAAAACGGATCATTACACATCCGTCACTACATCATTTCTTAACATCTCTTAAGATTCTTCGTATCGAAATCAATCATGATTCATAATACAAATTTACACTAAGGCTTAAATACCAAAATTACCATTCATAAATCTACATGTAAAGTAAATAAGTTCATATGAACTTACAGTGATCTTGCGATGCTTGCGACTTCAAATGACTCCTGCCTTCTTCTTTCTCGTGCCTATACGTTATAACTTCATACTTTTAGCTTTCATGAACATTACTTCACATATGCATTTTTACTCATTCATCATGACTCTACATAACTACACATACATCTACTTTTATTTACATCATCATTAAATCAAAGATTCATGTCAAATTTCAATTAAGTCATTCTAAGGCATTTCATCGAACACATGGTGTGCGTACTATCTACAAAGCATAATGTACAAGTAGTTATAACATATCCATCCTATTTCATCAATGGAGAAACCTAATCTTTCACAACCAATATCATAATCATACTACATATGATTTATATCAAATTGCCCATCTAAAACACCTTCTATAACATAACATAAATTTAACATCAACATCATACAACTCATCCATAAACTTCACTAAATTTCATCATCTTAAAATTTCAAGTGGGTTTTAATAACCCAAGCTATCAATATAGTCAAGTTCAAGCATAATTACAACTTCTATTTGTGTATATCATCAAACATTCATGTTCAATTTCATACAAAAATCACGTATTACTCATAACACACTTCATCAACTAACACTAAAACATGAATTTTGACTTACTTGATATTAATAACACTTAAGGAATCAATCTCCTAACTCATGCACTGAAAATTCAGCCTTTTCCTCCTTTAATTTGTAGACTTTTGAAGAAGTAGGGTTTCCCCCTTGGCTCTCTCTCTCGTTCGATCGCACAAGGCCAGGAACAAACACTGGCCCCCTTTTTTCTTTTATCAATTTTCATTACACATTTACACATTTAGCCCCTTGTCTTTTAAAGTGTGTTCAATTGTTATTTCCCATACTAACTTGGTCACTTTTCTTTTGGTTAACTTAGTTACATACATATTTTGTGAACTTAGTATCATTTATTTAACTTTTCTCATGGCAAAAATCTATATTTGCCACTTTCTATTATTTAAGCATCACTACTTTATATCATATTAACATACGAAAATTTGGGGTGTTACAAGTCTACCCCCCTTAAAGAAGGTTTCGTCCCCGAAACCTAAATATGTACCAAATAATTCCGGGTAATGCTTTCGCATGTCATCCTCCGCTTCCCACGTAAGATCCGATCCATTTCGATGTTGCCATTCGACCAACACTTGTCAAATGGATTTGTTGCGGAGTTGCTTTACTTTAAAATCTTTTATTGCAACAGGATTTTCAACATAATTTAACTTCTTGTCCACTTCGATATCATCCAAAGGCATGCATGTTGTTTTGTCTGCAAGGCACTTCCGTAGTTGCGACACATGAAAAGTGTTATGAATCCCATCCAATGCTGGTGGTAATTCTAACTGGTACGCCACCGTCCCGACCCGAGCGAGTATTTTGAATGGTCTGATGTATCGAGGACCTATCTTTCCACGTTTACGAAAATGAATTATCCCTTTCCATAGAGAGACTTTTAGCAACACATAATCTCCCACTTGAAACTCGATTGGTAGCCTTCGCCGATCCGCATAGGACTTTTGTCTATCTTGCGCCGCCTTTATGCTTGATCTAACCATGTCAATCTTTTCATTCGTTTCGGCTACTACATCCTTTGATGCGAGTTCGTGCTGACCCACTTCCCCCAACAAACCGGGGTTCTACATTTCCTTCCACAGAGCATTTCGTAGGGGGCCATTTTTATGCTGTTATGATAACTATTGTTATATGAAAATTCTACCAAAGGTAGATGATCATCCCAGTTTCCTCCAAAATCCAAAACACACGTCCTTAGCATATTAACTAATGTTTGGATAGTTCTTTCCGACTAACCGTCGGTTTGAGGATGGTAGGCGGTGCTTATATGTAACTGGGTCCCCAATTCTTCGTGAAACTTCCTCCAATAATGAGATGTAAAACGGGTATCCTGGTCAGATACTATAGACACCAGAACCCCATGTCGAGATATAATCTCATTCATATAAACTTTCGCCATCTTTTCTATATTATAGGTTTCCCGAATGGATAAGAAATGTGCACTTTTGGTTAGACGGTCAACGGCTACCCAAATAGCATCGTGCCCTTTTCTTGTCTTAGGAAGTTCAGTCACCAAATCCATCGTTATATATTCCCACTTCCATACCGGTATCTCCAACGGTTGCAATTTTCCATACGGCTTTTGGTGTTCGACCTTTACTTGAGAACATCAAACACTTAGCAACATACTTGACAATGTCTCTTTCAATTCCCAGCCACCAATAATTCATCCTCAAGTCTCGATACATCTTTGTAGCTCCCGGATGAATGGAGTATCGAGACTTGTGAGCCTCATTCAAAAGTAATTCCTTCACATCACATTCCCGAGGTATCCAGATTCGGTCATACCTCGTTTTCATACCATTCGCATTCTCTTTCAATTCGTGATTAAATCCTTTCATCCTTTCTTTCTTTAAGTCATCGGCATTCAAGGATTTAATTTGAGCTTCTCGTATTTCTTCAAGGAGTTTAGAAGTGACTACCATCTTCATCGATTTTACCCGGATCGGAGGCGAGTACTCCTTTCAACTTAGAGCATCCGCCACTACATTAGCCTTCCCGGGATGATAGTGAATATCACAATCATAATCCTTGATAAGTTCTAACCATCTTCGTTGCCTCATATTAAGATCTTTCTGTTCGAAAAAGTATTTGAGGATTTTATGATCCGAGTAAATTATGCATTTCACCCCATATAGGTAGTGTCTCCATATCATCATGGCGAATACAACTGCTCGAGTTGTCTTGAAGCACAAGCAACGAGTTTACCTCTTTGCATTAATACACATCCTAAACCTTGGCGGGAGGCATCAGTATACACTACCAAATCATCGGTTCCATCCGGTAATGTCAATACCAGAGAATTTGAAAGCTTTTCCTTCAATGTCTGAAACGCTTTTTCTTGTTCTTCGCCCCATAAATTTTTTTCACTCTTCTTCGTTAACTTCGTCATGGGCGAGGATATCTTGGAGAAATCCTGGATAAATCTTCTGTAATACCCAGCCAAGCCCAGAAAACTTCTTATTTCGCTTGGATTCTTCGGGGGTACCAAATTAATCACTACATCTTCTTTGGACGGGTCCACATGGACACCGTCCGCATTGATTACGTGGCCCAAAAATTGTACTTCTCTAAGCAAAAAGGCACACTTTGAGAACTTTGCATATAGCTTTTCCTTGCGAAGCATTTCCAATACATCACGTAAGTGTGAAGCATGCTCTGCTTCACTTCGGGAGTACACTAGTATATCATCAATGAAAACGATTACATACTTGTCAAGCATAGGTCGGCACACCCGATTCAGTAGATCCATAAATGCAGCTGGTGCGTTCGTTAAACCAAAGGACATCACTAAGAACTCGTAATGTCCGTACCGTGTTCGAAACGCAGTCTTCAGCACATCTTCTTCTCGTACACGTAGTTGGTGATATCCCGATTGTAGATCGATCTTTGAAAACCAACTTGCCCCTTAAAGTTGGTCAAATAGGTCGTTAATTCTGGGCAATGGGTAACAATTCTTCACTGTTAACTTATTCAATTCCCGATAGTCGATGCACATTCGCATCGAACCATCCTTCTCCCTAACGAATAACATGGGTGCTCCCCATGGCGAAACAGTTGGTCGAATAAAATCCTTTTCGAGCAGCTCTTGGAGTTGCGTCATCAATTCTTTCATTTCGGTCGGGACCAACCGATAAGGAGCTTTAGCTACCGGTTTGGCGCCCGGGCTATGCTCTATTTTAAACTCCACTTCACGTTCGGGCAGAAGCCCCGGTAAATCTTCCGGAAACACATCCGGGTACTCATTCACTACATTCACATCTCAAGCTTCGGGACAACTTGATTGGTATCTATCACATAAGATAGATACGCCCTACCCCTGTTCCTTACATACTTGACAACTTCAATCATAGAACAAAATTTCGACTCGATGACCCTATCCCCTTGAATACTTACCCGTTTTCCCTCCGAGGTTACTACATGAATGACTTTCTTTTCACAATGTATTTTAGCATGATTTTGGGCTAGCCAATCCATTCCTACAACTACTTTAAATTCTCCCATACACATCGGAATAAGATCTATACTAAATTCCCCATCTTCAATTAAGATCTTACAATTTCTACATACATCATGCAGTAAGTAACTTTTACTATCAGCTACTTCCACTTCTAAAGGCATAAACATCTTTTCAAGCTTAAATGATGGATGATATAATAATTCATTTAAAACAAATGACCTACTAGCCCCGGAATCAAATAAGACATTCACAGGCATGGAATTTACTAAAAATATATCTGAAACCACCTTCGGGTGAGGTTTTGCTTCTTCCGTTGTTATCTGGAACATCCTTCCACGAGCCTTAGATGGCTCCTCTTTCTTTCCTTCCTTCCTTCTTCGTCACTTGTTGGAGTTTTGGACATTCCGCCTTAATATGCCCCATTTGATAACAATTATAACACGTCTTTGGATTGTTGGGACACTTGTAGTACGGGTGTCCCTCTTGCTCACATTTGTAACACCCTTTCTTTCCAAGTAAGCACTCACCCGAGTGGTGTTTCCCGCACGTCTTACAAGTCGGGATCCCACTATTCGACTTCGCTTTCTTAGCTTGATCTTGAAACTTTGACTTCTTTAACGGGTTTGGGTTTGTAGGCTTCTCCGCCATCCTTTTCTCTCCCCGTTCAACTTGCCTCTTTAGCTCAATCTCCCTATCTCTTGCCTAGTTAATTAACTCATTTAAAGTTTCACACTTGGAGGGATTTATGAACTCCCGATATTCAGCTTTAACATATCATGATAACGAATAATTTTCATTCTCTCGGTCCCCACTATCTCCCGACAAAACTTCATCTTGTCAAGGAATGTATTCGTTATTTCATCTATCGTCTCATCCTTTTGTCGAAGACGTAAGAAGTCTTCTTGAATCCTATCAACTGCGGATTATGGGCAATGATATTTCAGGAAAGGTTCCTTGAACTCCTGCCACTTTAATGTTTGTACTTTATCGTCCCCCAATTCCTTAGAATATGCGTCCTACCAATCCTTTGCTTGGAGTTGGAGGAGGCCCGTAGCAAACATTACTTGATCCTTTACTGCGCTTCTACTCCTTACAAACACAGCCTCCGTACTTGAAATCCATCTTTGACAGGCTATCGGGTCAGTTTCCCCTTTGTATGGCAAGGGGTTACATGCCATGAATTCCTTATACGTGCACCTTCAATTACTTTTCTTCAGTTGTAGTACATTAATCATTCCCTTCAATTCTTCAATATTGGACATAACTAAGGTATCAACTACCCCCAATACTTGGCCCTCTACTTCTTGAGCTAGCCGGAGAATGCTAGCCTCAATTGCCTTTCCTACTTCTTCCATAATTCTTTCGTTTATCATATCTCGTTGTGCCGCTTCATTATCATTCACATTTACATTGTCTGCCATCTACATAAAACATTCATCTCATTCATTAGATTTATTTTCATACTTTTCTTCATCATATTTAAACTCATGCTATCATGCTACATTCAATTTACAATTCATACTTTACGCATTATCGTCATTGACGATCATGTTGTATCGTGTAGATCATATTCTTTGATCATAATGATTTACCTTCTCACCCTTCATATGTTCTTTCCCTCATTATTCTTAACATCAAAATCACCTTAAACATTACTTACGAGGCCTTGAAAACTGATTAAAACAAGTCCCATAATCAAAACAACAAAATAAAATTTTTTTGCTAGTATCTGGAGCTCTCGTGGGCCTCGAGGGCATACCCCCTGTTTGTCGTGGGCCGCGACCACGGTCGCTTGACGCGACGATGATACCGGATGGGTGTCGCGTGACGCGACGCCCCATTTTCGACAGACTCTTTGTTTGTTTGTTGCTGCACTTACCCAACTCTAAATTTTTCCAAAATCCTAACTTTAAAACCTCATAACTTTAGTTCTACTAGTCCGTTTTACTTGATTCTTTTTCCTACGTGTCCGTAACTTAAATGCGGACCCGTTTAACATTGTCGTTTGCCTTAAAACTCGGTTTATAAGCAAATAACCTATAAATCCCTTTTTATTTCTAACTATAAGCATAATCAAATTTATAATTTACTTACTTGCATAGCGTTTCGGAACGGACACACCTTCATACGAGCTTTCAGTTTGAGTTCAAGCATTTTAACTCTAATGCTTGAATCCCTCAAACCTCGGCTCTGATACCAACTTGAAATGCCCACTTTTTCACATTCGGAAATATAATAGTGACATACAAATTTTTAACAAAAATTGGGCATGACCTGTTCGTACTATATACGATTTTCTGCTTTTAACAAACATCATTCAAATTAACTTCTACGACACTTTTCAAAAGGTATAAAAGTTGTGACCATACAAAATTTAACACAAGGGTTATGTCCGAACTACCCAAAAGATTTAAAAATCCAAACTACTTACGAACATCCTAGTCATAAGATTTAGATTTACATTACAAAAATCATTTTGACCCATTACAAAAGATAACTTAAACCGGAAGCGCAAAGGGGGCGATTTAGTGTGTTCGATCCGAGCTCGCCGTTGTCATATATGGGATTTACCTAGCATGCATAACACCAAAACATTCATTAGTTCAATTTACTAAAACAAAGTTAAGCTTTTATTTTCTTATCATTCTTTTACCCGTTAACCAATTCCATCACTTTGTTAACATTCATGTCTTAATCATCCTTTCCTTGCAAGCGCATATTTTCTTTATATTCATTCATTCTTACATATCGAAAACATTCAAAGCATAGACCTTTCAACCCATCCGAAATAGGTTGATTATTACCATAAATTACTAACTCACTTTCCTCATTTTGACCCATTATCAACGAGTCCTTTCTTTTACCATTTTGACATCATACAAATCAACATTTACGACCCATATAAAACGAATCATTACACATCCGTCACTACATCATTTCTTAACATCTCTCAAGACTCTACATATCGAAATCAATCATGATTCATAATACAAATTTACACTAAGGCTTAAATACCAAAATTACCATTCATAAAGCTACATGTAAAGTAAATAAATTCATATGAACTTACCGTGATCTTGCGATGCTTGCGACTTCAAGTGACTCGTGCCTTCTTCTTTCTTCGTACGTATACGTTATAACTTCATACTTTAAGCTTTCATAAACATTACTTAACAAATGCATTTTTACTCATTCATCATGACTCTACATAACTACACATACATCTACTTTTATTTAGATCATCATTAAATCAAAGATTCATGTCAAAGTTCAATTAAGTCATTCTAAGGCATTTCATCGAACACATGGCGTGCGTACTATCTACAAAGCATAATGTACAAGTAGTTATAACATATCCATCCTATTTCATCAATGGAGAAACCTAATCTTTCACAACCAATATCATAATCATACTACATATGATTTATATCAAATTGCCCATCTAAAACACCTTCTATAACATAACATAAATTTAACATAAACATCATACAACTCATCCATAAACTTCACTAAATTTTATCATCTTAAAATTTCAAGTGGGTTTTATCCCAAGCTATCAATATAGTCAAGTTTAAGCACAATTACAACTTCTATTTGTTGATATCATCAAACATTCATGTTCAATTTCATACAAAAATCACGGATTACCCATAACACACTTCATCAACTAACACTAAGACATGAATTTTGACTTACTTGATATTAATAACACTTAAGGAATCAATCTCCTAACTCATGCACTGAAAATTCAGCCTTTTCCTCCTTTAATTTATAGAGTTTTGAAGAAGTAGGGTTTCCCCCTTGGCTCTCTTTCTCGTTCGATCGCAAAAGGCCAGGAACAAACACTGGCCTCCTTTTTTCTTTTATCAATTTTCATTACACATTTAGCCCTTGTCTTTTAAAGTGTGTGCAATTGTTATTTCCCATACTAACTTGGTCACTTTTCTTTTGGTTAACTTAGTTACATACATATTTTGTGAACTTAGTATCATTTATTTAAATTTTCTCATGGCATAAATCTATATTTGCCATTTTCTATTATTCAAGCATCACTACTTTATATCATATTGACATACGAAATTTGGGGTTTTATAGATTCGCGAGGTACAGTTCCTTGGTCATGTGGTAAACGAGAATGGTATTCATGTAGACCCGTCAAAGATTGAAGCGATAAAGAATTGGGAAGCCCCTAAGACACCAACTGAAGTACGACAATTTTTGGGATTAGCTGGCTATTACCGAAGACTTATTTAGAATTTCTCTAAAATTGCCTAACCGCTAACTTCCCTTACGTAGAAAGACAAGAAGTATGATTTGGGAGACAAGCATGAAGAAGCCTTCCAACTTCTCAAAGGCAAGCTATGCGATGCACCAATACTATCACTGCCCGAAGGCACTGAAGACTTCGTGGTATACTGTGACGCCTCGCGTCAAGGTTTGGGTTGCGTGCTCATGCAACGCCAAAAAGTCATCACTTACGCATCACGACAATTGAAGGTTCATGAGAAGAATTATACCACCTACGACCTGGAACTAGGCGCGGTGGTGTTTGCTTTAAAGATTTGGCGACATTATCTGTACGGTACTCAATGTACTATCTTCACATGCCATAAGAGTTTGCAGTACATATTTGATCAGAATGAATTAAATATGAGCCAACAACGATGGGTTGAGTTGCTGAACGATTACGACTGTGAAATCAAGTACCACCCTGGAAAGGCAAACGTGGTAGCAGACGCCTTGAGTCGAAATGAAAGAGTTAAAACCTTAAAAGTTCGAGCTTTGGAAATGACTATTCGAACGAATTTCACGTCACGCACTCATGATGCACAATGAGAAGCCCTCAAGGAGGAAAACCTTAAAGCTGAATATCTCCGAGGTATGGAGAAACAGTTGGTGCCAAACGAAGAGGGAACCTTATACTTTATGGGACGCATTTGGGTTCCGCTGAAACTTGTAATTTGAACAATATTTGACGAGTTTGAAAGATATAAAACACAAGTTACAAGTTTTGAAAATGATAACCTTGGAGCCCTTTTTCACTAGAACCTTTATCCCTTATCACCATTGATCATCACTTTGATCCATCACCACATCAAACCCTAATCATAACATTTAATCCATCACCTCCACAACCTTTTCATTATCACATTCCACCAAACCCTAACCTAACCCTTCTTCCATCACATTCAAGGCTCAAGATTCAAGAATGATGTCAAAGTTCCTGTGCTTCTTATCCGGTGGTTTTGTCCCATCATCCATGAGCGGCTAACCTTATGGGTTTCACCCCGGTGTAGATTTTTGTAAGAATGTTTTAGGATTTCAACATTTGTGTTTATTTTGATTACGTGACAAGTTGTTTTTAAACATTTGAATTTTATGAGAATTGTCTTACATTTGTATTGGATTCGTAAATTGTCGACTGAAGATTAAATTTGACTTTGCGAAATGTTTATGTGCAATTCTGCCTTATCATAGAATAGGATTTGCATGTTCTTGGTAATGAAGTGCATTGTGGTTTGTTCTTGTAACCTTGATAGCTCTTGGCACCTAAGCCACGTGACACTAAATTCGTTTATCACCTAATTCAACTAAATCAAGGTAAAACGTGTAGGAACCCAAGGTCTTACGATTATCGAACCGGGTGTGAACCTTGTTTCAACTTATAGTTTTCAATCATGTAATTAACTTTTGCGATAGTTTAACTAATCTCAATAGTAATTCATAGCAAAATTGTCGATCCAATTCTGACACCTTTTTCAACAAACAAACAAAAGAATTAATCACACATTTTCAAGCTTCATAAATTGTCTTACTTTTGATAATCGACCTATTTTCGGACACAAAAACAGACTCTTCGTGGTTCGACCCCTCGCTACCACTAACTCTTAGTTTGAGGTAATTTCGGATTATAACTATTAATTTTTACCGGGGCGCGATACTTCGATCATAGATTAAGAGGCATTTGTAAAACTTCACTTGCATTTGGTAATTAATTGTGATCACACCATGATTATATAACTAAGTACTAGTTCTTTTATTTATATGATCACTAATAGTTATTCATCATGTATCACTTTGGTGTAGGTGAACCTTGGTGTTAATTTATGATATTGGAATTTTATTTATATGGTGTGTTTATACTATTAAATTGTTAATCCATGATTATTCTTCATAAATATGAGTGCTTAATCTTCATTATCTTAAGTTTAGACTTGTGTATGTTTGGAGACCGTGTAGCAAGACATGCATTGCGAGTTTGTGCAGTCTATATAAAAAAACCATGTTATTGCACTAGAGATGGTGGATAGAGTTTTCAAAAATTAGAGTAGTTTTGGTTAGTGTAGTAATTCAAAGTAATAGGATATATATGTATATGTATATATATATATATATATATATCGTGGAATTGAGTCTTGTGTATGTTGATTCGTAACTTTTCCTTTCCACGCTTATATTACCAAGGCTCTAGATATCGTGAAATTGAATCTTGGGATATTCCAAGTCGTGCAATGACACTTTACATTAAAGTTAATTATGTTTAAAACGTCTTTTGTTTCAGCTTTGAGGTGACTAGTGTGCCTTATCATTCTAGTTGTTGTAGGACATGAACTTTAATGTTTATATATAATATTTATTCTTCATGAATTATTCTTTATGGACTTGAGTGATTAATCTTTATTAACTTGAATGTTGGGTTGCCATATTCATAGGTGGATAGAGGTTTTAAAACTTAAAGTTGTTTAGGTCAATGTGTTAGTTCAAACCATAAGATTCATAGTAATCATTGAATTGGATCTTCAGCCACTTGATTGATAAATCTTCCCTTTAGGCCACTGGGGGTGGTCCGTTATAAACAATCCATCACTCGTGAAACTATCACTAACACCTCCGCCACCTATTCCCATCACTCGTGAAACTTTAACGCGGTGATAATATCACGCGTTGAAGAATTGTTGAATGTATGTGTATGACTTGTACATTGTGTATTAATACTTGTACATTGGAATCCCATCATTAGCGATGATCACCGCCACTAAAGAATGCTAGTGAGTGATAGAATAGTGGTTGCTGACATGGCGAAACATGATTGGATGTTTGTGAGTGATGGAATTTCATCACTAGTGACCACCCCCACTCCCCTTATAGTTATATTATCAACTTTCATGGTAATTTGTGAAATTGGACCATGGGATATTTGAAACATTGTAAGGGAGTCTTAACACTTAATGTTTGGATGGCTTCAACTCCGGCTTGGGACGTGTCTTATCATTCTAGCTTCCAAAAAGTTGTAAGACAGGAAAACCCAATCAAGAAGCATTTCCATCTTATGAAAAGTATATTGGGTTTTGAAAATACCACACCATTTGTCTATTTTAAATACTATATTATAACACTAAGGGGATTCGAACCCAAAGTGATATATGTCTTGTATTGAATGTTATTTGACCTATTTTTTTAATTGATTTTACTTTTAAACTCGTTTATTTATTTTTACTATTTCACCACTCACATTTGACTTGACTAAACAACAATGAAAATGAAGGTATTGAGAGATACCATGTTCGTTGGTTTTATACTTAGGGAAATGTATGGTTCAGAATGTTTCACAAGTTTTTCAAACAGAGGTTGGACTTATCTTAGAATCCCTTCCATATATATATATATATATATATATAAACGGGATCAGGAGAAAACACTCAAAAGTTTGAGAACGGTGAGAACGCATCCTGACCCAACATGTGTCCCGCGACATAGAGAAGGGCGGAGTGGTTTTTTTGTCTTTTCATTCTTCTTTTTATTTCCTAACGCGGTATAATATTTTTATGGCGTTTAAGTTTTTTTTGGCGTTGATTGTATTTTTTTAACTTTTTGGCGTTGAATTAATTTTTTTTGTGTCACATATGTAATTTTTTGGCGGTATAGCGTTTTCTGGTTAATTTTTTTGGCGTTTATGGCGTTTTGTATAATAATTCACTACGAGTCACTATTATTTGCATAAGATTACAATAAGTCCAATTTTTTTTTGGCGTTTAGTGATTTTTTTGGCGTTTAATACCCTTTACAAAGTTTTTTGCCAGCAACTGTTCTCTCAGTTTTCATACTTCTAGCGTTTTGGTGTTTGCAGTTTGACGTGCTGTCGTAGTACACGCAAATTTAATCCAATTAACAACTAGTAGATAGTGGTAAATAGGTATCGAACTCAGGGAGTATGTGGAAAATGCGTTGATTTTATAGCTTTGCGATTTAACTACAATTAACCTAATTTGCAGAAATTAAAGATCAATGATTTGGATTGTTGTTTTAGAAAACTAAATTACTAGCTAATTGCAAAATCAAAATTGGATTTTTAATTCAGATTATGAGAACAATGACCATCTTAGGATTTAGTTTCTTTTAACACTTGTGCGAAATTCCAACTAGAAAGAGTTACATAGACATAACTCGTGTATAAACAATTGTTGTGATGAAAGGGAACAAAGTACTCGGATTATATTAATGCGAGGTCGTTTCCCGATGATCAATCAATCAATATCCAACCCTAACCCTTCCCGTGATATCCCGATTGCCAACGGCACCAAGAACGTACGAATTAGACTAGAATTGCAATACCAATTAACAAGCTACAATCAATTACTCATACACCATGATAATCAAAGCAAACACAATGTTATCATTCTAGAAATCAAAGAACAAACACACAAGAGTTTAGAGAAACCTTTACCTAAGATGATCACCACAAGTTTAGCCGGACATTGTTCGGTTGATCATCATAACATCCAAATTCAAGTTCATACAAATCAAAAACAAGAACCGAATGTTTAGAACAAGGTAGAACCAGCCAAAATCGCTCCCAAGAAGCCAAGAAAACGTCCAATGATGAGATATCCCAAAAGACACCACTAAAACCGTTTTAATGAAGGCAGTTATGTTTTCCTCGCAGCCTGCACCGTAATTTATGGTCTCCCCCGTAAATTACGGTGGACATCAGACAGTTACGGTGAAAACCTCCTGTTTTACGGTGGAACTTGGGCATGTTTCAGGGCCACCGTAAATTACGGTGGCCACCTTAATTTACGGTGGAGCCCTGATTCATGTGTTTTGTTTCTTCTTTCATATCATGCACGACCCGTTCATCTCCAAACCGTCCAAAGCTGCGTTTTATCCCTTTTTAGCTCCTGAACTGTACCTGAAACATAAGCATTCGTAGTTATCTAATTCAAGATAATTACACAATCAAGTGAGGGATAATTTAATCTTTTAACATCATTAAGGGTTGTCCTATGGACCACCCGTCACATCCCCACACTTAATCGTTGCTTGTCCCAAGCAACTCATCAAACCATTTTCAAAACAAGCGATCAATGTAAACCAGGCATAAACATGTAGTCCTTTTACTAACCCCTTCTTAACACCCAAACTAACGCACCCCTCGCTATGTCTCTCCTCTCGGCAACAAGTAAACACTAGCAACTATGAGCTAGACACACAAAGGCTAACGGGCGGCTGCACAACTATAGGCTTGTACCTAAATCGATCCTTCTCCTAACAAATGCCAAACATGAATGCAAATCAAAGGGACTTTTAAGGTTGTAACATGGCTAGGTGTACGGGTAGGAAATGGAATATATATGAAGTAGCGAAAACTTAACCCGGTCTTTTTATTACACAATCAAATAAATGAACAACTACCAACTTAACTAATATATACAAGACAACTAAACATCATTTCTTTTTCATTTTTCATTGCTTTTTCTCTTTTTTTTTTTTCTTTTCTTTTCTCTTATTTTTTTAAATCATAGCAAACATACAATATAACATCAAATATATCTACATACTACTCAACTACTACTAACACTATAAGACCGGGTCAAGTTGGGTAATTTTTTTAGGAACTAACTAAGGGGTAGCAAATGATAGGCTTTTAGGCACAAAATTGGGCAACTAAATGTCCAAACCCCCGCCCCTCGCGCAACCATGCTCATACATATAATTAATGAGGTCCAACCCCCCAAATCCCACACTCGCACACATTAATGACGAGGCTACCTAAATGCCCTTATCATTTTCGCATTCATATCCAACTAAGGACTCAAACCGTATTAAGGCACAAGTTCTAATGCACCCCCACCCATTGCCACTCTCATCAAAGACAAGTATTATTTATTTACATGTGTGGCATCAACTTTCACCAAGAATAAAAGGTATTAAGGGTTGCCGGTGCATTATTTGGGGTTAATCCAAAGTGTTCAAATTCTCACATTGTTTCGCTTGATTTAATTTTTTTTTTAAACTTCAAAATTTCCCCCCATCCCCACTCTTGGGATACATTGACCCCAATGTATGGTTTTAGGAGGATTTGATCGCTAAACATCTTTCACATCACCCAAAATCTCAACACTCAAACCACAAATTTCTTTTTGGTATTTTTCATTTTATAACTTTTTAATATTTTTTTCTTCTTTAAAAACATTACACCGCCAACTTCCACCACCCAAACATAACATCAAAAACTCAACACCACCCAACCGCCCGACCATAAACATATCAAAATAAATAAATATTCACAAATATACAAGGAAGTAACGTGACCTGACTAGTAATATCGTGGCTGCGGAGGCCCAAAAATGGAAGACATCATGTCATTCCATTCTCCAAAAGCAAATGCACCGCTACTACTCCCACCTTGTTGCGGAGCTCCTTCTTGTTGGCGCGGGTCGATCCACTGTGAATGATGGAGCGGCGGGGTCGGATACGATACACTACCATTTTAAGGTGGTAGAGACGCGTAATCCACATGTTGTGGATCCACAACCACCGGCCGCCCGGCGTGCCAATCTGCATGCATTCTTCTTGCTTGGTCATCATGGTATCGATTATTCATTTCTAACTCATGGGAATACGCATGTGTGCGATTCCACGCCTCTTGACGATCGAAGTTATGCTTCAAAGACCGCTCCATGCTAGCACTCATCATCGTTTGTTGATCAAACAAAGTACGCTCCGAACCCGACCATGACTCAAAAACGGGTGTCGGAGGACGTTGGTTCTCTATAACCTCTTGCATAGTGCTATTGTAACCCAATTTGGCTCATAGGAACGCTCCGTGTAATCATAAAAGACGCCACCATAACCCCTACCTAGGCCCCCTTGGCCCACATTCACATTCTCACCACCATGCGGCTCATCCGCATAATCATCATCCCCACTCGGGGCTTCCGCATCACTTTCCAGTTCATCCTCTCCATCTCTGCCCCTCCGACTTGAGCTTATGATACCTTTCCGATTGCGTATAAGTCCAACCAATCCCCATCTTTTGTAAAGTAAAAGGCTGATGCCTTTTTGCTGCCCCTTTATCCTCTGACTTGATTGCCTTTTGCTGCCTTATCAATCCCGTGATAATTTGGCAATACGGGATAATATCTCTCCCCAACTTGTTTCGGCAAATCCAGAGGTGGTTCATGATCAAATATCGGATTGGAAAACGCGGAGACCCATTGATTAACTAATAGAGGACGGGTACTTCCGGGTACCTCACTTGCTCCTTATCTCCTCTTCGTGGAAGAACATTTAAAATGCAAATCGCTAGCAACAACTTTGCTTCTATCTTCAAATTCCTCTGGTACAAAATTCCACTATAAGTACCGGGCAAAAACAACGCCGCTAACATATCATTCCACCGAGGGTGCTTCTCCGGTTTTATCAAAAGGTCATCAAGACTAGGGATCATATAGTCACGAGCCGGTAGACTATCGTACTTTGCCAACTTTCGTGGTGTATCAAAAGACATCTCTACCGGAATCCCATTCACCTCACCCGTTAACTTCATTTGTGATGGCCTATCATATGTGTTGCACTTGAGGGTTGCCATCCATTCTTGAATTTCGGTCATGTACAAGTTCTTGTTATCCTTATCATAACAACTGAGAGCCACCTCCCATCCTAGAGCGCGGAATTGGTCAAACACACCAAACGACCCAAATTCAACTTCTCTCACCTCCCTTTCACAGATGAATGTAGCTGCCTTGTTTTTCAATCGGTTCATACTGTCATGGAATAATGTCGGTTGCTAACGCTCCGGCTGATCATCCAATGGACCCGATTCCCATCTTGGCTTTTCAGTCGGGTCCAACTATACGATGTTTTCATCCTCGCTTTCACTTTCTCTAACTCTACCCAAATATTGTCTTTTCTTCGGTTGTACTTCCGGCTGTTTGCCCTTGCCTTTAGACGAAGAAGATGAACTAGCTCCCGCTCTTTCCTTCGTTCGTACCATTCTCCTACACACATAGCAAAGCAAACAACACTACCAAACACAAAAATTAGACTCTTCTCTCTAAAATATCCCCACACTTGCTTGTTACTATGGTTGTAGATGTTAGTGAACCAAGAATTTATAAATATTTTTCAAACATTGGGCATGGTGTCTCTACAATATAGAGATTTCCAAAAGTTCACTACTTTAATCATCAAACTTACATCTTCAAACCATAACAATGTTCAAGCAAATATTTTATGACAAAATCTAAGAACAAGCAAGTGTGGGTATGAACAAGTAACACTAATAACCTTCCTTCTCACAATGCATCATTAAAAGTAACAAACAAACATCACATACCTTGATTTGAAGATGCTAGAACACTTGTGAAACAAAAACTTCAAAAACCCCTAAAATTTTCGAACCTAGGGTTTGGAATTCGAACCAGAAAACTTCGTTTTTTCGCAAATCTCTTCGCAAAATTAGCAAGTATGTGAAAAATTAGTCAAGTTAGACCTAAATTTCACTTGATTTGGCTAAGAATTGAAAGAGATATGAAGCTTGGAAGGTTATGGAGTTTGGGGATTTTGTGGGGAACTTGAGAGTGATAGATGAGAATGAATGGATGAGAAAAGTGAAGGGAATTGAGTGGCCAGGGGTTAATTCACATGATTGCTTTATTTTTTTTATTTTTTTTTATATATAACTGTTGCACCCGGAACGACACCTACACTCGCCAGGTCCACCGTAAATTACGGTGTACACCGTAAATTACGGTGGATGCTGGCACAAAACTTCTACCGTAACACAGGAGGTTTATATCGTAAAGCCCCAAAATTTTTCATTTCCACCGTAAATTACGGTACCACCGTAACTTACGGTGGTACCTGGCATTTCTGATTTGCTGAAAAATGTAATTTAAAGTGTCTTTTATAGATTTTTTTCAGTTTTTTTTTTCAATTTTTTTGTGCTTTTAAAATTTTTCAAAAGCATGTAAAAATTACCCTACCCCCTCGAAAGTCTCGTGTTGTCCTCAACACAATGTTAGAGCAATTCGTGGCCCGAATGTCCCCACACTTGTTTCAAACACAAGCTTCAAACGAGTACGGTAAATGTGCAAACTATACAAAACAAACTAAATAAAATACTAACTATTTACACTACGAAACCTGGGCCTCTCATGGTTGTTCCTCATCGACCGGGCGTAGAATGTAGCCCGCTTTATCAAGCTCCAAGTTGTTGATGCCGTTCCCTTCCAAGTATGGCTTCAACCTATGGCCATTCACCGGTTGTTGTTTATTTGTTTGCTCATCTTGGATATCCACATCACCAAACCTCCCAACTCGCCGAACGGCATACGGGCGCATCCATTTGCTTTTAAGCTTGCCCGCAAACATCTTGAGTCTTGAATTGTACAACCAAACCTTTTGACCCACTTCAAAGGTTTTCTTCCTCAACTTTGCATCGTGTACCTTCTTGAGCTTGTCTTTGTAAGCCGATGCACACTCATACGCCTCGTCTCTAATCTCTTCTATCTCGCTCAATTGCAACTTCCTCATCTTCCCCGCCTCATCATAATCCGCATTTACCGTCTTGATTGCCCAATGTGCCCGATGCGCTAACTCCATTGGCAAATGACAACCCTTTCCATACACCATCCGGTAAGGTGTTGTGCCAATCGGAGTTTTGTAGGCCGTTCGGTATGCCCACAACGCATCATCCAACTTGCTCGACCAATCCTTCCTATCCGTTCTAACCGTCTTCATGAGGATTTATTTGATTTGACGGTTGGACACTTCAACTTGTCCACTCGTTTGCGGATGGTAAGGTGTGGCAATCCGGTGATTCACGCTATACCTCTTCAATAATTTCCCGAAATTAAAGTTCTTGAAATACGAACAACCATCACTTATAATAACACACGGGATACCAAAACGAGAGAAGATGTTGGATTGAACAAATTTACAAACAACCGAATGGTCGTTTGTTCGTGTTGCAATAGCTTCAATCCACTTTGAGACGTAATCCACCGCTACCAAAATATATATGAAGCCATTCGAATTCGGAAAGGGACCCATAAAGTCAATGCCCCATACACCAATATTTCTACAATCAAAATTGGTTGTAATGGCATCTCGTCCCTCTTTGATATGCTTCCCATCTTTTGACAATTTATACAATTTCTTGCAAACTCACACGCGTCCTTGAAAATTGTGGGCCAATAAAACCCACATGAGAGAACCCGATAGCCCGTTTTATGCCCACTAAAGTGACCTCCACATGCAGATGAGTGGGCATGAGTCAAGATTTCCAACACCTCCGTTTTGGGCACACATCTCCGAATAACTTGATCCGGCCCGATCTTGAAAAGACCTGGTTCATCCCAAATGTATTGCTTCACTTGGACCATAAATTGTTGTCGTCGCTTCTTGGTCCAATGACTTGGGATGGCACCCGTGGCTAAGTAATTTACTTAATGAGCATACCACGGTGCAACGAAAGTGGATACGGCTAGGAGTTGCTCATTGGGGAACCTTTCATTTATTTCACTAACATCATCAATCCCTCCTACCGGAATCCGAGACAAATGATCCGCCACTACGTTCTCACTTCCCTTTTTGTCTCGAATTTCCATGTCAAACTCTTGTAACAACAATACCCACCGAATCAAACGAGGCTTCGCGTCCTTTTTCTCCATCAAATATCGGACCGCACTATGATCCGAATAAACCACCACCTTGCTCCCCCAAATATACGCACGAAACTTATCCAAAGCATACACCACCGCTAATAACTCATTCTCGGTTGTGGTGTAATTCAGTTGCGCTTCGGATAAAGTCTTGCTTGCATAGTAAATCACCACCGGCTTTTTATCAACCCGTTGACCCAAAACTGCACCAATTGTAGTGTCGCTTGCATCACACATTATCTCGAATGGCTTTGACCAATCCGGTGGTTGCAAAATAGGAGTTTTGACCAAATGTTCCTTCAAAACAGTAAAAGCTTGCATACACTCATTAGTAAAATCAAATTGGACATCTTTTAATAACAAGTTGCATAAAGGTTTGGTGATAACACTAAAACCTTTTATGAAACGTCTATAGAACCCCGCATGTCCCAAAAATGACCTTACACCCTTAACATTTTTTGGTGGTGGCAAAGATGAAATTACCCTTATTTTTGCCTTGTCCACCTCCATTCCCCTTTCCGAAATCACATGACCTAGCACAATTCCCTCTTGCACCATGAAATGACTTTTCTCCCAACTAAGCACTAAATTTTTCTCAACACATCTTTTTAAAACTTTTTGTAATTCGTTGAGACAAGATTCAAAACTAGTGCCAAAAATTGAAAAGTCATCCATAAACACTTCAAGCGACTCTCCAACCATGTCCGAAAAGATACTCATCATACATCGTTGGAAAGTTGCCGGTGCATTGCACAAGCCAAATGGCATTCGCCGAAAGGCAAAGGTATCATATGGACAAGTGAAGGTGGTCTTGTGTTGGTCATCCGGGTGTATTGCTATTTGATTGTAACCCAAATACCCGTCTAAAAAACCGTAATACTTTTGACCCGACAGCTTTTCAATGATTTGGTCAATAAAAGGTAGCGGGAAATGGTCCTTAGAAGTGGCGGCATTCAATTTGCGGTAGTCAATGCATACACGCCACCCGGTGACCGGTCGGGTGGCAATGTGTTCACCATTCTCATCGTTGACTACTTGAATACCGGCCTTCTTAGGCACAACTTGGGTGGGACTCACCCAAGCACTATCCGAAATCGGATAGATAATTCCCGCATCCAACCATTTGATTACCTCTTTTTTACTACCTCCATTAGGTTCGGATTCAATCGCCTTTGAGCTTCTCGTGTTGGTTTTGCGTCTTCGGTGGTAATAATCTTGTGCATGACGATTGATGGACTAATTCCTTTGAGATCGGCAATCGTCCATCCAATAGCTCCTTTGTTTTCTTTCAAAACTTCCAACAAGGCTTGTTCTTGCGCCATCTCTAAATTAGAGGCAATAATGACCGGTAGAGTGTCATTATTCCCTAGGAAAGCATACTTCAAATGGCTCGGCAAGTCTTTGAGTTCCAACTTCGGTGGTTCTTCTAATGATGGTTTAGTACCCGAATTTATCTCCACCGGCAAGCCTTCGAATTGGTGAGTCCATGGCGGTCGACCTTCTTTCAAGGCCATAGCATCCTGTTTTTCCTCTTCAACCCGGAGTGCATAAGCATGTACCTGTTCAGAAAAATCACACAAGCAAACATCCATACCATCCTCCTCATACTCATGCGGGTTGCATCCGTCAACTAAATCTGCCATGAAACACTCATCAACACCATTAGCATTAGAATTCTTATTAAAAACATTTAAGCGCATTTTTTTATTCCCAAAAGTCATATCAACTGTACCAAATCTACAATCAATCACAGCATGCGCGGTGCTCAAAAATGGCCGACCCAAAATTACATTTTGTTGTTGTTTTGGGTCCACGGATGAGTAGTCCAAGACTAAAAAGTCAACCGGGTAATAGAACTCATCAATTTTAACAATCACATTTTGAACCATCCCCCGAGGTAGCTTATGAGACAAATCGGCTAAAACAATCGTTGTCTCCACCCTTGCTAACGGACCAAAGTCATATTGGTCATATAAGCCCCCTGGTAAAATGCTAACTTCGGCTCCAAGATCTAGTAACGCCTTTGCCATTTGAAAATTACCAACTTGAATGTTAATTAATGGCGTGCCCGGATCTTGGAGCTTAGTAGGAAGCTCCCCATTCAAAACTGCACTCACTTGCCCGGTTAAATCCACCCGCTTAGGCATTTTCTTCTTTTGTTGCCTCTTTTGTGTACATAATTCCTTTAGAAATTTAGCATAAGCGGGTACTTGTTTTATTGCATCAAGTAGTGGAAGATTGATTTTTACTTGTTTAAACATGTCCCACAATTATTCTTTTTGGGGACCTCTTGATGCAATAAATTTTTTTCTACCCGGGTCAAGTAAAGCCGATGGAAACGGGACTTGACTTGGTTCACCCTCAACTTTTTCATTCTTTTCATTTTTTTCACCCAACCCCGGTTTTTTAACATTTGATTCTTTAGGTATAACTGATGAAACATCATCATCATCACTCTCATTACCTGTAACATCCTCAACTACCCCCTCGACCAAACCCGGTGACAAATTTGCTTTAAATTCTTTGCCACTTCTTAAAACACTAACATGATGAACGTTAACATTACCTCATGCCGAACCATGTGAAGGATTTACCTTGGTATCGCTAGGAAGTTGACCCTTGCTATTCTTCAATTCCGCCACATCGGTTGCCAATTGACCCATTTGGGTTGTTAGTGATTGGATGCTCTTGTCACGAACCTCATCCTTTTGCAACCGGACTTCGTCAAGTTGATTCCGTTTTTGCATAGCCCGAAGCATATCCATGACTTCATTCCCGCTTGTCGAAGGTTGACCCGACCCACTTTGACCCGTTTGTTGAAATTGCCCTTGATAACCATAGTTGTTTCCACCCCGATAATTGCCTTGATTGTATTGTTGACGAGGTGCAAAGTTACCTTGAGCTCCTTGAAAATTTAGGTTAGCTTGGTTCGCTGCGTCCCCGTAGCGGAAATTAGGATGGTTTCGTAACCCGGGGTGATAGGTGTTGGAGTTCATATTGAAATTTCGACCACCCCTCCTTGAATTGCATTCACTTCCTCTACTTGCTCATCAACCACTCCCACTACACAAACTTCCGCTGTGTGGCCTATTTCATTGCAATTGGTGCACACATTGTACACTTGGTTTGTGGTTTGAACATTGCCACTCTCTACTCCATGCACTTGTGGTCTTTGTATCACATGCCTTGCCCTTCTTGAAGATTAGGCCTTCCTCTTGGAATTCACCGCCATTTGTTCTAAAAATGCCCAATCAACATGTTCATAATTCGTACCGAATGTACCATTAGTGATCGACATTAAATCTCGTGCATCCTCCGAACTCAACCCTTCGTGAAATGCATTCAACAACTCCCATAATTGGATCCGATGATGAGGGCAATTCCGTAACATCATATTAAACCTTTCGAAGGCTTCATGAAACATCTCCCCCGATTGTTGTTGGAAGCTTCTCAAACCTCTCCTTGCATCATTAGTATTTTGAGAGGTGTAATATTCATCCAAGAATATTTGTTGCATATCGGCCCATGTAAAGATCGATGCGGAGGGTAGCGTGTGAAACCATCTCTTTGCCTTGTCTTCCAAAGAAAATTGGAAGAGAACCAACTTAACATCATCCGAAGAAAACCCTTGACCTCCAATTGTGTTGCAAATAGAATCGTATGTCTCCAAATGAAAATAGGGTTCTTCCGTTGCTAATCCCTTGAACTTTGGTAGACTTTGGAGGGCGGTTGTTCTAACTTCAAAAGTTCTTCCATCCGCATGATGAGGAATCACTACCGGCGAAGGATTGTTAGTGATAATGGGCCGGAAGTGAGCTTCAATTCCCCGTACGACCTCCCGATGATGTCTTTGAGGGGCACCCAATGGTGCTCTTGGTTGACCCATTTGCATAGGCCCTTGAGGTACAAAGGGTGGTTGAACTTGGAATTGTGGCATTTGTGGTTGTTGTGGAATCGGTCGTTGAAATTGTGGTTGCATATTTTGAGGACGCACTTGGTGTAGTGGTGTAGGGCGTTGCAGTTGCGGCCCTTGTGGTCTAATGTGTTGCACCCCAACCGGTAATCTACTCGTATCTTGAAATTGTTGGATCGGTTGACTTTGTTGACCCGCTCCTCCTTGAAGTCCCAAGTATCCTCCATCGCCTCCATAGTAAAAACCTTCCTCTTCATACCCTCTAAACTCCTCTTCATAGCCATCATCATATCCATCTCCTTGAATACCCGAGGATTGCCCGAATTGAATGGATGAGTATTGAAGCCCAATTGGTTTGATGGTCTAAATGTAGAAGTAGCATGGGCAATGGTTGAATTTGGTGGTATTGTGTAATTAGAGGATGATTGACCCGTAGTTGGGGGGAAAGAAGTGTGACAATGGTGGTATTGTGGATGAAGGGCTAAAGGTAAGATTGGGTTCAACTTGAGTAGTGATCGGTTGTGTGGTATTGGTTGGTGTAGTGTTATGAGGTGGAGTAGGAATTGTAGTGGAATTTGGTATGGTTGTGTTTGGAGATGGTTGTGTAGAAGTAGGTATAAATGATGAGGTCGTTTGACCCGTTGTGGGTGGTATTTGAGATTCTTGCATGATGTTTCGTGGTGTGATGGGTGAAGTAGGTGAACCAATAATTCTGTTTTCTCTTACTAAAACTCTGTTTTGCCTTAACGTTCTTTCGATCTCCGGATCAAATTAAAATGGTGACGACTTGTGAGAGCCTCTAGTATGCATGCACCTGTAGAACCTGCACACCAAACACATCAGTGTAAACCCGAAAATAACAAAGCAAAACTAACAAACTAACACACGTTGCGCACAACTCCCCGGCAACGGCGCCAAAATTTGACGTGCTGTCGTAGTACATGCAAATTTAATCCAATTAACAACTAGTAGATAGTGGTAAATGGGTATCGAACTCATGGAGTATGTGGAAAATGCTTTGATTTTATAGCTTTGCGATTTAACTACAATTAACCTAATTTGCAGAAATTAAAGATCAATGATTTGGATTGTTGTTTTAGAAAACTAAATTACTAGCTAATTGCAAAATCAAAATTGGATTTTTAATTCAGATTATGAGAACAATGACCATCTTAGGATTCAGTTTCTTTTAACACTTGTGCGAAATTCCAACTAGAAAGAGTTACATAGACATAACTCGTGTATAAACAATTGTTGTGATGAAAGGGAACAAAGTACTCGGATTATATTAATGCGAGGTCGTTTCCCAATGATCAATTAATCAATATACAACCCTAACCCTTCCCGTGATATCCCGATTGCCAACGGCACCAAGAACGTACGAATTAGACTAGAATTGCAATACCAATTAACAAGCTACAATCAATTACTCATACACCATGATAATCAAAGCAAACACAATGTTATCATTCTAGAAATCAAAGAACAAACACACAAGAGTTTAGAGAAACCTTCACCTAAGATGATCACCACAAGTTTAGCCAGACATTGTTCGGTTGATCATCATTACATCCAAATTCAAGTTCATACAAATAAAAAACAAGAACCAAATGTTTATAATTTTTTAGAACAAGGTAGAACCAGCCAAAATCGCTCCCAAGAAGCCAAGAAAACGTCCAATGATGAGATATCCCAAAAGACACTACTAAAACCGTTTTAATGAAGGCAGTTACGTTTTCCTCGCAGCCTCCACCGTAATTTACGGTCTCCACCGTAATTTACGGTCTCCACCGTAAATTACGGTGGACATCAGACAGTTACGATGAAAATCTCCTGTTTTACGGTGGGACTTGGGCATGTTTCAGGGCCACCGTAAATTACGGTGGCCCCCGTAATTTACGGTGGAGCCCCGATTCATGTGTTTTGTTTCTTCTTTCATATCATGCACGACCCGTTCATCTCCAAACCGTCCAAAGCTGCGTTTTATCCCTTTTTAGCTCCCGAACTGTACCTGAAACATAAGCATTGGTAGTTATCTAATTCAAGATAATTACACAATCAAGTGAGGGATAATTTCATCTTTTAACATCATTAAGGGTTGTCCTATGGACCACCCGTCACAGTTTTTGGCGTTTTATATAATAATGTATTTTATTTATAGAGAATTAGATAACAAATCAACATATAACTTGATATCAAAACAATATAAAATGAAAACAAAAATAATAAAAAATGGTAATCTAATTTCTCTTCCGAATAGTCATCAGCCTCTATCTTTCTTGAATTTGTTTTGGCGTTTTGAACCTTTTTTTAATATTTTAGCTAGATGCCAACTTTCCTACATAAACCCCATCTTTTTCAGAAGAAGCTGCTTAGTGGCATCCTGTTTTTTGGTGTGATATTCTTGTTTGGTGGCATGTCATTGAAGATCAACTCTTGCTTGATGCTATTTGTAATAATGGAGTCCAAAATAGCATTTTTCGGTTGTGTTGAACCCTTTCTTCCATGCCTATAATCATCAAGAAGAAAGCTCACATGATGGCATATCACTGTAATCAGTCTCTTTTTCTTGAATATTTGACCATCTCATCCAGCAAAATATTATTGAGTTAACCTCCTCAGAAAAAAGATCCATTTCAGTGAAAGCTTTGACATCTGTGGCATTTTAAAGGGAGTGGTTTCTAGAGGATATGGCGTTTTTGTGTTTTTCTGGGTGTGATTAATTTCATTGTGTATAGAACCCTCTCTTATAGGAGTTTTTTGGCGCGTAGTTTAGGCGGGACTTTTTTATTGTAATAACTGATAGTAATAAAGTAACGGTCTTTTCAGTTACTGTTTTTTCTATTTACTGTGTTGATCAACTTTTATCAGTTTTATAGGTTATAGACGTCCCATCTTCTAAGTTTGGCTTTTTTTTAAATGGCCTTATGCAGACAAACAAGACAAAATACAATAACGGAGTAAATAAAATATTAAGCAGGAAACATATTTTTTGTTATTTTTGGCGTTTTGTTAGGGTTAACCATTTTTAGTATTATTTTGGCGTTTTGCTAATAAAGATAGAAATATATCATTTAATTATCTTTAAAAAAAAGATTACATAGAAGAAAAAAAGAGGAAAAAAAATAAAATCCTTCGTCAGAAGGTACTTTATCTGAATAGTATCCATCACTTGTGTCATCTTCTTCCTCCTCGGAGTCTTCATCTTGATCTTCATCCATGTCATCCCATTCACCTTCATCAGCTTCTTGTTCCTGAAGATTCTGAAGCCTCCACCTGAACATGTCTTGCATTAACTCCAATTTTGAGTCTATTTCTGTGTTGGTACAAGTGGCGTTATGCAATTCTTCCATGAAACCCTGTCGCTGCTTTGTCATGATGTTCTCTAGCCAGTAGACTTCCTCCTCTCCGCTGTCGTATGTATCCGTCACCATTTCTGTTTCATCATCAAAATGCCATGATGTCATGACAGGGTCTGTGTAACACCCCGAAAACGGGTTTGGTAATCAAACTCCGTTAATACTGAAAGACGGGTGAAATACCGTTAGTGGTAAATTTAACCCGGTGAATATTAGGACTTAAATAAATAATCCTAATATTAACTAAAATGTGAATAAAAGCTTCTAATGAAATAAAATTTATAAGAGGCCGAGTAACGGGATTTAAAATAAACTTAGTCATAGATTCCCCGAGCCCACTAATTTAACTAGGAACTTTTAACCTAGTTAATAAATGGGGAATATTGTTAGAAATAAGTAGGTTGTGGCCTACTTAATAACAAACAAAACACGAGGGGTTAAAATGGGATAACTTAACAAAGTTATTTAATAAAAGAAAATCAAAACAAAACACACACTTGAAGTGTGTGTTCTGGATCGACATCGGGGAGCTCCCATGGAGCAAAACCCTAGTTTCATCAAAAACTACCAAATTGAAGGTCAATCCAAGACCCAAATCGATGCATGAACGCGTAGAAACGATAACCAAGTCATGGGGATCACAAGGTATGTCACAAAACCTAGATTGGTTGAAGTTGAAATTCGAGACAAGTAGGTTACTTGCAAATAAATTGATGGATTATGATCCAAGGATAAAATTAGGAATGATTTTATGTCTAGGAGTAAACCCTAGTCATTTACTTGTTGAATTGAGGTTCACAATTGTGAATTTCATGATTATCCATTTATGTGTTTAATGAGTTTTGTAGAAGTAAGATGAACCTTAGAATTATGACTATTAAAATGGTGTTAACTGATTTCCATGAGATGAATCTGAGAATAGTATGCATGCTAGACATAATAGAATTGAAATTATGTTTATGTTTAGTAGAAATAACTAGTTATGAACTAGTTGTAAAATGTGTAAAAATTTATGCACATTAGGTGTTTGTTAAAATGCCTAAATGAGAACTAAAGTGTTGAAATTAGAGTGAAAATGTGTATTTGAATGATATAGCAATTACGCGTAATATGGAGTGATAAGGGTTCTAAATATTATGTTGATTTAGACTTAATGTTGTAACCCATGTGATCAAGAAGTAGTTAACTTTAGATAAGCTAAGTTAACTAATCATGAAGTCGAATAGTAGTTTCGGCATAGAAAATAAGTGAGGTGGAATAGTCGTGATTTTTATGACTAATTTAACCACCTTGTAAATGATTGAAAATAGTTTGACGCCTAACGAGCTAGGTGGAGGCTTGGGAAAGGAAGCGGGTCAAACAAATCAAGAATGGAGGAAAAGCGTAATTCGGATGCAAGGTAAGTATATCTTACACTAGTCTTATATTTTAGAATATTCATCGTCGTATTAATTACGAAAAAGACAAATACCTAATTGAGATATTGTGTTCCGGTGTGTAGCCGTACGGAACAAGATAATCAAATATGATAAGAAAACATAGTGATGGCTAAAAATGAGTTAAATCGGTAATTCGATCATATTATGACGAATGAAACATGTACTTTTAATGTTTACCATATAAGGTAAATCATAATAACCAACAAGGGCAAACTGAATTTATAAGTAAAATGACCGCACGGTGTAAACCGGAGCGAGTCATATATACGGGGTGGTAATAAATGTCATCTCGCTAGTATAATCGGTCATTTAGACCAAACTGGTCAAAAGGTGAAATTATCACCCTTAACTATATCGACTAATGGGTTGTCGAGTTGTATGATTTTAGGAAATAAATAGCACATGGATGTTTACATTGCTATTACTTAGCAACCTCTAAAGCAAGGTATTGAAACGGGTCAATATATTGACCCGAACCAGGTATGTATAATGATACAACTCATCATGTAGAATTTGGAGTTCTATAATAGTTAGACAAGGTTAAAATAAGATATTCGGTTAGCTTTTAGGTAAAGCGAATAAATTGAGTTATGATTATGGTGTTTTAGAAACATATTGGTTTCTAAACAAGAATATGGTTAAAAGGTCGGATTTTGGGTTCAAACAAGTACTAAAAGTCCTTCGTCGTAAAGGAATGACTAAAATTGACTAAAACGCCCTTGTAAGCGAAATTAAGCAAATGAACCATAAAGGTTGTTTGGAAATAAGTGATAGGATGAAATAAATACTTTGAATAAGTATGAAAAGCGAAAGATGTAAAATATTGGTCAAATGACTCTATAAAGAGTCTTTGCCGTAAAATAATAATTTGAAGGGTAAAATTTGGAATATATAAATCACCACATTGAATCCACCACAATTATAGTTGTGGTGGGAGGTCATTTGATAAGAAATGTGGACATATGTATTTAGAAACGAATGAAAGCGATTGGTGCTTAAAATATGCTTAAATACCCTTAACGGGTCAAAATAAGCATATGAGTGAAAATTGGTTTAAGAAGGTATATGAACCTGTAATTGGAACCTAATATGTTAAACATCATTGAATTTAATAGGTTTATGAGAAATAAGGGTCAAACAAACTTGTTTGTTTGATAAAAATCGAACGGGTCAAAATTTGGTAAAAAGGGTAATAAGTCGAAGACTTAAAAGTCTGAAATTTTGTTAAACCGAATGTTGGATTTTAACTCCATAAGATGGAGAATCATATTACAATTACGTAGGAAGAAACGGTAGGTCAAACGGATTGAAAGATACGAAAGTTTTCATGTAAAAAACGGCAAAAATGGAAAGGGCTGATACAGGGACCACCGTAACTTACGGTGCCCATCGTAAGTTACGGTGGGGCTGATATCATTACGGTAGTTACCTACTGAGTTATGGTGGAAGATTTAACATTCAGGGGCTACCGTAAATTACGGTAGCCACCGTAATTAACGGTAGACCTTGAAATAAAATATATTTTAATCAGTTTCGCTTCCCGGACTCGTTTAGACATGATGTTAACCCCATATGACTAAAGCATTTCATGTTTACGAAATGTAGGTACTTTTGGATGCCGAAAGACGATCAAGCTCAACGAAGAACTGAACACGATAAAGATACATGCTTCCGCACTTTGCCTCGTCGTAAATTTTAAACGACGAATTCGATTACGTTATGTTGATTAACTTATGATTTGTAAAAATTTTAATAAACCCGTATTTTTATAGTATATGTAGTCTTAACTACACATCTAATTGTGGTATTTATATGTAAAACCTTTAATTGGTAATTGGGGTCTTACAGTCTGGCTTCACATCTCGTTTGATTGGCCCAAATTTGCTGGTTAATGCTTTCATAAGCATATGCGTTTCATGGCATTGGTTGTCTAGAGCGATGCCAATGGATAAGATTTGCCTCTGTATCTCTTCTTCCATTTTTAGATTTTCCTCGATCGTCTTAACATACACCCTCCTTCTGTTGTCAAAATGGAGAACGTATCGCCTGATCCCCAGAGTGTATCTCCACGAAACGATTGTTGTCATTTTTGGCGTTTTGTTTAAGTTGGCGTTTTTGGTTAAGGATGTTTTTTTTGCAAAAAAATGGATAGATTGAAGTGATTATGGAAGCTATGTTTTTACGTTTGTTTATATAATAATGTTTTTGGCGCGTAATTTAGGAGAGAATTTCTTCTAATAAATGTTATTAACTGAAATTCAGTTGTTTGTGTTGTTTCATCTTCCTGTAATATTCAACGCGTTTTATTTTTAATTTTTGGCGTTTTATTTTTAATGGCGTTTTATTTTTTTGTTTGGCGTTTTATCATTTGATGTCGTTTTGAATATGAGGGGTAAAAGACCCTTTTACCCTTAATGAAGCGTGTCCCACCTAATAATATTGATGTTATTTACGAAAACGCCACCGCGCAATCTAGTCCATGGATTGTTTTGATCGGATGATCCATAATCGTTCTCACCGTTCGTAGACTTTTCACCGTTTTCTCTAAATCCTGACCCTATATATATATATATATGGAGGAGCTCATGCGAGAACCACCATTATTGTGAGAACCGCGAGAACCAATGTGAACACAACCTAAAATAGCTAAAAAAAACCTAAAAAAACCTAACCCCCACCCACCCCCCCAAAAAAAAACCTAACCCCCCCCCCCCAAAAAAAAAAAAAAACCTAACCCCCCCCCCCCCAAGTTAAATGCTAAAAACTAAAACCCCTAAAAAACCTAACCCCCCACCCCCCCCCCCCCAAAAAAAAAACCTAAACCCCCTCCCCCACCCTCCAAAAACCTAAACCCCCCCCCCCAAAGCTAAAATGCTAAAAACTAAACCCCCAAAAAACCTAAAAAAATCTAAAAAAAAATCTAAATTTTTTTTTTATATATTTTTTATGTTAAAATCGTTACTTTTAGAAGAAAAAAAAAATTTTTAGCTTCGAAAAGTAGCGATTTTTTTATAAAAAATATTAAAAAACAATATTTTTTGTGTGATTTTTAGCTATTTTTAGGCATTTTTGGTTGTGTTCACATTGGTTCTCGCGGTTCTCGCAATAAGAGGTGGTTCTCGCATGATCTTCTCCCTATATATATATATATATATATATATATATATATATATAGTGTGAGGTTCATTGGGTAACACTAAAAAAGTGGGGAACAGTGGGGAACCGACTCAAACGAACTCCGATTGGACTCATTCCAGCGGCGTTAGAACCGTCTCGTCGAACCCTAACTAGGATCTCTTAACCCTAAACCCTAAATTATAACCCCTAAATATATTAGGGTTTGGCTTTTAGGGTTTAGCTTTAGGGTTTAGCCTTAGGGTTTAACTTTAGGGTTTAACTTTAGGGTTTAGAGTTTAGCTTTAGGGTTTAGGGTTTAGTTTTAGGGTTTAGCTATAGGGTTTAGCTTTAGATTTAGCCTTTAGGGTTTAGCTTTTAGGGTTTATAGTTTAGATTTTACGGTTTAGCTTAGGTTTTAGCCTTATTTTTTAGCTTTAGGGTTTAGAGTTTAGGAGTTAGGATTTAGGGTTTAAGGTTAAGAGATCTTAGTTAGGGTTCGATAATCCGGTTCCAACGCAGCTGAAATGAGTCCAATCGGAATTCGTTTTAGTCGGTTCCCCGCTGTTCCCCATTTTTTTAGTGTTCCCTAATGAACCTTCCCCTTTATATATCATTTCAGTTGCGTTGGAACCGGCTCGTCGAACCCTAACTAAGATCTCTTAACCCTAAACCCTAAACCCTAAATCCTAACTCCTAAACTCTAAACCCTAAAGCTAAAAAATAAGGCTAAAACCTAAGCTAAACCGTAAAATCTAAACTATAAACCCTAAAAGCTAAACCCTAAAGGCTAACCCTAAAGCTAAACCCTAAAGATAAACCCTAAAGCTAAACCCTAAACCCTAAAGCTAAACCCTAAGGCTAAACCCTAAAAGCCAAACCCTAATATATTTAGGGTTTAGGGGTTATGATTTAGGGTTTAGGGTTAAGATATCTTAGTTAGGCTTCGACGAGCCGGTTCCAACGCCGCTGGAATGAGTCCAATTGGAGTTCGTTTGAGTCGGTTCCCCACTGTTCCCCACTTTTTTAGTGTTCCCCAATGAACCTCACACTATATATATATATATAGGCTTTGGTTCAAATGAGAACCACCATGAGTTGCGAGAACCGCGAGAACTAGGCCATCCAAAAGGTTTTTCCGATTTTTTTTCACAAAAGTCGTAAAAATAATCACTTGTTTCAGCAAAATAAGAGAAATTGGAAAAAAAACGTCGCACACCCACATTTACTTGAGAGGTAAAAAAATATTTATCTTCCAAAATTTACGTCTGTCGTAAAAAAACTTGCATGAGTCAAAACTACCAACTCGACATTTTTTAAAATTTTTTTTACAGATGTGTTTATATTTTTTCATCTACGTTTGTGTAAAAAAAAATTTTGGCCCAAATCGCGCTGGATCAAATAGTTCTCGCAACTTAAGGTGGTTCTCATTTTAACCTTTCCCTATATATATATATATATATAGGAACAGGATCAGGATCAGGAGAGAACACCTCAAAGTGTGAGGACGGTGAAAACGATTCTCAACCACAAGATCTTAGTGGTTTGTGGCTGAGATTGAGGCGGTGACATTTTTATAAATAATAGGGGCTTTGGAACTAACAGGAGGGGTAAAATAGAAAGATCCAAACAATGGTGCACATGTCACATGCCATCCCCCCCCCCCCCCCAATCATATTTAAACGACAATAACTTTTTAATACGTGATTATTTTTCGAAAAAAATTACACCATAAAACTCAACGTTTTTTTTATCTTTCCAACGAGTATACTATTGATATACTTTTCGAAAAAAAATTAACTAGGTTTATGGCGTTTTTCTGAACTATGTGTTTTTATGGCGTTTTAAATAGGTATTTTCATGGTGTTTTTCTGAACTGAGTTTTTTCATGGCGTTTTTCTGAACTGGGTGTTTTATGTCGTTTTTAACTGGGTATTTTCATGGCGTATTTTTGAATTGGATGTTTTTATGGCGTTTTATTTGAACACCCAGTTCATGTGAGTATGTTTTTTTGATAATATTACCCTTTAGTGTAATTTAGCATCAATGTCACATGTCACCACCAAAATCGTTCTCACCATTCTCACACTTTTCACCGTTCTCTCTAAATCCTAACCCTATATATATATATATATATATATATAGGGGAAGGTTTAAATGAGAACACTAAATATTGTGAGAACCGTGAGAACGAATGAGAAAACAGCGAGAACTTGGTCAAAACAATTCAGATTCAAATTTTTTTTTACACTTGTTATTATTATTTGAATACAATGTTAGAAATTAAATTTACACACTTAAATTTACGTGAATTCGTAAATAAAGTAAATCTACACATGTGTAAGTTTGCCATTTACACATGTGTAAATATATCATATTTACATATGTGTAAAAAATCTAATAAGAGTGATTTTGAAAGGAGAAAATATCCCATTTGATGTTGTATTTTAATTACAATGAGATTTGTATTAATTTTTTTTGTTTTGAATTGGTTTTTTCATTCGTTCTTACGGTTCTTGCAATATTTAGCGTTTTCAAGATAACCCTCCTATATATATATATATATATATATATATATATATATATATATATAGGTAAAGAGTACGGTACAAATGCCCTTATCGTACATTACGTACGCTACAATCTCAGCCGTTTGATCATCTCCCCGCATTGAAAATCGCATGTTGGTTTTTTTGTTACATTTTCGCATGTGATAAATTTTGATGAAATCGCATGTTGTTTTTTGGTAACAATTTCGCATGTGATAATTTTGATGAAATAGCATGTTGGTTTTTTGTAACATTTTCGCATATGGTCACATGCGAATTTGATAATATCATGCGAAATCCAAAGCAAATGAGAATTCCAACATGAATTCCAAATGCAGTCACATGCGAATTTAATAATGAATTTGATAATATCATGCGAAAATCCAAAACAAAATGAATTCATGTATCATGCGAAAATGATAATTCTATTATATTGAATTCATAATGCAGTCACATGCGAATAACTTAATAATGAATTTAATAATATCAATCCAAAACAAAATGAATTCACACGTACGTCTTAATGTTTTTTTGTTTTTTTCAAGAAAACAAATCGCATGTGTATAATCTGTGTGTGTTACTGTTCATCTTCTTCCCCAAATCAGTAGTTCTTATTATCGATATCGCACCAAAAGGAACGAAAGGAGGTTGGGGAAGAAGATTTTTCAGGTTTTTGAATTTGATTTAGGGTTTGATTTTGAACTATCATCGGTCAATTACAGAGATTTATGACCTCGCAATGACGTTTCTAACCTTCCTGGTATGATTTAGATATATTAAAATGATTAATTTAATCATTTAAATTAGTTTCGCCCGCGTTTGATCAATTGAAGATCGTACGGCTGAGGGCATCGCGTACATAATTTAGGATAAGAGGTATTGTACGTTAACCGGCCTCTATATATATATATATATATATATATATATATATATGGGTGAGAGTTGGCTACAAAATCCATTTTTCCTACAAAGTGTAAAAAGTTATAAAACACCATAATTTTAACCATAAAACACACTCAAAACCTACAAATGCCAAAGTGAAGATTACTAAAACGCCATATTTATGGGTTTTGTGTTGTGTTTTGGATGATAAGGCTTTGATTATCGAATGACTAACATTAGTGTGTTTTATGTTGATTATCATGTTGTGTTTTATATTCATAGTTCTACGATGGTGTGTTTGAAATTTTTATAGACTTTTAGGGTTTGGATATTGTGTTTTAGTGATCTTCACTCTGTTATTTGTGGGTTTTGAAACTGTTTTATGGTTGAAATTGTAGTGTTTTATGACTTTGTACACTTTGTAGGAAAAATGGACTTTGTAGCTGAACTCCACCCATATATATATATAGGGAAGGGTTCAACCGAAAACTACTTTTATTGTGAAAATTTGAAAACTAACTAAAAGTGCCATAAAACATACCAATTTTTTTTAACAATTTTTTATAAATTTTCACTACTTTTTATATATAAAAAAAACTTTTAAAAAAAAAAAATTGTAGTGCACATGTGCAATAATGCACATGTGTAGTACACATATAATGCACATGTGCAGGACAAGTTTTTTTTTTTTTTTTTTTTTTTAAAAGTAGCGAAAATTTATAAAAAAAAATTGGCATATTTTTAGGATTTTTTAGTTAGTTTTCGAGTTTTCGCAATAGTTGTTGATTCTTGATCCCATGTTTTATTTATTTTATATGTTTAGTTTGTTTAATATGACCATCACTACCTTTTTTCTCGTATGATTTGACTAGACAACAATAAGAATTGACTATTTAGAGCTATCACACTTGTTGGTTCAATTGTTGGTTCTTATCACAACTATACTACGCTACGGTAGGTGCACACATTATCTATAATTTTTTAATATAAGGATAATAATATTTTGCGTAAGACCTTGTGAACAATAGAATAATTAGTCAAATTTATAGGTCTTATTTACATAATTGCCATGGCTTCTTTTTGGTTCAATAGAGTGAGAGGAGAGAGAATCAAAGCGACAGAAAAAGAAGGAGCCTAAACGGAAGGGGAACCGGCCATCGCCTACGGTCGGCCACAGCGTTGTTGTCCTCCCTCTTCATGTTCATTAAGAAACACCGTTCCCTTCAATTTCGATTCCGGCGAACCCTCCATCGGAATCCACGCTTGATGCTTGTAGTCTGAAAGTTCTCTGACAGGTATGTTTCAGCAATTTAGGGCTCCAATTTTAATTACTTTTGGGTAAATGTTTACAATTTGAGGTATGTGGTTTTTGTTTTCAGATGCATGTACAAATTGACACGCATTTTGGGTCTCACTTAGGTTGATTGTAGGATTCCACAATTCTCTTTGCTTTTCATCGAAGATGAATGACTTGCAAGACATTTCCATGGAGGTATTGATTCATAGAAGAAAAAGGTAAAAATCAATCTTTCTTTCTTTATTTGGATGATTAGGAGTCTGTATTTCTTAGTTTCATTGACTTTGCACATCTATCAGACGCACATATGTAGCATTAGCCTTCGTTAACAAATTTTTTTTGGCAATTTTGAACCACGTAAAATAGATTTTCTATAGCCATTTAGTTATTTTGTTTTTCACTACAAATCAATATAGGGATAGGTACCTTGATATTCATCAAGGCAATTTAGAATCTGCTGAATAGAATTGAACCTGAATTTTCATATGTCCAAGTGTTTTGAAGTGCCAGCTAGAACAGATTTTGTATATGTATTTAGTTGGATTAGTTTTCACTAACAATAAGTATAAGGAGTTATAATCATCTGGTGTTACATTCATAGGCTTAGTGTTCCATTTTCTTAGGCATCATTGACCGTGACCAGTAGTCATAGTTGGCTTAGATTGACATTAAAATATGTTTTAGGGACTGTCAATGGACTACGATTACAATGATGATGATGATGATGGTTGTTGTTAATAATGAAGTTGTGGTGTTTATGGTGAACCACATGATGTTGGTTAGGGAGGTGTATGGTGGTGGCTGACGTAAAGTCGTAGCGGTGGTAGGAGATGACGGTCAGTGGTGATGGTTGTGGCAAAGGCACATGCAGAATGAAGCCAGCTAAGGCGTCTTTTGAAATTATACTATATAACAATTTGCGTAGTACCTTATCTACAGTTCCTATTTTCAGGTTTTCCCAACCTGCAAGTGCCGGTCATTACCACCGTTATACTGTAGGTTAGAAGCACACACAGTCACCCAACGACAGTTACCACCGGCCTGCCCCAAATCCAGGTCCGATGAAAAATGGAATCGAAAGCGGCAACAGAGTTATTCCATTTCTTCTCTGAATTTCATGAGGTAACGACTTCGTCCCGCACATCGCTTAACCACCATCCTCACCACACAATAACGATTCACCGTCGCTTGCCACCTGCAAAACCCTAGCTTGCTCAACACCATCTATAGGCCCTAATCGAACCACTTTCTGGTTCATTTGTGATATCAGAGGCTTTCGATCAGCACACCTGGGAACGTGGACTAAGCATCACATTGTTTGGGACCGGATCAGTAGCTGGGGGTCGGATTTTTGGTGGTGATCTAGCTGGACTCTTAACTGTTGCATCTCCTGTTCAGGTCTTCCCTAATTTCTTAGTTGTTTGTTATCTTCTCTAATTTCTTAACTGCTGCATCTCATGTATTTAAATTGCATAACAACGATGAAATTTTGGGTTTAGCCTTCAGTTGTTCGATAATACTTTAGGAATTAGGAAGGTCTCATTATACCTTCTACTTCTAGGTAGGGACCGCCATTCTTATGTACTATTGAATTCTTTTCTGAATGAGCTTTTGTTAACTAATATTGATTCATACATGAGGTTTGATTCTATGTTGGTCAATTTGATTTTGAGGGTATGTTGACTGTACTAGAGTAAAAAACTGAAGTACTTGGTAAATGATGTTAGGCATATTCATTTCTTTTGTGTTTGCAAAAAAAAAAACGAAGCATTTTTAATATAGGAAATTGTGTTCTTATACGCTTCTCATGTTGCTTTGTTATGGTATATATACGATAGACTAATGCTAAAAATGATTTTGTGTTATACATCTATCAAAAGGGCTCTGGACTCAAATAGCTTTAAAACCACGAAGTTTGGTTATTTTCTCATCCAACACCAATGTTCTTAAATCAATGCAGGTATACCATAACCCAATTTGTCTAGATGTAACAGTTTCAACCAGTCCATATGAATGTGGGTCAGACGAGTAAAGTTAAAAAAATTGCTATAAAGGAAGTTTGCAAAATGATTTTGAATGCATGAATCAAGTCTATAGTTGACTAAGTTGATTCAAATGGCTGAAATCTTGAAAACTTCAATTGTAAAGTTTAGATATTCTTTGAGTAATATTACTTCTCTAATCATGTTAAAAAGTTGGAAATTCGTCAACTATTTTGAAATGCACATAGAAGTATGTGTGGGTCAAATTCATCCGAGTGTCTGACTCAAACTTAAAGTATACTGTTTATATATTAAAATTGGGTTTAGGTCAACTGTTAAAATAGTAAAAAAATTACTTATAAAGAAACAAGTCAAAAGGGCCGACCAAGTCAATCGAGTCTAAGGCCATCTAAACTATTTTCAAATGCTTCCTGATAAGAAAAAAGTTTATTCTTAATAATAAAGGAAACATTGTGTTGGTATTGTGTGACATTTTGGTTAACTATCTTATGCCTTTTTTAGATTCATAGCACCTAATATCTTGCTTTGTTGTCAGTTATCTTGAAAATGGTATGTGGTTATTGAACATCATAAAAAACTCTAATGTAATTCTTGATGTTTAAATGTCTTGTATGAAAGTGATTCACAATGTAACATTAGATTTGATGAAGAAGCTGATACTTGGAAAGAAATGAGTGCTGGATTAGAGCTCATTGTGGATTAAAGTTCCCAATCGACTCAGCCACTGAATTGATTAGAGAGAAGTTTGTAGCTCAATCCGTGAAGTGTCTACTTTGCCCACTATCCGTATAGTGTCAAGTACCAGCTTATATTGCCCACATGAAGATTTCACGTATAATGAATCTTTGATTATTTGAGTTGAAAAATTCATGTCCGAAAGACTACACCTCTCTTTCAATCTCAATTATTTAATTGTTTTAGTTGAAATATTCATGTCACAAAGCACTAATCTTTCCATTATGTATTTATGGCCTCTACTATAGTTCGTATTCCAACATATATGATTGGATATTTCCATTAGAAGATGCATGTTACTATAGCTCGGTTATGAATATTGTTCATTTTAGGCACACTACACATGTTTCACCCTATTTGGTGAGGAAACTAAAATTTCATATGTATGTGGTTGATTACATGTAGTTAAACAGTTTGAAGCTGCATTGCAGGCCAAACCAGAGGTGATAATGATGTGATATATTTTCGTCGAGGAGAAGAACCTCAATGCAAGTAGAACCTGTTTTGACCCATTAGCTAACACATTTTGCCTTGATTTTATGCAGACTCATTTTCTATCTGAACTGTTGAGCTTGTGTGCAAAAGGAAGAATTTTGGCAAAAAAAATGGCAGATTCCTCCCCTTTTGGGAGAGTATATGTTGTACATTACACCTGTTTGACCCAGAATCTTTGGTATATTCTTGGCAAGTAGTAGTTTTGTTGCAAACAAATCGAGTTTCATATGATCTTTAATTCATTTTCCTTTTGTCCATGTTGAGTTATTAAGAAAGTCACTTAACCCACTGGGCTGGCGAATGCATGCACATACATCTCAAATAGGATTCCAAGCACCGATTGAAAACCTCAGTTTGGCCATAACTTTGAGGATGGTAAGCTGTAGAGTAAGATATTTGGACACCCTGCAGTTTCATAAACTCCCTCCAAAATTTACTCAAAAACAAAGGATCTCTATCAGATACAATGGTTATTGAAAAACCATGTAACCTAAAAATAGAGTCTAAGAACACCTGAGCCACTTGAAGTGTAGTATAAGGATGACATAAGGGCAAAAAATGAGTATATTTTGTTAGTCTGACTACCACCACCAAGATTGTCTCTTTTTGTTGAGCTTTTGGCAAACCATATATAAAGTCCATTGAGATATCTATAAAAACATGACTTTGAACTGGAAGAAGTTGCAACAGACCAGGACTGGCTACTGGTTCATATTTAGCTTGCTGACATTCAAGGCATTCTTTGACAAAATTATGGACTTGCTTAGAACACCCTTTCCAATAACAAAAGGCCTTAACTTTCTTCAAAGTTGGCGTAAACCCTGAATGACCTCCAATTGGTGATTTGTGGAAGAGATGCAAAATATCATTTTTAAGATGTACATCATTACCTATCCACATGAAGAAACACTGGTTTAATTGACCGGAATCAACTGAACCAGGGGGTTTGAATCTACATAAAAGGGTTAAATCTTCTCGTCCGATTCGTGGGTGATTAATTTTATTCCTCTAACAATCACTGCAAAACAACAGCCGTTAGACTCGCCACGGGGATAATGGGGGTTCTCTCCATGACCACCCTCCGGCGTGAGAATAAGTACAGGTTTTGATGAAGAAGAAGAAATGAAAGTGAAGTGAATGTAACTTGAGAATTATACCTGAATTATCCTATTTATAGCCGAAGTTTGGGCGGGAAAACCTGTTGGTGAAAACTTGACGGACGATGCTTTTCCGTAAGCGGTTATTCTTTCTTTCCGTTAATCACTATCGAGTGTGTGTGCACACAGATCATGGTCTTGATCAACGGTTAGGGTATTGCCACGTGGAAAGTGGACAAGTGAAGATCTCTTTTAAATTTCGTGCCATCATCGTGACCCGGAGGGAGAATGGGATGATGCCACGTGGCCGTTTGGTTTTAACCGAATGGTGGTGTATGACAGAGTCTTTCTAGAAGGAATACAGCTGTAATCCTGTGTGACTCTTCCTCACGTTATCTCCGTGGAAACAGAGAAGGTATTTTTATCCAAGTCTGGATTTTATGCGGGAGTATTAGCTAGGATTTTTATCATATCTATTATGGAGATAAGCGCAAGGATTTGTTAGTCTCTTTTTGGTGCGCAGGTGTTGATCCTTGTTTTCCTTCTAAGTTCTCTTTGTAGGACCATTGCGCGGCTGCGCAAGGTCTAAAGAGGGTTTACTGACGAGGTTATGGTATGGTCCTAAACACTTAACGCAAGGTTTTTGGGACCTTACCCCTTCAAGTCCCCCCAGTCTAGTGTTGCTCTTATGCAAATAAGTGGAGCACTGGACTATGAGAAATGGGTGTTTTTGCTGTAGTTTTGGGTAATCTTCTTGGGAAAGATACTCTTGCTTACGATTTTCGATTTTAAAGATCTTGACTTTGGAAAAAATGGAAATCTTTGTGGAGAAGATATTTAAATTTTTTCTTTATTCTGAACTGTTCACTTGAGCGAGAAGCTTTTGTAATCATGAGCTGACTGTTGTTTACGTCATCATCGAAATGTATTTGTATTACCTCTTCATCTTCTTACTGAACTGTAGCCTTGGGAATATGTGCGGGCCTGTCAGAGATCATTTAATGTGATATGACGATTGCAGTAGCAGTGCCGTTTCTAAGGGGAGTGATTTGACACTTAATCATCACAAGTCCCCCTTTCACTGCTGACGTTATCTTTCCGGCATATATATTCATTTTTAGTGTGTGGATATTTTCCCCAATTTGGAAAAAAATGAGGGCTAGGCGACAATGTTGACGTCGGAAGATTTCCGAAATTCTCGAGGTTTTTGATGCTGCTGATGGTCTTCTTCTCCTTTCCGGCCTGACGTCTGGAACTGTTGCTGGAGACGAAGGTGTTTGTAGAGTTATTCACCCGGAGTCCTCAAGGAATCCTGCCCTCTCTCATTCTGCCGATGATAACAACGAGGGGGTAACCAGAATGTCAGCATATGTCGTAACTTGGGCATTTCCGGCTGATTGGAGAGGCGGTTGTTCAATTGTGTACCAACAACGTTGCCGTGGTCCCTGTTCAGCCTTCCGGCCGAGATTCCGACAAGTGAGTATGTGGTTGCTCCTGATGCGAGTGATGAGGAGGGTGTAATGTCACACCCCAACCGATGGCGAAAACATCGGGGCATGACACTGAGCGAAACATATTGTCCAGAAGTTTCCATAACAATTACCAATACCATTCAATTTAAATAATATGTCCCATACCGTACCTCGAACAGTAAAATAATTATTACAGACAAAAATCCAGGCAAATATTCTATTCCGACGACTCAGATTCATACATAAATAGTTTATTTATTGGTTTCTAGGACCTCTTTCCTAGCTTCGATTTCATCACAGCACAGAGAGCATCCTAGACCTTTCCTAGCCTCAAGTTCACAGCATGCTAAGCATGTAAACTTCCTAAGCACCTGTCTTATACGTTAAAATAAAGTCAATACAAAAGTATTGGCGAGTATACATGTTTGATATACATAGTGATGCGTTGTCGAGTGTTATATATTAGGTGTATATTTTAAGCCCCTTTAACACTTTTTAGTCAAGTTTTAAATTTATAAAACACGATATTTACTAACACTAGATACACATATGGGCAAGTGCACCCATCGTGAGCGTAGTATAGTGTTGGTAAGATACCGAGGTCGTCCAAGGACACAAGAGCTTTTAGTACCGGTTTATCCTCAACGTCTAATCAAAACAAAAAGAAGTTTTAGAAAAATATTTTAAACTAAGAAAAATAAAAACTAACTAAAATACTGAAAATAAAAATAAAAAGAAAAAAAACAGATAGACAAGATGAATCACTTGGTTCCGACTCGTATCTAGTGTAACCTTTGATTATTTCCGCACTTTTGCACTATTTTAAGAGATTATCTTAGTTATTGTAGTAGGCCCCTCTTTTGAAGGTGACGTTACCCTCACCCCAGTAGTTTGAGTCAGCAAGGATACAATCCTAAAAGGGTGGATTATTGGAAGATAATTAATTAAGTTATTAATGCAAATTATGGTAGGCCCCTCTTTTGGAGGTGACGTTACCCTCGACTAAGTAGTTTGAGTCAGCAGGGATACAGTCCTAAATAGCCGGGTTATAGTATTAATAGTAGTTAACTTATGAGGGGATCAAAGAGTTTGGACCCCCGCCATCCAATACCGTTAAGTATTGAAGGAGGTCCTACTAAATTTGACCCAGGTCCATTGCAGGACCTCTAAACGATGAACAATGGCAAGACCTTTACCAAACCGTTCCCTTAACCCCCGACCAGGTAGCCAACATACCTCCATATAGACCGTGGAGATATGAATGGTGAAAATCTTTTATTTTATATAGACAGTAAAATAATGCCAAGACACCACGGACAAACGATAAAGAAAGATCACCTTCAACATAAGCAACTAGTTATTAAAGTCATTAATACGAAACCAAATAAAAAGTGCGAAAAGATTAGAAATAAAAAGTATTACACTAGACACTTTATCTTCACCAAGTGATGTAAGAGACTTAGGAAAACATGGCCTTGATTGTCAAGAACTCTTACGATCAATCTTGGATCCCGAGACGACTCACACACTCTATGATGGACAATGGATGATGGTGGTGGATGATGGTGTTATGGTGGTGGTGGGTGGTGGGTGAAGTGTGAGAGAGGTGGTGTGCCAAGGGATGGTTTGAGCTTGAGCCAAGCACTCCTATTTATAGGCTGAACAGAAGCTCGGGCACGGCCCCGTGTCCACATCCTCTCTTTCTTCATTTAATGCAGCTTTGTCTTATTAGTTGACCACGCCCCCGTGTCCGCTGAGCACGACCCCGTGTGCAGAAGAATCTTTGTACTATGAAGATTTATCTGGATTGTGCGAATCTTATAGTTGACCACGGCCCCGTGTCCGCTGAGCACGGCCCCGTGGTGGGCAATAGAAGCTTCTACCACTTTGTCTTTTCTGCTGACACTTGGGCACGCCCCCGTGCTGGCTGAGCACGGGGCGTGTTCAGTCTTCTGATGTCTTGTTTTGCTTGGGAAGATGCTGTCGTGGGGTCGAGCATGTCACGTCTTGTTCCTTTTCTTGTATTTATGTTAGATTTTGATGTCTTTTTGCTTCTTTTGTTAATTTGAGCTCATTTAATCCTGAAAATACAAAAGGAAGACAAAAGCACACTTTTTCCAACATTAGTACTAAAAAAGGGTTAGTTTTATGCCACAATTGATGAAATTTATATGTTGCATTTTGAACACAACAAATACCCCCACACTTGAATCTTTGCTTGTCCTCATGCAAAACTCTTTAATATGTGGCTATTACACTCCCAAATGGAATGGGTAGAAAAGAAGGTTTTGGGCTTGTCATAGAGTGTCGGGTTTCCAAGATTCTTTATTTAGTTTTATTTTTATTTATTTGCAATCCTATTCGTCATGATTTATTTAAAACTTTTCATAAGATAAATTACTTATTATGGCATAACATGCCTTTGTAAAATTCTATTTATATACAAGTTCACATACCTCACGGGGATCACTCAACACTCGGCCGAAAATGTATTTTTGTGGATCACTCGAGAGCGGCATGGAACTTACTCCTACCATAGGCTTGCCAAGCAATCAATCCTCCTCCTTTTTAACTTATATACCTTTGTAAATATCAAGAGGACTTTTTGGGTGAAGGGTTAGGATTGGGTTAAAGGTAGGTGGTTGAGTTGGTGGTTAGTGGTTAGTAGAAAAATGGCTAAAAAGCGTAACAAGTGTCGGTTTTCGTAAGACTTTCTATTTTTGTAACTTTTATTTTGATGAAGCTATTATTCAAACAAAGTTATTTTTGATGAACTTGTTTGTTTATTTTCTTTTGCTTCATCATCAACACAAGAATATATATATATATATATATATATATATATATATATTTTTTTTTTGAATAGTCATACGAAGAACTGAACTTGTTACTAAAACAAAGGGTTAAAAAAAATAAAAAGGTTTTGGTGGTTAAAAGGGTGTTTGGTTTGGGTTATGAAATGAAAAGGTTTAGGCTCAAAGGGGCTAACTAGGGGGATTTTGGGTAGGTGGTAAAAAAAGAAAAATAATGGTGTAGAAATAAAAAAAAAGGGTTAGTCCTAATGCCTCCATCATTTACTTACTCGGGTTTAAGTTGGTAAGGACCGGGAATGTATCGTCATGGCAAGTTCTAGAGTCATAAGAACCAAGCGGCTATTCACGCAAGAAACGAAAATGAGCATTTAGTTCTAATGATATGTAATTGTATGCTCAATAAAGGCTCAAAACTCACTTTGTGGGAATGGGTTTTTATGTGATCAAGTATATATAATCAAATTTTAACTAAGCTTGTCATGCCTTTTCATAATTTTCTTATGTTGGTTCTTTTTATCACGACGCTATCGGTTGTAAATTCGTAAAAATATAACCTTTTTGAGAACTTGAATTTCCCGAGTTAAACCTAGACAAGTAAAAAAAATGAAATTTTTTTGAAAAAATTTGGGGTGACTAGCGGTTCCAATAGAGTTTTGTGTAAGGCTTGTATTTAGGACTTGCAAGATTTAAGGTTTTAGCATCCCCCCACACTTAAATTACACATTGTCCTCAATGTGTCCCAAAAATAAGTTTTTTAGGTTGATTGAATGTGTGAAAGGTGTGAAAAAGCAAAAAATTTTATGTTACTGGGCGCTGAACACGGCCCCGTGTTATCCGGGCACGGCCCCGTGTTCAAGTGCCAGTAACAAAATTAAAACAAGAGAAACAGAAGCCTGGACACGGGGGCGTGTTGGGTGAACACGGCCCGTGTCCAGTTACCTGAACTGGGTCTTTTTCTGCAGACTGTGCAGCACGGGGCCGTGTTGGGTGGACACGGCCCGTGCCGAGCTTACTGTAAACGAAGAAATTTGTCGGACGGTTCTGTTTTCCTGCATAGAGTGCTGGTTCGAGTTTCCCTTGCATCCTTTGCCATCTCAAGTGTGTTTTATTCATTTCAACACCATCCAAAACACCAAATTAACTAAAACCATCATTCATTAATCATAGAGAGAATTACATAATAGTCCTAAAAAATGAAAAATAAAGCAGACAATAAAAGTTAAAAGTCCTAATATTAAATAGGTCAAGTGATCCGTAAAATCTTCCTAAGGAGTTCTATTTCTACAATAAGAACCAAAATTCCGGAAATAGACTTCCGGTCTAAAAGTCTTATAGAACTCCAAGCCGAACGGTGTTCCTTAGATGTTGCTAGAGCCATTCTTCGATCTCCCTCGGGAGAAGGGATGCGGCTTCATGTTCCTCAACATCTGGGGGAGGAGGAGCGACACCAACCGGAACCCCTTGGAGTATGTCTTGAGGAGGTTCCGGATGTAGGGCGTACCATTCGGCCGGAATGATGACTTCCGGCACCACATTCCATGCCCTTTGGGTGATAATCGGTACCAAAGGAGGAGATGTGAGAATGTTCAACCTTTGGTGCAAAAGATTGACCTCCCGGAGACATCCTTCTAGTCCCACCGTCAAATGATTAATGCGGTCTACCAATGCCTCTTCCACACTTGTTACTTCATCAAGGGCCTCTCTTAAGGCGTAAACATAGTTTACAAGAGAATCTTCAACCGTTGATGATCTTCTCCCCTGTCGGTTGTTTCTGGAATGCGACGAAGAGTTTCCGCTTGTTCTGCTTGCCATTCGGAGAAAACATACCAAAAAGAGTTCAACTTTATGGATCCAGTACTTCGGACACGACCCCGTGTTCAGATATTTGCAGGATTTATGAACAAGGAATCTTGGGGTTTCAAATTGTTTTTATGATTTTTGAAGCATTTCTGAACTTAACAACTTAAAACATTGTTATAAAACTTATTTTTAACAAGATTCCATGAACAAAAATCTAACAAACATCCCAATAAGGCTTGAAATTATGGAATATTCAAGCTTTAATGGAAGTATGAAGAAAATTGAAGAAGATGAAAGTGGATGAAAGAGGAAAGGACAAGAAGATGGTTGAGAAACTTCTTTTAGAAAATACCTAGGATGGTATGTGAGAATATTCCTCAAATCTCTATCCCTGGAATGGTTCAAATGTGCAGGATTCTTGACTGCATTTATAGAAAATGACAGTACGTTGCGCACGGCCCCGTGTCGGTTGGACACGGCCCCGTGTGCAGATGGAATCCTGACACATTTTTGTCCGTATTCTGACAAAATCAGAAGGGAATCTTTGGGTGGACACGGGGGCGTGTTGACCTGGGCACGGCCCCGTGTCTAGAAGCTGTCTTAAGGAATTTGTCTATTTTCAAGAAACTCTTCCGGATCGGGTGGTTCCTTACTGGATGGAACAACCCCAAAGTGCCTAAGATACCTTAATTGTTCTAGATTAAGACGAGAACGCAAGAGGTTGTCGGTGAGGGTGATTCCTATGCTATATGTAGGTGGACAAGTCCAACCCTTTCCCGGGCTCTCGTTAAAGAAGGTGTATGTCGAATCGCTCAGGTCTATGTATGCATCAAACGAAGTTGGTGGGGAGTCCTTCACGGCATAATCGACACAGGGACGACTATCGCTTAAGTCCTCACTAGAGTTAGAAGTATCATTGGAAACAATGAAGTTGTTTGAATGCGGTTCCCACCCTTCTTCTTGGCTATCGTCTTGGAAAAGATTATTGTAATCTTTCCTAAGTTCTCTCAACCAATTAATAATTAGATCTTCTAGTTGAAATAATTCATCGAGAAACATTTCTCCTAGAATATCCGGTTGGGCGCATTCGAGGGAGAGATAAGGATTATTTTTACTTTCGCCCCTCTTAAGGATACCAGGAAATGATGGGTCTATATAGTGGGGTTTATAATTTAGAAAAAAACATTCTAATTCTTCATGGTTACCACCACATAATTGACACTACATAGTACCATAAGAGTGCCGAAAGTAAAAAGTATCAGTATCACTCATGTTTGTGTCAGAAGTTACCAACCGTCGGGATCTTACGGCCCCGTGTTCAGCCTACTGTCTGACTTAAAACAGGATTGCCAGTTCCAATGATTGGGCACGGGGCGTGTTCAGCGGGCACGGCCCGTGCGTTGTCGAGTGTTATATATTAGGTGTATATTTTAAGCCCCTTTAACACTTTTTAGTCAAGTTTTAAATTTATAAAACACGATATTTACTAACACTAGATACACATATGGGCAAGTGCACCCATCGTGAGCGTAGTATAGTGTTGGTAAGATACCGAGGTCATCCAAAGACACAAGAGCTTTTAGTACCGGTTTATCCTCAACGTCTAATCAAAACAAAAAGAAGTTTTAGAAAAATATTTTAAACTAAGAAAAATAAAAACTAACTAAAATGCTGAAAATAGAAATAAAAAGAAAAAAACAGATAGACAAGATGAATCACTTGGTTCCGACTCGTATCTAGTGTAACCTTTGATTATTTCCGCACTTTTGCACTATTTTAAGAGATTATCTTAGTTATTGTAGTAGGCCCCTCTTTTGAAGGTGACGTTACCCTCACCCCAGTAGTTTGAGTCAGCAAGGATACAATCCTAAAAGGGTGGATTATTGGAAGATAATTAATTAATTTATTAATGCAAATTATGGTAGGCCCCTCTTTTGGAGGTGACGTTACCCTCGACTAAGTAGTCTGAGTCAGCAGGGATACAGTCCTAAATAGCCGGGTTATAGTATTAATAGTAGTTAACTTATGAGGGGATCAAAGAGTTTGGACCCCCGCCATCCAATACCGTTAAGTATTGAAGGAGGTCCTACTAAATTTGACCCACGTCCATTGCAGGACCTCTAAACGATGAACAATGGCAAGACCTTTACCAAACCGTTCCCTTAACCCCCGACTAGGTAGCCAACATACCTCCATATAGACCGTGGAGATATGAATGGTGAAAATCTTTTATTTTATATAGACAGTAAAATAATGCCAAGACACCACGGACAAACGATAAAGAAAGATCACCTTCAACATAAGCAACTAGTTATTAAAGTCATTAATACGAAACCAAATAAAAAGTGCGAAAAGATTAGAAATAAAAAGTATTACACTAGACACTTTATCTTCACCAAGTGATGTAAGAGACTTAGGAAAACATGGCCTTGATTGTCAAGAACTCTTACGATCAATCTTGGATCCCGAGACGACTCACACACTCTATGATGGACAATGGATGATGGTGGTGGATGATGGTGTTATGGTGGTGGTGGGTGGTGGGTGAAGTGTGAGAGAGGTGGTGTGCCAAGGGATGGTTTGAGCTTGAGCCAAGAACTCCTACTTATAGGCTGAACAGAAGCTCGGGCACGGCCCTGTGTCCAGTGGGCACGGCCCCGTGTCCACATCCTCTCTTTCTTCATTTAATGCAGCTTTGTCTTATTAGTTGACCACGACCACGTGTCCGCTGAGCACGACCCCGTGTGCAGAAGAATCTTTGTACTATGAAGATTTGCCTGGATTGTGCGAATCTTATAGTTGACCACGGCCCTGTGTCCGCTGAGCACGGCCCCGTGGTGGGCAATAGAAGCTTCTACCACTTTGTCTTTTCTGCTGACACTTGGGCACGCCCCCGTGCTGGCTGAGCACGGGGCGTGTTCAGTCTTCTGATGTCTTGTTTTGCTTGGGAAGATGCTGTCGTGGGGTCGGGCATGTCACGTCTTGTTCCTTTTCTTGTATTTATGTTAGATTTTGATGTCTTTTTGCTTCTTTTGTTAATTTGAGCTCATTTAATCCTGAAAATACAAAAGGAAGACAAAAGCACACTTTTTCCAACATTAGTACTAAAAAAGGGTTAGTTTTATGCCACAATTGATGAAATTTATATGTTGCATTTTGAACACATCACATAGCGTAATAGATTAAAAAGGTGTTGCGAATTTCCACCTGCATAAACGTAACACACGACATATATACTCACAAGACTGATACTACCAACTAAGTCCGCGATGCTCGAATACGCGATGGCAAACTAGACCCCGTTGGGCGCAATAGTACTATACTAGTCGTGGTGGGACGTCGTGAGTATAAGTCCTAGCACATATGCAACTAGTATTACGTATATCTATGCATAACAGTTGTTCGTAAGTGATAATTCGATTGATTGAATAATCTGTTTGATAAGTTTGATTTGTTAGGAACGTATGTTACACCCAAAAATGTGATTAAAAGGGGTTCAAGTATACTCACTGTGCGTATTTAGCGAGTGCCCAATTTGATTGGATCGGTTAAGAGTACGTCTGCGTTAAACATTGAATAGTATTGTAAGCGATGTATGGTTATGCGGGAATAGTATCGTAAAGGCAGTTATCCAGTCGGATGGTACTCATCCGGTCGGATGACCTCACCCGGTCGGATAACAGTTCCGTGGGTCGGATGACAGTTCTTTGGGTCGGACGACAGACATCTGATCGGGTGAGATGTTATCCGCTCGGATGACCTGTTGTCTGATCGGATGACATGTTGTCCGGTCGGATGACACGTCTGTTCCAACGTCCTGGTCAGTGATTCTTGATAATTTCAGGAAGGAATGCTCGTGGTATTTTCTGAGGTGGTGCGATATCGATTTAAACAATGAAATTTTATCAGTTTCGACCCGTTCTAATGGCCGGGAACCACCCCGTTCCATCAGATCTGGCCGTTCTTGACGGCTTCACATGTTTAACCCGAAATCATACAGTTCTTTGATTGGATACATAGCTTTTAGGTGAGATTTGTTATCAAAACATGTGGAAATCACCCAGATCTGAGTCGTTTATGGTGGGATGAGGTCACACTTTGAAGTTCATATGAACTCTTGGTGACATCATCTTTAAACACCTCAAACTAGTAGATTCGCGGTTAAAAGTTGAGTTTTAAAAGATCGAAAGGTGTAGAATCGGGTGTAGATCATAGAAGTACAAGATTTAGGTGGAAATCTTACCGGAATCATAAGGAATCGAGAGAAAAAGGGTCCAAGAGCGTGTGGGCCGAATGAGAGCTGTCACATCACTGTTCAAGTGATGTGACATGCTATTTATAGGCAACAGAGAAGGCTAGGAGTGCTGGGTCGGATGGCCCATCCGTTCGGATGGCAATCCGTTCGGATGGCCTATCCGTTCGGATGACCACTCCGGTTGAGTTTTGGCGCGGGGAGTTTTACCATTTCGAGTGTTGCGATAGTTTTTGGGGTACGCGCCTTCCTATATTTAATTTGTATTATTATTATTTTATATATATGTAATCACTAGGGGTCGTATTTACGTATCCATATTTTAAAGTTGCGTTACAGTAATCCGGGTTTCGTTTCGAATATGCGATTATTTGCGACGCTTCACGGTCATCGAGGAGGGCAGGATAGGTCCTTTCTCGATGTCATCGTGAGCGTTATTGTGTTTCGAGTAAAGAGTTGCACTGCGACACATTACGGCTGTCAAGGAGGGTAGAATTGGTCCTCACTTGACATCTCCGTAGTTGTCAGTAAGTGCAAATGTGATGTGATAGTGATTGTATATGCGATAATATGCAACGATGTTTCGATATAGCGATGTATGCGATATAGTTACATTATGATCCGAATCTCTGGATCTAGGCGTAACGAGTATGACGAGTAGTAACGACGCACGAAAGTGCGGGTTGTTACAGTCTCCCCTACTTTAGGAAATTTTGTCCCGAAATTAATCCAATAGGTAGACTTCTGAGAGTTGATCCCTCGTATGTAGCGATACTGCGAGTTATTTGACTGAGAGTTGGCAAGCGGGAGTTTTTCGAGTAAGAGAGATTGATTGCGATAGCGAGAAGGCGGCGTAATGCCAAAAGTAGCATTCCGAGAGTTGGCGTTTCAAAAGTACCTCGAGTCGCGAAGAATTTGTAAGTTCGGTACGATTGGAATTTTAAGGAACTTGAAAGGTTTCTCATTACGTAGGGTTAACTGAATCGATGTTAACCATTGTTGCAAAAAAAAAAGTTGAGGTTTTTAAACATTTTAAGGAATTCGAAAATGAAAGCTGGGGTTACGGAGACTCTCCTATGGCATGGGTTCAAGCTGAACTCGATGTTGAACCAACGTCTTAAGAGGGACTTCGTTTCATTGTAAAGAAAACTGGACTCATGGGACTTCCCCTGGGCATGGAGTTAAGCTGATTCGATGTTACCTCCACCTTGTGAGGAATTTCACTTGTCCCATAGTTTTAATTAAAGTTTTTATAAAAGTCAGTTTTAACCGTTTGAAAAAGACAATTTAACATCGAGCCCCACTTGGCACCTTCCCACGGAAGTTCGTTATTATGATTAAAACATTTATATATAGGAAGTACCAGCGGCGTATCCACCATGTTTCTCCCATATTACTTTCGTCTCATGAGGCGGTGTCATGTGCGCCGATGCGGCACAGATAGAATTGCGCTCACTCGATCCAATCGATTAGAAAGTCAGACCGAGTATAGGATAGAATCGAATAGGTTAAACCTGCGAGTTGAATTGCGAACGTAGTTATAACACCGTGCGCGAGTAGCCTGATGACACAAAACTTTTACGTGTCGTGTCTGGGTAGGCGTCGAGCGATAAGCGATAAGGGAACAACGCGTTTTCGATTAGATTCCACTTTGAACCCACATGGCACGTTTCCACGAGAATTTGCTAACATGGCGAAACACCACGTTCGACCAGGTCAGTTTTGTCCAGTGAAGCGGTGTCATGCATACTAATACCACACAAACTGCGATGAATACCAAGCGATGAGCGATGAGCGGTAAGCGGTACACGATAAGCGAATAAGCGATTCGATTTAGCCTTCATAACTTTACAATTTAATCAACGTTAAGCCCCACATGGCATCTGCCCATGAAAGTTTGCTAGTATGGCTGAATCACTCATACATATAGGAAGTACCAGCGATGTATTTACCGTGTTCCAACCATACCCGATCTGTTTCATGAGCCGATATCAGGTGTGCTTACGTAATACAGGTAGCGATAAACAAATTACGATAAGCGGCAGTTGTTGCTTTGCAAGCGATGGAGGTATGCGCGATTTATGCGGTTCGATTGGATTGATCGACACCACAATTTTTCTAACATTAGACCCCACATGGCCTTTTTCCACAAAAGTCTGCTGATATGGCTAAAACACTTATATATAGGAAGTACGAGCGACGTATCCACCATGCTTTAGCCATATGAATTTCGTTTCGTGAAGCGAGGTCATGTGTGCTAACTTAACACAGATGTCACAAATAACGGTAGGCGGTAGTGACGAGCGATAGAGCGAGCGATAGATTGATACACAACAAACGATAGTGATCCACATAATAAGCGTTAGAGATTCACATAATAAGCGATAGAGATTCACATAATAAGTGACAGGGATTCACGATAGACAATTGCGATTGCGAGATAGATTTAAGCGATAATGCGACAGATTCTAGCAAAACTGCGATTGAGTTGCGGTGTGGACTTACGACCAGTCTTGCGTTGCTGCAATTGCCCTGCGGGATAGACCCACCAAGGTCTATCGATGAGGCGATTGCATTGCGTTCGCAGACTTACAAAAAGTCTCGCAATGATGCGATTCAATTGTTACGCCTTTCGATTGAGTGTAGTGTGCTGAAAATAATCACAATAGTATAATAGGTCTAATAACGTTCAACTCCAAGTGGCACTTTCTTCACGGAACTTCGGTAGTATGATAAAGCACACCTTGCTTGACCCCTACTACTTAAATCCCGTGGTTTGGTGTCATACTTCGTCGTAACATTTACGGCACCTTAGAATTTACAACGATCTCCGTGCACTGACCCAAATAATCCCGTGTGCACCCGTGATTAATCGTTCCTTGCACGTTTATCGTACCTCTTTCTAAGAGTGTAGTGAGGGTAAAACACATTATTTCGTGATATAGTATATAGTATGTGTGTGAATCTAGTCTAAGTGCGACGACTAGAGAGTGAAAGAGGTAACGAAAGCGAGAGTTAACGTTACACACAGTGGCAACATCGAGTAATAGAGTAGGTTCAATTCTTAGAAATAAACGTCGAAAATCGTATCATTACAACATTATCCTACGCTTGCTAGATGTTTGGTGTTGAAGACTTTTGTTGGAGCTATTGTTGTTGTACTCAGGTTCGCGGTTCGATGCGGCAGTTGCGGGTGAAGTGACCGTAGCGGTTGCAGTTATTGCAATAGCGGCAGTCAGCCCCAATTGGATGATGATAAGTACATAAGTAACACTGGGGATGAGCCCCAGTGTAAGTTCGTTATGGAAACACCGGTACTGCTTAGAGAGGCTTTGGTTGCAGCAGTTCGGTTGTTGATGAGTTCGGGCTTGAAATCTTTCGTTTGCGGCTGGGTTTGTCGGTGTCTTGCGAAGTGGTGTCGTCGTTGGATGATTCGTTGGAGGACTCGCTCGCAGAATCTTTGGTCGAGTCGTTGGAAGAACCGTCAGTAGCTTCGTCAGAAGAATAGCTTGCGGATTTGTCAGAAGAATCATCGTGAGACTCGTCAGAAGAATCGTTGATAGGATCGTCTGAATAATTAATGACGATTGCTTGATAAGTTTGCTTGACAGGATTCTTGGAGAAAAACCCTTCCATGAGTCGTTTATTGTCGATTTCTGCTGCCAAGCGGTATGTTTCTTCGATAGTAGCAGGTCTTGCAGCTTCTACAAAGTCGCCCACACACTCAGGCAAGCCGCGAATATACTTCGCGATGGCTTTTCTTGAGGTGTCGACTTGACTTGGGCAAACAATGCCCAGCTGTTTGAACCTTGCAGTGTAGCCAGCGTTGCCACCTTCGTCTTGTCTGATCTTCCAAAATTAGTCTTCTAACTTCTGAATCTCGTGGGGAGGGCAATACTCCTTCTTCATGAGCTCTTTCAGCTCATTCCAGGAGAGAGCGTAAGCTGCAGAGGTCCCACGCTTGTTTCGTTCGGCGGTCCACCAGTCGAGTGCTCGCGATTGAAATACTCCAGTAGCGCAAGTGGTACGGAAACTATCGGGACACCCACTTTGACGAAGGGTAACTTCGATAGAGTCGAACCACTGGAGTAGTTGAGATACACCTCCTTCACCCGTGAACTCCATCGGATCACAGGCTTTGAAGTGTTTGTAAAGAAAAGTAGATTGCAGCTCTTTTGTCTTGACGTCCTCCGAAGCTCGAGGGTTGCTAAGAGAGTGCACTTGAGCGACGATCTGGGGAATCATTTTGGCCACTCCCTTGACCACAAGGGAGGCGATCCTCTTTTCGTCCCTTCGTTTGGCTTGTCTCCTTGCTGACATCCTTGAAGTAGAGTTGTTGGAAGGCATCTAGACAGGAAGAGACTTGGAGTGAGATTCGATCATAATGATTTTGATTTTTGAGTGTTGGAAGGCATCTAGACGCGAAATCACATAGGAGCCACATAGGAGACACGAAATTCCTAAGTTCTCGCACAATGACTTGTTTGTTTGTATGTATATATATTTATATAAATGTAATTTGTAATCATACACATACAGGTCGATTTAGAATATGCGAGGACGCGTTTGAGGTGAGAAAGCGAGAGCGAAGGCGATAGATTATGCATTAGTTTTGTTGCGAACATTCGGGTTTCGTTTTAGATTGCGATGGCTGTGCGATTTGTGCGTTGATAAAGCAGGGAACGAAAATCGAGTAATGGAAAAATTGATAAGGCGTAAAGTTTCAAAATGTATACACACAAGCGTAAATAAACTCCAACCAGTTGTAAAATCGGCGAGTCGTACGCTAGAAAATAGATAGAGTGCCCAGGGTGTTTAGGCGTCGACTACCCAAGGTAACCCAACTACACCTGACAAGTTCGTGCACGCGCGTTGCCCTAGAAGACTTATGTTTCCACTTGGATGCAGCTCACGGCATTCGTCCTCCTAGTCATCGCGTGGCTCGAGTTATCGTGATGGACGAGTCCTTGGTGAGAGCTTTTTGAAAACCATTTTATAGAGAGTGGAACGGCTTATTAAGGTACGGGTTTCACCCCTGACTTAACAACTTCGTTCCTAATTGTGGTTATGCTCTTCGAATAAATTCGTGAGTTCCACTAGATTTCGAAATGGAGACTTCCGTCGAGATGTGGATGTCACTCCTAACTCGATGAAAGGTTCTCGTGCTAGAAAAATGCGTAGAGTGAGCGATCTCATCGAGAGTTCTTGGTTTTCACACCTGGTCTCGACTGGATCACTCGGTTTCGTTATGCGAGTAGTTTCAAAAACATGTGCATTGTGTTGGCCTTAGGAAAGGCTAAGTAATATTCAGGCCTTAGGAAAGGCTCTTCGCATGAAATTGTAGTATGCGGTGTTCACGCGAAGTAGTGGTTTTAGTGACTTCGAATGAAAGTAACAAGTAGGCCCGATACAAACCCTACTGGGTTCGTTCGAGTCGGCCTGTTGGTACTTAGACTATAGACTAGGTCAATTTCTAAGACTTCGACCCGGACTAGGTCGAGTCTTGCCTAATTCCCTATAGTTATGACTCGGATACCAATCTGTCACACCCCAAGCGATGGCGAAAACATCGGGGCATGACACTGAGTGAAACAGATTATCCAGAAGTTTCCATAACAATTACCAATACCATTCAATTTAAATAATACGTCCCATACCGTACCTCGAACAGTAAAATAATTATTACAGACAAAAATCCAGGAAAATATTCTGTTCCGACGACTCAGATTCATACATAAATAGATTATTTATTGGTTTCTAGGACCTCTTTCCTAGCTTCGATTTCATCACAGCACAGAGAGCATCCTAGACCTTTCCTAGCCTCAAGTTCACAGCATGCTAAGCATGTAAACTTCCTAAGCACCTGGCACATACGTTAAAATAAAGTCAATACAAAAGTATTGGCGAGTATACAGGTTTGATATGCATAGCGTAATAGATTAAAAAGGTGTTGCGAATTTCCACCTGCATAAACGTAACACACGACATATATACTCACAAGACTGATACTACCAACTAAGTCCTCGATGCTCGAATACGCGATGGCAAACTAGACCCTGTCGGGCGCAATAGTACAATACTAGTCGTGGTGGGACGTCGCGAGTATAAGTCCTAGCACATATGCAACTTGTATTATGTATATCTATGCATAACAGTTGTTCGCAAGTGATAATTCGATTGATTGAATAATTCGTTTGATAAGTTTGATTTGTTAGGAACGTATGTTACACCCAAAAATGTGATTAAAAGGGGTTCAAGTATACTCACTGTGCGTATTTAGCGAGTGCGCAATTTGATTGGATCGGTTAAGAGTACGTCTGCGTTAAACATTGAATAGTATTGTAAGCGATGTACGGTTATGCGGGAATAGTATCGTAAAGGCAGTTATCCAGTCGGATGGTACTCATCCGGTTGGATGACCTCACCCGGTCGGATAACAGTTCCTTGGGTCGGATGACAGTTCTTTGGGTCGGATGACAGACATCTGATCGGGTGACATGTTATCCGCTCGGATGACATGTTATCCGCTCGGATGACCTGTTGTCCGGTCGGATGACATGTTGTCCGGTCGGATGACATGTCTGTTCCAACGTCCTGGTCAGTGATTCTTGATGATTTCAGGAAGGAATGCTTGTGGTATTTTCTAAGGTGGTGCGATATCGTTTTAAACAATGAAATTTTATCAGTTCCGACCCGTTCTAACGGCCGGGAACCACCCCGTTCCATCAGATATGGCCGTTCTTGACGGCTTCACATGTTTAACCCGAAATCGTACAGTTCTTTGATTGGATACATAGCTTTTAGGTGAGATTTGTTATCAAAACATGTGGAAATCACCCAGATTTGAGTCGTTTATGGTGGGATGAGGTCACACTTTGAAGTTCATATGAACTGTTGGTGACATCATCTTTAAACACCTCAAATCAGTAGATTTCGTGGTTAAAAGTTGAGTTTTAAAAGATCGAAAGGTGTAGAATCGGGTGTAGATCATAGAAGTACAAGATTTAGGTGGAAATCTTACCGGAATCGCGAGGAATCGAGAGAAAAATGGTCCAAGAGCGTGTTGGCTGAATGAGAGCTGTCACATCACTGTTCAAGTGATGTGACATGCTATTTATAGGCAACAGAGAAGGCTAAGAGTGCTGGGTCGGATGGCCCATCCGTTCGGATGGCCTATCCATTCGGATGGCCACTCCAGTTGAGTTTTGGCGCGGGGAGTTTTACCGTTTCGAGTGTTGCGATAGTTTTTGGGGTACGCGCTTTCCTATATTTAATTTGTATTATTATTATTTTATATATATGTAATCACTAGGGGTCGTATTTACGTATCCATATTTTAAAGTTGCGTTACAGTAGTCTGGGTTTCGTTTCGAATATGCGATTATTTCCGATGCTTCACGGTCATCGAGGAGGGCAGGATAGGTCCTTTCTCGATGTCATCGTGAGCGTTATTGTGTTTCGAGTAAAGAGTTGCACTGCGACGCATTACGGCTGTCAAGGAGGGTAGAATTGGTCCTCACTTGACATCTCCGTAGTTGTCAGCAAGTGCAAATGTGATGTGATAGTGATAGTATATGCGATAATATGCAACGATGTTTCGATATAGCGATGTATGCGATATAGTTACATTATGATCCGAATCTCTGGTGCTAGGCGTAACGAGTATGACGAGTAGTAACGACGCACGAAAGTGCGGGTTGTTACATGTAAACCCTTGGATTATTGATCCTCATCATATTACCTGCTATGGTGAAGTACTGCACTCCCCATTGGGTGTTTTGGATATGTTTCCTAGTGTGTAATTTGTTTATTTTGCATCTAATGTTTTGATACACTGTCGTGTTCTGTAAATTTTGTTAATGTGCTTGTTGCACAAGTAACTTTTTGATCCACTGTTATGCATATATATTTTTTGTTGTTACGCGTGGCGCGCTAGTGATATACATTGTGTTTGAATTACAATATGTTGCATGTGTATAATTACTTTGTTCAGTTAAAGCGAATAAGGATGGTATTGAGCTCATGTGTGATCGTAGGTCTGGACTGTGCGCGAGACTTGTGCCCGTTAGACCGTTCATGAGACTCGCAATGTTTTACCATATTGTTTTTACGTGTACTAAAAGGAATTACATGCATTTTATAGTAAACAATAAAATATATAAGGAGGATCTTTGTATTGATAAGGCGCGGGGCCGATGGATACAAAGTGAATAATTAGAATAAATACATTGCCTGCATAAGTGTCTAGCTTTCTTCGCCGGATGGTTTGGTTGTTCACATGTAGCACTTGCGCAGCTGCTGTGCGTTCCAGGTGCGGGACACGTCTGTTCCGTCGAGCCTCTTTAAGGTGTATGCCCCTTTTCCCAGGACTTATGGATGATGTACGGCTCTTCCCATTTAGGTGCTAGTTTTCCTAGCTTTTCCGCGTTGGACGCTTCGTTGTCGCACAGGACGAAATCTCCTGGAACGAAGGTGAACACGCATACGCGCGCGTTGTAATATTTCTCAAATTTGGATTTATACCTTGCTTCTGCGATGGCTGCATTCTCGCGCTGTTCCTCGAGAAGGTCCAGATCCATTCTTCGTTCTCTTTCATTATCTTGTTTTTCCCTTGCGATCATGCGCGGCGATGGGAGGCAGATTTCTGCTGGTATTACTGCTTCTAAACCATATACAAGGCTAAATGGAATTTCCCCTGTACTGGTTTTTGGCATGGTACGATGGGCCCATAAGATGCTTGGGAGCTCATCTACCAATCCCCTACGCGCAGTCCCCAATCTTTCCTTGATGCCATCAACTATTTGTTTATTCACGCTTTCAACCTGCCCATTTGCTTGTGGGTGCGCCACAGAGGCAAAGTTGTGCTCGATTTTCATTTCTTTAAACCACTTCTGGAGGTCTTCCGAAGCAAAGTTTGTGCCATTATCGGAAATGATGCGTAATGGAAACCCGAATCGACAGATAATATGTTCTCATATGAACTTGAATATTACCATTGCTGTGGTTGATGCTAATTCCTTAGCCTCCACCCACTTGGTGAAGTAGTCTACTGTTACTACGATGAATTTGACTGCACCTGGCCCGTCGGGGAACGGTCCGACAAGATCGATACCCCATTGTTGAAAAGGCCATGCCGAGGTGACTGGAACTAGAGGATTTTTTGGACGGAGGGTTTTTGGCGTGTGGCGCTGACATGCTGCGCATTTGCGCAATAGTTCCACTACGTCCTCATGCATTCCTGGCCAATAATAGCCTGCATTCATTATCTTCGCCACTACCATGCGTGGTCCGGCGTGAATCCCACATAATCCTTCGCGGATTTCTCTTACTAAATATTGTGCATCCGTTTTATCGACGCGTCGTAGGAGTGGACCCATGAATAATTTCATGTATAAGATACCGTCCATCATTTCGTAGTTCAGCGCCTTGTTTTAGATTTTCCTAGCTTCGCTCTTCTTCTTGAAGTTTGCCATGATGTAAGTACGTAATGATCGGGGACATCCAGGATGGATTGCTGACCTCGATGATGTTCACTTGCCTTAGAGGAACGGATGGATTAGATAGTACCTCAATGCGGACCTCTTTTGCTAGATGTTTGAAACTGGTGGCAGCCAGTTTGCTCAGTGCGTCCGCATGTTTATTTTCACTTCTATTTATATGGACTATCTTGAATGTTTGGAACTGGCTGATAAGCATTCGTGCTTGCTCTAGATATAAAGCCATGGCTTCGCCCTTAGCGTTGTAATGACCATTGACTTATTCCGCCACTAGCTTGGAATCAACATGTTCTTCGAGGTTCTTTGCTCCCATTTTAAGTGCCAAATGGAGGCCCGCAAGAAATGCTTCGTATTCTGCCTCATTGTTTGTGCTTTTGAAATCTAGGCGTATTGCGTATGTGAGCTCGTGATTGTCTGGGCTAACCATTCGAAGGCCTGCGCCTGCACCGTCATCGTTAGAGGCCCCGTCTGTGTGCAACGTCCAAACCTTATCGTCGAAGACTGGAGTAGGGTTTTGGATTGCCTCACATTCTTGTATTTTGTCAATGGTAACTTCGGTGGGGAAGTTTGCTAATACTTGTCCTTTGATTGCCAGTCGAGGTTTGTATAGGATATTGTATCCTCCTAGCTCGATGGCCCATTTGGCCAAACGCCCCGCGACATCTGGTTTAGACAGAATTTGACCTAGATGATAATTAGTGAGCACTGTAATAACATGGCTAGAGAAATACCGGCGTAGTCTTCGTGACGCGTGTACTAGTGCGTGGATGAGTTTTTCTATCAAAGATTAGCGTGTCTCTGTGCCAGTTAACATCTTACTAATGTAGTATATCGGAGTTTGAACGCCATCACTTTCTACCATTAACGCTACGCCAACTGCTACTTCCGCTGCGGACAGGTATAAGATTAGCGGTTCTTCCTCTCGTGGCGCAGTTAAAGTTGGTAACTGGATCAGACATTCCTTCATTTGTTTGAAGGCTTTCTCCGCTTCAAGTGTCCATTGAAAATGGCTCTTCTTGGCGCAATTGCGCAACGTGCTAATGAACTGATAAGATTTCGCTGCGTGATTTGCCAAGAATCTGTTCAGTGCTGCTAATCGACCCGTGAGTCGTTGCATTTCTTTAACTGTTGCTGGTGATGGCATTAGTTGGATGGCCTCTACTTTCTCCGGGTTGACCTTGAAACCGTCTCTGGTTACTATGAACCCTAGAAATTTGCCATCCTCCATTCCGAAGGAGCATTTCGTTGGGTTTAGTTTTAAATTGACGCTGCGCAAAGAATCAAACGTGCGTTGAATGTTCGCGAGCATGGTCTCTTCTTCTTGGCTCATGATGACGAGGTCATCCATATAAACTTCCACTATTTTTCCAATGTCCTCCCCGAAAACTCTATCCATCAAGCGCTGGTAAGTAGCCCCTGCGTTGCGGAGGCCAAAAGGCATTTTCATCCTCCTCTTTCATCTGTACTTGATGGTAGCCTTTATAACAGTCTAGAAAACACTTCCAGCGGAAGGATGCTAGTGAGTCGACTTTCTTGTCTATTTCCGGGAGTGCATAACAGTCTTTCGGGCAGGCTTTGTTGAGGTCTTTGACGTCGACACACATGCGCCACCCGCCATTGTGTTTCTGTACCATTACTGGGTTGGCTACCCCTAGTTTGGTACTGTACTTCCCGCAGGATCCCCGCATTAAGCAATTCTGTTACTTGCCCGTTCATCCCTTCTGCTTTTTCTGCGCTGAGACTGCGCCTTCCTTGTGCGACGGGTTCTGCTGAAGGTCAAACGTTTAAACAGTGTTGCGCTATGTCTCGTGGTACTCCAGTCATGTCCGCTGGGGACCAAGTGAAGATGTCTATGTTGTTGGAGAGTAGTTCCTTCAGTTTTATCCGGATTGCCGAGGAGATGGCGTGCCTTAACAAGATGGTTTGTTCCGGATGCTCTTCGTTAAGAACCCATTTTTCTGGTTCGTTTGATGTTGAAGGTTTGGCAACCTTTGCTGGTGGTTCATCGTCTACATACATAACTTCCTTGCTGGAATACAAAATTGCTACCCCAGTTTCCGTTGGAAAACCGCAAGCGGCGTGTGGTATAGAGGTAATCATGCTGAATTCTCTCTGAGAGCGTCTCCCCAGTAGTACATCATGACGTGACGTTGCTGGCATAACCATGAAATTCACTGTGACCGTGCGCGAGTGTTCGCCATCTGAGAGAGTCACAGGAAAAGCGATTTGGCCCAGCTGAAAGAGAGCTTCGTTGCAAAACCAGTGAGAGGAAAATCAACTGGTTTTAAGCGTGCCTTATCTTCTGGGTCAAGTTGTTTGAAACATTTTTCATGGATTATATCCATTGAACTTCCTGGATCGATGAACATATAATCATTTCGGTAATGGCCAAAGATACCGGTGATAATTACTAGACGTTCTTCCTGAGGACCTCCGGGGACGACAGGGAATACTACTTGTTGCTCTCGCTAATGCTGATTATGGCTTCGTTTATTCGACTTTCATGAGGGACCTCCTTGTACCATATTTATCTACCTTGGTTTGACTTCCTGGTGATTGGTATCCTCTGATTTTCGTACCATATCTCCTTGACTACTGAATTGGATGTCCCATTGACAACTCGACTGTGGGTCCAACGTTGTAGTGCCAAATTTTCCATTACTTACTTCTTGAATATCAGATCTGTTGTTTAATAACTCAGATCTGATGTTTTGTGTAAAAACTTGGTTCATGGCGATCTGGAATCTGGTGAACCAATACTCTCGAGTTTCCTCCAGGAGTAGATCTGGACGATTATGAACTCCCATTTGTACCACGGGGCCCTTTCCTTCCAGATGACTTTTGTTACTGTCTACATTGCCCATGATTCCGTCGATCTGGATACTTTGGGTTTTTGTGCCCTTGATTCTAGATCGAGGACTTGACGGGTGAATTGTCGAATTCTCTGCCATATGAAAACAGAGAATGAAGAGAAAATGAATTGGAATGAGAAGAAATGAATAAACTGAGAAATCAGTGGGCGCCAATGAAGAGACACTGGTTTAATTGACCGGAATCAACTAAACCAGGGGGTTTGAATCTACATAAAAGGGTTAAATCTTCTCGTCCGATTCGTGGGTGATTAATCTTCTTCCTCTAACAATCACTGCAAAACAACAGCCGTTAGACTCGCCACGGGGAGAATGGGGGTTCTCTCCGTGACCATCCTCCGGCGTGAGAATAAGTACAGGTTTTGATGAAGAAGAAGAAGAAGTGAAAGTGAAGTGAATGTAACTTGAGAATTATACCTGAATTATCCTATTTATAGCCGAAGTTTGGGCGGGAAAACCTGTTGGTGAAAACTTGACGGAAGATGCTTTTCCATAAGCGGTTATTCTTTCTTTCCGTTAATCACTAACGAGTGTGTGTGTGCACACGGATCATGGTCTTGATCAACGGTTAGGGTATTGCCACGTGGAAAGTGGACAAGTGAAGATCTCTTTTAAATTTCGTGCCATCATCGTGACCCGGAGGGAGAATGGGATGATGCCACGTGGTCGTTCGGTTATAACCGAATGGTGGTGTATGACAGAGTCTTTCTAGAAGGAATACAGCTGTAATCCTGTGTGACTCTTCCTCACGTTATCTCCGTGGAAACAGAGAAGGTATTTTTATCCAAGTCTAGATTTTATGCGAGAGTATTAGCTAGGATTTTTATCATGTCTATTATGGAGATAAGCGCAAGGATTTGTTAGTCACTTTTTGGCGCGCAGGTCTGGATCCTTGTTTTCCTTCTAATTTCTCTTTGTAGGACCAGTGCGCGGCCGCGCAAGGTCTAAAGAGGGTTTACTGACGAGGTTACGGTATGGTCCTAAACACTTAACGCAAGGTTTTTGCGACCTTACCCCTTCACCACAGTTTCCCTTTCTTCTTCAAAACCTGTCCATCCCAAGTCACCTTATCTACCAACTGACCTTGTGTAATTTGCTGTATAATGGACTGCAAATGAACATCTTTTTTCCAAGTTGCCTTGATCCTTGAGAACAACAAAAGATCTATAGAACTCAAACTGATCTCAAATAAAGCCAACCCATTAACTCTAGATAATCCATCTGCCACTAAATTCTCTGACCCTTGCTTATAAAGTATTTCATATTTATACCCCATGAGTTTAGCCAACCAAGTTTGTTGCAAAGGTGTAGTAATCTTTTGTGTAAGCAAGAATTTTAAACTCTTATGATCAGTTTTAATCAAAAACTTCTTAACAATCAGATAATGGTGGCATTGCTTCACAACCAACAAAATGGCCAGCGGCTCTTTCTCATGGACTGAAAGTAACTGTTGTTTTGTAGACAAGGCCTTGATGATGAAAGCTAAGGGATGACCCTCCTGCATTAAAACTGCCCCCATGCCTTTAGAAGAAGCATATGTATCTATCACAAACTCTTTATTAAAATCAAGCAAAGCAAGGACTGGAGTTGTGGTTAGGGCCTCTTTTAACTGCTCAAAAGCTTGCTGAGCTAAATCCGACCATTCAAAAGCATCTTTTCTTAATAACTCATTTAAAGGTCTAGCAAGGATTCCAAAAGATTTAATAAATCTTCTGTAATATCCAGCAAGCCCAAGGAACCCCCTCAACTGCTTCAGATTCTTAAGAATAGGCCATTGTTGAACTGCCATAATCTTCTGCGGATCAGTCTGCACCCCTTGCCCATATATTATATGTCCCAAATATTCTATAGATAAACCCCCAAAAAAACATTTAGACTTTTTAGCAACGAAAGAATTTGTTCTCAACAATTCCAAAACTTGTTCCAGATCTATAAGATGTTGTTTCAAAGTAGGACTATAAACCAGAATGTCATCAAAGAAAACTAAGGTAGCTTTCCTTAACAAGGGCTTAAAGGTAGCATTCATTAATGCCTGAAATGTAGCAGTGGCATTTGTCAAGCCAAATGGCATGACTACAAACTCAAACAGTCCCTAATGGGTTTGAAATACGCACTTATACACATCATTCTCATGCATCCTAACTTGATGATAACCAGCTCTCAAATCCAACTTAGAAAATATAGTAGCTCCCCCTAATTCATCCAACAATTCTTCTATTAATGGAATAGGGAACCTGTTCTTCATTGTGGCTTCATTTAGTTGCCTATAATCCACACAAAACCTCCAAGATCCATCTTTCTTTTTCACTAACACAACTGGTGAAGCAAAAACACTCTTACTATTCCTCACCACCCCAGAATCCAACAATTCTTGTGTTAATTTTTCTAAAACATCCTTCTGTCCAGCAGGATATCTATAGGCCCTCTGATTGATTGTTACATTCTTATCTTTCAAAATAATCCTATGATCACAATCTCTTTTAGGTGGTAAGGTAGTAGGCACCTCAAACACATCAACAAATCTGTTAAGTAGATCTATTAATGCCTCATCTTTACTACCATCATTTATCTTGGCAGCATGTTGGAAAGAATCACTTCTGTCATTCTTCAAGCTAAACCATTGAACTATTGCTACACCCTCTCCTTCACTTAGGATATGCTCCATCTTCTCAATAGAACACAAAGAAACTGTATCAGCTTCTATTCCCTTCAACTCTACCCATTGTTCTCCCACCTTAAACTTTGTCACACCCCCAAAATCCACCATGCGGAGTATCACCGCTTGGAGGTGTGACGTGACCAGGATTGAGCCACCAATCATATTGAACATCGTAATTAAGTAAATAAGACCAACCACAATACGATTGGTGACCAAAGCTAGTTAACCATGTTTAGTTTAAACAGCGGAAGCATAGAAGTAAACCCAAAAGCATAAGTCCATAGTTTATAAGTTAAAGTTCAAAACGCAAGTTTAATAAGTTCATAAGGATTTAAATAATAATCACAGAACATAACAGTCCGTACACCACAACGACTCCTTCCTCGTGCAAGCTCCAAGCGTTTAGCGACCTGTAAGGCATGTAACAACGAGTCAACAACAAAGTTGAGTGAGTTCACGTTTGGTTGTTTAGTTTTAAGTTGTTTCTGAAAAACGTGGTTTGACTTTCGTTGGCTTAATTGCCGTGGGGGTTACCCCGTAGTTGAAAGTATGTTTAACCAGTTCCTTTTTCATTACCCAAACCACAACCATAATCAGTGGGGGCTTTCCCCGTGTGAACTACTAGACGGTATGATATCGACTACTACGCAAATAAGTTGTGCCCTATATCAGCGTCTATCATCACTGATAATCTGCCATAGTCCATTAGTACACGTCCGTCCGACCGGCACGGTGTGAGGTTTGTTAAACCTAATAGCGCTATTAACTAATGACCCGCTCGCCATTGGCCTCGGCGATTAAGTCGATATAATGAAGAGGGACTTATTGATAGAGTTTTGTCTAGCTAGTTTTTAAGGTTGCTGTCCTACACCAGGAGGACGAACGTACGTATTCTCACCAGGAGAATTCGTAGGATTAATAATGGCATCCTATCTATGGAGGATGGCTGTACATATCTTCCCAAGGGGATATGTAGATTTAGTTTTAAATTCTTTAACCCGTTCCCAAACCACCGGGAATCCCATGCCTTGTAGAAAGTGGAACTCACCTCGGTTTGCTCGGTTAGATTCTCAAATATAGCTAACAGTCAAGGTCGGTCAATCACATCCTAATATGATTACCAGTTAGACATTTAGTGATTTTCAAATAGAGCACAAAGTTCCTACACGTATCTATCACATAGCATGCATTACTTTAACTGTTTATGTCCATATAAGTTTCCCATCCATTCCCCACTCATAAACAAACATACGATGATGCACATAACACATATAACATGTTATATCATTCACAGATAACCTACCCGACATTTAGACATGCAAGTTACAACTTATGTCATTTCAACATTAATATTCAAAACCGGCTGTTTTCAGACATTTTAATAAAATAGTTAACTTATTCCAAAAATTCCCAAATTTTTACAGAATGCCTAAAACGATCCAAATATTATTGTGTAAAAATATCGGGGTCCAGTTCATTACCAATATTTTATAAAAATTCATTTTCCGGACTGAACTCGGATTTATCTTTTTCTAACCACAGTCCACGGAATAATTTATTTAAAAATTGTCGTAAGTAGGATTTACGAAATTCCAGTGAGAGAATTACAAATACATCGGTGGTCATCTACAGTACAAGTTTCATGATCTAACTCTACACAGAACTCAAGTTATGACAGAAAACAAAACGCATATTTTCAGCAGAAAAACGCAGCTCTAGCTGCTGTTACGAAATGACACTTTAAAAATAGTAAACGAAGTCCAAAAATTATGATTCCAGTGCCATTAGAACCGTATTTCATAATACATAAACCTAGACTTCAGAAAATACATTTTTTGTTAAGTTATGGTCTGGTTACAGCCAACTGAAGTTGGCTGTAAAAACCAACCAGCATTCTGTTTCAGCTTTTAACTTTCTAGTGCATGTTCGATTGATTCCGTTAACATGTTTAGCGATTACAACAACATCAAACATCAATATTAACAAGTAACTCAGCAAGAAACCAGCAAGAATCATAACAACATCATTCTAACATCATTTCATCACTAGACTAGTTTATGTTCAAGACTTGTTTAAGGTTCTTTAGAGTTTCATGGATTCTCATCATCAAATAACTATTAACCACTTAAATAACATGCAAAATGAACAGATCTAAGTTCTTACCACTAGTTCGAGACTAGGGAAGTTCGAGAGTGGAAAAGTGGTGGTTAATAGCGAATGAAGGAGGTCTTTGAACTTCCGAAAGCTCCTAGCTCCCTTGTGTGACCTTTTACACCTTTGTATGTATGGAGATTGGATGAAGTTGGTTGAATGATGATGATGATGATGGTGATGGGGTTTGGGTTCATCCGAAATAAGGAAAGGAGGGAGAGAGATGAGAGTTGTGATGGTGATGATAAGAATGAGTGGTTAACCCTTGGTGTCTTTTATAGACCAAGTTCACCCTTTAACCATTGTGCTACATGTTCTAATATCCACCAACATATTAAGGACTCTTGGATAATATGTTTCAAATGGTGGAACAAGATCTATTATAATATGTAAATAAAATCATGTGTGTGGGCTACCTTGTAGCCGTAGGATGGGGGGGGGGGGTATAGGGTTGGGTTTCAACTATGTAGTTTGTGAGCTTGGTTGGATTCTAAGTATGTAGTTAGTGTTATAAGTGGGTTATGTAATATATAGTGTGTTAGGGTGTTCGGGGACCCTAACTAGTTTAGAAAGATAGAAATAATGTGTTTGACAATATTTTTGTGTCCCGGGTAAAGTCCGGTTGTTCTGCTGACACTGTTCCGTTAAAGTGCTTAACTAATTCGTAAAGTGTCTTTTATATATACTTCTGTAACACTTTTGATTTCTAACACTTAGGAAAACACACAGGACTATTTAGTAACTTTTCTGTATACTGCTAGCATGTTAACAAGCGCATGTAAGTATAACACAGAAATTAGAAAACAGTTAAATGATTCAGCACAGTCATCAAGTACTTTAATTAACATTAATAGATTGTACGGTTACATGTAAATTTGAGGGTTGTCACATTCTCCCCCTGTTAAGAGAATTTCATCCCGAAATTTAGCGCGTGGTTACTGAGGAAGCTAGTTAAGTTGCGTTGTTTTCCTGATTTTCCTGGGATGTCACATCATCCCCCCGTTGATTTGGAATTTCGTCCCGAAATTCTGCAGTAGCTTCAGCCTCAGTAGTGGTTGCGTTTTTCTTAAACAGTTGGGGATAATTGAGTTTCATTTGGTCTTCTCGTTCCCAGGTGTACTCTGGGCCACGACGAGCATTCCAACGAACTCGGACCAGAGGTATCCTGGTACGCTTGAGGATCTTAACCTCTCGATCCGTAATCTCTACTGGTTCCTCGACGAATCGCAGCTGGTCTTCGATTGTGAGTTCCTTGAGAGGAACTATGAGGGTCTCATCTGACAGACACTTCTTCAGATTCGACACATGGAAAACATTGTGAACTCCGCTGAGTTCTTTAGGTAGATTCAACCTGTAGGCGACTTTGCCAATTTTCTCGGTGACTTCGAATGGTCCGACATAACGCGGATTGAGCTTGCCTCATTTGCCAAAACGAACAACGCCTTTCCAAGGCGAGACTTTGAGTAGCACTCGATCCCCAACCTAGAATTCGAGTGGTTTTCTTCCCTTGTCAGCATAGCTTTTCTGACGGTCACGAGCTGCCGCCATTCGCTGTCGTATCTGAGTAATTCTCTCGGTGGTATCTACCACAAGTTCTGGGCCAGTGATTTGGCTGTCACCAAATTCTGCCCAACAGAGAGGTGATCGGCATTTGCGTCCGTACAATGCCTCGAACGGAGCGGCTTGGATGCTGGTGTGGTAGCTGTTGTTATATGAAAACTCCACTAACGGGAGGTGCTTTTCCCAGCCATTACCAAAATCGATTACACATGCCCTAAGCATGTCTTCAAGGGTTTGGATGGTGCGTTCAGATTGTCCATCCGTCTATGGATGATATGCCGTGCTCATATCTAAACGTGAGCCAAAAGACTTGTGCATAGCTTGCCATAGTTCAGAGGTAAAACGCGCGTCACGATCAGATATGATAGAGGTTGGCACTCCGTGCCTTGACACGACTTCCTTTAGGTAAATGTCTGCAAGAGTAGAAAACTTATCCGTTTCTTTGATTGCCAGGAAATGTGCAGACTTGGTCAGTCGATCCACGATCACCCAAATGGTATCGTTTCCGCGTTGAGATCTGGGTAGGCCAGTAACAAAATCCATGGAAATTTGCTCCCATTTCCATTTAGGTATCTCTGGTTGTTGAAGTAGGCCTGATGGTTTCTGATATTCAGTCTTGACTCTCGCACAAGTCAAGCACTTACTGACGTAGGTTGCTATGTGGGCTTTCATGCCAGGCCACCAATACGTAGTCTTGAGGTCATGGTACATTTTATCCGAACCAGGGTGTACCGAATAACGAGACTTGTGTGCTTCATCCATCACAACCTCGCATAGGTCTCCATAAAGTGGAACCCAAATACGTCTGTTTACATAGTAGGCGTCGTCTTCCTTTTGTTCCAGCCGTTGCCTTGATCCTCGTAGGGACTTAGCCCTGATGTTTTCTGCTTTCAACGCTTCAACCTGAGCATCGCGAATCTGAGAGGGAAGGCTAGAGTGAATGGTAAGCTGTAACGCACGTACATGCTTAGGTATAGTATCCTTTCGACTGAGGGCGTCAGCCACAACATTGGCCTTGCCCGGATGATATTTGATGGCGCATTCGTAATCATTCAAGAGCTCAACCCATCGGCGTTGTCGCATGTTTAACTCCTTTTGCTTGAAGATATGCTCGAGACTCCTGTGATCGGTGTAAATGGTGCACTTGGTACCGTACAGGTAATGTCTCCATATCTTAAGTGCGAAAACAACTGCTCCCAGCTCCAAGTCATGCGTAGTGTAGTTCCTTTCGTGAACTTTAAGTTGGCGCAATGCGTAGGCAATGACCTTGTCACGTTGCATCAATACGCAACCAAGTCCTTGGATGGAAGCGTCGCAGTAAACCACAAAATCATCTGTGCCTTCAGGCAATGAAAGAATAGGCGTGCTACAAAGTCTCTCCTTTAAGTGCTGAAAAGCAGATTCCTGTGCATCACCCCAATGGTAGGTGACACCCTTCTGGGTCAGTGAAGTGAGAGGTTGCGCAATCTTGGAGAAATCCTTGATAAACCTTCTATAATATCCTGCCAAACCCAAGAATTGGCGGATTTCTGTTGGTGTACGGGATGCAGGCCAGTTCTTGATCGAGTCAACCTTGGATGGATCAACATGAATCCCATCCTTGTTTACCACATGGCCTAGAAAGTGGACTTCGCGAAGCCAGAAGTCACATTTCGAAAACTTGGCATACAACTGCTCTTTTTGAAGAAGTTCCAGCATAAGTCGTAGATGCTGCTCGTGTTCCTCCTGACTCTTAGAATAGATCGGGATATCGTCGATGAACACAATAACAAACTTATCCAGGTAAGGTTTGCATACTCGGTTCATGATATCCATGAAGACCGCTGGTGCATTCGTCAGCCCGAATGGCATAACCAGGAACTCGTAATGGCCGTAACGAGTTCTGAACGCTGTTTTGGAGACATCCTCCTCTCGGACTCTCAGCTGATGGTATCCCGATCTTAAATCAATCTTAGAGTAATAGCTCGACCCTTGCAACTGGTCGAACAAGTCGTCAATACGTGGGAGAAGATAACGATTCTTCACGATCACCTTGTTAAGTTCGCGGTAGTCGATACACATTCTGAAAGTACCATCTTTCTTCTTAACAAACAAGACTGGAGCTCCCCAAGGCGAAGAGCTAGGACGTATGAAACCCTTTTCCAAGAGTTCTTGTAATTGCGTGGACAGTTCTTCAAGTTCTGATGGAGCTAGACGATAAGGTGCTCGAGCTATGGGCACTGCTCCAGGAGCTAGCTCGATTTGAAACTCAACTTGGCGATGAGGCGGAAGGCCAGGTAATTCCTCAGGAAATACCTCAGGAAAATCGCGCACAATAGGAATGTCTTCAATTCTCTTCTCTTCCGTTGATGTGTCAGTAATGAGTGCTAGAATGGCAGTGTGGCCCTTTCGCAAACACTTCTGGGCCTTAAGGAAAGAGATGATGCCTTCGATAGAGCCACTCTTGTCGCCACGAATCACGAGAGGTTCTTCGCCAGAACGAGGAATGCGGACGATTTTCTCCTTGCAAACAATCTCCGCTTGATGATGAGATAGACAATCCATCCCAATAACGACGTCAAAACTACCCAGTATGATAGGAATAAGATCGATAGAGAAGGTCTGACCAGCTAAGACGAGGTTACAACCCTTGATTACGTGTGTGGCTTCAAGACTTTTACCGTTGGCTAGTTCTACCATGTGTTTGGTGTTCAAAAGTGTTGGAGTGTGCTTAAGCATTTGGCTAACTTTTAAGGACACATAACTAGTATCGGCACCCGAATCAAATAAAACAGTAACAAAGAAGTCGTCCAGAAGAAACTTACCCATCACAACGTTGGGATCGTTCCTTGCATCACCCTGACCTAGCACGAAAACACGACCCCTTGCCCCATTACTATTGTTGTTACCCCCGTTGTTGCCTCCATTGTTTCCTCCATTGTTGTTCCCGTTTCCTTGATTGTTGTTGTTCTGATTCCGGTTCAGTTGGGGGCAGTTCCTCTTAAAGTGACCTTCAGCGCCACACTGAAAGCATCCTTTATTGCCCTGCTGTTGCTGCTGCTGCTGGTGATTCTGTGGAGCTTGTTGTTGTTGGCGATTCTGATTTGCAGGACGCGGGCTCCTACAATCCCTAGCTTCATGGCCCAGCTTGTGACATCTCTGACATCGACCTTTGTTGCACTGCCCGCTGTGATGCTTGTTGCACCGGTTGCACTTGGAGTGGTTCCCTCGGTATCCACCCTGTCCTTGGTTACCGGAAGATTGCTGACCAGGACTCTGGTAGTCACAGTCTTTCGCTGCTGAGACTGAACCGAAGCAGAACCCTTACTGGAGATCCCATCCCATTTTCGCTTGTTGTCGGTAGGTGCATCAGAAGTAGCTGTGGCACTGATTCGTTTGGGCAGTCTGTTTTGCTCCACTGCCTGGTCAGTGAGTCGATGGGCCAACTTGATAATTTGTTGTATGGTACCCAGGTTGGCTGAAGTCACGTGACTTTGAATCTCTGGTACAAGGCCCTTGAGATACAGCTCAATTCGTTTGATGGGAGGGCCCACCATGGTAGGGCACAAGATGGCCAGCTCATTTGACCTTTTCGTATACGCCTCAATCTCAGACCCCGTCATTTTCAGGTTGAAAAACTCCAACTCTAGTTTGCAGATGTCATCAGGCTACAATACTCTTCCTTGATCATTTCCTTGAAATCGTTCCATGGGGTGGCATTAGCAGCAACCAACCCCAGCATCTGAACCTGAGCGTTCCACCACGTGAGCATTATTCCTTCAAGAGTACCAGTAGCATACTTCACTCTACGAGCCTCAAGGCATTCGAACATCTCAAAGATAGACTCAAGCTTCTCAAACCAATGGAGGAGGCCTACAGCTCCTTCAGTGCCACTGAAAGTAGTATGTCGGCAGTTCATGAAGGCTTTAAACGTGCACACAGGAGGCTGAGCATGTTGACCTGTTGCGCGAGAATAAAAGACAAGATTAAGCATGAGGGTTGGTTTGCGAAGGTAGGATCTAAACGTCCTAAGGTGAGTTGGTATGGCAGGTTATACCTCCTGCAGGGTTAGCTGCGAGTGCCTCAGCGACTCGTTCGTTGATCAAAGCCGTCAACTGGGCTTAAGTGAGGTTGATACGTCCTCCGCGTCCGCTCATGATCTTCATAATGAAGCAACGTAAGTGAGAAAAGTGTCGCGAAAGTGCGTAAGTGTGGGACGATAGTAGAGAGTAAGCACACAAGGTTCAAATAGCAATTATCACATTATCTAATGCACAGTGAGAACTATCTAACCGACAATATAACATAAATCATACCACTTATGGTGTCGAGTCTTGCACGTGGAGCGAAGCGTCGTTGTGGATCGTTGAGCACTGTACAGGTTATAGTCTGGTTTTATCAAAAACTTTTCCCTTTTAAAAACCAAGTTCACTATAACCAATGGCTCTGATACCAATCTGTCACACCCCCAAAATCCACCATGCGGAGTATCACCGCTTGGAGGCGTGACGTGACCAGGATTGAGCCACCAATCATATTGAACATCGTAATTAAGTAAATAAGACCAACCGCAATACGATTGGTGACCAAAGCTAATTAACCATGTTTAGTTTAAACAGCGGAAGCATAAAAGTAAACCCAAAAGCATAAGTCCATAGTTTATAAGTTAAAGTTCAAAACGCAAGTTTAATATCATAAGGATTTAAATAATAATCACGGAACATAACAGTCCGTACACCACAACGACTCCTTCCTCGTGCAAGCTCCAAGCGTTTAGCGACCTGTAAGGCATGTAACAATGAGTCAACAACAAAGTTGAGTGAGTTCACGTTTGGTTGTTTAGTTTTAAGTTGTTTCTGAAAAACATGGTTTGACTTTCGTTGGCTTAATTGTCGTGGGGGTTACCCCGTAGTTGAAAGTATGTTTAACCAGTTCCTTTTTCATTACCCAAACCATAACCATAATCAGTGGGGGCTTTCCCCGTGTGAACTACTAGACGGTATGATATCGACTACTACGCAAATAAGTTGTGCCCTATATCAGTGTCTATCATCATTGATAATCTGCCATAGTCCATTAGTACACGCCCGTCCGACCGGCACGGTGTGAGGTTTGTTAAACCTAATAGCGCTATTAACTAATGACCCGCTCGCCATTGGCCTCGGCGATTAAGTCGATATAATGAAGAGGGACTTATTGATAGAGTTTTGTGTAGCTAGTTTTTAAGGTTGTTGTCCTACACCAGGAGGACGAACGTACGTATTCTGCACCAGGAGAATTCGTAGGATTAATAATGGCATCATATCTATGGAGGATGGCCGTACATATCTTCCCAAGGGGATATGTAGATTTAGTTTTAAATTCTTTAACCTGTTCCCAAACCACCAGGAATCCCATGCCTTGTAGAAAGTGTGAACTCACCTCGGTTTGATCGGTTAGATTCTCAAATATAGCTAACAGTCACGGTCGGTCAATCACATCCTAATATGATTACCAGTTAGTCATTTAGTGATTTTCAAATAGAGCACAAAGTTCCTACACATATCTATCACATAGCATGCATTACTTTAACTGTTTATGTCCATATAAGTTTCCCATCCATTCCCCACTCATAAACAAACATACGATGATGCACATAACACATATAACATGTTATATCATTCACAGATAACCTACCCGACATTTAGACATGCAAGTTACAACTTATGTCATTTCAGCATTAATATTCAAAACCGGCTGTTTTCGGACATTTTAATAAAATAGTTAACTTATTCCAAAAATTTCCAAATTTTTACAGAATGCCTTAAAGAATCCAAATATTATTGTGTAAAAATATTGGGGTCCAGTTCATTACCAATATTTTATAAAAATTCATTTTCCGGACTGAACTCAGATTTATCTTTTTCTGACCACAGTCCACGGAATAATTTATTTAAAAATCGTCGTAAGTCCGATTTACGAAATTCCAGTGAGAGAATTACAAATACATCAGTGGTTATCTACAGTACAAGTTTCATGATCTAACTCTACACAGAACTCAAGTTATGACAGAAAACAAAACGCATATTTTCAATAGAAAAACACAGCTCTAGCTGCTGTCACGAAATGACACTTTAAAAATAGTAGACGAAGTCCAAAAATTATGATTCCAGTGCCATTAGAACCGTATTTCATAATACATAAACCTAGACTTCAGAAAATACATTTTTCGTTAAGTTATGGTCTGGTTACAGCCAACTGAAGTTGGCTGTAAAAACCAACCAGCATTCTGTTTCAGCTTTTAACTTTCTAGTGCATGTTCGATTGATTCCGTTAACATGTTTAGCGATTACAACTACATCAAACATCAATATTAACAACTAACTCAGCAAGAAATCAGCAAGAATCATAACAACATCATTCTAACATCATTTCATCACTAGACTAGTTTATGTTCAAGACTTGTTTAAGGTTCTTTAGAGTTTCATGGATTCTCATCATCAAATAACTATTAACCACTTAAATAACATGCAAAATGAACAGATCTAAGTTCTTACCACTAGTTCGAGACTAGGGAAGTTCGAGAGTGGAAAAGTGGTGGTTAATAGCGAATGAAGGAGGTCTTTGAACTTCCGAAAGCTCCTAGCTCCCTTGTGTGACCTTTTACACCTTTGTATGTATGGAGATTGGATGAAGTTGGTTGAATGATAATGATGATGATGATGATGGTGATGGGGTTTGGGTTCAGCCGAAACAAGGAAAGGAGGGAGAGAGATGAGAGTTGTGATGGTGATGATAAGAATGATTGGTTAACCCTTGGTGTCTTTTATAGACCAAGTTCACCCTTTAACCATTGTGCTACATGTTCTAATATCCACCAACATATTAAGGACTCTTGGATAATATGTTTCAAATGGTGGAACTAGATCTATTATAATATGTAAATAAAATCATGTGTGTGGGCTACCTTGTAGCCGTAGGAGGGGGGTATAGGGTTGGGTTTCAACTATGTAGTTTGTGAGCTTGGTTGGATTCTAAGTATGTAGTTAGTGTTATAAGTGGGTTATGTAATATATAGTGTGTTAGGGTGTTCGGGGACCCTAACTAGTTTAGAAAGATAGAAATAATGTGTTTGACAATATTTTTGTGTCCCGGGTAAAGTCCGGATGTTCGGCTGACACTGTTCCGTTAAAGTGCTTAACTAATCCATAAAGTGTCTTTTATATATACTTTTGTAACACTTTTGATTTCTAACACTTAGGAAAACACACAGGACTATTTAGTAACTTTTCTGTATACTGCTAGCATGTTAACAAGCGCATGTAAGTATAACACAGAAATTAGAAAGCAGTTAAATGATTCAGCACAGTCATCAAGTACTTTAATTAACTTTAATAGATTGTACGGTTACATGTAAATTTGAGGGTTGTCACAAACTTCATGGTCAATTTCTTAAAACTTCACACTATGTCATTCAAAGTCTGTAACCACTGCACCCCCAAAACCATATCGTAGTTGCTCAAAGGTATTAACATCACATCTGTAGCAAACCAATTACCATGCATGACCCACTGGAAATCTTCACATAGCTGATTACAAAAAATTTGATTACTATCAGCTATGGTAATGTTTAGTGAACCAACTTCCTTAACTGGACACCTCATCTTTCTGGCCAAATCCACATTCACAAAATTATGGGTAGAACCTAAATCTACCAGAATATGTAAAGATTGTGTACCAATTGACCCTTTTACCCTCATAGTGGAAAAAATGGTACTCCTATTATTGCATTAAAAGATATCTTGGGCTCTTGAATATCTTGCAACATTATGAAAGATCAACTTGATCATCATCTTCTACCTCTATTAATTTAATAGAGAATAATTGCTTATTTTTACATATATGGCCAGGAGCTTACTTTTCAGTGCATCCAAAACATTCTCCCTTTGCTCTTTTTCCTCAATCTCTTTATGTGTCAATTTTCTTGAATTTAAGGGTTTTGGCTTACTCTAAGGAGCAAGTAATAAGGGTAGATTATTGGTATTGTTTGTAAGAAATGGTTTAGAATTAGACTCTCCACTTCTTATATTGTTGTTATATGTACCCCTTATCATATATTTCTATTAGGCTGAGTAGCATTTAAAGATTCCTCTTGCATTCTTGCTAACATATATGCTTCAGGCAAACCTTTTGGCCTCAACAATCTCACTGGATAAGCTATTTCAGGTTTCACTGCCTTCAAGAAAAGACTGATAGCATATTCATCACATATTGAAACTTTAGTGGGAGCCAAATCAAATTCCTTACACAAAGCTTTCAATGATCCTGTTTTTCTGAGAGATGCTAATGTACCCATAGCATCATGATTCAGAAATAACCTAAATCTAGCAGTAATAAAACTTTTATACTCTAACCAAGTCGTACCTTCTATGCTTCCTCCTCTGTATTGAACAAATGATTGGTGCCAAAGAATTGCCATGTCTTCCATATGGACAATTACCTTCTGATCTTAAGATGATCTGGAGTTTCATCTATAGCAAAGAAATGTTATACTCTGCATAACCATCCTTCAAGATTCTCACTATTGAACTTAGGAAAGTCGTCAATATGTTGTTAGAATTGTTGTAAGAAGGACCTGTTCCCACTGATTGAATACTCTGCAGAACCTTCGTCATTTGTGCTTCCATTTGGTTCTTAATGGCTGTCAAATTTTCAGTGAATTTGTTCATTGAACTTTCATGATCTTACATTCTCTATTCCAGATTCTGATTATGAGTTGCCATTATTAGGGTTTTAAGGATGGAATTGACCGAATCGATGATCAATTCGTGAGATTGAAATGAAATCGTAGAGAATTTGACCGAACAATGATCAACTTCAAGTGAATTGAATCGAAATCGAACAAAATTTGGCCGAACAATGATCAAATTCAAAAGAATTAAATCGAATTTTAGCTAATTGAATCGGTGTTTTATCGAGAGCTAGCCGAGGATCGACTACTCTGATACTAATTGTTAGCTTCGAAAATGAGAATTAGAACACAGAAGAGAAGTTCACACAATCAAAGTTGTTTATTCCAACTAATCAACAACTACTTATACTCGATTACAACTAACATAACTGCTCACTCAACGACTTCTAACTAACTAACTAACCAAACTTGACTACAATTTGACACAAACGACCCCTGAACTTTCCTAATTGACACTTATACCCTTTCTATTTATAAACGATAGCAACAGATCTCCTCTAGTGTTTAGGAACAATTCTTAAAGTACGGTGCCATCAAGTTACATTTCACCTTTGATCAACTTTGGGTGTAGGGTTTAGATAATAAGTATATTCAACCAGGTTTTTACCATTAAATGGATATATCTTGTTTTTAAACCTTACTTTGTTTTAATCATAAACATTTTATGTATTGGATTTGAGTTTTTAGTTAGAAGATAATTAGTTTGATAGAAGTTAGATTTTTCTTAATTTAACTTGTTGCGTTTTGATTAGAAGATAATTAGTTTGATAGTGTCATAGCATGTGTTCTTATTTGGTTGTCAAATGATTAGGTCAATATGGGCGAATTTCATGTTTCCTATCAGCCTTCAAAAACTTAAAGTGAATTTGGTTTTGATTATGTTCATGTAATCTTCTAAACCTGAAACCTAAGGGGTGATATATTTTATAAGTATTTTTAAATAAATTGAAGTTTATTGTGCTAAGTTGCAATTGTTTAATAAACTCAAATCCAAATCAATTTTATGTTTGATATTTAGTTTTATTAATCAACTAAAACAAAACACCATCCATAAACTCCTCGTGGATTTGACACACTGCTTACCCTACCTAAGTACACACTTTTAATCTCTATTTGTTATCGAAATGTTTCGACGTCGATAACTTTGTTAGGAGGCTTTTACAGTACGTTGGAAATTAGCAATTGTTTAATCCATGGGGTGATAGATTTATTGGTGTCTGGTGATACTAAATTTTCTAGTAGTGGTATATACATGCGGAGTGAAAGCTTAAGTTATGTGAATTGTATTTAATGAAATTAAAAGTGATATATGAAAGGAAAGGCCGTAAAAACATAGAGAACAAAAATACCGCATAATTGCACAATCCCGCTCACCTTAAATTTGAAATTCCCAAAAATTCAAACACGCGCTTCACATTTAATCTATTTATAGCCACAATAACCCTTTTTGATAATTATCTCTGACCATTCTCCTCGTTCCAACCACATTACCCCTCTTGATATCTCCGCCCATCCTCCTCGTTCCTTCTTTTACTTCTTATAATCTCAGTTACGCCAATCTTATAGATCGCTACCAACCTAAGAAGTCGATCTTGGGCTTCACCTAGAAACCATTGTTTGTTTCATATTGTTTCACTTAACCTCATAATCGAAACTCTCTTCAGATCTGCTGATCTCTTACATATTCCGTGAGTTTTCGATTTGCTCTATTTGATAATTTACTTTATATATTTTTGTTCAACTATTAATGTCGTTTGTATTCGTTAACTGAAATTATGTTTAACTGTAGATTTAAGAATTTTTTGATTTTGATTTCACAAAATTTTATTTTCCTATTTGGTTTATAAAATTGATGTGGATTTAATTCATTTTGGTTGTTAAAATTCTATAGATACCATGGATTTTATAGTAGATGCACGATTATTATAAGTTTGAATGGAATGTTTTATTATCATTACTAGGTTGTACATCCGTGTATTATACGAGGTTGTATAACAAAAATGATATAATCATTTATTCTATAAAATATGATAGTTCAAACAATTAGTTTGAATAAATCACAAAAATCGACCCATGTTAACAAGTAAAATTGAAATATCATAATAGCTCGTGTTACATGGGTTAAATACTGAAAAAATTATAGTAAATAAATATGTATATTCTTCATATGACTTAAGTTAAATATTATATTACATATAATAACGCATAAAAATAATATTATTTTTGCTATTATGTATCTTTTAAATATAACTTTTATTTAAAGTAAATGAAAATAATTTTATTGTTATGTCATAAATTAGATTTTTTATTTTTATTAGTAATTGTTATACGGATTTATTGTTATTATAAAATTATGATCTAAGTTAACGGTTTATGTATGAGAAATAAAATATAATGATAAAAATTATGAGTTTATTATGTAACCAATTAGCAACAAAAGAAACTAATAATTTTAAAATAGGATTAAGTTATTATTTCCTACTTGTTAAACATTTCTTATTTGGAGTCGTGAAGGGATTTGGGCATAAAAATGGTGAAGTGAAATATAGTGGTAACATGTATCCGGTTTATATTTATTTATTAGGTAATAGTAGATAGTAGATATATTCTTGTTATTATTTGTTTTTATTTCTCTAATTTTGTAATTTTGGATCATTTATATTGTAGCTTTCAAGTAATCTTTTAATATTCTATATAGTATGATATTTAGTTGTCGTTTCACATCGTAAATGTAATTTTGAACTGAATACAACTATTTACATCATATTTATATAAATAAGACTTAGTATAAAATATTTTATAAGTGTGAACTTATGCTATAAAAAAGAGTGTAACACGATTCATTGTATAAATAATCTGTAACAAAGATGTAGCATATACGTTGTTTACTATTTAGTTAAAAATGTTGTTAAAATAATAAAATGTTGTTACACATGACCTGTTAGGTTAATACAATTAAATTCATTTAAAAAAAAATCCAATTGGCGCTTTTTGTTTTTTTTTTTTTTCTCAAAGCACTCGAAAATATATGTATTACATGCTCTAAATTAAAAATTGTTACATGAGGTTTACAAAGAGTTTTTACGGTTTTCTCAACTAAAGTAGGTTTGTTCACTTCTCTCTCTTACACGCATATAGGCTAATTATAAATAGTAAACCCATTACCCTCAAACTAAAAATATAACTGTTTACATTTTTATTTCCAGTATATTTCGCCAGTGTTACATTTTTTTGCCTAATAAAACACAAAAAGTTCTGTAACATAGCGTTGTGGTTTTTATTTTATTTTTTAAATATTTACTTGGCGTTTTTTCATTTTTTTCTCGAAATGATTGAAATTATGTATATTACATGCCTTAATTTTTTAAAAAAACGTACAAAAAAATTTGTAATATAGAGCTTACAGGGTTTACTCAGCTTAAGTGGGTTTTTTAATTATCCACCCCCTATATATACAAGGGTGGATCATATACAAATGGGAAAATTGTGTGAATGATAGTAAGGAATGTGGAGCAATGATCTTGCAATCCAATTATTGGGATGATTTTTTCTCAAAATCTTAGAATCACATAACAAAAACAAGTGATGAAAGGTAAAAGATGGAATAGCCACAATTGTTCACTTTGAAACTAATTTCATCCGCTCCTTTTATGTATTAATATTTTTTTTTTTAAATGACACTATTGAAACAAACATTTTATTCTCTTTAATTTGAGTATAGTACTTCTATTGTTTTTAATTAAAAAAATTAGCATGCTAAGTGGTTAAATACCATTACGTTATTACATGATTAAATAGTATTAGGTAAATATGCAATACGCCTTATATTTAGTACATTTAAAACATTACATAATTTTGCATACCCATTACAGTATAAAGAACGTTAAATGATTTTGTATAGACGACGTGATTACTTACCACTACCTGATTACGTACTTCCACTACATAATTACGTTTTGACAATTATGCTCCTGGCTTGAAGAATAGGAAGCCACAAGTACAGGTGTCATACCCTTGTGACTTCCTATTATTCGCACAAAATTTCCCTTTTTTACAGGACCCTGGCTAGAAGGTAGGTTCAAATTAGAATTTTGATCTATCTAAGAAAGATCATAAGTATTTTTATTGTATCGATCGTAACTTGCTCAAATGAACTCCGATTGAACCCATTCAGTTCTAGCGGCTTTGGAATCGGGTCTTCGAACTCTACCATTTAGCTTTTACGGTTAGATTTAAAGTTTAGCTTTTATGGGTTAGTTTTTAGGATTTAGCCTTTCGGGTTTATGTTTTACGATTTTTAGATTTTAGGGTTTAGCTTTTATAGTTACATTTTGGGTTGTGGTTTTAATTTATTTTCAAAAAAAAAATACTCGGCCTTTTTACATGCATGTTTTGGCTCGAAGCGTTTGAAAATATGTATATTAAATCCCCTAATTAAAAAAAGGTTTTGTAGTATAGAGTTTTCAGGGCTTTTCCAACTCAAGTGAATTTTCTAGTAAGTCTTTCCTTACAGAAAATCTATTCTAACCACATAAAAATACATATACCAGATATTAACCTCCCCCCAAAACCCTCTTTCTTCATCGTTACATGGATCAAAATGACCAAGAAATCTTCATTTATAGGGTTATATCTTGTGAAGTACATTTGTTTTTAATCATGAATTTTGTAGTGAAAAGGTTTCCTTTATCTTCATTCTTTATAGGATTCTGACAAGGAGACTATGGCTTCATCATCTGGCAGTTCATGGACTACTTGCCAAAACATGAAATGTACAAAAGCTACAGAGGCCACAAGAACAGGATGGAAATGTCTTGATCAGGATGTTACTCTTTGCGATTCGTGCTAGTAAGCTCCTTTTAAGAGCGTAATCATTTAGTTAACATTTAGGTAGGGGTGAGCAAATTAACCGCCATGTCTGATAATTAAACCATAACCGAACCGCTATTAACCGATAACCGATGGTTATGGTTATGAAACTTTGTTTATAACCGACCAACCGGTTATAATTATAGTTATGAAGCTTTGGTTAACCGATATAACCGAAACCGAACCAAGCTTGTAACGTTAAGTTTATATAATGGGTTTATGTTTTACATTAACCATATAGAAGTTTTTTACTAAGATAAAAGTATGTTAGTAACAAAATAATTTTGATTTAGATATATTTATAATATTGATGAAAAACTGAAGTGTTATGGTAATCTTTTTATGTTGCGAATTACCTTATTAAAAGGAATCCCATGTTGATAATTTAATCAAAAAGTGTAGTCTTGGTTATCGTATAAAAAAGGCCCACGTTGATATGCATGCTTATGCTTAGAATGCAATTCAGTAATCCTGTATCTTTTCCATCTTTGTTATATTTAGTATTTGAGAATCAAACCTTACATGTTTTATGAGTCTCGTTTATAACTAACTCGTGCTAAATTTGGCTGCAGTATTGCATATATGAAAAAGGAGTTTTGTGACATATACCACAAGAGTTCGCCTGACTGGAGCTCTTGCAAATTCTGTCATAAGGTTAGACGATTAATTTGTCATTAAGTAAGAAATATTTCCGAAGAGGTTTTATACTTTCTCATCAATATAATAAATATTACGAGAGTTAGGTTTTTATTGGTTATGTATCTTAAAAGGTTTTTGATGTTAAATATATTGATTGTAGAGCTAAAACTTATTTCCAATCCATTTATAGATATAATGGGTTAAATATACAAACTCTATAATTGTCTTTAATTTCTGTAAAAGAAAAATGTTAGAAAAATGAGTGAAAGTTATACTTTTACAGTTTTACTGAATCTGTATACAAATTTTGGTACTTTTCTATGTGTTATATAATTGATTATTTTGAGTTTCGTTCTTCTTGATGAGAGCTTCTTAACGAGCTAAAATGTGTCTACAACGGAGCTTCTTAAATTCTGTTGAAGACATTGCTTTGAATATATAATTGAAAAACACTCATTTTCCGTACAGAAATTCCATCGCCGGTGCCCAGTATCGATGGACTGGTATACAACGTTAGAAGGCGAAGAAATTAAATGCAATGGTTGTGGACCACAAGATGCAACATTGGTATGCATAACCATATGTTATGCCAAATATACATTCAAGTGTTGCAAAAGCTAGAATCATATTTCATTTGTCATTAACTGATATTTTGTTTCAGATACCAACTTCTCAAGAAACCCCGCGAGTGTCTACCCACACACCCACCCCTCTTGCTGCTGTTCAACAAACACTGGTGGCAAGTAATCAAGTGACTGATGAACGGCGATCAACCCCTCCACCACTGGTCTTGAACCCAGAGGAAGTAAGTCCTCTACTAAAGCTCGAGCTCAAGTTCAAGCTTGTAATGATAAGCCTGGCGCTGGAACCAGTAGGAAGAATAGGCTAGACCGTTATGCACCCAGAATGACGGTTGAAGAACTTGATAACATCTTTAAGCGGTATTCTTTCAATTCTTTTAAATACTGGCACTTACAATACATAAACTGAAACATAGATGATTTTATTCATGCGTAACAAACTAATTCGTTCCTGCCTTGATTCTTTGATAGTGTGAATGAGATGGTCACACCATTGTTCGAGAAAGCATTGAGTCCTACAGATACTGGGACTGGTGGGCGCCTTGTTCTGCCAAAAATCTGTGCTGAGGTTAGCATGCATACATATAATTGTTATTACAATAATCATGTTTTTTTTAATTGAACCAATCATGGGTATTTAATTATGTATATTGATATCATGTAGAAGTTCTTTCCTAGCATTGATGTTGCTGAAAGCATACCTATGGTAATTCAAGATTCAGAGGGTAAAGACTGGCTTTTTACTCTAAGAACTTGGCCGAATAATAAGAGCCAAATGTACTTCCTGGAAGGTTTTGAGCCGTATGTTCAATCTATGAAACTGGCTCAAGGAGATATAGGTAATTGAAATTTGTAAAATGTATTTTCTATTCGACCTTATTTGAATGTCTACATATTATTTTTAATATTTAGATTTTTTTATTTCTATGCTTGTATCATAACGATTTATACTATTTTCTTTCAGTCACTTTTTGTAGGTTGGAACAGCAAGGGACGCTAGTCATCGGAAACCGAAAGGTTTCATCCTGTACTAGCCAGGTGTCACGACATCCGCGTGTCACTTCATCCCGGAAACCAGAAGCTACTACATCCGCGTCTAAGCTCAAGGATAAAATGGTAATTTCGAACATTAGCATTTTCATTTTGCTTTTATTCAAGCATATACAACTTCTTGGCCAACTTGAAGGCATATTCATTATTTTTTTAACAAGAAAATTGTCAACTAGTATTTAGCTTTTGATGGCAATGATCTATATAGGTCATGGTTTCCACAGCGAAAGAGGTTGCAAAGGCAAACAGTAGTCAGATTGGTTCAACCAGTAAAAGTGCCGAAAAACAGAAAAAGGCACACGAACACTTACCTTGTGGTAGCAACGCTCCCTCGGACGTGGTGGAAAAAGGGTTTAAAAGAAGTAGCAAGGTACTCGAGTCTATAACTTTTATCGCACTACCCTGTAAAATCCCCCCATAGATCTTTTATGGCAATATAAACTGAGTCTAGTTTTAGATGGTTTTTGCACTTTTTGATAGTATTGGATTTGATATAAGTTGGAATTTAGGACATTAATTACATACTAGTTGTAAGACCCGTGTGAACACACGAGTTGGTTTAATAACGATCGAAATCAAATACTAAAAAACAGATTATAATATATCATTTAAATTGTTTGTGTTTAGTTACATATCTTTATAAAACAATGTTAAAGACACTATGTGTTAGGACATAAAAATTTTATTACTATGTTACGAAAAAATTATTAGTTCAGGTTTGATATAGAAATTAGTTAAGTAATTGATAATATGGCACATGGCATGTTGTGAGGTTTACGCCCAATCATGTTCATCATCTAAAGGTTCAGGGAAGTTAAAAAAAAAAAAACTTAGGACATTAATTTCACACCAGAATTTATAGTATTGGATTTGATATAAGATGGAATTTAGGACATTAATTACATATGTTCCTAGTGTATAAATTTATGCTTTGCATAAAATAAGATTAAAAAAATAATTTTATTTTGATGATTTTCTTTTGTTTTAAGTTACTAATCGTTTTCTGTAGGATGGAATTAAGCGTATTTTATATGTTCTAAGAAACACCATATTTATGTAACAACTTAGAAAAGTTTGAATATTTAGTAGAAATGATTTTTTTTTTCCTTTTTTTTGTAGGGTGAGACCAGATTGGCTACGCATTCTACTGTTAACAAGAGGAAGCCAAATGATTCGGCAAGCGTTCATGGTAAGATAAAAATCAGTTTGATCTATGATAACACATGAAATAAAGAATTTTGTACTTGTATTTTATTTTCAAAACCTTCATATTAATCAAATTAGAATACTAAATTATTAACAAAATTAAAAAACTTAAGTTGATTTATGTGCCAAAAAACTACCCACACCCAAAATTTAATCTAACCTGTCGGCCATTTTAACTCATGTCACAGAGACAAATATGGAGCCTACAGACACATTACGGGTGCCAACACAATGGACCAAGAAGCACCGGTCTGTACGTGTGTGCACGGGTTATAAATTTGCTAGTACCTCCAACAACCAGTCCTCATCCCAAGCACAAGTTGTTTCTATGCCAACCGAGACACAACGGCCTAACACAGATGACCAAACAACACCTGGTGGTGGCTCTGAAGAAAATAGAATTGTAAACGGTGAATTAGGTTCAGATTCTAAGGCTCCGCCCTTTGACCTAAATAAGCTGCCAGAGCCCGATTCGGACGAAGAGTGGAATTGATTACATTAGATTGAGAACTAAATGTTTAGACTTGTGTTGAGCTTGAAAACTTCATTTGACAAAAGACTTAATTATGCTTTTTTTTCTGTTGGATCTTTCTTGTTTCCTATTTTGAATGTTTTTAGTTGTATGTATATATTCTAATATCTGAATTGTATGTTTTAAACGCTACTCGTTTAAAACTTTAATTGAGAATATACATGTAAACAATTGTTAATGTCACATTATTAGAGTTGCTATGAAATTTGAGATTATGGTTATCTTTGTATTATTCCTATATTATTACTATTATTATTTTTGTGATTTCAACGCCCCGCTTGCGGTCTGCTCATATAATGTAATATATGTGTGGGCGCTCGGGGGGGCAAAAGCAAAAGTGCACTAATTTTTAACGTTATTTTACTAATTTCGTGAAAATAACGTTAAAAAGAGGGGATCGTTAATCAGGCATCATGTGGTGGCGTTGATAGCCGAAAGACAAGGGGGTACATGCACCAATTGGCGTTTGTCTCAATTGCTGAGTGTTATGTGCCTTATGTCCAAGGCTTGATGCAAAACCACAATCGAGCCGGGGGTCTCATTGGAAGCAGCCTCTCTATTCCTACGGGGTAGAGGTAAGGCTGTCTACATCCCACCCTCCTCAGACCCTACCTTAGCTTTGCTATAGGTGGGATATACTGAGTACGATGATGATGATGATGATTTTTGTGATTTCAGAGTGTAATTAATTGAAATAAGATAACACAATATACAGACTTTTCTTTTCAGATATTTGTGTTTATTCATGGCCGAGTGTTGGTTTAAACTTATAGATCAACCCGTGTATGTTCTTGACAGCAGCAAGTAGCAGTAGAAAATGTTCTTGATTATGTTGGCCGTTTAATTAAAAAAAAAACAGAATGTCTCAACATCTCGTTATTAAAAAACATTAAAAATATAAATGGAAAAAGGATAACTTGTATATTTATTTCATTAAAATGCAACTACTTTATTACCCCCTTTGTTTATTCTTAACTAGTAGTCATTAATTAGACTTTTTTCTTGCGTAGGAAGGACCAAACAGTTGGGGAGCTAGAAACTATCTTTCCGTTGAGTCGATAACGTTGTCCCGCAAGTTGATCATGATAATTAGTAGGCGGTGCAGCCGAGTGATGTGTGGCCAAAGGAAGGCCCCCATTGCAAATTCCCTTTTGGACTCCAAATCACGGTGGCCACTAGCGGAGAGACCGTATTGGACTAGTAAACGGTCAAGCATCCACTCGGGTAGTTCCTTGTATTCTTCCTTTGTGTATCGCGGGTAGTGGAGTGGCATTTGGAAGTTAGAACCACCGTTGCCTCCATCACTTGTGGCGGAAGTGTTCCTTCTTCTACCGTCCATTGCCACTGTCGATTTGGTGTGTTAGTTGATTGATTTGTGTGTTTTATGGTGGTTGTGGTTTTATATGCATGTTTCACGAAAATGGGGTGGTTTACCTTCTCATCCATTAGTTAAGAGTTCTTGTAACATGAATAATAATGGCCTAGAGTAAACTATTTGCAATTTGTTTAAAACTAGGTGATGCCCCGCCTGCGTTGCGGGACGATAGCCGAATAATTCTCAATCAATTAAAAAAATACAACTATAATTTTGCTAGAGAAAAACTAAAACGATGATAAGACCGTAATTTTCGGTTCAGCGCAAAAATGTAATTTTTCAGGACTAATGAGCGAATGTTAGGCAGCTCTCTGACACGGAAAAAAAAATTAAATGGAGTAAAGCAATTAAAACAAAGAACTTTTATAGTTTTGCTAAAAAAATTAAAATGTTGGGAAAAGCGTAATTTTGAACCGATGGCGAGATGATAATTTTAATTCAGGGATGAAATCGTAAATTAAAAGGACCAATGGGGGAGTGTCAGACACCTACCGGCATGACTACAAATTTACACTGGGGGCAAAATTGTAATTTAACCAAGAAAACAGTTTTTCAAAAACGATGGAGAAAATGTAAATTTAAGTTGGGGGAAAATCATAATTTGGCTGTGAGAAAAAAAAAAACTAATGGCAAAACCCTAAATTTAAACGGGGCAAAATCGTAATTTTCCGAGGGCAAAATTGAAATTTTTATCTGGGAGCAAAAGCGTACATTTATTTTTAAGTGAGGGGTAAAAACATAATTTTGAACTGATGCCAAAGTCGTAATTTCAAGGAAAAAAACTAATGGCAAAAGTGTAAATTGAAACGGGGCAAAATCGTAATTTTGAACCGGGGGCAAAATCGAAATATTTTGCTGGGAGCAAAAGCGTAAATTTATTTTTAAGTGAGGGCGAAAGCATAATTTTATACTGATGGCAAAATCGTAAATTTAAAGCGGGATAAAATCGTAAATTTGCTGGGCCAATAGGGGAGTGCCAGACAGTTGCCTGGCACTGTTCCCCCTGTCGCCCCTATCCTCCGATAGCCGGCTGGCACTATTGCCGCCGACACTTCCTTTTGTTGTTGTTGAAAATAGTTTTGAAAATTCATATTTGTAGTTGTGTTTATATTAACTTTTAAATGGGTTTTGCAACTTGTTTAAAATTGTTTCGAAAAATCATATTTGTAGTTATGTTTAGGGTTATTGGATTTTATCATCCTCAACTATTGGCTATTGGCCGCTGCCACCCCCAAATAACACCTTGACGCCCGGCATCTCCAACTAGACTTTTAGTTTGTGCTGGCACCATGTCGTTAACTAAACACTAACTCGGTTATGTTTTTATCCTACGTGTCACTCATTTTCCTACGTGGCTATTATGATGTGGCTATTAACCCTAACCCTTGCCTCAATGGAACTATTTAAAAAGAATCAGATCTACTAAACAAAGATCGAACATGAACAATCGCAGACCAACAAACCTCCGCCCCTGACAATCCAAGTCCACCGAAACCAGATCTACCGGATTCATCCACTGCTCCACTGTCTTCAATTCTCGCAACCACCGCCGCACCAGTAAACCCTTGCCTCAATATCACGCAAGCATCGGTCGTAGCTCTGCCGCCTCCGCCGCAGATTCAATCCTCCGCGCCTCCTATTCATTCGAATTTCCGGCCAGTGCCGCTGCCAACCTTCGCTCAATTTTCTCCACTACCAAACCCTAGCTTCCAAAACCATGGAGTTTAAGGTCTAATTCTGGTCCAGGTGCAGCCTCCAAGGGTCATGGTATAGTCGTCGTCGAGCGTTGCGGTGCCGACGGTTCCACAAATGATGACGCCGCATTATGGGCAGCCCGATCAGTAATCGATGAGGATATATGCGCCGATGCCTAATGGTTATAAAATGGTTGTGCCTTCAGGAACTATGAATCCTCCAGACGGGTCCTGTTATCTAATTTGTTGACTGTAAGTGTGCTGCTTTGGAATGTACACTTGAATTGTTGGTGAATTGTGGCTCCAAAGTAGAGAGATGTAGATATAGAGGGGGTAGAGAGAGATGGATCTGTTTTGCGGCAGGTGAGGCGGTGGTGGGCAGTGGTGGTTGATGACGGTTGTGGAAGGTGACGGTTGATGTAGGTGGAGGGTGTGAGAGAGATAAACACACACAAACTATATGTTTTTTGTCTGCAATATTATGTATATATTAGATATATTAATTATAGTAATTAAAATATACACATAAGCTCCCAAATAATCAACATCATCTTGCCACATAGGAAATAGGGTGCCACGTAGGATAGAAAATTAACTAAGTTAGTGTTTGGTTAACGACGTGGTGCCGGCACAAACTAAAAGTCAAGTTGGAGGTGACGGGCATCAAGGTGTTAGTTGCGGGTGGCAACGGCCAATGGCCGATAGTTGGAGGTGATAAAATCCAATAACCCTTATGTTTATAATGAACTTTTAAATGGGTAAAGACAACAATTGGATACATACAACATATCTATATGGGTAATGTAGTTATGTTTATAATGAACTTTTAAATGGGTAAAGACAACAATTGGATACATACAACATATCTATTTGGGTAATGAACTATTAAATGGGTAACTTTTTTTAACGGCCAACAGAATCAATTCCGAGCATTCTCGGGGCACCCACTGGACCAAACGGAGTATTCCGAGAGTAACCCGAGTCCACCACCAATTCCGGGGAAAACCCGGTAACCCACCCGCCCGTAGGCACGACGGTGAAATTACCGGTAAAACCCGTTTGGCTCAAGGATCGAACCCAGGTTTCTCTGGGTCTCCTATCATTGCCCACCAATGCCTCACTTTGCATCAAGTGAGTTGAACTTCCATCTCTCAAGAGAAATACAAGCCTTCCACCACTTGAACTAGAGATCATTCGCATTAAATGGGTAACTAAGTATACGGTATTGTTACATAAAATTGTTCATATATCCAACTTGTCAACAATATAGAGATGGCACACCAATGGTCAAGATGAGGCAATGACAATTTCGAAATTAACCTATGCTCGTTACAATTGAAAGGATAAAAAGAAAATGTCATTGTTGTTAACATTTGATCTAGTTACATAATTTTTTTTCAAAAGTAACTTTCGTATACTTCTTTGTTTTTTAAGAATACAATAATATCAGACATTTTATGCTATATAATTTGAGTATTGGTTGAGTATGCTAAAAAGGAAATTCTGTCCAAGAGTGTAAAAAGGAAATTAACACATGGTACTTTAATTTTTTAGGCATGTTATGTTTATATTTTTGAGACCATTGTGTTTTGTTTGTTTCTGTGTTTTTGCACATGGTATATATGTATTGATGATGCTTAAAAAAATTAAAACATATTGTTTTAAATTTCTTTTTATCTTAGAGTAAATTGCCACAATGGTTCCTGAGGTTTAAGTCTGTTTGACAGTTTCATCCAAAATGACTTTTTGTGTCAAATAGCCCTTCACCTTTGGCATTTTTTGTCATTTTCATCCAAGCCACTAACTTAGTTTATTTTTTCTGTTAAGTTTAAGGATATTTTAATGAAACTGGCAAATATAAAATCACAGGGACGATTTTGGCAATTTACTTAAATTGTTTTTAATTTCTTTTATTTAATTAACTAATTTTGTCTTATATATATATAAAACATAATATACATGCGGTTCTTATAAAAAAAAATTTATCACATAATTTTTATAAATTTTCATCCAATCACTAACTTAGTTATTTTTTTCTAGAGTGAAGGATCTTTTAACTTTTATAAAGTAAGACAAAAATTAATTTTCAATTTTTTATATACATCAGTTTTATAAAAATAAAATCTACTTCAACCTCTAATTTTTATAAAACTAAAATATTAGTGACCTTATAGAAAAAGGTCAAATAAACAAATCTTATCATATGTATATTATATTTTATATATATGTGACAATATTAATTAAATAAAAGAAACTAAACAAAGTTTGAGTAAATTGCCAAAATCGTCCCTAAGGTTTTATATTTGTCAGTTTCATCCAAATATCATTTAACTTAACATAAAAAGTAAACTAAGTTAGTGGTTTAGATGAAACTGACTAGGCCAAAACCTCAGGGACAATTTCAACAATTTACTCTTTATCTTATTTGGGTAAAAGTGACCTTTTAACCATCTTAAACCATTAAACATAGTATGATACATACATACATATATAAATGTTTATGTATTGTTTATTTCCGTACTATTTAATATAAAAGGTAGATACATTGTGCACTACTATATATAAATGTGTGTTATCGAGTGTGATTATTTCGATAATTTACTCTTTATCTTATTTGGGTAAAAGTGACCTTTTAACCATCTCAAACCATTAAACATAGTATGATACATCTATTATATATAATAAATGAAAGTGATTTGGGCAACGTGTCACTTAATTAGGGCATCGTTTTTCCCCTTTTCCCGCCCAACAGTAACCACTACCCTTTATTCTCACATTTTCACAAACCCTATTTCATTCTTCTCCTTCACCTTTCCATTCAAGATCCCCTTTCTCTCTGATGTTCATCATTCTCCTTCTTCACATTTCCATCTCTTCAACAAAGTCCTGCAGAGGTTACTTCTGCGTTTGAAACCCTAAATCATGTATCGTCGAGTAGTTGAAGAACAGATTATTCATGTAAGATCTATTTTTTCATTCAGAAATTTTATTTCGTTTTATCTATTTTCTCATACTGAACACGATGAACCCTTTTGTACCCTCAGAAGAAGAAGCAGATATCCTAGGGTTTCTTATCGTACTCAAAGAACCCTTTTGTACAAGCTCATGTTAATCGGTGACACTGGTATATTGTAATAATGTTTTTATTAATGTATATGTATGAAATATATGAATAACTATGTTTGTAGCTTTTGATTTTGTCTTTCCTTTGTTATTGTTTATTCAGATGCTTGCTTTGTTGTATCATGTGATTACGAGTAGACTGATTTTGATATTTTTGTAGTTTATGTCTTTCACAAGCTGTTTTGTTGATTTATTCACCCATGTTAGTAATTTTTGATGCCCCTATGTTTCTTGATCCTCTGTTTTTATTTCAACTTTCATACTATTATTCTAGCAATCCAAGCAGAATATATAGATTTTATGCTTATTTTTTTATTATTATTAGAGTTTGTTGATTAGAAGCAACCTCTGTCGGACGGTTGTTGACGTGATGGAAATGTGAAAGAGAAGGAGAAGGATGGTAAATTCATTGTTAGATTGTTTATGTAGTTAACTAAATTGAGTAGCTTAACTACTTAATTACAGAGAAGTTTTTGAGATTGTTTTTACACTTTATTATTTTTGCAGCAAGTTGTACTTCATTTGTTCATGTGGCAATTTTATATTTGCAGGCTTTTGAATTAAGGTTGGTTGTTACTTAATTTGTGTTTGCTTTAATAATTTTCAGTTTCATGAAGTCATTGTTTAGAAACTGATTTTGTTTTCAGGTCTGTTGATATGTGATACCAGCCCAAAAGTTTAGGCTTCATCACTTTTTGTTATTCGGTATGGTACTCATTTACAGTCTCACTTTCAATGAGGTTGTGTTAGTCATGTATTTGATTTTTGCTCTTTTCTTTACAATTGAAGTTGTGGAGAGACGAATTAAGATGGTGGAGCGGAAGACACTCTCAGATGAGTATAGGAATTTTAGTGCATGATTGAGATCATTTGGACCCATGTACTCTAGGTTATTGAATGTTTTAATCTTACAATCAGTTTTACTTTGTTTTTTATGAAGGTGCTGTTGTCATGGATGTTATGGGTGAAATTCTGAACCCCTATATCCTGGAAAATATCTTGGTTTATATCTTGGTTATGTAGTATCTGTTTACATCCGGGATGCTGGTTCAGGATATTGGTAACATCCTGAATGGTATCCTCAGGATTACTAATGGATTATGTGCAGGTACGTGGGTTAGAAGCTGGCAACGTTCATAAGACTCATTCGGCGGAAGACTCGGTCCAAGTCGTTCAAATGAAGACGTTGAAGCCATATTACTCGGTCAATAACGTTCACAATGGAATATTCGGAGTACCCCATATTAGTAGGGATTATTGTTTGTAATTCATTACTATAAATAGGTGGGTATACCAGATCAAATAGGACATCACATTCACACTCGCTACACTCTAACACTTGCTCTCGAGCAATTCTCACTTTCATACAAAGGCATTGTAACACTTAGCGATCTGGTCTATATCCTGCACTGTATCCTGACGTTTGAAGTAATAAGAAGAACAAGGCAGCTGCGATTGTCAGCTCCCGAGGTTTTATGTCGGCGATCTAGATTGATCAAGGGCTTTCCTCGTACATCTCGTGTCATTTACTTTACTTTTGCTCATAGTTATACAGCTCAATATCCTGAGCCGTATCCTGAATACTGATTTTCTAAATAACTCAACAAGCATATTTTCTATACACTTTCTAGCACACTACCTCACATTACTAATTTGATCACTTAATTGCTTCGGTAATTTTTGACCAAAACAATTTGGCGCCTACCGTGGGGCAAGTGGTGCTCTCTTTACTAAAATTTGTTGTCAAATCGCTAATCGGTTTTCTATTTTCAAAACTTTTTGCCACATTGTCCATAATGGCCTCAAGATCAAACATGAGTTCCTCTACTGTGTCTGCTAGGAATTCTGCTACTACCGGTCCGGTGCTTCCACCACCTCCTCCAAGGATGCCAGCCTCTACACGACCTCAGGATATTATCCCTACCCGCAGTGTTCAGGAGTCTGCTCCCGTTTTAGCTTCTAACGATGAAATTTTAACCTTATTTGGAAGTGTGCAGGAACAAATGAGGCAGCAACAGGAAACAAACCAAATGCTTTTAAGGGAAATACAACTCCTGAAGTCTGGCTCGAGCAGATCTGCTGAGGATATTGTCACTCCATTACATCCCAGAACGTTGAACTTCAGTTCAGCTGTGTATACTGAGGATAACAGGGGGAATATTGTGCCCAGCCTTCCTCAGAATCATACTCCTGAATTACCCTCCTCGGTCAGGATGTCGACCATAAGGAGCTCATGATATGCTTCAGGATATGGGCAAAATCCTCCAACGGGTAACGTGTCAAATAATAATAATACTCATGCTACTAACAATAGTGGATCTTTGCAGGATACAGGTGTGACATCAGCGCTTACCAGGGAACTTCAGAAGTTGAAGGACATGATATCTAGTGTACCCGGGGTGGTCCAGCCGATCCCGGAAGTGTCCCAAGACAGCCATAAGATATCTCGTTTTGCATATCCTATCTGTGATGCTGAGATCCCAAAGAGATTCCAAACCCCCAACATGAAGCTTTACGACGGAACAACGGATCCTGAGGAGCATATTGCTCAGTATAGGGAAAGGATGGAGATTAACCCTATCCCTCCGGATCTCAAGGAAGCATGCTTGTGCAAGGGTTTTGGTTCAACCTTGACAGGATCAGCCTTGAAATGGCTCTTGAATGTTCCTCCACATTCGATTACATCTTTTGCTCACTTAGTAAATTTATTTAATAGTCAGTTTTCTTGTAGTAGAAGCTTTGAAAAATTAACAAGTGATCTCTACAGGATAATACAGGGGCCTCAGGAATCCCTTAGGGATTATGTGAACAAGTTCAGCCGGGAATCCCTAGACATTCCTCACCTTGATGTTGCAACAGCTGTGCAAGCTTTCAAGATGGGGCTGCAAAAAGATTCTCAATTTTATCAAGACCTTGTAATGAACCCATGCAGGAACTTGGATGAAGCTCGGAACAGGGCCCTAAGATATATTCGGTTGGAGGATGACAGAAAGATGCAAGAGAGGATGAACTCATCTAACACTTATGAGTCAACTAACAGGAAGTCAGAATCCTCATTCAAGTCATATCGGCCTAAGCCATATGGTAGAAGTGAAAACAAGAGAGTGAATGCTGTCGAAGACGAGGATCCTGAAGAATATCCTGAATTATCTGAATATTGCTTTTTTGTTAACATTCCTGAATTGATGTATGCCATGCAGGGTCTAGGAGATAAGGCTAGATGGCCTCGAAAGAATCAACAAAAAGCCGATTGGAAAGACAAATCAAAATGGTGTGCTTTCCACGAAGATTTCGGACATATGAATGAGGATTGCATCGCTCTAAGGAAAGAAATAAGCTATCTTCTAAGCAAGGGATATTTGAAAGATCTCTTAGGAAGAAAGAAGAATAAGAGTCAGGATACTGAGAAGGATCCTGAACGAGCAGCATCACCTCCCGCGGATGCCAAGATAATCAACTTCATTTCGGGAGGATCCGACATTTGTGGGACTTCGTATTCGGCGGCAAAGAGACATGCAAAAGAAGCTAAGGCCGAAAGGAGATAATCCTGTCAAGATGACTACCCTCACAACTGATAAAGTGATCACATTTGATGCTGATGACAGGGATACTGTCCAGGATCCTCACCATGATGCTCTGGTAATAACATTATATGTGGCTAACCATTTTGTACGCAGGATATTGGTTGATAATGGCAGCTCCGTCAACATAATCCAACTAGAGACGCTGAAAAGAATGAATGTATCTCCAATGGATATCACTTCAAAGTCTACCGTGCTTGTTGGGTTCAGTGGAGAGGCTAGAAACACAGTGAGAGAGATAAAGTTGCCAGTGTACGTTGAAGGAGTCAACTCGATACAACGTTTCTGTGTGATGGATTCTCTATCCTGCTATAACATCATACTGGGAAGACCGTGGATTCACGATATGAAAGCGGTGCCATCAACATATCACCAATGCATCAAGATACCTACCCCTTGGGGGGTTGTCAAAGTTGATAGTGATCAGCAGGAGGCGAAAGAATGCTACTCATCTTCGATGAAATCCTCAACCAAGCCTAGTGCGGCATAGCAATTAAAGACGCGGGCCCAGGATATCATGGAGGATCCGGAGCAGGATGTAAAGAAAATTATCTTGGACCAGGATAACCCTGATATTTCGGTGCTCGTAGGAACCAATATCCCTCAGGATATTGAAGAACAGTTAATTAACTTTTTGAAATGCAGGATGTCAACGTTTGCATGGAAGCATGAGGATATGACAGGCATATCCAAAGACGTCATCACTCACAAGCTTGGAATTGATAAATCATTCAAGCCTGTTCAACAAAAAAGAAGGAAGTTTGCTCCTGAGCGGAATACGATTATTCAAGAGGAAGTTGAGAGATTATTGAAGTCCAGGATGATCAGAGAGGTTAAGTTCCCAAGGTGGCTAGCAAACGTGGTTGTGGTACAGAAGAAAAATGGGAAATGGAGAGTTTGTGTAGACTACACAGACTTGAACAAAGCTTGTCCAAAAGACCCATTTCCTCTTCCCCACATTGATGCAATGGTAGATGCCACTGCCGGGCATGAAATGCTGACCTTCATGGACGCATCCTCAGGATTTCAACAGATCCAAATGGAGCCTTCTGACCAGGAGGATACTGCCTTCATGACACCAACAGGTATTTATTGTTATACAGCTATGCCTTTTGGTTTGAAAAATGCAGGTGCAACATACCAAAGATTGGTAAACATGATGTTCAAAGACAAACTGGGGGACACCATGGAGGTGTACATCGACGATATGGTGGTAAAGTCAAAGAAAGCTCAGGATCATCTCCAGGATATTAAAGGAGCGTTTGATATCCTGGATCAGTATAATATGAAGCTGAATCCTGCTAAGTGCCATTTTGGAGTAGGGGCAGGAAAATTCCTAGGATATATGGTGACCAAAAGAGGAATAGAAGCAAGCCCGGAGCAGATTAAAGCAATCTTGGATATTAAGTCGCCCTCAAATATGAAGGATGTTCAACGAGTAACAGGGCGAGTGGCAGCATTAAATAGATTTATCTCAAGATCCTCAGAAAAATGCAAAGACTTTTATGATATCCTGAAGAAGAACAAGAAATTCGAATGGGGTGAGAAGCATGAAGCGGCCCTACAGGATTTAAAGCAATATCTTTCAACCGCACCTCTACTGATGAAGCCCGAGAATGGTGAACCATTATCCCTATTGTTTTGGTCAAAAATTACCGAAGCAATTAAGTGATCAAATTAGTAAAGTGAGGTAGTGTGCTAGAAAGTAAATTAAAAATGTGCTTGTTAAGTTGTTTAGAAAATCAGTATTCAGGATACGGCTCAGGATATTGAGCTGTATCTATGATCAAACAATGAGCAAAAGTAAAGTAAACGACACGAGATGTACGAGGAAAGCCCTTGATCAATCTAGATCGCCGGCATAAAACCTCGGGAGCTGACAATCGCAGCTACCTAGTTCTTCTATTGCTTCAAAAATCAGGATACAGTGCAGGATGTGGTACGGATCGACTAAGTGTTACAACGAAACTTGAATACAAGTGTGGTGTTTGCAATGAGCTAGAGATTGAAAGTGTATGAGAGTGTTAGTGAAAATTGTGTGTTCTAAGCTGATCCACCCCCATCTATTTATAGTAAAGATAAAATAACAAACTACCCTAAACTCGCGGGATCCACCGAATATTCCTTCTTCGAACGTTGTAGACCTGGTCTTTCGGGCTCAACGTCTCTCCCTCAACAAATTCGTCCGAGTCTTGAGGAGAAGAAGTCCTCTTGACCGTTAGCAAGTCTCAGCCCTTAACCTGCACGTGGTTAATTCAATAAGCCTCAGGATATCGCCCAAGATGTTAGCAATATCCTCTTCCAGCATCCTGGTCACAAATAAACAAACAAAGGCAGGATATTGGTCAGGATACGTATGTTAAGAAAATGAGCCCTAACAATTGTCCCCAAATATATCAGTTGGGATACCAATCCAACGGATATATTTCAAAAATCTTATCCCATAACTCAAGGCATTTAAAACGAAGCGACGGTCAAGATCACATCGTAACTTCCAACGCGTTTTTTACTCAATGAAGATCCACGATGCCCCTATATCTTCTCTTTTCTTGTTTGAAAAGCAGATATCTTCAACAGAACCTTCAGGTAATTCTCCATTTCTGATTTTCTTCCTGTCAATTTACTTCATCTTACTTGCAATGGACGCCGAGACCTTCACCCAGCAGAATCTTCTTAAAAATCCCGAAAAGGAGATCTGCGCTTTTGACAACGCAGACATTGCAGCTTTAAGAGCCTCCGGCGCTTTCCCTGACAGCACGGTCTTTAGGCCATTCGATCGGTCAATCCGATCGGATGTTTCTTCCACCGAATGGGTCTGTTTCCCAGCATATCCTTTCTCATTAGGTCTTCGATACCCTTTTCCTGAATTCATGATGCAATTCTTTCGAATTACCGGCATCTCTTTTGCTCAAACCATGCCCATGGTTTGGAGAGTACTAATTGTACTCAACCAAATCAAAAACCTCCATTGCTCCGACCTCTGCATCGAGGATTTACCTATTGCTTATCGCCTCCGATCCCACAGCTCTAGCCGGTTCTTGCTTTTCTCGACTTCCAGCAAACCCCTGATTCTCAAAGCCACCAAAAACGAAGACGGATGGCAACGCAAATTCTTCTTTGTCAAACGAGATTCCATTGCTGAGGGTGCCAACCTTCCGGTGGAGTGGTTAACCACCGGTAGGATCATAAATATCCTCATAGACCGTTTGATCGTTATCTTCTGTTAATACTCTTCTTTTTGATCTTTATGCAGTGAACTTCAAGGAAGTTGCTCCCCCTACCGCTGACTCAGAAGAGAGAATCAATACTATTTACCGGTTACCTGCAATAGACAGGACTTTCACCACACACGTCCCGAGTTCCAGTCAATACTCATCATCCGAGATGTCTGGTAAGAATTTCTTTCAAAATAGTTAGTCAGAACAGCATAATGATAAGATAAAGAGTAAAACTTTTCCCTTTATGCAGCACCAGCTAAGATCCCTGAAGTCTTCGATCTTGACGAATTGGACAGCTATTCTGACCAGATCCAGGTCAAGAAAGAACCTAGCCCCAAGACCACAGCTACATCCAAACCCAACAGCTCCAAAGCCATCATCATTCCTAAACCTTCACCGGCTACCAAGCCCCGGAGTTCAAGTTCTCGAAAAAGGAAAGAACCCGATTCCCCTGTCATTTCTGACACCTTTCCTTATGAGAAGCACGGGTTCATTGAAGCCAGCGGGTTTATGACTTCTTTTCTTAACCAGGTTAGTATCCTCATATCATATCCTGCAATTTAGATTATTTTCAAAGATTTAACAATATTAATCCCTGTCCTCTTACCTTTGTAGGGTCTTGAGCGTTTGGTTCATTTATATCAAGGAAGCAGAAATCACAATTTCCGACCAAGGTATGATTGCTGCCGCCAAATCTCATCACTACGAGGAGAAATTCAAAGCTATGAACCAGGAACACCAAGTTGCTCTCAACAAAGCTACTCTTCAAGCTCAAGCCGATCTGGAAGCCGCTCATGTGCAGTACGAACGGGATATGGTCAGCTACCGGGAGAGCCTCAAAAGTTCCGTCGTCATTTCTCTCCTTCAAGCCAGGTTGAAGATGGCTCATGAAGCCAAAACATTAGGCTTCGAATGTCCTTCTTGGGATGTTGGTGCTTGGGAGACCAAGCTGAAGAACCTCGGCGGCACCTCTTCCAAAGCAACTGTCGACGAACCTTCCAAAGCAGTTGAAAAAGCAACCGATGCTGAGAAGGATGCTGAGGCGGATCCCAAGACGGATGTTGCTGAAACCACTATGGACCAAGAAGGCACTACCCCCTAGAGCTTATTCCCTTTAAATCATTCGAACAATTTTATGTTTTTATGAACAATCTATTTCTGTGTCGAAACAATTTGATAGCCGAAGGTGGATGGGTCCTGGGTTTCAGGACGAAACCTTCGGTTATCATCCAGTATTGATTGCTTCAAGAATAATTTCATCTTTTTATTTTTCTAAGTGTAAATCTTAGCTTTGCAAAAAAATTCATACTGTTATCTTATAAAATATCCTGATCAGTATGCTCAGCGGTATACTGTAAAATCCTTTTATTAGATAGAATTTCCAAACATTCCTTCAACTTTGTAGAAATTTCTTTAGAAAGTGAAAAACAGTCTATCTTTTTTTTTTAAAACCAAGTTTTGATAATATTTAAATGATCATAGTTCCAAGCCGATACTAGTTTCAAACACCCTAATCAAATATCCTGAAAGGACTTTGAGGATATATATCAGGATACTTAAAATAATGTTACTAAAAACTTAGACGACGTTTACAAAGGAAAGATCATACCAGAAATAGGGTATAAACCTATTACCAGACTTCAATCCCTTTGCAACTCTCCTAACGAAGGTGTCCCCTGTGCAAGGTACTTAGTGCATTAGTTGCAAACCTCATCCTTTTAGCTTTACACCACCACCTTGGTGGGAATGTCCCCTGTGTACAATGTCTTCAAATACTTTAGAAATCTTCTGAATGTCAGTTTCCATAGGCAATTTTTTACGTCCCAAGGGCAAAACCCAAGGATGTACTGGAGATAAATCCCTTGTATCCTGGGGAAAATCCCAAATTTTCATGCGCTACAGGCGGGAGTGTATAAACCCCAAGACTTAGAAAGGTGAAAACCTTTAAACCTTAGAGAGTATGAAAATACCCTTTCGTGAGAGAGGGTGATCAATCCTCATATACCTTTAGGATTCAGGATATAGCCAACAGTAACGAAATTGTCAGCCACTTTTACATGGACTGGTCCCGCCACCTTGAACTATCCCTGAATAACTTGCGCTCCAGGCGGGGTGTTTAAACCCAATTCGGAAGAAAGGTGAATACCTTTAAACCTGTGAAGGGATCAGTATCCCTTAAACGTGAGAGAGGGGGCCAATCCTCTAATCTTCCGAGTTATCCTGAGTACATATCCTGGAGCTATATCCTGAAACATATCTTGCAAAACAATTGTAAACTAAGGTGGGTGTTAGCTTGGCTAACACCCCTCCGATGCTTAAGTCGGTATTGAGTTTCAAAGAATAAATTAAACCAAAACATATTTAAAAAAGATAGAATTCATACCATTCTGAGTTAGAAATTGAATTCTAAACTCACTTGAAATAGAGCTTAAGGTGTATAGCATTCCAAGATCTCGGTAGCATATCCCCCTCCATATTCTTGAGTCTGTATGCTCCTTTCCCTGCTTCTGATTCAACTTCATATGGTCCTTCCCATTTTGGAGCTAACTTGCCATCGGCAGGATTAGTAGTATTCTGAAAAGCCTTTCTTAGCACCCAATCTCCAACCTTAAATCTTCTGGTCCTAATATTCTTGTTATATGCCCTGGATATTCTCTGTTGATATGCTGCCATCCTTAGCCTTGCCGCATCTCTCTTCTCATCTATAGTGTCTAAATCCTGACTCAAGGCTTCCTCAGGATCACTTAAGATAGATCTTGCAGTAGGTATTGTCATTTCCGTTGGAATCATTGCTTCTGCTCCAAACACCAAGGAAAATGGGGTTTGGCCTGTTGCATTTTTTACCGTTGTCCTATCAGCCCATAAAACAAAGGGTAATTCTTCTGCCCATCTTCCTTTTTTGGCTCCAAGCCTTTTCTTTAAGTTATTGACAATTATCTTGTTTGAGGATTCTGCTTGTCCATTTGCTTGAGGATGTACCGGAGTAGACGTAATCATTTTGATTCCCCAACTCTTGCAAAAGTCAGTAGTCCTCTTACTTATGAACTGAGAACCATTGTCACAGATTATCTCGGCTGGTACTCCGAATCTGGTCAGGATATTTCTCTTGATGAAGGATACTACTTCTTGGTCTCTAACTTGAACAAATGCTTCTGCTTCAACCCACTTAGAGAAATAATCCGTCATTGCTAGCATAAAGACTTTTCCTCCCGGAGCTTTTGGTAGCTTTCCCACTATATCCATACCCCTACTTCATAAATGGCCAAGGGGAAACAATAGGATATAATGGTTCAGCCGGCTGATGCAGTATGTTACTATGTCTTTGACATGCGTCACATCTTCGAACATATTCTGCGGCATCTTTTCTCATCGTTGGCCAATAATATCATGTCCTTAATACTTTTGAGAATAACGACCTGCCCCCAGCATGGTTACCACAATCCCCTTCATGTATATCCTGAAGTACTTCCTTGGCTTCAGGATCCTCCAAGCACCTCAAATACGGTCCTGCAAGAGATTTCTTGTATAAAATATTATTTATAATAGTGAATCGTGATACCTTCATCCTAAATGCCTTAGGATTTTCATTTTCAGGGATGTGTCCTTCTTTGAGATATCTCATGATTGGAGCCATCCAGGATTTAGGATCCTCTTCAGGATGTTCTGCTCCAGGATCCTGAATACCAGCTACTTCTTTATCCTGAGGATTCGTTGCAGGATATAAGACATGTAATATTGGTATTTGCGTCCCTTCAGGTATCCTGATCGACGATCCCAAATTTGCTAAGGCATCCGCTTCAGCATTATCCTCCCTTGGTACCTGTTCAAGTATGAAAACATCGAAATATCCTGCTAATTTTTTGAGAATATCGAGATATTCGATTAATTTCTCACCCTTAACTGAATAGGATCCATTAAAATGGTTAGTACTTAACAAAGAGTCAACATATACTAGCAAATTTTTGATATTCATGCTCTTAGCCAACTCTAATCCTGCAATTAAAGCCTCATACTCTGCTTCATTATTAGTAGCAGGAAATTCACATCTAATAGCCTGGGGTAATATGTCCCCCTGTGGCGATTTTAGTAGTATTCCTAATCCTACTGCTCTTACATTAGATGCACCGTCAGTATATAATGTCCAGGATCCTGAGGATTCTCCTAACTGTTGAACTTCTAGGTCTACCTCATCCTGAATGTCACTACTAAAGTCAGCCACAAAGTCAGCTAAAGCCTGAGATTTTATGGCATTTCTAGGTTCATATACTAAATCATAAGCACTTAACTTTACTGACCACTTGGCCATCCTGCCTGACATCTCTGGTTTCCTAAGCACATTTTTGACAGGATAATTTGTCTTAACATGTATCCTATGTGTCTCGAAATAATGCCTAAGTTTCGTTGATGCCATGACTAATGCTAGTATCAATTTTTCTAAATGAGAATACCTAGTTTCAGCATCTAGCAAACTTTTACTAACATAATAAACAGGATATTGCTGACCTTCATGGTCTTTTATAAGAACGGCACTTACAGCATTCCCTGATACAGCAAGGTACAGGGATAGTGGTTCACCATTTTCAGGCTTCATTAATAGAGGTGCGGTTGAGAGATATCGCTTCAAATCTTGTAGGGCCGCTTCATGCTTCTCACCCCATTCGAATTTTTTGTTCTTCTTCAGGATATCATAAAAATCTTTACATTTCTCTGAGGATCTCGAGATAAACCTGTTTAAAGCTGCTACTCGGCCTGTTAATCTTTGTACGTCCTTCATGTTTGAGGGTGATTTTATATCCAGGATAGCTTTGATCTGCTCTGGGCTCGCTTCTATCCCCCTCTTTGTCACCATATATCCAAGAAACTTTCCTGCCCCCACTCCGAAATGGCATTTAGCAGGATTCAGCTTCATGTTGTATTGATCCAGGATATCAAATGCTCCCTTGATATCCTGGAGGTGATCCTCAGCCTTTTTAGATTTCACCACCATATCATCGATATATACCTCCATGGTGTCCCCCAGTTTGTCTTTGAACATCATGTTTACCAATCTTTGGTATGTTGCACCTGCATTTTTCAAACCAAAAGGCATAGCTGTATAACAATAAATACCTGTTGGTGTCATGAAGGCAGTATCCTCCTGGTCAGAAGGTTCCATTTGGATCTGTTGAAATCCTGAAGATGCGTCCATGAAGGTCAGCATCTCATGCCCGGCAGTGGCATCTACCATTGCATCAATGTGGGGAAGAGGACATGGGTCTTTAGGACAAGCTTTGTTCAAGTCTGTGTAGTCCACACAAACTCTCCATTTCCCATTTTTCTTCTGTACTACAACCATGTTTGCTAGCCACCTTGGGAACTTAACCTCCCTGATCATTCTGGATTTTAATAATCTCTCAACTTCCTCCTGGATAATTGTGTTCCGCTCAGGAGCAAACTTCCTTCTTTTTTGCTGCACAGGCTTGAATGATTTATCAATTCCAAGCTTGTGAGTGATAATATCTTTGGATATGCCTGTCATATCCTCATGCTTCCATGCAAACGTAGACATCCTGCATTTCAAAAAGTTAATTAATTGTTCTTCAATATCCTGAGGGATATTGGTCCCTACGAGCACCGAAATATCGGGATTATCCTGGTCCAGGATAATTTTCTTCACATCCTGCTCCGGATCCTCCACGATATCCTGGGCCCGCGTCTTTAATTGCTATGCTGCACTAGGTTTGGTTGAGGATTTCATCGAGGATGAGTAGCATTCTTTCGCCTCCTGCTGATCACTATCAACTTTGACCACTCCCCAAGGGGTAGGTATCTTGATGCATTGGTGATATGTTGATGGCACGGCCTTCATATCGTGAATCCACGGTCTTCCCAGTATGATGTTATAGCAGGATAGAGAATCCATCACACAGAAACGTTGTATCGAGTTGACTCCTTCAACGTATACTGGCAACTTTATCTCTCCCACTGTGTTTCTAGCCTCTCCACTGAATCCAACAAGCACGGTAGACTTTGAAGTGATATCCATTGGAGATACATTCATTCTCTTCAGAGTTTCTAGTTGGATTATGTTGACGGAGCTGCCATTATCAACCAGTATCCTGCGTACAAAATGGTTAGCCACATATAACGTTATTACCAGAGCATCATGGTGAGGATCTTGGACAGTATCCCTGTCATCAGCATCAAAAGTGATCACTTTGTCAGTTGTGAGGGTAGTCATCCTGACAGGTTTGTCTCCCCTTTCGGCCTTGGCTTCCTTTGCATGTCTCTTTGCTGCCGAATACGAAGTTCCACAAATGTCGGATCCTCCCGAAATGAAGTTGATTATCTTGGCATCCGCGGGAGGTGATGCTGCTCGTTCAGGATCCTTCTCAGTATCCTGACCCTTATTCTTCTTTCTTCCTAAGAGATCTTTCAGATATCCCTTGCTTAGAAGATAGCTTATTTCTTTCCTTAGAGCAATGCAATCCTCAGTCACATGTCCGAAATCTTCGTGGAAAGCACACCATTTTGACTTATCTTTCCAGTCAGCCTTTTGTTGATTCTTTCGAGGCCACCTAGCCTTGTCTCCTAGACCCTGCATAGCATACATCAATTCAGGAATATTAACAGAAAAGCAATATTCGGACAACTCAGGATACTCTTCAGGATCCTCATCTTCGACAGCATTCACTCTTTTGTTTTCATTTCTACTATACGGCTTAGGCCGATATGACTTGAACGAGGATTCTGACTTCCTATTAGTTGACTCATAAGTGTTGGATGAGTTCATCCTTTCTTGCATCTTCCTGTCATCTTCCAGACGGATATATCTCAAAGCCCTGTTACGAGCTTCGTCGAGATTCCTGCAGGGATTCATTATAAGATCCTGATAAAACTGAGAATCCTTTTGTAATCCCATCTTAAAAGCTTGCACAGCTGTTGCAACATCAAGATGTGGGATATCCAAGGATTCTCGACTGAATTTGTTCACATAATCCCTCAAGGATTCCTGAGGCCCTTGAGTTATCCTGTAAAGATCACTGGTTAGTTTCTCAAAACTCCGACTACAAGAAAATTGACTGTTAAATAAATTAACCAAATGAGCAAACGAAGTAATTGAGTGAGGAGGAACGTTTAACAGCCATTTTAAGGCTGATCCTGTTAGAGTAGAACCAAATCCCTTGCACAAGCACGCTTCCTTGAGCTCCGGAGGGATAGGGTTAATCTCCATTCTTTCCCTATACTGAGCAATATGCTCCTCAGGATCCGTAGTCCCATCATAAAGCTTCATGTTGGGGGTTTGGAATCTCTTTGGGATCTCAGCATCACAGATAGGATATGCAAAACGAGATATCTTGTGGCTGTCTTGAGACACTTCCAGGATCGGCTGGACCACCCCAGGTACACTAGATATCATGTCCTTCAACTTCTGAAGTTCCCTGGTAAGTGCTGATGTTACACCTGTATCCTGCAAAGATCCACCACTGTTAGTAGCATGAGTATTATTATTATTCGACACGTTACCCGTTGGAGGATTTTGCCCATATCCTGAAGCATATCCTGAGCTCCTCATGGTTGACATCCTGACCGAGGAGGGTATTTCAGGAGTATGATTCTGAGGAAGACTGGGCACAATATTCCCCATGTTATCCTCAGTATACACAGCTGAACTGAAGTTCAACGTTCTGGGATGTAATGGAGTGACAATATCCTCAGCAGATCCGCTCGAGCCAGACTTCAGGAGTTGTATTTCCCTTAAAAGCATCTGGTTTGTTTCCTGTTGCTGCCTCATTTGTTCCTGCACACTTCCAAATAAGGTTAAAATTTCATCATTAGAAGCTAAAACGGGAGCAGATCCCTGGACACTCCGAGTAGGGATAACATCTTGAGATTGTGTAGAGGCTGGCATCCTTGGAGGAGGTGGTGGAAGCACCGAACCGGTAGTAGCAGAAGTCATAGCAGACACTGTAGAGGAACTCATGTTTGATCTTGAGCCCATTATGGACAATGTGGCAAAAAGTTTTGAAAATAGAAAACCGATTAGCGATTTGACAAAAAAATTTAGTAAAGAGAGCACCACTTGCCCCACGGTGGGCGCCAAATTGTTTTGGTCAAAATTTACCGAAGCAATTAAGTGATCAAATTAGTAAAGTGAGGTAGTGTGCTAGAAAGTAAATTAAAAATGTGCTTGTTAAGTTGTTTAGAAAATCAGTATTCAGGATACGGCTCAGGATATTGAGCTGTATCTATGATCAAACAATGAGCAAAAGTAAAGTAAACGACACGAGATGTACGAGGAAAGCCCTTGATCAATCTAGATCGCCGGCATAAAACCTCGGGAGCTGACAATCGCAGCTACCTAGTTCTTCTATTGCTTCAAAAATCAGGATACAGTGCAGGATGTGGTACGGATCGACTAAGTGTTACAACGAAACTTGAATACAAGTGTGGTGTTTGCAATGAGCTAGAGATTGAAAGTGTATGAGAGTGTTAGTGAAAATTGTGTGTTCTAAGCTGATCCACCCCCATCTATTTATAGTAAAGATAAAATAACAAACTACCCTAAACTCGCGGGATCCACCGAATATTCCTTCTTCGAACGTTGTAGACCTGGTCTTTCGGGCTCAACGTCTCTCCCTCAACAAATTCGTCCGAGTCTTGAGGAGAAGAAGTCCTCTTGACCGTTAGCAAGTCTCAGCCCTTAACCTGCACGTGGTTAATTCAATAAGCCTCAGGATATCGCCCAAGATGTTAGCAATATCCTCTTCCAGCATCCTGGTCACAAATAAACAAACAAAGGCAGGATATTGGTCAGGATACGTATGTTAAGAAAATGAGCCCTAACACCTATACCTCGCGGTATCAGGGAATGCTGTAAGTGCCATCCTTGTAAAGGACCATGAAGGTCAGCAATATCCTGTTTATTATGTTAGTAAAAGCTTGTTAGATGCTGAAACTAGATATTCTCATTTAGAAAAATTGATACTAGCATTAGTCATGGCATCAACGAAACTTAGACATTACTTTGAGACACATAGGATTCATGTTAAAACAAATTATCCTGTTAAAAATGTACTTAGGAAACCAGAAATGTCAGGTAGGATGGCTAAGTGGTCGGTAAAGTTGAGTGCTTATGATCTAATATATGAACTTAGGAATGCCATAAAGTCTCAGGCTTTAGCTGACTTTGTGGCTGATTTTAGTAGTGACATTCAGGATGAGGTAGACTTAGAAGTTCAACAGTTAGGAGAATCCTCAGGATCCTGGACATTATATACTGATGGAGCATCTAATATAAGAGGAGTAGGATTAGGAATACTACTAAAATCGCCACAGGGGGACATATTACCCCAGGCTATTAGGTGTGAATTTCCTGCTACTAATAATGAAGCAGAGTATGAGGCTTTACTTGCAGGATTAGAGTTGGCCAAGAGCATGAGTATCAAAAATTTACAAGTATATGTTGACTCATTGTTAATTACTAACCATTTTAATGGATCCTATGCAGTTAAGGGTGAGAAGTTAATCGAATACCTCGATATTCTTAAAAAATTAGCAGGATATTTCGATGTTTTTACACTTGAACAGGTACCAAGGGAGGATAATGCTGAAGCGGATGCCTTAGCAAATCTGGGATCATCAATCAGGATACCGGAAGGGACCCAAATACCAGTATTACATGTCTTATATCCTGCAACGAATCCTCAGGATAAAGAAGTAGCGGGTATTCAGGATCCTGGAGCGGAATATCCTAAAGAGGATCCTAAATCCTGGACGGCTCCAATTGTGAAATATCTCAAAGAAGGACACATCCCCGGAAATGAAAATCCTAAGGCGTTTAGGATAAAGGTATCACGATTCACTATTATAAATAACGTTTTATACAAGAAATCTCTTGCAGGACCGTATTTAAGATGCTTGGAGGATCCTGAAGCCAAAGAAGTACTTCAGGATATACATGAAGGGGATTGTGGTAATCACACCGGGGGCAGATCACTGTTCTCGAAAGTATTAAGGACAGGATATTATTGGCCAACGATGAGGAAAGATGCTGCAGAATATGCTCGAAGATGTGATGCATGTCAAAGACATAGTAACATACTACATCAACCAGCTGAACCATTATATCCTGTAGTTTCCCCTTGGTCATTCATGAAGTGGGGGATGGATATAGTAGGGAAGTTACCAAAAACCTCCGGGAGGAAAAGTTTTTATGTTAGCTATGACGGATTATTTCTCCAAGTGGGTTGAGGCTGAAGCATTTGTCCAAGTTAGAGACCAAGAAGTAGTATCCTTCATAAAGAGGAATATCCTGACTAGGTTTGGGGTACCAGCTGAGATCATTTGTGATAATGGGTCCCAGTTTATAAGCAAAAGGACTACTGACTTTTGCAAAAGTTGGGGAATCAAAATGATCACATCTACTCCGGTACATCCTCAAGCGAATGGACAAGCTGAATCTTCAAACAAGATAATAGTCAATAACTTAAAGAAGAGACTTGGAGCCAAAAAAGGAAGATGGGCGGAAGAGTTACCCTTTGTTTTGTGGGCTGATAGGACAACGGTAAAGAATGCAACCGGCCAAACCCTGTTTTCCTTGGTATTTGGAGCGGAGGCGATGATTCCAACAGAAATGACGATACCTACTGCAAGATCTATGCTGCAGGATCCTGAACAGAATCCTGAAGTCTTATGTCAGGATTTGGATACTATAGACGAAAAAAGAGATACAGCAAGGCTAAGGATGGCAGCATATCAACAAAGAATATCCAGAGCATATAATAAGAATATAAGGACTAGAAGATTTTGAGTTGGTGATTGGGTGTTGAGAAACGCTTTTCAAAATACCACTAATCCTGCCGATGGCAAGCTAGCTCCGAAATGGGAAGGACCTTATGAAGTCGAGTCAGAAGCAGGGAAAGGAGCATATCGACTCAAAAATATAGAAGGGGATATGCTACCAAGATCCTGGAATGCAATACATTTAAAGCTCTATTTCAAGTAAGAGTAGAATTTATTTTTTATCTCGGAATGGTATGTATTCTATTTTTAAATATATTTGTTTATTGTTTTGAACCCAATACTGACTTAAGCATCGGAGGGGTGTTAGCTAAGCTAACACCCACCTTAGTTTACAATTGTTTTGCAGGATATGTTTCAGGATATAGCTCCAGGATATATACTCAGGATAAGTCGAAAGATTAGAGGATTGGCCCCCTCTCTCACGTTTAAGGGATCCTGGTCCCTTCAAAGGTTTAAAGGTATTCACCTTTCTTTCGAAATGGGTTTAAACACCTCGCCTGGAGCGCAAGTTATCTAGGTATAGTTCAAGGTAGCGGGACCAGTTCATGTAAAAGTGGCTGACAATTTCGTTACTGTTGGCTATATCCTGGATCCTAAAGGTATATGAGGATTGATCACCCTCTCTCACGAAAGAGTATTTTCATACTCTCAAAGGTTTAAAGGTTTTCACCTTTCTAAGAATTGGAGTTTGTACACTCTCGCCTGTAGCGCATGAAATTTAGGGTTTATCCCCAGATATCAGGGTTTATCCCCAGGGTATTAAGGGTTTATCCCAAGTATGCTAAGGATTCTTTTCAGGATATCATGGGTTTTGCCCTGGGGTATTCGGAATTCATTCGAGTCAAAATATAAATACATTTGTGCTTTTGTCGAACACAGGGGACATACATTATACTGTTCAAAGGATGGATCCAAGTTTATAAGTATGCACTGGGGACAAACTTATAATGGAGGATTGAAATTGATTCTCTAAGAATCTCTGGTATGATCTCTCCTTTTTATTTGGACAATTTATAGGTTGTATTCTAATATCCTTATCAAGATATCTTTCAGGATACCTTCCAGGATACATTTATAATATATATTCCTAAAAATGTACAAACCAAACAATTTTCACAAGTAAAATTTGTATGTTAATGGCAATAATAATAAAGTCAAAAGAGTAGTTATATTATTAACATGCCAAAAGATGTGCTCTTAGTTTCACCTCAAAACAAGGCCCATCCACTAAGAGCACTAATAGTTCTTTACCCTATTTACCCAACAGTTGAAGGTTTCATCTCAAACCGAGACCCATCCACCTCCAACTGTTGTATTGTTCAAAAAGCATGCAGGAAATGTAAATTGTTCAGGTGTAGGAAAGTAAAGTGCAGAAAAGTAAATTGTTTAAGGGACTACAAACCAACATTCAAATTCAAAAAGGTGGGCTCTGGCCTTGGCACGTATATCCGTCATCGCCCACCTAAATGCCCTCACACAGCGGCATCTCCTCCAACCTTCTCAGACTTCTCAGCACCAGCATCCTGACCAGCATCCTGAGCAGCATCCTCACCAATGTCCATCCCAGCATCTGCTCCAGCATCCTTCTTGTCTCCAGCCTGGACCACCACCTCTGCTGACTTAGAAGACTCACCGGCTTCAGCAGGAAATGGCACAGCTTTGCCTCCGAGCTCCTTTAACTTGGCCACCCAGGATTCAACTGGCCAAGATGGACAAACAAGGCCCGTCTCCTTGGCCTCGTAGGCCATCTTGATGCGTGCTTGTAACAGGGAGATGATAGCAGAAGCCTTGATTCCCTCCCGGAAATTGATCAAGGCTTGATCATGATCCATTTGAACGGTGGCAAGTTTGACCTCAGCGTCTTGGGTGACCTTCTTCAGCAGGCTTTCGTAGTGCTGGGTCTTCGCTTCAGCAATGGTACCTTGGTCAGCAACGGTGCTTTCGAGCTGTTTGATCCTGGCTTCATGAAGTGCCACAGTACCACAAGCGTCGTTGTACAAGTGGAGCAAATGCTGGAGGCCCTGCACATCAATTACAGGTATAAAGTTAGAATATATGTTGACCAAGATATCCTACCAGGATATCCTGTTAGGATATATGTGCAGGATATACATGAAGGATATACGTCAGGATATTACCTTGTTAAGGAAGGATGTCATTGGCTCTAAGGAATCAGAGAAGCTGAGTTCGTCATAGGAGAACCCTTCTGAGCCTGGAGCACTGACTTCAAGACCCTTCCTCTTTTTCGCTGTGGAAGCACGGGTTCTTGGATTGGCCTTGGGAGCCGGGAGTGGCTTGGAGCTAGTAGCAGCAGGAGTCTCCTTCTTGACTGTGGCTGGAGTTGGATAGCTTTCGAGTTCATCAAGGTCTAGATAGACTGGAACTTTGCTGGAATCTGCACGCAGGGAGTAAAATTCTGAATCTCTCCTAAGAATATCAAATAAAAACATGTGTGTACAGGATATCTTGCAGGATTCTTACCAGACATGTTTGCGCTTGAAAGAGGGCTTGGAGTCGGTGGAGATGGGTTAAAGCTTCTCTCTGTTTCTGAAAGCAGTCTGATGGCGTCTATTCTTTTTTGAGAATCAGCAAGGGAAGGTGCGATCTTCCTGAAATCAGCTGCATACACAAACAGAAAAAATAAAATTCATTAGCTCAGGATATGAGACAGAATAAGAGACAGGGTCATTCTTAAACCCTAAGTCCTACCCTTTCTCAACCATCTCATCGGATAATCCGTTCCACCAGGGATTGAATCCCTTTTTACAAAGAAAAACTTGGATTGCCAACCATCCTCGTTCCTGGTGGCACGAAGTATCAATGGGTCACCGGAAGTAGAATAAAATAGGAATCTAGATGAGCCATGGCATCTAAGCTTGTAGGCTAAAGGGAGATCATGGACGGAAAGGTCAGGTATATGGTTTCTCTTGATTTGGTCAAGAACAGACAAAACACGCCAGAGCATTGGCATGGTTTGGCTGAAAGAAATTTTGGTGATGTTAAAGAACTCGGTGATGAAGTCCGGAAAGGGGAATCGTAACCCTAAGGTAAAGGGGAAGGCATTGAAACATATCCACTCGTTGGAAACCATATCTGACCAGATTTCTCTATCAAAGGGTCGGAATATAGTTCCTTCCGGAAAGATACCGGAGGATTTCAAGGCTGACAGGTGGGCACTGTCAAAGGTGCATGTCTCATTCTCCGGTTCTTGGAGAAGATTCTGTTGGATGAATGTGGGAGCCGAGTCGCCTGAACTGGACCTTGTTTGCCTAGGCATTTGGTCGCCTGAATTCTCGCCGGAGAAAGATAAAAGATGAATATGAAGATGAGGGAGAGAATATTACCTTTTTCCTTGTCGATTGTGGTTAAAAAATGAGATGAGGATGAGAAGATATAGGGCATGATGAGTAAATATAGGCCGGGTGGTTGAAAGCTGTCACATCAATAGTCTTATCTCTTAATTACCTCGGCCACCGTGAAAAATGTAACCGTTAGTGCAGGATATCAAACGGTAACATTTTTGGGGACAATTGTTATGGGTGAAATTCTGAACCCCTATATCCTGGAAAATATCTTGGTTTATATCTTGGTTATGTAGTATCTGTTTACATCCGGGATGCTGGTTCAGGATATTGGTAACATCCTGAATGGTATCCTCAGGATTACTAATGGATTATGTGCAGGTACGTGGGTTAGAAGCTGGCAACGTTCATAAGACTCATTCGGCGGAAGACTCGGTCCAAGTCGTTCAAATGAAGACGTTGAAGCCATATTACTCGGTCAATAACGTTCACAATGGAATATTCGGAGTACCCCATATTTGTAGGGATTATTGTTTGTAATTCATTACTATAAATAGGTGGGTATACCAGATCAAATAGGACATCACATTCACACTCGCTACACTCTAACACTTGCTCTCGAGCAATTCTCACTTTCATACAAAGGCATTGTAACACTTAGCGATCTGGTCTATATCCTGCACTGTATCCTGACGTTTGAAGTAATAAGAAGAACAAGGCAGCTGCGATTGTCAGCTCCCGAGGTTTTATGCCGGCGATCTAGATTGATCAAGGGCTTTCCTCGTACATCTCGTGTCATTTACTTTACTTTTGCTCATAGTTTGATCATAGATACAGCTCAATATCATGAGCCGTATCCTGAATACTGATTTTCTAAATAACTCAACAAGCATATTTTCTATACACTTTCTAGCACACTACCTCACATTACTAATTTGATCACTTAATTGCTTCGGTAATTTTTGTCCAAAACAATGGACATCAAAGTGATTGCACAACACCAAGGTAACCTCAATTGGTCTGATTTATTTTTTGGTATTCGTAACCTTTTGATTTACCGTTTATTGATGCATTGATTCATTTGTAATCGCTTGCAGATCACCCGTCATCTTAGTTTGAGCAATTAAACGGAGTTTTATTAATCAGCACCGTAAGTTTCCTTCACTAATCTATGCATTGTTAATTCCACGTGTTTTTTTTATTCTTAATCGACGATTCTGTTTCAGGTGTACTTTTTGCTGTTAGTTCCACATGTTTTTTTCAGATTAATTGTTTTGATGAAAAGGGAAATCGTTCGAGATGTTTGATCCAAGAACCGAATAAAATATAGTGGATATTGCTGAAGGAGATAAAGATGATGTTGATTTGGCTGTTGAAGTTGCACGTTGATCCACAATAAGCACTGCCCAGCTAAGTTTCGTACAATGACAGTGGTTATAACAAGTTAATAAGGCAAAACTCTGATCTGCCTAACAACTGTTGCATATAACGACGGTTGTACACAAAGACTGATGAACATCATCCACTGTTGAAGACCAAACCACTGATGAAGACCACAGTCCTGTTGAAGACAAGCACTGATGAACCAAAGGCCTGATCAACCAAAGGTGAACCACTGTCCAACAACAACATTGGTTCAGCATCAACATTAGTTATTCTCCCTTTGTTTATGTTAACAGTGTTTATATGTAACAGTGTTTTTCGCATCAGTGTTTTTTAGTCTGTTAGGTTGTTAGATGTCATCACCTCAGTGTCTTATATGTAACAATTTTGATGACATTCGTGTTTATATGTAACAGTGTTTATCACAACAGTGTTTATATGTAACAGTATTTATCACATCACTTCAGTGGTTTGATCTGTACTATAAATTGAACAATTGTTTCATCTTTATACTAATAAATAAAAATCAAGTACACTTGGATGATTATTAAGCTCCTCATTTTGATTGTTTGGGTATAGTATTCTTGAAATTGGTCTTTTTTGCAAACAGATGTTTATGGGCAAACATTTGTTTAAGCTCAAACATTTGTTTAATGCCAAACATCTGTTTATGGCCAAACTTCTGTTTATGGGCAAACATCTGTTTAAGGCCAAACTTCTGTTTAAGGGCAGACAACTGATATATAAGGCGAAACATCTGTTTAAGCCCCAACATATGTTTAAAAGCCTGTTACAACCATTGTGTTGGTTCAAACATTTGATTGTTAAAAGTTATCCACTGCTGAAATACAACCTCTATTTCTTCAATCTTCGTGTTGACCACTGACTGACCAAACATCAGTGTTTCAAAAACTGTTGGGTATCCACTGATAGGAAAAATAGCCACTACTCACTTTTTTATTGTTGACATCCACTGATATTGACCATCAGCGGTTTCCCTAAAAAACAGCCACTGCTCACATTTTTTATTATTGATGGTGTTAATTAGCGATAGATTGAAATTATCAAATGAAAACTAGAATTACAATGAAATTACCATTTTACCTAATCGTTACATTCCAATGAGATAAGAGTTCCTCCAACATTGTTTTCATTATAAAATTTAAAGTTAAATTAAAAAATAAAAATAAATTCTGGATGGCTATTTGTTGCAAATCAAATCAGTAATTAATGCTAATTTCTTGAGCTTTGGACATTTAAAATGTGCAAAATATGAATTTCAAATTGACAGTTATTATCTCTTAATTAAAGTTAAAATAAAAAATTAGAAAATTCATCATGACAAATGCTTTCAAATCAAATCAGTAATTACTGATAATATCAGTAATTTTGAAATTCAAAATATGCAAGATGGTAATTTAAAATTGGCGTTCTCTCTCTTTTTTTCCTACCTTGCATATCATTTCTAATATTTAATTACTTTAATAAAGCAGGATATAAGGATATACACTACTTACCTTTCAAATTACATTTGCCACTGCATTCAATTAAAATTTTGAATGGAGAATCGGTAAGCTTGAATTCCACCCTTGATATTTTTTTAAGAACATCCATGCTTATTGTATTATCATATTACGTTTAGCAATAGATATATTTTGCTTATTCTTTTTTTTATGTACAGTCTTCAAATGGAGGTTTCAAAGGTTAGCATGATTAACGATCTGAATACATTCTCAAACAAGTATTCGATTAGAGTGCAGATTGTTAGCATGCCGAAGAAGATGATGAATGAAAAAAAAATGAAATATATCGTCTTGATATGATCTTCATGGATGAGATGGTACTGTATATATTTGTCTTATAATTATTTTGGACATATGAATACCCAAATGTTATATTACACGTTTTTTATTTAATCGGATGTTTTATATTCTTAGGGAACTATGATACAAGCCAGCTGTCTGCATAAGATGTTAGGAAAATTCAAAGACTTCCTTCAGTTGGATGAATGTCTTCTTATCACCAAACCGTCTCTTGCTGCTAATAGGTCCTCTGCTAAGTATACCAAGAGAAATGACAAAATATCACTGTATTTCTATACTTCTGTTGAGAAATGCCTTGACTGGTCTGGACCGAAATACCGTTTTAATTTCGTTAACCTCAAGGATGTTGTTCAAAATAAAATTGAAGTTAATACGGTTATTGGTATGTAAATCACTACATGATATATATGTACTGTTTTGTCTTATTGTTTTTTTTTTTCATGTTATCGCTTCTTAATGTTGTTTTCTTTTAACAATGTATTTTTGTTTATAGATTGGATTGGTTATGTGGAAGTAATTTCAATCTTGAGGATACAACAAAGAAGGATGGGAGCAAGGGTAAGAGGCTTAATCTTAGAGTTGAAGACCTTGAGTGAGTTCTTTTTATTAAGTTGTTGCATTTTTACGTTTAAAGCATGACAAGGTTGCTTGATGTTATTATGTTTTATGTTAATATTTTAGAGGCCAAAAGTGTCCGGTTACTTTGTGGGATGGTTTTGCTATTGACATGTTTGCTTACATGAATGATAAGAAACGAGAGAAGTATGTTGTTATTCTTTGTCATTTTGGTATGGTCAACCTTTACAAAGGTACAATTTAAGCTTAATTAGTTTAATTTTTATTTATTTAGTAATTTATATTTATATTTATATTTATATTTATATTTATATTTATATTTATATTTATTTATATATTTTAAATTTGACACTGTTTGTATTGATCTACATTTGGTTTTATTTTTAAATTCAAGCAAGCGTGGAGTTGCAAATGGGTTTGACCTTAGCAGACTTTTTATCGACACTGACATTGAAAAGATATCATCTTTTAGGAAGAGGTATAGTTAGTAATATGCATATAAACATTAAACAATATTATTTTGTACCTACATTTACTTTTTACGTTTTAATTTGATCACATGAATCTGTTTAGGTATGTAGAGAAAATTTCTTCTTCATCTTCATCAGATGAGCATGTTGGTTCAAACGTTATCTCAAGTGTTGAAGATGAGTTTCTTAATAACCCTGATTTCATGCTTATTGGTTTCCTTGGAACCATATCAACGGTGTGTATTTTCTTATAAGTACTTTACATGCTGAGTTTTTTTTATAGCCTTTTCTAAGTATTATTAGTTTTGTTTGATATTGATAGACAAAGAAGGTTTTGGTTCTTGGCACAATCACAGCTATATGCACTGATAAACTTTGGTATTACAATGGTTGTAACCACTGTAAGTCGAGTGTGGAGGAAAGATTTGTAACAAAAGAAAATGTGGATGGTTCATTTGATGTTGATCATGCAAAATCTTTGGTGTGTACAAATGATAAATGTGAAGGAGTCGACATCTATTCTCTTCCGCGGTTTGAGATTACAGTTTTATTTCCTTATACTAAATACTAATATGAACCACACTTCTGTTATTAGTAATACTAATGTTTTCATTTGTTTTTAACTTTGATAGCTTCAAGATACCTATTAGGGTGTAAGACTCTTCCGGTATTGTGTCTTTGACACTGTTTGATTTCGAAGCTTACAAGATTCTTAAGAAAACTGCCAAAGAGTTACTTGCAATCCAAGATCAGGTAACAAATACATGCATTTAGTTATTTGGCCATGTAGTAAATATAATTATAAATTAATTTTTATAAAATTGTAGGTTGTCAATTATTAATCATTGTGCTCATTGTAATTTATATTAATTTTTATAAAATCATAGGTTGTTAATTCTGGAGAGATACCGAACCCATATCCTGAGATTTTTGACACGTTGATTGGAAAGAGGTATGCGTTCATCATAAATGTTAAAGACTATAACATTGAGCATCAGGTTGAAAACTATGGTATTTCAATGGCCACTAACGATGATGAGATCCTTGCCGCGCTCTGCGCTAAATTCAATCTTAACCAGGTTTAAATCTTCATTATGTTATTCTTTTCATTTCATAGCCATATCGTTTTGAAATAGATTTATACCATTATGTGTATTTTATGTTACTGTGTATTATGTACTTAAAGCATGAGCAGTCCGAATCGTTGGATGTTCCAGATTCCTGCAGTTTGTCTACTCCTGTTGACCTTAGGAAGGTAATATAAGAATTTGGTTATTTGTACTAAATTTTTTGAAATGTTAGTATTTATTGTCTTTTTATATCAGGATAAGATGTCCTGCAGTGGTGACAATATTACACCTGCATCCAAAGCACTCGTGGGCATTAAGAATCCCTCTTCTGATGAAACAAAACGTAATATTCGTGAAGTGTGCGACGTAGATGATGCATTAGGTTGCTCCTCGACAAAGCGCCGCATGAGTGATGAACTGTCTCAGGATGAAGATGCTGGTGTTTCGACGCTTTTGAATCCCAAGATTGAGAAATAGTTTTCTCTGTATTTTCAAATACATTTACGTGTTGATTTCATATGTTGTTGCCACGTTGAACTTATGATTTTCGTTTTGTTGGTTTTGGGTGTTTGGTGTTGTTATGTTTTGGACTGATTGTCTGGTTTTGAATTCCTGAAAACTTATCTGCTTATTATACTGTTATGTTCTAATATTATAATGAGTATGACCTTTCTTTGAATGTTATAATGTATATGTTAAATAAATATTGAGATGTTCAATATTCAATATTTATGTTTAAAACTTATGTGTATGAATAGGAGCAATAATTTATAATATATATTGTATAAACCCAAATAACAACTTTTTTATCTACAAACATTTGTAATCTTAAAGAAATTTTAATCTTATTATCTTATCTCATAATTTATATAGGATTATCAGTGGATGTGGTTGTTCTTTATGGGTTTTTACCGTTATCCCTGCCCACTAAGGTTTAATAAGTATCTGTCATATATTCCAGTTTATAAAAAATATTTAATTTGTGTCTGTTTATCCCATTAATTTATTTAAGTAATCTCATTCAATGGCTTATTTATATACTTCAAATTTTGTCTAAGTCATTCAAAGTAGGGTGTTTAGAAAAACCGTAACCAAGTAAGAAGCGTAAACGCAAACCCATTTTATTCGGTTTTTTGTTCGGTTTATGGATCCACGTTTTATTTTATTTGTTTTGTTTGGTTTATTTGGATAACTGAATAAAAAAAACCGTTTAACTTAATTATTTATTAAATAAAGATAATAATATTTTATTTTAAAAATCATATACAAATAAACCATAAACCTAAACGATGAACACCCGATTTACATATCACAAAGATTACAAAATTTGTTGTTAAGTTTTTTATCAATGTAATAGATTCCTTGAAATAATTAATTCAATAATTTGAAATAATTTTATTTTGCTTTTCATGAAATGAGTTTTAATTACAAAATGATAAAATGGAATATTATAATTTATTGAGGATATTTTAATCCCTAGGTATGACATATTGTAATTCAAAATTTAAAAACCGCTGTTTGGTTCTATTTTTTAATGTTCCTTATCTTTTACTCTTTCTTCTTTTGAATCCTTCTCCTTCTCTCATGTATGCAATGTCAAAGAATTCACGTTCATCTTCTACAGCTGCTAATTCATCTCAACGAAATTTACACAGTAAGTGAAATTATAACTTCTTAACTCATCATTTCCCAAATCAAAATCAGCTTTCAGATTGAAATCATAATTCTACTTGGTTTTTTGTAGGTCCTCTTATGAGAACTCATCTTTCAGATATCTCAAATAGATCTCCTCTTTCAGATATCACAAATGGTAATAGCTCTTGAATTTGATTATAAGTATATTTTTTTCCGTTTTATGTTTCCAAGTGGATTGATTCTTGTGTTTCGTACATATTATACTTTCTCTGTTATTTAGTTACTTCACCGAATGAAAGGCGTAAGCTTCGAAAATTAATACTTGATGATAAGAAATCAAAGAATTCATCGTCATCATCAACGAATGTTCGTAACATCTTTTCTGACAATGCAAATTTGCTGGAATGTTCTGATACTACGGATCAACATATGTACTCCATTGCATGTCGAGCAGTTAGAAATGCTACTGGTTCTTTAATTTCAACTACACCAGGTTTGTATTTTGTTTCTTTATTATTTCTTTAGATAAATACATTACTAAAAAACATACCGTACTAACATGTATGTTTTAATAGTGAATGTTCATATAACGGCATAAACATAGGTACACCTCTAGATGGCAACCGTCGATATTCCATTACTTCTAGCATCATTAGCAGTAACAATCAGCCGATATTGGGTAGTACCTCTATCCTTACACGGCTATCTTCTGGTAAACGTAACCTTGAGGGCAAGAAATGTGATAATACTCCTGTACCTATGCTGACTTTGGATTCAGATGAAGACGATGCGTTTTTGTGCACTGTTGAAGATCCTTATAAAGGGATATCTAAAGGTTTTAATCTATTTTACTGTTTTAGGACATTTATTGTGTTCCACCTGTAATATAACTATCAATCATTTTTGAACATATTATTTGGACCATGGTGACCAACTGCTTACATGTCAGGTTTGTAGTGCAAAGTTATGGACATCAGAAGGTGGAAAAGGTCGTTTAACTATAAATAAGCTATGTTATAGTATGTGTTATGGGTATGGTAAAGTTCAGCTACCGCCTTTAAAGGATGCACATCCGTCTTATCAAAATTTGTTTTCTTCCTCAAATGCAAAAAGCAAGTTCTTCCTGAAGAACATAAAACGATACAACTCTATGTTATCTTTTACATCTATGGGTGGAAAGGTTGATTATAATATCAACAAGGGCAATGTTCCATTTATATATCGTATCAGTGGCCAAAACTATCATTGCGTGGGGAGTCTCAAACCTCCAGATGGAAATGAAGCTAAGTTTTGTCAGCTATACATACATGACACCGAAAATGAAATAACAAACAGACAGGCATTATTCAGGTACGAGTGATTTCTAAGTTCCATTTTTATTCTATTAAAGAAGAACTAGAAATTGAAGCATTTGTAGTTCACTATCAGTTGTTAAGTGCCATCACTTAATCCTTAATCACTGATTCTCTATCCACTGATTACTACAACAGCAGTTGTTAACCATTAGTAGTTCACTATCAGTTGTTAAGTACCATCAGTGTTTTAATCATTAGCAGTGCTTACAAGGTTTCCATCAGCTGTTAGACTTAACAGCAGTCTGCTTTATTCATTCTAAATTCATCAGTGGTTGTAGGTAAACTGAAATGTTACTTTTTCTCAACATACTCTAAAAGGTTTGGGTTGGTATCAGCAGTTGTTAACAACTGCTCTTCCTTAATAATTACTTATTAATCATTGATTCTCTATCCACTGCTTATTACAATAGCAGTTGTTAACCATATGTAGTTCACTATCAGTTGTTAAGTACCATCAGTGTTTTAATCACTAGCAGTGCTTACAAGGTTTCCATTAGCTGTTTGACTTAGCACTAAACAGTAGTTTGGTTTATTCAATCTAAACTCATCAGTGGTTGTAGGTAAACTGAAATCTTACTTTTTCTCAACATATTCTATAAGTTTTTTTATAAAATGAGATACTATTATAGTTATGTTATGTAAATGTTTTGTTGTTTGTTTTCTTTTAACAGCAAAGGAACCAAACCTTCATCGCCTACTGATAAAGAACTTGATGTTGAAATGATAGAGTATTTGAGGGCTTTATTAGATTCACAAAATATGTTGGTTGAGACATATAGGATGGTCAGAGACCATTTTCACCAATCTCCAGAGGCCAACCTTAGTCTGCGACTTATTTATAGAAGAGAAAAAGACGGCAGGACATATAACTTACCCACCACATCTGAAGTTGTTGCTTTGGTTGTCGGAGACATAGATAAAGCTATAGACCATCGTGATATTGTTGTCGAGACTCAGTCGGGAATGCTGCAGCGTATTAACGAATTATACCCATCGTATCTTGCTCTGCAATATCCGTTACTTTTCCCATATGGTGATGATGGTTATAGAGTTGATATTCCTCATAGAGATTTTATGTCCACACAAAAGAAAATAAAACCAAAGTGCACAATGAGAGATTTTTTTTCATATAGGATCCAAGATAGAACTTATGGATTTTGCTTAATTTTAAATGGGCGAAGGTTGTTACAACAGTTTTTAGTTGATGCGTACACAATGATTGAGAGCGAAAGACTAAAGTACATCCGAAGGCAACAAGCGAACCTTCGCTCTGAAACATTTGAGAATCTTCAAAAGTATAAATCTAAAGGTAAGGATGTTTTAACAGATACCGGAAGGCCTGTTATACTTCCTTCTTCATTTACTGGTGGTGCAAGATTCATGCAACAAAATTACCTCGATGCAATGGCCTTATGTAAGTGGTATGGGTACCCTGATTTCTTCATAACTATAACGTGTAATCCTAAGTGGCCTGAAGTAAAAAGATTTCTAGAAGATTCAACCATCAAAGTCGAAGACAGGCCTGACATATTGTGTCGATTGTTTAAAATGAAGCTTGATTCCTTACTCAAAGATTTGAAGGATTCTAAGTATTTCGGTGAGATTAACGCTGGTATGTTATTTCGTTTTCACATCTTATCCTCTGATATATATTTTGTAATCAAGGTTATCAACTACTAAATCTATTTATTTTTCCTTTTTATTTAGTTGTTTATACAGTAGAATTTAAAAGCGTGGTCTTCCTCATGCACATATATGCTTATTCATGAAGGTCGATCACAAACTTCCAACCATAGATCACATAGATCCATTTATTTCTGCTGAGATTCCCGATAAAAAAGAAGATCCTGAACTTTATTCTCTTGTGACTGATTATATGATTCATGGTCCGTGTGGGAATGCTAATTTGAATTGTCCTTGCATGGTTGATAAAAGATGTTCAAAAAACTTTCCGAAGAAATTCACACCACATACAACTATTGATTCAAGTGGTTTTCCTGTATACAGAAGAAGAGATTCAGGTCACACAGTTATAAAATCTGGTGTTTGATTAGACAACAGAAATGTTGTTCCTATAACAAAAGGCTTTTGAAAAGATATCAAGCACACATTAATGTTGAATGGTGTAATCAAGCCGGTTCAGTGAAATATTTGTTCAAGTACATTAACAAAGGCCCTGATATGGCTACTGCGGTAGTTTCTGGTGATACAAATTCAACCATCAAGGAAAAGCCAAAAGACGAGATCAAGGAGTATTATGATTGTAGATATATTTCAGCGTGTGAGGCATCCTGGAGAATATTCTCTAATGAGGTTCATTATAGGTATCCTGCTGTTATGAGGCTTCCCTTTCATTTGCCGGGCCAACAGAATGTTGTGTATGGTGCAGATGACGATATTGATAATGTTTTAAGCAAGCCTTCTGTTGCTTCTTCAATATTTGTGCAATGGATGAAGTTGAACGAGACAAATGAAGATGCTAGAAAGCTGACTTATGTTGAGTTTCCTTCCAAATTTGTTTGGATACTTAAAGATAGATGTTGGCAGGTACGTAAGTCGTACCGGTGTGTTGGCCGGATTCATTCTGTATCTCCTGCATTGGGCGAACGTTATTTTTTGAGTATACTACTCAATAAAGTTAAAGGGCCTAGATCATTCGAGGAGATACGTACAGTTAACGGTCAATTATTCCCGACTTTTAGAGATGCTTGCTATGCGATGGGACTCTTAGATGATGACAATGAATACGTTGAGGACATTAAAGAAGCGAGTTTTGAAGGACATGTTGGGTATCTTCGAGCGTTATTTGTTGCCCTGCTTTTGTCAAATACTCTTTCACGACCAGAATTTGTTTGGGAGAACACGTGGAAATACTTAGCTGATGATATTGTTTATAGACGACAAAAAGAAACAAATATTTCAGGTTCTGGTCTATCTTTTTTATTTCACATACTACATTTTGATTTTTTAATTAATAATGTTAATTTTCTGATTTGTTAGGTTTAGTGCTTCCTGAATATCAAATTAAGAACCTTACTTTGTTGAAAATTGAAAACTATTTAATTTCCAATGGTTCATCATTACGAAGGTTTGTCACTATGCCGTACCCTGATGACGATTCCTTACGTGATGCTTCTAATCATCTGTTCAATGAAGAGCTGTCACATAACCTAGATGAAGTACAAGCTGAGTTTAACAGGTTGCATCAATCTCTTATAGATGAACAACGAGCGGTTTATGACGAAATAATGGAAGCAGTTGTAGGCCGTAAAGGAGGCCTTTTTTTGTCTATGGTTACGGTGGAACTGGAAAAACCTTTTTATGGAAGACTTTGGCTTTCGATGTTCGATGTAGAAATGGAATAGTTTTAAATGTGGCTTCAAGTGGTATTGCTTCGTTATTACTTTCTCGTGGAAGGACAGCTCATTCTCGGTTCCATATCCCCATTAATCTAACAGAAGATTCAATGTGCAATATTAAGCCAAATAGTGATATTGCCAGATTATTAAAGGAAACCCAACTAATCATATGGGACGAAGCACCGATGGTACACAAACATGCCTTTGAAGCTTTAGATAGGACGATGACCGAGGTATTTTCGGAAGGTAGGAGTATTCATTCGGATATTCCTTTTGGAGGTAAAGTTATTGTATTTGCTGGTGACTTTAGGCAAATCCTACCTGTTATTCCTAATGGTACTAGACAAGAAATTGTTAGTGCATGTTTAAGCTCTTCATACATATGGTCAAAATGCAGACTGTTACGGGTGACTAAAAACATGCGTCTAACTATAGGAGCTGAAAGTTCAAATATGGAGTCTATCAGAGAATTTGCAAAATGGCTTAGTGATATTGGTGAAGGAAACGTTGGAGATGATAATGATGGTGACGCCATTATAGAGATACCAGATGATCTACTAATCACTGATATTTGTGACCCGATACAAAGTTTAATTGACTTTGTATATCCTTCAATTATTGAACAATTTAGGATTCCTGGATTTTTTTCGGAGCGAGCAATTCTAGCACCCAAAAATGAGGTAGTTCATGAAATTAATGATCGATTGCTTTCGTTATTTCCTGGTGATGCGAAAGAGTATCTGAGTTCTGATAGTATATCTTAAACTTAACAAATTCTTGATTCTTTTCAAGAAAGCTTATACTCAACAGAAAATTTGAATGCTCTTAAGATTTCTGACTTGCCTAATCACAGATTAGTTCTTAAATTGGTGTTCCTGTGATGCTTCTTCGAAACATTGATCAACAGAAAGGGTTATGTAACGGTACAAGGCTTCAAATTACTTTTCTTGGTAAACAAGTTATAGAAGCTGAAGTAATATTTGGTAGTAACATTGACACGAGAGTTTTTATTCCAATGATTAATATGATCCCGTCTGACAAAAAAAATACATTTTCAATTTCAACGAAGACAATATCCTTTATCAGTTTGTTTTTCCATGACATTTAACAAGAGTCAAGGACAATCATTATCAAAGGTTGGTCTTTATTTGAAAGATCCTGTCTTCACTCATGGTCAGTTGTACGTTGCATTATCAAGGGTCAAGACCAGAGAAGGCGTTAAAATACTAATATTCGACGCTGATGGAAAACCAACAAATAAGACTTCTAAAGTTGTTTACAAAGAAGTTTTTACTAGCTTGTAATCATTGTTTTTTCTGAGTTTTAACTTCCACTGTTCTAAGTATATTTGTATATATATTTTCTTAATTACTAAACTTTATAAACTCTATTGTGTTTTGCATCTCAGAACAATGTATGATAAATTTATTCATAAGTGATTTACAACGCAGACAATTCTGAAGATCCCCGTGTTCACTATCAATATGGAAGAAAATTATACCGGATTTGGACTGCATAAGAGGCTATGAACTGATCAATTTCAAACCTACACCAGCCAAAAAACTATTTCACCAAAGTCAAACTACTGTTTGCCCATAGTCAAACCACTGTTTGACCAATGTCAAACAACTGTTTGCAAAAAATATGATTCTTAGTGGTTCGAAAGTCTGTTTTACCAAAGTTAAAAAGACTGTTTAAGCAATGTTAAAACACCCTATCATATAAGTGCATTGAATTAAAAGTGGAAATGATATTATTCATGTAGTCCTGTTGTGCTTTTGTTTGACCTCTAATATGGGTTCATGATCTAATCTGGTCATTTGAGGACATTGTTGTTGAATCGAATGAGATGGTTGATATAATGTGGTCGTATTAATAACAAATAGTAATTAATATAACTAAGTTTCCCGAGCCCAGGAAGCAATCTCGGGTAAAAACCTAGTACATACATAAATAAATGTTTATGTATTGTTTATTTCCATACTATTTAATATAAAAGGTAGATACATTGTGCACTACTATTTACTCTTTATCTTATTTGGGTAAAAGTGACCTTTTAACCATGTCAAACCATTAAACATAGTATGATACATACATACATATATAAATGCTTATATATTGTTTATTTTCGTACTATTTAATATAAAAGGTAGATACATTGTGCACTACTATTTAATATAAAAGGTAGATACATTATTATGCTTTAATATGCATACATGTTGCGTAATTATAAACTATAGTTCGTTAATATGTACCTATACAACGGTGTGTAGTTATGTACATTATTATGCTTTTATATGTACCTATAAAATGGTAACATGTGAGTGAATCATCGTGAAGCACAGTTAACCCAAATGGCTAATCTATATCTATATTTATACTACTACATTCATTCATGGCCTTGAAATTAATGGTAGGTGGTGCTCAGTTCCAACCAAAGTCAAGAAGGAGCTTTTTTGTCACTTTAAAACTCGGTTCACTGAACCGGTTCAATCTAGACCAAGCCTTTGTGGTTTAGTTTTGCATTTTGTCGCAGGTTGAGGAGATTAAGTTAGCGGTTTGGAGCTGTGAGGGTAACAAAGAGCGAGGTCCTAATGGAATGAATTTTCATTTCATTAAGAAATTTTGGCACTTCTTGAAAGGCGGTTTGTTAGGCTGTTGTAGTTCTTTTATGCATAAGGAACTCTTATCTCGCTCATTCCTAAGCTAAAGGATCCCATAGGGATTAATGATTTCACTCCTATTGGCCTTGTTGGGGCCGTCATAACAAAAGTAATATCTAAGGTTCTTGCTCAGTTGTGTCGGATTCCCATTCGGCATTTTTGAAAGGTGGATCTATTCTTGATAGCCCCTTAATTGTTAATGAGATTATCATGTGGATTAAAAGAAAAAAGAGAAAAGGATTGCTTTTCAAAATAGATTTTGAAAAAGCATATGATCATCTACACTGAAAATTTCTTGACTCGACTTTGGCCTCTATGCTCTTCCCGGAAAAATGGAGGCATTGGATCTTCGGTATCATCTCCTTAGCTAGGTCCTCGGTTCTTATTAATGGCTCCTCGAACTTCAAGTTTAATTGTTCTAGAGGGATTCGCCAAGGAAATCGTATCTCCCATTTTCTTTTTATTTTGGCAATAGAAGCGCTTGTGGTTATAATGAATAATGTGTGCTACCAATAGATTTTTCAAGGGTTTAAGACTCCAAATGAAGGGCCTATTATATCTCACCTCTTGTTTATTGATTATGCTATGTTCATTGGGATTGGTCTATGGATAATTCCAAGATTATAGTTCGGTTATTGAGACGTTTTAATCTCATTTAAAGGCTGAAAATTAATATTCAGAAATCTTCCCTCTACGGTGTTGGTGTTTCGGAAGCCCAGGCCAACGACATGGTGGAGTCGATACATTGTAGAGCGGGAGCCACTCCGTTTACGTATTTTGGCCTTTTTGTGGGTGCTAAGTTGAATCGGATTAGTAACTGGCAATCGGTTATTGGCAGTTTTTATAATAGGCTTGCAGGGTGGAAAGCCAAGTCCTTATCTATGAGAGGTCGGCTTACCATTTTAAAAGCAGTTCTTAAGTGCCATCAAAGTTTTTATTTTTCCCTTTATAGAGCTCCAGTTAAGGTGATAAGAATTTTGAAAGCTAAACGAAGACTCTTTTACGGGGCGGTAGTGACGGTGATTCAAAAATGAACTAAGTGTCATGGGAGCGGGTTACCACTGGTAAGAAGGAGGGGGCTTAGGCTTATGCCCGTTGAAAGTTTGAAATTTTTCTTTCTTGTCTCATTGGTAGTGAAGTCTTAAAAACAAGAAGGGTAGCTTGTGGAGAAGTTTATTTGTGCTCTTCATTATACTCCTAGACCGTGTACTGCTCTTCCTCATAATAAAGCATTGAATGGTTTTTGGTGCTCTATAGTCAAGTTGGAAAATTAAATTTTCTCTCTCAATCTTGATATGTCCTATGCTATTAAGGGTCTGTTTGGTATAAGGTAATGGAATGGACGAAGGAATGGAATGGACGAGGTAATGGAATGGACGAATGAATGAATGCAATCGATCATTACCATTCCATGTCTTGTTTGGTTACCATGTGTGAATGGAATGAATTATTATTGTGTATTGTTCGGTAGGCAAGAAAAACGGAGTAATAAAATAAGCGGTGAGTGGTGATGGTGGTCAGTGGTAGTAATTGTCGGTGGTTATAGGTGGCGGTGGTGGGTGTCGGCGACGGCAATGGATGGTGGTGGTGGTGGCGAGTGGCGGTGCGGCGGTGATGAAGAGTGGTGGTGGCGGCAAGGTGGTCGTTGGTGGTGGGTGGCAACAGAGGTGGCGGCGGCGGCGGTTTGTGGTGACGGTGGTGGTGGAGTGGACGATGGTGGTGGGCGGTGACGGTAAATGGCGTTGGCGGTTGGTCGCGGCCGTGGGTGATAACGGTGGCGAGTGGGTGGCGGTGGCGACGGTGGGTAGCAGGGTGAGGTGGCGGCAGGTGGCGGCGATGGCGTCGGTGGTGGGTGGTGATGGTGGTGTGTTGTTATGTTGTTGATGAATGGTGGAAGAGGGGATGGAATGGAAAAAAAAACATGTGGGGTGGAAGGAATGAATTTGAGGGAATGGAATGACTTTTGGAATGGGTGATTCCATTCCATTGACCAACCAAACACCCTTTTCTTCATTCCTTCGTAATCATCCATTCTATTCCACCTCTCATTCCTGTATACCAAACACTACCTAAGAGTGAAGTTAGAAATGGGTTTCAGAACCAAGTTCTGGCTTGATCCTTGGTTGTTGGATCGGCCACTTAGAGCTATGTTTCCTAGACTATATGGTTTGGAGATAGTGAAAGTTTATAGGGTGTCTGATTGTTGCAGTGTTTCGAATAGGAAGGCTTCTTCTTTTTCTTGGCAATGAAATTACACATCATGGAAGGGGAGGCGGTTAAAGAGTTTACATAATCTGCTCCTTTAGTTTTAGAAATGAAAATGATATTTGGCATTGGTGTGGAACAAAACTAGCACCTTTTTGGTGGCTTCGGTGAAGAGAAATATGATGAGCTCTAACCCATCTATCCCCATTGTGGATTGAAACTCATGGTTGCGATTGAAAGTGCACACATTTGATGGAGAAGTATTGAAGCTCAGATCCCTACTACTGATGCTTTATAAACCGAAAGATTTTGACGACCGTAATGTCTGTTATATGTGTTGGTCAGCCGAACAATTTGTTGAGCACTTGTTCACCTGATGCTTTGTGGCTTCTTTGGTGTGGAAACACATAAGAAAGTGGTGCAAAATTCCTCTCATTTCTGTTGGAAATTAGAATGCATTGCAGCGGAGGATTGAATAACATTCGAATTGGTTTGCATAATGTATGAATAATGAATACAAAACAGAGTGTGAATGAAAGGACCAAAAGAAACAACTTAATGGACAATTCTGGATAATAATGAAATTGTCTTGATACCGGAATAAGTTTGCCGGTAAATACAAATATATATACATATGTTAGTGGCGGTTGAATAATGGCAGTTGAAAGATGGCGGGAATAACCGTTTTATGAAACAGTGCCATGGTTTCATCAAACCGTTTCAACTTTAGTTACACCTAATCGAATTACATACATTATAACATAATACATAACATTAATAAACTACTAGATAATTAAGTTTATTGTCTAATACACTCCCTTAAACTTAATTAGGTGTTGGTGGATCTCTGGAGTACGCTTTGATTAGCTTAATCCACTGCTTTCGCTGCTTGTTTGAGATCGAACCGATGCCTCTTCTGCATTTTCTTCATTCCATGCCAGTCGTTTCCTACAAACAAAGCATAATGTTGGATTGTCTCTTCTTTTTCTTGAGCATTGCCTTCGCTTTTACACCTTTCTCGGCTGTTAGTAGAGGGACCTTCATCACTTCTTATCATTTCCTTTTCCATAACATTTTCTTAGATTGTTTTGAACTTGTAGTAATACACCAGAACATCCAGATACATTGCAAACATAATTCTCATTAATTCCCCATCATTGTAATGATAAACCATATCCATAGCCACCACCGCCCAGAGGTTGTTAGTCGTCACATTCTTATACCCTCCATCACGTTCACAACCATGTATAAATCAAGCAAATCGATCTTTCTATTATCAGCCGAGTAGCGTGGAATTGGTCTAGTAGATATTCCCACTTTGATCTTTATAAACCATTCTAACATCTCTTCGAACTTAATCTCTAATTCATGCTTATACTTAAACATGAATTCCCCCATCTTCTAATGTAACGCCCTGCTTATTTGTAATTTCCATTTATAGCAAGTCTTGTTCATATTTCTATTTTTAGAAGTCTTGTGTTCTTGTAATTGTTCTTTCTTTGCAATCGTTATAAAATCCAAGACTTGGATCATAAATAAAACTAGTATTTTGTTAAATTCATGTTGTACATACTTTACACTTGCTCATACATTCGATTTCGTGAATCAATTGATGCTTATTCATAATTCTTGGAAACTATGTGCCAAACTTGCAAATATGTGAAACTTATGCATAAAACATGTTTTGATAGTAAACGGTACATAAATACGACCTTCATACACTTACTTATACTTGATTTATGTTCCTCATACTTAAATTTATCTTAAACTATGCTTTTATGGCGAAACTAGTCCCTAAAACACCTAAAAAGCCCTAAATTGCAAAGTTGAGGGGCCAAAGTGTAATAAACTGAAACTTGCCCTTCCCCCTTGATGCTGGCCGCGTAAGCTTTCTGCTGGGGCTACGCGGGCCGCGATAAACCTCCCAGATCAGTCTCCTCATTTCACTTCGCGAATTTGAGAAGGATTTGGGTTATTTTGAGTTTAAACTGGGCTTTGGGCATTAAATACTCATCTAAACCAACCCTAATCACTTTCTTATAAATACCTAGTGCCTCCCAAGTCATTTCCACTTTACAAACACTCTCACAACTCTCTCAATCACTCAAAATCGTAGCTGCAAGTTCAAGTTCGGACAGAAGTATCAAGCTCCACTAAAGTGAGCATAACTTCTTCATTTCTTATCCTTTTTAGCTCATTCTTTTTTCAGAACACTTGGATCGACCTTAGCTTCGATTCCATGGGTAAGTCACAGTGAATAAGCCCCTGGAACTCCAGCAAATAGGCTCCAAAGTTCACTGTTTGAATCTGATTTCATTTAACTTTGTTTATACTTGTTTAAACTTGAGTCTAGCTCACTCAAACCCATGTCCTTATGCTTATAACCACTTCTATGGTTAGTTAAGCTTAAAAACGGGGCTGAGACATTCGAAATCAGAGGTTAAACCTCACATATATTCTGTTTTGTTTATGGTTTTTAACCCACAAGTGATGTTCAAGCTTCAAGCTTGATAAAGGTGTGATTATGGACTAACTTGGGTTGTCCAACATAGAATCACCACATTACTTGATGATTTCCCATAGTGTAGTTGTTTGTTATTCTTGTATTAATATTAGTTCATGACCCTCCTTGTATGTTTTTACATCAAGTGTAGTGGTGAACCATAAGAGGTACCTAAATGGAAGCTTGTTCTTCCTACCTCCTACATGATTTCCATGATACTAGAGGTACCTAAATGAAGATTTAATCTTCTACCTCATGCTTGACTATTGGACTTAATAATACATATAATACTTATACATATATATACTATTCGAACCCTTGATGGTGAACTTGTGTTCATTCGTCAAGATATTAGAATAACATCATCTAAGGCATGAGACTTGTTACGATACTAATGAGTATATTACTCATGAAAACATTAACCCTTGAGGTTTCATAGTGTCAAAAACAAGTACTTGTTCTAAAAGATGATTACTTTCGAATACATATGTTCTTGTGTTTTAACTTCCTAAATCCTTAATCTACCGTTGATCTCCGTTACTCATACACTTTGTTTCTTCGCGTAGAAGGACTTGGTGTTCCTACCTCCAACAACAACTAACTTGCGGATTCACAAGTGAAGACTTGCAAAACCGTGAGTATACTCGCAACCCCCTTTTTATGTTTACCACTTTTGGGGTGTAACATGTTTAACTATTAAACTACACTAAAACTTATTCTTTATGCAATGCACGAAAGACAATCCTTATACATGAATACTATGTTGTTATACTAGATGCTTATACGTGGACCATACTTATGTGATATGTTTTAGTCATTAGCTTTCACGAGCCTCCATTTGACATGTATAGCGCTATAGGAGTAACGCACCGCCCGTAGACTAGTGGTCAAGTTGAATGATATCATTTTGCGTAAACAGAGGGTTGACTAGAAATATTGCATGCCATCTTAGGTTGATCTTGTATAAACTAAGTTGCCATGTGGATTCGTTTTTAAACTTTTATACTTATACTTATTCTTAAACTTGTATACTCGCCTTTGCTTTTGCATTGAATTGTGTTTTAAACATGTTACAAGTTGATGATTGATGATGCTATGAAAATGGACTAGCAAAGATGCCTAGATACTCACTTAGACGTTTAGGTTTAAAGTGTTGTATCAATTTTGTTATGTTATATTTGAACAATGTTGTTATTTGAATTTCTTGTAATGTTTTGACAATTTATTTATGAAATGAAATAGGTTGAATTAAATATTGTCGCAAATAGTGTTATGAAGTCTCTTACAATCTCGAACTAGTCCCTCTCCGATGATTCCGCCATTGGTTGGGGTGTGACAGATTGGTATCAGAGCCATAACTATAGGGAATTAGGTAGAACTGCCATGTTCGACCTAGTCTATAGTAGGAACCATATTTTTGACCATTTTTGTTACATGCTTAAAATGTTATGCTTCCTTCTTTTTTTCCTTTCTCTTCTTTTGGTCTTAATACTTACATCATGTCTTTCCTAAGACATTTTACACAATACACTTGAAGACTTGAAGACACTCTTTATACAAAAGAGACGAGTTTACCAAAATAGGCGTGAAACCCACAATTTGGTGAACGACTCTCATTCCGCTTATTCTTATTTTTGCATGAAATTTCGCCATTTAGCTAGGAGGGAAATCCACATCTAAATGGTAAATTTCCAATTCAAACTCTAGTGGACCCTCATCAAAGTGTCGAAATAATATTTTGACCCGACGAGTACCAACCACATTTAGGTACGAAATCGTCAAGTTAGGGGTGAAACCCGCACCTTGTCGATTGAGTTCCACTCCTCGATTTTCGATCTCGCCAAAGTTTCGATTGTTTCAATCGATTAGAGACGTATAGTAACTGGAAGGGTAAGATACCGTTAATCGCTTCTTGGCGAGAGTATCTTACCTATAGGCCAAAGCATGTTTTTCTAATTTAAAAGGACTTTCGATTCACTTTGGAATAGTCGATGTTTCTCTACCCGAAACAATCCTGTGTTTTATGAGCCTCTCTTTTATGTGATTCAATTTATATGTGATTTTATACTTGTTACCTTGTTTGTTTCAAAACCGTTACACAATTCGCACGTCTAGCGCAATCGAAAACAATAATAATTCTCGTGAAAATACTAAATTTATACTCTTTTACGCATTCATACGTGTTTATACTTGTTGAATACTTGTTAAATTCATTGTGTGAACCATACTTGATACATCATGCTTACATGCTTAACCTTACAAACTTATTTTGAATTTATGATCAAAGTCTCATCCTTTCCTTCTCTTTTGATCCTTTAGATGTCGTCCAGTTCATCTAAAAAGCTCCAATCGAAGAAGGGTTCTAGCTCCAACTCCATGTCGCAAAAGGATTGTATGAAATTCATGGCCAAGCAAATGGCTAGGGCCATCCCTGATATCGTTAGCAAAATCAATCCCGATTCACCGCATGGCTCTGTCGACTCAAAGGCAGACAAACCCAAATCGACCTTCCAATTCAAGCAATTCATGGCTTGTAGACCCTTAGAGTTTACTGGCAAAGATGGCGCTACCGCCATGATGAATTGGTTTGACGCAATTGAGCTTACTTTCTTGCAAAATGGTTGTCCTGATGAACTAAGAACCTTGAACGCTACTGGGGTTTTCCGTGAGAAGGCACTCGAATGGTGGACAACCGAGCGCAACAAGAGGGGAAACGATGTTGCACATGCTATGCCTTGGGACGAACTCAAGCAGCTTATGAAATACCACTTTTGTCCTCCTCACGAACTCCAAAAGTTGGAGAACGAATTTTGGAACCTTACTCAGAAGGGGAGTGACATGGATGGTCTGATTACGCACTTTAAACAGCTCAGTGTCCTCTGTCCTGGACAAGTCGACTCTGTCCCCAAGACCATAGCCAAATTCATCCATTGTGTTGCACCTGTCATAACAAACCATCTTACCTCTGCTAACCCTAAAACCATAGAAGAAGCCTACATCATAGCCACCGAACTCAACAACAACTGCATTCTTCATGGAGCCTATGACAAGGTTCCAACGAAGAGTGCACATCAAGCTGTCACCAATACCACCGATACTACAGCTGTTGAACCATCACCCTCCCAACCAAAGAAAAACCGTGGCAAGAAGCGGAAGGCTTCAAGCCCGAATTATGCGGTCGTCACTCCGCCAAACCCTCAACCCTTGCAATCATTAGTCGTCGTTACCCCTGCAAACACTGAACCACCAAGACAAGGCTATGTTGGATCTCACCCTAAATGTACTACCTGTTTGTTTCATCATCCTACCAACATACCCTACCACAAATACGCCAACTGTCAGAGGTATGGTCATTTTGCTAACCGATGTTCAAACTTCCCTCAAGCCCGAAACAATCAGAACCAAGCTATCGTTGCAAACCCTGTTCCTAACCAGGCTCAACCTCAATCTGCTCCTGTGCGAGCATGCTTCAAGTGTGGTGATCTCAATCATCTCGCCAATGTTTGTCCCCAGCGTTATCGGTCTCAACAACAGCAACAGCAGCAGCAATCACCACAATAGCAACAACAAGCTTAACAACCCGCTAGAGGCCGAGCTTTTCTCCTCATTACTGCTCAAGCTCAAAACGCGAACGACGTTATTACTGGTACGTTTCTTGTGAACCATGTTTATGCTTCTTATCTGTTTGATACTGGCGCCGATAGAAGTTTTGTTTCGTTAGAATTCGAAAAATTGCTAATGTGTAAACGCTCTAAGTTGCCAAGATCTTTCGCTGTCGAAGTCGCTAATGGTAAATTCGTCGCTGTCGATTTTGTTCTTTCCAATTGTTCCTTGATTCTCAACGATCATACATTTTCAATCGATCTTATACCCATGCAAATGGGTAGCATTGACATCATAGTAGGCATGGACTGGCTTAGGCAAGTTCGTGCTGAAGTTGTTTGTTCTGAAAAGTTTATCCGCCTCCCTCTCCCGAACGGTGATTCTCTACACGTGTATGGCGAGAAACCTTCTCAAGGTCTCAAGCTTATGTCGTGTATCCAAGCAAACAAAGGCTTACGCAAAGGTACTTTTGCTTTTCTTGCCCACATTATAGAAAATAAGGACAAGGGCCCAAGCATAAGCGACGTTCCTGTTGTACGTGATTTCCCCGATGTGTTTCCCGACGATCTTCCTGGTCCGCCTCCTGCTCGTTCCGTCGATTTTCGCATCGATTTAGTGCCTGTCGCTAAGTCTCCTTACCATTTAGCACCCTCTGAGATGCAAGAGCTCTCGAGTCAACTTCAAGAGCTTCTTGGTAAAGGCTTTATACGCCCTAGTACTTCTCCTTGGGGCGCTCCTGATTTGTTCATTAAAAAGAAAAATGGGTCATTCTGTATGTGTATTGACTATCGTGAGCTCAACAAGCTTACTATCAAGAACCGATACCCTCTTCCTCGCATCGATGATCTCTTCGATCAATTGCAAGGCACGGCCTGCTTTTCAAAGAACGAAATTCGTTCTAGGTACCATCAACTTCGAGTCCTCGAAGAAGATATACCTAAAACCGCTTTTCGTACACGTTATGGTCATTACGAGTTCGTGGGCATGCCCTTTGGTTTGACCAACGCACCTGCTGTTTTCATGGATTTGATGAACCGCGTGTGCAAAGCGTACTTGGACCGTTTCGTGATCATTTTCATCGACGATATTCTTATCTATTCCAAGACACAAGAAGAGCATGAGCGACACTTGAATCTTATCCTTGAACTTCTTCGTACTGAACGTCTATACGCCAAATTCTCCAAGTGTGAATTTTGGCTAAAAGAGGTTCAATTCCTTGGTCATACTGTCAACGAACTTGGCATTCACGTTGACCCCGCTAAAATCAAAGCTGTGAAGAACTGGATCGCACCTAAGTCTCCGTCTGAAATTTGTTCATTCCTTGGTCTTGCTGGTTATTATCGTTGTTTTATCTTTAACTTCTCAAAGATTGATGTTCCTTTGACCTCTTTGACTCAAAAACAGAAACCTTTCGTTTGGGGTCCCGAACAGGAGGAATCTTTTCGAACGCTCAAGGAGATGCTTTGTAATGCCCCTATCCTCGCGCTTCCTGATGGTAACGATGACTTCATCATATATTTGCGATGCTTCACACCTTAGTCTTGGTTGTGTGCTTATGCAACGAGATAAGGTTATCGCTTATGCATTGAGGCAATTCAAAATACATGAGAAAAACTATACTACTCACGACCTTGAACTTGGTGCAGTTGTTTTTGCATTGAAGATTTGGCAACACTACCTTTATGGTACTAAGTGTGTGGTCTTCACCGACAATAGGAGCCTTCAACATATCTTCAACCAAAAGGAACTGAACATGCGTCAACGTTGTTGGGTGGAACTGTTAAACGACTACGACTGTGAAATCAAATACCATCCAGGTAAAGCGAATGTAGTAGCCGACGCTCTGAGTCGTAAAACTCATGTAAAGGGTATCAGATGTCTTCAACTCGTTAACGATCTTCAATTCCGCATTCGCGAAGCTCAATATGCCTCTATTAACGAAAGCAATCTCTCTGTCGAGATACGAGGCGCTAAGGAACATGAACTCGAGTCTAAATCCGATGGTATTCTATACTGTCTCAATCGTATATGGATCCCTAATAGTGAAAACCTTCGAGACTTTTGATGAAGGAGGCACATAAATCGAAGTATTCCATTCATCCTGGCGCTGACAAGATGTACCATGATATGCGTACGTCATACTGGTGTCCTGGGATGAAGAGGGATATTGCCTCCTACGTTGCAAAACGTCTCACTTGTTCGAAGGTAAAAGTTGAACATCAACGTCCCTCTGGCTTACTCGAACAACCAGAGATTCCTATCTGGAAATGGGAGAGCGTTTCCATGGACTTTATCACTAAACTTCCTCGTACTTCTTCTGGTCATGACAGTATTTGGGTGATCGTTGATCGATTGACCAAATCAGCTCATTTTCTTCCCATTCGTGAAGATTTCAAAGTCGAGAAATTGGCTAGAATCTACACTAATGAGATCATATGTCGTCATGGTATCCCCATTGACATCATTTCCGATCGTGATGCTCGTTTTACGTCTCGCCTTTGGCAAACTTTTTAATCTGCTATTGGTACTGTTCTTAACCTTAGCACAGCTTTCCAATCCTTAGTCAGACGGGCAAACCGAGCGTACTATCCAAACTTTAGAGGATATGTTTCATTCTTGCATAATAGATTTTGGTGGCAACTGGGATTCACACTTTCCTTTGATCGAATTCTCGTACAACAACAGTTATCATGCGAGTATTCAAATGGCAACTTTCGAAGCATTGTATGGTCGTAAGTGTCATTCGCCTATTTGTTGGCACGAGATTGGTGAATCTCAATTCACTGGTCCCGAGCTTATACAAGAAGCAACGGACAAGATTTTACAGGTTCGAGACAATTTGCTGAAAGCCAGGAGCCGACAAAAGAGTTACGCTGACAAGCGTCGCAAACCTTTGGAATTCTAGACAGGTGACTTAGTACTTCTCAAAGTATCCCCTTGGAAGGGTGTGGTTCGATTTGGTAAGAAAGGGAAACTCGCACCTCGCTACGTTGGTCCTTTCAAGATACTCAAAAGGATTGGCAAGGTTGCGTATAGACTGGACCTACCTGAAGAACTCAACAAAGTACATCCTGTCTTCCACGTGTCAAACTTAAAGAAATGTCTAGCTGACGAAGGGCTTCAAGTTCCACTCGAGGACCTCCAAGTCAATGAGACCTTGCATTTTGTGGAAAAACCCGTCGAAATCATGGATCAAGGAGTCAAGTTATTGAGGCGCAGTAAAATTCCTATCGTCAAGGTTCGATGGGAAGGTAAACGTGGCGCTGAATTCACATGGGAACTCAAGAGTCACATGAAGACGAAGTATCCGCATCTTTTCCCTACATCTTCCTAAATTTCGGGATAAAATTCCCCAAAGGAGGGGAGACTGTAACACCCTGCTTATTTGTACTTTCCATTTATAGCAAGTCTTGTTCGTATTTCTATTTTTGGAAGTCTTGTGTTCTTGTAATCGTTCTTTCTTTCCAATCGTTGTAAAATCCGAGACTTGGATCATAAATAAAACTTGTATTTTGTTAAATTCATGTTGTACATACTTTATACATGCTCATACATTCGATTTCGTGAATCAATTGATACTTATTCATAATTCTTGGAAACTATGTGCTAAACTTGCAAATATGTGAAACTTATGCATAAAACATGTTTTGATAATAAACGATACATAAATACGACCTTCATACACTTACTTATACGTGATTTATGTTCCTCATACTTAAATTTATCTTAAACTATGCTTTTATGGCAAAACTAGTCCCTAAAACACCTAAAAAGCCCTAAATTGCAAAGTTCAGGGCCAAAGTGTAATAAACTGAAACTTGCCCTTCCCCCTTGATGCTGGCTGCGTAAGCTTTCCCCTGGGGCTACGCGGGCCGCGAGAAACCTCCCAGATCAGTCTCCTCATTTCACTTCGCGAATTTGAGCGGGATTTGGGTTATTTTGAGTTTATACCGAGCTTTGGGAATTAAATACTCATCTAAACCAAACCTAATCACTTCCTTATAAATACCAAGTGCCTCCCAAGTCATTTCCACTTTACAAACACTCTCACAACTCTCTCAATCACTCAAAATCGTAGCTGCAAGTTCAAGTTCGGACAGAAGTATCAAGCTCCACTAAAGTGAGCATAACTTCTTCATTTCTTATCCTTTTTAGCTCATTCTTTTTCCAGAACACTTGGATCGACCTTAGCTTCGATTCCATGGGTATTTCACAGTGAATAAACCCTTGGAACTCTGGCAAATAGGCTCCAAAGTTCACTGTTTGAATCTGATTTCATTTAACTTTGTTTATACTTGTTTAAACATGAGTCTAGCTCACTCAAACCCACGTCCTTATGCTTATAACCACTTCTATGGTTAGTTAAGCTTAAAAACGGGGCTAAGACATTTGAAATCAGAGGTTAAACCTCACATATATTCTGTTTTGTTTAGGGTTTTTAACCCACAAGTGATGTTCAAGCTTCAAGCTTGATGAAGGTGTGACTATGGACTAACTTGGGTTGTCCAACATAGAATCCCCACATTACTTGATGATTTCTCATATTGTTGTTGTTTGTTATTCTTCTATTAATATTAGTTCATGACCCTCCTTGTATTTTTTTACATCAAGTGTAGTGGTGAACCATAAGAGGTACCTAAATGGAAGCTTGTTCTTCCTACCTCCTACATGATTTCCATGATACTAGAGGTACCTAAATGAAGATTTAATCTTCTACCTCATGCTTGACTATTGGACTTAATAATACATATAATACTTATACATATATATACTATTCGAACCGTTGATGGTGAACTTGTGTTCATTCGTCAAGATATTAGAATAACATCATCTAAGTCATGAGACTTGTTACGATTCTAATGAGTATATTACTCATGAAAACATTAACCCTTGAGGTTTCATAGTGTCAAAAACAAGTACTTGTGCTAGAAGATGATTACTTTCGAATACATATGTTCTTGTGTTTTAACTTCCTAAATCCTTAATCTACCGTTGATCTCCATTACTCATACACTTTGTTTCTTCGCGTAGAAGGACTTGGTGTTCCTACCTCCAACAACAACTAACTCGCGGATTCACAAGTGAAGACTTGCAAAACCGTGAATATACTCGCAACCCCTTTTTATGTTTACCACTTTTGGGGTGTAACATGTTTAACTATTAAACTACACTTAAACTTATTCTTTATGCAATGCACGAAAGACAATCCTTATACATGAATACTCTGTTGTTATACTAGATGCTTATACGTGGACCATACTTATGTGATATGTTTTAGTCATTAGCTTTCACGAGCCTCCATTTGACATGTATAGCGATATAGGAGTAACGCACCGCCCGTAGACTTGTGGTCATATTGAATTATATCATTTTGCGTAAACAGAGGGTTGACTAGAAATATTGCATGCCATGTTAGGTTGATCTTGTATAAACTAAGTTGCCATGTGGATTCGTTTTTAAACTTTTATACTTATACTTATTCTTAAACTTGTATACTCGCCTTTGCTTGTGCATTGAATTGTATTTTAAACATGTTACAAGTTGATGATTGATGATGCTATGAAAATGGACTAGCAAAGATGCCTAGATACTCACTTAGACGTTTAGGTTTAAAGTGTTGTATCAATTTTGTTATGTTATGTTTGAACAATGTTGTTATTTGAATTTCTTGTAATGTTTTGACAATTTATTTATGAAATGAAATCGGTTGAATTAAATATTGTCACAAATAGTGTTATGAAGTCTCTTACAATCTCGAACTAGTCCCACTCCGATGATTCCGCCATTAGTTGGGGTGTGACATCTAACATATCTAACAATGATTTACAGTTCGTGAAATCATGAAATTCCATTGCTTGAATGATCATGCCGTTCCAATCCGGTTCTAGTAATGATAAGTGTAGGTTTTCGAAATAAGAGTTTAGATAATCAGCCTTGTTTTCTTCATTTATGGAACTACAACTAATCACCTTTTGTTTTTCTTTCATTCCTAATTCTTCTTCCTTCGTTAATCCGGTGATTTCCTTCTTAGTATTAGAAACATGGGCACTAAACATCGGATATATCTTACACTTTTCCCCATTCATTTTAACCGTGTACCCTTGTAACACTAACTGATCCATACTTAAGACATTACGATCCAATTCAGGAGTATAAATTACACTTTGAATACGTAATGACTCATTCCCAGACTTAAATTCTACATCCCTTACACCCCTGATGAATAGAAAGTTATCTTCCCCAATTTTAGTTTCTACCCCAACCATATGTTTAATTCGTTTGAAAATGTTCAGATTTCCGGCATAGTGATGTTTAAATAATGTACTTACATACCATATATCACCTCATAATCCGCCTTCGGTACTAGTGACAATCAGTTCCATTGGGAAATCATCTTCTGCATGTTGTCGTCGAATTTAGGTGTTGATGGCTTGTCGGATTAACTGAGTCGCTTCATCATTTTCCTTTACTTTGCACGAAATGATCCGGTGTCCGGGTTCATGGTAGTAATAACAAAGTATAATGTGTGACTCCTTCCTTTGCTTATCGATCTTTTCATCGGTGCAGTGCTCACATGGAAACATCGTTGATGTTGATTGCATAATACCATCATTCTTAACCGTGGCTCTGATACCACTTTGTTGAAAATTAGAATGCATTGCAGTAGAGGATTGAATCACATTCGAATTGGTTTGCATAATGTATGAATAATAAATACAAAACAGAGTGTGAATGAAAGGATCAAAAGAAACAACTTAATGGACAATTCTGGATAATAACGAAATTGTCTTGATACCGGAATAAGTTTGCCGGTAAATACATATATATACATATGTTAGTGGCGGTTGAATAATAGCAATTGAAAGATGGCGGGAATAACCGTTTTATGAAACGGTGCCATGGTTTCATCAAACCATTTCAACTTTAGTTACACCTAATCGAATTACATACATTATAACATAATACATAGCATTAATAAACTACTAGATAATTAAGTTTATTGTCTAATAATTTCCTCCTTTTCCATTGCTGAGTTGTACAATGCTCATCTCCATGTTTTTTGGTCAAGCAGCTAAGAGGAAGCTGAAGCTGATTCAACCTAGTCTATTGTCATGATGGCTTGTTGGAGTTTATGGCACGCTAGAAACGACTTCATTTTTTCCAGCATTCCTATTTAGATTGAGAAGAATATCAAGACTGACGTTTTTGTGAATCAACAATAGGTCCAAGAGCTTGAAATTAGATTGGGATAACTTTAGAAGTTATGATGTATAATTTGTTTTTGTGTTTGTTCTGTTTGTTTTTGTAGTTCTCCACTGCTAGCTTCTTGTTAGTAGGTTGGTTGCCTATTTCCTTTGGTAATGAAATTTGTTATATATATATATGGGACCGCTAAAATGAAAACCACCTCCAGTTGTAAGAACCGCGAGAACCAGTTCCTAGCCATTAGATCTTCAAGATCAACGGATGAGATTAAAAGTAACTAAACATAATATTAAATATTTTTTGTCTTATTATGTTTTTAATATTTTAATCCAAAAGGGTAATTTAGTAAAATGACTCTATTTTGTCCTTTTGTCTTTATTGCTTTTTATTAGTTTTTTGTATTATTATATTAGTTTTTATTTTTTAAACATAATTTTTTTATTGAAAGCATTTTTAAATTCAGATTTTTTAAAAGATTTTTTATACTTTTTATATTTTACGTTTTACGTTAAACTTTTTACGTTTTATGTTTTTTAGGTTTTTACGTTTTACGCGTCGGTTTTTGCACGCCTTTTTCAATCGTCGTTTTTTTAACGCGCCGTTTTTACGCCGGGGCTTTTTCAAGCGTCGTTTTTTTAACGAGTCGTTTTTTACACGCCGTTTTTCAAGCGTCGTAATTTTAACGCGCCGTTTTTTACACTTTTTTTAACGCGCCGTCTTTTACACTTTTACGTTAAACTTTTTACGTTTTAAGTTTTTTACGTTAAAATTTTTACGTTTTACGTAAAACTTTTTACGTTTTACTTAAAAAAATTACGCTTTACGTTTTGCCTAAAACTTTTTACGTTTTACGTTTAAAAGTTTACATTTTACGTTAAAAAGTTTACGGTTTAACTTTTTTTTTACAAAAAACTTTTTTACGCAAAAACGAACGCGCCCAGAAATCGCACACTCGGGAGGTGTCTCAGATATATCATTATCATCATCGATTAGGGGGGGGGGAATAAAAAACAACATTAAAACAAAGTGTATCTCGAAAAAAAAACGGGGTTTGGCTCAGATTATCCGATAATCAAAAGGCTGCAAAAGTGGGGTTGCAGGTTCAAAAAACCTACCCTTCGTCGTCCTTGCCGCGCCATCGTCATGTAAATCTACGTTTTTTTTTCATCATCGCCACCCAATCGACCATGTCAAAACCCACAGATTCAAAAGAACACAAATCAAAATCCCCAACATACCAAATCAAAACAGAGATCAAAATACCATCGGTGTCATCATCATCATTCAAGAACACATATCAAGAACACAGGCCAGGAATCACTAGAAAAATCAACTAAACCCAGAAAAATCAAGAACACAGGCCAAAAAATACCAGAGAAATCAAGAACATGGGCCAAGGATCTAATGAACTAGTCTTGAACAAGCTAAACCCATAACCTCCAAACTTGACCCAAGCTTCAACTCGTCGGGAGGAGACCAGGGCCTCCGCCGCTCACGGCGGCGCTGCCGTCGGCCCGCCTCTGTCCTCTTTCTCTCTCCCCAATCTCTCTCCGTCTTTCTTTCTATCGCCGATGTATGCCACCACCAAACGGTGGTGGCCGACCGTAAAAAAGATCTGACAGGTCCTCATCCGAAGGATGCCTTCAAAAACCTAAAACAACCACCATACCACCACTGCCACCGTACACCCCCACACCTCCACGACTACCACCGTACAACCCCACACATCAACCACCATCGTACTCCCCCACACCGTACACCCTCACACCTCCACGATCACCACCGTACACCCCCACCCCACCCCACCCCACCCCACCCCACACCTGCACGTCGTACCACCGACGGTCACCATCACCGCTGGTTTAGCCCAAAATCTGCAAAACCCTTGAACTACCCAGTTTTTTTGCGTTTGAGATGTGGTGGTTCGATTAAACCCAAAGACGAACTGAAGCATCTGATTTTAGGGTTTGGGGCTTATGAGTAGTGGATATAGCGGTGGTCATTTGGATGCAGAGAGATTGAAGGGAGAGAAGGAGTTTGGATTTTGAATTTTTGGAGATGAAGATCTGGATCTTCAGATCTTCTTTTATGAGAGACAGATGAAAGAGAAGCATTAAATAGAAAGAGAGAGAGGATGAGGAGAGAGACAAGCATTAAATGGAGAGAGAGAGTGGGGATTTGACATTTGGGGGAAAAGATCAAAATACCCTTTTAGTTGGCATAATCTGATTGGTTGAGAGTGGTTCTCGCGGTTCTTACAACTGGAGGTGGTTTTCATTTTAGCGGCTCCATATATATATATAGGGTAAGATCAAATAAAAAGTTGATTTTGCCTAAGTAGGATGAGAAGGAATCTTAACCACTCATTTTTCAAATCAATGGTTAAGATGAAAGTGTAGAAGAAAGGAGGAGTGCAAGGGTATCTTGGGAAAATCCTATTTATGGACTTTCTCTCTCCATATGCAAGGCACGTGCATATTCCACCACTTTTTTTTAAACGGTCATAACTTTTTTATACGACATTATTTTTTCATAAAGATTTCACCATAAAATCGAGCTTCTTTTTATCTTTAATTTGAGTACCATATTGCTATATAAAATATGAAGACTAAAAAAACTCACTAAATTGTGTTGTATTTCTATGTTGTATAACATTTTTTGTGCTTGATTTTTGTACTATATTTTTGTGCTTGATTTTTTTATCTTAAATTTTTTTTTTCTCAATTTTTTGTGCTGGATTTTTTTTACTACTTTTTTTTTGCTTAATTTTTTTGTGCTATATTTTTTGTACTAGATTTTTTTGTACTATATTTTTTTGTACTACATTTTTTGTGCTATATTTTTTTGTACTATATTTTTTGTGCTAGATATTTTTGTACTAGATTTTTTTTTTTTTTGTATTTTTAAAAAACAAAAGGGGCGCCACATGTCATTTTCACTCCTATTTATAAGGACCAAAAAGCCCTTCATTCCTACTTATTAGGAGTGCCACATGTGATCATCACAATACTTCTTAGGCTACTTAGGCAAAATTCACTTTTTAGTGGATCCTTCCCCATATACATATATATATATATATATATATATATATATATATATATATATATATATATATATATATATATATATATATATATATATATATATATAGGGTAAGGTTCATGCGAGAACCACCTTTATTGCGAGAACCGCGAGAACCAATGTGAACACAACCAAAAATAGCTAAAAAGAACCTAACCCCCACCCCCAAAAAAAAAAACCTAACCCCCCCCCCCCCCCACAAAGCTAAAATGCTAAAAACTAAACCCCAAAAAAAAACCTTAAAAAATCATAAAAAAATCAAAAAAAATCAAAAAAACACAAAAAAAAAATTTAATATTTTTTTACATTAAAATCGCTACTTTTAGTAGCAAAAAAAAAATTAAAAAAAACAAATATTAAAAAAATTGGCTACTAAAAGTAGCGATTTTTTGATAAAAATATTAAAAAAAAAACTTTGTGTGTTTTTTAGCTATTTTTATGTATTTTTGGTTGTGTTCACATTGGTTCTCGCAATAAAGGGTGGTTCCTAACGGATCCTTCTCCTATATATATATATATATATGTATGTATATATATGTATATATAGGGTCAGGATTTAGAGAAAACGGTGAAATGTGTGAAAAAAGGTGAGAACGGTTATGGATCATCAGATTAAAACAATCTATGGACTAGATGACGCGGTGGGGTTTTCGTAAATAACATCACTTTTATTGATGTGCCGCGATTCATTAAGGGTTAAAAAGTCTTTTGACTTCTCTACACAAAACGCTATCTAATGAAATAAAACGCCATTAAAATTACCGTCTTAACCTACAATAGCACACACCATCATAATCTAAAAAACGTCATTAGATATAAAACGCCAAACTTAATTATAATAATATCCCGCCTAAAAAACCGCCAAAAAACATTCTATATATACAACATCTCAGACCTTACATTAAAACACACAAAAACACAAACGCCATATTTAATATATAGCATTCGTCTTAGAAATGCCAAAAAACCCAAGCAGCAAATATCCTCTAAACCAAAACGTTTATTTGAAATTCAGTTGGGTTGTCCATAAGGTTTCGCTCAATGTAATGGACAAAATCCTTAAGTGGGGATATTGTCCATTTCATTGAGTAAAATCTTATTGACTTTATCCTCAACTTCCATTCAATTTATAACGCCAAAACATACAAAAACATTATTGAGGTTTGTTGTCAATAAAGTTTAGATGTATGGGATGGACAACATTGTCAGACATCTTTCTTAACTGAGGATTAACAATGTTGTCCATCACCATACAACAAAACATTATTGATTTAGCATGATCAAATTTAAAGTTTTAAGGTGCTTTTATTTAGTGGCGTTCTTTTTCTCTGTAAAATGCCAAAAAGTTAAAAAAAAATCAAACACCGTTCATTGGAAATTCAAAGATTGTTGGTTGAAGGGTTTAAACTCAATAATATTTTGCTGCATGAGATGGACAAATATTCAAGAAAAAGAGGCTGATTTCAGACTTTGTGCTTCCACACGACGACAAAAAAAAACTACTTCAAAAAACAAAAACAAAAATAAAAATAAATCATACGAAAGTCGAAACAGCCAGTGAAGATGCTTCAAAAGAAGAAAGAGACTGGTGACAGTGAAGATTTGAAAGATCAACTGTTTATATATATATATTTAATTTTCTTTTTCAGTTGATTGTTATATAATAACAACGCCATATGTAATAAAAACGCCATACATCCAAATGCTTGTCAAAACGCCATCATGCCATAAAACGTCCCAAAAACTACCAAACTATAATAAAATTACTTTGGACAAGTATTATAAAAAACCCAAAAATTAAAAAAAAAATAAAAAAAATAAAAACCAAAATTGAAAATGTAACTAGAAACAGTAACTACAAAACAGTAAAACTGAAGAGACGGAAAATTTATTATATTAGAATCTAAAACGCCAAACTTGAAAGATGGAATCTGTTACAGACTTCAGAGATAAAAGCTTATAAAAAACGATAATTACAAACAGTAACTGAAACGACGAATACTTTATTATAATAATGAACCGCCTAACCTACGCGCCAAAAAGACATCCTATAAAATGATACGTATCAGCAACTTCCATTTGATCAAACCAAAAAAACAAACGCCAATACTAATAAATACCACTCACTGTAAAACGCCAAAAAATTAAAAAAAATCAAAGATGGCTAATATGCTTTCTTGGATATTCAGTATTATTCTTCGTGAAGTTTCACTGAATGGATTGTTAAGTGAGGGGAGTAACTCAGCTACAAATTTTGTAATAGTAGATTTGTTGTCATTTCAGCTACAAATTTTGTACATATAACGCAAAGCCTTTAAACACCATGGGAGGGAGAGGCCTTGGTCTCACAGACGACAGGAATAAAAAGAAGTTTTTCGTTCAAAAAAACAATACGTCTTACAATAAATGAGTATTAGTCTAGTAGATAATATTTTAAGCAAAAAATAATAATTTATAACGATCTGTATAAACTAAAATTTTGTATGTTTTATTAGTTATTAAAGAATTAAAATATTGAAAGCAATGTATGTATTAGTTGACAAAATTACAGAAAACAACCTTTATATTTATCTAGAATTACAGGGTTTACCTTTTAGTCTAAAAAAACACCCAAATCAACCTTTTGCTTTATTTTTTGTTTCAAGTTTCAACCTGCCACTAACTCGGTTATGTTTTCTCGTTAAGTCCCTGAGTATTTTAGTCTTTTAAGTCATTTAATATTTATTTTATTCCTTAATAAACATTAAATTGAAACCCACCATCACCGTCTCCACTCCCTCGTAACCAGTAGGTTGTAATTCTCCGCCAGCCTCTCAATCTTGATAATTGGTTGAAAGTCTTTAGTTTCTCGTATTTAAGTTCATTTTTTATGTGAATTTGAGTCCTCGAATGCTTTACTTTGATACGGTTTGCGTTTCGCAGGTCTTGGTAGGTTTAAGGTGCATTTCGGGAGCTAAACGAGGATTTGGAATGGAGCTAGGACCCGGGTGGAAGAAACGAGAAAACAGGGAAGATTGGGAGGACACTGCGTTGGCGACAGGCTAAATAGCCTTCGACGATGACTTATTAACCTCGTCGGATTATGGCTATTCAAAAAGCCTGTGGCTCGGGGCTCCCTCGAAGTTCTCTCGAAAAAGTTTGAAGTCAGCTCGGTTTTAAACGAGCTAACCGAGCTGGCTCGGCTCGGCTAGGTTTGTAAACGAGCCAACCCCGAGCCAAGGTAGGTTCCATTCGTGGCTCGCTCGATAGTTGGCTCGTTAGCTCGCTCGTTTAAATTAAACCCCAAATTATATATGTGTGTATTCTAATATATTTAAGAAATGTTGTTTAATTAGTAACATGGTTATTTTTTATCGAAAGAAATAGATTGTTAAGCAATAGTCTTAATTAATAATATTGATTTAAAATATATATATTATGGTAAGTAACTTATAATCTTTTTTTGTTCATTTTATTTAGAGTTTGCACAAAATTACTATTGTATTAGCCTATATAATGTTTTATTTATTGTTTTTTGGTTTTGTGTATATCATTATCAGTGACGGACCCAAGATTTTTTTTTTTCACTGGGGTCCCTTTTTTGGTGTTGAGACTTTTCATAATCAAACAATAAAAATTTCTGGTCGGTCGTCGGACGGGTTTGGGGCGGTTTGGCCCCATAATTTTAATAATACGAATCTTTTAAGTTGAAATAAGTATTTTTTTTTATTAACTCGAATCAAATCAAACTGAACTCAAATAGGAAATCAAGCCAAATTCAAATTGACTTTTAAACTCGGTTGAATTATTAATTCGAATTCAACTTCAAAGTTATAAAACTCAAACAAAATGAATCGATAACTCAAGTAACTTGATATTCGATTGTTTTAATATATTTAAATAAACTTAAAAATTTAAGAATTACCTTGATTTTTTCATACATAATAGTTCAGTTTATTATTGTATACTATTAAAAGATGAAGTGAATGAACAGTAAGAATATGGGGTATGGGATGGGGTTGGGGCGGGGGTTGGGTACAAATGCCCAAGTCACCACCTCGGGTGGGCTTGGGTTTCGGCGTGGCCCCTTGGGCGGGGGTTTCAGTCCGGGCGTTGGGCGGGGCTACCTACCCACATGACATGGCGGAACCTCATTGGCCAAGAGCACTAGCCCTTTGGAATTGGCTTTTTTTTCCACGCCACCACAGCCACGCCCTACCATACCCCTTTGAAATTGGCTTTTTGTCTTGGGTGCCCCATACTATCGCACCATGCTCTCAACCCACGCCCCACCATACCCCACGGTCTAAGTATATTTGTTTCAAATGTTTTTTTATATGTGTTGTTTAGTGGTTTTTTATATGTGTTATGTGGTTCTTTTATATATCTTATGTAACTTGCGTTTGTTTTTTATTGATGTAATTCATGTGTCAGTATTTTTTTATCATATCAACATTTTTTTTCTCTATGGGTTGCTGTAACGAGTGTAGGTGACGTAACAAAACAAACCGATACCGATCAAATTCCCGCCGTGTTGGTATATTTTTTGTTATATCATGATTTTTTTTCTATTTGTTGCTATAACAAGTGTCAGTGTCGTAGTTAAACGAACTGATACCCACCCACCGCGCAACGCACGGATTTAATAACCCTAGTTTATTTTATAGTATCATCTAAAACAAAATAATAAAGTTGATCCACCTGATTGCAAGAAGAACACGATGCATTAAGCTAGTTGTGTTTTGAATCTGATAAGGCAACAAGGATAAAAGTAAAAAAAAAAAGGGAAAAAGGGTATATAGGGTGAGAATAGAACCTGTGACCCTACAGTTATAAGAAAAAAGACTTACCGCTTCACCTTGAGACTATGGGTTTCATCTAATTATTCTTATGGGGTCTAAAAAAAAATAAACATATCATCTCTACTAATTTTTTTATAAAACATTGGGGTCCCGGGACCCCGACCCGCATAGTGTGGGTCTGCCCCTGATCATTATGTGTAAAAACTACAAAAAATATAGTTTTTTTAAACAAACGACCCGGCTCGACGAGCCACAGTCTGGCTCGAGCTTTTGACGAGCCGAGCCCGAGCCCAACTTTCCAGCTCGTTAAGAAAAATATAGTTTTTTTAAACAAACGACCCGGCTCGACGAGCCACAGTCTGGCTCGAGCTTTTGACGAGCCGAGCCCGAGCCCAACTTTCCAGCTCGTTAAGAAAAATGAACCTGCTCGGCTTGATTCGATTTTTAAACGAGCCGATTCTGAGCGCACCCTGGTTCGGTTCGACTCGTTTACAGCCCTACGTCGAATGTTTGTAAACAACTGATTAACTAGCACCCTGGTTCGGTTCGGTTCGACTCGTTTACAGCCCTACGTCGAATGTTTGTAAACAACTGATTAATGCGTCATAATTTGCCACTAATGAAACATAGTACTTGTAAAAACACAGTTCTTTTTGCCCAAACTCATATATATTTCCTGGTTAAGTCCCATTGGTCTGTAGGTTGGGTGGAAGAATCGAATTCAGGACCTATTGGTTTCAAAGTTTTATCTCACCCTAAGATGCAACTAGGCTACAAAACCATGGGCCTGGTCAATGGGTATTATTTAAGTAAACGATTTAGGGTGTTAGGAGTGGTTAAACACTTTGGAGTGGCAAACCAAAAAACAGACCAATCAGAGCGCGCCAAGTCAATCAGTCAAAAGTGTTTAAACTTTGGTGAAAAGTCTTGGCAATGGTTTAGACACTCGGTGAAGTGGTAAACTATTTTAAAAAAAAAAAAAGTGTGATTGGTTGAGATAGGAATGGACCCCACCCCACAATACCCTCTCTCTCTCAATCATCTTCCACGCGTCGGCTTCCCCTCCCCGCACCACACCCTTCACCGACTCGGCAAAGTGTCGGCGGCGGTGTTTGCCGATCGGCAAAACCGTTTGCCGACCACTTTGCGGCTCCACTCCTAACACCCTTAAAAGCAAATTTTACTGTTTAAAAAAGAGAAATTAAGATGCCCACAGGAATATTAAACCGTTGTTTCTAGATGCAAAACTACACCATCTTTTCAAATTTAGTCTATATGAACATGAATCATAATATTCCTTATTATATTAAGAAAAAAGGCGACTTTTATCAAACATTTACGCGTTGACTGCATTTCCCGTGGCCCAGTCAAACCCTCTTCTTCAGCTCTGTATCAAAATATAAATTGTAAACTTTTATGAGCCAATTCGTTTAACCAATCAAGCTCTGTTCTAGCTGAGGTAATTTTCCTCCTTTAGTTTCTTGAATTTTGATACAAGTTATGTACGTTACCATGTTGGTGGGTCTTATATGTCTAAACATTGAAATGTGATTGATGGTCAACTCATTATTTGCTGTATATCATTTCTGCCATCTTGTATTTGGAATTGTTTAAGTTGTAGTTTGTACGATTTTAATTTGTTTGATCATTTATATTGGCTTTTAACTGAATCAATCATTCAATCTGTTACTATGCATTTGTTAATGGGTGAAAGTTGAATAATGCTATGTGATTATGAATTTATTACAGATTAAATCATTCAGACTCTTTGTTGTTAGGTCATTAATTATAGCTTTATACTTTTATCAATAAACGTTTGGGTCATTTTGCTACTTTAGTCCAAAGGTTTCATTTTTCGTCTGTGGGTCCGAAAAGGTTTATCTTTGCCGTTTTAGTCCACTGGGTTAACTTCATCCATTTATTCTGTTAACTAGAAGGTTAATTTGGTCATTGTATATGGTCGAATTGCCCATCTAGTTAATAGAATTACATATAAAATGACCGAATTGCCCTTCTCGTAAACAGAAAAAAATAGATGAAGTTAACTCATTGGACTAAAATGGCAACGATGAAACCTTTTTAGATCCACATGCGAAAAATGAAACCTTTGGACTAAACTAACAAAATGGCCCAAACCACAGGGACTAGATTGACATTTAACTCATACTTTTATCAATAAACTTGAGGATAAATCTGGGTTTAAGGCTTTTGTTGTTGGGTCATTAATTATAGTTTTATAAATCTAAACGATTAATTTGTAGAATAGAAGAAAAAGAAAATGGCTTTCTTGTGATGTAGCATAGAAGAAAAAGGTATAAAAAAAAGAATGCACATTGTATGTAATATCAGGCCTATCATACCAACCGATATGGTCACTTTTGTCTACGAAAAGTGTACTGCTTCGTATTTGGGTGGAGGCTTTTTGTAAGGTCATCCGTCATGTAATTACTCCCAACTTCATTGTGGAGTTTTGAGTTCTTGACTTACCCACAGTTGGGTGTATCTGAGGCTCGACATTTCTTATGAATCCAACATCTTAATAGTTTACGATGATGTGGTGTATGTCTAGGGTCTTGCATTATACTTTGTCCTTTTCTTTTCCTTGTAATTTCACACTACTTATACTATTATAGTTTTGTGTCTATCTATTGATTTACCAAGCGTATACCACTCATCCAAAGCCAACTCCCAAAACACGTTGATTGTATTTGAGGGAGAACTTGTCATATGAATCTAACATCTCTCTCTCTATCACTTGACTTATCGGTATTTGTTATGGGTGGCAAAATGAGTGTTTTGGGCAGGTTTGGGTAATGGGTTAGGATGGGTGTGGGTTAGAATGGGTGTGGGTTAGGATAGGTTTTTAAAGAAAAAGGTCAGGTTGGGTTTGGGTCAGGATGAGTTTCTGTCATGAAAGGCTAAAAAAGGAAAAAAAAAAAAAAAACAAAACATAAAATTAAAAATACTAAAAAATCAAAATTTTAGAAGTAAAAAAAATTATAAAAATTAAAAAATCAAAAATCAAAAAATCAGAAAAAATCAGAAAAATTGAAAAAAATAAAAAAATATGGAAAAAAAATAATAATAATCAGAAATTGACCCATTTAAAATTTTGCTTACAATTGGACATGCCCATCCTAACCCCCCTAAGAATTATACTTAACCCAAAACAACCCATATTCTTTTACTTACAGCCCAAATTTATACCATTGGGTCAGGATTGCCAGGCCTAGTATTTGCCTAAGGTGTTACATTATATTTTCTCATATTCTTTTCCTTAAAATTAATTTCACACTAGTTATATTGTTATAGCTTTGTCTCTGTCTATCAATTTACCAAGTGTAACACTAGATAATCGTGGTAAGAAGTTGTTTCTTTCTTTTTGTGCAATCAAAATATTTTTATTTTATAGTTTTAAGATATATATGATGCTTTGCTAGTAGCAACTTTCTTGACCAATTACAGAACAAATATGTATCTTTTTGAATTGTTTGTCAAAGTGTCACAGTTTCATTAGGTAAACCGGCATTTCAGCGGTACAAAGAAATAACAATTTTTTTCTGTTACAAATAGCCCAAGTTCTCATTTCTTCGAATAAAAAAAAAATGAAGAAACTAAAAAAAATGCTTGAATGAACTAGATGTCATGGCCATTGCATGCTCCAGCCTGTATTAAGCTGGATTTGCTTAGCCATTTTTTTTCTCATGTGATGACATGTTCTTTTTCTATTTCACATTAGCGATTCCAAGTCTTCTTTACTATGGCAATCAGGAATAGTGTTCATTTCGGATATGAAGCTCGATTTAGAAAGTTAATCTTTACACGAGATCCCTGAATTTGTAAAAAAAAAAAAAAAAAAACTTATATTTGAAGACTAACAATATTATCTGTTTATTATACCCTTTTGGCCTTTTCTAACAAATTATTTCCTACAATTAGTATTGAGCTTCATTGTATTCAATTTATAGTATATACACTATAAATATTGGTTGTCTACATCTTACCCTCCTCAGACCCTACCTTTGCTTTGCTATTGGTGAGATTTACCGAGTATGATGATGATGATGACACTATAAATATTGGTGAGATAACGTGTTGAAATCAGTCAGGTCGAGTTGACCCATTCATAAATAACACTGTTGAAACTCCCACCTCTATTATTAAATCATTCACAGACCTTTTCTTCAAATTTGATGAATGTGTTTCTATTTTTGGCATACGCCTATCGGTCGACTTACCAACCTTTTATCTATTATAAGTGGCATTTAATTGCTTTTATGACCTACTGTCACCAACGAGTTACGTAAATTATATACATCTTTCTAACAAATTTAAATAGACGGAACTCGGGGTCTTTTTCCACAAGTATGTAATCCATCACATTCCCCTTTCAAGTTTCCGATAATTTCTTGAATTTACAGATCATTCCACCATGAAAGCGCTTATCCTTGTCGGAGGTTTTGGGACACGCTTGAGACCGTTAACTCTCAGCTTCCCAAAACCACTTGTTGACTTCGCCAACAAACCCATGATCCTGTACCAGGTAATGTATATTATTTGAAATCAGCGTATAATTATTATCATGTAACTGATTATATTTTATTTGTTGTTTTTTTGTTAGATTGAAGCTCTTAAGGCTACAGGAGTAACCGAAGTGGTTCTGGCTATAAGTTATCAACCAGAGGTATATTATATTTAAGGTTATTTCATGCTACAAAATTAATTCTTTTTTTTTTTTAATTTGTATGGATGATAAAGTTTTGATGAATTTTGTTTATGTAGGTCATGCTTAACTTCTTGAAGGATTTTGAGAGTAAGCTCGGGATAAAGATCACTTGCTCACAAGAGACTGAACCGCTTGGAACCGCAGGACCCCTAGCTCTGGCTCGAGACATACTAGCTGATAAATCTGGTGAACCGTTTTTTGTCCTCAATAGTGATGTCATTAGTGAATATCCCCTGAAAGAGATGATTGCATTTCACAAGTCTCATGGTGGTGAAGCTTCAATGTTGGTCACCAAGGTAAAGTCCACTTTACAAGTGTAAAAATGGACCGGTTGGGCCAAAACACGTCTGAGTCGGGTCGGGTCAACATGCTACCTTTTAATTTGTCGATTTTACAACCGGCATCTTAAATGTTATTTCTAAATTTTTGTGATCAATCTAATACTTGCAATCTCTCCTAAATTAATTTTATTCTAAAAAGATTAATATTCAAGATTTTTGTGATCAATCTAATACTTAATTATTTATAAAGTTTGAAGAAAAAATGCAAATTGTTAGCGAGTCAACACAATCCGATTCAGCCTGTGTAAATATGCTGTTTCGCCTAAGCAAACAAAAAAGCCTGAATTGACCCAGTATGGTCCATCCGGGCTAAATTTGTCTTTTCTGTTTCTTTAACGATTTCTGTTTTTTGGGTTTATTTTCGTTTACATGACGGGCTTTTATAATTTATTTCTCGTAGGTTGATGAGCCTTCAAAATACGGTGTGGTTGTTACAGAAGAATCAACCGGTAAAGTTGAACGATATGTTGAAAAACCAAAAATATTTGTGGGTAACAAGATTAATGCTGGAATTTACCTTTTAAACCCATCTGTTCTTGATCGAATCGAGCTCAAACCTACTTCAATCGAGAAAGAAATCTTCCCAAAAATTGTATCCGAAAACCAGCTATATGCAATGGTTTTACCCGGGTATTGGATGGACATTGGACAGCCAAAAGATTACATAACTGGATTAAGACTTTACCTAGACTCACTAAGAATGAAATCACCATCTAAGCTGGCTAGTGGAGCCCACATCATAGGTAACGTTTTGGTAGACGAGAGCGCCAAGATCAGTGACGGGTGTTTAATCGGGCCTGATGTTGCAATCGGGCCAGGATGTGTGATTGAGTCGGGTGTTAGACTCTCGCAATGCACCATAATGCGTGGGGTCTGCATCAAGGAACACGCGTGCATCTCTAGTAGTATTATAGGATGGCACTCGACTGTCGGGCGTTGGGCCCGAGTTGAAAACATGACTATTCTTGGAGAAGGTGTTCATGTGTGTGATGAGATTTATAGCAATGGTGGTGTGGTCCTGCCACATAAGGAGATCAAGGCTAGTATCCTGAAGCCAGAGATAATTATGTGAAAGGTTGAATACTCAATTGTGTACACAAACACATGCTTGAAGATAGTTGCATGATTTGTTTTGAGTTCTTTGAAAAGTCTTAAATGTTTTTAACTAGTAACGGAGCCCGCGCTTCGCGGCGGGGTAGTAGAAGGGTGCTAGCGAGGATGTATTTGTTACATGATATAAGGATAGGTTATGATAGACCATGAATGCTTTAATCCAAACGATGATAAAAATAAGAAACCAACATGGTTAAGTTTCTAGAGTTAAAAGTTAGCTTTATGTCACGGACCAAATATAAATAACCCTGTGACATTTAACTATAAAGAGGTGTATAAAAAATAATTGGTTTTGTTTCCTGGTATATTGAAGGGTTAATATAGAGGTCATGTACGTTTTAATCTTAACTAGGGATGAGCAAGTGGTGTTAAATACCGATCCCATCCCGATCCCGATAATACCATACCGAAGCCGTTTCGGTACCGGTTTCGGTATCCACTTTTAGGTTTTTTCGGTATCGGTACAGTATGGTATCGGTATAATACCGCATTTTACCCTCAAAATACCGACACCGTACCGATACCGTACCGAACCAACGTATTTCGGTATCTGTATCGGTACCTAGTTTTCACAAAATTCGGGATCGGGATTTGTCGGTATCGGGACGGTATGGTATCGGGATCGGGATTTGCCCATCCCTAATCTAAACGATGGTAAAAATTAGCGATCAACACGATTAAATAAACATATCTAGAGTTAAAATTTAGCTTTAAGTATAATAATAAGTGAAGTGAGGTCGAAGTCTCAATCAAATTTAATCCAAATACTACTAGATAGCTAGCGGTAAGTGGGTATCGAACACAGGGAGTTTGTGGAATATGTGCTATCTAAATGGTTATCTAAAATAACTAAGTTTAACTAAATTGCAAGAGAAGTAAATTCAGAGTTTTGGTTGTTTGATTTTAAGAACTAAAAGTAACTAATTAAATTGCAAATCAACGATTGGTTTTGTAAACAGTTTAGGAAAAAACGACCATCCTAGATTTCAGGTTTTTAATCCACACTAATGTTTATGCCCAACTAGAAAGAACCACATAGACATGACTCGTGTTTGATTAATTTGTTTGTGATACAAGTGAACTAAGTACTCGGATTATAAAATACGAGGTTGTTACCCGATGATCAATCGACAATTATCCAACCCTAATACCTCCCATGATATCTCGATTGCCAACGGCACCAAAAACGTATGGTTTAGACTAACATCAAACAAGAATCAACACTTTACAAACAAACATTCAAACACCATAATAACTTAAACAAACATTGCAAAGTCATTATTCTAGAAATTCAAACATAAACATAGTGTTTCAATAGCAAACCTTACATCTAGGATGATCACCACGAAATTAGCCGCTCATAGTTTGGGGCGTCATCATCACACAAAGTCTAATGTTCATATGAATTAAAACACAAACCGAATTGTTTAGAACCAAGAAGAACAAGCCAAAATCGCCCAAGAAGTGCTCCAAAACCGTCCAAAATGATTAGATTATGAAAAGGCACCATAAACAACCTTAAATGAGGGAGTTACAAGTTTCACGTCAGTCTCCACCGCAAGCTACGGTGGCCACCGTAGCTTACGGTGGCTTGAAATGGCCTACGGTGGGTTAACTGGCTTACGGTGACAATTTTTGTCAGGGACCACCGTAGCTTACGGTGGTCAACGTAAGCTACGGTGGCTTCAGCTAAGAAATTTTGTTTTCTTCATAACTTTCTCGTTTCAACTCTGTTTTCTTCGCCGTTTTCGCCCACGTTCTCGTAATTTCATCCTCTATCATATTATCTTCTTAATTATTCAATTCCAATAATTGATTTTTTTCATTTATTCTCCGTCTTTCAATCTCCAATCCAGTCGCGCCTATTCGAAGCTTCATTTCCACACTTTTAAGCCTCAAATGTACCTAAAACACAAGAAACTGTAATTATCTAATTCAAGATAAATACATGGATAAATGTGGGATTAAATTATACTTTATAACCCTTAAGGGTCGTCCTACAGACTACCCGTCACATCCCCACACTTAACCGTTGCTTTCCCCCAAGCCACTCGTTCAAAACAACTAATAACTCCTCAAGCGATCAACATGAATCAAGCAAACAAATGTCCTCATCTTACTAACTTTTTCTCAAACCCGCATAACTAACCCCTAACAATGACTCTCATCTCGACGACAAATAATAACTAGCAAGGATAAGCTAGAACACACTTAAGGCAAATGGGTGGTTGTACAACAATATGCTTGTATTTAAATCGGTCCTTCGCCTAAAGAATTTGCTAAAACATGCACGTGAATCAAAGGGACTTAACGATTGTAACACGGCTAGGCATATGGGTAGGAAATGGAAATATATATGAGTAGTGACGCATGATTCGACCCGGTCTTTTTATTACTATTTAAACAAACATAAACATGTATATACAATACATCCCAACATTTTTTTTCTTTTTTTTCGTTGCTTTTTTTATTATCGCTAGGTATACGTTTGCCAAAGGAAGCATCTGCTACTTTCTTATAGAAGGGCAGTGGTTTCCCTTTGGAATGTGGGCCCGACCTTTAACATTTGAAAATACACAAGACAGTGGTTTGATAGAGCATTAAATGTATTTTAAAGTGATTTATATATTAGGCTTTATGATGTAATAATGACATAAGAAAAACCTTGTTGGACATGCTCTCCTCATGCTGACACATCAGTTTTTCTTACGTCACTGGGATTTCTCCTTTTATAGAAAGTATAGATAGATTTACTTCAAATTTTATAATGGAACATTTCTTTTAGAATCATAGAGTATAGAACAAAGACATAATAATGAGACGTTTTTATTGTTTCAAATTTTATGTTAACATTGTTAAAATAGAGTATAGAACAAAGACATAATAATGAGACGTTTTTATTGTTTCAAATTTTATGTTAACATTATTATATATTTATTTTAAGTAACCCGTATAAGATACAGGTAGTTAAACTAGTCGTGATAATATCTGTAAGTTTCATTTCATTTGACTAGTTCTACAAATATAATCTATACAAAACCGACGGCTTGGATTTATTCAACACCTTTAAAACTCTAAAACCTCCCACACCAGAACATAACCTACAAAGGTATAGAACCGCCGTATCCTTCATTTTCTTCTAAAACCCTAAACCCCAATTTCAAAACCCTCAATCCTCATCAAACCATGGCTATCAACACTATACTTCGCCGATCAGCTTCCGCACTCACGCCTCTCGCCGCCCGGTTATTGGGCGGCCAGAGAAACCTCAGCCACCACTGCGGCGCCGCTTTGTTCTCTGCCGTTAATCATTCTCAGAAACTAATTTCCAACAATTCGTTTCTGGTTCCTGCACTTTCTCGTTATTCTTTTTCTGCTTCTTCTGCTCTGAAGCGCCCCAGTTCTGATGAGTCGCTGCTTCGAGTTATTGAGTCGGAGATTCACTGCTCTGAAGAAAGCTTCGAGGAGGTTTGTTGCTTTTGTATTTTATGGTAAAAATTGTGTGTTTTTTTTTTTTTTTTGAATTTATGTAGAGATCAGTTATATGCTATGAAATATGTTGAGATTTTGGCTGATTAATATTGGATCTTATTATAGTTTGAAGAATTTTTATGTTGGTTCTGAAATGGGTTCGGGTTGGTCAAGCTCACGAACACATAAACCAATGATAATGTTTAATAGATAAACATAATAAATAATAAAACATAAACTAAGTATGCCTCAGGGTTTCCATTACTTGCTTAAATTACATTGATTTTATTCTTTCTGTATTCGGATTTGTACCTAATATCAATCACGAGTCGCCAATGTGGTAGCGGTGGAGTGGTTGTGGAAAGACTTGGTGTTCCTTGTTACCCATTATTTTCTGCGGCATCCAGGTGAAGGGCGAATACGGGTGGCGCCGGTTCGTTTTGGAAGGGAGGCGATGTTTTACTGATTATTTCATTGTCGTGCCTTCGGGCGGGTGGAGGTCGGGTTTCTGCGCATCTGGGAGAGCCATGGGGCTGGCGGCGGTCGAGTAGTCGACCTTAGCCACAACGCCCGGTGTCACGGTGGTTGGCACGTCGTTCCTTGCCGTTCAAAAAAAAAAAAATCAACCACGAGTCAAGTCAAACAACGTTTTTGTAGAGAACCAAGCAGGAGAAAACCAGTTGTTCTTCATTATGTTTTTATTGAAATCATCGTTGTTGTTGACGGCCAGAGCAGGGTGTAGAAGTCTTCTTGCCGTGCTTATTAGTCAAATTGATCACCTTGGTGTGGAAAGTGACACCAAAGTGATCAGTTGGCTGATGAATGTTACGTGCCATTTCCGGAGCCACTGCCCACGCTCCCATTAACCCTTCAGTCCTCATTTCCTTTGCAGTTTTCTTAGTTATTAGAGTAATGGTAGTTAATATTTTAATGTAGTGGGTTAGTGGTGTTTGTCAATTCCTTTTAGTTGTAAAGCCTATAAAAGGCCTGTTTAATTTCTTTGTTAGATTATGAAAATTAGTCTCAATCTCTATCTATGAGTCTACTTCTGGTCATCTTTTATCCCATTCTTTTTTTATCTAAATCCAAGTGGTACATGACAATGAACACCTCCGAGGGAAGAAGACTTCAATGCCTTGATTTCTGGTTTCGATGAAGACTTATTGAAGGGCAACTTGCAGAAGACGTTGGATGATACTTTGAAGAACTAGTCTCTATAAGAGGAGATCTTTGACTTGATTCGTGGTCGATCTTTAGAAGATTAGATACAAGTCCGAGGCTAGAAAAATGATAAATCATTGAAATAAGTAATAGTAGTCAACCTGATTTAGTGTGTTGACCTGTTTAACTTTTTTCTAATACATTTTAAAGTGTTTTTTGTCATAGTAGTTTTTCAAGTTGAATATTATGTTTTTTAGTTTAAACGCAATTGTTTGTATACATGTGTGTTTTTTTTTGGTTTTAAATATGTAATTTTCAAGTGACAGGAAAAAGATAAAATAATTATTTCGAGTTAAAGTGGTTGTTTTTGTTTTCAAGTTCACGTATTTGAATTTTAACATGGTTTTCTAGTTCCTGTTGGGTTCAACTCATGAAAACGATCTGTTTAGCACCCGGATTTTGGTTATTCAAACTTCAGGAAATTTCAGACCATATGCAATTGGATTATTATGTAGCTGTAATAGTTTCATTTGATGTTTGTATTATCAGTATGTAAAAAGTACAATATATATATAGAGGGTTGTTCTCTACAGAACAAAAAAATCCTAAATAGTTAAGTATTCATATTTCATCCTTTTTGAGTATTAAACTTTTTACATACAAATTCTCATGTTTATGTACATAAAAAACATGCAGTATGTTCTATGTGTAGCCTGTAGATAATATAACCTACACAATGTTACATACATAAATGAAATTTATTCATTGTTTTTCTTCTTAAATTTCCGGAGAGGAATAATTTGCATTTCTATGATTTTTTATTCGAAATTTTTCAAGATTTAGAAAATGAATGAATCATTTTGTCTTACGTGTTTTCGTAATATTTAGTTTTCTGCATAGATCCCTCCCCATACATTGCAATACTTATTTAAAGCAAAATTTCTGTTTTTTGCAGGGTGATGATATTCCAGAGGGCTTCCCTTTCAAACTTGAGGATAATCTTGGGCAACAAACCGTATCTCTGACCAGAGAATACCAAGGGGAAACTATCCATGTTGAAGTCGAGCCGTCTAGTCTTGTCACAGGTGAGGAAGACGATGATGATGATGCTAATGATGATTCTGAACAAGACAACCAAACAAGCCTCCCAATGGTTGTTAGAGTCTCAAAAACAGGCGGGCCCTGTTTAGAGTTTGGTGCAACTGCTTATGCTGATGAGATTGTCATCGATAGTTTGTCGGTCAAAGATCCAGAAATGACTGAAGATCAACTTCCGTATGAAGGACCAAGATTTGAGTAAGTATTATCTTTTCAAGAATTATCGTAAAGGATAAAATTATGAAATAATAATCAAGTTTTAATATTGTTCTAGTAAAGTTATTTTTCTAAAAATAAAAACCAGTCAATTTTCATTATCGCTTTGTTGTTGTAAATCTTGGTTGTTATTTAGTTACTTTTTTCTTTGTTATTATCTCGTACTTTATGTTAAAATTCAAATAAAAAGATCACCGGATAATATCCAATTTACATATCTGTTTTATTTACACCATGAAATTTAAAAATCATTAACGTTGTTAACGGTTTGAAAAGTTTCACAACAATTGAACAATATTGTAACTTGAGTGGTTTTTGTAGTTTAGAATATCAACTTTAGTGGAACAGCGAAGAAACATGGTTACTAATTGAAAAAAATATTTCCTTATCAGAACGGGTTCATATATATTAATTTCCTTGAGTGGTTTTTGTAGCGAGTTGGATGAGAATCTGCAAAAGGCGTTTCACAAGTACTTGGAGATCCGTGGAATTAAACCGAGCGTGACGAACTTTCTGCATGAGTACATGGTGAACAAAGACCACAGGGAGTACACAAACTGGCTAAAGAACCTCAAGAAGTTTGTTGAGGCATAAATAGTGTGCTTCTTTGAGGAAGGTATGATTTTGATGGTCTCTTAGACAAACAGTTGATGAATGTTCTAAGGTTTTGCATTGTTAGAGACTTGCTTATGATCATTTAATGATATGATGTTTTGAGTGGTTAATGAGTCTGAACTCCTGTGTAAGATAAGCATGGAATCATAAACAGCCACTGAATGTTGCTTTTGGTTGTGCATATTTTGGCAATGGTTGGAACAACTGGTGGGTATACCAGGTTCAGCAAAACGGATCTTGGTTTGGGTTTAAAATTGTATGACATAAAGGGGTACAAACTCGAAACCGACAGAGGCGTTAATTTAATATGGCCGAGCTATACGCAGTGTATGAATTTCAGCGCCTAACCCAATAATCATAGGCACAGATAACTAGGGTTTGTATAGCTCTCTGTACGCAACGATATAACACATCAGAATTTTGTTTTGTTAGTTTGGTGTATTTGCATATGTTAAATCGCTTAAAATATATAACCGTTAACTGTTAATTTTTTTTGAAAAAAGTCCGGTACGATTTGAGTATATTATATTGTTATCGTTTAAATTAAATTAATATATCAAGTCTAGTGCGGTTCGAATACTATAAACGTTTAAATATTATACGGTTAATTATTTTTAAATGCTCGTGTACGATTCAAATATATTATACCGTTTAAATTAAAATACTTGAGTAATGATGGGTATGTGGTGTTACCACTACACATCCTAGTGATATATCCCCCCCCCCCCCCCCCCCTCGCATTTTTTTTTGTCATTTGTCACGTAAAATCCACTAAAAGGGATTATGTTGTGTTACCACTACGCATGACCTTATAACAAAATTGTTCGCTACACACTGTTCACACGTGCTTAAACCACCGGGTCATCCATTAGAGAAATTGGCCACAGTGTAGCCCACACAGAATCTAATAAAGACATGTTTTCGATCTTCTCAATCATAGAACTCAACATCAAATGATAACATCTTTCTCAGCCTGTCTCTGGTCGGCCCACTAAGGTTGACCCAGTTCTTCTTCCCTGTTTTTCCAACTTTTGCGGAAACACCAGAAAGATTAGATGACTGGAGTTGTCTTTCATTAAAACGAAAAAAGTCATGTACACTTCCTGGCTCCTGCGAGTAAAAAGTTTACAAGAAAAGGTATATGAATTATGAAAACACAAATACCACACTTTGGGTCAGAATGGGTCACTTTTGTTATGGGTTGGTGGGCTTTTGTGCATTAAAAATACACATAGCAAGTTGTTTAGTCCAACTTTTTATTCAAAACGGGTTCAAACGAGTTTCAGGTCAAACCCACGAACAAGTTTAGCTAAACTGGTCGTGTTAAATTCAACCCGGCAGCTTCATAGGTTGACCCATTTAACCTATTTAATATTTTTCTTAAATGTGTTTTATGTAACAACTTGAAGTATTTGGTTTTTTATGCCAAAAATCTAGAACTTTATAATAAGCCGACATAGTTTTAAGATATTTGTTAAAAAAAATAATATGTAAATTTAGAAGTATGAATAAGCAAAAAAGAACTAAATAACTTTTTTCGGATTAAACATGCCGCGTTCATGTCAACCCACGTACACAGCTAGTTCTGAATCAACATTGCCTACTTTAGTGAAAAGAAACTAGAATCATATCACTAACCATATCAAAGAATCCAATCCTCGGAGATGGCATACGAAGACGTGAAGCGTTTATTGCTTTTTGAATTGTAGGAGATGTAAAGCACGTTAGCCTAGGAAGACCACCCGATCGAGACCTCTTGGAATCTTGTGCTGCATAATATAGATCAAATTTGGTATGTCAAAATTGGAAAAGTAAAACACAAATATACGACTTGTTTATCATATTGAATCATACCTGTTCCAGTTTTATTTTCCATTTTAGCATTATCTGATCCTTTAACAGCTGCTGCTGCATTGTTCATTTTCTTGCATGCTGAAAAGAAGCAAGCACATTTTCAAGCTCAGTTTAAAGGAAAAGATCATGATACATATTTAACTGGTCCTAATGTAAATTTACTACTTACAGAGGCCATGTGATTGGTTGCCACCAATTTTTGTTTCAACTTTTGATCTTTTAGCATCTTTTGGACTTGTAGGTTTCGATTTCTTGAAACCTTCATTTAACATAAACAACTCTTCCGGATTCAACAATCCTGCAAATCTCATAAAAAATAATATTCAAACCGGGATCTTAAAATAATAAAATTCTTTTAGAATCCAACAAACATTAGTAGTCACCTGCACTGGTGAAGAAGGCACTTTCCCAAGCTAAGCTTTTACGCAACAAACTTTGTCTTCTTGGCTCGGATTGAAAGTCCTCGTGTGCATTATCAAATGTTGCTGCAAAATAGTTCAGATCAAAAGCAGCCAAATGGTTATTTTATAGTTTCAAAAGAAAATGCCCCTATTAATATATATCTTAAACTGATTGAAACTATAAAACTGAACCCATTGAATTAAAAAGATATACAGACATAATGTATAACCAGATAGTGAACTGAAACAGACAATATAAGAACAGTCGCAATTTTGCCTAAATTAACAAACAAGAACCGAAAAATAATTAAAGAAAAGATAATATGCACCTGAAAGTCGAAGATCTTCAAGAGAATCGCGATAAGGAAAAGGGATTAAGTAATCATCTTCCTCAGAACAATCAATGAGTTGTAAATTATCATCTTTAAAACTACTATGCATCTGTTGATCTTTGACTTCAACCGCATCGCTCTCAAGATCGATAACCTCCGACTGTCTACTTAAATCATTGACTTCATCTTTCTGACTTTTTTGGTCTAAACTCATCATTCTGTTCTTTAAAATCTCTTTCGGTATTTGCCCGTCTGGCTTTGACTTGCTATAATTAGAACCAACTTTTCTTGCATCCGCTTTTCTACTAAGATTCTTTCCAGACATTAAGCAATTCCCGGTGGAGACACAAGGAGAAAGATTAGACTGATCTTTAGAAATCGAATCAAAGAATCCGATCGTTGGTGATGGCGTACAAAGACCTGAAGATTTTATGTTTCTTTTTGGTCCACTTGAAGATGAAGATTCTCCTTCGTCAAAGCTAGCAGGAGATGTGCTAGAAGGCGACAAAGGAAAACGGAGGACCGAGGTAGGAGAGTTGACCAATGTCGTGTTTTTGGGATTGGCTTTCCCTCTGATAGATAAATTCTTACTAGAAGACAGTTCATACGAATGATTAACGGTTTTTTGAATTGTAGGAGATGTAAAACAGGTTAGTTTAGGAAGACCACACGATGGAGACCTCTTGGAATCGTGTACTGCAAAACATAAAATAAATTTGGTATGTCAAAGTAGGAGATTTAAATATAAATATACAACGTGTTAATCATTTTGAGCCGTACCCTTTTGGGTTTTCTTTTCTGTTTTAACACCATTATCTGAGCTTTCAACAGCTGCATTGTTGTTAGTCTGGAGCTTCGGAAGCCTTGTCACCGTGTCCTGTTTCTGGCATTAGATACACATCTAGTCAAATATATGTCACACCAAGTTCATACCTTAAAAAATCAAATTATGTTTAACTTCTAAATTGGTAAAACGAGCAGCCAAAGTGAAGAATAACAAACCTTATTTTGAGAGCATCCGTTAATCTTCTTGCATGCTGAAAAGTAGCAAACTCAGGTGAGACGATAAAACAAAAGATGACGCTATATTTCATAACGATTAATGTAATTGTAATAGATGATCTTACAGTTACAGCTGACAATTTTGGCTGATCGTTTAGCAGTATAAGGTGATTCGTACGGACGATGAACGATTTTGTGAACTGTAGGAGATGTAAAACAGGTTGATGACATCTTGGAATCTCTTGCTGCATAACATAAAACAAATTCAGTATCTCAAAACTGAAAAAATGAAGATATATACAGAACTTAATTCATCATTTTAAACCATACCCTTTCTGGTTTTATTAACAACTTTAACACCGTTATCTGATCTTCCAACAGCTGCATTGTCGTTAGTCTGTCTAGATGAAAATAGCTTTACATGACTTGTCACCGTATCCTGTTTTGTTACGTTACGTTACATACACATCTAGTCAAATACATATCAGATCAAATCGAAATTGGTCAAACGAGCTGTCAAAGTGAAGAATTACAAACCTTGTTTCGAGAGCAGATATCCATCTTCTTGAATGCTGAAAAGAAACAAGCCCGGGTGAGATGATAAAACAAAAGTTGACGCTACATTTCACAACCATAAATGTAACCGTAATTGTAACTGTAACTGGAACTGGAACTGTAAGTGATGATCTTAAAATACTTACCGCCAGCAATTTTCGTTGATATTTTAGCATCTTTTTGAGTTGTAGGATTTAATTTCTTGAAACCTTTATTAACCTTAACCAACTCTTCAGGATTCAACAGACCTGCTGCATAAAACATCTACCGTTTAAAAAAAATAATAATAATAATCAAACGGCGAACATATGTCGAAAACAAAACTCTCCTTCACTAGTGATCAACGCGCTATCCCAACCTAAGCTTTTACGCAACAAACTTCGCCTTCTCGATGCGCAATTATCTGCAAATTTTTAAACATAAATTATCACACAAATCAAAAGCATCTTTAAAATTCTTAACAACAAAAAAATAATCCATCCACTGTCCCCAGGTCATGAATCAGAATTCAAAATATACACACATAAAACATAACCAAACCGGTTTCAGAAACTAAACAAAACCAGTATACATAGAAACCGGTTTGAAACAACCGGTTTATAATCCTCTCCTTAAAAACCGGTTAAACCCAAATAGAAACGGTAATAAACCCGACAAAACCAAACTGATATTTTTTTTTAACGGCCAACACAGTCAATCCCGAGCACTCACGGAGCACCACTGGACAAACGGAGTACTCCGAGTCCACCAACAATTCCGGGGAAAACCCAGCAACCCATGGCTCAAGGATAACAAATAATAACGAAAGATGACTGCACCTGAAACTCGAACATCTTGAAGAGAATGAAACGAAAGTAGGTAAACATCTTCTTGAGAAATATCTATAAAGTGTTGATTATAGTCTCCAAGAACATTCGGCATTGTTGCGTAATTTTAAGTATTGAATGAGATGAAGAAGATGAATATGAAGACCAAATCGTGAAGTTCATATTTATATACGTTAATAATGACAGGATCATAAAACAATTTTGTTACCAAAATTGCAATTTATTGTCAGTGATTTGAAAAAGGGCCGAATTTTGGAGGGTTTGGGTGAGTAGCAAGACTGTTCGACTTTAATGATGATTTGAATTTGATATGGTTTACAAAAATAAAACAAAAGATTCGTATTCTAAATTTAAGTTTTTTACAACGTTATAAAATTTATAATTTGTTTATTTAATATTTAAAATGTTTATAATTTACAAAACGTTCAATAAATAAATTAAGCAACATATAAGATATTTAAACACTAGTTTTTTAATATCTTTTATTTTATTATTTTTTAACAGTAAATTTAGATCACTAACGTACCACTGAAAAAACTCATTTGTAACAATCAAACCCAAAACCGAATGGTCCCTAAACATTATACCACCTCAAAGATGTCGCTAGACTAGTTGTTATTTTAATTTTGAGTATTCTATATCTACTAATTTAGAAAGATTACAACCGATTACAAAGTATCTTTGATTAATTTTATCATATGACCAAACAATCCACTAGCTAGTCCTCACAAAAATCAATATCATTGCTACATCTACTCCTCAATTAGTTATTCATATTTATTAGATTTAATAAAAGTATTAACTTTGTAAAACATAATTACAAATGTATATGTGTTTTGTGCGTGCTAACACTACTACCCGAAGATTAATATAACTTGGCTAAATCTATGCCTAACAGATACACACGACCATGGAATTATACCAACTAAACTTAAGTTCTTAAAACCAGAATTCAACGCCACTTCTCCCAATCAATTGTGACCAATTTGTCTTCGTATTTTATACTTAATTTAAAAAAGTCAATTTTCGAATCATATCTTATCTCAAAATATCATATTATAATTCTCAAGTTATTAATACTACTAACAATTTAATATTTCATGTATTAAACTTGTATAATACAAGGGGTGAAATAGCTCACCCGCTTTAGTTTCGTCCTGACTCCTTTTTTAGTGCACCACTGCACCTATTATGGCTAGCGAATTTGTTTTTGAGATAAGAAACAATCTCGAAAGCAATAAAGGCTTACTTGAACCAACAGTAGTGTTAGCTTAATATTCTTGAAATTATTAGTCAAACTAAGACACAACTTCTCCCTACAACCAGGGACGTACCCACCTATTATTCAAGGTGGGCGGGCACACCTTTTAACAATTTTTTTTTTTTTTGCTAAAATCCTGACTGCGTTCCTTGGAAATTTTCGACCGCTCCTTGGAAAAAAAAATCTTATGAATTTACAAAAAAAAATATATATGTAAACACTGATTTTTTTTAAATATAACCTAATTAACTTTCCACTTAACTAATTAACTTTCACCTAACTCAATTAACCTTCTCTTAACCTTTAGCCCAATTAACACTCCATAACTCAAGCCCAACCCAATCTAATGATTTTATTTGAACTAAAATATAATAACCCAACCCACCGCCCTTTCCCCTTCTCTCATTCCGCACTTTGTTTTGAGATCCCAGACCCACAACACTAAAAACAACGCACAACAGGTCTTCATCAGGCAGCAGCAGCTTTGGATTTCGTCGGAGAATAGTAAATTTCAGCCACCAAACTCACGAAAACAAATCTTCATCACTCTTTCCGGGTATGATTTGATTATTTTGTTGTTTTCTTGTTTTATTTGGATTTTTAGGAGAAATAAAATTGTTAAAAAAAGTTTAAAATTTTAGTTGTTTTGTTATTTTTTGAAACTTTAGTTGGCTGGTTTTGTTGTTTTAGTTAAAGTTTACTGTGTTTAAATGGTTAGTTACAAGGAATCAATAATTAAAACTAGGGTTTGATTTTAAAGTTGAAAATTATGAAGTTGGATGATGATTGTTTGTGTGTTTAGTGTTGAAAATTAGTTGTATATGTTATATAGAGAAAGACTTGTTTAGAAAAGTAGCTCTAGATGATGTTTTGGACAAAAGAAAATGAAACCCCGTATGGCGGCATTTTAAATATGTTTGTAATGATGTTTGACGTGTTTTGATGATTATATAAACTTTAGATTGATGTTCTTTTGTTTTACATGACCCGACCCGATATGAACCAAATTTTTTTATATACCTAGGGGCCACTTCTACAACGTACACTCTTCTTAACTTGATACGTATTATTCTTAACTTGATATGTTTCTCCGTATTCATATTTCTTAACTTGCTACGTTTCTCCTTATTCATATTAAAAAGAGTAAAATACCAAAATGGTCCATGAGTTTAGGCCACTTTTATCACTTTAGTCCAAAAATGAATTCTTTTGTATTTGGGTCCTTAAGGTTTCAATTTTGTTGTCATTTTCATCTAATTGGCAAACTGGGTTAAAATTTTCTATTAACTCATCCTTTTTTGTCATTTTCCTCATTTTAATTAAGTGTATAATTGTCATTTTATGCCATAATATATTTTAATTAATGAGGAAAACAACAAATATGAGAGAAGTTAACAGAAAATTCTAATCCAGTTTGTCAATCAGATGAAAATGGCAACAAAAATGAAACATCAGGGACCTACCTACAAAAGGTTTTCTTTTTGTTGTTAAAGCACTGGATCGATGACGAACACAAACATTGCACTTGATTCAAGACATGAAACAACAAACATAAGTTATTCTACATAACGTGATCGGGTTCGTCGTTAAAAATTTACATAACGTGATCGGGTTCGTCGTTAAAAACTTTTACAAATCATAAGTTATTCTACATAACGTGATCGGGTTCGTCGTTAAAAATTTACAACGAGGCAATGTGCGGAAGCATGTGTCTTTATCGTGTTCGGTTCTTCATTGAGCTTGATCGTCTTTCGGCATCCAAAATGTACCTACATTTCATAAACATGAAATGATTTAGTCATACTGGGATTAAAACGTGTTTAAACGAGTCCGATAACGAATATGAAAGGAGAAATTCCAACGTTAATCTCTTGATCTCAAAACAAAAATTTCAACTTAGTCTCCACCGTAACTTACGGTGTCACCGTAAGTTATGGTGGCCTCTGTAAGGATATTCCCCCACCGTAACTCAGGGGTTAACTACCGTAACAGTTTTAGCTCCACCGTAACTTACGGTGGACACCGTAAGTTACGGTGGCCCCTGCATCCAGCCTTTCCATTTCGCCGTTTTTGACACGAAAACTTTCGTATCTTTCAATCCGCTTGTCCGTTTGACCTACCGTTTCTTCCTACGTGATTGTAATTTGATTCTCCACCTTATGGAGTTAAAATCCAACATTTGATTTAACAAAATTTCAGACTTTTAAGTCTTCGGCTTATTACCCTTTTTACCAAATTTTGACCCGTTCAATTTTTATCAAACAAACAAGTTTGTTTGATCCTTATTTCTCATAAACCTATTAAATTCAATGATGTCTAACATATTTGGTTCTAATTACAGATTCATATACTTTCTTAAACCTATTTTCACTCATATGCTTATTTTGACCCGTTAAGGGTATTTAAGCATATTTTAAGCACAAATTGCTTTCATTCGTTTCTAAATACATATGCCCACATTTCTTATCAAATGATCTCCCACCACAACTATATTTGTGGTGGATCCAATGTGGTGATTTATATATTCCAAATGTTACCCTTCAAATCGTTATTTTACGGCAACGACTCTTTATAGAGTCATTTGACCAATATTTTACATCTTTCGCTTTTATACTTATTCTAAGTATTGACTTGATTATAAAACTCGTTTTCAAGTGACTTCTAAGGGTTGTTTGCTTAATTTTACTTACAAGGGCGTTTTGGTCACTTTTAACCCTTCTTTTACGACGAAGGGCTTGTTTAAGCCAAGCACGCCCAAAAATCTCATTTTTAACCAAATCTTGTTTTCAAAACACTCTGTCTATAATTTAAATCCTTCGGTTTACCTTTTAAGGTAACCGAATGTCCCTTTTTACTTTGCCTAACTCTCATAGATCTCCAAGTTCTAAATGAGGAGTTGATCTATTTTACATACCTGGCCCAGATCAACTTATTAACCCGGTTTTAATACCTTGCTTTATATTCGCTAATTAAGAACGATGCGAATATCCATTGGATATCTATTCCTGTAAGCATATAACTAGACAAAATAATCATTAGTCTATATAGTCAAAAGGTGTTGTCTACCCCTTTTGACCCGTTTGGCCGAATTGACCGTTTATCTTTGCGAGATGATATTTATTATCATCTCCTCTACATGACTCGTTCCGTTTAACACCGTACGGTCATTTTAACTTATAAACCGTTTATTACTTTCGACATAATATGACCGAATTATCGATTTACTTCTTTTTAACCATTATTACGGTTTCTTTCATCTTTGATTATCTTGTTCCGTTTGACTACACGACGGAACATCATATTTCAATTGTTTAGATATCTCATTCGTAATTTATATGATGAGAAAATATTCCACAATTTAAGACTAGTGTAAGCTATACTTACCTTGCATCCCGAATACACTTTTCCTTTATGCTTGACTCGTTCGACCCGCTTTCTCCCCAAGCTTCACCTAGCTTGTTAAGCGCCAACTATCATTCGTTATTCACAAGGTTGTTAGATTAGTCACTCCAAATCATGAGTTTCACGCCTTATGATTCTTTGACTATTTTTCTCTTTAATCTCAATAATAAATCATGAGTTTAATCCTTGTGTCAAGACGCACTTCTAATCAATTATGAACTCTTAACAAAATCCCTATTTTGTTCAAGTAGTCATTCATACGAGTTAGTATGGCGTTTATAAACACCAATACTACATTAATTTCATCAAATCAACTAAACCCATTTCATAGCAATTATGATCTTGTGCACAAATTCATGGTTTAATCGAACACCTTCTATTTGTTATCATGCATGTTGATTCTAAGCATAGTTATATCATCAAAATCATCATAACATCAAAACCCACTTATCTAAGTGTGTTAATTCACCAAATTCATCAATCTATAGCATGTTATGTATGATTTTCACTTAGGGTTTCGTTCCTAAGCAAGTATACATCACTAATCTAGCCATAGCTTCTATAATCCATGTCTAATTCGCGATTAGGATGATTATCAACTTTTTACAACTTCATGAATGTTAGAAATTCGACATACCTTAGGATCCCCTTGACTTGGTGATCACGAATATGTGCTTGAATTTCGATTTGGGTTTGATTTGCCCTTCCAATTTCTTGATTTGTGCTTGTTAGGGTTTTGAGCTCAAGATGTTCTTGGCTCCTGTGGATATATCGACCAGAACACACACTTTAAGTGTGTGTTTTGGTGTTTAACTTTTGTTTTAATAAAACAACTTTCCCACTTGGCAATATTGGTCCCTCATGTTTCCTTTTGATCAAATGAAGCTATAACTCACCATTGGTCACTTAATCACATGCTACTAACTAGGTTAATTATTCCTTGTTACTTTAGCGGGTTCAGGAAGTCATAACCCGTTATGTTTTTAAGTCCCGTTAATTCAGACTTCTTATAAACCTTATTTACTTAAAAACATTTATTAACGTTTTATTAAATATTAGGTTTATTTATTTAAATCCCAATATTTACCGGGTTACTTTCACCACTAACGGTATTTTACCCGCTCTTTTGTATTAACGGTGTTTAATTACCAAACCCGTTTTCGGGGTGTTACAAGTCTACCCCCCTTAAAGAGGTTTCGTCCTCGAAACCTTTTCTTACATAATTCATTGAGTTTAACTCAATGCATCTGTTCCGAGAATCTTTAAAACATTACTTATACTTAACCAATTATTAGTATTACCAGAGAAGTATGGTAATATCTTTTTGGTTAATAATCATCTACGTATTATATACGACATAATGTAACTTGAAATAACGTAATCTCGTTATTTCCACTAGTTTAATTAACTTAGCGATATCCATCACTTTCGTATACTATCGAATTCTTTATGAATCCGTTACTTTGACCCGTTTAAAGGTCTTTAGTGAAATCTTTCACTTTTAGCAACAAATTCTTTTATTTTCAAATCTATTTATTCGGTTCAATTATACCGAAACTACCACTTGCAAGCAAACCAAATTTCCTGATTTGAATTGCTGACCTTAACCGGTCTCACTAACTAGACTTATTAGTCTAGTTACTTTTACCGCTCGCCTGGTTATAACGTGATTCTACCTCACATTGCATTTCTTAACCGTGATCGTGTCACATTATGTTTAATTCATATCAACCTTTCATTTTCGAAAACATCACTTTTTCGAATATATCGTCTTGCGCCTATTAGTGTCAAGACTTGTATCCTTCATGCTTACTATTTAAATTCCTATCAGAATTTCTATTTGTAAAAACATTATTTCTTACTAAAACCGAAGTTTTAGTTTAGGATGTTCTCTTTATCTTTTGTCAATTATCCGTACCAGGATATTGACAGTCCATAATTTATTCTTTTACAGTCTTAGTTTCATGCGGGGATTCTCTACTGGTTCCCTTGCTTGTCTAAGTAACCCTCAGATTCTTTCACTTAGCCTCGTAGGCTATTTCTTTAGGCTTTTGCCTCTTTAGGGCGTTGCCTTTATGTCCCTTTTACCTTTTATTCATGACCCGTGGGTCAGTTCCGTAGACCTTTACACTGTTTATAACCCGAAGGTTATAATGATCCCGTAGTTCGTCCCTTTTATGTTTGAAAATTTATTTATTTTCACATCAAAAGTTCATTCACTCCGACTGTGATTCGTGTCTGCAATCATTTCATATTCAATTCCGACCCATTACATGGGTTCATTAATATCTCGCGCATTCCTTTATTCGGTTTGCGCCCATATTTGTATTCAATCTCGTCCCATTACCGGGCTCATTATCCTTTCCAATGTTACGTTTTATCTAACCCGTTTAACTTGTTCGTGTGAAAATTCGTCACTTATGAATGTCAAACTTCAATATTTGTTCGACCCGTTCAACTTTAGAATAGTTGGACATGATTTATCAAAACTTCTATTTACTTTATCTTGTCGTCTTTTGGTCATGACTCAAAATTCAAGTCTTTTAACTTTCCATCCGAGTTCCCGTTTCTCGGTCTACGCATGTTTTTAAACCCTTACCCACCAACCGGGTGTTTTACCGAAGTCGTTATTATTGCAACCCTTACGGTATGCATTATGACTTCGTTTCGCTTTTATATTCCTACTTTGTTCTCAAGTTTGGCGTTTTACAAAATCGACCCGTTTAGAGACATATTCGCACTTTCCGGGTTCGAGTGTAAGTACACTCCCTCCCAATGCATATCTTGATCATTCTACGTGTTTATATTCTTCAGGTTCGAGTGTAAGTACACCCCCTCCCAATACGTACCTTAATTATTTTACATGTTTCTTTGTCCCTTCCTTCGGGCTTATCATCCTAATGTAATACGCTTCCGTCACCCGGCTGGGCGTTTACATTATTATCAAATATTTTGCTCATTTGATTTATTTGGGTACTTTTTAAGTTAGTCCCATTCACTCCACCCTTACTACATCGGATGTAAATGTGTCCGCTATAAGAAACTCGTGGTATCATATGCCACTACTTACTTGGCCAGAGTAAGCGATTAACACATGACATCACGACCTTTTTATAGTTTTCACATCACGCCCTATGTAAGTAACGCCTCTATTTAGTTTTCTTGGAAATGATATCCTGGATATGTATTTCTATTCAGGTTTTTCCAAGTTTCTAAGTCACCTATGCAACAATCATTCTCTACTTGTTTATTGCATTTTACTATTTTTGTGATTATATTTAAAAGCGTGCACCTGGTATCGCTTGCCCCGTCGGGCGTTCCCTGCCATTAACCTTGTTCGCGGTCGTTACGCGATTTAGGTCCTTAATGAGCATGCTATAACGACCCTCATTAAAAGTCCTATTTATTTCATTATTTTATCCAATAGGAAACCCAAATTAAGACACCCAAGTGATTCTACATAAAACCTAAAAATATCAGAACAATCAGAATCAGGATCAGGGCCCCTAAAACTCAGGGGGGTATTCCCTACTCGATGATTATCCTTATAACTTATTATAAAAATCGAATTTAAAAGTTTCGTCGACTCAGCAGGCCTAGTCCCACACGCGGCAAGCCTATGGAAAATACGTGTCCCTTACGGACCGTAAGGGTTTAGTCTTACAGTCCGTAAGCCTGACAAAAATCGAGTATAAATAGCAGGCCTTGGCACTTGAATTCTGACATTTGAGCGACGATCAAATTCCAAATGTACGCTGAGATATCGTCCAATTACTATCAAAAAGACTAATTAGTAGGGGGATGCTGCTACGATACAGGGTATTAACTCAATCGCTGCTACGATTCAACGTCCGATTGATTATAACTATCCAACGATTGTTTAAGTGCCGCTCAAATTGAGTTTATACTTTGTTATTCATCGTGATTTCGACTTGAATGTTTGAGTGCTGTTCGAATTCGGACTATACTCTGTCATTCGTTGTGAATCCGCTGGATTGTTAAGTATTGCACTTGTAAATCGTTGTGAGGGTTTAATCTCGTGAATTGTCGTAACTGTTGTATTAGTTATTTACCTAATCGTGTGCACTAGGTTACAAGGTTAATCAATAGGCTAAGCTCTGCCTGTAGGAATCTGCAAAAGGCTTATCTGTAGACTAAACTTTTCCCGTATGAATCTGCCTGATTATAAAGTGAGTCATTCTCTTTTTATCACAGTTTGTGAGTCATTCTCTTTTTATCACAGTTTGTGAGTCATTCTCTTTTTATCAAATGTTTTACAATACCTCAAATTATGTTCAAAGGTTATAATTACAGGGACTAAGTCGTGGATATCTTGAATTACTGGTTAGTGGGGTATTGTGCACATTACTAATTTTCTCCCAGTTAGGTTCATTGACCTACTCGGGATAATCACTGTTAGGTTCATTGACCTACAGGGATAATCATCACTATTTAGGTTCATTGATCTAATAGTGGTATGACCATCGTCACCATTGTGACATGTCACCATTGTGACATAGAGCCAGATAAAGATAAGATAGAAGCCATTGTAATCGCTCTTATGCTGTAATTTATAACTATGCATCATTATGCAAAATAGAATGATTCACTCAGTATTTCCCGCTGACAAAACCTTTTTTAAAACACTTTTCAGGTAATTACAGTAGATGGGAGTAAAAGATGGATACGGCACTGAAAGGCATCAAGAAGTGGCTTATTTATTAATTAAAATAAGAAATATTGTTTTATGTAATAAAATTTATCTTTATTAAAGCTACCATTATAAAACATGGGTTTATCCCATCTATTTAATAAATAAAATCCGGTGTTTCTAAACTCTGATATTTTTCCTAACTCACGGTCCTGATGAAATTTCCGCTACAACGTTTTAAAAATAATCACCGGTACCGCTGGACTGTTCACGGCACCTGATTCCGTCCAGGGTGGGTCGGGGGTCGTGACAGAAGGTGGTATCAGAGCCAACTCAAAGAGCCACTGCTTTACGCCTTTAGGTGTTGTAACAATAATACCTAAGTTTATATAAAAGAGTTAGGAGATTGCTGTTAACTGGTAGCACACATGATAGCATTTAGACTTGAACTTAAGAAAAGATGCCTTATTATTAGTTTCATGATAAGCTAAGTACTTGTGTAAATAAATATGATGGATTTTGGTGTGCCAAAAGTAATATATTTGATAAAGTAATATCACAGGACAACTAAGTCCAGAATCACTAGTTGAGAGAATGATCAACAGTGACATGTCCAAAGACACTAGTTGAGAGAATGATCAACAGTGTTATGATTAGAATCACTAGTTGAAAGAATGATCAACAGTGATATGACCACAATTACTAGTTGAAAGAATGATCAAATTGACATTGTCACAGGAATCGTCTAGTGATCAATATAATAATAAAATATGTTATGAAAATACAATTTCCTTAATTCTAAATAAAAGCCCTAATAAGATAGGCATTTTTTTTAAAAAGATACTACTTATGGGAAATAGAAAATTTTCTCCGGCAAGACTGGGTATGATGTAGCAGACTCTCCAGTTTGTCCGGATATACTGAAGTTACCTCTCCGGCGAGAACCGGGTAAGAAGGTATATAATATGTCAGCAAGTGACAAGATTTCCCTAAAAATAGTATCATGACCTGATATTTGACTTGTTTTTGGAAATATAAATCTGTTAAAAACATTGACCTGATAGATGATATGTTTATTTCAGCATGTGAAATATGTGATTATATAGATATGTATATATATAAGGAATTCCAAAAGTCAATTTGGAATAAAGCACCAGTATCTGTGTCTAGATTTCTTTATTAGGAATCTCTTTTCCAATAACAAACATTATTTCGTTTGATTATCTGCCTAGTAACTTGAGCGACAATAATAACAAATAGAAACCCATTAAAGTTGGGATACCATCAAAAGTGTAAAGAATTTCTAACATATTACCATAAACTATTAACGCAAGTAAAAAGCATGTAAAGTTGTGATAAGGTACAAGAAAACACATGAAAATTTAAATTATAAATCCACAGAAGTTGAAGTATATTACACTCAACTTTCGAGGCAAGACCTTTTGAAAATATAAATTGGGCACGATGACACCAATGTTAAAATTCCGTCAGTAAGAAGAACTGCTAAACAAAAAGAGGCACTTTGCCACATGATCCTATAAAATGAATATCTCTAAGGTACGCTAGAACAGGATTTCATAAACATCCGTGCACAGTCTAATCAGAGTCATAATTATTATTACTGCAAAAGAAGTCACATACTTTTGCAAATTCCCTATTTTATTTTTCGACATTCCCTGATAATGTCACTTAACAACAGTTATCACACGAACTTCCGGATAGAAGTTCCTATATTTCTTTCGTTGAAATTTTGACTTTTGTATATAATAAATTAACTTTCGTGTTTCTACTTCCCCTAATGGTCATCATACCAGGAGGATTTATTTCATAGTAGCGAATATTGATTCATTTCATTCCTTGGTAAATCCACACGTTACACATGCACCGTTTGTTGTGCATGTGGTTCGTTTAATTTCTGAATTCCACTGGAGGGCTTCATTCTAATTTGTCGTTTTATCCAAACTCAAAAATCCTTTAGTTAGAATTGATTTTGGCATGGTGAACCGCATTATTGCTAAATGATGACTTTTAATATCGAGTCAATAAATTTTTGAAAAACTCAATTTTCTTTGGCATCCATGGTTTCTGTTATGACCATGTCTGAACTTTCTTATTTAAACTCGTTTTGTTTAAACCGAGTTCAATTGTTTGAACTTGCTCGCATTACATATTCAATTCAAAGTTCCATATGATGAATTAAAACCATCATATTCAAAATAATCTTAACAAGCATTTTAATTCTCTTGAACTCTAACATGCTTGTGTGATCTTCGACTTCACTAAATCATTTCTATGATCACAATCACTTTGAGGTAACATTTTCACAAAATCTGAAGATTGCGCTAATCTCGGATTTAATCATTTAATTATTTATATTAAATCCACTTTGTTTTTATTATACAAGGAATTTTAAAATAATCATGTGCTCAAATAATGATACCCAAATTCATATTTTGGTATATCTCTTAATAGTTATTACAATATCAATCGAGCTTTTCGTAATATTTATTGCTCTATCATCGTTGATCGAAAAACATTATATATAAATTTACTTGATTTGGAATTACCTAATTTACAAATATAGTATTACTATATTTTAAACCATTGCGGTAAAGAAATTATATTTGAGGTATACTTTTATTTAAAGTTATTGATTAGTTATTTATTATTGATAATTTTATTATTTATAGTAGTGTTAAGATTATTTTAATACTAGGGTTATTGTCAAGGGTAGGTATTGGATAGCCTAGCCTTAGTTAGGCATTGATTGGCCACCTATGCTTAAACAAGGCAGCACTAATCAATATCCACCATGATAATGACTAGTTAATATATAAATTAAGTCATCATACTTATTTAGTAAATTTTAATTATATATGAAAATATATATACCTTGGAAAAGACATATTTTCATAAAACAAAGGACAAATAAAATTTTGAAAATAAATTATCTATCACATGTTTTGTGATAACTATGCACTGTAACACTATGGTAAGAAAGTAACCATATAAGAATAATATGATAGTCACCAACTACATTGGGTTAGAAGAACATTATAATATATAAGAATAATTTCCGTTTTCACTTATTTACAACATTTGTAAAATACATTCACAACGTTATATGGTTTCAAAATGGAAATAAGTAATCACATAGAATCGACCCATTAAATGTTATATATTTACCAAATATTTTACACAATAAATATTTTTACACCTTTATTTACAATTTTCATTTTAAATAGTGATTTCTTTTACAAAATAATATTTTGTAACGTAAATTACGGTATTTTGTAATATATATTACATAGTTATTTTACAAAGTATGGTAAAATACTAAAATAGTATTTATTTAAAAGCAGTAACCATTTACATATATTAAAAATGTGTAACAAATAATATATTACATAGTATTTATATTTGATATATCAGATACGGTTCAGACAAGGATACAAATAATATATATTATATTGGTAATGTCAAAACAACTTGTTCTTATTATATTTCAATCTCTAGAATATAGTATGAAAAATATGGTCACTAATAATGTAATATCACATTGTTTGACAATTAAAACAACTTGGAAATTAAAATAAGGATACATTAACTCTATTGTCTTTTGGTATATCCTTACAATTCACTTATGTCAACACATTGATTTTCTCATATCAGAATTTAATAATTGACAATTCATTTTTCATGCTTTTATTTCATTTGAAATCTGTCAATTCTAAGTCTTCCTTAGTTGCCAATCAAAGTAAGCTTCCTTTTGACAAAGAATTTTAAAAGTCCTTCCCATTCATTTGATCATATATCTTTTGGCTTGAACCTAGTCATCTTGAAAATTATATCATTTCATCTCATTCGTTTGTCATCGATTTCTTGAACTAATTCAGTTGAACCATTGAATCCTACTTACTGTAAAACTCGTATTCACAAAAATTAATATTTCAATTCTGGGTCATCTACCCTAATATTATTTTTATTAACTAAAAGGTGACATACTTCCAAAAGAAATATAATAACCCAAATACACTTGGGAGCTGGAATCTAATATGAAGAAAAAGTATTCCTACTTATTCCAGTAAATCTCGAGGACGAGATTTTTATTAAGGTGGGGAGAATGTAACGACCCTCATTAAAAGTCCTATTTATTTCATTATTTTATCCAATAGGAAACCCAAATTAAGACACCCAAGTGATTCTACATAAAACCTAAAAATATCAGAACAATCAGAATCAGGATCAGGGCCCCTAAAACTCAGGGGGGGTATTCCCTACTCGATGATTATCCTTATAACTTATTATAAAAATCGAATTTAAAAGTTTCGTCGACTCAGCAGGCCTAGTCCCACACGCGGCAAGCCTATGGAAAATACGTGTCCCTTACGGACCGTAAGGGTTTAGTCTTACGGTCCGTAAGCCTGACAAAAATCGGGTATAAATAGCAGGCCTTGGCACTTGAATTCTGACATTTGAGCGACGATCAAATTCTAAACGTACGCTGAGATATCGTCCAATTACTATCAAAAACACTAATTAGTAGGGGGATGCTGCTACGATACAGGGTATTAACTCAATCGCTGCTACGATTCAACGTCCGATTGATTATAACTATCCAACGATTGTTTAAGTGCCGCTCAAATTGAGTTTATACTTTGTTATTCATCGTGATTTCGACTTGAATGTTTGAGTGCTGTTCGAATTCGGACTATACTCTGTCATTCGTTGTGAATCCGCTGGATTGTTAAGTATTGCACTTGTAAATCGTTGTGAGGGTTTAATCTCGTGAATTGTCGTAACTGTTGTATTAGTTATTTACCTAATCGTGTGCACTAGGTTACAAGGTTAATCAATAGGCTAAGCTCTGCCTGTAGGAATCTGCAAAAGGCTTATCTGTAGACTAAACTTTTCCCGTATGAATCTGCCTGATTATAAAGTGAGTCATTCTCTTTTTATCACAGTTTGTGAGTCATTCTCTTTTTATCACAGTTTGTGAGTCATTCTCTTTTTATCAAATGTTTTACAATACCTCAAATTATGTTCAAAGGTTATAATTACAGGGACTAAGTCGTGGATATCTTGAATTACTGGTTAGTGGGGTATTGTGCATATTACTAATTTTCTCCCAGTTAGGTTCATTGACCTACTCGGGATAATCACTGTTAGGTTCATTGACCTACAGGGATAATCATCACTATTTAGGTTCATTGATCTAATAGTGGTATGACCATCGTCATCATTGTGACATGTCACCATTGTGACATAGAGCCAGATAAAGATAAGATAGAAGCCATTGTAATCGCTCTTATGCTGTAATTTATAACTATGCATCATTATGCAAAATAGAATGATTCACTCAGTATTTCCCGCTGACAAAACCTTTTTTAAAACACTTTTCAGGTAATTACAGTAGATGGGAGTAAAAGATGGATACGGCACTGAAAGGCATCAAGAAGTGGCTTATTTATTAATTAAAATAAGAAATATTGTTTTATGTAATAAAATTTATCTTTATTAAAGCTACCATTATAAAACATGGGTTTATCCCATCTATTTAATAAATAAAATCCGGTGTTTCTAAACTCTGATATTTTTCCTAACTCACGGTCCTGATGAAATTTCCGCTGCAACGTTTTAAAAATAATCACCGGTACCGCTGGACTGTTCACGGCACCCGATTCCGTCCAGGGTGGGTCGGGGGTCGTGACACATGCTCTCCTTGTCATAGCTCGGACCGTTCCATCATCATATCCACAATTCATTCAACTCTCGTCATCTTCAGATGCGAGTGTCCTTCAATTAAACATTCACAAGAGTTAGTAATGTCAACTTCAATAATCGCCCGTATTATAATACAAGGCTTTTTTTTTTTACTATACGCGTCAACGCGCGTATTTTCGTCAACTACATCAATCTTTTCAATTGGGGTAACGTGTATCACACGATAGCCCTATGTGTTATTTACAATACTTTAGCATGCTAAACTATTAACATACATGTACTTACCGGATTTGCAATCAAGCCTCTAACCGAACACTATTCTTTATCAAGAGCGTAAGGTTTAAGTCCAAGCATGGTTCTCCCCACCATACTTGAATCTCTTAAACCAGGGCTCTGATACCAACTTGTAACACGCTAGTTACTATTTAGCGATTTTATATGTAAATACCAACAATTAGATGTGTAGTTAAGACTACACATACTATAAAAATACGGGTTTATTAAAACTTTTACAAATCATAAGTTATTCTACATAACGTGATCGGGTTCGTCATTAAAAATTTACAACGAGGCAATGTGCGGAAGCATGTGTCTTTATCGTGTTCGGTTCTTCATTGAGCTTGATCGTCTTTCGGCATCCAAAATGTACCTACATTTCATAAACATGAAATGCTTTAGTCATACTGGGATTAAAACGTGTTTAAACGAGTCCGATAACGAATATGAAAGGAGAAATTCCAACGTTAATCTCTTGATCTCAAAACAAAAATTTCAACTTAGTCTCCACCGTAACTTACGGTGTCACCGTAAGTTACGGTGGCCTCTGTAAGGATATTCCCCCACCGTAACTCAGGGGTTAACTACCGTAACAGTTTTAGCTCCACCGTAACTTACGGTGGACACCGTAAGTTACGGTGGCCCCTGCATCCAGCCTTTCCATTTCGTCGTTTTTGACACGAAAACTTTCGTATCTTTCAATCCGCTTGTCCGTTTGACCTACCGTTTCTTCCTACGTGATTGTAATTTGATTCTCCACCTTATGGAGTTAAAATCCAACATTTGATTTAACAAAATTTCAGACTTTTAAGTCTTCGGCTTATTACCCTTTTTACCAAATTTTGACCCGTTCGATTTTTATCAAACAAACAAGTTTGTTTGATCCTTATTTCTCATAAACCTATTAAATTCAATGATGTATAACATATTTGGTTCCAATTACAGATTCATATACCTTCTTAAACCTATTTTCACTCATATGCTTATTTTGACCCGTTAAGGGTATTTAAGCATATTTTAAGCACCAATTGCTTTCATTCGTTTCTAAATACATATGCCCACATTTCTTATCAAATGATCTCCCACCACAACTATATTTGTGGTGGATCCAATGTGGTGATTTATATATTCCAAATGTTACCCTTCAAATCGTTTTTTTTACGGCAACGACTCTTTATAGAGTCATTTGACCAATATTTTACATCTTTCGCTTTTATACTTATTCTTAGTATTGACTTGATTATAAAACTCATTTTCAAGTGACTTCTAAGGGTTGTTTGCTTAATTTTACTTACAAGGGCGTTTTGGTCACTTTTAACCCTTCTTTTACGACGAAGGGCTTGCTTAAGCCAAGCACGCCCAAAAATCTCATTTTTAACCAAATCTTGTTTTCAAAACACTCTGTCTATAATTTAAATCCTTCGGTTTACCTTTTAAGGTAACCGAATGTCCCTTTTTACTTTGCCTAACTCTCATAGATCTCCAAGTTCTAAATGAGGAGTTGATCTATTTTACATACCTGGCCAGATCAACTTATTAACCCGGTTTTAATACCTTGCTTTATATTCGATAATTAAGAACGATGCGAATATCCATTGGATATCTATTCCTGTAAGCATATAACTAGACAAAATAATCATTAGTCTATATAGTCAAAAGGTGTTGTCTACCCCTTTTGACCCGTTTGGCCGAATTGACCGTTTATCTTTGCGAGATGATATTTATTATCATCTCCTCTACATGACTCGTTCCGTTTAACACCGTACGGTCATTTTAACTTATACACCGTTTATTACTTTCGACATAATATGACCGAATTATCGATTTACTTCTTTTTAACCATTATTACGGTTTCTTTCATCTTTGATTATCTTGTTCCGTTCGACTACACGACGGAACATCATATTTCAATTGTTTAGATATCTCATTCGTAATTTATATGATGAGAAAATATTCCACAATTTAAGACTAGTGTAAGCTATACTTACCTTGCATCCCGAATACACTTTTCCTTTATGCTTGACTCGTTCGACCCGCTTTCTCCCCAAGCTTCACCTAGCTTGTTAAGCGCCAACTATCATTCGTTATTCACAAGGTTGTTAGATTAGTCACTCCAAATCATGACTTTCACGCCTTATGATTCTTTGACTATTTTTCTCTTTAATCTCAATAATAAATCATGAGTTTAATCCTTGTGTCAAGACGCACTTCTAATCAATTATGAACTCTTAACAAAATCCCTATTTTGTTCAAGTAGTCATTCATACGAGTTAGTATGGCATTTATAAACACCAATACTACATTAATTTCATCAAATCAACTAAACCCATTTCATAGCAATTATGATCTTGTGCACAAATTCATGGTTTAATCGAACACCTTCTATTTGTTATCATGCATGTTGATTCTAAGCATAGTTATATCATCAAAATCATCATAACATCAAAACACACTTATCTAAGTGTGTTAATTCACCAAATTCATCAATCTATAACATGTTTTGTATGATTTTCACTTAGGGTTTCGTTCCTAAGCAAGTATACTGTAACAACCCGCACTTTTGTGCGTTGTTACTACTCGTTATACTCGTTACGCCTAGCACCAGAGATTCGGGTCATAATGTAACTATATCGTATACATCGCTATTCGAAGGATAATCGCATATTTTCGAAATACAATATCACTATACTACACTATTACCACACTAACACTCACGGAGGCATTGAGTGAGGACCTACTCTACCCTCCTCAATGGCCGTGATGTGTCGAACGTAAACAATTAACGCTAACAAGGACCCTCGGGTGAGTGCTGTAGCTCCAGTCGTCATGACGATGATGACAATACGAGTAAACGGTACCCCGTCAGTCTTTGTGGCACCACACGAAATAACGTTCACAATGACATCAAGAAAGGACCTATGCTACCCTCATTGATGGCCGTGAAACGTCGCTAATAATCGCATACTCGAATCGGAAACCGACTGTTAATTATCGAAACTTTGGATTATGGATACGTAAATACAACCCCTAGTGATATATATATATATATATATAATAATAACAATATAATGGTAATATAAACTAATTATGGACGTACGCGCTTCGAAAACTATCAAAACGATCAAAAACGGAGAACTCCAACGCGTCAGGATAGCTATCCGGACGGATGGACCATCCGGACGGATGGACATGCGCACGGATGGCCATCCGCACGCATGGGCCATCCGCACGGATGGGCTACCCGGGCCAAAACCCTTTTCCTCTCCTCTGTTGCCTATAAATACCATGTCACATCACTTGAACAGTGATGTGACAGCTCCTGTTCAACCAAACGCGCACCAAGACCCTTTTCTCTCGATTTCCTCGCGATTCCGGTAAGATTTCAACCTAAAACTTGTACTTCTACAATCTACACTCGATTCTACATCATTCTATCTTTCAAAACTCAAATTCTAACCGTGAAATCTGCGGATTTGAGGCGTTTTGAGGTGATGTCACCAAGAGTTCTTATGAACTTCAAGATGGGGTCTCATTTCACTACAAACGACTCAGATCCGGGTGATTTCCACATGTTTTAATGACAAATCTCACCTAAATCTATGCGATTTCGAGCTAACCATGAAGAACCATCACGAACGGCCAGATCTGATGGAACGGGGTGATTCCCGGCCGTTAGAACAAGTCGGAATTGACGGAACTTCAAGTGTTAGTGCGAAATTACACTACCCTAGTAAAAACGAACATATTCCTTCCGTTAAACACTCGAAACAGTGCTCAGAGTGCGAAACAGACATGTCAGTCCGCACGGACAACATGTCAGTCCGCACGGACAACATGTCAGTCCGCACGGACAACAAGTCAGTCTGCACGGATGACCCTAGTCTGCACGGATGACATGTCAGTCCGCACGGATGACATGTCAGTCCGCACGGACAACTGTCATCCGCACGGATCATGACGTCCGCACGCACACTCCGTCCGCGCGCACCGTCATCCGCACGGATCACGTCCATCCGCGCGCACACTCATCCGCACGCACAACAATATCAACCGCACGGACAACCGTCCGCACGTACCACCGTCCGCACGTACCACTATATCAACCGCACGGACAACCTGTTATCCGCACGGATAACATGTCATCCGGACGGATGACCTGTCATCCGGACGGATGACCTGTCATCCGGACGGATAACATGTCTAATCCGCACGGATGAGGACCATTCAACCAAATGAGCAACTTTTCAAGATAATCTCGCTTAACCGTACATCGTTTACTCTATTTCTCCAAGGATCGTTACAGACATACTCGCAACCGACTCAATCAAGTTGTAATCTCGCTAAATACGCACTGTGAGTATACTTGACCCCTTTTTAATCGAATTTTGGGTGTAACATACGTTTCTAACAAATCAAACTTATCAATCGAAATATTCAATAAATCGAATTATCACTTGCGAATAACTGTTATGCATAGATATACGTGATGCTAGTTGCATATGTGCTAGGGCTTATACTCGCGACGTCCCACCACGACTAGTATAGTACTATTGCGCCCGACGGGGTCTAGTTATGCCATCGTACACTCGAGCATCGAGGACTTAGTTGGTAGTATCAGTTCTGTGAGTATATATGTCGTGTATTACGTTTATGCATGTGGAAATTCGCAGCACTTTTAATCTATTATGCTATACTCATCAAACCTGTATACTCGCCAATACTTTTGTATTGACAAATATTTTAACGTATGTTGCAGGTTAGATCGCAGACTATATCAAATCAAGCTAGGGAGTCTAGAAACTCAACTAAAATCTAGGTTGTCGGATTTGCATTGTTCGAGAGGACAAGAAATCTGTGATAACTTACGTGATTGTATTATTTGTTAGTATGGGATAACGAATGTATTAAATATTATCGCAATATAGTTGTTATGGATTCTCTTGAGAAATCTGATTCGCCTAGTGCCGCGCCCCGATGATTCCGCCATCGGTTGGGGTGTGACAGATTGGTATCAGAGCCATAACTATAGGGAATTAGGTCAGACTCGACCTAGTCCGAGTCGACGTCTTAGAAATTGACCTAGTCTATAGTCTAAGTACCAACAGGCCAACTCATACGAACCCAGTGGGGTTTGTATTGGGCTTACTTGATACTCTCGATTGAAATCGCTAAAAGATACAACTTTGTGTGAACCCCGTGTACTACAACCTCACACGAAGAAGCCTTTCCTAAGGCTGAAATACTACTTAGCCTTTCCTAAGGCCGACACAATACACACGTTTTCGAAAATACTCGCATATCGAAACCGAGCGATCCAGTCGAGATCAGGTGTGAAAACCAAGAACTCTCGATAGGATTGCTCACTCAGCGCATTTTTCTAGCACGAGAACTTTCATCGAGTTAGGAGTGACATCCACATCTCGACAAAAGTCTCCATTTCTGAATCTAGTGGAACTCACGAATTTATTCGAGGAGCATAGCCACAATTAGGAACGAAACTGTTAAGCCAGGGGTGGAACCCGTACCTTAATAAGTCGTCCCATTCTCTATAAACTGGTTTTCAAAAGCTCTCACCAAGGACTCAACTATCACGATAACTCGAGCCACGCGATGACTAGGAAGACGAATGCCATGAGCTGCATCCCAGTGGAAGCATGAAATCCTCCAGGTCAACGCGCATGCTCGAACTTGTTAGATATAGTTGGGTTACCTTGGGTAGTCCACGCCTAAAACACCCAAGGCACTCTATCATGCGACCTGCCAATTTTACGATGATTGGAACTTATTTACGTTTTGAAATTTTACGCTTTATCGATTTCTCGATGTAACGATTTTCACTCCCTACTTTATAAACGCACAACTCGCACAGCCATCGCAATCTAAAACGAAATCCGAATGTTCGCAACAAAACTAATGCATAATCTATCGCATTCGCTCTCGTTTTCTCACTTCAACGCGACCTCGCTTATTCTAAATCGACCTGTATATGTATGATTACAAATTACATCTATATAAATATATATATATATATATATATATACGTATAAACAAACAAGACATTGTGTGAGAACTTAGGAATTTCGTGTTTCCTACGTGGCTCCTATGTGATTCGTATTACTATGCTATCGCACCAAGTTTTGAACACGCTAAATCGCCACGCAAAGCTCAAAAGTCATTATGATCGAATCTCACTCCAAGTCTCTTCCTGTCTAGATGCCTTCCGACAACTCTACCTCGAGACGAGTAGCTAAGAGGAAAGCCAAACGAAGCGCCGAGAAGAGGATTGCTTCACTTGTGATTAAGGAAGTGAGTAAGCTTAGTCCTCGAATTGCCGCTCAAGTGCACTCTCTCAGCAACTCTCGAGCCTCGGAAGACTCCAAGACGGAAGCTCCGCAATCTACTTTTCTCTACAAGCACTTCAAAGCCTGTGACCCGATGGAATTCACGGGTGAAGGAGGTGCGACTCAACTACTCCAGTGGTTCGATTCTATCGAGGTTACCCTTCGTCAAAGTGGGTGTCCCGATAGTCTCCGTACTACTTGCGCCACCGGAGTATTTCAATCGCGAGCACTCGACTGGTGGACCGCCGAACGTAACAAACGTGGGATCTCCGCAGCTTACGCTCTCTCTTGGAATGAGCTGAAAGAGCTCATGGAGAAAGAGTACTGTCCTCCTCACGAGATTCAGAAGCTGGAAAACGAATTTTGGGAAATCAAGCAAACCGAAGGTGACAATGCTGGCTACACCGCAAGGTTCAAACAGCTTAGCATAATCTGCCCAAGTCAAGTCAACACTCCAGGGAAGGCCATCGCGAAGTACATTCGTGGCTTGCCTGAGTGTGTGGGTGATTTTGTCGAAGCTGCAAGGCCTGCTACCATCGAAGAAACCTACCGCTTAGCCGCAGAAATCAACAACAAACGACTCATGGAAGGATTATTCTCAAAGAATCCTGTCAAGCAAGCTCATCAAGCAATCGCCAGTAATCCTTCAGGCGAACATGTTGACGAATCTTCTAATGAATCTACTGACGAATCTTCCGACAAATCTACTGGCGATTCTTCTAATGAATCAGCTAACGATTCTTCTGACGGATCTGCTAACGATTCCTCGGACGAATCTGCTGCCGATTCTTCTGACAAATCTGCCGACGGATCTTCCGACAAATTAGCCAAAGACTCCGCAATCGAGTCTTCAGACGAATCCTCCAACGACGACACTTCTTCGCAAGACACCAACAAACCCAGCCGCAAGCGAAAGACTTCAAGCCCGAACTCATCAACAACCGAACTGCTGCAACCGGAACCTCTTCGAACCGTTCCGATGTTTCCAAAACGAGCCTACGCTGGAACTCATCCTCAGTGTTATTCGTGTACCTATCATCATCCAGTTGGGGATGACTGTCGCTATTGCAATAACTGCAACCATTACGGTCACTTCACCCGCAACTGCCGCATCAAACCGTGAACTTGAGTACAACAACAACCGCTCCAGCAAAAGTCTTCAGCATCAGACATCTAGCAAGCATAGGATAAAGTTGTAATGATACGATTTTCGACGTCTATTTCCAAGCTTTGAACCTACTCTAATACTTAATGTTGCCCTCGTATTCTCTTTCACTCTCTAATCATCGCACTTAGACTAGATTCACACACATACTACATACTATATACTAAATCACGAAATAATGTGTTTTACCCTCACTGCACTTTTAGAACGAGGTACGATAAACGTGCAAGGAACGATTAATCGCGGGTGCACACGGGATTACTTGGGTCAGTGCACGGAGATCGTAGTGAATTCTAAGGTGCCATAGCGTTTTGACAAAAGGTGACACCAAAACACGGGATGAAAGTAGTAGGGGTCGGGCAAGGTGTGCCTTATCATACTACCGAAATTCCGTGAAGAAGGTGCCACGTGGAGTTGAACGTTATTAGACCTATATACTATTGTGATTATTTTCAACACACTACACTCAATCGCAAGGCGTAACAACTGAAATTGCATCATCACAAGACTTGTCGTAAGTCTGCAAACGCAATGCAATCGCCTCATCGATGGACTCTGGGGAGTCTACCTCGCAGGACAATTGCATCAACGCAAGACTGGTCGTAAGTCTATAGCGAGCAATCTCATCAAACACACTAACGCTCACGATATTATCGGGTGAGGACCTATTCTACCCTCCTCGATAGCCATGATGCGTCGCAACGTGACGTGACGTTAAGCTTACTCGAAACAAAACTCGACTAATCGCAATCATTTACTATGTATATCTCGAAATCTCTATCGCTCATTATGTAAGTCTCTATCGCCTGTTGTGTATCAATCTATCGCTATACCGTTATCCGTGATATTTGTGCTAAGTTAGAACGCATGACCTCGCCTCACGAGAGGAAGCTCATATGGTTAAAACAAGGTGTTTTAGTTATATCAGCGGCCTTTCGTGGAAACAGGCCATGTGGGGTCTGATGTTAGCTAAATTCTGTGGTGTTAATCAATCAAACCGAACCGCGTAAATCGAACCGCATACCTCCATCGTTTGCAACGCAACAACTATCGATTATCGTAATTCGTTTATCATCACCGTCATCACAAGTGTTTCGTGTTTATTCGTTTAATCACCGAATCGCTGATCGCCTATCGTGTATAATCTACCGCTTATCGCTCGCTTGGTGTTCATTGCAGTCTGTATGGTATCAAGTACACATGACACCGCTTCACGAGGCAAAGCTAACCTGGTTAGGCATGGTGTTTCGCCATGTTAGCAAACCCCCGTGGAAACGTGCCATGTGGGTGTAATGTGGAATCAAATAAAAAACGCGCTATTCGCTTCTCGCTTATCAACCCGCTGGATTAATCTATTCGATCCTATCCTATGCTCGGTCCGACATTCTATCGATTAGGCCGAGTAAACGCAATTCTATCCAAGTCATATCGGCACACCTGACACTGCCTCACGAAACGGAGGTAATATGGGCAAAACATGGTGGATACGCCGCTGGTAATTCCTATATATATAAGTGTTTCATACATATTAACGAACTTCCGTGGGAAGGTGCCAAGTGGGGCGTGATGCTAAATCATCCTTTTCAAAAGGTTAAAACTGATTTTTATAAAACTTTTATTAAAACCATGGAACAAGTGAAATTCCTCACAATGTGGAGTTAACATCGAATCAGCTTAACTCCCTGTTCAAAGGGAGTTTCATGAGTTCAATTTTTTCCTTAAAACCTTTTTCAAGATAAAAAACAAGACTTTCTTGAGACGTTGGTTCAACACCGAGTTCAGCTGGAACCCATGTCATAGGAGAGTTTTCGTAACCCTTGTTTTCATTTTTCGAATTCCTTAAAATGTTAGAACTTAAACTTCCTTGCAACATCGGTTAACATCGATTCTGTTGACCGCACGTTAAAAGGAAAAATTTCAAAAGATTTTCATCCTAAATTCCCATCTTAATATCTAAAACGAACGCTTCTTGTAACGTTGTCCCTTTTTACTTTGCCTAACTCTCATAGATCTCCAAGTTCTAAATGAGGAGTTGATCTATTATACATACCTGGCCCGGATCAACTTATTAACCCGGTTTTAATACCTTGCTTTATATTCGCTAATTAAGAACGATGCGAATATCCATTGGATATCTATTCCTGTAAGCATATAACTCGACAAAAGAATCATTAGTCTATATAGTCAAAAGGTGTTGTCTTCGCCTTTAGACCCGTTTGGCCGAATTGACCGTTTATCTTTGCGAGATGATATTTATTATCATCTCCTCTACATGACTCGTTCCGTTTAACACCGTACGGTCATTTTAACTTATAAACCGTTTATTACTTTCGACATAATATGACCGAATTATCGATTTACTTCTTTTTAACCATTATTACGGTTTCTTTCATCTTTGATTATCTTGTTCCGTTCGACTACACGACGGAACATCATATTTCAATTGTTTAGATATCTCATTCGTAATTTATATGATGAGAAAATATTCCACAATTTAAGACTAGTGTAAGCTATACTTACCTTGCATCCCGAATACACTTTTCCTTTATGCTTGACTCGTTCGACCCGCTTTCTCCCCAAGCTTCACCTAGCTTGTTAAGCGCCAACTATCATTCGTTATTCACAAGGTTGTTAGATTAGTCACTCCAAATCATGACTTTCACGCCTTATGATTCTTTGACTATTTTTCTCTTTAATCTCAATAATAAATCATGAGTTTAATCCTTGTGTCAAGACGCACTTCTAATCAATTATGAACTCTTAACAAAATCCCTATTTTGTTCAAGTAGTCATTCATACGAGTTAGTATGGCGTTTATAAACACCAATACTACATTAATTTCATCAAATTAACTAAACCCATTTCATAGCAATTATGATCTTGTGCACAAATTCATGGTTTAATCGAACACCTTCTATTTGTTATCATGCATGTTGATTCTAAGCATAGTTATATCATCAAAATCATCATAACATCAAAACCCACTTATCTAAGTGTGTTAATTCACCAAATTCATTAATCTATAGCATGTTATGTATGATTTTCACTTAGGGTTTCGTTCCTAAGCAAGTATACTGTAACAACCCGCACTTTTGTGCGTTGTTACTACTCGTTATACTCGTTACGCCTAGCACCAGAGATTCGGATCATAATGTAACTATATCGTATACATCGCTATTCGAAGGATAATCACATATTTTCGAAATACAATATCACTATACTACACTATTACCACACTAACACTCACGGAGGCATTGAGTGAGGACCTACTCTACCCTCCTCAGTGGCCGTGATGTGTCGAACGTAAACAGTTAACGCTAACAAGGACCCTCGGGTGAGTGCTGTAGCTCCAGTCGTCATGACGATGATGACAATACGAGTAAACGGTACCCCGTCAGTCTTTGTGGCACCACACGAAATAACGTTCACAATGACATCAAGAAAGGACCTATGCTACCCTCATTGATGGCCGTGAAACGTCGCTAATAATCGCATACTCGAATCGGAAACCGACTGTTAATTATCGAAACTTTGGATTATGGATACGTAAATACGACCCCTAGTGATATATATATATATATATAATAATAACAATATAATGGTAATATAAACTAATTATGGACGTACGCGCTTCGAAAACTATCAAAACGATCAAAAACGGAGAAGTCCAACGCGTCAGGATAGCTATCCGGACGGATGGACCATCCGGACGGATGGACATACGCACGGATGGCCATCCGCACGCATGGGCCATCCGCACGGATAGGCCATCCGCACGGATGGGCTACCCGGGCCAAAACCCTTTTCCTCTCCTCTGTTGCCTATAAATACCATGTCACATCACTTGAACAGTGATGTGACAGCTCCTGTTCAACCAAACGCGCACCAAGACCCTTTTCTCTCGATTTCCTCGCGATTCCGGTAAGATTTCAACCTAAAACTTGTACTTCTACAATCTACACTCGATTCTACATCATTCTATCTTTCAAAACTCAAATTCTAACCGTGAAATCTGCGGATTTGAGGCGTTTTGAGGTGATGTCACCGAGAGTTCTTATGAACTTCAAGATGGGGTCTCATTTCACTATGAACGACTCAGATCCGGGTGATTTCCACATGTTTTAATGACAAATCTCACCTAAATCTATGCGATTTCGAGCTAACCATGAAGAACCATCACGAACGGCCAGATCTGATGGAACGGGGTGATTCCCGGCCGTTAGAACAAGTCGGAATTGACGGAACTTCAAGTGTTAGTGCGAAATTACACTACCCTAGTAAAAACGAACATATTCCTTCCGTTAAACACTCGAAACAGTGCTCAGAGTGCGAAACAGACATGTCAGTCCGCACGGACAACAAGTCAGTCCTCACGGATGACCCTAGTCCGCACGGATGACATGTCAGTCCGCACGGACAACTGTCATCCGCACGGATCATGACGTCCGCACGCATACTCCGTCCGCGCGCACCGTCATCCGCACGGATCACGTCCATCCGCGCGCACACTCATCCGCACGCACAACAATATCAACCGCACGGACAACCGTCCGCACGTACCACCGTCCGCACGTACCACTATATCAACCGCACGGACAACCTGTTATCCGCACGGATAACATGTCATCCGGACGGATGACCTGTCATCCGGACGGATAACATGTCTAATCCGCACGGATGAGGACCATTCAACCAAATGAGCAACTTTTCAAGATAATCTCGCTTAACCGTACATCGTTTACTCTATTTCTCCAAGGATCGTTACAGACATACTCGCAACCGACTCAATCAAGTTGTAATCTCGCTAAATACGCACTGTGAGTATACTTGACCCCTTTTTAATCGAATTTTGGGTGTAACATACGTTTCTAACAAATCAAACTTATCAATCGAAATATTCGATAAATCGAATTATCACTTGCGAATAACTGTTATGCATAGATATACGTGATGCTAGTTGCATATATGCTAGGGCTTATACTCGCGACGTCCCACCACGACTAGTATAGTACTATTGCGCCCGACGGGGTCTAGTTATGCCATCGTACACTCGAGCATCGAGGACTTAGTTGGTAGTATCAGTTCTGTGAGTATATATGTCGTGTATACGTTTATGCATGTGGAAATTCGCAGCCCTTTTAATCTATTATGCTATACTCATCAAACCTGTATACTCGCCAATACTTTTGTATTGACAAATATTTTAACGTATGTTGCAGGTTAGATCGCAGACTATATCAAATCAAGCTAGGGAGTCTAGAAACTCAACTAAAATCTAGGTTGTCGGATTTGCATTGTTCGAGAGGACAAGAAATCTGTGATAACTTACGTGATTGTATTATTTGTTAGTATGGGATAACGAATGTATTAAATATTATCGCAATATAGTTGTTATGGATTCTCTTGAGCAATCTGATTCGCCTAGTGCCGCGCCCCGATGATTCCGCCATCGGTTGGGGTGTGACATATACATCACTAATCTAGCCATAGCTTCTATAATCCATGCCTAATTCGCGATTAGGATGATTATCAACTTTTTACAACTTCATGAATGTTAGAAATTCGACATACCTTAGGATCCCCTTGACTTGGTGATCACGAATATGTGCTTGAATTTCGATTTGGGTTTGATTTGCCCTTCCAATTTCTTGATTTGTGCTTGTTAGGGTTTTGAGCTCAAGATGTTCTTGGCTCCTGTGGATATATCGACCAGAACACACACTTTAAGTGTGTGTTTTGGTGTTTAACTTTTGTTTTAATAAAACAACTTTCCCATTTGGCAATATTGGTCCCTCATGTTTCCTTTTGATCAAATGAAGCTATAACTCACCATTGGTCACTTAATCACATGCTACTAACTAGGTTAATTATTCCTTGTTACTTTAGCGGGTTCGGGAAGTCATAACCCGTTATGTTTTTAAGTCCCGTTAATTCAGACTTCTTATAAACCTTATTTACTTCAAAACATTTATTAACGTTTTATTAAATATTAGGTTTATTTATTTAAATCCCAATATTTACCGGGTTACTTTCACCACTAACGGTATTTTACCCGCTCTTTTGTATTAACGGGGTTTAATTACCAAACCCGTTTTCGGGGTGTTACATACAATTTCAATTCCAACAACACGAGGTATTATTGATTTGAATGATCTTCCTTCGGATCCATTTGATAGGCCACCTATTGCTAGTTATCACCCAAATCAAATAGATGACATAAGAAGATCGTATCTTGTTAAAGGGGTTTTTCAACCGCGTAGTCATAAGTTTCCTGTTAAAGACTTTTATGGAAAAAAAAGACGTTTTGTTGTTAGTTGGTTTAATAATTGTAGTTGGTTAGAGTATAGCATCAAAGCAGACAAAGTATATTGTCTATATTGTTACTTGTTTAAAGAAGATGTTGGTAATGAAGGCGGAAGAGATACGTGGTCTTGTAGTTCTAAAGGCTTTTGTGATTGGAGTAAAAAGGGGTCATTAAAGGAACATGTTGGGAATGTTGATAGTCATCATTCAAAGGCGGCACAAAAATGTCACAATCTCATGAATCAAAAGAAACATATGGATGAGAATATGAAGAAGTTGACTAAAGAAGAAATGATTGCAAATTATTATCGATTACTTGGTTCTGTTATGAGTGCTAGATTCTGTTTAGAAAACTCTTTACCCTTTCGTGGCCATGATGAGTCGGAAGAATCTAATTCTCAAGGTATGTTTCTTTCGGTGTTAAACTTGATTAGTACTAGCCACCCGGAAATTGGAAAGTACACATTAGGGAACGCAAAAAAGAACAATAAATTGACATCGCCTAAGATACAAAAGGAGATTATTGAATGCTTTTCAAAGGAAGTAACAAAAAGCATTTGTGCAGAAATTAAAGATGATGTGTTTGGGTTGTTGGTAGATGAATCTAGTGATGTTTCTTTGAAGGAGCAAATAGCTGTAGTTGTTAGATTTGTTGATAAACTTGGGGCTGTTAGAGAGAGCTTTATCGGAATTGTTCATGTCAAAGACACGGCTTCTACAACTCTTAAACAAGCCATTGATGATTTATTAGCAAGCAACCAATTGAGCATAAAACAAATAAGTAATAAAATTCATAGTTTCTTTACATAGTTTCTTTACAATTTTACATTATTATAATAATCATAGTTTTTTTATGTTATAATTTATTTTTGTTTTAGGTGAGAGGCCAAGGTTATGATGGTGCAAGCAACATGCGGGGAGAATTTAATGGGTTAAAAGCGTTGATTTTGAAAGATAACTCGTCAGCACATTACATCCATTGTTTTGCTCATCAACTTCAGTTGGTTATTGTCGCTGTTGCAAAAAAACATGCCGGTGTCAAAACTTTCTATGAATTCCTTTCCATGGTTGTCACTACGGTTTCAGCTTCTTGCAAACGAAAAGATATGTTAAGGGAGGAAAAAAAGACTAGAGTGGAAAAAGAGATACTTGAAGGTGAAATTAAAACGGGTAAAGGATTAAACCAAGAGGTTTCCCTAGCACGAGTCGGTGATACGCGATGGGGTTCACATCATAGAACCATAATCAGTTTGCTTAGATTGTTTCCGGAAGTTGTTACCGTACTTCAATATGTTAAAGAAGATGGAGATTGCAGTCAACAACGGACAAATGCAAAAAGTATTCTATCCTATTTTAAAAAACTCGAGTTTGTTTTTTATATGCATTTGATGGGAGATATATTAAGTTACACAAATGCTCTTTCAAAACACCTTCAACAAAAATGTAAAGATTTATTAGAAGCGGCCAACTTGATAAATGGTACAAAACGAGCATTAAATGCTTTAAGACAAAATGGGTTTGAGCCGATGTTGGAAAAAGTGACTTCCTTTTGTAAAAAAATATGACATTACAATGTTGGACATGACGGAAAGTTATGGTAATCCAAGAAACCAAAAGAATGTCATTACAAATCGACATCATTTCGAAGTAGACATTTTTAATGAGGTTTTGGACATGCAAATTCAAGAATTAGGAAATCGATTTAGTGAGGTAACAACTAGTTTGATAAAAAATATGTCGGGTTTAAATCCTTCTAACGGTTTTTCTAAGTTTGACCCATCGAAGATATTGGCCTTTGCTAAGATGTACCCGGATGATTTTACTACACAAGAAATATGAAGTCTTTTGGGTGATATTGAGTCATTTCGTCACACAATAAGTGATGATGATAACTTTGAAGACTTGAATGGAATAAGTGATCTAGCGCGTGTTATGGTTGAAACGAGAACGCATAGTTCTTGTCCTACAGTTTATCGGGTAGTTAAGCTAGCTTTGCTTTTACCGGTTGCAACCGCAACAGTTGAAAGATGTTTTTCGAAATTGAAGCTTGTGAAGACGGATTTACGCAATCGAATCGGCCCGAAATTCTTGAACAATGCTATAGTTTGTGCGGTCGAAAAGGATTTTTTACGTGAAGTAAAAGACAACGATGTGATGGAACGATTTCAAGCTATGAAAAAAAGAAGAGGACAAATGTATTAGGTATTTGTTTTACTTTATTTATGTATTGTTGTTTTTTTTAATATTGTATGATTGTACGGTAAAAAAAAATTGAGATACCCCTGAGTTAATGTTCTAGTTCCGCTGTCACAAACTTTATAAAAATTTTGTTTCACAATGATAACACTTGTTAGGCCTTCTAAATGTATCCCAAAGCTTAATGCAATGATATTACAATATTACATGTTGGTCACATATAATTGAATCGCGTATAAAGTAGCGACCTCATAGAGTATATTAAACGAAGGACATTTCACATTTGACAAGATAATTGTCATGTCCCAAAATGCCTTTATTTATCCAGAAAATAAATTGAAAAGTGATGTAACATTAAAGATGAATAAGACTTCATGATCGACAATAGGTATTTGTAATAGAATAAAACTTATAAACGTGAAGATCGTAATACCACTTAGCAACTGATCATCTTCTGGGCATAAATATTGGAACCCCGATAAGTGAAGTCGAAATAATATTAGCAGCAAGCTTCCCCACCTTAGTGTAAGCACTAGACTGCTGCGGCGTGGGAGGCGGTGGCGGCGGAGGATGGTGGATCATCACAGTTTGATTATTGTGCACCACATTATAACCACCAACAGCCGTTGCGGGTATCACCATCCCTTGCTGCTGCTGCTGCTGCTGAAGCTGTTGATGTTGGTTGGTCACAAATTGTTGGTTAGTAGGCATCACTTGTTGTTGGTGGTTGTTGACCATCACAGGTTGACTATTCATCCCTCCAGGATAACCACTAAAGCCCACTGTAGGTATTGGTTGCTGTTGCTGTTGCTGGTGGTGGTTGACCATCATAGGTTGACTATTATTATTCACACCATGGAAACTACCGTAGCCAACAGTAGGTTTCATTTGTTGCTGCTGCTGGTGGTTGATTGTATGGTTTTGATTATTATTATTCACCATCATAGGTTGACTAGCATTCGCTCCGTTATAACCACCAAATTGCATCGTTTGTCTCCCTGGTATCATAGAAAATATAATTTCAGGGTTTATTATTATACTACACTACCAGAAGAAGTGGAACTTTTTCTATGAAAAATTACGAGGAAATAAGAAGTGTACACATTTGCGACAAACTTCCTACACGCTAAAATACCCTAATTTAGTGACAAAATTCCGACTAGATAGATATTATTTGTAGGGGTGTTCATAAACCGTAAACCGAACCAAAGACTTGTTAGCGGGTTTGAAATATACATTTCATACAATTAACACACGTAAAGCTTTGTTATTTTTGGGAAAGAAAAAAATAACTAAGGGCTGGCAATAGATAATCTGTAGGTAACCTGCTAAGACATGATAACAGAAAAGTACATCATTTGGGAACAATCTCAAACGACCTAAAAGCTTGTCTCGACCTCGCTTCAATATCGCTTGAATGAGCCAAAGCTCGGCTCGCCAATGTTATTATTATTATTATTATATTATATATATTACAAATAGAATGGTTTTTGGGCTGGTTTAGGCTCGCGAGCCTAAAAGAGCTTTGTAATTCACGCTCGAGCTCGGGCTCGTTAAAGCTCGGATCGTTCGAGCTTTTAGCCGGGCCGATAACGAGTAGCTCTCGAGCCTCTGGACTTGTTTACACCCCTAATCACCACCCAAAACCTAAACACCCACCCACACCCCACCCCACCCCACCTAATCCTCATGTTTACTAAGAAAAATTTAATTAATAATTTTATTGAAAAATATTTAAATAACAAACATATATCCGGGTTTAATGATTATAACTAAAAGTTGATTGGATAAAAACCCTATTAAGGCTATAGGGTGTGGGGGTCATTATTGGGACATGATTTGCCACCTAGGAACATGAATGGAAGGCTACACCACCCCCTTGATTGATCCACCATGGTTTGCATGGATTAAACCATGGCAACCATGGTCTTCCTTTCCATTTTTCAACAAATCATTTCCTTTTTTCTTTAGTCAAAGATAAATTAAAATAAATAAGAGGCTAGTGGTTTAGGTCATGACCACACCCTTAGGGTAGTGGTTTTGGATGGTGGATTAGAGATGGGTTAGATGGCACTAACATGGAGGGTCATAGTGGTCATGAGAGTCATGACCACACCCTATAGCCTAATAGTAGATGGACGAAAACCGTCAAAACTAAACCATAGAGATCAACTGTTAATTGTCAACCGGTTTGGTTTACGTTTATACAAAATGGCAAATAGTTGGCCGAAACAAAAATCCTGTCAAAGCGGCCGAACTGGATCATGAACACCCCTAATGATTTGAATAGATTTGCTTATTTGTAATTATGTATCCCTACCTATCGTTGGTTAATAATACGTAAACGAAGTTTTCATTATTCTATACCTTGCATCTGTTGATGGTGGTTGACCATCATAGGTTGACCATTGCTTTGTATCTGCTGGTTCATCAACACCGGTTGATTGTTGTTATCCCCGCCACTATAACCACCTACCACCGTCGTTGTTGACACCGCTCTAGGCAGTTGACTAGGATCCAAAGTCAATGACTTGTCTCCTGAAATCTGGATACATAGAGCGTGCACATTAAACTCGCATAACTGAACCTCACACATGTAACTAAGGCCATTAGTGACCCCTTTGCAGACGTGGCATAAGTGCGAGTCTCCAGGGCGGTTAACGAGGGCGAGGTGGTGGTGCGGGTGGATGTTGGCGGAGATACGGTGGGGAGCGGTGGCGCATTGTTCATGAAGATCAAAATCACACGCGGAGCATCGGTATCTTACGCCGTATCCACCGGTGTTGCAACCGTCGCAATTGAATTCAGACGTCATGTAAAGTTTATGAAGAACATGTTGATGGATGAAGTGTTGGATCTGGAGTTGACCTGTTTGACTTGCAGATTTTGATCTTTGCAATGGAGCCATCTCTAATGAGGTATGGGTTGAAATGTAGAAGAGTAGAAGGCAACTTGTTAAACTATACAATTTAATGCAAGATATAATGTACCGTTATAATGAATGTTGTCACCTCAAATTATTGACTATTGGCCGCTGCTACCTTTAACTATCACTTTGACGCCCGTCACCCCCAACTTAACATTTAGTGTGTTCTGTCACCACGTCGTTAACTGATCACTGACTTTTGATCTTGTTAATATACTTTTGGGGTGTCCTAAGATCCCTAAAACCTTCCTAAGATCCCTATGACACCCCCAAAAGTATAGTACCAAGATCAAAAGTTAGTAATCAGTTAACGACGTGGTGACAAAACACTAAGTGTTAAGTTGGGGGGTGACGGGCGTCAAAGTCATAGTTGGGGGTGGCAGCGGTAAATAGCCAATAGTTAGGGGTGATAAAATCCAATAACTATATTATATGAATAGGGTATAACAATGTACAAACTTTAATGCGATATTTACAACTGCTAAAGCATCGAAGTGCAGGATTATTGGTGTAGTGATAGCGTGTGTATTGGGTGGTAGACTTGGTCAAGTATGATATAATTTGCTATTATTAGTTTTGGAAAGTCAAGTGGTGTAGACTTTTGTGTACAAAAGGAATAAAACGACAAGTGGTGTTTGATTATAGTTAAGTGAAAGTCAACTAACCGAAAGGGTGGGCCAAATACGAGCGTGTTTCAGCCTCAAGTTTTGAGACGTCCAAGCAATTTTCGCACTCTTATCTTGTTTGTATGTGTTGCTAGAGTAGACGTGTCCATTGGTTCGGATTTTGGTTTCATCGGTTTGAAGATTTTGCGGCCAAAAACCGTTGAAAGAGTCAAACCGAATCTGATTTTAACAAAAGAAAAAAAAAACATAAAATGAAAATGTAATTCGGGTTCCTTGGTTATACTTAGGGGTGTCCAAACTGCTCGGCGTTCGAAGATCGTTCGACGATCGTTCGAAAAATCTCGGAAATTTGCTCGTTCGATTCCTTGCTCGGTTAAAACTGAGCCGAGCAGCTCGGTTCGGTTTAAAAACGAACCGAGCACGAGCATAGGTACGCTCGCTCGTCGCTCATTCGGTTTCGATCGAATTTATTTTTATTATTATATATATATTATCTTTATTAAATATAATAAACATGTAACATATCCATCCCCTATAATCCTTATATCTTCATATCTTCACTTCAAAAAAAAAAAACTTAATCTCTCTCAACTCTCAAGTCACCGGCCGACATCCATCCAGATCCCTTGTCCGCAAGCATCACCGTCCGCCGGCCATTCACTATCCGCCGGTCAATCAAAACGGGTTTGAATTGATGTTACTGTATCAAATTTTATGTTTTGAATTCAATTTTTGATTGAAGATGTCTGGAATGACTTCAACGCGTGTTTTTGAATTTATTTTGCATTTTAGATGTTCTTAAACATTAAACATTTGGATGACATTTTATGTTTATTTTTGTGGGACTTTTTATGTTTGTATTTTGTTAAATTGTTAAAGTGTGTGTGAGACATATAAGTTGGTGAATGAATGGTTGTTTAGGAACGCTAAATAAAACTGAGCAAAAGCGAACCGAACCGAGCGGCTCGGTTCTAAACCGAACCGAGCATGAGCATAAGATTTCCGCTCGATTTCTTAAATCCGAACCGAACCGAGCGGCTCGGTTTCAAACCGAACCGAGCACGAGCAAACCTCCGTTCGGTTCGGTTCGGCTCATGAACACCCCTAGTTATACTTATGGTTCCAATCAAAATGGAATTGAATTTGGACTAAACAGGATTGTGAGATTATTATTACCTAATTAGATTTAGTTTTAAACGGTTGGGGTTAAAAACTTCTTTTTTTTTTTTGAACGGCAAATTAGGATCACTGACGGACTACTGGAGTATCATCGTGCCACCAGCAGAACCACCCGATCATAACCATCTCCACTAGGCTATAATGCATGTACACCAATTCAGGAGGAAACCCAATAAATCTGGGAAAAACCCCCCTTTGTGAGAATCGAACCCAGTACCTAATGGTCCCAAAGTCTTATCCCACCACCAAGATGCAACTAGGCTATAATACCATGGGCAGTTGGGGTTAAAAACTAAGGGGGCGTTTGGTTCGCTTGAATTCAGTGGAATTTAAGGGAATTAGAATTTGAATTCCATCTCTTAAGATGTTTGGTTCACAGAATTTGATGGAACTGGAATCCCAATTCCAATCTCCATGTGTTTGGTTGATAATGGAATTGGAATTAGAATTAGGCATGAATTCCTTCAAAGTCTTTTAACTAAAGGAATTCAAAATCCTTCTTATATTTGAAGGAATTAAAGTAAATTCATTGGAATCTTCGACCGTTTTGACCCGCACCTTTCGACCAGTACCATTTCGACCCGTACCGTTTCGACGCGAACAGTTTCGACCCGTACCGTTTCGACGCAAACCGTTTCGACGCGAACGATTTCGACCCGTAACGTTTCGATGCGAACGATTTCGACCCGTACCGTTTCGAATTGAACAGTTTCGACCCGTACCGTTTTGAATCGAACCGTTTTGACCCGTACCGTACCGTTTCAAATCGAACCGTTTCGACCCGTAGCGTTTCGAATCGAACCGCTTTGACCCGAACCGTTTCGACGTGAACCGTTTCGACCCGAACTGGTGGTTGTGGGTGTCGGGGTGATGGATTCCAATTCATTTGACAATCAAACACAACAAAAATGAAAATGAGATTCCAATTCCAACAATTTCTAATTCCAATTGGAATGTTTAAATTCCAAATCCAATTCCTTCAAATTCTAATTCCTATACAAATTCCAATTCCAATTCCAATTCCAATTCCAAATCATTCCGCGAACCAAACGCCCCCTAAATATATTACACCCCTACGTGTTATTATTAATCCTTCAAGGAGAAATTGTTGGTATTTGTGTTTTGAATTTTGGTTTCCCTAGTTTGAAGATTTTGCGGTAAACAAAAACTAACTCGCCTTTGCAAAAAGGAACACAAATGTAATTTGGGTTACTCAATTAAACTTGAATTAAGATTCCTATTACCTAATCCGATTATGTTTTAAATGGTCACGGTATAAAAACTAATTTTACACCCCTTAGTATTTGTTCTTCAAGGAGAGATTGTTGGTGACGGTGTTTTGAACTTAATCAAGTAATGAAGTAAATACCATGGTGAGTAAATTTGAAAAAGAAATGCCTGGGTCAGTAAAACCAAAATTTAAAAAAAAATGTCTGAGCCCGGGTTCGAACCGGGGACCTCTAGTGTGTGAGACTAGCGTGATAACCGACTACACCACCCAGACGATATTGTTTACATGCCCCGCCATTATCTATAAGAGCTGATAAAGGAGTTCAATAGAATATTGTGTTGACTCTCTTTTTTTTTTTTTTTTATTGCTGCTTATTAACAATTTTTATAGTAGTTTTTAATTTTTTATAGATACAAAAAAATATTTGGAAAATTGTTTTGCAGTGTTTTAATGTTAAATTCGATTCCACCAAAATCTCACAGGTGCAATAGATGGTATTCAACAGAGTCAATTTGACATATTGACATGAACAATTCTGTTGTGTAGGCACATGTTAGTTAATACGCATTTAGTTTTATTCATTTTACGTAAATACTTCTCAAAAAGGAGATATTTGTAGAAATATGGGATGTGTTATAATTTGTGACATAAAGCTAGAAATTTTTACATAACGCGAGTTTTACTAGCTTTTTGGAGCTTAAAAAACTTTTAGAGGCTCCCAAAAACTATTAAAACATTGACTAACCAAAAAAAAGTTTTACAAAATCTCTCACTAAATGTGTTTTTTTCTCGATCTATTTGTGTCCTTTCTATAGTAAATGAAGGTTTTTGTGATACACGCGAGAAACTCATAATTATGTTTTATATCCTGAAGTATCAAGTTTTCATTGATAAGTGATGCTCAAGTCAAGATTGTGTAGATATTGGATTTTTTTAGTTGACTGCCACTCAAGGAATATTTTCAGATGGTAGACGAGTGACAAGTGTAAAGTTCATACGCGACTACAATATGTGATCATGTGCTGTTAAGTTGGCACTAATGGAAACATAGTCTATATGCATGCAAACAAAAGCAACGGCGGAACTTCATCAAAAGTTTCGGTGGAGCGAAAAGTCATGCGACCCAATTTATATATTGTATAAATATTTAGACAAAATAAGTAGGGGGCGATCTTATATAGTTTTAAAAATTTTCGGACGAAAAATCAAAAATTTTACATTTGTAACTGAAACATTAGGGGGGGGGGGGGGGGGGGGGACGCACCCCCCAGTGCCCACTAAGCTCCTCCCCTGAACAAAAGTATATGGAGTCACGTATCTCTTGGCTAAAGGTGTGATTTTTTTTCTCTAAAGTTACTATAGATCCAAGAAGATAACTACTTTTGGTTAGAACAATCAGTCACACCCCGAAATTATCAGAGCTGGCGTGACTGGACTGGTATCTTCATTGCACAGCGGAAGCAAATAAGCTAAGTCTTCTAGAAATTGAACGCCACTAAGTACTCGTATCTCCAATGGTTCTCCTATTCCAACCGTGCCTTGTCTTAGAAAAGTAACCTGAGAAAGAACATGCGAAAAAGTCAACATAAAGTTGAGCGAGTTCATAGTTTGTTTGTAAAAGATTTGAAATAAATCTTTTGAGTTGTGAAAGATTTGAAATAAATCTTTGGAGTAACCGATTTTTGAAATAGTATTGAGAAAACGAATTTAAAAATCATTTTCTTGCAAAGTTATATGGAAACGTTGTGTTTGTAACACAGTATGTTCATAAAAAACCATGTAGTTGTAAAGTCTTGTATTTGTAATGTTCATATAACCGTCAATGCCCACCCTGACTTTGATTTCATACCCGCATAATCCTATGCTTTGAATTTTGTATAAAACATGGTATTTAATTTGTATGAACAAGTATTTCTGGTAAGTATAAAATCCCTGGTATGTAGCAAATAAGGAAATAAAGAGATCACCAATGGTTTGCAAGGCCATTGATATGTGTGAAGTGCAAGTAGGAAGACTCAAACCTAGCAGATTTATGCGTTGGGTACAAAGTCACCCCGAGGTCCGTTCTGTTTGGGCCTGGGGCTGGGCTCGCTACACCCAGATAGATCTACCGCTCCTGCCCCTCAGTCCTACCCTGAGGATTAATGGCCTCAAGTTTCCGCCTACCCACTCACATGATCTAAGTAGTAAACCCTCCTTAAGCTAACCATACCATGTATAAAAATGTCTGTAAGTTTCTGTAATCATTGTACATGTATTTTACCCCAGTCTCTAAGACTGATCCTCCCCCAGTCTCTAAGACTGATCCTTCCTCAATATTATCACCAGATGATCTCATCCTTAGTCATGAAAAATCATTCACCTTTCGATAATACGCATTTGTTTTGTAAAAACCGGTATGTTTAGTATAAACCTTTCGTAAATCATTTGAGTTTCTCGAAATCCCTTCGTAATATGATTTAGAAATACAAGTTTTGCGTTTGTTCAAAACTTTGTATGCTTTTGCAAAACGTGCATGTCTTTCCACCCCGAAAACATTTACAAAAATGTAAAACAGTAAAAAGTGGGGGTTATGAACTCACCTGAATATTCCTTGTGCAAAGCTAGCTAATTACGACTTCGATGATGTCGTTTCCAAGACTTGACTTGCTAGCGTGCATTCTACAATATTCCTAACACGGAATACCTAATAAGTTTCTAAATAACATAGTAACTAAACTACGTGTCATCGAGCTCTACCGAATCGTTGACCGAACGATTTGACGGTAAATTGTCAACTTAAAAGAAGCGAAGAAGTTATACTTGTTAGCTCGTTTTAAGAAGTCGTATGTTGATAAAAAGGAATATTCGTATGAAAGTAATATATAATAAATTTGTATTATATATTACGTCTTGTATATACTTGCCATAATATACGTATACGCCGTTTCGGCGTTTGTAATAAATATAAAAAGTTATATTTATTTTGCAAAAGTATTATCGAGTTTGTTTGAAGTTTGAAATAAATAGATAAACTATATCTATTTTATAAAAGAAGTCGTGTCGTTTATTACTTCAAATAAATATATAAACTATATTTATTTTGGCAAAACAATCGTCGTGTCGTTTGATATTTGAAATAAATATAAACTATATTTATTTTGATGAAACGAATTCGTGTTACGCGATGCTTGAAATAAATATATATACTATATTTATTTATAAAAAGATTCGAGTTCGTTTGAAATAAATATAATAATAACTATATTTATTTTGTTCTCGTAAGTTGTAAGTTGTGGTCGAAAGAAACTTTATATTCGTGTCTCGTTTTATAAAAGTCGCTCAAAAAGCACGTTTTGTTTTATAATACAACTCGTTTTATTTTACGGATTTTCTCGAAAAACGGGCAGAGTTTCCTCTGTTTTTGGACGCCCCGACAACACAAGTTGTCGCTATTTTTATCAGAATTCAATCAATTCACGCAATATATATAGCTTTTCATCAAATATGCCAAATTAAAGTGTAAATAGTCGCTAAAAGTATCGGTCGAGCTCGTTCACGAAATAAATAAAATTATAAGAATAATGAAATGTATTGCGCCGTAAAATCTTTACCATCTTCTCGTGTCGAAAACCGAGCTGACCGAGTCAACTCACTGAGTTGACTGAGTCAACTGAGTTGACCGAGTTGGACCGAGTTGACTCGAACCGCTTCAAAATCTGACCCGAACCAATCTGTTGACTCGCTTAACCTGCTGTTGACCCCAGTTGACTCGCTGAGTCGACTGGGTTGACTCAGGTTGACTGAGTCGATCCGATCCGCTTCATAAGTTGCTTCGAACCGTCCGACCCGAACCGCCTGACCCGAACCTTCTGAGTTGACTGAGTTGACTCGGCTTGACCGAGTCAACTGAACCGTACCATAATCTGACCCGAACTGACTCGACCACCGCTGGTCCGAAGCTCGAGACTCGACCCGTGGACCGTCTTTAACCCGAATCTGAACTGTTGATTGTCTAACTTAGACCCGAACCGGGTGAACTCGGTTTAACTGAGTCGAACCAAAAACCTGAACTGAGTGAAGCCCGAACCCGAACCAAACATGAACCGCACGAAATCTCATGCCGCTCCTTGACACCTTGACCTGTCGGAAATCCATCATCACCGCCGGATAAAGACAAGGCCCACCGAAAATATGGTGATACCTGTCGGATAATCACGCCGACCACCGTACAAATGAACCGACGGACCTGATATCGACCATCGGACAAATTAACTGACCGGCGGTCCGAGTCTCCGACCGCCGGTTATTTCTCCCTCGTCTCTCGATCTCTCTTTCCCGTCTCTTTCTCTGCTTGTTCTTCGACGTCGCACCACCACCGGATGATGGTGGTGGTGATTGCTTTTAGATCGTAAACAGGGGGGGTACCGGTTGGAGATGAGCAGAGGAGGGGGGTACCGGTTGGAGAACAGTGGGTGGCCGGAGAAAGGGCCGCCGGAGCGCCGCCATGGCTCCGCCGTGGCCGGTCACCGATGAGAGAGAGAATGAACTGGGTGTGTGTGTTGTTCGGTTTGTGCGTGTGAGTGTTTGTTTGTCTGTGATTTATTTAGAGAAGAAGACAAAGGGTTTGTGTCTGCACAATTAAAAGGGCATGGCCCCCTATTTATAAACTTGAATTTGGGTTTTGTCTAGTGGGTCATGCAGTTATTTCCCAACAACTTATTAACCACAAGTTGTTATGTCCCAAATCTTTGAGACCAAGATCTTTAGAGATTTTAATAGGATTTTGGCAAGATTTGCAAGGATTCTATACAGATTTTGCAATATTTTGTAGAAATCTCTTAAAATCTAATATATTATGTGTAGGTTTAGGCTTGGGCCTAGGGCCCACAAGCCTATCTCGTGCGTAAGCGGCCCGTAATTCCTACGAGACCCGTTGTCAAAACCCTGAACTCCGTTCAACGTCAAAAATTAAAATACACAAAAATACTATCGGTAGTCGTTGTTTGCATGCCCGTTCGCCGATTACGGTAATAATCGCGAAAAATTGTATCGTTGCCATCCTTAATCCGTTTTTCGATCCGGTTTCGACTGTAGTCACTAAAATTAATTACGGAGCTAAATATAGCGTAAAAATTTAATATTTTTCGGCGTTGTCTGTATTCTGTTCGGTTTCAATCCGTTGCCGTTTAACGTTTCACCGGTTTCTCTGTAAACCACCATTCGCGCACTGTAAAGACGGATAGACGTTCCCAGGCACTCCAAAGGCCTAATTAAGTTAATTCGCGCTGTAAACACTATTTATTATCGCGTTAATTACTTGGTAATCACGTAATTAGGTGCCGTAAATCACGGGTTGTCACACAATCTATTTGGATAACTTTAAACCCTAAATGCAAAATGATGACATAGGTCACCTTTAGACTAGAATACTGGCGTCGGGGTGACCTTCGAGCATGATCAAGTCTGAACACGAGTAACAAACGAAGGAATGATAGAAGACTCAGTCACTAAGTCCCAACTTATATCTTTTGGACGATAGTTAGGAAAAAAGTACAAATGTAGTTGAATGGAATAGCAGGCGGGTTACACGTTCCACTGTGCCGAGATTTGAGGTGCAACCTTTTGGGAAAAGGTTTTATTCATCAAACACGTTAGACAGCCATCATTACTAGCAATACACGATGGCTACATATTGTACAAATGCAATAAACTATTACTTCGACATACACGACATACACTGACCAACTTACCTTTACCCTGAATAGTCCCATATGTAATAACTAGCTATAAATACGACACTAATCAACTAGGTTCAAGACTTGATTGTTATTTTAACATCCACAACAAGGCTAACGATGTCCCTTCTTGTACAGATTTAAAGCTTGAACCTAATTAAACCTGAGCAAATAGGAGTCAGAGGCCTCTTTAGACTCTCGTAGTAGCTTCCATGCAGGGGCAGATCTAGGTTAATTAGCAACTCCGGGTTCACACGAACCCACCCAGTTTAGTAGAAATATTATTAAAGAAAACTAGATGAACCCATATATGACTTGAGCGATGAGCCCATAACAAAACTGATGAAGGTGCGCAGTGGTTAAAGGTCACCTGAAGTCTCTGGTTCGTATCTTCCCTATCGCTGTATTTTTTTTAAAGTTATTTTTTTAAAATCTAAGAGCATTCACATCCAATCCATCAAATTATACATACATTCCACTAAAAAACAACTCCTATATCAATATATTTCCATTAAAAACAAATATTTTTTCTCTCTCCTTTCAATTAAATAATATTATCATTACATTTTTCTCTCACTTCCACTCACAACCACTTTCAAAATATATTAAAAAATTATAACGGGTGAACAGTGTCCCCCCAAATATACAGATGAACAGTAACATTTTCTCTCTCCTCTACTCACAACCACTTTTTATACCCTTTATAATATAAAAACCCCTCCTCACATAATTTGATGGTTAGGATGTGAATGCTCTAAAAGCCACCTAATTTAGGGTTTAACTTTTATAACCAGGCAGCCAAAGCCCCTACCCATTCAGCTCCTCGCCTCCCCCACATCTGAAACTTAGGTCTCAATCTTCTGTCTCTTCAAACCCTTCGATTTACTTTAGTTTTTCGATTTCTAAGCCTTGTTGAAAGGTAAAACTTTTTTTTGTGTTACAAGTTACAATTTCTTTACTCTCTTTGATTCTATCTTTGAGGAATATGTGTTGTTAATGTGTTCCATGAATGCCTACATCCTACCCTTCTAATAATTTTGTTACGGATAAGATTTTACTTGTATACTTGTAAAACTAATGGAGCAAGTTTACTATAGGCTCCTTTTCTATTTTTTTAAACCAGTGGACAAGTGAATTACGGTTCCTACGTGTCTTCCACACCTGTTCACCCTCAACCTCCCTCCCTACACACCAACCTATCCACTCACTTCCGCTCTCAATCCACCCTTCAACCACTGCTCAACCAACCATGGCACAAGGTACTCTCTCTCTCTCTTCAATTTCAATCACTAACTCACTAAATCAGTTCAACTTATTACTTTTATGTTTTCAATCGATTGAATGAATATTTTAATACAACTAACACGTTTATTGCATCTCAGATCCTACCAGTGTTTCACCTTACGATGAAGCAATGGACGCTTTATCATCTCTAATCACTCAAAAAAGCCGTGCAGATCAGACCAACGCTGGCCTTCGATTCGAACTCATGTTCGACTACGTTAAGGTATACATATCATTAGTTTATATTATTAACACTATCAGATTGTATTCAAATTCACATGTTTTCTTGTAGATTTTGGATTTGGAGGACTCGATTTCCAAGATGAAGATTATTCATGTAGCAGGGACTAAAGGAAAGGTAACGTGTTGGTTGTTAGTTATCAGTTATGTCATGTTTAACATTTTGTTGGATGATTATTGTAATGTGATATATGGTTATGGTTATGTGGATGTTTGTGTTTGTGTTTGTAGGGATCAACGTGCACCTTTACTGAGGCCATATTGCGTAATTGTGGCTTTCGTACGGGGCTTTTTACGTCTCCTCACCTTATTGATGTTCGGGAGAGGTTTCGGTTGGATGGGTGAGTTTTTGGTGTTTTGGAACTGTTAGGTTTACGGCTGCAAACGAACCAAACGTTCGTCGAACAGTTCGTGAACCGTTCGGCAGAAAGTTTGTTTGTGTTCGTTCGTTTATTAAACAAACAAACACAAACAAGAAATTTCGTTCGTTTAGTTAAATGAACAAACATGAACAGAGGGCGGTTCGTTCATTTATGTTCGTGAATGTTCGGTAACATGTTTGTTTGTGTTCGATAGTTCATTAGTGTTTTTAGCTTTTATATTTTATTTAAATACTTCAAAATTACGACAAATAAAATATTTAATAAGTGTCAATGTATTATATATTTTGTTCATGAACGTTTGTTACCATTGTGTTCATGAGCATTAGTTTGTGCTCATTTGTGTTCATCATCGTTCGTTTTCATTCGTTGTCTAAAATTAACAAACAAACACAAACGAACATGAACAAGTTCATTTCCTTAACAAACAAACACGAACATAAAATCTCGTTCGGTAAGCGTTCATGAACACTTCGTGAACACATATATTTCTTAACAAACGAACACGGACAAGGACTTGTTCGTGTTTGTTCGGTTCGTTTGTAGCCCTAGTTAGGTTTATGGTTAAATGGTTCGTACATGTTATCCGGCAAACTTGTTTTAAAATATATGCATCAAGAGTGCATAAGGTGATGAGATCGCATCATTGTGCCTTACTGCCTTATACGGTTAACCAATATTTGAACAACTTAAACCGTAGATTGCAATGCGTCCCAGTTTTTCAAATCTGATTGAACAAATTTGACCATTGATTGAACAAATCTGACCAGAATTGCTTTGCTGACAATATCTTATATTTTAGTGTTTAAACGTTAACAGGTTAAATTGTTGTCTATAAATAACTTTTTAGTAATCTTTTAATAACGAATGCCTCACATACGTTTTTTGGACCAAAATGCATTGGAGCGCCAAATGCTTGCCTGTAAATCTGCAAAGAAACAAGTAGATTTAAAGATATTGCAAGTTTTCACTGTGGAAGATTGTTTAATTTCTATATTTTCGTTGTATGCTTCAGTGAGGATATAAGTGAAGAGAAGTTTTTGGCATACTTCTGGTGGTGTTGGGATAGACTGAAGGCATGATTTCTGATCCATAATCATTCTGAATGTAATTTACCTATTTATTATTTCATTATCTGTATCATTGTGTTTTCAAACTATTATCTTTTGTAAAATCTGTATCCGGTTCTTTCCCACACTATAGGAATATTGTTCTCTATATCTTATTTCCATTGATCCCAATAAATGGTCAATAACACTATTTGTGGACACATTTCTTGACTTTTTTTCTTCAAAATGAACTTGGTGTCTCTTAATTGCTTTTGTTTTATGAATGCAGGAAAAGTGCACTGATGATATACCAATGCCAAATTTATTCCGCTTCCTTGCTTTACTTGCTTTCAAAACCTTTGCAGCAGAGCAAGTACATTAACGTTTTATCTAACTTTCTCCACTTCCCAATTGCCAAAACAAAACAATAAATAATACACATTGTGTTTTGGATACAGGTAGATGTTGCTATTATGGAGGTTGGATTAGGTGGAAAGTTTGATGCAACGAATGTGGTATGTAAACATATGTCGTAACTCGTACGCCTCTTTTAGATTGTAATTTCTAATTGCTGCATGTATTTATCTAAATGTTGTGCATGAGTGTTCAGGTTCAGACACCCGTTGTATGTGGTATTGCGTCCCTGGGGTATGACCACACAGAAATTCTAGGTTAGTTTTGACATATTTATATTAATCATTATTTAATATCATCCTCAAGTGTGAATATAGACGAATCTTGAATGTGTCAATTTTTAGGAGATACTCTTGCAGCAATTGCTGGGGAGAAGGCTGGCATCTTTAAGGTGCATCCTAAAATTCCGTCAAGTTTGTATACTTTTAGCAAATTGATCTAGTTACTGTTTTTGTTTCTTTTATGGTGTTTTGTAAATTTTATTTAATTTTTATTATATCCATGCCTAATTTGCGCTTATTATTCTATACAGAAAGGTGTTCCTGCGTTTACCGTGCCCCAACCAGATGAAGCTATGGAAGTGCTCAAAGAGAAAGCTGCACAGTTAGATGTAATTCACTTGTTTAAAAATTAATCCGTTTCATTGCATGCTTACTTATGTATGGGTCGATTCGAGTTATGCTATATCTTTAACAGGCCAATAGGGTTAATAAAAAGTAAAAAAAAAAAATAACTAAAAAAAGTAGGGTCAAATGATTTGAACAAGTGAAAGTCGCCTAAAGTTTATTTTTCACGCATACAGCCTCCTAGATCATAATATCCCAAAATTTAATTATACGACTTCTGGTGTTACAGGTGCCACTTCAAGTAGCATATCCGTTAGATAGCAAATTGCTAAATGGGTTAAATCTCGGGCTTGTAGGCGATCACCAGTACATAAATGCTGGGCTCGCCATCAAGTTATGCTCCACATGGCTACAAAGCACTGGTCATCTCGAACCCGATTCCATTGGCCAGAATGTAAGTACCATAAACGCAATTCCATAAACTGATAAAAAAAAATCAATTTTTACGCTTGGATACAGAATTCACTACCCCAGCAGTTCATCAAAGGGCTAACGACAGCAACATTACAAGGACGCGCCCAAATCATTCGCGACCCGTCACTCGATATTGAAAGTGTAGGGGACCTTGTGTTTTATTTGGATGGGGCCCATAGTCCTGAAAGCATGGAAGTTTGTGCAAATTGGTTTTCTCTTGCAATAAAAGAAGATGACAGACAACAAAAGGCTTCGAATGAAATTGTACCTCTCAACAATAGTGAAACCTCAAGCAAGAACTCCACACAGGTTAGACACTCTCCGAGGTCATGGAATGTCTCATTTTTTTAAAACATGTAATATGTACTTTTCCAGTTGTAAAAAAAGTAAATGGTAATTTTAACTTAATGAAGCATCATTTATTTGAAAATGCAGATATTATTGTTCAACTGTATGTCGGTGCGGGATCCACAGTTGCTTCTTCCTCGACTGGTGAAAACATGTGGTGGTCATGGTAATTAATATTTATCTCATGTCATTTTAGAATTACAGTCCATATAATACGTATGTGTGTATGTGTGTGTGTATATATATATATATATAATATTTATATTAATATTGATGTTTCAGGTATAAACTTTAATAAGGCGCTATTTGTACCAAACATGTCCCTTTACACGAAAGTTGGATCAACCTCATCGTTATCAACTGATCCCGTAGCTGATCTGTCATGGCAATTGACGCTTCAAAGAGTATGGGAGAATATCGTATTTGGTGAAAGAGGTAACCTTTAAATACTTATTTTCTGGATTACTTAGTGTATAAAACATCGGTAAATGGATAAAACTTCAATTTAGCCATATTATGATGATGATTGTTAGGGAATACCAATAACAGTGACGCGATTTCTGTTGACGGAAAAGATTATAGCGAAACGATTGTTAAAAGTTGTGAAAGCAGCATGGTGTTTTCATCGCTTCCGTTGGCTATCAAGTGGCTGAGAGATGCTGCTAAACAAAATAAGTCTGTTCGAATGCAGGTAATCAATCGTACCCGTTTCTTTTTTTTTATAATTTTTTTTACAAAGTATGTATTTTACTGACAACCTTCTGTCAGGTTCTTGTAACGGGGTCATTACATTTGGTTGGTGATGTCATGAAATTACTGAAGAAATGAGTTTTGCAAACATTTTGTTGGATCGATATGGTCTTGTATACAAACGTGGATCAGATATGAAATCACTCACCATAGGTACCTGATATAAAGGTCTTCAAATGCGGTTTTGAAGGTTGCGAATGTATACACAACACAAATGTGGTCTCCTTTTGTTTTTCCAGTTTCCTAAAGCTATTGTTTGGTTCTTGTTGGTTTTTAATTGTTATGTAATATGTAATCTTTGATTTTGGACATGTGTATGTTTTTTAACTTTTAAGTAATACTTTATCTCTTATATCAAAACGCCGCACAGCATTTATTGACAAGTGTATAAGAACCTTAAGGTGTCGGTGCTCTTCCGAAAGAACTCATGTTCGAATCAAGCTTTTGCTATTTTCTGTTTAAAAAAATAAACAAACAAAAGCCCCATGTCCCGCGGAAGCTGCATTTTACTAGTGTAGTCCTGTAAGTTTACCCATGACGGTTTTAACGGTCACCAGAAAGAAAACCTTTATTAGTGAGATACCAAGATGAATAAGGTAGAAAACCTTTATTAGTGAGATACTAAGATGAATTCGGTATTACCATGAGTCATGTTTGGTTTAGGGGTGAGTAGACTAGAGATGCAAACTTCGATTAATTTTAGTAGATGGACCAGCGGTTAAAACTAACTTCAAACCGGTTACTAGTCAAACGGTTATTATGTGCACCTCTAGCCTCTAGGGGTGAGCCCGTTCATAATAGACTAGACCAGTTTGATACCAGACTGGATACCAAAAGTATGGTAAAAATGTAAATGCAAATTGAGAACCAAGAAGCTGAGTTTTAACATCTCTCAGACAAACCATTTGCTTTTAATAGCAATTTTCCGAAAGATTAAGCATTCCAATGTCTGAACTTAAACTTCTAAACCCGAGTACAAAGCTAAATATAGATTATAGACACATTTGATGCAATAGCTTAAAAGAACACAACTTCCATGATTGTCATCATCACGAAATCATTCTTCTCCTGCTTAAGCATCATCCTTTTTTAATACGCTACGCAATAAAACACAAGTTGAAAACAGCCATACGCCAACTTTTTCTTCCCTAAAATCAGTGACCGTCATCTGCAAAGGGTCAAAAGTATATTTGAAAGTCGAAACACTGCAAATAATTCAATAATTCATCGTATAAGAATGATCTAACCTCGGGAAAATGAGCAGCTGAAATAATGCAAGAATTACATCTTGGTAGACGTCAAGAACTTATTTTTCTTCTCAGCTGGCTTAAGGATTTGAAATGAACACATTAAATTTTCATCAACACTCATCATCGCACCTGCATTATCAAATTCACCACAATAGTTCGGGGCTGAAAATATGGTAACAAGTTGTCTGTCTGCAAAGAATTCATAACCATCCTCCACAACCTGCAGCATAACAAGTGTTTTAATAAACCGAAATATTAAAATCATATAAAAAATATTTTTCAAAAGCAACAAAAGAAATGTTTCTTCTGCTCTCATTGGAGTGTGTAAAAGAAAGTCTTAAAAGAGGGTTTAAAAATGAAAAGAAAACTAGAATTGGGAAAAAGCGTAAAACAAAATCATGAATTTTAAACATCGAGTTATTCACATGACGTAAAACATGGACGAACTTGAATGCATACCGACACATATTAAAAATTTGAGGGGGTAAGAAAAACCTGAGGGACTAAATGTAAGTAACAATCAAACGGCGACCAAACAAATAAAAGCTTAAAACAAAAATTAATTTAAAAAACTAATCTTATTCGACTTTTGTTGTAAAATTATATCATCAAAGTTACATTAAAAAATATTAAGGTTTACTGATGAAAAAAAAAAAAAACATAAAGGACAAAAAAAATTCCGTTAAAAATAAAGGACAAAAAAACTAAAAAAAGGTTACTGTTTCTCGAGGTGTTAGGAATTAATAGATATGAACAATTATCCATTTTTTAGAAATTTATAAAAATATAAAATACTAAGTTTAATTACAAAAATTGAATTATCACAAAAACATATTAACATTTATTAATAAAAAGATTTAAGAGGGCTTTAAGCGGGGTCTGTTCCGTTTAACATCTATACGGTATTGGTGTGGGTGATCAAGAATTGGAACATGAGTGGTGTGATGAAATGTAATGCGGGGTCTGTTCCGTTTAGTTACCTTGGGTTGCAAGTAGGGGCGAATATGAATAGAAAAAAAAAAACTGGAGACCGGTCCTAGAAACTTTTGAATCGAGGCTCTCTCTATGGAAGGCGAAAACACTTTCCATTGGGGGACGGGTGACTTTAATAAAGGCAGTTTTGGATAGTTTACCGGTTTATTAATTTTCTCTAAATAAAGCTCCAAATAGCATGATCGAAAAACTTGAAAAAAAAGGAGGAATTTCTTGTGGGTTCGTTTCGGTAAAAAGTCGAAGGTTAATTGGGTTTCTTAATAACATACTATTCTTCCAAAAAAAACTTTGTGGGTTACGATTGGGTTCCCCTAAAGGCGACAAATGTTAGCTTACTAGCTAAACGGTGGTGGCGTTTTGTTACAGAACGGAGTAGGTTGTGGAGACATGTCACATATGCTTTTCACAAATCAAGATAAGAACTGTTGTTGCCATGTCAAAAACTCAAAATTATTGAGAGGCTTTAATATGAATTTGGAGGAGCTCATAAAAGTGAAGGCAGGAAATGGAGAAGCAGTGAGATTTTGGGTTGACTGTTGACTGATGCGTGCTTAACGATAGTAGATGGGGTGACTACATGGATGTGGCAATGGAAAAAGGGTAATGGGAATCAAGTGGAGAACTGTGAACTGGAACCATGTTTAAGACTGTTAAGGGGGGCAAAATTGTATGATCATAGAAACAAGTGGTACTGGATTAGTGAGGACACGTCCGATTTCGCGGTAAAGAATATTAAAGAGAGAATGGCTCAACAGATAACTTTGTTTTCAAATGGAATAGTTGGATACCAAAGAAGGTGAATATACACGCTTGGCGAAGCCATATGGGTCGGATTGCCACTTACACTTCGCTGGCTAAAAGAGGCATAAATTATGTGGGAATGGCGATGAATCGGCGGAGCATCTTTTCGTCCAATGCGAGATAGCAAATGCAATATGGAGTTTAGTCTCTCAATGAAGGGATGGCAATGGGCCGGATATTGGTAATCCCATACCCATACCCGGTTGTAAAATGGTGTCCCACACCCAGCCTAATACCCGTCGGGTATTTGATGGGTAATTACCTGTCAGGTATCGGGCATAACCCGTTAATTTGTTAAAAGATACCAATTGGAATTTCCAAACACACTTCTAAAACTTGTTTACTATTCGGTGAAATTTTCCCTTTTTATTAATATAACTATTATAAATTAAAATATACATTACATACATTTAACTTTTATCATAAATAATAATAACATTATAAAATTTATATAGTTTTATTTATATACTTCACAACACACAAAATATAAATAGTATTACCAAATACATATTCAAAAATATTTTTTTTTCATACAATGAACCTACTAACATAAGTCACTAATGGATAAGTGTTGAGAGAAAATAATAACATATATAAAAAAATTTCGGGTAATCGGGCCAGGTAACACCCAATCCCATACCCGCGAAATTTTATAAAGCTAATCTCATACCCGTTGTGCTTCGGGTATACCCGTCCCATATTTTTCGGGTATATTCGTCGGGTTCGGGTTTTTTGCCATCCTTAAATGGTGCAACATAGCTCCCATTTATGCTTTCAGCATAAAAGATTTATTACAGATACATGAAAATGGGGTGGTGCACAAAGTCAAAAAGAAGGCTCTCTATGTAGTTATTCTTACGGCTATGTGGCTACTTTGGCAGGCAAGAAACTAGGCTGTATTTAACAACCAAAGAATAACGGTGTCCAAGATCATTGAAGACATAAAGGCTATTAGCTTCTTGTGGGTCAAAATTCGATCTAAGGGTATCCGGAGTGGTGATCGGCAAAACTCGGTAAACGAGTTTACCGACGCGGTAAACCACCGCCAGCAAGATGTTTACCGATTTTGAGTTGTTTGTGCGGTGATGCCATGCCGATGCGGGGAGGGAGGATAGGAGAGAGGTGGGGTGGGGTCCATTCCAATCTCAACCAATCACACCTTTTTCCTTTTTAAAAAAAAAATAGTTTACCACTTCACCAAGTGTCTAACCATTGCCAACACTTTTGAGCATAGTTTACCACTTTGACATGGCACACTCTCATTGGTTGATTTTTTAGTTTGCCACTCTCAAGTGTCTAACCCATAGTCACATGGAACGCGGTTCGGTCCGGTACGGGGAACGAAAACGGGTACGTAGTTCGTGAAATTTTAAAATTCGGTACGAGGGAGGGTAGGTTCATTCGGAACGCCAATTCGGTACGCGGTACGGCGTACCATATAGTTTGGTACGTCGTATCGTATATAAAACGATTATTACAATATAGTTTATAAAAAAATCCAATCTCAAAAACAAATTTGATAATCATATCCAAAATTCAAAAGCATTTCATAACCATAATCATAATTCATAAGTTGATAACATAACAGAAAATTCATAAAACAAAAGCAGTTCATACGTGCAGATGTAAAATTGGCGCCAATAGCCCATATATATTAATAATCTATAGCGTATAATTATAATCCCTAATACCTATTCTAAAATCTGTCAGATATATCTTCTAAATAATAATATCAAATACAAATATATCTCCTAAAATAATGCAATCAGTTACATTATTATAGGTCAGCGTATAGGCTGCATTAAATAGGCGGGAACAATGTCTACACAGGTTTGCAATTCGTGCTTCTATAGCCTGGTACGCGAATCGAATCGTTCCGAAACAGCGATTTTTTCAATCGGAAACACGTTTTTCAGTGATTCGGAACGAGTATTGTGTTAATCGGGTACGGTCTTTTTTCCGATCTGGTTCGCGAACCCAGGCCGAATGGTACGATTCTGTACCCGATTCTGGTACGGCCGAACCGATTCGAGATTCGAGGGGGGATCTACGTTTCCTGTGACTATGGTCTAACCACTCCTTATACCCTAACTTACGAAGTTTTAGGTGGGAAAACCGGTGTTCATTTAGCTTTTGTAAGGGTATAAGGAGTGGTTAGACACTTGAGAGTGGCAAACTAAAAAATCAACCAATGAGAGTGTGCCATGTCAAAGTGGTAAACTATGCTCAAAAGTGTTGGCAATGGTTAGACACTTGGTGAAGTGGTAAACTATTTTTTTTTAAAAGGAAAAAGATGTGATTGGTTGAGATTGGAATGGACCCCACCCCCACACACCCCACCTCTCTCCTATCCTCACTCCCCGCATCGGCATGGCATCACCGCACAAACAACTCAAAATCGGTAAACATCTTGCTGGCGGTGGTTTACCGCGTCGGTAAACTCGTTTACCGAGTTTTAGGTGGGAAAACCGGTGTTCATTTAGCTTTTGTAATAACTTTGATCATGCATAATTCTTCAGGTCCCTTAGCATCTTGCTAGGGAGTGTCGGTTATCAATAAAATTTTACTTGCCTTTCAAAATAAAGTTTTAAGCAATTGGATTTTGGATGACTTTTCAACCCATTTGACATGTTTCCCTTTTCATTAAATCATGTACAATAGATCTAATTGACCAGTTAAAGATTGAAACAAAAGTCAAAGAGACAAATTTAACAAGTAAATCAACCCAGATATTGTAATCTTTTTCAGACAGAATAGATTATAAAAAATAGGTAATAGGTTATAACCTGGTGAGCCCGGCAAACAAGATCAAGATCATGCTTTGTTAGAAACTCCGACACCTTATCGGGCCCAAAAGTAAACGACACCCCTCTATCATTCATCCCCCATCCTTTCACCTCTTTACTAGGATCCGACCACAATAAATCACAAAGCAGGCCCGTATCGGGAATCGCAGTGGGCCGAGGCAAATTTCTGATTTGATCCAAATCCGATAGATCGGGTGATAACCCTCCATGCATGCACAATATCTTGTCATCGATAAGAGCGGCAACGGGTAGACAGTTGAAACACTCGGTAAAAGCTTTCCATAGCTTTACGTTAAACCGTCTTTTACATTCATCGTAAAATCCGTAGATTCGGTTTATGGATGCGCATTCATGGTTTCCTCGTAGAAGGAAAAAGTTTTCGGGGTACCGAATTTTGTAAGCGAGAAGTAGACATATTGTTTCTAAACTTTGCTTGCCACGGTCCACGTAATCACCCAGAAAGAGATAATTGGCTTGCGGAGGAAAACCGCCGTATTCGAATAGTCTTAATAAATCGCTGTATTGTCCATGTATATCACCTAAAATTACAAAATAGAAAAAGAGAAGCAGAAGAGATATATCAGTTTTCTTTGTAAATATTTGGAAATAATAATCGCGTTGGTTACATCATGCAACGTATAAAGAAACTGATAAAAGATGGTCTAGTTTTGTTAAAGTGGGTGGGTCGCCTGGGTTGGGTAATGGGTCAAAATCTTTAAGGTTGAAATGGGTCATTTTCTGTGCAGGACAAAAAGGAGCAAGTAAAGAAACTTCTTTGTCCATTAAAAGATGATAAATATTGAATTGTGCAGGTCAAAAAGGAGCAAGTAAAGAAACTTCTTTGTCCATCAAAAGATGATAAATATTGAATAATGTATTAGGTATGATTGCAAAAAACAGTAGTATTGCATTTGAGATAAAACGCAGAGTTAACTGCCATTTTCGTCCCTGTGGTTTGGTGGAAAATGCCACTTAAAAAAAATGCGCCAGTTCCGTCCTCAACATTTTTGAAACGTGCCACTTCAGTCCAAAAAGATAACGTCTTGCGCCAGTTCCGTCCTTAACGTTTTTAACGGCACGTTATCTTTTTGGACTGAAGTGGCACGTTTCAAAAATGTTGAGGACGGAACGGAACTGGCGCAAATATTTTTTTTGGACTGAAGTGGCATTTTCCACCAAACCACAGGGACGAAAATGGCACTTAACTCTAAAACGCAGCCCATAAAGGCCCATTCCCAGACTTCTAAATTTGACCAATTTAAGATGCAACAAACCCAGAAATGACGCGTTCCCATTCAATAGACTTCTTAGTTTGACCAATTTAAAATAAAAAAAAAACAAATCATAACTAGCCATTCCCACTTTAATAGACTTCTAAATTTGACCAATTTGAGATAAAACACAACCCATAACGCCCCCTTCCCCATTCAATAAAGTTCTAAATTTGATCAATTTGAGATAAAAACACAACCCATAACAACGCATTCCACTTTCATTAGATTTCGTCATTTGACATAAAACACAACCCATAACGCCCCAGTTCCCTTTCAATAGACCTATTCATTTGACATAAAACACAACCCATAACGACCAATTGATAACTAAATGGGTCAAAATTGCCACCATCAATAATAAGAACCATATATATAAGAATTTATATGAGCTAGTGACCATCAACTTACTCATCATCATACTCAGTAAATCCCACCAATAGCAAAGCTAAGGTAGGTTCTGAGGAGGGTAAGATGTAGACAACCTTACCTCTACCCCGTAGGAATAGAGAGGCTGATTCCAGTGAGACCCCCGCTTTTAACGTTATTTTCACGATATTAGTAAAAGAACGTTAAAATTAGTGCAGTTTCACCCCCCCCCCCCCCCCCCCCCCCGAGCGCCCACACATATGTACATTATATGTGCACATCGCAAGCGGGGCGTATGACCATCAACTTAATAAGAAGCATAAAAATATAGTGCATATCTAAAGCATAAAAATATAGTGCATATCTGATACAAATAACAAGGGTGAATCTACATTAGTGTGAGAATGATCATAAAACAAACAGTTAACAGTAATATTTCAACTAATACCCACTATATATCTTACTTAGATCAACATTGATAATATTCTTTAATTTGACCACCCTATAATTCAACTAATACACACATATTTAGTACAAAATAAACAGCAAACCATCAGAGTAATCACATTTCTCAAAATAAACTCCCCAATTAAAACATTGTTCACAACATAAAACAATTCCCAGCCACATATACCGAATTCAAAACATAAAACACACAAAACAAAGCTAAAAAAACAAATTATCAAAAGCAGATTAAGCGTCAGACAAACGGGTTCATAAAATACCACAAATCTTGATAGGGGCTTCAAGTTCAAGCAAATTAGGTTGTTTGATAAAGATATCACGAGAAGCGACACAAAGCTGCTTGATTTCAGCCTCTGACAGCTGAACCAACTTCCCGGGCTTGTTCGATCGAACTTCGATCAACCGTTCGATGATCCTATCGACGGCTGCTGGGTCCATTCAAACCCTAGTTGAAAGACCCTTGATTTTTGTTCAAATTGTGTATGATTTGGGATGAAATGGGTGGGTGATTTGGGGGAGTGTCGGTTTATTGTTCCATGTCCCCAGGGGATGAAAGGGAGACGCCTGTGTCGCCCAAAAGTTTGTGTCTTGATGTGATTGGGTTGTTATATATTTAGGCAATGTTGTAGAAGACGCTAGTCGGGCGGTGAGGTACAACCTAGAGATTAATCGGGATTAATCGGAATGAGATTTTTATATGTATTTTTTTCAAAATTATATATATATACCCAATAATATAAAAATAATACTTCAAAATTCACATAAATACTTCAAGTTTCAGATAGTATGGTTCGATTTTGACCGATTTTGACCAATTTTGACCGCCTAGGACCGCCTAGAACCGATTTTGATCGATTTTGACCTACTAATATTGTCCGATTAATCCGATTTTTGACCGCCTAGAACCGATTTTGACCGCCTAGGACCGATTTTGACCGATTTTTTTACCATGACCGATTAATTAACCGCCTAGCTCAAAATTAGGCAGTAGATGACCGCCTAGCGCCTAGGCGCCGATTAATCGGCCGCCTAGGCCGATTTCTGCAACGATGTATTTAGGGGAAATAATGTTATTTTGAGTTGGAGGTGATTTAGGTTAATAATGGTTTGATTTCATAGGTTATTACTTAGGATATAATAGGAAGTTTATTTGGATAGAAAGCCTAGAAAGTAATCTTGACCATCCATTTATTTAATCAAGAGCTAAGATTAAAAGAGAGAAATTGACGGAAAAAAATGAGGTGCGTGGGTTTGTCTAGGGGCATTCTAGTCAATCCAAGACAATAGTTTTTCTCTCCTCAAATTCTCCCCCATTTTTTAAACGTTAATAACTCTTTCATACGACATTATTTTTTACAAAAATTATACAAAAAAACGAGCTTTTTTAATCTTTAAAACGAGTATACTATTGCTATATTTTCGAAAAAAAATTTCGAAAACCCAGTTGCGTAAAATGCAATGAAAAAAAAACCCTCAAAAATGACAAATTTTCTAAAACGCAATGCACAAAAAACAAAAAGAAATGTCTTATTTGTAAAACGCAATGGCCAGAAAAAACAAAGAAATGTCTTATTTCTAAAACGCAATAGCCTAAAAACACAAAAGAAAGTGTACTTTCTAAAACGCAATAGAATGAAAACACATAAAAATGTGTTTTACCTAAAACTCAATGCACCAAAAACACAATCAAATGTCTTAGTTCTAAAACGTAATGGACTAAAAACACTTCAAAATGTGTTATTCTAAAACACAATGGCCTAAAAACACAAAAGAAAGTGTGTTTTTTTTTTTTTTTTTTCTAAAACGCAATGGACTAAAAACACTTCAAAATGTGTTATTCTAAAACGCAATGGACTAAAAACACATAAAAATGTCTATTTTTCTAAAACGCAATAGCATAAAAACACAAAAGAAAGTGTTATTTCTAACACGCAATGGACTGAAAACACATAAAAATGTGTTTTACCTATAACGCAATGGACTAAAAACACAATAAAATGTGTTGTTTCTGAAATCTAATGGACTGAAAATACAAAAAAAATGGTGTTTTTTCATTACTTTATAAAATGCAATGACTCAATTCAAAAACCAATGTAATGAATTATACACAATGAACAAACAACCACAATAACTTGGGTATGTCCAGTTTATTGTTTGACCTCTTTTTTAAAACACAATGGGAAAAAATGCAAGTATTTTATCATTATAAAAACGTAAAACGCAATGCCTTGAAATTATCATTATAAAAACTTAAAACGCAATACCTTGAAAATAAAACGCAATTAACATCCATAATGAATGCATACATCAGAGATCCTGTTTTCCAAGAAAGTGTGATATGAACAGGACAAACACAAGAAACATAAAGTTAAAAATTCAATTCAATTCAATTCAATTCAATAGAGGAGCTCTAATTATGAACGAAAAGATTCAACAAAATTGGGGGCTTAACTCTTCTGTCTCAAATGAAAATGAGTACATCCTACTAACCTTCATGTCAAGCAACAATAATTATTATCATCTGGAAATGTATGGAACTTGAGAGATGGAAGTGGACTCAAAACATTAACTACACAATGCGCCACCACCATAACTCCATCCATCCATCCACCTCCGTCGTCGGAAAACATAGCGGAAGCTAAGTCGACAGTTGCCACCAAACGATGAGTTCGTAGATTGTATGTGAAGCGATGGTTATTGTACAGAGGATGGGAAGGATAATGACGGACGTCGAAAGTTTAAGGAGTTGTTTGTGACGTCATCACCGTCGTCGCCGCCGGTTGAAGGAGTGGAGGTGACAGTGGATTGGTGGAACGGTGGTGTAGGGAATATGAGGTTTCATGAAAGACGGGGCTTCAGATTTGGGAGATGATTAATAAAATTGACTAAACTACCCTTCTCTTTATTTTTAAATTTTACCACATGTTATAATCCTATTGCTTCCTATCCTTCCTTGCCAAAATAAACTTTTTATTTGACCCTCTCCCTTGATTTCATTTGTTTAATATGTAATTTGTTTGACAGAAGGGTCTTCACTAAGATTAGAAAGGTATTGAATACCAATAGGATGGTGGTCTATTAGTAAAAGTAAAGCATTTAAATACAAGGGTTTGAGAGTCGTAGGTCTTGAGTTCAAGCCTCACAGATGACAGAGATCGAAAAAAAGTCGTCGTTCAAAGAAAAAAGATCTTGAATATGGCCTTACTTTACCCGTATAGTTATTGAGATTGTTATTAAATCAAAGTTATTGGTGAGGAGCTGACACATTGCATAATTTATGTTCTTAACTAATTAGAATGCGATATGTGTCCTATGTATAAATACGAAGTAAGATGATGGCTCTATCGTTCGCTGTGTAGTGTGTGTTCATTGGTTTGGAGTTTGGACCCATGTCACGTAGAAGAGGGTAGATACACGCCCTTTGGTGCGCCATTACAATACGGTAGCATGTTGACGGTTGTTTTTTTTTTTTTCAAAAATTAAAAGCAACGGTAAAATCCAAAGTCAAATGGTTATTTTGACAAGTACAATTTTAAGATTTGTTTCGTTCATTAGGCTAGTTTATTTGTTTTCTTATCAAATTCGTTTGTATCTTCTATTCCACCTTTTCCTCTTTCAAGAAATTTCAGCTAAGTTTAAATAATGAGTTAAATATTATTTTAGTCCTTGTGGTTTTCTCAAAATATTACTTTTTTAAAGTAATATTAAATATTTTTTTATTTATACATGGTATTAAGATGGTAAAAAATAACCCGAGAAAAAAAAAGCACCGACAATTTGACCCGAACATACCAACTTAATAATATAAAATATATTATTTGGGTATAAACAATAATTCCTAATACAATATCAAATAACATGTGCGTTACTGTGTAACGATCCCTATTTCATACTTTCTATTTTTAGCAAGCTTGTATTCGTACTTTGTTTCAATCTTTGTAATCTCAAGACTTTGATCATAAGGGAAACACATTTTTAATCATACTTGTTGTTCATACATACGTGATATCTAATCAATCACAAATGCGTAATTATACGAAACCGAACCATACTTATTATTACTTATTTTATGCTCGGAGTTCATACAGATGCATATCATACACATGTTTATACTTACCCTAAAATGTCCTAAAACACCTAACCTATGAGTTTATTACATAATATAACCAAACCACCAACAATCAGGGATTAAAAATGAAATTTAGTTTTCTGGCATGTCTTACGGACCGCAAGACATATGTCTTACGCTCCGTAAGAGGACTCTCACGGGCAGAGTCATGCCTAGCTCGCGGTTTTAACCGTTAAACCCATTTTTCAACCTCTTAACCCCCACCTAACTCCATAATAACTCAAACCCTAATTGCTCCACTATATATATGCCTCATCCCCAACTCACAAACACTTTCCCACATCTACAACACTCTCAGATCCCTTTAATTCTCTCAAGAAATTCTACATTTTAGCAGAAACCTCCTTGTGTTCAAAGTGAGTTCTAACTCACTTCCCTTCATCTTTTTTCACTATTTCTTACTTCAATCTCCTTGGAAAACCTCTAAGGATGTTACCCAATGTTCACCAAGGTGTAACAAAGTGGTACATCACTTATATGAGGTTCTAAAGTGAGTTCAAAATTATGTTTTGTTTAACTTTACAACTTGTTCTTGTTTACATTCATCTTGTGGGAATCTTGTACCAAGCTTTGTCCCCGACTAAACTCATGTTGTGGGGCTTATGTTATGGTTTATTTCACGAAGATAGAGGTCTAAAACCTCCCTTATTTATGTCACACTCCAACCGATGGCGAAAACACCGGAGTGAGACGAAAACGAGATTGTTCGAGACTTCATAACACTATTGCGACAATAATTAATTCAAAAACTGATTTCATTTCATAACAAAGATTGTCAAGTACAATACATGAAAAATCAAAGTATAACACTTGAAATGAAAATACACCATCGATACAAGAAACAAGTATAACAACGTTCAAAATGATTCAACAAAATATAACAAGTACAACAACATATCTAGTATTTCTAAATGAGATTCTAAGGCATCCCTAGTAGATTTCGTCAATATCAACATCATCAACCTGCAACATGTTTAAAAGTATAGTTCAATACAAAATGTATTGGCGAGTATACAAGTTTAATATAACATAAGTATAAAAAATGATTTAAATGAATCCACATGGCAAACTTAGTTATCAAGATTTACGTACAACTGGCATGCGATTAAAGTGTCAAACCAAAGGTTACCGCAAGTGTTTAAACTTAACATGACCACAAGAATACGGGCGGTGCGTTACTCCTATAGCGCTATACATGTTAAGCAGAGACTCGTACGAAGTTAATGACAAGTTTATCACATAAGAATGTTCCAGAAACACGAATCAAGTATAACGTATTAGCATGCATGTTTGGATTGTTTGTGTGATTGCATAAAAAAGTAAGTGTAACTGTGTAGGTTGATAAGTAAACATATTGCACCCAAAAGTGTAAAATGGAAAAGGGGCGTTCGAGTATATTCACGGTTTTGCTAATCATCGTTAGTTAATTCCGCGAGTGTTGAGTAGTTGACGAGAGCGCTAGAACACCGAGGTTACCCTAATGTGGGTAGACGAAGGTGTGAGTTGTTGGAGTTTGAATAGGGTGAGCATAAAATCGAAATAACCTAGCTGTAACCGAAACAACCAAACCGAACCGAATGGTTACTACATGGGCCAATCAATATGCTTTTAAGTTAGTGTTTAACCATGGCTCAATCCACAAGTTTAAGTGTTTTATTCAGGTCCAAGCTCGTTGGGCAATTATCTATATATTAAAAAACCATTCTTTTGAATAGTAACACTACATATATTAAGATTATGATCAAATATAAAGGAAAAATAAATAAGTAGGTAAGAAGGATTTTGATCCATTGATCTAAGATTTAGAGGGTTGAGATTAGTTTTAAAGAAAAAAAGATAATGGAAGAGTATAAAAACAATCCTATATTTATTTACTTTCTCTCTCTGCATGCAAGGCACATGTCAATTCACTCCATCAATTTAAAATATCCATAACTTTTTCATTCGACATTTTTTTTAAAAGTTCACCATAATAACAAACGTTTTTTATCTTTAATATGAGTATGATATTGCTATATAAAAATAAAATAACAAAATTCATTTTTACTGGGTTTTTTGCATTGTATTAAAGGTTGAGATCATTGTGTCTTTTCATTGGGTTTTGTTCATTACGTTTTTACTAGAGCTTTTATACGTTGTGTTATTATCAAAACTTATAACACAATGTTAATTTGGGTTCAGGCCACTGCGTTTTTATCAAAACTTATAACACAATTTATGACACAATAAAGACGGTGTTATATTTGGTTACTCTATATATTGTGTTATAGGTTTTGGTCATTGTGTTTATTCTTCTATCCATTGTGTTTTAATCTGTTGTTCATTGTGTATTAATCTAATGTCTATTGTGTTTTAGTGTGTTATCCTTTGTGTCTTTTATTTGCTCTCACTAATTGTGTCTTTTATCTGTCGTCATCAATTATGTTTTTAGTCTACTTTCCATTGTGTTTTTAGTTTGATACTCATTGTGGTTTACGTTATGTCCATGTGTCTTTTATCTGTTGTCATCAATTGTGTTTTTAGTCTACTTTCCATTGTGTTTTTAGTTTGATACTCATTGTGTTTTACGTTATGTCTATTGTGTAATACGCAACTGGGTTTTCGAATTTTTTTTTTCTAAATATAACAATATGGTACTCATATTAAAGATAAAAAGACGCTCGATTTTATGGTATAATTTTTTAAAACAAATGACATATAAAAAATTATGAACGTTTAAAAAATAGGGGAAATAGCATGTGACTTGCATGTGCATAATCTTTTTATTCTTTTTGACAAAATTACCCTTTACACTTGATTTCTTTTGGGACACTTGTCACTCTATAGCGGCTTCTTACACTTCTTATTTTTATACTCCATTGTAGAATAACTCAACTCATATATATTAAAGGGTAAATTACACTTTTCGTCTTTATGTTTGTATCGAACCATCTATATATTAAAAAACCATTCTTATGAATAGTAACACTACTATATATTAAAGGGTAAATTACACTTTTCGTCTTTATGTTTGTATCGAATTGCAATAGATACCTTTTAACTTCAATAATTACAGTTATAATCCTTTATTTGTAAAACCCATTATACCATACGTCCTTCGGCCATAACCAAGGCTTTACCTTCGTCAAGGGATCACCTCATTAATTCAACATAGCGATTTACATGAAATACATTTGATTGCTAAGCATGTTCTTCTTGTATTTTAAAACTAAAACTCTCCATTTACTAATTCAGTTACAGGCCTTTGAAACTATGATTTATGATTTTCTATTTTAGTTATACCGCTTATTTTTATTTACGTACAGATAAATTTTTTATTCAAAATTTAACGGGTCAAATGTAATGGAGTCTTTTTTATCATGACGAACCGTATCGATACCATGCGAACAACTTCTGTAGCGATATAGAGTACTTTTTTATATCTTAAGCTATAGCGAGTGTTGGTACTGTACTGGTATTGTGACGAACAAAATTGATATTTCCCCAACAGTATCGGTACCACGTCGATTTCAACTGAACAAGATATTCACTTTTATGGTTTTCTGTCGCAACCCCCGACCCCTGCCCCGGGAGACGGGCGGCCGCGAGCTTACAGAGCAGGTGGTATCGGTATTTATTAATTTGGCAGCGAAAATTTCATCAGGACCGTAGTTAGGAAATAGTTTATTAGAGTAAAACACCACATTTTTATAATAATAAACACATGGGAAAATCCCGAGTTTCTACTACAATCTGTTTATAGGGATAAACCCTAATTTATTGAAATAAAACTTCTTCTTTATTTAGGTAACTTTTATAGCCACTTTTCCAAGCCTTCAGTGCTCTGCAGCTGGCTTCTTTTTGGCTTTCAATTTGAGACACCAGCAGGAGGTAGTGGTTTTACAATTTGAGCTGAAGAGAAAGGTATGGGTTTAGGAATAGTGACAAGTGATAGGGATTTTGAAGATGTTGGTGATGGAGGTGTGTCATCATCTTTTAAAATTAGCCTTCTCCTTTTTGGTTTAGGAGAGACTGATGATGTTTTGAATGGAACAGTGGTTGTAGATGTAGTGGCAGTGGATTGTGATTGACTAACAGTTGTTGAAACAACTGGTGTTTCAACCACTGTTGTCATTACAACAGATGTTATAACATCTGCTGTCTTCTGCTGTGTGTCAGCAGGTGTTGTTTTTGGTGGTGATGATGGTAAAGCAGTGGATGTTGTGTGTGTTGAAGTGGTGTGTGTTGATGGAACAACTGTTTGGCAAGCAGTAGTTTTTGTAACTCCTGTTGCATCAGCTGTTTTGTATGGTGGTTTTTGAGCAGACTTTGAACGTCTGGTTGGAATGGATTTGGGTTGCCTCACTTTTCTAGTAGGCTTCTTCTTTTTCTCAACAGGATTTTCATGATCCTTTGACCCAGAAGTACCCTGATCTGGATGATCCATTCTGTCCACCCTGGCTTTCCTTTTGGCCTCTCTATCTCTTTTCACACTTGCAGCTGCTTCTGCTAGTGCATTTATTGTCACATCAATTTTCTTACTACCATCTGGCAGAGGGATCTGTTTGGTCATGTTTGAATTTTCTGGTTCAAGATAAAGACCATCTTCTATACCCTTCTGTTTCCACTCCTTCATTTTCTCCCCCTTTTTGGCATTATCATCTGGGAGTTGATAAATGAAGCGTACTTGTGGAGGAGCAGTGCCAGTGGTGTGCAAGATCTGAGTTTTGAGAGCCTTTAAGTCAGCCTTAGTGTTCTTGAACCTTGACTCCATTGCATTTCTCAGCTGTTGTACATGTGTTTCATGTTGCTGATCTGCTAATTGTGCTTGTTGTTGGAGAAAAGATTGAAATAACATCCAGAGCTCTTTTGGAGCAGATGCCCTTTGTGGAGCAGGTGCTTGAGATGGAACAGCAGTTGATTGTACCTTTTGAACTTGTAACACCTGTTGTAGCATATCTTTGAGTTCTGCAACAGAGTTATCAAGTTTTTCAATACGATCCGTCAATTTCTGGTACTTTAAACCATCACCCAAGTTAATGGGATCATCTGATTTCCCACTAGCAGTGGTTTTATCAGTGGTAGATATAGGGAGTATACTCCAAACATTAACCACTGATGCCCCTTTTTCTTGGTACTGGGGTCTTCTTCCTTCAACACTTGACAACCTTTTGATGTTGCCAGTAGGATAAATAAATCCACTGGTGGTTGGCAGAGGTGCTATAAAAGGAATTGCCTCCAAGGAAGTCTTATGAATGTAACCACTGTCCAAGTATAACCCAGTGGGTGTAACACTTGTAGTGGCTGCTTCACTTGGATTACCACCAAGAGTTACTTGTAACTCAAGGGGTGTAACCTCCTCAGGTTGTGTTGGTGGGTTAGCAAAGATTGATACATCAGACCCAGTCAGTTGTTGAGGTATATTCTCATTAATAGGTGATTGAGAAGGACTGGATAATGCCTGGTTCAAATCAATTGCATCCAACAGTGGTTTTATTGATGAGGGAATTGTGGATGTGATGGTTGGTGTAGAAATAGGATGTGTCCCAGGCATTGGACTGTGGATGATAGAAACGAGTGTTTCCAGAGCATCATGATGTGGAGACCCTATTTGTACAATCTGTTCTTTTTGTGAAGAAACAGGAGGAGTTTCGGTTATGGTTTGAGATATTTGTACCAACTGCTGTGAGGAAGTAGCAGCAGTGGTTTCTTGTGACTTTTGTGTTGTCACAGGCAAGAGCTCTGGTATCTCATCCTCCAGAGTTTCCGTTTTGATGGGTTTTGTGGGTTTTTGAGTTTTTCTTTTTGGCTTTTTTGGAGATAGTAGGTGTGGGTTTCAAAGCAGTTGTGCTGCTGCTTTGATCACCTTGAGCAGTGGGCTCAGCAGCAGATACCTGAGGAGCAGTTGTAACTGCTAAAATCTGCTCAGGCACCTCTGCTTGTGTTTTGCAAGGTGTGGACATCCTTGTAAAAGTTTCAGCAGTTAAGCAATTTGTTTGAATGAAATCACCTTGTTTTATTGCAGCAGCATCCGTCTTTCCAAGTTTCATTTCAAAATAGTAACTTAAAAATCTTGGAAAGAGTAGGAATGCCTTTGTTTCAACATTTTTAACCAAATCATTAAAAATTTCCTGGGAGTAGTTAAAATTTTCATCTTGAAGAATTGCAAATCCCAGTTTCTGAATTTTTAATGGTATCTCATTGAAAGAAGTGGTTTTGTTTGAAACACATTTTAAGAGGGTGTGAAATAAAAATCTTGTTGCAGGAGGAAAGTAACCTTTTTCTAAGGTGTCCTTTTTGACCTCTGCATTGTACCCCCTTTCCAGAAAATCATTTTTTAACTCGTTTTTAGGGAAAGTAATTTTACCTTCTTGATCGTCGAGTTAAAAGACCTCTGAAATTGTTTGTGGTGTAATCTTGACTTGTTTTCCCTTTAAAGTAGAGTTAATGGCTATTACAGCATCTCCTTGTGTTTCAAGGATTGCATTCTTCCAAAACTCCCTTTGGGTTGCCAAGTAAATTGGTGCATCCACTGTCAACAAAGTTTTGTACTTTGAGGCGGTGATGATATCAATGATGGAATCGAACTCCGTTGTGGAACTTGGTTTTGTAAGAAGACCAAGAAGATTGTGAGATGGTTTGTGTGGAATTTCAGTGGAGATTGCCTTTGGAGAGGCTGTTTTTGATGAAGATTTGGATGAGGGTTTTGCAGATTTCTTTGATTTAGTCATTTTGAGGATGATTGATCGAAGAAATTTGTGGAAGATGAGATGAAAAACTGTTTTGAGAAGAGAATTTTTAAGAATTCAATTCGACAGTAAAACCCTGTTTTGGTGGTGAGTGGGGGATTTTATAGGGGAGAAAGTGAATGCTGAGGTGGCAGCCGTTACAAAAAGTCTGACCAATATGTACTGCCCACGTGACAACCCCTGTTGAAAGTGAAGGACAGTACTTGTGTGATAGGGACAATTGAATGCAGTGGTATGAAAGTAGTGGACGATTTTCACTATCAGTGGATAGCATATCAGTGGATAATACACTGCTTTTGAACAACAGAGTTTATCAAAGGAATGAGAGAGCAGGGGTTGACTTTCAGCAGTGGACAGACTTTTGAAGTAGAGCAGACTTTTGAACAATCAGTGGTTAATGGCAGACTTTTAAGGATTTAATGAAAAATATCATTTTTAGCTATTTTTAAGGATGGAATTTTGATTTTCTGAAAACATTTTGTTGCTTTTATTCATGGAAAAACATGATGGTGCTTGTTATTCCATGTTCAGCATCCCAATTCTAGAGACCAAGCTTTCAAAAGTGGCTGTATCAAGTGCTTTTGTTAGCACATCAGCCAGCTGGTCTTTAGTTGGGACATGCTGCAGAGAAATCAAACCTTTTTCATAGCAATCCCTCACAAAGTGATGTCTGATGTCGATGTGTTTGGTGGTTGAATGGGAAACTGGATTTTTGATGATATTTTCTGCTGCCTGACTGTCCAACATGAGTGGTGTCTTTAAGGCAGTGATACCAAAATCCAGCAGCTGATTTTGAAGCCACAAGAGTTGGGCTGTACAGCTTGCAGCAGCAATGTATTCAGCTTCAGCAGTGGATGTTGAAACAGCTGCTTGCTTTTTGCTTTGCCATGAAACTAAGCAATCACCTAGAAACTGGCACCCTCCTGATGTGGACTTCCTTGTGGTGTGACATCCAGCAACGTCACTGTCTGAGAAACCTGAAAGCTTGATATTCCCATTAGCTGGATACCAGATACCAAGTGTGGGAGCACCTTTGATATATCTGAAGATCCTTTTTACAGCAATGAGATTTGATTTTCTGGGAGCTGATTGACTTCTTGCACAGACACATGTTGCAAACATGATGTCTGGTCTAGATGCAGTTAGGTACAATAAAGACCCAATCATGCTTCTATAAAGTGTTTGGTCAATCAGCTCATCCTTTTCATCAGACATGACTAGCTTATTTGTAGCCATGGGTGTGCTGTATGGTTTACAATCATTCATATCAAATTTGGTTAAAAGTTCTTTAGCATATTTGCTTTGATGAATGAAAGTTCCATTTTGCAATTGCTGAACTTGGAGACCAAGAAAGCATTGCAGCTCACCCATAGCACTCATTTCAAACTCAGCTGTCATGAGTTCTCTAAACTCTTCACACATTGAGTTACATGTGCTTCCAAAAATAATGTCATCCACATAAATCTGGACAATCATTAAATCCTTCCCTCTCCATTTTAAAAACAGTGTTTTATCAATGGTACCTCTTTTGAAACCATTTGAGAGTAGGAAGTTGGAAAAAGTTTCATACCAGGCCCTTGGTGCTTGTTTCAAGCCATACAAGGCTTTGTTTAACCTGTAGACATGATCTGGATAAAATGGATCCTCAAAACCTGGAGGTTGACAGACATACACCTCTTCTTGAATTGTACCATAGAGGAAAGCACTTTTGATATCCATTTGAAACACCTTCATATTGTGGTTGACAGCAAAGGCCAGAAACAGTCTAATGGCTTCCAATCTTGCAACAGGGGCAAATGTTTCATCATAGTCAATCCCCTCTTCCTGTCTGTAACCTTGAACCACAAGCCTGGCTTTATTCTTGACAACAATACCCCTTTCATCAGTTTTGTTCTTGAAGACCCACTTTGTGCCAATGGGACTAACCTCTTCTGGCAGTGGTACAAGCTCCCATACTTGTTGTCTTTTAAACTGTTGGAGTTCCTCTTGCATGGCTTCTACCCAGCTGTTGTCTTTCAGTGCCTCTTGGTACTTGACTGGCTGATGGAGTGATAGAAAACCAGCAAAAAGACAAATGTTTTGGGTTTGGCTTCTTGTGAGCACCCCTTCATTTATGTTGCCAATGATTTGATCAGGTGGATGAGATCTCAAGAAGATTAAATCTCCTTGGTATGGTATGATGGCATTGGTTGGTGAAGGCTGCAAATGTGTATCATCTGAGCTAACCACTGCTGGGGACTTTGATGATCCAGCAGTGGCTTCAAAAGGTGGTGGTATAGGAGGTAATGAAGTGGACAACTGCTGACTTTTATCCACTGTTTGAGGACTTTTGTCAGCAGTGTTTGAGGATGTGGAAGCAGTGGTTGATGGGCTACTTTGGTCAACAACTGTTGAGGTAGCAGTGGTTGAGCTTTGACAACTGTTTTGAACAACTGGTGCTTTTCCCTTTGTGGCAGACCTTTGAGGGATGATGATTTCATACCCATAGTCTGGTGTTGTATCCTCTGATGGACCTGCACTGTTAGTCTTGACAGCAGTATTTTCAAAAGTGAATTTTTCAAGATCAAACAGATCTGTAGGATTTGCTGGGATTTTCATTGATGAAAGTTCATTGAACTTAACATTCAAAGTCTCCTCCACTGCCTTGGTCCGTGTATTGAACACTTTGTAGGCCTTGGCAGTGGTTGAGTATCCCAGATGATAACCACAATCAATTTTGGCTGCAAATTTTGAAATGGAATCTTTTAAGTTCAAAATAAAACATGGGCAGCCAAACACTTTGAAATATGAGATCAGTGGTTTAATTTTATACAGAATTTCATAGGCAGTCTTTTTGTGCCTGGGGTTTATTAAAACTCTGTTCTGAACATAGCAAGCAGTGTTTACTGCCTCTGCCCAGAATGTTAATGGCAAACCTGAATCTGCAAGCATGGTTCTGGCAGCCTCAATTAGAGTTCTGTTCTTCCTTTCCACTACCCCATTCTGCTCTGGTGTTCTTGGGATGCTGTACTGCCTTACAATCCCTTTCTTCACACAGAAGGCATCCAACTCCCTATTTTTGAATTCTGTGCCATTGTCACTCCTGAAGCTTTTCACTGGAAGGTCAAATTGCTTTTCAACCTGCATTACAAAGTCTTGCAAAATGCCTGCAGTAACATCTTTTGAGTGCAAAAAGAAAGTCCATGTGAACCTAGAAAAGTCATCAACAATAACCAAACAATATTTTTTCTTTTTAAGGCTCATGACTTGAACTGGGCCAAACAAATCCATGTGTAGCATTTGCAAACACTGGGTTGTTTTGGACTCTTTAATGGACTTATAAGAACTTTTATGTTGTTTTCCTTTTAAACAGGAAATGCAATGTTCAGGACATGAAAACAATTTTTGTGGTAGGCCTCTCACCAAACCATTTTTTGAAATTTCTGTGATTGTCTTAAGATTTGTGTGTCCCAGCCTTCTGTGCCAAAGTTCTGTCTCTTTGTTAGAGGCAGCTGAGAACAGACAGGCATCAGCTCTGGGACACTCTTTTGACATGTCAACAACATAAACATTGCCACTTCTTTGAGCAACAAGTTTAGTTTGACCAGTTTTGATTATTGCTTCAATCTTTTTGACCATTTCTGGTCCAAAAATCCTACAACAGTCTTTTGTGAAGAATGACCCAAATCCCTTGTCACTCATTTGGGACACACTCAGAAGGTTAAATTTTAGATTGTCTATTAGATTGACATTTTCAAATTTTACATTTCCAGATTGCACTGTACCAGACCCCAGAACCTTCCCTTTACTATTATTCCCAAAGGATATATCACCCCCTCCATGGATTTTAAAGTCTTTGAAGAGGGCTTTACATCCTGTCATGTGCCTGGAGCCTCCACTATCTACATACCAAAGACTATCAAAGCATGCAGAAGCTCCCTGCACATGAAGTAAAAGGATTAGTTCATTAAGGTCTCCAAAGCCAGCAGGGCTTTGGATGGGGTCTCAACAGTGTCTGGGATGGATGCAGAATGATGGACAGTGGTTAGGTCAGAGGTTTGAACTGTTTTAGGACAGTGTTTCTCTAACCACTGTTGTGGATCCTGACCCATCATCTGCTGGTAACCAAAAGGATGCCTGTTCACTTTGGGTTTAGAGGGCCTTTTGTAGGCCTCATAAACGTGTGGAATCCTTTGGTAAGACTGTTTTTCTCTGCCTTTTCTGAACTGATTGGCAGGGGGTGCATCAGTAACCTGAACATCTCTTTTGACAGATGTCTGGTTCAGCTGTTTTGTAACAGCTGTTTGAACTGGCACAAACAGTGGTTGTTTCTTGGTGAATTTGACCGATGATGAGGATGATGGTGGACTCAAGGATGTTTTAGCCATGTACTCATTCTTTTTCACATCAAAGTTTTTGAGGTACACACATGCTTGAGTTTTGTGGTTTGTCTTACCACAAACAATGCAGCTTTCTGCTGAAACAATGACACTTGTTTTGTTTAAATCATAAGCTTTCAAGTGGAAACAATCTTTTGTTAGATGATTCCTTTTTTCACAAAATTCACAAAACAAGTTATCAATTTTTTCTTTCTTCTTTCTCTTTTCAGACTCCTTTGCAGCAGAGGTTTTAACCACTGCTGGGATGTCCTTGAGAGGTATGACTTTAGCTTTTGGAGCTTTAACACCATCAGTTGATGTAAAGTCCATTGGCTTGAAATTTTCAAGAATATCACACTCGTCAGACCAGGTAGGTTTAAACTGATATTTTTCAAGTTCTTCAAAAGTTGAGGAACTCCTTGTTCTGTCAAGTGTGATTTTGTTACCAAGTTTGTCAGTGATTTTCACTTCTTGGCCATTCTTGTTTGTGGGGATGAACTCAGTGGTTACATCAGTGTTTTGAACAGATTTTTCACAAGCAATGTGTTCATCATCATATTTTCTATACCCAACCCCAAATTTCACATTACTTTCAATCTGTTTAGCAAGCATCACCTCATATCCTCTGCAGGATTCCACCCATCTTTCACAAGTAATCTGGGTGGATTCCAACTCCTTTTTGCAACTTTGGTATTTTTCTACCATAGTTTGAAGTTGGGTTTTGGTGATGCTTTGCTCTTCTTTTAGACAACTGATTTCTTTTTCCTTTTCAGTCAGTTTGTTTTTAAGTTCTTTTAAAGAGCTTTCAAATTTGACCTCATCAGACAAGATTTTATCCCGAAGGTTTTCATTCACCTCTTTAATGTTTGCAAAAGCAATTATGCAATTGTCAGAACACAGTTTTTCAAGAACTTGAGGAGATACCTTGGCAGCTGCCATCATTGCACAATCACATTGATGATCTTCATCATCATCAGCTTTCACCTTCTTTTCACCAGCCTTTTCTTCTTTCTCTTCTTCTTTGTCCTCTATGGACCATGGATCTGTCATTGGTTCAATCAGGATACCTGAACTTTCTCCCAACAGTAGTTCACCAGCCACAGCAGTAACCACTGCTTCAGTCACCTCTTCCACTGTTTCAAAGCTCTGCTGTTCCTCCTCTGTTTCAACCCCCTCCTGTATTGACTCTAATGCCACCAAACAAAACTCATCATGAGAAGGTTCATTAAAAGCATAGAGTGCAAAATTTTCATCATTAAGGTCTTCAGGCATACTGCTCCAGTCAACAAACCCTTGAGTGAAAAAGCTTTGTTGATCTGGTTGTATTGCTGCTGGAGCAGTGGTTTGAGGTGCAACAGTTTGCACTTGTACCTGGGGAGCAGTGGTTTGAACATATTGGATTTGTGGAACAGTAGTTTGGACATAGTGTACTGGCACAGGGGCAGCAGCATAGTGAGCAGTATTCACTTGAGCTGCTGGGGCATATTGGGCATAGTGCACAGTGTTTTGGTTTTGAGGTCTAGGATTTGAGCTAGGGTGAGTAATTATGGGACCAGTAGTTTGACTCCTACATTCCCTAGCGAAATGTCCCAACCTATTACACTTATAGCACTTGATTTTCGATTTATCCAACCCAACCCTTAGATTCCCATGCAGACCTGGGAATTTTTGCCCTGTTCTTTTGTAGAATTTGCTAGTTCTAACACTTAGCAAAGCCAGTTGGTGCAGGATGTCCATTTTTTCTAAGTCAGTGGGATCAAAATGTTGTAAATCATTTAGTTCAAAGCTTAGATTATCTGACATCTGGTTTTCATTTGCAGTGAATGCATAACTTGCAGAGTGAGGATCAGGGTTGTTAAAATTTGCACCAGCAGTTATGTCAATGAAGTGATCATAACCCTGATCCTTACCACTGCTCCCAGATTCTTCTTGACCCAAAAGAGCAGTATTACCGAATGTATAATCATCAACGGCTTTTCCTGACTCTTGTAACTTCCTTTTCTGGTTCAACTCCCTTTCGTAAGTCAGGAGTCGACCATGGAGTTGGGTCAAGGTCAGATCCTTGAACTCAGATGAATTTCTGGTGACAAAGGCTATAGTGTCCCATTTTTCGGGCAGTGACCTGAGGAACCTGCTATTTTGAGTCGAGTTTGTAAAAGTAGTGTTAACAAGCCTCAGTTCACTGATGAGACAACTAAACCGCTCAAATTGTTGAGTCAGTGATTCACCTCTAACATGACAAAATGTTTCATACTGTTGGTTCAGGATTTCCCTATTGTTTTCTATGACTTCTTCAGTACCTCCAAACTGTTCCTTAAGTGAGTCCCATAATTCTTTGGCACTGTTACAGTGTAACAGTCCAGCATATATTTCATTGGGCAGCGCTGATGCTATGATGCTAAACGCTTTAGCATCTAGTTCGATCTTTTGAAAATCGGTTTCGCTTTAGCAGAGCTTTGGTCTTCCATCAGTCTTTGACTTTGGGCAGTAGATGCAAGGCAGCAGTTATAGGTCAGTACTTAACAAGATCAGCAGATAGGAGGTCAGCAGATATGAAACCACTTTCAAGGGGAGAGATTTGCATGAACCAACTGTAAACGTCTGCTTATTCTGGATCCACTGCTCTGATCCAGTTTTGGCTTTAATTATCTGTTCCTCTGATAGGGTTCAATCCCAACACATTTTGTTACCTGAAACGCGTTTAAAACATTTATGTCAGTGGAAAATACTGGTGAGTGAATTCCAGTTTAATCAAAACAAGTTTTATCATTTTACAGCATTTAGGGCAACCCGCAGTTACATTTGTTTACATCTACTTTAATTACCACTCACGGTACTGTCAATCCTGACTTGTGGTCATGCTACTACTCATAGTGTAGTAACAAGTTATGTATACAAAACCCCAACATACCGACGATAATTGTAGATTTACAAATACTCAATCACTGTGAATTGTAAATTTAAATAATTAAGGTTTTGTAAAAACAGTTTACAAAAAGAGGAATTACTTACATTGCTATTTTAGGTATTTCCTGGTGATGTCCTGGTTATAATCTATTAATTTAAAAATGCACACATGTTAGTATAATAACCCAATTTATATTAGTTATATCCCCGAGACAGAACTCTAACGACTGAGTCAGGCAGAGCCTTGACATGCGTTACGGAGTACTAGATCAGTCGGGTAGCGTAACTAATACGTAACCAGGGGTTATAATACTTACATTGAGGCAGAGCTTCGCTTTTTAGTGGGTATAATGCCCGGAAATTATTTCTGCTGTTAAGAAATTTTGAGAGAGAAAGTTGTTTTGAACGGTTTGGAATTGAAGCCGAGATCCCCTATTTATATTGCTGATCGGACAGCGGGTCGCGGCCCGCGACGGCCGCTTCTATCATTCTCACGGCCCGCGAGAGCCTAGGCTAGGTTCTAGCTTAGGTTAGTCACCACTATAGGCTCGCTGGGTGTCGTGCCACGTGGCACCCCGGGGTTCCGCCACTTATCACTCAGTCGCGCCCCACGACAGACATGAAGAAGTCTGTCGCGCCTCGCGGGAACTTACTAGATTTTTTTTATCTAATTTTTGTAAAATAAAGGTATTTCAGGGCCGTTTTTCGTATACGGGGTGTATTTTAGGATGTATAGGGGTGTTTTAAGAATTTTGGGAGAGTTGTTATATCCTCCCCACCTTGTTTTAGAACTCGTCCTCGAGGTCTACTGGAACAGGTGTGGATATTTCCTCTGCATGTCTGATTCGAGTTCCTAAGTGTATTCTGGTCCTCTCTTGGAATCCCATTTTACTTTAACTAGAACTAATCTCTTGTGTTTGAGATTCTTGATCTTTCTGTCTTTAATCTGTAGGGGTTTCTCTACAAACTTAAGTTTCTCATTTACCTCTATGTCCTTAAGAGGTACCACTAATGATTCATCTGCTAAGCACTTTTTGAGATTACATACATGAAATACATCATGTATTCCTGCCATTTCCTCTGGCAGTTGTAGCTGATAAGCTACGGGTCCTATTCTTATAATAATCTTAAAGGGTCCAACATACCTGGGACATAGCTTTCCCCTTTTGATGAATCTAACCACTCCTTTAATAATACTTTATCTCCTACTTGGAATTCTAATGGTTTTCGTCTGTTATCAGCATAACTCTTTTGTCGATCGCGTGCTGCTCTTAGTCTTCCCTTGACTTGATAATCTTGTCAGTTGTTTCTTGTAATATCTTTGGTCCAGACAATTGCTTTTCTCCAATTTCTGCCCAACAAATTGGAGTTCGGCACTTCGTCTATAAAGTGCTTCGAATGGTGCAACATTGATACTGATATGATAGTTGTTATTGTAGGAAAATTCTATTAATGGTAAATGATTGTCCCAATTTCCTCCGAAATCAATTACACAAGCTCTAAGCATATCTTCCATTGTCTGAAGTGTCCTTTCGCTTTGTCCATCTGTTTGAGGATGATAAGTTGTGCTTAGATTTAACTTGGTTCCCATTGCTTTTTGGAAACTAGTCCAAAAATGAGAAGTAAAACGGCTATCTCTATCAGACACAATAGATAAAGAAATTCCATGTAATGAAACTATTTCATTTACATATAACTTGGCTAATTGTTCCATACTGAAAGTTTCCTTTATTGGTAAGAAATGAGCTGACTTGGTTAATCTATCTATAATCACCCAGATTGTATCATTTCCTTTTCGCGTCTTGGGTAATTTGGTAACAAAATCCATTGTTATCAATTTCCATTTCCATATAGGCATTTCTAGTTGCTGCAATAAACCCGAGGGTTTCTGATGTTCGGTTTTAACTTGTGAACAGGTTAGACACTTGGCAACATAGGCTGCTATATCCTTTTTCATTCCTATCCACCGGAAATTCTTTCTTAAGTCTTGAAACATCTTACTACTACCAGGATGTATCGTATACTTAGACTTATGGGCTTCCTCTCATATTTGGTGGCGCAGGTTTCCTTGTTTGGGTATCCAAATCCTTTTCTTATGGAATCTCCAAATTCCATCTGTTCCTTGTTCTAATTCCTTAATCATACCTTTTATTTTTTCAGTATCATCCTTGATTACTGATTCCTGCATTTCTTTAATTTGCTCATTTAAATCTACATGTAGATTTAATTTGAGAGAACGTATTCGTCTTGGCTTTTCATTATACTTTCGACTTAAAGCATCAGCTACTTTATTAGCTTTTCCTGCATGATTCTAGATATTACAATCATAATCACTAAGAATTTCCATCCAGCGTCTCTGTCTCATATTTAACTCCTTTTGCCCAAAAACATATCTTAAACTCTTATGATCGATGAAAATGGTAAACTTACTACTGTAAAGATAGTTTCTCCAAATTTTAAGGGAAAAAATTATGGCTCCTAACTCTAGATCATGGGTTGTATAAGTCTCCTCATGATTCTTAAGTTGTCTAGAGGCATAGGCTATAACCTTTTGACGTTGTGATGTATTGTAAAATACATCCTTTGTTCGTGTATAGTTTGTATAGTTTTCCATTAGTTATAGTTTAGTTTTCATTAGAATTAGCGTACTTTTGATCCAATTGCGTTTTGCAGGTCTTGAACGTTTGAAACTGCTGGAAAATGCATAAAACGAGTTAAAATATGGAAAAGTCAAGTCCTAGAACGTGTTGGAGAGCTCGGGAGCTGAAACGAAATTAAAACACTGAAAAAAGGTTTCATGCGGGCCGCGATACAAAAAATGGAGTCTCTCGCGGGTGGCGAGAGACGTATGGATTTGATGAGGTTAGTGAGCCGGTGGCGGCCCGCGACCAAGTACCATGTCTCTCTCGTGGGGCGCGAGAGAGTTTTGTCGTCAGATATCTTCTAGCTGGGCAAGGGTTTGGAGCTGCAAATTGATGTGTGCAAAATGCAACATATAAATTACATCAATTGTGGCATAAAACTAACCCTTTTTTAGTACTAATGTTGGAAAAAGTGTGTTTTTGTCTTCCTTTTGTATTTTCAGGATTAAATGAGCTCAAATTAACAAAAGAAGCAAAAAGGCAGCTAAATCTAACATAAATACAAGAAAAGGAACAAACGTGGCATGCCCGACCTCCCCAAAAGCATCTTCCCAAGCAAAACAAGAAAACAGGAGGCTGAACACGCCCCGTGCTCAATGAGCACGGGGGCGTGCCCAAGTGTCAGCATAAAAGACAAAGTTGTAGAAGCTTCCATCGCCCACCACGGGGCCGTGCTCAGCGGACACGGGGTCGTGGTCAACTATAAGATTCGCAGAATCCAGGCAAATCTTGATAGTACAGATATGCTTCTGCACACGGGGTCGTGCCCAGCAGACACGGGGCCGTGGTCAACTAATAAAGACAAGAGCAATTAATGAAGACAGAGAAGTGTAGGATCGTTTTCAGACCTGAACGAGTCGATCAGAAGAGTTTATCTCAACACGAAAGGCGGAAACAGACGTGTAGAGTTCAATTAAGCTAGATTCACACTTTAAACTGTTGTATGATTGATTTGGTAACGTTTTACAACTTGACAACACTTCGGCAGCACTTCGTTGCTCTGACCGGAAAGTTACAAATGAACTAGACACAAGGGGTATTTATAGTTGTTGCTATTTCGTTTGAAAGTGGCATGAGACACTTCAAACGAAATTAAACCTTCTAATTTCGTTTGAAGATGTCAGTTACCATTTCAAACAAAATTACATCAAATGCCCTTAAATCCTACCCTATTTCTCGTAAAACGCACCCTGATCTAACACTTCTAATGTAAGACTCGATACAAGACGAAGTCGACACACGCATGCACCAACAGACTCCCCCTCGAATGTTGACGAGTCTTAAGTGTCGAGTCTTCAACGTCTTCACTCTTTATCAGTCTTCGGGCTCTTTCAAATCCTCTCTTCTCTTTAGTATCAACAGACTCCCCTCGAATAATCTACTTCTTGGATGTCTTCAGATTCCCCCTGTTGATTTACTGGGATCGCAGTCTGGCTTTTGAAATCACATAGTCCTCAGGTATCGAAACCTGGCTTTGTGCTCTTTCTTCAGGTTCAGGATCGAAACCTGGCTACACCTGCACATTCTTAACCCAGAAATAAATTTCACAGATTTAACATTTGACAAATTTATCCATACAGATTCTCTCTCAAATTTTACCAGAATGATTTATCAATGATATTTCTGATGAACCACTTGTACTGAAAAATATTCAAAAATTTTTCTTATTTAAACACAATCTCCCCCTCATTACATGCTCATCATGTTTAGCACTTGGAATTTTGACAATCAGCTCTCCAACATCAGTTGTCGAAAATCTTTTTGAATTTTTCAAACTTTATGCTAAAACACACTGAAAATCTTTTTGGATTTTTGAATGAAATGAAATGCAGTAAAGAAATATTTATAGAAAATATTTTTGTGAGTTTGTGTAAGAGGATCATATCAGTTTTTGACAAGTCACAAGTACCGTTGAGCTTAGTTACACATTAAGAATTAAACAATTCACTTAGATTGCCGATATTCTGATCCACTTAAATTTTCACACAAATTTCAACTTATTCAGGATATGAGTTAGATGTATTAAGGACTTAAACTCATTCATGTGTCCCACTTCTTGAATATACTCCCGTATCCAGATCCCAATATTCAGTCTTACAGGTGAGTATACCACAGATGATATCTGTAAGGGGTTAAATGCGAAGAACCGTGAGAGCTCAGGTCAGAACTTCCGTTCAGCAGAGAGATGACGGCTTCGACTTTTGGTGGGTCCCCTTTAGAGGATCTTTTTTACAACAGCAATGATTATCAATTTTATTGTTTCATCATTTTTGCTGAGGGCGGCGCTATATTTCAAGCAAGCAGTAAAGTATTCTCCGGGGACTAGGCCATTGCTTCCGCATTATCAGAAGTCCCGGGATAATACCCCAGATAACACTGAGCATAAAGACCTAGTATCTCAGAAAGAGGGACCTTTCAAACGAGATTTCAGGGGTTACCTATATATCCAAGAAGTGTTCCCCACGAAATAAGCAAGTTTGAATTTAAGTTTATATCCTGAAAAAGTTTACTAAATGAGTAAAAACCTATCGGCATATCATCAGTGAGACTGTTTAATGCTATTTAATCATTACATTTCTTTAGCTACTGTAACTGTCTACTGATGTACTATCATTTCCTCTTCCTTAACACTAAAACTCATTTTTCATTTTATCCTGTTTTTGCCTTTTTCAAATTTTCTAATGTTTTTGGATTTTCTGAAAATTTCTACTCCCCCTAAAATGCAAACACATTAAAGGAAATTTGAAAACAAACTATACAAGTAAATTGACAACTGATATCAAATCGCTTCAAATCGCCATTCACTTGGCATAAACAATCAGAACTCCCCCTTTCAACAAACTATTTTCTCATAATGATTTCAAAACACTTAAGTTTGTTTTAACCAAAATGATTTTTCCGGAAAATAAGTTTTGTTGATTTTACCACTTGTAAAGTTAGGGATTCATCACTTTGTTTCTCAATCATTTGTGGGAAAACAAGTACAACTTAATGTCCTTGATTTACCACTTGTAAGTGAAATCCATCTTCAACCACTTGTAGATTCACACATCAACCACTTGAAAAATATAACATTTTAAGAAAATACCACCTGTATCTTTACCAACTGTACCACTTGTAAAATTATCAACCAAGAAAGATGCCGATACCTGCTCCACGCTTACAAACCTGGGAGCTCCGGCAAGTCCGGATGTTTACTTGTGAAAAACAGACATCCAAGCTTCACCAAACTTAGATGTTTCTTTCTCATCTGCACTTGGGTAAAATGTTGTTGTCTTTGTTTCATAGAAATCCTTTACCCCTTTCACTTTACCCTCAACCATTTTGCCAAAAATCTTTTTCACATTTCCATTAAACGCTTTCTCGACATCAAATTCTTTCTTCTCAGAAAAGAACTGATTCGAGATCTCAACTTTCCCAACTTTTATTTTAAAATTTTCAGCCCTCAATGGTGGAAAATGAACATCATCCATTGGCGGTACTGAGTTTTCATCTTTTAACTCAACATGTGGCTCATCTGACTTTGTGGAATCAGATTCATCGCCAGATTTTACCTCAGTTTTCCTAACAACCCACTTTTGTTTGTCAGGATTTACACTTCTCCTGTAAAATCTCTTTGAACACTCACCAACTTCATAGGTTGAATTTTCAAAAATTTTGAATTTTTCAGTTGGTGGCTCATTTTTATCAACAACCTTTTCTTTGAGTTTTTGAGAGACTTCTTGTTTTGTCTTTGTTACTTGAGAACAGTTCCATGCAATGTGACCAACTTCATTGCACTTGCAACAGGTTCTTGTCTCTTTTCTATGAAAAACTCCAGTCCCCATTCTCTTCTTCTCAGCAAGAAACTCCTGGTTTGATTGTCTCCAGAAAGGTTTCTTCTGTTCTTCTTCAGCACTTCCTCCTGAAACAAATTCTGTTTTTGTTTTAGAATTTTTCTCATTTTTATAATTTTCAGAAGGAATAAAACCTAAACCTTTCTTTTTGAAATTACCATTATGGTTTGGATTCTTTTGAAAACCAGAACCAGAATTGTAACCCTTTTTCTTGTTTAATCGCTGTTGAACTCTTGAAGTGTATTTTTTAGATTTTCCAGTAAGATTTAAATCTTTTATTTCAGAAATATTTATTTCTGTCATTTTGAAAACCTTTTTGATCATTTCAAATCTAACACTTCTTATTGGAAATTGCTCATCAGAATATAATTTGTCAGAATCAATCAATGTATATGCCACTTTGATTGCTTCGTCATTCAAATTAGATTTTGATAACAGGAATTCTTTATTGTACACCCGTTTAACCGACGACTTTGAATTGTTGACCGACGAACTCGAACTTTTGACGGACGAACTTGAACACCCAGACTCGGATTTTGACTCAGACTTTAACTTCGACTCCTCATCTGTATCCAACACCTGATCGACCACCTTTTTAATTAACTCAGACTCATGATCAGTGTCAGACGATGTAAAAACAACGTCAATGTTTTCTGGTAATTCATCGGTTATATCAGACTTTAACTTTATATTAACTGCCTTTTCGACTTGTTCCTCATTCGGTTTTCTAGGCGAATACCCTTCCCAAATCGGAGGCGGACACTTATTGTACTGAACACTTGGTTTCTTACCAGTATCCTTTTTCTCCTTTGGCTTCTCTTGATCATCTTTAAACACTTCAAAACCTGTAACAGTTGGATAAATTCGGTCAATCAAATAATCAGAACTAGAATAGCTTAACAGCAATCGTCTAATTCTTTCATTTTCAGTCTTTTCTATCTCCAACTCCTGCTTTAACTTGGCACACTCTTTGATGTAATGATTTATGGCTTTTTTTCTTTTCCATCATTGTAGCATTCATCATAGTTAAGGCATCTTCTCTCTCAGAATTCGTCTTTTGAAGACCAATTACTGTTCGGTTTAGCACATCTTAAGATTCTTTCACGTAGTTGAGATTGAACAATAATTGTTCTTTCATCTTTTCTTGCTCGCTCAGTTTCTCATCTTTTTCTGCACATTGCTTGCAAGGTTCTAAACACTTCAAGCAAAGTTTGATGACTTCCACAATCTTTTCAACTTCGATTATTTTCTCCACTTCAACGACTTTCTCAATCTCAATCACCTTTTCTGTTTTAACCATCTCCTCAGCTTTAACTTCTTCATTTTAGATAGTCTCTTCTTTTTTATCAACACTTTCATTCTTTATTTTCTTTTGTTCTTTTGCTGCACGTCTCTCCTTCAGTTTTTCCAAGCGATCTGCAAAATAGAATTGAAAACTTTCAGGAGATAGATGAGTTTTAGCAATATTAATATGTTTTTCTTCCTCATCATCACCACTGTCATCAGTTGGTGATTGATCAAACTCTATTTCCTTCTCAGAATTATCATCTGAAGAACTAGAATCAGAAGGTGTTTGATCAAAATCTATTTTCGTTTCAGCACTATCATCTGAAGAAACAGAATCAGATGTTGTTTGATCAAAAACCGTTGCATCTTCTGAGCTTTCATCGGATGAAACAGATTCTTCTTCTTGTTTCTTTTCATGAACACCAATTGCTTTCATCCAATTAGTAAACAAATCAGGTTCTTGAACTATTTTGGCAATGAAAGCTTTAAAATTCCCATTCTCATATGCAAACTGATCCCAGCTGAACCCTTCAGGTAATTTTTCATCATCTTGATTTATTAGACATGCTTTACTATCAGCTGATATGTATTTGTTCCAATTGAAACCTGGAGCCATTTTCTCATCATCTTGATTAATAATGCCAAAATAAGCTTTCCTATTTGCATCTTCAGTCATCTTCCCATGAGCAGTTTGTGTTTCTTTTTGTTGATATGGTTGGTGAGTAACTTGTTGATAGATGGCTTTCCGATAATAGTCATCTTTTCCAAATGGATTCTTTGCTCCACTCGCTTCCTGATTTTTGCATTCTCTTTTGAAATGACCTTTCTCCCTGCACCGAAAACAAGTAACTTTAGATTTATCAAAACCCAAAGTAGACACATGTGCATCCAGAAAATCATTTCTCCCTGTGATCATTTTAAACTTTTCTGCTCTCCTCAAGACACTAGCTAGACACCATTTGATGTCCATGAGCTCCATCTCTTCAGCGTCTATCTGATCGTAATCCTCTTTCGTCAGCATAGGATTTCCGATCCTCCCAGCAACCAAACCTTCATAGGATTGTAGCACAGTTGCAAGTAATGCCATGTGATCTTTTGCAATTTCTTCAGAAAAAACTTTGACCATCAGGAAGATTCAATGCAATGTTGCACTGTATCACACAACCATTACCACCTTTTGAACTTTGAGAATGAAAGCTTGAATTTGAACTCTTAGGATTAACACTTGGATATGAAGAAAATCCACTGCTACTGGTTGGATTGGATCAGCATTTCTAGATGACTCTCCAGCACTAAAAGCAGTTTGAATTTTCGGACTTGCTTCAAACTCTGGAACACTCCCTTTGTAGTACATTTTCACATCATGTTGACTACTAGGATTGGTCATTCTTTCAATCTTTTGTTGTTCCAAATCCTGTCCCTCAATCTTCTCAATGAACTCAGAAATTGTCAGCTCATCATAACTTCCAGTATTCTTCAATATCATTAAAAATGTACCCCATTCTTTCTGAGGTAATGCATCAGCTAATTTGTCGACCCATTCTTCTCGGTCTTTACTTATACCTAACAGATTCATTGAGCGAACTAAGTGACAATATCTTTCAATCATTTTCTTAGTACCTTCACCTGGCAAACTTTTAAACAAATCAAATTCTTTCTTTAACAATGATTTCTTACTCCTAATCAGTTTTCACTTCCTTTATATTTAGTTTTAAGTGCTTCCCAAATCGATTTTGAAGTATTATCATGTTGAAGCAATATGAAGATGTCTTCTTTCACGGCTTGATGGAGTAAGCTAATCGTCATTTTCTCAGCTTTGTACACTTCTCGTTCTTGATCTGTGAATTGAAAGATAGTTTTTTCAGTTTCCAATTCTGTGCGTGGTTTAACATACTTTTTCTCAATGCACTCCCAAGATCTTAAATGATTTGCTTGGACCCAATTTTCAAACCGGTCTTTCCAACCATCATACTCTTCAATGCTCATTAGCTTCGGGGGTTTTTGCAAAGTTCCTGTCTCATTTTCCATGTTCATGTTTTGAGTAATGGCAGCTGGACTAGTCAGGGATGTTGCAAATGCGTTATAAAATTCTTCACTCATGATTTTGTATCGAAGAATTTCTCAAACAAGCTTTCAAACGAACTGGTTCACCTCGTAAAACACCTGACAAACAAACAAACAAAACACAATCAATTTAAAGACTTATCAATTAACAGAATAAGACTGATACTCGAACTGGTGAATATTCTGTGCGGACTGAAGGTTGACACACTGTGCGGACTGCTATGACCTTTTTCCAATGACCTGGCTAAACCACACGACCTGGAACGAGTTTGAATTCAAACGGACTGAACCACCTCTTGTGAACTGGAATCGAATTCAAGCCGTGTGAAACAGAATTCACTTTGACAATACTTCACAATTTTAAAACAAGTTTCAATGTCCGACAACCTATTATGCTTTGAACTTGAAAAAAAAACTTTAAACTTGGGCCGAGAATACATCACATGGGCTAACACTATGTCCGACAATATCAAATGTGCACACTGACAACTCTAAATCTTTTAATACATCTCATGTAAACCGAAAAGTAAATTGTTTATTTCATTCTGATTGGGCCGAACAATTTCACCAACTTCATAAGCACACTTTGACTTAATCTTGTGAATATATCAAGTGGCCGACAACTCTTTAAATTTAATATGTAGTTTGAAATTTGATTGGGCCGCAACGTCTGTAGTGGGCTGACAGCTTTTGATTAACACAAATGTTATTGAACCGATGTTTTGTTATTACCAGATCACATGCAATTATTATAACATTCAAACGGAATTGCTGATATTGTATGGTTTTTCAAACGAGATTGCCACTTGAAACCAAAATGCTTAGTTCAAACAAAATCCTCAAACGAAATCAGCCATCAAGTTCAAACGAAATCAATCATGACATCATCATTTCGGTCCAAATTTTGTCCAATTGATCAAGTTTTAATCGGATTTTAGTTCTGAAACTTTCTAGGGTTTGTTAAAACAACATTTCGCACAAGATGTGAAAATTTTAGCCGATTTTAACCATGAAAACTTGTTTAATTTTGAAAGGTGTAGAAAAACAGATTTTGCAACTGAATTGGTATGAACTCTTCCTTCTGAGCTCTGATACCACTTGTAGGATCGTTTTCAGACCCGAATGAGTCGATCAGAAGAGGTTATCTCAACACGAAAGGCGGAAACAGACGTGTAGAGTTCAATTCAGCTAGATTCACACTTTAAACTGTTGTATGATTGATTTGATAATGTTTTACAACCTGACAACACTTCGGCAGCACTTCGTTGCTCTGACCGGAAAGTTACAAATGAACTAGACACAAGGGGTATTTATAGTTGTTGCTATTTCGTTTGAAAGTGGCATGAGACACTTCAAACGAAATTAAACCTTCTAATTTCGTTTGAAGATGTCAGTTGCCATTTCAAACGAAATTACGTCAAATGCCCTTAAATCCTACCCTATTTCTCATAAAACGCGCCCCGATCTAACACTTCTAATGTAAGACTCGATACAAGACGAAGTCGACAGACGCATGCACCAACAAGAAGGATGTGGACACGGGGCCGTGCCCGAGCTTCTGTTCAGCCTATAAATAGGAGTGCTTGGCTCAAGCTCAAACCATCTCTTGGCACACCACCTCTCTCACACTTCACCCACCACCCACCACCACCATAACACCATCATCCACCACCATCATCCATTGTCCATCATAGAGTGTGTGAGTCGTCCCGGGATCCAAGATTGATCGTAAGAGTTCTTGACAATCAAGGCCATGTTTGCCTAAGTCTCTTACATCACTTGGTGAAGACAAAGTGTCTAGTGTAATACTTTTTATTTTTAATCTTTTCGCACTTTTTAATTGGTTATGTATTAATGACTTTAATAACTAGTTTCTTATGTTGAAGGTGATTCTTCCTTATCGTTTGTCCGTGGTGTCTTGGCATTATTTTACTGTCTATATAAAATAAAAGATTTTCACCATTCATATCTCCACGGTCTATATGGAGGTATGTTGGCTACCTGGTCGGGGGTTAAGGGAACGGTTTGGTAAGAGTCTTGCCATTGTTCAGTGTATAGATCCTGCAAAGGAACTGGGTCAAATTTAGTAGGACCTTCTTCAATACTTAACGGTATTGGATGGCGGGGGTCCAAACTCTTTGATCCCCTCATAAGTTAAACTACTATTAAAACTTTAACCCGACTACTTAGGACTGTATCCCTGCTGACTCAGACTACTTAGCCGAGGGTAACGTCGCCTTAAAAAGAGGGGCCTACCACATTATGCATTAATAACTTAATTAATTATCTTTCAATAATCCGACCCTTTAGGATTGTATCCTTGCTGACTCAAACTATTGGGTTGAGGGTAACGTCACCTCCAAAAGAGGGGCCTACTACAATAACTAAGATAATCTCTTAAACAGTGCAAAAGTGCGGAAATAATCAAAGGTTACACCAAACACGAGTCGGAGCCAAGTGATTCATCTTGTCTATCTGTTTTTACTTTTATTTTTATTTTTCAGCACTTTAGTTAGTTTTTATTTTCTTAGTTTTAAACATTTTTCTAAACTTTTGATTTGATTAGATGTTGAGGATAAACCGGTACTAAAAGCTCTTGTGTCCTTGGACGACCTCGGTATCTTGCCAACACTATACTACGCTCACGATGGGTGCACTTGCCCATATGTGTGTTTAGTGTTAGTAAATATCGTGTTTTATAAATTTAAAACTTGGCTAAAGAAAGTGTAAAAGGGCTTAAAATATACTTAAACTTATATACACACTTCACACGCATTACAAATCATATATAAACATATTAAAACATCAAAGAACCCTAACTTAAGAATTAGCAAAATTTGAGGCGAACTTGGAGCTGAGTTTGAAGGGTTTTTGAGCATTCGAAGTTGTCGGTTGAAGGTTGGAAGTTCAGCGAATCATTCGGGTCGTCTACCTAAAATCCAGGTGTTTTCACTTGTGTTTCTTACTCTTTGACTATGTTTTGTTTCTTTAAAAATACGTTGTTTATGCTTGTTTCCATGACTTTGATTGGCTAGTTTTCCTTAACTACCTAGACAAGATGAATGGTTGCTTAAAGTTTGGATTTTTATTATGAATTTATGATATTTATAGATTTCTTTATGTATTGTAGGAGATTTAATTATTAGCTAGATGTGTATGCATACTTGATTGTGTTTGAGTATTGTTTATTGCTTTACATAATTCTTGATGACGGTCTTTATCACATAATAGAGTTGTGTTAGGTTCTAAGATCTTGGTGAGTGTCTATATCACATAATAAATCGTGAATCTTTAGGGTTGAATACGTAATAGACCTTAAAAGTAATATTCGGTAATTTTATAAAATCAAGTGTTCTACTAACTCTCAATAGCTGAAAGGCGCGAGGTTATTGTTAGGTCTAAGAGATTAAACCGTATGGTGGGTCCTTCTTAGGAAGTAAACCAATTAGCTGCTGTCTAACAAGTCTAGTTAAGAACCCAAATTTATCCTTGACTTGAGTCCCGAAACGGAGAGAGTCTTGTAGGGTACTTTCATAAATCATTAGAGGTCCTGATAAGGAGCCTAATTTACCGGTGACTATAACAGCCTTTAGGGTGCCCTAATGTACTCTTGAGAAGGATTAGGAGGCTTAGTTGGTAACTCGAGAGGTTTAGAATCTTACGATCCCGGTCCATAATAATCAACTTTCAAATAAAATCCATAACTAAAAGCAACCAGGATTCGAGTCTAGGTAGTGTTTCCACCGTCTGGGTAAAAGCCCAAAGTAATTCGTTCTAGTTAATTTAGTTAATTAATTTAGTTTAATTGCTTTCTTAGGATTTTTAGAACCCCCCCCCCCTCCTTAAAACATAAAAGTAGTTCAGTCAGTGTCAGTCTAATCTAAATAGAGTCATTAACGTAGTTCGATAGAGTCTCGTGGGTTCAATATCCAGACTTACAGTAGCTATACTAGAGTCGATCAGTACACTTGCTGGTTAGTAGTTTAGTGTGTCTTAGTGAGTCTAGAGTATTACTTATAGTCTAGAATTAGGTTAATTTAGTTAATTTTATTAAACTACTTTTTAGCACATCAAGTTTTTGGCGCTGCTGTCGGGGACTCTTGGCAATTGCGTTGATTACTTTGTTTGGACTTCATCTGATATCATTACGTGCTATTTGTGTGTTCTCGAGTCGTAGGAGTCTAAATAGTCTAGTGTATTTTTATTTTTATTTTAGAGTCTTTTGTTAGAGTCGTCTTACTTGTTTATTTTCGGTTTTGTAGTGAATGCTACACGTTCACAGGGACCACCGAAGCCGCCGATTGACAAGTTTGCCTCCTCGTCTTCTAGTTTAAAGGTTAGTAAGTCTTCTACTTCATCTTCAGCCACTTCTGACTCTACACTCCAATCTAAACCACCAGCCTTTGACTTCACCCCGAAGTCGTCACCCCACAACTCCCCACCACCTTCACGTTCCCGTACACCTAGTCCTACACCAAACAACCAAATGGCCAATAACCGAACCGTTTACGAACAAGCCACCACCGGTTTCACCGATGCTAATTCACCCATCACCCTTCCCAACATCGCTAATGATAGGTCTTGGCAAATCCTGTCCTACATCATGACGGCCATCACTAATTCGTGCCAATTCCATGGGCGTGATGATGAGGATGCTCCCGCCCACATTAACCGAGTTACCCGCCTTTGTAGCACCTTCTCTATTGAGGGTGTTAATCTAGATGCCCGGCACCTTCAGGTTTTCCCGTTTTCTCTCGCTGGCCGCGCAGCCGTTTGGTTCGATTCACAGCCAGCGAGAACTTTCACTACCTGGGCAGGTTTACGAGATGCTTTCTTAGCTAAATATTTCCCACCTGCTAAAGCATCTCGTATATGCAATCCGATCCATTCGTTCCGAATGGAACCTGATGAGCCTTATCTCCTGGCCTGGGAGAGATTCCAAACCTTGATTTCTCGTTCTTCTCAGCATGGTTTGTCAGATTGGGCACTCGTAGAAAAGTTCTGCAATGGTCTCACCCCCGAGATCAAAGCCTGGTTTGATACTTCTGCTGGAGGGAAACTCATGGGCAAAAAGACAGTAAATGAGTGCAATGATTTATTTGAGAGTTTCGCCTATTCCGACATGGACTACAACACTACCAGTAGGACTTCCATTCCTGTGACTACCTCCTCGGCCGCTCGAGGGGTAAACCAAGTTGGCTTGGACTCATCGGTAGTTGCTGCTCTAGATAGGATGGAGAAAACTTTTAGACAGGAGCTTAATGAGATTAATAAAAAGGTCGATAGATGTAAGGTTTGTATGGGAGGCCACGATACGATAGATTGTCCCACACTTACACTCGAGCCGGTAGAGTACATAGCTGGTCAGTCTAGGGGTCCATTTAATAATAAGAATTCTAATTATAACTCCAACTGGCGTAGTGGCAATAATAATAGTTTTCGCTCTTCCGGTAATCCTCCTGGTTTCCCATCCGATCAGTATCAAAACAGGGGGCCAGGTCTATACGCTAGTGGATGGTCAGGTCAGACGGGGCAATTTGGTATTTTAGGTTCAGGTGGTCAATTTTTGAGTGGGGGGTCAAACCAAGAGGGCCAGGGTAGTGGTAAAGGTTCAGAGGGTAGTCTAAGTAGGATTGAGGAGATGTTTGCTCAGTTGATGGTGAGAGATCAGGTTACTCAGAAAACCTTAACCGAATTTGGTAACTTCGCAAAAAATCAAGAGCAAATAAATAAAAATCAAGAGCTTTATAATAAGAACCAACAATCCGCACTCTTAGATCGTCAGCGACAAGTAGGTGGTATAGCTAAGAAATTACAAGAATACCCTCCTGGTCAGTTTTCGGGTAATACTCACACGAACCCGACTAACCATTCAGCTAAAGCTATTACTACTCGTAGTGGAAAGAGTTTAGGAGAGGTAGTTAGAGAGGGGGTATAGATAGAGGATGAGGAAGAGGTAGATGAGGAGATAGAGATGGAGACTCCCGGTAAGGTGCAACATAGGCTAGACCCAGCAAGTACAGCACACACCAAGGAGCCTCAAGTAGAAAAGAGGGTTGAAAAACATCCCATAGGGGTTAGGCCTTCACCGTTAGTTGATCATTCATGCGTCCCTTACCCCGCCCGCCTTAAGCATCAAAAATATGCTAAGGAATATGGCAATTTCTAGAAATGTTCAAGCAACTAAAAATCAACCTTCCTTTCATCGAAGCCTTACAGTCCATGCCTAAATACACCAAATTCCTTAAGGACCTTCTTAAACGTAAGGATATGATAGGTGAGCTTTCAAACATTCCGTTGACCGGAGGTTGTTCCGCAGTGGTCTTAAATAAGCTACCGGAGAAACTAACCGACTCGGGTACATTCACCATTCCATGCTTCTTCGGGGGTGTCGTTACCCCCGCCCATGCCTTAGCCGACTTAGGTGCTAGCATCAATTTGATGCCATTTATGAGAAGCTAGGGTTAGGAGAGCTTACACCCACGCGTATGTCATTGTTCTTGGTCGACCGCTCGGTCAAGTATCATCGTGGAGTCATAGAGAATTTGCTTGTTAAGGTAGATAAGTTTGTGTTTCCCATAGACTTCGTGGTTTTAGACATGGAGGCCAATGAGAGAATCCCGATCATTCTTGGCCGTCCATTCCTTCGAACAGCAAAGGCAGTCATCGACGGTAAGATTTCACTTCGTGCGGGCGATGAGATATTCACATTTGAGATAGATAGAGCCATGCAACACCCTAGTGGTAGTGATGATTCTAGTGGTCCATGTCACTCCGTTTACTTTCTAGATTCGTTCATCTCGTGCATTGATAGGTGCATATATTTCATTAGTGGAGCTGATCTAGTGAGTAAGGGAGTAGTTGAAGAGGCTGAGGAAGTAGATTCGACTTGGGTCCCCGAAACCTTAGAGCTTTGTGAGATTAAGGAAGAGAGTGAGAGTAAACCCGTAGATACTCCACCCCTAGAGCTTAAGGTCCTCCAGTCACATCTAGAGTATGTTTTCTTAGGAGAAAATTCGAGTATGCCCGTCATTATCTCTTCTAGATTGACGGAGGAGGAGAAGGGGAAGTTAGTTGAGGTGCTAAAGGAGCACAAGGAGGCGATTGCTTGGAAGTTGTCCGATATTAAGGGGATTAGCCCCACTTTTTGTACCCACTGCATTCTTATGGAAGATGAGTTTAAACCGGTGGTGCAACCTCAAAGGCGCCTAAATCCCAATATGAAAGAGGTAGTTAGAAAAGAAGTGTTGAAGTTAATGGAAGCCGACTTAATTTACCCCATATCTGATTCTTCAAGGGTGAGCCCTACTCAAGTTGTCCCTAACAAAGGGGGGATGACTGTTGTCGTGAACGAGAAAAACGAGCTCATCCCTTCTCGTACGATCACCGGTTGGCGTGTGTGTATTGACTACCGCAAGCTCAATGACGCCACTCGGAAAGACCACTTCCCGCTCCCATTTATCGATCAAATGCTAGAGCGTCTTGCGGGGCAACAATTCTATTATTTCCTTGATGGTTTTTCCGGCTACTTCCAAATCCATATCGCGCCGGAAGACCAAGATAAGATGACATTTACATGTCCATATGGCACATATGCGTACCGACGCATGCCTTTTGGACTATGTAACGCTCCGGCTACATTCCAACTGTGAATGATAGCGATCTTTCAAGACATGGTTGAGAGCTCTATGGAGGTTTTTATGGATGGTTTCTCGGTATATGGCGATTCGTTTGACCAATGTTTAGGTAATCTAGCGAGAATGATGAATAGGTGTGTTGAGACGAAGTTGATGCTTAATTGGGAAAAGTGTCACTTCATGGTTAGGGAGGGGATAGTTTTAGGGCATAAGATTTCTAGAGCCGGTATAGAGGTAGATAGAGCCAAGATAGATACTATTAGTAGGCTTCCTCCACCGACTATTGTCTAGTCCATCCGTAGTTTCTTAGGTCATGCGGGCTTTTATAGGCGCTTTATTAAGGATTTTTCCAAAATTACTCGCCCCATGACTCGACTCGTTGAGAAGGACATCCCATTTATCTTTGATAAGGAGTGTCTTAAAGCGTTCGATTTCCTTAAAGAGAAACTCGTGAGTGCACTCATTCTTGTATCCCCCAATTGGAGCTTACCTTCTGAGCTCATGTGCGACGCGAGCGACTACGCGGTCGGGGCGGTCTTGGGTCAAAGACGGGAGAACCACTTTCACCCGATCTACTATGCGAGTAAAACCCTCAATGATGCCCAAGAGAATTACACTACTATCGAGAAGGAACTTCTAGCCGTTGTCTTTGCTTTCGATAAGTTCCGATCATACCTTGTGCTTTCAAAGACTATAGTGTTCACCGACCATGCGGCTTTGCGCTATCTTTTCCAAAAGAAAGATGCTAAGCCCCATCTCATCCGTTGGATTCTACTCCTTTTCGAGTTTGACATAGAGATTAGGGATAAGAAAGGAGCGGAAAATGTTGCGGCGGACCACCTTTCGGGTTTAGAGGATCCTAGTAGATAGATTTTGTATCGGTGGAGAAAGAAGGGTTGCCGTGGTTTAGTGATATGGCGAACTATCTTGCTAATGGGTATGTGATGAAGTATATGAATGCCCAACAAAGGAGGAAGTTGTTTAGGGATGCACAAAAGTATATATGGGACAATCCTTACCTTTTTAGGATAGGAGTAGATCCTTAGGAGGTGTGTTAGCAAGGAAGATGGTATAGATATTCTTAGACATGTGCACGAGGGGTTGACGGGAGGTCATTATGGGGCACACACTACCGCACAAAAAGTCTTTGATTGTGGTTTCTTTTGGCCTGCGGTAGTTAAAGATGCTTTAGAATTCGTTAGGACGTGCGATGCTTGCCAATGTACCGGCAATATCTCATCCAAGAATGAAATACCTCAAAATCCCATTCAAATTCTTGAAATCTTTGACGTTTAGGGCATTGACTTCATGAACCTTTTCCACCCTCTAGTGGAAATAGGTACATCCTCGTGGCGATAGATTACGTTTCGAAGTGGGTTGAAGCTCAAGATTTGCCTACGAACGATGCCCGGGTGGTGGTGAGATTCTTAAAGAAATTGTTTACTCGTTTCGGTATACCCAAAGCCATCATTAGTGACCGAGGATCACATTTTTGTAATGTCGTGATGGAGAAGGCATTAGAGCATTATGGAGTTACTCACCGTTTGTCCACCGCGTACCATCCACAAACGAACGATCAAGTAAAGAATGTAAATAGGGGAGTGAAGAGAATATTAGAGAAAACGGTAGGAAAGAGTCATAAGGATTGGTCGGATAAACTTGATGATTCTTTGTGGGCATTTCGTACTGCCTACAAAACACCCTTAGGGACCACACCGTTCATGATTGTCTATGGCAAAGCTTGCCATCTTCCGGTTGAATTAGAGCACCGAGCGCTTTGGGCTCTTAAAATCGTCAATCTTGATCTTACTCCAGTGGCTAGGAGGAGGTATTTCCAAATCCATGAGTTAGAGGCCCTTAGAGATGCGGCGTATGAGCGTTCTTCGAATATCAAGGAGAAAATGAAAGCGTTGCATGATAGGAGGCTTAAGGGGTTGAAGGAGTATAAAGTCAGTGATAAAGTGCTTCTTTATAATTTGAGGTTCAAATTATTTCCTGGAAAGTTGAAGTCGAAGTGGACGGGACCTTATGTTGTGAAGGAGGTGTTCCCGTATGGCGCGATTAAGTTATTTGATGAAGTTACTAAAGGATCTTGGAAGGTGAACGACCAAAGATTGAAGTATTATTTAGGTGGCCCGATTGACAAGACCGAGAGGGAGGAAACTCCTCTCGAAGACATTCCAAACACCACCGTTTAGTGTCTTAAGTGATCTCAAGTGTAGAGTTTGTACCGTTTTTATTTTCATCTATGTTTCTTATTTTTCATAGCTAATGGTTGTTTTCGGTAGTGTTTCGGTCTTTGTTTTTTGTGTTTCGCGTCATTTGCAGGGATTCATTACCAAGGATGTGCATGGATTGGCGAGAAAAACAAGTTTCCAGGTAAGTTCCAGTGTTAGAACAATTTTGGGTTGAGTTTTGGGAGGTTTGGTAATGTTTCAAAATTTTTTCTAAGGTATGAAACCAATCAAAAAATGAAACATTCTGTGAAAAACGGCTTCTGGTGGGGGGCGAGAGACACAAGTCTCTTGGTCGCAGCCCGCTAGAGATCAATTAGTCCGTATTCCTTTTACTCGCTGGCGGCCCGCGAGAGAGGTTTCTAAGTTTGTCGCGGGGCGCCAGAGCCTATATCTGCGGCCGACAGTTGTTTAATCCCCAAACTTCACCCATTTGCCCTGACTTTCTTCTTCCCATTACGTCGTAAACCCCCATCCACCACCATCTTCCACCGCAAAACTGCCATTTACACTTACAATCACACTCCCATTTCACCTATAATCATTACCCAACCGATTTCTACCATCATACATCCACTATTCACCATAAAAATGGGATTCTTCTTTGGGTTTCAAGTTTCAACCGGATTACTTGTAGTTTCTCTTGCTTAACTCGAATCCAAGGTATGTATTCTTGTAATTTTTGTACTATGAGTCATTTATTTCAATTCTTAGTTAGTTTGGTGTTAGTTTTAATGTCGGGTCTTGTTTTAGTCGGGTGTCTTGCCATGGTTAGGGGTAGTTAGAGGTTGCAGGTGGTTTGGTTGGGGTATTTTAGGACATTGCAGGTTGTGGGTGGCTCAGTTTGGTGTTTGCTACACATATTTGTGCTACCATGATCTAGGGTTTAGTTAAGATTGAGTGTGGGGATTCGGGTTGGTTATTTTTGAAATGAATTTGAGGTTTACTACACACTTTTGACCCGTTTTCACTAATGCTACTATAAAGTTCTTAACTTTAATTCATTTGACACTCAATGTTGGTTGGTTTTGGCACTTGGGATGTAGTTGAGGACAATTAAAGTGCTGGGAGGAGGTAGTGTACATTGAGTCTTGTATTTTGAGTCGAATCTTAGGTTTAAGTTTGGTCTTGGGTTTACTTATTTGCACGTACAGGTACAAAACACTTCGCCCGTACTCAATCTCCATTCGGGCGAGGTTGTTTATAACTTATGCTTTTGTAAACGGTAACCCGGTTTTGTTTTCTACTTATTTTTGGTTTTAACCGCGAATGAAATGCTATACGGTTATGCCATTTTCTTAAAAAAAATTAAAAATCCAAAAAAAAAATAAAAAAAATACCAAAAATAGTTCGTTACTAATAATCTGCTTTGCTTTGTCTTGTCAATCTTGAATTGTTTAGCAGAATGTCAGGTGAAGGTTCATCTAGCAGAGCTGGCAGGAAGAGAGGTCCAACCACTCGCTCATGAGGAGACCCGGCTCAACAGCAACCAGTGCAACAACCACAGCATGTTAGGGTAGTTGAATATATTGGAACGGGGGTCCCTCATGGTCAGAGTACTAGGCTTTTGGATAGCCCCTTGTTGCAATTTGAGCTGGATTTGGGTGAATCTCAGAGGCTGGATACTTTGTATTAGGTAGATCTGCTACCGTTTAGAAGGATTGATTGGGGGTTGATAGATCGCCTGGGGGTGAGAGCTAGAGTTGAGCTGTTATTGGGTCCGATGTTTAGGAGGGTATTAGACTGTGATGCAAGGCAATACAAAGAAATCACTTTGGAGTTCCATTCCACTTTTGACTATAAGCAAGGGAACTTTAGTGAGAAGGATGCAGTTTTCTTTGCCTTGGGTAGGCAGTCATACGAGATGACAATTCCAGAATTCGCAGTGGCTACACAGTTTTATACACAGGAAGAGGTACGGACTCCCAAGTTTCTTACAAGTTTGCAAGGAGTGTTTAAGAAAAAGCATCAGCACAGTGTTCAGGTTGATGAGTTGATTAGATTCTGGGGTACTATATCGACAGTTCCGTACTCTACTGGTGCGGTTACGAGTGATATGATTGATCCGGTTCATCGATACATCCACAAGATTCTTGTAGCTACGTTGGTTGGTAGGGGGCAAGGAGATAATAAGGTGGATCAAGTTAGTCTGTTTTGCTTGATGTGTATGGTTGAGAGGAGGCCCATGAACTTGGCTACTATATTCGCATGGTCAATGAGGAGACTTTGGAGAGGTGGCCCGGGTGCTCATGTGTATTGTGGGTCGTTTGTGACTTGGTTGGCTGAGAGCTTGGGAGTTTTCGAGAGATATCCACCGGATAGGATGAGAGAGGGCCCAGACCCTTGTTTCATGAGTGTTAGGGATCTACAGGCTGCAGGGATATTGTCATACACTGATCCGATTGAGTGGGATCCCATTCGTCAGGGTCCACAAGTTCAGCCTCCTCCTGGTTTAGGTGCTGCAGAAGCTATGCAGGGGGCCATTCCTACTCGTTATCAGAGGCCCGTACACGATAGGAGATTCCAGCTAGGCATTATCCATTGAGGCCGCCACGATCCAATCCACTTACTTTGGATTCTTTATATAATTCGATGCAGACAGGTTTCGGGGATTTGTGTGGGTATGTTGATGAGCAGTTTGGTGCAGTTAGGCAGGTGATGGAAGAGAGTTGTAGAGCTCGTTTGCAGGGTCAGCAGAGGCTTGAGGATGGTATGAGGCACATGATGGAGGGTCTACGTTTAGGAGTTCCTCATTATTTGCGACAGCCACATGTAGGACCTAGTGGTATGCAGGGAGTTGAGCCATATCAGGTTTATGAGGAGTCTGAGGCGGAGTCAGATGACGAGGACTAGTGTGGGGATAAAAGCATGTGGCATTTTATGCAATATCTTTTATTTTTCTTTTATGCTATTTTTGCTATATCCGGTCTGTACTCCTAATTTTTGAATACTTGGCTACTTGGTTGGATGGGTTGGGGTAGATTGGATGACTAGTAGGTGTGTTGGATGTTTTAAAACACTTTTATCTATTGTATGCTATTTTGGTATGTTTATTTTGGATGTGATAGGTATGGTGTTGGTTTTGCCGCTTCCGTTAGCGTGAGAGAGTTAGGAATTGTTTGCTGAGCGTTTTCGGATTGGAGGGCATATGTGGAATTGACTGACACTTTGACAGTCTCCCATATTCAGCTAAGTCGTTTCACTTGAATATTTTGTATTATTTATTAATTTTTAGTTTTTTTAGGTAGTTAGTTTGAATCGTATTCTCGTTCTTGCATTAGGGACAATGCAATCTTTAAGTGTGGGGATGAGATACATAGTAGTAGTAGTTGAGTCATAAAAATTTGGAAAAGAATAAAAAATTAAAAAATCCAAAAAATTAAAAAAAAATAGAAAATGTCTTTTGAATAAAGAAGTTTGCAAAATTGAAACGGAAAATGATAGAAAATATGGGTTTTTGTTCGGGTTCATATAATGATAATATGAGATTAATTAAGTCGAGCTTGTGTCTAGTTTGGGATATGTGAATAGGTCTGGTTCGGTTTTAGGTTCCGTTGATTTAATATTACCTTAATTGTCGGTCTACTAGTGGGTTCTCATCTAGGAGAGGTAGTGAAGCCGAAACTGTTACTAATAGTATAAAGGATGCCGTTATAAGCTAAGATCGTTAGAATTTCTTATCATATCATGGAAATATTAAAAAAAATAAAAAGAGCTAGACTAAAAAAATCGGCAAGGCCTACGTAATCTCTGTTGGGGATAGTGACTCTGACTTGGAATACCTCTGGGATTGTTGAATAATAATGCAAAATACCGATGCCTATTGTAATCTCTCTTGGGGATGGTGACTCTGATTGTGAATGCCTCTGGGATAAGGTATGCAAGGTCTAAAAAGCTCGAAAAAAGAAAAAAAATTGAAAAGAAAAAAAAATAATAAAGATTTAATTTTAAATTCTCTTGATCTTGGTATAAAAGGGTTAGAAAATAACCCAGGGTTGTTCCTTTTGTCCAATAAATTTGAGGCGGGACTAGGTGAATCGGCTAATTCTAGTGTGAGACCCTAGGTAGATTAACCGCACTTGAATTAAATTTGCATGATAAGGGGCTTAGAACCGGGTTTGGGTTTAAAGGGACAAGTATATTTGCAATCGCGGCTAACACAAGTTTTAATTTTAACAAGTATAAATAGTTTTGACCCGAGTATTTATCCATCTCTGATTCCGTGTGCATAGATTCTTTTTCGAGGACGAAAAAAGAGTAAGTGTGGGGATATTTGATGTATTGTAAAATACATCCTTTATTCGTGTATAGTTTGTATAGTTTTCCGTTAGTTATAGTTTAGTTTTCATTAGAATTAGCGTACTTTTGATCCAATTGCGTTTTGCAGGCCTTGAATGTTTGAAACTGCTGGAAAACACATAAAACGAGTTAAAATATGGAAAAGTCAAGTCCTGGAACGTGTTGGAGAGCTCGGGAGCTGAAACGGAATTAAAACACTGAAAAAGAGGTTTCTGGCGGGCCGCGATACAGAAAATGGAGTCTCTCGCGGGTGGTGAGAGACGTATGGATTTGATGATGTTAGTGAGCCGGTGGCGGCCCGCGACCAAGTACCATGTCTCTCTCGCGGGGCGCGAGAGAGTGTTGTCGTCAGATATCTTCGAGCTGGGCAAGGGTTTGGAGCTGCAAATCACATATAAACATATTAAAACATCAAAGAACCCTAACTTACGAATTAGCAAACTTGGAGGCGAACTTGGAGCTGAGTTTGAAGCGTTTGAGCATTCGAAGCTGTCGGTTGAAGGTTGGAAGTTCAGAGAATCATTCGGGTCTGTTTATGCTTGTTTCCATGACTTTGATTGGCTAGATTTCCTTAACTACCTAGACAAGATGAATGGCTGCATAAAGTTTGGATTTTTATTATGAATTTATGATATTTATGGATTTTTTATGTATTGTAGGCGATTTGATTATGAGCTAGATGTGTATGCATACTTGATTGTGTTTGAGTATTGTTTATTGCTTTACATAATTCTTGGTGACGGTCTTTATCACATAATAGAGTTGTGTTAGGTTCTAAGATTTTGGTGAGTGTCTATATCACATAATAAATCGTGAATCTTTAGGGTTGAATACGTAATAGACCTTAAAAGCAATATTAGGTAATCTTATAAAATCAAGTGTTCTACTAACTCTCAATAGCTGAAAGGCGCGAGGTTATTGTTAGGTCTAAGCGTTTAAACCGTAAGGTGGGTCCTTCTTAGGAAGTAAACCTATTAGCTGCTGTCTAACAAGTCTAGTTAAGAACCCAAATTTATCCTTGACTTGAGTCCCGAAACGGAGAGAGTCTTGTAGGGTACTTTCATAAATCATTAGAGGTCCTGACAAGGAGTCTAATTTACCGGTGACTATAACAGCCTTTAGGGTGCCCTAATGTACTCTTGAGAAGGGTTAGGAGGCTTAGTTGGTAACTCGAGAGGTTTAGAATCTTACGATCCCGGTCCATAATAATCAACTTTCAAATAAAATCCATAACTAAAAGCAACCAAGATTCGAGTCTAGGCAGTGTTTCCACCGTCTGAGTAAAGGCCCAAAGTAATTCGTTCTAGTTAATTTAGTTAATTAATTTAGTTTAATTGCTTTCTTAGGATTTTTAGAACCCCCCCCCCCCTTAAAACATAAAAATAGTCCAGTCCGTGTCAGTCTAGTCTAAATAGAGTCATTAACGTAGTTCGATAGAGTCTCGTGGGTTCGATATCTGGACTTACAGTAGCTATACTAGAGTCGATCGGTGCACTTGCCAGTTAGTAGTTTAGTGTGTCTTAGTGAGTCTAGAGTATTACTTAGAGTCTAGAATTAGGTTAATTTAGTTAATTTTATTAAACTAATTTTTAGCACATCACGTTGCATCAACACACATCCATAACCTAAGTTAGAAGCGTCACAATAAACTACAAAGTCTTCAGTTCCTTCTGGTAATGCTAGTATGGGTGCGTTGGTTAATCTTTGCTTAAGAATTCTAAAGGCTTCTTCCTGTTTTGGTCCCCATTCAAACTTAACTGATTTACAGGTCAACTTGGTTAGGGGAATGGCTATTTTAGAGAAATCTTGGATAAATCATCTATAATAACCTGCCAGTCCAAGAAAACTTCTCACATCCATTGGTGATTCAGGGACTTTCCATTTAGTAATCGCCTCGATCTTTATGAGATCCACAGGAATTCCTTCATGATTGACTAGATGTCCAAGGAATTGCACTTCTTGTAACCAAAATTCACATTTTGAATATGCATAAAGCTTTTCTTTTCTCAATAATGTAAGGAGTGCATGCAAATGCGCTGCATGTTCCTTTTTACTCTTAGAGTAAATGAGAATATCATCTATAAAAATAATTCTGAATTTATCCAGATATGGCTTATATATTATGTTCATCATGTCCATAAATGCAGCTAGGGCATTGGTAATACCAAATGGCATGATGGTAAATTCATAATGACTATACCTGGTTTTGAAAACAGTTTTAGGAATGTCCTCTTCCTGTACTTTCAATTGATGATATCCTGAGCGTAAATCGATCTTAGACAAGAATCTAGCTCCTTGCAGTTGATCAAACATATCATCGATTCTCGGTAATGGGTACCGATTTTTAATCGTGACCTTATTAAATTCTCGGTAATCAATGCACATACGCATTGATCCGTCTTTCTTCTTGACAAACAAGATTGGTGCTCCCCATGGTGATGAACTAGGCTTTATAAATCCTTTCTCCAGAAGTTCGTCCAACTGTTTCTTTAATTCTTGTATCTCTGTTGGTGCCAAAAGGTAAGGTTTCTTGGCAATCGGTGCTGTCCCTGGTAGTAGGTGAATTCTGAATTCAACCTCTCTATCTGGCGGTAGTCCCGGTAATTCTTCTGGGAAAACATTTGAGAATTGAGATACTACGGGAATATCTTTTAATTCTTTTCCTTTAGTGTTAATGATTATAGAAATCATATACACTAGTGATCATTTTCTTGCATAACTTGTTGTTTTCATCACAGAGATGAATTTTATGGATCTAGTTGGCTTATCTCCTCTAATTGTGATCTTTTCACCTTTTGGTGAATTTACTTGTATTGACTTTTGATCACATAGAACTGGCTTTATTGGTTACTAACCAATCCATTCCTAATACAATATCAAATCCAGCCAGATTCATTGGGTAAAGGTTAGCAATAAAATTATGGTTTAGAATTTATATTATTGCTCCCTCCAAGATTTCAGTGATCTTAATGGATTCTCCATTGGCCGTTTCAACCAGGCATTCTTGTTGAAGTTTAGTTAATGATTGATTAAGAATTTTGCAAAATGAAGTATTAATAAAACTTTAGTTCGCACCAGAGTCAAATAATACTTTAGCAAAAACATCATTAACTAAAACGTATCTGCAATCACATCCGGAATCATTTGGGCTTCTTCTGCAGTTAGAACAAAAGCTCTAGCATTCTTAGTTGTCTTGTTGTTCATGGCTGGAGCTAGTTTCGGACAGTTCGGTTTGATATGCCCCTTTTCTCCACAATTGAAGCATATTCCATTGCTAGGTTTCTTCTTGCAGTCTTCTTCCTTGTGTCCCGGTATTTTGCAGAAGTCGCAGTATGTGGAACATCTTCTTGAATGTTTCTTCTTGCAAGACCTACAGTAAGGTGTGGAAGTAGAACCTATGTTCTTCCCATGGTTGGAATTACCGTAGCGAAATTCCTGGGTAAGTTTTCGGACTAGGTTCTTTCTGTGGTTCTCTTCTTGCGTATGTACCAATTCATCAGTCAAGGTATTAGCTAGTTCTACAACTTCTTCTATGGTTTGTGGTCTAGCTGCCTTGACTACATGTCTAATCTCACTAATTAATCCTCAGATGTAACGGGAGATTAATACTGGTTCTGGCGAGGCTAAGGTTGGCACTATTCTAGCATATTCGAAGAATACAGTGGTGTAACCCTTGCAGTCTACTCCAGTCATTCTATGGTTTAAGAACTTATTAGCAATTTGTTCTTTTTCATTGGGAGGATAGAGTTTTCTTTCGACCATGTTCTTAAACTTAGTCCATCCCATATTATAGACTCAGTCATTTCCCCTAGACTGGAGAATAGTATTCCACCATTCTAAGGCTGCATTCTTAAAAAGATTGGAAGCAAACATGATTTTATATTCTTCTGCACACTTTCTTATTTTTAAGACGGCCTCTGTCTTTTCTATCCAGCGTAGAGCTGCAATGGCTCCTTCATTGCTGGAGAATTCTATTGGTTTGCAAGACCAGAATTCTTTGTAATAACAACCATATGACATGGTTCTTCTTCTTTTTGGAATAGGCAATTGAAGTGGCGGTCCATTATTTATGCTGTGACTGGGTTTAGTAGGTGGTTGCTTACTTCCACTATTACTTTTATTATTTTCCGCTTCTTTAACAGTCTTGATAATATATGGCATAGCGTCTATAATCCCTTGTGCCACTATATGTTGGATGGCATTGTTATCTATTTGGTTTCCATTATTATCGTTATTCTGGTTTTCCTGATTCACTTCGTTGTCCATCTGAATTATAAACATTTATCAGGTGTTAATATCACAGAATAAGATTGAATGTAGACAATCACGCAAGCACAATGATCAAAATCGTCGAGCATTGCGACATTTTACTCTTTATATATATATATATATATATATATATATATATATATATATATATATATATATATAGTGGAAGGTTCAAATGAGAAGAATTTTTTTGTAAGAAGAAAAAAGAAGAAGTTTCAACCAATAAGAATGCTTCATTTTACTTCATTTAATATTTGTATTTAATTTTAATATAAGGGTATATTGGTAAACTTAAATAAATCATTAATGTGCATTCTTCCCCTTTAATAACTAGCTAAATTAAATTTGTAACTCCTTTTTAAAATATGTAGTTTTTTCAAATTAAAAAAAAACAACTTAATTTAAAGTGTAGAATAAATTACTAGTTATGTAGGATAAATCACGAGTTGTGTAGGATATATTTCGAGGTGTGTAGGATAAATTTCGACTGTGTAGGATAAAATTCTATAATGTGTAGGGTATATATAGGAAAATTTTGATATGTGAAGGTTTTGTAGATTATATGTAGGATAATTAATAATTAATTGACTAATTAATTAAAGAGAGAAAAACTAATGATATGAGTTATAAATTAAATAGCATTTTACTAATATGCCATTTCTTCTTTTTCTTCTCACATTAAATTTGTTCTCAAATGAACATTCCCCTATATATATATATATATATATATATATATATATATATATATATATATATTACAACTACAACTGGAATTTAAAACACACTACTAGTTATGCATCAGTAAGTATTAGGTTACCTATTTTAGTTGGGTTTTTTAACTACACGCATTTATATATATATATATATATATATATATATATATATATATAGGGGTTCATCCAGTACTGTATATTTCGCTCGCCGTACTTCCAAACGAGGTTTTCCCCTATTTGTCTTATTATCTCTCCTTCATCCACTAACTCCTCACCAAATGTGCGGAGTTCCTGCACGTTTTCGGTACTCATGGGTAGTGGTGGTGCAGGTATTGGGTCAGGGTACTGGGGTATCTGTTCTCCCTATGGGTACGGATTTTCTAATATTTCCCGAACATGGTGGTCGTTGTCCCAATATGGATCTAGAGGGTTAAGGTTGGTGTATTGTGCTATGGGGTTTGGCATGGGTTCCTCCTGTGAGTAGAGTTCTCGATAATCCCTATGTTCATCCTCCCATGGATCATAAGCTAGAGGATTGTGTCACACCCCAACCAACGGCGGAAACATCGGGGTGCGGGCACTAAGCGTTCAGATTGCTCACGAGATTCCATAACACTAGTAATTTCGATATAGATTAAATATGTTTCCAAGCATAAATTTTTCTAAACATCATCACCAACAAAAGATTCAAAATACAACCATTTATCAATGTTCAAAGTCTAGATTTAAACTACGTGGGTTTCTATGCATCAACCCTAGCTTGATTTCCATGATTCAGCATCCTATTAGCCTGCAACATGTATTAAAATAGAGTCAGTACAAAATGTACCGGTGAGTATACAAGTTTGAGTAATAGCATAATAGTTTAAAACAACTCATATCCATCATGTAAATGATAAAATAGTTTCAGCCAAGCTAGTGTTCGCAGTCCAACAATTGATAGCCCAAGTATCCCGATGCTTTGTTGTTTTTCCAAGTCTCAAGGAAAAATAGAATCCTCCTAACAATACCCCCGAGAATAATGGGGATGTGCATCTCCTATAGCGCTACTATTGTTAAGGCGGAACTACACACTCTGGATTAAACGTTCACGTTGCACAAATAGAATACAAGAATCACAAGTTTTATATACACATAGGATAGAGTTTAGTTTCCAAAAGTTTCAAGTATCATAGTTTAATAGAACACATGTTACATCCCAAAGTTTAAAGCAAAAAGGGATCGAGTATACTCACAGTGATTGTTTAACAGATTTACTGTTATTAGATCAAAGGGAGCTCTTTAGAATTAGCCTGATTAGATTACAACAGATAAGAGTCGGGCAGAATAACGAGATTCAACCAGGTGTCGGATCAGTCATCTTGATCGGATGGTTGTCCGATCGGATGGCCATCTGATCGGATTGCCATTTGATTGAGATGGCATGTGTGTGAATGGGACGGATGGTTATTCGATCGGATGGCTATCCGATCGGATTGCCATTCGATCCAAAGTCCTAAGTTTCAAAGTCTCAAAATATTAGCTGTTACTCCGATCGGATGGCTATCCGACCAGAATGCCACTCGACGATCAAAGATTCACAGTTTCAAAGATGTTTAAGGTAATGACACTCGATCGGATGCAGTTCGATCGGATGGCTATCCGATCAGATTGTCATTTGACGATCAAATTTCAAGCATTCAAGTGTTAGGTTTTAGGGGTAAGTGTCACTCGATCGGGTTGTCCTTGTCCCGTTCCTAACTTGTGAGGTTTCTAGTTTCTGATTAAGCAATGATGACGTGGTACGTGTTAAGACAATGGTGAACCCATCAGTGCACAGCTGACCCGATCGGGTGGGAATCACCCCAGTCCATTCAGTCGTCCGTTCGTGATGGTGTTCATGTTAGAATTCATACTCCGGTCATGTTTTCCGGCAACAATCCTTCTCCAAACCAACTTCAGACTATCCTTTAAGTCTTCAGTCCGTCTGAATCCAGATCTAACCGTTTATTGATAAAAATCTTAAGAAAAGAAGAAGATACCCATGAGTTTTAGTTGTAAAATTCAATTTTAGTAGAGATTTAGTGTAAATACTTATGAATTTCCTTAGATCTGAGCTAGATCTTGATCAAAACGACATCATTCAACAGTTTGTACAAACCGGCATGATGACGTCACTCTCAAGAGCTCAAATCTTAGAGATTTCATGGTGAAAAGTGAGATTTCAAAGGAGAATCATGTAGGGAATTGTGTGTAGATCAAGAATGTACAAGAATCTAGTGTAAAATGTACCGAAATCGCTAAGAAATGGAGGAAAAGAGGAGTGCGTGCGTCTGGGTCGAGTGAGGTTGTCAAATCAGTGAGAATGGTGATGTGACAGGCCTATTTATAGTGTCAGAGTAAGTGAAGGCGGTGTACACGGATCGGGTGGCAACTCGGTCGAGTGGCCATCCGATCGGGTGGTCATCCGATCGGATGGTCATCCGATCGGATTGCCACTCGGCCAATCCATACTTTCCGTGTTTCCATATTTGATTCATTTCGCATGTTAGATTAAGCGTTGCGTTGCATGTTTATTGGGTAATAGTATCATGTGACTAGAGTACATTATTAAAACAAGTTTCCATAGATTCCATAGTTTTCATAGTTTCCGCCAGTGACGAGACTCCATTCCCTCGTTCAACCAAGTCTCAAGTTTCACGAGCCTCAAGAGTCAAGCACCAAAGTATCAAGTATTCTAGAATCATAGTCTCATAGTATCATAGTATCATAGAATCATAGCCTCATAGTTTCATATTTTCATAGTATCAAGTATCAAAATCATAGCATAAGCTTCACCAAGTATCAAAAGTATCAAGCATCACATAGTTTAGGGACTAAAAGTGTCAAATAGATAAAACTCCAGGGACGCACGCATTTCAGTCTCCCCTCCTTTAGGTAGAAGACTGCTCGAAGAGCTGCAGATACTTGGCCTTCATCTCACTTTTCAGTTCCCAAGTGAATTCGGCACCACGCTTTCCTTCCCATCAAACCTTAACTATGGGAATTTTGTTGCGCCTCAGTCGCTTGACGCCCTGATCCATGATTTCAACCAGTTTCTCCACAAAGTGTACAACTTCATTTATTTGCAAGTCTTCCAGGGGAACCTGTAGTTCCTCGTCGGCTAGGCATTTACGAAGGTTAGACACGTGGAACACTGGATGCACGTTGTTTAGTTCCTGTGGTAGGTCGAGTCGGTACGCTACCTTGCCAATCCTTTCGAGTATCGCGAATGGACCCACATAGCAAGGAGCGAGCTTTCACTTTTTACCAAAACGAACTACTCCCTTCCAGGGAGATACCTTGAGAAGGACTCGGTCACCAACATCAAATTCCAGAGGCTTGCGCCTTTTATCAGCATAGCTCTTTTGTCTGCTCCTAGCCTTGATCAAGTTATCACAGATCTGAAGAATCTTATCCGTTGTCTCTTGAATGATTTCAGGGCCAGTAAACTGCTTGTCACCAATCTCATGCCAGCTGAGAGGAGATCGGCACTTGCGGCCATACAAAGCTTCGAAAGGAGCCATCTGAATACTGGAATGATAGCTGTTATTGTACGAGAACTCAATCAATGGTAAATGTACATCCCAGTTACCACCAAAGTCGATGACACAAGAACGGAGCATATCCTTTAGGGTCTGAATAGTTCGCTCGGTCTGTCCATCCGTTTGGGGATGGAATGTCGTGCTAAGATTCAAATGAGAACCCATAGTGGATTGAAAAGTTTGCCAAAGACGTGAAGTAAAACGACCATCACGGTCCGAGATTATGTCAAGAGGTATGCCATGACGGCATATAATCTCATCAGTATAGATTCGAGCAAGTTTCTCCACTTTATAATCTTCACGAATGGGAAGAAAGTAGGCCGATTTGGTCAAACGATCAATTATCACCCAGATACTGTCGTGACTAGAGGGTGTTCGAGGTAGCTTGGTAATGAAGTCCATAGCGATGCTGTCCCATTTCCAAACTGGAATTTCAGGCTGTTATAAGAGTCCTGAAGGACATTGATGTTCAGCCTTAACTTTTGTACAAGTAAGGCATTTGGAAACATATACAGCAATGTCCTTCTTCATACCAGCCCACCAATAAGTCATACGCAGATCATGGTACATCTTATCGGCTCCTGGATTAATAGAGTAACGGGATTTGTGAGCCTCATTCATAATGAGCTCACGGAGGTTATCGCGATCCGGTACCCAGAAGCGATTGAGGTAGTATTGGAGTCCATTAGGTTTAGTTTCAAGCTGTTCAATCTTAGCGCCTTGGATTTCCACTTCTAGACTTCCTTCATTTGCTGACGAATACTGAGCGTCGTGAATACACGCATGGAGATCATTAGAGATACGAATAGCATTCACATGAGTTTTACGACTAAGGGCATCGGCCACTACATTCGCCTTGCCAGGATGATAGCGAATTTCGCAGTCGTAGTCGTTAAGCAACTCCACCCAACGTCTCTGTCGCATGTTCAGCTCTTTTTGGTCAAAGATATGTTGGAGGCTTCTATGGTCAGTGAAAACCACACACTTAGTACCATACAAGTTGTGTCGCCTTATCTTTAACGCAAACACCACTGCACCAAGCTCCAGGTCGTGAGTAGTATAGTTTTTCTTATGCACCTTGAGTTGACGGGAGGCATAAGCAATAACCTTGTCTCGCTGCATGAGCACACAGTCCAAGCCACGGTTCGAGGCATCGCAATATACCACAAAATCATCATTCCCATCAGGGAGAGTAAGAACAGGGGCATTACACAAAAGAGTTTGAAAAGATTCCTCTTGCTTGGGATCCCAAGCAAAAGGTCTCTCTTTCGGAGTCAACGTAGTATGAGAAACAACGATCTTAGAGAAATCCGAAATGAATCGGCGGTAATAGCCCGCCAATCCTAAGAAGGAATGAATTACAGATGCAGATTTAGGCGTACTCCAATTCTTCACAGCTTCGATTTTAGACGGGTCAACATGAATACCTTGCTTACTAACGACGTGACCAATAAATTGTACTTCATTAATCCAGAACTCACACTTAGAAAATTTAGCATACAAACGTTCACCACGTAAGAGTTCATGCATCAAGCGTAAATGTCGAGCATGATCAGCTTTAGTTTTAGAATAAATGAGAATATCATCAATAAAGACTATAACAAAACGATCCAAATAGGGTTTACAAACACGATTCATTAGATCCATGAACACAGCGGGTGCGTTGGTCAATCCAAAAGGCATGACCACGAACTCATAGTGCCCATAACGAGTACGAAATGCAGTTTTGGGTACATCATCTTCGAGAAATCGAAGCTGATGATAACCAGAACGGAGATCGATTTTCGAGAAACATGACGCATCTTGTAGTTGGTCAAATAAATCGTCGATACGGGGAAAAGGATAACGATTCTTAATGGTAAGCTTATTAAGTTAACGGTAGTCGATACACATACGGAACGAACCATCTGTCTTCTTGACGAATAGCACGTGAGCACCCCACGGGGAGGTACTTGGATGAATAAATCCCTTGTCGAGTAGCTCCTGAAGCTGACTAGAGAGCTATTGCATTTCGGAAGGTATGAGACGATACGGGGCCTTGGCGACAGGTGTCGCGCCAGGTATGAGATCAATGCGAAAATCAACGGATCTAGGAGGAGGAAGACCAGGTAGATCTTCAGGAAAGACATCAGGGAAATCACACACCACTGGAACATCACTTATGTTCTTCCCCTTGCTCTTTTGTTCCACCACGTGGGCCAAGAAGGCAAAGTTTTGTTTACGTAATCACCTGCTCGCTTGTGTGCATGACATCAGCCTCAGCCCTTTCAAAGGTCGGTCCCCATAAACATGTAAGATATCACCAGACGGTAGAGGTAGACGAACAAACTTCTCGTGACAAGCAATCTCGGCATGGTTCTTACGCAACCAATCCATGCCAATAATGACATCAAAACTACCCAATTGCATGGGTATTAGATCAATAGTAAACACGTGGTCGTTAAGAATCAAGGAACAACCACGGAGAATAGAATTAACTAGAATAGACTTCCCATTGGCAATCTCCACCGAAAACGACTTAGGTAACATAGAGCGTGCACAGTTTAGCATATATTCAAATTCTACGGACACAAAGCTTCTGTCGACACCAGTATCAAATAGTATCGAAGCATAAAGGTTATTCACAAGAAATGTAAGGACCTGCAAAAATGTCCCAAAACGACCTGTAAGTGAAAACCCGGACCCCTAAAACCCTAGTTCCCATGAAAAACCCAGAAATTCAAAAATTATGGACTTCTCGCGGGCCGCGTAAGATTTAGGCTAGGCCTACGCGGGTCGCGACAGCACAACAGATGACTCGGACGCGCTTTGTGCCACGTGTCTGACACGCGGCGGGCCTACGCGTGACACGCTAGCCCTAATCATAGAATTGGTGGCCCTCGCGGGCCGTGTAAGATGTTGAGAGGTTTTACACAGACTGAGTAAAACCCAAATTTCAGCTATAAATTGAGCAGTTCATGGGCTTTTCATCTGTGTACGTAAAACTTTCTCAAAGACGAAAGATACTGCTCAATTTCGAAATCTTAAGTAGGCAAACGCTGCTACGAGTACAGGGTATTAACTCGATCACTACTACGATACAATGTCCGATCGATTGAAACCGATCCGATGGATGTTTAAGTGCTGCCCGAATTTGGGCTATACTTTGTCATTCGTCGTGAGGGTTTTGATTTCGTGAGTTTATCGTAAATGTTGTATTAAGTTACTGACCTAGTTTCGTGTGCATTGTTATTTAACTATGTTACAAGGCTAAATCAGTAGGCCAAGTTCTGTCCAATTAAACTTGCAATGTGAGTCATTCTCTTTTTACCAAATTGTTTCCAAAACCCTATTTGTTTTCAAAGTTATAATTACAGGGATTAAGTCTTTGTAATCTTCAATTACTGCCGGTATGTGGGGTTTTGTATACATTACTTGATACCCGTCACCATTGGACAACGGGTTAGCCAATGGGTGATCTGACCATAGTCACAGATTCGGTAAAGTGACAAATACCGATTTGGGGTAATTGGTTGATAAAAACATTGTAATCACCCTTAATACTGTATATTATAACAATGTGTTGTTTTGTACAAATTGAGTGACTTTCCAGTATTTCCTCGTTGATAAAATCTTTTTAAACATGTTTCAGGTGATTTACTGTGACCCCGGGAAAGTGTCGCGTAACACTAAAAGCTTGAGGAGGTGGCTCAGTAAAATAAATAAACATGTTTTTGTAAAACAGAGAATTTCCTCGTGAAATTTCGTTATTGTAAATTACGGGGGTTGTCCCAAATTGTGAAATAAAATAATTGGGAATTTTCAGTTTTCACGATCCTGTTAAAATTTTCGCTGCCAAATTAAACATCAATACCACGGGTTTTCTGCCCCGCGGCTCCTGAACCCTGTAAAACGGGACGGGGGTCGTGACAGAAAATGTGGTATCAGAGCCACTGATTTAAGCTAATTAAATATTTAGAAATACTTAATTTTTTCAAATTTCCCTTCTGTGATTCTGTGAAAATTTAATTTGCAATAAAGAACCTTCTAACTAGGATTTTTGTGTTTTCTTTATATATATTAATAGCATGAATGAGTTGTCTGAAGCTCTTCAGAACCTCACTATCCATTCTGCTGACATGGGAATTCCCGGAGACTTTTCCGGTTAACAAGCCGACATTGAAGAACCTATGGAATTCCAGGCCCAGCCACAGGAGAAACCAAAACCGAAAAAGAGGAGGAGAATCCTGGACTGGAAATGTGGGCGTAGGAAGAAACCAGTTGCACAAAAGATTAAAAAGACTGAGGATCCAAAGGATAAAGGAAAAGGAAAGGAGATTAGGGAAAGTTCTGAGCAAGCCCAGGAAATGCCACCGTGGGAGGAGCTTGATCGCAAACTGGCAAATTGTGACCTCATCGGACCTGCCGATGAAAACCTCTTCAATTACCCCGCTGAATCACAACTTCCAGTTAATTTGGAACCTGCTATCCCATATCCTATTGTCAACCACTGACTTCTACCCGGAGAATTGGAAGAATGGTGGACAAGTGATTGGCAATTTCAGAATTTCATAAATAACCCCAACGTCTATTTTCCCCAGTTTGACCCTGAGCCTGCACCAAACCCACCTATGAGCATGGAAAACTTAGCTGAACTTCGCCGTTATGGCGAAGAACTAGTGGACGCAGGAAATAGGATTCGAGATGTGGGGGAGAAGATCTCATGGAAATACGACGAGAGGGAGCGTCGTTTCTGAAAGGCCGGTTATATGTGATAATGTGTTTAATAATAATAAAATAATAATAATAAATACTAAAAATATAATCATGTAAAATAACTCCAATAAAACTTTTGTAATATAACCGGTGTGTATCGATGCATACTAATATATATAATAATATGAAAGTCGCAAAGTCGACAATTTTGGCTATACGTGTTGACATGGTTATGTGTGATTGTTTTATTGTGATTGGTTATTATTTATTTTGTACCAATAATTTATATATATATTGTTAATTATCAGATGGAACACGCCGTCAATGAGCCAGCTAATGAAGTTAACCAATCTGAGCAAAACAATGAGGATCATTTTCTTAATAGGCAAGACATAGAAAATATCGTTGCCTAGGGAATAGCCAATGCTATCCCAGCAATCGTCGCTGCTGTTAAAAACCCCGTTGAACCTTCACAAGCCAACCACAGCAAACGTACTCGCGACGATAATTTCAGTAACAGTGTAAATGGAGGCGGAAATAATAATAATAATAATAATAATAATGTAGTTCAAGCCCCATTTCTTAAGAAAATGAAAGCTGCAACGCCTGGTTGCACTTACAAGGAATTTCTTGCCTGTCAACCGATCAAATTTGCAGGCAACGAAGGGGCAACTGCTGCACTGCGTTGGTTAGAGAAAACCGAAGCAGTAATTAAAATAAGAAAATGTACCGAGGAAGACAAGGTTATGTATGCATCGCACCTTTTTAAAGAATGAGCATTAGAATGGTGGAACACAGTACTACAATCCAAGGGAAGTGATGTGGCTTATTCCATGAATTGGGAAGAATTTAATAGATTGGTGGAAAGAAAATTCTGTCCCGAATATGAAAAGGAACAAATGAAAAACAAGTTCCTAAACCATCGGATGGTGGATGTTGACTGTCGAGGGTATACTTCGACATTCTTTGAATATGCTAGAATCGTTCCAACTCTGGCTTCGCCAGAACCGGTACTTATTTATCGCTATATTTGGGGTTTGATTAGCGAGATTCGTGATATCGTTAAAGCTTCAAGACTCCGCACAATCGATGATACGGTGGAGTTAGCCAACACCTTGACCGACGGACTGGTACATACGCGAGAAGAAAACAAGAAGAAGGAATTGGCTCAGAAAATTACCCAAGGATTCCGTGGGGGTAATATTTTTAAGAAAAAGGGAACTGGGCAATCTTCCACCCCGTCATTCTGTAGAAATTGTAAAAAGAAACATTTTGGAAGATGTAATGAAGGCTGCAACTTCTGCAAAGCTCTGGGGCATCGAGAGGAGTAGTGTAGAAAGAAAACAAGGATCTGCTACAATTGCGGCGAAGCTGGACATTTTAGACCAGAATGTCCTAAACTGGTCAAACTAGCTGACAACAAGGCCAAGCCTGCTGAAGGGACTACTAAGAAAAATGCAAGAGCCTTTCAGCTGACAACCCAAGAAGCAGATCTGATTCCTGATGTGATAGCTGGTACTTTCCTAGTTCATGACGTTTACGCAAAAGTATTGTTTGAATCTGGTGCAAACCAAAGTTTCATAAATACTTCATTCTGCCAAGCTCTTGAGTAACCTTTAACCAAACTTAGACAGGTTTTTACGGTAGAAACGGCAGATGGGAATTCTGTTAACATAGATAAGGTTTTGCAAGAAGGAAAGATAGAACTCTTAGGCCATAAATTTTCTGCAAACCTGTTACCTATGAATTTAGCCGGATTCGATGCTGTGTTAGGAATGGATTGGTTAGTAGCCAACCGTGCTCGAATCCTATGTGATAAGAATTCCATAGAATTCATACCCCCACAGGAGAAACAATTATGATTACAGGAGATAAGCCACGAAAGCCAATGAAATTCTTTTCAGTAATGAAAGTGGTCAGTTATGCAAGAAAACAAGGGATAGCGTATATGATTTCGGTAGTTATTAATACTAAAAGTAAGGAACTCAAGGAAATTCCAGTAGTATCAAAGTACCCGGATATATTCCCAGAGGAACTACCTGGATTACCACTCGATAGGGAAGTAGAATTTAGAATTCATCTAATTCCTGGAACTACACCGATAGCTAAGGCACCTTATCGGTTAGCACCCACCGAAATGTTAGAATTGAAAAAGCAATTAGATGAATTGCTAAGTAAAGGATTTATACAACCTAGTTCATCCCCTTGGGGAGCACCAGTTTGGTTTGTGAAAAAGAAAGATGGTTCGATGCGAATGTGTATCGATTACAGGGAATTGAATAAGGTTACGATTAAGAATCGATACCCGTTACCTAGGATCGATGATCTTTTTGATCAACTTTAGGGGGCTAGATATCTTTCTAAAATAGATTTGCGCTCCGGATACCATCAGTTGAAAGTACAAGAAGAAGACATATCTAAAACTGCCTTCAGAACTAGGTACGGTCACTACGAGTGTACAGTCATGCCGTTTGGACTAACAAATGCTCCTGCTGCATTCATGGACATGATGAATAGGATCTGTAAACCGTATTTGGATAAATTTGTAATTGTCTTCATTGACAATATACTTATTTATTCCAAAAGCCCGGAGGATCATTGTGAGCACCTGCATGCACTCTTAACTTTGTTAAGAGAGGAAAAGATTTATGCCAAATTCTCGAAATGTGAATTTTGGCTGCAGGAAGTGCAATTTTTAGGACATGTGGTGAATCATGAAGGTATTCACGTAGATCCTTCTAAGATAGAAGCAATCATAAAATGGAAGGTCCCACAATCAGCTACGGAAGTGAGAAGTTTTCTAGGGTTAGCTGGTTACTATAGGCGTTTCATTAAGGATTTTTCTAAGATAGCTATGCCATTAACTAAGCTAACCTGTAAAACAGTTAAGTTTGAATGGGGACCTAAGTAAGAAAAGGCCTTTAAGATTTTAAAACAAAGGTTAACAAACGCTCCAATTCTAGCTTTACTAGACGGAACAGAAGATTTTAAAGTTTACTGTGATACTTCTAAGCTAGGGTTAGGATGTGTGCTAATGCAACGTAAAAAGGTAATTGCATATGTGTCAAAGCAATTGAAGAAGCATGAGGAAAATTATACTACTCATGACTTAGAATTAGGAGCGATAATTTTTGCCCTTAACATTTGGAGACACTATCTGTACGGAAGTAAGTTTACAATTTATATAGATCATAAGAGTTTAAGGTATATATTTGGGCAAAAAGAATTAAACATGAGGCAAAGAAGATGGATGGAAATTCTAAGTGATTACGACTGTGATATTCAATATCACGAGGGAAAAGCAAATGTAGTCGCGGATGCCCTAAGTCGTAAGTATCATGAAAAACAAAGACGAATTCGTGCTCTTAGATTAAGTTTACAATTAGATTTAATTGAGCAACTGAAGAATGTTCAGGAACCAGCAATCAAGGATGATGCTGAAGGAATGAAAGGACGAATAAATGAACTAGAGCAAGGGAGTGATGGAATTTGGAGATTCCACAAGAAAAGGATTTGGGTACCTAAGCACGGAGACTTAAGGAATAAGATTCTGGAGGAAGCCCATAAATCTAGATATACCATGCATCCTGGTAATAACAAGATGTACCAAGATTTAAGAAATAACTTCTGGTGGATAGGAATGAAAAATGATATAGCTAGATACGTTTCTAAGTTCCTAACTTGTTCACAAGTTAAGGCGGAACACCAGAAACCCTCAGGTCTACTGCAACAATTAGAAATGCCTGTATGGAAATGAGAACTAATAACAATGGATTTTGTTACTAAGTTGTCCAAAACCAGAAAAGGTAATGATGCGATTTGGGTAATTGTGGATCGATTAACCAAATCAGCCCATTTTCTTCCCATGAAGGAAACCTTTAGCATGGAAAGGTTAGCAAAATTGTACGTAGACGAAGTAGTATCCTTACATGGAGTCCCACTCTCCATTGTATCAGATAGGGATAGTAGCTTCACTTCACATTTCTGGATAAGTTTCCAAGAAGCCATGGGGACGCGATTAAATTTAAGTACTGCATACCATCCCCAAACAGACGAACAAAGTGAAAGGACGATTCAAACCCTGGAAGACATGCTCAGGGCATGTGTAATAGATTTTGGTGGAAACTGGGATGATCACCTATCCTTAATCGAGTTCTCCTATAACAATAGTTACCATGCAAGCATCGAAGCCGCCCCATTCGAAGCACTGTATGGACAAAAGTGCAGAACTCCAGTTTGCTGGGCAGAAATAAGAGAAAGTCAATTATCAGGTCCTGAAATTGTACAGGAAACCACCGACAAGATAACTCAAATCAAGGAAAGACTTAAGACAGCTCGAGATCGCCAGAAAAGTTATGCCGACAATTGACGCAAGCCGCTGGAATTTCAAGTTGGAGATAAGGTACTTTTGAAAGTTACTCCTTGGAAAGGAGTAGTTCGGTTCGGTAAGAAAGGAAAGCTAAGCCCAAGGTACATAGGACCATTCTCAGTAATTCAGCGAATATGACCAGTTGCCTATCGCTTACAACTACAAGAAGAACTAGCTGGAGTACATGACGTGTTTCATGTATCTAACCTCAAGAAATGTCTATCTGACGAATCTCTGGTAATACCTCTTCAAGATATAGAGGTAAATAAAAAGTTAAAATTTGTGGAGAAACCACTTCAAATAGAAGACAGAGAGATTAAGTTTCTCAAGCGCAAAAGACTAGTACTGGTCAAGGTCAAGTGGGATTCGAAAAGAGGATCTGAGTTTATGTGGGAACTGGAAGTGGAAATGAAGCGAAAGTATCCTCACTTATTTCAGTAAATCTCGAGGACGAGATTCTAAATAAGGTGGGGAGGATGTAAGGACCTGCAAAAATGTCCCAAACGACCCGTAAGTGAAAACCCGGACCCCTAAAACCCCTAGTTCCCATGAAAAACCCAGAAATTCAAAAATTATGGACTTCTCGCGGGCAGCGTAATATTTAGGCTAGGCCTACGCGGGTCACGACAACACAACAGATGACTCGGACGCGCTTTGTGCCACGTGTCTGACACGTGGCGGGCCTACGCGTGACACGCTAGCCCTAATCGTAGAATAGGTGGCCCTCGTGGGCCGCGTAAGATGTTGAGAGGTTTTACGCGGGGTGTGTAAAACCCAAATTTCAGCTATAAATTGAGCAGTTCATGGGCTTTTCATCTGTGTACGTAAAACTTTCTCAAAGACAAAAGATACTGCTCAATTTCGAAATCTTAAGTAGGGAAACGCTGCTACGAGTACAGGGTATTAACTCGATCACTGCTACGATACATTGTCCGATCGATTGAAACCGATCCGATGGATGTTTAAGTGCTGCCCGAATTCGAGCTATACTTTGTCATTCGTCGTGTGGGTTTTGATTTCATGAGTTTATCGTAAATGTTGTATTAAGTTACTGACCTAGTTTCATGTGCATTGTTATTTAACTAGGTTACAAGGCTAAATCAGTAGGCCAAGTTCTGTCCAATTAAACTTGCAATGTGAGTCATTCTCTTTTTACCAAATTGTTTCCAAAACCCTATTTGTTTTCAAAGTTATAATTACAGGGATTAAGTCTTTGTAATCTTCAATTACTGCCGGTATGTGGGGTTTTGTATATATTACTTGATACCCGTCACCATTGGACAACGGGTTAGCCAATGGGTGATCTGGTCATAGTCACAGATTCGATCAAGTGACAAATACCGATTTGGGGTAATTGGTTGATAAAAACTTTGTAATCACCCTTAATACTGTATATTATAACAATGTGTTGTTTTGTACAAATTGAGTGACTCGCCAGTATTTCTCCGCTGATAAAATCTTTTTAAACATGTTTCAGGTGATTTACTGTGAACCCGGGAAAGTGTCGCGTAGCACTAAAAGCTTGAGGAGGTGGCTCAGTAAAATAAATAAACATGTTTTGTAAAACAGGGAATTTCCTCGTGAAATTTCTTTATTGTAAATTACGGGGTTTGTCCCAAATTCTGAAATAAAATAATTGGGCATTTTCAGTTTTCACGATCCTGTTAAAATTTCCGCTGCCAAATTAAACATCAATACCACGGGTTTTCTGTCCCGCGGCTCCTGAACCCTGTAAAATGGGACGGGGGCCGTGGCAAGAAACGTACCATTAACGAAATCATTATCGTTACGGGCCTGGTTAGCATTGAGATTGAATGCTCGTCCACTAGCGGCTGGCTGCTGGTCCTGGTTCAGCTGAGGACACTAGTTACGAAGGTGAGTAGTATCTCCACATTTGTAGCATGCACGAACAGCGTTAACTGGTTTAGGGTTCTGTGGAGGTGCTGGGAGAGCTGGTAGGGCTGCCTGAGCTGGGGCTTGCCGAGCTGGATTCGCTTGAGGACAATTGGGAGTCGTGTGACCATAGAGATTGCAGTTGGTGCACAAACGACATGCAGAAGCAACAGGATGATGAAAATTACAAGTGGTACACTTGGGGTAAGACCTAGAGTATTGCTTCTTGACTTCAAGGGCAGCAGTGTTCTGAACGGTAGTAGCAGGGGCAGGCTTAGCAGTAGGATTCGTAGTAGGAACAATATCATTGCATCCTGAACCCTGAGACTTTCGCCTCTTGTTCTTGCTGCCACTTGGCTGCTGGGTAACTTGATGTGCAGACTTGGAGGTAGTAGGGTTAGCAAATTGCTTATCACGAACGCGGTTGTTGTTAAGACTAGCTGCAAGAAGGTAGACTTCCTCAATATTTCCGAGTTGGGCTGCTTCAATAAAATCACGCATAGCAGGAGGTAGACCATTGAGGTACTTGGTTATCATTCGCTTAGGAGTAGAAACCAAGTGAGGAACAATCAAGCTGAACTGCTTGAAGCGGGTAGTATAAGCCAGATTATCGTCACCAATCTGCTTCAAGTGCCAGAACTCTTCTTTAAGCGTCAGTTGTTCATGAGGAGGGCAGAATTCGAGCATCATCAATTCTCGCACCTCAGCCCATGGAAGAGCATAGGCTTCTTCATTTGATCGGATGTTTCTCTCATTTATCCACCATTCTAAAGCTCTGCCTTGAAACATTCCCGTTGCAATCCTAGTCTTTAGCTGCTCTGGGCACTCGCTGTTAATTAAGGTAACCTCGATACTGTCAAACCACTCGAGCATAGCAGTCACCCCATCACTGCCCGTGAAAGACTTAGGGTTGCAAGAGACAAAATGTTTATAGCTGAACTTGGTAGACTTTTCTTTCTCCGTCTTAGAGTCAACAGAAGAGTGCGGAGCGTTCGATCCTTGGATCTCAAAGATGATCTTAGGCACGACTCGAGCGATCTGGTCGGCCATGAAGGACATCATCTTTTTCTGAGACTTTTCCCTAGATCTCTTGAGTGTGTCGGAGTGCCTTCGAGAAGACATCCTAATGACCCAACAAGAGGATCGTATAAGTCTAGGTTCGCAAAGTTTCACAATATAGATTCACACACGATAGATTTAAAGTCTCAAGATTCAACAAGATTTACGTAGATTAAAGACTCAAGTTTCACATAGACTTCAATAGACTCAACTCCACAGAATCCACGACCTTCACATGGCATGTTGTACGAAGCTTGGCAACGTGTCAGAAACGCTTATATATAGGAAGTACCAGCGGCGTATCCACCACGCTTCGGGCACAGTCGCTTCTGCCTCGTACTCGGTGTCATGCTACGTATCGCAACACACACTCATCATCGTTTTCATAGTTTCACATAGACTTCAGATAGTTTCACATAGATTAGTGTTGACAATCCACATCAACGAAACCCAGCATGGCACGTGCTACGAAAGTTCGGTAACATGACGGAAGCACTTATATATAGGAAGTACCAGTGGCGTATCCACCATGCTTCAATCATGCTACGTCCCCCTCGTCATCGGTGCCACGCTTCATTAACCACAACATTAGATTCCACCACTTCCCACAACATAGATTAACCAAATAGTTCCAACATAGATTAACAAAATAGACTCCACAACTTCAACCCGAGCCTACAAAACTACAAAATTCACTTAGCGCGTGGTATAAAGACTCGGTAACTTGCCAGAAACACTTATATATAGGAAGTACCAGCGGCGTATCCACCATGCTTCAGACATGCCACGTCCTCCTCGTCTTCGGCGCTAGGCTACGTTTCGCATTTTGTTTTGCAAAACAACACATACTTATATTACACGTAGATTATGCTAGAGTACGCATAGATTACACATAGATTCCTCATAGATTACTCAAGTAGTTTCCCATGGATTAGATTTCAACAAACTCATCACCAGTCCGCAAAACACTAAGTTTCGCATGGAACTTAGTACGAGAGTTGGTAACATGTCTGAAACACTTATATATAGGAAGTACCAGCAGCGTATCCACCATGCTTCAGACACGTCACTTCTGTCTTGCATTTCTATGCCATGTTCCATTTAGTGTTTTACAACCACATTAACGCATAGATTCACCAGGTAGATTCACATAGTATCATAGTCGATCAAGATTTCCACATAGGCTATCATGATAGAATAAAGCTTCATAAATTTAGTTTGATACTGAGATTAGAATTAAGGTTTTAGATTGCGGACATACGTCCAATTTGTGTAAAAAAAGTCTCAAAATAAATGAAGAATCAAGATAGGCGAAGGATCAAGTTTAAAACCACATGTAAAAATCAAGATACATAAAAGATAGGCTCATAAAACATAGATTGTTCCGGGTAGGGGAACGACGACTAACCAAAGTGATTCGAACTCCTTTCGAATTGAGGCAACGTGTCTTGACTTACTTAGGCAAATACGTCATCGATGTTAGGCCTACGATATTTATCCTTTCGGTCGTTTCACGTTCCTAATTGAATGGGAGTTTCGAGACTTTGGCGAGACATAAATAAAACACCCAAGAGTGGGACTAGTTATCAAGGTCTGAGTTTAACCTCTAACTTGACAACATCGTACCCTAGTAGCTTCGGTACTTGTCTGCAGATAAGACCTACTAGAATAATATGGAGATTTTCCATCAAGGTTCGGATGTCACTCCTGACTTGAGGGCAATCTCGTGCCATATACAAACACTGATTAACAATGTTTTCAAAGTATCAAGTGTATATTGTGTTGGCCTCGGGAAAGGCATGTAAGTTTAACAGGGAAATGTGCTGCTAGGAAGCAGATACGGTAGAATGCATAAGTCTTAAACAATAGATAAGAATTAAGATTCCTAGAACTATAGACTAGGTCAAGTATTCCTAGTTATCCTAATTCCCTATAATTATGGCTCTGATACCAATCTGTCACACCCCAACCGACGACGGAAACATCAGGGTGCGAGCACTAAGCATTCAGATTGCTCATGAGATTCCATAACACTAGTAATTTCTATATAGATTAAATAAGTTTCCAAGCATAAATTTGTCTAAACATCATCACCAACAAAATATTCAAAATACAACCATTTATCAATGTTCAAAGTCTAGATTTAAACTAGGTGGGTTTCTAAGCATCAGCCCTAGCTTGATTTCCATGATTCAGCATCCTATTAGCCTGCAACATGTATTAAAATAGAGTCAGTACAAAATGTACCGGCGAGTATACAAGTTTGAGTAATAGCATAATAGTTTAAAACAACTCATATCCATCGTGTAAATGATTAAATAGTTTCAGCCATGCTAGTCTTCGCAGTCCAACAAGTGATAGCTCAAGTATCATGATGCTTTGTTGTTTTCCCAAGTCTCAAGGAAAACTAGAATCCTCCTAACAATACCCCCGAGAATAATGGGGAGGTGCATCTCCTATAGCGCTATTATTGATAAGGCGGAACTACACACTCTGGATTAAACGTTCACATTGCACAAATAGAATACAAGAATCACAAGTTTCACATACACATAGGATAGAGTTTAGTTTCCAAAAGTTTCAAGTATCATAGTTAATAGAATACATGTTACATCCTAAATTTTAAAGCAAAAAGGGATCGAGTGTACTCATAGTGATTGTTTAACAGATTTACTGTTATTGGATCAAAGGGAGCTCTTTAGAATTAGCCTGATTAGATTATAAAAGATAAGAGTAGGGCATAATAATGAGATTCAACCAGGTGTCGGATCAGTCATCTTGATCGGATGGCTGTCCGATCGGATTGCCATTCGATTGAGATGGCATGTGTGTGAATGGGATGGATGGTTATTCGAACGGATGGCTATCTGATCGGATTACCATTCGATCCAAAGTTCTAAGTTTCAAAGTCTCAAAAGATTAGTTGTTACTCTGATCGGATGGCAGTTCGATTGGATGGCTATCTGATCGGATTGCCACTCGACGATCAAAGATTTAAAGTTTCAAAGATGCTTAAGGTAATGACACTCGACCGGATGACAGTTCGATCGGATGGCTATTCGATCAGATTGTCATTCAACGATCAAATTTCAAGCATTCAAGTGTTAGGTTTTAGGGGCAAGTGTCACTCGATCGGATGGCTATTCGATCGGGTTGCCAATCGATCGGGTTGTCCTTGTCCCATTCCTAACTTGTGAGGTTTCTAGTTTCTGATTAAGCAATGATGATGTGGTACGTGTTAAGACAATGGTGAACCCATCAGTGCACAGCCGACCCGATTGGGTGGGAATCACCCTAGTCCGTCCAGTCGTCCGTTCGTGATGGTGTTCATGTCAGAATTCATACTCCGGTCATCTTTTCCGGCAACAATCCTTCTCCAAACCAACTTCAGACTATCCTTTAAGTCTTCAGTCCGTCTGAATCCAGATCTAACCGTTTATTGATAAAAATCTTAAGAAAAGAAGAAGATAACCATGAGTTTTAGTTGTAAAATTTAGTTTTAGTAGAGATTTAGTGTAAATACTTATGAATTTCCTTAGATCTGAGCTAGATCTTGATCAAAATGACATCATTCAACAGTTTGTACAAACCGTCATGATTACATCACTCTCAAGAGTTCAAATCTTAGAGATTTCATGGTGAAAAGTGATATTTCAAAGGAGAATCATGTAGGGAATTGTGTGTAGATCAAGAATGTACAAGAATCTAGTGTAAAACGTACCGAAATCGCCAAGAAATGGACGAAAAGAGGAGTGCGTGCGTCTGGGTCGAGTGAGGCTGTCACATCAGTGAGAATGGTGATGTGATAGGCCTATTTATAGTGTGAGAGTAAGTGAAGGCGGTGTACACGGATCGGGTGGCAACTCGGTCGAGTGGCCATCCAATCGGGTATCGGATGGTCATCCGATCGGATTGCCACTCGGCCAATCCATCATTTCCGCGTTTCTGTCTTTGATTCGTTTCGCGCGTTATATTAAGCGTTTCGTTACGTGTTTATTGGGTAATAATATCATGTGACTAGAGTACATTATTAAAACAAGTTTCTATAGATTCCATAGTTTTCATAGTTTCCGCCAGTGACGAGACTCCAGTCCCTCGTTCAACCAAGTCTCAAGTTTCACGAGTCTCAAGAGACAAGCACCAAAGTATCAAGTATTCTAGAATCATAGTCTCATAGTATCATAGAATCATAGCCTCATAGTTTCATAGTTTCATAGTATCAAGTATCAAAATCATAGCATAAGCTTCACCAAGTATCAAAAGTATCAAGCATCACATAGTTTAGGGACTAAAAGTGTCAAATAGGTAAAAGTCCAGGGACGCGGGAGTTACAGATTGGGTGTTGGGATTCTAGGGATTTCGTTTGGGTCGAAGGCGGGTATGGGAACCTGTTCTCCTTGGTTGGGTTCTATTTCCATGGGTTGCGTTGGGAATAATGGTAGTGGTTGTGGTGCTAGTATCTGGTCTAGGTTTGGATCTGCGGCAGTGGTAGCTAGTATGTGAAAGTTGGCCAATCGCCTATTGATTATATCTTGGGTCTGGGCGTTCATTTCCCAATTTACTGTTGCTAAAGCCCTTTGTTGCTGTAACTTCCTCATTCGCTTCCTACGCTCATGTGCTCCCCGACTGAACCACCCTCTATTTTTCGTAGGGAATGGTTCTTCGGATTGCGCCTTAAATATGAAGATCCCCTCTTCTGTGTCAGCTGAATACCCTGAAGGAGTAGGCTGGGAGGAAGTTCCTTCATCTCTAGGAGAATGTGACAACTCGTAATTTCTAGATTATTTTCATTGTACTAACTCTTTGTTTATTTGATGTTAAGTAACTGGTTGTGAATTTATACATTAGACGAATGCTTTAAATATGAATCCGTGTTATATGACTAGTTGCACATGGTCTCGAAATCGTACACTTTCTTGTTGGCCGCACAAACCATGTGGGCTTCTTGAAACCCAAACCGAGCCCAAACCCATTCCCCTTTTGGGTCGCATATGTGCATGTAAGAATGCATATTGATGCGTGCGAAGTGTCGTATATATTAGGTGTATATTTTAAGCCCCTTTAACACTTATTTTAGCCAAGTTTTAAATTTATAAAAAACGATATTTTACTAACACTAAACACACATATGGGCAAGTGCACCCATCGTGAGCGTAGTATAGCGTTGGTAAGATACCGAGGTCGTCCAAGGACACAAGAGCTTTTAGTACCGGTTTATCCTCAACGTCTAACCAAATAAAAAGTTTAGAAAAAATGTTTTAAGCTAAGAAAAATAAAAACTAACTAAAATGCTGAAAATAAAATAAAAGAAAAAACAGATAGACAAGATGAATCACTTGGTTCCGACTCGTATCTAGTATAACCTTTGATTATTTCCGCACTTTTGCACATAATTAAGAGATTATCTTAGTTATTGTAGTAGGCCCCTCTTTTGAAGGTGACGTTACCCTCACCCCAGTAGTTTGAGTCAGCAAGGATACAATCCTAAAAGGGTGGATTATTGGAAGATAATGAATTAAGTTATTAATGCAGTATTGTGGTAGGCCCCGCTTTTGGCGGTGACGTTACCCTCGGCTAAGTAGTCTGAGTCAGCAGGGATACAGTCCTAAGTAGCCAGGTTATAGTATTAATAGTAGTTAACTTATGAGGGGATCAAAGAGTTTGGACCCCCGCCATCCAATACCGTGAAGCATTGAAGGAGGTCCTACTAAATTTGACCCAGGTCCATTGCAGGACCTCTAAACGCTGAACAATGGCAAGACCTTTACCAAACCGTTCCCTTAACCCCCGACCAGGTAGCCAACATACCTCCATATAGACCGTGGAGATATGAATGGTGAAAATCCTTTATTTTATATAGACAGTAAAATAATGCCAAGACACCATGGACAAACGATAAGGAAAGATCACCTTCAACATAAGTAACTAGTTATTAAAGTCATTAATACAAAACCAAATAAAAAGTGCAAAAGATTAGAAATGAAAAGTATTATACTAGACACTTTGTCTTCACCAAGTGATGTAAGAGACTTAGGCAAACATGGCCTTGATTGTCAAGAACTCTTACGATCAATCTTGGATCTCGAGACGACTCACACACTCTACGATGGACAATGGATGATGGTGGTGGATGATGGTGTTGTGATGGTGGTGGGAAGTGGATGAAGTGTGAGAGAGGTGGTGTGCCAAGGGATGAGTTGAAATGAAACCAAGCACTCCTATTTATAGGCTGAACAGAAGGCTGGGCACGGCCCCGTGTCCGCTGGACACGCCCCCGTGCCCGTCTGACATTCTCTCTCTTCATTAATTGTAATTCGCAATTACAATTAATGCGTCTGCTGTACTTTCGCCACGCCCCCGTGTTCACTAGACACGGCCCAGTGGTGGGCAATAGAAGCTTCTACAGGTTTGTCTTTAGCGCCAGGGCTATCCATCCTGAGCACTGCCCCGTGTTGAGCTGGGCACGCCCCGTGTCGGGCTGGGCACGCCCCGTGCTCAGCTGGGCACAGCCCCATGCTCAGCTTTCTTCTTGTTTTTGATTTGGGAGATGCTGTTGAGGGGGGTCGGGCATGCCACGTTTGTTCCTTTTCTTGTATTTATGCTAGATTTAGCTGCCTTTTTGCTTCTTTTGTTAATTTGAGCTCATTTAATCCTGAAAATACAAAAGGAAGACAAAAGCACACTTTTTCCAACATTAGTACTAAAAAAGGGTTAGTTTTATGCCTCATTTGATGAAATTTATATGTTACATTTTGAACAAATCAATATCATTCATTTTCCCAAGCATTAGCAAACCCTAACACTCATCTCCTCCTCCTTCCTTAGCATCAACGGTGATACCCCTCTCGAAGCTCTCTCTTCTGGTTCAAGAACCATCTCTCCCTCTCTCGTTCTTGTGCGAAATCTTAACACTCTCGGTTAGTTTGTATTATCCCTTGATTGATTTCGTGTTAACGTGTTTAGTGATATTGGTTCTTATAAAGCCAAACATGATTAGGGTTGTGGTACGATTGATCATGGATATACGTTGCACGAGGGGATTGGGGGATGAACAAGGATTGTTTAGTGATTAGTTGTGATACAAGGATATGATTATGAATCGGAAATCATTAGGATGTCAAATGATTAGTTCATGTTGTATGATGATATTGACTTGATGAATTGTTGCTTGGATTGATTCAAATATGCATAATGATGATGATCGAAAACACATAAATCATTGATTGAGTTGTTTTGGATGTTGATATGTGTTGAATGTTCAAACAATAGATCTAGGGTTCATACGAATTCAAGGAATGGAAACCGTTTGATCCGTTTTAGACGTTAATTGATTGTGATTAATTGTTATGGATATGTTTGGAATGATTCCCTAAGTAACTGACTTTAGGTTAGTGTAACCGACCCCATGATTTCAGCAAGTTAATACAATCGTACAAGCCCACCCTAGTCGCACAAGCCCACCCTAGTCGCACAAGGTTAAGCCAGTCGCACAAGTCCGACTGGACCTTACTTGGACCACACAAGTTCAGCCCAGTCGCACAAGTGGAATGGTTGGGCTGAACCTTCCATTGGGCCGCGTACTGACCCACAAACCAGGTGTCGATTGCACAAGGCCAGTCGATCGCACAAGGTGAGCCCAATCGCATAATGAGGTATTGGGTTGCGGTATTTGGGCCGAACTCTAGATGAATTGCACAAGACCCGGATCACATACACACCGGCCCAACCCCTCAGTCGCACAATTTGGTATTGGGCCTCCAATTTGGCTGGGCCGCACATTCTGGAATACGTGAATTACCTACTTTGTGTGTGTGGTTGTGTTGCATGTTTAACGGACGAGTTGTAGATGGTCTAGTAGTGCATTGTATATATTAAGTAGTAACTTTCTTGTGTGATTATGTGAACGACTTGAATGCAAACTGATTATGTGTACGTGAAACATCATAGGCTTCGATTGATTAAGTGAGACCAAGTAACTAGTCTTACCGAGCAAACCAAGGTGAGTTCACTACTCTCAAAACAAGCATGCGTCCGGTGGGGACAATCAAACAGGCAAACAAACAAACAGATTTTCATAAACCTATATCCTTGTAGGGGATATGAGGCAGTTTTCAGTAAATGTTGATGTTGGATAATACACTCACTTTCTATCACTTAAGTCCCATCATACGACCGAACAAGTTGCTTGTAGGGCAACAGGGTCATTAGTTGATAGCGTTATTAGGTTTGGCACCCTCACGACGTACATGGATAGAACGTGCGTGAACTAATAACTTTAAAATCATGACCAATGTTTGATAGAGCGTTGGAGAAGGGCAAAAAGGAGCCGTATGCGGTATCGAGTTATTATCAACATAACATAAATCAATACTTGGTAACAAATGGTTAAACAAACTATGAACTCGCCAGCTTTCGCTGATACACTTTTCTACATGTTTGCAGGCCCTTAGGTACACTGTCATGGAACTTGCAGTCTGGGAAGCTGGAGTGGTCATGAGTCGTGACAACTGGATGCTCCTTTGAAGTTTTATTGTTTAAACATTATCCTTAAACTTATTGAATAAACTATTATGCTTCCGCTGAACATGTTTGATTTTATAAACTAATGTTTGAATTACGCCATTTGGTTAATGAAAAGTTCTATTTTGTTTATGGTTCAATGTGATTAGTGGCTAGGTCTTGGTACGTCACACGCCTCACGGGGGTTTCCACTTGTGGTATTTTTGAGGGTGTGACAGATTGGTATCAGAGCCACTGGTTATAGTGAACTAGGTTTTAAAACGTTTTCATAAAACCAGACTATAACCCAACAGTATCGAAATCGACCATGACACTCAGCTCCAGATTGCAAGGTTCGTCCTCTTTTTACTTTATGTATTACTTACCTAGTATACACACACCCACGACTTGCATGAAACTACGTACTAGACACTATGATGTGATTACCTGTGCTGATTGTGTAAGTAATACTTGATGGTTTAACACTACCCTCTGACTATTGAAATCCCTAGTTTTGTGACGTCTTTCGTTTTGCTATTCGAATGTGGGGAACCTTTTAGCACGAGTTAAGAGGCACTGAGATAAGCATGCAAATTGCCTTATTATTATGGGTGCACACATAATAATAATGTGGGGTGCATGCGAGTCCCAGTGAGGCTTAATGAGTGTAAAAGGGGTTCTGTTCCGTCATCCGTTATAATATTAGAGTTTCTCAAATCTATAGAAGTCATAGCGATGATTGACTCCTACTCAACTGTGATCCTCATCTTTTCCCACTCTTCTTATATATAGAATCATGAGCGGACGTGGTGGACGTAACGGTGGACGTGGAGGTGGCCGCGGCGGTGGACGTGGCAACATTGTAATGACTCAAGCAGAGTTGACTGACCTGATTAACACGCGTGTGGCTGAGGCTTTGGCAGCTCAGCAAGCTGGTACGATACATACCAGACAAAGCATAGTCTTCAGTCATTTCACTTGATTCTTATTCGTGCGTACTTTCTTTTATTTTAGGTCAACATGTGAACCAAAACCAGAACAATCCACCTGTGTGTACATTCAAGACGTTCATGGATTGTAAGCCTCAAACTTTCAGTGGTACTGAAGGTCCTATGGGACTACTTCGTTGGTTCGAGAAAGCTGAATTTGTCTTTGCCATGTGTAACTGTCCAGCTAGGGACAGGGTGAAATTTACTTCAGGCACCTTGGAGGATGGTGCCTTGACATGGTGGAATGCTCAAGTGCAGATGCTGGGCATCGAGATGGCAAATGCTACTACTTGGGACGACTTCAAGGAGTTGATTCGGGAAGAGTACTGTCCTTGTGACGAAATACAAAAGTTGGAAAACTAGTACTATAACTTGAAGATGGTGGGATCTGAGATCGAGGCTTATACGAAACGGTCTCACAAGCTGGCAAACATGTGTCCTAACCTATCCCGAGTGCCTCACCGCAAAATCGAACTCTACATCCAAAGATTGGCACCACAAGTCAAGGGTTTAGTCACTGCAGCAAATCTTGACAACCTACCACGGATCATCAGACTGGCTCATAAGATCACTGATCAGGAGGTGGAGCATGGCTCGCTGCCACCACGTGTTACTGCTACTGCTGCTACTACTACCCCCACCACTGACAACAAGCGTAAATGGAATGACGCAGACAAGGCGACTAACTTGACCTAGTCACAAAAGAAGCCTGACAACACCAGTCGCAGTTTCAGTCATCTTCGGTCAATCAGAATCAGAATAACAGTCAGACTCCGGGTTCTTATGCGGGGAAACAGCCGAAGTGCAACAAGTGCAGTTTTCACCACTATGGCTCGTGTAACCGAGCATGTCAAAGGTGTAACAATGTGGGTCACATGGCGAAAGATTGTAGAGCTCCACATCCCAAGAAACAACAGCAATGGCCCCAACAACAGCAATAGAGACAGCAACCCCAGCAGAATCAGGGTAACCAAAGGGGATACTATCAATGTGGCAATGAATGGCACTTCAAGAAGGATTGCCCACAATTGAATCAGAATGCCAACAATAACGATGGGAACAATAATCGCTAGAACAACAACAACAACACGGGAAACAACAACAATGGGAATAATGGTGGAAATGGCGCCCGTGGAAGAGTGTTTACTATTGGAGCAGGTGATGCAAGGAACGATGGCAACGTCGTGACTGGTACGTTCTCTGTCAATGGTATTTACGCTTCTGTATTATTCGACTCTGGTGCCGACTAGAGTTATGTGTCTTTGGGGTTCAGTCGTCAGTTAGGGTTAGCTCCAACACCCCTCGAAGCCAAGCACGTAGTGGAATTGGCTGATGGGAAGTCAATTGAATCTTCCCATGTCCTTTTTGGGTGCAAACTTGATCTCTTGGGTCAAGTGTTCGACATTGACCTTCTTCCCATCACTCTTGGTAGCTTTGATATAGTTGTTGGTATGGATTGGTTGTCAAAACACCGAGCAGATATACTTTGCAAGGAGATAATCGTGCATGTGCCTCTCCCCAGCGGGGAACCGTTATCCGTTCAGGGTCATCGTAGTGGTGCAGCTGTTACCATCATTTCATCCATGAAAGCCCAAAAGTGTTTATGGAAGGGCTATCCTGCTACTCTTGCACTTGTTACTGATACTCGGCCTAAAGAGAAGGGAATTGAGGATCTACCAGTTGTTCGTGAGTTTCCTGACGTTTTTCCCGAGGAACTTTCAGGTTTACCTCCACACCGTCAGGTGGAGTTCCAAATTGATCTTACACCAGGAGCAGCTCCGATTGCTCATGCACCTTACCGTCTTGCACCTGGAGAGTTGCAAGAACTGTCTAACCAACTCCAAGAACTGTTGGATAGAGGCTTTATCCGACCCAACTCTTCGCCTTGGGGAGCCCCAGTTTTGTTTGTGAAGAAGAAGGACGGATCTTTTCGCATGTGTATTGACTACTGCGAACTAAACAAGGTGACGGTTAAGAATCGTTATTCCTCACCCCGCATTGACGATCTATTTGATCAGTTTCAAGGGTCAAGCTTCTATTCAAATATTGATCTAAGGTCGGGCTATCACCAGGTGAGAGTCCGAGAAGAGGATGTTCCCAAAACAGCCTTCAGAACGCGGTATGGCCATTACGAGTTTCTGGTCATGCCATTTGGGTTAACTAACGCACCATCGGTATTCATGGATCTCATGAACTGCGTATGTAAACCATATCTTGACGATTTTGTTATTGTGTTTATCGATGACATTCTGATCTATTCTAAGAGCAAGGAGGACCACGAACGACACTTGTGTCTTATCTTGGAGCTCCTGAGGAAGGAGGAGCTTTACTCGAAATTCTCTAAGTGCGACTTCTGGATTTGAGAAGTACATTTCCTTGGCCACATAGTCAATGAGCTGGGAATACATGTGGATCCTGCTAAAATTGACTCTATCAGGAATTGGGCAGCACCAAAGAATCCTTCGGAGGTGTGATAATTTCTTGGTCTCGTTGGGTACTACCGTAGATTCATCGAGGGATTTTCAAAGATCGCTCAACCCCTCACCGCTCTAACACAAAAAGGTGTCGTTTATTCCTAGGGAACGAAAAAGGAAGACGCCTTCCAGCTCCTAAAGCAAAAACTCTGCAGTGCACCGATTCTGTCCTTACCTGAGGGTACCGAAGATTTTGTGGTGTACTGTGACGCCTCTATCCAGGGTCTTGGTTGTGTGCTGATGCAAGGCGAGAAAGTGATAGCTTACGCCTCTCTCATCAGTTGAAGGTCCATGAAAAGAATTACACAACTCACGACTTGGAGTTGGGGGCCATGGTGTTTGCGCTTAAAATTTGGAGGCATTACTTGTACGATACTAAATGCACTATTTATACCGATCACAAGAACCTTCAGCATATCTTCGATCAGAAAGAGTTGAACATGCGACAGCGTCACTGGGTGGAACTCTTAAATGATTATGATTGTCCAATCAGATATCATCCAGGCAAAGCTAACGTTGTAGCTGATGCCCTTAGTCGCAAGGAGACGAAACCTAAACGTGTTCGAGCTTTGCAGCTCACCATCCACTCTAACTTACCCGATCGGATTCGTTCTGCCCAGATTGAAACATTGAAGGATGAGAACCTCGAAGCCGAAGCCATGCGAGGCTTGGAGAAGAAACTTGTTGAAAGATCAGATGGTATTCGTTATTTCATGGAGAGAATATGGATCCATTTGTAGGGAAATCTTAGAGAAATTGTGATGGATGAAGCACACAAGTCTCGCTACTCTGTTCACCCAGGTTCTATAAGATGTATCAGGATCTAAAAGTCTTGTATTGGTGGCCGAAAATGAAAGCCCACATAGCGATGTATGTGAGCAAGTGCTTAACCTGTGCAAAAGTCAAGATAGAATACCAAAAACCCTCTGGTTTGCTTCAGCAACCAGAAATACCTATGTGGAAATGGGAACAAATCGCCATGGATTTTGTGACGGGGCTACCTGGAACTCAAAACGGGAATGATACCATTTGGGTGATCGTCGAACGTCTTACTAAATCAGCGCACTTTCTCACAATCAAAGAAACTGACAAGTTTTCGCAGCTGGCTGGTATCTATCTGAAGGAGGTGGTTTCAAGGCATGGAGTGCCAACCTCCATTATCTTTGATCGTGATCCACGTTTCATATCCGATTTGTGGTAAGCTATGCACAAATCATTTGGCTCGCGTCTTGACATGAGCACTACCTATCACCCTCAAACGGATGGTCAGAGTGAGCGAACCATCCAACCGTTAGAAGACATGCTATGGGCATGTGTTATCGATTTTGGTAAAGGCTGGGAAAGACATTAACCCTTGGTAGAGTTTTCTTATAACAACAGCTACCATACTAGCATCCAGGCAGCTCCGTTCGAAGCTTTATACGGACGGAAATGTCGATCTCCTCTCTGTTGGGCTGAAGTGGGTGACGGCCAAATCACAGGTCCAGAACTTGTGCTCGAAACCTCTGAGAAGAGTGTACAGATCAGAAATCGTATGGGGGGAGCGTGTGATCGTCAGAAAAGCTACGCTGATAAGCGTAGGAAACCTTTGGAGTTCATTGTTGGTGATCGTGTCTTGTTGAAAGTCTCACCCTGGAAGGGCGTGGTACGCTTTGGGAAGCGTGGCAAACTCAATCAACGTTACGTAGGGCCATTCAAGATTCTAGAGTGAATCAGTAAAGTGGCTTATAAACTTGAACTACCTAACGAGTTGGGTAATGTCCACGACGTCTTTCATGTTTCAAACCTGAAAAAGTGTTTGTCCTATGAAACACTTGTTGTGCCGTTGCAAGAACTTAAGATTGACGACAAGTTGCAATTCATTGAAGAACCTATTGAAATCATGGATCGGGAAGTCAAGGTTCGTAAGCACAGTCGAATCCCGATCGTGAGAGTTCGTTTGGAACTCAAGACGTGGATCGGAGTTCACATGGGAACGCGAGGATCAGATGAAGCTCAAGTATCCTCAACTATTCAAAACTGTTGGGCCAAATCCTGATGCAACCGGTAAATTTCGGGAAGAAATTCCCTTTCAAGTTGGGGATGATGTGGTACCTGAGGAAAACACACAGTCATCCTGATCTACTCAACACTTCATTCCTCTTTGATTGCTTATCAAATTTCAAGACGAAATTTCTTTCAAGTTGGGGATGATGTTACAACTCGTAATTTCTAGATTCTTTGCATTGTACTAACTCTTTGTTTATTTGATGTTAAGTAAATGGTTGTGAATTTAAACATTAGACGAATGATTTAAATACGAATCCGTGTTATATGTCTAGTTGCACATGGTCTCGAAATCGTACACTTTCTTGTTGGCCGCACAAACCATGTGGGCTTCTTGAAACCCAAACCGAGCCCAAACCTATTCCCCTTTTGGGTCGCAGATGTGCATGTAAGAATGCATATCATTCCTTTTCCCAAGCATTAGAAAACCCTAACACTCCTCCCCTCCTTCCTTGGCGCCAACAGTGATACCCTGTCGCAACCCCTGTCCCTTATCTGTTCCGGGAACGGGCGGCCGCGAGACCAGTTTTGGTGGTATCGGCGTTTATCATTTTGGCAGCGGAAATTTCATCAGGACCGTAGTTAGGAAATATTTATCAGAGTAAATACCACACTTTTATAATATTAAACATATTGGGATAAAACCCAAGTTTTTATTACAAACAATTTCATAGGGAAAATCCCTATTTTATTGAATAAAACATCTTCTTTTATTTAGGTAACTTTTATAGCCACTTTTTCTAAGCCTTCAGTGCTGTCCAGCTGGCTTCTAGTTGGCTTTCACATTTTGTTACCTGAAACGCGTTTAAAAGCATTTTGTCAGTGGGAAATACTGGTGAGTGAATCCCAGTTTAATCAAGAAGAGTTTTATCCTTTAACAGTATTGAGAGCTATTACAATGTTTATGTCTACACAATTACTCATTCAGGGGGGTGTTATACCCGAGAATTAAAATTGCTATTCAGAAATTTAGAGATATTGAGAGAGATTGAGCAAATTGAAACTGAAGGCCGAAGGCCTCCCTTTATAGATGACCATTCGAATTCCCTCGCGACCCGCGTAAGACGTAGCCAAGGGCTACGTGACCCGCGTAGTAGGCTGGGTAGGCCCTAGCCTAGCCCAGTCATCGACTAGCTTCGCCACACGTCCGACACGTGGCAGCACCGGGTGAGGCCTGGTCACCCATCTGTCGCGCCCCGCGTAGGAGGTAGCCAAGGGCTACGCGCCCCGCGAGAAACCCATTTTTCTTGTTTTTAATTAATTTTTAATAAAATAGAGGTATTCGGGGCCCGTTTACGCATACGGGGTGTATTTTAGGACGTATAGTAATATTTTTAAAATATATTAGGGTGTCGAAATATTTAGGAGGGTTGTTATATCCTCCCCACCTTGTTTTAGAGCTCGTCCTCGAGATCTACTGGAATAGGTGCGGATATTTCCTTTGCATTTCTGATTCAAGCTCCCATGTGTATTCTGGTCCTCTTTTGGAATCCCATTTCACTTTGACCAGAACTAATCTTTTATGCTTGAGGTTCTTGACTTTCCTGTCTTCAATCTGTAGAAGTCTTTCTACAAATTTTAACTGTTCATTTACCTCTATATCCTTAAGAGGCACCATCAGTGACTCATCAGCTAAACATTTCTTAAGATTAGATACATGAAATACATCATGTATTCCTGTCATTTCCTCTGGCAGTTGTTGCTGATTGGCTACAGGTCCTATTTTTCTAATAATCTCAAAAGGTCCAACATACCTGGGACTTAGCTTTCCCCTTTTGATAAATCTTACCACTCCTTTCCAAGGAGAGACTTTCAATAATACTTTATCTTCTACTTAAAATTCCAATGGCTTTCGTCTGTTATCAGCATAACTCTTTTGTCGATCACGTGCTGCTTTCAGTCGTTCCTTGACTTGAATGATCTTGTCTGTTGTTTCTTGTACTATCTCAGGTCCAGATAATTGCTTTTCTCTAATTTCTGCCCAACAGACTGGCGTTCGGCACTTTCGTCCATAAAGTGCTTCGAATGGTGCAGCATTAATACTTGTGTGATAACTGTTATTATAAGAAAATTCTATCAATGGTAAGTGATCATCCCAGTTACCTCCGAAATCAATTACCCAAGCTCTAAGCATGTCCTCCATTGTTTGAATTGTCCTTTCGCTTTGTCCGTCCGTTTGAGGATGATAAGCGGTGCTTAGTTTTAACTTGGTTCCCATTGCTTTTTGGAAACTTGTCAAAAAATGAGAGGTAAAACGACTATCTCTGTCAGAAACACTTGATAGAGGAATTCCATGAAATGGAACTACTTCATTTACGTATAATTTAGCTAGTTGTTCCATACTGAAAGTTTCCTTCATTGGTAGGAAATGAGCTGACTTAGTTAGCCTGTCTACAATCACCCAGATTGTATCATTACCTTTTCTTGTGTTGGGTAATTTAGTAACAAAATTCATTGTTATCAATTCCCATGTCACACCCCGACTCGCAGCGGAAGACAATCGTGGGGTGCGGCAGACACATGGCACTCCTCATAATTTAAAAACATTACATTACATAAAACAGGAGCATCGGTTACAACGTCTTCGAACTATCACATTACAAACCATATATTAAAAGCGGTACTAGAAGCCATTATAGCTTTTATTATGCTACGTCCTCCTACTAGATCCTTCCATACGCACATGTTCACCCCTGTTTCGTTTTACCTGAAATGCATGTTAGTTTTTAAAAAGGTCAGCTAAACGATGCCGGTGAGTTCCACTAGTTTGGTTGTTTCGTTTCAAAATGTATCAACATATTTAATTGCACATATCACGGTTCATAGATGGAATTACACGAGTGTCACAAGTGAAACCTAGACTGTTTTAATCGTACTGTGTCACACAGACACTTAATCGCACCACCTGCATCACATGCCGTTTAATACCCTCGGGTAGTTATGTCTAACACCATAACCTAGTTAGGACGCGTGCAGTTGCCTGGCTGCCGGCCGCACCTGTCCGGCGGGCAACTGGGTTTGTCAGACCAATAGTACTATCCACTGCCCACGGCTTACTTTAATCACTTGTATCGGGGCTAATATCGTGTGTTAGATAATTCACATCATAGCAAGTTGGTGTAATTAACACAGTTTGTAACATGCAAATCACTCCAGAAAACAGTAAAACATATTAAAAGTGGGGGAGTGAAACTCACAGTGCAAAGAGTAGTCTCAGCTAAAGAGTGTTTAATCAACGAAATCAGCTTTAATAGCACACATGCAAGTAAGGACTCAAATCAGTATCTAAGTCGGTAATGGTTATAACTTGGATTTGGTCAGGAGTTTTCACCCCGGATTGAGTCTATAGGACACGGGTATGGTGATGGAGGTCAGGGTAGTATTAGTTTTCATTTTGGCTTCCGGGCACTGGTTCGCGTGCCAGCCAATGTCAGTAGTTTAACGTGTTCGGATAATGGTACGGGAATACAAATAGTGCCAACACATTGTTATTTAAAAATTATTAACTTCTCATTAAGAGAGTTTGGGTGTTTGGGGAGTCCAGGTTGGCCAATTTTGAGTTTCCGTTTCCACCGTCGGTGATTTTCCCGAACTGGTATTGGACACACCCCGAGTGTCCACTCCGCCCTGGAATCTTCCAGAATATTCCCCGTGTTCCAATTATAGTATTTGTCGGGTTGGGTCAGTTCCAAGTTCTGGCAGGTTCGTTACACGGTAAACTGCCGAAATTGATTTAAAATAATCCCTTTTTAATCCCAAAAATTCCCATTTTATCTGTAATTTGAATAAAATTCTGAAAATTTTTATATAACTCAGTAAAAATCTGTAGAATATGGGAAAATTTCTGGGAATTTATTTTGGCATTTTACTTGTCTAAATAATTTATTTATAAAACCATATTTAACCACCTAATTAACATTAATTACCATCAGTGATCCAAAAATTCCCAAAAATTTCCTGGACATCCCTTATGTTTCCAGAAACATCTCCAAAATTTTTAAGATTTTTCTGGTTTTGTTTCGGTGCGTTTCCGGCTACCGATAATTCACAAAAACGCGGATTTTTAACCCAAATCAAAACTTAACCAATGGACTCCGAATTTTCCCAGAACATTCCTAATATGTTTCTTAGTGTCTATGTAAGATTTGGTGATTTATTGAATCCCTTTGGTATTTTTTTTCCAGAATTCTTTTGGTAAAACAGTCAAAATTTTACCAAAAATCGTAGAAAATTCCAAAAATTCTAAAATTTTATGTGGACCTTCCGACACTACCCTTCATCACCACACCAAATTTCAGCTCAATCCAAGTATCACGGATTAAGTTATAGCCAAATCAAAATTCTGCCTATCCTAGATTCGGTTTTCGGATGTTATACCTAGCGCAAGCTTCGATTCCAAGCGTTCCATGTGAGTACAGAAGTATGTGTGGGCTATATTCAGTACCTACACATCAAGTACAATAAATATGCTAGAACTTAGATCCATCAAGCCTTATTTCATTGTTTTTCGGTTAATCGACTAGTTAAGCGATTTCTGTCGAATAGGTGTTGATTAGGGTATCAAACCCCAAAGATTTGTAACCATGGCTACCATATAACACCAGGGAATCCATATGGTGTTCATATTCAGCCCATAAACATGTTTAAAACTCCAAAATTCATGGATAAAAATGGGTTTTCATGACCTAAATCAAGTTTAATCAAGAAACCATGCTTAAAACCTTATGGATTTGAGTTAATACCTTTGATTTGTTGAAGTTTCTTGTGAATTCAGCTGGTTGTTCTTGAGAGAAACCAGATTTTGGAAAGGATTTTGTGTTTAAAATGAAATAAAAAAGAAAAAAATTGATTTTTTTGATTAAATAATGGGGGTGGGGGCGGTTTGGGTGTGGGTCCCCCAAGGGACACCTCATGCTTCGTTTTGAGCGCTAAAAGATCATGTTTATCTTCCGTTGAGTGTTTAGGTTCGTTTATGGGTCCCGGACGCGTTCTCGCTTTGCGTGAAGGACTCCGTTTTGCGCGTACTTAGTGTTTTTAAAAATCATGCATAACCGTCTTGAAATCCGAACCCAGTTACGTTTTAATCATAAAAGAATCGTATTAGGGTGGTTTAAGTGTTTTTAAGCTTGATCGATCGTTCCTTGCACGTTTGATTGCCTTATGTTATTCCTGAAACGAAAACATTTCCCTAACCGGGAAGCTGCTTCGTTTTGTGTGCCCGATCTCTGATTGGCTTCAAACCTTATGTCACAGTCTAAGGCACAAAACTAAGTTATTCCTGGAACTCGAAATCTTAAATGATGCTACCGATAACCTAATAATCAATGTCAAAGGTTTAAAGCGCTGTTAAACGGAACACTCCCGTTTAACACGTGTTTCAAGGCTAAGGACACCAACTTCGCACTGTTGGCCCTTATTAGTGTCATGTTAGTCATAATGTGTTCTCGAATTCCTCCGAGATATAACAGATATCATTTAATCAAGCATATAAGTCACACATGTTTTTAGGGTTTTCGCACAATTAAAGTGTAAGTGTGCTTTACAGTTTTTGGACCGTTTAGGGTGTACCTGGTTTCATCATGGGTGTCACATCCCATTTCCATACAGGTATTTCTAATTGCTGCAGCAAACCTGAGGGTTTCTGGTGTTCAGCTTTGACTTGTGAACAGGTTAAACACTTTGCAACATATGCTGCTATATCCTTTTTCATTCCTATCCACCAAAAATTCTTTCTTAAGTCCTGATACATCTTATCACTTCCAGGATGCATCGTATACTTAGACTTATGGGCTTCTTCTAATATACGGTGACGTAGGTTTCCTAATTTAGGTATCCACATTCTTTGCTTATGGGATCTCCAAATTCCATCTATTTCTTGTTCTAATTCCTTAATCATTCCTTTCAGTTTCTCAGTATCATCCTTGATTACTGATTCTTGTGCCTTCCTAATCTGTTCATTTAAATCTACTTGCAAATTTAACTTAAGAGAACGTACTCTTTTTGGCTTTTCATGATAGTTTCGACTTAAAGCGTCAGCTACTACATTTGCCTTTCCTGCATGATACTGGATATTACAATCATAATCACTAAGTATCTCCATCCAGCGTCTTTGTCTCATATTCAAATCCTTTTGCCCGAAAACATACCTTAAACTCTTATAGTCGGTGAAAATGGTAAACTTACTACCGTATAGGTAATGTCTCCAAATTTTAAGGGCAAAAATTATGGATCCTAATTCTAGATCATGGGTTGAATAATTCTCTTCATGATTCTTATGTTCTCTAGAGGCGTAAGCTATAACCTTTTGACGTTGCATTAATACACATCCATAACCTAACTTAGAAGCGTCACAATAGACTATAAAGTCTTCAGTTCCTTCTGGTAACGCTAGTATGGGTGCATTGGTTAATCTTTGCTTAAGAATTCTAAAGGCTTCTTCTTGTTTTGGTCCCCTTTCAAATTTAACAGATTTACAGGTTAGCTTAGTTAAGGGAATGGCTATTCTAGAAAAATCTTGAATAAATCTTCTATAATAACCGGCCAATCCTAAGAAACTTCTAACCTCAGTTGGTGACTCAGGGGTTTTCCATTTGGTAATTTCCTCGATCTTGGTGGGATCTACATGAATTCCTTCATGATTGACTAGATGTCCAAGAAACTGTACCTGTTCTAACCAAAACTCACACTTCAAAAACTTAGCATAAAACTTTTCTTTTCTCAATAAACTTAAAAGTGCGTGCAGATGCACTGCATGTTCCTCTTTGCTTTTAGAATAAATAAGAATATCATCTATAAAAACAATTATGAATATATCCAAATATGGCTTACGTATTCGGTTCATCATGTCCATAAATGCAGCTGGGGTATTGGTTAAACCAAATGGCATGACATTAAATTCATAATGGCCATACCTTGTTCTGAAAGCGGTCTTAGGAATGTCCTCTTCCTGTACCTTTAATTGATGATATCCTGACCTTAAATCGATTTTAGAGAAAAATCGTGCTCCTTGCAACTGATCGAACAGATCATCGATTCTTGGTAATGGATACCGATTCTTAATCGTGACCTTGTTCAATTCACGGTAGTCAATGCACATACGCATCGATTCGTCCTTCTTTTTAACGAATAAAATCGGTGCTCCCCATGACGATGAGCTTGGCTGTATGAATCCTTTCTCTAACAATTTTTCTAACTGTTTCTTCTGTTCCTTCATTTTTGCGGGTGCCAAACGGTAGGGTGCTTTGGCAATTGGCGCGGTTCCTGGTATCAAATGGATTCTGAATTCAACTTCTCTATCTGGAGGTTGGCCTGGTAGCTCTTCTGGAAATACATCTGAAAACCGGGATACTGCTGGAATATCCTTTAATTCTTTTCCTTTAGTGTTAGTGAATATGGAAATCAAATACACTAATGATCCTTTTCTTACATAACTTGTTGTTTTCATCACAGAGATGAATTTGGTGGATCTAGAGGTTTTATTTCCTTTAATTGTGATCTTTTCACCTCTTGGTGAATTTACATGAATTGACTTTTGATCACATAAAATACTGGCTTTATTGGCTATTAACCAATCCATTCCTAACACCACAGCAAATCATGCCAGATTCATTGGGTAAAGGTTTGCAATAAATTTCTGATTTAGAATTTCTATTCTTACTCCCTGCAAGATCTTAGAAATCTTAATGGTTTCCCCATTTGTTGTCTCTACTAGACATTCTTGTGGGAGTTTAGTTAATGGTTGTTTGAGAAGTTTGAAAAATGAAGTATTAATAAAACTTTGGTTCGCACCAGAGTCAAATAATACTTTAGCAAAAACATCATTAACTAAAATCGTACCGGTGATCACATTCGGGATCATCTTTGCTTCTTCTGCAGTCAGAATAAATGCTCTAGCATTTTTAGTATTCTTGGTGTTCGTGGCTGGAGCTAGTTTTGGACAGTTAGACTTGATATGACCTTGTTCTCCACAATTGTAGCATATCCTGTTGTTAGGCTTCTTCCTGCAATCTTCCTCCTTGTGTCCAGATATTTTGCTGAAGTTACAGTATATGGAGCATCTTCCAGAATGCTTCCTTTTGCAATACCTGCAATAGGGTGCAGAGGTAGAACCTATATTTTTCCCACGGTTAGAATTTCCAGAACGGAATTCATGGGTAAGCTTCTGGGTTAGGTTCCTCCTTTGATCCTCTTCTCGTGTACGGAATAATTCATCTGTCAAGGTGTTTGCTAGTTCTACTGCTTCTTCTATGGTTTGAGGTCTAGCTGCCTTGACTACATGCCTAATCTCCCCAATTAATCCCCAAATGTAATGGGAGATTAATACTGGTTCAGGTGATGCAAGGGTTGGTACTATTCGAGCATATTCAAAGAATAATGTAGTATAACCCTTACTATCTACTCCAGTCATCTTAAGGTTTAGGAATTTATTTGCTATCTGTTCTTTTTCATTGGGAGGGCAGAATTTCATTTCTACCATGTTTTTAAATTCCTCCCATTCCATAATATACACCGTATCACTTCCTTTAGACTGAAGGATAGTGTTCCACCATTCTAGTGCAGAGTTCTTAAACAGATTGGAAGCAAACATTATCTTATCCTCTTCCGCGCATTTGCTTATTCTTAAGACTGCCTCAGTCTTTTCTATCCAGCGTAGAGATGCAACGGCCCCTTCATTGCCCGAGAATTCCATTGGTTTACAAGACCAGAATTCTTTATAAGAACAACCATAAGACATGGTTCTTCTTCTCTTGGGAATGGGCATTTGAAGTACGAGTCCATTGTTCACGCTGTGTTCAGGTTCAGAGGGTCGTTTACTATCATGTTTACTTTTATTTTCCGCTTCCTTAACCGTTTTGATAATATATGGCATCGCATCTATTATCCCTTGTGCCATTATGTGTTGCATGGCACTGTTATCCACTTGGTTTCCATTATTGTTGTTGTTCGGGTTTTCATTATCCGAGTTATTGTTACTCTGGTTATCATTATTCTGGTTTTCCTGGTTCACTTCGTTGTCCATCTGAATTTTAAACATTTGCCAATTATTAATATCACAAAATAATTAATAATTTAGGCAACAATCACCCAACACACATATTGGTCAAAAGCGTCAAGCATTGCGACTTACTCTTTCTTATATAATATACATCTAATACAAACTAAAACTAGAATTAAAATTAAAATAATACTATACATCACTAACCACGAAGTGGTCTATACTACAACATATATTATTATTATTATTACACATATTTTTTTTTCATACACACATATTATATATATTATTATATTATTATTACTATCTCCTCTATCACCTTCACTGATATGAGTTCATCCAGAACTCCATATTACGCTCGTCGTACTTCCAGATGAGTCGTTCTCCAACATGTCTCATCCTCTCGCTATTTTCTAAAATTTCTTCTCCGAAAGTTCGGAGCTCTTGCACATTTTCTGCACTCATTGGGGGTGCAGGTGCTGGTACTGGGTCTGGATACTGGGGCATGGGTTCCTCCCGAGGGTACGGATTCTCTAAGATTTCCCTAATATATTCATCGTTATCGTAGTAGGGATCTAGAGGGTCCAGACCTGGGTAGGCTACTAAGTTCGGCATGGGTTCGTTGGTTAAGTGGTAGCATTGCACATAATCCCTATGATCATCAAACCACGGATCGTAGTCTGGGTCTAAGGGATTAGGGGCTGGTATCCTATGTATCTCCTCTGGGTTGAAATCATGCATTGGGACTTGGTTTTCTGGGTTGTTTTCTATTTCCATCGGCTGCGTGGGAAACAAAGGTAAGGGTTGTGGGGCTATGTGTTGCTCCAGGTTTGGGTCGGCAGCTATGGTTGCTAGGATATGAAAATTGGCTAAGCTCCTATTAAGCATTTCCTGTGTATGGGCATCTGTCTCTCGCTTAGCTGCTGCTAGGACTCTCTGTTGTTGCAACTTTCTCATTCTCTTCCAACGCTCGTGTGTTCCCTTACTGAACCATCCTCTCTTTTTTCTGAGGGAATGGCTCTTCAGACTGAGCCTTAAACACAAACATCCCTTCTTCATTATCAGCTGCATACCCAGAGAGGGCAGTGTCTTCACTCCTAGGTGAGTTGGACAACTGACGATAAGCGTCTGAGGGTCCTTGATCACTCATACTGTAAACTAACAAATAGTCAAATAACACACAACAATAAAATACAGATATGCACGTATTTTCATAATTAATTTCCTAACAATTTGAATAATATCTTGGTGTCAGCAGAACATTTCTGTGGCTGAATCAGTGGCTTAGCTCTGATACCACCTTCTGTCGCAACCCCTGTCCCCTATCTGTTCCGGGAACGGGCGGCCGCGAGACCAGTTTTGGTGGTATCGGCGTTTATCATTTTGGCAGCGGAAATTTCATCAGGACCGTAGTTAGGAAATATTTATCAGAGTAAATACCACACTTTTATAATATTAAACATATTGGGATAAAACCCAAGTTTTTATTACAAACAATTTCAAAGGGAAAATCCCTATTTTATTGAATAAAACATCTTCTTTTATTTAGGTAACTTTTATAGCCACTTTTTCAAAGCCTTCAGTGCTGTCCAGCTGGCTTCTAGTTGGCTTTCACATTTTGTTACCTGAAACGCGTTTAAAAACATTTTGTCAGTGGGAAATACTGGTGAGTGAATCCCAGTTTAATCAAGAAGAGTTTTATCCTTTAACAGTATTGAGAGCTATTACAATGTTTATGTCTATACAATTACTCATTCAGTACTGTCAATCCTGACTGGTGGGTCATATTACACATTGGCTAACTCTTTGTCCAATGGTAATGTGTTCCACATTTTGTATACAAAACCCCAACATACTGGCAGTAATTGAAGAACTACAAAGACTCAATCACTGCTTAATCACATTGTAAAACATTTAAGGTTTTGTAAAAACAATTTACAAAAAGGAGATTACTCACATTGTTGTTTTAGACTTCCTTTAAGGGTTTCTTGGTGGTTATCTATTAATTACACAAATGTACATGTGTTAGTATAAAAACCCAATATTTACATTAGTAATACCCTCCTTGAGACGGCATTCCAACGACTACGTCGGGCAGAACCACGACAGCCATTACGGAACCCTGGATCAATCAGGCAGTGTATCTAATACGTAACCGGGGTTATAATACTTACAATGGGGTAGAACTTCGTTAATTAGGGGGTGTTATACCCGAGAATTATAATTGATGTGCAGAAATTTAGAGAGATCGAGAGAGATTGAGCGAATTAAAACTGAAGGCCGAAGGCCTCCCTTTATAGGTGACCATTCGACTTCCCTCGCGGCCCGCGTAAGACGTAGCCAAGGGCTACGCAGCCCGCGTAGTAGGCTGGGTAGGCCCTAGCCTGGCCTAGTCATCGACTAGCTTCGCCACACGTCCGACACGTGGCAGCACCGGGTGAGGCCTGGTCACCCATCTGTCGCACCCCGCGTAGGAGGTAGCCAAGGGCTACGCGCCCCGTGAGAGACCCATTTTTCTTGTTTTTAATTAATTTTTAATAAAATAGAGGTATTCGGGGCCCGTTTACGCATACGGGGTGTATTTTAGGACGTATAGGAATATTTTTAAAATATATTAGGGTGTCGAAATATTTAGGAGGGTTGTTATATACCCCTCTCGAAGCTCTCTCTTTCGGTTCAAGCACCATCTCTCCCTCTTATTCTTGTGCGAAATCTTAACACTCTCGCTTAGTATGAATTATCCCTTGATTGATTTCGTGTTTACATGTTTAGTGATATTAGTTCTTATAAAACCGAACATGATTAGGGTTGTGGTACGATTGATCATGGATATATGTTGCACGCGGGGATTGGGGGATGAAAAAGGATTGTTTACTGATTAGTTGTGATACAAGGATATGATTATGAATTGGAAATCATTAGGATGTCAAATGATTAGTTCATGTTGTATGATGATATTGACTCGATGAATTGTTGCTTGGATTGATTCGAATATGCATAATGATGATGATCGAAAACACATAAATCATTGATTGATTTGTTTTGTATGTTGATATGTGTTGAATGTTCAAACAACAGTTCTAGGGTTCATACGAATTCAAGGAATGGAAACCGTTTGATCCGTTTTAGACATTAATTGATTGTGATTAATTGTTATGGATATGTTTGGAATGTTTCCCTAAGTAACTGACTTTAGGTTAGTGTAACCGACCCCATGATTTCAGCAAGTTAATACAATCGCACAAGCCCACCCTAGTCGCACAAGGTTAAGCCAGTCGCACAAGTCCAACTGGACCTTACTTGGACCGCACAAGTTCAGCCCAGTCGCATAAGTGGAATGGTTGGGCTGAACCTTCGATTGGGCGGCGCACTGACCCACAAACCAGGTGCCGATCGCACAAGTCCAGCCGATCGCACAAGGTGAGCCCAATCGCATAATGCGGTGTTGGGTTGAGGTATTTGGGCCGAACTCTGGATGAATCTCACAAGACCCGGATCACATACACACCGACCCAACCCCTCAGTTGCACAATTTGGTATTGGGCCTCCAATTTGGCTGGGTCGCACATTCTGGAATACGTGAATTACCTACTTTGTGTGTGTGGTTGTGTTGCATGTTTAACGGACGAGTTGTAGATGGTCTATTAGTGCATTGTATATATTAAGTAGTAACTTTCTTGTGTGATTATGTGAACGGCTTGAATGCAAACTGATTATGTGTACGTGAAACATCATAGGCTTCGATTGATTAAGTGAGACCAAGTAACTAGTCTTATCAAGCAAACCAAGGTGAGTTCACTACTCTCAAAACAAGCATGCGTCTTCTGGGGACAATCAAACAGGCAAACAAACAAACAGATTTTCATAAACCCATATCCTTGTAGGGGATATGAGGCAGTTTTCAGTAACGAACAGACTTTCACAAACCCATATCCTTGTAAGGGATATGAGGCGGTTTTCAGTAAATGTTGATGTTGGATAATACACTCACTTTCTATCACTTAAGTCCCATCATACTTCCGAACAAGTTTCTTGTAGGGCAACGGGGTTATTAGTTGATAGCGCTATTAGGTTTGGCACCCTCACGACGTACCTGGATAGGACGGGCGTGAACTAATAACTTTAAAATCATGACCAATGTTTGATAGAGTATTGGAGAAGGGAAAAAAGGAGCCGTCTGCGGTATCGAGTTATTATCAACATAACATAAATCAATACTTGGTAACAAACGGTTAAACAAACTGTAAACTCACCAGCTTTCGCTGATACACTTTTCTGCATGCTTACAGGCCCTTAGGTACACTGTCATGGAACTTGCAGTCTGGGAAGCTGGAGTGGTCATGGGTCGTGACAACTGGATGCTCCTTTGAAGTTTTATTGTTTAAACATTATCGTTAAACTTATTGAATAAACTATTATGCTTTCGCTGAACATGTTTGATTTTATAAACTAATGTTTGAATTACGCCATTTGGTTAATGAAAAGTTCTATTTTGTTTATGGTTCAATGTGATTAGTGGCTAGGTCCTGGTACGTCACATGCCTCGTGGGGGTTTCCGCCTGTGGTATTTTTGAGGGTGTGACAGAGAACTAGATAGTTGACGATAGGCGTCAGATGGTCATTGATCACTCATACTGTAAACTAACAGATTGTCAAATAACACAAAACAATAATATACAGATATGCACATAATCACATAGGTTATTTCCTAACACAATTAAAATTTTGGTGTCAGCAAAACACTTCTGTGGCTGAAACAGGGGTTGTAGCTCTGATACCACCTTCTGTCGCAACCCCTGCCCCCTGCCCCGGGAGACGGGCGGCCGCGAGCTCGCAGAGTGGGTGGTATCGGTGTTTATTAATTTCGTAGCGGAAATTTCATCAGGACCATAGTTAGGAAATAGTTTATCAGAGTAAAACACCACATTTTTATAATAATAAACACATGGGAAAATCCCGAGTTTCTATTACAATATGTTTATAGGGATACACCCTAATTTATTGAAATAAAACTTCTTCTTTATTTAGGTAATTTTTATAGTCACTTTTCCAAGCCTTCAGTGCTCTACAGCTGGCTTATTTTTGGCTTTCACATTTTGTTACCTGAAACGCGTTTAAAATATTTTTGTCAGTGGAAAATACTGGTGAGTGAATTCCAATTTAATCAAAACAAGTTTTATCATTTTACAGCATTGAGGGTAACCCGCAATTACATTTGCTTACATCTACTTTAATTACCACCCACGGTAGTGTCAATCCTGACTTGTGGTCATGCTACTACTCACAGTGTAGTAACAAGTTATGTATACAAAACCTCAACATACCGACGATAATTGTAGATTTACAAATACTCAATCACTGTGAATTGTAAATTTAAATAATTGAGGTTTTGTAAAAACAGTTTACAAAAAGAGGAATTACTCACATTGCTATTTTAGGTATTTCCTGGTGACGTCCTGGTTATAATCTATTAATTTAAACAATGCACACGTGTTAGTATAATAACCCAATTTACATTAGTTATATCCCCGAGACGTAACTCCAACGACTGAGTCAGGCAGAGCCTTGACATGCGTTACGGAGTACTAGATCAATCGGGCAGCATAACTAATAAGTAACCGGGGGTTATAATACTTACATCGAGGCAGAGCTTCGCTTTTTAGTGGGTATTATGCCCGAGAATTATTTCTACTGTTAAAAAATTTTGGGAGAGAAAGTTGCTTTGAACGATTTGGAATTGAAGCCGAGATCCCCTATTTATATTGCTGATCGGACAGCGGTCGCGGCCCGCGAGAGCCTAGGCTAGGTTCTAGCTTATGTTAGTCACCGCTATAGGCTCGCTGAGTGTCGTGCCACGTGGCACCCCGGGGTTCCACCACTTATCACTCGGTCGCACCCCGCGACAGACATGAAGAAGTCTGTCGCGCCCCGTGAGAACTTACCATATTTTGTTTTATTTAATTTTTGTAAAATAAAGGTATTTCGGGGCCGCTTTTCGTATACGGGGTGTATTTTGGGACGTATAGGGGTGTTTTAAGAATTTTGGGAGAGTTGTTATATTTTCCATGGATGTAAACATGTGTCCATATCCGTTTGGACATATCATGATTTTTTGGGTTTTATCTTTCAGTTGCTATACCAAGCGTCAGTACCGTTTTGATACCATAATAAACTGAACCAATACCAACCGGATTCCCGTGTGATGAAACACTAGATAGTACTGGACTATCACATCAGGTCATCTCGTACAGGATAGTTCAACCTCTGTTCTCCACTCGACGGATGGCTGATTCTTCCAAGGTATACTGCAAAACGAACAACACCGGTGACTCGCTACAAGGAGGAGGAGATAGGGGTTCTCCTTGTAACCACCCTTCGGCGTGAGTATAAGTAATCAATTAGGGGATAAGTGTGTGTATAAAGTAAGAGAGTAAGAAATCGGATCCATAAACCTAGAGGTTGAGTCTTCTATTTATAGCCGGAGAATTGTGAAAGAAAGAGATTGCCAACTAGCCATTGTCTGTCAGCTGTCCGACCAGGAGGAATATCCATTCTGCCCCCTCTGACATAGTCAGGCCTGGATGTGACGTGGTTCGTGGTTATTCGGTCCAGCTCAGCGTCCATTTAAACTGGTCGTCAGTCCGTCCCACAGAGATCTTGCGATCGGTGCTGGCACGCTGCCATTGGTGCCACCTGTTGTCCTTTTTGTCAGCTGAAGGGGTAAGGTCCCAAAAACCTTGCTTCGAGTACTTGGGTCCATACCACAACCTCATCCTTCTAACTCTCTTTAGACCTTGTGCGGCCACGCACTGGTCCTGCAAAGAAAAATTAGAAAGAACACAATAATCAACACCTGCGCACCAAAAGGAGAATAACAAATCCTTGTGCTTATCTCCATAGCAGACAGGATAAAAATCCTAGCTAAACACGTCTGCATAAATAATATCCAGACTTGGATATTATTAAACTTCTCTGTTACCACAGAATTAACATAAAGAAGAGCCACACATGATTACAGCTATGTTCTTCTACAAGGCTCCATCGTGCACCACCAGTCGGTTATAACCGAATGGCCACGTGGCATCATCCCAGGCTCCCTTGAAGTCACGATGATGGCACGAAAATGAAGAGTGATCTTTACTTGCCCACTTTCCACCTGGCAAAACCCCAACCATTGATCAAAATCGCGATCCGTGTGCATACTCAAATCGTAAGCGATTAACGGAGGGAAAATAACCGCTTACGGAAAAAGCACTTTCCGTCAATATTTCACCAACAGGTTTTCCCGCCCAAACTTCGGCTATAAATAGAAGGATAATTCAGGTTTAACTCTCAAGTTACATTCACTTCACTTTCACTTCTTCTACTTCAATAAACCCTGTACTTATTCTTACGCCGGAGGGTGGTCACGAAGAGAACCCCCATTCTCCCCGTGGCGAGTCTAACGGTGGTTGTTTTGCAGTTATTGTAAGTAGAAGAAGATCACTCACCCACGAATCGGACGAGAAGATTTAACCCTTTTATGCAGATTCAAACCCCCTGGTTCAGTTGATTCCAGTCAATTAAACCAGTGTTTCTTCATTGGCACCCACCGATTTCTCAGTTTTACTCATTTCTTCTCATTTCGATTCACTTTTTCATCTTCGTTTTTCAAATGGAAGAAACTCCGACGAACCGTCAAACCGGCCCTCAGCCAAATTTCTCCCATAATACCCAAGTCGAAGGGATTGTGGAAGAAGCTTAGGATGATAACGAAGTTCAATATAACGATAATCATCCGAACGATCCTGTCACTCCAGGAATACAGCCTGAAATTCCAATAAGCTCAACTCTACCTCATGGAGAAACCCCCATCTCCTGGTATGTCAGATCGCAAGGAGCGATAAATGCCGTGTATACACAACTCTGTGCACAAACTTCTCCTCCCACTCAATCACGAAGACCTGTATCTCGCACTCAAGCTCCATCGGTGTCTCATGTTTCCCATCATGATGCACCATCACGAGTTCAGGTAAAAGACACTGAAGTTTACTCTAGATCTCCAGCGAGATATGAACATACTCACTCTGAGAATCGACAAAGAGAGTATCACGATGAATCTCATTCTCACCGAAGGCAGTCATTTTACTCCAAGTTGGGCCCGCGGCGGGACACCCACACCAATGAGTACGACAGAACATACCACGAAGGCGACAATACAAGCGTGTTCAATCGGTTGCAACCGAATTACAAAAGTTGTAAACCTCGCGCGGTTTATAATCCTGAAGCAGAACACGATTACAATTTGATCTACCGCCCGGCGGAGGCAGCAGAGAATTCCAAGTTCATCAGTGAAATCGCTTTGGCTCCCTTGGAAAAAGCAAAACTCCCATCTAATGTTGGCAAGTTCAATGGCATGACAGATCCAGATGACCATCTTCGGGTTTTCACCAGTGCAGGTCTGGTAGGAGGATGGACCTTACCAATGTGGTGTCATCTATTCATCCAGACTCTCACAGGTGCCGCGTGACTATGGTTCGATAACCTGCCTGATGGGAAGATAACATCATGCGTAGACCTGCGAGAAAAATTCCTGGTGCATTTCAGCCAACAAAGAAGGTCGATCTGAGATACTGCAGACGTCATGAATATTTGGAGGCACGATGACGAAAGCTTAGAAGATTTTATCACGCGCTACAACAAAGAAGTGCTTGAGATAGGAGATGTCCACGAACACTTGATCAAAGCGCAGTTTAAATATGTCGTTCGCTGTGACGACATGATCAAGGTTTTGTCCGGAACGGAGGGGCTACCAAAGAGCTGGGAGAAGCTGATGGCGGCAGCCAAAGTGTACGCCCAGATAGAGAAAAACCTCAGCACTAACAAACCACCTCCATCGCACAGTCGCCCAACATATATGAGCGCCAGCGGTGGCAAAAAGTTCAAAAAGAGTTGGCGTGATTCGAATTCTAGAAACTACTCATCTGAAGATGTGCGAGCCACTATAAACAAACTCGCTGTGCAAAGAGAGACAAAACAGGAAAATAGAGAGAGGCAGTGGACCCCCCTGACTAAAACCCCGGCGGAGGTGCTTAGCACAGAAGACTATCAGTTCAAGACCCTTCTGCCAATGAAGAATAAGAGGGGCCAAGATCCGAATCAATACTGTGACTATCATAAAGATAATGGTCACACTACCAACAACTGTATCTCTCTCCGTGCTGAGATTGAAAAAGCGCTCAAAAGTGGTGAGCTCACCCACCAATTGCAAAATGTGCGCAAAGATATAAAGCAAATTACTTACGGCGAGGAGGGCCCGGGCAAGAAGGTGAAGAACTAAGCAACATACAATAGTCTCCTCACATGTTGGTCAAGTCCTGTAGCTTACCAATCCATGGCGAGGGCTATAGTATGAGTAAGTTAAGTTTCATGTAATTATCCTAAGTAGAAGACATTGTATCACGGCCTCTGTGCCCTATCATGAATCAAAAAAAAGTTTCTATTATCTGTGTTTATTACAAAGTGCATGCAATTCCTTTTGGTAAGCACAAAAACATTATGGTAGATATAACACAAGTCTCATGATCGGTCAGCGATCACATACATCGCGCATGACCTTACGTTCACACATGAGCTTTATACCATCTTTATTCGCCTTACCTAATCAAAGTAATTGTACTTATGCAAAATATTGTAAGCTAAAACACATTTCATATTAGTTACTGGCGCACCACACGCCTTAACAAAAAACTATAAATATACACGACAGTGTATTAACCAAAAGTTACTTGCGCAACAGTGCATTAACAAAACAGGGATCCACATCCCGAAACCTACAAGTTAATTGTTCATACAACCTCAAAGAAAACCTAAGCTAGGTATTCATCCTCATCTTCTTCTCTATCTGGGAAGATTTCTTTTAATTGTGTCACATAGTCCTCAGACTGCAACGCAACATTGATAAGATCCATAACCGGGAGCAGTAAGTTATTAAATTCTGTCTTCGCAGCAGCAAGGGCAGCATCCGTATTAACACCATGGGTGGCGGACTTGCTAGTATCCCAGTCAACCTTCAAAGCATTAACTACATGGTGGGAACATTCCGCGTACCCTTAGGCATAGCCATCATTCCGCGCAGCAACCAACAAGTGCGCCACAGTTTTGTCTAGTTCTTCAGAGTTAAGGACTGATTCAGCAACCTACACAAAAAAGAACAACAAAGTAACAAGACACGTCTCTGGGAATTATAAAAGAAAGAAGAAACTTACACTTGCAATTCCATGCTCTTTCAGCCATAACATATCACTTTTCAGCGGCTCGAGCTCACTCTCCTCCGTTGCCCGCGCAGTTTCAGAAGTTTATAACTTTTCTTCGGTTTTGGCTAGACGACGGGAAGTTTCAGCCTTCTCAGTCCGCGCAAGCTCCAAATCTTTCTTAGTAGACTCAACTTCCGCCTTAAGTTGTTCCTGCTCAGATAGTAAAGCAATAAGTTCTTCTATCTCCTTATCTCTAAGGGCAAGAGTAGCGCTGCTATGTACCTCTCGTTGTTCACTTCTTTCCCTATGAGAACGCACTTCATCCCGCGCGACTTCAGCATCAGCTTTTTCCTTCTTCAATTTTTCGATCTCCGCATCCTGTTTTTTCAGTTTTTCAACTTCAGCTTTAAGATTGTTGATAACATTGCAGAGACCCATCTTCTCAGCGTTATCCTTCTCGCAAATCTCTTTCCAATTTTCGCGCTCCTTGGAAAGAAGGGCAGCTTCAGCTTCCGCCTTTCTCTTCCACCCCGCAACTGACCATTCCTCAGTTTTTTCGATCATTTTCAAATTTGGCCTGATCAGCTTCCAATTTAGCCCTCAACTGGGCGGCACGGGCCTCATCTTCAGCAGCTTTCTTCTTGGACGCCTTAAAAGCAGTCTACTCTTTATGCATGGTATATCATTCACGCACTATACGATGCGTAGTGGATGTATAGCTAGCAACCTCTTCAAGGTAAGCATGATAAGTCTGTTCATGAGGGCGCTCTTCTTGGAACTTGATCTCCCCAGGAGGAAAGGTTCCCTGCAACCACTCTCGACACACGTGCCAATCGGAAAAAGTATCACCTTTCTTCAACTTCCACACCGGCATGTGAACTTCATCAGCTTGTTTCTCCAAGTAGCATCTGTAATAGTAATTCCCCGGAGTTTCATCCGGGCGGATAGGAGAATTTTCATTGGATCGAATGAAAGAACTATGGTTCCCACCAGGATTCTTCTCAATATTCTCAGGCATAAAACTAGAAGCCGCAGAAGGAGACGTCGTTACAGGGATTTCTTGAGCAGATTTCCCTTTCTCCGCATCTTGAGCAGCAAATTCAGGAGTTTGTGGACGACCAGCACCAACGTCCACAATCTTCGGGCTGCTAATTTTCTCCGCATCAACAGCAACATTAACTGATTTCCCAGCCTCAGGGTTCTCTGCCCCAGCAGTCTTCTCCACTGCATGATCAGTAGCTTCAGTGCTCTCTAACGGCTCGTTAACAGGGGCGCAAGAAGGAGAGGGCATAAGCTCCTCATTAACCACAAATGATGGCTCTGTGTGAATAGGAGAACTTGGCTTTTCTGCAAAAGCGAACACATATATTACAATCATGCAAGACGCATTAGAGGAAAACAAAGAGAAACACCTACCAGGAACAGGTTTTGGAATGAAGGCATCAAGATTGCCCCATCTGGTGATTTTCTTCCTCCGGACCTTCTTGCCAGGCTGACCTTCAGCTTCAGCATCAGTTTGTTTTCTCTTCCCCGCTTTCTTCCTAAAAAGATGCTCAGGACTCGACTCTAAATCAATAGGATCATCAGGGTCGACGGAGGGATGTCAGCAGTATCCCTGGGTTCCGGCTTCGGTTTCCTCACAACTGCAGGCGCAAGACCCTCCAATGAGCCAGATACCACCACATAATCACACCAGGAGTCAGAGGAATGGCGCGTACCTTTCTTCCCTCCTTCCACAGTTTTGGCCTTAGAAGGTTGAGTTTTCTCCACGTCACTCTTTTTTGGCGCAGCAGTAGCAGCAGACGCACGTTTTTTCTTTTCAGGGTCTATGCCCAGGTTAGACAGCTCACCTACTGAAAAGCACAGAGATTGACTTATTCAAACGCGCAAAAACATCAGAAAATAGGATTATGGTAAAAAATTACTAGCACCAGCAGCAGGTTGCGCGGCTAAGTCATCGTCTCGCGGAAGAACAAAATTCCTCATAATACGGTGATACCAGAGCTCCTCATCAGGTTTCTTGGGAATAGTAGCCATCTTCCCACCTTCTCTCTCAAACGCAACAACATACAAAGAAACAACTGCAAAAGAAGAGAAGCAAAGGCAGAATCAAAAAAAAAAAAAAAAAAAAAAAAAAAAACAAACACACAAGAGAGGGAAGCAAACAGGGCAAACCCCAAATCTTACTTTTGCCATCCTCCCTATACACCGGCTTCTCTTCACGGTTCATCCGTCAGTTCAGGCTCATGCTAGCACCAACCAGGGCTTTCTCCGGCAGAGCAATTGATAGAACGTCCTTCAAATCCTGGTACCAATTTTTCAAAAAAGGAGTCTGAATGGTCTCGGTTGGAACATCCTCTTTCCCCCTAAAAGTCATCCTCATCGGGATAACCCCAACTTTAATAAAAAAAATTGTTTCCAGTCATGAAATGACTTTGGGGGTTGAAGCAAGATCTTTTTCGCAGATGCCCTTTGCATAAAAGAATAGAATCCCTGAGAACAGTGCATTTGATGAAACACTCGAAATCGAGGAACCGACAGTTCAATATGCATTGTACGACAAACAAATTCGAAATGCCGAACCCTAACCATCCCAATAGGGTGCATCTGGGAGATGTGAAACTTGTAATAATCCAGAATATCAAGAAAAAATTTCGTTGCAGGCAATCGGAAATTGCCTGCAGAAAAAAAGTCCCAAAATAAAGTGATATACCCGGCCGGAGCATCCGCCGCTGTTTGACCCTCGTCAAGGTACCGAGCACCCCAACTTTCCGGAAATTTAAAGTTTCGAATCAAACCATCAAAGGTTTCCCTAGACCACTTCAAGGGTGGAAGTTCGACAGCCATTTCTTCAGCAGAGTCTTCGTGATGGTCTCCGGTTGACATAAGAAAGAGAAATTGCAAATTTTTTCAAGAAACGGATAAAGGAAACGAAGAAGAAAATGATTTTCAAGAAAGCAATGATTAACAAAAATAAGCAATTGAAAATATTTATATACTCGCCGCCATAAATACTCTAGATAACTGCAACAACACCTTTTTCGGGGTTAGCACGGTTACCCAAGCATCAGGGGCGAGTAAGAGGAAACAACAACACAAGACCACGCGCACGTGGAAAACACGGTCAGTAACGTACAACTGACAGGGACAGCCTGTCACACGTCAACAGTCATTACTATACCTTTCCACTTGACCCAAGTCAAGATTTTCAAAATCAGAATAATGAGCAAGAGTATCTTCTCCAAAAAGATTCTCCACTTCCACGCCAAAAACTCTACAGCAAAAAAACACCTATCTCTCATAGTCCAGTGCTCCACTTATTTGCATAAGAGCAACACTAGACTGGGGGGATTTGAAGGGGTAAGGTCCCAAAAACCTTGCTTCGAGTACTTGGGACCATACCACAACCTCATCCTTCTAACTCTCTTTAGACCTTGCGCGGCCGCGCACTGGTCCTACAAAGAAAATTTAGAAAGAAAACAATAATCAACACCTGCGCGCCAAAAGGAGAATAACAAATCCTTGCGCTTATCTCCATAGCAAACAGGATAAAAATCCTAGCTAAACACGTCCGCATAAATAATATCCAGACTTGGATATTATTAAACTTCTCTGTTACCACAGAATTAACATAAAGAAGAGCCACACAGGATTACAGCTATGTTCTTCTAGAAGGCTCCATAGTGCACCACCAGTCGGTTATAACCGAATGGCCACGTGGCATCATCCCAGGCTCCCTTGAAGTCACGATGATGGCATAGAAATGAAGAGTGATCTTTACTTGCCCACTTTCCATGTGGCAAAACCCCAACCGTTGATCAAAATCGGGATCCGTGTGCATACTCAAATCATTAGCGATTAACGGAGGGAAAATAACCGCTTACGGAAAAAGCACTTTCCGTCAATATTTCACCAACAGGTTTTCCCGCCCAAACTTCAGCTATAAATAGAAGGATAATTCAGGTATAACTCTCAAGTTACATTCACTTCACTTTCACTTATTCTTCTTCAATAAACCTTGTACTTATTCTCACGCCGGAGGGTGGTCACGAAGAGAACCCCGATTCTCCCCGTGGCGAGTCTAACGGTGGTTGTTTTGCAGTTATTGTGAGAAGAAGAAGATCACTCACCCACGAATCGGACGAGAAGATTTAACCCTTTTATGCAGATTCAAACCCCCTGGTTCAGTTGATTCCGGTCAATTAAACCAGTGTTTTTCATCTGCTGAGAGCATCTTCTTGTCGACAGTTGTCTTCTTCTAGAATCTTATAGAACCTTCTGGATGCTTTCGTGTGGCGAGGGTGCCAGATATGGTCCCTCTGACACATGTGTTCCTGCGATTGGGATCATACCTCTTCACCGCGAAACGTGCTGGGGAATTCTACTAGTTACAATTTACAATAATAATAAAGAAAATCGAATGGGCCCCATTACACTAATAAACAACTAGAGCCAAAATCTTTTTGAGACCCTAGTTTATCTCCCGTTCACTATCGTACGACGTAAGTGTGCATACTTTTGTTTTTTGGGTTAACATTAAGATGGCTTATGTTAGTGGTTTTGGTTGTATTAACATTTGCTAAGCCAATTAGTTGCTATTTTGCTAATGGTTTTGGTTGTTGATGATGTGGGTAGCTTAAACTTAATAAACTGGTCAGAGTGCAACGCAACTCAAAGGGTTGAAAGTCAAAAGGGTTCGAAAGCAAGTAGCTGTCATAAGCAGCAAAAGAAAGGAAGCAGTGATCAGTCACATCACGCTTTACGTGTGGATTCTCTCAAACAACAACATTCGGTGCATGAGGGAAGACACACTCTATTATCCGCAAAGCCTTCTATTAACCAAAATGGGCAAGCCCCACACTGCAGTCACGGATCAAGGGTCAAGGGTTTCTTCTTATAGCAGATCCATTCTTCTATAAATCACATGACACCTTCACTCAGATTTCATACACATACATTCTCTTCTCTCTGTGTACTTTACATAATCTATTCTTCACTTCAAATATCAAATAACTATAATACATAAAACATTACAAATATTCTGGGTTGAGTATCCTCAATCCAGAACTCAAGAACAATAACAATACCTTGATCCAACCCTACGTATTGCATATGTAGGGGGACCCCATGACATGCGTTAGGCAAACCGAAACCCTTGAATCTTTTAACCTAACAGGTTCTGTCAGTACCCTTGGTCTCATATTTGTTGTAGCAACAGTTGTATTTTTTATGGTTTAATGATTGAAAGTTAGAAATCTTTGCTAGTTCCATGTGTCCTATTAGTTTTTTTCTATCAAAAACATTACAAAACAGTTATCTAATCGTAACTAATCAATAACTGTATGAACCAAACTGATCATTTAGAAATAAATAATAACCGAAAATATCGGTTTCGGTTTTGGTTAAGGTTGATAGAGGAATTGAGCACACACTTAGGCTGGTGGGTGTGGTATAAAGCCTCTAGGGGTTTTATCACGCCACATTAGCGCCACATCAGCGCCATATCACATAGGGGGCTTTAAAGCCCCTCACTTTAACGTGAATGTAATGATTTAAAATCATCTATTAAACAAAATACAAAAAAAAAAAATAATAAAGAACAAAAGATTTGATTGGTTGAAAAGAATGAGCCCCACCTGCATCCCCTTTAGCGTTCGTTGTAATGGCGCCCTCTCCATACCCCCTCCCCCCTTGGCACTTAAGGCTGGCAAATCGTGTCTTAATAGGTTTAACAAGTTTCTGACGGCGCGCACAACATAAGTTTCAAACATGATTACGACTCGTTTAACTACTTTCTGCCTCATGTTTATAAAACAGTTTTATGTTTTATGTACAAAGATGAATAAATGATAGATCCTAACATTGTAATTTTAATTATTTTAAAAATTAAAGAAGTCAAAGGGTGTATTTTTCAGTCAAACAGGTCTAATCGTGTCTTAACAGGTACCCAATTGTCAAAAACACATGGATTTATTTAAAGAACGGTTTATTACTCACTGATAAAACTTCAACAGACACAAATAAATGAATACTCAACGTGAATCTCTCAAAATCTCACCAGCAGATCATCAACTCGATGAACTGCACTCTCTCACAACTGATCTAATCGACGATCAGAACAATCAAAACCCTAAGTGAGAGAAACAACCAGAGATGAACAATGATGTGAGAGAAAGTATCTGATGTGTGCGTTAAATGTGAAGAAAAAAACTCAGTTCCCCGAGAACAGAAACAGATCACGCCCGCCCTGTAATGGCACCCAATGAGTGACTATGAGGCGCTAAAATTGATGATTTAGTAAGGACCGCTATACCACACCCTCTCGTCTTTTCTCTTTGTATGGGAGCTGTGCCACATTGGGTCACAAGTGTGACAGGTGAGAAGTGTTCATTGGATGAATCATTTTTCTAATTAAAACTTCAATTGTTTTTTCCTCACTAACATGACTATGTTTATAATTACTTCAATTGTTTTTTCCTCACTAACATGACTATGTTTATAATTTTCTCTCTAAAATACAAAAAGTCAAATATGATGTGCCACCAGCAATGATACCCATATCACGTAAATCACGTGACTTTATATTTATTTTACTTTGTGACACGATCATAAACCTAACAAAAAACTAACACCATGTTCACATTAGTTTCATGTTTTTTTTTTTCTTTTCAGAAAACAAATTCTTCTGCCAATTATAGGTCACCATGTTCATACGTAATTTGAACGATTGTTGTGAAATATGTAAATTCATGATTTCTCTTCGTTGACCAATTCATAATTTGGTAGTTTCGTTTTTTTTTTTTTTTTTTCTGTTGACCAATTAAATATCATATATCATGATTTATCTTCATTGTAACTCGTATTAGAGGAAAATGAGAGTTTGTGAAGGAGGTTGTTGAATATCTGACATGTTATACGTTCTATGTTAATAATGTATGTTTAAAAGTTTTATGGTAATGAAAAAGTTATAAGATTATCTTAATAAATGTCTATCTATGCGCATCCAATTCATATATTGGATGACAATGATATTTCTTTATTTTTAAATGTTGTTTAAAAGGTAGTAGTTTCTGAAGATGATTATAGAATTATAGGAATAGTAATTCGTCACGCATGAATCAAAGTAACATACAGTTTCCGAAAATGAAAATTGTTCGGTTTACCTTCTTATGTGCAGAAGATAGATAGGTCATCCACGTAATGTTTAAGTATACAAATCTTAAAGAGTAAACGAAAGTATAATCAATTTGCAGATGAACTTTTTCAAAGTCACATTATCGTGATCAATGTACATAGTTCATGCCATATCAATGTACCTTTATGAACTATAGTTGAAACTCAGATTGAGCTAAACATAACAATAGTCACAAAAACAAATAACTGTACAATTTAATCATCATTATCGGATTAAAACAATTTGCTCGAACATAATCCCCTTTTCACGAGCTTTTTGCACTTTCATGTATCCCCCTCGTCATGTGTTTTTGGTTAAATCATTTCATATAACATATCATTTGATCGATATCACGAATCCATCCTAGACTTCGAAACGTGTAGACAAGCCACTACTCCATTATCGTATGTTTAACTGGTGTTGTTGACAAAGCTACCAACAGTATAGACCTCAAGATTGAACAAAGTGTATCCCCTCTTTGTAAAAATATCACACAATACCAAACATGATTTTATAAAAGTTACTTCACGTACATAACATAATCATTGCCAATCATGTAACATCCCAAAGCAAATGTACCATGCCTTGTCTTTAAAAAAAGATCAAAGAACATGTCATCATATCTTCAATCATTAACCTTTCTTCTATATTAAAATAAATTTTATACTTTTACAAACATAATAAAATATTTCAAATAATTTCTCAACTTCTCTTCAAATAAATTTTTTAACTATAGATGCAAATTTCCTTTTTCTAAATGTACCTCATTGAAAAAACAAAAACAAAAAGAATTAGCCCCTCACAAATGGACCAACTATATTTTGATATGACAAAAACAAGATTTCTAATTTAAAGAAATATTATAACTTATGAGGTTATATCCCCTGGTGTCTATATGACTAAAATGCCCTTGTGCAGGTCATCTGCAAGAGTCTAACTTTGACAACACCTGCTTCAGTTTCTCATAGGTCATGAATACAATCCCAATGCTGGGAACCACTTTGTAATATTCCGGTAAAATTCCACGGTATATACCGCGCACCCCTTCCGCTTTTATTATTTGACCAAATGTACCCAAAATGCCCGTTTTGTACACACGGGCCCGCCCACCTGCTCCTTCCAACTGCATCCGCCGCCTCACCAGATCCAGAGGAAATGTCACTGAAACAAAATGTATAAAAAACATGTTCCAACAGAAACATGTATAGAAACATATTTGAACAAATAGGTAACAATAACTTCAATGGATAGATCTGACAAGACGGCGAGTCAAGTAACAGGCCGGGTTCAAACATATTATCGGTACGGGCCTACATGGGCCCGTTAAGTTGAGTTGCCCAGTACTAACTTTCTAATCCATTTTCTAGAATACTTAATGTGTCCATGGTTTTAAAAAACGGTTGAGGCGTGCGCCTCAAGGCGAAACGGCCAAAAAAACGATTTTGAGGCGCGCCTCAGGGGGGTCTATACTGTATGTGCGCCTCAGAGGGGCTGAGGCGCTAAAAAGGCTGCGCCTCGGGTTTTTGATATTTGTTTTTGATGTTTTTGAGTTTTTGAGTCAATTTCAAGCAATTTATGTCTTTTTTATGTGTGTTTTTTATTATTTTGATGAATTTGATGATGAATTTAGTTAGTATTACTATTTTTATAAGATATATAATATTTATATTTAATTTTTAACTCCGCCTCGGTTCGCCTCGAGGCTTACGCCTTGTGAGGCGAAGGGAAAACGCCTCGAAACTCGTTTCCATTTTTTTAAACCTTGAATGTGTCAATTACAATTAGAAGAAAATACCATTCTAACAAAATGTTTCGACAGAAATGTATAGAGAAATATATTTGAACAAATGGGTAATAATAATTTCAATGGATATGGATCTGGCAAAATGGGCGGGTCAAGTAACAGGCCGGGTTCAAATATACAGTATCAGTATGGGCCTACATGGACCCGTTAAGTTGAGTTGGTCCGGTACTAACTTACTCATCCATTTTCTAGAATACTTAGTGTGTCAATTAAATTAAGATTAGAAAATAATATAATTCTAATAGTTGTCTAAATCCTTGAGTAGATCAATTTGGGAGATTGTTAACCGTTAGACCCGTTTGGTCTCTTTTGACTGAACTTCTTATTTTGACCCGTCTTAAGGAAAATGACTCACTAACCTGTTGATGATGCAATGCCTGAAAGACTGCCACAAGCCAAGCTGACGAGGACAGTCGAATCTTGCGGCCTGTCACACAACAAACAGACATCAGAAATTAAATATCACAATGTGTAACCCTCCATTAAAACCAAAAAACAATCACAATAAATATAACAGAAAAACTGCAGCTACCTATGCAACTGCCAATAAGATCTTGTTGTGTCGTAAACCGAAAAGCTAATAGCCAGGTTCGGCCCAACACCCTGCAAAAAAAGTATATAGTCAGTCGGGAACAAAAGTATAAAAAATCCGGCCCAAAACAGTGGCAAAAACGTAAAAACCATTACCAGTAGACAAGCACCAAGTCCTTTATAGAGGCCGAGAACGCCTTCTTCCCTGCTGATGGTGCGTAAAGCATGCCATATACCTCTATAATATATAACATTCCTCTGCAAGACATTACGAAAAAAACAACTGAGAACATGAAAAAATTTAAAGTATAAGAATAATTGTAACATACTAATCGGTTTCTACCTGTGCTGAAAGCCGAGTTCTTACAAGGTCCAACGGATATGTAACCGAAGCAGCGGTGATACCCGCTAAGCCACCGCCTGCTAGTCGTATGAACAAGTCAGTGCTTATATTAGTCCCATGATTCTCCACCCCCATTAGCAGCTGTAAAATCTATAGAACAAACATTATAAAAACATCAAAAGATGATTAAGGAACAGGGTAGATGTTCATTAAACAGCAAAGAACGTTTGTACCAACATTCTTGTAGCGTTCAAAAGCGTAGAAACTAATGGATGAGTAAGGAAGACGATGAGCGATTGTAACTAAATTCCCCTTCCAGAATGCACGGAACCCTTCTTCGTTAACTATACGTGAAGCTTCACGCCACATCGTTGTCTTTCGTAAAGTTGAAGCGTCAGAGTGCATGCCCTGCACCTGTAAAATCACAGGGTACCTAATTGAGAAAGAATTGAAAAGCAATTTGCATAAACATTGATTAACCTTCAAATTTCATTCACATAAACATTAACAAACAAACAATCATACCCAGTAAAATCCCACTTACAGCAAACAACAGAGATGCACTAATAACATAGTGTGTATAGTATAGTAATCCAGATAAGATAAAGTGTAGCTACAACAATCAAAATAACAAAAGTACTAGTAACAATAGTGGTAAACTACCAATAACAAAAGGGGTAAGAAAAAAAAATAGCAACAACATAATAAAAAAAAACAATAGCAACGAAATGATTAAAACTAAAAGGCAAATTGAAAATAAATAATCCCACCTAACTCAATTTGGCCGATAATAATCCCAAGTCAGTTATTGGCCGATAATAATCCGAACTGGTCAATTTTTTTTGTAAAATAGTCCGCCGTTAAAATAGCTTAACGGAGTTATGTTTTTTTCCGAATTACAAACCGATGTTTTAGGGCTTTTGATCAGAACTAGGATACGAGTCAATTGATGTAAAACTTACCTCGAAATTGTGCTCGAAATGGCTTGATTTTTGTTAATTGAAAGTTTAAACACCCGAATTGAAGCACCATTTTCGTGGGCTGAGGCAGTATTTCGAGGTAAGTTTTACATCAATCGACCCGAATTCTCGTTCTGATCAAAAGCCCTAAAACATCGATTTGTAATTCAGAAAAAAAAACTTAACTCCGTTAAGCTATTTTAACGGCGGACTATCTTACAAAAAAAATTGACCAGTTCGGATTATTATCGACCAATAACTGACTTGGGATTATTATCGGCCAAATTGAGTTAGGTGAGATTATTTATTTCCAATTCGCCAAACTAAAAAGCAAACACACAAGAAAAAAAGTAGCACCACCCCCTGAAAATTAAAAAATCTATGCGTCAACACAACGCTAAGGCTAAGGCAAACAAAAGTGTTGGAAACACTAACTTGGTTAACTCCTAATCCCCAAAAATACATGAAAGAAATTACAAAAAAATGAAGAAAACCTGAAAGAGGATAGTAAGTCTAGCGAGAGGAGCAGTACAAGTCTTGCTAACAGCACCAGCAACCCCACCTGCAATAAGTTGAGAAACGGTCCCCACCTGCGACTGCTGTTGCTGCACCGGCCTCTGGTGGTGCGCCACCAGTTTCCTCGCCGGACCACCGCCTTCCACAACCCCCACCGTGGCTTCAGTTTGCATATCTATTTGAAAATCGATAATGCTATTATAGGGAATTGCGAATAGAATCAAGATCTGAATAGGAAAACCCTAAAAGAATGAATATTATTAAGGTGATGTTGAATTAGGAAGATTGTGAGGTGGGTATTGAGTTTTAGAAGGTGGGTAATGGCGCACGAATGTTATCTTGATAATTGGTAATGGTAATGGAGAGCACCGAGTAATTCTTCATCTCGTCAAAAGGATTGCACTTTGATTGAATACGTAGGTAGGAAGGAAATAAAGGTCGGTTAGTCTTAAAAACTAGAGTAAATTACAAGTTTTGTCCTTTATGTTTGTCCCAGATTTCAGGCGCTGTCCTTTACCTTTAAATTTGACGAGTTTTGTCCTTAATGTTTCAAAATTCTGCACGTTATGTCCTTTAGCCCTAACTCAGTTAGATTTTTTTGTTAAATCTAATCATGTGACTTGCATGTGAGGGCATATTTGTCTTTTCACCATTACAGAGACTATTGTGCAAAATATTTAATATTCAGGGACTATTATGTAAAATAATAAAATAAAAACATTTATATAAATATAAAAACATGTTTTCTCTTTCTCCTCTCTCTCTCCCACGTACCACCACCATCATCTACCTCACACCACATCCTGATCCACCGCCAACCCTGCACTACTTTCAAAACCTTCAAGCTTTCTTAAAAAACATGCCCTAAATCATCACACTTTCATAAAACTTTAGACATAATTTGCAATATCCATCAATTCTACTGTCTATTATCATGCTCAAAGATCCTCAAATCTCAACATAACAGGTTTATAACAATAAAACAAATTAACAGAATCTGGAACAATCTTGAATAACTTCATCTTATGTAAAGAAACAAGAATTACAAGTGGGACACCTCATCCACTACAATTGGGCACCTAATCCACCAAAGCCTAACACTCCCAATACATATTTAATTGGGGAAAAACATATGACGTAATTTAAGACCGATTTAATTTAGGGAAAAAAACATGATTCAGATTAGATGCCGTAGACAATGGCAGTTGCAGCGAGGGTTGGAGTCAAAACAAACCCATCACCGCCGAACACCGCCCCATCAACCATCTGCCCACTACTGCCCCTGTCACCATCCAACAAAACCCAGCATATCAAACCACCACCCCACCAGCCACCATCCAACACACGAAAATCCCCTTCTCGATTTTGAACAATCCCGTCACCAACAACCATCCAACAAAACCCAGCATATCAAACCACCGCCCCTAACTCACCACCACCTGCAATCACACCACAATAGCCACCTCCACCACGTCCATCCACCCTGTACCGTCATGTGCCGCCACACACCACCTTCAATCGCCCACAAAAGCTACCTCAACCACCTGCATCTGTTGTTTGAGAGAGAGAGAGAGAGAAGAGATAGAAAGAGGGGTTTCAGATTAGAGATTAGAGAGAGGAGAGAGAGTGTGTGCTAATATAGTGTTTTGTTTTTAAGTTTTACAAAATGGCCCTTTAATAAAAGTTCTTTACAAACTAGCCCCTGGAAATGTCAAATGACAAGAATGCCCTCATGTGCCTTGCACATGATCAGATTTAACAAAAAAATTAACTGGGTTTGGCCTAAAGGACATAACGTGCAGGATTTTGAAACGTTAAGGACAAAACTCATCAATTTTAAAGGTAAAGGACATCGCCTGAAATCTGGGACAAACATAAAGGACAAAACTTGTAATTTACTCTAAAAACTAATTTACTGGGAAAAAAAATATTTTTTTAATTAAAACCTTTCATGAAAAATATATATATTTTTTTTAATTAAAACCTTTCATGTTAGTTTATGGTATAATTTATTTTATCCATGTGTTATGGCATATGTTTTTTCTAACTTATTTTTATGCTATCTATAGCTTTATTTTAGAAAATAAATAATATTTTATATTCGTTTTAGGCATTTTACTTATTGTTATGCTATCTATAGATTTATAATACTTTTTAATAAAGAAATAATAATTTATATTCGTTTTAGGCATAAGTTACTAGAGATGGCAATCGAGTGGTTCTCGAATATCTTAGTTTTATACTTGATTGTAAAAACGTGTTTTATTTTCATCTCAATAGTCATCGAGTATGTGTTGAGAACTTATTATAAAAGGAAATATCGGTCATGTGTACTCGCACCGGTATTAACTTCCACAAGATGTCTTTTGATCAACTCATGGCTTGAATACTTTGATTAGTGCTTCTCGGATACTGCAAACAAACACCATCACCTTTGTCATAGGAAAGGGATTTTCTGTGTGATTGCCTTCCGGCATGAGAAAAGTATCGACTATTTGAGAGTAATTATGATGAAGTGTAAATATAAGTGAGAGTATGAAAGAGTGAATGAATATATTACCTTAGACCACACGGTATGGGCGTGGAAACACGGCGTTGTTGTCAGTCCACGCCCTTCCTTCAAGCCCTTCCACATCGTGTAGCCTTAGATAGTGTTTGGCAGGAATGAGAGGCGTAATGGAATGGATCATTACGAGGGAATGAAGAAAATGGTGTTTGGTTGGTTATTGGAATGGAATCACTCATTCCATAAGACATTCCATTGCCTCAGAATCATTTCATCCACCCCCATGTTTTTTTTTCATTTCATCCCCCTTGCACCATTTATCAACAACACCACAACCCACCACCTTCGCCATCACCCATCACCACCACCACTGACGCCATCGCCGCTGCCACCTGCAACCTGCAACCCGCCGCCGCCGCCTCCGTCGCCACCCCGACAACCACCATCGCTGCTGCCACCCACCACCGTCGACGCCACAACCACCACTGCCACCGCCACCCACCACCACATCCGCCGCCGCCACATCCGCCGCCGCCACCAACCACCACCGACGGCCGCTGCCGCAGCACCGTCACCCGCCGCCACCCACACCACCCCTCACCGCTGATTTTATTTCTTCTTTTTCCTTGCCTATCAAACAATACACAATAATAATTCATTCTATTCACACATGATAACCAAACAAGACATAGAATGGTAATGATCCATTGCATTCCCTCGTCCATTTCATTACCTCGTCCATTCAATTCCCTCATCCATTCAATTACCCCATACCAAACAGACTCTTAGGGTGGAAGGGGTTGTCATCACCCATCACACCCACACCTAATCACTATTTGACACCTCACTCCATCACGTTCCATCATATATTACTCTATCATACTTGCAATGGTCATCAGTCATCACTCACACTCATCACACCTCAACACCAAAGTCAAACAAACACACATTCTCCAATCACACCTCAACACCAAAGTCAAAGAAACACAGACACACACACACATTCTTCCATCACTAAGCGATACCCATCACTTGTTTGGCATCCATCACGCGTGATAGTTCACTCGCGGCAGTGTGCTATCACTCATCACAAAGCGTCCATCACTTGCCCACATCGACCACCTTATGGTGGAGTATTTTTACCGAGAGAATTAGGGTTGATGTCACTATCTTGTAGAGTGAGGCCTCCATAAAGGTGTAATCATTTTGTTAGTGATATCTTTAATTCTATTAGAAGAAATGAACATTCATATTGTCATGTTGTACTATGTTTGTCACGTAGGCGTAACATAATTGTGAATGAGTTTAACCTGATTGTGTCGGGTCAAGCAAGGTCTAGCGGATATATGGCTTAAATCCGGGTCATCTCTTTATTAACCAATCTGGTATCAGGTATACTTGTTAGTTTATCAAAAGTTACCATTTAGGTTCCCATATACACTTCTTACTATTTTAATTTTTATATAATTTTATTAACCAAGAAAACTAAAATTATAAAAAAAAACTCATGAAATGGTAGAGTATTTTATTTCCAGGAGAACGAAAGAAAATATTTACGGTATGGTCAAACAAACGAGCATGTATGTTTCAGGTAATCGAGTCCGATGTTATCTAATACTTTAAAGGTCTCATACTCCACAGAACTTTTAAAAACTATACCCATACTGGACTATTGATCCGAAAATATCGGTTTCCCACCGGTTTGTGTACGTTTGTCACCTTGATAAGTTTGGAGAAATATTTCAAATAGGATAAAATTATTTATGGTAAACAGATATAATAAACTTAAGCTTTATTTTTTGCAGAATAAATAATATTCGTACCTAATTTGAATGAAATTAAGCTTTATTTTTTGCAGAATAAATAATATTCGTACCTAATTTGAATGAAAAAGATAATAATTGTGGAGACGAGTAATTTTCACGTGTCATAAAAAGTAGAAGGAAAAGTTTGGGACCATGTTTTGTTGAATTAATGACTTCACCTTTTTCTTTGTATGCAATTTTGAACTTGGCAAAGAATATATCTACTTGTGGCTTAGGAATATTCTTCTAGCCTTTTAATGTTTTTTTTCATACATAATTTTTTAAAGACAAACTAAATCACCGGATAAGTATCCTAAGATGCCTTTAATTAAGCAAATGCATTCCCTTCTTCATAACAGTCAGAGTTGGATGCATACCCGAGTCACCAAACCAACAGTTCCGGGAAAACCCGCCTGCCTGAAGTCCCACTGCGATAAAACCCGGTTATGCTCGGTTTTGAACTGGCGACCTTCAGAAAAGCCTAGTTCTAAACTTTATTACCACCGGTACCAATGTCTTTCAAAGTGATGTTAATAGGAGTTGAACTTGGAACCTTAAAGAGAAAACAAATGACTAACCACGACCAACTTGAAAAATAAATCTTGATTTTCATTAAATTCAAACGAATAATCATATTATACATATGATTATACATTATATTATACATATGATTATAAAATATTGATGAATAGTATTTAAAATATTTTTTTATCCTAAAGTAGAAAAAACGATATATTAATAATTGATCCCATGGTTACAAGTGTTTATCAACAGTTAATATATATTCGACTGTAGTTTATTATTCTATTATACCACTAAAATTATTATTAACTTTTTCAACCTATGCAATATATGCTTCTAACTCCTAATATATTTTTACTAATCTATATTTTATCAATTTACTTGCGTTTCTTGGCTTATAAAAACTAAATTCGTAGTTGTGTTTGATTTAATTTCTTGACGTTCATAAATAAATTTTGTTGAAAACGGAGTTTTGTTTGAAATAGAGTCTTTTTTATTTTGCAGGTTAGCTCAACCAACTGGGCTAGCTCAGTTGGCCACCGACACCCGCTTTAAACCAACTCTAGGATCCTTGAGGTCTCGGGTTCGATACCTGGCAACCCCAGTTCTGTCGAACCCCTAGTGTTGGCAGGGTATTCGCCGCCAGGCAGCGTTGTCGGGTCGCTAGCCTGGGAAGGGAAATCTCTTCCGCGGTCGGGGGTACCGTGCATCTACCCTTTCAAGTGTCGGCGTCATAGCAGTATCTGTTGGAAATTTGTGATACATATGATTATAAAATATTGATGAATAGTGTTTAAAATATTTTTTTTATCCTAAAGTAGAAAAAACAATATGTTAACAATTGATCCCATGGTTACAAGTGTTTATCAACAATTAATATATATTCGAATGTAATTTATTATTCTATTATACCATTAAAATTATAATTAATTTTTCAACCTATACAATATATGCTTCTAACTCCTAATATATTTTTACTAATCTATATTTTATCTATTTACTTGTGTTTCTTGGCTTATAAAACCTAAATCCGTAGTTGTGTTTGATTTAATTTCTTGACGTTCACAAATAAATTTTATTGAAAACGGAGTTTTGTTTGAAATAGAGTCTTTTTTTTATTTTGCAGGCTAGATCAAGTGTCGGCGTCATAGCAGCATCTGTTGGAAATTTGTGAAAATAGCACTTTTCACAAATATCTTTGGACTAGAAATAAATATAAGAAAATGAGTGGGTTTTATATATTTCTTTGTGGGTTTGTGTTCTATGTTGAAAGAGCTTCGCAACGAACTAAACCACGTCCAAAACGGAGCTAAGATGAATGAGATATTGATGCTCAAAGTTTGTTGTTTGAAACATTGAATGCTGAAAAAGTGGGAAAGGGGCACATTGTTCCACATAGGAGGAGAGTTGAAACTTAAAGGGATATTTAAGTGGGAACTCTCCATCCTTATTGTTTCATGGAAGCACACTCTAGTGTACTCGCGAAGGGTGCGGAGCACCCTAACTCGCACTCGCACACGCGCGCGTGGCGTGGGCGATGAGGCGCAATGTGGCGCTTTAATGACGCACTTTGCACTTCAGGCACATGACATGGTGTAACACCCCAAAACCCGAATGTTTATATTCGGCAAATGTTCTGATATGGTACATCAAGAAATAAATAACTAGGCTACTTAACCTAGTTAAGAATATAGTAGAAACAATTGAGAGATGAAAGTTGACCCAAATATGTTTAATTAATAAACACAAGGGACTAAAGTGGGTTAAAATGAAAGTTGAATTAATATATGAAATTACACACACAAACACACACGATCGTGTGTTCTAGAGAGAGCAGGAGCTCTCATGAAGCCAAAACCCTAACTTCATCTAATCCATCAAATTGGAAGGCTAAACGAAGCTCAAATTCATAACCGAGCATGGATTAATGACCACCTTCACAAGGGGATTGTAAGGTATGTTTTAAAAGTTAGATTGGTCATCTTTCACGGAGTGGGTTATGATGTAAATTGCGAATTTGTATGAAATTGAGAACGGGTGTGTGTTAGAATCATCATATAGAACATGGATTATGCATGGTTTAGGTTAATTTGATGTTTAATGGTGAAACCCGTTTGTTATGGTGAAGATAATGACATGGGTAAATCATCTATGTCTAAATTCTTGCTTAATATTGATGTATTTTGTTATGTATGGTAGATTCTTGTTAGAGGAATTGAAAGAAATGTGATACTAGTATGTTTGATGTTATGCATGAATGATCCATGTTGATTAGAAGGATAATTTGATGATTTATGTATGAGTTTAGAAGAATATGCATGAATTGGTTGTACACTATGCTTAGGAGGTAGTAAACACGCCAAGTGTATGATGAAATGTAGATAGTGTTGTCTGTATAGGCTATTATGATGTTACGGGTATATAATGACAAGTCGAAAGTTAAATTAAATGAACCGTTGACCTCTAAAAGTCAACTGTGTATAAGAAGAATGGTTAGACGTGTTGTCATAATTGTAAGATTAAAGTAAGTTATACGGTGCGTGTTAGACGTATGTGTGTTTAATGCGATGACACGATGGATTACACGAGTTGGAAATGATATGAATTTGGTTACATGTATTATGCTTGTTAGAAGTGACTAATGAAAGTCAAATGTAAATTATGCGATCGACATGATCGTTAACATGTACAATTGTGTACGCTAATACGAATGTGATTATACGAATGGAAGTATAGGAATCATGTCGAGACGGAATCAAGCACGGAAGGCTAACGGGTCAAGAAGTGGCGAGGAGACGGATATGAACACGGATGCATGAGGTAAGTGATTTCCGTAATCACTTCTTAGTTGTTTATGTAAAGTTATATGCGACTTAATTAAGTATGATAATTGAGGTCAAATAGGAATGAGTTGTATGAAATCGATGAATTTCGCTAAGTAAATCAAATGGGTCAAAACGAGGTTTTATTGCATACCGGAAAGGTTGCATAAGTAACGACTTCGGTATGATAACCGGGTAATGGATAAAATTATACGTAAGCATGCTAACCGAGAAACGGTGACGCGGGTTAATGGGCAAGAGGTTCGGTAGTAAATCATGAGTAAATGAATAAACAATTTCATAGATGGAAATTGTACTATTTAATGTTCAATTACGTAATAATGAATGGAATTAACGAATATCGGGTATCAGGTGCGTAAACCCCAAGTACGACACTCCGGATAGTGTAAAAGTATTATGGTCATAAGGTTCATGTAACTTTTGGGTTAAAAGGAATGAGTTATTTGATAAAAACATGAACGGGTCGAATAAATCGTAAATGAATAATAAGCCGATAGTGCGTAAGATAAGAATTTCCTTAATCTGGATATGGGATTTAAAGTTCACATGATAGAATGTCAAATTACGAGCATGTAGGAAGAAACGGGAGGTTAAACGGGTAAACGGTTCAAAAGTTATGCGCGTTTTAGTGCGTTCGGGCGACGAAACGGATCTGCAGAAAAATGGAGAAACCAGGGGCCGTCGCCGACGCCATGTGCAAATGTTGTTTTTCTCCGACGCCCTAATACACTGTCTACGCGATGTTGACCGACGCGAGGAAGCGCACGGTCGTGCACTTGGGTCGCATGGTCGTGCGATTCTGAGTAAATCATTGCACTGGCTTGTGCACTGCCAGTGCTCCCGACATCGTAGGTTCCGCACGGTCGTGCGGTTGGGACGCACGACCTTGCGTAAGCTGCAAGTTCACCCGAATGTGCAGAATTCATCCGAAATCAGTCCCGTAACCTATAAGGAGCCCCAAAATGTATTCTAAACTCATTGTAGAGTGTTTATGAGATGCGATGAGCGTGTACGCAAGCATAAAATGGAACGAAATAAGTATAGAGGCATATGTAAGTATAAGTATGGATATACCTACATGATTAGTAAAAGGGAATCCATGGGTAAACGCGTCTAGGAATGTATGTATGTGAGTAGGTATGTATGTATGTAGTTATGTATGTGAGTAGGTATGTATGTAGTTATGTATGTATGTATGTATGTATGTAAGTACGTATGTGAAGACGTAATCATGTATGTATGTAAGTAGATGCGTATGTAAGCAAGTAAAGGTATGTATGTATGTATGTACGTAGTTATGTATGTATTGTATACTTCTATTCAATACATTTAAGTGTTGACGTTATTAACAATGTGCCTCGAGAATGAAATGAAATGTAATGCAGGTACATTATTGAACTTTTGCCAAGGATCAGACACCCGGATGGAATGATTAAATCTAGAAAGATAACGGTTCATGTTACCAATTCAACTCAGGGATTCCTTACAATCCGGAAGCTGGAAAGAAACCAAAGAACGCTTAAGGTTGGGGATGATCGAGAATTAGAAGTGAAGGCCATTGGAACATTACAATTATTTATGAAAACTGGTTTATGTATTAAACTTTATGATACCTTATATGTTCCTAAGGTAACTCGGAACCTTGTATCAGGACCAAAGTTAGACATGGACGGTTTTATTGTTTCCCATGGTCATCGCAAACTCTCTATCCTCTATGATTCTGTTATTTATGGTACTGGTATTCTAGATGGTGGTCTCTATAGATTAGAACTAGATGACGGCTTTTCCAAATCTTTGTTGTCATATAACATTAATGAGTCACTCACAAAGATGAAAGAGAAATGAGACTTAGAGACTTCATCCATGTTGTGGCATCAGCGTTTAGGCCACATCTCAAAAGAACGATTAAATCATCTCGTAAAGGATGAAGTCTTACCTCCTCTCGATTTCTCTGATTTTGGAACATGTGTCAAATGTCTTAAAGGTAAAATGACATTAGCGAATAAGAAAGGTGCCACTAGGAGCTCTAATTTATTAGAACTCATTCATACTGACATTAGTGGTCCTTACCAAATCGCTGGCATAACAGGACATACTTCATTTATCACTTTCATTGATGATTATTCTCGTTACATGTACTTGTATCTAATTAAGGAGAAATCTGAATCTCTTACAACATTTAAAGATTATAAGGCTGAAGTTGAAAAGCAATTAGATCGTCAGATTAAAGTTGTAAGATCGGATAGAGGCGGTGAATATTATGGAAGACATACTGATGTGGGTCAAGCTCCTGGTCCATTTTATGAGTTTTGTAAGGGCCAGGGGATTGTGAACCAATACACCATGCCTGGTACACCTCAGCAGAATGGTGTTGCTGAACGAAGAAACCGTACCCTTATGAACATGGTGCGCAGTATGTTAGCCAAAACTAATTTACCATTATTCCTCTAGACTGAAGCATTAAAAGCAGCTGTTCATATACTCAATAGAGTTCCTTCTAAGTCTGTCCCTAAAACTCCTTATGAACTTTGGATAGGAAGGAAACCGAGTCTTAAATATATGAAAGTATGGGGCTGCATTGCTGAAGCAAAACTTTACAATCCTTTCCTAAGGAAACTTGACCCTAAAACAGTTACCCGTTTCTTTATCGGGTATCCTGATAATTCAAACGGTTATCGTTTCTATTGTCCTTCCCATGTCACCCGTATTATTGAAACCAAGTGTGCTGCGTTCCTGGAGGATTTCAAGGTCAGTGGGAGCAGTACCAACCCTTATGAAGAATTGCAAGAAGTACAAGACACGGGGGGGAGAGATTCGCCGCTTGCCCTTACTCCGATTACTCCTTTTGTACCCAATGCAACTACTGTACCCGAAGCTACTGCACCAACTCCAAATTCACCTCTACAATCAGAACCTATTATACCTCATGACGAAGGCACATCAAACACTCATAACCAAGACAACGCTGAACCCGATAATCCACTCAGGAGGTCATCTAGGCAAAGCTCAATGATCCTATCTCTTACAATGAAGCCATAAGCAGTGATCAGTCTTCTGAATGGAATAAAGCGATGATTGATGAGCTTGAATCCATGAAGAAAAATGACGTTTGGGATTTGGTAGAATTACCCAACGGTGTCAAACCCGTAGGATGCAAATGGGTGTTCAAAACAAAACTGGATCCGAATGAGAACGTTGAACGCTACAAAGCGAGATTGGTTGCAAAGGGCTACACTCAGAAAGAGGGAATTGATTATCAAGAGACGTTTTCACCTGTCTCTCGTAAAGATTCATTAAGGATCGTCATGGCCCTAGTAGTTCATTTTGATTTAGAGTTGCATCAGATGGACGTTAAAACCGCTTTCCTTAACGGAGACCTGGAAGAAGATGTTTACATGAAACAACCTGAAGGCTTTAAACCTGAAGGTCAGGAGCATCTAGTCTGTAAGTTGAAGAAATCCATTTACGGGTTAAAACAAGCATCACGTCAGTGGTACCTCAAGTTTGATGAAGCCATGAAGAAACAAGGTTTTATGAAGAATCAGGTGGATCAATGCACCTACCTTAAGATGAGTGGGATCAACTTTACTATACTTGTCCTTTACGTAGATGATATTCTATTGGCAAGTAATAGTTTAGACATGTTGCATGAGTCGAAGCGGTTACTCTCGCATAACTTCGACATGAAGGATCTCGGAGATGCTTCTTACGTCATTGGCATCGAAATTCACCGAGATAGACACAAAGGGATCTTAGGATTGTCCCAAAGGGCTTACATAGATCGTGTCCTTACACGTTACAACATGCAACAATGCAAACCCTCCGTCGCTACAGTAGTTAAGGGAGATGTTTTTGGTTCATTCCAGTGTCCGACAACAGAGGCTGAGAAGGAGCAAATGAGCCAGATACCTTACGCGTCAGTAGTCGGGAGTTTGATGTATGCTCAAGTCTGTACTCGCCCAAATATCGCTTATATTGCTGGAATGCTAGGCCGTTATCAGACTAATCCTGGCCTAGATCACTGGAAAACAGCTAAGAAGGTACTTCGATATCTGCAAGGGACGAAAGACTATAAACTGACTTATAGAAGAAGTGATCATTTAGAAGTGGTGGGCTATTCTGATTCTGACTTTGCCAAATGCAAAGATGACAAGAAATCCACTTCGGGCTATATCTTTATGTTAGCAGGCGGCCCTATCTCATGGAAGAGTCATAAACAACAGTTGACCACAACTTCCACAATGATGGCAGAGTACATTGCTGTTTATAACGTGACCTGTCATGGAATGTTGCTTAGAAATCTGATCACTGGACTCAAAATCGTTAATTCCATTTCTAGACCATTGAAGCTTTACTGTGATAATTCAGCTGCCGTTAGTTTCTCGAACAGTAACAGTTCGACTGGAGCTGGTTTATATCTTGATACAAAATATCTGTTCGTACGTGAACGAGTTGAGGAAAATAATCTTTGTATCGAATATATTAGTACTAAAGATATTCTTGCGGATCCGATAACTAAAGGTCTCCCTCCTAAGGTTTACGAAGAACATGTTCGGAATATGGGATTTAGTAAAGACCTTATTTGAGCATATTGTAATAGCTTATGTTTTATGATTAATGAAATTTCCTCAGTTTGATTTTGTATGTCTCTTAGAATATGTTCAACCGGTATAATGGCATATGGACAAATAAAGTTACAAATCAAACAAAGGGCTTATGCGTATTTTGATCTTGACGATTAGGTTTTAAATTAAGGCTATAGTATGACTAATGGGGGTCCTGAGTTGCATAATGATTCAACGGCTGTATTTCTCTGCTATAGTACTTGTTTAAGGCTAAAATGAGTGTTAACTCCTGATCAGGCTTATCTAATACTCATAGTAAATGATTACTCGGCTAAGTGGGAGAATGTAAGATTAAATATATTATGTTTAATATTTAATCTATAGCCATTATAATCATTTACATAATATAGATCAAAATATATAATAACCTATTAAATAATTAGTTGGTAATTGTTGATGGACCATATTACCCTTATTAACTAATTAGGTTTCCTCATGGGTGCTTATATAAGGAGAATTATGTAGAGGTCATAAGGTTACACACTGAGATAGATAACCTAATCATAACATCATCATCATCATCATCGACCTCCCTCTCCCATAACCGATTCCCTTGTCGGTTTTCTTAGTCCCCATCATCAGTTAGCACCCTAAGGAGGAACCAGATCACACTGACAATTATGTCGAACGGGATGTCATCTTCTCTGACTGGATTCTCCACTGCACTGTCTGCTGTAACAGGTATGTTTACATGTTTTCCATTATGATTAAACAGAACTGATCCAACATCTTATGCATAGGTTTTATGATAAACTATTTGTCTTGTTTTTCTATAGCTCTCTATCACAGAAAAACAGACTGTGCAAACAAACATATATAGATGTATGTTTTTTTTTGGGACCAACAACTTTCAATCAACAACTAGCAAGACGCTAGAAATACAAAACATATATAGATGTATGTATATGATGTTTTTGTGTCTTGTTTTGGAGTAATTGAAACTTGGTACTTGGTGGTGTAACTAGTTTTGGATCGAACTTGGATTTACATATAAATACAAAACCATAAAAGTTATACACAACTAATGGCCAAATTCATCTAACATATATAAAGTTGGCACTATGTAGACTCTCATAAAGTTAAAAAAATCTCCAAGGGTACTTTTCGACCGTGAAGTTTAAAACGACATTTGAGATAAAAAGGTGTAAAACCTCAATACAAAGTTCAAATATGGCCAAATTGTCAAGAGTATCCCAAGATAAATAAATGTGAAGCCTCAAACATAAGCCCAAAAATTTAAACCATATTCACATCTAGAATGACTTTTGTTAGCTATGGAGTAATCGAGTAAATTACACTTTGTGTTCTTTAGTTAGAATTTCCTCTCCTCTAACTTCAATAATTATACCAAATGTTCTTCGACTAGAGTTATACGCCGTCCGCGTTGTGGGACGCTAAACCAAATATTTTTTAGTTTAATAACATGTACACATTTATTTCGGTTAGTTATACATGCTACTTATAACACGATATAAAAAAGATGCATCGAGTTAACCAAATAAAGAAAAACACTATCATAGTTATGATAAAAAAAATAACTAAAACGATAGCAAGCGTGTAATTTAGAGTTGGGGGCAAAATAATAATTTATCAGGACCAATTAGCGAGTGCTAGGCAGCTGTTTGGCACGAATAAAAACTAAATTGAGTAAACCAAGTAAAATAAAACACTACCATAGTTTTGCCAAAAAAAAAAAAACTATGGCAACATTGCAATTTTTAGCTTGGGTAAAATCGTAATTTTAAAATGAAGGTAAAATAATATTTTGAACTGAGTGCAAAACCATTTTTTTATTTTGAATTGGGGGCAAAATCGTAATATTTTTACTGAGGGCAAAATCGTAATTTTTAGCTGGGGCAAAACAAAAATTTTATTTTGAACTGGCGGCGAAATTGTAATTTTAAACTGAGAAACAAATTGTAATTTGGCAGGATTGTAACGGTGGGCAAAAGTATAATTTTTGTTAACCAAGGCAAAATCGTAAATTTAAGCTAGGGGCAAAGCATAAATTTAATTTCTAATTGGGGGCAAGATCGTAATTTTAAACAGGGGATAAAATCGTAATTTGGCATGGGGCAAGATCGTTATTTTAAATAGGGGATAAAATCGTAATTTGACAGGACCTATAAATAACTATTTTATAAAAAAAAAGGTTGGCCGTCACTTTTGGCCAACCAACAAACACAACTATTGCCGCCGACATTACAAACTTATGTTTGTATGTGTTGTAAATATAAAAAAGTTGAATTTTCTTTTTCCTTTCCAATAATAGTGTTAACTTTTTATATTAGTTATTTTATGACTGTGTTACATTTATGTTTGTGAACCATTTATTTATGCTATTTAAGAACATATATAAATTAACACATATCAACAAACAAAAATACAAGTAATACAATATTTGACGCCAAAATAATACACGATTACATCAATACATAACACCTAAGTTAAAACGATTCCAATCCTCCCATGATAATGTAGCTACTTTTGACCGATTTTTAATCTATAGGTACGCCATCGATTTATTGTCGGCCGTTCAAAAAAAAAAAAAAACAAGTAATACAATATTTATTGTGATTCGTGAATGTACATTTATGTAGCTCATAGAAGGTAAATACATATATGTAGTTCACTAGCTATATGTAGCTCGTCAACATTTAGGGCTGTAAATGAACCGAACGAACACGAACGAGGCCTTGTTCGTGTTCGTTCGTTAAGGAAATAAATGTGTTCACGAACGGTTCATGAACACTTACCGAACGAGATTTTATGTTCGTGTTCGTTCATTAAGGAAATGAGCGTGTTCATGAACGGTTCACGAACACAAGCAAACACAAATAAATTTGGCGAACGCGATGAAGGATAAAGGTGGATGACCCAGAGAGTAGCACTAGAACTTGAATCCCTTATTGTGGAACGGAGGTAGATCATATTCGTCGATGTAAATAATGAGAAAAGAAAGGGAAATGGTGCATAAACAAGGTGAAAGAGGGTTTTCTAGTTTAATTGTTAGGGTAATGATATAAATAAAAGTTTAATAGTACAAAAAGTATAGATAAAATATATGAAAGTATAAAAATCTTTAATTAAGACACGAACATACGAACATAAACGAACGCAAATGAACGAATGTTCACGAACACCTTACCGAACGTTCACGAACACAATTGAACGAACGAGACCTTTGTTCATGTTCGTTCATTTAACTAATCGAACGGAATTTCTTGTTCATGTTCGTTCGTTTAATAAACGAACGAACATAAACGAACTTCCCGCCGAATGGTTCACGAACTGTTCGCTGAACGTTCGGTTCGTTTACAGCCCTATCAACATTTATATATATTTTTTATTTTTATATTTTTCGTAAAGATTAGTAACATATAAAAAGTTATGAATTTAAAAAAAAATTGTTTGGTTTATAGTGGTGTTTTCAATGCTCAAATAACTTTAAACTTCTCACAAAATCCATATTCTATATAGTTATCATATAATCCATATCCTATATGTATATAACTAGTTGATGCCCCGCCCGCGTTGCGGGGCGATGACCGAATAATGAGCGAGTGTTGGTTAGTTTATTGACACGAAAAACAATTAAATCGAGTCAACCAATTAAAACAAAACACTTTTATAGTTTTGATAAAAAACAAAAACTAAAACAATGGCAATATTGTAATTTTTAACTGAGGGAAAATTGTATTTTTTGACTGGGGTAAAATCGTAATTTGCCTAAAGCTAAAGTAATGGCAGTACTGTAAATTTGAAACAGGGGCAAAATTAATTTTCATAGGGGCAAATTCGTAATTTTGAACTTGGGGTAACAACGTAATATAAATTTGAACTAAGGGCACAAGCGTAATTTTAAGCTGGGGCCAATTTTATCGTATTTTTTTTTTTTTTGTGTGATAACATCAAAGCAAATGGATATAGTCGAATACATTATACATATGAAAACAAAGTTGGTATGAACAGTAAATAAAATTTTTAAAAGATTTGTTTTTAGTAATATTTATTTAGTGTTTATTTGATTTTTTTTATTAATAATATTTATAAATTAAAGTATAGGGATCATGAATAATAAATAACTTTTTTAAAGTATTTGTTTTAGGTATTGTTCATTTAATATATTTTCTAAATAATTTGTGTACGTTAATTTTTTAAAAATAATCTAAATACACATCTATGTATTTTTTCCAACATTCCGATATAAATATTATTGAAGATGGATATCGTGTTGCCACCACACCGAAAAGAAAACGGCTAAACAACATAAGTGTTGGTTTTCATATTTATGGTTTTCAGTAAATCTTATTGAAAGTAGACATTGCGTCGCTATTGTACCGAACGTAAAACTGAACGAACAACATCGATATTTGGTACCGGTATTTATATTTTTGCTTTTAGTTTCAATAAACTGATAGTATCACCATTAATTATATTGTACCATATTGAGCCGGACCCAACAACATCAGTATTGGCACCGTGTTCGTTTTATGGTTTTCGGTCGATGTATAGAAGATGTTGGTTGCTATACCGAATGCACGTATTGTGTCTGTGCGAAATAAACCAAATCGATGCCGATCAAGATCCAGCCGCGAAGCGCGGGGAAAATAAACTAGTTATTATCAAAGCAAGATCCTTACAAGTTGGTGCAATCTCTTGTAGCTCAAAACAAATATAGTTTCATTGTCTTAATAAAATGTTTTGGAAATGGCCCGACTTAATTAGTTCAACAAACCGTAAAAGTAAGTGAAGAAACTGTTTTTAATCCACGTGAGTTCGAATCAGAGAAGTAGTCTCGACAGAGGGTTAATCCTTAATTACTTATAGATCCATGACTGATGATGTTCTGAGAATAGATATGCAAAACAAAGAACGTCGTGAAGCTCAAGGAGAGGTGGGGGCTTCTTCTCATAACCACCATCTGGCATGAGAATAAGTATCGTCTTAAGGAGTAAAACGAGTGTGTGTATGTTAAGAGTGGTAGTGAGAGAAATCCAATCCTTAAACATGTGGTTGAAGGTTTGTATCTATAGCCGAAGAGTGTGGAGAAGGAATTGGGCTAATGGGCCTTGGGGCAGACCTCGCCAATAAGGAATATCCGGTTTGTCCCCTCTGACACGACAGTTAGTGTTTGTAGAGGTAGAGGGACGTTGGCGCACGGTGATTGGTGCCACGTGGCATGCCGGTTGCACTTGTTGTCGAGTTTGTCATCAGTTGTGAGTGGAGACCGTGGTGCAAAGAATAGCGCACGCACACTGGTTAGCTGCAAGCTCCTGTCACTTGTACTACTTGCACCTTTATCAGTTGTCATGGTTGCGCGTATGTCTATGATACCCGCGCAGGACTTTGGACAAGGCTGAGTATTGATGTGATCAAGTTTGGGTATGGTCATTTGCACGCATGGCTTGCGTAGGATTTGGGACCGTACCCGTTCAAGTCCCCCAGTCCACTGCTATTCCCATGCATAGATGGCAATTGGTGGAGCTCTAGACTAGATGAGTGTTGCTTTCTTTTTAGAGTTAGCTGGCGCGGCCCAAGTTTCCACATAATATGTTGCGCATCATGCATATGAGCCTTTGACTTTGCTAAAAAACTTTTATAACCTGGTGTATGGATCATGATAATTTAATTCCATGTAAAGAAATAGACTAGGGTGCACATGTCGGGAGATTTGAATTCTAAAAAAAAGGAATCTTAGAAGATAAGATTTGGTGAGAAAAAAAGGGCTGATGTGACTGCTCGCACTATGCAAGGCATACCGTCACTATGTCAGTAGTGCCTTTTCATCTCCGTGTCAGGCGAGTGAGAACCATGAGCACGTGAGGTCATCGTTTCACCTTTTTGCCGCCTGATGTGTCATCACCTAATTGGGCATGCACCTTAAGTAGTGGTCACAGTTACCCATCGCATTAAATGCGATGGGTATAAATATGAGAATTAGGGTTTCGAGATACCATATCTTCAAAATTCTTCTTTCGGTTTTCTCTAATCTTCAAGTTTTCTGCTTAATTCCTTCCAACTTTTATGCTTAATTCCATCCAACTTTTCTTTGATAATTCATCGTTTACCCAGAAATTTCACCGAAACTCCAAGTGTGAAGATGAGTATTCTAGTTGCCATGTCGACATCGTCTTGTAATGCTTCGCATATTTGTACTTTCCCAATTTAGCAAGTATTGTTGCACATTCTATTTTTAAAAACTTGTACTATTATTGTATTCTATCTCGCTTCATTTTGTACGTCGAGACAGTTGATCATAATGAAAATGCAAGTATTTTATATTCATGTTATTCACGTTAAACTTGTGTGCATATTTATACCCTCAATCGACATTTTAAACACTATGTTATACATGATTCTTGATTTCACGATACACATTTATGCTCGTTACACGTAAAACCGGCTAAAACATGTAAAATAATCAAACTTTAATCTCGAAAGAAATAGGGAAGCCACATTCGTACGAATGTGCCCATTCGTACGGATGTGCACATCCGTCCCAAACACGCATTCGCCCGAAACTGTCGGTAACCCTAATTTCACCCTAAGCCTCTAAGTAGGCACACCACTTCACACTTTCACTCGCCCACTTCTTCACAAACGCTCTCAACTTCCTCCTTGCGATCAGAAGCACTTTGTAAGGGTTTCTTTCATTTTTCTATTACATTTCATTACGTTTCTTACCTTTCAATCATAATTCATAAACTTTTTACAAAATTTTCTTGATTCAACACATCTCAAAGATGGTTTCCACCAATTTGCTTGGGCAAACTGCTGTTGGAGGATCACATATACGAGATTGAATTAATATTTATAAACCTTAAACATTTTACAACTTGCTCATGACTTTTATTTTGTTTATTGTACGATCTTGATGGAATCTGGAACCCATCAGACCCTCAACTCATCTCATAGTTAAGTGTTTGCATTAGGGTTAATTTCCACCAAGAAATGATCTGTCTAGAATGGATCAAACATACGTTTTCGACAAATAGTCGCATTCACACGAACGTCATGTCCCATTTGTATGAACGGGGCAGTTTACGCATATTCTCTCTTTGATTTCATTTCTGTTTTAAATCTGTTTGGCACGCTTTCTGACCGTTTAACCATTTACCTTCTGTTTTCAATCTATTTAGCAATTACTTTACTGTTTACGTGCAAATCAGTTTGTAACTAGGCTTTACGTATTTTAAACAGCCCAGTTCATTTGAAGGGAAATACCCATTCGTACGAAAGGCCTATGCCCATTTGTACGAAAGTCCCATTCGTACGAACGAGATTGTTATTCGTTTATCTCGTAATTTCTCGTATTTGGCAATCTGATCCAAATCCCTTCCACATCAGGATACTTACACTACTGTTTACCTATTTCAAGGTGACCACCATGTTCCAAACCTTCATCACAACAACTGTCGGTTTTCGTGGAATCCGGTGCAAAACTGTGAGTATAATCGATCCCTTTTTCATTTTATTCACTTTGGGTGCAACAAGTACATTATACAAAGACACGCAACACTATGACACTTGTTTATTCAATTACACTCTATCCACATTTAAACATGAAAACATGTTATACATGTTAGACTCTTAAGCTCTTTAAACATTGTGTCTATATGCTCATTAACTTTACAAGCCTACCTTAACAATTATAGCGTTATAGGAATAACGCCCCACCTGTATTCTTGAGGTATTGTTAAGTAAAACACATTACACCCTCTTCGTTTGACGATGTTGGGTAATCACGATTACGTTAAACTCTGGTTTGACATATAGTTTCCACCCGTTCAGCATATTAGTAACTTGTATACATTTATCATGTTCGATATGTGCACAGTTAAAAACATTTTCATATTATGCTATGTATTCAAACTTGTATACTCGCTAACATATTTGTTGAACTTTATTTTAATACATGTTGCAGGTTGAAAGATGATGCTATTGAAGAAAGGAGTTTAGGGTGGACTTAGAAACACACCTAGATAATAAACAATGTTTGAATTTTGTTTCATGTTTGATACAATTTGATCATGTTCGGTTTTGGCTTGAACAATGTATAACATTTAGTAATTTATGAAATTTTGGTTTAAATATATATTGTCACAATTTAGCGTTATGAAGCTTTGAACGATTTGTTTTCGTCTCACTCAGATGTTTCCGCCATCGGTTGGGGTGTGACAGATTGGTATCAGAGCCATAACTATAGGGAATTAGGAAAAGTAGGAATGCTTTTACCTAGTCTATAGTTTAGGAACACATCCTTATTTGTTGTTTAAAACTACTTGCATTCTATCTTGTTGCCTTCTATCTATTTCCTTGGTCTTTATTATACATGCCTTTCCTAAGGCTAACACAATACACACTTGGAGGCTTGGTGAAGACACTCTTGTTCCACAATCGAGATGACTCACCAAAATAGGGGTGGTTCCCACATTTACTAATGACTTTTAATCCACGTACTTGTTATTTTGCACGAAATTTACCCTCAAGTTAGGAGTGATATCCATATCTTGATGGAATTTCCATTTCATATTCTAGTGGACACTTATCATTTGATAAATACCAACCACACTAGGGTACGATGTTACCAAGTCAGGGGTGAAACTCGCATCTTGATAACTAGTCCCACTCTTCGATTTTCAATCTAGCTAAAGTTTCGATTTCCCAAATCGACTAGGGACGTGTAGTAACTGGAAGGACAAATACCGTTAATCGCTCCTCGACGAGAGTATTTGTCTATTAAGCCAAAGCACGTTTCCCTAACTCGAAAGGACATTGATTTACTCTGGAATAGTCTTAGTTACGATCCGTGACAATCCAAATTTTACGTTAACTCTCTTTTATGCTATCTCAATTTTAATGTGTTTTACATTTGTACGTTATTTCACTTTGACGTTGGAGACATGAATCACACTATCCTCACAATCTAAAACAATAAATAATCTCTCGTGAACAAACTAAATTTACAATGCTTTCATTATCCTTGTTACACTATGTGAAATTCTTGTTATGCTATGTGAAATTATTTGAACATTATATGTGATGCATTCATGAAAACAAATTTCTTTGAACAAAGCATTATGATCAAAGTCTCATCCATTCCTATGTTTTTGAATCACAAGATGTCTTCTAGTCGTCTTTCAAACTCGACCAAGAGGTCCAAGACTGGTTCGAAGAAGGAGATTTTAGCTTTCATGGCTACTCAGATGGCTCGTGTGATCCCTTAGATCGTTAGCAAGATCAACACAACCTCTACCCCTAACTCCTCAGTCGACTCTAAGGCTGACCAACCCAAGCCTGTTTCCCTTAATTTCAAGCACTTCTCAGCCTGTAACCCAAAACCTTTCACTGGAAACGATGGTGTGACAGCGATGCTTGAGTGGTTTGACAGCATCGAGGTTACATCCATTAACAGTGAATGCCCTGAAAACCTCAAGACTCGAAGTGCTACTGGGGTCTTTCAAGCTAGAGCCTTAGAGTGGTGGATGAATGAGCGCAATATTCGTTCTAATAAGGAAGCCTAGGCTTTACCATGGACTGAAGTCAAGGAATTAATGATGATCGATTTTTGCCCTGCTTATGAGCAACAGAAGCTCGAAGAAGAGTTTTGGACTCTTAAACAAATTGGTGACGACAACCTTGGTTATACCACCGGATTCAAACAATTGAGCTTTATTGTACCTCACCTTATGTCCACTCCTAACAGAATGATCAGGAAATACCTTCATGGCTTACCTCCTGTTATGCGTGATACCATTGAAGTTTCTCAGCCTGAAACCATCGAGGCAGTTTATCGCCTCGCAGCCAGCTTGAACAACAATCACATCAGAGATAAACAAGCCGCAACACCCACCTCTACCAAGTCAGCCAACGAAATCACCACTGACACTAAAGCCCAGTCGAGTGGCAGCAAAGGCAAGAAACGAAAGTTTCAAAACCAAAGCTGCAACGCGATTGTCCCTGCTACTACCCCAAATCCTACCACACCTAAAATCACCAAGAAGCCTTACACTGGGACTCATCCCAAGTGTAACACTTGTCACTACCACCACCCAGGTAACACTACTTGCCGCTGTTGTACTACCTGCAATCGGTTTGGGCATACAACCGTCTATTGTCGCAGTGATCCTATACCACAAGGCAATCAAGGTCAACCAGCTCCTCAAAACCCAAAGCCAGCCAACAACGTTCGAGCATGTTATAAGTGTGGAGACACTACTCACCTTTGCCCTCAGTGCCCTTAATTGACTCAAGAGCAACAACAACAAGCACCACGAGGTCGAGCTTTCAACATCAATGTAAATCAAGCTCAGAACTATAATGAAGTCGTGAATGGTACGTTTCTCGTTAATGACATTTATGCTTCTATACTATTTGATACTGGTGCAGACAAAAGCTTTGTGTCCGTTGAATTTGAATCTATGTTAAATTGTACACGCTCTAAACTCCCCAAGTCATTCACAGTCGAAGTTGCCAATGGCAAATCCATCACGGTTGACTCTATCCTTCATGATTGTTTCCTCACACTTAACGGACACATCTTTTCTATCCATCTCATACCCATGCAACTAGGAAGCTTTGATATCATAGTAGGCATGGATTAGCTTCGTAAGAACCATGCTGAAATCGTTTGTCACGAGAAATACGTTTGTTTGCCTCTTCCTTTTGGTGACACTTTACACGTTTATGGAGACAGACCTTCAAGAGAACTGAAGCTCATGTCATGCACACAAGTGAACAAGTACTTACGTAAACAGTACTTTTCCTTTTTAGCCCACGTTGTGGAAGAAAAGGGCAAGGGAAAGAGCCTAAGTGATGTTCCAGTGGTGCGTGACTTTCCTGAAGATCTGCATCGTCCCCTCCATCTCGATCTGTCGATTTTTGCATTGACCTTATCCCTGGTTCAACTCCCGTTGCTAAAGCTCCCTATCGTCTTGCACCTTCTGTGATACAAGAGTTGCCAAGTCAACTTCAAAAGTTGCTTGATAAAGGCTTCGTACGCCCAAGTACTTCTCATTGGGGCGCTCCTGTTTTGTTCGTCAAGAAGAAGGATGGTTCGTTTCGTATATGTATCGATTATCGTGAGCTTAACAAACTCACTGTCAAAAACCGTTACCGTCTCCCTCGCATTGATGACCTCTTTGATCAACTCCAAGGCACAACGTGCTTTTCTAAGATCGATCTTCGTTCAGGCTATCATCAACTTCATGTTCTCGAAGAGGATGTAGGTCCCGTGAGCCGTATGGATCGTAACAGAATCGTCTATCCAACCTAGAGTGCGGAATCCTCTAGATTAGATTTCACAGAAAATTGAGTAGAACACCGAAATCACTTTAAACCCGATCTTTATTGATTATCTTCCAACGATTACAATCAATCAAGATCCTAATTCGTCCAAGCCTTTGTCTTTCACGAATTCTCTCCAACAGTGATTGGATGATCAACCTAAACCCTAATGCCAAGCTTTGTTTATATAGGACAAAGCTTTGCACATGGGCTAGGCCCATTTCGCCTACCATCCCCTTATTTGGGTTTGGTTTGGCCCAATCACTCTTAATTAACTATAACAAAGCTAAACCCGCTAACTGTTTATCGTTTTACTAATTACAAGATATCCAAAGACCAAATCTAAGCTGTTGTCACAAATATGCACCAACAAACTCCCCTTTGACAATAGCTCGCAAAGGTAACTTCAGTCTTCAGAATCTCACAGTCTTTTGGTCTTTGGATAGCTTCAGCTTTAACAGCTTCTGTCAGCAACAGACTCCCCCTAAGCTGATGCATCCAATCACCAAATCTTCAAAACTTTAGCTTTGAGTAAACTCCAGTTCAGCATTTGTAAAGCACTCTTCAAACTCTTCAACTTTGTCTGCAATGTAGAAAGGAGGGACTACCATGCATCCAATCAAACTCTCATCTTCACAGCAACTTCTCAGCAACACAGCAACTATTCAGCAACACAGCAACTTCTCAGCAACACAGCAACTTCTCAGCAACACAGCAACTTCTCAGCAACACACTGCTTCAATCTGTATACTATAAAATAAACATCTCGAGAAACCATAAGAATTTTTCAACAAAAGTTAAACAAATTATTATTATTCAAGAGATTAGTTAAACTGTATAACAGATTAAGCACGTTCCAACTCAACACCAACACGCATAAATTTTAAATAAACACCCCATAACCTGCATCATTTCAAGATTTTGAACCCACTTACTAACACCGTCTCCCCCTATCAGTAACAATTCCTCCAAAAATAACAGTTTCCCGTACATTAAGAATTTTTTACAGAAAACGACACTATTTTTGTATTTTTGTATTTTCTGAAAGCAAATAAATACGAAAAGCAATAAACACTCTATTTTTGTGAGAATCACCGATAAGAAGATCATATCAGCACAATCAAACTGTTTCACACTATTAGATAATTCTTTATTTAATTTTTCGTGAAAAACAGTTCAAGACGATTACCAGTATGTTTGTCCACTTAAACAAATGCATGAACATTTCAAGTACCATTACCGTATGATACGTTAAGGTAATTTTATATCTGATATACTAGTGTGTCCCACTTCAGGATATACCCCCATGATCAAGGTATGCACAAAGATTCATCGTAGTAGGTGAGTATACTGAATTCATCCGTTTTGTTTTTCAACGATAGATAATTGGTGAACAGGTCAGTACTTCCGTACAACAGAGAGACCAAAATATCTTATCGAGGGCTATGACAGATACCATTTTTGGTACGATTTGTGCATTTAGCACTTATTTTGAATGACTCTCTATGAGAGCTTCTTCATTTTCAGGGTTTTGGCATTTTTAGCTCTTTTAAGATATCCTGGGTGTGTCTAGGTCAGCATGTATCTGGATGCAGCAGAAGGACACCCCTGATATCCCCGGATGAAATAACAGTATAAAGACCCAAAACTTCAGATTTTGGCAATCTATCAATGCAAGATTTAAGGTCATTAAACCATACACCACTGATGTGTTCCCCACTCATACTCAGTGCATTTAGGTTTATATCACATTGGTAAGTTGATTATTTCATGCTTTTGCCTACTGGTATATCATATGATGAATCTGCTATCACACTTAAGCATTTTGATTCAGTTCGAGTGTGACAGTCTAACTTGCTGATGTACTATCATTTCTTCCTTTTCACACAATGAAAACTCATTCTTTTAATTTTTCAATGTTTTTGGATTTTTGAAATTTTATAACTTACTCCCCCTAAACACACGCCCTAACAAAACTCTTTTTGGCTTAGAGGAATTTCTCCCCCTAAATTTTTGTTTTCTTGGAGTAAGTTTTAAAAACATAAATTTAAAAACACAAACATAACTCCCATCTTATCCTGACTACGGTTTTTCACGTTTTAAATTTTAAAAACAATCAAAATGATCACAGAAGTAAATAGTTCGTTACCCATGTTAACCTACTATTCACCTCAATTGCTTTACAGGAGTAACCACTGTCGAACACATCAACATTCCTTCTTGGTCATCCTGCATTCACTCAACAACTCAGTTAGTCTTGAGAACCCAAGCCCTGATAGTCTTGGGTTTTCCAAATTCATCCATTACTGGAACATCCATCCAATATCCATCACACTTCAGTGGATCCTTGGGTAACTTTTTATCTTGATACCTTCTTCCCCCATAAACATACCATGAATTTTGAAAAAATTTTGGATGTTGTTGAACATTCGAGTTACTAAAACCCCTATGTCCATTTCTTTGTTGAAAATTTCGATTACCAGCAGTTTGGTATCGATTTTGATATCCAAAATTTTTATTTTGACTTTGAAAACGATTTGATTTACCACTATATTGACTAAATTGTGAAGAAATACTTCTTGGTCTATCAAATCTTTTTGAAGTTGAGGGTTTTGATTGCGATTCAGGTTTCTTTGTCTGACAACTTGATTTTACACTATTGTTTGACCCAACCTGATTCCCATCCTTAACCTCATCAACTTGTTGTTTACCTTTCTTCAAAGGACAACAACTTGCCACATGCCCTTTATTGTGACATTTAAAACAGGATCTCTTCTTATAACTTTTCTTTTTGTTTGATCCCTTTTTAAATGTGTTGGCCTTTTTGTCTTCAGTATCCTCATCCACTTTATGAGGTGTACTGTTAGACCCAACAGATTCTTTCAAAGAAACTGGACTATTTGGCAAGTCCACAGCTATCGGATCCACTACTACTTGTGCAGTGGTTACAAAATCAATTAGCTCTTCTTCTTTTGGTAGAAAAGAGTAGTCTTGATTTCCAGAAGATGAAGCTTTAGTAAACCCCACCCCTGTTTTATCATTACTCCTTTTTAAACCTTTTTGAATTTGAGTCCTGACTAACGAAGAATTCCCAAAATTGTTTAACTTCCCTTGAAGTTCTACAATTTTGGCTTGTGCATCAGCCAATTCTGTGCACTTTTCTGAAAGCTCGTTAGTCTTTTCTTTCAGAGTTTCACGAGCCAAATCAATGATCTGTAACTGTTCATTGACTTTGCTTGTTAAACTACTGATTTCTTGTTCATTTGATTTGAGTTTTTCTAAACAATCTGACTCTCGTTTAATCAAAAGAACATTTGACTCTTTTAACTTTTCTAATTCAGCTGACTGAATTTTGTTTTGCTCCGATAGTCTGTCAACTTTAACCTGTAGTTCAGTGCAATTAAGACATGTATGACTTACAGATTCTGATGATACCTTTACCTCTGTTGTAAGTCCATTCACATCACTCAAGCCCTTTGAAACTTCTGCCTCAACCTTTTCAGCATTCTCCTCATCTGCTACCTTCTTCTCTTCTATCTCAGCAGCTTCCTCTCCAATCTTCACAGCAGCAAGCTCAGCTACCAATGCTTGATCACAAGTAGTTACTTTTGAAGAGATCTGATAACGTTTTTCCAAAGCTTCCCATAGATCTCTAGAATTCCCATAGTTCTTGAAGGTATGCTTAATGCCCTCAGGTAAGGATTTCTTGATCACTGCTAAAGCTCTCTTCTCAGCATCAACCACCTGTCTCTCAGATTCATCCATCTTCTCATAAGAAATCACCTTATCTCTTCCTTCAACACGACGTGTAGGAGCAATATATCCATCAATCATACAACACCACATTCTGAAATCCTCACTCTTCATAAACAACTCAAACTTCTCTTTCCAGTCAGCATATTCTTTAACATTTGTAAGCTTTGGCCAGTTTTTAACAATCTCCCTTCCATTGTTCATCTTAGCCATCACGCAGCGTAAAAATTTAAATGAATTTTGGTAACCTGAATCAAAATCCAAATCTAACTTCTCTATTGGTCCTTGTCGAGCTTTTACCGTAAGCGAACTGATAAAACCGTACAAATATTATCCGAAAACTGTTTTTTTTTTACCCTAAAAATCCAAGGATTCCAACGGTGCAAACGGTTTCCTGTGACGAGTTACGGATGATTTTCTAAACGCGAAATAGTGAACTTTTCTCACACAAGCCAAGAAAAATTCCACCTTTTCCGTAATGGCCCGAAATTGTCCGAAATGGTCTGTAATGGACTGATCTGATCCGAAATGAACACCCTTATCCGAAATCAGCACCCTTTGGTCCGAAATGGGCAACGCTGATCCGAAATGTTGTTGTCTGATCCGAAATCAAGCTTAACTGATCCGGAATGAATCAGTCAGATCCGAAATGCAAGTGGAACTTGTCCGAAATGCAACCTGATGATCCGTAATGCTTGAACTGTGTCCGAAATGAGTTCTTTTGATCCGAAATCCAAGAATTCTAATCCGTAATGCAAGTCTTCAAGTTCGAAATGATCCGAAATCAACTCAAACTGATCCGTAAAGCAAGTTTCTGGTCCGGAATTGATGCTGTTTAATCCGAAATGACTGATTTCCTGTCCGAAATCAATCCGAAATGCAGCAAAACTGGTCCGAAATGCAGGTATTTGATCCGAAATGCAAGCCTGTGAATCCGAAATGATCCGAAATGCTTGATTTTGATCCGAAATCAGCAGCAGAACTCCGAAACAGCCTTCAAAAACGTCCAAAAACTCTGATTTTTTGCAAAAACGATTTTGAACCAAGCTAATCTAGAGCTAAAAGCTCTGATACCAATTGTAGGTCCCGTGAGCCGTATGGATCGTAACAGAATCGTCTATCCAACCTAGAGTGCGGAATCCTCTAGATTAGATTTCACAGAAAATTGAGTAGAACACCGAAATCACTTTAAACCCGATCTTTATTGATTATCTTCCAACGATTACAATCAATCAAGATCCTAATTCGTCCAAGCCTTTGTCTTTCACGAATTCTCTCCAAGAGTGATTGGATGATCAACCTAAACCCTAATGCCAAGCTTTGTTTATATAGGACAAAGCTTTGCACATGGGCTAGGACATGGGCTAGGCCCATTTCGCCTACCATCCCCTTATTTGGGTTTGGTTTGGCCCAATCACTCTTAATTAACTATAACAAAGCTAAACCCGCTAACTGTTTATCGTTTTACTAATTACAAGATATCCAAAGACCAAATCTAAGCTGTTGTCACAAATATGCACCAACAAAGGACATCCCTAAAACCGCATTTCGCACTCGATATGGTCACTACGAGTTCGTGGTTATGCCCTTTGGCTTGACCAACGCGCCTGCAGTCTTCATGGACCTAATGAACCGTGTGTGTAAACCCTACCTGGATCATTTTGTAATCGTTTTCATTGACAACATTCTTGTTTACTCAAAAACCCAAGCTGAATATGAACGTCATTTACACCTCATTCTTGAACTCCTACGTGGCGAACGTCTATACGCGAAGTTTTCTAAATGTTAGTTTTGGTTCAAAGGAGTTCAATTCCTTAGACACGTCGTGAGTGAAAAAGGAATTCATGTTGACCCTTCCAAGATTGAAACAGTGATGAATTGGATCGCGCCTAAGTCTCCGTCAGAAATTCGTTCCTTCCTAGGATTGGCGGGTTACTACCGTCGATTCATCTCGAATTTCTTAAAAATCGTCGCCCCCCTCACTTTGCTAACTAAAAAAGAGAAACCTTTTGTTTGGGGCCCCGAACAAGAGGAATCCTTTCAAACAGTTAAGAACTTGCTTTGCAATGCTCCTATTCTTGCTCTTCTTGATGGAAACAATGATTTCGTGGTATATTGCAATGCATTAAACCGAGGTCTTGGTTTTGTTCTCACGCAACGAGACAAGGTTATCGCGTATACTTCGAGGCAGCTGAAAATACATGAGAAGAACTACACTACTCACGATCTCGAACTTGTCGTAGTTCTTTTTGCGTTAAAGATATGGTGACACTACTTGTATGGTACAAAATGTGTGGTCTTCACCGACCATAAGAGCCTACAACACATCTTTAACGAAAAAGAGCTAAACATGCATCAACGTCGTTAGGTAGAATTTCTTAATGACTACGGCTGCGAAAAATGTTACTAGCCTGGCAAAGCGAATGTCGTGCCCGATGCACTCAGTTGCAAATCTCATGTTAGCTGCATTTATTGTTCTCAAATCGTTAGTGATCTTCATACTCGTATTCATGAAGCTCAGTACGCGTCTTTCAATGAAGCAAATATGTACAACGAAATGAAGTGTGGTGCTGAAAACCAACTCATGACGAAATCCGATGGAATCCAATACTACCTCGATCGCGTGGTGCCAAATCGTGATATACTTCATGAACTTATAATGAAAGAGGCGCATATATCACGATACTCTATTCATCCTGGTGCTGATAAGATGTACCATGACCTTCATACGTCCTATTGGTGGCCTGGCATGAAGAAAGACATTGCCACCTTTGTCTCAAAATGTCTCACTTGTTCGAAAGTCAAGGCTGAGCATCAGCGTCCTTCTAGTTTATTTGAACAACCAGAAATCCCAGTTTGAAAGTGGGATAACATCGCTATGGACTTCATAACCAAACTTCCTTGCATTCCTTCTGGTCACGATAGTATTTGGGTGATCATTGACCGTCTGACCAAATTCGCTCTCTTCCTCCCCATTCGTAAGGATTTCAAGGTTGAGAAACTAGCTCGAATCTACACAGAGGAAATCATATGTCATCATGGTATCCCCGTTGACATCATCTCTGACCGCGATGGTCGTTTCACCTCACGTCTTTGGCAAACATTCCAAACCGCTATGGGTACTCACTTGAACCTCAGTATGGCTTTTCATCCTCAAACGGATGGACAGACTGAACGTACTATCCAAACCCTAGAAGACATGCTTCGCTCATGTGTTATCGACTTTGGTGGTAATTGGGATGTACATTTACCTTTGATTGAGTTCTCGTGCAACAACAGCTTCCATTCCAGTATTCAAATGATTCCTTTTGAAGCGTTTTATGGCGCAAGTACCGATCCCCTATTTGTTGGCACAAAATTGGCGATGCTCAAATCACTGGCCCAGAGCTTATTCAAGAGACGACGGATAAGATTATCCAAATCCGTGACAACATCCTCAAGGCTAAAAGCAGACAAAAGAGCAACGCTAATAAAAGACGCAAACCATTAGAGTTCAATGTTGGTGATCACGTATTACTCAAAGTATCTCCTTGGAAAGGAGTAATCCGTTTTGGTAAAAAGGGAAAACTTGCTCCACGATTTGTTGGTCCTTTCAAGATACTCGAGAGGATTGGTAAATTGGCTTATCGACTCGATTTACCTCAAGAACTCAACAACGTTCATCCAACTTTCCAAGTTTAAATCTCAAGAAGTGCTTAGCTGAAGAAGGACTTCAAGTTCCTATCGATGACTTACAAATCAACGAGACTCTTCACTTTGTGGAAAAACCGGTCGAAATCATGGATCGAGGAACCAAACAACTTAGGTGCAACAGAATTCCCATAGTCAAGGTTTGGTGGGAAGGAAAGCGTGGTGCCGAATTCACTTGGGAACTCGAGAGCGAGATGAAGACCAGGCATCCACATCTATTCATTTAGCCTTCCTCTTAGATTTCGAGGACGAAATCTCCTAAAATATGGGAGACTGTAACGCTTCGCATATTTGTACTTTCCCAATTTAGCAAGTATTGTTGTACATTCTATTTTTAGAAACTTGTACTCTTATTGTATTCTATCTCACTTCATTTTGTACGCCGAGATAGTTGATCATAATGAAAACGAAAGTATTTTATATTCATGTTAAACTTATGTGCATATTTATACTCTCAATCATGGTTGCAAAAGTCACTAGGCGCTCCCTAGTCGGTCGACCGGGGAGTTGAGAGTACTCGGCCTAGGCGGAGAGTACACGGGGAGTACTCGGACATGCCAAATTATAAAGAAATTAGTTTTCGGAAATTAAATTTATGTCAAATAACATAAATTTACTAATATTTATAACAAAATACATGAAATTGATATTCACTCTTTAATATGATAGGCATAGAAATTATGTTTTATTTTATTTTAAGTCAAACTCGGCCCGAGTTGACCTCCTAGATCCGATTTTGGCCGATGTTGACCGCATTTGATCGATTCCGAGTAATTAGTCGGCGTTGAAGAAAGTCGCCTCGGCAACCTACCTTGTAGCGACTACTCGGGGAGTACTCGGTCTTGGAGACCTTGTTTTACAACCATGCTCTCAATCGACATTTTAAACACTATGTTATACATGATTCTTGATTTCACGATACACATTTATGCTCGTTACACATAAAACCGGTTAAAACATGTAAAATAATCAAAATTGAATCTCGAAAGAAATAGGGTAGCCACATTCGTACGAATGTGCCCATTCGTACGGATGCGCACATCCCTCCCAAGCGCGCATTCGCCCGAAACTGTCGGAAAACCTAATTTCAACCTAAGCCTTTAAATAGGCACACTACTTCACACTTTCACTCGCCCACTTCTTCACAAACGCTCTCAACTTCCTCCTTGCAATTAGAAGCACTTTGTAAGGGTTTCTTTCATTTTTCTATTACATTTCATTATGTTTCTTACCTTTTAATCATAATTCATAAACTTTTTACAAAACTTTCTTGATTAAACACATCTCAAAGATGGTTTCCACCAATTTGCTTGGCCAAACTGCTGTTAGAGCATCACATATACGAGATTGAATTAAGATTTATAAATCTTAAACATTTTACAACTCGCTCATGACTTTCATTTTGTTAATTGTACGATCTTGATGGAATCTGGAACCCATTAGACCCTCAACTCATCTCATATTTAAGGGTTTGCATTAGGGTTAATTTCCACCAAGAAATGATCTATCTTGAATGGATCAAACATACGTTTTCGACAAACAGTCTAATTCACATGAACGGGCATGTCCCATTCGTACGAACGGGGTAGTTTGCGCATATTCTCTCTTTGATTTCATTTCTGTTTTACATCTGTTTGGCACGCTTTCTGATCGTTTGACCATTTACCTTCTGTTTTCAATATATTTAGCAATTACTTTACTGTTTATGTGTAATCAGTTTGTAACTAGGCTTTACGTGTATTAAACAACCCAGTTCGTTCGAAGGGAAATACCCATTCGTATGAATGGCCTTTGCCCATTCGTACGAAAGTCCCATTCGTACGAACGGGACTGTTATTTGTTTATCTCGTACATTTCTCGTATTTGGCAATCTGATCCGAAGCTCTTCCACATCAGGATACTTACACTACTATTTACCTATTTCAAGGTGACCACCATGTTCCACACCTTCATCACAACAATTGCCGGTTTTCATGGAATCCTACATAAAACTGTGAGTATACTCGATCCCTTTTTCATTTTATTCACTTTGGGTGCAACATGTACATTATACAAAGACACGCAACACTATGATACTTGTTTATTTAATCACACTCTATCCACATTTAAACATGAAAACATGTTATACATGTTAGACTCTTAAGCTCTTTGTACATTATGTCTATATGCTCATTAACTTTACAACTCTACCTTAACAATTATACCGTTATAGGATTAACGCCCCGCCTGTATTATTGAGGTATTGTTAAGTAAAACACATTACACCCTCTTCGTTTGACGATGTTGGGTAATCACGATTGTGTTAAACTCTGGTTTAACATATAGTTTACACCCGTTCAGCATATTAGTAACTTGTATACATTTATCATGCTGGATATGAGCATAGTTAAAACATTTTCAAATTATGCTATGTATTCAAACTTGTATACTCTCTAACATATTTGTTGAACTTTATTTTAATACATGTTGCAGGTTGAAAGATGATGCTATTGATGAAACGAGTTTAGGGTGGATTAGAAACACACCTAGATAATAAACAATGTTTGAATTTTGTTTCATGTTTGATACAATTTGATCATGTTCGGTTTTGGCTTGAACAATGTATAACATTTAGTAATTTATGAAATTTCGGTTTAAATATATATTGTCACAATTTAGCGTTATGAAGCTTTGAGCGATTTGTTTTCGTCTCACTCAGATGTTTCCGCCATCGGTTGGGGTGTGACAGATTGGTATCAGAGCCATAACTATAAGGAATTAGGAAAAGTAGGAATGCTTTTACCTAGTCTATAGTTTAGGAACATATCCTTATTTGTTCTTTAAAACTACTTACATTCTATCTTGTTGCCTTCTATCTATTTCCTTGGTCTTTAATATACATGCCTTTCCTAAGGCTAACACAATACACATTTGGAGGCTTGGTGAAGACACTCTTGTTCCACAATCGGGATGACTCACCAAAATAGGAGTGATTCCCACATTTGGTGATGACTTTCAATCCACGTACTTGTTATTTTGCACGAAATTTACCCTCATGTTAGGAGTGATATCCATATCTTGATGGAATTTCCATTTCATATTCTAGTGGACCCTTATCGTTTGATAAGTACTAACCACACTAGGGTACGATATTACCAAGTTAGGGGTGAAACTCACATCTTGATAACTTGTCCCGCTCTTCGATTTTCAATCTCGCTAAAGTTTCGATTTCCCAAATCGACTAGGGACGTGTAGTAACTGGAAGGATAAATACCGTTAATCGCTCCTCGACGAGAGTATTTTTCTATTAGGCCAAAGCACGTTACCCTAACTCGAAAGGACTTTGATTTACTCTGGAATAGTCTTAGTTACGTTCCGTGACAATCCAAATTTTACGTTAGCTCTCTTTTAAGCTATCTCAATTTTAATGTGTTTTACATTTGTACGTTATTTCACTTTGACATTGGAGACACGAATCGCACTACCCTCGCAATCTAAAACAATATATAATCTCTCGTGAACAAATTAAATTTATGAAGCTTTCATTATCCTTGTTACACTATGTGAAATTCTTGTTATGCTATGTGAAATTATTTGAACATTATATGTGATGCATTCATGAAAACAAATTTCTTTAAACAAAACATTATGATCAAAGTCTTATCCATTCCTATGTTTTTGAATCTCTAGATGTCTTCTGTCCGTTTTTCAATCTCTAGATGTCTTATGTTTTTGACAACATCGAGGTTACATCCATTAACAGTGAATACCCTGAAAACCTCAAGACTCGAAGTGCTACTGGGGTCTTTCAAGCTAGAGCCTTAGAGTGGTGGACGAATGAGCGCAATATTCATTCCAATGAGGAAGCCAATGCGTTACCATGGACTGAAGTCAAGGAATTGATGATGACCGAGTTTTGCCCTGCTCACGAGCAATAGAAGCTTGAAGAAGGGTTTTGAGCTCTTAAAAAATTGGTGACGATAACCTTGGTTATACCACCCGATTCAAACAATTGAGCTTTATCGTACCTCACTTTGTGTCCACTCCTGAGCGTATGATCAGGAAATACCTTCATGGCTTACCTCCTTCTATGCGTGATACTTTTGAAGCTTTTCAGCCTGAAAGTTTCTATTTACGTATATTCTCTCTTTGATTTCATTTATGTTTTACATCTGTTTGGCATGCTTTTTGACTGTTTGACCATTTACCTTCGGGTTTCAATCTATTTAGCAATTACTTTACTGTTTACGTGTAAATTGGTTTTAACTAAGCTTTATGTATTTTTGACAGCCTAGTTCGTTCGATGGGAAATACCCATTCGTACGAATGGCCTATGTCCATTCGTACGAAAGTCCCATTCGTACGAACGAGAACATTATTCGTTTGTCTCGTACATTTCTCGTATTTGGCAATCTGATCCGAACCCCTTCCACATCAGGAAACTCACACTACTGTTTACCTATTTCAGGGTGACCACCGTATTCCAAACCTTCATCACAACAACTCTTGGTTTTCGTGGAATCCTACGCAAAACTGTGAGTATACTCGATCCCCTTTTCATTTTATTCACTTTGGGTGCAACATGTACATTATACAAAAACACGCAACACTATGATACTTGTTTATTCAATCATACTCTATCCACATTTAAACATGAACATGTTATATTTGTTAGACTCTTATGCTCTGTATACATTGTGTCTATATGCTCATTAACTTTACAAGCCTACCTTAACAATTATAGCGCTATAGGATTAACGCCCCGCCCGTATTCTTGAGGTATTGTTAAGTAAAAAACATTACACCCTCTTCATTTTGACGATGTTGGGTAATCACGATTGCGTTAAACTCTGGTCTGACATATAGTTTACACCCGTTTAGCATATTAGTAACTTGTATACATTTATCGTGTTGGATATGAGCACAGTTAAATTTTTTTTCATATTATGCTATGTATTCAAACTTGTATACTCGCCAACATATTTGTTGAACTTTATTTTAATACATGTTGCAGGTTGAAAGATGATGCTATTAAAGAAACGAGTTTAAGGTGGACTTAGAAACACACCTAGATAATAAACAATGTTTGAATTTTGTTTCATGTTTGATACAATTTGATCATGTTTGGTTTTGGCTTGAACAATGTATAACATTTAGTATTTATGAAATTTTGTTTAAATATATATTGTCACAATTTAGCGTTATGAAGCTTAGAGCGATTTGTTTTCGTCTCACTTCAATATTTCCACCATCGGTTGGGGTGTGACACGTCTTGTCAGGAAGAAAATGCATCGGAGGTTGAGGTACAATCCGTCGAGCTACCTCCTTTGAAGTGGAAAGAATCTGAGTTCAAGCAGATTGTTAATGGTCTAGGGTTTCCGGATATCTGAGGGCACTGTTTCCGGGTCCTGGTCAGACCGCCACAGACGCTCCTGTTAGCTTTATAACATTGTTTGCAGATTGTTTTTCATGATGGCAACTTCCGGTTGCCCAATACTAGTTTTTCCGGGAAATCTTGTCTTACTATCAATTTCACATCTCCCAGTTAAGCTCAGTGGGAATGGTGCGCAAAAGGCATTTCGAGTTTTGTTGTCACTCCCAAGGTGTAGAGTCCATTGTTGACAGATTTCAGGAGTTTTACTAGCTCTACTGCTCATTGGATTTCTATTCTTTTTTTATGGGCAGTGGCGCAAAGAAAATATTGTATGGTTGCCAGACGTAGTAAACCCTAGGAACAAATTAATAAACTATTTGATAATTAAATACTCTACCATCTTTGAGACCGAGAGGAGATTAGATGTCGGGTTGTCTTAATCATTAGACGGGTTAGGTGTTAATGGCACGAGAGTGAATTACCCTGGATTTTCTTGTGATTTTAGCAAACCGTGTTAGAGTCTGATTAGAGTCACCACCCCGTGCATCCCTTATACTTCCCAGATGTAATGTTTCTAGTGAGACCGAGAGGTAATCTAGATTTAGGGTACCATAACCTAGTTAGATAGATCGAGAGGTGATCTGACATTAACCGATGAGTTTATACACTTTTCTTGACCCTAGATTGCGACCTGTTTGGAGAATGATCTGCTAGCCAGTTTAGACCTCGTTTAGTGAACCTTAAGATCCCGGTAGCCAAAACTTAGTTATTCCATTCCGAGATCCGTGAGTGAGTTATCATGCATCTTGGCTAGGTAGCTACTTTTCCATCATCTGACTGCACCCAAATCTGCTACTCGTGCTCTATTTTCATATTTGTTTTTTATTTGCTTTCTTATTTGATAAAATCTAAAAATCCATCCCAAAATTGCTAGACTAGGACTCAACAAAAGTTTAGTATCGCGAGTCACGCCATTGTCTCCATGGATTGATACTCGGTCTTACCGACTCGACTACATAACGATCGGTACATTTGCCGATTCTATGTTATTAAGCTAGTTTGACTTTTTTTAACTGGTGTTTTTAAAATATAATAAATAATTTACACATCAGCTGTGTTTACAACCTCGGCCCAGAAGAAAATTGGTAACTTAGACTCAAATAGCATAGTTCGGCCCACCTCAATTAGGGTACGATTCTTCCTTTCTGCAACTCCGTTCTGTTGAGGAACACAAGGAGTGCTGAACTGATGAACTATTCCCATTTCCCGACATAACTCGTCCATTTTTTTATTTTTAAATTCAGTGTCGTTGTCACTTCGGATTTTCTTAATAGGTAGTGAACAATTTTTATCAAGTTGTTTGAACAAACCCCTAAAAATCCCAAAAGTTTGATCCTTTATTTTTAAGAAAAAAAATAAAAACAAAAAAGTCAGGGACTAAATCCAGATAAAACACATTGTCCGGGATACACAAACTCGGACAACCAACTTATCCGAATTTAACCTAAATTCGGATTAAACAAACATCACAAACAAACTAGGACTCAGTATGAACCAAACTAAGTCATCCGAATTTATACTCAAATTCTGACTCCTTTACATAACAAACTCGGACATCAAACCTAGTCCGAATTTAACAGTTAAAATCGGACAAGGCATACATTACAAATTCAGAATCCTCTCTTGCTTCATCATATTTGACTTCTTGACTTGGACTTCTACTTTGGTTGACCAGAACTGATAAAGCACAGTTACCCGGTAGGAACTGCACTTACAGGTGGCCTTTGATCTGATAGGTAAGTTATCATAGTTTGGCTTTCTTGGGACTGAGGGATCTTTGGCTCTTAATGCTTCTAGCTATTTGTAAGTAGCCTTATTGTTGGCTCATCCCATTTAGCCATTGATCTCATGGTGCTATATTTGGCTGCAACCATATATTCCTTCATCCTGGTTAGCTCTTCAGCTTTAATGCTAACGGGTTTTCTATCTGCTGCCCAGTTGGGAAGAGGGGGCTTGATATTAGGATTCAGTTTCATTAGCTCTATTCTGGTTATTTCTTCCAGCAGAGCTTCAACTAACCATCTAGTGAACTGAGCTTTTGAAGCTATGTAGGGCTTATTCTTCATGATGTAGTCCAGATAGTCTTCCCTAAGATCCTTTTTGAGATCAGGGTTGCTAACTAGTTCATGAGATGCCTTTTTACTGACCTCCTTAGCATAGTCTTCAAGTCTTTTTACTTTTGTAAACTCTGTAGACATAATTTACTGAGCCTCCTTATCACTTTTACCTTTTCTCTTGTAATCAGCTATCTTCTCAGCCTGTACTATTTTCACATCAAGATATTCTTGCTCATTTTTTTGGGCTTTTGATATCTTTTGAGGGATGGAAAGGTAAGTTGGCTAGGGTTAATTGTGGAATAGAAAGATTTTATCTCTTTTGGTACATTTTCTAATTCCAATTGATCAAGGATAGTGGGCTTGGAAGATGTGGTAATTGAAGGTGGATGAATGGTGAGTGCAGTAGTAGTGGTGGTGGAGATGTGAATGTAGTGGTAGTCGTGGTGGTATGGATAGGAGATGCATTAGGAGTTTCTTCATCATCATCTTGGAATTTGATTTTTCTAGATCTGGTTGGTAATTTTTGTGTTTTTGGTGTTTTTGATGGTGGTTGTTATGGTGATGGGATAGGTTTTCTCTTCAACAGTCCTTTGGGGGACTTTGAAGGGGGGTGTTTGGATAGATGTAACATATGTTGTCACTATTTTAGTAGCAACAAATGTTTTGGCAGTGCTAATGGTGGTGGTTGTAATGGGTTGAAAAATAGAAATGGGAACAAAGGTTTGAGTGATAGGTGGAACAGTGGTTTGGATAGATGGTGCAACAGTGCTTTGACTAACCTTTGGAACCTCTGTTGAAGAGCCTTGGTTGTCTTGCGTTTCTTTTATCTTGATAATCTCTTGCACTATGATCTATAGGTTGGATTTTGTCACGGCCCCCGACCCAGTTTCCTGGTTCGAACGCCGCGGGACAGAAACCCATGGTATTAGTATTTAATTTGGCAGCGGAAATTTAAACAGGATTGTTTAAACTGAAAATACCCATTTATTTCATTTCAATTTTTGGGACAAACCCTGTAATTTAAAATAAAGTAATTTCACTGGGAAATTCCCTGATTACAAAAACATGTTTATTTATTTACTGAGCCACTTCATTCAAGCTGGTAGTGCTACGCGGCACTTTTCCTTGTTCACAGTAAATCACCTGAAACTTGTTTAAAAAGATTTTATCAGCGGGGAAATACTGGCGAGTCATTCAATTTGCACAAAACGACACCTTGTTATAAATTACAGTATTAAGGGCAATTACAATGTTTATATCAACCAATTACCCAACGGTATTTGTCACTCGACCGTATCTGTGACTATGATCATATCACCCATTGGCTAACCCGTTGTCTAATGGTGACGCTTATCAAGTAATGTATACAAAACCCCACATACCGGCTGTAATTGAAGATTACAAAGACTTAATCCCTGTAATTATAACTTTGAAATAAATAGGGTTTTGGAAACAATTTGGTAAAAAGAGAATGACTCACATTGCAAGTTTAGTTGGACAGATTTTTGCCTACTGATTAAGCTTGGTAACCTAGTTAAAATAACAATGCACACGAAACTAGGTTAGTAACTTAATACAACAGTTACGATAAATTCACGAAATCAAAACCCTCACGACGAATGACAAAGTATAGCCCGAATTCAGGCAACACTTAAACATTCATCGCATCGGTTTCAATCGATCGGACATTGTATCGTAGCAGTGATCGAGTTATTACCCTGTTGTCGCAGCAGAGGTTCGGGATTATTGGTATTTTGAACGAAACAATGGATATTTAAACGTACGTTGTGAATTTTAATGTCAAAACAATCAAACAGTTCAAGTCCCAAGCCCCTGGCTTTATAGTCCAAATTGGACCCGCCCGCGTGTCGCGCTGGCTGCCATGGTCCCTGGCGCGTGTCACGGGGTAGACCAAAATAGGCTAGGGTAGCCTTGTTGTACATATAGCCCTGGTGAGTCAATTAAATGAATTTTATGTTTTAATTCGATTTTTAAGGATAATTATCAATTAGGGGATACCCACCTTGAGTTTTAGGGGGCCCTGATCCTAGTTTCGACCGTTTTTTTAAAAATTATGGGTCGTGCCATACCACTTGGAGGTCTAAATTAGGGTTTCCTAATGGGCATTATTAAATTAAGAAATAATAATTTTGGAAAGGGTTGTTACACCCTCCCCACCTTGTTTAAAATCTCGTCCTCGAGATTTACTGGAAAAAATAAGGGTACTTCCGCTTCATCTCTGATTCGAGTTCCCATGTATACTCCGGTCCTCTTTTCGAATCCCATTTTACTTTGACCAGTACCAATCTCTTGTGTTTGAGGAATTTGACCTTTCTGTCCTCTATTTGGAGAGGTTTCTCAACAAATTTCAAATTTTCATTTACCTCTATATCTTGAAGAGGTACTACTAGGGATTCGTCAGATAAACATTTCTTGAGATTAGATACATGAAACACGTCATGTACCCTGGCTAGCTCTTCTGGTAGTTGTAATTTATAATCAACTGGTCCAATTCGTGGGGTAACTGAGAATGGTCCTATGTACCTTGGACTTAACTTTCCCTTCTTACCGAACTACCCCTTTCCAAGGAGAAACTTTCAACAGTACCTTGTCTCCAACTTGGAATTCTAACGGCTTGCGTCGATTATCTTCATAACTCTTCTGGCGATCTCGAGCCGTTTTCAGTCTTTCCTTGATTTGAGTTATCTTGTCGGTGGTTTCCTGTACAATCTCAGGACCTGATAATTGGCTTTCTCCTATTTCAGCCCAGCATACTGGAGTTTGACACTTTCGTCCATACAGTGCTTCGAACGAGGCAACATTGATGCTGGTGTGGTAACTATTGTTATAGGAGAATTCTATTAATGGTAAGTGATCATCCCAGTTTCCACCGAAGTCGATTACACATGCCCTGAGCATAACTTCTAGGGTTTGAATCGTCCATTCACTTTGTCTATCTGTTTGGGGATGGTAGGCAGTACTTAAATTTAATCGTGTCCCCATTGCTTCTTGGAAATTTGTCCAGAAGTGTGAAGTGAAATGACTATCTCTATCTGACACAATGGAGAGTGGAACTCCATGTAAGGATACTACCTCGTCTACGTATAACTTAGCCAATCTCTCCATGCTGAAGGTTTCCTTCATTGGCAGGAAATGAGCTGATTTGGTTAATCGATCTACAATCACCCAGATTGCATCATTACCTTTCCTGGTTTTGGGTAACTTAGTAACAAAGTCCATTGTTATTAGTTCCCATTTCCATACAGGCATTTTTAATTGTTGAAGTAACCCTGAAGGTTTCTGGTGCTCTGCCTTAACTTGTGAACAAGTTAGACACTTAGAAACGTATCTAGCTATGTCCTTTTTCATTCCTATCAACCAGAAGTTATTTCTTAAATCTTAGTACATCTTATTATTACCAGGTTGCATTGTATACCTAGATTTATGGGCTTCCTCTAAAATTTTATCTCTTAAATTTCCTTGCCTAGGTACCCAAATCCTTTTCATATTGAATCTCCAAATTCCATCAGTCCCTTGCTCTAATTCCTTTATTCGTCCTTTCATTCCTTCAGCATCATCATTGATTGCCGTTTCTTGAACATTCTTCAGTTGTTCCATTAAATCTAATTGGAGATTTAATCTAAGAGCACGAACTCGCATTTGTTTTTCATGATACTTACGACTCAAGGCATCTGCTACTACATTCGCCTTCCCTTCGTGATATTGAATATCACAGTCGTAGTCACTTAGAATTTCCATCCATCTCCTTTGCCTCATGTTTAATTCTTTTTGCCTAAATATGTACCTTAAACTTTTATGATCTGTATAGACTGTACACTTACTTTCATACAGATAATGTCTCCAAATCTTAAGGGAAAAAATTATTGCTCCAAATTCTAAATCATGAGTTGTGTAATTTTCCTCGTGTTTCTTCAACTGCCTTGATGCATACACAATTACCTTTTTACGCTGCATTAGCACACATCCTAATCCCAGCTTAGAAGCGTCGTAGAAGACTTCAAAATCTTTGGTTCCGTCTGGTAAGGCCAGAATTGGGGCATTTGTTAATCTTTACTTTAAGATCCTAAAGGCCTCTTCTTGCTTAGGTCCCTATTCAAACTTAACTGTTTTACAGGTTAGTTTAGTTAATGGAACAACTATTTTAGATAAGTCTTTAATGAAGCGCCCATAGTATCCAGCTAATCCCATAAAACTTCTAACTTCAGTAGCTGATTGCGGGACCTTCCAACTCATGATTGCTTCTATCTTGGAGAGATCCACGTGAATGCCTTCGTGATTCACCATGTGTCCTAAAAATTGTACCTCTCGTAGCAAAAATTCACACTTCGAGAACTTGGTGTAAAGCTTTTCCTTTCTCAATAAAGCTAAGAGGGCATGCAGGTGCTCACAATGCTCATTCTGGCTTTTGGAATAAATAAGTATATCGTCGATGAAGACAATTACGAATTTATCCAAATACGGTTTACAGATCCTATTCATCATGTCCATAAATGTTGCAGGAGCATTTGTTAGTCCAAATGGCATGACTGTAAACTCGTAGTGACCATACTTAGTCCTGAAAGCAGTTTTAGGTATGTCTTCTTCCTGTACCTTCAACTGATGATAGCCGGAGAGCAAATCTATCTTAGAAAAATACCTAGCTCCCTGAAGTTGATCGAAAAGATCATCAATCCTAGGTAATGGGTATCGATTCTTAATGGTAACCTTATTCAATTCCCTACAATCGATACACATTCGGATCGAATCGTCCTTCATTTTCACAAACATCACCGGTGCTCCCCAAGGGGATGAACTAGGTTGTATAAATCCTTTGCTTAGCAATTCATCTAACTGCTTCTTTAGTTCTAATATTTCTATGGGTGCTAACCGATAAGATGCCTTAGCTATTGGTGCAGTTCCAGGAATTAGATGAATTCTAAACTCTACTTCTCTATCTGGTGGTAATCTAGGTAGCTCTTCTGGGAATACATCCGAGTATTCTAATACTACTGGAATTTCCTTAAATTCCTTACTTTTAGCATTAATGATTACCTACATCATATACACTATTCCTTGTTTTCGTTCATAACTAGCAACTTTCATTACTGAAATGAACTTCATTGGTTTACGCGGCTGATCTCCTGAAATCAAAATAACTTCTCCTGCGAGTGTATGAATTTCTATGGAATTCTTATCACAGAGGATTCTAGCATGGTTGGCTACTAACCAATCCATTCCTAACACAACATCGAATCCGGCTAAATTCATAGGTAGCAGGTTTGTAGAAAATTTATGTCCTGAAAGTTCTATATTCCCTTCTTGCAGAACCTTATCTATGTTAACAGAATTTCCATCTGCCGTTTCTACCGTATAAATCTGCCTAAGTTTGGTTAAAGGTTGCTTAAGAGCTTGGCAGAATGAAGTATTTATAAAACTTTGGTTTGCACCAGAGTTAAATAATACTTTTGTGTAAACGTCATGTACAAGAAACGTACCAGCTATCACATCTGGAATCAGATCTGTTTCCTGGGTAGTCAGCTAGAAGGCTCTTGCATTCTTCTAATTAGTTCCTTCAGCAGGTTTAGCCTTGTTATCAGTTGGTTTGACCAATTTAGGGCATTCTGGTCTAAAATGCCCAGCTTCTCCGCAATTGAAGCAAATCGTCGATTTCTTCCTGCGCTCCTCCTCTCGGTGCCCCGGTGCCTTGCAGAAATTACACTTCTCTTGACATTTACCAAAATGTTTCTTTCGACAGTTTCTACAGAATGGAGGTGTGGAAGATTTCCCAGTTCCTTTTTTCTTGAAATTACTACTATTATTACCCCCACGAAAAAACTTGGGTTATCTTTTGGGCCAATTCCTTTTTCCTGTTTTCTTCTCTCGTGCGCACCAGTCCGTCAGTCAAGGTGTTGGCCAGTTCGACAGCATCGTCAATTGTGCAGGGTCTCGCAGCCTTGACTATATCACGAATTTCGCTAATTAGTCCCCAAATATAGCGAGAAATAAGCACCAGTTCTGGCGAAGCCAGAGTTGGTACAATTCTAGCATACTCGAAGAATTTCGAAGTATACCCTCGACAATCAACGTCCACCATCCGGTGGTTCAGGAAATTATTTGCCATTTGTTCCTTTTCGTAGGCGGGACAAAATTTCTTTTTTATCTGTTCCTTAAATTCCTCCCAGCTCATGGCATAAGCCACGTCACCTCCCTTAGCCTGCAACACTGTATTCCACCATTCTAACGCCTCTTCTTTGAAAAGGTGGGAATGCATACATAACCTTGTCTTCCTCTGCGCACTTACTGATTTTAATTACTGCTTCAGTCTTTTCCAACCAATGCAGTGCGACAGTCGCCCCTTCATTGCCTGCAAATTCTACTGGCTTACAGGCAAGGAATTCTTTATAAGTGCAACCAGGTGTTGCAACTTTCATTTTCTTAAGTATTGGGGCTTGAATCACATTATTATTATTATTGCCGCCTCCATTTACACTGTTGCTAAAATTATCGTCACGAGTGCGTTTACTATGGTTGGCTTGCGAAGGTTCAACAGGATTTTTAACAGCAGCGACGATTGTAGGGATAGCGTTGGCTATTCCCTGAGCAACGATATTTTCTATATCTTGCCTATTGAGAAAATGGTCTTCATTATTTTGTTCAGATTGGTTAACTTCGGTTGCCGGTTGGTTTACTGCGTTTTTCATCTGAATAATTAACAATATATGCAAATTATTGTCACACAATGGATAGCAATTAAACACAATAAGGAAATCACAACTGAAGAAACACTAGATAAATGGTCGGAACCGAAATATCTAGGGGGTTTGGATCTGCATAAAAGGTCTGTTCTCTCTCGTTTGATTCGGTTATGATCGACCTTCTTCTCCGATAAGTCTGCAAAATAGAAGCACCGTTAGCCTCGTCAAGGGGAGAAAGGGGTTCTCTCCTTGACCCGACTCCGGTGTGAGAATAAGTATGGGTTATGAAGAAGAAGATGTATTTAGGAAGTGTGTGTAACTTGAATGTCATACCTGAACAGTTCTCGTATTTATAACCGGGAGTCTTTGGGCGGGAAAACCTGTTAGTGAAAAGTTGACGGAAGATGCTAACCCCGTAAGCGGTTGCATTTCCTTCCGTCAAGCTTCTTGATCCGACGTGAGAGCACACGGATCGTGGCTTAGATCGAAGGCTGGGGATTTGCCACGTGTAAAGTGATCAAGTGGAGATTACTCTCCAATTACATGCTTTCGTTGTGATTTCAGGGATGCCTGAGGTGGTGACACGTGTCCAGACGGTTATAACCGTCTTAGTGGTGCACGATTGTATCCCTTCTAGAAGATTACTGCTGTAATCTGGTGTGACACCTTATCGTGTGGAATCATCTGAATAAATAAATCCCAAGTCTGGGTAAATAGTATCCAAGTCTGGATATTAAGCGGAAGTGTTTAATTTAGGATTTTCATCCTTTGTTTTATGGAGGACAGCGCAAGGGTTTATGATTTCCTTGGGCGCGCAAATGTTGTCTGATATCTGCCTCAAGCCTTTCTTTTGTAAGACCAGTGCGCGGCCGCGCAAGGTAAAAAGTTGAAAGGCAAAGTTGTGGTATGGTCCCTAGCCCTTACTATGAGGTTTTTGGGACCTTACCCCTTCAAGTCCCCCCAGTCTAGTGTTGTACCTATGCAAATAAGTGGAGCACTGGACTTATAAGAGGGAAATGCTTTTGGGCGCGAAAAAATAGAGAATCTTTTATGAGAAGATTTAATTTTGTTTAAAAGGTTTTTTTAGGGGAAATTATGACTTTTTCCCTCTTGTAATCATGCCCTGACGTGTGGTGACGTCAGTTTGCAGTAAAAATTGGTATTTGTGACATTTTTTCTCCTTATCTTGGGATTCGTAGTGGCGCTTGTCAGGCCTTATTTATGAGGATATGACGCTTGCTCCTGTAGCGCCTTTTGGAAAGGACATCTGACAGATAATCATGCCTTTCCAGTTCCCGGAGTTATGTCCCTATATATACATGTGAGTGTTCCTTTTCTTCTCTTTGTTTGTTTCTAGAAAGATGAAGATCGTTCGTTCCCCTCGTACCCGACGTCTGTTGGATGTTCTGAATATGTTTGAGGCTGCTGAGAGTCTCTTACTTCTTGCTAGCTCACCACCGCTAACAGTTACCGGAGCCGGGAAGTTGGTATCTTCTGTTCATCCCTTCTCGACGGGGGTTAGCTCTGAATTCTCTCCACCGAAGATTAAAGAAGAAACTGGTGTATTGTCCCCTGAAGCCTTGATGGCTCGTTTCCCAATGCTTCAACCTGGTGGATGCGAGCTGGTATACCGTCGTCGGCAGAATCGTCGAGTCGGTCATGTTCCGGCTGCTGATGAGGATGCTATCGTTGAGTAGGGTAGGTTTGGGAACTGTGTATTCCCCCTTTTTTGATGTTTATGTTGGTTTTGCTTCTGAAAACTTTTTGTAAATCACTGTCGTGATTGTTGTGAATGGTTGTTTATACTGCCTGATGATATGTATATTTTTGATGCACTGTTGTGCATGTAAGTTTGTGTTTTTATTACAATATGTTGCATGTGTTTAATTGCTTTTAGTAGGTAGGGCGAATGAGAAATGGCATTGTGCTCATGTGTGAACGTTTTGTCTAAAAGGCGCGTTCGTTTGCCCTGTTTAGACTGTTCATGTGGTGTACAATATCTACCATATCGTTTTCGCGGAAACCAAAAGAATTATATGCAATTTGTAATAAACAGGAACACGAGTAAAGATGATGTCTGTATTTGATAAGAGCGCAAGGCTCGTAATACAAAGGGTGACAAAGAAATACATTGTATGTTTTCCTTTTTTACGTATTGGTTCTGGCTTACATGTAACACCTGCGCAGCTGCTGCGCGTTCCAGGTGCGGGGAACTTGTGTCCCATCAAGTCTTTTTAGGGTGTACTCCCTTTTGCCCAGAACCTCATTGACGATGTATGGTCCTTCCCATTTTGGTGCTAATTTGCCTGGTTTTTCCGCATTAGAAGCCTCGTTGTCGCGTAAGACAAAGTCACCAGGGACAAATGTGCATACGCGGACATGCGCGTTGTAATATTTTTCAAGTTTGGATTTGTACCTGGCCTCTGTGATGGCGGCACTCTCGCGCCTTTCTTCGAGAAGGTCTAAATCCAGTCTTTGTTCTTGTTCGTTGTTTTGTCGTTCCATGGCTAGCATGCATGGTGATGGAAGACCGATTTCGGCTGGGATTACCACTTCGGACCCATATACCAGGCTGAATGGAGTTTCCCCCGTGCTGGTTTTTGGCATGGTGCGGTGTGCCCATAAGATACTGGGGAGTTCATCAACCCATCCTCTGTGCGCTGTCCCGAGTCGCGCTTTTATGCCATCGACGATCTGTTTGTTTACACTTTCTACCTGGCCGTTTGCCTGTGGATGCGCTACGGAGGTGAAGTTGTGCTCAATCTTCATTTCTTTGAACCATTTTTGAAGATCATTTGGGGCGAAGTTAGTGCCATTGTCGGAGATGATGCGCAATGGTAATCCGAACCTGCAAATAATATGTTCCCATATAAATTTGCGAATTACCATTGCTGTTGTTGAGGCTAGTGCCTTGGCTTCAACCCATTTTGTGAAATAGTCGACTGCTACAATGATGAATTTTACTGCGCCTGGCGCGTCGGGGAATGGACCAACAAGATCGATGCCCCATTGTTGAAAAGGCCAGGCGGAGGTGACTGGTACGAGCGGGTTCTTTGGTCGGAGTGTTTTTGGCGCGTGGCGTTGACAGGCCGCGCATCTCCGTAATAAGTTTACTGCGTCTACATGCATTCCGGGCCAGTAGTATCCCGCGTTCATTATTTTTGCCACGACCATGCGCGGTCCTGCGTGTATTCCGCATAAACCTTCGTGGATTTCTCTGACAAGATATTGCGCATCTGTTTTGTCAACACAACATAGCAATGGTCCCATAAATGACTTCCGGTACAGGACGCCATCCGCCATTTCGTAGTTTATTGCCTTGTGTTGGATTTTTCGAGCTTTTGCCTTTTCTTCCGGGAGCTTTCCGTGTTGCAAGTATAAGGTGATCGGAGACATCCAGGATGGATTCCCGACTTCTATAACATTTACTTGTTTGAGGTGAACAGAAGGATTGGACAATACCTCGATGCACACTTCTTTTGCTAAGTGCTTGAAGCTGGTAGCGGCTAATTTGCTTAGCGCATCTGCGTGCTTGTTTTTGCTTCTGTTTATATGGTTAACCTTGAATGTCTGGAATTGGCTGATTAACATCCGCGCTTGTTCAAGGTATAATGCCATAGCTTCTCCCTTTGCATCGTAGTGGCCATTAACTTGCTCGGCCACCAGTTTTGAATCGACGTTGGCTTCAAGGTTTCTTGCCCCCATTTTAAGCGCTAGACGGAGACCCGCCAAGAATGCTTCATATTCAGCTTCGTTGTTCGTGCTTTGAAAATCCAAGCGTATGGCATATGTAAGTTCGTGATCATCGGGACTGACTAATCGAAGGCCTGCGCCAGCTCCATCGTCGTTGGAAGCTCCATCTGTGTGTAGAGTCCAGACTCTATCATCGAAAACAGGAATAGGGTTTTGGATTGCCTCACACTCTTGAACTTTGTCGATGGGAACCTCTGTGGCAAAGTCCGCTAGAACTTGCCCTTTGATTGCTGGTCTTGGTCTGTAGAGGATATTGTATCCTCCTAGCTCGATAGCCCACTTAGCCAATCTTCCCGCCACGTCGGGTTTAGATAAGATTTGGCCTAAGTCGTAATTAGTGAGAACTGTGATGACGTGGCCCGAAAAGTACCGACGTAGGCGTCGTGATGCATGTACCAGTGCTAGAACCAGCTTTTCTATCATCGAGTAACGGGTTTCCGAGCCGGTGAGCATCTTGCTTATATAGTAAATTGGAGTCTGAACGTTTTCTCGTTCCACCATTAATACTGCACCAACTGCTACTTCCGCAGCAGACAAATATAAAATCAGCGGTTCCTTTTCTCGTGGTGCTGTTAGCTTTGGTAACTAAATTAGGCATTCCTTCATTTGCTTGAAGGCTGCTTCTGCTTCGGGTGTCCACTGGAAGTGGGTTTTCTTGGCACAGTTCCGCAGTGTACTGATGAATGGATAAGACTTTGCCGCATGATTGGCCAAGAATCTGTTCAAGGCTGCTAAGCGCCCGGCGAGTCTTTGCATTTCTTTTATTGTTGCAGGTGATGGCATTAGCTAGATAGCCTGCACTTTTTTCTGGATTTACTTTAAACCCATCTCGTGTTACTATGAAACCCAGAAACTTCCCTTCTTCCATTCCGAAGGAGCATTTTGTTGGGTTGAGTTTTAAATTTACGCTACGCAATGAGTCGAATGTGCGCTGAATGTTAGCCAACATTGTTTCTTCCTCATAACTCATAATAACAAGGTCATCCATGTATACCTTGACTGTTTTACCAATGTCTCCTCTGAAGACTGTATCCATTAGTCGTTGGTATGTTGCGCCTGCGTTGCGAAAGCCGAAGGGCATTTTGGTGTAGCAGAAGATGCCCTTGTCTGTACGGAATGCAGTTTTGTCTTCGTCTTCTTCTTTCATCTGGACCTGATGATATCCTTTGTAACAGTCAAGAAAGCATTTCCATCAAAACGACGCTAGAGAGTCGACTTTTTTGTCTATCTCTGGAAGCGCATAGCAATCTTTGGGGCATGTTTTATTCAGGTCTTTGAAGTCGACGCACATTCTCCATCCGCCATTGTGTTTTTGTACCATTACTGGGTTGGCAACCCATGTATGGTACTGAACTTCGCACAAGATTCCGGCATTAAGTAGCTCTGTTACTTGCTCATCCATGGCTTTTGCTTTTTCTTCGCTAAAGCTGCGCCTCCCTTGCGCAACAGGTTCTGCTGATGGTTTGATGTTCAGGTAATGCTGCGCTATATCGCGTGGAACCCCGGTCATATCTGCTGGGCACCAAGCAAATATGTCTTTATTGTTGGACAGTAATTCTTTTAGTTGTATCCGTGTTGTTGGTGAAATGGCGTAGCTTAGTAGAATGGTTTGTTCTGGATAATCGTTGTTCATAACCCATTTCTCCGGTTCGTTTGATGTTGAGGGTTTGGCCACCTTCGTTGGTGGCTTGTCATCTACGTACATGACTTCTTTGCTTGAGTATAGAATTGCGACTCCGGTTTCTGTTGGGAATCCGCATGCAGTATGTGGGATGGAAGTGATCATGCTGAATTCCCTTTGCGACCTTCTTCCGAGTAAAACATCATGGTGTGATGTTGCTGGCATGACCATAAAGTTTACCGTGACTGTGCGTGAATGTTCCCCATCAGACAGGGTCACGGGAAATGCTATTTGCCCTAACGGGAATACAACTTCATTACAAAATCCGGTGAGAGGGAAATCAACCGGTTCTAGACGTGCTTTGTCTTCTGGATCAAGCTGTTTGAAACATTGCTCGTATATGATATCCATTGAGCTGCCCGAATCTATAAACATATAGTCCATTCGGTAATGACCAAAGATGCTAGTAATAATTACTGGTCTTTCTTCCTGAGGTCCTCCAGGGACAACAGGAAACACAACTTGTTGTTCCCTCCAATGTTGATCATGGTTTCGTTTGTTTGGCCTTCGTGACGGACCTCCTTGAACCATGTTTATTTGTTTGGCTTTCTGATAGTTGGTATCTTTTGATTGTCGAAGTATCTCAATATAACTGTCAGATTGGGTGTCTCCCTGACAAGGTGTCTGTGGGTCCAATACTGCAGTATTGATTTCACCCTTGTTTCCTTTTGGAGCGTCAGATCTGATGTTTGGGGACTCAGATCTGTGAATTTGTGTGAAAATTTGGTGTAAAGCAGTCTGGCATCTGCCGATCCAGTACTCTGGAGCTCTTTCTGTGAGCTGATCTGAGGATTTCTCTCTATCTGGATGTCTGTTACGTTTGTCGATTCCCATGATTCCGTTGATATGGGTATTCTGGACTGTAGACCCCTTGAATCCAGATCGAGGACCTGATGGGTGAGTTAATGAATTCTCTGCCATGTTAAAACAGAGGGTAAGGAAACTAAATCGAAACGAGATTAAACTGAAAAAACAGAGGAATCGGTGGGCGCCAATGAAGAAACACTAGATAAATGGTCGGAACCGAAATATCTAGGGGGTTTGGATCTGCATAAAAGGTTTGTTCTCTCTCGTTTGATTCGGTTATGATCGACCTTCTTCTCCGATAACTCTGCAAAACAGAAGCACCGTTAGCCTCGCCAAGGGGAGAAAGGGGTTCTCTCCTTGACCCGACTCCGGCGTGAGAATAAGTATGGGTTATGAAGAAGAAGATGTATTTAGGAAGTGTGTGTAACTTGAATGTCATACCTGAACAGTTCTCGTATTTATAACCGGGAGTCTTTGGGCGGGAAAACCTGTTAGTGAAAAGTTGACGGAAGATGCTAACCCCGTAAGCGGTTGCATTTCCTTCCGTCAAGCTTCTTGATCCGACGTGAGAGCACACGGATCATGGCTTAGATCGTAGGCTAGGGATTTGCCACGTGTAAAGTGATCAAGTGGAGATTACTCTCCAATTACATGCTATCGTTGTGATTTCAGGGATGCCTGAGGTGGTGACACGTGTCCAGACGGTTATAACCGTCTTAGTGGTGCACGATTGTATCCCTTCTAGAAGATTACTGCTGTAATCTGGTGTGACACCTTATCGTGTGGAATCAGCTGAATAAATAAATCCCAAGTCTGGGTAAATAGTATCCAAGTCTGGATATTAAGCGGAAGTGTTTAATTTAGGATTTTCATCCTTTGTTTTTATGGAGGACAGCGCAAGGGTTTATGATTTCCTTGGGCGCGCAAATGTTGTCTGATATCTGCCTCAAGCCTTTCTTTTGTAAGACCAGTGCGTGGTCGCGCAAGGTAAAAAGTTGAAAGGCAAAGTTGTGGTATGGTCCCTAGCCCTTACTATGAGGTTTTTGGGACCTTACCCCTTCAACAACACAATCAAGTCAACACACATATGTAGCCAAAATCGTCGACCTTGCGACATTCATATATTTTTATAATATTATGCGTCAATAAAAACTGTTTATTTTACAAAAGTTTTATTTTAATTATTATTATTATACAGTATTATATTATTAATATATATATATATATATATATATATATATATTTCACATAATAATATTATACAAACATGCAACTTGGTTAGCTGGCCATTCAGAAGCGACGCTCCCTCTCGTCGTATTTCCACGTGATGTTTCCCCCACTTCCCGTATCCGATTTCCCGCATCCACCAATTCCTCGCCATAGCGGCGTAATTCGGCAACGTTTTCCGAGCTCATAGGTGGGAATGGCGCCGGTTCAGGATCAAACTGGGGAAAGTAAACATTGAGGTTATTCATGAAGTTCTGAAAATGCTAGTCGCTCGTCCACCATTCTTCCAATTGCCCTGTAAAAGGTTGAGGATTGACAATAGGGTCCGGAATAGCAGGTTCCAAATTAATTGGAAGTTGTGATTGGGCTGGGAAATTGAAAAGGGTTTCATCGGCAGGTCCGATGAGGTCACAATTTGCAAGTTTTCGATCAAGTTCCTCCCAAGGTGGCATCTCCTGGGCCAGACCAGAGATTTCCCCTATCTCCTTTCCCTTTCCTTTGTCTTTTGGATCCTCCATCTTTTTCACCTTTTGGGCAGCTGGCTTCTTCCTTCATCCGCGTTTCCAGTCAAGGATTCTTCTCCTCTTTTTAGGCTTGGGTTTCTCCTGGGGCTGGGCCTGGAATACTAGTGGCTCTTTAGTATCCGCTTGATAGCCGAATTGGGTTCCTGTTGTATCCATATTAGTGGTATGGATTGTAAAGTTTCGGAGTGCCTCCGACAGTTCATTCATGCTGTTAGCACACATGAAGAAACACACAAAAATTTAAATTAAAAATTTTTATTGTAACTTAAATTTTCACCGAATCACAAATTGGCAATCTGAAAAATTAAGTATTTCTAAATACTTAATTGGCTTAAATCAGTGACTCTGATACCACCTTTTTCTGTCACGGCCCCCGACCCAGTTTCCTGGTTCAAACGCCGCGGGACAGAAACCCGTGGTATTAGTATTTAATTTGGCAGCAGAAATTTAAACAGGATCGTTTAAACTGAAAATACCCATTTATTTCATTTCAATTTTTGGGACAAACCCCGTAATTTACAATAAAGTAATTTCACTGGGAAATTCCCTGATTACAAAAACATGTTTATTTATTTACTGAGCCACTTCATTCAAGCTGGTAGTGCTACGCGGAACTTTTCCTTGTTCACAGTAAATCACCTGAAACATGGTTAAAAAGATTTTATCAGCGGGGAAATACTGGCGAGTCATTCAATTTGCACAAAACGACACCTTGTTATAAATTACAGTATTAAGGGCAATTACAATGTTTATATCAACCAATTACCCAATGGTATTTGTCACTCGACCGTATCTGTGACTATGATCATATCACCCATTGGCTAACCCGTTGTCCAATGGTGACGGTTATCAAGTAATGTATACAAAACCCCACATACCGGCTGTAATTGAAGATTACAAAGACTTAATCTCTGTAATTATAACTTTGGAAATAAATAGGGTTTTGAAAACAATTTGGTAAAAAGAGAATAACTTACATTGCAAGTTTAGTTGGACAGAGTTTTGCCTACTGATTAAGCTTGGTAACCTAGTTAAAATAACAATGCACACGAAACTAGGTTAGTAACTCAATACAACAGTTATGATAAATTCACGAAATCAAAACCCTCACGATGAATGACAAAGTATAGCCCGAATTCAGGCAGCACTTAAACATTCATCGGATCGGTTTCAATCGATCGAACATTGTATCATAGCAGTGATCGAGTTATTACCCTGTTGTCGCAGCAGAGGTTCGGGATTATGGGTATTTTGAACGAAACAATGGATATTTGAACGTACGTTGTGAATTTTAATGTCGAAACAATCAAATAGTTCAAGTCCCAAGCCCTTGGCTTTATAGCCCAAATTGGACCCGCCAGCGTGTCGCGCCGGCTGCCATGGTCCCTGGCGCGTGTCGCGAGGCAGACCAAAACAGGCTAGGGTAGCCTTGTTGTACGTATAGCTCTGGTGAGTCAATTAAACGAATTTTTATGTTTTAAGTTCGATTTTTAAGGATAATTATCAATTAGGGGATACCCCCTTGGGTTTTAGGGGGCCCTGATCCTAGTTGTGACCGTTTTTTTTTTAATTATGGGTCGTGCCATACCACTTGGAGGTCTAAATTAGGGTTTCCTAATGGGCATTATTAAATTAAGAAATAATAATTTTGGAATGGGTTGTTACAGATTCCCTAGTATCCCTTCTTTTCTGCTTTTCTATCTCTTTGTCAAGCTTAGCTTTTCTAGCCTTCTTGAGTGTAGCACAGTCAAGCTTTTTTATGCACTTGAGTGATAAGTGCTGGATTTCCATAGTTAAGGGTCTTTAATGAAACTTGTAATAAACATTATGTCAATCCGAATTTAACTATGTTGTCTGAGTTTAAGAGAGTCCGCATTAGGGTTTGTTCCCTAATCCGAGTTTATACTCAGTCCATTGTATTCTGGATTTAGGGGTATGTAGTTCCCCTAAATCCGAGTTTATCATATATGTTTTGACCGGACTTGAGTTTGTATATACTCAGTCCGGGTTTAGTTATTTTTGGGCTTTGGGCCTTGTAATGTTATCCGGACATGTTTGTCCGGATGTGTCTTGTATAAATACCATAATGGAATGATGACAAGACAACGATTCTTTTGTGGAAAGTTTCTTTTGCAAGAAAACCCTAATCATTGTGTATGTGTGTTGGCGGCGATACTGTGTGTGACGTCATACCTCTGAGAATACACATCTTCTTCTACTCTTTCTTGTCCAAATCTCTACAGTGGTTGTCACGTGGTGGATTCCGCACACCCCGTGTTCGTGTTTGAGCGAGATCCTTGATTGAGATTGGATAGGAGACCTTACAGGTGGTATCAGAGCAAGCTCTGTATAGAGAGTGCTCATACTACTGTAGGTTTTTGGTTTTTAAGGTTTAGAGTGAGAAAAGCTCATTTTGATTGGGTTTTAGTGTGTGTTTGCTGAATTTTTGTTCTTTTTCATCATTTGTTATTGGTTTTATTGATGATTGATTATGGATTCTGACTAGGTTAGAGTTTTTAGGTTAGATCATCATCTGGGTTTTTACAGAGGTTTTTGAAGATCTTGATGGGTTTTTGAAGGTTAGTAAAATATTTTGTGTTTGATCTTTTAAAGTTTGTGTTTCTGTTTGTGTTTCTGGATTATTGGTGATCTTGTGTGAAGTCACACTTGGGAGGTATCCGGAAGCAGGTTACCTTCATACCTAGAATACATTGTTCGGATTACTGACTTCATAGTGATCCGGATTTGTATTGATTTCCGAGCTTGTTGGGTATTAATAACTCCGAACTTAAGTTTTTCTAAAGCTTAGTTAAAGAAAAGATTACAAGTTTGACATTGAAGATCCCGCACTCATCAAGGGAGAGTCTGTAAATGCACTTGAGTGATAAGTGATGGATTTCCATAGTTAAGGGTCTTTAATGAAACTTGTAATAAACAATATGTCAGTCCGAATTTAAAAATGTTATCTGAGTTTAAGGGAGTCTAGATTAGGGTTTGTTCCCTAATCCGAGTTTATACTCAGTCCATTGTATTCCGGATTTAGGGGTATGTAGTTCCCCTAAATCCGAATTTATCATATATGTTTTGTCCGGACTTGAGTTTGTATATACTCAGTCTGGGTTTAGTTGTTTTTGTGCTTTGGGCCTTGTAATGTTATCCGAACATGTGTGTCCGGATGTGTCTTGTATAAATACCTTAACAGAATGATAACAAGATGGCGATTCTTTTGTGGAAAGTTTCCTTTGCAAGAAAACCCTAATCGTTGGGTGTGTTGGCAGCGGCTATTGTGTGACGTCACATATTTGAGAATACCCTGTGTATTTGTGTATTCTCATATCATCTTCCTCTACTCTTTCTTGTCCAAATCTCTACAATGGTTGTCACGTGGTGGATTCCGCACACCACGTGATCGTGTTTGAGCGAGATCCGTGATCGAGAGTTGTCACACCCCGACCACGTAAAACAATAAATTGTGGCGGAAACGTCGGGGAGTGTTGTAACAGAATTATTGTTTCACAACCATGGTAATTAAAAGTTAAGTTTTATTCAGCAAACAGATAGTTACATTGTCTTAAAACAACTGAAACGAAGAGTTCATCACATAATTAAACTAGTTCCATCTTTATTTTTAAGTCTCTAAGGCACAGGTCCGCCCTAGTGTGTCTCGAACATCCTAAGCAACAGCTCCTGAAAACACATGTGAAAATAGGTACGTCAGCATAAAAAATGCCTGTGAGATACATAGGTTTTATGAAAATAGGATGCACGACTTGAGTTTAAAGAAATGTTTAGTAAAAGTTAGTCATGAACCTTGTAAGTTGTTAAAAGTCCCAATGTAGTCAAGTAATATGTAACAATTGTTATGTATAGTAAGTAAAGTGTAGTCACATAAACCAAATGTAAAAATGTACAAAAACAAGGTATTTTGAATATATCAAAAAGTTATGTTTTGCAAAGTAAATGCATGTTTTATTGGTACAAACATTTATGTGGTAAGTTAACGCATACATTCAAGCCTTGAGACAGTCGGATAACCCTTTCGGTCAAGGTTATCAGAAGCATTGTTTTTGGATTCAGTCATTCCATCCATCCAAACAAACCTAGGATTTTAGGAACGGGGTTTGTCAAGTCCTATGGTACCATTACTTACTACCGAGTGGCGTAGCTAATGTTAATGAACGTATATAAGTCCCGTTTGTACAAACCAAATGTTATACCGATTGTAAACATGTTAAATGAAAACAATGTGCTAAATATGCTAAGTTAACATACAAAGCAGAAAAGTAAAGTAAAACCATGCACTAAGTATGCTATTAGTCAACGTACATAGCAAAACAATGTAATGTAAATCATGTACTATAAGTGTACTAATAAACTTAACAAGTATGTGAAAAACAGGAAAGCATGAAAGTAAATAAGCACATGTGTTTCACCCCAAAACAGTTTGAAAACAGTAAAAGAGGGGTCTATGTACTCACCTTGATTTCGGGTAAGTCCAAAGAGGTATTCAAAGTGTGAGAGTTTTGGCGGGAAGAAGGTTTTTCCACGTTACTCTAATGGTATGAACATGCACAAAATATTGCAATTGGTATCAACAAATATTGTTAATTGTAAACTGGAACTAAGTCCATGGTGTTTGGTATGGTTTGACATAACCGGTAACTATGGTTTTCAAACAGTCTTGTTTGGGGAAATGGGGGATAAGTATACTTGGATTATTTAAGAACAGTGTATTTCATATAATAACTAAGTTATACAAATACTGGATATAGAATTAATATTTGTATAGTTAAAACAGAAAATAAATATGTATTTAACTAGAATCTGAAATTCTATAATTAATTATGTAAATAATTAATTTAAATCAGAGAAATTGAAAATAACATTTTTAATTATTAACATGTAATATTACTGATTTACAGTAATTATTAGGATTCTGGAATAATTTTAAATAAATAAATGAAATTAAAATAGTTAAAATATCAGTATTTGAGTTTATTTACTAAAAATAATCTGAAAATAAACAAATTAGTTTCTGAATTTTTATAAACTCAGAAAAATAGGTACTTTGTTATAAAAATATTTTTGGGCAGAATTTGTATAACTATATAAATAAAACAGTTTAGGTTTAAATAAGTAACTTATCTGATTTAATTATGTAAAATAAACTGTAAATAGCCAAACAGTAACTTAACGTATATTAACTCAGAATAAAGTGTATAATATCATAAAAATAATTTTGGACACAAATTAAATAGTTATCTAATTTGAATAAATAAGATTAATCTATATTTTTAAAGTGTAAACACTGTTTTAATTACAAAAATATCAAAATTATGTGAAATATTAATAAAAATATTATTTCTGTAAAGTCCAACATGTAAAATAATTACTATACAAATTTCAATAATTAACTCATTAAAATCAATTTGTTATAAATTTTAAAAGATTAATACTGTTTTAATTTATAAAAACAGTTTTATAAATAAGTTTGCATGTTTCATATTTTTAATAAATGCATCAGTATGTAATGTACTTATGCTAAAAATCTCAGAATTTAACTAATTAGTATCGATTTAATATGAATTAAAGAAAAATATGTTAAATAAAATAAGGAAAATAAATAACCCTATTTATCATCTTCCCCAAAATAGTCAAACCCGAAAGTCAAAGGCCCTGATTCAAGATCAAAACCGATTTGTTTTCCAATTAACTGAACAGAAACAAAGAGTGAATGAAAGTATACCGAATGGATGTTTGAAAACCGGTCCGGTATCGGTTGGTTTGTCGTGCCGACTAAGTCCGGCGACTGGTATTTCCGGCGATAAACACAGAGGTTGAAACAGATTAATTTACGAAGTGTTTGTGAATTTTGAAAGGTCTGTGAGATTCATAGAGGTTGCAGGTATGTTATAACAAGTTCAATTGATCCTCAAACAACCGAAAACAAACAATTCGATTCCCACTTAAAATTTTAAAAATTATTTCCGGTTCCGTAGACAAGGTTGCATGGTTCGGTACAATTGAAGGCTTTGGACGGTTCACATTGTCGAGGAGAACAAGCAGGAATGCACGATGATCAGTGAGCTTTGTTTGTTTGTGAATTGGATTGATTTCCAGCGATATAAACGGTGTAAACCGGTTTGAAAACAATTTTGAAATTTGGTCCCTGTTGTTTCAGTTAAGTAACTTATAGTCCTTCAAATAGTTAACTAGGGTGTTAACTAGGTTAGTATTTTTATAAAGAACCTTTATATAAGAGTTAACTGAGTTAAATTGTCCGGTTAAAACAACTTTAAAAACGACAGGAATGGTCCTTGGACTTGTTAACTGAAAAGGCTAACTTAGTTAGTTTTTAAACAAGATTTCCTTTTATATTATTTAACCCGGTTAGGGTAATTTAACCAAAAACAGTTTTAAAAATGTCCAAACCAGTCCCTGAACTACTAGTTTGAGAAAATGACCTAATGGCCCTTGGACTTTTAAATTTAAAAAAATTCAGTTTAAATTTTATTTATAAAATAAGTTTCAAATATGACGTTTTAGTCCCCGGACTTTTGCACTTTCTAAAAATGACGGTTTTAGTCCTCGGACTTAAAATCAACGTTTTCAAGCGAGTTTCAAGGAATGACAATTTGGTCCCTCAACTTATACTTTCACATAATGACACATTAGGCCCTTGTAATTAACGTAGCCTTGTTTATAAGCATGAAACTCAATCAACTTTGCAAATATTCATGTGTTTGGACTTGTATAAGCATGTATGAGCACAAAGCAAGTATGTTCGAATATGTTTTATTTCAAACACGGTAATTGTTACAATGCAAGTCAAAACAAAACAGGTGTTAAAACCCGGATGGTTACAGTCTCCCCTACTTGTGGAAATTTCGTCCCGAAATTTTATTTAGAGGAAACTCGTGAAAACAAATGCGGATATTTGGCCTTCATCTGGTCCTTTTGTTCCCAAGTAATCGGTGATGAACTTGGTTGTATAAAACCTTTGTCAAGAAGTTTGTCCAATTCTTTCTTCACTTCCTGCATCTCCATTGGTGCTAATCGATATGGTGCTTTGGCAATTGGTGCCGTTCCTGGTATTAGGTGAATCCTAAATTCAACCTCTCTATTAGGCGGTAATCCAGGTAACTCTTCTGGAAAGACGTCTGAAAATTTAGATATCACAGGGATATCTTTTAATTCTTTTCCTTTAGTATTGATGATTACAGAAATAATATATACTATTCCTCCCTTCCTTTCATAACTTGGAGCTTTCATCACAGAGATGAATTTTCTGGTTGGCTTATCTCCTATAATTGTGGTCTTTTCACCTATTAGTGTACTTACTTATACTGACTTTTGATCACATAAAATACTGGGACGATTGGCTACCAACCAATCCATTCCTAATACAACATCGAATCCGGCTAGATTCAATGGGTAAAGGTTAGCAAAGAAATGATGGTTTAAAATTTCTATTCTTGCTCCCTGCAAGATTTCACTTATCTTAATGGATTCTCCATTTACTGTCTCTACCAGACAATCTTGTTGAAGTTTGGTTAAGGGTTGGTCGAGAAGTTTGTAGAAAGAAGTATTGATAAAACTTTGGTTTGCACCAGAGTCAAATAATACTTTGGCAAATATATTAACTACTAAGAACGTGCCAGCAATCACATCCGGAATCATCTCGGCTTCCTTAGCTATCAGAACAAATGCTCTGGCATTCTTCTTAGGTCCTTCAGTTGTCTTAGCTTTGTTGGTTGTTGCTAGAGCTAGTTTCGGATAGTTTGGTATGATGTGCCCAGTTTATCCACAATTGAAGCATGTCCTATTGCTAGGTTTCTTCCTACAGTCTTCTTCCCTGTGTCCAGACATTTTGCAAAAGTTGCAGTATATGGAGCATCTTCCAGAGTGCTTTCTTTTGCAATACTTACAGTAGGGTGTAGAGGAAGAACATGTACCTTTCCCACGGTTGGAATTACCGTAGCGAAATTCCTGGGTAAACTTTTGAGCTAGGTTCTTTCTCTGGTTTTCTTCTTGTGTGCGTACCAGTTCATCAGTCAGGGTATTGGCTAGTTCTACTGCTTCTTCTATGGTTTGTGGTCTAGCTGCCTTGACTACGTGTCTAATCTCACTAATTAATCCCCAAACGTAATGAGAGATTAACACTGGTTCAGGTGAGGCTCAGGTTGTCACTATCCTAGCATATTCGAAGAATATGGTAGTGTAACCTTTGTAGTCTATTCCAGTCATTTTAAGATTTAGGAACTTATTGGCGATTTGTTCCTTTTCATTAGGAGGACATAATTTTCTTTCGACTATCTCCTTAAAGTTAGTCCATTCCGTATTATAAACTCTGTCACTTCCCCTAGATTGGAGAATAGGTCCACCATTCTAAGGCCGCATTTTGAAAAGATTAGAAGCAAACATAATCTTATCTTCATCTGCACATTTACTTATTTTATGACGGCTTTTGTCTTTTCTATCTAATGTAAGATTGCAATGGCTCCTTCATTGCCTGAGAATTCTATTGGTTTGCAGGCCAAGAATTCTTTATAAGAACAACCATAAGAAACGATTCTTCTTCTTTTAGGAATTGGAGCTTGGATTATTGGTCCGTTATTATCGTTTACACTGTGACTTGGTTCAGTGTGTTGGCGTTTACTTCCATTTGTAGATTTATTATTTTCTGCTTCTTTAACAGTCTTGATAATATAGGGCATAACATCTATAATTCCTTGTGCTACTATATGTTGGATGGCACTGTTATCTATTTGGTTTTCGTTATTCTCATTATTCTGATTTTTCTGATTTACTTCCTTGTCCATCTGGATTGGAAACATTTATCAGGTATTAATTATCACAGAATAAATTTAGTACCTGATGAAACAGTGGTTAACCAAGGGAGGTTAATTCACTGGTCTCGTCAAGTAGGGTTAATCTTTTCTTTCCGAGGATCAATGGCTGGATCGTCCGCTTGATCTGTCTCCTGCACAAGGAAACACACCGTGACTCGTAACAAAGAGGATGGGGTGGGGGTGCTCCTTGTTACCACTCTCCGGTGTTATAATCAGTAATTTGCTTGAGAGCAAAGTGTGTGATAGTAGTATGAGTGAGAGAGTTTGATAAGCGATACCTCAAACCTGGTCCAGGATGGGTATTTATAGGCGAGGAATGGAGGAGGGTAATTGAGTGGCTAGACTGACAATGCCCAGCTCCTTGCAGGTGTGTCAGGCTTGTCAGACACGGAGGTGATGCCACGTCTCACTGCTGCTATCAGTCTGTGTGCCAGTGCTGCTTACGTGTGGGCTGACAGGCGACCGTCATTGGTGCCACTTGTTGTTAAGGTGTCAGTCCCACTTGCTTCTGTGGATAGGATGCAGTGCCAGGCCGCATCGCTATCCACGGTAACTGCGGTCGTTTCCGCATCCCTTGCTTTGGCAAAGATGTCTATAGGATGCGGTGCCAAGCCGCATCGCTATATGTGGTAACTATCGTTGTTACCTAGATCCCTTGTCGTGACGAAAATGTTCACAGGATGGGGTGTTAAACCGCATCACTATGTATGACATCCATTTTCATACACAAGGTAAGTCTTCACATCACTTGACCGATTGGATTCGGTATTTGTGTTCCCGCGTGCCCGCACGGGCGCAGCTAAGTTCTTGCTAGTGGGAGTATTTGATAAGGGTGATGGTCACTCGCGACTGCTTGGTGCAAGATTTGGGACCATACCCCTTCAAGTTCCCCCAGTCTAGTGTTGCTTCCTCATGCAAGTTGCAGGTGGGAGGAATACTAGACTAGTAGGTCAAGTGGGTATCTAAAGAGTCGGATTGGAGAATATTCTAGGCCTGACCGGTGGCTCCTGCTTCAAGTAAATCAAGCTGGAGAGCTGGTAGAGTCGTGTGTCGTCTCTTCCGAACCGGTGAGCAAGTTCAGGCTGATGCTCTAACATCAGCTGATGACTCTGGTAGTGTGCTCTACCTTTTTCTGATGCCATCAAGTATGATTGTCACCTGTTGGTGTGCCGAACCAACCTTTGAGACAGTGACTGAGGATGAGGACGAACTCCCTATTGCTCACAACTCTAGGTGCAGCCTTTGCGGTTGCTGATGCAATACGAGGGTGTCATGCTGCTGCTTTATGTTTATCAACTGGACATGTAACAATGATCCCTACTTTGTAGGGTATTCGTTTTCTTTCAGTTTAGCTCTCAAGTAACCGCACATCCTTTGCGGTTACCTCGTTCCTATGCATCGTTGGCCATGTTTGGTCGAACAATGTGTGGGTCTGTCCTGTATTGTTGGCCATGTTTGGTCGAACAATGCGAATCATTCAGATAAACGATGGTCAAATAAACATGGTCATAGGCATGCTAATGCCCACCATTGTTTATTCTTTGCGGTCAGGTGGTTGGTAAACAAAGTCATAAGCAGACTTGTTACCATCATTGCTTGGCTTGTTGCTCAATGAGATCACCGCAGATACTTAGGAATCTGGGTGAAACTCGTCTGCATTCGTTCTGTAGCCACTTTCCTTCATCGAAAGTTAGGGAACAGTTTTCCTTGAAGTAGCTTTGATCATTTGTGTGATGAATTAGTCGTGGCCCTTCCGTAGCTACCGTTACTATATTGATGGGACAGCCGCAACGACTCATGAGTGTCTGCGGTTTGTAACAAAAGACTCGCTTTAAAAGAGGATTGCACCAGATGTAGCTCTTGAAGGTTCAGGAGTCAGGGTTGCTGATGTGCGGTCGCGCATCATACCTATCCTTTCCCTATGTAGAAGCTGTTTATTTCCCCTCTGTGGTTGTGAACCAGAAACGAGGGATTTGAAGCTTGAAGAAGCTCTAAGGCATGGTGCTTTGCCCGTTCCTGAGATGCAGTTTTCGCAGTCCAAAGAACATTCCTGGTTCTGAGTATCTGACACACCTGTGCGGGCTCGTGTGTGTCATCTCCACATATTCCACGTGTGGAAATGGAGATATGAAGATCTTGGTTGTCCTCCTTTACATAGTGTGTATATATATATATATTTTTTTCTTTTTTGAGGGGGTATGTAAAAGACGACATGCGGTTTAAGTTCTGGTATGAGAAACCACGAAAAACCGCATGCCACGTATACAAGTTTTGTCTTCACTTGTCGCTTTTTGTAAACGTTGTAGACCGCACGTGCGGGTTGGTGGAAGTTGGTGAGATTTAGCTGGCATGTATAAATGTACTGTAGCAGGAGTGCAAAAGGTCGTGTAATGTCAGGCGCGTGTCCGGCCAAGTGCGCGTGATAACCGTCAGAGAAACCGTCGATTGACACGTGGCAGCATATGACGGGCTCCGAATTTGCAAGTCTGTTCGGTTTCTGTGATCGCATTAATTGTGATGAGTATAAAAGGGGAAACCTTTTAGGGTTTCCCCTCGCTTTTCAAAATTTTAAAATTTTTTCTGGTGAGAGAATCGGTTGCTTCTTCTTCTCCGATCAAAACCTTGATTTTTCCTGTGAGAGTTTTTTAGAGTTCCTTGCAGTCGATCATTGTTTTCTTTTCTCAATGGCAGAACCTTCCAACCCTTTGTCTACTGCCGCTGAAAATCATGAACCATCGTCGCCGATGGTGGCGGAGGAGGAGGGTGAAGTGAATGCTCGTGCAAGAACTTGCCAGTTTTAAGGTGGACTGAATCGGCGTTTTAGACGTTGATGACGGGCATCCAAATGCCCGATGAATATGGGGCTAGGTATCCCCAAGAAGGTGACACCGCCGGTGATGCTCCGGCGGGGTATGTCAGCATGTTTGCCGACTGGTTTGGGGACTGTAATCTCCGGCTCCCCTTGATAATTTTTTTGGTGGAAATATTGGAGTATTACAAACTCCATATTTCTCAACTGAGTCCATTAGGAATGATCCGAGTTCGAAATTTTGAGTATACATTTCGTGCTCTAGGTATAGATCCTTCGGTAGGAGATTTCCGGCGTTTCTACAAGTTGACAGTGCAACTGGGTTTATTTTCCTACCGTCAGCGGGAAGGTGCTCCCAAGCTGATGAGCCCACCCAAGGGCATGACTAAATGGAAGACCAAGTTCTTCTATGTTAAGGCTGTCGCGGTTACTTCAAAGCTGCAGTTTAGGAATGTGACGGGGACCATCATAACCGAGAATATTAGTACCCCTAAAGCGGAGACGGTGGATTGGTTCCCGAGGTTGCGTATCATTGGTTCCACGAAGTTGGATAACAGGTAGTTGTGGGTGCTGCGGATGATGATTAGCAGGCTGGATAGGAAGGCAAGGCCTGTGTTGCGGGAAAAGAACGAAGGTAAGCGTCTTTGCATTTGTGTGTTTATTTGCATTCCTGTTTGTGTTAATAATCTTTGTAGATGGGTTGGCAGAGGAAGCTCCTTTGTGGATGATGTTTTGCCCAGACTTCGAGGGCAAGATTGAGATAGTGAGATACGGTTCGGGTGAGGAAGGATGGAACCGCACCATTATTAGCAACTTTCGGATGCCCGATGAAGCCGCATTGAATGCGGTATTGCCGGAAGGCAAAGGTATAGTACTTTATTCTTCCCGTACTTGTCCTTCAGTAACTTGTCCTTGATGACTGTTTTGTGATGAAAACGCAGGTCATCTTGGGGCCTTGGAAGACCCTGCTGCGACGGGTGTTCCAAAGGTGATTGTGGAGAAGTTTGGTGATAAGCGTCAGTGCAAGAAGAAGACGCACGAGGTGGTTTCTGTTCCCCCCTTGGTACCAGAAGCAGCAGGTATCCTTCGTACTCGTTTACACAAATATGGAGATTACGTAGTAGTGTCTGACACCCTTAAGGGATTGGGTGTTCTAGGTGCTTCTGCGGGTGCGGGTGGATCGACTTCGGGCACTAAGCCCGTTGATGTCAAAAAACGGAAAGGAGATGCCCCTGTTGCTGGTGGGGAAAAAGCTCCTAAGTTTAGGAAAACCCGGGCGAATGCGGTCCCGAGACCAAAGCCCGCGGTCTCAAATGGTAAGTTGATAATATGTTTTGCAAGTTTTATTGCCGCAGTGTATCTGATAGATACCTTTTGCTTTTGTAGATACCTTGGAGGAACCGGTCCCCGTGTTTGCTACACCGCCTTCTTCACCGAAAGTGGTGGACGTGAAAGCCCAGAAGAAGGGTGGAGAAAGCCCTTCTATTGAAGTGATAAGTGGTGGGGGTACTCCTCCGTCTGTTCATGCAGAGCAGGCTTCAAAGAAAACCGCGGGTGAGACGATCTTTGACACGTTGGACTCTTCCAACAACCTGATCGACCTGCTTGATGGTGGTAGTAAGGGGGTGAGAAGCCAAAGTCCCCTACATTTGAAAAAAACATCTGGTTCTGCTGCCGCGGGCACAGGGGTTGAAGATCAACCCTCAATTCAACCGGGGGAGAGTGAATTGGAGTTTTATTACCGTTCTTATGAGGCAGAGCGGAGTTTTGAATTCCACCGTCCCCCTTGGAATATTTTGCAGGGGGATGATGTGATGAATGATCCTTCTGCTTGCAGGGAGATTTTGAGGGGTTTGGGGACCCCTGTTGAGACTGCTCGGGCTCGCGGCCTAAGTCGCCCAAACCTGCAGGGTCAGCTTGCCTCCATGCTTGTTGGGGGCTCCATAATCGCGAATGCGGTTATGGAGGACTATAATGTCTTAGCCCGCAGGGAAGATGAAACCATCCGGTTAAGGGCGCAGGCTGTGGCGATGATGAAGGCTGCTCAAGAGGGTATGGAGCAGTTGGAGAAGGATAAAGCTGCTTTTGAGAAGCTAAAGCAGACTGAGAGGTGGGCCGCATCTGCCTACCTTGAACAGTTTCGTTCTCTTGCAAAACTGCTTTCAGATGAGCGCAGGCTTTGGAAGGAAGCTTGTGCTAGAGAGAATGAAAAACTTTTCCGTGTTCGTCAGGAGCTGAATAATCTGAAGGCCGCTAATGTCACTTTGGTCAAGGAGAAGACCGCAGCTGAAGCGGCCATTAAAGAAGCGGAGACACGCGGTGCTACCGCGCTGAAGGAGGAGGAAGCGCGTGCTGCCTAGGAGCTGCAGATGCGAATGCTGACCGCACCAGGTTAAATAAGGTTGTGGAGGAACTCAAGGTATGAACTATCACTATGCATGAGTTGTTTCCTTGTTTTGATAAGTGTAATAGATTGTCCGCTTATACTTGTATGTGTGTATTTAGAATAGGCGAAAGTGCAGAGCCGAGTAACTATCCTTGAGGAGGTGAGTTCCCGCGCCACTGAGGCTGAGGCGCGAGCACGGCAAGCTGAGGAAGTCAGAGATGGGTTGGCCACCTCCTTGGGCCAAGTTACGGAGGGTCATGAGTGGATGCGTCAGCACGGTATCAGGCATGTAAGTACCCTGTGTCTTCTTTATTCTCGTGTTTGTCTTGGTATTCTCATTACTGTTATTCTGATGTGATCAGATTGTGGAGACCATCCTTGACGCTCCTGAGAACGCGACTGCGGTTGCTGAAATGAACAAGCATGCGCACCAGGCTGGGTATAACAAATGCCTTAGTGATGTGAACCCATTCTGTACTAACAAATTCACTGATGAACGGTCTGGGTTCCATGGTGTAAATACCGAAGCTGCTTATGACGCTGCTGTGGATGCGTATAATAAACTTTCCCTTTACGCCCTTGATCAGATTGAGAAATGTTTAGGAGCGGAAGATTACGTGGATCGTTTGCGCATGCTGTTCGAGCCGGTGAAAGAAGATGGAGGCGCTAGTGGTTCAAACGCAGAATAGGTTGGGCCTGCGTGCCTTCTTTTGTTTTCTTTCATGTAAATTTTCAGAACCCATGTAAATGTTGTCCCTTATGTACTGGATAGGTGCATAAGTATTTTGGGTATAGGTATTTTGTTTTGGCTCAAAGTATGCAAGTGTTTTTACTTCTTGCTTTTGTTTGCACGTGTGCGAGTTAATATTATTTAAGGCCAGTGCTTAAGGCTCATGTAAATAACATTAAATCATTGTTTGCCATTCGCATGCCTCGGTGGCATGCAAGTATGTGCGTCTCGAAGTATATAAGCAAAGAATTTTAACTTTAACTTTATGTGAGCGCGGGGAGTTAATATTATTTAAGGCCAATGTTTGAGCCGCATGAAAATAACATTAAATCATAGTTTGCCATTTGCATGCCTAGGTGGTATGCAAGTATGTGAATGTGTGACTCTGCTGGTTGTGGAGCACGGGTGAGTCGACACCTTTCATCCGTCACGTTCCACTGGTTAGGGAATGCGTGAAGTAATGAGTATACTTTACACCATTGTCATGTAAGTAGTAGTCAATTCCCGTTTTTATCCCGTTAAGGACTAGGAATTGTTTTTTGTTTAAAAAAACTGCGAGCAATCCACTGCATGCATCCAGCCGGGTACACCGCAACGTTTTCCTATGCTGACCTATTACAATATTTGTGTGTGGTTGCCACTTTGTATGGGTATCGCGAATGAAGATCTTGCTAATATGTTTTTGTAGATACCGCAAAGTGGAACATGCATTTGTAATAGAAAAGGTAAACAATATTGCATTGAACTGTTTACTTATTCATAGATGGCCGGTGGGCCGTTGGGTTACATGGAAAATGTAGGTTGTTGCTTACATATAGCAGCGTCGGAGCTGCTGTGCGTTCTAGGTCCTTGTGATAGTGTCCCCTTCTAACGTTTGCAGTTTGTATGCACCTTTGCCCAAGACCTCTTGGATGAGATAGGGGCCTTCCCATTTAGGTGCAAGTTTGCCTGGGCGCTCTGCGTTAGAAGCCACATTATCGCGAAGGACGTAATCTCTCGGGTTGAATGTGCAAATTCGGACACGCTCGTTGTAGTATTTTTCAAGCTTTGTTTTGTACTTAGCCTCATTGATTGTTGCGTTTTCACGTCGTTCTTCTAAGAGGTCTAAGTCAAGCCTGCGCTCGTTGCTGTTTTCAATTTTGTTAACAGCTAACATTCTGGGTGAAGGGTGACCAAATTCGGTCGGGATCACTGTGACATCTGTGCTTGTGTAATCATTGTATAACTCTGAACAGTTCAGTTATCAATAAAACAATGTGTTTTGATCCCAGTATTTGTTTATTTATGTTTGACATTTTTTCATATTATAATTTTGTTCGATTTTAAACTCTAAACCGCTTTCTAGAAAGTTATACGCAAACTGATGCATAAACGTAATCAGTTTAACGCGACAAACACTCCGGAATATCAACTTAAGCTTAACATACCCTAAATAACCTTTACATAACTTAGAAATAAGTTTTAAAGGGTTTGGTATGGCAAAAAACAAGTTTATTCGCTCACAGGGACTTTTTGCGTCAAACTGCGAAAGTCTGCCGATTCGTATAGCAACGTAGATTCCGGAACATGATCATAAGCTAAACATACCATAAATAACCTTAACATAGCTTAGAAATGAGATTTGAGGGGTTCGGTATGAGAAAATACGCTTATTTGATCAACAGGGACTAAAAGCGTCAAAAAGTGCATAAGTCTGCATTTACGCGCATATCTTACGTTCTGAACATATCCGAACTTCCAAAAATTTTGTAATCATTAAAATATTTTATTTTAGTGATTGGAATGCTAAAATACCATTCGTCGCGTAATTTGGATCGTTTTTCCCGTCCGTTCGAGTTTCGTCGTAATTAACCGAACAACGGGGCCGTACGACCAAACGAACCGACATCCATGATATTTTCAAGCATATTTCATGTCCCCTATACTTTTACTTCATTATTGAGCCTTGAAAATGGGTTAACGGGGTTTAAACATGTCGAAAAACAAGTTTTAAGCATGCAGGGACCTGTTCTGCCATTTTTTTAAACCTTAAACTGACCTCCATCGCGCCACGCGCCAGAACCAAGTCCTCCTATGTAACACCCTTAAATTTTCACTTGATTTTAAATATTCGATTATACCATTTCAACTAAAATATTGCTTGAGTAACATAACTTTCATTAAATAAGTTCATAAGTAGCATCAACCTTAGTTAACTAACGACTAAGGTAAATCGTTTCAAAAGTTGTTTAGAAATTGTTTACAACCCATACACAAAAATCTATCAAAGTTTTAAAACATTGCGAAAGCTTCAAAAATAGTGTTCGGTTCTTCAACATTCGCTTGAAGGCCATCCGTAAGATTTCCAACATTACCTAAAGTCAAACAACCCAAAATGTTAGTTTTGACAATGAATTTGGATTTTACAAACAAGTTCTAGCATCAGAACATGAAAAACAAATAAGTTTTTAAAAGTTACCCTGCCGCGTGTCGCGGCAGGTTCCGATCATTCTGTCGCGTGGCGCGGCGGACGTCGCGTGTCGCGGAAGATTTAAAGAATTCTTCCGCGTGGCGCGGAGGGTACGGTTTTCCAGCAGGTGCAGGTTTTTGACCTGCAATTGCTGCCAGTTCTGGAAATCCTGATTTTTGACTTAAACAGCCATAACTTTCCGCTCGGTTGTCCGTTTTAAGTGATTCTTTTTGCTATACATCTGTAAATTCATTACCGACATAACTAATAAAATTTTGATACCGAAAATTTAACTTACGGACCAAACCACTAAATGTCGCTATGCATTTATTCGACCCATTATAACTCTACTTGTTTTACTACCATTTGACTAGTAACCTAAGGCGCTTGTTACCCAACTTCCGGGCTTATAATCACCAGCACTTCATTACCAACACTATGGCTTCGTGCTCTTATGATCATTTTCGCCATCTCTATCTACTTACAATATTATTACTACCATGTATCATTATTTGACCCGTTTGGTTCATCTACGGAAATCCTCCATTTTGATGACTACCAAACGACTACAACTAAATTCTTAACCTACGAATTAAGTAACGAACAAAGTCGCTACGATCAACACAACTTTTAATCCACAACACATAGTTTAACAATAATTCATCAAATGTAACGGGTCAAGTTACATACCTTAGTGCACGCCCTTCAATCGCAAATCACCACCGGCTTGTCCACTTGACGATCCAGTATTCTTCCCTATAGAGTTCATTTATGATATGTTTAGAACTCTCTTTTAAATCATAATTCGCATAATACACCGAAATTCTATAATTATGCGTTTAAACTTGAAATTTCAGTTTTAAGCCTTCTTAGAGGCATTTCAACAAACACTTCAAGGGCAGATTTTTATATGATTAAACATCAAATCTCTAGTTTATCTCTTAGCCCTAATTTCACATAATTCAACCTTTTACATGGTTATTAACTTCTAAATTTCTGAATTTACTTCAAGATTATCAAATTACACTAGATCAACAATCCATAACCTAGTGTTCATCAAATTACACATAACCCACTAATCACCTACAATGGTGTTCATAGGTTTAGCTAAAATTTCATATGATTTCAACTTGTATTTGTCTAGGGTTTGTCCCTAGACACTATAGTTGTTCCTAAATCATCATAACACACACATGCAACCATAATTTCAGATTTTTCCCAATTCATGAGAATTTCAAGTTGAGAGATTTCTCAAAATATTACATACCTTGTAATCCCCTTGTGATGAGGATCAGTAATCTATGTTTGGATTTTGATTTGGAACAGAATTTGGCTTTCAATTGATTGATTTTGTGGAGGTTTGGAGTTTGAGAATGGGGTGTCGCCCCCTGCTTCTCCTTGATCGACCAGACACCTCAATTTTGGGGTGTTTGGTTTATTTTTATTTGTTTTATTTAATTTAGTTTCAATTTTTACAACTAAGGCCCCTCTACTTTGTTCAACATATAGTTTAGTAGCTTTTAACCTTATTATAAGCTATTTCTAGACTTGTAACTAACTAGGTTAAAAATTTCTAGTTAGTAAATTCATGTTTATTTATACTTTATAATTCTAATATAAAGTTTTATATTTTTCGGGGTGTTACATCCTGGCGCACCACGCGACAGCTTCACTTTCCAAAATTACCAATTTTCAGCAAACAACTGCTGAATTATGGTTTTAATCCTTGGTTTTTGCAATCTCTGAGCTGGTTTGTGTGTTTAGCAAGCTGACCAATCAATGTTTAACAAATGTAAGGTCATGATCAAGCCTCATAACACATGAAATGATCCTATTGATCCATGATTCCTATAAATAGTCTTAGGTTTTCACTTTGTTCCATGCTCATTCATCTCAAATCTGCTTATTGGAGCTATCCCTTCTTGGTTGAAGGCTCCTTTCTTCTGTTTTCTTTGATCATGATCCAAGCTTGGACCCTTTGTAAGTGTTCCTTCATGCTTGGTTATGTATTTCAAGCATGAAAGTCAAACAGTGTTTGACTTTCTGCTTTGACCATGATTTGGTCAACACAAAGTTCGTTTGAACTTTGAAATGTGAGCGTAATCACGATGGTTATAGTCCCTTGTGACTATACCTACTGGTTACCACGTTTATTAGGCGTAGTGACGAGTCATAGTTTCGGTCAACATGCCGATTATGCGCATTTTGAGACGAAACTATCTTCAGGTATCAAAGCACTTTGTTTTGATATCAAACTTGTTTTCTAACTTAGTTAAACATGTTTTAACATGTTTAACTCATCACTTTTAGTTTAGTGCTTATTTAGGGTCGTAAGATAAGCGGTCTAAACAACCGCTTAGACTTTCGAACCTGACCCGTTTGGTCGACCATTAGGATCCGACCAAACATATTTTGTGACGATAGTTGTATAGGGAATAACCTTCCGAGGTTATACCTTATGGTCACTTAGTTTAATTAGTTGTATGATAAGTAGTTTATATGCCTTAGGTAAATGACCAAAATGCCCTTTTCGCACATAATTTCATTTTAAGCATATGTAACCTAATTTTTGTCACTTAAACTGATTATGCAACATATTTAAACATGTTAGGGCATATAATACTTGTCATATGACTAGCTAGGCTACTCGTTTGCGCTTTTGCGCAAATGACGCGTTAAAGTAGCATAAGCTACCTAAACGGGTCATAACGGGTCATAAGCACTTAAGATAGGTTCCGATTTAGAATGTAGGCTTTGTTAAACCATATTATATGAGTTCCAACACTCATTTGGTTTACGAGACCTCATTCTATCCGATCTTCCAGTTTAGGTCCGGTTTATTAACATAGTTACCTATATTAGGTGCCATTTGATTGCGTGATCCTTTAAGCGTTATTTGGTTGTTATTTCAAGACTATTAAGCAATATCAAGTGAGTACATAGTCCCCTCTTTTACCGCTTTCAAATATTTTGGGGTGAAACACTTGTGCCTACTTGTTACTTTCGTGCTTTACGTGCTTTCATGACATATATTTGCTATGTTCATTAGTACACATATAGTACATGATTTCAATTATGTTTTGCTATGTATGTTGACTGAGCATGATAGCACATTGATTTCATAAACACTTTTGTTGCATATGTTTACTCAGCATATGGACACATTGATTTACATTCATTTCTGCTATGAATGTTTTACTGAGCATGCTAGCACATTGATTTCATGAACATTTATGCTTTGTATGTTTACTTAGAATACTTAGTACATAGTTTTTACATGACATGCTTACATTTGACATGACATTTGGTATGTTTAATGGGACTAAAATACGTTCATTAACATTAATCACGCCGCTCGGTAGTATGTAGTGGTACCATAGGACTTGACAAATCCCGTTCCTGGCTTCCTAGGTTTGTTTGGAAGTAGGGAATGACAGAATCCGAAAACATTTTTGATAAACCTTTAACTTGTTGAGGGTTTATCCGACAGTCTCAAGGCTTGAATGTATGCGATAAACATTACTGCATAGATGTTTGTATCAATAAAAGCATTTGTTTTTGCAAAACATAACTTTTGATTTAAACTTATATGTATTCAAAGACTTTGTTTTGTACATTTTACATATGGGGTTGAGTAAATACTTTTTATTCACCATACATGACATTTGGTTTCACATGACATTTGATTATGCATTGACATATACATATAGTTTGAATAGTTCTTATTATTCACCATACAAGACACTGTTTGTTACTTGACATTTACTATGTAAGACATTTAGACATTAAACAATTGTTATACATAAACATTTGACGTTGGTTTGACAAGACATTTTTGGTAATTATTGGTAAGTGATTTAAGTAACGAGGCGTGTGTAATATGTTGAAAGCATGGTGGATACGCCGCTGGTACTTCCTATATATAAATGCTTTTAAGATATTACATATCGTAGCGTTATTTAAACCACTTCGACAGAAACAAAGACATAATACATTTTATACAAACGACACATTTTCACAAGACACTGATTTACAAACGACATACTTTATACAAACTCATTTTACTTGGTTATTCATTTAACCATACACCTTCTTTTATATCATTTGATTTTCTTATCGATTTTCGTATGATTTATAAAAGAAAACATTTTTTTACAAGATTCATGACAAACTTTTTAGCTAAACATTTCTTTTAACTTACAAGTCATGAATCCTACTTCAACAAAACCTATGTATCTCACAGGCATTTTTATGCTGACGTACCTATTTTCACATGTGTTTCAGGAGCTAACGTTTAAGGTTGATCAGGATTCACTTAGGCGGACTCGGGCCTTAGTGACTTAAAAGATGCAAGACTAGTTTAACTTATGTTGTGTTTTCTCTATTTTCCAAGACAATGTAATCAATGTTAATAAATAAAATCAAACTTTATATACCATGGTTGTGAAACAATAATTATGTCGCTCCACTCCCCGACGTTTCCACCGCGGTTTGTTGTTTTACGCGGTCGGGGTGTGGCAATCACCGCTTCAGAGCCGTAGACTAGACTGAAGGGTGTCTCGCCATTGCTTGTTTTCGGGTTGGTCCTATGTGCCCATAGGATACTTGGGAGTTCATCGACCCAACCACACCTGGCTGTCCCTAACTGTGCCTTTATTCCCTCGACTAAACTTTTGTTGATACTTTCTACTTGGCCGTTCCCTTGCGGATGCGCCACAGAAGAGAAAACGTGCTCGATGTTTAGCTCTTTCAACCAGGTTTGGAAGTCATTAGTAGCAAAGTTGGTGCCGTTATCAGTTACGATGCACATGGGTAGACCGAACCGACAGATGATGTGTTCCTAGACAAAGTTTCTTGTAATCATAGCGGTGGTAGAGGCTAGCGGTTTTGCTTCTACCCACCTGGTGAAGTAGTCGACAGCCACTATGATAAATTTTACTGCACCTGATGCATCTGGAAAAGGTCCTACCATGTCGATTGCCCATTTTTGGAAAGGCCACGCGGTGGTAACAGGGATCAGGTTGTTCTTTGGCCGCAATATTTTCGGTGCATGTCGTTGACAGTTGAAACACTTGCGCAAGATCTTAACAGCGTCCAGGTGCATACCAGGCCAGTAATACCCAACGTTCATTATTTTGGCCACTACCATCCGTGGGCCCGCGTGTATCCCACATATTCCTTCATGTATTTCTCTGACAAGATATGTGGCGTCTTGAGGGTCGACGCATCGTAGGAGTGGGCCTAGGTATGATTTGCGGTATAAGATAACGTCCCCCATTTGGTAGTGGCACGCTTTGTATTGCAGTTTTTGTGCCTTTGATTTATTCTCGGGGGCAATACCGGATTCTAGGTATTTTATGATTGGTGTCATCCAAGACATTGTACCGTATTGGATGACGTTAACTTGGCGCAGGGGTACTGAGGGATTTTGTAGGATCTCAATACGTATTTCCTTTGCCAAGTGTTGGAAGCTGGTGGATGCTAGTTTTGAAAGTGCATCTGTGGGTTTATTTTTACTCCTATTAATATGTCGAATGTTGAAGGAGGTGAACTGTGAGGTCAGTTTCCTGGCTTGTTCGAGGTAGAGGATCATGATGTTCCCTTTCGTGGCATACTCTCCGCGGACTTGCCCTGCAACTAGTAATGAATCGACTTGTGCTTCCAAATGTTGCACATCTAGTTTGACTGCCAAGCATAGCCCTACGAGTAAAGCTTCGTATTCCGCCTCGTTGTTTGTACTTTTGAAGTTGAGGCGTATGGCGAAAGTAAGTTCTTGGCCGTCTTGGCTGACGAGTCGCAGACCTGCACCCGCGCCGTCCTCATCAGACGCACCATCAGTATATATTGCCCGGATGACTGATGGGGACGATGGAGGTGTAGCATTTTGTTCGTCTTCGCATTCCTGGATGCGATTCGCTGGTACCTCCGTAGCGAAGTCTGCTAATACTTGGCCTTTGATTGCTGGGCGCGGCTTATAAATCAAGGTGTGAGCGCCGAGTTCAATGGCCCACTTTGCAAGTCTTCCAGAGATTTCGGGCTTGGAGAGGATTTGCCCGATCCTGTAGTTGGTTAACACGGTGATGACATGATCTGCAAAGTATCGGCGTAGCCGTCTAGATGCATGTACCAGCGCGAGCACCAACTTCTCCATGATGGAGTATCTTGTCTCTGGATCGTTTAGCATTTTGCTTACATAATAGATTGGTGTTTGGACCCCTTCTCTCTCCACTATGAGTACCGCGCCCACCGTGTTATCCGCGGTGGACAGGTACATGATAAGTGGTTCTTTTTTGCGTGGTGCGGTGAGAGTTGGGAGTTGAATCAAACACTCTTTCATCTCCTAGAAAGCTTTCTCTGCCTCTGCGGTCCATTGAAACTGTTCCTTCTTTAGGCAGTTGCGCAAAGAACTGATAAAGGGGTAAGATTTAGTCACATGGTTGGCTAAGAATCTGTTTAACGCGGCTAGCCGGCCGGCTAGTCGTTGCATCTCCTTTATCGTGGAAGGCGATGGCATGCGCTCGATCGCCTGGACCTTTTCCGGGTTGACCTTGAATCCATCTTTTGTGATGATAAATCCAAGAAACTTTCCTTCTTCCATTCCAAACGAGCATTTCCCTGGATTGAGCTTCATGTTAACGCTTCGTAAAGTTTCGAATGTTCTTTCAATATCTTGGAGCATGGTGTCTTCCTCCATGCTCATGACGACTAGGTCGTCCATGAAAATCTCGACACCCTTGCTGATCTGATCACCAAAAGTGTCGTTCATCAGTTTCTGATAGGTTGCGCCTGCATTGCCAACCCAAACGACATTTTTGTATAACAGTAATTTCTGGTAGGGGTGTAGAATGCCGTTTTGTCTTCGTCCTCGATTGCCATCTGTACCTGGTGATAGCCTTTGTAACAATCGAGAAAACACTTCCATCGGAACGGCTCGTGATTCTCGACTTTTTCGTCGATATCCAGAAGTGAATAATAGTCTTTGGGGCAGGCTTTGTTAAGGTCCTTGTAATCGACGCACATGCGCCAGCCCCCGCTTGCTTTTTCTACCATGACTGGGTTGGATAACCAAGTTTGGTATTTGACTTCCCGCAGGATGCCTGCGGAGAGCAGTTCTTTGACCTGCTCATTCATTGTTTCGTTCTTTACGGATCCCAGGTGGCGTTGTCCCGAGATCACGGGCTTGATACCCGGTAGGGTATTTAAGAAGTGTTGCACGACTTCGCGCGGGACACCTGTCATGTCGGTGGGTGTCCATGCGAAGATGTCTTGATTCCTCAAGAGCAGTTGCTTCAGGCGCGCCCTTGTGCTGTAGGACAAGGCGTAACCCAATGTGACCGTTTGTTCGGGGTATCTTGCATTAAGTACCCACTTTTCTGGTTCTGTGTTGGGGGTCAGCCTTGCCATTTTTGCCAGACGCAGCTCGTCCGTCGACATTACTTCTCTGCGGGTGTAGATTATCGTGACCCCCGTTTCGGTTGGGAAACTGATAGCAGAGTGGGGGACGGACATTATCAAGTTGAAATCACCCTGTGATTCTCTCCCAAGAAGTACGTCGTAACGGAAGGTATGGGGTAAGACCATAAAATTTACCTCCTCGACCCGCGTGTGCTTACTGTTGGTAAGGCGCACGGGGAATGTGATTTGGCCTAAGGAGAACACAGTTTCCCCTGCGAACCCGACCAATGGGTAGTCCACCGGCTGCAATCGATCCTTGTCTTCTTGATCGAATTGGTTGAAGCATTCCTCATAGATGATATTAGAGGTACTGCCCGGGTCTATAAATAGACGCTCGGTGCAGTAATGAGCTAAGTAGCCGGTGATGACAACGGCGCGTCTATCGCGCGGTCTGCCTGGGACTTTGGGGAAGATGACTTGTTCGTCACGCCAGTCATCGTCCCCCCTTCTTGCCGCTTTGCACGGTTGTCTGTGGCTATGATTGATCATGTGAGTGATTGCCACATACATGGCCTTCTTGCCGCTCGAGGTGCCCTCATCGTTGGGGGTTATGCGCTTTGTTTGTTTTGGCTCAGCTGACAACAGGTGTTGTAGCTTCCCCTCTTTTAAGGCTCGTTCAATCTCCAAGTGGAGACTGATGCAATTGTTTATGGAATGGTCCGAGTCTTTATGATATTCACAATAAAGGGTCAAGTCTTGCCCCTTTTTGTACTTCATTGGTTGGGCCGGTCGCAAGGAGTGAGCTTTCGTTTGAAGAACCTCTCTTGGCGACTTCGTGAGTTCGGTCCAATTACGGTCCCGAGACTCCTTCTTGGATGCCTGCTGATCTCGCTGGGCATTAATAGTGGACTTCGCATCGGGCTGATACCTGCTTGGGGTGTATGGTTTGGAATCGTTCCCTCGATTCCATGTATCCCGGTTGTGCTTGTTGTTGTTGCGCTTGACCTCTTGGCGGGAGTAGTGACCTTCCGTCTGAGGGCGGGTTTTACCAGTGTGCGGTTTCAGAGACTGCGTGGTCTGGGCATACGTCTTGACTGCCGCCATGACGTCATCCCATTTTTCTGGTAAGCCCTCCTTGCCCGAGATTGTCATAATCATTTCGTCATGATTGACCGCTCGAAGGAAATGGTTGCGGGCCATTTGGTCTGCTACCCCGCCAATCTCGAGGCACTCTTTATTGTAGCTAATGACGAAGGGTTCCAAACTTTTGTTCTCTCTGCGCCAGATGTTCATGACGTCTAGCGAGTCACGCTTGTGACACCTTTGCTGGCAAAAATGAGCAAGCAATTTTTCTTGCAATTGTTCGAATGAGGCCAGTGATCCTACTGGCAAAGAATCAAACCAGGCCCTTGCTAGTCCGGTGAGGGTCTGGAGGAAAAAATGACACCAGTTGGGTTCGTCCCAACGACCGATGCATCCCGCCCCGGTAAAGACATTCATACGGTCATCAGGGTCTGACGATCCATTGTACTTTCCTATCGTGAGCGAAAGTTTGCTCGTGGTGAGCGGGGCCAAGGCGATCTCCTGTATGAATTTGGAGTTTTCAGTGGCGGATATTGGCCTGTAAGGTTAGGCTTGATTGCGCTTTGCAGCGTGATTGTATACAATGTGGGGTTGCGTGGGGGGATAGTTATAATAATCCCCCAGTCGGATGTAAGCCGACTGAGAGTCCCCGCAGTATGTGTGGTCGTCTGGGTCGGTGCGGTCATTCCCCTCAATGTGGGGGTGCCGTCCCAGATGGCTGTGTATACCGGACCCTCGGTGAGAAGCTAACTCTCGCTGATTTTCTCCATGCGGGCCCAGGCGGTCATGTGCTGGTCTCCTAGCTCGAGATCCATAAGTGGAGTCGCCCTCCTCGAGCGTATGGATAGTACAGTAGGAGGATCCACGTGACCCGCGCCTATCCCGAGGAGCGGGGTATGTTGGTGCCCTGCCCTCGTATTGCAAAATACGAGCCGCATGTGTGTATGGTGCGGGTGTGGGTCCTCCCGGTGTTTGCGCATCTGCGCAAGCTTTGCTGTAGGCCGCAACGAGAGCAACCTGTTGTTAGGATTACCAGGTGTGGAGATCCACTCCTGGTGGCAGTATTACGGCGTACTGCAAGAAGTCTGGAATGAACATGGGGGGAGCGCCCCCCTGTGCGGATGTGCCAATGTGGCAAGTGTGTTGGACCGGGGGAGTGTTCCCCGTATGTCCTACGTTTTCGGGGGTAAGGTTTTCCCCATTAGCATTATGTTGGCGATCAGACATGATCTTCAAGAAAGAGAGATGGAAACAAGTGTTAAGAGTAGCGGTGGGCGCCAATGATGAAACAGTGGTTAACCAAGGGATGTTAATTCACCAGTATCGTCAAGTAGGGTTAATCCCTTCTTTCCGAGGATCGATGGTTGGATCGTCCACTTGATCTGTCTCCTGCACAAGGAAACACACCGTGACTCGTAACAAGGAGGATGGGGTGGGGGTGCTCCTTGTTACCACTCTCCTGTGTGTGAATCAGTAATTTGCTTGAGAGCAAAGTGTGTGATAGTAGTATGAGTGAGAGAGTTTGATAAGTGATACCTCAAATCTGGTACGGGATGGGTATTTATAGCCGAGGAGTGGAGGAGAGTAATTGAGTGGCTAGACTGACAACGCGCAGCTTCTTGTAGGTGTGTCAGGCTTGCCGGTCATGGAGGTGACGCCACGTCCCACTGCTGCTGTCAGTCTGTGTGTCAGTGTTGTTTACGTGTAGGCTGACAGGCGACCGTCATTGGATGTTAAGGTGTCAATCCCACTTGCTTCTGTGGATAGGATGCAGTGCCAGGCCGCATCGCTATCTGCGGTAACTGCGGTCGTTTCCGCGTCCCTTGCTTTGGCAAAGATGTCTATAGGATGCGGTGCCAAACTGCATCACTATATGTGGAAACCATCGTTGTTCCCTATATCCCTTGTCGTGACGAAAATGTTCATCGGATGCGGCGTTAAACAACATCGCTATGTATGAAATCCATTTTCATACACAAGGTAAGTTTTCTCATCACTTGACCGTTTGGATTCGGTATCTGTGTTCGCGCGTGCCTGCACGGACGCAGATAAGTTCTTGCTGGTGGGAGTATTTGATAAGGGTGATGGTCACTCGCGACTGCTTAGTGCGAGATTTGGCACCATACCCCTTCAGTACCAATATTTATACATCACACAAACAAATTGATCAAAAACATCGAACATTGCGACTTTCACTCTTTCTATATATATATATATATATATATATATATGCATCGGTTACATACTACAATTGGAAGTAAAATATACTAGTAGTTATGCATCCGTATCTATTTTAGTCTTATTGGTTATATATATATATATATATATATTTCAAAATACAATATTACACATATATCTATGCATTATCTAAGTATCATGTATCCAATCGTGTATCTATCACTCAACATGCTTCCATATTAGCGTTTCTCCTATCTGTCGGATTCTACCCCCTTCTTCCACTAATTCGTCACCATATGAGCGAAGTTCTTCCAAATTTTCTTGGCTCATAGGTGTAACAGTCCCAAAAAAAATTTATTTAAAATATATATAAAAACTTATGTTATTAAAAGGATGCATCATGGGTAAATTGACCAATGAAAATATGATGTATTTTGGGCAAGCGTAGGAACCATTTAAATTATAAAAATACATTATATTTGAACCTACTCTATTTTAATGAAACTTGGTTCAAAATGAAGATAAAATTTTTCTCATTCTAAAGACATATTCTTTGTTTTATAAAACGTTATATTTTAGAAGTTATAAGCGCCAAATATTTAAGTAGCTAAATTAGTTATAATATAATAACATAATAGTAACTAAACTATATGTATATATGAGATTTAAAAAGTTGGTGTACGTAAGAAAATGATAAAGGAAAACAAAATCAAAACTCAACATGTGCATGCATTAATTATATAGTCTACGTGTGTGCATTGTATACATATGAATCAATTATATATCTACGTGTCTGTTTGTAAAGAATCTAGACATGAATGCATGCATTCCGAAACTATTGAGAAAACACTATAAATAAGAACATACACAGATCCATATTTCCTGCCTTCTCCCATACCTTTCGCAATCCTTCCCCTCTCTCTTTAAATTTCTAACTTTTTATTATTACTAATAATAATAAAGTCATGCCCTGTTTTAAGTATTGTAACCCCTGATCAGTAATACCCTGTCCAAGTGACGTAGTGCCCCGTAACGTATGCAAGGCTCTGCCTAAATTCGTTGGGGGTCTGTCTTGTGACGTAGAGATAAAGTGGAATTGGGTTACTATACTTAATGTGAGTACACTATATATTCTATTAAATAAATCCAGGAGTTGTACCAAGATATATCAACCCTCCAAAATATTGCTGACACCCCTAATATATTTAGAATACCCCTATATGTTTTTAAATACACCCCGTATGTGAAAACCGAGCCCGAAATACAATATAGCATTAAATATAAATGAAAAACAAGAAAAGTTAAGTTGAGATAGGCCGCGTAAGGTATCCCCTAACTCTTACGCGGGCCGCGAGTGGCTAAAAAGGTGGCGCAGCCCGGTGCGGCCACGTGGCCCAACACCCGTCAAGCCTACACATCGACTCAGCCAAGCTATACGTTGACTAAAGGTCAACGCAGGCCGCGTAAGCCCTGCCTCTATGTTACGCGGGCCGCGACAAATCCAAACTCAGCACCTATAAATAGAAAGCATCGGATCTCAGTTGAATTCGTTCATTTCTTTCTTTCTTAAGCAAATTTCTGAATAGAAGGCATAATACTCGGGTATTATACCCCCCTAAATAGCGAAGTTCTGCTCCGTTGTAAGTATTATAACCCCTGGATACGTATTAGATACTCTGCCCGATTGATCTAGGATTCCATAACGGCTGTCGTGGTTCTGCCCGACGTAGTTGTTGGAATGCCGTCTCGGGGAGAGTATTACTAATGTTAAAATGGGTTATTATACTAACGAGTGTACATTATTTATTTAACTAGATTATAACCAGGAAGCCACAAAGGAAAGACCTATATTAGCAATGTGAGTTTATCCTCTTTTTGTTAACATTTTTGTAATGATTTACAAAACCTAAATATTTTAAAATGTGATTAAGCGGTGATTGAGTCTTTGTAGTTCTTCAATTACTGCCGGTATGTTGGGGTTTTGTATACAAAATTTACTACACTGTGAGTAGTAAGTCAAGGTTGACAATTGGACAATGAGTTAGCCAATGTGTAATATGACCCACAAGTTAGTGGATTGATAGTACCAAATGGAGTAATTGTGTAGACATAAACAATGTGATCGCCCTCAATACTGTTTTAATTGATAAAATGTTTCTTGATTAAACTGGGATTCACTCACCAGTATTTCCCGTTGACAAATGTTTTTAAAACACGTTTCAGGTAACACAATGTGAAAGCCAAGTAGTAAAAAGCCAGCTCGAGAGCACTGACGGCTTGGGAAAACTGTGGCTATGAAAGTTACCTAAAATACGATGTTTTAAACTCAGTAAAAGAGGGTGTAACCCTATAAAAATGTTGTAACAAGAAACTTGGGTTTTACCCATGTAATGATAAAAATATAATATGGTGGTTTTAGTCTAATAAACATTTCCTAACTACGGTCCTGATGAAATTTCCGCTGCCAAATTAATAAATAACTGATACCACCGACACTGAGTTCGCGGCCGCCCGTTCCCGGGACAGATAAGGGATTGGGGGCTGTGACAATAGGTGGCATGGGTGCTGGTACTGGATCAGGGTGTCGAGGAATAGGGTGTCCATAAGGGTATGGATTGTGTATTACACTCTGCTTCCACCAGTCGTTGTTCCAAAAGGGGTCTAAAGGGTTAAGGTCAGTGTAGTGAGCTATGGGGTTTGGTGGGGGAATTCTGGGAATCTCATAGGGATCTACATCTGGAATTGGAAACTGGTCTTCTTGATCGGGTTCTAGCATTTGTTAGTTTGGGAATAAAGGTAACAGTGGCGGTGCGGCTATTTGGTTTAGGTTAAAGTCTACTGCTGTAGTGGCTAGCGTATGGAAATATGCCAACTGTCTATCTAGTTCTTCTTCCCAACGTGGCCTATTGACTATTTCCTGAGTTTGTGCATTTGCTTCCCTATTAGCTCTGACTAATGCTCTGTTGTTGTAATTTCTTCATCCTCTTTCTTCTCTCATGTGCTCCCCTATTAAACCATCCTTTCTTTTTAGAAGGGAACGGCTCCTCAGACTGTGCCTCAAAAATAAATATCCCTTCCTCAGTATCGGCTGAGTATCCTAAGGGGTTTGGCTGAGATAAGGTTCCTTCATCTTTTGGGGAACTAGCTAACTGACGATAAGCGTCTGATGTACCTTGCTCACTCATACTGTAAACTAACAAATAGTCAAATAACACAAAACAATAATATATTTATTTACACATAATCACATAAATTATTTCCTAACACAGAATTTAAGTGTCAGCAGAACACCTCATTGGCTTAAACCAGTGGCTGTAGCTCTGATACCACCTCCTGTCGCAACCCCCGACCCCTGCCCGGGAGCGGGTGCCGTGAGCCAGTCAGATGGTATCGGTGTTTATTAATTTAGTAGCGGAAATGAGACATCAGGACCGTAGTTAGGAAATATTTTATCAGAGTTAAAACACCAAACTTTTTATAACAAATAATTGGGATAAAACCCAAGTTCATTTGACAATACATTTGTAGGGATAAACCCTAATTATTAAAAGCAAAAACTCCTTTTTATTTAGGTAAATTTTATAGCCACTTTTCTAAGCCTTCAGTGCCCTCCGGCTGGCTTCTATTAGCTTCACATTAAGTTACCTAAAACGCGTTTAAAAAGATTTTTATCAGCAAGAAATACTGGCGAGTGCATACCAGTTTAATCAAAACAGTTTATCACTTTACAGTATTGAGGGCATCCGCAATTACATTTGTTTATTTCTACTCAATTACTCATTCAGTACTGTCAACACCTGACTTGTGGGTTATATTACTCATTGGCTAACTCTTTGTCCAATGGTAATGTCTTTCAGTAATGTATACAAAACCCCAACATACCGGCAGTAATTGTAGAATCACAAATACTCAATTACTGTTAAGTGTTTATTAAAACATTAGAGGTTTTGGTGAAACATTTTGACTCACAAAAAGGTGGCAAAAAGCAGATGTACTCACTTTGTTTACTTAGGTAAAACTAAAGCTTCCTGGTGAATCTCCTGGTTATTATCTATTAAAATTAAAAATGCACACGTGTTAGTAAAATAACCCAAATCACGTTAACCGTACAACTCGAGATAGAACTCCAATGACTGAGTCAGGCATAGCCTTGACATGCATTATGGAGTCCTAGATCAATCGGGTGTAACACGAGACAGAACTCAAATGACTGAGCCAGGCAGAGCCTTGACATGGGTTAAAGAGCCCTAGATCGATGGTGTAGGGTAACAAGCAGGGTTATAATACTTATAACGAGGCAGAGCTTCGCTTTATAGGGGTATTATATCCCGAGTATTTTAGCTATTAGAGTTTTGAGAGAGAATCAGAATTTTGAACAGTGAACTAATTAGGCCTGAGCCCCTATTTATAGGTTGGTCGAACATCGGGTCGCAGCCCGCGAAGCCTTTCTCGAACATTCTCACGGCCCGCGAGGACCTTAGGATTGGCTGTAGCTTAGACAATTCACCTAGTAGGCTTGACACGAGGCAGGGATACGTGGTACATGGGGTGAACGTCAAGTAACTGGGCTCACGCCCCGCGAGGGTTATAGGGGGTCCGGTTCGCGGCCCGCGACTGCCCTTAAATTTTATTTTTATTTGTTTTTTTATAATTATAAAGGTATTAGGGTCCGTTTCTGATATACGATGTATATTTTAGGACGTTTAGGGTCATGTTAAGGGGGTCTTAGGAGGGTTGTTATAATTTTAATAGATAATAATCAGGAACATCAACAGGAAGCTATAAAAACAACTAAGTCTACAAAGTGAGTCATTCTCTTTTTCTACCAAACTGTTTTACAAAACCTCAATTATTTTTAGTTATACTTACAGTGATTGAGTGTATGTATTCTACAATTGTTGTCGGTATACGGGGTTTTGTATACGCTACTAGTAAAGCGTTACTATTAGACAACGAGTTAGCCAATAGTAATATGACCACAGTCATGGAACTGCCAACATGACAAATACTGAATGAGTATATTGGTAGATATAAACATTGTAATCGCTTTCAATACTGTAAAAGTTATAAAAGCTTGTTTTGATTAAACTGGGATGCACTCGCCAGTATTTCTTTCTGATAAAAATCTTTTTAAAACGCGTTTCAGGTAACTTAATGTGAAGTTATAAGAAGCCAACTATGGTATAACAACCCTCCTAAAATATTTTTGACACTCTTAAAAATATTTGGAACGTCCCTATACGTCCTAAAGTACACCCCATATACGTAAACTAGCCCTAAATACTTTTAATTTTATTAAACTTAAAGAAAAACAAAATTCAGTAGTCTCTGGCAGGCCGCGAAGACCTTGTCTTCGTCTTACGCGGGCCGCGATAGCTCAAGACTAGGGTGCAACCCTTGTGTGCCACATGGCACGACACCCGGACAGGCTACACGTGTGACTAATCAAGGCTAGACCCTATAACCCTACCTCGCGGGCTGTGAAGGCTTTGCCTTCGACTTACGCGGGGTACGACAGGGTAGACGATCAGCCCTATAAAATGAGAGCTCAGGCATTCATTTTCCGTCGTTCATTTCACACAATTCTCTCTCAATTTCTTTACTGTAAGAATTATACCGGGCATAATACCCCGTTAATTAGCAAAGCTCTGCCTCGTTGTAAGTATTTTAACCCCCGGTTACGTATTAGATATGCTACCCGATTGATCTAGTGCTCCGTAACGACTGTCGTGGTTCTGCCCGACGTAGTCGTTGGAGTTCTGTCTCGGGGAGGGTATAACTAATGTAAATTAGGTTATTATACTAACACGTGTGCATTGTTTAATTTATTAGATTATAACCAAGAAACCACAGAAAAAATACATAAAGTAGCAATGTGAGTAAACTCTTTTTTGTGTAAACCTTTTTGCAAACTGTTTTTACAAAACCTCAAATGTTTTACATTATGATTAACAGTGATTGAGTATTTGTAAAATTCTACAATTATCTTCGGTATGTTGGGGTTTTGTATACAAAATTTGTTACTACACTGTGAGTAGTAACATGACCACAAGTCGGGTTGACAGTACCGTGGGTGGTAATTAAAGTAAGAATTGGAAACAAATATAATTGCGAGATCGCCTGCAATACTGCACAATGATAAAACCTGTTTTGATTAAACTGGGATTCACTCACCAGTATTTCCCACTAACAAAATGTTTTTAAACGCGTTTCAGGTAACAAAATGTGAAAGCCAAATAGAAGCCAGCTGGACAACATTTAAGGCTTGGAAAATGTGGCTATAAAAGTTACCTAAAAAAAGAAGATGTTTTATTTAAATAAAATAGGGTTTATCCCTATAAACGTGTTTGTATTGGAAACTTGGGTTTTACCCATGTGTTTATTATTATAAAAATATGGTATTTTACTCTGATAAAATATTTCCTAACTACGATCCTGATGTAAATTCCACTGCCAAAATGACAAAACCACTGATACCATTGAATCTGAGCTAGCGGCCGCCCGTTCCCGGGAGATAGGGGCGGGGGTTGCGACATATGGAGCACTGAAGGCTTAAAGAAGTAGCTATAAAAGTTACCTAAATAAAAGAAGATTATGTTTTCAATAATTAGGGTTTATTCCTATAAATGTATTGTGAATGAAACATGGGTTTTATCCTATTTATTTATTATAAAAGTTTGGTGTTTTGAAACTCTGGGATTTATTTCCTAACTACGATCCTGTTGTTTTAAATTCCGCTGCCAAATTAACAAACACCGATACCACCAGCTGTGTGCCTCGCGGCGCCCGGTCCCGGGGTAGGGGTCAGGGCTGCGACAATTTGTCATGGCTAACCTCTGTTCAGAAAATGGGTCATATGAGGAAACCCTCTGATGAAGATATTAAAGATATGTTTTTCAAAGATATATGATGAAACCTCTTTTGGGCTTATCAAACTTTTAAAATATCTTAATCACTGTTTTGAAACCCTGTTTGACTTTTGGTCAACAAAGTTTTGAAAAACCACTATTTGAAACCTTTGTTGGGTTGAACAGAGTTGTGAAGAAAACAGTGGTTTTGAAAACAGTGGTTATTTTGCCTTGAACATTGGTTAGTACACTTGAACATACTTTTGAACCACTTGAACAATTGTATTGGCTCTTTTGAACAGAGTTTTTGTTTTTGTTAATTTTGTCAATCTTTTCTGGATTTTAAAACAAGGTTTTTGGTTTTTCTGATTTTAAGATAAGGATAAAAATGAAAGAAAGTAAGATTTTTTTGGATTTTTCAAAACATTTTCCTTGCTTTTATTATGATAGAAGGATAGTTGTTTAGGTACCCTCTATTGGCACATTAAAATTACCATCAGTGGTTCCCAGCAGATGGTGGTAAATGGGTCAATCCTGCAGATGATCCAAAGCATTGTCAGCCTTGGATTTGGTGTTATCAACAACTGCAATTTCTTGTTGGGATTGGTCTTTAGTCACTAAGAGTTGTTGAGCAATCTCCAATAATTGTTTTTGGCCCTCTGCAAGTTCCTGGACACTTGGGTCAATAGGAGGTTGACCTTTCCCAACAATATGTTGATACACATGTGGATGCATGTTTACCTTAGGCTTATGAGGCTGTGATGCTGGTTTTGTGTACCTGTATGGCAACCTATTGCAGGGTGGTTGCCCATAGCCTCTAGGTAAAACATTTTGTGGTGCATCAATGAGATGATACTCAACTCTTTTGGTAAATGACTCAGAATACATGTTACTAGGTACATTATCCCTCTTGAAACTCATATTTCTTTTAGACCAATTTTTTGACAGAATTTTGTGATCTCAGAAATGAGCACTATTGAGTCAAATGATTTCTTTTACCGCAGGTGGTGCACCCAAAATTAGATTCAGAGATGTTGCTTTGATTCATTTCAAGGGATTTTAACTTGAAACAGTCTTTTACCCAGTGGTTTGTTTTGTCACAAAAACTGCACAACATATCTCAAATCTTCTCTTTCCTTTTACCTTTCTCTCTCTTTTCAGAAACATATGGTTTAACATTTGTTTGAGAGTTGGTAACAGGAACGAGTTTTATCTTAGGTGGATTAAGACCATCCGGATTTGCAAAGTCAATTGGTTTGAACTTATCAAGATTTTCACACTCATCTGACCAGGTTGGTTTGAAAACATATTTTGGTTTTTGAGGCTGAGTGGAACCTTGTAGTTTTTCAAGAATGATATTCTTGCCACTGGTTTCAATAATCTTCTCTTCTTTTCCCATTGACTTGGTTGAAGCATCTTCAACCAATTCATAGCTAATAGAAGTGTTTACAATATGGTCAGGTTTAGCAAGACTTGCAACAAACTTCTTATTGCTTTTTATCTGTTTTTCTAGCATTTTTTTTCATAATCAGAGCAAGACTGTACCCATTTCTCACAAGTGACTTGGGTGTCTTCCGACTCCTTTTGACATTTGTGATATTTTTCTATCATTGACTGGAGTTGGTCTCTGATTATTGATGCCTCATGTTATGAGGTGCTGATTTCCTGACCTTTTCAGTTAGTCTATTTTTTAAGTCATTTTTTTGGTTTTTCTAGAATAATATCACTAACTTGGATCTTTTCACAAAGGTTTTCATTTACCTCCTTGATGTTAGCAAATGCAATGATACATTTGTTTGAACACAGTTCTTTTAGAACTTGAGGTGATACCTTGGAAGTAGTAGCCTTCAGATTATCAGCATTGATGAGATCAGTGGTACTTTTGGGATAGTTTTGGGATCCTTCTGCATTACCCTCTTCACAAACCAGTGTTTGTCTTGGGCTCTCAATAGTTTCCCCAACCAAATTTCACCAGCAAAGGTTTCCTTTTCTTGAGATTCTTCACCTGAGATATTATCCAAAGCCACAAAACAAAAGTTTGTATGTTCAACATTATCACTTGCAATTAAAGCAATATTTTCATCAGTTAAGTCCTTAGGCATACCACTCCAATCAACATAGCCTTGTGTGAAAAAAGCTTTGTAGATTTGACTCAGCTGCTCCAGGAGTAGGAGCAGTTTGTTATGCTGGAACATGAGTCATGGGCATTTGCACATACTGAACTTTAGGAAGTGGTGCTTGGATATATTGCACACGTGAAGGACTTGCAAAATGGGCAGTGTTTCAAACATTTGATGTAGGGGTATTTTAGGTATTTTGATAAAAGTGTGTTTAGTTAACAGCTTGAGGACTTTGATTTGGATATGTAATAACTGGAGTAGAGCTTTGACTCCTACATTCCCTAGTAAAATGACCTAGTTAATTGCATTTGAGACACTTTATCTTAGATTTGGATATGTAATAACTGGAGTAGAACACTTTGTTCACCAACTTAAGTTCACTGATAAGACAAGAAAACCTCTCAAATTGTTGTGTCAGGGTCTCCCCTTTGAAGTGAGTGAAAGTCTCGTATTGTTGGTTAAGGATCTCTCGATTGTTTTCGATAACCTCCTCTGTACCACCAAAATGCTCTTTCAATCCAACTCACATCTCTTTAGCACTATTACAATGTATTAGGCTGACATAGATATCATTTGGCAATGCCATAGCCACAATGCTAAAGGCTTTCACATCAAGCTCAAAATTTTGATAATCTTGCTCTGAGTAGTTTTTAGGTTTCTTTGGCTCAAATACATGCGGGTTTTCGGTATTTGGTACCATTGTGTGGTCCAAAAACCACAGATCTCCAACACACGGTATTGTGTTGAGATAGCGTATGTTCCATCCTACGTCGCCAGATATTGTATTCAGATCTGACGAGCGTACTTAAAGCTGAAGCCTGTGTTATGGGGATCATTCTATGCCATTTTCTCAAGTCCTTTTGAAGGAAAATAGAGTCTGTGAGGGATACGTTATCGGTTCTTCACTAAACAACTCTGAGCTACGAACTGAAATTGGATCTTTTAAGAGATGATCTTTTTGTGTTAAAGTGAATGTGAAATCAAGTTTAAACGTGACCAAGCTCTGATACCAATTGTTAGTATCTGAGTTTCTTTGTCTGCAAACAAGTATTGATTATCACAATAATATTCACAAATTGAGAGTCATTATCAATGAATGTTTTTCAATGAATATTAATGATTTGAAAGATTTACAATTGATTGATTTTACAGACTCCCCCTCAGCCGATCACACTAAACAGGTCAGTTCGTACAAGAGAAAATGTAAGTATGTGTGTGATGAATAAATCACTAACTAGAGTGATCTATTTATACACAAGTATGAAAGCTCTGCTGTGAGATCAGCTAACATCACCCTAATAGTGACATCTAACATTCCTAACAGAAAAGATTCTCAGATGGTTGCAAACATCAGAGCAATCTTATCCACTGTTCTGGCTATTCTAAACACTGTTGACATAAAGTACTGTTATATTGAATAAACGCTGTCTAAGCTTAACACTGATGCAATTGTACAAACATCTGTTTGCCTAACAAATGTTTGGTCTTCTTCATCCGACCTTTGCTTGATCAGGGCTTTGGTCTTCATAGCAGATGCTAGCCTTCAACAGTCGTTGTACCCATGAACAGCGGTTCCAAGTCTTCAACATATGTTAGACATACTCTTGAACATATGTTCTGGATATGTATTCAAGATTCATTATCTTTGGGGAGAGCTTGGTTCAATCTATTGCTTTTTTCTTGATCAGTGGATCATGTTATGGCTATTGAATATCATATGTTCTTTTGTCGGTCCAACATCCACAATATTCATCGGCCAAATGGTTAATCGCTTGTACTCGTGGGGATTTCCGTATGTTAGATGTTTCACTCAAATACACCCAGATAATTCACATCAAAACAATGTTATGTGCATATGTGTACAAAACATGTTTTCCCCGAAACGTTTAAAAGAACAAGTATTAAAGAGGGGCCATGAAACTCACCTGATAGCGTATGCTCATAGTATGCAATAGCAATATAGTAATGCAATCGTAGTGCTAGTCTCGCCCTAATGTCAGTATTGTATGATTAATCACCGAAAATAGCTTTCGAATTGATATTTTCTATTCACTAAGTTGGGATACAACTGTTGATCCGAAAATGGGCTAGTAGCCTCAAAGTGTGGTGTTGGGTAATGTTTTGGTTTAAAAACCAGGTTTGGTTATCGTTCACCGTTTTCAGTGCTCGTCACGGATGATCGTTTTAAGATTTAGGATAATGGCATGATCACATACAATGTAAAAATGTGTTGACTAGTATGAAATGATTTGTTTTACAAATAAAGTTTGGGCGTTAAAAAAGTCAAATCTGCCCAAACGGCAGTTTCAGTTTTTGCAGTTTGGAATTCGCCGAACAAGCGTGTAACTTATCGAAATTACTCGAGTTACTCAATAAAAGTTTGAATTCCCTTTAGACTTTCTGACTATCACCAATTAGTCATTAAAACACCTTAAAGTCCCGGCAGGTTGGTTAAATGATTGTTTTGTCGGTTTATGTTAAAAACAGTGTTTTTAACGCGTAATTATCATAATTACACGTCCTAAGTTTATTTGATTCTAATATTTTTTTTATAAATAACCTTGTTGACAGTGTTTTTAACGCGTAATTATCATAATTACACGTCCTAAGTTTATTTGATTCTAATATTTTTTTATAAATAACCTTGTTGATATATAAGTTTTAGGAAAAAATATTTTTAGAAAATATTATATTTATTATTAAGCATATTAGAAAATATTATATTTATTATTAAGCATAATAATATAGTTTTAAAAATCTGATTAATCGTTAAATTGGCGATTTATACCATCTGACTTCAATTAATTCCAAAATTGTTACTGAATGGCTAAATTAAGTCCGAATAGTTCCTATAAAATTTCCATAGCCAACCGAGTTTCCAAAAAAAAAAACAGGATGTTGAAAGCTTGATAAAACATGATTTTTAAAACCATATCTTGGTTTAGCCAATGAACCTAAAATTTTGTGTGGAACATTCTCATGCCAAATAAGGACTTTCTACAAAATATGGGGATTTATTGAATCCATTTGCTATTTTTCCTGAATTAATGCTTTTAAATATCAATAAATTCACCAGAAATCCTCAGATTATCCAAAATTTTAATTTTGCAGAGATCCTTATTTTACATTATGCGATCACCCTAAAAATTTTCATGAGCTAAAAATACCCATGATATAGTTTATGCTCAAACAAAATTTAGTGCACTAATTTTCAGTTTTCGGTTGTTATACCTTTCATTTCTCTCAAGTTTGTGCAACATCCGCCAATCTAGAAGCTATAAAAAGCTAGGTACTGTACCTACAGACTATATACAACACAAACGAGCATATAACATCACCTATCAAGCATGTTTGATTATCTTTTTCGGTTAGGATTTTAAACTCGTGTTTCTTATCGAATCTTTGTGTTTTTTTTATCCATAATCCATTGTTTTTCACCTTCAAACATCATGAACCATCTTATTACACATAATAGGAGTTTAAACAGCCCTTGTGGCCAAAGGATTAGGTTTCATGGATCAAAACACATTTATTTTTTGTTAAAAACACTTTTTGATACAAAAATTCATCAAAATTCACTTGGAAAGAGTTTTGTTACCTTGATTTTTTTTTGTATGAAAAGGGTTGGAACACGGTATAGTAGAAGTAAAATGAAGTTTGGAAGTGAATTGTTTGCTTTAAAATGAAGAAAAAAAGGTGTGTGGTGGTTCTGATCGGACTAGGGGAGGCCTATGCGGCCTTCTCTTGACTTCATTTTTCACATATTCCACATTTAGGATAGTATTAAGTAGATATTTTGAGTTATGGATACATACTGAGTTTAAACGCTCCACCAGTTCGGTAAACGGTCGCGAAATGAGCCGTTTTCGTATTTTTTTGTGTTTTAAAAAAAATACCCATCGAAAACCCGAATGCTTTCACATTTTTGTTTAAAACATCTTACTTAAATGTTATATAAGTCTTTTTAGGGTTAAAGGATGCTATACTGCACATTTGGATGATACCATGCGTGTTTAAATTAAGAACGTTCCGTTAACCAGTAAATACTTTGTTTAACGTGTTCACTACATATTAAGGCCTCGATACTACCATGTTAGTTACTAAAGTTCATAGTTCAGCTAGGACGTGCCCTCAGATTCATCCGATGCACAAACAGTGTAGTTTTATCATACTTGAGACTTCACGTTTCGATAACCGGAATCTAGTTCATCGTAAGTACTTATGCATCACAACAAGCGTTCTAATTCTAATTTGTCTACCAACACATCTATGTTACATACTATAGTTCATATATTAGTCAATTCGTGCTTCCAGAATCGTCTAAAACACTCAAGATTCATTCTATTACGCATGTAACGCAATGCGTCAATTTAGGGTTTACTGCGAATCTTCACACATATCATAACTAACGATCCTTATGTTACTTTCTAGTGATCATAAGTTAACTAATTATCTCAAGTCTAAACAAGTGCATATCGCGTTCTGTTCTGGCGGACTAATAGCCGTTAGGGTTCACCAGGATTTCATAAATGTCACAGAAACTATCACATTTTAACACCACATACTTGTATCAAAATGTCTCAAATAATATTAGTGCTAACAGTCTATAGTTGTTGTGGTGAACTGGCGATGAGGCATATGATACAATTAGGTACAGAGACATGTTGGTTATGATAACCTAAGATTTACATGTGAGTTTGATCACATGTTATCTAGTTAAAAGTATCATTTGATATATATAATTTGTTTGACTAAGGGAATTGAATTATTTTGGAACAAATTTGTCTTTTGACCTTGTTCACACGTTGAATATTGGTCATCATTTTATTTTGTATGGATCGGGAATAAAATCAACAATGAGATATAACCACAAGCAAATATATACCATCTCAAATCTATAATAATGATATTGGAATAGTATATGTTCTTGACAAATGTAGAAAGGGGGTTCCAAGTGTCTTGCTTTCTTTTTGACTTATTTAAGACATCAAACTTTATTAATTATTAGAAACGTTTTGGAAAAAAAAAAAAACATTTTTTTCAACCATAGATCATGTATGTTGCCCGCACAAAGAACAAAGAATAAACCCAATAAAATACCACATTTTCAAATCAAGTCAACTATTCGAGAATAAACAATCTTGATAAGCAACATATTCTAAAACATTCTAAATTTGAGAATAGATTTGTTTCTTGTCAGCTTTTATGGGTAGCGATGCTTCGACATTCTACTAACATCGAAAAAAGAAAGGAATTAGAATTCATGAGTCACAACTACACAAAAATATAGAGGAAAAGAGAGGATTAGATGTATGATATGAAACTAGTTATGAGATGGTTTCTGTGAATTGAAGTCCATTATATTAATATGTAGTGTTTCATGTGTTACATTTATAATTTGAAGTACGTATACACCTATTTTAAATTCTACAATTCTTCTTGTTATATCATGAAGATTGTTTATTTCTTTGTTTTTTGAATAATTAGATTTGTTAAAAACAGACAATTTATTATGATTATTACATTCAAAGAACACATAACCCATTTGGTCATGTCTCCTTTAACCCCTTCTATTACTTATTAGTGGTGATTATCTTGTTTGATTCTAACAAATAACTTGAAACAATTTAAATTTTAAAACCACAAAAAAAAAGGTTTAATGACTTATAATGTATAAAAAATTTTCAAAAAGAAAAATAAAAAGAGGATTAATATAAGAAATCACTTCAAAATGAAAAATAAAAAGAGGATTAATATAAGAAATCACTAAAAGGTTGGAGTAGAGAGGGTCAAGTTTATGGTAATTAGTGGGGGGGGGGCGGTTGTCATCTGCCCTATTTGGGCAAGGAAAGGTGAGTTATCTGGTTAGCTCAGAATTTTAACCTTGTGAGCCCAATATCCACTATTGGCCCACCTTCACCTTGTTAAGAATATCAAAATTATTAAAAGGAATATTAATCTACATAGGGTGAGGTTTTTATAAAAACTAGTGGGGAACCCGCGCGTTGCGGCGGGACTAAAATTTGCATTAAACTTGTAAGAAGATGTTATCTGTATTCTCATCAGCAAGCGAAGTATCATCGATAAGCAAAATAACTGTTTCTACTCACGCCCTTATGTTATATGTTTTTTCTTCTGGTGTAGTTCTGTTTGGCTGCTCCTGTGTTTGAGAGTTTGCTGCTGTTTATAAAAGTTACAGTTCAAAAAAAAAAAAAACTTAACTAAAAGATGGTGATTACCATTGACCAATACATATAAATATTTAGTTGTGTATAAAGTAATGGTCACAGCCTCATTTCTTCTCATGCTCTCTTGGATCAATAACACTTTGGAAATATATTTTCTAGTGTGAAGTTCATGCTAGAGCAAAACAAAGCTCAAAAAAAAAAAAAAAAAACCTCTATTCAAGATTTCAAGGTGATTTCAATCTTCATTCTGAATCGATTTAATTAATGATATGATCAAAATTATTATAATTCGACACGAAACAATACAACAAAACACCAAACATTAACCATGATCCAACATATGAGAGAAAACAAGGTTTATTATAGTTCGAACTCGAAACAGACCAGAACAGGCTAGTTTTTGATCTGTTTGGCAAGTTTAAACCACTCGGTGTGAAATGAGCCAGGGACATCAATCCTCTCATAAGTATGCGCACCAAAGTAGTCTCGTTGAGCTTGAACCAAATTAGCCGGCAACCTCTCTCTCCTATAAGTGTCGAAATACGCAAGGCTAGACGACATACCTGGAGTGCTAATACCCGAATTAATAGCCAAATACACAACTCTTCTCCACGCAGACCGACGCTCGATCATTTCTTTAGCGAACTCCGGGTCCACCAAAAGGTTAGCCAGTTCTGGGTTCCGGACTTCCGGTCATACGCCTGCTTGATGCGGTCCAGGAATATGGCTCGAATGATGCACCCACCTTTCCAGATTCTCGCCAGCTCACCGAGCTTCAGGTTCCATCCCTTTTCATTGCTCTTCGCACGGATCAGGTTCATCCCTTGCGCATAACTGCATATTTTTGCTGCGTATAGAGCTTGTCGTACATCGTTGATTAGTTTGTCTTTCTCCACCTTTTCATTTACTAAGATGTCGTCGAACCCACCTGATTTGAATACCTTCGCAGCTTCAATACGTTCGTCCTTTAAACCGCTGAGAAAACGTGAATCTAAAGACACCTGAGAAAACGTGAATCTAAAAACCGTCCGGTTCAAAGTGCGTACTATTGGGTACATGTTGAAACAGGCAGAGCCAGATCACATTGAGGTGGTGACCCCTAAACAAATTTTGTCCAAAGTTTAACATGCTTTGAAATTAATAAGTGTGTCAAAAATGATACCACAAACTATATTACTTTACTAATAATTTAACCACTTTGGAAGTTTTATATAATATAAATATTATATACACTTTAACAACTTTCCAAGGGTTAAAGTAATTTGACCCATCACCTATTTCGCTATTTATTTTTACCAACTTGAAACAAGAAAACATACCTCTCACTTGGGGTGTCTAAGCACAATGATAACGGAGTCACCTCGAAGAAACATTTTGCTAATAAATCTGTCTTTGTTAACAGGAAGAGCTTTCTTCTTGCCTTTTCCTGTCTTGGGCACCTGATGGCATACAAAACTTTGTCTTAAATTAAGAAAATGGAAGTAAAAAAGTGCTAGATAAGTTATTTCGAGAGAAGAAGCAACCTCAATCCACATCTCCCTAACGTTTTCCAGCACCATGTTGCAGTGTCGATCGAAGGCCCTAAGACGACCTAGTAGCTTTTTATTGTTCCTGCAGTTAATAAGAACCTGGAGAGGCCCAGTGTTGAACTCCTCTTCCTCATTCTTCGTCTGCAACAAAGTTTAACATTATAATTTATACGGCGATAACACAATTTTGTCAAAAAATAGTGCCACACGTACATCACAAGAATGAAAATGAGCGAGAGTGCTATCAGGACCCACGCACCTTCTAGAAACTTGATAAGAGAAGCCGGAAGGTACAGCGCTTCAATCATCCCAAAAAACACCACAAAACTGATTGCAAGAAAAACACTTTGGTGCCAGCAAAAGACAATGATAAGAGACATCAATCAAGCAAGTTGTAACCAACATGACCGTTATAACCGCCAAACCTGATCACGATAGTACGATACAATGAAATCAGTTAAACATATCTTAACCATTTAACAAACTGTTTAAACGTTTCCTTAAAACATCATACCTGAAGCATTACCCATGTGTTTAGTATCTCTAAATCCGATGGTAACGGCTAAGCATAACGTCATCAAGATTCAGTTGATCTTTGGGATATATATTTGCCCGTGAAATTTTGAATTGGTATGGACTATTTTGACCCTGGGAAAGCATCCGAGAGAACATTGTTTTATAATTGAAAAGGTCCCCGTAATTATGGCTTGACTTCAGACAACTGCAGCGAGTATGCCTATCAACAGCACGGGCACCTCAAACTCTCTACAAATATATCACATTATTAACATTTTTTTTATTATTTTGGAATGCGAAAGATGAAAAGCAACTTACTGGGTACAGAGATGTAGAATCCAATCTGGTAGTCGTTTTCGATAACATGATGCTGAGATAAATACGCAGCTTGCCCCATATACGCTCTACTAAGTCCTAAGAAGAAAAAAACTCTCATATGTAACTATAATGTCGTAACACTATAGGTTTAACTTTCATTTTCGGGCCAATACCATCCAAATGCATACTTTGTTATGGTGGAATACTAATTTTTCTTACCATTGTCATCTCAAACTAATGAAAAGAAAGTAATTACCTCCCATTTGGCCGAAAATGTACTTTCATCTGCAGCTTTGTTCCCGGTTGTCGAATTCTGTCGGATGCAGCTGGAAATAACCAATCAACAATGTTGAACTAAATAATGTAGTCTTTTGAAAGAAAAAACATCTCCATCAATAACATCTTTAAAAAAATCATCAGCCCTCAGCCATTCAGTTATCAACATGAACATGGATCTGAATAGCATTTCCAGTTAACTATTGTCAATCATATCAAGATCCATTAAAGAATATTTCACACAATAGTATAAACTAACATGGGTAGCCAAAAATCGTTTACCAAATTCAGATTAAAGACAAATTCGGATTAAAAAATTGTGCATATAGATAGTTTACCATCTCTTTTAACAATCAAAACGCGACTGTATAAACTATCCTGGATAGCAAAAAAACAGATTCGGATTTGGATCTTTGATTATAAGACGTTCATCTTTCTTACCAGCACACCATTTAAATAGAAATATCCACTCATAAACTGGCATGTGAATTCAAGAAAAAATATAAATATGACATTCTGAAGCAATGCTATTCCATTATGAACACAAGTATAACCAGGATTAAAGATTAACCTAAGATGTTTAGTGAATGAAGATCCAAGGAATATTCAGTAATCTTACCTGGTCAGAACGCCTCTTGGATTCGAGCAATGGCGTCACGGACAAGAACCGAACAAGAACATGCCACTTTCTTCCTCCTTGGTCACTGCCCACACTCTTTCTCGTGGTTGACGTCCATCCAAAGTTCAGCGTAATGTTCGTGGAAACCTCATTGAATGAGGGCAAATTTGGGAGCAGGGATGACAAATTAGGGTAACAAAGCATGACTGTTGGGATCACGTCTTAAAAAATTGCTGTGAAATTACATTTATGGACATGGGAAATGCTTGGTTTAGTCTGAGATCAAATTCCCAAATACTATTTCTAAATTGGAATCCAAAACTATTGAACCAGTTAAGAGCTCTTAATTTTTAACTACAACTCCTAACTAAGTTCCAAACTTCCAGCCGTACAACATAAATTGGAGTTCAACAAACAAAACTAACCTAAAACGACGCATAATTCGAATGCGAGAACAAAGATGGAGATGAACATACTATGATCAACAACATTGAGAGTAAATATATGAAAATGTCCAATATTGACATGAAAAATGTCCAATACCGACACAGTTGTCGTCCTTTTATTGCTGTACAGTCGCCGGAAAACCAAGCTCGAGTAGTCGCGTGGATTTAATCATTAATAATCACACTTGATCTTAGCCAAAAAACATAACCCTAACATCATACACAACAAAAATATCAAAACTGTAAAATATATACATATATATATCAAACCCATCACCTGGTAAATGATATATCCACATCCTTTCTTTCTTCCCTAGCGATCGAAATACCCAACAGATGTGTAAACATACGAATCTTAAGATTTCACCCTGAAATTAGAACAAAAAAGACAACAAATTAGGTAAAAATTAAGCCTGGGAATAACCTAGAAATTCGTCTCTCCTGCAGAGACGCATATTGAATATTCTGAATAGAAATTCCCCTAACTGATGATATCTATAATTGCTCGACGGTTTCAAACATTAATGGTTGTCTTCAGTTTGCTGAAGATTTCGATGTGCAAGAAGGAATTTCAAGCGTGAAACCTAATTAATTATACATACAGGGGCTGTTTGGCTAAGCTTATTGTTTTGACTTATTTACTTATTTGCTTATTTGAAAAGCAAATAAGTCATAATGGAATGACTTATTTACTTATTTCTCTCACATAATAAGTTAACCCAAACACCTTTTAACTTTTCAAAAAGCAAATAAGTAAATAAGTCAAAAAAATAAGCTTAGCCAAACAGCCCCATACTCTGACGGTTTCATCATCAATCAATTGGCGACTTACATTGAGTTGGGGGGCAAATTTGGGAGAAAGGATGAAAGATTAGCTGAAGAAGTCATGACTGTTCGCATGCCGTCTTAAAAATTAGAATGGAAATTACCTTTGTGGACATGGGAAATGCTTATATATAGTATATAGATAACCTTTTTCTGTAAGAAATATGAGAAGACATAGGAATTGACATGTAGGCATTTTGTTTTGAATCTAGGCATAATATTTTGGGTTGTTTTGACAAGAAAAACATCAAACATAACAATGTAAAACACAATGCAATGTATTATAGGCATGAATTTAAAACACAACTAAAACATACTACTTTACACTTAAAACACACTACTTAACGTTTTTGGCATGATGTTTTACATTCTAAGGCTAGAATTCATTGCATTGTGTCTGAAATTGTTATGTTTTGTTTTGTTTTTTTCTTGTCAAAACATTATGGCTAAGTCCAAAACATGATGTCTGCATATCAATTCCTGTACCTTTTCACACTTCTCACAAGGAAAAGTAAAAATATATCATGAAATCATCTCCACAAGGAAAAGTAAAAATTATTATATATATTATATCCTGAAATCATCTAAAAAATCAAAGGAAAAAAATAATTAAATTATATCACGCATAAGCATCGATGAATAGAAAGAGAGTGAAAAGTTGTAAAAATGATAATATGAAAGAGACAGAAAAGTTGTAAAAATGATATTATGAAATAAAATTTTCAACAACGTGGATATATAAATTTCATTTTTTTTATAAAGTGATTAAAAATTTAACTTATACATTAATGGAATAAAATTTTCAACATCGTGGGTATATAAATTTCATTTTTTTTTTCAAAATAGAAATAACTAGTAATAGTAATTGAGTCCGCGTTATCTTGTGAGGTTTGTAAAGTTTTGACATGATAGATATCATTATCTGTAAATGACTTGATCAATACGTATTATTAAAAGAAAAACTAATAAAATAAATTTAAAATTAAAATATTAAATTGAAAAAACTAATAAATAATAAAATTATATGACATGTTCTGAACGAAACTGTTTTGTCCCTATCGCATTTTAACTCGAACCCCAATAACTCTTTTATGTGACCTGTTTTATCGCGACTTGCCCAACCTGACCCGACCAATACGTACTATTAAATACCAATTGTATTATTAAAAGAAAAAAATGAATAAATGAAAATTTAAATTTAAATTTAAAATTAAAATTAAAATATTAAATTCACCTAATTAATAAATATTAGATAATATGTTATAAGTAAAAATAGATGAAAAATATATTTATATAATTTAGAGTAAACCTTAATTTACAACCTTGTGATTAGACCTCAAAATCACTATAGACGTCCCGAAGAAACTTTTATCCATTTACATCCTCAACGTTTCCAACACACTACAGTTCACAAGCTTCCGTGAGTTGACCGTTTAGTTGACCGGTACAAAGACTATTTCCCCTTTTTGCATATCAATACACGCCCGTAGTGTTTAAAGTAATTCTCTTATTACAAACCTGCGCATTGCCAAAAATATTTTCCCTCCAAATTCAAATCCCATAAGCTCAAGTACCATAACCACAAACTTAATTACATCTTAATCACCTACATTATCAAATGAAAACGAAACCCATATATATAATCATCCACATTATAAACGAACGTGAAACCCATATATATAACCTAACAAACACACGAACACTATATAAAACAAACACTAAACCCATAACCAAACGAAACGAACACTCACGTAATTAACCCAAAAGTATATATGACAATCTATATATAGTCACCTATATATCATGCCAAAACTATAATCTCCTATAAGTCTATAACTATAATCTCTTATATAATAACCAAAAAATCCACATTATATATTTTATCAACCAAACTATATGTAATCAAACCAAAACTACCATATCCCTATATAATAACCAAACTATATATGTAATCGACACGAACTATATAATAACCAAACCATATAGTTTATCAACCAAACTATATAATCAATATGAAACCTACCCGAATCAGTCCACCGATAACCCACCCGAATCCTAGAATCAATAAAAATCAAGTTAACCAAACTTTCAATCCACCCGAAACATCAATCCCAAACGAAACCTATATAACCACAATTTCATCCATCCAAACCTATATAACCACATCCATCCCACAGTATCATCAAAGTATATAACTACGAGAGTTTGTTCCTAGATTAAGTTAAATTACATACATTAAGTCATGATACTTACATATATATTAAGTTTACAAAATACCATCATCTACCATCACTACCATCAACGAAATACCACCAAATATCAACGATCTCATTACCCGCTGCAACAATCTCGTTACCCGTTGCTTCCCTAGATGTTTCTTCCCCAACGGTTGCATCCCCATTCCCCTTTGCATACATCCAGTCAACGATCAGATTGTTTAGACGTCGGAAAACAAACGTAGGTGGAACACTAGCCATCCCTCATGACCAGACACCCTAAACCCAGCTACATAAACGTACCTTTATTATCTATCACATTTTCAGATCCAAGTTCACCACGAAGTACAGGCCTGCATTTTTGCGGGTAATTTTTTTAATCGATGGTTCACCGGGTTCATGGTGGTGCATGTAGGTGTGCAGGTGAACGTGGTGGTCGTGGTGGTTCTTGCAACTGAACGTGGTTTGCAATTTTAGGTGATCATTGGAGAAAGGAGAAGGTGATCGGGGGAGGGAGGTGATTGGCAGTGGGTGTTAGGGGAAACGATAAGTTTATATTTTGATTGGGTGGTCAAATATTGGGACTTACTAAGGAAGATAGGGTTTGGTGGCTGGTGAAAAGACGATAGCGCGAACGTGGGTAATTCAAACAAACCAATCAACGTAAAGGTCAACTAACAGAAGGTTGTGAGCTATAGCGTTGGAAATGTTAAGGATGTAAATGGACAAAAGTTTCTTTGGGGCGTCTATAGTGATTTCGGGGTCTACCCACAACGTTGTAAATTGAAGTTTTCTCTAGAATTTATGTCATTAAATATTATGTTCGTTAAATATCATGTCATTAAATTTTATTTTAATTGAATATATAATTCATATAATAAGACGTACAAAATGGTAAATGACAAGTTTTTGCATCATGACTTGTACCAAATTCATTTTAGATTTTCTTATGTTTCTTAACATTGTGGTAGATAAATGAGTTAAAGGTGTATATTATTGATAGTTGATGCATGTGAATGGTACGTATAAAATGTATCAGTTACACAAGTTGTAAATTTAAAAAAAATAGAAATCACCTAATCCAAACTACATACATAATAGGCAAGTGTACGTAACGTGTACGCAGTATAGTAGTGGTAAGAACCAAGTATCGATCCTAAAGACACGATAGCTTATAATACTTAATCGCCTGTCAATATCTAACCGATGTAAGAGGGATGGTTTGAAAGGAAACTAATGAGAAACTAAAGAACAACTAGGAACAACTAGAAAACCGATGTAAGAGGGATGGTTTGAAAGGAAACTAATGAGAAACTAAAGAACAACTAGGAACAACTAGAAAAGTCTAAGAAAGTCAGATGAAGAAAACAACCACCTAGGTATCAAATCCTCTTCACTAGAATGGCATCTCAGAATGACTTTATGCAACTGTGTGAAGTGCTAAAATGGATTAGGTCCTTCGAAGATTAATCCCACAAAACTATAGAATCAGTGTTATAGACACACACCAAAACCTAATCTTATGAAGTAAGTTTATGTTATGATTCCTTATGATTTAGGGCTTCTATTATTGTTTTAGCAAAACAATAGATTAATGAATTGAGCGAATTACTATCGATGTAAGTGAATTTAAAGCAAACCCTAACTAGTTTCCATATCCTTTTATTGAGACCCTTCCCGTAGGTAGCTCACACGTTTTACCAATTAAGTTACCAAGTTGTCTATTACTAGTTAAGGTTTCAAACCCTCGATTAATGAGCGGTAATATAACCTAAAGATAGAGTAAATCGCATTTAATTAGCATAACTTCACTGAAAATGTAGCATTCGGTATTTTCTGATTCTTTTTCAATTATTTTAATTTGTATTTTCATTTCAATCCTTGTAGTTCAAGACTTGATCATAATGGAAATCACATTTTATATCATACTTTTTTAATCATGCATGCACAATACGCAAACAATCACGAAATACGCATCTTTATACAAAAATCAAGCCATGCTTTAAGTTTATAACCTCTCGAAATATAATCATACATTTATCATACTTATAACTTTATATACACCTTAAAACCATAACAATGTGATTAACTTTGTGTTTATTGCGTAAAATGACAAATCACCAAACTCAATGGGCCAAAATCGATTTTTTTATTGAGTTAAATGTCATTTTAGTCCCTGTAGTTTGGGTCATTTTGCCATTTTAGTCCAAAGGTTTCATTTTTCACCTGTGGGTCCAAAAAGGTTTCACCGTTGCCATTTTATTCCACTGGGTTAACTTCATCCATTTTTTCTGTTAACGAGAAGGCCAATTCGGTCATTTTATATGGACGAATTGGCCTTCTAGTTAACAGAATTACATAAAATAACTGAATTGGCCTTCTCGTTAACATAAAAAATGGATGAAGTTAGCCCAATGGACTAAAATGGCAACGGTGAAACCTTTTTAGACCCACAAGTGAAAAATGAAACCTTTGGACTAAACTGGCAAAATGGCCCAAACCATAGGGACTAAAATGGCATTAACTCTTTTTTATTTTAAGAAGCCTTATGGACCGCAAGCCTAAGGCCTTACGGTCCGCAAGGACCTGGTCTGGCAGATCCTTTGGCAGCTCACGAATTTTGGTTCAAAATCACCTTTCCCTCATCTCCAACTTCCAACTACATTCATTTTACACCAAACCCTAACACCCACTTGTAAATACAACCCTTCCCCACCTCCTAAACACTTTCAACACCCTCAAGTCACCTCCAGACTCTCTTAGTTCATCAAAAATCTCAACTTTGACATATTTTCAAAGCTCCGAAACAATGAGTTTTAAGCTTGTTTCTTTAACTTTTCGTCTTGGTTTTTTTATTCATCTTCCTTTAAGGGGTTGGGGATGTAACATCCCGGATATTTATATCAAATTATGAAGCGACACATGTCCAAACTCTTCATATAATTCCAATTTATGGAAGGAGAGGGACTAAAATTGTCAAAATGGGGATTGAATTGAAGTTGATGGACTAAAGTTGCAAAATGGCAAATTTCCATTTCCATTTCCATTTCTAGAGGTCCCTTACGGACCACAAGGGGTAGCCCCTTACGGACCTTAAGGGGTTTCAATTTTTTGGGCGCCAGAAGTCCTTACGGACCGTAAGGCATCACCTCTTACGATGCGTAAGGGGTGCAAAGACTGCAAAGAAGCTGGCAACTGCAGCCTGCTTCCTTGCCACCTAGCTTCGATTTTTCCCAATCTTCTTCTTCTATGGACACCTATTATGCCACTAATCAGCCTCTAATGACTCTTGGTAACACTTGTCACGAATTGGCAGTCCTTGGATTATTAAATAGGTGTGAAGTTCATCCACTTCACTCATACCTTTCCAATTCTCACTCTAATTCTTCTCTTAGAGCTTCTCTAGGATTAGGAGCTAATTTCTAAGAAATCTTAGTAGTCATCAAGTGTAGTAAGTCAGTCCTCTTTAGTCAATTTCAATTATATAGCTAGTTATCACCCAAAAGTTAAACAATTTGACTTTCGGTTCTGACCAATTTGGTCAAGTCAAAGTTTGATTTAAACTTTCTTACGTGATCGTAATAATGAGGGTGTGAGTCCCCTGCGATTATACCCTCCGACTATCACGTTAAGTAGGCGAAATGACGAGTCAAGCATGCTATATATAAAAGTCAAAACTCAAAATTATGCATTTTGCGATAATTAAACTTCTATATATCTAAACCACATCTTTTGACATTATTAGAGTTTATCTAACCTTATAAAATCTATTTTCACATGTTCAACTCGTCATATTCAGTTTCACACCCATTCTTATATCGAAAGTTAAGCAGATTGACTTTTACTTTGACTTTCGATACTAACCCGTTTGGTTTACTTTGAAACCCAATCAAGGCATGTTATGTGACCATGATATTATAGCGAATAACTCTCTGAGGTTATATCTTCTGGTCATATCATTTCAAGGGTTAATGGACGAGTCAACTATATATAGCTTAAAAAATGTCAAAAATGCCCTTATGGCATAAAAATGGTTTTAAAACCTAAGAGTCATATATTCTGACCTTGAAACTGATCATACCATATTTTAAAATGTGTTTTGACATAACGGACTCGTTATAGACCTATTCGACCACCCGATGACGTATTTACATGTACGACTAGTTTAAATGATATAAAATATATAAACTAGTCTAATTGAGTTAAAACCTTTCAAAACCAATTCAAATCAAAATGTTTGGTTAATAAACCCATGTTACACTAAGCCTTACAATCGGACGGGTATAAACCACATTCTATCCGGTTAACGCTTAATCTAGTGAAACCGAACAAAAATTCGAAGTAATGGGTCAAGTCAAAAGACTTACCAATGACCCGTGAACATTCTAACGGATAATAAATATGTTTTATTCCAGACTATAGAGCCCTCCAGATAATCGTGCCTAGGATATACAACTTGATTTTAAGGCTTTGCGTCAAAGAAGTAATCATACGAATTTACTGCTAAGCAAAGGTAAATACTCTTAGCCTATTTTATTCGAAAATTTGGGATATGGCATTAGCCACTTGGAGTGGGTATTATATAAATGGGCAGATGCTTTCATAAATGTAAGTGTTAGGATCGGAGGCCCTCATGATTGTGTTTGTTTGTTATACTTGGACAATAAATGAATGTTAAATCGAGATCTAATGCAGCGGAATTGAAAACAAACTTTATAAACACAATCAAAGGGAATTAGTTTTAGTAAACACTTGTTTCTCATTAGTCAAAAGATTTACAATACAGAAATGATTACAGATATGCTTATATACTAAAGCTCCCCCTCAACATGATGCTCACTGGTTGATCGCTCAAGATGAAAGGATTGGAGGAGAAGAACTCACTCAGTCAATCAAATGTAACAGTACAGGGTACTGTTCCATTTATAGGCAAATCAAACCACTGAAGCATCTAAGCTGACGTCACCATGAAAGTGACATCGAACAACCTAACAACCTTTAACCACTGTTCTTATACAAACACTGCTAACTTAACCGTTGATTCTATACAATACAAGTGACAAACTAAACTACTGCTTTCTCCTTCCATCAGCACTGATGTTTGACTATCAGTGCTTTCCTCAAAGTTGATCAGTCCTTGAGTGGGCAGTTCTTTAATCAACAGCAGTACTTGGATAGCATCAGTAGATTAAACCAGCAGTGTTTAATCCTTAACAGCCTTCAGGGCTTCATCAGCAGTTTGAAGGACAGCAGCTGTTGTATACAGACAGTGGAAAGAGGACATCAGATGTTATAAACAATTTCAAGGGGAAAGCCTGGTGTAAACTACTGCTTATGATGAATCCACTGTTGTGAACCGATTTTGGCTCTAATTATCTGTTCCTCTGATAGGGTTCAATCCTAACAATCTCCCCCTAGAACAGATAATGCCAAAACCCTTCATTATTCTGGATCTTTATTGTCTCATCAGAAGTTCCCTAACTTGTCCTTTAAATTGCAGTTCAAAATCCATAGAACTTGTATCATCCTCATCCCTACACAGTATAAGCTGAAGGAGATCTTGTAGATCTTCAACACCCAGGCCCAGTGCTTGTTCCCTTGATATGTGCTTTACTTCTCCATTGGATCTTATCAGTGTCAATACATGGGTCTTTTGATCAGACATCCATTTTAGTATTTTTGAACCCAATGGGTTTCTTGGGAGAGGTTTATTTACTGATGAGTTGGGAGATTGTGGCCTTGTGAAAATTTGTTGAGCAGTACCCTGAGCTTTTGCTAGTTCAGAATTTTCAGCTGACATTTGTTTGAAAGCCAATTTTATGATGTCATTTGCTGCAGCTATGTCTTCTACAGTTTCTATTTCAATCTGCTCTTGTCTCTTTCTTTGTTCTAACTCAATGATTGAGACATCTGCTGATGTGAACAGTGGTTCAGAAGTATTGATCTGTTTTGGCTCTTTGTATTCAGGCTTCTGTGGTAAACTAGGATCTGTCATCCTTCTTTTCTTTAACCTTTCATAAGCCTCATCTGTGTATTGCCTTGTCCATTTTGCTATGGCTTTGGCAGGTCCAACCTTTGCATCAACCAGCTCTTGTTTCTTCCTATTGTATTCTGAGGTAAGTTTATCAATGGCCTTTTTCTATTTGCTCCAGTTTGGAGTTGTTCTTTTCTTACCTGGATCATTCTTGATCCTCCTGATTCTGTTTACTTCTTGCTTTAGTGCAATGAGTGGCCATTCACTGAATTGTTCTTCTTTAGCTGGATAAATTTTTTCTTTCATGATAAATGCAAGATAATCCTTTCTCAATTCCTTTTGTAGGATGGCTCCAGGTGGCAGATTTGACATATCTTTGCTTAGGTCTCTTGCATAATCTTCCATTTGTTTGACCTTAGTGAGTAAAAATTCCATTCTTTCTGAAATGGCTTTATCACCTTGATCTTTACATTCAATTCTAGCCCTTATATCTGCTTGCCTGGCTTTGATTTTTAGATACTCATCCATATTTGCTGGGTTCCTAAAGCCCATGAGAGAAGGAAATCTTCTTTTTGAAGGATCATCCACTGTATAGAACTGTCTCATCTCATCCTTTACAGCTTCCAATTCCAGTGGATAACTTGCAGCAATGGATACAACATTAGCAGGGTTTATTGGTTTGACTAGAGTTGGTGGAGTGGATGGTTGTGGCTTGATAACATTGTAAGGTGTGGAGGATAAAGGAATAGGTGCTGGTATATCATCATTATTCTTCTGAAATTTCCTTTTCCTTGTATAAAGCTTTTTGGGTGAAGGAGATTTTGGTTATGATGTGACAATGGGTTGTATGGTGATTGTTGAAATGGTGAGGGCAGTGGTAGATGGCTGGCAAATAGCTGTTGAAACAACTGGTGTTTCAACCTCTGTTGTCATTACAGCTACTGATGTGTCAGTAGATGTCTTCTGCTTTTCATCAGGTGGTGATTTGATGGGTGGTGATATAGTTGAAGTGGTGGTGATTGATTTTATGACATTAGGTGTTTGAGTGGTGTGTGTTGAAGTGGTGGCAGTTGTTTGGCTAGTAGTTGTTGAAACCACTGACATATCAACAGTTGTTGATACAACAGGAGTTAAAACAACTGTTTGGGCGGAAGTTTGAGATTTGGTGATTTGAGGTTTGGAGCCTTTGGGAGGTGGTTTGGAGGCATGCTTTGTGGGTCTGGATGGTGTGGATTTGGGTTGCCTCACTTGTCTAGTGGGCTTCTTTTTTTTTTGTCCTTAGGATTTTCATCATCCTTTGGCTCAGAAGTACCATGTGCATTCAGCTCCATATAAGCTCTTTTCTCCTGTTCCCACCTGGCTTTATCCTTAGCCTCTCTATCCCTTTTTACACTTGCTTTTGCTTCAGCAAGTGCATTTGTTGTAGCATCAATCTTTTTACTTCCATCTAGCAAAGTGATGTTTTTAGTCATATTTTCTTTTTCTGGTTCAATATAGAGACCATCTTCAATTCCATTCTTCTTCCACTGCTTGATTTTCTCCCCCTTTTTGGCATTATCTGGAGGGGGGTTATAAATAAAGAGAACAGTGGGAGGAGAAGTGCCAGTGGTGTTTAGCAAATGGGCCTTTATTGCCTTGATATCAGCCTAAGTATCTTTAAATCTTGCTTCCATAGTATTTCTGATCTTTTGATCCTGTATTTCATGTTTCTGATCAGCTACTTGGTTTTGATGGATGAGCAGTGGTTGAAACAAATTCCAGAGCTCATTTGCAGCAGGTGCAGGTTGTGGTGCAAATGCTTGAGCTGGACCAGCAGTGGTTGAGACCTTTTGAGCTTTCAACAACTGTTGTAACATATCTTTTATTTCAGCAACAGATGTATCAAGATTATCAATTCTACCCGTCAATTCCTGGTATTTTAAATCATCACCCAACTTAATGGGATCATCTGATTCCCCACCAGCAGTGGTTGTATCAATGTGTGACTTAGGACACGAATCCCAAAAATCATCCATTGATGGCCCTTGTTCTTGGTACTGGGGTCTTCTTCCCTCAACACTTGATAACTTTTTGATGGTACCAGTGGTCAAGACAAACTCACTAGTGGTTATCAGAGGTGCTATAGAAGGAATTGCCTTCAAGGGAGTCTGATTGATGAAACAACTGGCCAAATGTAGATCTGTTGATCCAACACTTGTAGTTGCTGCTCCACTTGAACTACTGACATGAATTACTTGTAACTCCTGCAGTGTAACCTCCTCAATTGTTGCTGGGATAGCAAAGTTATAAGCATCAGACCCAGTCACTTGTGGGAGTGTACTCTCAGTGACAGGTGATTGAGAGGAACTGGTTTGTGTCAGAACTATAGCAACTGCATGCAACAAGGGTAGTATGGATTGTGGTAATGAGAGGGGTGAAGATATAGGTGTTGAAAGAGACATGTCCTTGGGATCAGGACTGAGGAAGATGGATCAAATTGGATCCAGAGATTTATAATGTGGGGTCCCTCTGCTTACAACCTGATCCTTTTGTGAGGATGCAGGAGGAGTTTGAGGCAAGGGTGGAGATCTTTCTTCCATCTGCTGTGAGGAAGTAGCAGCAGTGGTTTTTGGTGACATTTGTGTTGTCACTGGCAGTGGCTCTGGGATCTCATCTTCCAGAGTTGCCTTTTTAGTGAGTTTGGGGGGCTTTTTGGATGATCTCTTTTTAGGCTTTTTGGTGATGGCAGGTGTGGGTTTCATAGCAGTGGGTGTGCTACTATGATCACCTGGAGCAGTGGGCTCAGCAGCAGATACCTGAGGAGCAGTGGTAGCTGCTAAAGTCTGCTCAGGCACCTCTGCTTGTGTTTTTGCAGGTGTTAACATTTTGGTGAATGTTTCAGATGTTAAACCATGTATTTGAAAAGATTCACCTTGGATGAGCAAATTTTCATTTTCCTTTCCGAATTTTTGTTTAAAATAGTAGCTTAAGAACCTTGGAAAAAGTAAAAATGATTTGCTATCAACATTTTTTTACCAAATCATCAAAGATCTCCTAGGAATAGTTAAAATTTTCATTGTGTAAAATAGCAAACCCAGGTATTGGATCTTTAATGGTATTTCATTAAAAGCAGTTGTTTTATTTGTGACACACATCAAAAGGGTATGGAATAAAACCTTGGTGCAGAAGGGAAGAAGCCTTTTTGTAAGGTATCCCTTTTCATTTCCGCACCATACCCTCTTTCAAGAAAATCATTTTGATACTCGTTTTTAGGGAAAGAAGTTTTACCTTGCTGATCATCGAGTTCAAACACTTCCGAAATAGATTGTGGAGTGATTTGAATCATTTTGCCCTTTATGGAAGAATTAATGGCTATAATTGTGTCACCTTGATATTCAAGTGTGGCATTTTTCCAAAATTCTCTCTGGGTTTGTTCGTAAATAGGAGCATCAGCAGTCAACAAAGTTTTGTACTTTGAAGCTACAAGAGTGTCAATGATGGAATCGAAGGTTTTGGTGGTGGTGGGTTTTGTGAGTAAACCCAAGTAATTGTGAGGGGATTTGTATGGGATTTCAATAGGTTCAGCGGCCTTTTGAGTGACCTTTTTGGAAGATGAGAATGATTTTGATTTTGATTTTGTCATTTTGATGAAGAAGAACGAAGAATGATTTGAGACGGAAGGTTGGAAACTGCTTTGAGAAGAGAATTTTGGAAATCAATTCGACAGTGTAAAACCCTGTTTGGGGGTTTTGATCAGGGTTTTGTTTAGGGAAAAAGTGAATGCTGACGTGGCAGCAGTTACAAAGATCTGATGGCTAAGAACTGACCACGTGCCAACCTCTGATGGAAAGATGAATAATGGAGGACAGTTGTTTAGGGAACCACTGATGAAGCAAATATCTGTGGTTGCAACGGTCAAAGTGAAGACAGTGGATGATTTTAACTATCAGTGGATAGCTTTATCAGTGGATAAAACACTGATTTTGAACAACAGTGATTACCAAAAAAAAAAAAAATGAAAGAACAGGGGTTGACTTTCAGCAGTGGACAGTAATTAGGAAACAGATGTTTGAACAAAAACAGTGGTTTGGGGTAAGGTAATGGTAAGGATTTGAAAGGCTATTATATCAGCAACTGTTAGTGCAACAGCGAATAAGCTTTTGACAAATGTTTTGAGCATCTGCTGTTCTGATGAAAGGAATGATTTTGTCTTGTGTACCCACAATATCATGTCCAACATCTGTTGATGGTGATTATGAAATATCTGCAAGTTTTCTATCTTCAACAAAATACATTTTAGATGCAAATTGTCAAGTTAAATATGTCAACAGTTTTTACAGGAATTTGCATTCAATGTTTTGCCACATGTCTATTACAAGTTTTGAAGCTTTTATAGATTCATGACAGTAGTTTAGTACCCCAGATGATGGAAAGCTTTTTATTATAGCTACTCCTTTTGTGTCATAATATTTGAATTAGAACATGAGTATCCAAGTATTTTAAGGTCTGTAAGCAATCAATCTTTGATCTGTGTTAAAACAAACTTGAGTTTGACATGACCTTGACACTTGCAACATTTCCTTTTGATCTATTTTCATGGATAATATCACCATAAAAAAAAAATAAGGGTTCTACATCCTGACAGGTGTTTGAAACTTTTGCTATCAAAAAACAAATAAAAGTACAAAATATATCATTCTTAAGGAAAAATAAAGAATAATATATCCTGTTTTATTTGAGAGAAACCTTTTCAAGAAAAATAATTAAGGTTTTTCTGAAAACAGCATCAAAAAGGATCTGGTATATTTTCCAATTAAACTCATAATCACATCACTCTCAAGTTTTATGAAAATGGTCAGTGATTTGAAATACATTGTAATAACCACTGTTTGAGACCATTTCCTTGTTAATTGATTGCAAAAATGAGGAGACATGTTCACATGAGTTTTGAAAGTCCTGTTATAGACTTTGTTACCATGTGATGATTCTGAAAAACTTGTCTAGTCCTCTTGTAAGTTTAATCACTGGTGATACTATTGTTACCTGAACTTCCCTGAATCAATGAATGCACACAGTTGCTTGATGACCATTGTTCACCCAATTTTGGACTCTTAAGTGTTTTACATTTATGTTCTTTTCTTTTGACTTCAAAAGTTTTGAGATAAACACACTTTTGAGTTTTTTTGTGATTTTTCTTCTTCCCTTTTTACCCTTCCTATTCATAAGTATTGAAATACTCACTGGGAGGTTTTTATTGCAAAGATACTTATTCCAGAATCATTTTGCAGCAATGTTTTGAGAGATCTGGCCATATTTGTACATGCTTATTTCAAATCTCACATTACATATGATTTGAACTGTTTTAACACCTGATTTTCTTAATGTATTTTTAACAAAGTTGATTTGGTCCTTTTTAACAGGATTCTCAACCTGTTTTTCAACACATAAGATCTAATAACTAAAGTTTTAATTTCCCTCTTTTTATGTTAACAAAAACACTAACATTTTTACGAACATAGGTTTTTGTTGACCTGAGGTACACACCTTAGCAGCAAACATGATGGAAACAGCATAAACTTCATAACAACAATTGAAATCAATTTTGTAAAGAGAAATAATTATACCATAGTTATCAGACATATTTTCAGATCTGAAAACTATAGGTGATTTATGCATGACATCACTTGTTATGTGAAGTTTGTGTGTCTTATGACATTTTGGTTGTTTTACAGAGTTTTTGAACAGCAACTTTGAACGTGATCACTCGTTACTCTATTTTTCAACTAAATACGATCAACCTTAGCATCAATGAATTTTGAGCTGAACTGTTATGTCAAATTGATTGTTAGATCGAATTTGACTGTCCAAGCTCTGATACCAATTGTTAGGATCTGAGGCCCTCATGATTGTGTTTGTTTGTTATACTTGGACAATAAATGAATGTTAAACCGAGATCTAATGCAGCGGAATTGAAAACAAACTTTATAAACACAATCAAAGGGAATTAGTTTTAGTAAACACTTGTTTCTCATTAGTCGAAAGATTTACAATACAGAAATGATTACATATATGCTTACATACTAAAGCTCCCCCTCAGCATGATGCTCACTGGTTGATTGCTCAAGATGAAAGGATTGGAGGAGAAGAACTCACTCAGTCAATCAAATGTAACAGTACAGGGTACTGTTCCATTTATAGGCAAATCAAACCACTGAAGCATCTAAGCTGACATCACCATGAAAGTGACATCTAACAACCTTTAACCACTGTTCTTATACAAACACTGCTAACTTAACCGCTGATTCTATACAATACAAGTGACAAACTAAACTACTGCTTTCTCCTTCCATCAGCACTGATGTTTAACTATCAGTGCTTTCCTCAAAGTTGATCAGTCCTTGAGTGGGCAGTTCTTTAATCAACAGTAGTACTTGGATAGCATCAGTAGATTGAACCAGCAGTGTTTAATCATTAACAGCCTTCAGGGCTTCATGTCACACCCCCAAAATCCACCTGCGGAGTACTACCGCTTGGAGGCGTGACTGACCAGGATCCAGCCACCAATCATATTGAACAAGCATATAAATAGTTATAAAAGTCTAACCAATACAATTGGTGTTCAAACAAAACATAGTTAAGTTGCGAGCGGAAGCATAAGTCTTAAATCAAAACATAAGTTTAAGTGTTTCATAGTTTAACATGGCACACAGTCGTCCATGTCCCACAACGATCCTCCTCCATGCAAGCTCCAGCTTAAGAACCTAAGGACCTGCAAAGCATGTAGTAACGAGTCAACAACTAGTTGAGTGAGTTCACGGTTGGGTGTTCGTTTTAAGTTGTTTCGAAAACAGTTTCCTTTAGCTGGCATCCTGCCGTGGGGGTTACCCCATAGTTTAAAAACGTGACTTGTTCATTCCCGGTTACTCTGGCAATCCTGCCGTGGGGGCTACCCCGTGTTAGTTATCTGGCATTTCGGCCGTGGGGGCTACCCCATGTATCTACTAGACTCGTTACCATATCGACTGCTGACTGTAGTCATGTTTAAGTGCCCTGAAACTGTCAATGTCTATCATCATTGACGTGCCCCAGATCCATTAGTTCACGCCCGTCCTCTGCGGCACGGTGTGAGGTTTGTCAGACCTAAATAGCGCTATCTAACTAATGACCCGCTCGCCATTGGCCCGGCGATTAAGTCGATATAAAAAGGAGGGACTTCGTGATAGAGTTTTGGTCTAGTACGAGTTATCTGTCCATGAGGACGAGGAATTACATTCCTGAACCTTTGCTGTCCTACCCAAGGAGGACGAGGAACCCAGTTCCTTAACCCCAATTCCCGACCCCTGGGAATCCCATGCTTTGTAGAGGGTGTGAACTCACCTTGGTTTGCTCGGTAGAAAACACAGAAAGGTCAAACAAGCAACGTTGAGGCTACTCACGTCCTATCATAGTTGTATCATACAATCAGGTTCGTATTCAAGTAGTGCACGTATGTCATTCACGTTAATCATGGCAGTTCATCGACATTCACATTCAATCAGTAACATATCAGGTCTGCATACTAGGCCCAAGAGTCCGGCCCAATCAAATAAGCCCATAATTAAACAAGTCCAACAGTGTGTACCCGTATATGACCCCGAGTCGCAACTAGGCGTTTGCGACTCGCAACCGGAGTCGCAATCACGGTTTCGGTTTGTGCTGGTTTGGTTACGAGTCGCAATCGGACTCGCAACGGTGGTTTCGAGTCACAAGGTTTGGTGTGCTGATCATATGTGGTTTCGAGTCGCAACCGGGTGTTTGCGACTCGCAATCTGTGTCGCAACCGGGAGATTACGACTCATTGTGCCTGGTTTCGAGTCGCAACTGCTGGTTTCGAGTGGACATCTACTGATTCGGAACAGTGTACTATTCTGATTTCTGGTAACAGTTTGTACTAACCAACCAAATTCCTTAAACATGTTCCTTGTCTAGCAGTTTACTAAAAATGGATCAAACAATCAGGATTCAAATATTCAACCATGTTCTTATGATATTCAACCATGTTCTTCATGTTCATCAAATATTCAAAACACATTCAACGCATATCCGGATATTCATCAAACACAAACAGCCCCTATTAAACATGTTTTGCATTTTCGGACAAGGGTTATATTATCCAAACTAGATATCAAAGCTCATATTGCAACAACATGTATTCTACAATCCTTATGAACAACAACAATCTTAACATCGGTTATACAAGGAGAATCTATATTTATCATGTATGAACCTTAACAAGCAAACATGTTATCAAATCATCATCATCAACCGAAAATCATACATCATTATCAACTCAATATACCATACACATCCGGTTCACAAACATTATCAAACATACACTACACTAGTTAAGTTCTATCATTCATACTATTATTTAACATAACAAACATCATGAAAAAATCACTTAACAAGCATCATAGAAGCACTAACAAACATCATAAACACTAACCGGTTCAAGTGTGGGTTCAAAGGTGCGAGTGAGGCTTCCAACCGGTGTGTGTGAGGGACGATCCGAGAGCTTCTTACGGTTGATGATTGGATCCGAGAGTGAAGGAGAGTATTGTTGTGGTTTAGGGTTTTAGTGTGAGAGAGTAGAGAGTGTGTGTTGGAGAGTATGAATGTTGTTCAAAATGGTAACATGGCCATCTATCAAGTGTATATATATCCACTCCAAGCAATGTACCCTAGTGGGCTTCGAATTAGACTAAGGGGTGTGTGTGGCCCAACCGGCCTATGAGTGGTGTGGTGTTTACTCGAGACCACATGGTCTCGGGTCGGGTCCTAGTTGTTTCGGTTCCTAGACATACTCGCATACATACAAGCACACCAAAATAACACATAATCACATAAAGGTTCATTGTCATTAATCACATAAGTTAACTAGTCACACGTTCAAGCATACAACGAAAGGTTCTAAATTTCGAGTTGTCACATCATCCCCAAGTTGAAAGAAATTTCGTCCCGAAATTTGGTAGGCACTCACTGAGGAAGCTAGTTAAGTTGTTTGGTTTTCCTGGTTTTCCTAGGGTGTCACATCCACCCCCCGTTGATCTGGAATTTCGTCCCGAAATTCCGTAGCTTCGGCCTCAGTAGTGGGTGTACTGTTTGCGAACAGTTGGGGATACTTTTGTTTCATCTGATCTTCGCGCTCCCAGGTGAACTCTGGGCCGCGACGTGAGTTCCAACGAACTCCTACAAGGGGTATTCTAGTGCTCTTGAGGACCTTAACATCCCGGTCCGTGATCTCGACTGGTTCCTCGACGAATCGTAACTGCTCGTCGATCGTGAGTTCCTTCAAAGGAACTACGTGGGTCTCATCTGACGGACACTTCTTCAGATTCGACACGTGAAAAACGTTGTGAACTGCACCGAGTTCCGCTGGTAAGTTCAACCTGTAGGCCACCCTGCCTATTTTCTCAATGACCTCGAAAGGTCCAACGTATCGTGGGTTGAGTTTGCCGCGTTTACCAAAACGAACCACACCCTTCCAGGGTGAAACTTTGAGTAGTACCCGCTCCCCAACCTGGAGCTCAAGTGGTTTCCTGCCCATGTCGGCGTAAACTTTCTGACGTTCACGAGCGGCTGTCATGCGTTTTCGGATCTGAGCGATTTGCTCGGTTGTATCTACCACATATTCTGGACCAGTGATCTGACTATCTCCCACCTCTGCCCAGCAAAGAGGGGACCGGCATTTACGTCCGTACAATGCCTCAAACGGAGCAGCTCCAATGCTGGTGTGGTAGCTGTTATTGTACGAGAATTCCACAAGTGGCAGATGCTTTTCCCAGCGGTTGCCAAAGTCGATTACACATGCACGAAGCATGTCTTCTAAGGTTTGAATGGTGCGCTCGGACTGCCCGTCCGTCTGAGGATGGTACGCTGTGCTCATATCTAGTCGTGAGCCAAAGGATTTGTGCATTGCTTGCCACAGCTCTGAAGTAAATCGTGCATCTCGATCTGAGATGATGGAGGTGGGCACCCCGTGCCTCGAAACAACTTCTTTGATGTAGATTTCTGCAAGAGTGGAGAACTTATCTGTTTCCTTGATGGCCAGGAAGTGTGCAGATTTCGTGAGTCGATCCACGATCACCCAAATAGTATCGTTCCCGCGCTGGGATCTAGGTAGGCTGGTAACGAAATCCATGGAAATTTGCTCCCATTTCCATTGAGGTATCTCTGGTTGTTGGAGCAGGCCTGATGGTTTCTGGTATTCCGACTTGACCCTAGCACAAGTCAAACACTTGCTGACGTAGGTCGCTATGTGGGCCTTCATGCTAGGCCACCAGTACGTAGTTTTGATGTCGTGATACATTTTATCCGATCCAGGATGTACCGAGTAGCGAGACTTGTGTGCTTCGTCCATCACGAGCTCTCGTAGGCTGCCATAGAGTGGGATCCAAATGCGTCCCGTTACGTAGTAAGCACCGTCTTCCTTTTGTTCTAATCGTTGCCTTGACCCGCGTAGGGCTTCGGCCCTGACGTTCTCCGGTTTCAGTGCTTCTATCTGAGCTGCTCGTATCTGGGAGGGAAGACTAGAATGGATCGTGAGTTGTAAAGCTCGCACGCGCTTAGGCGCAGTGTCCTTCCGACTGAGAGCGTCAGCCACAACATTGGCTTTGCCCGGGTGATATCTGATTGCGCACTCGTAGTCATTCAGAAGTTCGACCCATCGTCGTTGCCGCATATTCAGTTCCTTCTGCTTGAAGATATGCTCGAGGCTCCTGTGGTCGGTGTAGATGGCGCACTTGGTACCATACAGGTAATGTCGCCATAACTTAAGTGCAAAAACGACAGCTCCCAGCTCTAGGTCGTGCGTCGTGTAGTTCTTTTCATGAACCTTGAGTTGGCGTGAAGCGTAGGCTATAACTTTATCTCGTTGCATCAACACGCAACCAAGACCTTGAATCGATGCGTCGCAGTAGACCACAAAGTCGTCTGTGCCTTCCGGCAAGGAAAGGATAGGGGCGCTACAAAGTCTATCCTTTAGATGCTGAAATGCCAACTCCTGTGCGTTTCCCCAGCGATAGATAACGCCCTTCTGCGTTAGTGAGGTGAGGGGCTGTGCAATCTTAGAAAAATCCTTTATGAATCTCCGGTAGTATCCCGCCAAACCCAAGAATTGGCGAATTTCCTTTGGTGTACGAGGTGCAGGCCAGTTCTTTATCGAGTCTACCTTGGATGGATCAACGTGAATCCCATCCTTGTTTACCACGTGGCCTAGGAAATGGACTTCTCGAAGCCAGAAGTCGCATTTCGAGAACTTTGCATAAAGCTGCTCTGTTCGAAGGAGTTCCAGAATAAGTCGCAGATGCTGCTCATGTTCCTCCCGATTCTTGGAATAGATCAGGATGTCGTCGATGAAGACTATAACGAACTTGTCCAAGTAAGGCTTGCACACTCGGTTCATCAAGTCCATGAAAACCGCAGGTGCGTTTGTCATCCCAAAAGGCATGACCAAAAACTCATAGTGCCCGTAACGTGTTCTAAAAGCTGTCTTGGAGACGTCCTCTTCCCGGACTCTCAGCTGGTGATAACCCGATCTCAAATCGATCTTCGAATAGTAGCTCGATCCCTGCAACTGGTCGAACAAGTCGTCGATACGCGGTAGAGGGTAACGATTCTTCACCGTCACCTTGTTGAGTTCTCGGTAGTCGATGCACATTCTGAAAGTACCGTCTTTCTTCTTTACAAATAGTACTGGAGCTCCCCAGGGCGATGAGCTAGGACGAATAAAACCCTTATCCAAGAGTTCTTGTAGTTGCGTGGAGAGTTCCTTCAACTCTGATGGGGCTAAACGATAAGGAGCACGAGCTATAGGCGCAGCTCCAGGAGCTAGTTCAATCTGAAACTCGACTTGGCGATGAGGCGGAAGACCAGGTAATTCCTCAGGAAATACCTCTGGGTAATCGCGTACAACTGGAAAATCTTCTATCTTCTTCTCTTTCTCCGTGGTGTCAGTAATAAGAGCCAAAATAGCAGTGTGGCCCTTTCGCAAGTACTTTTGGGCCTTAAGGAGAGAAATGACGTTCTCAACAGCACTCCTCTTGTCGCCATGAATCATGAGGGGTTCGCCATCGGGACCTGGAATACGGACAACCTTCTCGTTGCAAAGAATCTCTGCTCTGCGCTGGGATAACCAATCCATTCCAATGACAATGTCGAAACTACCCAAGACAATAGGAATGAGGTCGATAGAGAAGGTCTGGTCGGCGAGAACGAGTTTACAACCCTTGACTACGTGTGTGGCTTCTAAACTCTTACCATTTGCTAGCTCTACGGTGTGCTTGTTGTTCAAAGGGGTTGGAATACGCTTAAGCATTCGACTAACTTCTAGTGACACGTAGCTAGTATCGGCACCCGAATCAAATAAAACTGAAACATAAAAGTCGTCGAGAAGGAACTTACCCGCCACAACATTGGGGTCGTTCCTTGCTTCACCTTGGCCGATCACAAACATTCGCCCCCCTGGCGCCATTGTTGTTGTTCCCATTGTTACCATTCCCCTGATTGTTGTTATTGTTGTTGTTGTTGTTGTTGTTCTGGTTCCTGTTCAGTTGGGGACAATCTCTCTTGAAGTGGCCCTCAGCTCCACACTGAAAGCACCCTTTGTTATCACCCTGTTGCTGTTGCTGGCGCTGGTTCTGTTGAGCTTGCTGACGATTCTGATTGGCGGGGTATAAGCTCCTGCAATCCTTTGCAGCATGACCAGGCTTGTTGCACCGATGACAGTTGCCCCTGGTGCATGGTCCGCTGTGGTGCAGGCTGCAGCGATTGCACTTGGGATGATTTCCTTTGTATCCACCACCAGACGATTGCTGATTAGGGCTCTTGTAGTCCTCAGTCTTTATCTGCTGAGACTGGGATTGAACAGAAGTCGAACCCTTACTTGAAGTTCCATCCCACTTCCGTTTGTTGTCACTAGAGGTACCAGTAGTAGTTGCTGCGCCAATGCGTTTTGGTAACTTGTTCTGCTCCACCGCCTGATCCGTGAGACGGTGAGCCAACTGAACGGTTTGCTGATAGGTGGCGAGGTTCGCTGAAGTCACATGACTTTGGATTTCCGGCACTAAGCCCTGAAGAAACAGTTCGATGCGTTTGATGGGAGGATCCACCATAGTAGGGCACAAAATTGCCAGTTCGTTCGACCTTTTCACATACGCTTCAATCTCCGACCCCGTCATCTTGAGGTTGAAGAACTCCACTTCCAGTTTGTGAATCTCATCACGACTGCAGTATTCCTCTTTGATCATTTCCTTGAAAGTTTCCCATGGGGTGGCGTTGGCAGCAACCAACCCTAGCATTTGAACCTGAGCGTTCCACCATGTGAGGGCTAAACCCTCGAGAGTACCAGTAGCATACTTCACCCTGCGCGCCTCAGGGCATTCACACATTTCGAAGACAGACTCTAGTTTCTCAAACCAGTGTAGGAGACCTACTGCTCCTTCAGTGCCGCTAAAAGTAGTTGGTCGGCAGTCCATGAAAGTCTTAAAAGTGCACACGGGTGGTTGAATGTGCTGACCTATCGTAGGTGAAAGAAAAGACAGAGTTTAACACAAAGGTTGGTTCACGAGAGTAGGATCCTAAAGATCCTAGAATAAGTTCGGACTGCAGGATATACCTCCTGCGTGTGCAGCTGCGAGTGCTGCGGCAACTCGTTCGTTGATCAGAGCCGTCAACTGGGCTTGTGTCATGTTAACGCGTCCAGACATGATCTTCATATCAAGAAGAACATGAGTGAGAGGGGTTCGCGAAAGTACAACGATAGGATAGAGTAAGCACGCACGTGTTCAAGCAACAGTAGTTATACTAACCAAGCATACCATAAGCAATGTACCATGTCACTAACAAGTAGGCAATATATACACAGATCATATTACCTAGAATGTCGAGCCTTGCATGTGGAGTGAAGCATCGTTGTGGACCGTTGAGCACTGTACAGGTTATAGTCTGGTTTTAACAAAAAACGTTTTCCCCTTTATTAAAACCAAGTTCTCTATAACCAATGGCTCTGATACCAATCTGTCACACCCCCAAAATCCACCTGCGGAGTACTACCGCTTGGAGGCGTGACTGACCAGGATCCAGCCACCAATCATATTGAACAAGCATATAAATAGTTATAAAAGTCTAACCAATACAATTGGTGTTCAAACAAAACATAGTTAAGTTGCGAGCGGAAGCATAAGTCTTAAATCAAAACATAAGTTTAATTGTTTCATAGTTTAACATGGCACACAGTCGTCCATGTCCCACAACGATCCTCCTCCATGCAAGCTCCAGCTTAAGAACCTAAGGACCTGCAAAGCATGTAGTAACGAGTCAACAACTAGTTGAGTGAGTTCACGGTTGGGTGTTCGTTTTAAGTTGTTTCGAAAACAGTTTCCTTTAGCTGGCATCCTGCCGTGGGGGTTACCCCATAGTTTAAAAACGTGACTTGTTCATTCCCGGTTACTCTGGCAATCCTGCCGTGGGGGCTACCCCGTGTTAGTTATCTGGCATTTCGGCCGTGGGGGCTACCCCATGTATCTACTAGACTCGTTACCATATCGACTGCTGACTGTAGTCATGTTTAAGTGCCCTGAAACTGTCAATGTCTATCATCATTGACGTGCCCCAGATCCATTAGTTCACGCCCGTCCTCTGCGGCACGGTGTGAGGTTTGTCAGACCTAAATAGCGCTATCTAACTAATGACCCGCTCGCCATTGGCCCGGCGATTAAGTCGATATAAAAAGGAGGGACTTCGTGATAGAGTTTTGGTCTAGTACGAGTTATCTGTCCATGAGGACGAGGAATTACATTCCTGAACCTTTGCTGTCCTACCCAAGGAGGACGAGGAACCCAGTTCCTTAACCCCAATTCCCGACCCCTGGGAATCCCATGCTTTGTAGAGGGTGTGAACTCACCTTGGTTTGCTCGGTAGAAAACACAGAAAGGTCAAACAAGCAACGTTGAGGCTACTCACGTCCTATCATAGTTGTATCATACAATCAGGTTCGTATTCAAGTAGTGCACGTATGTCATTCACGTTAATCATGGCAGTTCATCGACATTCACATTCAATCAGTAACATATCAGGTCTGCATACTAGGCCCAAGAGTCCGGCCCAATCAAATAAGCCCATAATTAAACAAGTCCAACAGTGTGTACCCGTATATGACCCCGAGTCGCAACTAGGCGTTTGCGACTCGCAACCGGAGTCGCAATCACGGTTTCGGTTTGTGCTGGTTTGGTTACGAGTCGCAATTGGACTCGCAACGGTGGTTTCGAGTCACAAGGTTTGGTGTGCTGATCATATGTGGTTTCGAGTCGCAACCGGGTGTTTGCGACTCGCAATCTGTGTCGCAACCGGGAGATTACGACTCATTGTGCCTGGTTTCGAGTCGCAACTGCTGGTTTCGAGTGGACATCTACTGATTCGGAACAGTGTACTATTCTGATTTCTGGTAACAGTTTGTACTAACCAACCAAATTCCTTAAACATGTTCCTTGTCTAGCAGTTTACTAAAAATGGATCAAACAATCAGGATTCAAATATTCAACCATGTTCTTATGATATTCAACCATGTTCTTCATGTTCATCAAATATTCAAAACACATTCAACGCATATCCGGATATTCATCAAACACAAACAGCCCCTATTAAACATGTTTTGCATTTTCGGACAAGGGTTATATTATCCAAACTAGATATCAAAGCTCATATTGCAACAACATGTATTCTACAATCCTTATGAACAACAACAATCTTAACATCGGTTATACAAGGAGAATCTATATTTATCATGTATGAACCTTAACAAGCAAACATGTTATCAAATCATCATCATCAACCGAAAATCATACATCATTATCAACTCAATATACCATACACATCCGGTTCACAAACATTATCAAACATACACTACACTAGTTAAGTTCTATCATTCATACTATTATTTAACATAACAAACATCATGAAAAAATCACTTAACAAGCATCATAGAAGCACTAACAAACATCATAAACACTAACCGGTTCAAGTGTGGGTTCAAAGGTGCGAGTGAGGCTTCCAACCGGTGTGTGTGAGGGACGATCCGAGAGCTTCTTACGGTTGATGATTGGATCCGAGAGTGAAGGAGAGTATTGTTGTGGTTTAGGGTTTTAGTGTGAGAGAGTAGAGAGTGTGTGTTGGAGAGTATGAATGTTGTTCAAAATGGTAACATGGCCATCTATCAAGTGTATATATATCCACTCCAAGCAATGTACCCTAGTGGGCTTCGAATTAGACTAAGGGGTGTGTGTGGCCCAACCGGCCTATGAGTGGTGTGGTGTTTACTCGAGACCACATGGTCTCGGGTCGGGTCCTAGTTGTTTCGGTTCCTAGACATACTCGCATACATACAAGCACACCAAAATAACACATAATCACATAAAGGTTCATTGTCATTAATCACATAAGTTAACTAGTCACACGTTCAAGCATACAACGAAAGGTTCTAAATTTCGAGTTGTCACACTTCATCAGTAGTTTGAAGGACAGCAGCTGTTGTATACGGACGGTGGAAAGAGGGCATCAGATGTTATAAACACTTTCAAGGGGAAAGCCTGGTGTAAACTACTGCTTATGATGAATCCATCGTTGTGAACCGGTTTTGGCTCTAATTATCTGTTCCTCTGATAGGGTTCAATCCCAACAGTAAGAACCAGGTTAATCCGTATTACTTGAATAATATTAAACAACTGGGGTTTTATGGTACTATGCCTAGACGTCCCAACTCATTGATTAGGAATGGTCATATAAAATATGCGCATGGTAGTAGGCATACACCCGGAAGACGTTATATTAAAGATGGTATGTACCATGATCACATACTGGCATAGATTTCTGGTACCCGACTATATTGACAAGCATCTAAAACCGATGACAAGAAATCAATCCCAAAAAATACTAAATGATTACCCACGAGTTATCATAATATATATATATATATATATATATATATATATAAAATGATTTATAAAATGATTTTAAAAATGAGTCGGTTAATTGTATTTATCTGTGATGTATTTTCAAAAGATTAAACCACAAGTAACAAATCTTGATCATAGGCTGGAATGGTTTGGTCAAGAAAAAGCTTTGGAATTTGTGACTCTACTGCTTAAAGACTTATGATGTCCTAAGCTCATTTTTTAATCCGATCCTACCTTATGGGACTTGTATCGAACAACCTATTATAAATTTTTATTTAATAAAGTTTAAGTCTTTATGTTATTTACTTTATTACTCTATCTTTCGCTGCAAATTGTGAAACTTTTATTTAATAAATTTCAAGCCTTTATGTTATTTAATAAACTTTTATCGGGGTGTTACACAAGGTGTGTAGAAACCCATGTTACGATGTTAATAGTTACATTGTTTAAAGCCAATTACTCAAAAGTTAAATTGTTTAAAGCTAAATAAATAAAGTAAAACAAAAAGAGCGGCAATTGAAAAACGTACATAAGCAAATACCTAATAGCTAGAGACTGGAGCGACTGCCTTTGCCGACTACTGTTTGAACCTTCAGCCTTTGATCGCCCACTCGGCAAAATAATTAATTTGGTAGAACTATTACTTATTGAAAAAAGAATTTTTCGCTTTCTAAAAAAATTGCAAACCAAAAAAAATGTCACATCATTGTACCATAATTTCTTAGCGGGAATGTGAATCACGTGACCAAGTTTACATGGACGATTCTTGTCTATTTATTTGTGTCAAATACAGGCCGACTATGATGGTGTGCAGGGAGGACTTCCGCACAAGGCTCGTGATTTCGAGACTCAGCAAAATAATTAATTTGGTAGAACTATTACTTATTGAAAAAAGAATTTGTCGTTTTCTAAAAAAATAGCAAACCAAACAAAAATGTCACGTCATTGTACAATAATTTCTTAGCGGGGATGTGAATCACGTGACCAAGTTTACATGGACGGTTCTTGTATATTTGTTTGTGTCAAATACAGGCCGGCTATGATGGTGTGCGGGAAGGACTTCCGCACAAGGCTCGTGATTTCGAGGGGCACGGGATTTAAAAAAAAATCAATATATATATATATATATATATGTTATTTAAAAAAAATTGTAAACACATACCAATTCCAATATAGGCCCATTATCAAATATTTTTAGTGGTTTATAATTTAGCCCACTACACATTATGTTTATTGGCCCAATACTAATATGATTTTAATAAAAATTATAACACACGATGACAATTTCATGGACTCCTGGAATTTGAAAGGACGAGACGAACAAACTCATTAGAGTAACGAATAGTCGAACATCTTCACTTCATCAGAACTTTGTTGAATCGCTAAGCTTGGGCTGCTGCGAACAGAATATTCAGAGACATGAACAAGAACAACATCGATCAGAGACGTGAACAAGAACATCGATCAGAAGATTCAGAACTCAAAAGGTCCGCTCGTCGGTTTAGTGTTAATTGTTAAACTGTTAGTCTGTTAATTGTTGTTAACATCAGAACCATGTTCCCTATATCCACGTACGACGTATCATATTGAATTGACTGTTGAGTATTGAGTATTGTCCTATATTGGTAGATCGCGGTAATCTGCAAATAACGATGTAAATTGTATATTAATTGTAGGATCGTTTGCACGACTAAAACGAGTCGTTCAGAAGAGATCTCAGACTAAATCAGAGGCGGAATTCAGTGATTTAGTCTTCGTTCAGCTTGTATTGCACTAGATTCAATTTAATCTGTCTCTTATATTGATTTCTCAACGTTTTACAGGTTGGAGACACTTCGGCAGCACCTCGGCACCAGAATCACAAAGTCTACGAACGAAATGACAGGACAGGTATTTATAGGAGAGTCATTTCGTGTGAAATGGGAATGCCCATTTCATACGAAATGGCTGTTCCATTTCGTGCGAAATGACCTGTTTCACCTATAAACCTATTTTCTCGTACATTGTGCCCTGATTTATCATTTCTAAATACAAGACTCGATACAAGACGAACTCAACAGACATATGCACCAACAGACTCCCCCTTGGATGTTGACGAAGTCTTCGGTGCGAGTCTTCAGCATGTCGACTCTTCAGTCTTGATCAGTCTTCTCGCTCTTTCCAAAATATTCTCCATTGTAAGCATCCTTCAATCTCTATCTTCTCTTTATCAACATCACCACTCCTCCTTGAATGTTGATTTCATAAATTTTTCAGTATCAGCAGCTTCTATCTCGAGTTTTGTTCCAGGATCTGAATCGGGCTCTAACATCTTCAGACTCCCCCTATCGATAAGCTGGGATCGCAGTCTAGAATTCGCTATCGCCTTAAGATCATATCCTGGCTAAAACTCTGCTCAGGTTTTCACAGAATCTGAAACATCTCCTGGCTCTCCATAGCAACGGGATCAGAAACCTGGCTTTAACCTGCACAAACCTCTACCACTTGTAAAATAAACAATTTTGACTTTGATAAGCTTCTTGAATTTGGTAGAGAGCCAAGTTTGAATCTTGCTGTTTACGCAAGCTCTGATACCACTTGTAGGATCGTTTGCACGACTAAAACTAGTCGTTCAGAAGAGATCTCGTCCAATACAAAAGGCGGAATTCAGTGATTTAGTCTTTGTTCAGCTTGTATTGCATTAGATTCAATTTAATCTGTCTCTTATATTGATTTCTCAACGTTTTACAGGCTGGAGACACTTCGGCAGCACCTCGGCACCGGAATCACAAAGTCTACAAACGAAATGACAGGACAGGTATTTATAGGAGAGTCATTTCGTGTGAAATGGGAATGCCCATTTATTGCGAAATGGACATTGTCCATTTCGTACGAAATGGCTCTTCCATTTCGTGCGAATTGACCTGCTTCACCTATAAACCTATTTTCTCGTACATTGTGCCCTGATCTATCATTTCTAAATACAAGACTCGATACAAGACGAAGTCAACAGACATATGCACCAACATTAATCATACTAGACAGTTGTGTTGTCTATTAATCTCTGTAAAAGAATAATCATTGTATACCATGTATTAAATATTAACTCTGTAAAAGAAGAATCATTGTATAAGTTGCCATAAGTGGAGGAATCATTGTATGTGAAAGGTTGGAATATTAAGACTTTGTCGCAGACTCGTTGGGAAAGTCGTTTTGAGAGTGTTAAGCCTATCGAATTGCAACTTGCCGATTTACGAGAAGCTTTGCTTCAAGTTGGAGAAATAGATAATGATGTTGCAATTGCAGATGAAGCAACATCTTTAGCAGAAAGAGAACTTAGTGACTTTGATTTTTTGGTATCAATTGTCATATGGTATGAAGTGTTAAATCAGGTGAATCTTGTGAGCAAAAAATTACAAGCAAAGGGTGTTCATCTTGAAATTGCTATTCAAGAAATAAACAATTTGATTAAGTACTTTAAGAAGTATAGAGAAAAAGGCTTTCCAAAAGCGATTGATGAAGCTAGAGAGATTGCAAGTGAAATGGATATTGATCTGTTACTTATACAAAAATGTATAATTAAAAGGAAAAAAAAAGATGAGAGTTCAAGTAGCGAAGAAGTTGCATTTACAGTTGAAGAGAATTTCAGAGTAAATTATTTCTTATATATTGTTGATCAAGCTATAGCTTCTTTAGTGAAACTATTTGACCAATTCAAATGGTATGGGGGGTTATTTGGTTTTTTGTTTCCATAGAAGTTGACGAATATTAAAGATGAAGATCTTAAGTTTTCTTGTTATCGTCTTGAAGATGCTCTCAAGTTTGAAGGGAGCTCAGATATTGATGCCGAAGCACTATATATGGAGCTTAAGTTATTTTATGCATCACTAACTCAATAAATTTAGCAACCCTATAGATGTTTTGGAGCATATGAAAGAAGAGGATTATTTCCCAGAAGCATGCATTGCATATAGAATATTGTTAACTATTCTAGTCACTGTGGCATCTGTAGAAAGAAGGTTTTCAAAGTTGAAGTTGTTATAATCTTACTTACGATCTACAATGTCTCAGGATAGACTTAGTGGGTTGGCGATGATAGCTATCGAGAACGAAGTCTTAGATAATATAAACTGTGAATAAAGGATCCAACAATTTGCTATGAAGAATGCAAAGAGTGCTACACGAATCATTGGTTAGCTATTAACTTATTGGTTATTATAGTATTTAACTCACTAGAATACTATGATTTTGTCATAATCATAATTGCGTTCTTTATCAAATACTACAATTTTTGTCATTTTCGTAATTATATTGTTTATCGTTAAAGCATATGGACACATTTTTCGAGCTCGAACAAGGTACGTAAATTCTCAGAGACGCCACTGGTCAAATACATCTATAATTTCTTAGTGAGGATGTGAATCACGTGACTAAGTTTACATGGACAGTTCTTGTTATTTATTTGTGTCAAATATATCTATTTTAATCCTTACACATTTAAAGTAGTGTAACGAGAATGCAACATGTTTAACCTTTTATCTAAATATGTTAAATAGGTGACGATTAGTAATCAAGTTATAAATGTGTTAATCAGGTTGACGGGTTGTAGAAAATAGGTTAAGAAGTAATGAACTACATTTAGTTAGCAGATCGACCTTCTTAATTTTCGGGATGTTTATTTAAACAGGTTAAACATGCCGAACAAAACATGACCTGTTTAATTAAACAGGCCAACCCGAATATAATCCATTTATTAAACGGATTAATTTTGCCAACTCAAAACTTGATTAATTTGATGTTATGTTTGTTTTATGTTTCAAGTATCGAATATTACCACCTAGAAATATACATATTATAACTGCATAAACAGTTATCGTTAATAAACGTGCCATTTTTATGTTGATCCAACTATCCCATTTGTAACCTATTGCTTTGTTTGTAATTATAATAAAAATAAAGAGAATAAATATATAACAATAGAATCGCGATGTTAGATTTGTTTCCTTTGTCTTGTATTAGTATTATATATCCTTTTCTTCATCGACTATGTTGTGCGGATGTGAAAAGTGGAAAAAAAACACGCCGCATAGGTAACAAAGGGTTACATATATTATACCTAAGAACATGTCACATGGTGGTTGGTTAAGGTGGCTTTATATGACTGAGTTATCTATTATTTAATATTTAAAAAAATTCATCACATTTCCCCCTCCATGTCCGAGGTGGCGTTCATATCGACGCCCCTCCGCGCGCTTAACGGTTTGGCGTTCTGCGTCCATCGTTGCCACGGTGGCGGGCTTGGTGCTCCTTCCATCTAACCCACAACACATAACCTTATATTGGTTTCGTTCCTCTTTTTGAGTTGGGTTTGATCTTATACTACTTTTCTTTTCTTTTTATGGCTAAGTTGTGGATATCAATGTAATTAGCTATACAACGAGCAAAATGACTGATCTAAAATAAATGTGTTTGGGTTTAGGTTTAACTTTTCAACATAATTTAACTAATCGGGTCTAGATTGGCTTAGGTTATATGAATTTTTTGTAGTAATTTTAGTTTCATATTTGAAATTTGATGTATAAATGAGTTTTCAATTTTGTACTTGATGTATTGATGTATTTGAGCTAAGATATATCAATTAAATTTATGTGTATTCTTCATTATGTTTTAGCTCTAATCATCTGAGAAACACGACGTGTTTAGCAACCTTAATTGTAAACGATGGTTAGTAGATACAAGGATAGGTGAAGAAATATCAAAACAATCTTTTAGTTTACGACTTTTACTTACGGTTACACGAAGCACTTTTGTTTAGTTAATCATAACATACAGTTTTCGCTATCTCTAGGACGAGAGAAGTTACTAGTTACCTCAAGTGTTACTAGTTAACTCAAGTGTGAATCACGTGATCAAAATAAATATTTTTCTTCTTTTATATTTAGGATTTATTTCATCTCTAAATTTCACACCACATGCATCACAGCTCCTACCCTTTTTCATAGTTGTGCAACATACTTTTGGATGTATAATCAGAAACTAACAGTACTTTTATATAATTTATTAAAAAAATTAAAGAATGCTACTAAATTTTACTTTTTTTTTTTTTTTTTCTGAAAGCCCTAGATTTTACCATCATAATAAAATAATCCTAACATTAATACTTTACCGCTACCACTTTCTATATATATACTATATTATAATGCATGAGGAAGAGGTATTTTAAGATACCCAAAAAATAAAAACTTTTCCTCCACTTTATTTATAGAAAGACCCCTAAAAGGAGGGTAGTTTAGTCTTTTAAATACTATTTATTTTTCAGCCCCTAAACTTATTACACTTAAATCCCTAAGGTTTTAACAAAATTATAGATAATTAGTTACAATTCACCAATCCACAACAAACTTATAATTTTTTTACGTATTCTTGACATATCTTATAAACTATACTGTTTAAAAAAATCCAAAGATAGCATGATGACCTACACATTTTTGTCAACGTTTCGGTAGTTGTCTTGTTCAATATCGACGCACGGATTAAAAGGTACAAGTCGATAATGCTTAATGTACAAGTAATTAATACTTGTGATCTAATGCGCCTAATCTACAAACATGGGCTCCATCTATGCAAACAAAAACAAACAGAATTAAAAGTACAGTAATATAAAAGAAGATATTATGTGTCACATTTTATTTTATTAAAACTGCCTACTATCTGTACTTAGATATATCTTATAAAAACTTAAAACTAACTACAACAAACTTCCTAAATAAAGGGGTGTCAAATCTAAAATTAAACCCTAATGCACTTCTATAGTTACTAATATAAATATATAGCAGGACACCCCTATATCTATTGCTAAATGAAGTTAAAAAATGGATCCAGTTCTGAATTCAATTGTTGCGAAAAACCAAGCATGCGAGATTCAAAATTCTAAGGCCAGTTCCGTTATATTGCAGCAGTGAATAATTGTTTTTTTTTATTTACTTTTATGTGAATGTTAACTTATTTGATTTTTTAGATTTAATTGCAAGATGAACATGTCAATTTAAAAAACTTATTTGTCGAACAAGCTTCTAAGGTATTGATTTTGCTGGTTTTTAAGTATTATTTTTGTGTATATCTTTCATATTAACATGTTCGTTATGTTATTATATGTGTGTTTTATTGCAGGATGATGGTGATAAAAGTGTTAATATTATTTCTTATGGTGCAATGTTAGTTCATACAAGTCTAATTTTTAACGTGAATTTAGTGAAGAGGTAATCTTAAGGTCTATTTAATCTTTTTTTAACTTTTGTATTCAATTTTTATCCTTTTTAAGGATCGAAAGTTTGAGACTCAAAGGAAGAGATTCAAGAGACTCTCTGAATGGAAATAGAGTGAGGTTATTAATTTAGATGATTTTGAGGACAATGACAAATAAGAGTAATTAGAAGATACTGCCAATTCAACCACAAACCAGAAAACCCGATTAAAAATAACTCGAGTGTCAATTCAAAAGCGGAACATATTTCATGCAGTCTAATATGAAATCTATCAAGTGTTTTTATGGTTTTTTTTTTGTTATTTTCAGCTGTTATGTTTGATCTAAACGTATGAATAAAGTTTATTTTATATTTGAACTTTATTTTTTGTGTTAATATAATGCATTTATTGACTATATTAATAAAGTTCAAAATAAATTTAGTATCCTAAATTTACAAGTCAACTAAACTTATATAAGTTAATATTCTAAAGTTGCAATAAATAGATATTGCAGTTAGATATAGTCAAACTGAGACTATAAAATATTGCAGTTATTCTTGGATATTAATCTAATAATTTGTATTTCTTAATTAAAAAAATAATAAAGTAATAAACTTTGAAGCTAAACAAAAAAACTGAACTTACTATGATATAAAGTTAATAAAGATATAAACTATTAACATCCTATTTTTTTTACAAAAACTGTTTTTAAGATTTTATAAAAATATAATTTTTATATATATAAAAACGAAATTTAACAATTAAAGTTAAAGGTGTAAAACGTACTTACAAGTCGACTACTATTTTTTATTTTTATAAAAACAAAAATTTTATACTCAAAATTTATTGGATGAGTACCATGTGGATATTTAAAAAAAGTTATGAACTTTAAAGAATAAAATTATAAACTTTATCATTTAACCAACAAAATAAACTTACTTTACAACTTTAACAATTTATCTTTTATTTTTGTCATTTGATTATCATCTTTTTTTAAACGAAACTTTACATGTGTAAAACAATTTTTTACTTTATTTATAAACAAAACATTTTGTTTTTATAAAAAAATAATTCTTTTACAAACATTTTTGGTAGCAAGTAATATAAATAAAATACTCCAGAAATTTAAAATCTTTACTAGATAAATACTAAATTGTGTTGCAATTTTTTAGAAATTATAAGTTCAACTATATTGTTCTAGATAATATTAGTCAGTTTCAAAAGAATTCTTTACCAACTTGACTAGATACATAGTAGATTGTATTGCATATTTTTAGGGATTATAAGTTAAAAGTAGACTCATATAGATAAGATTAGTTAGGGAACTAAAAATCTAAACTTAGTATGATATAAAGTTAATAAAGATATAAACTCTTAACATACTATTTTTTTATAAAAACAGTTCTTGAAGTTTTATAAAAATTATAAATTTTTTATATCTGTAAAAAACCAAAATTTAACAATTGAAGTTAAAGCTCTTAAACGTACTTACGAGTCAAATACTATTTTCTATTTTTATAAAAACGAAACTTTTAAACTTATAGTTTATTGGATGAGTACTATGTGGATTAAACTTAAAGTTTATTAGATGAGTACTATGTGGATATTTAAAAAAAGTTATAAACTTTAAAAATAAAATTATACTTTATAATTTAACCAATAAAAGAAAAATACTTTACAATTATACAAACTTATCTTTTATTTTTTGTCTTTTGATTATTAATTTTTATAAAAAACAACATTTTTTGTCTTTTGATTATTACTTTGTATAAAAAACAATATTTTTTGTCTTTTGATTATTACTTTTTATAAAAAAACAAAACTTTACATATGTGTAACAGCAATGACATATATCCACCATAATAATGTTATCATAAATATTATACGAATAAGAAAATTACCAGAAACAAGTGCTGCAATTCAAAGTGCCGTCCCCGCCGCATCGCGCGGACACCCTACTAGTATGAAAAGATGTAAAACATGCTTAATATCATTTGGATTCTATAGTTGACTAGAATCTACTTTTCGTGTTTCGCAATCCCTTGATCGATATACTTTAATGTGCTATATTGGTCATGTACCAAATCCTATATTCGATCACATTTAGTTCAACCTTGTATCATATACAAGATGTGTTTGACTAGCTAACCATGACTGTTATTGAAAATTTTATATCATGTATTTTACATTTACAACATACAACATACTCTCTGTAACACTATAAGTTGTTTTTTTAACAACCCAATATGAGAGAAAAAATAGGGAAATAAAATTAAGTAGAAGTGTATAAGGATGGAGGGTGTCGCTTAGCGCCACCCCGCCACATCGACAACAATAGCGCCCGGGGCGTCATCGACCACCCCGCCGCCGCTAAGAGGGGGCGCTATGGCCCTTCCGTCATCGTGCTCACGGGGTTTTTGGCTTGATCGAGGCATTTGCTCAAGATAAGGGGGCGTTATAGGCATTGAGAGGGCTTTATAGCACATCCTGCAAGTTAAAGGTATCAACATCACAAATTAAGTCACCATTAATTGCAAATTATTCTCCATTATCATTCCATTTACTTAGTCAACAAGATTTGTAACCATTGCATAATTATCTCCCTAGAATCAAGCTCTTGTAATTATTGTATTCATTCTTGTACCACTGTATATTGATTTGTAAATAATGAGAATAGTATCCTTAATTCAATCAACGTTTATATGGTATCAAGAGCTTAAAACTCCTATGAGCAAGACACTCTTCGATCCTACCTCTTTTTAATCCGATCAGCCATGGCAGCAGCCCACCCGATTGTTCACATAACAGCCGCAACCCATTTCCCGATCAAACTAACCTCCAAAAACTTCCCCTCATGGCGCACCCAAGTCACCGCCACCCTCATTGGCCTTGAACTTGACCACCACATCATCGGTACCGAAACCATCCCTTCCAAAACCCTTGGCGACGACCAAAACACCAAACCAAACCCAGAATACATTCGTTGGTTTCGTCAAGATCAAATGATCATAAGTGAGTGCCCTCCTTAGTAGTTGCTCCGACCAAATTCAACCCATTGTTTCCTCCGCCAAAACAGCCCGCAAAGCTTGGGAACTTCTAAACTCAAGCTATGCAAGTCGCTCGTGTTCCCGCATTATTTCCCTCAAATCTCGGTTAGCCAAAAACCCAAGAGGAAACCGCTCCATTCCCGACTATTTAAATGAAATGAAATCTCTATTTGATGAGCTTGCTATTGCTCAAAGTCCCATGTTCGAAGAAGACCTTGTCGTCCATATCATGAACCAACTAGGGGACGACTACTCTAATCTAGTCGCCTCCTTTCGAACCCGTGACACAACAATCTCTTTTAACGACCTCTTTGAAAAACTTCTTGACCATGAACGTACCTTAAAAGAAACTCTCACCGAACCTCTCCTCACCACCGTGAACTACACTCACCGAAATTCACCTCGCAACAACCAAAATCGCCAACCACCCACCCATGATAATCGCCCAACCCGAAACCCAAATCCACCTACAAACCAAAACCAATGGCCACCCCGAACTACCAACAACAACACTCGCCCAACTCGCAACGATAACACCTATTGCTACTATTGTAACATTCCCGGACATGACACTAAATATTGTCGCAAACTTAGTCGCTTCCTACGAGAACACAATGTCTCGCCTCAAAATAACAACACCCCGGTGGTTAACTACACCACTCCTCACCCAACATCTACAACCCCATCTTGGATGTGGGACACCGGTGTGTCCAACAACACCGCGAACAACAACCAACAATTTCCCGTTCTTTCAGAATACGGATGACCCGATGAGATCGTGCTAGGTGATGGTAAAACTCTTCCTATAACTCATATTGCTCAAACAACTATTCCAACAAAATCTCGCCCACTTCTTTTAAATAACATTTTAATTGCTCCTAATCTTCAAAATAATCTTATTTCCGTTGCCAAAGTTTGTCGTACTAATCGTGTTTCTGTTGAATTTTTCCCTATCATTTTTTTGTCAAGGATTTACGCACGGGGGCGCGTCTCATGCGGGGAGTGAAAGTCAATGATGTCTACTATGGACCAATCTCCTTGTCTCCTCATGTCACACCCTGGCTTTGCGGAAGCGTGGTTAATTTGGTGTGACTTCTTAATACCATAGCTTAATCATAACAAAGCTATATGATAATAAAACCATGCAAGATCATCCATAGATTTAAGTTTTAAAACCGAAGTAACATAACATGGTCTTAGGGACTACAACACCAAAACATAAAACATTGTTTTGAAAGACATAAACATCAACATGAATAAAACGCAGTTTAAGATTTGTGACTCGTCCAGGAAAAAGTCTCATTTCCTAAACCGGGATGACCTCGGAACCCATATGCAGCGGGAAGACACAACATACCGCGCTAGATCTTTAATTCCCTGAAATACATGTAAGTTAAAAAAAATCAACAATAATGTTGAGCGAGTTCATGTGTAAGTGAGTAAATAAACCTTTGTATGTATAAAAACCCTGGTATGTAGCAAATAAGGAAAAAGAGATCACCAATGGTTTGCAAGGCCATTGATATGTGTGAAGTGCAAGTAGGAAGACTCAAACCTAGCAGATTTATGCGTTGGGTACAAAGTCACCCCGAGGTCCGTTCTGTTTGGGCCTGGGGCTGGGCTCGCTACACCCAGATAGATCTACCGCTCCTGCCCCTCGGTCCTACCCTGAGGATTAATGGCCTCAAGTTTCTGCCTACCCACTCACATGATCTGAATAATAACCCTCCTTACGCTAACCATACCATGTAAAAGTACTCGTAATCATAGTAACATGTATTTCACCCCCGCAGTTTAGAAAACTGAAAACAGTTAGAGAAAAGGGGGACATGAACTCACAGTGGTGCGTCTCTACCAAGTATATCTCCTGATCAAGCAGCTGTGCGACGACCTACACGTACTAAATCTATTAGATGGACGGCCGTGCCTTAGCTTAAGGTTTAAGTTTTTGGGAAATAGTTAGACAACTATTTCGTGTTTATATTTTTGTAAATACTTGGTAATTATTCTCCTTCCCAAGGATGGGGGATTTAATACATGTGTGCTCGTAAAATTCGAAATACATTATTAAGTCTCACTTAATATATTTTATTCCTTACTTCCAAAATATAAATATTCTTCCCAAAATAATACTTTGACAAAAATACGCGCTCATAAATATTTTCTTAAGATGCGTAAGTTACGTTTTAAAGATCAGGTGGTAATAATTATACCGTTGTAACTTATTATTAATTATGAAGGCGTATGCATTATTTCTGGAATCATTAGTACTTGGTAATATTATTTTTACTCTAAAAATAATATCCGTATATTTCACAAAATAATCATAAACATTTTACAAGTGATGCTATGAAAAACATATATTCTAAATATATATATTTCAGGTTTTATTTTGTGAAAATCCCACCTCCGACACTTTGTAAATAAAGTTATGGCGAAATTTACGTTTTGAAAACAAGTCAAAAATATATTTACAACACTTGTAGTGAAAATATTTCCAAGTGTTAGGTTTTTAGAAAAATTTCGCCAGAGTTTCCCCTGTAACTGGAGGTGGCCACGCTTTCAAGCGTATCGTTTTCTTTTATTATTCAAATCAACAATTTCCTTATTCTCAATAACAACTTTCCAAAACATCAATTAGTCAAAATATATATATAAATCGCAAAAATTACATGAACTTGTGGTTTATCAAAAAATGCGTGATAAATCCCACTATTTCTAGTGGATCTTTTCAATAATCTACTTGGTTTCGTAAAAGCCTCGTTTTTAAAGAAATTCCATCTTTACAACTTCTTGTAAAATTTGACAAAACTAGTTCTTTGTCGAAACTTAGTGTTACACAAGTATTTACACACTTGTGTGTTTGCTAAAATCATTCTTGTTTATGAAAGATCCGTCTTTAAAAGTATGTTTTCTCTTGACACGTGGTCCTTTGAAAATACCGTTTGTAGATCCGTAGATCTACTAGTTTTAAACACTATTTCGTAAGTAAAGTCGATTTTACACAAGTTCATGTTTAGTGTGTGGTAGAGTTTCATCATTTAACCCTTTGTACACTTAAACAAACTCTATGTCATGATCCATGATCACGACTAATCCGGGTTAGATGATGATCCGAGCTACCACATCATAGATCGGCACTAAATAATCACACAAAACAAATCTTACAAGATTTACACAACCCTTGTGCTATTAACCAACATTTTTAACATTTTAGTAAACTTTTAGCATGTCTTCTTGTATGTTCATAGATTTTAACCGACAAAGTTCTTTTTAACCACTTTAAAATAGATCGAGAGTGTGTTTAAAGCAACTTACTACTAGCTCGAGGCTAGGGAAGAAACTAGTCGAAGAATGAGTGGATAAAAGCAATAGGGTGAGGTCCTTCGCGTTCCGAATGCACCAAGCTTCTTGTATGAGATCCTTAACACTTGTATAAGATTGGAATGACAAGATCAAGATTGAGAGGTGGCGGTGGGGGTGCTTGTGTCTTCGGCCGAGAGTGAAAGAGAGGGAGAGAGAGGAGTGTTGTGGTGAGAATGTTATGTTGTGCTTAGTCTTGATCTTATAGGCAATTTTAAGTTCATTAACCAATGCTTCTTATGTCTAATTGATATTAGACAAACATGATTATTATAATCAAGTAAAGGACAAAGGTGTCCCCCTTGGGGACGGTTCGGTTAGAGAGGGGGGGGGGGGTCTTGGTTCAATTTCAACTATATAGTTAGGATTTAGCTAGATGATTAGGAAATTAATCCGGTTACTAGCGTGTAGTAAGTTGTGACGGGTGTTAGGGTATTCGGGGACCCTAACTGGTTCAGAAAAAGAAAAACAGTGTTGTTGGCAATATTTTTATGTTCCGGGTAAAGTCCGGTTGTTCGGTTGGATAGAGATCCGTTAAAGTGCTTAACAAAGCTTTAAAGTGTCGTTATTATTATTTTTAGTGACACAACTTATTCCCGACACTTTGGAAAGTGTCTAGTAACATTTTTCTCATGTTTTGGCACTTTATTAGGTAGCTTAATGCTGAATTTTTATTTAAAGTGCTGAATTTTGTACTTAAAGTACGTTTTAGGCACATCCGGTCACTGTAATCTCATTCCTAGTGACGCAGTTCTACAACTCTTATATCCCTACACTCACCACTAGTGTAGCAAACTATCTCAGGCTCTTACATGCCTTAGAGGCAGTACCTGCCTGGTGCTAGTTATGACAGCACGTTTAATAGGTTATCCGTTCATTGTGCTACTGTGCTTTTGGTGCATCAAGGTTATCACAAAGGTGCTGTAAGCAAAACATGGAGTGACAGCAAGTAAAGTATGATGCAAGTAAGTACATGTATCAGCATTCAAGTAGCAGTTTATCCACAAGTTCAAGTAAGCACAGTAATTAAGCAGTAATTAATTATTAATTAAGTCGTACGGATACCTGGTTTAGTGAGGGTTGTCACATTCTCCCCCCGTTAGAAAAATTTCGTCCCGAAATTTTAAGTTCTGCTTCTAGAAGCAGGGTTCTTGGGAAATAGGTGGGGGTATTTCTCTTTCATCCAGTCCTCACGCTCCCAGGTGTATTCAGGACCATGTCTGGCATTCCAACGAACCTTGACGAGCTTGACACTGCTCCGGCGGGTCTTGTTTACTTTCCAATCCGTAACCTCAACAGGTTCTTCAACGAAATGGAGCGTGTCGTCAACATGAATCTCGTCGGTGGGAATGGCAACGGTATCTTGAGTTGGACTTTTCTTCAGGTTGGATACATGAAATGTATCGTGAACTCCATTCAGTTCAGCAGGTAGGTCCAGCTTGTATGCTACTAGCCCTATTCTTTCCAAAATTCTGAAAGGGCCAATGTAACGCGGATTTAACTTCCCACGCTTTCCGAAGCGTGCCACACCCTTCCAGGGTGAAACTTTCAATAAAACCATATCTCCAACTTGGAACTCCAAATGTTTCCGGTTTGGATCTGCATAGGCTTTCTGTCTTTCGCGAGCCGCTTCGATGCGTTTTCGAATCTGTGCAATCTTGTCTGTCGTCTCTTGGACGATTTCGGGACCAACAAGCTGCCTATCACCTGCGTCAGCCCAGCATAGGGGTGATCGGCACTTGCGTCCGTAAAGAGCTTCGAATGGCGCGGCTCCAATACTGGTGTGGTAGCTGTTGTTGTATGAAAATTCGACCAGTGGCAAATGCTTATCCCAGTTACCGCCCAAATCCATAACACATGCTCTCAGCATATCTTCCAAGGTCTGAATAGTCCGCTCGCTTTGACCGTCGGTCTGAGGGTGAAATGCCGTGCTCAGATTTAATTGTGAGCCAAAAGCTTCTTGGAAGGATTGCCATATCCTTGACACAAACCTTCCGTCTCTATCAGAGATGATCGAGAGAGGCACTCCATGACGTGCGACGATTTCTCTCATGTATATTTCTGCCAGTTTGCTCGTATTATCCTTCTCCCTGATTGGCAGGAAGTGTGCGGACTTTGTTAGGCGGTCAACTATCACCCAGATAGTGTCATGGCCTCTTGGCGTTCTTGGCAACTTTGTAATAAAATCCATGGAGATTTGTTCCCATTTCCATTTGGGAATCTCAGGTTGTTGCAGAAGTCCTGAAGGCTTCTGGTATTCCGCTTTCACCTTAGCACACGTTAGACACTTGCTCACATAAACAGCAACATCGCCCTTCATCCTAGGCCACCAATAGTAATCCTTGAGATCTTGGTACATCTTATCCGCTCCTGGATGGATAGAGTACCGCGATTTGTGAGCTTCATCAAAAGCAACTTTCCTTAAACCACCAAACAGAGGAACCCAAATCCTTTTCTCAAAACATAACGTTCCTTCCTCGTTTGGTACTAATAGCTTCTCCATCCCACGAAGATATTCTTCTTCAAGATTTCTTTCTTTAAGAGCTTCTTTCTGCGCGGCACGAATGCGCAAGGAAAGATCGGTTTGGATAATCATTTCTAAAGCCCTAACCCTTATGGGCTTGATCCTCTATTTTTGACTTAGGGCGTCGGCAACCACATTCGCCTTCCCTGGATGATACTTTATCTCGCAATCGTAATCATTTAACAACTCAACCCATCGTCTTTGTCTCATATTCAACTCCTTCTGGTTGAATATGTGTTGTAGGCTCTTATGATCTGTAAAAATTGTACATTTCGTACCATATAGGTAGTGTTTCCAGATCTTTAAAGCAAATATCACTGCGCCTAGCTCCAAATCGTGCGTGGTATAGTTCTTCTCATGTACCTTCAACTGACGTGATGCATAAGCAATAAACTTCTGGCGTTGCATCAACACGCAACCCAATCCTTGACGCGAGGCGTCACAGTATACCACGAAATCATCAGTACCTTCCGGTAGTGCTAGGATTGGCGCATTGCAGAGCTTATCCTTCAACAGCTGAAACGCTTCTTCCTGTTTGATTCCCCAATCAAACTTCTTATCTTTCTGGGTGAGGAGCGTCAATGGTTGAGCGATCTTCGAAAAATCCTCAATGAACCTTCGATAGTAGCCAGCCAAACCCAAGAATTGTCGAATCTCGGTTGGCGTCTTTGGCGTTTCCCAATTCTTGATCGCTTCGATCTTGGTTGGATCCACATGGATTCCATCTCCATTTACCACATGTCCAAGAAATTGGACTTCACGTAGCCAAAATTCACACTTAGAGAATTTGGCATACAGCTGTTCTTTCTTCAGCAGCTCCAAAATAGCTCTTAGATGCTGTTCGTGCTCAGCCTTTGTCCTTGAATAAATCAAGATGTCGTCGATAAACATAATCACGAACTTGTCCAAGTACGGCTTGCAAACTCTATTCATCAAATCCATAAAGACTGCAGGTGCGTTTGTCAACCCAAATGGCATAACAAGGAACTCGTAGTGTCCATAACGAGTTCTGAAGGCTGTCTTCGGGATACTCTCCTCTTGTATCCTTAACTGATGGTATCCAGATCGCAAATCGATCTTTGAGTAAAAGCTTGAACCTTGCAGTTGATCAAACAGATCATCAATTCTTGGCAGAGGATATCTATTCTTGATCGTCAGCTTGTTCAGCTCCCGGTAGTCTATGCACATTCGAAAACTACCGTCCTTCTTTTTGACAAACAGGACCGGAGCTCCCCAAGGCGAGAAGCTTGGTCGGATAAATCCCTTGTCTAACAACTCTTGAAGTTGTGTCGACAATTCTTGCATCTCAGACGGGGCAAGTCTATAAGGTGCCTTAGCCACAGGCGCGGCGCCTGGGACTAAATCGATGTGAAACTCCACTTGCCTCTGAGGCGGCAGTCCAGGAAAGTCCTCCGGGAAGACTTCCGGATACTCCCTCACGACAGGGATGTCTTCGATCTTCGGTTCTGCAGCTTTCTTGTCTACAATGTGTGCCAGGAAGGCAGCACACCCTTTTTGCAAACACTTTCGCGCTTTGAGGCAGCTGATGATTCTTAACGGCGTATCGCGCTTTTCGCCATGAACCACAATTGTTTCGCCATCTTCGGTCGGGATACGAACGACCTTTTCGTGACAAACAATTTCTGCCTTGTTGCTTAATAACCAATCCATTCCTACTACTACGTCAAAGCTCCCCAGCTGAACTGGTAGTAGATCCAAAGTAAACTCACGTCCTCCCAACTCGATTGCACAACCTCTGATCACTTCATTGGCTTCTACTAACTTCCCATTAGCCAATTCGATTGAGTAGGGAATATCTAACTTACTAGCGGCTAAACCAAACATATTCTTAAATTCTAATGATACGAAGCTATAGTTGGCACCAGTATCAAATAAAACGGATGCATAGCGTTGGTTTACAGGGAACGTACCAGTAACGACATTGGGGTCCTGGCGCGCTTCCCTCGCTTCGATATGGAACACTCTTCCACGGGCTTGGTTCAACTCTGGGCAGTTCCTCTTAAAGTGCCCGATATCACCACAGTTAAAGCATCCAGGTCTTTGCCCGTTTCCACCTCCATTTCCAGCTTGGTTATTCCTTTGGTTATGATTCACAGCGCCTGCTTGATTCGCATTGTTGCCTCGATTCCCATTACCTCCATTGTTTCCTTGTGGGCGATTTCCAATTCCACCCCGGTTATTGTTTCTGTTTCCAAATACTCCTTGGCCTCCCTGACCAACAGTGGCCTAACAAGAATCCTTCAAGTGGCCAGGTTTCCCACACGCTTCACATACCTTCAAACCACATCGGCCAGAATGGTGACGCTGGCAGGTGTTGCACTTGGGCTGGGTGCCCATATATCCCTTTCCTTTCTTTCCACCACCAGCTGTAACCTGAGCTGGCGCGTTTGGCTCTCCTTTCTTAACAACACCACTAGTGCCTTGTTTGAAGTTCGAGAACTTTTGTTTGTTACCTCCAGATGACTCGACGTGAGTCTCTTTCTTCTTTGTCTCGATCTCACCAAACTTGTTCAGGCGGATAGCCTCCTCAGTGAGAGCTACGCTCAAATCGATTGCCTCAGTAATTGTTGCAGGCTTGGAGGAGGTCACCATGCTTATGATTTGAGGAGCTAATCCCCAAATGAAGCGTTCAATCCGCTTAAATTCTGGAGTGACCATATAGGGTACCACATGCGACAGGTCGTGAAACCTCTGAACATATTCCGCGATCTTCGGACCTTCCATCTTCAAATGCCAGAACTCAGTTTCCAATCTTTGGATTTCAGCACGAGAACAATACTTTTTGCGCATTAGTTCCTTCAGTTCGGTCCATGTTAGTGCGTAGGCAGCAGCTTCACCAAGTGTCTGTACTTGCAAATTCCACCAAGATAGGGCTCCATCCAGAAATAGCCCAGAAATGTAGGTGACTTGCTGGTCTGGTGCACATTTGCTCATGCGGAGAACAGATTCAGTCTTCTCGGCCCAACGAACAAAAGCGACAGCACCTCCGGTGCCATCAAAGTTGACAGGCTTGCAGTCTAGAAACTGCTTGTAGGTGCACCCTGCACATACGTTACAACATATGAATGGCATTAGCATCCTTGCTAGAGATATCCAATTAGATCATGGTATGTCTTAATGACTTAGTATTACCATGAGGTGGATTGTTGTTGCCATTGTTGTTTGAGCTGCTTCCGTTGGGTCCTCCTTGCGAGGCGGCGTATTGCGCGATGGCAGCAGCGATGACTTGTTGGAGTTCTGCCTCATTGGTAGGCATCGGCGTTTGACGTCTAGGCGGCATCTTCTAAAAGATGGGTTCACGTCGGTCAGGCCAAAATAAAGCGTACGTATATAATGATAGTAATAGTACATAACATCTCATGTTATAATCATATCAATCACACAACATCCCATGTTATAAAGCATAAATAATCAATCAAAACATCACATATGATGAGAATACTGCGATTGTATTGCCAAACTCGAGACCACATGGTAGAGTGTACAAGTACATAATAGTGTCATACATCATCATCGACTAAGGGCTACATCACCCCAGTCCAAAAGATTATCAAATCAGTGTCAATACATCCCATATACATGATCAACAAAAGTCAGAATCAGAATGCAGTCTCCAAAAATGCTGTGTGGTCAGAGCAATCGCCGTCTTCTCACCAACGTCTACCCATGCTGTACTAAAGATGCCCTAAATTGATGGTGGTGGAGGAGGGGGAAAATGGGTGTAGAACAAACGTCGCAAATGGAGCCAGTCCTCCTCCATGGCTCTCTGGGTACGCAACCAAGAAGCAACCTGCTGCTCAAGTGCCAAAAGGCGTGCAGCATAGTCAGGTAACAATGGTCGAGGGTGCTGCGAAGAAGCAGGGTGGGTCTGACCCTGACACTGGCACGTCGGTGGCTGAGCTCTCTCAAGCTCCTGAATACGCCATGTGAGTGCCTCCTGCTGGACAACAAACGACATCAGAACGTCCTCAATAGAATACCCCATGTGGAAAGGATGGTAGGGGTCGGTCGATGGCATAACAGAAGGTGACGTCCAGAGAAATGGCTCGCTGGCTGGATCAAAAGGTGGCACAAAGAATGGTGGTACAGGGGGAATAGCAGATGAAGACTGTGGCATAACTGGAATATATGTCGGCACATGTCCAAAGGGACGAGCCGAGGAACCCTCTCCAGGTCGAGCTGGGGGTGTGTACTGTGCAAATGAAAAAGAGAAATCAACGTGACGTGCATCGGTGGTATGAGGAGGAATAGGTGGAAGCTCATCATCCGTAGGAATCCACCCATGCTGGGCGTGCTCATCTCGTGGGTCAATCTGTGCCTCAAAAAGTGCTCGATCAAACTGTACAGGCATAGGGTCAAGGTGGGGTGCAATAAGAGGGTCAGCAGGTATATCAGCGATAAGTGGGGGATCAACATGATCAGCAGCAATAACATGGTCACCCTCTAGTAGTGGTGCATCAGCAGGGTGATCATCAATGGGTGGGTCAGCAATCACAGGATCAATAGGTATGCCAGCATGAGCAGGGTCATGCTCAAGCACTGGGTCAGGAGCAACTACTGGCTCAAGGGCCATGGCAGGCTCGGGATCAACGAACTCCATATCAAAATCTGCATGATCAGCGAATGCAGGGTCAACTGGGTCTACTGGGTCAACCATAGGCTGATCCAAGTGGATGAACTCTATCTCCCGGTCCGGGTCAAATCCAGGGGGAAAAACAGGGTCTGAATCCTCATCGAGGTCGTGATCGAAGGCAAATCTAGGAGCAGAGGCAGCAGATGATGCCCTGTCAGGATCTGAACCGTGTGAATAGTGCTGTGCGCTCCGAGTGTGTGACGGTGCGGAGGCCACAGACTCGAAGGAGTCTGGAGCGGGTGAGTGTGCAGGTGACTCCTCAGCTGGAGCATCTGCGAGTAACAAAAGACCACCATCAGCTAGAAGGGCCTCACCCTCAACATCGTCCTCCAGGGGCTCATCATCAAATAGATCGACGTCGTCGTCAACGTCGGCGTCGAGGAGCATATCGTAAGCAGGATAAACGGCCAAAGGTATGGGAGCAGGGACCTCTACGAGTGGTAGGTACCCAGCAAAAGGACCATCAGCGGGCTCATCGATAGCGTCGGGCAGCGCAAAGGGCTGAAAGTCATCCTCGTCTGTGCTGGTAACATCTGATGTGTGGACCTCGTGCTCCGAAGACTCTAAGTCGTCTGATACTATGGGTCTAGGGCCCGTGGTGTCCGAATCACCTGTGTCGGGCGAGTCCATGGTGTCTGTAACACAAACACAAATATGTACAAATAATCAATCATACAATCAGATAAGCACATTAGTCACCAAGTAAGCAATCAAATAATTCTCCTAGTCCCACTAGCCTCCCAGCCTCTCAGACTGCTCTTCCTAGTCCTACTAGCCAAATTCTCCCAGCCTCTCAGACTGCTCTTCCTAGTCCCACTAGCCTATTCTCCCAGCCTCTTAGACTGCTCTCCCTAGTCCTACTAGGCAACTACCTCGGTTTCCTAAACCGAGCCTCGGTCCTCCAGACCGAGCCTCAGCCTCCCAGACTGAGCCTATAAATAATAAATAAATGTGCTCAACATTTGTTTGTAAAAAGTTTTGGATCTGGACTTGAGTGGTATGCAGTGTAAAAATGTTTTCGTGAGAGCCCTAGTGATCATAGTCTAGACTCGATAAGGAATCCTAGTTCGCTATGATCAGAGCTCTGATACCAAGCTGTCACACCCTGGCTTTGCGGAAGCGTGGTTAATTTGGTGTGACTTCTTAATACCATAGCTTAATCATAACAAAGCTATATGATAATAAAACCATGCAAGATCATCCATAGATTTAAGTTTTAAAACCGAAGTAACATAACATGGTCTTAGGGACTACAACACCAAAACATAAAACATTGTTTTGAAAGACATAAACATCAACATGAATAAAACGCAGTTTAAGATTTGTGACTCGTCCAGGAAAAAGTCACATTTCCTAAACCGGAATGACCTCGGAACCCATATGCAGCGGGAAGACACAACATACCGCGCCAGATCTTTAATTCCCTGAAATACATGTAAGTTAAAAAAAATCAACAATAATGTTGAGCGAGTTCATGTGTAAGTGAGTAAATAAACCTTTGTATGTATAAAAACCCTGGTATGTAGCAAATAAGGAAAAAGAGATCACCAATGGTTTGCAAGGCCATTGATATGTGTGAAGTGCAAGTAGGAAGACTCAAACCTAGCAGATTTATGCGTTGGGTACAAAGTCACCCCGAGGTCCGTTCTGTTTGGGCCTGGGGCTGGGCTCGCTACACCCAGATAGATCTACTGCTCCTGCCCCTCGGTCCTACCCTGAGGATTAATGGCCTCAAGTTTCTGCCTACCCACTCACATGATCTGAATAATAACCCTCCTTACGCTAACCATACCATGTAAAAGTACTCGTAATCATAGTAACATGTATTTCACCCCCGCAGTTTAGAAAACTGAAAACAGTTAGAGAAAAGGGGGACATGAACTCACAGTGGTGCGTCTCTACCAAGTATATCTCCTGATCAAGCAGCTGTGCGACGACCTACACGTACTAAATCTATTAGATGGACGGCCGTGCCTTAGCTTAAGGTTTAAGTTTTTGGGAAATAGTTAGACAACTATTTCGTGTTTATATTTTTGTAAATACTTGGTAATTATTCTCCTTCCCAAGGATGGGGGATTTAATACATGCGTGCTCGTAAAATTCGAAATACATTATTAAGTCTCACTTAATATATTTTATTCCTTACTTCCAAAATATAAATATTCTTCCCAAAATAATACTTTGACAAAAATACGCGCTCATAAATATTTTCTTAAGATGCGTAAGTTACGTTTTAAAGATCAGGTGGTAATAATTATACCGTTGTAACTTATTATTAATTATGAAGGCGTATGCATTATTTCTGGAATCATTAGTACTTGGTAATATTATTTTTACTCTAAAAATAATATCCGTATATTTCACAAAATAATCATAAACATTTTACAAGTGATGCTATGAAAAACATATATTCTAAATATATATATTTCAGGTTTTATTTTGTGAAAATCCCACCTCCGACACTTTGTAAATAAAGTTATGGCGAAATTTACGTTTTGAAAACAAGTCAAAAATATATTTACAACACTTGTAGTGAAAATATTTCCAAGTGTTAGGTTTTTAGAAAAATTTCGCCAGAGTTTCCCCTGTAACTGGAGGTGGCCACGCTTTCAAGCGTATCGTTTTCTTTTATTATTCAAATCAACAATTTCCTTATTCTCAATAACAACTTTCCAAAACATCAATTAGTCAAAATATATATATAAATCGCAAAAATTACATGAACTTGTGGTTTATCAAAAAATGCGTGATAAATCCCACTATTTCTAGTGGATCTTTTCAATAATCTACTTGGTTTCGTAAAAGCCTCGTTTTTAAAGAAATTCCATCTTTACAACTTCTTGTAAAATTTGACAAAACTAGTTCTTTGTCGAAACTTAGTGTTACACAAGTATTTACACACTTGTGTGTTTGCTAAAATCATTCTTGTTTATGAAAGATCCGTCTTTAAAAGTATGTTTTCTCTTGACACGTGGTCCTTTGAAAATACCGTTTGTAGATCCGTAGATCTACTAGTTTTAAACACTATTTCGTAAGTAAAGTCGATTTTACACAAGTTCATGTTTAGTGTGTGGTAGAGTTTCATCATTTAACCCTTTGTACACTTAAACAAACTCTATGTCATGATCCATGATCACGACTAATCCGGGTTAGATGATGATCCGAGCTACCACATCATAGATCGGCACTAAATAATCACACAAAACAAATCTTACAAGATTTACACAACCCTTGTGCTATTAACCAACATTTTTAACATTTTAGTAAACTTTTAGCATGTCTTCTTGTATGTTCATAGATTTTAACCGACAAAGTTCTTTTTAACCACTTTAAAATAGATCGAGAGTGTGTTTAAAGAAACTTACTACTAGCTCGAGGCTAGGGAAGAAACTAGTCGAAGAATGAGTGGATAAAAGCAATAGGGTGAGGTCCTTCGCGTTCCGAATGCACCAAGCTTCTTGTATGAGATCCTTAACACTTGTATAAGATTGGAATGACAAGATCAAGATTGAGAGGTGGCGGTGGGGGTGCTTGTGTCTTCGGCCGAGAGTGAAAGAGAGGGAGAGAGAGGAGTGTTGTGGTGAGAATGTTATGTTGTGCTTAGTCTTGATCTTATAGGCAATTTTAAGTTCATTAACCAATGCTTCTTATGTCTAATTGATATTAGACAAACATGATTATTATAATCAAGTAAAGGACAAAGGTGTCCCCCTTGGGGACGGTTCGGTTAGAGAGGGGGGGGGGGTCTTGGTTCAATTTCAACTATATAGTTAGGATTTAGCTAGATGATTAGGAAATTAATCCGGTTACTAGCGTGTAGTAAGTTGTGACGGGTGTTAGGGTATTCGGGGACCCTAACTGGTTCAGAAAAAGAAAAACAGTGTTGTTGGCAATATTTTTATGTTCCGGGTAAAGTCCGGTTGTTCGGTTGGATAGAGATCCGTTAAAGTGCTTAACAAAGCTTTAAAGTGTCGTTATTATTATTTTTAGTGACACAACTTATTCCCGACACTTTGGAAAGTGTCTAGTAACATTTTTCTCATGTTTTGGCACTTTATTAGGTAGCTTAATGCTGAATTTTTATTTAAAGTGCTGAATTTTGTACTTAAAGTACGTTTTAGGCACATCCGGTCACTGTAATCTCATTCCTAGTGACGCAGTTCTACAACTCTTATATCCCTACACTCACCACTAGTGTAGCAAACTATCTCAGGCTCTTACAGGCCTTAGAGGCAGTACCTGCCTGGTGCTAGTTATGACAGCACGTTTAATAGGTTATCCGTTCATTGTGCTACTGTGCTTTTGGTGCATCAAGGTTGTCACAAAGGTGCTGTAAGCAAAACATGGAGTGACAGCAAGTAAAGTATGATGCAAGTAAGTACATGTATCAACATTCAAGTAGAAGTTTATCCACAAGTTCAAGTAAGCACAGTAATTAAGCAGTAATTAATTATTAATTAAGTCGTACGGATACCTGGTTTAGTGAGGGTTGTCACACCTCAAGTCGACAACACCCAAATAAACTCTCTTCTCATGTGGCACCAGATACTTGGACATCCAACGCTTCAAGTGTTTAAGTCTTTAATTTCTAGATTAGGACTTCGTAGAACTAAGGTGACCCATGAGTCTTTTCATTGTACTTCATGTTCACTAAATAAAATCCACAAACTACCTTTTGGTAAAAATTCTTTTGTTGCAAATCAACCACTTCAACTTCTCTACTCCGACATATGGGGTCCCGTAAAAACGTCAATAGATGGCTTTAAATACTATGTCATTTTTGTTGACTATTTTTCCAAATACATTTGGTTATACCCAATCAAACGAAAATCTGATGTCAAAATTCTTTTTCCACAATTTAAATCTCTTGTTGAAAATTTTTTAAAAACCAACATTGTTGCGTTATTCACTAATAATGGGGGTGAATATGTGGGTCTCTCACCATATCTTGCCTCTCAAGGTATATCCCATTACACGACACCACCTCACACACCGGAACAAAACGGTATTGCCGAATGACGTCACCGACACGTTGTTGAAACCGGCCTCGCATTACTCCACTACTCCCACTTACCACAACATTTTTGGTCTCATGCTTTTCAAACCGCTACTGTCACACCCCAACCGATGGCGGAATCATCGGGGCATGGCACTGAGCGAAACAGATTGTCCAGAAGTTTCCATAACAATCATCATTACCATTTAATTTAAAATAACATGTCCCATACCATGTCTCAAACGGTAAACAAATTATTACAGATAAAATCTAGGAAAGTAATTCTGTTCCGACAACTCAGATTTATACATAGATAGTTTATTTGTTGGTTTCTAGGACCTCTTTTCCTAGCTTCGATTTCATCACTGCGCAGAGAGCATCCTAGACCTTTCCTAGCCTCGATTTCACAGTGAGCTAGGCATACAAACAACTTAAGCACCTGTCACATACGTTAAAATAAAGTCAACACATATAATGTAAAGGTGAGCATACAAGTTTGATAATAGCATATAGAGTTCGAATTCGTTTATGCATAACTAGCACGTACACATAGTGAATTGAAGCACGTTAGTTATCGACATAGATCCATCGATACCAATGACTGCGGGTTGGCAAGTCAACAATAGTCAACCACTTTAAATGAAATGCAAGGTATGGTGCAGTGGATCGGATAACTGATCGATCGAACACTAATGTTGTTCGATCGGTCAACATGCATGAACAACCATGACAAATTCTTAGCAAGGTGTCACCTGATCGGACGGCTGTTCGATTGGGTGGCACTCCTAGTGCATCGAACATGTTGAAAAATCAATTAAGTGTTGAAGTATAGTATCTCATGATCCGAAGAGTAATCCGATCGGATTATAGTCCGATCGAACAACAGTTCGTTCAATACTAGTCTTCAAAATAAATTGATTAAGTGTGGGACCATGTGTTAACCGATTGGCTGGCCAGTCGGTCGGCTAACTGTCCGATCGGCTGGCTGTCCGTTCGGACAGCAGTCCGATCGGTCAGTACCTTGATCTGATCCGCCTCTTCGTCTAACACTTGGTTGTTCTGTTTGTTTGTCATTTTATTGAGGTATTTTGGCAACGAGTCGAACCAAAGATCCCTCGTCCTTACTTGGTTCCCCTGGTCGGACAGGAATCACCCAAATCTGGCAGGTGAACTGTTCGGAACGGAGTTTATCATTTAACCCGAAATCGGTTAACCTCGTCGATAGAATCCGGATCTTGAGCCATGCAACCACCGGAGTGATTTGTAAGCCGGCATAGGCTCCGTTTCTATCGGTTTGAAGGCATTGAGTGAAAAAGAGTTGAAAGAAAGTTGGAAAATCCATATTTCAATCCTTTTCACCGGGTATATGTTTAGATCTATGAAAGATCTTTGTTTGTTTATGTGGAAATCGGCTAGATCCAAGTTATTCTTGGTGGGTTGAGGCCAAAACATGAAGTTCTTCAAGAACTCATGATGACATCATCCTAGAACACTTGAATCTTGATGATTTCACGGTTAAAAGTCAAGATTTGAAAGATAGAAGTTTTAGGAGTGCGTGTAGATAAAGAAAGTACAAGTTTTAGGACGAAAACTTACCGGAATCGAGAGGAATATGCGAAAAGGATGAACTAAGCGTGCTGGTCGAACAGAGGTTTCCAAAAGTGGAAAAGATGACAATGACAGGGGTATTTATAGGATGCCAAAAGGGGAAAGTGCTGGCCGATCGGCCAGGCAGCTCGATCGGACAGCCTGTCCGATCGGACAGCAGTCCGTTCGGTTGGCTGTTCGATCGGCTGGTAGCCTGATCGATCAGCTGCACGTTTCGAGTGTTCGGTGCGACGATTTTTTATATTTTTCTTTCGGTTGCGAGCGGTTCGATACGATAAGGTTTCCTAGTCAAATTACTTTTAATCCCAACCACTCATATCTTGCGCTATCCTTTCTCCACTAATTATTTTAGTTCGATTGTGATTCGAGTTCGATGTCGATTGAGTTCGATTGCATTTTGAGTTCGATTGCGTTTCGATTGATTACGACAACATATCATAAATAAACATGCACAGGTAACACGTAAGGCACACACACACGTATAACAGTAATTAAAATACGTAGTTCGAGTTGCGTTTCGATTTGATGTCGCTTCATAGTTCGATTATTGTTTCATTAACTTTATCGCATTGTTACTTCCTACAGTTCACAGTTGTAAGTCGATTAGATGGCGATTGTAATACGTCAATTGTTGTAATTATTGACACTTACTCCACATAATACAACTAAATTAAACATATAAAAGAAATTCTCTACAAGTCAAGTTGCGCGAAATCGGTCGTTGACTTTGACCTTGACTTTGACTTTGGCTTCCCGAAAACACGGGGTGTTACAACCTCCCCTTGTTTAGGGAATTTCGTCCCGAAATTAAGCTGAAAGTTGTACAACACCGTGAATCACGTTTGAGAACTTTCCGTTTCTAGACTTTCTCCTTAAATAACTGTGGGTACTTCGCCTTCATGTCGCTTTTGAGTTCCCAAGTGAACTCTGCGCCTCGTTTGCCTTCCTATCGGACTTTCACAATAGGAATGTGAGAGTGTCTGCGCTGCTTGGTTTGGCGATCCATGATTTCAACAGGCTTCTCCACGAAGTGTAATGTTTCATTCACTTGCAGGTTATCGAGTGGAACGTGTAAATCGTGGTCGGCTAGGCACTTTCGGAGGTTTGACACGTGGAAAGTCGGGTGGACGTTACTAAGCTCCTCCGGTAGTTCGAGTCTGTAGGTGAATTTTCCGATCCTTTCCAGAATCTTAAAAGGTCCAACATATCGAGGCGCGAGCTTCCCTTTCTTGCCGAATCGGACCACACCCTTCCAAGGCGATACCTTTAGGAGTACGTAGTCACCAACGTCAAATTCAAGGGGCTTGCGTCGTCTATCGGCATAACTTTTCTGTCGATTCTGAGCTTTTACCAGGTTGTCTCGAATTTGTTCTGTTTGTCGTTTCTTGTAATAGCTCAGGACCAGTTAATTGCGAATGCCCGATCTCGTGCCACACAATAGGCGATCGACATCTTCTTCCGTATAAAGCCTCGAATGGTGCCATTTGAATGCTAGAATGATAACTGTTATTATACGAGAATTCGACCAATGGCAGGTATTTATCCCAATTACCACCGAAGTCTATGACACACGAACGGAGCATGTCTTCAAGAGTATGAATCGTTCTTTCAGTCTGACCGTCGGTTTGAGGGTGGAAAGCGGTACTTAGATTGAGCGATGTACCGAGTGCTGTTTGAAACGTTTCCCACACTCGTGAGGTAAACCGAGCGTCACGATCAGAGATGATGTCACGAGGCGTCCCATGATTACAAATGATCTCGTCGGTGTAGATTCGGGCTAATCGTTCTACCTTGTAGTCTTCCCGTATTGGTAAAAAGTGAGCTGATTTAGTCAAACGGTCAACAACAACCCAAATGTTGTCGTGACCTGATGACGTGTGTGGTAGCTTTGTGATAAAGTCGATAGCTATACTCTCCCACTTCCACATGGGGATCGGTGGTTGTTCGAGTAAGCCAGAGGGTCTTTGATGTTCAGCCTTGACTCTTGCACATATCAGGCATTTTCCAACGTAGAGGGCAATATCCCTTTTCATGTCGGGCCACCAGTATTTGTAGCGAAGATCCTGGTACATTTTGTCGGCACCGGGATGAATAGAATACCGGGATTTGTGGGCTTCGTCCATCAAGATTTGTCGCAAATTGGTTCGTTTGGGAATCCAAATTCGGTCCAGAAAGTGGAATATCCCATTCGATTTGCTTACAAGCTGGGCTCCATCGTGGTAGATTCTTTCCTTCTTCAGAGTGCGTTCATTAAAACACGCTTGCTGAGCTTCGCGGATGAGGGATTCGAGGTCGTATTGGGCTTGAACATTACGAGTGCTAAGCAGGTAGCTCCGTCTGCTAAGTGCATCGGCAACAACATTTGCTTTGCCTGGATGATAACGAATCTCACAGTCGTAATCGTTGAGAAGTTCTACCCATCGGCGTTGACGCATATTAAGTTCCTTCTGATTAAAGATATGCTGTAGGCTCCTATGATCGGTGAAGATCGTATACTTGGTACCATACAGGTAGTGTCGCCAAATCTTTAACGCAAAAATATCTGCGCCTAGCTCGAGGTCATGGGTTGTAAGTTCTTCTCATGGATTTTGAGCTGACGAGATGCGTACACTATAACCTTGTCCCGCTGCATAAGGACACAACCAAGACCAAGGTTCGAAGCATCACAATAGACAATGAAATCGTCGTTTCCATCGGGCAATGTGAGGATAGGAGCATTGCAAAGCTTATGCTTGAGGGTTCGAAAGGCAGACTCTTGTTCAGTTCCCCAAACAAAAGGCTTGTCTTTATGCGTGAGAGCAGTAAGTGGTACATCGATCTTTGAGAATCCTTCGATAAATCGTCGATAATAGCCCGCCAGTCCAAGAAAAGAACGGACTTCAGATGGGTTCTTAGGCGTAATCCAACTCTTAACAGCTTCAATCTTCGCAGGATCGACGTGAATACCTTGACTATTAACAATGTGACCCAGAAACTGAACTTCCTCCAACCAGAATTCACACTTGGAGAACTTGGCATAGAGTTGGTTCCCCGGGAGTTGCTCGAGAACCAAACGTAGATGTTGCGCGTGTTCGCCTTTCGATTTGGAATAGATCAAGACATCGTCGATGAATACGATGACGAAACGGTCGAGATATGGTTTACACACGCGATTCATCAGATCCATGAAAATTGCGGGTGCGTTAGTTAAACCAAAAGGCATAACAAAGAATTTGTAGTGGCTGTATCGAGTGCGAAACGCGGTTTCGGGTATATCCTCCTCTTGAATACGTAGCTGGTGATATCCTGAGCGTAGATCTATCTTCGAGAAACACGTAGCACCTTGTAGCTGATCAAACAAATCATCGATGTGAGGTCGGGGATAGCGGTTCTTAATAGTTAACTTATTCAATTCCCGATAGTCGATGCACATCCGGAACGACCCATCCTTCTTTTTGACGAAAAGCACTGGCGCGCCCCAAGGAGAGGTGCTCGGGCGAATGAAGCCTTTCTCAAGTAATTCCTGGAGTTGGTTTGAAAGTTCACGCATTTCAGACGGCGCGAGTCGATAAGGAGCGTTGGCATTAGGGTTGGCTCCAGGAATGAGGTCGATACGAAAGTCGATATCACGACTTGGCGGTAGTCCGGGAAGATCTTCTGGAAAAACATTAGGAAATTCTCGAACCACTGGAATGTCTTTCCATTCCTTCTTTTCTTTCTTTTCCTTCTCCGCTACTACAATGTTAGCCAAGAAAGCTCTGTATTCCTTGCGGAGATACTTGTTAGCTTGGACACATGACATGAGCTTGAGACCTTTCGAAGCAGTATCACCGTAAACACATAATAAATCACCATTCGCAAGCGAGAATCAAATCATCTTGTCGAAGCACACAACTTCAGCGTGGTTTTCACGAAGAAAGTCCATGCCTACTATGACATCAAAACTTCCGAGTTGCATCGGAATGAGGTCGATTGGGAAAATGTGATTGTTGAGCTCAAGAGTACAATCACGAAGAACAGAATTAACGGCGACAGTTCTTCCGGTAGCGACTCAACATCGAATGTTGAGGAGAGTTGGGAGCGTTTATGACTAAGGAGTTTCTCGAATTCGAACGACATAAAGCAATTATCGGCTCCAGTATCAAAAAAACATGAAGCATAAATACCATTCACAAGGAACGTACCATTGACCACGTTGTTGTCGGCTTGGGCTTGACGCACGTTGATGTTGAAAGTTCTGGCGCGTGTGGCCTGTTGTTGCTGGGGCTCTTGTTTCACAACCCTGTTTGGGCACATGTTGGCGAAATGGTTAGGATCGCCACATGCGAAGCAGGCGCTGGCCTTGACCGCGGGTGCCGGAGGAGCTTGTTGACCCTGAGGGGCGGTGAGTAGAGCTTGATGAGCAGGAGCTTGTCGAACACAGCAGTTGGTAGTAAAATGGGCGTACATATTGCAATGAGCACAAAAACGGCAAGCAATGGCAGTCGGGTGGTGGTAGGTACAAGTAGGGCAGAGCGGGTGTGGCCCAGTGTATGCACGCTTTGTAGGCGGTGCATTTGCCACAGGCGCCACTACTTGACGCTGTTGGGCTGGTACAGCTTGAATCGGTGCAGCAGTGATCGCACAGTTCTTGTTGCTGGAGCTGTTCTTTCTCTTGCTCTTCCTTTTGTTGCTCGATGAGGTGGTGGTTTCAGCAGTTGGTGCGGCGGTGGTAGCTTGATGCAGGTGCTTTGAAGTTTTATCCCAGACACCGGCCTTGACCCGCTTGTTGTTGATTTCAGCGGCCAGTAGATAAGTTTCTTCGATCGTCGTAGTCTTAGCCGCTTGCACGAAATCAGCAACACAGTCAGGCAGGGCTCGGATATACTTCTTGAAAGCCATGTCTGGAGTCTTGACCTGATCGGGACAAATGATGTTGAGCTGTTTGAAGTGAGCAGTGAGCGCAGCATTGTCACCATCCTTTTGCTGTATGTGCCAAAATTCATCCTCTAGCTTCTGACATTCATGAGGAGGGCAAAATTCCTCCAGCATGACTTCCTTGAGCTCGTCCCACGACAGACCGTAGGCTGCATCGTTCCCTCGCTTGTTCCTCTCGGCCGTCCACCAGTCTAATGCACGGGACTGGAAAACGCCGGTAACATTCAGAGTTCGGAGGTCATCGGGGCAACCACTCTGCCGTAGAGTGACCTCAATGGAATCAAACCATTGGAATAGTGCAGTAGGACCTCCCTCGCCAGTGAATTCTTTTGGCCCACACGACTTGAATTGCTTGAAATTGAAAGCCTTGATGGTAGCTTTAGGAGCTTCGGTCCTCGATTCCTCAGATGATTTGCTGGCATTCTCGTAAACACCACTCACGGCCTTTGCTACACTTTTAGTGATGATGGCAGCAAGGCGTTTGTCTCTCTTTTCTTGACGAGAAAGTAGGGGATGACGGGATCCAGATGACATTGTCTGCAACAGACATCGTCACAGGACTCAACACATTGTATTCGAATCTCACCTCTCACGTCTACTACTTACTAAAGCTCAGGAACACGCATACTCATGTAAACACATAACCATGTAGAACACAGAACCACATAATCACATAAGCACATAAGCACGTAGGGCACAAAATCACAGAAGCACCTAATCATGTAGTCACAAGAGGCACATAGGATCACATAGAGACACGTAGAGCATTCCGACCGCCTCAGAATACAGAAACCTATTATTCAAAATTCACGTGCGTTCGAATATAGCGATCGCGATTGATATATCGAGTTGTGTAGTATAAGCGTATATCGTAGCATAAGGTCGTCCACAATTTTGCGATTTGTTAGCGTATTGAGATAGAAATGTAAGGCGAGTTGTGTGTGTCGATCGAAGTGAAAGCAAAAATCGGGTAAATCTCCAAAATTTAAACACATAAACAGGTAAACACACATATAAGCACATAAAATCAACGAATCATCAGAGTCGGCAGTTGCGGGCTCAGAATCGAAACACATAAAAATTGAGAAATAGATTGTTTGCGGCTAGTAGACTTTGACTACCCAAAGTGGTTCAACTATTCACAAGGACTTGTCGCGCACACTTGACCTACAGGACTATGCTTTTGCCTTGATTCTTGGGCGTTTGGCACACATCCCGTTAGTCATATTGTGACTTCAGGTCGTTGGAGTCCGTCGAAACTTTGGTGAGAGTTTTGTAAAATGAACGGAACAAGTCGTCAAGGTTAGGGATTCACCCCTAGCTTAACAACTTCGTCCCTGTTTTTAATAAAATAGCGGAGATTATTCATCAAAATACGGATTTCACTCCTGATTTGGCATAATTCTCCCCGTTTGTTAGATAAAATGCGGGTTGATTAAGCAACTTTAGTCGAGAGTTTACGGTTTTCACACCTATTCTCGACTTTATTGCCCATTCATAATTGAAAATTCGAGTGCAGTGATAGTGTAGCATAAGCGAGAATAGTGAGAAATAAGCTCGTACTTAGTCCCTACTGGATGTACTCAAGTCGGTCTGTTGGTTCCTAACTATAGACTAGGTATCTAAGACATCGACCCGGACTAGGTCGAGTCTTGCCTAATTCCCTATAGTTATGGCTCTGATACCAATCTGTCACACCCCAACCGATGGCGGAATCATCGGGGCATGGCACTGAGCGAAACAGATTGTCCAAAAGTTTCCATAACAATCATCATTACCATTTAATTTAAAATAACATGTCCCATACCATGTCTTAAACAGTAAACAAATTATTACAGATAAAATCTAGGCAAGTAATTCTGTTCCGACAACTCAGATTTATACATAGATAGTTTATTTGTTGGTTTCTAGGATCTCTTTTCCTAGCTTCGATTTCATCACTGCGCAGAGAGCATCCTAGACCTTTCCTAGCCTCGATTTCACAGTGAGCTAGGCATACAAACAACTTAAGCACCTGTCACATACGTTAAAATGAAGTCAATACATATAATGTAAAGGTGAGCATACAGGTTTGATAATAGCATATAGAGTTCGAATTCGTTTACGCATAACTAGCACGTACACATAGTGAAATGAAGCACGTTAGTTATCGACATAGATCCATCGATACCAATGACTGCGGGTTGACTGCCTGAGGCAGTTCGCAATACATGATTACCACCGTAATCCATGCAAGTAATTGTCCTTAACAACCCCCGTGTGAACGGGTGCTGAGTCCAAACTATAGTACTATCGTTGCTAAGGCAGGTAGATAGCATTCCATGTGTAAACATAACAAACAAGCATTCATAAGCCACGTATAACATGCATTAATGGTTAGCGTTCAAATAGTATTGAGTAGTGTGTTTGATGTGATTTGAATAGTTGTAACGTATGTAACGCCCAAAAGTGCATAAAGCAAAAAGGGATCGAGTATACTCACAGCGGTTGATGGATTGAAGGGAGCGCTTAGCGAGTAAAGTTAGCCTGAATGGATTGATAGCATAACGATAAGTGATGCGTAAAACAATGCAAAGTGTTGGAGAGTCGGACGGTAGTTCGATCGGACGGCTGACCGTTCGGTTGACAGTCTGTTCGGACCGCTGTCCGATCGGTCGGTAGGCCGATCGGATGGCTGTTCGAGTGGATTGTTTCTTCCTTTGAGAAGGATGTGTTCGTGTAAGATGGTTTGTGTTATGGGCCATTTTCTGAGTATGCATGCTGACTAATATCCTGCTTTTAATTGTTTATCTGTGATCAGGATACTGGACGGGGATACTGCTAACATCCTGGGCGATATCCTGAGGTGTATCGAATTAATTACGTGCAGGTTAAAGACTGGGACTTGCCAACGGTCAAGTGGACTCCATCTCCTCAAGACTCGGGCGTATTTGTTAAAGGAGAGACGTTGAGCCCGAAAGACCAGGTCTCCAACGTTCAACTAAGGAATATTCGTTGGATCCCGGTTATGTAGGATAGTTAGTTACATTTGTTTTACTATAAATAGATGGGGGCGGATCAGATTAAGGCACACAACTTACTCAACTTACACATTTTCGAACACTTTCTCTCTAGCTCATCGCAAACACTACACACAACACTTGTATTTGAATTACATTGTAACACATAGTCGATCCGCACCACATCCTGCACTGTATCCTGATATTTGAAGCAATAGAAGAACAAGGCAGCTGCGATTGTCAGCTCCCGAGGTTTTATGCCGGCGATCTAGATTGATCAAGGGCTTTCCTCGTACATCACGTGTCAACCTTTACATTTTCGCTCATTGTTTGATTGTAGATACAGCTCTATATCCTGAGCCGTATCCTGAAACTGTTTTCACAACTAATTTGGTTAACACATTTTTCACATATAAATTTTAGCACACTACCTCACTTAACTAATTTGATCACTTAATTGCTTAGGTAATTTTTGACCAAAACAATTTGGCGCCCACCGTGGGGCAAGTGGTGCTACCTTTACTAAAACTCTTTGCAAAATCATTAATCGGTCTTCTATTTTCAAAAATTTTTGCCACATTGTTTACAATGGCCTCAAGATCAAACATGAGCTCCTCTACTATGTCTGCTACAACCTCTGCTACTACTGGTTCGGTGCTTCCACCACCTCCTCCAAGGATGCCGTTTTCTTCACAATCTCAAGATGTTATCTCTACTCGGAGTGTCCAGGGATCTGCTCCCGTTTTAGCCTCTAATGATGAAATTCTGACTTTATTTGGAAGTGTGCAGGAACAAATGAGGCAGCAACAGGAGACTAACCAAATGCTGTTAAGAGAAGTACAACTCTTAAAAGCTAGCTCGAGCATACCTGTTGAAGAAACTGTCACTCCTATACAGCCCAGGGCTTTGAACTTCAGTTCCGCAGTTTACACTGAGGATAATAGGGGGAATATCGTCCCAAGCCATTCTCAGAATCATACCCCTGAGATACCCTCTTCGGTCAGGATATCGACTGTGAGAAGTTCAGGATATGCTTCAGGATATGGCCAAAATCCTCAGACCGGTAATGTGTCAAATAATAATATTCTTGCTACTAACAACAATGGCTCTTTGCAGGATGCAGGTATGACGTCAACATTTACCCGGGAGCTCCAAAAATTGAAGGACATGATATCCAGTGTACCTGGAGTGGTCCAGCCAATTCCGGAAGTATCCCAAGACAGCCACAGGATATCCCGCTTTGCGTATCCTATCTGTGATGCTGAAATCCCAAAAAGATTCCAGACTCCCAACATGAAACTGTATGACGGGACTACGGATCCTGAAGAACATATTGCCCAGTATAGGGAACGGATGGAAATCAATCCAATCCCTCCAGATCTCAAGGAAGCATGCCTATGCAAGGGATTCGGCTCTACCCTGACAGGATCAGCCTTAAAATGGCTGTTAAACGTCCCTCCTCACTCAATTACTTCGTTTGCTCATTTGGTTAATTTATTTAACATTCAATTTTCTTGTAGTCGGAGTTTTGAGAAACTAACCAGTGATCTTTACAGGATAACTCAAGGGCCACAGGAATCCTTGAGGGATTATGTGAACAAATTCAGTCGAGAATCCTTGGATATCCCACATCTTGATGTTGCAACAGCTGTGCAAGCTTTTAAGATGGGGTTGCAAAAGGATTCTCAGTTTTATCAGGATCTTGTAATGAATCCCTGCAGGAATCTCGACGAAGCTCGTAACAGTGCTTTGAGATATATCCGTTTGGAAGATTGTTTTGGTCAAAAAATCTGATGAGGATAATGCAACCAAACTCTTAGTTATGGGGAATGATGCTTGAAATGTGGAACAATGATAAGAATCACTTCAATGTAAATTGCACAAACGACACAAGTATTTATACGGGGAAAAAGCCCTTGATCAAGAGTTGATCTCCCGCACAAAAAACCCCGGGTGATGGAAACTACCGATCCCCAAGCTCAAATAAATCAGTAAATGTTTACAACTTTGGATAGTAACGAGCTAGGTACAAGGATCACTATGGTGAAATGTGTAAAAGTGAGTGAAAATTGTTAAGTGTTTGTCGAAAGCTTCAAGAGTGCAATTGTACGAGAGTGTGTGTAGCTGAAAATGGCTAAGTGTTCTAATTACTAGCTCGTCACCCCTTTAAAAATAGAAGTTAACTATGCTAACAAACTATCCGACTTTTGTGCCATGCTCCCACGTTCTCCACAACGTCCATTTCCAGTCAAACGTGTGCGAAATACCCGTGGAATATTCCATAGTAACGTTGCCAAGACCAAGTCAAGCTTGTTACTCCTGCAAAATAATACGAAATACAAACAAACAATCGTTAGTATGAGGATCCTTAAGGTGATCCATGATCCTGATCCTGAAGCTCTTCTGAGGATCACTGTCTGTCACAGAAGTAAGGATCATTTATTAGGATAACAAGTAAGGATTACTAATTGTTAGAAAATCCCCCCCCTAACAATTGCCCCCAAAATATAAGGAGTGATATGTAAAATGAACGAATTATATTTTCTTGATCTTATCCGCAACTAACTATCGTAAATATAGCCGTTGATGTAGAACTATCCGTTGCAATTATGACGTCACAGAAGTGACAACCCTGCACAATCATGATTATAAATAGGAGATATAGATAGGATCGTTTGCATTTAAATTTCAGAGATACTCCCTTTATAACTGCATCTAAAGATAAACATGTATTCTCTCTTCATCTTCTTCCTTCTTTTGCTCTGTTTTCCATCTCTTTCCATCATTCTGTCAAAAATGTTGCTCCGGAACTCCCCAGCTACGGATCACCCGAAAAACAGCCCACTGAAGAGCCAGGGGATCATCGAAGATTCCATAAAAGAACGCTGCTGTTTCACCGATGCGCAGATTGATAGGATCCGCCACTGCTTCCCGGCGAACACCGTGTTTAAGTCTTTTGATCCCAATGCCCTGAGTGATCATATTTCCGACAATTGGGTTGCTTTTCCTGTCACTCCGTTCACCATAGGCTATACATATCCTTTTCCAGCCTTCACCCAATCTTTCTTTTCCCTAACCGGCATCTCTTATATCCAAGCCATGCCGATGATTTGGAGGGTTTTGTATACCCTTGAAAGGATCATCGAGCAGGAAAGGATAGACCTAGGAATGTCAGAGCTGGGAGAGCTGTATGATCTTACTACCTTTGGTTCTCATCATTATTTGTTCAAACGTAAACCTGGTGAGGAATACCCGATCTTCAAAGCTACCAAGAATGATACTAACTGGAAGCGGCGTTTCTTTTTCGTCAAGTGAGATTCTATCGCTGACGGGAAGGATCTACCCAAGAAATGGGCTACCCATGGTAGGATGGAGGATCCTGAGAAGGATCACCAGAGAACTTTCTTTTGATATAAGGATCACTTATATACTTTTGCTTTCTTGTTATGCAGCTATCACCGTCTCACACCTCAGACTGTCTCCTGCTGCCAAAGAGAGACTCACCGCTTTCAAGAGACTTGATCCTGAAACAAGATCTTTCAAGACAACCACCCAGGATTCTCAGGAGGTATCCTCAGGCTCTGTCACGATGTCAAGTAAGTATCTTTGTTTAAAAATTTAAATAAATAGTGAAATATAAGTGAAGTAAAGATACTTATCTTGTTTTGGTCGTGTAGGTGCTGGAAAGTCCACCAAGTCTGCTTCAAAGTTCAGTGTCACCGATCTCACCATCGTCAGATCCTCCAAAAGAAAGGCTCCTACCAGCCCGACAGCTTCAGTCCCCAAGGCACCCCTCAAAGGAAAGGGAGTCAAGAAGAGAAAGGCCTCCGAGGCTGAGGATCTGCAGGGTCTGCCTCTGATCCGTCTCCAATTCCTCGAGTACTTCAACGATGTAAGGATCACTGTCTCTGCTCGTATATCCTGCTGACATATCCTGCTGATTTGAGGATCACTTGGTCCTGACCTTACCTTTTATCCCCTTTACAGAAATTCGCTGAGATTGAGGACTATGTTGGCCACGTTGAGGATCAGGATAGGAAGATTGCCGACCTCCAGCAGGTTGCATTGCTAAAGGACCTCAAAATTGCTGATCTTCAGAAGGAACTCCAGGATGCCAAACAGGAGACAGCCAAGGTGCTGGTTAATGTTGACTACGAGAAGCATGAGATCACCGAAGACGCCAAAGTCTCTGCCGCCATAGCAATGTACAAGACCAAGCTGCAAATGGCCTTGGAAGCTCAGGATCCTGCCTTTGACAAGAGCACCTGGGATGTGGAAGGCTGGAAGGCAAGGCTGGCTGAACTGGATGATGAAGAAGAGGCTGAAGAGATCCTGACGATCGAGGCTGGAGGCAAGGGTGAAGGTGGTGAAACAAGTGGAGCCGGAGGTGGTGATGCAGGGAAGGTTTAGGCTGCATGATTGGGCGATGATGGAAATTTCTAGACATAGCCGGAGCCCAATTTTTTTTTAGTTTGATGGTTGTTTTCTTGAACAATTTGATGGTTTGTACTGAACAATAGTTTTTAGGATTAAGGATCTAGGATCCTTCAGACAATAGGCAGGATTGCAAATGGTGGAGGGATCCTCTGTTTGGGGGATGAAGCCATTGTGATCCTGCCGCCTTTATATTCCTGCACTACTTTGAACTTATTATCATGGACACCCTTTACCTACCCCAGCGGACGGGCCGCGTATTGCTGGTAGATGCTCGGGGTAGGTAATTTTGACAACCTTTTAAGGGTTAATCTTTTGTTAATAAATAAAACCTTAATCTTTTGTCGCTTATCTTGTATTGTTATCCTTTTTGTCTCTTTAATTCTCAATTGTTTTGATGTACACTTATTGAATAAGCAATTTTGAATAAGTCAAATTGAAAATATTTAGGATATGACCCATGATCAAATATCCTATAGTTGAAGAATCCCAAAAAGTAATATATTTTAAGGATCACAAGTTTAGTTGTCAAATTTTTAGGGTTATTCAAATAAACAATGAATAGAATTAAAAATAGTTAAGGATCATACCTGAGGATCCAAGTTAGGATCCTAACCATAATCAGGATAACTATAAGATAAACCTTAGAGAGAAGTAAGGATCAAGGATCCCTAGTTGCCTATCTTCAAGGACCTGAAATAGAGCATAACTTGGGACTAAGCCAATATAAGATAAGAGTTAGCAACTGGGGACAAGCCCAAGGACAACTGGGGACAAGCCCAAGGATAACTGGGGACAAGCCCAAGGATAACTGGGGACAAGCCCAAGGATCGTATGTAAACTGGAGTATGGCCCTAACTGGCGACTATCCAAACTTAGTGACATGAAAATGTCAAAACCTTAGCTAACGTGAAAACGTTAGAAACCTTAGGAACGGATGTATGGTACGTCTACCATTATACGTAGGATCCTAGGTATAGCCAGTACAATGGAATTATCAGACCCTAAAGCGAGTACTGGTCCCACTGCCTTGAACTATACCAGGATCATCATGCGCTACAGGCGGAACTGGGGTCAAGCCCAAATAACTGGGGTTAAACCCAAGGAACGGATTGCTTCTGCAGATAACCAATACTTTGCTAAGGATACCTGAACTTTCAAAACTTAAAATCACATGAGAGATGGATAAAGGACACATGATCCTTATCCTTATATGAGAAAATAAGGAAATGAAATAGTTCAGGATTAGGACATTACCAAAGTAAGGATCACCGATACTTTAAGGATCCTTCAAGGATACCCCTAACGTAAGGATCATTTGTGCCATGAGGATCCTGCTCACATGAAATATTTCTTCAAGTGGACAGCATTCCAAGCTCTTGGTAGCAAATCACCTTCCATGGTTAGCAATCTATATGCCCCCTTTCCTGCTTCAGCTTCAATCAAATAAGGGCCTTCCCATTTTGGAGCCAATTTTCCATCGGCAGGATTGGTGGTATTCTGAAATGCTTTCCTTAATACCATATCTCCAACTTGAAACTTCCCGATCCTGACATTTTTGTTGTAAGCACCAGCCATTCGTTGTTGATAACTGGCCATCCTTATCCTAGCCAGATCCCTGATTTCTTCAATAGTATCCAGGTCTTGAGCCAAGTTCTCATCATTTTCCTCAGGATCACGGGTACTTGTTCTAGCAGTTGGAACCACCATTTCTGTTGGGATCACTGATTCTGCCCCAAATACCAAAGAGAATGGCGTTTGACCAGTAGCATTCTTAGGGGTTGTCCTATCAGCCCAAAGCACATAAGGTAGTTCTTCTGCCCATTTCCCTTTCTTGGATCCAAGCTTCTTCTTCAAATTATTGATGATGATCTTGTTGGATGATTCTGCTTGACCATTAGCTTGTGGGTGGACTGGTGTTGATGTTATCATCTTAATCCCCCAGCTGTCACAAAAGTTAGTAGTTCTGCCCCCAATAAATTGGGAACCATTATCACATATAATTTCAGAAGGGATACCAAATCTAGTTATAATATTTATTTTAATGAAGGATTTAACTTCCTTTTCTCTGGCTTGGGCAAAAGCTTCAGCCTCTATCCACTTGGAGAAGTAATCAGTCATAGCTAGCATGAACACTTTTCCACCAGGTGCCTTAGGAAGCTTACCAACTATATCCATTCCCCATCTCATAAATGGCCAAGAGGAGGATATGGGGTGTAAAAATTCAGCCGGCTGATGAAGGATATTGCTGTGTCTCTGACAAGGATCACATCTCTTAGCATACTCCACAGCATCTCTTTTCATAGTTGGCCAATAGTATCCTGTCCTCAGGATCCTTGAGAACAATGCCCTACCCCCAGTGTGGTTTCCACAATCTCCTTCATGGAAGTCTTTTAAAACTTCTTGGGTCTCAGGATCCTCAATGCATCTTAGGTATGGTCCTGCAAGAGATCGTCTATACAACATATTATTTAAAATTGTAAATTGAGATACCTTAATTTTGAAAGCCCTAGGGTTTTCTCCTGTAGGAATCTCTCCATGATGTAAGTATCTCATGATTGGTGAGATCCATGATCCTGATCCTAAATGGGATTGAGTATCCTCACTAGGGATAATTGCAGAATTCTTTCCTATCTCCATAGCCACATGATCCTCGATAGCCGGGGTCAGGATATGGATAATAGGGATCTTGATATCCTCCGGGATCTTCAAAGATGATCCTAAGTTAGCCAATGCATCAGCTTCTGTATTTTCTTCCCTTGGTACCTGTGTCAAACTGAAGGAAACAAAGGAGAGTGCCAATTCTTTGACTATCTCTAAATATTTGGTTAGCTTTTCACCTTTAACAGCATAGGATCCATTAAAGTGGTTTGTAATTAACAATGAATCTACATGTACCTCAAGATACCTGATCCCCATATGCTTAGCAATTTGCAAACCAGCAATTAAGGTTTCATATTCAGCCTCATTGTTAGTGGTTTGGAACTCACAAGCTATAGAGTGGGGTATTATGTCCCCCTGTGGCGATTTTAGTAGTATTCTAAGCCCTGTGCCTTTGACATTTGAGGATCCATCAGTATAGAGTATCCAAGGATCCTTGGTCTCCTCTAGCTGCTGGACTTCTAACTCAGCTTCTTTTTGTAAATCACTACTGAAATCAGCCACAAAGTCGGCTAATGCTTGGGATTTGATGGCTGTCCTAGGCTCATATCTTATATCATAGGCACTAAGCTTCACTGCCCACTTAGCCATCCTTCCTGACATCTCTGGTTTCCTGAGGACATTCTTAATTGGAAAATTAGTTTTAACAACAATAACATGAGTTTCAAAATAATGTCTCAACTTAGTAGATGCCATAATTAATGCAAGAATAAGCTTTTCAAGGTGTGAATACCTGGATTCGGCATCAAGTAAACTTTTACTTACATAATAGACAGGATGTTGTGTACCTTCGTGATCCTTAACAAGGACGGCACTTACTGCTTTTGAGGATACCGCAAGATATAAGGATAGCACATCGCCTTTTTCTGGTTTCATCAAGGCCGGGGCTGAGGATAGGTAATCTTTGAGAGCTCTTAAGGCATTTTCATGCTTCTCAGTCCACTCAAATTTCTTGTTCTTCCTTAGGATATCATAGAATTCTTTGCACTTCTCTGAGGATTTGGATATAAATCTGTTCAAAGCTGCTATCCTGCCTGTTAGCCTTTGGACATCCTTAGCATTGGTAGGGGACTTGATGTTTATTATTGCTTTGATTTGTTCTGGACTGGCTTCAATGCCTCTCTTTGTCACCATATATCCTAAGAATTTACCTGCTTTAACACCAAAGTGACATTTTGAAGGATTAAGTTTCATGTTATATTTGTCAAGGATATCGAATGCTTCCTCCAAGTCCCTTAGGTGATCCTCAGCTTTTATGGATTTTACCACCATATCATCTATGTAAACCTCCATAGTTTGTCCAATCTGATCCTTGAACATCATATTCACCAGCCTTTGATATGTTGCACCTGCATTTCTTAGTCCGAACGGCATAGCAATATAGCAGTATATACCAGTTGGAGTCATGAAGGCTGTATCCTCTTGATCGGATGGTTCCATTTGGATTTGTTGAAATCCAGATGAAGCATCCATAAAAGTTAACAGTTCATGACCCGCAGTTGCATCCACCATGGAGTCAATGTGGGGTAATGGGAAAGGATCCTTGGGACATGCCTTATTTAAATCGGTAAAATCGACACATACCCTCCACTTTCCGTTTTTCTTTTGAACAACAACCACATTGGCCAACCATCTTGGATACTTGACCTCTCTAATCATACCTTCCCGGAGTAATTTCTCTACCTCCTCCTGGATAATGGTATTTCTTTCTGGTGCAAATTTCCTTCTCATTTGATGGATTGGTTTTAAGGACCTATCGATGCCAAGTTTGTGAGTAATAATATCCTTAGATATACCTGTCATATCCTCATGCTTCCATGCAAAGGTAGTTTTCCTCCTTTTGAGGAAGGATACGAGGTCTTCTTTCATTTTGCCAAGGATCCCTGATCCGATATAGATTTTGGATTCAGGATCATGAGGATCCATGAGGATTTCTACCACATCCTGCTCTCTTGCCTCCAAGACATCCCTTGGAGGATACTTTGATTGCTATTGCTCCCTTGACTTCGAGGCTGGTTTCATCGATGAAGTATAGCAATTCTTAGCCTCCTGCTGATCACTATCAATCTTGACTATTCCCCAAGGACTAGGGAGCTTCACACATTGATGGTAAGTAGATGGGACTGCCTTCATATCGTGTATCCAGGGCCTGCCAAGGATAACATTACAACAAGATAAACAGTCAATAACACAAAACTTTTGGTAAGAATGTAGGCCTTCGATGTATATTGGGAGCTTAATGTCCCCCAGGGTATTCTTAGTTTCGCCACTGAATCCCACGAGCACAGAGGATCTTGGTATGATGTCGGATTCAGGGATGTTCATCTTCTTGAGAACATCTAGCTGGATAATGTTCACAGAGCTTCCTCCATCTATAAGGATCCTGCGAAAAAAATGGTTAGAAATAAAAAGAGTGATAACCAAACCATCATGATCAGGATCCTGGATGTCAATACGATCATCCTCATCAAAAGTTATAACTTTTCCTTCGGAGACACTGGATGTTCGAATGGGTCTATCTCCATTATCCATCTTGGTTTCCTTCGCATGTCTTTTGGCTGCGGAGAAGGATGTTCCACAAATGTCTGATCCTCCAGATATAAAGTTTATTACTTGTGCATCTGCTGGAGGGGCCGGAGCTTTCTCAGGGATCCTTTCAGGATCCTGAGTCCTTGACTTTTTTCTACCCAACAATTCTTTTAGATGCCCCTTGCTCAACAAGTATCCAATTTCCTTTCTTAGTGCAATGCATTCTTCTGTGAGATGCCCAAAATCTTCATGGTATGCACACCACTTTGATTTATCCTTAGCTGCAGCTGGCCTATCATTTTTTCTGGGCCATCTAGCTTTATCACCTAAATTCTGCATCGCAAGGATTAGTTCATTGTTATCAACAGAAAAACAATATTCAGAAATTGGAGGATAATACTCATCATCCTCCTCTTGTTCAACAGCATGCACATTCTGGTTATCAGATCTATTATAGGATCTGAACTTGTTCTTGAATGAGGATCCTTGCTTCTCTTGCTTTGAGGATCCTGCTAACCTCTCCTGGATCCTTTTGTCATCCTCTAGCCGGATGAACCTAAGGGCCCGGGTTCTTACCTCATCTAAGTTCCTGCATGGTGTCATAACAAGATCATCATAGAACAATGAATCCCTAAGCAATCCCATTTTGAAGGCCTCAACAGCCGTGGCTATATCCAAGTTGGGAATGTCTAAGGACTCTTTACAAATTTTAGTGATATAATCCCTTAATGATTCATTATGACCCTGGGTTATCCTATATAGATCACTAGTTAATCGTTCAATTTTTCTACTACAAGAAAACTGATTATTAAATAGGTTAACTAGATTAGCAAATGAGGTAATAGAGTAGGGAGGAAGACTTAGTAGCCATTTGAGAGCTGATCCAGTAAGAGTGGATCCGAATCCCTTGCACAGGCATGCTTCCTTTAACCTTTCTGGGATTGGATTGATCTCCATCCTATCCCTGTATTGAGCTATGTGTTCCTCAGGATCCGTTGAACCATCATACAGCTTCATGGTTGTCACATGGAACCTTTTGGGTATCTCAGCATCACAAATTGGTGGTGCAAAACGAGATATCTTATGGCTTCCATCTGCAATCTCTGGGATAGGTTTGACCACTCCTGGAACACTTGATATCATATCCTTCAACTTTTGCAACTCTCTGGCCATGGCATGGTTGATACCTGGATCCTGCATAAGGCCATGGTTAGTAGTATAAGAATTATTAAAAGTGTTACCTCCCATTGGATTCAAATTAGGAAGAATGGATGTTAATCCATATTGTTGGGGCTTTGGAATGACCGATGGACCAGTAGAAGCAATGGTTTGCATTGGAATGAAATCCCCCTGATGGACGTCGGAACTTCCTGATTGCAAACTTCTTAAGGATCCTGGAATCTGGATGGATCCCTGAAACTGTGGGTATCCTTGTACCTGGGAGGATCCTTGAACCTGGGAGGATCCTGGGACATAGGAGGATCCTTGAACTTGGGAGGATCCTGGAACGTAGGAGGATCCTTGAACTTGGGAGGATCCTTGAACATAGGAGGATCCTTGAACCTGGGAGGATCCTTGAACCTGGGAGGATGCTTGAAACGGCCAGTACCCTTGAATCTGCTGCGCTCCCGAGTATCCTCCTGAGCTTGCAAAGGATCCTATATGCTGAGGATGGGATCCTGATGGTTGAAAGTGTAACCCTGAAGCCTGAGTCATTACTGATGACCCGTAATGCACTCCTTTTGGTCCTCCAACATATTGAACGTCTGGAACCGCTGAAGGCTGAGAAGTTATAACCGGAGTATCAAAACTCAAAGATCTGGGCATTAGTGGGGAATGATCCTCTGCCGCTCTCTTTTGTTTCTTGATGTCTCCAATTTCTCTAAGGATTCTTTCATTGGTCTTATCCTGCTGCTGGATATGCTCCTTCATCTGCAAAATCAGAGTAAACAAGTCACTAGTAGTAGGAGTATAAGAAGCAGAAGAAGTTGGAGGTTTGGAGAAATGGGAGTTGGTTTCTTCTCAGCATTTTTCTGAGATCCAGCAAGTGGTGGAGGCAAAGGTGGAATGCCCTGAGATGAATTGACCGCAGACATTGCAGTAGAGGTATTCTTCAATGATGAAGCCATGTATTTGTATGCAATGAACCGGAATGATCACCAACAGAAAAACTTCTTAGGAATGAAGCACCAAGTGCCCCACGGTGGGCGCCAAACTGTTTTGGTCAAAAAATCTGATGAGGATAATGCAACCAAACTCTTAGTTATGGGGAATGATGCTTGAAATGTGGAACAATGATAAGAATCACTTCAATGTAAATTGCACAAACGACACAAGGATTTATACGGGGAAAAATCCCTTGATCAAGAGTTGATCTCCGGCACAAAAAACCCCGGGTGATGGAAACTACCGATCACCAAGCTCAAATAAATCAGTAAATGTTTACAACTTCGGATAGTAACGAGCTAGGTACAAGGATCACTATGGTGAAATGTGTAAAAGTGAGTGAAAACTGTTAAGTGTTTGTTGAAAGCTTCAAGAGTGCAATTGTACGAGAGTGTGTGTAGCTGAAAATGGCTAAGTGTTCTAATTACTAGCTCGTCACCCCTTTAAAAATAGAAGTTAACTATGCTAACAAACTATCCGACTTTTGTGCCATGCTCCCACGTTCTCCACAACGTCCATTTCCAGTCAAACGTGTGCGAAATACCCGTGGAATATTCCATAGTAACGTTGCCAAGACCAAGTCAAGCTTGTTACTCCTGCAAAATAATACGAAATACAAACAAACAATCGTTAGTATGAGGATCCTTAAGGTGATCCATGATCCTGATCCTGAAGCTCTTCTGAGGATCACTGTCTGTCACAGAAGTAAGGATCATTTATTAGGATAACAAGTAAGGATCACTAATTGTTAGAAAATCCTCCCCTAACAAAGATGACAAGAAGATGCAGGAGAGGATGAATTCTACCTCAACCTATGAATCAACTAACAGGAAATCAGAATCTTCATATAAGCCATATCGCTCCAAGCCATATGGCAGAAATGATAACAAGAAAGTGAATGCTGTTGAAGACGAGGATCCTGAAGAATATCCTGACTTATCAGAATACTGCTTTTCTGTTAATATACCTGAGTTAATGTATGCTATGCAGGGTTTAGGGGACAAAGCTAGGTGGCCTCGAAAGAACCAGCAGAAAGCTGATTGGAAGGATAAATCTAAATGGTGTGCCTTCCATGAAGACTTCGGACATATGACCGAGGATTGCATTGCTTTAAGGAAATAGATAAGTTACCTGTTAAGCAAGGGGTATCTGAAGGACTTGCTGGGAAAAAAAGAAGAATAAAGGGCAGGATCCCGAGAAGGATCCTGAACGAGCAGCATCACCCCCAGCAGATGCCAAGATAATTAACTTTATTTCAGGAGGATCCGACATTTGTGGGACTTCGTATTCGGCGGCCAAGAGACATGCAAAGGAAGCTAAGAGTGAGAGGGGAGACAGACCAGTCAGGATGACTACCCTCACAACTGATAAAGTGATCACTTTCGATAGTGATGACAGGGATACTGTTCAGGATCCTCACCATGATGCTTTGGTAATAACATTATATGTGGCTAACCATTTTGTACGCAGGATACTAGTAGACAACGGTAGTTCTGTCAATATAATTCAGCTGGAAACATTGAAGAGGATGAATGTATCTCCGATGGATATTACTTCGAAGTCCACTGTGCTCGTTGGTTTCAGTGGAGAAGCTAGGAATACCATAGGGGAGATAAAGTTACCAGTATATGTTGAAGGGGTCAACTCAATACAACGCTTCTGTGTGTGGACTCCTTATCCTGCTATAACATCATACTGGGAAGACCATGGATTCACGATATGAAGGCTGTGCCATCAACATATCACCAATGCATCAAGATCCCTACCCCTTGGGGAGTTGTCAAGGTTGAAAGTGATCAGCAGGAAGCGAAAGAATGCTACTCATCTTCGATGAAATCTTCAACCAAGCCTAATCAAGCATAGCAATTAAAGATGCGGGCCCGGGATACCTTGGAAGCTTCGGAGCAGGATGTGAAGAAAATTATCCTGGATCAGGATAATCCTGATATCTCGGTGCTCGTAGGAACCAATATCCCTCAGGATATTGAAGTGCAATTAACTAACTTTTTGAAATGCGGGATGCCAACGTTTGCATGGAAGCATTAGGATATGATAGGCATATCCAAAGACATTATCACTCACAAGCTTGGAATTGACAGATCATTCAAGCCTGTTCAGCAAAAAAGAAGAAAATTTGCTCCTGAGCAGAATACGATCATCCAAGAAGAAGTTGAAAGATTGTTGAAGTCTAGGATGATCAGAGAAGTCAAGTTTCCAAGATGGCTAGCAAACGTAGTTGTGGTATATAAGAAAAACGGGAAATGGAGAGTCTGTGTAGACTACACGGACTTGAACAAGGCTTGCCCTAAAGATCCATTTCCTCTCCCTCATATCGATGCAATGGTAGATGCTACTGCTGGACATGAAATGTTAACATTCATGGACGCATCCTCAGGATTTCAGCAGATTCAAATGGAGCCTTCGGATCAGGAGGATAATGCCTTCATGACGCCAACAGGTATATATTGCTATACTGCTATGCCTTTCGGTTTGAAAAATGCAGGTGCAACGTACCAGAGATTGGTAAACATGATGTTCAAAGATAAGCTGGGGGACACCATGGAGGTATATATTGACGATATGGTGGTAAAATCTAAAAAAGCTGAGGATCACCTCCAGGATATCAAGGGAGCATTTGATATCCTGGATCAATACAACATGAAAGTTTCTAGGATATATGGTGACAAAAAGGGGGATAGAAGCAAGCCCAGAGCAGATCAAAGCTATCCTGGATATAAAATCACCATCAAATATGAAGGACGTACAAAGGTTAACAGGCCGAGTAGCAGCTTTGAATAGATTTATTTCAAGATCCTCGGAAAAATGCAAGGAATTCTATGATATCCTCAAGAAGAATAGGAAATTTGAATGGGGAGTAAAGCATGAAGCAGCCTTGCAGGATTTGAAGCGATATCTCTCAACTGCACCTCTATTGATGAAGCCTGAAAATGGTGAACCACTATCCCTATACCTCGCTGTATCAGGGAATGCTGTAAGTGCCGTTCTTGTAAAAGACCATGAAGGTCAGCAATATCCTGTTTATTACGTTAGTAAAAGTTTGTTAGATGCTGAAACTAGGTATTCTCATTTAGAAAAATTGATATTAGCTCTAGTCATGGCATCGACAAAGCTTAGACATTATTTTGAGACACATAGGATCCATGTTAAAACGAATTATTCTGTCAAAAATGTGCTTAGGAAACCAGAGATGTCAGGCAGGATGGCTAAGTGGTCAGTAAAGTTAAGTGCTTATGATTTAGTATATAAACCTAGAAATGCCATAAAGTCTCAGGCTTTAGCTGACTTTGTGGCTGATTTCAGTACTGATATTCAGGATGAGGTAGACCTAGAAGTTCAACAGTTAGGAGAATCTTCAGGATCCTGGACATTATATACTGATGGTGCATCCAATATAAGAGGTGTAGGTTTAGGTATACTACTAAAATCGCCACAGGGGGACATATTACCCCAGGCTATTAGGTGTGAATTTCCTGCTACTAATAATGAGGCAGAATATGAAGCTTTAATTGCAGGATTAGAATTGGCTAAGGATATGAGTATCAAGAATTTGCAAGTATATGTTGACTCCTTGTTAATTACTAACCATTTTAATGGATCCTATGCAGTTAAGGGTGAGAAATTAATCGAATACCTCGATATTCTCAAAAAATTAGCTGGATATTTCGATGTTTTTACACTTGAACAGGTATCAAGGGAGGATAATGCTGAAGCAGATGCCTTAGCAAATCTGGGATCATCGACCAGGATACCAGAAGGAACCCAAATATCAATATTACATGTCTTGTATCCTGCAACGAATCCTCAGGATAAAGAAGTAGCGGGTATTCAGGATCCTGGAGCAGCATATCCTGAAGAGGATCCTAAGTCCTGGACGGCTCCAATCATGAGATATCTCAAGGAAGGACGCATCCCCGAAAATGAAAATCCTAAGGCATTTAGGATGAAGGTATCACGATTTACTATTATAAATAATGTTTTATACAAGAAATCTCTTGCAGGACCGTATTTGAGGTGCTTGGAGGATCCTGAAGCCAAAGAAGTACTTCAGGATATACATGAAGGGGATTGTGGTAACCATACTGGGGGTAGGTCATTATTCTCAAAAATATTAAGGACAGGATATTATTGGCCAACAATGAGAAAAGATGCCGCAGAATATGCTCGAAGATGTGACGCATGTCAAAGACATAGTAACATATTACATCAACCTGCTGAACCACTGTATCCTATTGTTTCCCCTTGGCCGTTTATAAAGTGGGGTATGGATATAGTGGGAAAGCTTCCAAAGGCTCCAGAAGGAAAAGTTTTCATGTTGGAAATGACGGATTATTTCTCCAAGTGGGTTGAAGCAGAAGCATTTGTTCAAGTTAGAGATCAAGAAGTAGTATCCTTCATAAAGAGAAATATCCTGACCAGATTCGGAGTACCAGCCGAGATAATCTGTGACAATGGTTCTCAGTTTATAAGCAAAAGAACAACTGACTTTTGCAAGAGTTAGGGAATCAAAATGATAACATCTACTCCAGTACATCCTCAAGCGAATGGACAAGCAGAATCCTCAAACAAGATAATTGTTAATAACTTAAAGAAGAGGCTTGGAATCAAAAAAAGAAGATGGGCAGAAGAATTACCCTTTGTTTTGTGGGCTGATAGGACAATGGTAAAGAACGCAACAGGCCAAACCCCATTTTCCTTGGTATTTTGAGCAGAAGCAATGATTCCAACGGAAATGGCAATACCTACTGCAAGATCTACCCTAAGTGATCCTGAACAGAATCCTGAAGCCTTGAGTCAGGATTTGGATACTATAGATGAAAAGAGAGATGCAGCAAGGCTAAGGATGGCAGCATATCAACAAAGAATATCCAGAGCATATAACAAGAATATTAGGACCAGAAGATTTAAGGTTGGAGATTGGGTGTTAAGAAAGGCTTTTCAAAATACCACTAATCCTGCCGATGGCAAGCTAGCTCCAAAATGGGAAGGACCATATGAAGTTGAATCAGAAGCAGGGAAAGGAGCATATAGACTCAAGAATATGAAAGGGGATATGCTACCGAGATCTTGGAATGCTATACACCTTAAGCTTTATTTCAAATGAGTTTAGAATTTAATTTCTAACTCCAGATGGTATGAATTCTATCTTTTTTAAATATGTTTGGTTTAATTTATTCTTTGAAAGCCAATACTAACTTAAGCATCGGAGGGGTGTTAGCCAAGCTAACACCCACCTTAGTGTAAGGATGTTTTGCAGTATATGCTTCGGGATATAGCTCCAGGATGCTCACTCAGGATACTTCAGAAGATTAGAGGATTGACCCCCTCTCTCACGTACAAGGGATCCTGATCCCTTCACAGGTTTAAAGGTATTCACCTTTCTTCCGAATTGGGTTTAAACACCCCGCCTGGAGCGCAAGTTATCCAGGGATAGTTCAAGGTGGCGGGACCAGTTCATGTAAAAGTGGCTGACAATTTCATTACTGTTGGCTATACCCTGGATCCTAAAGGTATATGAGGATTGATCACCCTCTCTCGCGAAAGGGTATTTTCATACTCTCTAAGGTTTAAAGGTTTTCACCTTTCTAAGTCTTGGAGTTTATACACTCCCGCCTGTAGCGCACGAAAATTTGGGATTTTCCCCAGGACACGAGGAATTTATTTCCAAAACATTTTTGTGTTTTACCCCTGTGACATGAAAAATTGCCTATACAATGGAAACTGATATCCAGAAGATTTCTAAGTATTTGAAGACATTGTACACAGGGGACATTCCCACTAAAGCAATAATGTAAAGCTCAAAGGATAAGGCTCGGAACTAATGCACAAAGTGTCTCAGACAGGGGACATCTTCATTGGAAAAGTTGCAAAGGGATTGAGGTTTGATGATAGGGTTATACCCTATTCCTGGTATGATCTTTCCTTTATAAACAACGTTTAAATTTTTGATAATACTATGTTTGGTAAAAGGTTAAATATCCTGATATATTCTCAAAATATGTTTTTAAATACTTTTCAGGATGTTTGATTAAGATATTTGAAACTAATACTAGTTTGAAACTTCGATCATTTAAGTATTATCAAAACAGGTTTTGGAAAGATGGATTGTTTTTCACTCTTTAAAGAACTTTCTACAAAGTTGAACGAATGTTTGGAAGTCCTCTCCAATAAAAAGTTTTTATAATATATCGCTGAGCATATTGATCAGGATATTTTCATAAGATAACAATACAAAATTTTTGCAAAGTTAAAAGGTAAATTAAGTAATGCAGGGCAATAACAAATAAGTTAAGAGATAGTTATATTATTAACATGTCAAAAGTTATGCTTTTGGATTCACCTCAAACCGAGGCCCATCCACCAAAAGCACAATTAGTTTCTACCATACTTGTGTAACGGTTGGAGGATCTATCTCAAAACAGGACCTGTCCACCTACAACCGTTACCACATTCAAAACAGGTTATACTAATCGATGACCAAGGGCTTCATCCTAAAACCTAGGACCCATCCACCTTTGGTCATTATATTGTTCTAATGCAGGAAATATAAATTGTTCGAAGACAGGAAAAGTAAATTGTTTACACAACCACAACCACGAAATTTAAAAGTGGGCTCCGGCCTTGGCACGTATATCCATCATCGCCCACTTCGCCGCTTAAGAAGCGGCACCTTCTTGATCAACAGCCTCCTTCCCAGCATCTGCACCAGCATCGACCTCAGGATTCTTCTCGGTATCAACATCATCAGCATTGGCCACTTCCTCTGCCGCCTTAGAAGGCTCTTCACCAGCATGCTTTGCAGGATGAGCAACGGGATGACCTCCGAGATCCTTTAGTTTCGCTTCCCAAGTCTTTATGTTCCAGGAGGGGCATTCGAAACCCAAATCCCTGGCCTCATAAGCCATCCTTATCCTGGCTTGGAGAAGAGAGACGACCACGGATGCTTTGAGGCTATCCCGATATGAACTCATATTCTGCTGGTATTGGAGAAGGGCGGCATCTAGTTTGGCTTGGGCATCCTCGTTGGCTTTATGGAGGGTAGCTTGGTGTTCCTGGATCATTGCCTTGTATTTGTCTTCGTAATGCTGGGATTTGGCAGCCGCAATGGTTCCTTGATCAGCTATGGTGGCTTCAGCTTTCTCCAGCTTGATCTCCAACATCTTGTTAAGCCCGCAGGTGTCTTCATACAAGTGCATAAGACGTTCCAAGCCCTATCGATAAGGACACAGGTATCGATGTAAAAATAAGCAGGATAAGGACTAACATACTTGTGCAGGATATCGAAAGGAAAATTTTACCTGTTTGAGGAATGAGGTGGCTTCGTTAAACCCATGATTCTCGAGAGAGAATGTCTCAGAAACAGCTGGAGAGTCCGTCTCCTTTCTCTTCCGAGAGCTAGATGCCCGGGTCCTGGATGCCGGAGGGGCTTTGGAAGCAGAAACAGTCCTTGAAGAGGTAGGCTTTGGTGTAGCAGACGACTTTGGCTTGGATTCTTGTTTGATGGGTACAAGGCTGGAGTAGCAATCCAACTCGTCAAGTTGGAAACCTTCAAGGTTGACAATAGGTACTGCACAAGGGAAGATATTCTTAAACTCATCATACTTTTGAAAAATAATTGATTTAAAATATATGTATAATTGCTGAGAATGTTCTTACCAGACATCTCTGAGCTTGATTTCTAGCTTGAATCTGTGAGAGACAGGGAGAAAGTTCTTTCACTGGCAGGAAGTCGGTAGATTTCCTTGATCTTGGATTCGGATTCTGCACTGGGAGGCACTAAATCTCTGAAGTTCGCTGCATAAAAACATCAGGATATAAGTCTGGGATATAGTTTGAAGATATAATTGGGGATATTCCTAGAACCCTAAATCCTACCCTTGGTTAACCATTTAACCGGCAGATCGAAACCCTTATCAATAGAGTCTCTTTTTACGAAAAAGAATTTTCGTCGCCATCGATCCTCGTTCTTGGTGGCCTTAAGAACCAAAGGGTTCTTGGAGGTAGAAAACAGAAGAAAACGGTGATCGCCATGGGATCTCAACCGGTATGCTATAGGGAGGTCTTCAATACACAAGTCAGGAAAATGACGAGACTTGTTTGATCCAGCACTATCAAAACTCGCCAGACCATTGGCATAGTCTGGGCATAGCTAAGGCCGGTGAGGTCAAAAAAGCGAGAGATAAAGGGTGGAAATGGATACCGGAGTCCAAGAGAAAAAGGGTAGGCGAAGAAACAAACCCACTCGTCAGATGACGCATCTGATCGGGCTTCCCGATCAAAAAGGCGAAAGACTGTTCCGGTGGGGAAGGCGCCGGAATCTTTAAGAGCAGCGATGTCGGCGTTGTTGAAGCAGCAGATTTCCTTTGCTGGATCACGGATGAGGTTTTGGCTTACGAGGGTTGAGGCCGGTCCGTCCGATCGAGATCTTGTTCGTGATGCCATGAAGGGTGTTGGGCAAACTAAAAGAAACTCAAGAAAGAAGGATAGAGGATGAAGAGAAAAGTGATTACCTGAAAATCGCTTGAAGAATGATGATAATAAGCAGAAATGATTCGGCTAATTATAGGCTGAATATAGGGGGTAAAGAGTAAATATTGCGTTGAAAATGGCACAATGTCACTTCAACCATCGTTTCATTTTAATTGCCTCGGTCGACGAGATAAAGTTTTTAAAATATATCCGTTGGATTGGTATACCAACCGATATATTTGGGGACAATTGTTATGGGCCATTTTCTGAGTATGCATGCTGACTAATATCCTGCTTTTAATTGTTTATCTGTGATCAGGATACTGGACGGGGATATTGCTAACATCCTGGGCGATATCCTGAGGTGTATCGAATTAATCACGTGCAGGTTAAAGACTGGGACTTGCCAACAGTCAAGTGGACTCCATCTCCTCAAGACTCGGGCGTATTTGTTAAAGGAGAGACGTTGAGCCCGAAAGACTAGGTCTCCAACGTTCAACTAAGGAATATTCGTTGGATCCCGGTTATGTAGGATAGTTAGTTACATTTGTTTTACTATAAATAGATGGGGGCGGATCAGATTAAGGCACACAACTTACTCAACTTACACATTTTCGAACACTTTCTCCTAGCTCATCACAAACACTACACACAACACTTGTATTCGAATTACATTGTAACACATAGTCGATCCGCACCACATCCTGCACTGTATCCTGATATTTGAAGCAATAGAAGAACAAGGCAGCTGCGATTGTCAGCTCCCGAGGTTTTATGCCGGCGATCTAGATTGATCAAGGGCTTTCCTCGTACATCACGTGTCAACCTTTACATTTTCGCTCATTGTTTGATTGTAGATACAGCTCTATATCCTGAGCCGTATCCTGAAACTGTTTTCACAACTAATTTGGTTAACACATTTTTCACATATAAATTTTAGCACACTACCTCACTTAACTAATTTGATCACTTAATTGCTTAGGTAATTTTTGACCAAAACAGTTTGACTTTTGAAGTTTTCGTTGTAGCATTTGAAAACATTGAAATACCTTTACCCTTTAGGTCGGTCGATCGGACGGCTGTTCGATCGGACGGCAACCCGATTGGTTAGGTATTTTAATGAGTTGTAGTGATTTGCTTTGGATCGGACAGGTGTTCGATCGGACAGGTCAACAAGTCAAAAAAACTTAATGATTTACTGACCGATCGGTTGGCAAGTCAACAATAGTCAACCACTTTAAACAAAATGCAAGGTATGGTGCAGTGGATCGGATAACTGATCGATCGAACACTAATGTTGTTCGATCGGTCAACATGCATGAACAACCATGACAAATTCTTAGCAAGGTGTCACCTGATCGGACGACTGTTCGATCGGGTGGCACTCCTAGTGCATCGAACATGTTGAAAAATCGATTAAGTGTTGAAGTATAGTATCTCATGATCCGAAGAGTAATCCGATCGGACAATAGTCCGATCGAACAACAGTTCATTCAATACTCGTCTTCAAAATAAATTGATTAAGTGTGGGACCATGTGTTAACCGATCGGCTGGCCAGTCGGTCGGCTAACTGTTCGATCGGCTGGCTGTCCGTTCGGATAGCAGTCCGATCGGTTAGTACCCTGACCTGATCAGCCTATTCGTCTAACACTTGGTTGTTCTGTTTGTTTGTCGTTTTATTGAGGTATTTTGGCAACGAGTCGAACCAAAGATCCCTCGTCCTTACTTGGTTCCCCTGGTCGGACAGGAATCACCCAAATCCGGCTGGTGAACTGTTCGGAATGGAGTTTATCGTTTAACCCGAAATCGGTTAACCTCGTGGATAGAATCTGGATCTTGAGCCATGCAACCACCGAAGTGATTTGTAAGCCGACACAGGCTCCGTTTCTATCGGTTTGAAGGCATTGAGTGAAAAAGAGTTGAAAGAAAGTTGGAAAATCCATCTTTCAATCCTTTTCACCGGGTATATGTTTAGATCTATGAAAGATCTTTGTTTGTTTATGTGGAAATCGGCTAGATCCAAGTTATTCTTGGTGGGTTGAGGCCAAAACATGAAGTTCTTCAAGAACCCATGATGACATCATCCTAGAACACTTGAATCTTGATGATTTCACGGTTCAAAGTTAAGATTTGAAAGATAGAAATGTGTAGGAGTGCGTGTAGATAAAGAAAGTACAAGTTTTAGGACAAAAACTTACCGGAATCGAGAGGAATCTGCGAAAAGGATGAACTAAGCGTGCTGATCGAACAGAGGTTTCCAAAAGTGGAAAAGATGACAATGACAGGGGTATTTATAGGATGCCAAAAGGGGAAAGTGCTGGCTGATCGGCCAGGTAGCTCGATCGGACAGGAGTCCGTTCGGTTGGCTGTTTGATCGGCTGGTAGCCTGATCGATCAGCTGCACGTTTCGAGTGTTCGGTGCGATGATTTTTGATATTTCGCTTTCGGTTGCGAGCGGTTCGATACGATAAGATAAGGTTTCCTAGTCAAATTACTTTTAATCCCAACCACTCATATCTTACGCTATCCTTTCTCCACTAATTATCATAGTTCGATTGTGATTCGAGTTCGATGTCGATTGAGTTCGATTGCATTTTGAGTTCGATTGCATTTCGATTGATTACCACAACATATCATAAATAAACATGCACAGGTAACACGTAAGGCACACACACACATATAACAGTAATTAAAATACGTAGTTCGAGTTGCGTTTCGATTTGATGTCGCTTCATAGTTCGATTATTGTTTAGTTAACTTTATCGCATTGTTACTTCCTACAGTTCACAGTCGTAAGTCGATTAGATGGCGATTGTAATACGTCAATTGTTGTAATTATTGACACTTACTCCACATAATACAACTAAATTAAACATATAAAAGAAATTCTCTACAAGTCAAGTTGCGCGAAATCGGTCGTTGACTTTGACCTTGACTTTGACTTTGGCTTCCCGAAAACACGGGGTGTTACAGCTACTCACCTCATAAACCATTTACCTACACCCATTCCACAACAAATCACCCTATGATGTGTTGTTCAAAACCAACCCTACCTATTCCAAACTTAAACCTTTTGTATGCCTTTGTTACCCGTGGCTAAAACCATATGCTACTTCAAAACTACAATCACGGTCCACGGCATGCATCTTTCTTGGATACTCCTCCTCTAAGGCGGCATTCAAATGCTATAACCCTCTTAATCAAAAACTTTATCACTCTCGACATGTTCAATTCATTCCCCACATCTTTCCATCCCAAACCACCAACTCCAACCCTCTACATATGTCCTTCGACACCTTTTTAAACCCGACACCCTTGGTTCCCATTCCCTCCCCACCGCCTACATCTCCTGCCCAAAACTCTCTACCCACTGTTCACACTTCCCACTCTACCCAACCCACTCCATCACCCGAAGCCCAACAATACACACCAACTGATGCCCAACCAACCACCCCACCTCACCAAACCTCCCACGACCCAGTATCATATCCCTTATAACTCCACGGCCTATCTCCAACCTCCCCGGCCCATACACCACCCTCCCCTTCCACCGTCTCCCCTCTCGGCCCAATGCCCGAGCCCACTGACCAGCCCACTTCACCCACCGGTTCCACCACCTCTACACCAATGAACTCACCCAACTCACAGTACCATCAACCCGACCCTCCAAACACCCAAACTCCACCTCCTCGTCTAAAACCCAAACCCAACCCCAGATACTACATCTCTAACTTTGTCAACTCCACCACCATGCATCCATTACCCGTGTCCCTTGAACCGTCCACCTATACTCAAGCCTTGAATGATCCAGATTGGCGTCACGCCATGGATCTTGAATATAATCCCCGCATCCAAAATAACACATGGGAACTTGTACCTCACACCACCCAAACTCCCATTGGTTTCAAATGAGTGTTCCGCATTAAACGCAAACCCGATGGCACTATCTATAAATACAAAGCACGTCTAGTAGCGAAAGGGTTTCACCAACAATTTGGAAAAGACTACCATGAAACCTTTAGCCCGGTTACTAAACTTATTACCATTCGCACCGTCCTCTCCATTGCTCTTTCAAAAGGGTGGCCTTTACACCAACTTGATGTTAACAATGCGTTTTGTGACAACTCGAGTTTCTAAGGTTTCTCCTTTATGCATTACTTGTTTAATACTGTGTTTTGTGGTCCGTTGCATTGAAACTGTGCACTATGATTTGTTTATAAGTTGTTTATGTGATATATGTTTTGTGTTAGTAATAAGAGTAGTGAACCATTCATTTTAGAGAAGACTTATCATTTTCACTTCTCACCCGACGAAAACACCCCCTAGCGAAAACACCCCTGACGAAAACAAGGGAGTTTTCGTCAGCTAGCAGGCCGACGAAAACACTGAATGGGCCTTTGGCCCAGTAACGATCAGTTATAATGTTTTGCTCCTAACCTTTACGTAAAAGTTTTAACCGGCAAACCCTAATCACCTCTCACCTTCTCTCACTCTCTCCTTTGAAACCCGACGGCAGAATTGTCAGCGCTCGAGATCTCCTTCGCTCAAAACATTCGATTAGGTTAGTGTCTTGTTAATAACCGTATGTTATCGATCGATACGTGCTGATGCTTGATCTTTCTGTCATAGGTTGATAGTGTTAGATCCACATGAAGTAGGGTTTGTTTGCAATAATGTTTGTGCTATAAAACTGTACACTAATAAAGTTGTTGCTGATCTAATTTAGAAACATGTGAGGAATGACTTTTAGGGATGTTGTATGCATGATATTTGAATCTATGGTGATGGTAATGTTGAACTATTTGTCATAAATGAAACTGATCGAATAATAGTATGGATTTAAAGAATTGGTTAGGTTGATTTTCCTGTGTTGTAGATGATGCAAACTGTTAATTGAGTAATTTAAGTGATTGTATGAATTGATATGATTGAACGATTGATTGATGAAGCCGGTGTAACTGCTAGATGATCATTAGGGTTTAGGTGATGCGTAACTGTCGATGATGGTCCTGCTTCATTCCGATGAAAACCCTGTCCCGACGAAATTGCACTCACGACGAAAACCTTGGGGATTTCGTCATACATTAAGGTCTATGAAATCTGTGAGATTTCGTCTAGGGATTTCGTCGCCTGGGATTTCGTCGCCTGGGGTTTTGGCCGAAGGGAGATCGCGACGAAATCAGGAATGTTCGTCAAGTTTGGAAATAGACACAGTAACTCAGTTAAGTCTGTTAGGTTTGTTAAAGGATAACTATGTTAGAATAAACTGAGAAATCAATTATGTGAAGCATGAATTGTATGAACTTGAATTAACTGTTTACGTGTTACATGATGTTAACTGTCAAGCACACTTTGTGATGTCAGATTTCGTGAAAGTTAAGAACATAAACTGATTGTGTATACATGCATACTATAGGCTTTGACTGAATATTTTTGAGCGAGTAATTTAGCATACTGAGCAAACCGAGGTGAGTTCACACACTTTCTAAGCATGGGATTCCCGGTGGTTGGGAATGGGTTAAAGAACTAAAACGGAACCTACATATCCTCCTTGGGTAGGATATGTACCGCCATCCTCCATGGGTAGGATGCCAATATTAATCCTGTGTATTCTCCTTGGGTAGAATACGTACGTTCGTCCTCCTTGGGTAGGACAACAACCTTAAAACTTACTAGACAAAACTCTATCACGAAGTCCCTCATTTTTATATCGACTTAATCGTCGGGCCAATGGCGAGCGGGTCATTAGTTAATAGCGCTATTAGGGTTGACAAGCCTCACACCGTGCCTGTAGGACGGGCGTGTACTAATGGATCTGGGCACTCAGTCAATGATGATAGACATTGACTTAAGGCACAACTTACTTTCGTCAGTTGTCGATATGGTAACGGTCTAGTGGTTCACATGGGGAAGCCCCCACTGATTATGGATATGGTTTGGGAAACAAAGATACTGATTAACTCGTGGTATACGAAACAACTTATGGTTTTCAAAACAAACTTGTAAAACTAAACAACCAACTGTGAACTCGCTCAACTTTGTTGTTGACTCGTTGTTACATGCCTTGTAGGTCGTTAGATGCTTATGGAGCTTGCACGAGGAGGAGAGGTCGTTGTGGGATATGAACTATTATGTCTCGTGCTTAACATTTGAACTTTAAACTATGTTTTGGTTTTTTAACATTACTATGCTTCCGCTGATTACTTAAACATGTGTGGTTTCTTTTGAACACCAATTATATAGGGTTTGGTTTTATTTACCTAATTTCATTGTTCAATATGATTGGTGGCTGGATCCTGGTCAGTCACGCCTCCATGCGGTGATACTCCGCTTGTGGATTTTGGGGGTGTGACACGTTTCTTCATAGGACCCTCCATGAAGATGTTTTTATGATACAACCTCCCGGGTTCACAAACACGAAATTCCCGCATCACATTTGCAAACTAAAAAAATCCCTTTATGGTCTTAAACAAGCACCGCATGCTTGGTACATAGAACTAACCAACTTTCTCGTTAGTTTTGGTTTTAAAAAATGTCTCTCTGATTCCTCTCTCTTTGTCTACAACTCCAAGGATATCACTTGCTACCTTTTTGTGTATGTTGATGACATTGTCCTTACAGGAAATCACAATTCCTTCATGGATTCATTTGTTCAAGCCCTAAGCAAACAATTCTCCATCAAAGACTTAGGCCCTCTCCATCACTTCCTAGGAATCGAAGTCATTCATATGCCTCATGGTTTATTTCTTTCTCAACATCGCCACATTCAAGATGTTCTCACCACCTTTAAAATGGATGGTGCGAAAGAGGTTCTCACTCCTTTGAGCACATCTGATCCGCTCTCTTCTAATGACTCCTCTCCTCCCGTTGACCCCACCCCTTACCGAAAACTAGTTGGCACTCTACAGTACCTTGCCTTCACCCGTCCAGACATCTCATTTGCCATCAATAAATTATCTCAATTCATGCACTCACCCAAACAATCACACTAGCAAGCTCTCAAACGGGTACTCTGATACTTGAAAGCAACAGTACATCATGGGTTATTCTTGAAACGCAACACCAACCTTAACTTGCAAGCCTTCTCGGACTCGGACTGGGGCGGCGTTAATGTTGAAGGTCGGTCAACCACAGCATATCTTTTATACCTTGGGTCCAATATCATCTCTTGGAAATCTGCAAAACAAAAAACCGTCTCTAGATCCTCAACCGAAGCTGAGTACAAAGCCCTTGCTAATGCCGTTGCTGAACTGTTATGGGTTAAAAATTTACTCCATGAACTGGGTTTACCACCTGTGAGCACTCCCTCATTATACTGTGACAACACCGGGGCCACCTATGTATGTGTCAATCCAGTTTACCACTCACGCATGAAACACATAGCCTTGGACTATCACTTTGTACGGGAACAAGTCAACTCCGAGCAACTTACAGTCCTTCACGTCAGCTCAAAGGATCAACTTGCAGATGTCCTCACCAAACCGCTTCCACGGGCACCTTTCCTGTCTTTTTGGTCCAAGATTGGAGTCTCCAATGGATTCTCCATCTTGCGGGGGCGTATCAACATCACAAATTAAGTCACCATTAATTGCAAATTATTCTCCATTATCATTTCATTTACTTAGTCAACAAGATTTGTAACCATTGCATAATTCTCTCCCTAGAATCAAGCTCTTGTAATTATTGTATTCATTCTTGTACCACTGTATATTGATTTGTAAATAATGAGAATAGTATCCTTGATTCAATCAAAGTTTATAAAAGGAAGGGGCTTTAAAGCCCCCTGTGTGACGTGACGTTGATGTGGCGCTGAAGTGGCGTGAGGGGCTTTATACCACACCCTCCAGCCTAAATGTATTGATATGTTAACATACACATAATGGTTTGTGTATATTAGTTTCTCATCGGCTCACTACTAGGGAAAAAAATTTTATCAACGAAAAATCACTAGCGAATCAAATATACAAAAAAATCCCTAAAAAGATAATATAAAATACTCGTAACTTTTAAAGGTTGTTGGCGGTGATAGACTTAAAAAAAAAAAAAAAAAAAGTGGTACATCTAAAATTACCTACCTAACATAAAATATATGAAACCTATAAACAAATAATTCGTTCGTTATATGTTCAATTCATTTAAACCAATACAAGATAAATGTAGTAAACCATTCCAATTTCTGACACAACATTATTCATCTCAACAATCCTTATATCGATATTCTCCAACATAAAATGTGACTTGAAAAAAATAAAATAAAATAATAATGATTCCTCTTTGGACCCTATAAATACCAAATGCCATTTGTTATTCTCTCCACCAAACAGAAACTCAAAAACTCACGTGTTCTCTTCTCTTTCTCCTCCAATAGATTGATTTGATTCATACAGTACCCGTTAATCAAAGCAGTTTTGCCAACTACCGAAGAATTTTGATTAGTTTTGTTAGATATCAAGTGATAATGGAGAATATGAAGCACCAATCTGGAGGTTCTTCGTTTACTGAAACTCTGTTTGGTCCGAAGGACGGCCGCGCCTCCTCCTCTGGCCTTTTTGGCTCTGTTTTTGGCCCTTCTTCCACGGTATGCCGTTATGTTTTTCGGTTGATTGCATCACAAACGACTGTATTTGATCATGCCATTGATTCTAGTGTTTTAACCATCTTATAAACTTGTTTAATAAATGAGTCCGAGTTTCTTTTATTGAGCTCAAGCAGGCTAACGAGACTAAATGAATTATTTATGTAATTTTTATATAATATATATTAAATAAATAGTTATATAATATTAGTATTTATATTTTAAATCTCCCTCTCAGGGCCTAGGACACACAGGATCATCAAACAAGCAAAATTTTGGAAATCCCAAACAGTCAAGAACAGGTTGGTATAACTCAGCTTGAATACTTGATTAACATATGATATAATCCATTTCATGACCATCCCATTTTTGGAAACAGATTGCAAAACACAGAAAATCACAGAAACGGCAGAACCAAGTTATTATAGTTCATCAATCTACTATGGTGGCCAGGATGTTTATCCTCAAACTAGTAACAACAATTGCTCGCAGCGCCCGGTAAGTATTTAATTTCCATCTTTCCATTAATAGAAAGTACAAGAATGTTATTTTGGAATCTGCAGTTTTTATTTATTGATAGGATTTTAATTTGGTTGATTAGGTTCATAGAGGTGGAGGAGGTGTTGAAGATTCTAATGGAAGCAGTGCTGCAAGAGGAAATTGGTGGCAAGGTATTAACTGTTTGAAAGATTATGCTGTTTTCTCGACTCGAATCTAAAATAATCATGGTTTTTATTTATGATCATATGTTTTGATTGTCATATGATTGATCTGTTTCTTTGTTTCTGCAGGATCCCTCTACTACTGAAGACTTGGTATCCAGTTCTAGTTTAAAATAGATAATTTCGACTTTTGAATTGCTTGTAATATTTATTAGCCAGTTTACTAGTTTCAGTTGATTTGAGTTTTGAATTACTTGTTTAGTGGCTTCCAAAGTTGGAATGCTTCTAGTTAAACTTTAGATAACAAGACCCAACTAGTAAAACTGGGTAATGAGATGGGTATACCTTAGAATAATTAAAAAGTTTTTTTTTTTTTTGCATGATTGAGACGGGTATGGGAATAATTATAAAGTTATTTTTGCATGTTTGAGATGAGTATGGGAATAATTGTAAAACTATTTGGAAGATTGGAACGAGTATGGTATTAGGAGATAACTCTAGCTAATTACCTGAAACGGTCCTATGCATGTTTATCTGCGTCGCAACCGAATATGCTAATATATTATATAATTTAAATATATATAAAAAATGGTATTTTGAAGTTATTATAGAGTTTTTTCCCATTATGGTGTGGGTGGAAAAAGTATTTACCATAATAGTATTGCTACAAAATTATTTACTAAAATGGTGTTTTTGAATGTTGATTTGTTTCCCACTCCTATTTTCATTGGACAACTTCAATTTATTAAATATTTATGGATTAAATCATTTTATGTAATCTCTAACCTTTATTTTTTTCATCTTAAAATAACTCTCTTTTTAATAGATCGATCTACATTTAAAAAAAAACTTATTTTAAAATTCATTCAAACTTATATACAATCATTTTATATTTCCTTAAACTTTAGAAAACATTTCATAGAAACTTGTTTTACAAATATGTGTACACATAAAAAATACTAGTTATTCTAAAATTTCTGTATCGTTCTAAAAAATTTCAATTAACAGGTGATTCTATTATTATATTTATACCTTCTTAAAGTTGTATTAAATACAAAAAATATTATTTTATTTATTTTATTAACCAATGATGCAAGGATTAAATTTGAACCAAACTCTTTCATGGTAGTTAAATTCGCAAACTTTGTTTTTATTAAAAAAATAAAGAAAAACTTCTACTAGAAAAGTGTTTATTTTTTAATCACCAGTTAAATCGTATATTTTTTTATTTATTTATTCAGCTTCTACTAGAAAAGTATTCATCTTTTATTTACAAGTTAAATCGTATATTTTTTTATTTGTTTATTTATGTTGACTGTCAAATATTTTTACATGATTTATCTATATATTGTTTTAACTTTTAAACCAATATAATAAGATTCAAATAGAAGATATCCTTTAACTAATGTGGTTGGTTTTATAAATTTATATTTGATTATGTTATTTATAAAAAAAAAACATAAGTCAAAGGAAATATTAAATATCCGTATATAAGTTATTTTTAAAAGAAGTTTTTTTTTCATAGTAGAAGATCTATTGAAAAGATTAAATCAAAAAATATTTAATAAATTGAAGTTGTCCAATGAAAATAGAAGTGAGAAACAAAAACCTTTAAAAACACTATTCTGGTAAATACTTTTGTAGCAACACCATTTTGGTAAATACTTTTTCCACCCACACCATAATGGAAAAAAAACTCGTTATTATAAATGTGATATTATTAAAAAGAACATATATTTGTTAGAAACATAGTTGAGTATCTGATATTTCAAATCGGTTTTTAAGATAGATTTAAGACCGAGTGTTGGTTAATGGTAACCTCAATGGGTAACTTTTAACAATATAAGATTATATACATGTATACCGGATCTCTAGGGAAACTTGTAAACCTGACATGAAATGAGTTATGGGCACCGACAATCCGACATGTATGTGACTGAGTATGGGACATAACTTTACAATCGAGTATAGGTGTGGGATTACCAAAACCCGCCAATTTCTAAATATACCTAAAGTTTACATTGCATATGCAACATAATGTATATAAGAAACTATAACAAAATCAACACAAGCCAGAATCCCAAACACACCCATACAACATACATAACACAAACTGGCCACTGAAAGTAACCAACAAGCCGATCAGCAATACGGCAACGTTTAGGAATGGTTATTGCAATCTTTGGGTCCTTCCCGAGCTTCTTGACTTGAGCACAACGATGACGAGAAACGAAAGCATCTTCATCTTGTGCAGCTAATGCACAAGATGCCAACTTCATGACTTTCGTACCGGGGTTTACTAGACCACATTCACCAAGTCCATCTACTTTACTTGATCCAGTGATCATATAACACGACAAATAAAGTGTAATGGTTTCATTGAGGCTGCCATTTCGTACCGGGGTTTACTAGACCACATTCACCAAGTCCATCTACTTTACTTGATCCAGTGATCATATAACACGACAAATAAAGTGTAATGGTTTCATTGAGGCTGCCATTTGTGTATGCATGTGTGTGTTGGTGTGATCACTTGTGGCATGATTTGGGATTATAGTGGTTGATGCCAGCAAAGTGGACATGTGGTTTAGTAGAAACAACACTTGTTGGAACGATTTCTTGTCCATTTTCCCAAAACAAGATCCAAGGATAAAAGTTATATTTGGATCCTTGATAATATTATATATTAACTCATACATGACTAGAACCCATTTGGGGGGCTAAAATAAAACAAAATAAAAGTTCGAGGTTCTTTTAAAAAAGGTAAATTAGATTTAAATAATCACAATTTTCTCAATTTGGCCGATAATAATCACAACTCAGTTATTGGCCGATAATAATCCGAAATTGTCCATTTTTTGCCGATAATAGTCCGCCGTTAAAAGTAGCTTAACGGAGTTAAGTTTTTTTCCGAATTACAAACTGATGTTTTATGGATTTTGATCAGAACGAGTATACGAGTCGATTTATGTAAAACTTACCTCGAAACGATGCTTCAAACGACTTGATTTTTGTTAATTAGAAGTTTAAACACCTTAATTGAAGCACCGTTTTCGTCGTTTGGGGCAGTATTTCGAGATAAATTTTACACCAATCAACTCGTATCCTCGTTCTAATCAAAAGCCCTAAAACATCAGTTTGTAATTCGGAAAAAAAAAACTTAACTCCGTTAAGCTATATTTAACGCAGGCTATTATCGGCAAAAAGTGGACCAGTTCGGATTATTATCAGCCAATAACTGAATTGGTACTATTACCGGCTAAATTGAGAAAATTGTGATTATTTAAATCCAATTTGTCTTTAAAAAAGCACATTTTATGCATATCGACAATGATAAATAGTTTATAGTTATTCTAAAATAAACTATAACTTCCTTGTATAAATATTATTATGTAATAGCATTCACAATTAATCATTTATCTTCATCTTTATAATTATACTATCTATATTATTACTTTTTTTTTTCTCTCCTCCACTCACAACCACTTTCAGTTATTATGTAATAGCATTCACAATTGATCATTTAACTCCATCTTTATAATTATACTAAAAATCACTATCTTTATCATTACCTTTTTTCTCTCCTCCACTCACAACCACTTTCAAAAATATTAAAAAGTTATAGAGGATGAACAGTGTTTTTTTCAAATTTACTAATAAACAGTAACATTTTATCTCTCCTTCTCTCACAACCACTCATACCCACTCTATATAATATATAGAACTCACATAAATATAAATGATCAAATGTGAATGCATTTCAAATAGCAAAAGATATATAAAAGCTAATGAACCAATAAGGTGGTGGTTTGTTGGCAAAGACAAAGCCTTAAAACACCTGGGTTGGGAAGGAGAAGGTCTTGGGTTCAAATCACACAGACGATAAGGATTAATAGAAATTAGTCGTTAAAAAAATAAAAGCTGATGAAATATATATGCTCAATGTCACGATGGCCGATGGGTATTAACATGCTCAATATATGTAGCTAACAAGATCTGCCATTCCATGTGATGGGTTCATCGGACCGTCACATGGTGTCATTGTACAATCAAGTTATTATTAAATGAACTCTAGCAGTCTGTTCGTCCAACCTTAAACCCTACCATCAACATTTCACTTATCGATGTGAATTTCTGACATGATAAAAATTTAATATGAAATTCACGGGTTTGAGTTTAGTTTGTACAAGTTCTGGTTAGTTTCTAATAGAAACCGTGAACACGTTTAGCTAGACGCGTTGTGTTTGTGTCAAACCGACTGGTTGAGCTGTTTAACTCATTTGTTTGCTTTGTTTTTTTTATAATTATTTGGGTATTTTTTCTGCCAAAGTTTAAAAGATTAATAAGTATGCATAGTTTAAACATAATTCCTAATATAATTATTTAATTAACAATAATAAGTGACTTAAGAGTTCAGAAGGTATTAATATACAAGAAAAACAACATTCATTTTTTTCGGGTTAAAGGGTCATATTCGTGTCAACCCGTAAACACACATGTTGTCTTGGGATTCATGTGGCCATGTGGGTGATACGACTTTTAAGTTTGTGTTGTGTTCGTATTTATGTAAAAATTTTAGGTTTGTGTTGAGATCAACCCATGAGCACAACCCATTTAACCCTAGTCCCACTTGACATTTCAGAAACACAGATAAGAAAAAAAAAATATAACACTTAGTTAAAGGGAATAAAGGTTTCTTTTAAAAATGCCAGAAACCACAATCTCCATCCCTCATGTCTAAAAGTCACGTGGTTAAGTAGATGGTGTAACGGCCTGTTAGCCGTTAGGGATTTTGAAGCGCCTTTAGGGATTTTTAAAGAAGCCTACGCAGTTTTGTTTATAGTTTGGGCTTTTTTTAACACTAATGAGTCGGACATTAGTGTGGCCTTTACCCCCCATGATCGGCCCAGGTTTGCCCCTAGTTGGGGACATAGTGTAAAATGTGCGACTAAAATCAATATAATCTGTCAAACAGCCCAATGGCGGCTTTGATGGTGTGCGGAGAGGACCTCCGCACAAGGCTCATGATTTCGAGGGGCACCTTATTTAAAAGAAAAAAAATCTGATATATATATGTTATTTTTTTTTCTAAATAGTAAACGCATACCAATTCCAATATAGGGTGAGGATCAAGAGTGAACAATGTTAATGTAGTGAACAAAACAAACAGATCCTGGCCGTTGGATGAGGAGATCAAGATCTTTCCAATTCCAATATAGGGTGAGGATCAAGAGTGAACAATGTTAATGTAGTGAACAAAACGAACGATTCCTGGCCGTTGGATGAGGAGATCAAGATCTTTGAATTTACATGATTTTTTAATTAATAAAAACCAAAAAACTGAATTATAAGAATTGCACAAGGGCACAATAGTAAATAGGTGTTCTCCAACCCCATTGATTCTCTCTCATCATAATCCAAAAAAACCAAAAACACCTGCGAGCATCAAGATTCTCTCTCCTCATAATCCAAAAAACCTAAATTGCTGCATCTCCTTCGATTTCTCTCAGACCTACGATTTCTACAAACGAGTTTCAACTAGTAGAATCATAGTCAAGGTATCATTATATTGTGTATTATTCATTGAAAGGTTGCGAGCAGTGCTTCTTTATACACACGAATCCTCTCGCACAAATTCTACGGTTTAGCTTGTTATGTGAAATCAGTCAATTGGTAGTGTATTACTACCGATTTGGAAGTGTATTTGTTCAAACTTCATGTAACATTGAGATATTTTGGGTACTTCTGCCGATTTTAAAATCTTGATCGAATTATATGTTTACCCTGTTCATGTGTGTACATCGGAACTGCGAAAATCATTTTAAAGTTTGGGATTAGTTGTTGTATATGAAGAAAGTAGAATATATATGCATCGTATGTCCACGTAAAATTTTGTATTAAAAAAAGTCGTTTCTAGCTTATAACCAGGGGCGGTTCTTAGAAGGCTCGTGGCAGGGCCACGGCCTGGGCAAGTTTTTCGGCCGTAGTGCTAATTTTCCGCATTTCGATTGAAATTTTTTATATATACTATGTTTGGCCCGGACTTTTTTTAGTGCTCATGTCTTTCGGCCCTGACACGTTCAACGGGCAAGATCCGCCACTGCTTAAAACAACAAAATATACTCAAAATAAGTAGCATAAGATTCTCTAATTGTATGCTCATCCAACACCTTCTTTTAAGTATTTTAATTCTTTTTTACACATGATGTATATTGTTATTTGATCAACTTAGATTTAATTTATGTTTTAGACACCTAACAGTATTTGATTAAGGAAATCATCTCCTTTTTTTATATACATTAAGTGCTATAAGTTTCTTTCTAATATATTTTATGTTAGATAAAACCAAAATTACCAGTCTAATAAAATTTAAAAAGGACCCTTGATTTTTAATTCGCTTTGAGTTTGCAAAATGCTTGGACTGGCCCTGAGTGGACGGATGGTGAAGGGGTATGGTCCCAAAAATGCCGCGTAGACCATTCAGGCCGCGCGTTGGACCATACTCCTTAATCACTTTGGTGATCAATCTTTTAGACCCGCGCGGGATACTCAAGCAGAGCCTGACCTCGCGCACAGTCCAAACAAGAGATAACATCAATTTCTATACTTAGCGTTCTGAATAAGAGCCTTCAGCCCCTGCAACCCTGCGCGGGCTACTTATGTACTCAGCAAAGGTCGCGCAGGAGGCGAAGCGCAAGGTACAAGTGGCAGAAGAGAAAGCCAATCAGCGTCCTCCAGGCTGTGCTCGATCGTGCTCCACGATCGTCTGACATGCAGGAGACCGAGAGTACACAAGGACGCCTACGTGGCACCAATCAGGGGGCGACGACACCTGCCCCATGATCTCCACTTACCTGCTGATGGCAGAGGGACAACAAGGCCGACAACTGAGACACGTGGCTCCAATCATGGTGCGCTAGCACCAGAGATCTTATAGAAGACACTAACGGTCGATACCAGTGAGACAAAGAGCATATCCTCTGGTTGTCGCCTTCCGGCCCAAGGCCTATCAGCCCATCTCCCCTTACACCTCTCCGGCTATAAATAGGAACCTCCAGGCACAGGTTAAACATTTCGTCCCCTCTACTCTCAATCTTAACACACTTATTTCCTCAAAGCCGATACTTATTCTCACGCCGGAGTCTAGTTAAGAGGGAAACCACTATATTCCCTCTTAACGAGTTAACGGTGTTCTGTTTTGCAGGAATATCGGACCAAATTGGAGCTCAGAAAGTTTAAGAAGATTAAACCTTATGAAAGGAACATAAACCAAACTAATTAAATCTAAAATTAGTTCCGTGTTTCTTCATTGGCGCCCACCGATTTTTACAATCACTTCCATCTTCTTTTCCTGAGTTTTTTCTAAGTTTTGTTCCTTCGATCATGGCTAGTCAAGGAATTATTCCTGATTTCGGTTTTGGCACGAACTCTAATGTAGGATTGGGGGAGGACAATCCCAACGTCCAAGCCCAACCTGCAGAGGGGATAGGCGAAATCGAAGCAACAGTCACTGGGGGACCCCGCGCGAGCATCACTTGCATCACTCCAACGGGAACCCCAGGAAGTCATATCGCTGGTCCTTCAAACCCAACTCCAAACCCGAACATTTCGGCACTATTAGGGCTACCAGAAGGCGAAACTCTAGCCTCCTGGTACGCCAAATAGATTGCTGCAATAAATGCTGCGTATCAGTCTTTGAGTGCACAACAAGCGATTCTGCAAGCTGAACCATCCTTGGTTACTCCTCCGGGTCCAAATCAGGGGACGCGCAAGACACGCCCGCAACAGAATATTCAAGGAAGAACCAACAGACCTCCTCCCTTGAGAAGACCAAGCGTGCATGACACGCGCAACACACGAGGGGAGACAGAGGGTTATTACGACCATCCGTCAAATCTACAAAGGGGTCCAGTTCATAGCCGGCTCGGGCCGCGCAACATGAACAACGAATGGGACGACACGGATCCGGATGATTATACTTGGCAAAAGGATGAGGGTTCCTCAGTTTTCAACCGTTTACAGAAAAATCATGAGTCTTACAAGCCAAGGCAGCGCATCGCATACAGCGAAGAAGCGGAACGAGACTTCAGCCTCGAGTACAGACCAGCAGAAGCAGCCGAACACTCGAAGTTCATCCCAAAGATTGCTCTAGCCCCGCTATCAAAAGAAAAATTGCCTCCAACAGTGGGAAAGTTCAATGGTCTAACTGACCCAGACGATCATGTTCGAGTATTTACAAGCGTTGGCGTTATGGGAGGATGTAACATGCCAATGTGGTGCCATCTGTTTATCCAGACCTTCACAGGGCCTGCTCGCGCCTGGTTCGACAGCCTCCCGCATGGAAAAATCACGTAATGGGTCGACTTCAAAACCCAATTTGTAAATCATTTCAGCCAGCAAAGACGTTACCAACGCGACACGGCTGAGGTAACAGGCATCTGGCGCAGAGACAACGAGGGGCTAGAAGATTTCATCATTCGCTTCAACAAGGAGTGTTTAGAGATTGGTGGTGTAAATGATTAATTGATGCGTGCTCACTTCAAGAAAGCCATTTGATGTGATAGTCTCATCAGGACTATCATAGGAAAAGACGGTATGCCCAAGGAATGGGATAAACTTATGGAGGCCGCGAAGATAGTAGCACAAACCGGAGAGTCGTTGGCCGGTACCAAAAACTCTTATACTGAAGATCGTTTTTCCAAGGGAAGCTCGCGCGACAACAACAGGCGAAACAAGAGCAGAAACCCTGGTTGGAGAGCAAATCAACCCAGCGGTTACGAAGAAAGGTCTCGTTTCAAAGAGGACGCGCGAGACACGATCGATCGCATTGGTTATCCAAAGGCAATCAGGAACGAGAATCGAGAAAAGCACTGGACTCCGCTCATTAAGACACCGAAAGAGGTGCTCATGACGGAGAACCATAACTTCAAGGCACCAAGGCCTATGACAAACAAGAAGGGGCAAGACCCGAACCTGTACTGTGATTTTCACAAGGATATAGGTCATCTGACGGATGACTGTATCAGTCTAAGGCAAGAAATTGAAAAAGCACTGAAGAGAGGAAAGTTAAGCCATCTGGTAAAAAATGTGCCCAAGGAGACGCGCCAGATTCAGAGGAATGATGATGGAAACTTGAAGAAGGTTAGGCGTTTAGAGACACACATGGTCAATGGACCAAGATACAATGCGAGAGACAAGGGAAGCGCCCATTCGAACCAGCATGGCAAAAGCAACAAGTCATCTTCCCGGTAGTGCGCAAGGGACCACGCGCCACGCGCCCCGTTGTCATTACCGGCATCATAGGTCACTATGAAACAGAATACATCTTCATCGATCCGGGAAGCACATCCGATATCATTTATGAACAATGCTTCAATCAGTTCGATGATGAAGACAAAGCGCGCCTTGAACCTGTTGATTATCCTCTGTCGGGATTCTGCAACGAGATGGTCTTCCCACTAGGCCAAATCAGCTTCCCCGTCACGCTATCTGACCAGAAGCATTCAAGAACTACAAACGTCAATTTCATGGTGATGCCAGTCAAATCATGGCATGATGTTTTAATTGGGAGAGAAACCCAAGGAGAACTAAACATGGTAACCTCCACACCCCACTCAGCCATCGGGTTCCCAACTGAGACGGGGGTGGCGATTATCTATGCAAAGAAAGAGGTGATGTCAGCAGAAGATGCACACCCAGTCAAGGCAGCAAAAATTTCAACGACCGAACCAGAAAAATGGGTTTTGAACCGCACGTACCAAGAACAGACGGTGATGATAGGCTACGCAATCTCACCAAACATCAGAACGCACCTCAAGCAACTTCTATTCAGGAACATGGACATATTCGCCTGGACTCCGGCCGACATGACCAGTGTCCCGCGCGACATTACTAAACATTGTCTGAACACTTATCCCTTCGTCGAGCCAAAGGCACAAAGAAGGCGCAGCCTGGGAGCGGATAAGACTAAATCTATGAATGAGCAAGTTTGTGAATTGCTGAAGGCAGGTATTCTGAGGGAGGTGCGCTACCAGAGTTGGGTTGCAAACCCTATTATGGTTGAGAAGTCTAATGGAGGATGGCGTATGTGTGTGGATTACACTGATCTCAATAAGGCATATCCCAAGGATTGTTATTCGCTACCTGAGATCGACAAGAAGATAGACTCTCTCGCACCATACAGGTGGAAATGTTTTTTGGATTGCTACAAAGGGTATCATCAAGTCCAAATGGCACTGGAAGATGAAGACAAGACAGCTTTCCGTACCGACATCGGAATCTTCTGTTACACAAAGATGCCATTCGGGCTTAAGAATGCTGGCGCAACCTACCAGCGATTGATGGATTCGATATTTGCTGAAGATATCGGGAAGCACATTAAAGTATACATTGATGACCTCGTGATCAAGAGTCCTGAAGAGGACCAGATGTTGAAAGACATAGAGAAGACATTCAACTCTCTACGAAGCGTGAACATGAAGCTCAACCCAGCAAAATGTTCTTTTGGTATGGAGGAAGGCAAATTTTTAGGCTTTGTGGTTACAAACGGCGGTTTGAAAGTTAACCCCGAAAAAGTCCAAGCCATTGAGCGGATGCCGTCACCACGCACGATCAAGGAAATGCAACGATTGGCCGGTCACCTAGCTGCGCTTAATCGATTCCTATCAAACCACGCTGCAAAATCGTACCCTTTTATCAGTACTTTGCGCAACTGCGTGAAAAAGCAAGAATTCAAATGGACGCCAAAAGCAAAAGCTGCCTTCCAACAAATGAAAGAGTGTTTGATCAAGCTCCCTACTCTAGCCGCGCCGTTTGAAAAATTACCACTCATTATGTACTTGTCTTCTTCGGACAAGGCAGTTGGGTCAGTATTGTTGGTGGAAAGAGACGGAGTTCAGACTCCAATTTACTATGTCAGTAGGGTGCTTAAAGATCCAGAAACAAGATATTCAACCATGGAAAAGTTAGTGCTTGCACTGTTACACGCCTCCAGGAGGCTGCACAGATATTTTACGGGGCATGTAATCACAGTACTCACTAACTTCCATATCGGCATAATTTTGCAAAAGCCAAAAACGTCAGGGCGCCTGGTAAAGTGAGCAATTAAGCTGGGGGGTCACAACATTCTGTACAGGCCATGCCCAGCCATTAAAGCCCAAGTCTTAGCAGACTTCATCACAGAATGTGACAACTGTCAAATTTGCATGCATCCGTACAATTAATAAATGATAATTAGTGCTTAAGGACTGTGCTAATTTACAATTTATGACTTGAATTGCTTTCTGATTACTGCATTATACTTACATGTGCATCACATACTGCAAATGACACATCATTGACTGCATGCAAACATATTGACATAAATGATGCACAAAGCACAGTTAGCCCAATTATCAGACAAACCGGGAAAATGCTGACGGAGTTCAGTACATAGACAGACGTTGTTTTGACACAGTATGAGCCAGAAACCAAGTACTACATTAGTATGGTGAGTAGGGAAGTAGGGACCACAAAACTGCTTTTCTAGGAGATAGTTTAAGTGCCGGAAAGTGCCTAAAACTTACCTAAAGTGCAGAATTCTGCAGAAAATTCAGCAAATCATCATTTAAATACATTAATATTATGCAAAAATATGAATAAATGGTCCTGAATGCTTTCCTAAGTGTCGGGAATTAAAAGTGTCACAAAAGGGTACATAAAGAACACTAAACGGTATAGTCTAGCACTTTAACGAACCAGTATACGACCGAACAACCGGAAACTACCCGAAACACCAAAATTACACTAGAAGCATTGTTTTAACATTACTGAGCTAGTTATGATCCCCGAACATCATAACACCCACTAAAAATATCATATAACCAAGACATGTAACTTACACTTGAAATTAAACTAGATTACAACTTAATGGTTTAAACCTAAGCTAATACCCCCTACCTATCTACGACCCAAACAAAGGCCCCACCATCAAGATCTTACTTGATCTTGCAAGATATCATTTGATCTCATTTGGATTTGTTAAGGATCTTGTATTGTACTTTGAGAACATATTAACCAAAGGTTAAACACTAAATATGGTTATAAGTAAGTCATGATCTCATTCATCTTTCACACACACAACACACTTCTTCTTCTCCTCTCTCCCTCCATGCTCACGGCCACCACACACCACCACCACCTCTCCATTTTCACTTCAAATCCTACCATTCTAAGGTGATACAAGGGTGTAAGGAGCTAAGTTAGGAAGCTTGGAGCTTTCGGAAGTTGAAGGACCTTCACCGTTTGCTTTTATCCACTTCATTTCTACACTTGATCATCCCTAGCCTTGAGCTAGTAGTAAGATCTTCTACTCTTCATTTTACATCTATTTTAAGTGGTTAAAAGATGATACAAGATGATTATCATAAAGAACACTAAGGAACAAGAAGATGAACCTTTAACATAAAGCTAATAACATAAGAATACATATTGTTTAACATGGTTTTGCTTCTTGATGGTTGATTGTTTGTGATGATTTTAAAAAGAAAATGACATGCATTGATAGCATGGACTCCTCCATTTTTAGGGGAAACTATGGCAAAATTTTCTAAAAATATAAACACTTAGAAACATATTTTCTAACAAATATTTACAAGTGTATTTTGACCATGAGTTTTCAATATAAACTTTGCCATAATTTTTGTTACAAAAGTACAAATATTGGAGGCTGGTTTTTGTAAATAAAAATAACTAAATGTGTATTTGAAGAATATATATTTAGAAGACACATGTGTGTGATTATTTGTATACTTTGTGTATTAGTTATATTATTTTAGGGTTAAAATAATATAACTTAACATATTACCAAGAAATTACAATCCAAAATATTACCAAAAATCATAAGGAATAAATGCACAAGTTACACACATAATATTGTAAAACCGAACAAAAGAATGTAACTTACAAAGATATTCTGGAAAATACCTTTATGAATATATTTTTGGTAAATTATATTTTGGACACAAGAAATGAAAATATGATCTTATGAATATATCGTATTTTTTACAAGGAGAAAATATATTATTTTTGGGAAGTAAAATATATTTTCTTGGAATTTTTAGAAGATATATTATTTTTGGGAAAAATATATATTTTCTTGGGTAAACTTGAAATACATTATTTTTGGACAAAATAAGTTTATAAATATTTTCTAAGTGAGACTTGAAAATATATTATTTTGGAAATACAAATATTTTTGTGGAAAGGAAAAACTATAAGGAGTTTTTTCTAAGTAATAACTCTTAAATGTATATATATTTTGGGAAATACATATTAGTGGACTTTTATTAGAAATAATATTCCGGAAAGTTTAATACAAAATTAAGTATAGGTGAAATAATACTAAAAACTATTCGATACAAACTAATGGGCGTGAAATTCAAGCGATGTGCTAATGTCACAAAATTGTTGGGAGATTGGAAGATATATGAAGATACCACGAATGACGATGGAGGCTAGTTGTCTTGTTTAAGTTGTATTTGTTTTGGTTCTAGATGCTTGTCTAGTTGTTTCATGGGTGTTTTGGTTGTTTTCTTTGTATTACTTACATGGGGCATGTCTCATGTTTGAACTAGTGTGGATGTCTCCTCATTACTTGTTTTATTGTTTGTAAATATATAAAATAACCGAGGTAACCCTTTACCCAAAAAAATCAAGTATAAGAATACTTAACTATTACAAGAAGTTACGTATCCTCGTACGTATAAATCCACACCGGAATACAACACCAATACATGGCAAGTTATACAAATACAAATATACCCATCCTTGAGAAGGATATACGTGTTTAAATACTTTAGAAGTGTTAAGTTAAAATATTTTAACAAATAATTTAACACTTGGAATATTAAGGAAGACGCCTTGAAACATAACTCAAAAACACTAGTCATTACTAAGTCAAGGCACGACCCGCTCGTCTAATGGACCGTAGTACGCATGTAGGTAGTCGTGCGTTCTAGAGGAAGCTTTGAGTTACATCGGATACAAGGAACGCAAAACTGTGAGTTCATGTCCCCCTCTTCTTTTAACTGTTTTCAGTTTTATAACTTCGGGGGTGAAATACATGTTACAATTGTTTACAAACATTTACAAATGGTATGGTTAGCTAAGGAATGAACTGTTAGATCATGTGAATGGGTAGGCGATTAACTTAACACCATTAATCCTTGTATAAGGACTGAGGGGCATGAGTGATAGATCTATTGGGTGTTGCGAGCCCCACCCATGGGCCTGCGAGTTGGCCGCATGTGGTGACTATGTCGTTCCGCCGGAGGGGCCGGTACGAAATACGCATACAGGATTGAGTGCTTCCTATGCCATGTCACTTTTGTTAATGTATTAGCTACACATTAATTGATCTATTTTTCCTTGTTGCTACATACCAGTTTACAAGTACATACATACATACATACATACATACATACATACATACATACATACATACATACATACATACAAAGGTTTTCAAGGATGATTCGTGCACACATACTAAACACATGAACTCGCTCAACTTTTGTTGATGTTTTCAAACTACATGTATTTCAGGGAATTAGTAAGTGGATCTGGCGGGCGTTGGAAGTTTTATGATGCGATAGGATTAAAGATGTCATCCATGGTCTTTGGGTTTGGTCAGTGTGTCTTATTCCTGGATGAGACACGTCTTCCAAACCTTAGTTACATCTAATATCTTTTGACGAGTCCTTAGTGAACTCATAACAATTTACATGGTTTGTAAAACTTGAATTTGAAGTCTACGTTTTAAACAATGTTGTTATGTTTTAAACTCATTTAATGGATGACAAATCTATGGTTTTATCATATAGTTGTTGTTATGATTGAATGCAATGGTATTAAGAAAGTCACTCCATAATCACGCTTCCGCAAAATTCAGGGTGTGACAGCTTGGTATCAGAGCTTCGATTGTAGCGAACTAGTATTCTTTCTCGAGTCTAGACTACAATCATTAGCGCTCTCACGAAAACGTTTTCACAAACATGTTTTCATTGCATACACAAAATGCCCAGATCCAGGAAAACAAACATTTTTACAAACAAAAGACACGAAACACATTCCAAATTTTACGTTTACGACTCAGTCTGAGAGACTGGGTAGTTCAGTCTGAGAGACTGGGAAGTTTAGTCTGAGAGACTAGGGAGTTCAGTCTAAGAAACTGGGAAGTTTAGTCTGGGAGACTAGGAGGCTTAGTCTGAGAGACTAGGAAGGATGGAAAGTTTCATGAAGAATAATGTGAATACATGATTACATGACGAATCGTCCTTGTTTGCAATATACTAAGTGAATACTATGAATATACATGCTATGATTATTATGTACCGACACACAAAACGCCTTCCTCAGAAAGCGAGTTGTCAGACGTTGGCAATCCTATGGCCACCGCCACAAATAATGAGATTGCACCTGCATCGGAGATGTTTAGGTCAGACACTGAGAGTGACCCTGACATGCTGACCAAGGGCAAGGACGTCTTCCAACCATTCGCGCTACCAGACTTTGGAGATGAATTACCCTTGCTGATGGTTTCCTTGACGAGGATCCTTTTGTCACTCTTATTTCGGTCCATAACCACCCCATCACTGGTCATTCTGATGGTGAGCCTATCATGACTCCGATCCTCGACGCCTTACCTCTCGTGGTCATTCCTCCCAAGGATCCGCCTTGTTGACGATTTGTTTGATAATGACGTTGATTTGTTTATTGATGATCCTCCTGTTAACGCCTAGGGTGATGGGGAGATAGCTGAGGAAGTTATTGCTATTCTTCCTCCTGAGACTCCTGCCATTGAAGTAACCTCTACTTCCATTTTACCCTCGATTTCAGACTCCTTTGAGTCTGTGGCATCGGCAGCCTTACAGACGGCCGGATTGTAGCTTTCTACTACTGACTTGGACGACGACACCGCTATGAGTGCTGCGCTATCACCTGCTCAAGACCCCACACCTTCACACGACCTAGAGCCTACTCCTGAGACAGCTCCAGTTCCTTTTGGGTCAGCCTGATGTTGCACCTATTGATCTTGAGCCAATTTATGATCCTGACTATGTTCCATTTGAATTACCAGACATTGCACCCCTTGTACCTGGACCAGTACCTGCACCTGTTGATCTTCCTTTCGTTGGGACAATTGCTACTGCACCTGCACCTGATGATGTGGCAATCCTATGGCCACCGCCACAAATAATGAGATTGCACCTGCATCGGAGATGTTTAGGTCAGACACTGAGAGTGACCCTGACATGCTGACCAAGGGCAAGGACGTCTTCCAACCATTCGCGCTACCAGACTTTGGAGATGAATTACCCTTGCTGATGGTTTCCTTGACGAGGATCCTTTTGTCACTCTTATTTCGGTCCATAACCACCCCATCACTGGTCATTCTGATGGTGAGCCTATCATGACTCCGATCCTCGACGCCTTACCTCTCGTGGTCATTCCTCCCAAGGATCCGCCTTGTTGACGATTTGTTTGATAATGACGTTGATTTGTTTATTGATGATCCTCCTGTTAACGCCTAGGGTGATGGGGAGATAGCTGAGGAAGTTATTGCTATTCTTCCTCCTGAGACTCCTGCCATTGAAGTAACCTCTACTTCCATTTTACCCTCGATTTCAGACTCCTTTGAGTCTGTGGCATCGGCAGCCTTACAGACGGCCGGATTGTAGCTTTCTACTACTGACTTGGACGACGACACCGCTATGAGTGCTGCGCTATCACCTGCTCAAGACCCCACACCTTCACACGACCCAGAGCCTACTCCTGAGACAGCTCCAGTTCCTTTTGGGTCAGCCTGATGTTGCACCTATTGATCTTGAGCCAATTTATGATCCTGACTATGTTCCATTTGAATTACCAGGCATTGCACCCCTTGTACCTGGACCAGTACCTGCACCTGTTGATCTTCCTTTCGTTGGGACAATTGCTACTGCACCTGCACCTGATGATGTTGCTCCTTTACCCCTATGGAGACCAACGTCCATCGCACCAGTTTGCCTATTGCTTTCTTTCAAAACATACCCGCACCCCATCCAAGGGAAGGTACCTTTGGCTAACACCTGCGTGACGGTCTTTTTGTATCAGCAGCTTTTCCACAGATCCTTTAGGCTGTACTGTTCATTTCATCACCACTGGATGAGCCATTCCGATGGTTCCTACCATACACTATGCTGAAATCAGACCCCTACCATCCCTCACATTATGGAGGCTACACACGGGATGAGTTTCAGCTACAGTTTAAGGTTTTGAGTCGTAGAGTTTTGGAGCTTGTGCTGATACCACGTCCTCCACCCTGTCTATGCCAGTATACTTTGATCCTCCACATTCATCATTATCTCCTTGGTACACTCACCTGCTGTTGTTGCACCTTCCTAGGTTTTGATGCTCGTTTCTTTACTATCAAGCAGCAGATCAGTTAATTACTTCAACGGGCATACAAGCTCGAGGAGGAGCTCGCACATGTTAGCAGTTTGCTTTTCTTCACTCCTCCACCTCAGACACCAGTATAGTTGGCTTTTGGTTTTATGCGGATTGCATTACTTTTTGGTAAAGACACTACTAACGAGTTGAGATTGTGGAGACTTTGGAAGACCACTTTTGACCACTTGATTTTGATACACTGACAGACTTATTGGAGAAGGGTAGGGTGACCCTGTGTCCCTTTTGATGTGATACACTTTGTAGACACTGTGACTATGGTTGGTAATCTATGAAAGCTCAGTCGTCATATTCTTATTAAACATGTAAATCAACAACGTGATTGCCTATTATGTTCTTATTAAACTTAATCCTATCTACAAGTTGTGCTATAATTGTGACGATATGTGATTGATTGTTATAACGATTGTGTATATACATATATGTAATACACATCCTGGGTCTCATTCGTTAAGTAGATGCTTTTGTGCTTATGTCTTTAATAAGACCTGACCTATCCGATCTTCCTCTTAGAAGATGTCGATTCTAGGGAACACCGATACCAACAACCCTCTACCGATGACAGAGGTAGAATTACAAGAGCGCATCTTACAGGCCATCGCATAACACGAGGCCCTTCGCTCGGAGCGCAGTGGAGGTACCTCAGGAAATAACCCACCCAACGGCTGCACCTACAAGCAGTTCTTGAGCTGCAAGCCCCTGGATTTTGACGGCACTGGGGGTGCCTCAGCCTTCGTGCGCTGGGTTGAGAAGACGGATTCTGTTTTGCGGTTGAGCAAATGTGCCCCAGAGCATCAGGTCACGTACATTTCCGGACTGCTTCAAGATGGGCTCTGTCATGGTGGAACCTCCAGGTTCAGACGTTGGGCGAGACTGTTGCGTATGCTTTGACATGGGACGAACTGAAAGAACTAATGCATAAGAAGTACTGTTCGAGAGCAGAAATCCAGAAGTTGGAAACTGAGTTCTGGAACTTGAAGATGGAAGGTCCAAAGATAGCTGAGTACGTGCAGAAATTCCATGTTCTGTCGCGTGTTTTCCCCTACATGGTAGAACCAGAATTTAAAAAGATCGAACGATTCATCGGGGGATTGGCACCTCAGATTCTAAGCCTGGTGACAACATCTAAACCTCCAACAATTGCCGCAGCTATTGACTTGAGTGTGGCGCTCACTAAAGAAGCGATTAGACTAGGAAGATTTTCAACCTCTGAGGAGAAAAAGGAGACTCAGGTGGAGTCATCTGGAGATAACAAGAGAAGTTCGGAAACTTCAAGCAGGGTACTCAGACGAATAACAACAACAAGGCCGAAAAGGGAAAAGAGTACATGGGTAAACTACCTAAATGCGACAAGTGTCGACGTCATCATACCGGGAGATGTAAAAATGAAAAGTGTAACAAATGTGGCAAAGTGGGGCACTGCAAGGAGACGTGTTGGCATGAGATGATACATGGAAAGAGAGGTCAAGGGTGTTTTAACTGCGGTGACATGGGGCACTTTAGGAAAGATTTCCCAAAGGAGATTAAACAAGATCGTGGGAAAAATGTCTAACACCAGAGCTAGGGAAGCACGTCAGGATCCAAACATAGCCATCGGTACGTCTCATAATAGTCAATGTTATGTGTCTATGCTATTTGACAGTGTTGTCAAATTTTAGCTTCAGAATATACTTGTTTTAGTAGTAAGTAAGATAGATATCAAGTACTCGATATAACTAGCTTAAGGGAAGCTTCGACGTGGTAATTGGGATGGATTGGTTGTCGAGCAATCAAGTGGAGATTATTACCCGCACCCCGATGGAAAATGAAGAAACAATCATGATTCATGGAGGTAAGCAGAATACGCCCCTACAGCTTCCAAATTGCTTGAAGGCACGAAAGTTGTTGCGTAATGGATGTGTTGCTTTCTGGGCTCATGTCGTGGACAAGGGAACCGAAAACCAAAACTCGAAGATATCCCTATGATAAGGGAATATCCTAAAGTCTTCCCCGAAGACTTGCCAGAATTATCTCCTCAACGACAAGTCGAATTTCGCATCGATTCGATTCCAGGCGCCGCGCCTGCAGTCAATGCACCTTAGCTACTTACACCTTCGGAGATGCAAGGATTGTCAGTATAGCTTCAGTAGTTGATAGAGAAGGAAGATAACATACCAAGTTTCCCGCTTTGGGTTACCCGGGTTTTGCTCGTCAAGAGGAAGGACGATAGCTTTCGTACGAACATCAAACTACCAGGAGCCGAACGAGCTAACCAACAAGAGTCGGTGACTCTTGCTAAGGACTAACGAATTATTTATTTAACTAACTGTAAGGATCCAACTACTATTTCACGACTGATCGATGATCGAGTGTCACTAGCTGTAAATTCAGGAAGAAAGTATACCGGGGATATTGTGGGACAATAACTTGTTTTAAACTTACACAAAAATGGTGTTTCCTACACGATGCACAAAACAGTTTTACATAGAATACGAAACTTTGAGAATCTAGAAAACATGTACTTAGGACCTTTGTGAACCCAGGTCCAAACTCGAAAAGGTTGCTTAGGAACCACACCTGTTAGCTCAAGCAAACCCCATTATCCTGACATATATGCTATTTCAGTAAACCAAACAGAAAGTACTCAAATTTCTTTAAAATCTTCACTTTTACTTCTAGCGAGTAGATGTTTGCATCTCTACTCCACTTAATGGTAGTTGCATCGCGTTAATTTTCTTCGCTGAGAGCGAACACACATTTGCTTCGATACTTGGTCATTTCTTCATTTTAGTAAATACTCATTGTTTCATTACTTGAAAACTTATATGTTACGCATGCACTATTTGCTACGCATGCGGTTTCATTTCGAATAAACGCTTCATTGAAATTCAAATATTATGTTGCTAAATCTAATTACTGATTTGTGATTCGAACGACCTACATTATAGTAATTGTTGGCTTCCTTGTTATCAAGTCAACACACGTTCTTGAGACTTCATTTCTTTCAAGTTACATTCATGGTTTATCTTCGTAACCATGCTGAGATTCCCTTGTTGATACATACGTTTATTGTCAGGTTACCAAGTTCAATTGCTTGAACTTATCCATTTCGCATATTCAATTTAAGACGCCATATGATGTATTGAGAGCATCATATTCAAACATTTTTGCAAAGGTTCTTTTGTTTCGAGTCGTAGTAGACTTGATTGGTCTACGACTCCACTAAATCGTTTATTGATTTCAATACCTTACGATAATACTTTCACAAAGTTGAAGCTTGCGCTAATTTGGTTACGCACCTCATACACGGATTTAATTGTCTATTTATTTGCTCAAAATCCGTTTTGTTTATCACAATTAAAGCGGTCCCAACACAGTTGTGTGCTAAAGCAATGGTACATAGATTCATTTCATAGCACGGTGTACCTCCTAACGATTCTTTCATGATCGATCGAATGCCTTGCGGTACTTATTACTTTTTCATCTTCGATCGGAAACAATGGTTCTTTGATGTTCCGTATTCAATAGGAAACTCTATGACATTGTGTAAATCAAATTTTCAGAGTTGTTTCAGTACACTTTCCTTTGATTTCAAGCACGGTGAACTTGTTCGGTCACCGCTATTGTTGAAATATGTCAGTCACGACACCTTGTGGTGACATTACAAATTTGTAGCTTGTACTAATCATGGTCAACCGTCTCACACAAAACTACACATACTTTTGTTTGACTTTTCATTTAAACATTCCGAATGCAACTACAAACTAAGACAATAATACACTAGATTCGCTTGTGTTCCATTCGGTGTATTTTCGCAATTCAAGAATGTCAACACACTATTTTATCCATGTATTTGTTCAAAAGTTGACAGATCATTTTCATGTTACTATCACATTTGAGTTGCCGATTTTGAGTTCATATAGCGGATGCTATGGTTTGTGAAAACTCGTTGGCATATTGTGACCAATTGTTTGAGAATCCATTGGTTAAAACTCCTTTGCTAGACCCCTATTAACTGAGTTACACTAGATTATACATCTATACATCTCGTGTCCTTTGACATCAAATGCTAGAACACATACGTTTCAACCATTGGGTTCTTGTTGTTGAAATGCATTCTTGGATGCACCTGATGTGAATAAGATTTGATTCGGTTTTGTGGTTATCTACCTCAGTATTATTCATATACATGCACGCATAATGTAACCTTAAGGAGTTAAGGTAGTACAAATTTTGAGAACGAAATTTTCTTAACAGGGGGAGAATGTGGCAACTGTCAAATTTGCATGCATCCGTACAATTATTAAATGATAATTTGTGCTTAAGGACTGTGCTGATTTAAAATTTATGACTTGAATTGCTTTTTGATTACTTCATTATATTTACATGTGCATCACATACTGCAAATGACACATCATTGACTGCATGCAAACATATTGACATAAATGATGCACAAAGCACAGTTAGCACAGTTATCAGACAAACCGGGAAAATGCTAACGGAGTTCAGTACATAGACAGACGTTGTTTTGACACAGTATGAGCCAAAAACCAAGTACTACATTAGTATGGTGTGTAGGGAAGTAAGGACCACAAAACTGCTTTTCTAGGAGATAGTTTAAATGTCGGAAAGTGCATAAAACTTACCTAAAGTGCAAAATTCTGCAGAAAATTCAGCAAATCAGCATTTAAATACATTAATATTATGCAAAAATATGAATAAATGGTCCTGAATGCTTTCCTAAGTGTCAGGAATTAAAAGTGTCACAAAAGGGTACATAAAGAACACTAAACGGTATAGTTTAGCACTTTAACGAACCAGTATACGACCAAACAACCGAAAACTACCTGAAGCACCAAAATTACACTAGAAGCATTGTTTTAACATTACTGAGCTAGTTATGATCCCCGAACATCATAACACCCACTAAAAATATCATATAACTAAGACATGTAACTTACACTTGAAATTAAACTAGATTACAACTTAATGGTTTAAACCTAAGCTAATACCCCTACCTATCTACGGCCCAAACAAAGGCCCCACCATCAAGATCTTACTTGATCTTGCAAGATATCATTTGATCTCATTTGGATTTGTTAAGGATCTTGTATTGTACTTTGAGAACATATTAACCAAAGGTTAAACACTAAATATGGTTATAAGTAAGTCATGATCTCATTCATCTTTCACACATACAACACACTTCTTCTTCTCCTCTCTCCCTCCATGCTCACGGCCACCACACGCCACCACCACCTCTCCATTTTCACTTCAAATCCTACCATTCTAAGGTGATACAAGGGTGTAAGGAGCTAAGTTAGGAAGCTTGGAGCTTTCGGAAGTTGAAGGACCTTCACCGTTTGCTTTTATCCACTTCATTTCTACACTTGATCATCCCTAGCCTTGAGATAGTAGTAAGATCTTCTACTCTTCATTTTACATCTATTTTAAGTGGTTAAAAGATGATACAAGATGATTATCATAAAGAACACTAAGGAACAAGAAGATGAACCTTTAACATAAAGCTAATAACATAAGAATACATATTGTTTAGCATGGTTTTGCTTCTTGATGGTTGATTGTTTGTGATGATTTTAAAAAGAAAATGACATGCATTGATAGCATGGACTCCCCCATTTTTAGGGGAAACTATGACAAAATTTTCTAAAAATATAAACACTTAGAAAAACATTTTCTAACAAATATTTAGAAAATTACAAAATTTTTGTTACAAAATTACAAATATTGGTGGTTGGTTTTTGTAAATAAAAATAACTAAATGTGTATTTGAAGAATATATATTTAGAAGACACATGTGTGTGATTATTTGTATACTTTGTGTATTAGTTATATTATTTTAGGGTTAAAATAATATAACTTAACATATTACCAAGAAATTACAATCCAAAATATTACCAAAAATCATAAGGAATAAATGCACAAGTTACACACATAATATTGTAAAACCGAACAAAAGAATGTAACTTACAAAGATATTCTGGAAAATACCTTTATGAATATATTTTTGGTAAATAATATTTTGGACACAAGAAATGAAAATATGATCTTATGAATATATCGTATTTTTGAAAAGGAGAAAATATATTATTTTTGGGAAGTAAAATATATTTTCTTGGAATTTTTAGAAGATATATTATTTTTTGGAAAAATATATATTTTCTTGGGTAAACTTGAAATACATTATTTTTGGACAAAATAAGTTTATAAATATTTTCTCAGTGAGACTTGAAAATATATTATTTTGGAAATACAAATATTTTTGCCGAAAGGAAAAACTATAAGTAGTTTTTCTAAGTAATAACTCTTAAATATATATATATATATATTGGGAAATATATATTAGTGGACTTTTATTAGAAATAATATTCCGGAAAGTTTAACACAAAATTAAGTATAGGTGAAATAATACTAAAAACTATTCGATACAAACTAATGGGCGTGAAATTCAAGCGATGTGCTAATGTCACAAAATTGTTGGGAGATTGGGAGATATATATGAAGATACCACGAATGACGATGGAGGCTAGTTGTCTTGTTTAAATTGTATTTTTTTGGTTCTAGATGCCTGTCTAGTTGTTTCATGGGTGTTTTGGTTGTTTTCTTTGTATTACTTACATGGGGCATGTCTCATGTTTGAACTAGTGTGGATGTCTCCTCACTACTTGTTTTATTGTTTGTGAATATATAAAATCACCGGGGTAACCCTTTACCAAAAAAAAATTAAGTATAAGAATACTTAACTATTACAAGAAGATACGTATCCTCGTACGTATAAATCCATCATTGGGAAGGATATACGTGTTTAAATACTTGAGAAGTGTTAAGTTAAAATATTAATTATTTTAACAAATAATTTAACACTTGGAATATTAAGGAAGACGCCTTGAAACATAACTCAAAAACACTAGTCATTACTAAGTCAAGGCACGACCCGCTCGTCTAATGGACCGTAGTACGCATGTGGGTAGTCGTGCGTTCTAGAGGAAGTTTTGAGTTACATCGGATACAAGGAACTCAAAACTGTGAGTTCATGTCCCCCTCTTCTTTTAAGTGTTTTCAGTTTTATAACTTCGGGGGTGAAATACATGTTACAATTGTTTACAAACGTTTACAAATGGTATGGTTAGCTAAGGAATGAACTGTTAGATCACGTGAATGGGTAGGCGATTAACTTAAGACCATTAATCCTTGTATAAGGACCGAGGGGCATGAGTGATAGATCTATTGGGTGTTGCAAGCCCCACCCATGGGCCTGCGAGTTGGCCGTATGTGGTGACTATGTCGTTCCCCCGGAGGGGCCGGTACGAAATACGCATACAGGATTGAGTGCTTCCTATGCCATGTCACTTTTATTAATGTATTAGCTACACATTAATTGATCTATTTTTCCTTGTTGTTGCATACCAGTTTACAAGTACATACATACATACAAAGGTTTTCAAGGATGATTCGTGCACACATACTAAACACATTAACTCGCTCAACTTTTGTTGATGTTTTCAAACTACATGTATTTCAGGGAATTAGTAAGTGGATCTGGCGGGCGTTGGAAGTTTTATGATGCGATAGGATTAAAGATGTCATCCATGGTCTTTGGGTTTGGTCAGTGTGTCTTATTCCTGGACGAGACACGTCTTCCAAACCTTAGTTACATCTAATATCTTTTGACGAGTCCTTAGTGAACTCATAACAATTTGTATGGTTTGTAAAACTTGAATTTGAAGTCTACGTTTTAAACAATGTTGTTATGTTTTAAACTCATTTAATGGATGACAAATCTATGGTTTTATCATATAGTTGTTGTTATGATTGAATGCAATGGTATTAAGAAAGTCACCCCATAATCACGCTTCCGCAAAAGTTAGGGTGTGACACAGAAGTCCCAGAAGACAAGATCAAAGAGTGTGAAGTTGTTGTTACTCCCATCAAAGACACATCAGATGGGTTATGGTTGTTATACACTGATGGAGCCTCAAACGAAGACGACGCTGGAGCTGGCCTGCGCCTTGTTAGCCCAGAAAAGCATGAGTTTACCTACGCCATCATGTTGGATTTCAAAAATACCAACAACGAGGCAGAGTATGAAGCGTTTTTGGCAGGCTTGCGCCTGGCGATCAAGATGGGAGCTCAAAACTTACAAGCGCATGTCGACTCTCTTCTGATTACGAGTCAAATTAATGGGTTATATGACGCGAAGGGCGAAGTTATGGCTTTATACTTATATCAAGCGAAGGAGTTGCTTCAGCAGTTCAAATCATACAAGGTTGTTCATATCAATCGATCTGAGAACAAGCCAGCAGACGCGCTAAGTAAGCTCGCTTCAACAGCTTTCCAACATCTCGCCAAGGATGTAAGAATCAAAGTCTTAAAAAAACCAATCTGTGTTGTTGCGACAAGTGAATGTGATTGAGATAGGGCCACCATCTTGGATGACTCCTATCATTCAATATCTTCAAGAGGGAATTCTCCCTGAGAACAAGGCAGAAGCTAGGAAGATACAGAACAAAGCGTTGTTCTATGAGATGAATGGTGGAATTTTGTATTGAAGATCCTTCTTGGGGCCACTTCTGCACTGTGTGGACCCCCAAGATGCAAGTTACCTGATCAGGGAGATTCATGAAGGCATATGTGGCATTCATGTGGGCCCGCGCATGGTTGTTGCGAAGATAATGAATGCTGGTTACTATTGGCCAGGGATGCACGTTGATGCTTTAAAGGAGTTGCGCAAATGCGACTCCTGTCAAAGGCACGCTCCAAAAACCCTGCGCCCGAAGAATGACCTCATCCCTGTGTCCACTACCTGGCCCTTCCAGCAGTGGGGGATCGATATGGTGGGACCTTTCCCCAAGCCCCTGGAGCTGTGAAGTTCATAATTGTTGTCGTTGATTATTTCACCAAATGGGTGGAGGCCAAAGCACTCGCTTCAACTACTGCAATGATGGTGCGCAAGTTCATATGGGAACACATCATTTGCAGATTTGGCCTCCCACTCAAGATTGTAACCGATAATGGCACCAATTTTGCTTCTGAAGACCTTCAAGAATGGATGAAAGAGATGAACATCGAGCACACTTTCTCTTCCGTTGCGCACCCTCAGGGCAACGGTCAAGTAGAAAGCGTCAACAAAAGTATCGTCGAAGGGATAAAGGCCCGCCTGGGCACTAAGAGAAGAGGCTGGGTAGATGAACTCCCGAGCATCCTATAGGCTCATCAAACCATGCCGAAAACAAGCACTGGCGAAACCCCCTTTAGCCTGGTCTACGGCTCAGAGGCGGTTATCCCAGCTGAAATTGGCCTCCCCTCGCCACGATTGACAGCGGTCAACAAAATCAATAACGAGGCAGAGCGCCGTCTAGACTTGGACCTACTCGAAGAAAGGCGCTAAATAGCGCGAATCAAAGAGGCCAAGTACAAGACACAGTTGGAGAGGTACTACAATGAAAGAGTGCGCATTTGTACCTTCACTCCAGGAGAGTACATTTTCAGAGACAATGAAGCCTCCAATGCTGAATGCCCCGGCAAGCTAGCACCCAAGTGGAAAGGCCCATACTTGATACATGAGGTGCTAGGAAAAGGGGCATACATGCTGCGCACACTGGATGGATACATCATCCCGCGCACCTAGAATGCGCAACAATTGCGCAAGTGTTACATGTGACTACTCTCGGTCATGCGCCTTTATCCATTTATGTTGGCCACGCGCCTTTTTAATTACCTATGCCGGCTATACGCCCTTTATTTTATTTCAATGATGTACGTTGGCCTAGCGCCTGTTTCCTAGCTACTTAATGAAAGCATTGGTTATGCCTTATGTTTTTTATCATCATGACTTCTACATTACAAATGCATGTTAAACTTTTGATTAGCACGAAAACACTTCAGTAAATTACGAGCTCTTGAGTTATGCCTCCACGGTCCTCCGAAATCATAACGCGAGACCGGGCAGTTACACTCATATACGAGCCACACTTACATTTATTCGCGCTAACTTAACCAAAGTTTCTAATAACAATGCAATAATTGTAACTTGACATAAGAAAACAAACGTAAATGTCACATTCCAAAAAGCGCAACAGCGCAATGATTACACAATAAAGTAGCAAAACATCATCAGTTCGATTCAAAAAGCGCGACTGCGCGATAAGTTACATCTAAACATCTAGAAAGAAAATTACAAGGCACAAAGCCTATCAACACTATCATCTACTCATAACCATCACCATCATCACCATCGCCATAGCCATCACCACCGGCTAGTTCTTCCTAATCAGATAACTCCACAGTCTGTGGAGGGTCTAGGATAGTCTTTAGCCGCTGACACCAGTCATCATGCTTCAGCGCTTCTGCGACCAAATCCATCACAGGCAATGATAAATGGTCATAAACCCCTTCAGCGCGGGCTAATGCAGCATCAGCCTGATCGGTCACTGAACAATGACTGACATCAAACTCCTATCCGAATGCCTCTTCAACATGTTGTGCGCACTCTAGATAACCTCCACGATGCCTAACAGCGCGTGAGGCATCTATGAGGGCGGCAACAGCCGCATCCAGCTCAGAAGCATTTAGAATGGAGTTAACCATCTACAAAAACAAGAATAAAGACAACGGATAAGAACCAAGACAACAAAAAATAACGTCTAAGTTATGAGAGGGGAACCTCACCAAAACTACCCCTCTACTGTGCAACCATTCAGACTCAGATACCAGTGTATCTACGATTGATTGAGCTTCAGCGTAATTGTTTTGGGCTACATTAAGAGCAGAGGTGCTAATCTCTCGCGCCTCGTCAGACTTCTGTTTGGCCTCCTCAGCGGTAGCAGCCTTAACCCTTTCAGCCTCCATATCAATCTGCAACGATTCGCTCTTGCCAGTTTGCTTACGCAATCTACGCTTTAACTCCGCAATCTCCACATCCTTGGCATGCAAGTCCTTATCCCTGCTGGCCACCTACGCCTGTAACTCAGCCTGCGTAAGATGAGAAAATGACTTAGTAAAATTTTGACAAGTAAAAAACTTGAAGAAGAAAAGACTAAAGTTGTTGGACCTCGACGCGCTCTTTGTCTTCAACATCCTCAACCTTCTTCATTAATGTGCATTTTGGGCCTCAAGGTCGGTAATTTTGGTGCGAGCTGCATACATATGCTGATTATCCTTTTTACATATCTCCTTCCATTCAACACGCTCTTTCGACAAGAGCTCCTCAGCAGCGTGCAACTTGCCCCTTAAGCCCTCGCGGCCCCACTCTTCCGATTTTTTATCAGACTCGAACTTGGCCTTTTCCTCAGCAAAGGAAGCTTTCATCTTCTCAAATTCCTTAACCTGCCTCACCACACGCTCACGGTATTTTTCCCAATCACCCTGCTCCTTAACCATTGTACGCCACTCGCGCACGATTTGGTGGTTAGCGGTGCGGGTATTGGCTTCTCCAACAACGTAGGCATGGTATAGCCCATCATGAGTTCGCGCCCTTTGCCGGTTAACCTCACCGGGAGGGAATGAATTTAAAAACCAATCGCGACATGGCCCAAACTCCAAGAATGTATCCTTCTGCTTTAAGCCCCATGGAGCTTGGTGCGGAGCATCACCGCGAGCCTCCTCGGTGTAGGTTTTGTAATAAATATCGCCTAAGGTATCCTTAGGACCGATAGGAGTCTGTGGCATGGACCCTCCAGCACTACCAGCCGCACCTGCGTCACCTACAGTAGTGGTAGTCTCTTTATGCGCAGCAGCAGCCGACCCCCCAGCAGCATAAGTGACTTGAACAGTTTGGGTGGGGGCATCAACCTGCGCAGGCTTGGTTGGCTTAACAACCTCGGGTCCCTTCCCCCGAGTAGTTTCTTTCTCTTTTTCATGAAGGGGTTGGTCAAGCCCCGTGATGTGAACGACCTCCGGACCCTGCCTTTTTTCCGGCGTAGTAGTGGCAGCGGTCTTGATCTCCTTCAACTTATCAACCACGGGCTTCTCAACCGCCTTCTTCTTCTCTTTTTCCTTCTCCTTTTCCTTCTCTCTTTCTTTCTTTCTTTCTCCTTTTCTTTCTCTTTCTCTTTCTCTTTCTCAGCCGCCAACTCAGGAGACTTAAGAGGCTTAATCACAAACTTGGTTTTCTTCTGCGCCGGTTCTTGGGGGTTCTTAAACTCAACACCCTTCTTTTCAGGGGTCTTCTTCTTGGCCTCTGTAGAAGCCAAGTGTTAAAAGAAATTTCATTAAAGAGCATGAAGGAAGTCATAAAACTAACCAGGAGAAAATTTGTAGAGAGAGCGCAGACTGCTTTGCTTCCCTATAACGGGGACTCCCCTAGCTTTCTACGCCACCTTAAGCTCAGCAGCAACTTCCTCTCTGCTTCTCTTCCGGCTCACTAGCTTGAGAGCGGGCTCTTCCTCTTGTTCTTCCTCTTCCTCCTCCTCCTCATCCAGAGCGATAGAGGTGGGAGTAGCGCTAGCATCAAGGTTCCTTGACCCCGCGCTCCTAAAGCTCCTTGAACCAGTAGCGCTGGATTTCTTCTCGCCTATACGGGATAAGCCTTCAAGTGAGTCATTTGCAATTACATAATCTTCTAAGTTACTCTGCCGGAATCTAAGAGTACCTTCCTCAGAAGCACCAGTAGTCGCGCGGCTACTCCCGCCCTTCTTGCTGGTTGGTTCAGGATCAATGGTAATCACTTTCTTCTTCTTCTTGTTTGGTTTCTTCTTCTTCTCCTTCGAATCAATGCCAAGGTCGCGCAACACACCTGCAAAGATGTTAGACCAGGAACTTAGCTCCCCATTCGAAGACCATACAGACTCCTCGCTAGAAATATAAAGAATCTCTTTCCCAGCAGAAGTCACAGCTCGCAAGGGCCTGGGGTTAGGTAGATGCGCACCTTCGGTTGCAGTGGGAGGAATGGAAAAGGCTCCAGCAGGAGGATACAGAAAATGACCTTTGATGCGCTCATACTAGTATTGCTCCTCTGATTCCAGCGGGCGCACGCCCATGGATCCACCGAAGGTGGGGAAAGCAGCTTGATAAAGGTGTGCCTCTGCATCCAAAATCAACAATTAGGCGCAACTGAATTACAAAAAGAAGAAGTAATCAAAGAAATAACTAACCTCTATCTTGAAACTTCAAAACCGACACCTCATTGTTATCTTCCTGCCATTGGTCGATCATCTGCGCCGCAACTAAAACAGTCTCACCAAAAATCCGGTTTGGCATCGCAGTCAGCTTTACATACCAGTCAGCCCCCTTGGGGATCGGCAGTTCCTCCTTCTCGATCACGTCCGGCGCACGGAAGATCATCGCAATCGGAATAACTTCTTCTCTGATGAAGAAGAACTTCTGTTTCCAGTCATGGAAACTCTTCGGAGGATTCAGAAGAATCTTCTTGGCAGACCCCCGGTTATCAAAGGAGTAGAATCCCATGTTCCTTATCATTTGATAGAATACCCTGAACTTCTCCACTGTGGGCTCTATATCATGGGATCGACATAAAAACTCAAAGTGTCTCACACTCACCATACCGGGTGGACTCATCTGGGATAGGTGAAAGCCATAATAATGGAGGATATGCGACAGGAACTCCGTCGCCGGCAACCGGAAGTTGCCTTGTAGAAAGAAATCTTCAAAAAGGGTTATATACCCCGGCGGTGCGTCAGCGGCAGTCTGACCCTGCCGGGGATACCGTGCATCCCACTCCGGTGGAAACCGGAACCCACGAGTAATCTGCTCAAATAGGCCCTGATCCCATTTAAGGACGGGGACCAGACCTTCTTCAGGTTGAGAACCTTCTTCAGCCATGAATATAAAGCAAGCAAGAGCAACTTGAATATCTTCGAACTTCTGGAAAAACATGAAGATCTGCTACTACAACCTTTAAGGATTTGAAGATTCAAAGAAAAAGGGAGAGAAAGTAGAGAAACAGAAGAAGATTTGTGAAATCTTCTCTCCTATTGTCGACTATTTATACTCATCGCATTTAATGCGATGGGTAAACGTGTCGGATTCACCGCGCGCGTAACCAACCAGAAGCTGCCACGTAGGGCGAATTTCTCGGGGTGACGGTTATCATGCGCACATAGTCCTCAATCGCCTGACAAAAGGTGAACCGTCAGTGACAACATGATGGTGGCCGTGTTAGCAGTCAACTCAAACGTCGCCGTCAGTGACATTTTGCACCAACCTGTCAGAATTCAAATTTAGAGGTTTTTCCCGCCCAAAGTTACTACAAACTTCATGTAGAGGTTATCCGGGCCGCGCAACATTCATAATTCTCCAATGAACCTGCGCGCTTACACTCAAAAGCAGAGGATTTTCAACAGCGAAAACTGGTAGTCGCACCATAGTAACTGACAAACAATTACACGCACGTGACTCACCAAGATCTAGCAGGCATTTTTCTAACCCAGCACTTCCTTTTTTCTAAGTCCAGAGCTCCAACCACTCACTTCGCACGTGATACAGCACTGGACTAGGGGGACTTGAAAGGGTATGGTCCCAAAAATGTCACGCAGACCATTCAGGCCGCGCGTTGGACCATACTCCTTAATCACTTTGGTGATCAATCTTTTAGACCCGCATAGGATACTCAAGCAGAGCCTGACCTCGCGCGCAGTCTAAACAAGAGATAACATCAATTTCTATACTTAGCGTTCTGAATAAGAGCCTTCAGCCCCTGCAACCCTCCGCGGGCTACTTACGTACTCAGCAAAGGTAGCGCAGGAGGCAAAGCGCAAGGCCACTTCAGAAAGTACCAAAGGTACAAGTGGCAGAAGAGAAAGCCAATCAGCGTTCTCCAGGCTGTGCTCGATCGTGCTCCACGATCGTCTGACGTGCAGGAGACAGAGAGTACACAAGGACGCCTACGTGGCACCAATTAGGGGGCAGCGACACCTGCCCCATGATCTCCACTTACATGCTGATGGCAGAGGGACAACAAGGCCGACAACTGAGATACGTGGCTCCAATCACGGTGCGCCGGCACCAGAGATCTTCTAGAAGACACTAACGGTCGATACCAGTGAGACAAAGAGCATATCCTCCGGTTGTCTCCTTCCTGCCCAAGTGTGACAACTAGCACAAAACCGGTAAATTCCGTACAGTCTAATTATTATTAAATATCTACACTTACGTGATTAAATGTCAACATCATATAATTTCATGCTATACATGTGAATTCATGCACGTTTTATACTTCAAATATTGCTTTATGCATTACTTTAGCGTTGCGTCAAAAAGACTAGTAAACTCACCGGTAAGACACGCTGTGTCAGCAAACCTGTAGAAAGCAGTCAGATAATAGAATTAGGGCCTAGGAATAGGTCCAACATCTAAAATACATTAAAACCCAAGTGTGGATACAAGGGTTAACATATAAACTTTCCGGAAGCTAAACTATGCACTAAAAAGCACCCGAAACTTATCTAAAATGCTAAAATCAACATAATTCAGCAACAATTCAACTATAATCAGCTTTTAAGCACATTAATATCATGTAGAATTTATGTTTTATTGTCCAAAATAACTTACAAAGTGTCGGGAATTAAAACTGCCACAAAAAGTGCTTTATACCTAGTGAAACTGCGCAATTCAGCACTTTAATGAACCGTAATGAACCGAACAACCGCACAATAACCGGGACATCAAAATTTGACTAGAAGTAATGTTTTTATGATATTAAACTAGTATTGATGCTAGAACACCTTAAAAGTCATAAAAACACCTAAACACACTTAAACATACTTAAACCTTCTAGTTTGAACTTTAAACCTCCATCTTCCAAAATTTACATTTTACCCCCCCCCTCACCAAATCCGGCCCCAAGAGGGCCCACACACCTTTTTGATTATTTAATTCTCCTTGTCCCCTAAAGTGGTGCACATTATATATAATGGAAAGATATTGTGTTGGAAATCTTTTATAAAGATCACAAGTAAACTTACATTGTCCATTCATCACAAAAAAAAACTTCATCTTCTTCCTCCTCTTGTCTTCTTGGTCTCGGCTGAAACACACACCCATACACACCTCATTTTCACTTCATTACAAGACAATCTAAGGCTACTAGGAGGTGTATGGAGGCCATCTAAGAAGGTGTATGGTGCTAGAAGTTGAAGGACCACCTTGTGGAGCTTTTAACCTCTCATTTTCTTCCTTTTTCATCATCCTCCTTTTGTGCCACTTCCCTAGCCATTAGAGCTAGTAGTAAGCTTCTTGATCACTAATTTAAGTCATGTTTATGTTATGTACACGATTCGCCATCTAAACAACTTAACTTCTAATGTTAAAAATGAAAATATCTAACATATTCATGAAGAAAATAAGTGATTACATGAATTTTTAGTGTAAGTAATGAAGTTGTTTGTGTTATATCTTGAGTTTATGATTAGATCAAGTATGTTAAAGCTTAGATCCACCAAGTTTAAGCATGGATCTTGAAGGATCCATGGTTAAACTTGAAGATGAACATGTAAAGCATGATGTGAACTTGAAATAGGAATTTTTACACATAAACTGGTAATCTTAAAGTAATAAAGTGTGTGTTAAACTAATTTTTGAAACTAATATCTATGAAAAGTTTGTTAAAAGTTTAACACAAAGCTTGTTTATGAAAGATCTAAAGATATTAAGCATGGGTCTTGAAAGATCCATGGTTAAACATGATATTAAAAATGATGATCTTTCTAATAAACATAAAAGTAGTTTTGCAACATGATTTACAAGGTTTGAACACATAAAACTCATGGATGAATGAGTTAGTGGATTAAAGTTTCACAAAAGTTTGTTTAAAATACAAAAGAACACTAGTTTTTGGAAAGATCATAATATGTAAAGTGTAGATCTAAAAGACTACACATTTTTAACAAGAGACAAGTTCACCATGATGTTTCATATGAAGAAGTTAATGTTTATTGTTGATGATTGTTGTTGGAAAATTGTTTTTATGTTGAAAAGAAAATAAACACATGTTTTGAAAACATTGGAAACCTCCATTTTTAGGAGAAACTATGTCAAAATTTTTATAAAATTTTGACACTTAGAAAAACATAAGCTGTGGCGAATCTTATTCCCTAAAAATTCACCTAAAAATATTTACCAAGGTTTCCTAATTTTTGTAAGAAACTACAAGTTAAGAAATGATTATTTCTTCAAGTTAAAATCAATATTAAGTATGTATATTTTTGGGGAAAATATATATATTTAGTTATCACCAAATTTTGTGCTAAGTGTATATTGTGTGTATTATATGTAGTAGTCTATTAAGGACTTGAAAATACACTAAATACTTCCAAGGAGTATGAATACAAAAACACATACAAATATATGAGAATACATAAGTATACAAAAATCGAGTGAATAACGAGAATGATTATATACATTTTATAGCATGACAAAATATATATATTTCTTACAAGTCTTAAAAATATATTGTTTTAAGAAATATAATTCCGGAAAGTAATAAAAATCAAAGTATTGATTTTTGGTGAAAAATACAAAATACACAAGTATTTACATAAAATACAAGTATACTTTCCTAAGAATACTTGTACAAAAATAATATGGAGAATATTATTTCACAAAATACTTATATTTATTTTTGGGAAAATAATATAAGTAACATACATGAAAAGTTAAAAATATAAATTATTTTTAACAACTTATTACTTGGAAAAGTCTACGAAATGAATATATATTTGTGAAGTGAAATATATATTTACGAATAAGCAATACATACTCAACGGGCAAGACCCGACAAACATGGGCACGACCCTCACAAAGAATGAACATACAAAGAACGTATACATAAACAAAAGATGGTGACTTGTACTTGTGTGATACAAGTCTAGTGACTAACATACATAGAATACGTATAGGTCACGACGCTACAAAACCAACCGGTGAAGTTTACGGCGCAGGATACGCAAAGTTGTGAGTTCATGTCCCCACTTTTAAACTTTTACTTGTTTTCTAAACTTGGGGAAAATACATGTGCTATGGTATGTTTATTACAAAAACTAAGGAATGATACTATAGATCATGTCACGAATAGGGTGCCATAAGCACCATTAATCAGTTACATACCAAGACCGCGGAACAAAAGGTTTGATCTAATGGGTTTCAGGCAACCACACTCTTGGCTACTCTTTTACCAAGCAATGCTTTTGTGTCTCTAGTCGTGAATCGTCAGTCGTGGATCGACAACTAAAAATGCCTATGATTTGGATGCTTCCTATGTCGTTACACATGTTAGTGGCCTTGCAACGCACTAGCGATCTCGTATTCCTTACATTCAAAATACTTAATTACAGATACGTTTTACAAGTTACATACCATGTTTTCATACAAGTATAAAACATTCTATACAAAACTGCATGAATTCACACCAACATTATGTTGACGATTTTCCAAAACTCACATGTATTTCAGGAAACAAGTTGGATCTTGGGCGCTGGAGTTGTTTTCAAGACGTAAATTTCAAGTTTAGATGCCATCCACTTTTGTTTTGTATCACAACTTAAGGGTTTTGGTTGAAACTTAAAAGACTTGTGTTCGTAACATTTCAAACTTATAAATGGATGAACATCTTGTTTTAATCATATAGTTTTTTATTATAATTAAATGCAATGATATTGAGCAAGTCACACATCATACGCTTCCGTAAAAGTCAGGGTGTGATAGTTTGGTATCAGAGCTTCGATTGTAGTGAACTAGGATTCCTTCTCGAGTCTAGACTACAATTATTAGGACTCTCTCACGAAAACATTTTTACAAAAGGTTTTTCATTGCATTTACAAAAAGCGCCAAGATCCATGAATCCAACATTTTTCAAAGGAAAGAACAAACGAGAGTTATATGAGACATGTAGCATTTATTTGCTTGTGTATACTAAGTAACATTATTATAATATTAATATATATGCATATATGTGTACGGACTGATTATTGACGAGATACCTTCGACTTCGAATCCTATTATTGTTCTTGACTTGCGCAATGAGATTATCGACCTCGCGTACACTGCGGAGCTTATGGTTGATTGCCAAATGAGGCCCCGAGTTTGATTCTGTAGAAAATGGTTGTTCTCCCCCCCCCCCCCTTGAATGCGAAGGTGCCTAACTACGGCAGTGACGACGAGGCAGAGGAGGTAACCTTGGACAGTGACCTTATCAGTGAGACGAGACCCTGGCGGCTATTACGAAACGAGATTGACGACACTCCCGTCCAATCAAGGAAGATGAAGTACTCGTCTTGAAGGTGCCCCTCCAACTTCCAGGAATTCCCCTTATTCCTATTATGTCTAAGCATTGTGCTTATACGCGCGTAGCGATAACGAATGATGGCGCGTGGACCACCATAATGGTCCTTTCCATGTCGGAGGTATAAGGACAGTAGTGTCCCCTCTGTGGTTGATCATCTGCTTTGAACGAAGGAAAGTTGGGGTGACCGTGCAAGACAATTTATTATTACGGGGGCCCACGTAATAATGACTTGTAGTGCATGGAAATCCTGGTGGACTCTGCGGGCCAAGCTAATGATCACCACCCATCCAAAACTTTCTAAGTGTTCACACCTTCATCTAGTAGGGCAATACCTAGATAATTGCTTTAGCACCTTACAAGTAGGAAACATGTCTTTGCCTACTTCGTGTCTGACACTTCTACCCATATTACAACACCGACGCACCCATCAGTACTTCCACCCTCTCTATCCCGTGGTGCACCCCATCATCTGGGTTAGTGCATTCGCACCTTGGAAACCACTCTACGGTTACTACAAGGCACAATTCGGTCCGAGGAAGAAGTTGATGTACCCTTAGCAAGATTTTGATGTGACTTATTTTACCTCGCTACAATGATGAGATGATTACGATGGGAGGATTTGCTTAAGATCAGTAGGAATTACTCTACCTTTATACTTATGGTGCACGACGAATAAGCATTGCTTTCACACAAAGACAATAACATTTATTCCAAAATAAATGTTTAATCTCGTCGATGTGTTTTATACATGAGAAGCACCTTGAACTACAGCAAAAGGAACGCTGGCCGAGTCTAATCAGAACATTTGCCTGCAACAAGAGCTGAGCTTGAAGCTCTGTAGAACCAACAAGTTGCCGAAGTGATCGTCCAATATGAAGCAAACAACACTGAAAACAACGGCGAAATAAGAGGAGGTATGCACATCCCAAGTAAATCTCTAGAACAAACAACAAACAATAGGAAACCGCTGCGACTAGGAAAGTCAAGGCATTCGTGGTCACGACTAAGATAGGTGATAAAACTACCAAGGAGAACTACCAAAGTGTGATAGATATGGTTACTATCACACAAGTCCATGCAGGACTCGTAGATGTGAAATTAGGGCAAGACCGGACATAGCAAGGAGGCATGCCGGTCTGGTATGAGACATGTGAATGGAATTTAGGACAATAATAGAAATGGCAAAGGTCAAGAGTTGCTACGGATGTGGCGACAAAGGACACTATCGGAAGGACTGCCCGAAGGAAAGTTCAAGCTTTTGGGAGCATTTTCATGAAGGGAATACGCTAGGCACGCTAGGACCCGAACGTAGTTACGAGTACGTTCCTTATAAACCGACACATTGCATCCGTTCTATTTGATACCGGCACCGACTTCGGTATTAAGTCTATGGAACTTAAGGATATACTTGGCCTAGGAACAAGTAAGCTAGACTCCCCACATGCTATAGAGTTGGAAAATAGGGAAACCAGTCAAAATGGATAAAGTTATTAAGGGTTGTATACTTGGACTTGGGGAAATAGAAATTCTCTATCAACCCTCTACCAGTTGGTTTAGTTAGTTTTGATGTGGTAGTCGTCATGGATTGGATATCCAAGAATAAGGCTGAAGTTGTTTGTCACGAGAAAATCATTCTCATCCCTCTTGCGAATGATGAGACACTCATCATGCATGGAGAGCAACGAGACACGCCTCCGCGAATCATCAACTGTACGAAGGCGCATAAATGCCTACGCAAAGGATGCATTGCATTCCTGGCGCACGCAGTAGATAAGAAGGCTGAGGAGCCGAAACTCGAAGACAATCCTGTGGTGAAGGAATTTCCTGAGGTTTTTCCCGAAGATCTGCCAGGACTACCTCCGTAAGGACAAGTCGAATTCCATGTTGACTTGGTTCCAGGCGCCGCACCTGTAGCCAAGGCACCCTACCGACTTGCGCCATCCGAGATGCAAGAACTATCTACACAACTCCAGGAGTTGTTGGATAAAGGATTCATAAGGCCGAGCTTCTCGCCTTAGGGAGCTCCAATTTTGTTCATGAAAAAGAAGGATGGAACACTGCGGATGTGTATCGATTACAGAGAATTGAATAAGCTCACTGTCAAGAATCGGTATCCACTACCGAGGATTGGAAACTTATTAGATCAATTGCAAGGATCGAATTACTACTCCAAGATCGACCTTCGATCTGGATATCATCAGTTAAGGATCCAAGAAGAGAGCATACCAAAGACTGCATTCAGAATGCGTTATGGGTATTACGAGTTCCTTGTGATGCCATTTGGATTGACGAACGCACCAGCAGTATTTATGGATCTGATGAACCGTGTCTGCAAACCATATCTTGATAAATTCGTGAGTGTATTTATCGATGATATTCTGATTTATTCGCAAATGAAGGAAGAGCACGAACAACACCTCAGGACCATTCTGGAACTACTGAAGAAAGAGAAGCTTTATGCAAAGTTCTCAAAGTGTGAATTCTGGATTCGCGAAGTACAGTTCCTTGGTCATGTAGTGAACGAGAAGGGTATTCATGCAGACCCAGCCAAGATAGAAGCGATAAAGAATTGGGAAGCTCTCAAGACACCAACTGAAGTCCGACAATTTTTGGGATTAGCGGGCTATTATCACCGATTTATCAAGAATTTCTCCAAGATAGTTCAACCGCTAACTTCCCTCATGCAGAAGGATAAGTATGACTGGGGTGATAAGCAGGAAGGAGCCTTCCAACTACTCAAGAGCAAGCTATGCGATGCACCAATACTATCCTTACCCGAAGGCACTAAAGACTTCGTGATACGCTATGACGCTTCGCGTCAAGGATTGGGTTACGTGCTCATGCAACACCAAAAGGTCATCGCTTACACTTCAAGACAGTCGAAAGTGCATGAGAAGAATTACACCACACACGACCTGGAGCTAGGTGCGGTGGTATTCGCCTTGAAGATCTGGCAACATTATTTATATGGTACTCGATGTACTATCTTCACTGATCACAAAAGCTTACAGCACATATTTGATCAGAAGGAATTAAGTATGCGTCAACGACGATGGGTCGAGTTGCTAAACGATTATGACTGTGAGATTAAGTACCATCCTAGAAAGGCAAACGTAGTAGCAGACGCTTTAAGTCAAAAAGAAAGGGTTAAGACCTTAAGGGTTCAACCATTGGAAATGACTATTCGAACAAATCTTACTGCACGCATTCATGACACACAACAAGAAGCCCTTAAGAAGGAGAATCGTAGAGCTGAATATCTCCGAGGTGTGGAGAAGAAATTGGTGCCAAATGAAGAGGGAACCTTATACTTTATGGGGCGTATTTGGGTTCCGCTTTATGGCGGTATTCGAGAAGTTATCTTTGATGAAGCTCACAAATCGAGATACTCAATCCACCCAGGATCGGACAAAATGTATCAAGACTTGAAAGAATACTATTGGGGGCCGAAGCTTAAGAGCGACGTTGTTGTTTATGTTGAAAAATGCCTAACCTATGCTAAGGTCAAGGCTGAATATCAGAAACCATCTGGCCTACTGCAACAACCAGAGATACCCATGTGGAAGTGGGAGCAAATCTCGATGGACTTCATAACGAAATTACCCAGGACCCTTAGAGGGCATGACATGATATGGGTTACAGTTGATCGATTGACGAAGACTGCGTATTTCCTACCGATCCGAGAGAAGGATAGCACTAGAAAGCTTGTTGAGCTGTATCTTAAAGTAATTGTGGCACGTTATGGAGTGCCTATTTCGATTATTTTAGACAGAGATGGACGTTTCGTATCAAGGATCTGGCAATCCTTTCAGGAGGCCTTTGGACCTCAGCTAGATCTAAGCACGGCCTTCCATCCACAAACAGACGGCCAGAGCGAACGGACCATACAAACACTAGAAGATATGCTTCGCGCGTGTGTTATGGACCTAAGCGGTAGTGGGATACTCATCTACTTTTAGTCGAGTTGTCTTATAACAACAACTACCATACGAGCATAAAAGCCGCACCGTTCGAAGCTCTATATGGCCACAAGTTCCGCTCACCATTGTGTTGGGCAGACGCTAGAGACAAACAATTGATTGGTCCTGAACTTGTTCAAGAGACAACCGACAAGTTCGTGCAGATCCGAGAGCGCATTAAGGCAGCTCGTGATCGACAAAAGAGCTACGCTGATCGAAGACGAAAACCTTTAGAATTCGAGGTGGGAGACAAAGTCCTGTTGAAAGTCTCACCTTGGGAAGGTGTGGCAAGATTCGGAAAACGTGGAAAGTCGAATCCACGGTGAATGGTCCAATGTATCCAGCAAATTTGCGTCGTCAAACGTTCAAAATCAAGACGAGCATAAAATTTCCATTCAAGATCTTGGAAAAGGTTGGTACCGTGGCGTACAAGTTAAAATTACCGGAAGAACTTAATGGTGTACATAGCACATTCCATGTGTCAAACCTCAAAAAGTGTAACACACCGTGTTTCGGAAGTCAAAGTCAAAGTCAAGATTGAAGTCAAAGGAAGAAAAGATTGCTAATTGCGATCTGTCTCTCCTTGCTCAATTCCTGTTTTGACTTCTTTGACTCGTAGTTAGCCTATTTTGTTTTCGCTTTAGTTGTATTTTGTGGAGTATCTACTAATAATCTCATAGTAATCGCTGTTTATCGCATGGTTAATCGCTTTATCACTATCGCAATCGCACTCGCAACTCGAATTACGCATTTTGGTTATTGTTATACGTGTGTGTGTGCCTTATGTGTTACTTGTGCATGTTTATTTATGTTGTGTGTGGTAATCAATCGAAACGCAATCGAAACTCAATCGCAATCGAATCGCAAACGCTAAACGAACACGAAATAAGGATGCTTGTATGTTGATATAGTAGTTGGGATTAAAAGTAATTTGACTAGGAAATTCTATCACATCGCAACACTCGCAATCGCAATCGAAACAGCAAAACTCATCGCGTCAAACACTCGAACCAAGCGACTGATCGATCAGGAGGCCAGCCGATCGACCAGCCGTTTGATCGACCAGTCGTTCGATTGGACAGCTGTTAAACCGGGCTGCCATCTGATCGACCAGCTCCTTTCCACTTTGGGTAACCCTATAAATAACCCTTGTCACCATCATACTTTTCACTTTTGGCAACTGACGTCCGACCAGCGCTTTAACCTTGCTTTTTCTCCGATTTCTCGCGATTCCGGTAAGTTCTCGTCCTAAATATTATACTTCCTTAATCTACACGCACTCCTACACCTTTCTATCTTTTGAATCTTAACTTTTAACCGTGAAATTATCAAGATTCAAGGTGTTCTAGGATGACGTCATCATGTGTTCTTGAGAACATCATGTTTTGGCCTCAATCCACCAAGAACAACCTAGATCTAACCGATTTCCACATAAACAAACAAAGATCTTTCATAGATCCAAACATATTCACAATGAAAAGGATTGAAAGATGGTTTTCCAACTTTCTTTCAACTCTTTAACACTCAACGCCTTCAAAACCGATAGAATCGGAGCTTGTGCCGACTTACTACCCATTCTTGTGGTTGTGTGGTCCAGGATCTGGATTCTATCCATGAGGTTTACCGATTTCGGGTTAAACATGGAACACCGTCTCGAACAGTTAACTAATCGGAATTGGGTGATTCCTGTCCGATCAGGAGTACAAAGTATTGACAAAGTTTCTGTTGCTTAACACGTTATCAAAATATCTCGATAAAATGACAAACAATCAAAACAACCAAGTGCAAGACGAACAGGTTGACCAGGACAGAGCGCCGTCCGAACGGACTACTGTCCGAACGGACAGCCATCCGAACGATCGGTCAGCCGAACGACTTGTATTTTGGTTCCACCATTAGTTTTCAAAACAAACTTCAAGAGTTTTGGGAAAAAGGAATGGATTGCCGTCCGATCGAGCTACCACTCGATCGACCGACCATCCGAATATGTGATGTTTCGAAACTCCAACACTTAAACAATTTTCAACATGTTCAATGCACAAAGGATGCCACCCGATCGAACTACCGTCCGATCGAGTGACAACCTGCTGTGAACTTGTTCTCACTGAAGTGCCCCACCAATCGGGATGCCGTCCGATCGAACGACCGTCCGATCGACCGACTTGAAAGGTAGAGATACTTCAATGTTTTCAAAATGCTACAACGAAAACTTCAAAAGTCAAGCCATCATACACAAACACATCCTTCCCAAAGGAAGAAACAATCCACTCGAAAGGTCACCCGACTGGATGACTATCCGAGCGGACTGATAACCGAACAACCGGTCATCCGATCGGACTACCATGCGATCGAACTGCTGTCCTACCCACTTGCACTCTGTATCGTTTTACGCGTAGCTTATCGTTATGCTATCAATCTGTTCAGGCTAACCCTACTCTCTAGCGCTCCCTTCAATCCACCAATCGCTGTGAGTATACTCGATCCCTTTTTGCTTTATGCACTTTTGGGTGTTACATACGTTACTTATACTAAATCACATCGAACACACTACGCAATACTTTAAACGCTAACCGTTACCGCATGTTATACGTGACTTAATGAATGATTGTTTGTTACGTTTACACATGGAATGATGTCTACCTGCCTTAGCAATAATAGTACTATTAGTTTGGACTCAACACCTGTTCACTCGGGGGTTGTTAAGGACAATTACCTACATGGCTCACAGTGGTGAGTGTGTATCGCGAACTGCCTTGGGCAGTCAACCCGCAGTCATTGGTATTGATAGGTTTATGTCGATAACTAACATGCCTCATTTTACACTGTGTACGTGCTGATTATGCGTAACGCTTTCGGACTCTATATGCTATTATCAAACTTGTATGCTCACCTTTACACTATGTGTATTGACTTTTACTTTAACGTATGTAACAGGTGCTTAGGATGCTTATTTGCTTTCTTTGCTGTGAAATCGAGGCTAGGAAAGACCTAGGTCAACAATAAACACTTGTCTATAATAAAAATCTGAGTTGTCAGAACAGAACAATTTGACTAGATCTTTTCTGTAATAATTGTATTATCATTTATGACATGGTATGGGACGTGTTGCATTAAATACTTGGTAAATATAGTTGTTATGGAAACTTCTGGACAATCTGTTTCGCTCAGTGCTACGCCCCGATGTTTCCGCCATCGGTTGGGGTGTGACAGATTGGTATCAGAGCCATAACTATAGGGAATTAGGAAGGACTCGACCTAGTCCGGGTCGATGTCTTAGATACCTAGTCTATAGTTAGGAACCAACAGACCAACTCATGCATGTCCAGTAGGGATTATGTGTGAGCGTACTTGCTATTCCTTGCTATTCTCGCCTATGCTACACTATCACTACACTCGAATTTTCAAATATGAATGAGTTATTAAGTCGAGATTAGGTGTGAAAACCGCAAACTCTCGACTAAATTGCTTATTCAACCCACATTTTTATCTATAAACTCGAGAAATTGCGTCGAAATAGGAGTGAAATCCATACTTTGACGCATGATTCTCTACTATTTTATTAAAACAGGGACGAAGTTGTTAAGCCAGGGGTGAAACCCTAACCTTGACAACTTGTTCCGACCTTTGTTTGGATTTACAAAACTCTCACCAAAGTTTCGACGGACTCCAACGACTGAAGGTCACGCGGAGACTGAAAGGATACGTGTCACTCGCCCAGATTCGAGGCGGAAGCACAACTCCCGAAGTTCAAAAGTGTGCTCAGACGGTCCTTGTGAATAGTTGAACCACTTTGGGTAGTCGATGTCTAAACAGCCGCAGACAATCTATCCTCAATTTTATGTGTTTTGATTCTGAGCCCGCAACTGCTGACTCTGATACTTGTCGATTTTATGTGTTCATGCGTGTATTTACCTGTTTATATGCTTTAAATTTTTGGAGATTTATTCGATTTTTGCTATCACTTTGATCGACACACACTGCCCGCATTGCATCTCTACCCCAAAACGCTAACAAATTGCTAAATTGTGGACGACCTTGTGCTATGTTATACGCATATACTATACTATACGCTATGATAATCGTTGTACGCAAACCCTCGCAACAAAAAGCCTGCGAGTACCGGCTTTGAATGAGAGGTTTCTGTATTCTGACTGACTCTTGTGATTACGTGATTTATGTGCTCTCTGTGAATCTGTGCCTTACGTGCTTACATGCTTACGTGCTTCTGTGTTTATATGAATCTGTGATTGTAAGCTTACATGATTATACGTGTTCCTGAGCTTTAGTAGAATTAGACGTGTGAGGTGAGATTCGATTATGTTGTGTTGAGTCCTACGACGATGTCTGTTGCAGACAATGTCGTCATCTGGATCTCGCGCTACCCGAGATGCTCGCCGAAAGCAAGCAGACAAACACCTTGCTGCCATGATTACTAAGCAAATGGCAAAGGTTGTACCCCAAGTCGTCAGCGAGCTGTATGAAAACTTAAGCAAATCATCTGAGGAATCCTGAACTGAGACTCCCAAAGTTGCTTTCAGCTTCAAACAGTTCAAGGCATGCGGACCAAAGGAGTTCACCGGCGAAGAAGGCCCTATGGCTTTGTTTCAATGGTTTGACTCAATTGAAGTTACCCTGCGACAGAGCGGATGTCCTGATAATCTCCGCACATTGAACGCTACCGGCGTCTTCCAGTCCCGCGCTCTAGACTGGTAGACGGTTGAAAGGAACAAGCGCGGAAATGATGCAGCCTATGGTCTGTCATGGGACGAGTTGAAGAACATCATGCTCGAAGATTTCTGCCCTCCCCATGAGCACAAGAAGCTGGAGGATGAGTTCTGGCACATTAAGCAAAAAGAGGGTGACAAGCGGCTCAGGCACCGGCGGTCAACGCCCGAGTCTACTTCGCATGTGGTGATCCCAACCACTTTGCGAACATGTGCTCGAACAGGGTTGTGAAGCAAGAGCCTCAGCAACATCAGTAGCAGCAGCCTCAGCAGCAACAGCAAGCCACACGCGCCAGAACTTTCAACATCAATGTGCGCCAAGCTCAGACTGACAACAACGTGGTCAATGGTACGTTCCTTGTGAATGGTATTTATGCATCGTGTTTGTTTGATACTGGAGCCGATAACTGCTTTGTGTCGTTTGAATTCGAGAAGCTTCTTAGTCGTAAACGCTCCCATCTCCCCTTGACGTTCGATGTTGAAGTCGCCACCGGAAGAATTGTCGCCGTTAATTCTGTTCTTCGTGATTGTACTCTTGAGCTCAACAATCACATCTTCCCAATCGACCTTATTCCGATGCAACTCGGAAGTTTTGACGTCATAGTAGGCATGGACTTTCTTCGTGAAAACCATGCTGAAGTTGTGTGCTTCGATAAGATGATTCGATTCTCACTCGCGAATGGTGATTTATTGTGTGTTTATGGCGAAACTGCTTAGAAAGGTCTCAAGCTCATGTCGTGTGTCCAAGCTAGCAAGTATCTCCGCAAGGAATACAGAGCTATCTTGGCTAACATTGTAGTAGCGGAGAAGGAAAAGAAAGGAAGACCAGGAGTAAACGATGTTCCAGTGGTTCGTGAATTTCCTAATGTGTTCCCTGGCGATCTTCCCGGCCTACCGCTAAGTCGTGATATCGACTTTCGTATCGAACTCATTCCTGGAGCCAACCCTGTTGCCAAAGCTCCTTACCGACTCACACCGTCCGAAATGCGTGAACTCTCGAGTCAGCCTTAGGAATTGCTTGAGAAAGGCTTCATTCGCCTGAGCACCTCTCCTTGGGGCGCGCCAGTCCTTTTCGTTAAAAAGAAGGATGGGTCGTTCAGGATGTGTATCGACTATCGGGAATTGAATAAGTTAACTATCAAGAACCGCTATCCCCTGCCTCGCATTGATGATTTATTTGATCAGCTACAAGGTGCTACGTGTTTCTCAAAGATCGATCTACGTTCAGGCTATCACCAACTACGCATTCAAGAGGAGGATATACCCAAAATCGCGTTTCGCACTCGATACGGCCACTACGAGTTCGTTGTTATGCCTTTTGGTTTAACCAACGCACCCGCGGTTTTCATGGATCTGATGAATCGCGTGTGTAAACCTTATCTCGATCGTTTCATCATCGTGTTCATCGACGATGTCTTGATCTATTCCAAATCGAAATCCGAACACGTGCAACATCTACGTTTGGTTCTCGAGCTACTCCAAGGGAATCGACTCTATGCCAAGTTCTACAAGTGCGAATTCTGGATGGAGGAGGTTCAATTCCTCGGTTACATTGTAAATAGTCAAGGTCTTCACTTCGATCCCGCGAAGATTGAAGCCGCTAAGAGTTGGATTACACCTAAGAACCCGTCTGAAGTCCGTTCTTTTCTCAGACTAGCGGGCTATTATCGACGATTTATCGAAGGATTCTCAAAGATCGCTGTGCCGCTTACCGCTCTCATGCATAAAGACAAGCCTTTTGTTTGGGGAACTGAACAAGAGTCTGCTTTCCAAACCCTCAAGCGCATGCTTCGCTATGCTCCTGTTCTCACATTGGCCGACGGAAATGATGACTTTATTGTCTATTGTGATGCCTCAAACCTTGGTCTTGGTTGCGTTCTCATGCAACGGGACAAGGTCATCGCCTACGCATCTCGACAGCTCAAAATCTACGAAAGGAACTATACAACCCATGATCTCGAGCTAGGCGCAGTTGTTTTTGCGTTAAAGATTTGGCGACACTACCAATATGGTACAAAGTGTACGATCTTCACCGATCATAGGAGCCTACAACATATCTTTGACCAGAATGAACTTAATATGCGTCAACGCCGATGGGTAGAACTTCTCAACAATTATGACTGTGAGATTCGTTATCACCCGGGCAAAGCAAATGTCGTCGCCGACGCTCTCAGCAGACGGAGTTACTTGCTTAGCATTCGTAAAACCCAAGCCCAATACGATCTCGAAACCCTCATCCGCGAAGCCCAGCATGCTTGTTTTAACGAGCGCACCTTGGATAAGGAAAGAATCTACCACGATGGAGCTCATCTTGTGAATAAGCCGAATGGGATATTCCATTATCTGGACCGGATTTGGATCCCTAAACTGACCGATTTGTGATAGATTTTGATGGACGAAGCCCACAAATCCCGATATTCTATTCATCCCGGTGCCGACAAAATGTACCAGGACCTTCGCTACAAGTACAGGTGGCCGGGCATGAAAAGAGATATCGCCCTCTACGTTGGAAAGTGCCTGACTTGCTCGAAGGTTAAGGCTGAACACCAAGAGACCCTCTGGCTTACTCGAACAACCCCCAATCCCCATTTGGAAGTGGGAGAGCATAGCTATGGATTTCATAACTAAGTTCCCGCGCGCTTCATCAGGTCACGACAGCATCTAGGTTGTTGTTGACCGTTTTACCAAATCAGCTCACTTTTTGCCAATAAGGGAAGACTACAAGGTAGAACGATTAGCCTGAATCTACACCGATGAGATCATTTGTCGACATGGGACGCCTCGCGACATCATCTTTGACCGTGACGCTCAGTTTACCTCGCGACTGTGGGAAACGTTTCAAGCTGCTCTCGGTACAACGCTTAATCTAAGTACCGCTTTCCACCCTCAAACCAACGATCAGACTGAAAGAACGATTTGTACTCTTGAAGACATGCTCCGTTCGTGGGTCATAGATTTCGGCGGTAATTGGGATGCATACCTGTCGTTAGCCGAATTCTCATACAACAACAGTTATCATTCCAGCATCCAAATCGCACCATCCGAGGCTTTATACGGAAGAAGATGTCGATCGCCTATTGTGTGGCACGAGATCGGTCACTCGCAACTAACTGGTCCTGAGCTATTGCAAGAAACGCCTGACAAAGTCCTCCAAATTCGAGACAACTTGTTGAAAGCTCGAAGTCGACATAAAAGTTATGCCGATAGACGACGCAAGCCCCTTGAATTTGACGTTGGCGACTACGTGCTCCTAAAGGTATCACCTTGGAAGGGTGTGGTCAGATTCGGCAAGAAAGGGAAACTAGCGCCTCGATATGTTGGACCTTTTAAGATTCTGGAAAGGATCGGAAAATTCGCCTACAGACTCGAACTACTAGAGGAACTTAGTAATGTCCACCCAACTTTCCATGTGTCAAACCTCCAAAAGTGCCTGGCTGAGCATGATTTGATTGTACCTCTCAATGACCTCCAAGTAAACGAAACACTACACTTCGTGGAGAAGCCTGTCGAAATCATGGATCGCCAAACCAAGCAGCTCAGACGCTCGCGCATTCCTATTGTGAAAGTGAGATAGGAAGGCAAACGAGGCGCAGAGTTCACTTGGGAACTCGAAAGCGACATGAAGGCAAAGTACCCGCAGTTGTTTTATTACGGCTTCGGTCTAATTTCGGGATGAAATTCCCTCAACTAGGGGAGGCTGTAACACCCCGTGTTTCGGAAGTCAAAGTCAAAGTTAAGATTGAAGTCAAAGGAAGAAAAGATTGCTAATTGCGATCTGTCTCTCCTTGCTCAATTCCTGTTTTGACTTCTTTGACTCGTAGTTAGCCTATTTTGTTTTCGCTTTAGTTGTATTATGTGGAGTATCTATTAATAATCGCATAGTAATTGCTATTTATCGCATGGTTAATCTCTCTATCGCTATCGCAATCGCACTCGCAACTCGAATTACGCATTTTGGTTATTGTTATACGTGTGTGTGTGCCTTATGTGTTACTTGTGCATGTTTATTTATGTTGTGTGTGGTAATCAATCGAAACGCAATCGAAACTCAATCACAATCGAATCGCTAACGCTAAACGAACACGAAATAAGGATGCTTGTATGTTGATATAGTAGTTGGGATTAAAAGTAATTTGACTAGGAAATTCTATCACATCGCAACGCTCGCAATCGCAATCGAAACAGCAAAACTCGTCGCGTCAAACACTCAAACCAAGCGACTGATCGATCAGGAGGCCAGCCGTTCGATCGGACAGATGTTTGTGTAGGATCGAGATTCGATCAATGTGAGTCTTTCAGAGTTAAATCTAGATCACTAGATATGCGGAATCCATCTAGCAACCGTGAATCAGTAAGAGAATGTGAGTAGGAGTAGAAAGAAGTACTTTAAACTTAGTTTTCATTCATAAAATGACATTTTGCACGCAGACAAACCGGTAGCACTTCGTGTCAAGATCCTCTCAAAAGTTACAAATGAGAAAACCAACACCCCTATTTATAGGGAAGCCAGTCCACATGAAGTGGATCAGCCAGTCCACATGAAGTGGATCAACCCAGTTCATACGAACTGGACAACATCACTCCATGTGAACTGGGCTATTAACATAAAATTACAAATTTAAACTCTTCAAATACATTCACGACACGACACGACTGACGACGTAGGCGATAGACATTATGCACCAACAAACTCCCCCTTGGATATTGCCGGAGTCTTCAGTCTGCCTGTCTTTCAACAATTTCTTCACATAGATTTAGAAACTTCTCCTCTCTGTTTTGGCTTTCTCAGCAACTCTTTCTTCAGGCTCCCCCTTTCATCAATCTTCCGTGCTTTTGGGATCGACACCTGGATTACCAGCAACAAGCTCCCTTTTGCATCAAGCTCGTCTTCAGACTCCCCCTAAGACTCAGCTATCGGGATCTTAATCTGGAACTTTTACCTGCAAGCCTCAAACATTTATGAGAATAAACATTTTAAATGTCTAGGATTGATGACCTGGTTCTTTCACAATCCTATAAAGTTTTGATGATATAAAGAATCTAACAACTAAACCTAACTCTTTACAATCAAATTTTATCAATTTGAGCAATCAAATCGCACACAATCAATCATCTAAGTCCAATTTAATGACCTTGGAGACTTCTCAAACTGTTTTTGATTTTTGAATTTTTTAACCTTTTTACCAACACACTTAGTTAACCAAGTCCAAATAAATGACCCTGGTCAACTGTTTAGCCTGCCAAGTCCAAGTTAATGACCTTGGCCGGCCAAATTCTGATCTCGTTGATATTTTGAACCAAATTTAGTTCAATTTAATGAACTTTTATACATTTCAAGCAATTTCCAACACTTTTTCTCAATCATTCTCTTAACCAACCCCATGATCCAACATGTTTAGCACTGTGAGACTTTGATCATCAGATCCCCAACGTCTGTTGTCGAAAATAAGATGAAAGGATAAATATTTTTGGATTTTACAACATTATGCTAAACAAACAGGAAATGTTTTGGAATTAAAGAAACAGGAAACTGTACAAACATATTTTTAATGAGCGTGTTTGGGAATCATATCAGCTGCTGACAAGCTACAAGTACCGTTAAGCTTTGGTTTCGTACTAAGCATTAAACAATTCACAGTGACTGCCGATATACTGATCCAATTTAAATTCTCACATAAATTTCAATCCGTTCAGGATACGAATTAGTTGTTTTAAGGCTTAACTTATACGCGTGTACCACCTCAGAATATACTCCCGTATCCAGATCCCAATATTCAGTCTTACAGGTGAATATACCTAGATGATATCTGTAAAGGGTTAAATGCGAGACCATGAGAGCTCAGGCTATTGCTTCTGCAAAATCAGTGAGATGATGGTTCGACTTTAGGTGTGTTCCCTTTAGAGAATCTTTTCTTCAACAGCACATGATTAGCATTTTGCAATGTTTCATCATTTTTTATGCTGAGGGGGGTGCTTTTATTTCAAGCAAGAGAAAAGTATTATACGGGGACTAGGCCATTGCTTCCGCAAAATCAGAAGTCCCGGTATAATACCCCAGATATCACTAAGCATAAAGACCTAGTATCTCAGAAAGATGGGTCTTTCAAACAAGATTTTGGGGGTTACCCATATATCCGAGAGATGTTCCCCACGTAATAAGCAAGAAATGATTTATGTTTATATCCCGAACAAACTTACTAAATGTGTAAAAATCTATCGGCATATCATCTGCAAGACTGCTTAACACATTTAAACTTTACATTTCTTTAGCTTATTGCATCTGTCTAGCAAATGTACTATCATTTCCCCTTTTTTACACAAACTCTTTTTCCAGTTTTTCAATGTTTTTGGATTTTGAAATTTTATCATGTTTCTGTATTTTCTGAAAATTTTCTCCCCCTAAAATCAAAAACATATTTTTGTTTTTTTGGTTTTATCAAAAGCAGAAAATAAACTGTACAAAAACTTGACAACATGACGCGGATCACTTCTGATCGCCGTCCTCCTCGGCTTCACACTCAACAACCCTCCCAGAAAACAAATTTTTCAACCCGTTTAATTTCAAAAGATAGTTAAATCTCTTTTTATCAAAAGGTTTTGTGTAAAAATCAGCTCTCTGATCATCGGTGTGTATATGATCAATTCGAATCAATTTCTTCTCGTAGCAATCACGGATGAAATGATGTCGAATTTCTATATGTTTCGTTTAAGAGTGATGAACCAGATTTTTAGTTATATTTAATGCTGCCTCATTGTTCACAAAGATTGGAGTATCCAAGAACTGCAAACCATAGTCCCTCATCTACTGCTGGATCCAGAGGATCTGAGAGCAACAGCTGGAGGCCGAAACATATTCAGCCTCACATGTCGAGAGAGCGACTGTAGTTTGTTTCTTGCACTGCCAGGTGACAAGTCGAGTTCCGAAGAACTGACACCCAGCCGTTGTGGAATTTGCATTCTGCTTACAGCTCCCGAAGTCAGAATCCGCATAACCAGTAAGAGAAAAGTCACCAGATTTAGGATACCACAAGCCGGTGCTTAGGCAACCTTTAAGATACCGTAAGATTCTTTTCACAATCATCATGTGTGACTGTCTCAGGCTAGACTGATATCAGGCGCATAGGCAAGTTGGATACATGATGTCTTGACGCTGTTAGATACATTAAGGATCCAATGATCGATCGATAGTGCGTCTCATCCACTTTTTCACCGCTTTCATCCGGACATATTCCATGATTTTGAGCCAAGGGGGTTGAAATTGGAGATGATTCGGACATGTTGAATTTATCCAACACATCATTCACATATTTTGTCTGGTGAATGAAGATTCCTTCGGGCACTTGCTCAACCTGAAGCCCTAGGAAGAACTTCATCTCCCCCATCGAACTCATTTCAAACTTTTTCTTCATAACCTTCTCGAACTCTATGCACAAATCATCATTCTTCGATCCAAAGATTATGTCGTCAACGTAAATCTGCACGATGAGTAGATGCCCTGCAACCTCTTTTGTAAACAAAGTACTATCGACCGTCCCTTTGGTGAACCCGTTGGCCAGCAGATGTTGGGAAAGCGTCTCGTACCAGGCTCTCGGGGCCTGGTGTAATTCGTAAAGCGCTTTGTCGAGTAGATAGACTTTGTCTTTATGCACTGGATCGGTGAAACCCGGTGGTTGTCCGACGTACACTTCTTCTTTGATTTTTCCGTAAAGGAATGCAGATTTGACATCTAGTTGGTAGACCTTGAATCCTTTCCAAGACGCGAATGCCAGGAAGATTCTAATCACCTCGAGTCTAGCAACGGGAGCATACACTTCGGTAAAGTCGATCCCTTCCTGCTGACTAAAACCTTGGACTACCAAACGTGCTTTATTTCTCACGATCACCCCTCTATCATCCCACTTACACTTGAAGACCCATTTAGTCTTGATCAGCTTTTGATTTTTCTGGTAGATCGACCAATCTCCATACTCCAAGCTTCTCAAACTGTTGCAGCTCTTCCTGCATTGCATTCACCCAGCTATCTTCAGTTAATGCTTCTTTATATGTCTTCGGCTCTACCTGCGAAATAAAGCATTTCAATGAGAATTCTTCCTGTAAAGGAGCGATAGATGAATAAAAACAAGTAAGCCCTTTGTTGATTTGATCGCGTGTTTTCACTCCACTTTGAAGATCACCAATAATTTGTTCTGATGGATGATAAGACAAAGGTCTCGGCATGACTATGTCAGGTACGCTCACTTCCGATTGCAAGTTTGTGATATCCTGATCACCCGTGTGATCCACAGCTTCTGAAGTTGCAACATTTGGTTCCTCGTCAAAAATCGGTTCGGATTCCGATTCTGAGTCGTCAGATTGATCAAATGTTGGAGTTGATTCTTCTGGGGGTTCGTGTGTTGTTCCACTTGGACCAGCCTCGTGATCATTTGCACTCTCGGTGGGCGCGGAAACTACCAACGGTCTTGGCACTTGTTCTTGTGACATAGATTGCTGATGTTGGTATAATAATGCAAGTTCCTCCTCACTTGGCTCAGTCGGCAATTGGAATGACTCCCAGAGTTTGTCGTAGTCAAACATCAATCTTTTTCCGGGAAGTTGTGCCGGAGCAGTAAACTTCTGACAATCAATATGTTGGACTTGAATAATATTTCCCAAGCATGGAACAAATACTCTCTTCAGTGGACTCACATAACCTACAAAAAAACCTTCGTTAACTTTCGCACCAAATTTACCATCTGGATCAATAAATGTGCAAGGTGATCCAAAAGGTTCTAAGAATTTCAGATTTGGTTTATAGCGATGAAGTAATTCGAAGCAGGTTTTCTTGTACTTCTTTACTGTAAGAACACGATTTAGCGTATAACATGCTGCAGCAACTGCTTCACTCCAAAAGAATATCGGCAATTTGGAATCAGCTAGCATAGTTCGAGTTGTTTCGATCAGTGTGCGATTCTTTCGTTCTGCGACACCGTTTTGCTATGGAGTATACGGTGTGCTGAATTCATGAAGAATGCCTTTATCATTGCAGAATTCTTCCATACGATTGTTTTTTAACTCTGTTCCGTTATCGCTTCGAATTCTTCTGATCGGTAGTTTATACAGCGTCTCCATCTTTTTGAATAAAATTATCAACGAATCAAACGTTTGATCTTTTTTTTCGATACACATCACCCATGAAAATCTTGTAAAGTCGTCAGTGACTACAAGACAATACAGATCTCCACTTACGCTCTTCACATTTACCGGTCCAAAAAAATCCATGTGGAGTCTTTCTAGTGGTACTCTGATGGAGTTCAAGAGCTTCTTTGGATGTGACTTCTTTGTTTGCTTTCCCTTTTTGCATTCTACACAATCATCATTCAGATGGAAAATTTTCAAATTAACACCTTCAACAAGATCATTGTGAACTAAGAAATTCATTTTTCTCACATGAATGTGACCCATCTTACGATGCCACATTCTCGATTCCTTTTCAGTTGCTTTTGTTTTAGTTACAAAACATTGTTTCTTTTTGTCTGATGTTGTTGAGACACTCATGTCTAGGACATATAAATCGTTCTCACGTGGAGCTCGCATCAACACCAACTCTTCTGGAATTTTAAAACCAGGTTTAATGATCAAACACTCATTTTTTGTGAAATAAACTGTGAACGACTTGTCACAAATCTGTGATATGCTCAACATATTGTTTTCAAGTTCAATGATGTAGTTCACTTTATCAAAAGATACAACTCCATTGGTAAGAGTTCCTTCACCAACGATTCTTCATCCCTGATTTCCCGCAAATCCAACATATCCTCCGTTGATTGATTTGACATCATAGAGCAGAGCTAACATCCCAGTCATATGCCTCGAGGCGCCGCAATCCATGATCCACTTGGAGATGATCGACCTCGGAAGCCCCTGCACATATCAAAGATATTTATTCAAACAATGATGCCCAAGATTTCTTCACATTTGGAACACTACCAAATACAAGATCACAATACACGTCAACTTTCGGAATGTTGAAGACAACGTTTGGAACTTCAGGTACAGATTTTGATTCTAGATCTCCCTCCTTGATTGGTGGGAATTCCTCAATCAATTTGTCCAATTCAAACTCAAAATTTTCATTGTTAGTGACAGCAACTGTTGGTTCTGATTTCAAAACCTTTTCCATTTTCTTTTCTTCAAATAATTGTTTAGGTTTCTCCACCCATGATTGATTTGGAAAAGTCTTCGTTTTAGGATAAACCTTTGATGTCTTTGGAGATTTTGAAGATTCACCAATCTCAAAGGTTGATTTTGGTTTGTTCTCAGACTTCAAAGATTCACCGCGTTTCAAAATACGAACGGGGGAAACCATCGGTGTTTTTCCTTTAACATGATTTGAAGTTTTAGGTTTGGGTTTCTGGAAAACTGGGTTTTCAATCCTTTTAATACACTGTTTGGCCATGTGACCAATTTCATTGCAGCGGTAACAGACTCTTTTGTCGTACTCAACAAAAGTAGATCTGTTGGTCTCTTCTTTCAATTTTTGAGCTGCTTTGAAATCGTCAATTGCTTTCTGACTAAAAAAGTTATCCTTTTCGGCCTCTGTATTCTTTCCAGCCACAAACACTTCGCTCAATTTTTCCTTTGGCTTAACCTCCTTTTTAGCCATTTTCTTCTCAAAACCGACACCTTTCTTTTTGAAATTATTACCATGTCTTTTGTTTTGACCATTGTTACCCACCCATTCTTTCTTTCCCGGGTTGTTTGGTTGTTGTTTCACAAAATATTTCTTTGGTTTTGATAAAAACGTGTTGTTGTTAACCTCTGAAATATCAATTTCCACAAGCTTGTAAACCTTTTCAACATTTTCCAGTTTTGCATTCTGAATCGGAAATTCAAAATCAGTATATAGTTTGTCAGTTCCGGTCATAGTGTAAGCCATAGTGATCGAATCATCATTCACAACTTTATCTGATTTTGGTATGAATTTATCCAAAAAGTTTCCGTCATCTTCAGAATCAAAATTGGAATTCTCCAAATGAGTTTTAACTGTACCGAAATCTGAGTTATCACTTTCTTCATCCAACACTTGATCAACAACAGTTTTAATCACTTGTGACTCGTTGTCAGTGTCAGATGGAGAGAATGTAACATCAATGTTTTCCGGTAACTTATTCTCTACAGTTCTCAACTTGAGATTCAAAGCTGCTTCCACCCCATCTGGATATTTCTGTGTATAATGATTCCATATTGGGGGTGGAACATTGTTGAAAGCAAGTTTAGCATCAGGTAGTTGGGGAACAATTTGATCCATCACATAAGATGAAGCAATATAACTGATCAATTTCTTATCAACTCTTTCTTTTTCAATACGCATCAATTCAAGTTCCGTTTTCAAAGATGCGATTGTGTCCAGATGAAAGTTAATTTCCATCTGCTTTTCCATAACAGTTTCTTTGAACAAATTAGTAGCTTTACCATTTTCTATACTTTCTTTTTGAATCATTTTGATTGAACGTGATAATGTGTCATAACCTTCTTTCACATCATTAAGATCATATTTTACTTCGTCAGTATATTTCTTCAATTCTTGAAACTGTTTGTCTTTTTCAAGACAATCCATGCAAGGTTTTAAACAATTTTCGCATGGTGTTTCAGGAATTGGATCAATCTTTTCAAAAACCTTTTCATCTTTATCAGTTTTAATTTCTGGTTTACCAAACCCGTCAGACTCAGACTCTGATTTTTCTCCTGATTTGATATCCAGATTTTCTGATTTGAACTCGGACTCCTTTTTGACTAACTCCTTTTCGATTGACTCTGTTTCGACAGTCTCCATTTCGACAGACTTCGTTTCGACAGACACTGACTCTTGAGTTTTGTCTACCTCTTTCAGCTTGACCATCAGCGCCTTGTTAGCTATCTCCTTCAGAGTTTCTTCATTCATCTCTTTAGAAAGATCTATAATTTCTTCAACTGGAGCTTTTTCGACGTCATATTGTGGACAAAAACCTGTAGTTGGCTCGCTAAAGAATCCTGTAAAAGAATCAAACATATTAGGAGGCATTATGGATTTAAAAGAATTTGCAATAATCTCCTGTTCTGATTGATAATAATAAACTTCTGCTGCTGCCTCTTCAAGCTCTCCCAGACTCTCTTCACTCATCACTTCACCGACTTCTTCAGTTTCAACAACACATTCTGGCTCTTCAATAATCTCTGCCATCATAGCCAAATCCTCACCAGGAATATATTTATCCCAACTAAACCCTTCCGCAACTTTCTCATCATCCTGATTGACCAAAAGAGCCTTTTCAGGTTTGTTTTCAATCTGAGGTCTTTGGTTGAATGGTTGTTGACTAGTTTTGTGATAGATTGCTTGTCGGTAGTAGTCATTTGTGAACGGATTCTGATGATTGTTTACTTCCCGGTTTGGACACTCGCGTTTAAAATGCCCTTTTTCTTTGCATTTGAAACACGTAACTTTCGCTTTATCAAATCCAAGCTTTTGATCAGATCCTAAGAGACTGTTTCGTCCGGTTATTTCCATAAACCTTTGTGCTCTCCTCACTAAGCTCGCCATGCCCCATTTGATATCTATGAGTTCCAGCTCCTCTGGATCAATCTGATCATAGTCTTCTTTCGTCATGTCAGGATTACCGATCCTTCCCGCAACTAAACTCTCATATGATTCAAGAACGGGAGCTAATAGTGCGATATGTTGCTTTGCAGCTGCTTCTGTAAAATCTTGACCATTTTTTATGTTTACAGCAATATTGCACTGTATCCCAGAAACGTAACTCTGATTATTTGAACTTGATTAACTTTGAGGAGACACTTGTTCTTGAACCTTCGGATTTGGTTCATAACTTGTGAATGGTGAATAGTTGTTGTTCGGTGTGCTTTGAGAAACTCCAGATGTAGGCTCAGCACTGAATGTTGTCTGGATTTTTTGACTTAGATTAGATGTTGCAGAAGAGCTTCCTTTGTAGTACAACTGAACATCTTGTTGTACATTAGAAGATTTCATTTTTCTGATATTTTTAAGTTCAAGCTCATGCGATTCAATTTTCTCGATAAACGTGCTAAGATTCATCCCAACATACTCCGATTTATTTTTCAAAACCAACAAATATGTGTCCCATTCATCATACGGTAATGCATCTGCCAGCTTGTCAACCCATTCTTCATCTGTTTTGGTAATACTCAAGCGCTTCATTTCTACAACCAAATGACAATATCTCCCGATCAACTCTTTTGTAGATTCACCCTTGGTACCTGTAAAAATATCAAATTCCTTTTTCAGTAATGTTGTTTTGCTCTTTATCATCAAAACACTTCCAAGAAACTTTTACTTTTAGTGCATTCCAGACAGACTGCGAGTTATCCTGATGCTGTAACAGAACTAAAATATCTTCTTTGATCGCTTGCTGCAAGATACTCATCATTTTCATTTCAGCTTTAAAACTATCTTGTTCAAGTGGAGTAAACTAATGAAGTGCTTTCTCAATACCCGTTCCAGTTGTAGGAGGTACATACCCTAACTCAATTTTCATCCAACACTCAAAATGATTTGCCTGTACCCAGGTTTTAAACCTATCTGACCACCCTGAATACTCGTCAATATTCATTAACTTTGGTGGCCTTTGCATTGTACCAAGCTCGTTTTCCATGTTTACATTCTGCACAATACTCGCTGGAATTTGAGATGCTGTCATTCTCCCTCCGGAAAACATGTTATAAAATTCTTTGTTATCCATTTTTAAATTTTGAAAAATTTTCCAAGTTTTTGAAAAAAATCACTTTTCAAGCGAAATGACTTCTGAAATGATCTGATTCACACGACCTGGGCTTTCAAACAATCTGCACTTTCAAACGGATGTTAATGTCCAGTTCACACGAAGTGGAATGATATAGTCCAGTTCACATGGAGTGGAATGTTATAGTCCAGTTCACATGGAGTGGAATGTTATAGTCCAGTTCATATGAACTGGATGTTGTCCAGTTCGTATGAAGTGATGATGACTCAAACGATCTGACTCAGTTCATGTGAACTGAGTATAATTTCCATACGAAGTGAAAAAAAATCTCATACGAAGTGACATTTTTTTATGATTTTGGCAAGATTTAAGTCGATTTTAGGTCTGAAACTTTGTAGGAACGTTTAAAACAGTGTTTTACACAATATATTCAAGAATCAGTCCATTTTGTCCGTGAAATCATTCAAAAGTCCAAGAAAGAGTAGATGAATCAGATTTACACACATTCAAACCACTTATTTCTCAGATTTAACTCATCCTGAGCTCTGATACCACTTGTAGGATCGAGATTCGATCAATACGAGTCTTTCAGAGTTAAATCTAGATCACTAGATAGGCGGAATCCATCTAGCAACCGTGAATCAGTAAGAGAATGTGAGTAGGAGTAGAAAGAAGTACTTTAAACTTGGTTTTCATTCATAAAATGACGTTTTACACGCAGAGAAACCGGCAGCACTTCGTGTCAAGATCCTCTCAAAAGTTACAAATAAGAAAACCAACACCCCTATTTATAGGGAAGCCAGTCCACATGAAGTGGATCAGCCAGTCAACATGAAGTGGATCAGCCAGTCCACATGAAGTGGATCAACCCAGTTCATATGAACTGGACAACATCACTCCATGTGAACTGGGCTATTAACATAAAATTACAAATTTAAACTCTTCAAATACATTCACGACACGACACGACACGACTGACGACGTAGGCGATAGACATTATGCACCAACAGTTTGACCGGGCTGCCATCCGATCGACCAGCTCCTTTCCACTTTGGGTAACCCTATAAATACCCCTTGTCACCATCATACTTTTCACTTTTGGCAACTGACGTCCGACCAGCGCTTTAACCTTGCTTTTTCTCCGATTTCTCGCGATTCCGGTAAGTTCTCGTCCTAAATCTTGTACTTCCTTAATCTACACGCACTCCTACACCTTTCTATCTTTTGAATCTTAACTTTTAACCATGAAATCATCAAGATTCAAGGTGTTCTAGATCTAACCGATTTCCACATAAACAAACAAAGATCTTTCATAGATCTAAACATATTCATAATGAAAAGGATTGAAAGATGGTTTTCCAACTTTCTTTCAACTCTTTTACACTCAACGCCTTCAAAACCGATAGAATCGGAGCTTGTGCCGAATTACTACCCATTCTTGTGGTTGTGTGGTCCAAGATCTGGATTCTATCCATGAGGTTTACCGATTTCGGGTTAAACATGGAACACCGTCTCGAACAGTTAAGTAATCGGATTTGGGTGATTCCTGTCCGATCAGGAGTACCAAGTATTGACAAAGTTTCTATTGCTTAACACGTTATCAAAACATCTCGATAAAATGACAAACAATCAAAACAATCAAGTGTAAGACGAACTGGTTGACCAGGACGTAGCGCCGTTCGAACGGACTACTGTCCGAACGGACAGCCATCCGAACGATCGGTCAGTCGAACGACTTGTATTTTGGTTCCACCATTAGTTTTCAAACCAAACTTCAAGAGTTTTGGGAACACCAAACGGATTGCCGTCAGATCGAGCTACCACTCGATCGACCGACCATCCGAATATGTGATGTTTCGAAACTCCAACACTTAAACAATTTTCAACATGTTCAATGAACAAAGGATGCCACCCGATCGAACTACCGTCCGATCGAGTGACAACCTGCTGTGAACTTGTTCTCACTGAAATGCCCGACAAATCGGGTTGCGTCCGATCGAACGACCGTCCGATCGACCGACCTGAAAGGTAGAGATACTTTAATGTTTTCAAAATGCTACAACGAAAACTTCAAAAGTCAAGCCATCATACACAAACACATCCTTCCCAAAGGAAGAAACAATCCACTCGAAAGGTCACCCTACCAGATGACCATCCGAGCGGACTGATAACCGAACGACCGGCCGTCCGATCGGACTACCATCCGATCGAATTGTTGTCCTACCCACTTGCACTATGTATCGTTTTACGCGTCGCTTATCGTTATGCTATCAATCTGTTCAGGCTAACCCTACTCTCTAGCGCTTCCTTCAATCCACCAATCGCTGTGAGTATACTCGATCCTTTTTTGCTTTACGCACTTTTGGGTGTTACATACGTTACTTATACTAAATCACATCGAACACACTACGCAATACTTTAAACGCTAACCGTTACCGCATGTTATACGTGACTTAATGAATGCTTGTTTGTTATGTTTACACATGGAATGATGTCTACCTGCCTTAGCAACGATAGTACTATTAGTTTGGACTCAGCACCTGTTCATTCAGGGGTTGTTAAGGACAATTACCTACATGGCTCACAGTGGTGAGTGTGTATCGCGAACTGCCTAGGGCAGTCAACCCGCAGTCATTGGTATCGATAGGTTCATGTCGATAACTAACATGCCTCATTTTACACTGTGTACGTGCTGGTTATGCGTAACGCTTTCGAACTCTATATGCTATTATCAAACTTGTATGCTCACCTTTACACTATGTGTATTGACTTTTACTTTAATGTTGGTGCATGTTTTGTGACAACAGCTTAATAGTTTGTTTATTTAGTCTTTGGATATTTTGTGTTGGGCTTAGCATTATTGGTTAGGGAGTTAATTAGTGTTATGGGCTTGGAGAATGGCCTGGCCCAGACCAAAGCCCATGTGCAAACCTTGTCCTATATAAACCTTGTGATCAAGCATTGGTAGCTGAGCTTGCAGCTGTGAAGATTGGAGAGGAAGTTGCTGAGGTAGAAGAGAAGAAGGAACCAGATGAGGAGAATGCTGAAAAGGTTGAGGCAGAAGTTTCAAAGGGCTTGAAGGATGTGAACGGACTTATAGCAGAGGTAAAGGTATCATCAGAATCTGTAAGTTATACATGTCTTAATTGCGCTGAACTACAGGTTAAAGTTGACAGACTATCGGAGCAAAACAAAATTCAGTCAGCTGAATTAGAAAAGTTAAAAGAGTCAAATGTTCTTTTGATTAAACGAGAGTCAGATTGTTTAGAAAAACTCAAATCAAATGAACAAGAAATCAGCAGTTTAACAAGCAAAGTCAATGAACTGTTACAGATCATTGATTTGGCTCGTGAAACTGTGAAGGATAAAACTAATGAATTTTCTGAAAAGTGCACAGAATTGGCTGTTGCACAAGACAAAATTGTAGAACTTCAGGGGAAGTTAGACAATTTTGGGAATTCTTCGTTAGTCAGGACTCAAATTCAAAAAGGTTTAAAAAGGAGTAATGATAAAACAGGGGTGGGGTTTACTAAAGCTTCATCTTCTGGAAATCAAGACTACTCTTTTCTACCAAAAGAAGAAGAGCTAATTGATTTTGTAACCACTGCACAAGAGGTAGTGGATCCGATAGCTGTGGACTTACCAAATAGTCCAGTTTCTTTGAAAGAATTTGTTGGGTCTAACAGTACACCACATAAAGTGGATGAGGATACTGAAGACAAAAAGGCCAACACATTTAAAAGGGGATCAACCAAAAAGAAAACTTATAAGAAAAGATCATGTTTTAAATGTCATAACAAAGGACATGTGGCCAGTTGTTGTCCTTTGAAGAAAGGTAAACAACAAGTTGATGAGGTTAAGGATGGGAATCAGGTCGGGTCAAACAATAGTGTAAAATCAAGTTGTCAGACAAAGAAACCTGAATCTCAATCAAAACCCTCAACTTCGAAAAGATTTGATAGACCAAGAAGTATTTCTCCACAATTTAGTCATAATAATGGTAAATCAAATCAATTTCAAAGTCAAAATAGAAATTTTGGATATCAAACTCGATACCAAACTGCTGGTAATCGAAATTTTCAACAAAGAAATGGACATAGGGGTTTTAGTAACTCAAATGTTCAACAACATCCAAAATTTTTCCAAAATTCATGGTATAATAATGGGAGAAGCAGGTATCCAGATAATCCACTGAAGTGTGATGGATATTGGATGGATGTTCCTGTAATGGATGAATTTGGAAAACCCAAGACTATCAGGGCTTGGGTTCTCAAGACTAACTGAATTGTTGAGTGAATGCAGGATGACCAAGAAGGACTGTTGATGTGTTCGACAGTGGTTGTTCCTGTAAAGCATCTGAGGTGAATAGTAGGTTAACATGGGTAACGAACTATTTACTTCTGTGATCATTTTGATTGTTTTTAAACTTAAAACGTGAAAAACTGTAGTCAGGTTAAAGTGGGAGTTTGTTTGTGTTTTAAAATTTATGTTTTTAAAACTTACTCCAAGAAAACAAAAATTTAGGGGGAGAAATTCCTCTAAGCCAAAAAGAGTTTTAGTTAGTGCGTGTGTTTAGGGGGAGTAAGTTATAAATTTTAAAAATCCAAAAACATTGAAAAATCAAAAATGAGATTTCATGGTGTGAAAAAGGAGAAATGATAGTACATCAGCAAGTTAGACTGTCACACTCGAACTGCATTAAAATGCTTAAGTGTGATAACAGCTTCATCATATGATATACCAGTAGGCAAAAGCATGAAATAATCAACTTACCAATGTGATATAAACTTAAATGCACTGGGTATGAGTGGGGAACACATCAGTGGTGTATGGTTTAATGACCTTAAATCTTGCGTTGATAGATTGCCAAAATCTGAAGTTTTGGGTCTTTATACTGTTATTTCATCTAGGGATATCTTGGCTGTCCTTCTGTTTAGAATTAAAATTGTACATGACCCCAGGAAAGAAAGTCACTTGGAATTAGCTCATTTCTATTTGAATGTGTGTATGTTGTCCCGATACACACAATTTTGATCTGATTCTGAAATCTTCTCTGAAAAAAGTCGTGTACCTCCTCTGCTGCATCCAGATATATGCTGACCTGGAGGTGCTAGGCAACGACAGCTTCTGCTGCATCCAGATACATGCTGACCTAGCTGTACGTTGTCGCGCTATAGATCTAATACACCCGAAAGAGGCCCTCAAGTGCCCAAAAGAAACCCAAGAAACCTATATCAAACTGAGAAAAACTCATTTGATCTGTATATTACACCATCTCTGCTAAAGATCTATTCTGTTCTCTTCTCAACCTATTCCCAGTTAAGATTTCAGAAATCTGGATTGGACTTGTGAAATATGTGGTAGGGAAGATACTTGCATGATAGAGTGTGTTGTTTATATTTCCAGGATTTGATTAGTATTTATTTGGGTGTTCATTGTTAAGCAATCAAAACATGATAAAACAGATTATATGCAGACCTAGACACTGTCAGGATATCTTAAAGGATGAATTCAGTATACTCACCTACTACGATGAATCCTTGTGCATACCTTGATCGCGGGGGTATATCCTGAAGTGGGACACACTAGTATATCAGATATAAAATTACCTTAACGTATCATACGGTAATGATACTTGAAATGTTCATGCATTTGTTTAGGTGGAAAAACATACTGGTAATCGTCTTGGACTGCTTTTCACGAAAATTAAATAAAGAATTATCTAATAGTGTGAAAACAGTTTGATTTTGCTGATATGATCTTCTTGCACATGATTCTCACAAAAAGAAGTATTGTAAATATTTTTGAGTTTAGCTTAGTTTGTTTAGTTGTTTTGAAAAATATAAAAAAAATTCCAAAAATATTTCCTTTTAAAAATATCTCCCATTTTGAACTGACAGGTAGTTGTTTTTGCAAACTAAGATAAAATATTGGTTTATCTTTAAATGTGAAAAAGGCTAATGGTTTTTCGAGATACTTTCTTGTGTTGCTAAACAGATTGATGCAGTTATCAAAATGAAGTGCAGAATACAAGTAAAGTGTAGATTGAGAGTGAAATGCTAGATGTGTGAAGATGCATGGTAGGATCCTTCTACTACATTGCAGAAAGAGAGAGAGAGAGAAATGAAAGATTTTGGAGATACTTGCTTAACCAAAGATTGCTAGTTCGCTGATCTACAACGAATGAAAGTTTTGGAGATTGGAAGCATCAGCAAAGGGGGAATTTGTTGATGTCAGAAACTGTGTAGCTGACGCTATCCAAAGACCAAAAGACGGCAAGATGTTTGAAGACAAAGTTGCACTATGAAGCTATTGTCAAGGGGGGGTTTGTTGGTGCATGTTTTATGACAACAGCTTAATAGTTTGTTTATTTAGTCTTTGGATATTTTGTATAGGGCCTAGCATTATTGGTTAGGGAATTAATTAGTGTTATGGGCTTGGAGAATGGCCTGGCCCAGACCAAAGCCCATGTGCAAACCTTGTCCTATATAAACAAGGCTTGGCATAAGGGTTGAGGTTAGACACTTAGAGGAATTGAGAGAGAGTTAGAGAAATCTATAGAGAGTGGCTAGGAGATTTCTTGTGGGTCTTGAATTGATTGTAAACATCGTGTTGGATAATCAATAGAAGACCGGATTGATAGTGTATCGTGTTCTTGATTCTTGTTTCTACACATTTTCTGTGAAATCTAATCTAGAGGATTCCGCACTCTAGGTTGGATAGACGATTCTGTTACGATCCGCACGGCTCACGGGACCTACAATTGGTATCAGAGCATTAGGCTCTAGATTGGCTTGGTTCAGAATCGTTTTCTGCAGAAAATCGGCGTTTTTGGACGTGTTTGAAGGCTGTTCTTGAGTGCTGCTACTGATTTCGGATAGAATTCAAGCATTTCGGACCATTACTGATAAAAAAAGGCTTGGATTTCGGACCAAAAATCAGTCATTTCGGATCATACAGCATCATTTCGGACCAGAAACAAGCATTACGGATTCACAGGCTTGCATTTCGGACCATTACGGATCTTCACACTGCATTTCGGATTCAGACTGTTGCATTTCGGATGTCCTGACTTGCATTTCGGATCAGACAGTTACATTTCGGACCAAGTTTGATTTGATTTCGGATTCATAGGCTGCATTTCGGACCAGATTTCGGATAAGTCAAAGGGATTACGGATCAGGGGTGTCCATTTCGGATCAGACTGATTCATTACGGATCAGAAGGGTCTCATTTCGGATCAGATTGTCCATTCCGGATAAGAGTGTTCATTACGGACCAGTAGGTGTTCTATACGGACCATTTCGGACAATTTCGGGCAATTACGGACAAGGTGGAATTTTTCTTGGCTTGTGTGAGAAAAATTTCACGGTTTCGTGTTTAGAAAATTATCCGTAACTCATCTTAGGAAACCGTTTGCACCGTTGGAATCCTTGGAGTTTTAGGGCAAAAAAAAAAAAAACCTCTGGAAAATCCGGAAATAGGTTTTTGACATTTTATATCATTAGAATCGTAATTTCGAGACGAATCTAACGGTATAATTTGATAAAAACAGTTTTCGGATAATATTTGTACGGTTTCATCAGTTCGCTTACGGTAAAAGCTTGAAAAGGACCAGTATAGGAGTTAGATTTGGATTTTGATTCAGGTTACCAAAATCCATTTAAACTTTTACGCTGCGTGATGGCTAAGATGGATAATGGAAGTGAGGTTGTTAAGAACTGGCCAAAGCTTATAAATGTCAATGAATATGCTGAATGGAAAAAGAAGGTTGAGGCATATGTTGAAAGTAAGGATGCGAGAATGTGGAGTTGTATGATAGATGGATACTTTGCTCCCACACGTCGTGTTGATGGTAGAGTAAAAGTAATTTCTTATGAGAAGATGGATGAATCTGAGAAACAATTGGTTGATGCTGAGAAGAAAGCTTTCGCAGCAATAAAGATGTCCTTGCCTGAGGGTGTTAAACATACTTTCAAGACGTATGGGACTTCTAGAGAGCTGTGGGAAGCTTTAGAAAAACGTTATCAGATTCCATCAAAAGTGAATACTTGTGATCAATTTGTTGATATCAGAAACTGTGTAGCTGACGCTATCCAAAGACCAAAAGACTGCAAGATGTTTGAAGACAAAGTTACACTATGAAGCTATTGTCAAGGGGGAGTTTGTTGGTGCATGTTTTGTGACAACAGCTTAATAGTTTGTTTATTTAGTCTTTGGATATTTTGTATTGGGCTTAGCATTATTGGTTAGGGAGTTAATTAGTGTTATGGGCTTGGAGAATGGCCTGGCCCAGACCAAAGCCCATGTGCAAACCTTGTCCTATATAAACAAGGCTTGGCATAAGGGTTGAGGTTAGACACTTAGAGGAATTGAGAGAGAGTTAGAGAAATCTATAGAGAGTGGCTAGGAGATTTCTTGTGGGTCTTGAATTGATTGTAAACATCGTGTTGGATAATCAATAGAAGACCGGATTGATAGTGTATCGTGTTCTTGATTCTTGTTTCTACACATTTTCTGTGAAATCTAATCTAGAGGATTCCGCACTCTAGGTTGGATAGACAATTCTGTTACGATCCGCACGGCTCACGAGACCTACATTTAACGTATGTGACAGGTGCTTAGGATGCTTATTTGCTTTCTTTGCTGTGAAATCGAGGCTAGGAAAGACCTAGGTCAACAATAAACACTTGTCTGTAATAAAAATCTGAGTTGTCGGAACAGAACAATTTGACTAGATCTTTTCTGTAATAATTGTATTATCATTTATGACATGGTATGGGACGTGTTGCTTTAAATACTTGGTAAATATAGTTGTTATGGAAACTTCTGGACAATCTGTTTTGCTCAGTGCCACGCCTCGATGTTTCCGTCATCGGTTGGGGTGTGATAAAAAGAGTCCAACCCAAGAAGTAGTTATCATCCCTGCGGATGAGGTGCATATCGACGACACACTCCGATTTACAGAACAGCCTGTTAAGGTAACGGATTGGAAGATCCATAAAACAAGGAGGAGTCGCATTAAGTTTGTTAAAGTACGTTGGAACTCTAAACACGGACCCGAGTACACGTGGGAATGTGAAGACCAGTTCAAAGCCAAGTACCCCCATCTAAGAAGGTGTATGGTGCTAGAAGTTGAAGGACCACCTTGTGGAGCTTTTAACCTCTCATTTCCTTCCTTGTTTATCATCCTCATTTTTGTGCCACTTCCCTAGCCATTAGAGCTAGTAGTAATATTCTTGATTACTAATTTAAGTCATGTTTATGTTATGTACAAGATTCGCCATCTAAACAACTTAACTTCTAATGTTAAAAATGAAAAGATCTAACATATTCATGAAGAAAATAAGTGATTACATGAATTTTTAGTGTAAGTAATGAAGTTGTTTATGTTATATCTTGAGTTTATGATTAGATCAAGTATGTTAAAGCTTATATCCACCAAGTTTAAGCATGGATCTTGAAGGATCCATGGTTAAACTTGAAGATGAACATGTGAAGCATGATGTGAACTTGAAATAGGAATTTTTACACATAAACTTGTAATCTTAAAGTAATAAAGTGTGTGTTAAACTAATTTTTGAAACTAATATCTATGAAAAGTTTGTTAAAAGTTTAACACAAAGCTTGTTTATGAAAGATCTAAAGATATTAAGCATGGGTCTTGAAAGATCCATGGTTAAACATGATATTAAAAATGATGATCTTTCTAATAAACATAAAAGTAGTTTTAGAACATGATTTACAAGGTTTGAAAACATAAAACTCATGGATGAATGAGTTAGTGGATTAAAGTTTCACATAAGTTTGTTTAAAATACAAAAGAACACTTGTTTTTGGAAAGATCATAATATGTAAAGTGTAGATCTAAAAGACTACACATTTTTAACAAGAGACAAGTTTACCATGATGTTTCATATGAAGAAGTTAGTGTTTATTGTTGATGATTGTTGTTGGAAAATTGTTTTGATGTTGAAAAGAAAATAAACACATGTTTTGAAAACATGGGAAACCTCCATTTTTAGGGGAAACTATGTCAAAAATTTTATAAAATTTTGACACTTAGAAAAATATAAGTTGTGGCGAAACTTATTCTCTAAAAATTCACCTAAAAATATTTACCAAGGTTTCCCTAATTTTTGTAAGAAACTACAAGTTAAGAAATGATTATTTCTTCAAGTTAAAATCAATATTAAGTATGTATATTTTTGGGGAAAATATATATATTTAGTGATCATCAAATTTTGTGCTAAGTGTATATTGTGTGTATTATATGTAGTAGTGTATTAAGGACTTGAAAATACACTAAATACTTCCAAGGAGTATGAATACAAAAATACACATACAAATATATGAGAATACATAAGTATACAAATATACAAAAATTGAGTGAATAACGAGAATGATTATATATATTTTATATCATGACAAAATATATATATTTCTTACAAGTCTTAAAAATATATTGTTTTAAGAAATATAATTCCGGAAAGTAATAAAAATCAAAGTATTGATTTTTGATGAAAAATACAAAATACACAAGTATTTACATAAAATTTTACTTGTTTTCTAAACTTGGGGAAAATACATGTGCTATGTATGTTTATTACAAAAACTAAGAAATGATACTATAGATCATGTCACGAATAGGGTGTCATAAGCACCATTAATCAGTTACATACCAAGACCGCGGAACAAAAGGTTAGATCTAATGGGTTTCAGGCAACCACACTCTTGGCCACTCTTTTACCAATCAGTGCTTTTGTGTCTCTAGTCGTGAATCGACAGTCGTGGATCGACAACTAAAAATGCCTATGGTTTGGATGCTTCCTATGTCGTTACACATGTTAGTGGCCTTGCAACCCACTAGCGATCTCATATTCCTTACATTCAAAATACTTAATTACAGATACGTTTTACAACTTATATACCATGTTTTCATTCAAGTATAAAACATTCTATACAAAACTGCATGAATTCACACCAACATTATGTTGACGATTTTCCAAAACTCACATGTATTTCAGGAAACAAGTTGGATCTTGGGCGCTGGAGTTGTTTTCAAGACGTAAATTTCAAGTTTAGATGCCATCCACTTTTGTTTTGTATCACAACTTAAGGGTTTTGGTTGAAACTTAAAAGACTTGTGTTCGTAACATTTCAAACTTATAAATGGATGAACATCATGTTTTAATCATATAGTTGTTTATTATAATTGAATGCAAATGATATTGAGCAAGTCACACAATTATACGCTTCCGCAAAAGTCAGGGTGTGACACCAATGCCCATCAGCCCATCTCCTCTTACACCTCTCCGGCTATAAATAGGAACCTTCAGGCACAGGTTAAACATTCCGTCCCCTCTACTCTCAATCTTAACACACTTATTTCCTCAAAGCCGATATTTATTCTCACGCCGGAGTCTGTTAAGAGGAAAACCACCATATTCCCCTCTTAACGAGCTAACGGTGTTCTGTTTTGCAGGAATATCGGACCAAATTGGAGCTCAGAAAGTTTAAGAAGATTAACCCTTATGAAAGGAACATAAACCAAACTAATTAACTCTAAAATTAGTTCTGTGTTTCTTTAGATGGTGAAGGGGAGGTCGTCGAGCCGGTGAAGGAATAGGCAACGGTTGTTGGGGTGGGGGGAGGGGGGGTTTCTTTTTTTGTTAATAAAAAAAAATACCAAAGGTGATGTTAATTGGTAAATATCGGAGTACATATTCGTAGTTTTTTAGATGAAAAACCTAAACATATTGATCATTCATCTAAACAACTCTTTAACGTATTCTTATTTCATAATGTTTGAGTTTTAGTTATTTTAATAGATATGTCGAGTTATATATAATCAAACAAAAACTTTGATATCATGAGATGATATTTAGTTGATTTGTCGAAATGTATATCAAACAAAAACTTCGATATCTTGAGATGAAAAAATATAGAATTTTGGAAATATATGCACTGTTTTGAATAGGAATAGCGCGTTTAATGGTTTAACTGCAGTTGGTAAAAGTGAAAAAAGGAGCGTGCATTTGTCACGCGCATCTCCACATTCATATATTCTATTCTCATTCATCTCCTGCTCGTGAGTACACACAGCTCCACTCCCCTATCACGTGAGAACATTTCAAATTTTGAACGGGTTTTCAAAATAATAAAATTTATTAAAAATAAAAAATCGCCGCTGCCGGGGATCGAACCCGGGTCACCCGCGTGACAGGCGGGAATACTTACCACCATACTACGACTCATGTTGTTGTTTTCTTGTCTTAACAGCTTCTGTATGAATGTTATATTTTGATGTTTAGATTTTATCTTCACATAGTTTTGTAGTTAATAAAACAGCTTTTCTATGGTAAGATTTTTTCTTAAGATTTAAATTTTTTTATCATTACTTGTTAAAATTTTTAAGTACATTAAATAGTTATTATTACCATTGCTATTTTCAACTTATTTTTTTCAAACGGTTATGACCGTACATCTAGACTACTATCGACAAACCCAAACTGTCACACCATCATCCTCTGGCACTGGTCTACAAAAATAAAACCACAACAATCCCAACCCCACCACAAGAACAAGAAGCAACAACCTCAAATCATAATAATACAAGAATGAATTCCGTCACAAGTAGTATAATAATTAAAGAAAGTTACATTATTTGTCATATCAAGTGTAAAATCAAAGTTTATAAACGAAAACACACTACTACACTTTTAAAATCCCTTAACCTAATAAAACCATAGAAAAGTTGCACCACAAAGTATGGTGAAACAAATGAAACCGATAAAAAGAATAGTGCCTAGACACCACCACGGGTCATGGTTAACTATGAGGTCTAATATCCTCACTTTGTTGCATATGTTCCTACCCTAACGGCTTAATCACAACAAACCAACTTAAACATAACAAATTCACACATAGTTAACGTTCCATCTTCGGATTCCGGTTCTCTTTCTGGCTCAACGGCCCGTCGTCCATGCTACTACGAGCAGGCGGCATATCTGCGTTTCTGGTCGAAAGACAACCCGGAGGACCTTCAAGCAACTGATAGTTATTATTACTTTTCGCCTTCATTTCACCTCCAAGATAACTTGTTAACGCACGTTTCACCCCAAAACCTCGTCTCGGAGGCTTGTTGCAGTTCCCGCTCAACGATGGAGTTCTATCCATCGATCCAGGGGCCACTATGGGTCCCGGTGAAAACTTTGGAGTTGCGAAAGCAGATTTGTATGGTGTCCCCGAAGAAGGTATGCATGGGATTGGGACCCGTTTTTGGGCAATAACATCTGCCATAGAAGCCACAGAAGCCACATTATCCGATTGTCTTGTTAAATCGTCCACGTAAAGTAAATCATCGATTCGTGCCACAATGTTGAATGATAAACTCTCCAGAACTCTTGAGTAGCTCTCCAGTATCGATTTTCCAACATCCTGAACGTCCAATATAACAAATTATCAATAATCGAATACGAGTTTAACAGTTTATAGTGTTTTCGAATAACAAATTTAGTACCTTGTTGTGTTGAATCTTGCTGATGTCTAACGAGGTTTGAGTTAGACCAGGAAACCGATGTTTAAGGCAAAGTAACAGGCTTTCGGCTCGATCAGCTAGTGAATCCCTCTTGCAGCCGTCAGCCATAAGGTCCTTAACCATGTCCCACGAGGCTTTAGCCGCAGACCGGTTTGGGTTCGGTAAATTATGTCTCGGGTGGACCCTTTTACGCCAGACATAGATCGAGGCCTCAACGCGGTTGGCAATCTCTAATGCCACGTGTTCAGATGAAAGATCAAGACAATCTAACAAACACTCTGCTGTAAACTGCTCTGAAGTTATATAACGATATATAACGTCTCCTAAACACGCTCTCCCGTTCTACAAACCAAATAAAGATTCAAATAACCGCAATAAGCATTCGATACAAAAAACCGTTTAAATGAAACAGTAATCGTGATGATCGCGATACCTTCGGGAGGGATTCGTAGTACGATTCGGGAACTTCCATTTCCGCTAAAGCAACACTATTGATCGCCATGGCAGCTTTTAGAATCTGATTAGCACATTCGCGTTTGTGGGTCAACTGTTTCCTGGTGTCCTCTTGGAGACCGCCAGGCGGGACTCGTGGCACCGGCAGCCACCACTTCTCCTGGTGGAGTTGTGGTGGTTTACGGAAAGAGCCCGACCCCTCAGCCTCCGGAGCCACTATCCCCTGATCGACGTACCAGAACTCCGTCCCTTTGAAACCATCCAATATTTCCTGTAAAAAAAAAAAAAAGAAATTAGAATTCAATCATCGTGTTCTACGATCACAACTGTCGAACACTAACCAGAAGCATGTTGTCTAGTTTTCGTAGAGCCGGGAGGTTAATGAAAATATCTGATCTCGGTCTGCAAGTCATGACCTCAAGCTTACTTCCATCAGGAAACGTTTGCCATGACGGTATCAGTTCAACGATGTGATCGCTCACGCAGAGAAGACAATCCATCTCTCTTTGCCACATTTGTTTTTTCTCTGGCTGCAAGGGTTCTAACCTCCATAACTGACCAAATGCAGTGGCTGTAAAAACAGAAACATTAGCAGCTGAAACACTAAATTGAATAAGATAAAGATATAAGATATAAAGATCAGACTTACCACACAGATTTGTGATGGCATTTGAAATAGCTAAAGCTGTGCAGACACCTTTGCCACTACCAGACATGTCTTCCCCAAGCAACAATTTAGCAAATCTTTCTTTCATCAACTCCATTTCTAACCACATAATCAACAATCAGTATAAATGATTATCTTTTAAAGTAAAATTTTATTAATAAAAAGAATTAATGAATACAAAGCAATTAACCCACCCCGAAACATGGTAAAAGAAATCTACTAGAGCTGCACAGATCGGTTTTTATCCAAACCGGTTTATAGGGAGAAAATCTACTACTGGACCTAGACTTGCTTCAAATCGTTGTTTGGGCCCAAACCGGTTCGGTTGGTCAAAGAAAGTCAAACTGGTTTATAAAAAGAAAACTACTACTGGACCTAGACGTGCACAAATCGGTTTTTGGGCCCAAACCGGTTCGGCCAGTGGCGGATCTAAGAACTTTTTTCACTGGGTTCCTTTGGTAGATTCTCGCTAATTCTCACTATTTTTTTCCAGATCATACGAGGTTCTCACTAATTTTTCCCATTTTTTCTAAACCGAATGGGTTCCTGGGAACCCACAAAAGTGGCCTAGATCCGCCCCTGGGTTCGGCTTCTGTCAAAATAACTCAAATTTGTTTGTTTGTGTCCAAACCAGTTCGGTTTGAAACCGGTTTATAAGCGAAAAACGAGCGGTTCAGTTGGAAACCAGTTTTTATCCAGCTCGGTTCGGTTCACGCTAACTGGACCATAGGGATATGCATCAAACAACAAAACCCCAACAAATTTTCCCATAAACCCATGAAAAAAACACATCAAAACAAGTCAACAAAACTTAAATTAGGTCTTCAAACCTGAATTCACAGAACCCATCTGCTTAAAATTGGCAGCATCATCCACCTGGGGTTTCAATTTCCGTTCATCCCCACATTTTACAGCCTTTCTAATCGGCCACCCAAGAGGAGCAGGAGAAGTGCAACATTCTTTCGAAGAACCATCAAAATTGCTCGAATTCGAGCTACACATGCTACTATCTAACGAATCAACCATACTCTTATCACCTACGCTTCCCATCTCAAACATTCAAAACCAAAACCCCTAAAACATGAACAACAGGATTTGACCGTTAGATTCTGCTTTCAGTGTAGTTCAAGATCTTCAAATTTAGAAAGAAAGTGGGTTTGATTTTAGGAAAAAAGAGTTGAAATGGGTTTGATTTAAAAAGGGGGAAGAAGGTAAAAGGTAAACGCCAACAACGTCTCTCTTGTGATTTGAATCGGAATGATGATAGGGGCACATATAGCCGTAGAGGGGGCGGATATGTCAATATTTAGAAATTGGATTTTACAGTTTTGGTCCTTCAGGTTTGTACAGTTGGTGGAAACAGTCCCTATGTTAGTGAGATTACGACTTTACGTTGTTTTGTTTTTATTTTATTTAAGTTTGACGGATTAATTCTCGGATACATAGGACAAAGCACAAACATACGTAATTTGCTATCTTACCCGCCGTTTGAGGACGGTTTTTTTAACTTTTGGAAAGAAACTTGTTTTAAGGAAATATTATAATATAATTAATAATCTGTAATTATTTTATGTCACTAAGACCATGGTAATGGTTAATGCCCCTTAAGGGACATTTTTTGTCATATCATCATCATAATGCTTCATGTAAGACCAAAGGGTATGGGGGTCGTCCCCATCCCGTTCCGGTCCGTCTCCGGCATCCCACACCGCCCCCGGCGGTCCGTCGGCGTCACCCACGTCCTGCTCAAGACGGCAGCGACGAGCCAAATGGTGGGGCCCCTTCATTTCTTCTCTCTCTCTCCTTTATTATATAATATATTATATTGATTTTTATTGTGGGGTTGGGTAGGCCTCCACACCCTTGGATAGTCCCCAAGGGGATGGTCCTCCTCCCGTGATGACGTGGTGCCTACGTGGCGGGTGGTCTCCAAAGAGACTATCCATTTCATACCCCATGGTCTAATGGTTAAGGCTTCATAATGCCCTTTCATTTATTAGCTTCCTTGTTTTTCCTCTTTATTGGGCATTATTCTAGAAATGCTCCTCCCTCTTCATGCCTCTATAATGCCCATAAGTAATGGTTTAAGGGCATTATCAAATCTTTCACGCCCTTATAAAGCCCCATTACATATGGCCTAAATATGATTACGTGATTTGAAATTGTAATTATTAGCTAGTTTTGTGTTTGATGATAGTTTTTTTTACGGTGTGTTTGGATATGAGACACCAGAATATGATGTCTGGACAAGAAACATTACGTTGTGTTATTTTAATTCCGAATATGAAACACAAGAGTGTAATTAAACATTGGATGGTAGTATCTGTACATGTAAAACTGGACTGTAGTGTATGTATGTGTAATATCAGAGTGTGATGTCCTTACATGTATCCCTGCAGTCTAACGTTCGGGAATGAGACATTATGAAACTATATGGATATGCAACAAAAGTTTTGATTATGATTTCTATGTTACTTTGTTCAAGATAGCTAGATTTTATAGAACGATTTATAAGTTAAAACGTATCATACGGCTCCTTTCAGCTTTACGAAATTTTCAAGTCAAACAGGGAGACGACTCGTGGTCTTGGCGGACAGACACAGAGCAAGCATTCTCAGTCAAAACAGTAAGAGAAGATCTAAACGAGGCAAACACTCAAACTCCAGAATTCATTTTCAAATGGTGCGGGTGGGTATTACCGAAGATAAATGTATTCGCCTGGAGAAGTGAACAAGGTAGAATACCGACGGCAATGGAACTCAACAAGCGAGGGATCCAGGTGGGCAATTCGCTATGCCCACGCTGTGGGTTCCAGCCCGAAACCACGGACCATCTACTAGTGTCATGCTCAATGACCAGGCCTATCTGGTGGACAATCGGAAGATGGATTCAAATAGTTGGTTTGGATAGCTGCAACTCGGTCAGAGAAGTTCTAGTAATGGCAGAAATCGCATCAGATAGTAAGAAGAGGAGAAAGGCGGCTAAATGTGTCATACTGGCAACATTATGGAAAGTGTGGAAATATAGAAATGAGAGGATCTTCAGAGGGACCTTCACACCTATCATCAAGATTATAGAAGATATAAAAGAGAGCTCGTATACATGGCTGAGGCACAGAGCAAGGCTGGAGAATCTGAGGTTCGAAGACTGGAGCAATGGGGGGATAAAAGTTATAGATTGAATGTAGTAGCAACCTGACGTATTGTTTTTGTTACATTGTACACCTTGGTTTGTCTAGCTTCTGGCTAGAGTAATTTATAAGATGGCTCCATTTTCTGTTAAAAAAAAAAAAAAAAAACTATATGTAGGAGTGACAATTTCTATTACGACCTGAAACATGACACAAACACGACAAAATAATAATTCAACTTTGAGTTAGCTAATATAACCCATTTATTAAAACAAGTTAAGCTAATATAACCCATTTATTAAAACAAGTTAGCATGAATATATTCCCAATTGGTTAATCGAAACACAACCCAAATACATGTTTAATTTATTAGCCATTTAAGTTTTAAGAGTTTTTCAAAAGTTCCTGGATGGATTATTTAAAATAAAAATTTTGATATACTGATTTTTATTGCTTAAGTAATGACGTCAATGTGTGACGCGGGTCAAGAATCTACACTGCATCTTTTTACGGGCTGTGTATTCTCAACAGAAGTTTGGGCCAGATTAGAAGCTTGGTGTAGATTGCCTCCTATGATGCTGTTTGAAGTTACTGATTTGGTTCGCTTGACGGTTGACCAGTCGAAGTCTAAAAAAGAAGGTCGAATTATCCAAAGTATTATGTATACGGCTATGTGGGTTTTATGGAACGAGAGGAACGCTAGAATCTTCAATAACAAGCCTAGGAGAGCGAAGGAGGTATTCGAAAATATAAAAATTTTGTCGTTTTTTTGGATTCGTAATAGATCTAGACATAAAAGTGTAGATTGGAATAAGTGGTGTAATTACCCGTTGGATTTGATGTAATTCGGTTCCCCCTTGGGTCCTTGCTTTGAGGACGCTTGTGGTGGTGTTGTTTGAATGAAGTTTACCTTTAAAAAAAAAAAAAAGTAATGACGTCAATGACAAGATTCCAAGAAGGATAGATCTTTAAACACACCCATGACAATCGAATAAATTTAGCCTTACCAGTTTAGGAATGTTTTATCGATTAACATTTTGGTGGATTCTATATTTGCTCATTATATATTGTTGTTTATTTATTTTATTAATTTTAAGTATCTAAATTGTCATTAAAAATGGATTAATATATTGGCAAGATCACTTATATAAACACTAGGTTATAACCCTGTTTATTACACAGGTTGAATAAACAAATTTTATATACTAAATAATAAAACAATATATCTTTAAAAACCTCATTTATTGCATTGTTTGAATAAATGTAATTTTATATATTAAATAATAAAAAGTTATATCTATAAGAACCATATGTATTGTACGGGTTGAATAAATGTAATTTTATATACCAAATAAAAAAAAAGTTGTATCTTTAATACCATGTGTATTACAGGGGTTGAAAAAATGTAATATTTTTTTTAACGACAAATTTGGATCACTGACGGACCATTAGAGTATCATTGTGCCACCAGCGGAACCACTCGATCATATCCAGAATAAATGTAATATTGTTTACCAAATAATAAAAAAAAAGTTATATCTTTAAAAATCCTCGTGTATTACACGGATTGAATAAATATTATTTTATATACCAAATAATAAGAAAATTATATTTAAAAAAAACTAATGGATGTACTCGGCACTGATGTGTGTGAGTGTTATATATATTTAAGTATATTTTAAGCCCTTTTTAACACTATAGTCAAGTTTTAAATTTATAAAACACGATATTTTACTAACACTAAACACACATATGGGCAAGTGCACCCATCGTAAGCGTAGTATAGCGTTGGTAAGATACCGAGGTCGTCCAAGGACATAAGAGCTTTTAGTACCGGTTTATCCTTAACGTCTAATTAAATCAAACTTTGGAAAAAGGTTTTTAAACAAGAAAATAAAACTAACTAAAAATGCTGAAAATAAAAATAAAAATAAAACAGATAGACAAGATGAATCACTTGAATCCCGGACACGGCCCCGTGCCTTTGAAATGAACCAAACACCCCTATTTAAAGCCTGCACAGAATCCCGGACACGGCCCCGTGCCCGCTGGGCACGGCCCCATGTCCACTCATCTTCTCTTTCTTGATTAAATGCAATTTGTCTGCATTAGTTAACCACGCCCCCGTGTCCGCTGGGTACGGCCCCGTGTGTAGAAGCGTATTTGTACTATCAAGATTTGCCTGGATTCTGCGAATCTTAGCGTTGACCACGGCCCCGTGTCCAGTGGGCACGCCCCCGTGTTGGGAAATAAAAGCTTCTACAACTTTGTCTTTTCTGCAGACACTTGGGCACGCCCCCGTGTTCAATGAGCACGGGGCGTTTTCAGCCTTCTGTTGTCTTGTTTTTGCTTGGGAAGATGCTGTTGAGGGGTCGGGCATGCCACGTTTATTCATTTTCTTGTATTATTGTTAGATTTGGCTGCATTTTTTCTTCTTTTGTTCATTTAAGCTCATTTAACCCTGAAAATACAAAAGGAAGACAAAAACACACTTTTTACAACATTAGTACTAAAAAATGGTTAGTTTTATGCCTTATTTGATGTAATTTATATGTTACATTTTACACACATCAGCACTGTCACACCCTGACTTTTGCGAAAGTGTGATTATGGTGTGACTTTCTTAATACCATTGCATTCAATCATAACAACAACTATATGATAAAAACCATAGATTTGTCATCCATTAAATAAGTTTAAACATAACAACATTGTTTTAAAACGCAGACTTCAAACACAAGTTTTACAAACCATACGAATTGTTTTAAGAGTTCACTAAGGACTCATCAAAAGACATTAAATAAACCAAGGTTTGGAAGACGTGTCTCGTCCAGGATTAAGACACCCAACCCAAACCTCAAAACCATGGATGACATCTTTATTCACAACGCAGCATGAAACTTCCAACGCCCGCCAGATCCACTTACTAATTCCTTGAAATACATGTATTTTGAAAACATCAACAAAAGTTGAGCGAGTTCGTGTGTTTGTTTGTGTGTATGTATAAACCTTTGAATCCATTGTAAGTATATATGTATGTAAGTTTATAAATCCCGGTATGAAAGCAACAAGGAAAACAGATCACCAATGGTTTGCAAGGCCATTGATATGTGTGACGTGATGCAGGTAGCTCAAACCTAGCAAATTTTGCACCGGGCTTCCGGCTGTAAGACATAGTCTACCCATGGGCCAAACCCTGGTCCAACATAGGCGGGGCTCGCTACACCCAAATAGATCTATCACTCATGTCCCTCTGTCCTACAACGAGGATTGATGGCCTTAAGCGTTGTGCCCACCACTCACATGATCTAAGTGTACTCTTCCTTAGCTAACCATACCAAATAATAATGTTTGTAAACAATTGTGACATGTACTTCACCCCCGAAGTTATAAAATTGAAAACAGTTAAAGAAAAGGGGGAACACGAAACTCACAGTCTTGCGTCTTCAACAATCGTAACTCGAACTTCTCCGGTGAACACGACTACCTACAATGTACTAATGTCTATTAGACGAGCGGGCCGTGCCTTGACTTAGAATTAACGTTTCGGAGTTACGTTTCTTTTACGCTTCTGATATTATTCCAAGTTATATAATTATTGTAGAAATAATTAATATTTTAACTTAAATTATATTTAAAAATTTTTAGAATAATTGTTAAACAATATTTTTGTAACAATACTTCTAAAGTATTTATAATTGTATTTCTTTCCCAAGGATGGGGGTATCTAGTACATGTGTATTCGCATTCTTGTATTTGTATATTTTGCCATGTATTTGTGTCGTATTCCGATGGGTATTTATATGTGTGAGAATACGTATTTTATTGTGTCCATTAAGTATTCATATACTTAAATTTATATTATACTTTCCGGAATATTATTTCTAATAAAAGTCCACATATATATATATTTCCAAAATAATATATTTTCAAGTCTAACTTAGAAAATATATATAGACTTATTTTTATCAAAAATAATGTATTTCAAGTTTACTCAAGAAAATATATATATTTTTCCCAAAAATAATATATCTTCTAAAAATTCCAAGTAAACACATATATACTTTTATTCACCAAAATCATATATTTCCTTCTTGTCAAAACATGATATACTCTTGTGTTAATCATAAAAATTATACTTTCGTTTCCTTGTGTCCAAAATATTATTTACCAAAATATACATGCGAATATATTTTCCGGGATATTTTGTAAGTTACATTTCTTGTTTGGTTTTGCCAATATTTTGTGTGTAACTTATATACTTATTCCTTGATATTTTGGTAATATTTTGGATGGTAATCCTTGGTGTTTTGATGTGTTACATTATTACATGCCCTAAAATAATATAACTAGTACACCAAGTATACAAATATTCACACATGTGTGTCTTCAATGTATATATATTCTAAATATATATTTAGCCACTTTTGTTTATAAAAACCAACCTCCGATATTTGTATTTTGTAACCAAAATTTATGGCAAAGTTTTTTGTAACCATTTATTGTTGAAAATACACTTGTAAGTATATGTTTACAAATATTTATTCTAAGTGTTTATATTTTTAGAAAATTTTGCCATAGTTTCCCCTAAAAATGGAGGTTTCCATGCTTTCAAGCATATCATTTTCTTTTGTAAAATCATCACAATCAATCCACAATCAACACTAAACAACTTACACTTACCAATTTGCCAAAAATCATGCTTATTCTACTACTTCATGAACTTGAAAGTTTATGAAAATTTGTAGTAACTTGGTAGTGTGTTTAGTGAGCTTAGTTACCCTTTAAAGTGTGGTTGTTTATGTAAAAACTTCATTCTTGAATGATTTAGGTGTTTACAACTTGTAATCATACTTTACAAAAATGTTTCTTCATGTAATCTTCTTGTTACACAAGTGTTTCTACACTTGGCTAATCACTAAAAACAAGTCTTGTTTATGTAAGAACCAAGATCTACTAAAACCCATATTTTAAACTTGGTTCTTTTGGAAAACCATTCATAAATTTTAGATCTACATGATTATTAACTCACTTTGATTATTATTTTTCAAGAAACCAAAGTATTCTTCTTCAAGTTCATGATTTAAGTGTGGATGATCTTTCATCCTACCACATTCTCACTTTCTCATCTTGCTAAACTATGTTTCTAATCATGATCTAGCAAGATGTTATGATGATCAACATCATTTCTACAAACAACCAAAGATCAACAAGCATACATCTCATAAACAACTTAGTCTCATCAAGATTACTTCATAAATCAAGCTTATGTTCATGTTTACTTCATATGATTCTTTAGTGTTCTTGTTATTTTTTATCATGATTCAACATTAACCACTAAAAATAGATGTAACATGGAGTGTTCTAAGATCTTACCACTAGCTCAAGGCTAGGGATGAATCAAGAGTAGAAATCAAGAGGATAAAAGCAATTAGAGAAGGTCCTTCAAGTTCCAAAGCCACCAAGCTTCCTTGTATACCTCCTAGCACCTTTGTATGATCTTGGAATGGATGAAGAAAGTTGGATGATGATGGTGGTGGTTGTGCTAGTGTTCGGCCGAGAGGGAGAGCAAGAGAGGGAGAGAGATGAGTGTGTGTTAGTGTGTGAGAATTATCAGAGAATGATCTTCCATAACATACTTATAACCATGTTCTTCTTATAACTCATGTGTAATATGTTGCAAAAAGTAACACAAGATCTAATATAATAGTGAAATAAAATCTTGAAGGCATGGAGGGGGGTATGGTCGTCCATAGGTGGGTGGGGGGGGGGGGGTAGTAGAGTACGCTTTAACCCTTTAGTTGCAATCTAGTTCAAGTTCAAGTATTCGTTACGTGTTTCAGTTATTAGATATTTTTAGGAGGTGTTATGATATTCGGGGATCATAACTAGCTTGGAAACATTAAAACAATGCTTCTAGTGTAAATTTGATGTTTCGGGTAGTGTCCGGTTGTTCGGTTAGATACTGATTCGTTAAAGTGCTAAACTTGCAGTTTAGTGTTCTTTATGTACCCTTTTGTGACACTTTTAATTCCAGACACTTAGAAAAGCATTCAGGACCATTTTACCATGTTTCTGCATAAAATAAATGTGCTAAAATGCTGATTTATGCTGAATTTTGCTGAATTCAGCACTTTGGGTGAGTTTTAGGCACTTTTCGGCACTTAAACTATCACTTAAAAAGCAGTCTTCTGGTCCTTACTTCCCTACACTCTATACTAGTGTAGTACTTAGTTTCTGGCTCATCCTGTGTCTCAACACACTGCTTGACAATGTACTAAACTTCGTCAGCATATTCCTGATTTATCTGATAACTATGCTAACTGTACTTAATGCATCATTTGAGGCAATATAGCTTTCTTGCAATATTGATATGACATTAAACAATGTGTGATGCACATGTATGTCTATGGCAGTAATTCAGAAAGCAGTTAATTTGTAATTCTGCACAGTCATTAAGCGTTAATCAAGATTAATTAATTGTACGGATACCTGGATTTTTGACAGTTATCACATTATCCCCCTGTTAAGAAAATTTCGTCCCGAAATTTTAGCTCTACTACTAGCAGCAGGGGTGTTAGGGAATAAATGCGGGTATTTAGCCTTCATGCGGTCCTCACGCTCCCAAGTAAACTCTGGGCCGTGACGTGCGTTCCATCGTACCTTAACAAGTTTAACACTACTCCTTCTGGTTTTGTTCACTTTCCAATCCGTGACCTCGACGGGTTCTTCTGTAAAATGGAGTGTGTCGTCAATGTGTACTTCGTCGGCAGGAATAACCACCGTTTCCTGTGTTGGACTCTTCTTCAGGTTGGATACATGAAATGTATCATGAACACCATTAAGTTCCGCAAGTAGGTCCAACTTATAAGCCACAGTGCCAATCCTTTCCAGGATTTTGAACGGTCCAATGAATCGTGGGTTTAACTTTCCACGCTTCCCAAAGCGTGCCACACCTTTCCAAGGTGAGACTTTCAATAAAACCATATCTCCCACTTCAAATTCCAAAGGTTTCCTTCTTTGGTCCGCATAGCCCTTTTGTCGGTCACGAGCCGCCTTAATGTGCTCTCGGGTCTGTATGATCTTATCTGTCGTTTCTTGAACTAACTCGGGACCAACTAGCTGTCTATCGCCCGCATCTGCCCAGCATAGCGGCGATCGACACTTGCGTCCGTATAGAGCTTCAAACGGTGCAGCTTGTATGCTTGTATGGTAGCTGTTATTATAGGAGAACTCAACCAAAGGTAGGTGAGTGTCCCAACTGCCACCCAAGTCCATAACACAAGCTCGCAACATGTCTTCAAGCGTCTGAATTGTTCTCTCGCTCTGATCATCCGTCTGTGGATGAAAAGCAGTGCTCAAGTTCAACTGAGAACCAAACGCTTCTTGGAAAGATTGCCAAATCCTTGACACAAATCTTCCATCTCTGTCAGAAATAATCGAGATAGGCACTCCATGACGTGCTACTATCTCCCTTATGTACAACTCAGCTAGCTTACCAGTGTTATCCTTTTCCCTGATTGGCAAAAAGTGCGTAGATTTCGTCAAACGGTCTACGATTACCCAAATCGTATCATGACCTCTGGGTGTCTTTGGTAACTTAGTTATGAAATCCATAGAAATCTGCTCCCATTTCCACATGGGAATCTCAGGTTGCTGCAAAAGACCTGAACGCTTCTGATACTCGGCTTTTACCTTGGCACAGGTTAAGCACTTCCCAACATACGTTGCAACATCACCTTTCAATCTTGGCCACCAGTAGAAATCCTTCAAATCTTGGTACATCTTGTCTGATCCGGGATGGATCGAGTACCTCGATTTATGGGCTTCATCAAAAATCACGTCTCTAAGACCACCAAGGAGGGGAACCCAAATTCGTCCCATGAAACATAATGTTCCTTCCTCATTGGGTACCAATTGTTTCTCCATCCCATGGAGATATTCATCCACAAGATTCTCCTTCTTAAGAGCTTCTCTCTGTGCAGCACGAATGCGCAACGAGAGGTCTGTATGTATAATCATCTCCAAATCCCTAACCCTTATGGGCTTAATCCTCTCTTTTTGACTCAAGGCGTCTGCCACTACATTCGCCTTTCCTGGGTGATATTTTATTTCACAGTCATAATCGTTTAACAGCTCCACCCATCGGCGCTGTCTCATATTAAGCTACTTCTGATCAAATATGTGCTGTAAGCTCTTGTGATCTGTAAAGATCGTACAGCGCGTACCATACAAATAATGTCGCCAAATCTTCAAGGCAAACACCACAACGCCTAATTCCAAGTCGTGCATGGTGTAGTTCTTCTCGTGAACTTTCAACTGGCGCGAAGCATAAGCGATAACCTTCTGTCGCTGCATCAGCACACAACCTAATCCCTGACGCGAGGCGTCACAATATACCACGAAGTCATCAGTGCCTTCGGGTAGGGATAAAATAGGTGCATCGCAAAGCTTGTTCTTCAGCAACTGAAAAGCTTCCTCTTGTTTATCTCCCCATTCGTACTTCTTATCCTTTTGAGTGAGGGAGGTCAGCGGTTGAGCGATTTTTGAAAAATCCTCAATGAAACGGCGATAGTACCCAGCTAAACCTAGAAACTGGCGGATCTCGGTTGGCATCTTCAGAGTTTCCCACGCCTCGATCTTGGTTGGATCCACATGGATTCCATCTTCATTCACTACATGACCCAGGAACTGAACCTCACGCAACCAGAACTCGCACTTTGAGAACTTTGCGTATAGATTCTCTTTCTTGAGCAGCTCTAAAATGGCTCTAAGGTGTTGTTCATGCTCTTCCTTCGTCCTTGAATAAATCAAAATATCTTCGATAAACACGATCACGAATTTATCGAGATATGGCTTGCAGACTCTATTCATCAAATCCATAAACATTGCTGGCGCGTTTTTCATCCCAAACGACATTACTAGAAACTCGTAGTGTCCATAACGAGTCCTGAAGGCAGTCTTCAGTATACTTTCCTCTTGAATTCGCAGCTGGTGATAACCTGATCGAAGATCGATCTTAGAGTAATAACTTGAACCTTGAAGTTGATCAAAGCGATCATCAATCCTCGGCAAAGGATACCGATTCTTGATGGTTAACTTGTTTAGCTCGCGGTAGTCAATGCACATACGGAAACTACCTTCCTTCTTTTTAACAAACAAAATTTGAGCTCCCCAAGGCGAAAAGCTTGGTCTAATAAACCCCTTGTCCAAAAGCTCTTGAAGTTGCGTCGACAACTCTTGCATTTCTGAGGGTCCAAGTCGATAAGGTGCCTTGGCTACAGGCGCGGCGCCTGGAACCAAGTGATGTGGAATTCGACTTGTCGTTGCGGCGGCAATCTGGCAAGTCTTCGGGGAAGACTTTAGGATATTCCCTCACAACTGGGATATCTTCCAGCTTCGACTCTTCGGCTTCCTTGTCCACGACATGCGCCAACAAGGCAACACATCCCTTCTGCAAACATCTTCGGGCTTTCAAACAACTGATAATCCTTAGAGGCGTATCAAGCTTCTCTCCATGCACTACAATCGTCTCTCCATTCGCCAACGGGATTTGGATTATCTTCTCATGACATACGATCTCCGCTCGGTTACTTGATAACCAATCCATTCCAACTACCATGTTAAAGCTTCCCAACTCGACTGGCAGAAGATCAAGCGTAAACTCATGCTCTCCAAGCTCTATCACGCAACCTCTAATGACTTCATTCGCTTCTACTAGCTTTCCATTAGCTAGTTCTATAGAATACGGAATATCTAGCTTACTAGCTACCAACCCAAGTATACTCTTAAACTCTAGGGATACAAAGCTATAATCGGCACCAGTATCAAACAGTACAGATGCAAAGCGTTGGTTGATAGGAAACGTACCTGTAACTACGTTCGGATCTTGGTGAGCTTCCCTCGCTCCTATGTTGAAAACTCTCCCCTGAGCTTGGTTGTTCTTTGGGCAATCTCTCTTGAAATGCTCGACATCTCCACAGCTAAAGCATCATTGCTTGTTTCAAGTACCACCTTGGTTGTTGTTTTAGTTGCGGTTTCCACTTCCAGCTTGGTTTCCAAAATTACCACGATTACCATTACCGCCATTTCCTACTTGATTGCGGTTCCATACCCATTACCGTTTCCACCACGGTTTCCACTGCCACTACCACTACCTCTCTGGCCACCATTTCCACGACCATTACCAGCCCAACACGTCTCCTTTGAATGACCATTCCTTCCACAGTTTTCACACTTCCTATACCTACATGGGCCGGCATGATGTAACAGGCATACATCACACTTAGGCAAAGTGCCCATGTATCCTTTCCCTCTGTTCTCAGAACTCGCAACACCAGTTTTGACCTCAGCTGGTGGGTTTGCACCCCTCTTCTTGTTACCACTACCGCTTCCTTGAGTACTCTTCTTGAAGTTAGAGAACTTCCGCTTGTTCTCTCCAGATGACTCGACATGAGTCTCCTTTTTCTTTCCATCAGAGGTTGAGAACTTGTTCAACCTAATCGCTTCTTCAGTCAATGCCACACTCAGATCAATGGCCTCGGTGATCGTTGAAGGCTTTGATGTCGTCACCATGCTCATGATTTGGGGTGCCAATCCCCAAATAAAACGCTCGATTCGCTTGAACTCTGGATCAACCATGTAAGGAACAACACGAGATAAGTCATGGAATCTCTGTACGTACTCAGCAATCTTAGGTCCATCCATCTTAAGATTCCAAAATTCGGTCTCCAATTTCTGAATCTCAGCCCTGGAACAGTACTTCTTACACATAAGTTCCTTCATCTCGTCCCAAGTCATGGCATTTGCAGCCTCTTCTCCCATAGTCTGAACTTGGAGGTTCCACCACGATAGAGCTCCGTCTAGGAAAAGTCCAGAAATGTAGGTGACCTGGTGCTCCGGCGCACACTTGCTCATTCTCAGCACAGAATCGGTTTTCTTAACCCATCTAACGAAAGCTACAGAACCTCCAGTGCCGTCAAAATTCAGAGGCTTACAGTCAAGGAACTGCTTGTAGGTACAGCATGTACAAACAACACCATTCACAGAAAGCATTAGCAAACGCACATGGAATGTCCAAACGTATTGTAATGTGTCTTAAGTGACTTAAACATTACCGTGAGGTGGGTTATTTCCAGAGGTACCTCCGCTGTGTTCAGAGCGCAAGGCCTCGTGCTGTGCTATTGCTTGTGAAATCCGTTCTTGTAGTTCAGGCTCTGTTGTAGGCAACTGGTTGTTTCTCCGAGGAGGCATCTTCTAAAAGAAGATTGTATAGGTCAGGTCTTATGCATATAATAAGTATGTAGTACGTGTATGTAATAGCATTTATCAACGCAAGTAAGCATGTAACATCACATTCATATTACCAATGTATAATTTAACAACGTATATAATGAGAACATTGCGATTGAGCTTTCATAAATCATTGACCACAAATACAGTTACATGTTCTACAAATGTATCGTATCTCCTCAAAAGGGACTACAGGGTCACACTACCCTTGTCCAAAATGTCTATCAGTTTATCATAAGTCATACAAAAGGTGGTCTCCAAAAGGCTTTGTAAGCTAGGCTCAATAGCGGTGCTCTCATCAAAAGTCAGCTACCTGCATAAAACCAAAAACCGGCTATGCTGATGGTGGTGGAGGAGGAGGTGGAGGAACAAAAAGCAAGCTGCGCACATGCGCTAGCTCCTCCTCAAGGGCATAAACATGTCACAACAGATAACTGATTTGCTGCTCCATGGTGAGAAATCGAACATCAAAATCTGGATAGGGCAAAAGAGGAGCAGGTGGAGTCGCAAAAGGTGACGGACATGAACAAGGTGGAGGACGTGGAATCCTCTCCAGCTCCATAACTCTACGACACAAGATCTCCTGCTGAAGCTGCAATGACAAGAGTAACTCATCCCTCGTGTAACTCATAAAGTGTGAAGGATGGTAGGGATCAGAAACTGGCATGGTGTTCGGCGGAAACCATATGAGTGGCTCGCCTGGTGGTGAAGAAGTAAAATGAGTAGTAGGTGCATACTGTGGCATGTGAGGAAAAGCTGCTGACACGTGTGGAACATGGCTAGGCTGCTGGTTGGACGGGCCTTCCCCTGGATGGGGTGCGGGAATGTCCTGTAAGAAAGTGATAGGTAGGTCAGTGCGGTGTACATCGGTCACAATCGGGTGAAAAGGGGCAGCATCAATAGGTGCAGGTGCATGAGGGGGAGTAACGGGCTCAACAAAAGGGGGTACATCATCATTATCTATCCACCCATTGCTGGTGAACGTGTATCGGGGGTCTATCTGATCGACAAAAGCAGTAGGGTCAGCGGGTGCAGGAATCGGGTATGGTACAAGTGGTGCAACAACAGGTATGCCAAATGGTACTGGATCATGACCAGGTAACGGCTCAGGTGCAGGTATCAGCACAGGAGCTGGTATCGGCTCAGGATCAGTGGGTGCATCAATAGGCTGATCGTCAGGGGCAATGTCTAGCTCAAGGTCAAGATCAAAGTCGTGTGGAGGAGTAGGTGCGACAGACAGGGCCGTGTCAGTATCAGAATCAGTGGGGTAACGGTGCAATCCCAATGCATGCAAAGTGGAGGATGATACAGACTCAAAAGAATCTGGAACAGAATGATCAGAGGAAACCTCAATAATATGAACCTCAATGAGTGGAACAACAATGGCATCCTCAGCTAAAACTCCATCACCCTTGGCATCATCAGGGGGACCATTAATGAAAAGATCAACATCACCATCAGACAAGTCATTAAAAGGCAAATCCTCGAGAGGAAAGGCAGCAAGAGGCAAAGGGGCGAGGATCGGAGCCACGACGTGCTCACCATCGGGATGTCCAAGGATGAGATGGTCCTGGTCAGGAATAGGAATAAGAACGGGATCCTCGTCGGGTAGCGCAAAAGGCTGAAAATCATCGTCATCATCCGACATCATCTCCCGGTCACTCTTAGTGTCGGAGGTAAAAATCTCAGGCTCTGGGACAATCTCATCGTCCGAAACGATAGCCATGGGGTCGACAGTATCAGAAAGTCCATTCTCAGACGAAGACATAGTGTATGTAACAAAACAATCACAACATATGCACATATATCAACAATCATCATTAAGTATGTAAGTAATAACAATGTATTCACGTATCCATCCTAGTCTCCCAGACTAAACCTCCCAGTCTCCCAGACTGAACTACCTAGTCTCTCAGACTGAACCTCCCAGTTTCCCAAACTGAACTACCCAGTCTCTCAGACTGAACCTCCCAGTTTCCCAAACTGAACCACCCATTCTCTCAGACTGAACAACCCAGTCTCTTAGACTGAACCACCCAGTTTCTCAGACTGAACCATGAACATAAATTTTGAAATGTGTTTCGTGTCTTTTGTTTGTAAAAATGTTTGTTTCCTGGATCTGGGTGTTTCGTGTATGCAATGAAAATATGTTGTGAAAAAATTTTCATGAGAGCCCTAATGATTGTAGTCTAGACTCGAGAACGAATCCTAGTTCGCTACAATCGAAGCTCTGATACCAAGCTGTCACACCCTGACTTTTGCGGAAGCGTGATTATGGTGTGACTTTCTTAATACCATTGCATTCAATCATAACAACAACTATATGATAAAAACCATAGATTTATCATCCATTAAATAAGTTTAAACATAACAACATTGTTTTAAAACGCAGACTTCAAACACAAGTTTTACAAACCATACGAATTGTTTTAAGAGTTCACTAAGGACTCATCAAAAGACATTAAATAAACCAAGGTTTGGAAGACGTGTCTCATCCAGGATTAAGACACCCAACCCAAACCTCAAAACCATGGATGACATCTTTATTCACAACGCAGCATGAAACTTCCAACGCCCACCAGACCCACTTACTAATTCCCTGAAATACATGTATTTTGAAAACATCAACAAAAGTTGAGCGAGTTCGTGTGTTTGTTTGTGTGTATGTATAAACCTTTGAATCCATTGTAAGTATGTATGTATGTAAGTTTATAAATCCCTGTATGAAAGCAACAAGGAAAACAGATCACCAATGGTTTGCAAGGCCATTGATATGTGTGACGTGATGCAGGTAGCTCAAACCTAGCAAATTTTGCACCGGGCTTCCGGCTGTAAGACATAGTCTACCCATGGGCCAAACCCTGGTCCAACATGGGCGGGGCTCGCTACACCCAAATAGATCTATCACTCATGTCCCTCGGTCCTACAACGAGGATTGATGGCCTTAAGCGTTGTACCCACCACTCACATGATCTAAGTGTACCCTTCCTTAGCTTACCATACCAAATATTAATGTTTGTAAACAATTGTGACATGTACTTCACCCCCGAAGTTATAAAACTGAAAACAGTTAAAGAAAAGGGGGAACACGAAACTCACAGTCTTGCGTCTTCAACAATCGTAACTCGAAATTCTCCGGTGAACACGACTACCTACAATGTACTAATGTCTATTAGACGAGCGGGCCTTGCCTTGACTTAGAGTTAACGTTTCGGAGGTACATTTCTTTTACGCTTCTGATGTTATTCCACGTTATATAATTATTGTCAAAATAATTAATATTTTAACTTAAATTATATTTATAAACTTTTGGAATAATTGTTAAACAATATTTTTGTAACAATACTTCTCAAGTATTTATAATCGTATTTCCTTCCCAAGGATGGGGGTATCTAGTACATGTGTATTCGCATTCTTGTATTTGTATATTTTGCCATGTATTGGTGTCGTATTCCGGTGGGTATTTATATGTGTGAGAATACGTATTTTATTGTGTCCATTAAGTATTCATATACTTAAATTTATATTATACTTTCCGGAATATTATTTCTAATAAAAGTCCACATATATATATATTTCCAAAATAATATATTTTCAAGTCTAACTTAGAAAATATATATATAGACTTATTTTTATCAAAAATAATGTATTTCAAGTTTACTCAAGAAAATATATATATTTTTCCCAAAAATAATATATCTTCTAAAAATTCCAAGTAAACACATATATACTTTTATTCACCAAAATCATATATTTCCTTCTTGTCAAAATATGATATACTCTTGTGTTAATCATAAAAATTATACTTTCGTTTCCTTGTGTCCAAAATATTATTTACCAAAATATACTTACGAATATATTTTCTGGAATATTTTGTAAGTTACATTTCTTGTTTGGTTTTGCCAATATTTTGTGTGTAACTTATATACTTATTCCTTGAGATTTTGGTAATATTTTGGATGGTAATCCTTGGTGTTTTGATGTGTTACATTATTACATGCCCTAAAGTAATATAACTAGTACACCAAGTATACAAATATTCACACATGTGTGTCTTCAATGTATATATATTCTAAGTATATATTTAGCCATTTTGTTTATAAAAACCAACCTCCGATATTTGTATTTTGTAACCAAAATTTATGGCAAAGTTTTTGTAACCATTTATTGTTGAAAATACACTTGTAAGTATGTGTTTACAAATATTTTTCTAAGTGTTTATATTTTTAGAAAATTTTGCCATAGCTTCCCCTAAAAATGGAGGTTTCCATGGTTTCAAGCATATCATTTTCTTTTGTAAAATCGTCACAATCAATCCACAATCAACACTAAACAACCTAGAAAAGGAATATGATTCGATGTGCATGGGATTTATGGGAAGGGTGTATTAATACACTCAAACCCGGAAAGTGCACCAAACAAGAATGGTTTAAGCAAGTTGTGAACTTGGCTAAACCAAAGCGAAAGATGCAAATGATGTAGAATGAAATGTTTAACAATTAATATAAAATTTCAGATTCAAGATGGCTGATGAAGGTAATGATGATACGGTGCCGATAGTCACCGAACAGATGAAAGAGGTGATTGCCGAAGAGGTTGGAAAGGCTATAGAGAATAGTCTATCCGGGTTTATAGACAAGATCCAAAACACGGTACTCACGGTAGTAGAAGAGCGGATCAAAAGGTTGGAGGATAATTTCAACCAAACGAAAGACAAGCCGGTGGAACGAAAGGCTTGCCCGTATAATAAATTAATGGCTTGCAAACCTCCGATCTAAAACAAGGAGGTCGATCCTATAATATGTCAACGATGGTTGAGTGACATTGAGGGAGTGTTTGAAAGGACCCACTGTGATGTAAGTGACTTCGTAGCTTATGGTACGGGTTAGTTAAGGGGTCAAGCGAAGGACTGGTGGGATAATATGAAAAAGGAGATTATGGTTGAAGCGGAAAAGAATATGACATGGGATGAGTTTAAGGCACCGTTCCTTAAACGTCACAGTCCCAAGGCGGTCATTAACAGAATCAAGGAAGAATTCATCCAACTGAGGCAAAAGGGTGAATCAATTGACAAGATCACGGGTATCTTCCTTGACAAACTAAGGTTCTGTGATGAGTTAGTAACGACAGAAGAACAAAAGATATATTACTACTACAACATGTTGAGTGCCGAATATAGAGAGTTCATGACTCCCTCAAAGTATGAGACTCTCACTGAGATTATAAACATTGTTCGGGAAAGAGAGATTGAGCTGAGAAAGCAAGTTAAGCGGGGTGAACGAAGGGCGCAAGATGTTAATCCAAGCCCTACAAAGAAGGCAAAGATGACAAAATCTGCTAAGAGGTCCGATGTGAAAGGCGGGTCGCCAAGTTGTAAGATATGCGGGAAGGGTCATAAGGGCGAGTGTCGCTATGTGGGAAGACTGGGCATACGACTTCAATATGCCCGGGAAAGGTCTCAGTCTGTTACAAATGCTACCAACCGGGCCACAAGAAATCCGAATGCCCGGAGTTGGTCGGGAACAAGGATGGAAAGGATACGCCGACAGAGGCACAGAAAGCAAGGGCCAGATCTTTCCACCTAACCGCAACAGAAGCAAAGACAAACCCGATGTGGTCTCAGGTATATTTGCTGTAAACTCAATTCCCGCACGTGTATTGTTTAATACGGGTGCAAATAAATCCTTTATTTCACATGGATTTATTCGACATCCTTCCTTCTTATTAACAAAGTTACTTATGCCCTTAGAAGTCGAGATAGGTGATAATAAAAGCTTTTTTGTGTGTGACGTATGCCAAAACTGCTGGTTGAGTATCGATGATGAAGAATACTCAATAGATTTAATCCCGATGTCGATGGGAGAATTTCAAGTGGTTGTCGGGATGGATTGGTTATCCCGACATCACGCGAAGGTCGTATGCTTCCGTAAGGAGATAAAACTAACATCTCCGAGCAGAAAGCACGTCACTATTTATGGTGAAAAAGGGGGGTAATACCGTGGTGTGTTCGATGTTAGAAGCTCATAAGCTTATAAGGCGTGGATGGAAAGCGTTTATGATATATGCATACGACCCGGAGAAAGAGTCGCCTAAGATTGGAGACGTACCGGTGTTACGCGATTACGAAGATGTGTTTCCGGATGACTTACCGGGAATACCGCTAGAACGGGAAGTAGAATTCGGAATCGAATTAGTTCCGGGTGCAAAACCCGCAGCTAAGGCGCCGTATCGGCTCGCGCCATCGGAGCTACAAGAGTTGATGTCTCAGATTCAAGACTTGCTCGACAAGGTGTTCATAAGGCCGAGTGTGTCTCCGTGGGGCGCACCGGTATTGTTTGTGAAGAAAAAAGACGGGAGCATGCGAATGTGTATCGATTACCGGGAGTTGAAAAAACTCACGGTGAAGAATCGATACCCGCTCCTGAGAATTGACGAAATATTTGACCAACTACAAGGCGCGAGTTGGTTTTCCAAAATTGACCTTAGATCGGGGTATCATCAGTTAAAGGTCAAGGAAGAGGATGTACCGAAGACGGCATTTCGTACACGGTACCCAGTCCACTAACAGACCTCCTACGTGCATAAAGCTGATGAACAGACTGACAACCAAAGCCAGCAGGCCACGTGGTGACACCTCCACCGTGTGCCTGACAATTATGTAGCCTACATATCTGCCAGACCAGTGAATAAGCTGTGAGTTGTCAGTCAGGCCCAAAGCTCATCAAACGGCCCATTGGCCTCTCTCGTTCATTCTTCGGCTATAAATACACATTTCAAACCAGATTTGAGGTAATGCTAATCTGCTCACTCACACTTACTACTTAATCATTTATCTTGCTTCCTAAGCAAATACTTATTCTCACGCCGGAGAGTGGTAATAAGGAGCAACGCCACCCCATTCACCTTGTTGCGAGTCACGGTTTGCTTACTGTGCAGGTGACGGATTCAAGACGATCCAGCCGTCGATCGATGAAAGAAAGGATTAACCCTATCTAACGAGACTCGACCTGTGGACTAACTTCCTGGTTAACCACTGTTTCTTCAATAATATAACCCCAGATTAGTTAAGACACAAAAACCCTAAAAATCAAAGAAAGGACCAGTTAACAATACTACATAAAAACTGAAAATAAACAAAAGTAGGTATAATATAGAGCCACTTATGAAGACGATAAATGTCACACCCTGACTTTTGCGAAAGCGTGATTATGGTGTGACTTTCTTAATACATTGCATTCAATCATAACAACAACTAAATGATAAAAACCATAGATGTTCATCCATTAATTAAGTTTAAAAACATGACAACATTGTCTTAAAGCGTAGAAATTCAAATACGAGTACAACCCATGTAACTTGTTTAAAAGTTCACAAAGTCTCGACCAATGACATTAAGTAAAACTAGGACTTGGAAGACGTGTCTCGTCCAGGAATAAGACACACTGACCAAACCTTAAGACCATAGATGACATCTTTTATTCTTAACGCAACTTGAAACATTCAACGCCCGCCAGATCCACTACTAATTCCCTGAAATACATGTATTTTGAAAACATCAACAAAAGTTGAGCGAGTTCATGTGTGTGTTTGTGAATAAACCTTTAAAATCATTGAAAGTATGTATATAAGTTTGAAAACTCCTGGTATGAAAGCAACAAGGAAAACAGATCAATTAATGTGTAGCTAATACATTAATATTTGTGACGTGATGCAGGAAAGCTCAAACCTAGCAGACTTTGCACCGGGCCTCCGGCTGTAAGACATAGTCAACCCACGGGCCACCCTGTTCTAACATGGGCGGGGCTCGCTACACCCAAATAGATCTATCACTTATGTCCCTCGGTCCTACAACGAGGATTGATGGCCTTAAGCGTCGTACCCACCACTCATATGATCTAAAAGTACCCTTCCTTAGCAAACCATACCAAATAATAACGTTTGAAAACAGTTGTAACATGTACTTCACCCCCGAAGTTATAAAACCAAAAACATTTAAAGAAAAAGGGGGTCGTGAACTCACAGATTTGCGTCTTCAATCACCGTAACTCAAGTTCTTCGAATAAACACGACTACCAACAACGTACTAATGTCTATTAGACGAACGGGTCGTGCCTTGACTTAGTATTAACGTCTTTGAGTTACGATTCTTTTAGTGTCTTCGATATTATTCCAAATTTTATAATCATTTGTTAAAATAATTAATATTTTAACTTAAATTATTTTTATTAAATTTTTGGAATAATATTATATTTTTGGCTTGATACACTTCGGGTATTTACACATGCATATCCTTCCCAAGGATGGGAGTATCTTTCACTTGTATATTTTTGTCTTATATCGGGGTCGTATTCCGGTGTGTATTTATACGTACGAGAATACGTATTTTTATGGTATTCATTAAGTATTCTTTATACTTAACTTCATATTGATTATTCCGGAATATTATCTTCAATAGGAATTAAATATATATGTTCAAAATATATATTTAAGGGATATTACTTAGAAAAATTATTTATAATTTTTCTTTGGGCAAAAATATTTGTAATTTCTCATAAGTTTCAAAAATTAATATATTTTCAAGTCCAATTTAGAAAATATATTTAAACTCATTTTTCCCAAAAATGATATACTTCATATTTATTTGAGAAAATGTATCTTTCATCCATAAATATTGTATTTCAGGTTTGTGCAAGAAAATATATATTTCTTAAAAATAATGTATCTTCTAAAAACTTCAAGAAAAATATATATTTCATATTTGCCAAAAATAATATATTTTTCCTTGTCAAAATATGATATATTTTTGTAGTATTGTAAAAATCATATTTTTACTTCCTTGGTGTCCAAAATATTATTTACCAAAATATACTTTGTGAATAATTTTCGGAATATCTTGTAAGTCTTATTCCATAGTTCGGTTTCATCAATATTTTGTGTAAATATGTATATTCATTTGTTGGAATTTTGGTAATATTTTGGATGGAAATTCTTGGTATTTTTGTGTGTTATATTATTTTAAGTCCTAAAATAATATAACTAATACACAAAGTATACAAATAATCACACACATCTGACTTCTAAATATATATTTTCCTAATACATATTTAGTCACTTTTATTTATGAAAACCAACCTCCAATAATTATATTTTTGTATCAAAAATTGTGGCAAAGCTTTTGTAGCAAACTTATAGTTTAAAATACACTTGTAAATATTTGTTTAAAAATATTTTTCTAAGTGTTTATATTTTTAGAAAATTTTGCCATAGTTTCCCCTAAAAATGAGTTTTCCATGCTTTCAAGCATATCATTTTCTTTTGCAAAAATCAACACAATCAATTCACAATCAACAACAAACAACCTTAACTTACCAATTTGCCAAAAATCATGCATTTTCTACTACTTCATGAACTTGAATATTTGTAAAAATTTGTAGTAACTTACTCGAGTTCTTAGTAAGTCTTGTTACCCTTTAAAATGTGATTAGTTCTTTAAAAACTTCATTTTTAAAGAAGTTAGATGTTTACAACTTCTTGTCACATTTTCTAAAAATGTTTCTTTATGAAATCTTCTTGTTACACAAGTGTTGCTACACTTGTTTAACCATTAAAAATAAGATTTGTTTATGTAAGAACCAAGATTTAATAAAACCCATATTTTTAACTTGGTTTCTTTGAAAGATCATTCATAAATCTTTAGATCTTCATGATTAACAACTTACTTTCTTCATCATTTTTCAAGAAATCAAAGTATTATTTCAAGTTCATGATCTTTTTGTGGATGATCTATCATCCTACAACATTTCTACTTTCACATCTTGCTAGGTTATGTTTTTAATCATGATCTAGCAAGAGCTTATGATGATCAACATCATTCCTACAAACAATCAATGATCAACAAGCATAACAAGTCATATTCATCAAGATTACTTCATTAAACAAGCTTATGTTTATGTTTACTTCTTATGTTCTTTAGTGTTCTTCATGTCTTTGATTATGATTCTTCTTTAACCGCTAAAAATGGAAGTAAAATAGATAGATCAAGGCTCTTACCACTAGCACAAGGCTAGGGATGATTCAAGAGTAGAAATCAAGAGGATAAAAGCAAACAAGAGAGGTCCTTCAAGCTTCAAGGCCACCAAGCTTCCTTGTATGATCTCTAACACCCTTATATATATGTAGATTGTATGAAGATGAATGATTGAAGATGGTTGTGTGGGGGATGAGGTTCGGCCGAGAGTAAGGGAGGAGAAGAGAGGAGAGTTTGAGTGTGAAGTGTGTGAAGTAATGAAGGTCTTGATCTTTCATGCTCTTTTATAAACCAAGTTCTCATACTAACCTTTGTATAATATGTCATTATTTAGGGAACAATATCCAATTTAAAAATGAAATAAAATCCATTTGGTGGGGCCATGTGTTGGCCGTAAATAGGTAGGGGGGTCTAGCATAGGTTCTAACTTGATTAGTTAGTTTAAGGTTAAAAATCAAGTGTTAGTTACATGCTTTAGTTTGTAGATATTTTGTATGGGGTGTTATGATGTTCGGGGACCATAACTAGCTTGGTAATGTTAAAACAGTGCTTCTAGTGTAAATTTGGTGTTTCGGGTAGTTTCCGGTTGTTCGGTTGGTTACTGGTTGGTTAAAGTGCTAAACTACGCAGTTTAGGGTGCTTTATGTATCTTTTTGTGACACTACTGATTCCCGACACTTAGGAAAGCATTCAGGACCATTTAATCATTTTTCTGCATTATATTAGTAAGTTAAAATGCTGATTTTTGCTGAATTCAGCACTTTGGGTGAGTTTTAGGCATTTTCCGGCACTTAAACTATCACTAAAAAGGGCAGTTTTGTGATCCTTACTTTCCTATACACTACACTAGTGTAATACTTAGTTTCTGGCTCATTCTGTATCTCAATGCACTGTCTATCTATGTGCTGAGTTCTGTCAGCACTTTCCTGATCTATCAGATAACTGTGCTAACTATAGTTAATGCATCATTCAAGGCAATATAGCTTTCATGCAATATTGGTATGACATTAAACAACGTATGATGCACATGCATGTATAAAGCAGAAATCAGAAAGCAATTAATTGAAACTCAGCACAGTCATTAGGCACTAATCATGATTAGTTAATTGTACGGATACCTGGATTTTTGACAGTTGTCACATGCTCCCCCTGTTAAGAAAATTTTGTCCCGAAATTTTAAGCTTAACTACTAGCTGCAGGGGAGTTAGGGAACAAATGTGGATACTTAGCTCTCATGCGGTCCTCACGCTCCCAAGTAAACTCTGGGCAATGACGCGCATTCCATCTAACCTTAACAAGCTTAACACTACTCCTCCGAGTTTTGTTAACCTTCCAGTTAGTAACCTTGACAGGTTCTTCGGTGAAGTGGAGGGTGTCGTCAATTTGAACTTCATCAGCAGGAATAACCACCGTTTCCTGTGTTGGACTCTTCTTCAGGTTAGATACATGGAATGTATCATGAACACCTTTAAGTTCTGCAGGTAGTTCCAACTTGTAAGCTACAAGACCAATCCTTTCCTGGATTTTGAACGGTCTAATGAATCGTGGGTTTAGCTTTCCACCCTTCCCAAAGCGTGCCACACCTTTCCAAGGTGAGACTTTTAACAAAACCATATCTCCCACTTCAAACTCCAAAGGTTTCCTTCTTTGGTCCGCATAGCTATTTTGTCGATCGCGAGCCGCCTTGATGCGCTCTCGGATCTGCATGATCTAATCTGTCGTCTCTTGAACCAATTCGGGACCAACTAGTTGTCTATCGTCTGCACCTGCCCAGCATAACGGCGATCGACACGGTGCAGCTTGAATGCTTGTATGGTAGCTGTTGTTATAGGAGAACTTAACCAAAGGCAGGTGAGTGTCCCAACTGCCACCCAAGTCCATTACGCAAGCTCGTAACATATCTTCTAATGTCTGAATCGTCCTCTCACTTTGGCCGTCCGTCTGTGGGTGAATGCGGTGCTTAAGTTCATCTGTGAACGAAACGCTTCTTGGAAAGATTGCCAAATCCTTGACACAAATCTTCCGTCTCTGTCAGATATGATCAAGATGGGCACTACATGCCGTGCCACTATCTCCTTTAGGTATAGCTCAGCTAGCTTACCTGTGTTATCCTTCTCTCTGATTGGCAAAAAGTGCGCAGACTTTGTCAGACGGTCTACGATTACCCAAATCATATCATGACCTCTGGGTGTCTTTGGCAACTTGGTTATGAAGTCCATCGAGATCTGCTCCCACTTCCACATGGGTATCTCTGGTTGCTGTAGGAGACCTGAAGGCTTCTGATACTCCGCCTTCACTTTGGCACAAGTCAAACATTTTCCAACATAAGTTGCAACATCACCTTTCAATCTTGGCCACCAGTAGAAATCTTTCAAATCTTGGTACATCTTATCCGATCCTGGGTGGATCGAGTACCTCGATTTATGAGCTTCGTCGAAAATAACATCTCTAAGACCACCAAAGAGGGGAACCCAAATTCGTCCCATGAAACACAAGGTTCCTTCCTCATTGGGTATCAACTTCCTCTCCATCCCATGGAGATACTCATCTTTAAGGTTTTCTTCCTTGAGGGCTTCTCTCTGCGCAGTACGAATGCGCAACGAGAGGTCCGTTTGTATAATCATCTCCAAATCCCTAACCCTTATGGACTTAATCCTCTCTTTCCGACTTAAGGCGTCTGCCACCACATTCGCCTTACCTGGGTGATATTTGATTTCGCAATCATAATCGTTAACAGCTCAACCCATCGTCGCTGTCTCATATTAAGCTCCTTCTGGTCGAATATGTGCTGTAAGCTCTTGTGATCTGTAAAGATCGTACAGCGCGTACCATACAGATAATGTCGCCAAATCTTCAATGCAAACACCACTGCGCCTCATTCCAAATCATGTGTGGTGTAGTTCTTCTCATGAACTTTAAACTGGCGCGAAGCATAAGCGATAACCTTCTGTCGCTGCATCAGCACACAACCCAATCCCTGACGCGAGGCGTCACAGTAATCCACGAAGTCATTGGTGCCTTCGGGTAGGGATAGAATAGGTGCATCGCAAAGCTTACTCTTTAGCAACTGAAAGGCTTCTTCTTGCTTATCTACCCATTCATACTTCTTATCCTTTTGAATAAGGGAGGCCAGCGGTTGAGCGATTTTTGAAAAATCCTCAATGAATCGGCGATAATACCCAGCTAAACCTAGAAACTGATGGATCTCGGTTGGCGTCTTCGGAGTTTCCCAATTCTTAATCGCCTCGATCTTGGTGGGGTCCACATGAATTCCATCTTCATTCATGACATGACCGAGGAATTGTACCTCATACAACCAGAACTCGCACTTCGAGAACTTAGCGTACAATTTCTCCTTCTTGAGCAGCTCTAAAATGGCTCTAAGGTGTTGCTCGTGCTCTTCCTTCGTTCGCGAATAGATCAAAATATAATCGATAAATACAATCACGAATTTATCGAGATATGGCTTGCAGACTCGGTTCATCAAATCCATAAACATTGCTGGCGCGTTTGTCAGACCAAACGGCATTACTAGGAACTCATAATGTCCATAACGAGTCCTAAAAAGCAATTTTTAGTATACTCTCTTCTTGAATCCTCAGCTGGTGATAACCTGATCGAAGATCAATCTTGGAGTAATAACTTGAACCTTGAAGTTGATCAAAGAGATCCTCAATCCTCGGAAGGGGTACCGATTCTTGATAGTCAACTTGTTCAATTCTCGGTAGTTAATGCAAATGCGAAAACTACCGTCCTTCTTCTTGACGAATAAAACTGGTGCTCCCCAAGGAGAGAAGCTTGGTCTAATAAATCCCTTGTCCAAAAGTTCCTGAAGTTGCGTTAACAACTCTTGCATCTCGGAAGGTGCAAGTCGATAAGGTGCCTTGGCTACAGGCGCGGTGCCTGGAACCAAGTCAATATGGAACTCGACTTGTCGTTGCGGCAGAAATCCCGGCAAGTCTTCTGGGAAGACTTTAGGGTATTCCCTTACCACAGGGATATCTTCCAGCTTTGGCTGTTCAGCTTCCTTATCAACAATGTAAGCCAAAAAGGCAACACATCTCTTCTGCATGGACTTTCGGGCCTTCAAACAACTGATAATCCTTAGAGGAGTATCATGCTTCTCTCCGTGCACTACAATCGTCTCTCCATTCACCATCGGAATGCGTATAATATTCTCGTGACATACGATCTCAGCTCGGTTGCTCGACAACCAATCCATTCCAACTACCACATCAAGGCTTCCCAACTCAACTGGTAGGAGATCGAGCGTAAACTCATGCTCTCCAAGCTCTATTACACAACCTCTAATCACTTCATTTGCCTCTACTAGCTTTCCATTAGCTAGTTATCGAGTATGGGATATCTAGCTTACTGGCTACTAACCCAAGTATATTCTTAAATTCTAAGGATACAAAGCTATAATCGGCACCAGTATCAAACAGTACAGATGCAAAGTGTTAGTTGATAGGGAACGTACCCGTAACTACGTTCGGATCCTGGCGAGCTTCCCCAGCTCCTATGTTGAAAACTCTTCCTTAGGCTTGATTGTTCTTCGGGAAATCACGCTTGAAATGCCCAATATCACCACAACTAAAGCATCCTTGCTTGTTTCCAGTACCACCCTGGTTGTTGTTTTGGCTGCGGTTCCCATTACCGGCTTGGATTCCAGAACCACCACGATTACCATTACCGCCATTTCCTCCTTGATTGCGGTTTCCATAACCGTTTCCACCACGGTTTCCACTGCCATTACCATTACCACTACCTCTTTGACCACCATTTCCACGACCGGTACCAGCCCAGCATGTCTCCTTCGAATGACCATTCTTTCCATAGTTTTCACACTTCCTCAACTTACACTGGCCGGCATAATGGAACTGGCACACATCACACTTAGGCAATGTGCCCATATAACCTTTTCCCTTATTCTCCGAACTCGCAGCACCAGTCCTGACCTCGGCTGGTGGGTTCGCATCTCTCTTCTTGTTAGTATCACTACTGCTTCCTTGGGTACCTTTCTTGAAGTTCTAGAACTTCCTCTTGTTCTCTACTGACGACTCGACATGAGTCTCCTTCTTCTTTCCATCAGAGACCGAAAACTTGTTCAGCCTAATCGCTTCTTTAGTCAAAGCCACACTCAGATCAATGGCTTCAGTGATCGTTGGGGGCTTGGATGTAGTCACCATGCTCATGATTTGGGGTGCCAATTCCCAAATGAAACGCTCAATTCATTTGAACTCTGGTTCTACCATGTAGGGGACCACGCGAGACAGGTCATGGAATCTCTGCACATACTCAGCAATCTTCGGGCCATCCATCCTTAGATTCCAGAACCCGGTTTCCAGCTTCTGAATCTCAGCTCTCGACCAGTACTTCTTGCGCATCAGTTCTCTCATCTCATCCCAAGTCATAGCATATGCTGCTTCCTCTCCCATAGTCTGAACCTGTAGGTTCCACCAGGATAGAGCTCCGTCTAGGAAAAGTCAAGAAATGTAGGTGACTTGGTGCTCTGGCGCACACTTGCTCATCCGCAGCACAGAATCGGTCTTCTCAGCCCATCTAACGAAAGCTACAGCACCTCCAGTGCCGTCAAAATTCAGAGGTTTATAGTCAAGGAACTGCTTGTAAGTACAACCTGTACAAGCAACGTCATTCACAAAAAGCATTATCAAACGCACATGGGATGTCCAAACGTATCGTAATGTGTCTTAAATGACTTAAACATTACCGTGAGGTGGGTTATTTCCTGAGGTACCTCCGCTGTGTTCAGAGCGCAAGGCCTCATGTTGTGCGATAGCTTGTGAAATCCGTTCTTTCAGTTCAGCCTCTGTTGTGGGCAACTGATTGTTCCTTCGAGGAGGCATCTTCTAAGGGAAGATTGTATAGGTCAGGTCTTAAGTATATAGTAAGTATTACGTATATAATAGCGTATATTATAACAAGTAAGCAGGCAATCATGGTAATCCTAGCATAAACAAGTAAGTTAACAATGTATTTAATGAGAACATTACGATTGAGCTTTCATTAATCATCGACCACAAATACAGTTACATGTTTTACAAATGTATAGTATTAAAAGGGAGCACAGGGTCACACTACCCTTGTCCACAATGTCTATCAATCTACCATAAGTCATATAGTCAAAAGGTGGTCTCCAAAAGGCTTCACTAGCTAGGCTCAATAGCGATGCTCTCACCAAAAGCAAGCTACCTACATAAAACCAAAAACTGTCTATGCTGATGGTGGTGGAGGAAGAGGTGCAGGAACAAAAAGCAAGCTGCGCACATGCACAAACTCCTCCTCAAGTTGATATACATGACGCAACAGATAGCTGATCTGCTGCTCAACGGTAAGAAAACGAGTGTCAAACTCGAGAAAGGGAGTAAGTGGTGCAGGAGGATGCGAAAATGGGGACGGTGATGAACGAGGGGGAACAAAAGATGGCTGACACGGACATGGCAAAGGTCGCGGTGTCATCTCAAGCTCTAGGATCCTGTGACTCGTGATCTCAAACTGAAGCTGCAATGAAAGAAGTAACTCATCCCGTGTATAACCAGTAAAGGGCGAGGGATGGTAGGGATCAGATATCGGCATGGTGTAAGGTGGGAACCATCGAAATGGCTCATCGAGTGGTGAAGAAGTAAAATGGGCAGAATGTGTATACTGAGGCATGCGAGGGAAAGCTGCTGACACATGTGGGTCATGGCTAGGCCGCTGGCTAGAAGTGCCCTCCCCTGGACGGGGTGGAGGGATGTCCTGCAAGAAAGTGGTAGATAAGTCAGTGCGGTGATCATCGGACTCAATCGGGTGAAAAGGGGTAACATCAACAGGTGAAGGTGCAAGTGGGGGAGTGACTGACTCAATGATAGGAGGGTCAGCGGGTGCATGAACTGGATCTGGTATAAGTGGTGCAATGCCAGGTATGCCAAAGGGGATAGAATCAAGATTAGGCAAAGGCTCAGGTGCTAGCATCGGCTCAGGAGCTGGTACCTGCACAGGATCAGCGGGTTCATCAACAGGCTGGTCATCGGGAACAAAATCAGGCTCAGCATTATGTGGAGGTAATGGTGCAGCTGACATAGCTGTATCGTCATCAGAATCAGTGGCGTATCGACGCAAACCAACTGCCTGTAAGGCGGATGAAGACACAGACTCAAAGGAATCTGGGACAGAATGTAAACTAGAATCGGAAGAAATCTCGATAACAGGAATCCCCAAAAGTGGAACAGCAACAACGTCCTCATCGAGCTCTCCATCACCCTGAGCATCATCGGGAGGACCATCGACAAACAGGTCAACATCATCGTCAAAAAGATCGTCAAAAGGCCAATCCTCAGGGGGAATGACCATGAGGGGAACGGGAGCGAGGATCGGTGCCACGACATGCTCACCATCGGGGTGACCGATGATAAGATGATCGTGAACTGGTATAGGAATAACGAAAGGATCCTCGTCTGGGATACCATCAGCAATCGGTAAATCAACTCCGAAAATCGGGCAGCGCAAAGGGCTTAAAGTCGTCGTCATCGTCAGACATCATCTCTGGGTCACTCTCGGCGGCAGAAGTAAAGATCTCTGGCTCTTGTGCAATCTCATCATCTGAGACTACAGCCATGGGGTCATCGGTATCAGACAAACCACTCTTGGATGATGACATAGTGTCTGTAACAAAACAATTACAACATATGCACATATATCAACAATCTAACATTAAACATGCAATCAATAACAATGTAATCACTTATCTTTCTTAGTCTCCCAGACTAAGCCACCTAGTCTCTCGGACTAAACTACCTAGTCTCCCAGACTAATCCACACAGTCTACCAGACTGAACCACCTAGCCTCCCAGTCTCTCAGACTGAACTACCTAGCCTCCCAGACTAGACCTCCCAGTCTCTCAGACTGAACCACCCAGTCTCCCAGACTGAACCAAAACCATAATCTTTGAAAATGTGTTTCGTGCCTTTTGTTTGTAAAAATATTTATTTTCCTGGATCTGGGCATTTCGTGTATGCAATGAAAACATGTTGTAAAAGTATTTTCATGAGAGCCCTAATGATTGTAGTCTAGACTCGAGAAGGAATCCTAGTTCGCTACAATCGAAGCTCTGATACCAAGCTGTCACACCCTGACTTTTGAGGAAGCGTGATTATGGTGTGACTTTCTTAATACCATTGCATTCAATCATAACAACAACTAAATGATAAAAACCATTGATGTTCATCCATTAATTAAGTTTAAAAACATTACAACATTGTCTTAAAGCGTAGAAATTCAAATACGAGTACAACCCATGCAACTTGTTTAAAAGTTCACAAAGACTCGACCAATGACATTAAGTAAAACCAGGAGTTGGAAGACGTGTCTCGTCCAGGAATAAGACACACTGACCAAACCCTAAGACCATGGATAACATCTTTTATTCTTAACGCAGCTTGAAACATCCAACGCCCTCCAGATCCACTACTAATTCCCTGAAATACATGTATTTTGAAAACATCAACAAAAGTTGAGCGAGTTCATGTGTGTGTTTGTGAATAAACCTTTAAAATCATTGAAAGTATGTATATAAGTTTGAAAACTCCTGGTATGAAAGCAATAAGGAAAACAGATCAATTAATGTGTAGCTAATACATTAATATTTGTGACGTGATGCAGGAAAGCTCAAACCTAGCAGACTTTACACCGGGCCTCCGGCTGTAAGACATAGTCAACCCATGGGCCACCCTGGTCCAACATGGGCGGGGCTTGCTACACCCAAATAGATCTATCACTCATGTCCCTCGGTCCTACAACGAGGATTGATGGCCTTAAGCGTCGTACCCACCACTCACATGATCTAAAAGTACCCTTCCTTAGCTAACCATACCAAATAATAACGTTTGAAAACAGTTGTATCATGTACTTCACCCCCGAAGTTATAAAACCAAAAACAGTTAAAGAAAAAAGGGGTCATGAACTCACAGATTTACGTCTTCAATCACCGTAACTCAAGTTCTTCAGATAAACACGACTACCTACAACGTACTAATGTCTATCAGACGAACGAGTCGTGCCTTGACTTAGTATTAACGTCTTTGAGTTACGATTCTTTTAGTGTCTTTGATATTATTCCAAATTTTATAATCATTTGTTAAAATAATTAATATTTTAACTTAAATTATTTTTATTAATTTTTTGGAATAATATTATATTTTTGGCTTGATACACTTCGGGTATTTACACATGCATATCCTTCCCAAGGATGGGAGTATCTTTCACTTGTATATTTTTGTCTTATATCGGGGTCGTATTCCGGTGTGTATTTATACGTACGAGAATACGTATTTTTATGGTATTCATTAAGTATTCTTTATACTTAACTTCATATTGATTATTCCGGAATATTATCTTTAATAGGAATTAAATATATATGTTCAAAATATATATTTAAGGGATATTACTTAGAAAAATTATTTATAATTTTTCTTTGGGCAAAAATATTTGTAATTTCTCATAAGTTTCAAAAATTAATATATTTTCAAGTCCAATTTAGAAAATATATTTAAACTCATTTTCCCCAAAAATGACATACTTCATATTTATTTGAGAAAATGTATCTTTCATCCATAAATATTGTATTTCATGTTTGTGCAAGAAAATATATATTTCTTAAAAATAATGTATCTTCTAAAAACTTCAAGAAAAATATATATTTCATATTTGCCAAAAATAATATATTTTTCCTTGTCAAAATATGATATATTTTTGTAGTACTGTAAAAATCATATTTTTACTTCCTTGGTGTCCAAAATATTATTTACCAAAATATACTCTGTGAATAATTTCCGGAATATCTTGTAAGTCTTATTCCATAGTTCGGTTTCATCAATATTTTGTGTAAATGTGTATATTCATTTGTTGGAATTTTGGTAATATTTTGGATGGAAATTCTTGGTATTTTTGTGTGTTATATTATTTCAAGTCCTAAAATAATATAACTAATACACAAAGTATACAAATAATCACACACATGTGACTTCTAAATATATATTTTCCTAATACATATTTAGTCACTTTTATTTATGAAAACCAACCTCCAATAATTATATTTTTGTATCAAAAATTATGGCAAAGATTTTGTAGCAAACTTATGGTTTAAAATACACTTGTAAATATTTGTTTAAAAATATTTTTCTAAGTGTTTATATTTTTAGAAAATTTTGCCATAGTTCCCCCTAAAAATGGAGGTTTCCATGCTTTCAAGCATATCATTTTCTTTTGCAAAAATCAACACAATCAATTCACAATCATCAATAAGCAACCTTAACTTACCAATTTGCCAAAAATCATGTATTTTCTACTACTTCATGAACTTGAATATTTGTAAAAAATTGTAGTAACTTACTAGGGTTCTTAGTAAGTCTTGTTACCCTTTAAAATGTGATTAGTTCTTTAAAAACTTCATTTTTAAAGAAGTTAGATGTTTATAACTTCTTGTCACATTTTCTAAAAATGTTTCTTTATGAAATCTTCTTGTTACACAAGTGTTTCTACACTTGTTTAACCATTAAAAATAAGATTTGTTTATGTAAGAACCAAGATTTAATAAAACTCATATTTTTAACTTGGTTTCTTTGAAAGATCATTCATAAATCTTTAGATCTTCATGATTAACAACTTACTTTGTTCATTATTTTTTAAGAAATCAAAGTATTCTTTCAAGTTCATGATCTTTTTGTGGATGATCTATCATCCTACAACATTTCTACTTTCACATCTTGCTAGGTTATGTTTTTAATCATGATCTAGCAAGAGCTTATGATGATTAACATCATTCCTACAAACAATCAATGATCAACAAGCATAACAACTATTATGATTCTTCTTTAACCACTAAAAATGGAAGTAAAATAGATAGATCAAGGCTCTTACCACTAGCACAAGGCTAGGGATGATTCAAGAGTAGAAATCAAGAGGATAAAAGCAAACAAGAGAGGTCCTTCAAGCTTCAAGGCCACCAAGCTTCCTTGTATGATCTCTAACACCCTTCTATATATGTAGATTGTATGAAGATGAATGATTGAAGATGGTTGTGTGGGGGATGAGGTTCGGCCGAGAGTAAGGGAGGAGAAGAGAGGAGAGTTTGAGTGTGAAGTGTGTGAAGTAATGAAGGTCTTGATCTTTCATGCTCTTTTATAAACCAAGTTCTCATACTAACCTTTGTATAATATGTCATTATTTAGGGAACAATATCCAATTTAAAAATGAAATAAAATCCATTTGGTGGGGCCATGTGTTGGCCGTAAATAGGTGGGGGGGGGGGGTCTAGCATAGGTTCTAACTTGATTAGTTAGTTTAAGGTTAAAAATCAAGTGTTAGTTACATGCTTTAGTTAGTAGATATTTTGTATGGGGTGTTATGATGTTCGGGGACCATAACTAGCTTGGTAATGTTAAAACAGTGCTTCTAGTGTAAATTTGGTGTTTCGGGTAGTGTCCGGTTGTTCGGTTGGTTACTGGTTGGTTAAAGTGCTAAACTACGCAGTTTAGGGGGTTTTATGTATCTTTTTGTGACACTACTGATTCCCGACACTTAGGAAAGCGTTCAGGACCATTTAATCATTTTTCTGCATTATATTAGTATGCTAAAATGCTGAATTTTGCTTAATTCAGCACTTTGGGTGAGTTTTAGGCATTTTCCGGCACTTAAACTATCACTAAAAAGGACAGTTTTGTAATACTTAGTTTCTTGCTCATTCTGTATCTCAATGCACTGTCTATCTATGTGTTGAGTTCTGTCAGCACTTTCCTGATCTATCAAATAACTGTGCTAACTATACTTAATGCATCATTCAAGGCAATATAGCTTTCATGCAATATTGGTATGACATTAAACAACGTATGATGCACATGCATGTATAAAGCAGAAATCAGAAAGCAATTAATTGAAATTCAGCACAGTCATTAGGCACTAATCATGATTAGTTAATTGTACGAATACCTGGATTTTTGACAGTTGTCACAATAAACAACATAATTGTTGCTAGTGACGGTCAAAAATCTTGAAAAACACCTAATCATTCGAAAAAGAAAGATTTAGAAGAAGTTTTAAGACAAAAAAATGATGGATGGAGGGTAAAATCAATGACTTGACACATGTCTACCAAATCTGTCATCATGGCATCCAGATCTGAAAAACCCTAACTGGGTGATACCCATAAGATTTGAAACACCATCGAATTAAAGCATGCCCAGATCTGAAACACCAATCTTGATTTCAGAACTATTAATCGATAAAACATTAGAAGTTTTGCTTTGTTCAATTTCGGAATTTGAAAAACCCTAATCGAGTGTTACCCACAAGATGAAGCAGCCTACAAAATAAAATACCCCTTCCAATCAAGAAGAAGATCAAAACAACAAATCAAGATTACCTGATGGTTGATCCGAAGGATTGGAGAGGATTCAAGGAGAAATAAGGATTGTTTGATTTACAGCCGAATGAAGAAGAGGGATATATGATGGATCTAATTTTGTATCATGGTTGACTCGAATTGAATATTCTGACGCAAATAAAAAACGGATCTCGCCTCCAAGTTGCTAAAATGCATTCCCTCCCAAATCACCTTGAGGTTACACTACAATATGTCAAGTGTCCAAACCAAATCACCTTGAGGTTACACCACAATATGTCAAGTGTCCAAAATCATTTTCATTTATTATATTATATTATATAGATATAGATAAGAGTTAATTATTGGTTTGGCCCCTTTGCTTTAACCAGTTTAACCATTTCAGCCCAAAAAGGAATCTTTTAATATATCAGACCCTGGGATTGCATTTTATAATGGTTTTGGCCCCTGACACTAACTTTGTTACTTATTTTCAGTTAAGTATAAGGGTAATTAGGTCATTATATATCTTAGGGGTTGTTTTTGATAATTACAAAGTTTTTTTAATATTTAAGAGATTATTAATGTAATTACTCAAGTTTTTTTTTATTATTTCATTATTTTCACGATTATTATTTAACAAAATACGTTTTAAATATACAGATGAATATGTATTTTCATTAACTGTTTGTTTTTATAAAAGTCGTTTTAAAAAATAATATGTTTTTTACATTTTTAGTCCATCTATCGTTTTTAAAATTGTTCCTTTTTAAACCATTGGTTTTAGAATCGTTCTTTTTAAAGTCGTTTGTCTTTTAATTTTTTTTTTAAATAATTCATTTCATACCATTCTTTTTAAAATCATTTATTTTTTAAAATTTTTATACAACTCACTTTTTAGGTCATTCATTTTTTTAAATTTTACAAAACGACAAATAAAAGAATTGTAATATTTGAAAAAAAGAAACATTCTAATAAAAAGTTTGCAAAAGATCGTCCATTTTTCAAAAAAAAAAAAGTTAGAGTGATTTATTTCTTTTTCAAATCTTCCATTGCTTTGGACCGTTTGTTTATTCAAAATTCGTTATTTTTTTAACCTTTCGTTTATTAAATTCGTGCGTTTTTAGTACCTTACACTTGTTAACTTATTTTTTAAGGTTTTGATTTTTTAAACCACTCGTTCGTTTAAAATCGATCGTTTTAAACTCCTTTGATTTTTTAAATCGTTCATTTTATTAAGTTCTTTTTTCCCTAACGACTATAAGTAAACTGGATTCAAAGTTTCAAAAATGAACAATCTCAAAAACGGTTCTAAAAGGAATGGTTTAGAAAGAAACGCTTTTGAAAATTAACGACTTAAAAAAGCGAATTGTTTTAAAAAGGTATAAAAAAGGATTTTAAAGACAAACAATTTTAAAAAGAACGATTTTAATAAACAAGCGGTTTAAAAATGTATAATTTTAAAAACAATAGACAGTTTAAAAAAAGGTTAAAAAGAAATTATTTTACAATGATGTTTATAAAAAACAAACGCTTAATGAAAATTCATATTTATGTGCATATTTAAAATATATTTTGTTAAATAATAATCGTGAAAATAACGAAATAATAAAAAAAAATAGTGTGAGGGGGCAAAACCGTTATAATATGCAACCTCGAGGTCGGATATGTTAAAATATTTTTTTTTTTGCTGAAAGAGTTAAACTGGTTAAACCACAGGGCCCAAAACAATAATTTACTTTATGAGTTAATTACATAGTTAGTCTCTGTGGTTTGCATAAAGTAACATACTTATGTATTAATAGTTTAAAATCACATTCTAGGGTATTAACTTTTCATTTTGTAATGCTTGGAGGTATTAACGTTATTTGTAGGCTTAAAATCACATTCTATTTGTACCTAAATATGTTATTTTGTGCAAACCACAAGGATTAACTATGTTAATGCCCAAGAACTTAATACCTCCAAATGTTACAAAATGAAAAGTTAATACCCTAGAATGTGATTTTAAACTATTAGTACCTAAGTATGTTATTTTGTGTAAACCACCTGAACTAACTATGTAATTAACTCTTACTTTATAGAGAAATATAGATTTTAGGGTTTTGTTTCTTAAATACCATTCATACACATACAAATCTTGTTTCTTTTACTTCTTTTTATTTTTAGGCTGTGGGGTGTATTCTAACACACGAGGCGTTAAGTGTTACATGTTAATCGATGTTGCATACCACTCTCCTTTTGTGTTAAGTGGCGTTAATGGGGTTATTTGTTAACGTGTTAACGAGTTGTTAAGAGATTGAATTATTTTTTCCTTTGTTAAACTAAAAACCACTAAAAATGGGATTACATGGAGTTAATAAGATAAACCATTTCCTTAAGGTAAGGTGTAGTGGAATAGGGAAAAAGTAGATGATGTGACACACCTATATGGAGTCGAGGGGAGTTAACGTATACCTAAAGACCAACTTCAATTCTCATTTTTAGCATAAAAATCGTCATAAATTATTTGACCACATCGTAAGTGATCCGAAACCACATCGTAAAAGAAGGGACTATTTTTACACATTTAAAACCTGGCACTATATATGTTTTGTGACGTTTCGAACTCTATTGTGGAATCACTATAAAAAAAAAACTAAAAACAAAGGAAGTACGTGATATTATAACACAAAAGAAAGAAGTTGTGCATAGTTTAACTCATGGTTTAAAATTTATTGTGAAACATCATGAATCATGTTAAAATATATCAAGAAGGTTATGAACCATCACAAACCTCGTTGTAACGTATCATGGTTGTTTTTATATAACGATCGGGAGAGATTAAAATTACAAAATGAGTGGTAAGAAAGAAAAGTAAAGAAAAATCATAATTAGGACTCCGTAATTTCTTAATAAATAAAAAGTGAGAAAAGAAAAAAGTTCTTAATACTCTTAAAATTAAGCGTATATTAATTGTTTACATCGATAAGGTAAATTTTTATATGAAAACCAAAATTCGAATTTCCTTTTATGGTATATTAAATTTTTTTTATGGTATATTAAATTAAATGTTTACATCGATAAGGTGAATTTTTATATATTTATATAAAAACTAAAATTAGAATTTCCCTTTTGTGTTTCACTGAATATGTTAACAAAGAAACGTTAAAATTCGAACCACAACTAACCGTTGAGAAAAGTAATAAACTTGACTTTACCTACAAGGCTACAATGCGTTCCTCTTTTCCTTTTGAAAAAAAAGGTAACCTTTTTTTCACATTCCAAAACCTTTGTTTCTTTCTTTAAGGCCAAAAGTGTAATTGTGTATCTTCCGGTAGTTGAACTGAAAAATAGATGTCACATTAATTATTTACTAGTCAAACAATATATATTTTCATTTACATTTTAACACCAACTAGAAATTACACCCGCGCGCGTTGCGGCGCGGGCTACGAAGCCAGAAACGTTGCTAACACGTGTTATAACGTATGACATCAAACAAACATTTTAACTTCGTCGTGGGAAACACATAAAATTTATTTTTTTCACTTGAACTAATATATGTTTATTTAATCGAACCATTTGACCCAAACCTGTTTTGCCAGATCTACTTAAGAGTAATTAACATTCATTTTTGGTGGTAAGTTGGCTGAAAATGCAAACAGGACACGGTGCAATGTGCTATGAATCCTATAATACTTAATTCTTGACTTCAATTCCAAAAAAAATTGACTTCAAGGGCCCATAACTAACAATAATTTATCAAGCATCCAATTTATAACTATCAGGACTACCATTTCTTTTAAAAATACATTAGTCCAATATATCACATATAATCACTTTGTACTCCAAAGTAATGAACAAAGCTTCAAGAGTAAGTGGTCACAACATGACCCTTGAATAATCAAGTAGATATATGTTGTTTTCCAGTGGAGACAAATAAATTGAAGGAAAAGGTACCTTGAAAAAGAGTTGTTGGCAAAGTTTTGGTGTTAATTTTAGTTGAAAAAAGAGGGGCAGTAGCATCTGGTAATGTGAAGAAACATAAATGAGTGATTTGTTTGAGATCTACAAACGCGTCTTAGACAAGTGTAGTATTAATGCCGTTATGAAACTATGAACAACACAGGCAATCGATGAAACTATACATGGATCTTAACTTCTGCAAACTCTTGCTAGTTAGGATTAGATTTTCACCATGTACATGATCCTCCAGTCTAGACCTTTTACTTTGTCCACAAAGCAGGGAAAAAAATATATCTGACATTTTAAAGAACAAAAACAAAATTTTAGTCAGTTTCAATAAACAACGAAGGTAAGTAAACGAAGTATTACCATGGCATCTTACATGCCATCACCAATTTCTTCATTAATAAACTCCTTAATGGTTTCACCAAATTCCTTGAACAATATATAAACCAAATACCTCATAATTTTCTAGTGGAACTAATTCCAATTCCTTCTTTCACTAATTCCGATTCCCTAAAAAAAGCACCTGCAATTATGATGCCATTTTTCTTTTTAGAAATACAATTTACAATTAGAACACCTCTTTTTTGTTTGCGAAAGGATTCATCTTAACTAACATCAACATTTTGAGCATAAAAAAGTTATTTAAAACATAACATGTCCTTACCCCCATGGGTCGGCTGAATCCCCAAGAGCATGTACATTGTTTCCCTACAAAATACGATCCAAACAACACCCCAAACTGTACTCAACCAATCCAAAACCACGAACATTACAATAAAACATGCTTCAAACAAACTCAATTCATTGAACATTTGGTACTGAATAACAAAAACCCTTAATTTATCAAAACTTACATGATTGTCGGATAAAGAATGCATCAGGCATGTTAATTCTCCCATGCCTATCAAAGCCGAAACACAGAGACAAAAAAATAACCCTTAAAGTAAAATAGAGCAAGGTAAGTTTCCCGTTACAAAATGTTTAATCGCAACAACACATTAGTGAAGTTCCGTATGTCACCTGTCAAGAGGTATAATTTCATGCTTCCTTTCAGTTAGTTCACGATTCAAGCATGTTGGGACTTTTTCAATCCCACCAAACCTATTGGAAAAAAACCATATTTGATTTCCAAAACACAAAATTCACTACCACTTTCAGTCACAATAAACAACCAAAAATCAAACAATTCACTCTCAATCAATGAGACAAGATTGTTAGGGTTTCAATTCACTCACCTGGGCGGAAGCAGTGGACGACGACCACAGCGAGAAAAAGGATCCATAACTTAGTGTCAACTGTTGGTATGAATCGGTGTCGGTCATAATTATCGGATTAGGGAGGCCAGCCGGAGATGGGTTGTCGACGATGATCTTGGATTTGTACTCAGTGAGAGTGATGAAGTCGATTGTGCATGTACTTGTGGCTGGGTGAGACGAAGAAGACATCACAGATGTGATATTTCTTCTAAAAGAAGGTTTTTTATGGTAGGGAAGATGAAAGAATGCTCAGAGACACAGGGTATATGATATTTTTGAAGAAAAAGGGTTTTGTGGTGGAGAACCTAGTAGATGTAATTTTTTTTTGGGAAACACCCAAAGCGGAAGTTACAACCTACCTAAGCACAAAGTTGTTGCTTATTTATATGGTTTTAATTTAGAAACTTGCATTGAATAAAAAATATGTAAAATAGTTAATAGTTAAGATTTTTGAATTATAAAACCATAGGCATGATCAACTTTCTAGGTTAAATAATATAAAATGAAGAGATGAAATAAAAGAAGCGAAAAAAGTATCTTAGGCAACTGTAAAACGTGACCATTTATTTATTCATTAAGTATAAACGTATTAAATGTTGCAATACTCTCCTAGAGAGGTATAACGTTGCTACCTTACTGATGACATGGGTACCCGGAAACCCCACTCAGCAAGGCTGAGAACAATAATAAACGTAACAAGTAACAAAAGCGAAGAACGCAAACTGGAAGTAAGAAGCTAGAAGCTCCCGGCAGGAAGGAAACTGGCACACCAATAGTTGATGACTAGAAGCTAAAGTCACTGTGGGGTCTAAATGTGGGATGCCACCTCTCGCGTTAAGGCTAGCTGTGTTCTTTTACTGCAGATCACGATCAAGAAGCTACCTTTTGGAGTTGATCTTGGACCATCCCCCGGCCATACCCATGTTGCTTTAACAAGTGGCGCCCACCGTGGGGCTGCGCTGCTTAGAACAGTGTTTCCTGTAGTTCAGCCCTGTTTCTAAGTTACTGGCTCTTTTATGCCCGGAAATGATCCTCGTCCAAAAGATGTCTCGAGCAGTCCACTGCCTCCCTCTAGCCCTACAACTACTCCCGGATGAGGTAGCTGCTCTACCAACACGGACGGACCTCAGGTTGCACCGACAACACGAGATGCATAACAGTTCCGGATGAGGTAGCTGATCATGTTTCAGCGCGTTTGGGCGAGTGTTTAAGGAATTAATGGTGCCAAGTTTAAACAACAAGGAGTCCCAGCTCAGTTGGTGTGCGCGTGTGTTTGTGAGACTGCAGACCCGGGTTTGAGTCCTGTGGTCTGCAGTTTTTTTTTCTTTTTGACAGTTTTTGTGTTTTAAAATATTACTTTCAGCAATTACATAATCAGCCCCTGAGGTTTAGTTTAGCGAAAGTGCACAAATAACCCTTGACTTTAATTAACCAAGTTATATTAAAAGAAAGCTAACATTTTAGTTTTAAACTAACTAAGTTAGTTTACTAACTTTAATATCTAACGAGATTAACTAGTTTATTAATAAAAATAAACTTTTAAATAACAAAATTAATTAATTTAAATAATTTGAATAATGATCATATTTATAACGAATAAAATCTTTAAACGTTTATTCATTTCACAAAGGTTCCGAGTCTCATTGTTTTAGGAGTTTTAACCAGTTTAACGAGTATCAAGTGTCGATAAGTAAAGAATCCTTGAATAATATTTCGTTCAAAGGAGAATTTCATTGTGATTCAAGTCTCGGATTCTACAAAGGTTACATCGAAACGACGATTACAAGAACGCAAAGTTTCCAAGAATAGGATTATAAACAAAAGTTTTAAAATATAGAAGGTACGAAATAGCAGGGCGTTACACCCGCGTGACGATCCTTTGCTTCAGCAGCTCTTCCACAGACCCCTCAGGCTACACCGTTTGCTCCTTTCACTTCTTCACCGCTGGACAAGCCATTCCGATGGTCCCTACCATACGCTACGCCAATTTCAGACCCCTATCATCCCCCACATTATGTAGGCTACACACGGGATGAGTTGCTCCTGTCACTTCAGCTACAGTTTGAGGTTTTGAGTCATAGAGTTTTGGAGCTTGAGCTGACACCACGTCCTCCACCCTGTCTATGTCAGTATATTTCTGATCCTCCACATTCATCACTTTCTCCTTTTGCACTTTCACCTGCTGCTCTTACACCTTCTCCAGGTTTTGATGCTCGTTTCCTTACTGTCGAGCAGCAGATCAGTTACTTATTTCGCCATGTATACGAGCTCGAGGAAGAGCTCGCACATGTTCGCAGTTTGTTTTTCTTCCCTCCTCCACCTCAGTCATCAGTACAGTAGGTTTTTGGTCTTATGCAGATGCATTACTTTTGATAAGGCACGACTATTGAGCCGAGATTGTGAAGACTTTGAAGACCACTTTTGACCACGTGATTTTTGGTATATTGACAGACTTGTTGGACAAGGGTAGTGTGACCCTGTGTCCCTTTTGATGCGATACACTTTGTAAATAATGTAACTGTGGTCGGTAATTAATGAAATCTCAATCGTCATGTTCTCACTAAACATTTTGCCGATTTATATGTTATGCTAAGTAGGGGTGAGCAGAAAATCGAAATAACCGAACCGTGACCGAAATAACCGACAAAACCGAACCGAAACAAAAACCGACGGTTTGGATTTCGGATTTTTAATAACCGAAAATTTTGGTTCGGTTTTCGGATAACCATTTTCAATAACAAAAAAAAAACGAACCGAACCGATAAGTTACAATACATATATTTTTATGTTTAAGTTTAAGTTGTTTAAGTGTTTAACCCAATGCTAGTAGATATTATTAATTTTATTCTTGAATGTTAAGTCTTTATAATAAAAATATTATATGTTTATTTATAATTGAAATGATTTATTTATTACCTACAAGAAATAACAAATATTAATATAAAAATTAAATGATCTTCAAATTATTATAAAAATGTCTTAAATTAAAACTTTGGAGAAACATAGAAATATATTAGAAGGTTAGATTTATTTAAACAATATTAATTAAAGAGGTAATTATTATATCTTAATGTAAACATATAAGAACGATTCTTACATTTTAAATTATATTTTTTATTTTTTGAATCTTACATAATTTTGTTCCAAAAAACCGAAATAACCGAAAAACCAAACCGAACCGACATAAAAACAAAAAAAAACGAAACCGAATGGTTTAAAAAAACCAAAAACCGAAATTTCGGTTTCGGTTTTGGTTTTGCCCAAAAACCGAACCGAACCATGCACACCCCTAATGCTAAGCTTATGTTGTTGCTTGATTGCTTGCTCTGATGGTTGCCTATATGTATACGTACATACAACCTTTAGACGGCTATTTACCTACTTGACGAATAAGACCTGACCTATCTGATCTTCTTCTTAGAAGATGTCACCTCGAAGGAACACCGATACCAACAACCCTCTGCCGATGACAGAGGCGGAATTACAAGAGCGCATCTCACAGGCCATTGCACAGCACGAGGCCCTTCGCTCCGAACACAACGGAGGTACCTTAGGAAATAGCCCACCCAACGGTAATGTTTAGTCACTTATGACACATTACAAAACGTTTGGACATTTCCAAGTGTGCTTTGCTAATGCCTTATGTGAATGATGTTGGTTATGTCGCAGGCTGCACCTACAAGCAGTTCTTGGGCTACAAGCCCCTGGATTTCGACGGCACTGGGGGTGCCATAGCTTTTGTGCGTTGGGTTGAGAAGACGGATTCTGTTTTGCGATTGAGCAATTGTACTCCAAGGCAACAAGTCACATACAATTTTGGACTGTTTCTAGATGGGGCTCTGTCATGGTGGAACCTTCAGGTTCAAACGTTGGGTGAGACTGCTGCGTATGCCTTGACGTGGGACGAACTGAAAGAGCTGATGCGTAAGAAGTATTGTTCGAGGGCAGAAATCCAGAGGTTGGAAACTGAATTCTGGAACCTAAAAATGGAAGGTTCAAAGATAGCTGAGTATGTGCAAAGGTTTCATGATTTGTCTAGGGTGGTTCCTTGTTTGGTGGAGCCAGAGTTTAAGAGGATTGAACGCTTCATCTGGGGATTGGCATCTCAGATTCTAAGCATGGTGAGAGCATCTAAACCTCTAACAATTACCGATGCTATTGACTTAAGTGTGGCGCTCACTGAAGAAGCGGTTAGACCGGGAAAATTTTCAATCTCTGAAGAAAAGAAGGAGACTCATGTGGAGCCATCTGGAGATAACAAGAGAAAGTTCACAAATTTCAAGAAGGGTACTCGGGCGAATAACAACAACAATGCCAAAAAGGGAAAAGAGTACATGGGTAAACTACCTAAGTGCGACAATTGTCGACGTCATCATACCGGGCAATGTAGATATGGAAAATGTGATAACTGTGGCAAAGTGGGACATGAAAAGGAGACGTGTTGGCGTGGTACTGGACATGGAAATGGAGGTCAAGATGGTAGCGAAAATCGCGGAGGAAACAACAACAACAACAACTATCAAGGCGGAAATGGTGATGATCAAGGGCGTGGTCAAGGTTGTTTTAACTGTGGAGACAAAGGGCATTTCAGGAAATATTGCCCTAAAAACAATCAGGCACGTGGAAGAGTGCTCAACATCGGAGCTAGGGAAGCACGCTAGGATCCAAACGTGGTTATCGGTACGTCCCCTATTAGTCAACGTTATGCATCTGTGCTGTTTGATACTGGTGCCGATTTTAGCTTCATATCTCTAGAGTTTAAGAATATACTTGGTTTAGTAGTGAGTAGGTTAGATATCCCATATTCGATAGAACTAGCTAATGGGAAGCTAGTAGAAGCCAAAGGAGTGATTAGAGGCGTGAGTTTTCGATAGATCTTCTGCCAATTGAACTGGGAAGCTTCGATGTCGTGGTTGGGATGGATTGGCTGTCAAGTAATCGTGTAGAGATGGTTTGCCACAAGAAGAATTATCCGTATCCCGATGGCGAATAAAGAGATGATTGTGATACACAGGGAGAAGCAGGATACGCCTATATGGATTATTAGTTGTTTGAAGGCACAGAAGTTTTCGCACAAAGGATGTGTTGCCTTCTTAGCTCATGTCGTGGACAAAGAAGCCGAAGAACCGAAGCTTGAAGATATCCCTGTGGTAAGGGAATATCCTGAATTCTTCCCCGAAGAGTTGCCAGGATTACCTCCTCAACGATAAGTCGAGTTCCATATTAACTTGGTTCCAGGCGCCGCGCCTGTAGCCAAGGAACCTTATCAACTTGCGCCTTCAGAGATGCAAGAGTTGTCAACGCAGCTTCAGGAGCTACTGCATAAAGGATTTATAAGACCAAGCTTCTCGCCTTGGAGAGCTCCAGTTCTGTTCATCAAAAAGAAGGGCGGTAGTTTTCGAATGAGTGTCGACTACCAAGAGCTGAACAAGCTAACTATCAAGAATCGGTATCCCTTGCCGAGGATTAATGATTTATTCGACCGACTGCAAGGATCCAACTACTATTCCAAGATCGATCTTCGACCAGGTTATCGCCAGTTGCGGATTCAAGAAGAAAGTATACCGAAGAACAGTGAGTCAACAATTCATTTTAAACATACGCTAATATTGTATTTATCACACGGTACACAAAACAGTTATACACAGAATACAAAACTTTGAGAACCTAGGAAACATGTACTTAGGACCTTCGGGAACTTATGTCAAAACTCATTAAAGGTTATCACTTAGGAACCACGTCCATTAACTCGAGCAAACACCATTATTCTGTCATATATGCTATTTTAGTCAACCGAACAGGTGAAGTGCTCGAAATTCTTATATTGAAATTTTCGCTTTTGCATCTAGCAAGTAGATTTTTGCATCTCTACTTCTTTTAATGGTAGTTGAATCACGACAATTTTCTTCATTAGAGCAAGCACTCATTTGCTCCGGTACTTGATCATTTCATATGATACACATGCAATTGTTTGTTACGCATGTGGCTTCCCTTCTAACGATCATTTTCATCAAAGTTACAAATATTATTTCTCTATATCCGATTATTGCCTTGTGACTCGGATATTCTGCATTATTGTAAGTATCAACTCCTTGATATTGAGTCAACAAAACCTTCTTGAAACTTCTTTTCTTTTCAGTTACATACATGGTTTACCCTTGTAACCATGCCGAAATTCCCTTGTCGATACATAAGTTTATTATCAGATTGCGCTAAAACCAAGTTCAATTGCTTGAACTTGTCCATTTCGCATATTCAATTCAAGACACCATATGATGTATTGAAAGCATCATATTCAAATTCATTTTAGCAAGTGTTTCTTGTATTCCGAGTCGTAGTAGACTTGTTTGGTCTATGACTCCATTAAATCATCTGTTGGATTCCAACACCTTGTGGTGGTGTCTCGTTAGTTTGAAGCCTGCGCTAATCTCGTTTACGCATCTCATGCATGAATTTAATTATTTATTTATTGACTTGCTCTAAATCCACTCTGTTTTATCATGATGAAAGCAGTCGTAACACAATCGTGTGTTAAGACAATGGTACATAAATTCATTTTATATTCATGTGTACCTCCTAACGGTTCTTTCATTATCGATCGAATGTCTTGCAGTATTTATTGCTTTTTCATCTTCGATCAGAACCAGTAGTTCTTTGGTGTTCTATATTCAATTGAAAAAAATCCTACGATGCCGTTGAATCAAATTTTTAGGTTTGCTTCATTACACTTTCATTTGATTTCAAACACGGTGAACTTGTTCGGTCACCACTATTATTGAATTATGTCATTACGACACCTTGTGGTGTCGGTACAAACTTGTAGCTTGTGTTAGTCATGGTTAACCGTTCCATACGAAACTACTTATACTTTTTGTTTGACTCGTCATTTAAACACTCTTATGCAACTACGAATTCAGACGATGATTCACCAGGTTCGGTAGTATTTCATTTCGGTGTATTCTCGCAATTCAATAATGTCAACACACTAATTTTATTCATCTATTTGTTCGAAAGTTGACGGATCATTTTCGTGTCCCTATTACATTTGAGCTTGCTGATCCGATGTTATTGTTTCTAGAACTCATTTGCATATTGTGAACGATCGTTCGGAATTCTATTGGTCGAAACTCCTCTTTTGTTGAACCCCTGGTAACTAAGAAACACTAGTTAATACGTCTATACATTGACAACAAATTCTGAATCGCATATCTTTTGACCGTTGGGTTCTTATTGTTGTAATATGTCCCTGGATTCATCTGATTCAAATAAGTTTTGATTCGGTTTCATGAATATTCACCTTGGTATTATTCATGTCCAATTACGCATGACGTAACTCTAAGAAGTTTATGTAGTTTAAATTTCGAGGACAAAATTTTCTTAACAGAGGGAGAATGTGACAACTGTCAAAATTTGCATGTATCCGTACAATGATTAAACAGTAATTATTGCCTTAATGACTGTGCTGAATTAAATTAATGACATGAACTGCTTTCTGATTATTATTATTACACATGCATGTGCATCATATATTGCAAATGACATAACATTATTGCATGCAAACTTTATTGATTCAAATGATGCACGAAACAAAGCTAGCACAGTTATCAGACAAATCAGAAAAATGCTGACGGAGTTCAGTACATAGACAGACATGGTATTGAGACACAGAATGAGCCAGAAACCAAGAGTTACACTAGTATAGTGTGTAGGAAAGTAAGGATCACAAAACTGTCTTCCTAGTGATAGTTTAAGTGCCGGAAAATGCCTAAAACTTACATAAACTACAGAATTCAGCAAAATTCAGCAATTAAACAAACTAATATCATGCAGAAATATGGTTAAATGGTCCTGAATGCTTTCCTAAGTGTCGGGAATCAAAACTGTCACAAAAGGTAACATAAAGCAAACTAAACTGCGTAGTTTAGCACCTTAACGAACCGGTAACCAACCGAACAACCGGACACTACCCGAAACACCAAATTTTCACTAGAAGCATTATTTTAACATTTCCAAGCTAGTCATGGTCCCCGAACATCATAACACACTATATAACATACTAATAACTAAACACCTAACTATAACACTTGGATTTCAACTAAGTGATCTAACTAACAATTACATTCCAACACTATACCCCCCCCCCCCCTGATGTGTGCTAAACAGACTGCTAAAATTAACTACTTTAGACTCTCTAAGCTAGACACTAAAAAGCTTTAAATCTAGATGTCACGGCCCCCGGCCTGGTGTTACCCGGTCCAGAAGCTGCGGGACAGAAACCCGTGGTATTTATTAGTTGTTGTGACAGCGGAATTTTAACAGGATCTTTTGAAACTTGAAAATGCCCAATTATTTTATTTCACAATTTGGGACAAACCCCATAATTTACAGTAAAGGGAATTTCACGAGGAAATCCCTTGTTTTACAAAACATGTTTGTTTATTTTATTGAGCCACCACTTCAAGCTTGTTAGTGCTTCGTAGCACTTTTTCCTTGATTCACAGTAAGTCACCTGAAACATGTTTTAAAAATGTTTTATCAGTGGGGAAATACTGGCGAGTCATTCAGGTTACTAAAATGACACATTAGTTATAGATTACAGCATAAGAGCGATTACAATGGCTACTATCTTATTTTTATCTGGCGTCGTGTCACATCCTGGTGACGATGGTCATACCACTATTGGGTCCTTTCACCCAAGTAGTGATGATTATCACTATTAGATTGGTGAACCTAACCGTGAGAAATTAGTAATGCGCACAATACCCCACTTGCCAGTGATTTAAGATAACCACGACTTAATCCCTGTAATTATAACTCTTGAAAATAATTTGAGATTTAGTAAAACCATTGATAAAAAGAGAATGACTCACATTGCAGGTTTAATTTGGGCAGAGTTTAGCCTACTGATTTAGCTTTGTAACCTAGTTTAAATAACAATGCACACGAAACTAGGTCAGTAACTTAATACAACATTTACGATAAACTCAAAAAAATCAAAACCTTCACGACGAATGACAAAGTATAGCCCAAATACGGGCAACACTTAAACATCCATCGGATCGATTTTAATCGATCGGACATTGTATCATAGCAGTGATCGAGGTAATACCCCGTAATCGTAGAAGGGCCTTGATGCCTTAAGACTCGTTTTAAGCAGAATTTGGACGTTTTGAAACTGAAATTTCGCACACAGAAGCAAGTCCCATGCACAGGCAATTTATAGTTGAACTTTAGGTTTTACGCGGCCCGCGTAAACCTTAACTTAAATCTTACGCGGCCCGCGAGGGCCCCTAGTCTACGTGTAGGGCTAGCATGTCATCAGTAGGTTCGCCAGGTGGCTGCCACGTGGCCTGTAACGCTTATCCGGTGATTTTTAATTTGACGCGCCCCGTGTAAGCCTAAGCTTACGTTTTACGCGGCCCGCCTGAAACCAAATTTTCTTGTTTTCTTGGTTTTTCATAAGCACTAGGGTTTCAGGGGTCTGGGTTTTCACTTACGGGTCGTTTTTAGACAATTTTGCAGGTCCTTACATCCTCCCTACCTTATTTAAAATCTCGTCCTCGAGATTTACTGAAATAAGTGAGGATACTTTCGCTTCATCTCCGATTCCAGCTCCCAGGTGTATTCGGGTCCTCTTTTTGAATTCCACTTGACTTTGACCAGTATCAATCTTTTGTGTTTGAGAAACTTGATCTTTCTGTATTTTATTTGGAGTGGTTTCTCAACAAATTTTAGTTTTTCATTTACCTCTATGTCTTGAAGAGGTACTACCAGGGATTCGTCAGATAAACATTTCTTGAGGTTGAATACATGAAATACGTCATGTACCCCGACTAACTCTTCTGGTAGTTGTAAGCGATAGGCAACCGGTCCTATTCGCTGGATTACTTGGAATGGTCCTACGTACCTTGGACTTAGCTTTCCTTTCTTACCGAACCGAACTACTCCTTTCCAAGGAGAAACTTTCAAGAGTACCTTGTCTCCAACTTGAAATTATAGCGGTTTGCATCTATTGTCTGCATAATTCTTTTGGCGATCTCGTGCTGTTTTCAGTCTGTCCTTGATTTGAGTGATCTTGTCGGTGGTTTCTTGTACGATTTCGGGACCTGATAATTGGCTTTCTCCTATTTCTGCCCAGCAAACTGGGGTTCGACACTTTCGTCCATACAGTACTTCGAACGGGGCAGCTTCGATGCTTGAATGGTAACTATTGTTATAGGAGAATTCAATTAAGGGTAGGTGGTCATCCCAATTTCCACCAAAATCGATTACACATGCCCTGAGCATGTCTTCCAGGGTTTGGATCGTCCTTTCACTCTGTCCATCTGTTTGGGGATGGTAAGCTGTACTTAAATTTAGTCTGGTCCCCATGGCTTCTTGAAAACTTGTCCAGAAATGCGAAGTGAAACGACTATCTCTATCCGATACAATAGAGAATGGGACTCCATGTAAGGATACTACCTCGTCTACGTATAACTTAGCTAATCTTTCCATACTGAAAGTTTCCTTCATGGGCAGGAAATGAGCTGATTTGGTTAATCGATCCACAATTACCCAAATTGTGTCGTTACCTTTTCTGGTTTTGGGCAACTTAGTAACAAAATCCATGGTTATTAGTTCCCATTTCCAGACAGGCATTTCTAGTTGTTGGAGTAACCCTGAAGGTTTCTGGTGTTCTGCCTTAACTTGTGAACAAGTTAGACACTTAGATACATATCTAGCTATATCCTTTTTCATTCCTATCCACCAGAAGTTATTTCTTAAATCTTGGTACATCTTATTATTCCCAGGGTGCATGGTATACCTAGATTTATGGGCTTCCTCTAAAATCTTATTTCTTAATTCTCCCTGCTTAGGTACCCAAATCCTTTTCTTGTGGAATCTCCAAATTCCATCAGCCCCTTGCTCCAAGTCTTTTATCCTTCCTTTCATTCCTTCGGCATCATCCTTGATTGCCGTTTCTTGAATGTTTTTCAGTTGTTCCATTAAATCTAACTGTAGATTTAATCTAAGGGCACGAACTCGCTTTTGCTTTTCATGATACTTACGACTTAGAGCATCTGCGACTACATTTGCTTTTCCTTCGTGATATTGAATATCACAGTCGTAGTCACTTAAAATTTCCATCCATCTTCTTTGCCTCATGTTCAATTCTTTTTGCCCAAATATATACCTTAAGCTTTTATGATCTGTATAAACGGTAAACTTACTTCCATACAGATAGTGTCTCTAAATCTTAAGGGCAAAAATTATCGACCCTAATTCTAAGTCATGTGTCGTATAGTTTTCCTTGTGCTTTTTCAATTGCCTTGAGGCATACGCAATTACCTTTTTGCGTTGCATTATCACATATCCTAATCCTAGCTTAGAAGCATCACAGTAAACTTCAAAATCCTCTGTTCCTTCGGGTAATGCTAGAATTGGGGCATTTGTTAACTTTTGCTTTAAAACCTTAAAAGCTTCCTTTTGTCTAGGTCCCCATTCAAATTTAACTACTTTACAAGTTAGCTTAGTTAATGGTACTGCTATATTGGAAAAATCCTTAATGAATCGCCTATAGTATCCAGCTAACCCTAGAAAGCTTCTAACTTCCATAGCTGATTGCGGAACCTTCCATTGGGTGATTGCTTCTATCTTGGAGGGATCTACGTGAATACCTTCGTGATTCACCATGTGACCTAAGAATTGCACCTCCTGTAGCCAAAATTCACACTTTGAGAATTTGGCGTAAAGCTTTTCCTTTCTTAACAAAGTTAAGAGTGCATGTAAATGCTTACAATGCTCGTCCTGACTTTTGGAATAAATAAGTATATCGTCAATGAAGACAATTATAAATTTATCCAAGTACGATTTACAGATCCTATTCATCATATCCATAAATGCTGCAGGAGCATTTGTTAATCCAAAGGGCATGACTGTAAACTCGTAGTGACCATACCTAGTTCTAAAAGCGGTTTTAGGTATGTCTTCTTCTTGTACCTTCAACTGATGATATCCTGAACGCAAGTCTATCTTAGAAAAGTATCTAGCTCATTGCAATTGATAAAAAAGATCATCAATCCTAGGTAATGGGTATCGATTCTTAATTGTAACCTTATTCAATTCCCTGTAATCGATACACATTCGCATTGAACCATCTTTCTTATTCACAAACAACACTGGTGCTCCCCAAGGGGATGAACTAGGTTGTATGAATCCTTTACTTAGTAATTCATCTAATTTCTTTTTCAATTCTAACATCTCGGTGGGTGCTAACCGATAGGGTGCCTTGGCTATTGGTGTAGTTCCAGGAATTAGATGAATTCTAAATTCTACTTCTCTATCCGGAGGTAATCCTGGTAGTTCTTCTGGAAATATATCCGGGTATTCTGATACTACAGGAATTTCCTTAAGTTCCTTTTCCTTAGTGCTAATGATTACCGAAATCGTATATATTATTCCTTGTTTTCTTGAATAACTGGCCATTTTCATTACTGAAATGAATTTCATTGGCTTACATGGCTTATCTCCTGTAATTACCACTATTTCTCCTGTGGGTGTATGAATTTCTGTGGAATTCTTATCACAGAGGATTCGAGCATGGTTGGCTACCAACCAATCCATTCCTAACACAACATCGAATCCAGCTAAATTCATAGGTAACAAGTTTGCAGAAAATTTATGGCCTAAGAGTTCTATCTTTCCCTTTTGCAAAACCTTATCTATGTAAACAAAATTACCATTTGCGGTTTCCACCGTAAAAATCTGCCTAAGTTTGGTTAAAGGTAGGTTAAGAGCTTGGCAGAATGAAGTATTTATAAAACTTTGGTTTGCCCCAGAGTCAAATAACACTTTTGCATAAACGTCGTGAACTAGGAACGTACCAGCTATCACGTCAGGGATCAGTTCTGCTTCTTGGGTAGTCAACTGAAAGGCTCTTGTGTTCTTTTTATTAGTTCCTTCAGCTGGTTTGGCCTTATTGTCAGCTGGTTTGACTAGTTTAGGGCAGTCTGGTCTAAAATGTCCAGCTTCTCCACAGATGAAGCAGATTGTTGATTTCTTCCTCCTGCAATCTTCTTCTTGATGCCCTGGAATTTTGCAGAAATTGCAATACCCTTTGCATCTTCAAAAAATGCTTTCGTTTACAGGTACTGCAAAATGGAGCAGTAGAAGATTGCCCGGTTCCCTTTTTATTGAGATTATTACTATTACCCACACGGAATCCTTGGGTAATCTTTTGGGCCACTTCCTTCTTCCGATTTTCTTCTCTTGTGCGTACCAGCCCGTCGGTTAATGTCACGGCCCCCGACCCGGTTTGACCCGTTTCAGGAGCTGCGGGACAGAAAATCACTTGGTATTTATTTAATTGAGTTGACAGCGGAAGTTTTCTTCAGGATCTTTTTAAAACTGCAATTTCCCGATTACTTTATTTCACAACTCGGGATAAAACCCCGGTAATTTACAATAATATGATTTCACTGAGAAATCTTTATTTTTACAAAACATGTTTCTTTATTTTATATTGAGCCACTTCCTTAGGCTTGTAGTGCTTCACATCACTTTTCCTGGATCACAACAGATCACCTAAAACATGTTTGAAAAAGGTTTTGTCAGCGGGAAATACTGGTGAATCATTCTTTTTTATGAAAACGACGCGTTTGTTATAATTTACAGTATTAAGAGCGATTACAATGTTTCCATATATCAACCAACTACCCACAGTATTTGTCCCTCGAACATCCATTGGTAACCTCAGAGTCCAATGGTGTCTGTGACTATGGTCATATCACCCCTTGGCTAACTCGTTGTCCAATGGTGAAGTTTATCAAGTAATGTATACAAAACCCCACATACCGGCTGTAATTTGGTGATTACAAAGACTTAATCCCTGTAATTATAACCTTGAAAATATTTAAGAATTTATAAAGTACTTTGATAAAAAGAGAATGACTCACATTGCAAGTTTAATTGAGCAGAATTTAGCCTACTGATAAGCTTGTTTAACCTAATTCAAATAACAATGCATGCGAACTAGGTTAGTAACTAATACAGGTTTTACGATAACTCACGAGATTAAACCTTCACAATGAATGACAAAGCGCGATACTTAAACATCCATCGAATTCACGACGAATGACAAAGCATAACCCTAATGTGGGCAGCACTTAAACATCCATTGGATAGTTTTAATCGATCGGACATTGAATCGTAGTAGCGATTGAGTTATTACCCTGTTATTGCAGCAAAGGTTCGAGACAGTGTGTTTTGAAAGAAACAGCGTATAAGTAATTGTACGTAACGAATTTTAACGTCGTAACATGCAAACAGTTCAAGTCCCAAGCCCCTGAATTTATAGCCTAAATTGGAACCTCCCGCGTGTCGCGGAGGGTTCCCCTGTCCCTGTCGTGTGTCGCGGGGCATACCCCCTAGCCTAGGGTAGCCTCATGTCTTGTATAGCCTTGGTGAGTTGGAATTTTCGCAAATACGTGTTTTATAACTGTTTTGAAGGGATAAACGTCAGTTAGGGAATACCCCCCTTGAGTTTTAGGGGCCCTGATCCTGATTCCAATTGTTCTGAAAATTCTAGGATTTATGCAGGATTACTTAGGGGTCTCAATTATGGTTTCATATTGGACAAAATATAATAAGAAATAATAGTTTTGATGAGAGTTGTTACATCCTCCCCACCTTAATAAAAATCTCATCCTCGAGATTTATTGAAATAAGTGAGGATATTTCCGCTTCATTTCTGATTCCAATTCCCAAGTGTATTCTGGTCCTCTCTTTGAATCCCACTTGACCTTGACCAGCACTAGTCGTTTGTGTTTGAGAAACTTGATCTTTCGGTCTTCTATTTGTAGTGGCTTCTCAACAAATTTTAGCTTTTCATTTATTTTTATGTCTTGAAGAGGTACTACCAGGGATTCGTCAGATAGACATTTCTTTAGATTGGATATATGAAATACATCATGTACTCCAACTAACTCTTCTGGTAGTTGTAAACGATAAGAAACTGGTCCTATACGTTGAATTACTGGGAATGGTCCTACGTACCTTGGACTCAGCTTTCCTTTCTTACTGAATCGAACTACTCCTTTCCAATGAGAAACTTTTAATAGTACTCTATCTCCAACTTGGAATTCCAACGGCATCCGTCTATTGTCTGCATAACTCTTTTGACGATCTCGAGCAGTCTTTAGTCTTTCCTTGATTTGAGTAATCTTGTCGGTAGTTTCTTGTACTATCTCAGGACCTGATAATTGACTTTCTCCTATTTCTGCCCAACAAACTGGAGTTCTGCACTTTCATCCGTACAATGCTTCAAATGGGGCAGCTTCAATGCTTGAATGATAACTATTGTTATAGGAGAATTCAATCAAAGGTAAGTGATAATCCCAATTTCCACCAAAATCTATCACACATGACCTAAGCATATCTTCCAGAGTTTGGATTGTCCGTTCAATTTGTCCGTATGTTTGAGGATGATATGCAGTGCTTAGATTTAATCGAGTTCCCATTGCTTCTTGAAAACTTTTCCAGAAATGGGAAGTGAAACGACTATCCCTATCCGATACAATGGAGAGTGGAACTCCATGTAAGGATACTACTTCATCTACATACAACTTTGCCAACCTTTCCATGCTAAAGGTTTCTTTCATAGGTAGAAAGTGAGCTGATTTGGTTAATCGATCCACAATTACCCAAATCGCATCATTACCTTTTCTGGTTTTGGGTAACTTAGTAACAAAATCCATTGTTATGAGTTCCCATTTCCATACAGGCATTTCTAATTGCTGTAGTAGACCTGAAGGTTTCTGGTGTTCTGCCTTAACTTGTGAACAAGTAAGACACTTAGAAACATATCGAGCTATGTCCTTTTTCATTCCTATCCACCAAAAGGTGTTTCTTAAATCTTGGTACATCTTATTGTTTCCAGGGTGCATGGTATACCTAGATTTATGGGCTTCTTCTAAAATCTTATTTCTTAATTCTCCCTGCTTAGGTACCCAAATCCTTCTTTTGTGGAATCTCCAAATTCCATCAGCTCCTTGTTATAATTCTTTTATTCGTCCTTTCATTCCTTCAGCATCATCTTTGATTGCTGTTTCTTGAAAATGCTTTAGTTGTTTCATTAAATCTAACTGTAGATTTAACCTAAGAGCACGAACTCGTCGTTGTTTTTCATGGTACTTACGAGTTAAGGCATCTACAACGACATTTGCCTTTCCTTCGTGATACTGAATATTACAGTCGTAGTCACTTAGGATTTCCATCCATCTCCTTTGCCTCATGTTTAATTCTTTTTGCCCAAATATATATCTTAAACTTTTATGATCTGTATAGACAGTAAATTTACTACTGTACAGATAATGTCTCCAAATCTTAAGGGCAAAAATTATGGCTCCTAATTCTAAATCATGAGTCGTATAGTTTTCTTCGTGTTTTTTCAATTGTCTTGAAGCATACGCAATTACCTTCTTGCGTTGCATTAGCACACATCCTAATCCTAGTTTTGAAGCATCACAGTAAACTTCAAAATCTTCAGTCCCTTCTGGTAAAGCTAGGATGGGAGCATTTGTTAACTTTTGCTTTAGAATCCTAAAAGCTTCTTCTTGCTTAGGTCCCCATTCAAACTTATCTGCTTTACAGGTTAGCTTAGTTAATGGTACTGCTATCTTGGAAAATCTTTAATAAACCGTCTATAGTATCCGGCTAAACCTATAAAACTTCTAATTTCCATTGCGGATTGCGGAACCTTCCATTTGGTAATTGCCTCTATCTTAGCAGGATCTACATGAATGCCTTCGTGATTCACGATGTGACCTAGGAATTGCACTTCTTGCAACCAAAATTCACACTTCGAGAATTTGTCATATAGTTTTTCTTTTCTTAACAAAGTTAATAGTGCATGCACGTGTTCACAATGCTCGTCCTGAATTTTGGAATAAATAAGTATATCGTCGATGAAGACAATTATAAATTTATCCAAGTACGGTTTACATATTCTATTCATCATGTCCATGAATGCTGCAAGTGCATTCGTTAGTCCGAAGGGCATGACTGTAAACTCGTAATGACCATACCTAGTTCTGAAAGCAGTTTTAGGTATGTCTTCTTCTTGTACCTTCAATTGATGGTATCCGGAGCGTAAATCGATCTTAGAAAAATACCTAGCTCCTTGGAGTTGATCGAAAATATCATCAATTCTAGGTAATGGGTATCGATTCTTAATTGTAACCTTATTCAATTCTCTATAATCAATACACATTCTCATCGAACCATCCTTCTTCTTTACAAACAACACTGGTGCTCCCCGCGGGGATGAACTAGGTTGTATGAAACCTTTACTTAGTAATTCATCTAATTGCTTTTTCAGTTCTAACATTTCTGTGGGTGCTAACCGATAAGGTGCCTTGGCTATCGGTGTAGTTCCAGGAATTAGATGAATCCTAAATTCTACTTCCCTATCTGGTGGTAATCCTGGTAACTCTTCTGGAAACACATCTGGGTATTCTGAGACTACAGGAATCTCCTTAAGTTCTTTACCCTTAGTACTAATGATTACTGAAATCATATATACTATTTCTTGCTTTCGTTCATAACTAGCAACTTTCATTACTGATATGAACTTCATGGGTTTACGTGGTTTATCCCCTGTAATCATGATTGTTTCTCCGGTGGGTGTATGAATTTCGATGGAATTCTTATCACAAAGAATTCGAGCATGGTTGGCTACTAACCAATCCATTCCTAACACAACATCGAACCCAGCTAAATTCATTGGTAATAGGTTTGCATGAAATTTATGTCCTGAAAGTTCTATATTTTCTTTTTGCAAAACCTTATCTATGTTAACAGAATTCCCATCTGCCGTTTCGACTGTAAAAATATGCCTAAGGTCGGTTAAGGGTAATTTAAGAGCTTGGCAGAATGAAGTATTGATAAAACTTGGGTTTGCACCAGAGTCAAATAATACTTTTGCATACACGTTGTGAACTAAGAACGTACCAGCTATCACATCTGGAATGAGTTCTGCTTCTTGAGTGGTCAGCTGGAATGCTCTGACATTCTTTTTAGTAGCTCCGTCGGCCGTCTTGGCTTTGTTGTTTGCTGGTTTGACCAATTTAGGACATTCTGTTTTGAAATGTCCTGCTTCGCCACAGTTAAAGCAGATTCTTGTTTTCTTTCTGCAGTCTTCTTCACGATGTCCTACCATTTTGCAAAAATTGTAGATTATATTACATCTTCCATAATGTTTCTTTTTGCAATTCCTGCAGAACGGCGGAGTTGAGGATTGCCTTGTTCCTCTTCTCTTGAAACTGCTATTATTACCCGTATGAAATCCTTGGGTAATTTTCTGAGCCAGTTCCTTTTTCCTGTTTTCATCTCGTGTGCATACCAGTTCGTCAGTTAGGGTGTTAGTTAATTCTACCGCATCGTCAATAGTACGAGGTCTTGCAGCTTTAACGATATTACGGATTTCGCCAATCAGTCCCCAAATATAGCGAGAAATGAGTACCGGTTCTGGTGAAGCCAGTGTTGGTACCACTCTAGCATATTCGAAGAATGTCAAAGTATACCCGCGACAATCTACACCCATCATTCGATGATTTAGAAATTTATTCGCCATTTGATATTTTTCATATTCAGGACAGAATTTTCTTTCTACAAGACTCTTAAATTCTTCCCAGTTTATGGCATAGGCCATATTTCTTCCTTTGGCTTGAAGTACTGTATTCCACCATTCTAGCGCCCCTTCTTTGAAAAGATTTGACGCGTACACGACCTTGTCGTCCTTGGCACATTTACTTATTGTAATCACTGCCTCGGTTTTCTCTAACCAACGCAGTGCCGCAGTTGCTCCTTCATTGCCTGCAAATTCAGTGGGTTTACAAGCAAGAAATTCTTTGTAAGTGCAACCAGGCGTTGCAGCTTTCATTTTCTTAGGAAACGGAGCCTGTCGTGAATCATCATCGTGATGATTACCGCCTCCGTTTATGCTATTACTGAAGTTATCTTCAGAGATACGTTTGCTAGAAATGATTTGTTGGGGTTCAACAGGTTTCTGGGCAGCAGCAAGTATTGCTGGAATAGCATTGGCTATTCCTTGAGCAACGATATTTTCTATATCCTGCCTAGTCATAAATTGATCCCCCGGATGTTGCTCAGATTGGTTAACCTCATTTACTGGTTCATTATTAGCATTTTCCATCTGATAATTAATATATATAATTTATTAGTATCGAATAAATAATAATTATACATAAAACAATCATACAAATTTCACAACACACATATAGCCAAAACTATCGATTTCTCGATTCCCATTTTTATATTTTATAATATGCGTCAATATACACCATTTATCTTACAAAGTTTTATTTGTAGTTATTTTACAAGATTATAGTTTACTTTTATTATTATACAACCACATTTCCATAACCCTACTACCCCTCGTTAGTTGGTATTTCAGTAACGACGTTCCCTCTCGTCGTATTTCCAGGAGATCTGTTCTCCTACTTCCCTGATCCTATTTCCTGCATCCACCAGCTCCTCGCCAAAGTGGCGGAGTTCAGCTAAATTTTCATTGCTCATTGGTGGGTTTGGTATAGGTTCCGGGTCGAATAAGGACTATTGAGAAGGTTTTGGAACTGCCAATCATTGGTCCACCACTCATCCATTCCTAGAGGTTAGGTGTGGATTATAGGTTCTGGGATTGCTGGTTCCAAGTTTATTGGAAGTTGAGTTTCAACAGGATAAGGGTATAGATTATTATTGACAGGCCTGATGATATCACAGCTTGCCAATGCACGATCCAGTTCCTCCTGAAATGTTAACTCCTCAATTTGTCTAGAGCTTTCCCCAATTTCTATCTTAGTTTGCCTAGAACCTTCCCCAAACTCCATTTCCATTTGCCTAGAATCTTCCCCAAACTGCATTTCCATCTGCCTAGAACCTTCCCCGACTTCAATCCCCTTCCCTTTGTCTAAGGGATTTTCTATTTTAGGAATCTTCCTAGTTGCGGGTTTCCTCCTGCGCACACGCCTCCATCCCACAAATCTTCTCTTTTTCTTAGGCTTGGGTTTCTCCGGAGGTGGAGCGTTGAATTCCATAGGTTCTTCTATATCAGGTATATAACCAGTAAAATCTCTGGAAACCTCTATTTTCACTGGATAGAGATTTAAATTCTGAAGGGCTTTAGACAAGTCATTCATGCTGTTTAGCATATATGCAAAATACACAAAAATTGCTAAGTTAAAATTTTATAAAAATTTTCATAAATAACCTTTAAATATTATTTTATACCATGTGACTAATTTAATACAAAGGAACAACTGATAATTAAAACATATTAAGTTTTATTATAAACTTATTTATTTACTGGGTAAAGTTTTTGGCTTGTAGGTGATAAGGGTGTTAAAACTTGAATCAAGTGTATTTAAAGATTTGCATTTACTACTACAGTGGCTAGCATATAAAGATCTGCCCATTTTTCATTTAACTTGTCTTCCCATGGTGGGTTACTGCCTAGTTCTTGGGTTTTCTGATTAACTCTCTTTTCTTTTGGTTGTGATTTCTTTAATTTCTCCTGACTTTTCCTAATAATCAAACTTCTTTTATTAGGAGAAAGTGGTTCCTCATATTGTGTCTTTCGAACAAATATTCCTTCTTCAGGATTTGCATAGTGTTTTGAGGAATTTGTTTGGGATGAACTTCCCTTCTCGTTTGATGACCTATCTAATTTAAGATAGATGTTTGAAAGCTTTTGCTTACCCATACTGTACACAAATATTCAAATAATAAAACATATAATCACAGAATAGCAATTAGTAAAATTAAGTATTTTCTAAATACTTAATTGGCTTAAATCAGTGGCTCTGGTACCACCTTTTTCTGTCACGGCCCCCGACCCGGTTTGACCCTTTTCAGGAGCTGCGGGACAGAAAATTCTGTGGTATTTATTTAATTGAGTTGACAGCGGAAGTTTTCTTCAGGATCTTTTTAAAACTGCAATTTCCCGATTACTTTATTTCACAACTCGGGATAAAACCCCGGTAATTTACAATCATATGATTTCACTGAGAAATCTTTATTTTTACAAAACATGTTTCTTTATTTTATATTGAGCCACTTCCTTAGGCTTGTAGTGCTTCACAGCACTTTTCCTGGATCACAACAGATCACCTGAAACATGTTTGAAAAAGGTTTTGTCAGCGGATAATACTGGTGAATCATTCTTTTTATGAAAACGACGCGTTTGTTATAATTTACAGTATTAAGAGCGATTACAATGTTTCCATATATCAACCAACTACCCACAGTATTTGTCACTCGAACATCCATTGGTAACCTCAGAGTCCAATGGTGTCTGTGACTATGGTCATATCACCCCTTGGCTAACCCGTTGTCCAATGGTGAAGTTTATCAAGTAATGTATACAAAACCCCACATACCGGCTGTAATTTGGTGATTACAAAGACTTAATCCCTGTAATTATAACCTTGAAAATATTTAAGAATTTATAAAGTACTTTGATAAAAAGAGAATGACTCACATTGCAAGTTTAATTGAGCAGAATTTAGCCTACTGATAAGCTTGTTTAACCTAATTCAAATAACAATGCATGCGAACTAGGTTAGTAACTAATACAGCATTTACGATAACTCACGAGATTAAACCTTCACAATGAATGACAAAGCGCGATACTTAAACATCCATCGAATTCACGACGAATGACAAAGTATAACCCTAATGTGGGCAGCACTTAAACATCCATTGGATAGTTTTAATCGATCGGACATTGAATCGTAGTAGCGATTGAGTTATTACCCTGTTATTGCAGCAAAGGTTCGAGACAGTGTGTGTTTTGAAAGACACAGCGTATAAGTAATTGTACGTAACGAATTTTAACGTCGTAACATGCAAACAGTTCAAGTCCCAATCCCCTTTATAGCCTAAATTGGAACCTCCCGCGTGTCGTGGAGGGTTCCCCTATCCCTGTCGCATGTCGCGGGGCATACCCCCTAGCCTAGGGTAACCTGGTGTCTTGTATAGCCTTGGTGAGTCGGAATTTTCGCAAATACGTGTTTTATAACTGTTTTGAAGGGATAAACGTCATTTAGGGAATACCCCCTTGAGTTTTAGGGGCCCTGATCCTGATTCCAATTGTACTGAAAATTCTAGGATTTATGCAGGATTACTTGGGGGTCTCAATTATGGTTTCCTATTGGACAAAATATAATAAGAAATAATAGTTTTGATGAGAGTTGTTACAGTTAACGTGTTGGCTAATTCCACAGCATCGTCAATTGTACGAGGTCTCGCAGCTTTGACGATATCGCGAATCTCGCTAATCAAACCCGAAATATAGCGAGAAATAAGTACCGGTTCTGGCGAGGCCAGAGTTGGCACAATTCTGGCATATTCGAAGAATGTCGAAGTATATCCTCGACAATCAACGTCTACCATCCGGTGGTTTAGGAACTTATTTGTCATTTGTTCCTTTTCGTATTCAGGACATAATTTTCTTTCCACCAATTTCTTAAATTCTTCCCAATTCATGGCATAAGCCACATCACTCCCCTTGGCTTGTAATACTGTGTTCCACCATTCTAGTGTCCCTTCTTTAAAAAGATGTGACGCGTACATGACTTTGTCTTCCTTGGCACATTTGCTTATTTTAATTACTGTTTCGGTTTTCTCTAACCAACGCAGTGCTGCAGTTGCCCCTTCATTGCCTGCAAATTCAATTGGTTTACAGGCAAGAAATTCCTTGTAGGTGCAACCAGGCGTTGCAGCTTTCATTTTCTTAAGGAATGGGGCTTGCATCACATCATCATTATTATTATTGTTGCCGCCTCCATTTACACTATTACTGAAATTGTCGTCGCGAGTACGTTTGCTGGGAATAGATGGTGGAGGTTCAACTGGATTTCGGGCAACAGCAAGGATTGCTGGAATAGCATTGGCTATTCCTTGAGCAACAATATTTTCTATATCTTGCCTATTAAGAAAGTGATCCTCTTTGTTTTGCTCAGATTGGTTTACTTCGTTAACAGGTTCATTACCAGCGTGTTCCATTTGGTAATTAATATATATAAGTTATTAGCACAAGATAAATAACAACCAAACATAATAAAACAATCGCACATAATCATATCAACACGTATAGCCAAAATTGTCGACTTTGCGACTTCCATATTTTATACAATTATATTACAAAAGTTTTATTTTAAGTTATTTTACATGATTATATTTTTATTAATGTTTATTATTATTTTATTATTATTAAACACGTAACCACACAACCACATAAGATCCTGTCAGCTGGCACTTCAGAAACGACGTTCCCTCTCGTCGTATTTCCATGATATCATCTCCCCCACTTCCCGGATTCTATTTCCTGCGTCCACCAGCTCCTCGCCATAGTGGCGGAGTTCAGCCAAGTTTTCTGTGTTCATAGGTGGGTTTGGTGCAGGCTCAGGGTCAAACTGGGGGAAAAAGGTGTTAGGGTTATTCAAGAGATTCTGAAATTGCCAGTCAGTTGTCCACCATTCTTCCAGCTCTCCTGGTAATGGTCGAGGGTTAACAATAGGATCTGGGATAACAAGTTCCAGATTGGCTGGAAGTTGTAATTCAGCTGGGTAATTGAAGAAGTTTTCATTTGCAGGTCCGATGAGGTCGCTATTTGCCAGTTTGCGATCCAGCTCCTCCCACGGTGGCATTTCCTGGGCTTGCCCTAAACTTTCCCCGATCTCGTTTCCTTTTCCTTTATCCTTGGGATCCTCAGTCTTTTTAATCTTCTGTGCAGCTGGCACCTTTCTCCGTCCGCGTCTCCAGCCTATGATTCTCCTTCTCTTTTTCGACTTTGGTTTCTCTTGCGGCTGGGCCTAGAATACTATTGGCTCTTCAGTATCAGCCTGATAGCCAGATGGATTTCCTGTGATGTCCATATCTGTGCTATGGATAGTAAAATTTCGGAGTGCCTCCGATAATTCATTCATGCTGTTAGCACACATGAAGAAACGCACACAAACTTAAGTTAAAATTTTATTTATTGCAAATCAAATTTTCACAAAATCACAGAATGGCAACCAGGAAAATTAAGTATTTCTAAATACTTAATTGGCTTAAATCAGTGGCTCTGATACCACATTTTTCTGTCACGGCCCCCGGCCCGGTGTTACCCGGTCCAGAAGCCGTGGGACAGAAACCCGTGGTATTTATTAGTTGTTGCGACAGCGGAATTTTAACAGGATCTTTTGAAACTTGAAAATGCCCAATTATTTTATTTCACAATTTGGGACAAACCCCATAATTTACAGTAAAGGGAATTTCACGAGGAAATCCCTTGTTTTACAAAACATGTTTGTTTATTTTATTGAGCCACCACTTCAAGTTTGTTAGTGCTTCGTAGCACTTTTTCCTTGATTCACAGTAAGTCACCTGAAACATGTTTTAAAAATGTTTTATCAGCGGGGAAATACTAGCGAGTCATTCAGGTTACTAAAATGACACATTAGTTATAGATTACAGCATAAGAGCGATTACAATGGCTACTATCTTATTTTTATCTGGCGCCGTGTCACATCCTGGTGACGATGGTCATACCACTATTGGGTCCTTTCACCCAAGTAGTGATGATTATCACTGTTAGATTGGTGAACCTAACCATGAGAAATTAGTAATGCGCACAATACCCCACTTGCCAGTGATTTAAGATAACCATGACTTAATCCCTGTAATTATAACTCTTGAAAATAATTTGAGATTTAGTAAAACCATTGATAAAAAGAGAATGACTCACATTGCAGGTTTAATTTGGGAAGAGTTTAGCCTACTGATTTAGCTTTGTAACCTAGTTTAAATAACAATGCACACGAAACTAGGTCAGTAACTTAATACAACATTTACGATAAACTCATGAAATCAAAACCCTCACGACGAATGACAAAGTATAGCCCAAATACGGGCAGCACTTAAACATCCAACGGATCGGTTTCAATCGATCGGACATTGTATCGTAGCAGTGATCGAGTTAATACCCCGTAATCGTAGGAGCGTCTTGATGCCTTAACACTCGTTTTAAGCAGAATTTGGACGTTTTGAAACTGAAATTTCGCACACAGAAGCAAGTCCCATGCACATGCAATTTATAGCTGAATTTTAGGTTCGCGGCCCGCGAGGTCCCCTAGTCTACGTGTAGGGCTAGCGTGTCATCAGTAGGTTCACCACGTGGCTGCCACGTGGCCTGTAACGCTTATCCGGTGATTTTTAATTTGACGCGGCCCGCGTAAGCCTAAGCTTACGTTTTACGCGGCCCGCCTGAAACCAAATTTTCTTGTTTTCTTGGTTTTTCATAAGCACTAGGGTTTCAGGGGCCCGGGTTTTCACTTACGGGTCATTTTTAGAAAATTTTGCAGGTCCTTATACTAGACTCGAGCTAAACCACACAATCGGCAAGTGTACCGATCACTGTAGTATGACCTAAGGAAGTCCGGATATCGAACCACGAGACTTTACTAATCACTTTAATTAAACTCTAACAGACTCTGACAGACACGACTCAAACTGGTTAATTGTTTTTTTTTTGGGGGGGGGGGGTTACGAAAATTCTAAGGAAATTTATTAAACTAAATTATTAACTAGAACTATGCTAAAATGAACTAATATGAAGACTGTTCTTAGATGATGAAGAAGACCACCTAGACTAGAATCCTGGATTGATTTTAAGAATTTACCAATTGTGTTAACTACATGTTTTATGGAACCGGAATCTTGTGATACTATGTGACACCTGTGTCACTTCAACCATCAAAAAAATGCCAAACCAATGAAACATTGTATTTCATACTTGGGATTTGTAAAAATATATGTATCATTTGCACATATCAATTCTTGTTCGATTTCAAGCTTTAAATCGCTTTCTGGAAGGTTATACGCGCACTGATGCGTAAATATAACCAGTTTAATGCAACAAACATTCCGTAATAGTGAAATAGGCTTAACATACCTTAAATAACATTCACATAACTTATAAATAAGTTTTGGATGGTTTGGTGTGTTGAAATCAAGTTTGTTCGATCACAGGGACTATTTGTGTCAAACTGCGAAACTATACCGATTTATATAGTAACGAACATTATGGAACTTGATCATAAGTTAAACATACCCTAATTATCCTTTACCTAGCTTAGAAATAGGCTTTGAGGGGTTCGGTATGCTAAAATAAACTTTATTGATCAATAGGGACTAAAAGCGTCAAAAAGTGCACAAGTTTGCATTTTCGCGCATATCTTACGTTCTGAATACATCCGTACATCCAAAAATTTATGTAAGCATTAAAATATTTTATTTTAGTGTTTGGCATGATAATATTCCATTCGTCGCTTAAATTGGATCGTTTTTGCGTTCGTTACGACTTCCGTCGTAATTAAGCGAATAACGCAACCGTACGACCAAACGAACCGACATCCGAGATATTTTTGAGCATGTTTTGAGTTTCCTATACTTTAACTTCATTTTGGAGCATTGAAATGAGGTTAACGGGGCTTAAACGTGCCAAAAATGCATCAAATCCAAGTTTCTGAAGTTCAGAGGCCATTTCTGTCAATTCTGGAAACAAAGCCCAGGCGGGCCGTGTGTGTTCTTGTGCTTGGCTTATGCGGGCTGTGTGAGTTACCCAGTAACAGAAAATGATTTCCAGCTGTGAGCAGCTGTTCCACACCCTTTGCACCTGGTTTTGATCAATCTATGGGCCAATTTTGATGGTTTTTAAGTGCCCATGGTATCCAAATACCATGTGCCCACTTGTACGGCCTAGATCGAAGCACGTTATTCGATGAACGATCCTAACGGTTGTACGAAAACTATATATAGCCCACCCCATTCATTCCCCCAACTCACACTTGATCTGATTTCTGGCTCTCTAAGTTGAAGTTTATGCTTCATACCTGAGAGTAAATCGAATCAAGAGCTTGCGGGGACCTTCTGTAAGTATTCTTTCGTTCTTTTATCACTTTTCGAGTCTGAAAGTCAAACTGCGTTTGACTTTCTGCATTGACCAGTTTATGGTCAATGCGAAGTTCGTTTGAACTTCATAACGTGAGCGTAATCACGATGGTTATAGTCCCTAGTGACTATACCTACTGATTACCACGTTATCTAGGTGTAGTGACGAGTCGTAGTTTCGGCCAAAATGCGCATTCTTGCGTATTTTGTAACCAAACTACTTATAGGTATCAAAACCGTTTGTTTTGATACCAAACCTGTTTTCTAACTTAACTAAACATGTTCTAGCATGTTTAGCTCGTCACTTTTTAGTTTAGTGCTTGTGTAGAGTCGTAAGTCAAGCGGACTAAACACCCGCTTAGACTTTCGAACGCGACCCGTTTGGTCAATCATTAGGATCCGACCAAACATGTTTAGTGACCATAGTTGTTTAGGGAATAACCTTCCGAGGTTATACCTTATGGTCACCTAGTTTAGGTAGTTGTATGATAAGTAGTTTATATGCCTTAGGTAAATGACCAAAATGCCCTTTTCATGCGTAATTGGTAATTAAGCATATGTAACCTAAACTTTTGTCACGTAACTGATTATATAACATATTTAAACATGTTTTGGCATATAATACTTGTCATAGGACTAGTTAGACATCTTGAACGCGCAATTGCGCGCACGACGCGTTAAAGTAGCGTAAGCTACCTTAATGGGTCGCGATGGGTCGAAAGCACTTAGGTTAGGTTTCGATCTAGAATGTAGACTTTGTTAAACCATATCACATGAGTTCCAACACTCATTTGGTTTACAAGACCTCATTCTATCCGATCTTCCGATTTAGGTCCGGTTTATTTATGTAGTTACCTATATTAGGTACCGTTTGATTTCTGGGACTCCTCTAGCTTGCTTGGTAGTTGTTCAAGACTCATAAGCACTCTCAAGTGAGTACATAGTCCCCTCTTTTACTGTTTTCAATGTTTTGGGGTGAAGCATGTGTACCTATTTGTTATGTTCATGATTTTCAAAGTATAATTGATTATACATATTAGTACTTATCTTTTGACAAACTGAATGATTATTTATGGTTTAAACACTGATTTTTCAAAGATTATAAATTAATTGTTGAATTGTACTTATTTTATGTTCACCAGACCGATTGGTAGTATGATATAGCGCTATAGGATTTGACACCCCATTCCTGTTGTCATGGAATGTCTGAAACCAATTTATTTTTCTCCATCCAAATAGGGATTGCCTTTGTGGCATTCCTATAGTCTCAAAGGTGTATTTTGATGCACTAGGTCTGAATGAATTCTTAAATCACATTATTTTTGTATATTTAGTTATACTCCCAAAAGTATAGTTTGATATGCTCTCATATGTGATAATGTACAAAACCAACATATATTTTGTTAAATCATTAAAACATAGTTTGATATGTTATTTTCAAAACTAAAGCATAGTTTAATATGTTATTTATAAATCCAAAGTATACTTTTGATATACTACTGAAAATTATTATTTTTAACAACTAAAGCATATTTAATATACTATTTGTTTTACAATTGGGTTTTGGTTAGTGTTTAGATAACGGGACGGGTGTAATATGATGAAAACATGGTAGATACGCCGCTGGTACTTCTTATATATAAGTGTTTTCTTCACATTACATACCGTAGCATTATTTAGTACACTCGGGTTAACGATTTTGGAACTGAAATATATTTTAATATATTACTTATTCAACTTTCTTCAAACCAAACTATATTTTTATATATACTATAAATATTTTATCAAAATATTGTTTTTCAAACAATATATTTTATACAAACTCATTTTACTTAATTATTTAAATTCCTATGTATTATTATTTTATATCATCCGATTTCTTATAAATTTTAGTATGATTTATAAAAGAAAGCCTTTTACAAGGATCATGACTACTTTTGTTAAACAACTTTTTCTAAACTTATAAGTTATGAATCCTAATTACAATAAAACCTATGTATCTCACAGGCATTTTTATACTGACGTACCTATTTTTACACATGTTTCAGGTGCTGTTATGTGTTGATTGTTGATGCATGCTATACATAGGATGGACTCGTGCCTTAGCGACTTTAAAACTTGAAAGATAATAGTTGTATTTATTTGATTGTATTAAAACAATGAGTTCAATAATTTAATAAAACGAAATTATTTAATCCATGGTTGTGAAACAATGATTCTGTTACAACACTCCCCGACGTTTCCGCCATGTTTTGTTGTTTTACGTGGTCGGGGTGTGACATACTAAGCCTATTAAGACACCAACTAAGCCCCTCAACCCTTCTCGAGGTGAAACTTATGGCACTACCTAGGGCGTTAATTCTACCGGTTATTAGACTTCCTTCCGATTATCTAATTATTGTGTAAGTACCCTAATGTAGACCTACTCTTTTCCAATTATAGATCTTGGGTAGTTTGGGTTTCTTAATTTGACTTGATAGACTAATAAACCGACGGGGCAACTAAGGCATGACTTTTTCCAAAGACTGTCTAAAGCAAATCGTCGGGTAAGACCTACCAATAGCCCTGCACCTTCCAGCTATTAGGACTAGTAGAATACTGAAATCTAGCAAATTATTAACTATTACTTCTAAGGTTTATTGGCCAATTCACCCTAAAGGTCAAAGACACAAGGTCCAAGATCTAGCATGAACCTATTCAGTAGCAGACAACCACCTAGATTCACACGAAGCAATTGATAATAATTAACCGAATTAAAGTACGCATACACACCAAATTAATAAACCAAACCTCTTACAAAACACAATTAATCCATAAACACATGCAATTAACTAAAAAGGTTCAAACTTTATTTAAATCCATTCATCGTAGTCTAGGCGGTTTAAACGTTTAGCCGATAATCTTTGGTTCAAACATCATAATGATCATGAACATAACAGAATTCATCATGAAACAAGTTGGAATTAAACGAAACGAGAAAAAGACGGGAAGATTAAACCCGAATGCTTCACTCCGAATGCTCCCGAACTCGTACCCGATGATTCCTATGTTTCAAAACCTTCGAACAGCCTCTGATTAGCCTCTGTGATGTCCAAGAATCGTCCAAAACTCGCTGACTTTCGTCCACAATGATCTCTGCACGTCTGATGTATCGAATCCTATTATATATGTGCGGCTGATGTTGATGTTCCCCTAATAAAATATATCCGCACGTCTCCCACTGATGGCCAAATCCAATTCTCACGTAAACATGCTGCTGGGCCTAGTCTACTTCCACGGCCCATGAAGGTGATCCACACTCTTGTCACGTAGCGCCAAGCTAAAAAACAACTGAATATGATGCCACCTCTTTAAATATCAACAATATTAATATATACATATGGCTATCTTTTCATTTATTCCTTTCTTTTCGTCTGATGTTCTTTCCCAAATAATAATATTCATCCGTCACCTTTGTAATTTGAGTATAATTCAAATTCTTGACAAGAGTATTACTAAAGTCAAATGGCCATGGCCCCACTTTTCTTAATAGCCTAATAATAATAACTAGGATTTTGACCCGCCGCGCGTGGCGGCGGCGTCAAAAGTTAAAGTCACTCGTATTTATACTTTATATTTAACCCGGCTCTTTACTGAAAAAAAATTACGTCGCCATCGAATGAAAACGTCTTATATTTGACCCAACTCGCTTTCGAATACAGTTTACGAACGTACATAAAATAAGTATAAAATGTATTACTTTTTACCTAACTCACTTGAGAAAAAAGTTTATGTCAAAATGTGAATTTATAATGACAGGTACGTTAAAACTGCGATACACAACACTTTACGGCGGCGGCACCTTAGTTATTTATAGCGGACGACACATTATGTGATGCGTTGACCATATAAAACACATGTTTGATGTATCCGATCAAACTCAGTGTAACCTATATAAGCATTTGTGGTTACAACGTACAATGATGACAATAACGTTTGATGCCCGCACGTGACATTACACGTTTTTTACTTTGTTACACACGGTACGTTCGTAACATTAACGCCATTAGATATATATATATATATATATATATATATATATATATAGTATGGCTCGATCATTGCGGTGTAAAGTTGTAACCGTATTTTAGACAATCGTGTAAAGTCATAAAAGTACTTTAGAAATTAACATGGTTATACATAGATAAAAAGATAGTATAATAATGTGTGACGCTATGGTCTAAAGTCGTAAAAGCAATTCAAATAAAATAAGACGTCAAGTTATTAAGTAGAAAAAGTTGGAGGATCAAAGTTGTCAATTACCAAAAGTTAGAAGTGAATGTGTAACTTACTTAGTTTGAAAGTGTGAAGTGAAAAAATTAAAAGTATAAGAGGTTAGAAAGTAAAAGTATTGGAGTTAGAATTATAATATATGAAAACTGAAAGAACATAAATGTTTAAGGGCTAAATGTATATTTTTTGTAAATTTGAGGACTTAAAACACAAAAGGACTAAATGTGTATTTTTTTAAATGTTGAGGACTTAAAACACAAAGTCCTCACCGACTTTGTGTTTTAAGATGTTATAGAATATGACAGCTCATAACTTATAAAACAGAGGTAGCGGCCCCGGCCCACTCACAGAAAATAGCTGCAATTTTACTTCGGTCCCTGGCGTCGCACTCTGCTCAACTAGCTGGTTATTTAATTATTACTCTTTTTTGCTCCATTTGCACCAGGACCTGGCCCAACACACAATAATATAATATACTACTAAAACTAAATAAAAACAAATAAAACTTATACAAAGATTGTACAATTTACACGGGACAAATATGTGTATTTTACCCCACATCAAATATCCCCACACTTAACCTTTTTTCGTCCCCGAAAAAGAATTATGCAAAACGGAATCATAGACGGAATAATTATTCGGGAACAAAAGCTTAGTTACTTATTAAAATCGAACTTGTGTTAGCCGCGATTACAAGTATACGTGTCCTCTTAAACTCAAATCTGGTTCCAAGCCCTTATCATGCAATTTAAGTTCAAGTGCGGTCAATCTACCAAAGGTCTCATGCTAAGAATCGCAAGTCCACCTAATCCCCCCTCAAGCTTATAGGACAAAAGGAACAACCACTGGGTTATTTCCTAACCGTTTTATATCAAGATCAATAGAGTTTAAAATCAAATCTTTTCTAATTTTTTTTCTTTTTTTCATTTTTTTTTCTTTCTTTTGAGCTTTGACGTTGCTTTACCTAACCCAGAGGCATTCCGGCTGTAGAGTCGCTATCCCCAACCAAGATTACAATAGGCGTCGGTAATTTTTTTTTTTTTTTGCAATTTTGATTTCACACATCCTAGAGGTATTCCGGCTGTAGAGTCACTATCCCCAACCAAGATTACATAGGCCTGCGCTATTTTTCTTTAGTTTCTAGCTCATTTATTATTTTATTTCTCTTCTTTCAACGAGATATGATAAAAAAAACTCTAACGATCTTAACTTATAACGGCATCCCTTATACTATTATTAGCGGTTTCAAAAACCCGACTTTTCTATCATTTTCTGCTTTTTATTTTGCAAACTTCTTATTCCAAAAGACATTTTCTAATTTCTTTTAATTTTTTTGGATTTTTGAAAATTTTATAATTTTTTTGTATTTTTCGACTTTTTATGACTCGACTAACTATACTAACGACACTAAATGATAGTTTCCCATCCCCACACTTAAACTCTACATTGCCCTCATTGTAGGATGGAAACCGACTCAAAAAACAAAAAAAAAAAAAAAAGAATAAAAGACAAAGGGCATAAATGGAAAGGACTTAGCTGGTTATATAACGCGTAAGCTCCCACGGTCTCGTCCAATCCAGCTCGATCGTATAGCATTTCATTCGCGATTGGCTTTTGACACTGACTAGTACACTCGATAAATGCCTGGAATTTGATAAGCAGCTCCAAAATCACCCGAATGGAAATTGCGTATGGGTGGTACGATTCAAACCTGCATAAACATAAAACATGCAAAAACCAAAGCAGTACCGACTCGACTCTACTAAACTAGACTCATGGTACAAAATAAATAACTCAACGCCACAAACTACCGAATATATAAAATTACAAATGTCGCAACCCCCGATCCCTTATCTGTCCCGGGAACGGGCGGACGCGAACTCAGAGTGTCGGTGGTATCAGCTTGTTAAATTGGCAGCGGAAATTACATCAGGACCGTAGTTAGGAAATGTTTATCAGAGTAAAACCACCTCATTTAATATTAATAATCACATGGGTAAAACCCAAGTTTCTTATTGCAACACATTTATAGGGATAAACCCTATTTTATTGAATTTAAAACATCGTCTTTTATGTAACTTTTATAGCCACATTTTTCCCAAGCCTTCAGTGCTCCCCAGCTGGCTTTTTACTAATAGGCTGTCACATTGTGTTACCTGAAACGCGTTTTAAAAACATTTGTCAGTGGGAAATACTGGTGAGTGAATCCCAGTTTAATCAAGAAACATTTTATCAATTAAAACAGTATTGAGAGCGATCACATTGTTTGTTTCTACACAATTACTCATTCAGTACCGTCAATGATAACTTGTGGGTCATATTACACATTGGCTAACTCGTCGTCCAATGGTAACGTACTGTCATCCCCGACTTACTACTCACAGTGTAGTTAATTTTGTATACAAAACCCCAACATACTGGCAGTAATTGAAGAACTACAAAGACTCAATCACCGCTTAATCACATTATAAAACATTTAAGGTTTTGTAAAGTATTACAAAAAGGTTATCAAAAAGATGATAAACTCACATTGCTATCTTAGATTTCGCGTAAGGGTTTCCTGGGAATAATCTATAATTTACACAAATGTACATAGGTTAGTATCATAACCCTTTGAAAATATTAATGATACCCTCCCCGAGACGGCATTCCAACAACTACGTCGCGCAGAATCACGACAGTTGTTACGGAACCCTAAATCAATCGGGCAGCGTATCTAGTACGAAACCGGGGTTATAATACTTACAACGGAGCAGAACTTCGCTAATTAGGGGGATATAATACCCGCGTATTACTTCTACTACTTTAGAATTCGTTTAAGAAAGAAAAGAATAAGCGACGGAAAACGAAAACCCGTTGCTTTCTTATATAGTGCTGAAATCTGGTCCTCACGCGGCCCACGTAAAGAACAGACAAGGGTTACGCGGCCCGCGTCAACCCTGGTCAAACGTATAGCTTGTCCCGATCATGATCTAGACCCGCCACGATGATGACACGTGTCATCACCGGGCTGCACCACTATCCTGATCTCTCGCGGCCCGTGTTAACTTAAACGGGGTCTTACGCGGCCCGCCTGAACTTAAGAAAACTAACGAAATCAGGTTCCAACCTCTATACCGCCCGCGTAAAGGCTTGGGGTGGGTCTACGCGGCCCGCCTCAGCTTAAAATTCAGATTTTATATTTTATTTTTAATGCTATACTGTAATTCGGGCTCGGTTGTCACATACGGGGTGTATTTAAAGACATATTGGAACATTTTAAAATATACTAGGGTGTCAGAAATATTCAAGAGTGTCGGTTTTACTGAGGGTTGTTACATCCTCCCCACCTTGTTTTAGAGCTCGTCCTCGAGATCTACTAGAACAAGTGCGGATATTTCATTTGTATTTCAGATTCAAGTTCCCATGTGTACTCAGGTCCTCTTTTGGAGTCCCACTTTACTTTGACCAGAACTAATCTCTTATGCTTGAGGTTCTTGACTTTCCTATCTTCAATTTGTAGAGGCCTTTCTACAAACTTGAGTTGTTCATTTACCTCTATATTCTTAAGAGGTACTATTAGTGATTCATCAGCTAAGCACTTCTTGAGATTAGATACATGAAACACATCTTGTATTCCTGCCATTTCCTCTGGCAGTTGTAGCTGATAGGCTACATGTCCTATTCTTCTAATAATCTCAAAAGGTCCAATATACCTGGGACTTAGCTTCCCTGGTTTGATGAATCTTACCACTCCTTTCCAAGGAGATACCTTCAATAATACTTTGTCTCTCACTTGAAATTCTAATGGCTTACGTCGGTTATCGGCATAGCTCTTCTGTCGATCACGTGCTGCGTTCAGTCGTTCCTTGACTTGAATGATCTTGTCGGTTGTTTCTTGCACTATCTCAGGTCCAGATAGTTGCTTTTCCCCAATTTCTGCCCAACAGACTGGGGTTCAGCACTTTCGTCCATAAAGTGCTTCGAATGGTGCAGCATTGATACTTGTGTGATAACTATTATTATAAGAAAATTCTATTAAAGGTAAGTAATCGTCCCAATTACCTCCGAAATCAATTACACAAGCTCTAAGCATGTCTTCCATTGTTTGAATTGTTCTTTCGCTTTGTCCGTCCGTTTGAGGATGATAAGCTGTGCTCAGATTTAACTTAGTTCCCATGGCTTTTTGGAAACTTGACCAAAAATGAGAGGTAAATCGGCTATCTCTATCAGAAATAATTGATAAAGGAATTCCATGTAAAGAAACAATTTCATTTACATATAATTTAGCTAGTTGTTCCATACTGAAAGTTTCCTTCATTGGTAGAAAATGAGCTGACTTGGTTAGCCTATCTACAATCACCCAAATTGTATCATTACCTTTCTTTGTTTTGGGTAATTTAGTAACAAAATCCATTGTTATTAATTACCATTTCCACACTGGCATTTCTAATTGCTGTAACAAACCTGAGGGTTTCTGGTGTTCAGCTTTTACTTGTGAACAAGTTAAACATTTAGAAACATAGGCTGCTATGTCCTTTTTCATTCCTATCCACCAGAAATTTTTCCTTAAATCCTGGTACATTTTATCATTTCCTGGATGCATCATATATTTGGACTTATGGGCTTCTTCTAATATACGGTGACGTAGGTTTCCTAATTTAGGTATCTACATTCTCTTTTCATGGAATCTCCAAATTCCATCTGTTCCTTGTTCTAATTCTTTTAGCATACCTTTTAATTTTTCAGTATCATCCTTGATTACTGATTCTTATGCCTCTCTTATCTGATTATTTAAATCTACTTGTAGATTTAATTTAAGAGAACGTACCCTTTTTGGCTTTTCATGATACTTTCGGCTTAAAGCATCTGCCACTACATTTGCTTTTCCTTCATGATACTGGATATCACAATCATAATCACTAAGCATCTCCATCCAGCGTCTTTGTCTCATATTCAACTCCTTTTGCTTGAAAATATACCTTAAACTCTTATGATCAGTGAATATGGAAAACTTACTACCATAAAGGTAATGTCTCCAAATCTTAAGAGCAAAAATTATAGCTCCTAATTCTAAATCATGGGTTGAATAATTCTCTTCATGATTCTTAAGTTGTCTAGATGCGTAAGCTATAACCTTTTGTCGTTGCATCAATACACATCCATAACCTAATTTGGAAGCGTCACAATATACTACAAAATTTTCAGTTCCTTCTGGTAACGCTAATATGGGTGTATGGGTTAATTTATTCTTAAGGGTTCTAAATGCTTCTTCTTGTTTTAATCCCCATTCAAACTTAACAGATTTACAGGTTAGCTTAGTTAAGGGAATTGCTATTCTAGAAAAATCTTGAATAAATCTTCTATAATAACCGGCCAATCCTAAGAAACTTCTAACCTCGGTTGGTGATTCAGGGGTTTTCCATTTAGAAATTGCCTCGATCTTTGTGGGATCCACATGAATTCCTTTATGATTGACTAGGTGTCCAAGAAATTGTACCTGTTCTAACCAAAACTCGCACTTTGAAAATTTAGCGTAAAGCTTTTCCTTTTTTAATAAACTTAAAAGTGTGTGCAAATGCTTTGCATGAACCTCCTTATTTTTAGAATAAATGAGAATATCATCTATAAAAATAATTATGAATTTATCCAAATATGGCTTACATATTCGGTTCATCATGTCCATAAATGCGGCTGGGACATTGGTTAGACCGAATGGCATGACAGTAAATTCATAATGTCCATACCTTGTTCTAAATGCGGTTTTAGGAATGTCCTCTTCCTGTACCTTTAATTGATGATATCCTGACCTTAAATCGATTTTAGAGAAAAATCGAGCTCCTTGCAGTTGATCGAACAGATCATCGATTCTCGATAATGGGTACCAATTCTTAATCGTGACTTTGTTCAATTCACGGTAATCAATGCACATACGCATTGATCCGTCCTTCTTTTTAACAAACAGTATCGGCGCTCCCCATGGCGACGTACTTGGTTGTATGAATCCTTTTTCCAGCAATTCATCTAATTGTTTCTTTAGTTCTTGCATTTCGGCTGGTGCCAAACGGTAAGGTGCTTTGGCAATCGGTGTTGTTCCCGATATTAAATGGATTCTGAATTCAACTTCTCTATCTGGAGGTTGCCCTGGCAATTCTTCTGGAAATACATCTGAAAACTGTGACACTACTGGAATATCTTTTAGTTCTTTTCCTTTAGTGTTGGTGATTATGGAAATCAAATACACTATAGAACCTTTTCTTATATAACTTGCAGTTTTCATCATAGAGATGAATTTTGTGGATCTAGATGGTTTATCTCCTTTTATTGTGATCGTTTTACCTTTTGGTGAATTCACGTGAATTGACTTTTGATCACATAAAATACTGGCTTTATTGGCTATTAACCAATCCATTCCTAAAACAACATCAAATCCTGCCAGATTCATGGGATAAAGATTTGCAATAAATTTCTGATTTAAAATTTCTATTCTTGCTCCCTGCAAGATTTCAGAAATCCTAACGGTTTCTCCATTAGCTGTCTCTACTAAACATTCTTGTGGTAGTTTAGTTAATGACTGATTTAGAAATTTGCAAAATGATGTATTAATAAAACTTTGGTTCGCACCAGAGTCAAATAATACTTTAGCAAAAATATCATTAACTAAAAACGTACCAGCTATGACATCTGGAATCATTTTAGCTTCATCTGCAGTCAGAACAAATGCTCTAGCATTTTGAGTATTCTTGTTGTTTGTAGTTGGAGCTAATTTCGGACAATTAAGCTTGATATGACCTTGTTCTCCGCAGTTGTAACATATCATGTTATTAGCTTTCTTCCTGCAATTTTCCTCCTTGTGTCCCGATATTTTGCAAAAGTTACAGTATATGGAGCATCTTCCTGAATGCTTTCTTTTGCAATTCTTATAGTAAGGTGCAGAGGTAGAACCTACATTTTTCCCACGATTAAAATTTCCAGAACGAAATTCTTGTGTGAGCTTCTGGGATAGGTTCCTCCTTTGATCCTCTTCTCGGGTACGGACTAATTCATCTGTCAAGGTATTTGCTAGTTCTACAGCTTCTTCTATGGTTTGAGGTCTAGCTGCCTTGACTACGTGTCTTATCTCACCAATTAATCCCCAAATATAACGGGAGATTAACACTGGTTCTGGTGAAGCAAGAGTTGGCACTATTCTAGCATATTCGAAGAATAATTTAGTGTATCCCTTACTATCCACACTAGTCATCCTAAGGTTTAGGAATTTGTTTGCTATCTGTTCCTTCTCATTTGGTAGGCAGAATTTCCTTTCTACCTTGTTCTTAAATTCTTCCCATTCCATATTGTAAGTTCTATCACTTCCTCTTGATTGGAGGATAGTGTTCCACCATTCTAGTGCTGAATTCTTAAACAGATTAGAAGCAAACAGTATCTTATCTTCTTCAGCACACTTACTTATTCTTAAGACTGCCTCAGTTTTCTCTATCCAGCGTAGGGTTGCAATGGCCCCTTCATTGCCCGAGAATTCCATTGGTTTACAAGACCAGAATTCTTTATAAGAACAACCGTAAGGCATAGTTCTTCTTCTTTTGGGAATGGGCACCTGAAGTAAAGGTCCATTGTTTACACTGTTTTCGGGTTCGATGGGTCGCTTACTGCTATGCTTACTTTTATTATTCGCGTCTTGAATCGTTTGAATAATAAATGGCATTGCATCTATGATTCCTTGTGCTACTATATGCTGAACAGCACTATTATCCATTTGGTTTCCATTGTTATTGATGCTTGGATTCTCATTAACCACGTTAATGTTACTCTGGTTATCATTATTCAGATTTCCTTGATTTCCTTCGTCGGCCATCTGAATTTTAAACATTTACCCCATATTAATATCACAAGATAATATTTAATATAGTTAATCACATGATACGCAATCTAGCCAAAAACGTCGATCATTGCGACTTTTACTCTATTACCATATACTATTATGTATTTATTACACACTAGTACTGAAATAAAAATTACAATACCAACATAATAGAATCACACTAATAGTAATAGGCATCTGTACACACATATTTTATTTTATTTTTATTTTATTTTATTATATTATATTATTATTACTATTACCATCTCACCATCACATCTACGGATATGGATTCATCCAGAAATCTATATTGCGCTCGTCGTACTTCCAGACGAGTCGCTCTCCCACCTGTCTCATTCGCTCACTGCTTTCTAAAATTTCCTCCCCAAAAGTCCTAAGTTCTTGCACGTTTTCTGCACTCATTGGGGGTGCAGGTTCTAGGACTGGGTTAGGAATCTGGGGTGCGGGTTCCTGATATGGGGGTGAAAGTGCCTGAAATCGGTAAGGATCTTCTAAGATTTCCCTAATGTAGTTATCATGGTAATAGGGATCTAAAGGGTCCATACCTGGGTAGGCTCCTATGTTCTGTATAGGTGTGTCTTCATGAATCGGGTAACGTTGCACATAGTCCCTAACGTCATCCCACCAAGGATCGTAATTTGGGTCTAGGGGATTTGGTGCTGGTACCCTAGGGATTTCCTCTGGGTTGAAGTCATGCATTTCCACTTGGTTTTCAGGGTTTTCTATCTCCATGGGTTGGTCAGGGATTTGCAATTGTGGTTGGGGTGCTATTGTTTGCTCCAGATTAGGGTCAGCAGTAGTTGTGGCTAGGATATGGAAATTAGCTAGGCTTCTATTAAGCATATCCTGTGTATGGGCATCTGTCTTTCGCTTAGCAGCTGCTAGAACTCTTTGCTGTTGCAACTTTCGCATTCTTTTCCTACGTGCATAGGCTTCCTTACTGAACCATCCTCGTTTCTTATTAGGGAATGGCTCTTCTGACTGAGCTTTAAAAGCAAACATCCCTTCTTCCTGATCAGCAGAATACCCAGAAAGGGCAGGCTGTGAAGAGGTACCTTCACTCCTAGGTGAATCAGACAATTGACGACACATGTCTGAGGGTCCTTGATCACTCATATTGTAAACTAACAAATAGTCAAATAACACGTAACAATAAATACAGTTATGCACGTATTTTCGTAATTTATTTCCTAACACAAAGTTTAGAATTTAAGTGTCAGCAGAACACTTCTTTGGCTTAGACCAGTGGCTAGGCTCTGATACCACCTTCTGTCGCAACCCCCGATCCCTTATCTGTCCCGGGAACGGGCGGACGCGAACTCAGAGTTTCGGTGGTATCAACTTGTTAAATTGGCAGCGGAAATTACATCAGGACCGTAGTTAGGAAATGTTTATCAGAGTAAAACCACCTCATTTAATATTAATAATCACATGGGTAAAACCCAAGTTTCTTATTACAACACATTTATATGGATAAACCCTATTTTATTGAATTTAAAACATCGTCTTTTAGGTAACTTTTATAGCCACATTTTTCCCAAGCCTTCAGTGCTCCCCAGCTGGCTTTTTACTAATTGGCTATCACATTGTGTTACCTGAAACGCGTTTTAAAAACATTTGTCAGTGGGAAATACTGGTGAGTGAATCCCAGTTTAACCAAGAAACATTTTATCAATTAAAACAGTATTGAGAGCGATCACATTGTTTATTTCTACACAATTACTCATTCAGTACTGTCAATCCTGACTTGTGGGTCATATTACACATTGGCTAACTCGTCGTCCAATGGTAACGTACTGTCATCCCCGACTTACTACTCACAGTATAGTAAATTTTGTATACAAAACCCCAACATACCAGCAGTAATTGAAGAACAACAAAGACTTAATCAACGCTTAATCACATTGTAAAACATTTAAGGTTTTGTAAAGTATTACAAAAAGGTTATCAAAAAGAGGATAAACTCACATTGCTATCTTTGATTTCGCGTAAGGGTTTCCTGGGAATAATCTATAATTTACACAAATGTACATAGGTTAGTATCATAACCCTTTGAAAATATTAATGATACCCTCCCCGAGACGGCATTCCAACAACTACGTCGGGCAGAACCACGACAGTTGTTACGGAACCCTAAATCAATCGGGCAGCATATCTAGTACGAAACCGGGGTTATAATACTTACAACGGAGCAGAACTTCGCTAGTTAGGGGGATATAATACTCGCATATTACTTCTACTACTTTAGAATTTGTTTAAGAAAGAAAAGAATGAGCGACGGAAAACGAAAACCCGTTGCTTTCTTATATAGTGCTGAAATCTGGTCCTCACGCGGCCCGCGTAAAGAACAGACAAGGGTTACGCGGCTCGCGTCAACCCTGGTCAAACGTATAGCTTGTCCCGGTCATGATCTAGACCCGCCACGATGATGACACGTGTCATCACCGGGCTGCGCCACTATCCTGATCTCTCGCGGCCCGCGTTAACTTAAACGGGGTCTTAAGCGGCCCGCCTGAACTTAAGAAAACTAACGAAATCAGGTTCCAACCTCTATACCGCCCGCGTAAAGGCTTGGGGTGGGTCTACGCGGCCCGCCTCAGCTTAAAATTCAGATTTTATATTTTATTTTTAATGCTATACTGTAATTCGGGCTCGGTTTTCACATACGGGGTGTATTTAAAGACATATTGGAACATTTTAAAATATACTAGGGTGTCAAAAATATTCAAAAGTGTCGGTTTTACTGAGGGTTGTTACAACAAAACTCTACAAACCTCCCCACACTTGAACTTAATCAGGAGGCTTCTCTTTGATCTGGACCCTATCTAACCCGTTTAATTCCACCCGGTCCACAAAAATAGTTAAAAATTTAATGGCGGGATTATAAAATATTTTAAAAATTAGAAACGTGTCAGGCCAACAGAATTTAAATTTACCTGGAAGAAACCGAATGTGCGGCATGTAACGAGAAGACTGGTCTTGATTCAAAGGCTCCTTCCTTTCCTCCTTATACCAGCTTTTGACCCGCAACCAATCCCGGTTCTTTATTTTTCTTTTCCTTGCCTTCTCCCGTGGTTTTGATTTTTTTAGTTTCGTTTGTTATAAGTACCACGGGCCAGCTATGTTGTTCTTCCTCTTCCACCACTTTGTCTACTTCCTTGGGAAGATCCCCACACTTAGTTTCTTCGTCTGGTGTGGGTTCACTTATTTTCTCGGGTTTACCTTCTAGTAGGGCTTCTAAAATTGCTAAATCACCTAATGGATCGAATTCTTCTACGTATTTATATTCTGGCAAACTTTCTAACTTCCCTAAAAACTCATTTTCCCAACTTAATACCTTTTCCTCTGGTTCAACTTTTATCTCATCATCAAACATGCTCTCCAAAGAATCACCTAAATCTAATTCCTCTTCAACATCTACTTCCTTAACTAATGATTCTTGGTAGATTCGCCACTCTTCTTGTTCTTCCTCCTCATCTGAATCACCCTCTCTCACTATCCCGCAATTAGCCACCTGCATCGTAATCTCATCTTCTTCACAGCCAAAATCAATGATGCCCTTCTTCTCCATTTCTTCTACTTCTTCTAATCTCCTAGACACTTCTTCTATTGAACATCGAATGTCTGAGAGTATAGACTGGTGATTTTGAAGCAGGACTGCATGTTCTTGAATCATTTTCTGAGTGGTCTCATCCGTAGCTACCAGTTGAACTAACAACCCCGTTATCCTATCCAGCTGGTCTTGCTCATAGACTTCAGAATTTTGCTGTTGGGGCTGGTGATACGGTTCCTCATACTGGTACGAGGGATACCCTTGTGAAAAATATGACTGCGGCTGGACATAGGGGTTAGCATAACAACGTATGGAGTACCTCGGGAAATATGGACAAAATATAGAGATGTGAGGTACACCACAATCTTGACACATAACTGACACTAAGACTCAAGAAAAAGAAAAGACACAAACAATTAGACTCCTACGACTCAATATACAAAATATACAAGTAGCACAGATATGTCAGATAAGATAAGTCAAAGAAATTAACGCAATTACTAAGAATCCCCGGCAACGGTGCCAAAATCTTGATGTGTGCTAAACAGACTACTAAAATTAACTACTTTAGACTCTCTAAGCTAGACACTAAAAAGCTTTAAATCTAGACTCGACCTAAACCACACAATCGGCAAGTGTACCGATCACTGTAGTATGACCTAAGGAAGTCCGGATATCGAACCATGAGACTCTACAACTGTAATTAAACTCTAACAGACTCTGACAGACACGACTTAAACATGCTGCTGGGCCTAGTCTACTTCCACGGCCCATGAAGGTGATCCACACTCTTGTCACGTAGCGCCAAGCTCAAAAACAACTGAATATGCTACCTCCTCTTTAAATATCAACAATATTAATATATACATATGGCTATCTTTTCATTTATTCCTTTCTTTTCGTCTGATGTTCTTTCCCAAATAATAATATTCATCCATCACCTTTGTAATTTGAGTATAATTCAAATTCTTGACAAGAGTATTACTAAAGTCAAATGGCCATGGCCCCACTTTTCTTAATAGCCTAATCTATACTTTCTATAAAAGAAGAAACTTCAATGACATAAGAAAAGCTGATGTGTCAGCTGGAGAGGCTGTTCAACAAAGTTTTTCCTATGTCATTTTTACATCATAAACCTTAATATTAAAAGACTTTAAAATTCAAAGGTGGCCCACATCCACCTTTTCAAAGGTATGCCCACATACAAATGGGCAAATGTCTGCCCTCATTCATAATTTAAAGCACTGATGTTCATTCAAAATTCAAAAAACCTCTGCTCACATTCAAAATTCAAAATTTTGGCTTCAGATTCAAAATTCAAACCAACGTATAAGAAGTTCTTTTTGATCTCATATCACCACTAAAAATATCTCAATCTGGAAAACTAATGCCCAATCTCGACCAAAACAGCACAATAAACATTTAAAATTTTGTCTAAACATCTGCCCTCAACATTTTATAATCAAACATCTGTTCCCAAGAAACATCTGTCCAGATTCAAAATTCTGGCTCCACATTCAAAATTCAAAATTCAAACCATATATTCTAATCCAATAAATAAGATATAATTATCTGGCTCCACATTCAAATCTCTCTCGCTCATATTTGCGAGCGTATCTCTCTCTCTCTCAAATGCATCTTTCTCGTGATCCAGCCGCTAATCTCTGATTACACTTCTTTGTTCGAATGTTTCATGATTATGTTTACATGTTATCGTTCCAGTATCATTGTTCCAGCATCGTCGTTTCAATGAAGCTTCCTATCACACATCAACCTTTCAATATCGATGTTGCAGTATAATTGTTGCAACATCGTGAAAAGTTGCATGTGCTACCTTCTTTGATGGGAGAGTTGCATTGTTCGATTTTCGTTGAATCGAAAGTCAGATGTGCAACAACAGTTGAGAGGAGACCTTTGCATTTTAGGTTTGTTTCTTATTTTGATTAATTGTTGATGATGTTGAGAGTTTTTATGGACACTGACATTTTAGAATATATTAAGATGCATGTTGATATTATTAAAATGAACTACTACATAGAAAAATAGAAATTTAATGAAATATTTATAAAGTATTACACGCTGGAGTTAACACTTGCTAGGATTTCGTAGACTCTGGTCTTTCTCCATGTGATTTCATGCTCTCTTTTGAATTTCAGGTCAGTTAGCATGTTGCAGATTTTCTGATCCTGTTTTAGAAGTTGTGTCAGAAACTCTTCTACATTCTTCTGGAACTCTGATGGATGAGAGTGGAGGACTTCATCGAGCAATGCTATGCTATTCCAGGTTTTGTTGTAATTAGTGTCATTGATTATGTCGATTTTCCTGTTTAGTTCTTCATATGTTCTTTGTTCTTTGAGTGACCACATCGAGAATTGTGTTTTAACATCGCTGGTGTCTGACCAGTGGTAGAAGCTGAAGTTTGCCATGTAGATTTTTTGTTGGGTTTTCTGATTTGGAACAATTTTTGATAAAAAGTGATTTGTAGGACAATTTGTTGATGTTTTGAATCAAAAGTAATCATCGGTCTTTTATAGAGTTTAAAAACGTGTCTACATGGTAAATGAAGAGGTTAATTGTAATTGTGATAATCTGCTTTTGTTCTTTGAACTTCGAAATTTTGTCCCTTGGGTTTCTTGGTATTTAATTTTACGGTTTTCCCATAAAAGTGGGGGTTTGAAAAGGTTTTTGCATTAAAAGACTGTTGTTTTGATTTATACATTAATATATTTATATTAAATCTACACATTTTCACTGTTAGATATTTCAGTATATAAACTCATTGTCACTTCACCTGTTTTTCATCACGTTTTCCTACGAAGATATCATACTTTCAGGAAAGTCGAGTAATATAGTTTATTCAAATGGCGTCATTCACTTCTGTAAAATTAGATGATTTAAAGCAGCGTTTTGTCAGACAAATCGAGGAACAGGTGTATGAAGATAGGGCTACTCTTCAAGAGCTGAAGAGATGTTTTGATGAATTGCAAGTTGGTCTGTTCACGAGAGAGCAGATTTCCATAAATCTTATACGGATGCCTTCAACTTCCATTTGTGAGCTTTGTGTTGTCAGTAATATAGAGTGCGGTGATAGAGACGTGGAGTTCATGACGATGCTGAAGGACATACATCGAGAGGTTCAACAATCGATGGAGTTGAAGCTAAAGTTTCTTAATTCTTGCTGTTATTGTTAGATTTGAACTTTAATGTTGTTCAGTATGATATGTAATTATTGGACTTTTAGTGTCATGAATAAATGAATAAATTTTAATCTTATGAATCTATGTTGCGTTTTAGTTTTACTTATTTAGTGTTTGAGTTTGATTTAGATATGTTGATGTTGAATTGTGTCTGAACATCTATTTGGTAAGTCAACAGAGGTTTAATAGTATCAAGGGTTGGTTTTATGGTGAACAGATAATGTTGATGTTGAATTGTGTCTGAACATCTGTTTGGTAAGTCAACAGAGGTTTAATAGTATTAAGGGTTGGTTTGATGGTGAATAGATTATGTTGATGTTGAATTGTGTCTGAACATCTGTTTGGTAAGTCAACAGAGGTTTAATAGTATCAAGGGTTGGTTTGATGGTGAACAGATGAGTGCAAAGATAAAACAAATGTTCAGAATTTGATCATTGATAGTAGTTTTTTGAAGAATTTGTGCTCCTGCAAATTACAGAGAGTCAATATTTGGAGTTGTAAAAGGTCTGTTGTAGTTAAAGTTTGGTAAAAGAGAACATCTCTGCTGATGATGAAACAACTGTGTATGCTAACGACTGTTGATTTACCACTGTTGACTAAATGAATAAATTTTAATAGTATTAATCTTTGTTGTCGCATCTTCATTTTAATTATTTCAGTCATTCCTAAGTATTATTATCTAATTTTGTTTATCAATAATAGTTGTTTGGAAGAATTTACCGTATATTTTGGTGTTGTAAAAGGTGTGTTGTAGCTAAAGTCTGACAAAAGAGAGCATCTGCTGATGAATAAATGTCTGAAGATACAAAGTTCTGCTATGGGTCAACAGATGTTAACGAACAACAGATGATATTCAATCTTAAAATGCTTAACAGATGATTTGATACTAACAGTGGTTGGTCTAATGATGAATAAGTATTATTATATAAGGTCTGCTATAAGTATTATTATATAATTTTGTATGTCAATAAAAGTTTTTTGGAAGAATTTACGGTATATTTTGCTATTATAAAAGGTGTGTTGTAGCTAAAGTCTGACAAAAGAGAGCATCTGCTGATGAATAAATGTCTGAAGATGCAAAGGTCTGCTATGGGTCAACAGATGTTAACGAACAACAGATGATATTCAATCTTAAAATGTTTAACAGAGGATTTGTTACTAACAGTGGTTGGGCTAATAGCAGATGTTAGACTTACGACTGTTGAGTTACACCGATTGAAAACAACTGTTTTTGAAACTTTTGCTTGCCTAAAAATACATCCACTGCTAAAGGGTACCATCTGTTGTCATAATTTCTGTTTATCCTAATGACTATTGATTTACTATACTGCTGACAGTCATCCATTATGACAACAGAGGTTCTGACGTGGACAGATGTTAGCTAAAAATAAAACAACTGCTGAAACTTATCATCTGTTCTCATAACTTCTGTTTATCTAACGACTGTTTGACTCACACTGTTCTCAACGACCAACAGAGGTTTCCAAACACATTTTGTTAGACATCTTTTATTAAGTTTGTTAAATATCTTTTATATTTACTTATAGCTTGTCTTCTAGCTATAATAGATAACACATTTTCGTACAATATCTATACATGTATCTATATGTTCTATCAATATGTGTTATGTATGGTTTTCAATGTAAATGTAAATAACAAATTCAATAAGGGGTGTATGTGTCAATATTTTTCATCAGTTGAAAATATGGGAAAATGAAAACACAACCGTCATTATTTCTTTAGCATCATTACACATCAAACATCTATCATCGCTTCTTTCAAAAATCTCTTCTTCCCAGTCATTTTCTAGGGTTTCAACTTTCTTATTCTTCGTCTTCTACACTTCAATCACCGGAGGTTTTATTGTTTTTTCTTCAGCAACTGGTATGTACATTCATATTGTAATGAACTTTATATTGTTTAACCGATTTTAATTCAAATCCGATCTTGCTACAAATACGATTTTAAACGTTTATTGCTATACATTCAAGAAGGGTTTAGTTAGGTGTTTGAATCATTTGCTGAGAACATATTAAAATATTTATTATTTGCAGAAAAATTTTAACTCATACTTTGTTTCTATGATTAATTTCAGTAGATACTCTGTTAATACAAAAAGTTAATGTTCATCTTCGAAACCAACTTTTTAATTCCAATCTTTTAACATCTTTACTGATTCAGGTTTTATCATCTATACTACATTTGTCAAGTTTCTTGATAACCCAGAATCTTTGAAATTGGTATGACATGTTTTTATATACATAATTTATTTTTATTGAGATATATATTTAATAGTTGTTATGGTTTATATTTTCTTACACTACTTAAAAATTATATACAGGATGTACCTATAGCCTTTGCCAATCAAAAGTGGGGAGATTGTTGGCAAAAAAATAAAATGCGAATCTATCATGAGTCTGGTAAAAAATGGGTTGTGAGGGTCAGAACAGAAAATTCAACGCCAATAATAACTGATGGTTGGGACAGTGTTGTTAAAGATCTCAATCTGCCGAGGGATACTTTGTTGGTTTTCAGACCGTTAGGTGATTTTGGGCTTAAACTTTCATGTTTTGTTGATGGCATGTGTGGTGAATCTTATTTCACATTTAATCGTTATGCAAGATTTGGTTTTACGGTATGACTGTTGATCTTAACTTGAATCCTTTTGCATCTTAAACGTGTCAACATTTATTCTCATAAGTTACATACTTCACGTATAGTATTCATTATTTTTAATTTTATGCAGGTAATCGAAGACTGCTTCATTAAACAATTTTACGTAAACAGCCCACCAAGTGGAAAATTTCAAATCTGTTATAAGGGTTCCTATTGGAATGTTGAGGCGTCTAAGGTTGATACCAACTTTGTATTTGCTAGAGGATGGCCGGAAATGTGCAACGATGTTGGGATACTGGAGGATGATTTGCTTGTGTTTAGCAGAATTGATGATGTTGTTTTTTAGGTAGTAGTTTATAGAGATGAGACTGAGATTTGCTTTTCGAAGAAACCTGAATCTGACGATGATAGTATACTTGAGATATCGGAGGCTGATTATGTTGAGAATTTATTGAAGGTACGTATGTATTTAGCATTAGCAGTAAAAGTTTTAATTATTTTAGCATTATATTAATTATTTCATTAATGTTGACCAGGACATCTATGAGGATGAAGAAGTTGTGTCTGTAGGTGAAGGAAGAACCGTTACTCAGGTACTTACTAAATTATTAAAATTATTTATTTTTAATTTAACACATATAAGAATTTAATGTTTTTACAACTATTAGTAATGCTGTTTACTGATGTTACATTTATCCAATAACGTATTATTTAGAAGAATTTACCAACCAATGTCGAATGCACGTCGAAGAGACGCAAGTCTTCACGATTGAATAAAACACAAGATGTAAGTTTACCATCTTAAAGATTGTTATATTACTATGGTTATTAAAGTTACTCTATGACAACAAGTTAAGAAGAAAGGTAAAGTTACTTCTGAGAGAAAGGAGACGGTCAAGAATATGACTAAGGGAAATGCTGCCTTACCTGTCGACACAAGTGATCATATTGGATGTTCTTCATCTGCTCACAAAGTTAAGGTATCTATACTCGCCACTTAATTATTATATGTTATATAAACTGTTTTTTATGCATATATTCAACATTCCTTTAATTCACATGTATATGTTTACTTTTTCATCAAGGGGAAGAGAGCCGCCAATGTTCAGAAAAAAGCTTAACCGTAGAAATAAGATTACAAAGACTGCAAAAAAACATTCTAGACATCTTCTCGACCCTGAGTTCTTTCATTTTGATCACAAAGGAGACTATAGGCGGGTATACCATTTTTTATAACAAACTAATGATTTATGTTTATTTGTCTGACTATTATTTTTTTCTACACAATACATGTAACGTCTTCCTGTTGAAGTTGCCAGACGAGCAGGTCTTTCTATTGATCTTCATCCTTTGAAAGTTCAAAACATGGTTGGAGTTGTGGAGGTTTATGATGTTAAGTCGGAGTTAAATGAATTGAAGCCACGTTATGCGTTGGATGGTTGGCGAAAGTTTATGACTGAGAATAACTTGAGGTTTGGTGATATGTTGCACTTCACATACGTGTCTTCGCAACAGAAGATCGTATTAAATCAAGTTACCTCAGTTTAACAACGACATTTAAGTATGTTCTAACATCAGATATTATAACTATGAATTTTTTGATGGTGATGTTGTATGTTTTTTTTTTAATTATTAACTTGATGTTTTGTTGCTATGTATGGCTAACATGATAAAACACTGTTATTAGCACTTTATGTTTTATATATAGATGATATCATGCTTCTTTTTGCTAATAGTAACTGCAATTAGTAGAAACTTGGTTTATTAATCGCAAATGTATTCTTCTGCATTTATAGGTTTATGAATTCAGAATAATGGATGGATATATATGACTGTATTTGGCATGATGATGTTGTGTTTCATGTTGTAAAAACCAGGGAATTGTCAGATAATAGACTGGTTTTCCCGATTAGATTATGTGTTAAATTATAGTTCTTTAAGTCATTCTTTCGTTTTCTTGAATTTTATGTAATTTTGTAAAGAAATACAATAACAAACAGTGGTTTAAACATCTGTTTGCCTTTTGGTCAATAGTTAATGGAAACCCATGTTAGGTTCAACAGTGTTTTGAAGAGGAAAACAGTGTGAGAAGACAGTAGATTTGATTAAGTTAAACATCTGTTCAGGCTTAAAAAGATGTTTGGCCTTAAACATATGTTTGGCCTTTTATATAAGAGGTTTGGACTTAAACAGTTGTTTGACCTTAAACAGATGTTTGGCCATAAACAGATGTTTTGCCTTAAACAGATGTTTGGCCTTCTATATCAGATATTTGGACTTAAACAGATGTTTTACCTTAAACAGATGTTTGGCCATAAACAGATGTTTGGCCTTAAACCAAACATCTCTTTAAGGTCAACATCTGTTTGACTATTGGTCAACATCTGATTGACTTTTGAATAACTCAACATCTGTTTAATTCGTTGTTTCGTTTTCTTGAATTCTATGTAATTTTGTAAAGCAGTACAAAAACAAACATTTTTACAAAATCCCAAATCACCCTATCATTTAAGTGCATTGAAGTAAAAGTGGAAATGATGTTATTCATGTGGTCCTGTTGTGCTTTTGTTTGACCTCTAATATGGGTTCATGATCTAATCTGGTGATTTGAAGACATTGTTGTTGAATCGAATGAGATGCTTGATGTAATGTGGTCGTATTAATAACAAATAGTAATTAATATAACTAGGTTTCCCGATCTCGGGAAGCAATCCCGGGTAATAACCTAGCTAAATAATATTTTATAAGGAGCAGTGGTTAGTTATAACAGTCCTGATGAACTTTCGTTAGAGTTTCACAAGTCTATTTAATTGCTGAAGTTAAAAAAAGTTGTGCATATCGTGACAAAGATAAAGTCCTCTTAGTTTCATGTCATGATTGTTTGTGGTTGTACATTTGGTTCGTTGGTGGTATTAATTTTGCTTCTTAGACATGTTCTATATGTAGTTATGTCTATAAACAGGTTTCATTGTCAATGGGTGGGTGCTACTTTTTTTTTTTGTGGATAGCACAATGGAAACACTCGTATGTATCTTATATATTAACCGATGATACATGTCTATAGTTGTCTTTTAGCTATAATAGATAACACGTTTTGGTACAATATCTATACACATATGTATATGTTCTATCAATATGTGTTATGCATGGTTTTCTAAGAAACGACCCGTGTTTGCACACGGGTCTTACCGCTAGTAATAATAATATGGCAGCTCATAACTTATAAAATAGAGGTAGTGGCCCCGGCCCACTCACAGAAAATAGCTGCAATTTTACTTCGGTCCCTAGCATCGCACACTGCTTAACTAGCTGGTTATTTAATTATTACTCCTTTTTGCTCCATTTGCACCAGGACCTGGCCCAACACACAATAATATAATATACTACTAAAACTAAATAAAAACAAATGAAACTTATACAAAGATTGTACAATTTACACGGGACAAATATGTGTATTTTACCCCACATCACCCCCCATACCTACGGCCACTAGGTGGCCCCCACTATTTGATTTTCTTCTCATATTTTATTTGATCTTGTTGGAGCTTTTGGAAACATATTACACAATAGTTAACCCTATGTTGGAAGAATTGTTTAAATGAACCATTAGACCAATACAACTTCATTTCACCAACACCTTCACACTCAAACTCCCTCATCTCTTTCTCCTTGGTCACGACCCAACACCACCATCCTACTTCCACCATTTTTATCCCACAAGCAAGCAATCTAAGGTGAAATTAAGGTGTAAGAAGCATATCTAAGAGGGTGTGGAGCTTTGGAAGTTGAAGGACCTCTTGCAAGTGCTTTTATCCACCTCTTCTTCATCTTGTGATCATCCCTAGCCTTGAGCTAGTAGTAAGATCATCTCCATCCATTTTTACATCTTGTTTAAGTGGTTAAAGAATGATACAAGTTGGTAATCTTGAAGAACACTTTGAATCTTGAACATGAAACTTAAACATAAGACTAAAATCATAAGAAATCATGTTGTTATGCTTGTTGATTGTTGGTTGCTCATGTTTATGATGTTAAACATCATATGATTCTTGCCAAATGGTGATTAAAGACATGATCTAGCGAGGATGATTATGTTAAGAATCAATAGATCATCCATATGTAAATCATGAACTTGAAGTGTAAATTGTTTTTCTTGTAAAATGATGATCAAAGTAGATATAAAGTCTTGTAAATCTATGATTTCAAGAGTGATTTTTCAAGAAACCAAGTTAAAAATACAAAGTTTACTTAAGCTTGGTTCTTAAAGAAATTAACCACATTTTTAGTGGTTAAACAAGTGTAGAAATATATATGTAACAAGAAAAAACTCAAGAAGAAACATTTTTAGAAAAATGATTTACAAGTTGTAAAGGACTAATCTCTTTAAAAATGATGTTTTTAAATAAAAAATCACAGTTTAAAGGGTAACTAAGCCTACTAAATACACTAGTAAGTTACTACAAATTTTTGTAAATTTTCAAGTCCATGAAGTAGTAATGTATGCTTGATTTTGGCAAATTGGTAAGTGTTGATTGATTTATTGTTGATTGTGGTGATTTATAAAAGAAAATGATATGCTTTGAAAGCATGGAAACCTCCATTTTAAGGGGAAACTATGGCAAAATTTTGCTAAAAATTAAACACTTATAAAATATTTTTAAACAAATATTTACAAGTGTATTTTAAACCATGAATTTTTATATAAAGTTTGCCATAATTTTTGTTACAAAAATTATAAATATTGGAGGTTGGGTTTTGATAATAAAAGTGACTAAATATGTATTCAGGAGAATATATATTTAGATATCACCATGTGTGTGATTATTTGTATATTATGTGTATTAGTTATATTATTTTAGGACTTGAAATAATATAACTCACCAAAATACCAAGAAATTACAATCCAAAATATTACCAAAATCCCAAGAAATAAATATATAATTTATACCCAAAATATTGGAGAAACCGAACAAGGAATATAACTTACAAAAATATTCCGGAATTTAATTCATAAGTATACTTTGGTAATTAGTATTTTGGACACCAAGAGAATAAAAATATGACTTTTACAATTACTACAAAATTATATCATATTTTTACAAGAAGAAAATATATTATTTTTTGGTAAATAAAAATATATATTTTCTTGAATAAACATGAAATACATTATTTTTGGGTGAAAAATAAGTTTATATATATTTTCCACGTTAAACTTGAAAATATATTATTTTTGAGACTTATATGAAATTTATAAGTATTTTTGCCAAGGGAAAAATTATAAGTAATTTTTCTATGTAATATTTCTTAAAATATATATTTTGGGAATATATATTGATGTATTTTTATTAGAAATATTATTCAGGAAAAGTTAATACAAAAATTAAGTATATGAATACTTAATAAACACAATAAAAATATGTATTCTCGTACGTATAAATACACACCGAAATACGCCACTGATACTTGGCAAAAATACGCAAGGTTAAGAATACGAGTATGAATACACCCATCCTTGGGGAGTTATACATGTACAAATACACTTATGTGTCAAGTTAAAATATAGTATTTTAACTAATATTCCAAAATTTAATAAATATAATTTAAGTTAAAATATTTATTATTTTAACAAATAATTATATAACTTGGAATAATATTGATGACACAAAGAAACGTAACTCAAAGACACTAAATAAGACCAAGGTCAAGGCACGACCCACCCGTCCAATGAACCATAGTACGCATGTAGGTAGTCGTGCGATCTAGAGGAAGCTTTGAGTTACATTGGATACGAAGAACGCAAAACTGTGAGTTCATGTCCCCCTTTTTCTTTTAACTGTTTTCGGTTTTATAACTTCGGGGGTGAAGTACATGTTACAAATTGTTTACATACGATTACATTTGGTATGGTTAGCTAAGGAAAGGTACTGCTAGATCATGTGAGTGGTGGGTACAACGATTAAGACCATTAATCCTCGTTGTAGGACCGAGGGACATGAGTGATAGATCTATTTGGGTGTAGCGAGCCCACACCCATGTGGACCGGGGTTTGGCCCATGAGGTGATTATGTTGTTCCCGTCGGATGGCCCGGTACAAAATCTGATAGGTTTGAGCCTTCCTGCACCATTTCAAACATATTAATGTATTAGCTACACATTAATTGATTTGTTTCCTTGTTGCTTTCATACCGGTTTACAAGTACATACATACATACTTACAAATGTTTTCAAGGATGTTCGTGCACACATACTAAACACATGAACTCACTCAACTTTTGTTGATGTTTTCAAACTACATGTATTTCAGGAAATTAAGTATGGATCTGGCGGGCGTTGAAGTTTACAAGTCATGTCTCTAATAAAAGGTGTCATCCGAAGTCGAAGGGTTTGGATTATGTATATTATCTTGGATAAGATACATGGCTCGAAACCTAGTTTGTTAGTGACTTTTGTGAAGTCCTTATGGATCTAAAACTTGTTGGTATTGTATTTTGAGCATGAAGTCTGTGTTTTGGGATTTAAAACAATGTTGATTGTAACGTTTTAAAACTATCTATGGATGAACATCTTGGTTTTATCATATAGTTGTTTGTTATGGTTGAATGCAATGATATTAAGCAAGTCACACATAATCACGCTTCCGCAAAAGTCAGGGTGTGACAGCCGTGCCATCAAGGCATGGGGCCGTGCCCCACCCAAGATTCCAGAAAGAAAAAGACAAACATAAGCAGACACAGCCGTGGTCAACTCCCAGATTTGCAAATCTTGGATAGTACAAGGATTTATGGAATGAGACGAAATGACGAATGCCTAACGCGAATACACAGAGATTTGGATGATTCGGGAAGTACCCACCGCACAGGTAGAAGAAGTATGTCCAACGTGGCCCTCTTTCCTAGGGAACTTGCGAGGTGGACTCTAACCACCCTAAGACTATGGAGTATGGGGTGGGGGTTGGGGCGTGGGTTAGGTACAAACGCCCAAGTCACCACCCCGGGTCGGCTTGGGTTTCGGGGTGGCCCCTTGGGCGGGAGTTTCAGCCCGGGTGTTGAGCGGGGCTATCAAGATGACATGGCGGGCTCTCAATGGCCAAAACAACTAGCCGTTGGGCTAGCCGTTATGTGTAAAAAAAAATATTTTTTCACTATAAAACTCACACTTCTATTCATTTTTTTACCACAACTACTCCACCTCTTCTATAATCATCTCTATTCTCATCCAACCACAATACGAAAAATGAATCCTCATAATCGTGGTTTTGATCCGAACAATCCGTGGGCATTACAAGAAACACCTAGCCCACCACCCAATCGTCCAATTGCTCCCTTTTTAATACACTTCACTATGCCCGATATGGCGGGTTACGCATCGTTTCTCTCGAATCGTTTGTATACTAACTTCCCTCATTCCGACGATTTATACCTAGCCCGATTCCACAAACGCCCATCAACCTTTCACAAACGTCAATCAACCTTTCCCAAACCGAAACCATCCCCGAAACTCAACCCCCCATCGATGGTCCCTCCGCATCCAAACCCATCAAGAAGAGAAGTCACAAGAAAAAAACCGAGGCCGAGAAAGCACTTGAAAGCGCCAAACGAAAACAACAAAGATGGGTCATTAAAGAAGAAGTTCCATTGGCAAGGGCTTGGGTTCAGAAATCTCTACATCCAACTTTAGGTATTTTTAAAAATTTTGTAGCCCTTATTTTAATATTTATATTTTTTATTATATAACATTGTAATATATTAAATGTTGTTTTTTTATTAAAATAGGAAATTCTCAACATAGAAACCATTTGTGGGACGCGATCAGTAAAGCATTCCACGAAGAAATGGAAAGGGAGCTTTATCGTGAAAATGATAGCTTATCCTCGAAGTTGACCGAGATAAGCGGGCAACTCACCAAATTTGGTGGTTATTTACATAAGGCAAAGCAAAACCCAAAAAGTGGTGAAACCGAAGCCGACATTGTTACAAATGCATTGGTTACATACAAAACGAATGTGGAGAGCGACTTCCGTTTCATGCATTGTTGGGACATTTGTAAGTTCCATCCCAAGTGGGCGAATATCCCCAGTGGTAGCGAAACTAACACGTCTTCCAAAAGGTCAAGGACACCCTCGTCCCAAGCCCAATCGGATGCACGAGATCTAGAGTTGGAGGACGATGTAGATGATTCGTTAAACCGGCCAGAATACGGAAGAGATGCCGCAAAAAGGTGCGCTCAAAAATCAAGATCGGGTACGCCATCGCCTTCAGTTGGGAGTTCGGGCTCGCTTAGGGGAGTATACAGCAATCAGTTGGAAGACATTGCATGCAAGTTAGATACATTCAACGTATTCCAACAACAAAGGGCCGAAATTCGCGTGTCCTCCACTTTCAAACATCTCTTTTAAGACATTGTGTTGTAATACAACAATCACAACTCGCGTAAGTACTTGTTAGGGTTTAATGTTCTTTTGACATAGTATTGATAAGATGCCAACCAACTTATAGAAATGTATATGGATAGATTGGATTGTTATCTTCATAGTAGCAAAGCACATGTTCAATAAAAAAATGTTATGCAACATATATTATCTGAGGGGTATTCAGAAACCGTTAAATTCGGGAACCTATTAAACCAAAGAAAGTAAGCTGGTTTTGCGTGTTTGAGATTTATACGATTTCGTTTTGGCCGATGCCGACGCTTTGAAAATTAGAACCAGTACTTTAAACCGACCAAGACATATGACCTTTTTATGTTCTTGAACTCTATTTATTATTTTAGATTTCTTAATAAAAGATACCATTTTTTTAATTAGTGGTTGAACCTTATACAGCCAAACCCCTAAGGCCAACTAGTCTAGTCATACCACCAAACCCTAACAATTTAGTTTATTGTTTCTTAAAATTGTACATATAATAAGTTAATAGGCCCGATCCATAATTTTAATCAAACCAACGATATAGTGAAAAGTGAAAACCTACATGGAAATCGACTTTGTCACACAAATTCATAACCGGATTTGAAACCGAATTCTTAATTCCAGTCTGTCTCTAGTAGGGTGTTCATCGGGTTTTGTTTTTGGGTTTCGGTTCGGGTTATTTGGGTTTTTGCTTGGAAAAAGTAACCCAATAACTGACCCATTTAACGTTCGGGTAGGTCAGGTTAGTTCGGATCGGCCTATTCGGTTTTCAGGTTTAAATGTAAAATGAAAATAAATGTATTTTTTTACAAAATATTATTATAATTTATATTGCTAATAAAAAATATCATCAAAATTAAAACATCATTTGATAATATGATATTATAATGTTCAAAAGTCTCAAACTTAATGTTCCAAATACTAGAGACTCCAACCAAAACACATCTGTAAAAGAACAGAGAATAAATGTTGGGGTTTTTTTTTTCGCGTCAGGGTTGTTCGGGGTTTTGGTTGGGAAAAAGTGACCTGCTAACCGACTCATTTAAATTTTGGGTTGCTCAGGTTTCTCGGGTTAAGGGTTTTGCCTTTTTCATGCTATTACTACGTTTAGTACGTTAAAGTTATTTGTACGGGAACTTCACTCTTTACAAGTATCTCTAGTTCGCGTTCGGGTGACTTTTAGTTCGGGTCAAATTTCAGGTGTTAGATAAAGATGAACAGCCCTAAGGCTAGAGGGTGTGGGATGGAGCCCTTGGGGGTTATAAATGCCACCTCAGCGCCACGTAGGCGCCACGTCAGCCAAGTGGGCTTTATAACGCCCCCTTTAATATGGTGGGTGTGGGGTATAGCGCCCCGGGCGCTATAGAGAAAAAAAAAATTAAAATTTTTTTTTTTTTTATTGGTTTAACTAAATGGGCCCCACCTGATAACCCTTCTTCTTCAAGTTAACATGATGGCGCCCCCTTCTATAGCGCCCCCTTTAATTTGGTGGGTGTGGGGGTATAGCGCCCCGGGCGCTATAGGTGATGACATGGCGGGGGTGGCGCCCCCCACACCCTCCGGCCTAATCATCTATAGACATCCCCCACCGGTGAATTTCATATTGCAATTTGCAATATAAAAAACCATCAACGACCCTCTATTTGTTTCCTACCACCAGAAACAATTTTATTGTTTATTATTATTTTTTGCAGATATTGGGTTACTTTTTCCAAGCAAAAACCCAAATAAGGTCAAATAACATAAAATACAAAGAGGGATTACACCTTTAACTCGAAGAAATCCAAAAAAGGTCAAATAAAGACTTCGATCAACAAAACCTTTTCAGATCATCAATCGGTTTCAATCAAAAGCCATATTTTTCGATTTCGTTTTCATCCGTATGTATTCTGTATACTGATCTGAATCGTTTCAAGATTTGTGGGGGGCTATCATCTTGTTTCTGCAGTTTATGAGATATTGAATTATACTGGTAACAGCTTCTAATTTTGGATTAATTTGTTTGATTTTTAATTATTGTTGATTTGGGTTCTTTGTTGTTTATCTATTATTATATCTGTTTAATAACTTGATGTTGTAGTTTGGACAATTAGGAATTAATATTTCATTCCATAAATTATTGATTTTAAATATAATTTATAAACTGGTTTGTGGATATTGCATAAATGGAGATGTGGGAAAATATGAAGTGCAGAAAAGTTGTTTGCTTTTGGGTATGAGATCATTTTTGGAGTTCTATAATTTGGTTTATTTAATTTTAACATTTTATAAAAGTAGGGAAATGATTAGCAGTGAACTGAAAGATCTACATAAAAGTCTGTGCATTTTGCTTTTGATTTAATTTATGATAAATAAGACGGTTATGTAACTATATAACCGTCTTCTTTTGTTTTACTATATCTACACTGCACTCAGGGGCGTAGCTACATAGAAGGGTACATTTTCGGTACAAATTTTTTTTAATGTTATATACTGATGTATTTTGACATCGCATTTGTAGAAATTTCGTCATCGAACCCATAGAATCCTTTAAATCGAACCCTGGAAAATTTCTGAACCCGTAGGAAAAATTTTCTGGCTACGCCCCTGACTGCACTACCGCTACGTATAAGTGTTTATGTGGTTTGGTACTTGAAATTGGTTTTTAAGGAACACACCCCATGAAGCATATGCTTATGTTTATGTTAGTTATGCAGTTTCAAGCTACTAAACTCATTGGGGTTGAAATAAAATAAATATGATGCAGGTCAACTTGACCATTCTTTTGTGGCTAGTTGTTGGTGATTTAGAAACTTAACTATTCATAGATGTGGTCTTTAAATATCCTCTTAAACAAATTACCGAACGGAGGAGGGTATAATGACCAAGAAGAAGTAGATGGTAAGAGTTTGGTTCAATCATACAACTACAAAACATCGCCGAGAAATGATAAAAGCACGAAGGAAGTGTTGGTACAATCACGCTTCATCAATGTAGGTTCATCTATTCTTATGTCATTCGTAGTTTTATAAATCTTGTTTTTAAATTTCGATTATAGTAATTAGGTTGTATCTATGGTATAGGTTCCGCATATAAAACAAGAACGAATGTGGGATTGTGGCCTTGTTTGCGTTTTGATGGTTTTAAAAATGCTTAATATTAACCATTATGATATTGAAGATTTGGAGGCTTTTTGCGGTACAGACAGGTAGTTTTTTTTTCTTTTTTAAATTTTTTTGAAGATCTTAATGTAGTTTATAATTTGTTCTTTTTTGTGTGTCTGTGAGAACCGTTAAAAACTAAACTCACGGGACCCTACAAAATACACTGCTAACCAAAGGGATAAGTTAAAATGCAACTTGGTGATTTAATTTGTTGTTAAGCACCGATAGTTTAACCTCAATTTTCTTGAAATGTTTTACGGTCCTGTTGTTGTGGCAGTATTTGGACTGTGGATCTGGCATATTTACTGCAGAAATTATCTATTAGCTTCTCTTACATCACTATAACTTTAGGTGCTAATCCTAATTATTCTCTGGAGACATTTTATGAGGTAAAGATATATATATATATATTTTTTTTCAAACGGAGTTAGACGTTTAGATCTTTATTTGGGTCATTCTTGAACTACTTTTTATTTGTTTTTTGTTGAATTTTAAACTTGCTTTTGGCATGAAATTATGAACGTTTATTTTAAACGTAAAAAACTTGCTTTTATTGGAATTTTATGTTTAAAACATATTTGCAGAAACAATTGACTGATGATATAGTAAGGGTCAATATGTTGTTCAAGAGATCAAAGGAAGCCGGGATAGATATTGAGGTACGCACTATGATTTATGATTTTCCAAATTAATTTCAGTAAAATGGCCCAAGATTTTATAAGTATATATGTTTTATTGTTTTAGTATATTGATTCTAAAAATCTTATGTTGCTAACAGTGCAGGTCAATAAAGGAAGATGACCTTGCAGTATTGATTCTATCAGGAAAGTGTTTAGTGATTGCTTTAGTTGACCAGTACATTTTGAGGTATGACTTAACTGTAAATATGATTATTTATAGGGATAGTCACATATATAACAACCTTGAGTCCCACAAAATGCCCCAAATGACTATTTGACTAAAAACTTACCCCATTTGACTTCCATAGAACTCTTGCGGTTTTGGGCCCAAACCGTTTCGTGTTTTTTTAAAAGGTCAAATGGATATATTTTTAAATAGTGTAGTCAATTGGCGTAAAGTTTTTCGGTCAAAATGGTCACGTGTGTAATTTTTTCATGTTTTTTTACATTAATGTCTGCAAAGTCTTGTATATTTGTTTTTTATTTTTTCTAGTCGGCCTTGGACGGAGGATGTTTATGTGCCGGATTTCTATAGTGGTTCCTCTGGTTATACCGGTGAGTATAACGCGTAAACGTGTTACTTTCGCAGTTATCAGTAATTTGAAATTGGAAATAAAAAATATTCTGATACGAAAAAATGATTCGTTCTTTTCGATGACTTGCATAGGTCACTATATTGTGATATGTGGCTATGATGCTCTTACAGATGAATTCGAGATCCGAGATCCCGCCAGTTCTAGGTATTGAATTTTCACACCATTGGGTTTTGTTCATGTTAACTCGCAATTAAGCGTGTTGTGTTTAGATTCTTGTGTTTTTTGAGTTTGTGTTTGGTTCGACCTGTCAACCCACGAACACCGCTCATTTAGCACCCCTATAAAATACGTCGATTTTTATAACTAATCCTAGTATACGGGTATTACGTTTTTTTTATTTCCAGCTTCGCAAACGAACCAAATATTATTTTATTTTTTCATCAGTTTTTTTAACTGTAAAAACAGGATTCGAGAAACAATCTCGTCCAGATGCTTGGAAAAAGCTCGCAAATCATTTGGAACAGATGAAGATATCCTCTTGGTAACGTGTATTATTATTTTTGTTATTATTATTATTATTATTATTATTATTATTATTATTATTATATAAATGTACATTAAAATTTATAATAATTAATAAGTATTGGACCTAACTGGCTTCTATTCTAAATTGCAGATACATCTGGAGAATACAGATACTTGAAACGGATCAATACTCAAACACAGCCTGGTTAAAATTGACCTGGCTTTATATTTAAATCTAAATATCTTTTTTTTTTAATCTTCTACATTAAGTAATTTTCATTTAATTTATCGTTTTAAAATTAAAAGACACAATTGTATATTTGGTTTTGTTCTTTGAATATATGGCACATGGTTGTATTTAATGTAAAAAAAAAAAAAAACAAATTGGATTTGGTTTAAAGGATAAAACGTACATAGAAAGATAAGATAAAGGATAGTCATTGTAATTACTTTAGTTTAATAACAGAACCTTGTTTAAAATTTCCAGCCTTGTGTAAAGAAGAGTCGGTTAAGGAGTGTTTGGTTGCAGACCGTGTGTTTGTGGGCGACTCTGGATTCGTCTTAAACTGGGCTTGGGCTCGGCCTATACTCGGTGTGGAGGGACAAAATCAACTTCAGCAACTTACTGCCTTGATTGGATGTCCGGCCACGTCGTCTGGTTCTGATGTTTGGAGATGGAGATATGAAACAAATGGAAATTTTTCTGTTGCTAGTATCAAAAAAGTTCTTAGCTCATTTAAGCGTTCCAGGCCCGATAGTGTTTTTGAGTGGAACAATTGGGTGCCTAAAAAAGTGGGCTTGGTGGCATGGAGGGCGGATATGGAGAGGCTACCGACTATGTTGAGACGTCGGATCATATCTTCGTGTCGTGTCAGTTTGCACAAATAGCTTGGCAAAATTTAGCGAGTTGGTGTGGTTTGCCGCCAATTATTGCTTTTGGTTTGAATGACCTATTGACGTTACATGGTTCATGCTCGGGATCGGAGAAAAAACGGAAAGCGATACACGCCGTGGTCTTGGTAGCGATTTGGAATATATGGAAAATGAGGAACGATGTACTATTCAGACAATCAAATCCAAACGTGGTAAAGATGTTGGACGAGATAAAAACAATGGTGTATCTTAGGATAAAGAATAGATCAAAAGTGGCGTCTTTAACATGGGAGGATTGGAGCCGGTTTAAATTTGGTGATTAGTTTGATGTAATGTAATTGTTTTTATGCTTGGTGGTTTTTTGGTGTAAAAACTGTTGTATATTTGGTGGGTAGCGTCTTGCTACAATGAATAAAATCTTTTGTCGGCCGTTCAAAAAAAAAAAAAAAAAACAGAACCTGAAATTGCTACATACTATGGGATGTCATTAACTCACTATATTATGAGTTAAGTTATTTTACAAAGGCTCTTAATTGTAAGAAGTGTAAAAAGGATTTTAGGAGTCTTTGTATTCTTCTTACAATTAGGAGCCTTTGTATTTGATCCTAATCCCTATACTATTACATGAATCAAACATCCACGTGCAAAAACTCTTGCAATTCATACCCGTACGTATCACATGACACATGTAATGTAGATTATCCACATACAACACTTAATCTATCAATTCAATGCACATATCAAAACAGTCCCGAATGCACTAAAAATCAACTTCCGGGTTTGTTTCATTCTACAAACGTTAAACGCGCCGAATCCTTTAAAACCACGTGCATGAATCAACCCAAAATCATTTAAAATTTTTATAAAGACGGCAAAGAATCACACCCCAAACGTCTAAACGTTAGCTTGTTCCTCGGTCCATTTGTTCTCTGCTATTCTGGTTCAAGATTGTCTAAAACACCACAAACCGCCGCCACATTGTAGGAACTAGGTTCACTTTTTATTAAAAAAAAATTAATAAAATAAATAATAACGAGACTCTCGTTTTTTATGGAAAATACATCAAGTACAATACCGGTTACATAAACCAAATGAACGAAAATAAAATACACAATAATTGTACCAATATTGATTCAAGCCAACATCTTTGGAAGAACTTCTACCGCACCCTTTAGTAAACCTCCGCTGCAAGAATGAACAAACTGTCGTTGAAGATTTTTGGTTGAGGCACGTGTTCAACACGCTTCCCTTAAAACAGATTCCGCGCCTCCTCTCAGACGGTCTGTCTCCCAGGGTACAACAACCGGAACAGTATGTGTACTGCCGGAGATGGCACTCGCGCCCGAGATTATACCGGGTATAAGTTGGTGTTCTTTATATTGTAGGAAAATACTGAGTTGTATAAAAAGACAATTTAGAGAATACTCTTCTCTAAATTTCTATGGAACAAACGTTCTTTCATGTGTGTGTATTTCTCCATCTTTTCCATGATCTCTAGAATGACCCAACATTCTCTTCTTATAACCACACACATAAAGAAGCCATTAAACCGTGTTTATTATTGTCATGAATTAGACAATTAATTCTATAATAAACAAGGTTTAATATCATTTTAATGAAATTAAGTGGTAGTAAAAGCTTTCCTGTAACTGACGGAGACTGGGTTGACTGAGTGTGACCCGCCCGCAAGCAGGTCGCGTGCTCCGCAGTCTTCGCGCCACACGTGAGACACCCACCACATGTTGCGCCATGTACCATCCGCCATGACTAATGACATTCCCCCAAGGAGAGCGCATATCAACGGGATACCTCACGCCATCCTTGGGTGCCCCATAAGCAAACCCACACATAAAGACCTCGTGCGCATACTGCGCTTCCGCCGTAGCCAATGACGGACGCATAACGAACTTGTGCTATGAGTCTACGCCATCCAAGGTGCGCCATAAGCGGACCCGCCATGTATCTGACCACACGCTCATGGGCAAAAATACAAAAGCGGTGTACGAAGTTCAAAGTGCACCACATTTGGCCTATAGCTCATTTTATGCGCGCATATGAGATGTGGAGTCGCGCGCCACACGGATGCCACTACGCATACCAGGACGCCACCTGGTCATGCGCCATCCATACTCGCGCGCATATGTGCGGGTGCAGCGCACCCAATGGTCCCACTAGTGTTTGCCTTTAAGGAAACAAATTACAAGGAGTGCTCCTCCTTATATACCACTTTGAGTTTTGTCATCCCACCTATGTGGGATAAGTTGACAAACTAATCCATTTTATTCATCTTTATTTGTTCCAAACATACAACTTCAAGCTTCGATATCTCATTCATCTTAGCTCTATTTGGACATAGTTTGAACACAAACCATAAATAATTATTTATACAACACATATATAAATATTATTGATGTCCAAAATATTTAGTGAAAAACCCATTTTCACTAAAATTTCCAACAATCCCCCACATGAATGGAGATCGATTAAAACACACAAAATTCCCCGATAAAAACTCGACAGTCGAGTATTGCAGGATAGGTAGGTTTTGCCTTTGAACCTTCCTTTGTGAAGCATACTTAGTCTACTAGGGTTTTGTAGACGTGATGTCCTTGAACAACCCCCCATTTGTGTAAACGACAATATACATTCACACAATACTTTCCCTAGTCGGGCCATCCCCTCACTGTCGTGTCCTATAATGGTCATGGAGTACTTTCCTGGTTCTGCGGGAGCTCTAGGAATTATGCCCTAATTCCATTCGAAGCGACCACACTTCTCTCCAACATAGGTGATTTCCCTTTAAATCATTAAAAGCATTATGGTTTACTATGATTTACACAAATCATAAAACCACATATTATGCTTAACCTCACAACAATGTCACTGAATATTATAGGAATGGACTAGGATGTATTTAAACACCCTTTTATAGTTTTAGGGGGATATATGAAACATATAAACTAGCTTATATATAAACATATATATTAGCTACGCCCCCACAGTGACTACCCTTCGGTTCATGATTAAGTTGGCCTATTGAACCTAGATCTTGGGATCTCCAGTCAACTAGGTTAGGTTTCCCTCATGTCCCTTTATCCATGGCTTTAGTCCCATTCCACAACCTGATCTCTTATCAACCCACTGGTTGTTGGATCCAAAATTATCTTTGACTTCGCTAAGTCACCAACGACAATTTAAATTGAGATCAGTTGTTCTAACGTGTTCTTGACTCGCTAGTCACCTTTGCCTTTTAGTCGATTCATAAGACTTATAACTCGTGATCTCAACCTGGATCCAGTTATGTACCTTGTCTTAGAATGACATGAAACTCAATTCATGGCCAAACACGTTTTCACCATGCCTTTGGTGTGTCATGACTGACATCTTACTAGATTTTGAATCTAACCAATTGGCATTCGAGTCCAATCTACTCGATTGACTCCATATAACCATTGTGTACTCCACTTGGTCAAGCGTTTGCAATATATGCAAGTCACCCCCACATTTAAGTGTAATTGGATAGCATCCAATTGGGGCGATGAAAGGTTCTCCCTTTCATTTCGAGTTTGAGAAAACTTCTCAACTCCCATTTCCACATTCAAATGCAAGTCACCCCCACATTTAAGTGTAATTGGATAACATCCAAATGGGGTGATGAAAGGTTCTCCCTTTCATTTCGAGTTTGAGAAAACTTCTCAACTACCATTTCCACATACCCTAAAGGGTTTGTTTCTTAAATGGTTTCCTCCCCCCACATTGCTTGCATTTTAATGAAGTTATATTTATAGTTTTGTTTAGCACAAAATTCGTTCTTGTGTCATCACATATTTTGAATGTTTAAAGTTAATTTAATCTCCGTCGAGCATATAAATTAACAAGTATTAGTCTAGCATGCTTTAGACCACAATACTCTAGCATGTGAACAGAAGATGCATCATTCTGATTCTTCACAGCCATAAGAGATAACGCACTATCTCTTCCGAACATTCGTTTCTTAGTTTAGACACAATAATAAAATTTTATTTCACCATTCCAAAACCATCGGTTTTAATAAGGCCTCAAAACCATAGTTAACTCCATCCATTAGGAACATAACTTGTTTGCCTTTTTATCTCCAAGGCTTCACCATTGACTTCCTAAAGACTTAAACATAAGTCTTAATCCTAGTCACTTTGATGAAAATTTTTTGTATAAAATCACTTGAGTCTTGAGATATAGCCAATTAGATTGACTCTCAACAACAAAGCATTCACGTATGCCTATAGTGATGTATACATTTACGTTGTTGTTTCATTAATACCATGTATTGGGATACTCTCCCAAATTGAGGACCAAGCCTTCACATAGTTTAAACAACATTGATGGTGGTAGAAGCATCTACAAGTCCATCACTATTGTAATTTTCCGTTAATAAATTTGCTAAATTTATTAAAACCATTTACAATAATAACATATATTTCTTTCATATGTTATATTCTTTGAAAACTTACATATGCATTTCCATGTTGATGCTCTCAACATTAGATGACATATCTCGTTTTCGTGTATTACATCTCAAACCATACACCACGTTTCTCACGAAGCCGTTATGAATTTGATGTTTGATTTGTGACTTATTACATAAGTCATGATCACAACTCGCTCGTTGTGTTTGTGTAAATTACTTTTTACACTTTGTATCAAAATGTGTATCCTTTTGACAACTTATTAGTAGTCCAAAATAACGGATACACCAATGATATCTAAACATCAAAAGCCAAAGTGTTATTATCTTCAACACTTTTTTACCGAAATAAACGCAATTATTTCGTTTGGTGTCATGTTTTGAGGTACTCCCTCAATGGAACGCGTATAACTTGTTTCGTCAGTTGTCCAAAATATAAAGTTGTTTACAATTAACTACTCGCAAGTAGTTGAGCAACTTATTATATTTATAACAACATCGAGTTGTTTTTCACCAAATAGTCTCTCCAAGACTATTTTATGGTTCAAGACATTATACTTTGCAAAGACATGTTTTATTCGTTCAAAACATTTCTCGTTTTTGCAAGTGTTTTAATATTAAACTATATATTTATGTTTTGATTACAAATCAAGACAATAAACCTTATAATAGTTTAATAAATCAAACAATTTCAAACTCGCTCGTTTGAAAATAAAACGAATACACATCGTTTTAATAAATGGTTTATCATATTCAAACCATTTCTAACCGCTGTTAGATAATAACGATTACCAATCGTTAAAATGAGTGGGTTGTATGATAACCAATTCTAATATGCTAATTAGAATTTAAAAGTTGAACAACATTCGAAATATTCGGTTTTTATAAAGAAAACCGCTTCTAACACGCTCGTTAGAAATAAAACGAATACAATTATTCACTTTTGGTATAAATGAACGTTTTCTAACACGCTCGTTAGAAATGAACACACATCTTTTCTAACACGCTCGTTAGAAAATATATAAAACCATTACAAATCAGCTTAAATAGTTTATCATAGTTAACCCGGTTCTAACCCGCTCGTTAGAAATTAACGATTGCAAATCGTTAAATAGTTGGTTATAAGATAAACTAATTCTAATACGCCCATTAGAAAATTAAACGATTATTTATTTCCATAAGCCATTTTTGGTTTATATAAAATAAACATTTTCTAACCCGCTTGTTAGAAATAAATAATTAATAAAGTCGTTAAATCGTTTCTAACACGCTCGTTAGAAAATAAACAACTATCAAACTCTTTAAATCGTTTCTAACACGCTCGTTAGAAATAATCGATTACAAAATTTGTTTCGAAGTTTATAAAAACAATATAAACTATTTCTAATACGCTCATTAGAAATTAAACGAATAAAAATCGTTTAAACATATGTGGAAAAATTACGTTTCTAACTCGCTCGTTAGAAAGTTAATAGTTTAGACGAAACCGTTACAAGGTTTATTATCCAAATAATTGTCTCCAACACGCTCATCGGTAATTATTTGAAATAATAATCTTTTCTAACACGCTCGTGAGAAAATCTAAACGTATTTAAACTATTGTTTCTAACACGCTCGTTAGAACATCCAACCGTCTTTAAAACATTGTTCATAACACGCTCGTTAGAACATATACAAAGTTTTAATCTTGTTGTTATTCTTACAACAACGTTTCTAACACGCTCATTAGAAGATATTAAAACTAGTTATTTTATAAAATAATTATTTTCTAATATGCTAATTGGAAAATAAATATATTTCAAGACTTTTAAAACCAACATTAATCTCACAATTATGGTTACTAAAAGCTTATTATTAAGAAATTAAACGTTACAAACATTTAATTTCAAAGGGGTTACAAAATAAAATTTCCTAATACGCTCATTAGAAAAAATATAGTATTTCAAAAACCTATTGAAATACGTATAATTTTGTATGTGGTTCGGTTTATCTAAACACGAACACAAGCCAAGAAACCCCAAAACTTGAATCAAAACGGTCGTTTTGCAACCCGGTATTCGGATTAAAGATTGTACTCCAATCATAAAATTAATCCGACTCAATGTGCCAAAAAAAAAATATTTCCCAAAAAATATTTTCAAGATTTTAACAAAATCCCATTAAATATTTTAACTTTCGTGAACCTAAATCCTCATAGAGAAGGGATTTAAGATTGTAGCAACAATCTTCACGAAAGTCTGTTTTAAGATTGTAGAAACTAGGTTCACTTTTTATTAAAAAAAAATTAATAAAATAAATAATAACGAGACTCTCGTTTTTTATGGGAAATACATCAAGTACAATACCGGTTACATAAACCAAATGAACGAAAATAAAATACACAATAATTGTACCAATATTGATTCAAGCCAACATCTTTGGAAGAACTTCTACCGCACCCTTTAGTAAACCTCCGCTGCAAGAATGAACAAACTGTCGTTGAAGATTTTTGGTTGAGGCACGTGTTCAACACGCTTCCCTTTAAACAGATTCCGCGCCTCCTCTCAGACGGTCTGTCTCCCAGGGTACAACAACCGGAACAGTATGTGTACTGCCGGAGATGGCACTCGCGCCCGAGATTATACCGGGTATAAGTTGGTGTTCTTTATATTGTAGGAAAATACTGAGTTGTATAAAAAGACAATTTAGAGAATACTCTTCTCTAAATTTCTATGGAACAAACGTTCTTTCATGTGTGTGTATTTCTCCATCTTTTCCATGATCTCTAGAATGACCCAACATTCTCTTCTTATAACCACACACATAAAGAAGCCATTAAACCGTGTTTATTATTGTCATGAATTAGACAATTAATTCTATAATAAACAAGGTTTAATATCATTTTAATGAATTTAAGTGGTAGTAAAAGCTTTCCTGTAACTGACGGAGACTGGGTTGACTGAGTGTGACCCGCCCGCAAGCAGGTCGCGTGCTCCGCAGTCTTCGCGCCACACGTGAGACACCCACCACATGTTGCGTCATGTACCATCCGCCATGACTAATGACATTCCCCCAAGGAGAGCGCATATCAACGGGATACCTCACGCCATCCTTGGGTGCCCCATAAGCAAACCCACACATAAAGACCTCGTGCGCATACTGCGCTTCCGCCGTAGCCAATGACGGACGCATAACGAACTTGTGCTATGAGCCTACGCCATCCAAGGTGCGCCATAAGCGGACCCGCCATGTATCTGACCACACGCTCATGGGCAAAAATACAAAAGCGGTGTACGAAGTTCAAAGTGCACCACATTTGGCCTATAGCTCATTTTATGCGCGCATATGAGATGTGGAGTCGCGCGCCACACGGATGCCACTACGCATACCAGGACGCCACCTGGTCATGCGCCATCCATACTCGCGCGCATATGTGCGGGTGCAGCGCACCCAATGGTCCCACTAGTGTTTGCCTTTAAGGAAACAAATTACAAGGAGTGCTCCTCCTTATATACCACTTTGAGTTTTGTCATCCCACCTATGTGGGACAAGTTGACAAACTAATCCATTTTATTCATCTTTATTTGTTCCAAACATACAACTTCAAGCTTCGATATCTCATTCATCTTAGCTCTATTTGGACATAGTTTGAACACAAACCATAAATAATTATTTATACAACACATATATAAATATTATTGATGTCCAAAATATTTAGTGAAAAACCCATTTTCACTAAAATTTCCAACACACATAACTGTTGTGATAACCTGCAACCACCAGTAGCACTGTAACTGTTCGGTCTCCTAATCACATACCTGTTGTGATAACCTGCAACCACCGCCGCCACATACCTGTTATATAAAATTATATAATGTAGAACAATTAACTTGAGAATGATTTCAACTTATATGCATTAAATCTCACAACAGTTGTCGACAAGTCTAAACAAAGAACTAGAGAAGTTTGATCTAACGATGATTACTAACAACAGATTATTGGCAATTTAACAAGAAACTCAATCAGCATCTTGTAACAGATATAGCATCAACAGGGCTGGTGGATTCTCCGACACGATGTATTCCTGTGACTGTCTCGATCACACTATTTAACACATCCACACACTGGTTCCTGGTTCCTGTCTCTCCTTGTATGAACTAGGGTGCACTTTCGCTCCATCATCATCTCCTTGATGGCGTCCACAACAGTGTTTAGTGAATGATCCTTAACTTGATAATAGCCCACAAGCCCTCCAGCAGTTTCACAGCCGGTCTCGATCAAAGAGTTACACATTTTTTTGTCTTGGATTAAACACAAATTGTATATACTCCAAATTTCAACCTCAAGCGCCGTATACGATCCTCCCTTCATCTTCCCCATATACCCGCACACCCATCTTCCTTTTCCGTCTCTAATCAAACCCTCATAACATGACGGCTTGAACTTTCGTCTGTGTACAACTTAAACTTTGACTGCATACCACTATTGTGATATTTCGTTGTTTGGAGAAAAAGATAGGAAAAAATTACGTTAAATGTTTCGAGATCACTGCTTTGATATATAAGTTTGATGCCGAGGGCTGATAAACAGACCGAAAAATTGGGTTGGGATTCTAATCTTAAATCATCTGTTGTATTATGGGCAAATAAAAGGCACGAACAAGGAAGTTTTTGGAGGGATTGTATATTATGGGCAAGTAAAATATCCGACTTATCCTAAAGCTCATGTCAGTCAAACTACTTAAAATATTACTATATATATTTTATTTCCTTCATAAAATTGTTTGATGATGACATATTGTAAAAATATTTGACCAATTGTAAATGAGTTATTATAAACAGTTTAAAAAGGTTAAAAAGGGCCACGATCAAGTTGGCAGGCGTAGGTTGCCACGTTGTGAACGAGTTGACTTTGTCGAATACCCAATTCCCGGCTGACGTTGAATGGATCTTCGCTGACGTCAAGATAGTCCGTTCCTTGAAGCTACAAAAGAATAAACCGTTAGCCTCGTCACGGAGGGCCCCGGGAGGGGGATCCGTGACCAAGCTCCGGCGTGAGAGTAAGTAAACTTGCCGGAGAGTGAGGGGAGCTTCTTCCGATGAGTATGATCACCGGAATGTTTCCTCTTTGGTGTGAATCCAATAAATACGTGTGTGTGTATTGAATGTATAGGAATGTTGGTCGGAATTAATGAGAGAAGAGTAAATGAGAGAATATTAAATGTGATACCTTCGATCTGCCTTGTGGCCATCCTCTGTAGCTCTTATATAATCCCTGGCCCTTTTTTCACATGTGAGATATTTTATCAAGGTGATCCAACGGATTCTGCGGGCTCTCGAGGGGTTCAGACACGTGTCTGACCCCTAACGGTATGATGGCAACCTTATTTAATGTTCTGACCGGAGAAGTACAATTGCCAGCCAAGATCCTCTGTTTATCAAGCATTAAATGAGGCCTGCTCCTTCTGATTACGGTTTCCCGCTCATTACAAACGAAGGGAACCTTAATGGGCAAGGCAGCTTGTTATTTGGGCTTGTTTGTAGTTGGGCCTGCATAAGGGTAGCCCAAAGCGGGTAAAATGGGATTTCCCATTGGCCCGTCGTCAAGCCATCTTTAGTCCCTGGTTCTGAGACCCGAGGCTCATGATCCGGGGCTGAATCATAGTTGTTCAAATGGGGGGTTTTCTTTTCTTTGGGCTTCGAGTGTGGGCCCACTCCTGATCAGTTATAATTAACTGCTCCCACCAGCCATCACGTCACCGGACACCTATAGCGGGAGTTAATCCCCTAGAGACACGTGCATTTTTGAATTTTGAAGGGACTGATGACAGGACGGTTTCCTGTGTGTCAGTTATCCTCTTTAAATACCCCATACCTTTTCAAATTTCCTATCTAGACCTTCTGGTTCCTTCTCTTTTTCCGTCATAATTCCTTCGATCATCATTTCTTCTCCGATCATGAGTCGCTCCGCCCGTTCTGTAATCAAGTCTGTCTTGACGGCAAAGGACTTAAAGTCTTTTGTTAAGACATATAACATCCCTGAGCAGTTTTCCCCCACCTTGCCGGGTCCTAACGAATCGGCAGTATTCACACCGGATAGGATCCCTCTTTATACCTTGGTTTTTTCCTCCTACGGAGTTCGATATCCCCTCTCCTCTTTCAAGGTTGCTCTGCTTCGTCATTTTGGGGTTCACTTTTCTCAGCTGCATCCCTTAGGGTTGATGAGAGTAGTGCACTTCGAGTTGTCCTGTGCGGCCATTTCCGGTGAGCCTTCCATTCCCTTATTTTGTATGTTTTACAAACTGATCTCCGACGGAGATTGGTTTACCTTTGCCAAGAGACAGAACAATGTGTCAAACCCCTGTTACACCTTTATGCCAACTTCCACTTACCCGTAGGATTGGAAAAGTAGGTTTATTTTTGTCTCTGCTGCCATGATACCGGAATCCCCTTTGCCTAGGGATGTTGATGCCCCCATTGAAGATACCGTTCCTACCCTATCGGCTAATGAGACTGTTCAATGGAAACGCATGTGTGAGAACCCTACCAGGGCTTTCACCTTTTCTGAGGGTATCTTGGCCATGGGAGGGTTGAGTCCTTCCTATCCTGTTCGACCCAAGGCTTTCTTTGGTAAAAAAGGTATCTTTTTGCCTCGGATCTGCGTTTGTTTATTTTTGTTTCTTGGTATTTGTGTAGTCATCTTTAGTGCCTTCCTTTCGCAGAGTTGACTTTGTGGAGGTTGCTTCAGGGAGACTCTAAGGATGTGAAGTTCGTGGTTGATGGTGAAGTTATCCCGGGGCTGATCCGGAGTGGGGTAGTGCAAGTTACTGGGGGGTCTGCCCAGGTGGGGGGCTATGTTGCTGTAGAGGGGGGTGAGGACACTTCCTCTGATGGGGAGGAGAGTTCCCCTTATCCTGCCCCTGTTAAGCATTCTGATAGGAGTGATGATGAAGATCTGGAAATTCGTTTAGTTCGCAAGAGGAAAGCTGCAAGTCCTCAGCCAGCCCCCGTTCCCCGTGATATCCGGCAAAGGCTCCAGAGTGCCAGTGGGCAGAAGCTCCCCCCTCCTTTCAAGGCTGCTTCCGAACTTCCCCCCGTTGGGGTCAAGGGTTCTTTGTCCAAACATCTGAGGTCTTCAAATCTTGTGAGTGCACCTTTGCTGGTGAATCCTTTTTTCTTCTTGTCTATTCTGTCTCATCTCTGTTTTATTTCTGATGTTTCTCTTGGTGCAGGGGAGTTCTCGTGATCCCATAGAGATCCCTACTGGTCCCTCCTTTTCCCGTGTTCGGGACAAAACCCCGGAAGTAGGCCTGGCTCACTTTACATCAGCTTTTGAACTCTCTCCTCTTCATGCTACGGGGACCAGTAAGCCCACTGAACCTGAGGGTCTTACCCATCTGTCCCCTTTGGCTCCTCTGTTCGCTGATGCTATCCCCTTTACCTGTGTCCCCAAATGGAAAGTAACTCATTCCTCAGTGATAGGAACTCCTGAGGCTGCTAGGGACTTCCTGAGTCATGTTATTCCTCCCTCCCATAAATTCGTAAATTATGCTTTGAGGGATGATCTTTTCGAGGATCAATATAGCATGTCTCTTTGTGAGAGCTTTTTCAGGGGTGCTGGCATGCTGCAGCGGATTGATGATTTGAGGAGGGCCAATGAGGGTCTCAAGGGTGAGCTTAAAACTTCCCAGTCTGTTGCTGCCGAACTTAGGTGCCAAGTGGTTGAAGCTGAGAGACAGCTGCAGGAAGAGAAGGTATGTAGCCCTTCTCCCCCCCCCCCCCTTTTTATTTTCCAATTGTTTTTTGGATTTTTTGTGATGTTTCTTGTCCAGGGGGCTGGAGCCATGCTGGAGAGGAAGGAGCGAGCCTGGGAGCGGGATATGGCGGTGTTGGTGGAAGAGAAAGAAGGGTTGGCTGCTGAGTTGAAGTATTTGAAGGAAGTTGGCTCCGTTTCTCAGGAGCAACTTAACACTATGTATGCGGATTATGGGATAACCTCTGATGATAATCAGCGGTTGGCAAAGGAAAAACATTGGTTAATTACTGAAGGTTTTGGAGCCTTCCTTGTCACCGTTGCCCAGTCAGAGGATTTTAAAAGTGGCTTGGAGGAGGTGTACAGGGCGTACCGGGATGTTGGCTACCAAGCTGGATTGAAGGATGGCTATATCTATTCTGCTCAGGGCCTGGGCAGAAAGGATACTCCGCTTTACAACTCCAAAGCAAAGAAAAGGCTATCCAAGCTGGATGAGGAGTTTGGGCGTAGAACTCCGGCCATTCTCAAGAAAATCCTGGAGCATCCCCTGATATCAATTGACGAGTTGAAAGCCTTGTTTTCCTCTGCTGGTCCTTCGTCTCCACCGTCTTTATCCGGGGGTGATCCCCAGTGAATTCCAAACATTAACATCTTTCGATATGGTTGTAATATGGATAACTTGCCTGCCTTAGGATACTTTAAACTTTTGTGGCTGTTTGGAAGGAGGTCCTTCGTGTTGGGGGCCTCCTAAGTGTCTAATCGTATGGCTTGTGATTGTGTATCGCTTTCTTGTTTTTGTTTGTTTCCTGTTTTTGTTTTGCAGGGGTCTTTACCGAGGATCAAGTTGGTGCTTCCCTGAAGACCTTTGAGCTGTTTTGCAAGAGGCTGCATTTTGGTCTTTGTTTGTTGTACTTGCTATTTATTTGTATATTTATTTTTCATAAATAAAGAAAAAAAATTCTTTTTATGGCTTGTTTATGGAAGTGTGTTGTATTTTTGGTTTGTTTGTCAAACCGCGATTATCTGTTCTAGGCCAATCGTTGGACAAGTTGATAATGTGATATTATGTTTTTGACTTGTTTTGTCCGCTTTCTTTGGGTTAGCTAGACCCTATGTTGCCCCACAGCCGGGCTTTTGGTATGTTTGATATACCCTATACACGTGTGTTCATTTATTGGTTAGGTTTATGGTATTCCTGGGCACGTCTGCCTGGTTATAACACCTGTTATTTTTTCAAAAGAGGACAGGTTAGTTGTCCATTTGTCATTTACTTCTTGGGGAGTTAAACTTCCCAGCATAAGTTGTTACAAAAGATCTGTTCTTGGGGGAGCCCCAGACTAATAGCTTAAATATTACAAAAGTGGCTATTGGCCGTTTTCCCTGGGGATGAACCCCTCATATGTAGTACTTCCTAAGTTGCATGAGGTTCCACGTTCTGGGGACCTCCTTGCCTTGGAGAGTTTCCAGTTTGCAGCTTCCTTTGCCATTTGCCCATACGACCCGATAGGGCCCTTCCCAATTGGGTCCTAACTTTCCAGTGCTCTCCTGCAGGCTGGCTTCATTTGCTCTCAGGACTAAATCTCCCGGGACGAGGCTAAGCTTCTTCATCTTGGCATAGTAGTAGCTTTCCAGCTGTTTCTTATACTTAGCCTCCCTGACCGCTGCCACTTCTCTCCTCTCTTCCAGTAAGTCCAGGTTCATCCGGAGGTCTTGTTCGTTCTCCACCTCCCTGAGCTTCATCCTTGCAGTCAGGGATCCTATCTCAGCTGGGATGACTGCCTCAGTCCCGTAAGTCAGGCTAAAAGGAGTTTCCCCGTTGCAATTTTTGGGGGTGGTCCTGTATGCCCACAGTACAAACGGTAGTTCCTCCAGCCATCCTTTTTGTTTCCTCCCTAGTCTTCCCTTCATCCCTTTGATAACGCTCTGGTTGGCTCTTTCTACCAGTCCATTGCTTTGGGCATGAGTGATGGAGGTAAACACCTGCTGTATGTGCATCTGCTCGCACCATGGCTTGAAGGGTCTCCCAGCAAATTGGACACCGTTATCACTTACCAGCTCTTTTGGAACCCCGTACCTGCAGATGATGTTATCTAGTACGAATCGCCTCATCTGTTCCCCGGTTATTTTTGCCAAGGGCTTTGCTTCGATCCACTTGGTGAAATAATCAATGGTGACAACCACATACTTGACTCCTCCTGGACCCTCCGGAAATGGCCCAATTATGTCGATGGCCCACTTCTGGAAAGGCCAGGATGTCGAGACTGGTATCATCGGGTGTTTGTGTCGATGGGTCATAGGCGCGTGTACCTGGCAATTATCACATTTTTTAATCTCTTCGGATGTTGTTTCGTACATTCGAGGCCAATAGAATCCCGCATTAATCGCCTTTGCTACTATCGTCCTTGGCCCCGAATGCATTCCACAAATTCCTTCATGCATCTCCCTAATCACATACTCAGCCTCTTCCATGTCAACACACTTCAAGGATGGGCCCAGGTATGACCTCCGGTATAGTTCTCCATCAACTATCTCATATTGCAAGGCCTTTACCCTTATCTTCATAGCTGCCCAGTCTCCCTCGGGTAGTGTCCCGTCCTGGAGGAACTTTACGATTGGCGTCATCCAAGTTTCTTGTACATTCTCAACCGTAGCTACCTCCTTTGTGCTGAGGGAGGGAGAGGTTAGGACTTCCACTTTGACTTCTCTGGCCAGGTGGTCAAACGCTACTAGGCTAGCTTACTGAGGGTGTCAGATTTTCTGTTTCTCCCGCGGGGGATTTATTCCAGTTTAAAAGTTTTGAATGTCTTGGCCGCCTCTTTGACCTTTGCCACGTACTGAGCCATGGTGTTGTCTTTGGCCTCATATTCTCCTTGGTATTGTTTGACTACCAGCTGCGAGTCAGTACTGGCTTCCACATGCTTTGCTTTCATCTTTTCTGCCAATCTTATCCCTGCTAGAAGGGCTTCATATTCTGCAGTATTGTTGGTGTTTTCAAAATCCAGTCTTATGGCATAGGTTAGCTCAACTCCTTCAGGGCTTGTCAAAGTAATGCCCGCTCCGCTTCCCTCCTCGTTGGAGGCTCCATCTGTGAGTAGCTTCCACACAGCCTCGTCTTCCCTTTTTTTCTATTCTTTCTCCAAGGCCTCCCATTTTAGGAGTTCTTTTTCTTCATCCTTAGGGACTTCTGCTAAGAAATCGGCCAGTATTTGTCCTTTCATGGCTGTCCTGGGTTTGAACTCTAAAGAGTGTTCTCCCAGTTCCACGGCCCATTTAGCCAACCGTCCCGACAGCTCCGGCCTCCTGAGTACCTTTTGGAGGGGTTGATCAGTCATTAAGGTGATCTTGTGCCCTTGGAAATATCTCCTGAGTCTCCGGGATGCGAAAACAAGGGCCAATGCTAACTTCTCCAGAGGCATGTAGCGTTCTTCAGGGCCTTTAAGTGTTCTACTGATGAAATATATCGGTATCTGCTTTCTCTCCCGTTCCACCATCATGACCGCACTTATGGTTGTTTTTTAGGCGGACAGATGTAAGAGGAGCTGCCCTCCGGGTACTGGGGTGGCCAATGTTGGGAGTTTGCAGATATAAGCTTTCATTTCTTGAAAGGCAGCCTCTGCCTCGGAGGTCCATTTAAACCTGTCTGTTTGGAGATAGTCCTTCAGCACCTTCATGAAGGGGAGAGTCCTGTCAGCTACTTTTGACAAAAAACGGTTTAGTGCGATTAGCCTGCCGTTCAGCTGCTGGATGTCTTTCAGGGACCTGGGGGACCACGTTTCGGCCACAGCTTGAGTTTTTTCCGGGTTAGCTTTGATTCCACCCTTAGTGACTACTACCCCCAAGAATTTTCCCTCTTCTACCCCAAAACAGCACTTCCCGGGGTTTAGCTTCATATTCACATCTTGCATGGTGCGGAGGGTTTCTGCTATGTCATCTATCATGGCCATCTCGGTCAAGCTCTTGATAACGATGTCATCAACGTATACCTCCAAGTTCCTCCCTCGTTGTTCCCTGAAGAGGGCGTTCATAAATCTTTGATACGTGGCCCTGGCGTTTTTAAGACCGAAGGGCATCTTGGTATAACAAAATGTCCCTTCGTCCGTGATGAAGGCGGTTTTTTCCTTGTCCTCTATTGACATTTGAATCTGATGGTATCATTTATAGGCATCTAGGAAGCATTTCAGGGGGTATTGGGATAGGGAATCCACCTGGACGTCTATTTCAGGGAGGGGGTAGCAGTCCTTGGGACATGCTTTGTTCAGATCTTGGAAGTCAATGCACATCCTCCATCCCCCGTCTTTCTTCTGAACCATGACTAGGTTAGCAACCCAAGACGGGTACTTCACTTCCCTTACTATTCCGGCTCTGAGCAGCTTCCTGGTCTCTTCACAGGCAGCCCTCCTTTTACTGGGACCCATGCTTCGCTTTTTCTGCTTTACCGGCTTTACCCAAGTGTACGTATTCAGCCGGTGTTCAGTTAGGCTCCTTGGGATTCCTGTCATATCCCCATGTTGAAATGCAAACACATCAATGTTGAGAAGGGGCAATTCCTTGAGAGCACTCTTGCACTTGTCACTCAGGTGGCTTCCTACTTTAACCGTCTGCTCCGGGAACCTGTCGCAGAGGACCCATTCTTCAACCCCCTCTTTCGGGGGCTTCTTGGATGCTTCCCCCTCAGACACGGAAGAGACTACTTCATATGCAGATTTTACCCAAGCCAAGCCCTTTGGCGTCTGGAACACTAAGGCTCCGTGTGGGGTGGATGCTTGTGCTTGCAAATCCCCAATCCCATGTCTTCCCAGGATTGCGTTGTACTTTGAGGGTGCTCGGACAACTGTGAAAGTTAGGTTTATAGTTCGAACTCGATCTCCTACCCCGACTGTGAATGGGAGCCTGATCTTTCCCAAGGGGTGTGACACACTGTTGTTGAATCCTACTAGAGGGATGGAGTCTTCCTCAAGTCTATCTCTTACATCCCTGTCGAATCTGAGGAAACAGTGCTCGTATATAACTTCTATCCCAGATCCCCCATCCACGTGTATCATGGCCACCTTGTGGCCAGCTATTATGGCCGAGATGTTTAGTGGGAGCCGCTGCACTTCACTTTCCTCCAGGTGTGGCATTAAGATGGGAGCTTTCATGCAGTCCGGGGAGCCCGGGATTCTAGCCTTTACACTTCTGGTGGTATCAAATTCATTCCTCCTTCTAATCATATCTACATCTGCCCTCCCAGGCTTCCTTGCATCTTTCCCTCTGCGATCCCCCCCTCCTTCCTTAATTTCCTTAACCAAATGGGCCAGTTTTCCCGTTTTCACCGCGGCTTCTATCTCCCTCTTTAAGTACATGCAATCATCAGTTTTATGGCCGAATCCTTTGTGAAAGTCACAATATTCGCTTGGTTGTGCCTTCGGCCTGGGTTTTATGGGTGGTGGCCTCGGGAAGGAGCTCTTCACCCTCTCAGTGGCCAATATTTCACTTGGGGTCTTGGTGAGAGGGGTGAAGCTGTCAGAGTAGGGGGATGGGCCTCTCCCCCGAGGTCTATATGTGGAGTATGAGGGTCTTGCCCTATCATGCAACATTCTATCAAAAACATGTTTTCTGGAATAAGGTGTACCTTTATCGAGAGGTTTTGCGACTGGGGTGACCCTTCGGGGTAGGGTATCTGTCTCCTTAGCCTTGCTAACTGTGTCTTTGCCTCTGACAAAGGCTCTGACCCTGTCCATGAGGTTGTCAAATGAGTGTGGGAACTCTTCCCCCAGTTTCTCGCATAACTGTGCATGCTTCAATCCGTTTATGAAACTGCTGATCTTCATGACCTCCGGGACGTCCTTGATATTCATGCTTTCCTTGACAAACCTTTCCATGTATTGGTCTATCCGCTTGTTGTCCCTCTGCCTTATGTGTAGGATTTCGTTTGGGTTCTTGACCACCTTTCTTTGCTGACCGAAGTTTCTCAGGAACTTTTCACTTAGTTCTTCGTAGCTGTCGATCCCTCCAGGAGGGAGGCTGTCGAACCAGAGTCGGGCCCCCTCCGTCAAGGTCTGTACAAACATATGGCACCAAACCGGCATGGGCCACCGCCCCAGTTGTCCCGCACCCCTGAAAGCATGGAGATGATCTTCAGGATCTCTTGTCCCATCATATCGGTCAAAGTTCGGGGGTAGCTTCGTCTTAGGGGGCATTGGTGCTTCTGCTATCCTCCAGGTGAACTTTGAGACTTCAGCTAAGTCCCGTGGGAGGTAGGGTTGATCCAGGCCATCGTTGCTTGGATTCTCCTTTTCCTTTTCTTTTCCTTTTGGTTTCTTTCCTGATGCGTGTGAAGTGTTATATATATTAGGTGTATATTTTAAGCCCCTTTAACACTTATTTTAGCCAAGTTTTAAATTTATAAAACACGATATTTTACTAACACTAAACACACATATGGGCAAGTGCACCCATCGTGAGCGTAGTATAGTGTTGGCAAGATACCGAGGTCGTCCAAGGACACAAGAGCTTTTAGTACCGGTTTATCCTCAACGTCTAATCAAAATAAAAAGTTTAGAAAAAAAATTTTTAACTAAGAAAAATAAAAACTAACTAAAATGCTGAAAATAAAAATAAAAATAAAAACAGATAGACAAGATGAATCACTTGGTTCCGACTCGTATCTAGTGTAACCTTTGATTATTTCCGCACTTTTGCACATAATTAAGAGATTATCTTAGTTATTGTAGTAGGGCCCTCTTTTAAAGGTGACGTTACCCTCACCCCAGTAGTTTGAGTCAGCAAGGATACAATCCTAAAAGGGTGGATTATTGGAAGATAATGAATTAAGTTATTAATGCAAATTATGGTAGGCCCCTCTTTTGGAGGTGACGTTACCCTCGACTAAGTAGTCTGAGTCAGCAGGGATACAGTCCTAAATAGCCGGGTTATAGTATTAATAGTAGTTAACTTATGAGGGTATCAAAGAGTTTGGACCCCCGCCATCCAATACCGTGAAGTATTGAAGGAGGTCCTACTAAATTTGACCCAGGTCCATTACAGGACCTCTAAACGCTGAACAATGACAAGACCTTTACCAAACCGTTCCCTTAACCCCCGACCAGGTAGCCAACATACCTCCATATAGACCGTGGAGATATGAATGGTGAAAATCTTTTATTTTATATAGACAGTAAAATAATTTCAAGACACCACGGACAAACGATAAAGAAAGATCACCTTCAACATAAGCAACTAGTTATTAAAGTCATTAATACGAAACCAAATAAAAAGTGCAAAAGATTAGAAATAAAAAGTATTACACTAGACACTTTATCTTCACCAAGTGATGTAAGAGACTTAGGCAAACATGGCCTTGATTGTCAAGAACTTTTACGATCAATCTTGGATCCCGAGACGACTCACACACTCTATGATGGACAATGGATGATGGTGTTATGGTGGTGGTGGGTGAAGTGTGAGAGAGGTGGTGTGCCAAGGGATGGTTTCAGTGTCACGGCCCCCGACCCGGTTTGACCCGTTTCAGGAGCCGCGGAACAGAAATCCCGTGGTATTTAATTAACAGCGGAAGTTTCTTCAGGATCTTTTTAAAACTGAAATATTTCCCGATTATTTTATTTCACAATTCGGGATAAAACCCGGTAATTTACAATATTGAGATTTCACGAAGAAATCTTTTATTTTACAAAACATGTTTCTTTATTTTATACTGAGCCACTTCCTTAAGCTGATAGTGCTTCACGGCACTTTTCCTGGATCACAACAGATCACCTGAAACATGTTTGAAAAAGGTTTTGTCAGCGGGAAATACTGAGTGAATCATTCATTTTGCTAAAATGACTCTTTTGTTATAATTCACAGTATTAAGAGAGATTACAATGTTTATTTCAACCAAATACCCACAGTACTTGTCATCGACTTGTTTCGGTGACTGTGGTCATATTACTATTGAGTCCGTTCACCCAATAGTAACGAGTATCATTATTTAGGTTCGCCCACCTAAATTGATAAAAACGGTAATGTGCACAATACCCCACATACCGGCTGTAATTTGGTGACTACATAAACTTAATCACTGTAATTATAATCTTGAAAATAAACATACTTTTTGATAAAAAGAGAATGACTCACATTGCAGATTTAACAGAGCTTATTCTACTGATTAGCCTTGATAACCTAGTTTAAATAATCAGGCACACAAACTAGGTTAGTAACTTAATACAGCATTTACGATAACTCACGAGATTACAACCTTCACAACGAATGACAAAGTGCGATACTTAAACATCCATCGATTTAACGACGAATGACAAAGCATAAACCCTAATGTGGGCAGCACTTAAACATCCATTGGATAGTTTAATCAATCGGACATTGAATCGTAGCAGCGATCGAGTTATTACCCTGAATTGTGGCAGCACTTCGTGATCAGTGTGTGTTTTTGTAGTAAATAGTGTCTAACTTTGTGTACGTAAGGAATTTTAACGTCGAACTGAAGTCAGAATTCAAGTCCCAAGCCCCTGTATTTATACAAGAAATTGACATCTCCCGCGTGTCGCGGAAGATGTCCTGGATGCTGTCGCGACTCGCCTGGGGTACCCATCTACCCTAGGGTAGCCTTGTGTCCTAGTAGGCGTGTTGAGTTGGTTTCGTATTAATTCGAATTTTCGACAGCAAACTATTAAGATATTACCGAATAGGGTTTACCCCCCCCCCTTAGTTTTAGGGGCCCTAATCCTGATTCCAAATGTTCTGAAAATTTTAGGGATTATACAGAATCACTTGGGTTTCTCAATTAGGGTTTCCTATTGAACAATTTGATTAAATAAATATAACTTTTAATGAGAGTTGTTACATTCTCCCCACCTTAATAAAAATTTCGTCCTCGAGATTTACTGGAATAAGTGAGGATACTTTCGCTTCATTTCTGATTCCAGCTCCCAAGTGTATTCAGCTCCTCTCTTTGAATCTCATCTGACTTTGACTAAAACTAGTCGTTTGTGTTTGAGAAACTTGATCTTTCGATCTTCAATTTGAAGAGGTTTCTCAACAAATTTCAACTTTTCGTTTACCTTTATATCTCGAAGAGGTACTACCAGTGATTCATCTGATAAGCATTTCTTGAGATTGGATACATGAAATACATCATGTACTCCTGCTAATTCTTCTGGTAGTTGTAAACGATAAGCAACTGGTCCTATACGTTGGATCACTGAAAATGGTCCTACGTACCTTGGACTTAGCTTTCCTTTCTTTCCGAATCTAACTACTCCTTTCCAAGGAGAAACTTTCAATAGTACTTTGTCTCCCACTTGGAATTCTAACGGCTTGCATCTATTGTCTGCATAACTCTTTTGACGATCACGAGCCATCTTCAGTCTTTCCTTGATTTGAGTAATCTTATCAGTCGTCTCTTGCACTATTTCAGGACCTGATAATTGACTTTCTCCTATTTCTGCCCAACAGACTGGAGTTCTGCACTTTCTTCCATACAGTGCTTCAAATGGGGTGGTTTCAATACTTGAATGATAGCTATTGTTATAGGAGAATTCAATTAATGGTAAATGATCATCCCAATTTCCACCAAAATCTATTACACATGCTCGGAGCATGTCTTCTAGAGTTTGGATTGTCCTTTCACTTTGTCCGTCTGTTTGGGGATGATATGCAGTGCTTAGATTTAATCGAGTTCCCATAGCTTGCTGGAAACTTTTCCAGAAATGAGAAGTAAAACGACTATCCCTATCCGAAACGATGGAGAGTGGAACTCCATGTAAGGATACAACTTCATCTACATACAATTTTGCCAACCTTTCCATACTAAAGGTTTCTTTCATTGGTAAAAAGTGAGCTGATTTGGTTAATCGATCCACAATTACCCAAATCGCATCATTACCTTTTCTGGTTTTGGGTAACTTAGTAACAAAATCCATTGTTATAAGTTCCCATTTCCATACAGGCATTTCTAATTGTTGTAGTAGACCTGAAGGTTTCTGATGTTCTGCCTTCACTTGTGAACAAGTGAGACATTTAGAAACATATCGCGCTATATCCTTTTTCATTCCTATCCACCAAAAGTTCTTTCTTAAATCTTGGTACATCTTATTGTTTCCTGGGTGCATAGTATACCTAGATTTATGAGCTTCTTCTAAAATCTTAGGTCTTAAATCTCCTTGCTTAGGTACCCAAATTCTACTTTTGTGGAATCTCCAAATTTCATCTGCTCCTTGTTCTAATTCCTTGATTCGTCCTTTCATTCCTTCAGCATCATCCTTGATTGCTGTAGTTTGAACATTCTTCAATTGTTCCATTAAATCTATTTGTAGATTTAATCTGAGAGCACGAACTCGTCGTTGTTTCTCATAATATTTACGACTTAAGGCATCTGCAACTACATTTGCCTTTCCTTCATGATACTGAATATCACAGTCGTAGTCACTTAGGATTTCCATCCATCTCCTTTGCCTCATGTTTAACTCTTTTTGCCCAAATATATATCTTAAACTTTTGTGGTCTGTGTAGACAGTAAATTTACTTCCGTAAAGATAATGTCTCCAAATCTTAAGGGCAAAAATTACGGCTCCTAATTCTAAATCATGAGTCGTATAGTTTTCTTCGTGCTTTTTCAATTGCCTTGAAGCATACGCAATTACCTTCTTGCGTTGCATAAGCACACATCCAAATCCTAGTTTTGAAGCATCACAATATACTTCAAAATCTTCAGTTCCTTCTGGTAAGGCTAAGATTGGTGCATTTGTTAATTTCTGCTTCAATATTCTAAAGGCTTCTTCTTGCTTAGGTCCCCATTCAAACTTAATGGCTTTACAGGTTAACTTAGTTAATGGTACGGCTATCTTGGAAAAATCCTTAATAAACCGTCTATAATATCCAGCTAAACCTGTAAAACTTCTTATTTCCATTGCTGTTTGTGGAACCTTCCATTTGGTAATTGCCTCTATCTTAGCAGGATCTATGTGAATACCTTCGTGATTCACCATGTGTCCTAAGAATTGCACTTCTTGCAACCAAAATTCACACTTCGAGAATTTGGCATAAAGCTTTTCTTTTCTTAACAAAGTTAAGAGTGCATGAAGGTGTTCACAATGCTCTGTCTGACTTTTGGAATAAATAAGTATATCGTCTATGAAGACAATTACAAATTTATCCAAATATGGTTTACATATCCTATTCATCATGTCCATGAATGCAGCAGGTGCATTCGTTAACCCAAAGGGCATGACTGTAAACTCATAATGACCATACCTAGTTCTGAAAGCAGTTTTAGGTATGTCTTCTTCTTGTACCTTCAATTGATGATATCCGGAGCGTAAATATATCTTAGAAAAATATCTAGCCCCCTGAAGTTGATCAAACAGATCATCAATCCTAGGTAATGGATATCGATTCTTAATTGTAACCTTATTCAATTCTCTATAATCGATACACATTCTCATTGAACCATCATTTTTCTTAACAAATAATACTGGTGCTCCCCAAGGAGATGAACTAGGTTGTATGAAACCTTTATTTAGTAATTCATCAAATTGCTTTTTTTCAGTTCTAACATTTCTGTAGGTGCTAACCGATAAGGTGCCTTGGCTATCGGTGTAGTTTCTGGAATTAGACGAATCCTAAACTCTACCTCCCTATTTGGTGGTAACCCTGGTAATTCTTCTGGAAATACATCTGGGTATTCTGAGACTACTGGTATTTCCTTAAGATCTTTTCCCTTAGTACTAATGATTACCGAAATCATATACACTATTCCTTGTTTTCGTTCATAATTAGCAACTTTCATTACTGATATGAACTTCATGGGCTTACGTGGTTTATCTCCTGTAATCCTAATCACTTCTCCGGTGGGTGATTGAATTTCTATGGAATTTTGATCACAAAGGATTCTAGCATGGTTGGATACTAACCAATCCATTCCTAATATAACATCAAATTCAGCTAAATTCATCGGCAATAGTTTTGCAGAGAATTTATGTCCTAAAAGTTCTATGTTTTCTTCTTGCAAAACTTTATCTATTTTAACTGAATTTCCGTCTGCCGTTTCAACTGTAAAAATCTGCCTAATATTGGTTAAAGGTAAATTAAGAGCTTGGCAGAATGAAGTATTTATAAAACTTTGGTTTGCACCAGAGTCAAATAATACTTTGGCGTAAATGTTGTGAACTAAGAACGTACCCGCTATCACATCTGGGATGAGTTCTGCTTCTTGAGTGGTTAGCTGAAATGCCCTGGCATTCTTCTTAATAGTTCCGTCTGCGCCTTGGTTTTGTGGTCTGCTGGTTTGATTAATTTAGGACATTCTGGTTTAAAATGTCCCTTTTCTCCACAGTTATAGCAGATTGTTGTTTTCTTCCTGCAGTTTTCTTCACGATGTCCTACCATTTTACAAAAAGTGCAGGTTACACTACATCTTCCAAAATGTTTCTTTTTGCAATTCTTGCAGAACGGTGGAGTTGAGGATTGCCCTGTTCCTCGTCTTTTGAAATTGCTATTATTACCCGTATGAAATCCTTGGGTAATTTTCTGAGCTAATTCCTTCTTCCTGTTTTCATCCTGGGTGCGTACTAATTCGTCTGTTAGGGTATTAGCTAATTCCACAGCATCGTCAATAGTGCGAGGTTTCGCAGCTTTAATGATGTTGCGGATTTCACTAATTAGTCCCCAAATGTAGCGAGAAATGAGTACCGGTTCTGGTGAAGCCAGCGTTGGTACCACTCTAGCATATTCAAAGAATGTCGAAGTATAACCGCGACAATCTACACCCATCATCCGATGATTTAGAAACTTATTCGTCATCTGTTCCTTTTCATACTCGGGACAAAATTTTCTTTCTACAAAACTCTTAAATTATTCCCAAGTCATAGCATAAGCTATTATTCTTCCTTTTGATTGTAACACAGTGTTCCACCATTCAAGTGCTCCTTCCTTGAAGAGATTTGATGCGTACATGACCTGATCATCTTTAGCACATTTACTTATTGTAATTACTGCTTCGGTTTTCTCTAACCAACGCAGTGATGCAGTTGCTCCTTCATTGCCTGCAAATTCAGTAGGTTTACAAGCAAGGAATTCTTTGAAAGTGCAACCAGGCGTTGCAGTTTTCATTTTCTTAGGAAATGGAGCTTGATGTGGTTCTGCATTATGATTGACATGATCATTGCCTCCGTTTACACTATTACTGAAGTTATCTTCAGAAATACGTTTACTAGGAACGATTTGTTGTGGTTCGATTGGATTCTTTACAGCAGCAACGATGGCTGGAATAGCATTAGCTATCCCTTGAGCAACAATATTTTCGATATCTTGTCTAGTCATATATTGATCTCCTGGATGTTGCTCAGACTGATTAACCTCATTTACTGGTTCGTTACCAATGTTTGTCATCTGATAATTAATTTTTATATAAATAATTAGTATAAATACAAATATAATAAAATAGTTTGCACATAATCACATTAACATGTATAATCAAAATTTATTGATTTCACAAGATTCATTTCTATATATTATATTATGCCTCATACACACGATTATCATACAAAGTTTTATTGTTAAGTTATTATACATACTGGTTATTATGATTATTTATTAACACATATTCCTGCAAACTCCCATTATCTGGTCAGCTAATTTCTTAAAAACGACGCTCCCTTTCGTCATATTTCCAAGTGACTCTTTCTCCAATATCCCTAATCCTATTTCCTGTATCAATTAATTCTTCGCCCCAGAGGCGAAGTTCAGTCAGATTCTCCGGGCTTATAGTTGGGTATAGTGGAGGTTCTGGGTCAACTTATGGGAAAAAGGTATCAGGGTTGTTTAAAAGATTTTGGTATTGCCAATCAGTTGTCCACCATTCATCTAATTCTACTGGTAATGGTTGAGGTTGTACAATAGGATCTGGAATAGCAGGTTCCAGATTGATTGGGATTGGAACTTCTAGTGGGTAGCTAAAAAGATCTTCTTCAGTAAATATAAGGTTTGGATTAGCTAGTTCAAGGTTTCCCTCGGCAGGTCCGATAAGGTCACTCATTACTAGTTTATGATCTAAAACTTCCCAAGGAGTCATTTTCTGTTTCTGGCTAGAACTTTCTCCGATTTCTCTTTCTGTTTGTTTAAAACTCTTTTCAACTTCTATCTCTACTTGATTAACATTTTCATCAATTTCTACCCCTTTTCCTTTGTCTTTTGGATCTTCAGTTTTGGTAACCTTTCTTGTTGCTGGCTTTTTCCTACGTACACGCCTCCAGCCCACAAATCTGCTTCTTTTCTTGGGTTTAGGTTTTGCCAGTGGTTTGGATTGAAATTCCATGGGTTCTTCTTTATCAGCGAAGTAACCGGTGAATTCCTTTGAAACTTCTATCTTAACAGGATAGAGGTTAAGATTTTCTAAACCTTCTGATATCTCATTCATGCTGTTTAGCATATATGAAAAATACAAACCAAATGTTAAAATAAAATAACAAAATTTTATAGATAACCCGTAAATATTATTGCATACATAAAACAACTGACAAGTAAATTATACTACGATTTACTGTAAATTTATTTATTTACTGAATAAGGTTTTTGGAACACAAAAGTGCTAAAACTTTTGAGTATTTAGAGATTTGCATTTTCTGCTACTGTAGCTAGCATATAAAGATCTGCCCATTTCTCATCTAATTTGTCCTCCCAAGGTGATTTACTGATTAAATCCTGGGTTTCCTGTTTAACTTTCTTCTCTCGGTTTTTCCTTATTTCCTCCTGACTTTTCCTAATAATCAAACTTCTTTTATTAGGAGAAAGTGGTTCCTCGTAATGTGCCTTACGGATAAATATTCCTTCTTCAGGAATTACATAAGGTTTTGTTTGGGATGAACTTCCCTTCTCGTTGGATGACCTATCTAGTTTAAGATAGATATTTGACAGCTTTTGTTTACCCATACTGTAATTAACAAATAATCAGTTAATAAAACACATAATCACATACTTGGCAATCAGTAAAATTAAGTATTTCTAAATACTTAATAGGCTTAGATCAGTGGCTCTGATACCACCTTATTTCTGTCACGGCCCCCGACCCGGTTTGACCCGTTTCAGGAGCCGCGGAATAGAAATCCCGTGGTATTTAATTAACAGCGGAAGTTTCTTCAGGATCTTTTTAAAACTGAAATATTTCCCGATTATTTTATTTCACAATTCGGGATAAAACCTGGTAATTTACAATATTGAGATTTCACGAAGAAATCTTTTATTTTACAAAACATGTTTCTTTATTTTATACTGAGCCACTTCCTTAAGCTGATAGTGCTTCACGGCACTTTTCCTGGATCACAACAGATCACCTGAAACATGTTTGAAAAAGGTTTTGTCAGCGGGAAATACTGAGTGAATCATTCATTTTGCTAAAATGACTCTTTTGTTATAATTCACAGTATTAAGAGAGATTACAATGTTTATTTCAACCAAATACCCACAGTACTTGTCATCGACTTGTTTCGGTGACTGTGGTCATATTACTATTGAGTCCGTTCACCCAATAGTAACGAGTATCATTATTTAGGTTCGCCCACCTAAATTGATAAAAACGGTAATGTGCACAATACCCCACATACCGGCTGTAATTTGGTGACTACATAAACTTAATCACTGTAATTATAATCTTGAAAATAAACATACTTTTTGATAAAAAGAGAATGACTCACATTGCAGATTTAACAGAGCTTATTCTACTGATTAGCCTTGATAACCTAGTTTAAATAATCAGGCACACAAACTAGGTTAGTAACTTAATACAGCATTTACGATAACTCACGAGATTACAACCTTCACAACGAATGACAAAGTGCGATACTTAAACATCCATCGATTTAACGACGAATGACAAAGCATAAACCCTAATGTGGGCAGCACTTAAACATCCATTGGATAGTTTAATCAATCGGACATTGAATCGTAGCAGCGATCGAGTTATTACCCTGAATTGTGGCAGCACTTCGTGATCAGTGTGTGTTTTTGTAGTAAATAGTGTCTAACTTTGTGTACGTAAGGAATTTTAACGTCGAACTGAAGTCAGAATTCAAGTCCCAAGCCCCTGTATTTATACAAGAAATTGACATCTCCCGCGTGTCGCGGAAGATGTCCTGGATGCTGTCGCGACTCGCCTGGGGTACCCATCTACCCTAGGGTAGCCTTGTGTCCTAGTAGGCGTGTTGAGTTGGTTTCGTATTAATTCGAATTTTCGACAGCAAACTATTAAGATATTACCGAATAGGGTTTACCCCCCCCCCCTTAGTTTTAGGGGCCCTAATCCTGATTCCAAATGTTCTGAAAATTTTAGGGATTATACAGAATCACTTGGGTTTCTCAATTAGGGTTTCCTATTGAACAATTTGATTAAATAAATATAACTTTTAATGAGAGTTGTTACATTGAGCTTGAGCCAAACACTTCTATTTATAGGCTGAACAGAAGCTCGGGCACGGCCCCGTGTCCAGTGGGCACGGCCCCGTGTCCACATCCTTCTCTTTCTTCATTTAATGCAGCTTTGTCTTATTAGTTGACCACGCCCCCGTGTCCGCTGAGCACGACCCCGTGGTGCAGAAGAATCTTTGTACTATGTAGATTTGCTGGATTGTGCGAATCTTATAGTTGAGCACGGCCCCGTGTCCGCTGAGCACGGCCCCGTGGTGGGCAATAGAAGCTTCTACCACTTTGTCTTTTCTGCTGACACTTGGGCACGCCCCCGTGCTGGCTGAGCACGGGGCGTGTTCAGTCTTCTGATCTCTTGTTTTGCTTGGGAAGATGTTGTTGTGGGGTCGGGCATGTCACGCTTTGTACCTTTTCTTGTATTTATGTTAGATTTTGATGTCTTTTTGCTTCTTTTGTTAATTTGAGCTCATTTAATCCTGAAAATACAAAAGGAAGACAAAAGCACACTTTTTCCAACATTAGTACTAAAAAAGGGTTAGTTTTATGCCTCATTTGATGAAATTTATATGTTACATTTTGAACACATCAAATACCCCCACACTTGAATCTTTGCTTGTCCTCAAGCAAAACTCTTTAATATGTGGCTATTTACACTCCCAAATGGAATGGGTAGAAAAGAAGGTTTTGGGCTTGTCGTAGAGTGTCAGGATTTCCAAGATTCTTTGTTTAGTTTGATTTTTATTTATTTACAATCCTATTCGTCATGATTTATTAAAAACTTTTCATAAGATAAATTACTTATTAGGGCATAACATGCCTTTGTAAAATTTTATTTATATACAAGTTCACATACCTCACGGGGATCACTCAACACTCGGCCGAAAATATATTTTTGTGGATCACTCGAGAGCGGCATGGAACTTACTCCTACCATAGGCTTGCCAAGCAATCAATCCTCCTCATTTTTAACTTATATACCTTTGTAAATATCAAGAGGACTTTGTGGGTTAAGGGTTAGGCTTGGGTTAAAGGTAGGTGGTTGGGTTGGTGGTTAGTAGAAAAAGGGCGAAAAGCGTAACAAGTGTCGGTTTTCGTAAGACTTTCTATTTTCGGAACTTTTATTTTGATGAAGCTATTATTTAAACAAAGTTATTTTTGATGAACTTGTTTGTTTATTTTCTTTTGTTTCATCATCAACACAAATGTTTTTTTTTTTTTTTTGAAAAGTCATATGAAGAACCGAACTTGTTACTAAAACAAAGGGTTAAAAATGAAAAAGGTTTTGGTGGGTAAAAAGGGTGTTTGGTTTGGGTTGTGAAATGAAAAGGTTTAGGCTCAAAGGGGCTAACTAGGGGGATTTTGGGTAGGTGGTAAAAAAAAAAGAAAAATAATGGTGTAGAAATAAAAAGGGTTAGTCCTAATGCCTCCATCATTTACTTACTCGGGTTTAAGTTGGTAAGGACCGGGAATGTATCGTCATGGCAAGTTCTAGAGTCGTAAGAACCAAGCGGCTATTCACACAAGAAACGAAAATGAGTATTTAGTCAAATGATATGTAAGTGTTTGCTCAATAAAGGCTCAAAACTCACTTTTGTGGGAATGGGTTTTTATGTGATCAAGTATATATAATTAAATTTTAACTAAGCTTGTCATGCCTTTTCATAATTTTCTTATGTTGGTTCTTTTTATCACGACGCTATCGGTTGTAAATTCGTAAAAATATAACCTTTTTAGAACTTGAATTTCCCGAGTTAAACCTAGACAAGAAAAAAAAATGAAAATTTTTGAAAAAAATTTGGGGTGATTAGCAGTTCCAATAGAGTTTTGTGTAAGGCTTGTGTTTAGGACTTGCAAGATTCAAGGTTTTAGCATCCCCCCCCCCCCCCCCACACTTAAATTACACATTGTCCTCAATGTGTCCCAAAAATAAGTTTTTAGGTTGATTGAATGTGTAAAAAGGTGTAAAAAGCAAAAATTTTGTGTTACTGGTTACCTGGACACGGCCCCGTGTTGAATGAACACGACCCCGTGTTCAGGTGCCAGTAACGAAAACTTACAGAAGGTGAACACGGGGGCGTGTTGAGTGGACACGACCCCGTGTCTGTCAAGGTCTGCATAATTTAAACAAACAGCAGGTTCAGGGGAATGGGCACGGGGGCGTGTCGGATGGACACGGCCCCGTGTGGACAGTCTGCAAAGTTGAAAAACAGGTTTCTGTCGTCAGTTTTCCTGTCCCGGCTTTAGTAGTACTAAAGTTTAGCACTCTAAGCCTCGTATGTACCTACTTAATCAATAAACACCATACCATACCATAGCAAACATCCTACTTTTACCCAAGTTAACATCCATGTCAAAGTTAAAAGGAAAATAAATGCAGAAAATAAAAGAAGTTAGGAAAAGTAAATTGTTCAACACTTGGCACGCAGGCCATCAATTGTTCAAAAGTGGAAAAGGGTTAACCTGTGAAATCATCAACCAACCGCTTCCTCCTCCGCTCCTATCGCCTACTCCATAGCATCGTCATCATCATCATCGTCATCATCCCCTCCATGGCGTGCAATGTGGTCTCGTATATATCCAACATCATCTTGGATCTCGGATATATCCAACATCGTCTTGGATCTCGGATAGGTTTCTTTCGATAGCTCCGACCCGGTGGTAGGTGTTGCTCGCCATGTTATAGGTGTTCCTAGTGCACATAAGGTTTTCCTGCAACAAATCATGCAAACTTTGAAAGTTAGGAAAACCGCCTCCCGAGGAGGATGATTGGCCCGGATCACCGTGGGGTTGGTATTGGTATTGATGATGTTGCGGAGCTTGGAGGACAAGCGCTTCTTGCAGGTTCCATGCATGACCTTGCATCCTTTGAAAGGTTACCGTCCCGTCTTCTGCCTCATAAATCAGGTTCATGGAGCGGCATATGTGAATATCCACCGTACCCGACCATGGGCTCCTCTCAAATGACCTAGGTATGTGGGCGAAGTGCTTGAAGAGACGGTACACCCATCCCCCAAAGAAAATAGGAGTCGGTGCACTAGCAAGGCGGTTGTGATTCATGTTTCAGAGCATGAGGAACGGAACATCGAGCGGCCTGCGGTTGTGGATGCAGTGGAGGACAACCAAATCTCTTAACCCAACGACACCACTACTATCATGCCTTTGGCTAAGAGAGTAGCCGAGGAGCCTATGAATGTATCTGTAGAGCGGATCCCTCAACTTCGTACTCTTAGTGCTGCTCGGATTGTAGTACCCTTCTCCAATCTAAGCCCACATGGCTTGGCGTTCGTTGTCACCTATCTCTCTCATTCCCCCAGTATTTTCTTGGTTTCCCGCATCCTCTTCCGCATATAACCCGACAATCGACCCAAATTGTGCCATAGAGATCGAGTACCTCGTTCCGCCACATCGGAATACTACCCCGTCATTGTCGAACGGGTCGCACCTTGAGTTGAATGTGAAAGTGCTATAGAATTCCAACGTGCATTCGTGGACGGAACGGAGTCGAGTTGTTAGGGCGACTCTGAGTGGTCCCGTGACAATGTTGTTGAAACGGTCGATTTGATTCACCAAGGTTAGCAAGTCCGTGCACGCTTGCCTCGGGTGTTCCTCCGGCCTCGTTTGAAGTATCTCGTATCGAGCTCTAGCATCGAGCTCATTGGCGTTGAATCTTGTGAACTTCCTGGCCATCTGCAAGAATACACCAAAAGTTAGCACGAAACAGAAATATTTTCGGACAAAACTGCAAACAGTGGGCTGGACACGACCCCGTGTTCAGCGGACACGGCCCCGTGTCCAGGCGTCTGTTACTCAAAAATTTCATTTTTCGACCCGGTTTCGAAAACTTGAAAATTTTTGGTCCAATAGGTGCGGTTTCCCCCGAAAATGAAACCCTAAGTACCGTTTTTCCCAAAATATCCCGTTTACCCTATCAATTTTATCTTTTTCGGTTCAAGAACAAGGGTTTGGGGGGTTTTGCGAGAAATCGGGTGAATCTATTAACAATACAAGTGTATTTACTTCCCATAACACTAACCTAACTAAATGCAAACAGATCTAAACAAAAATTTGAGGTTCGATCCGGATGAACTTCAAGAACCCTAGATTTTTTTCCCCAAATTTTTGGTGTTTTAACTACATGCAAGTAACTAATCTAACTACTAAAAGTGATAGAATCATACCTTGATGTTGTTAGAGCGATAGGAGACGTTGAAATTCTGCGAAAAATCGCCTGGAACCAGAGCTTTTTCGGGGAAACGGGGCGTGTGGAATGAAGTAACTGTTTTGAAAAAGGGGATTTATCCCGACTGCAGCGCGGACACGGCCCCGTGTCCAGCGGACACGGCCTCGTGCCGAGCACAGTTTTTTTTTCTTTTTTTTTTTTAAGTGCTCGTGTGAGTGCCCTTTTTTCCCATAAGCTTTGGTCAGAAAACTTACCGCTTTATTTGTTGTCTCAATCGTTCGTAACTTACCAGGCATGATGTTTTATTCTTCCATCGTTTGAAGTGAGATCTCTTCTTCTTCATCCTCAATGAATCATTGATAGAGTTTTAGCCGTTGGCCATTGACTTTAAATGGAGGCCCATTTCGAGATTTAATTTCTACTGCACCGTGTGGGAAAATATGGGTGATGGAAAAAGGTCCTGACCACCTAGACTTTAATTTACCAGGAAATAATCGAAGTCGTGAATTAAACAAAAGAACTAGATCCCCTACCTGAAATTCATTAGGTTTAATGTGTTTGTCATGCAAATTTTTCATTCTTTCCTTATAAATTTCAGAGTTTAAGTATGCATAATTCCTAAGCTCGTCTAATTCATTTAATTGACAAAATCGATTTTTACAAGCAAATTCTAAATCTAAGTTTACATTTTTAATTGCCCAGTAGGCTTTGTGTGCAATTTCTACTGGCAAGTGACAACTTTTTCCATAGACTAGCTTATATGGGGTTGTACCTATTGTTGTTTTATAAGCAGTTCGAAAAGCCCATAAAGCATAATCTAATTTATCTGCCCATTCCTTTTTATTTAACCCTACGGTTTTTTCGAGTATTCGTTTTAAACCTCTATTGGTCACTTCGGCTTGTCCGTTTGTTTGAGGGTGATATGCGGTTGAGACCCGGTGATAGACCCCATATCTTGTTAAAAATTTTCGAGTTGATGATTGCAAAAATGGGTACCTCTATCACTTATTAATGCTTTAGGTGTGCCAAAACGAGAGAATAATTTTTTCAGAAATCTTACCACAACGCTTCCATCATTTGTTGGAAGTGTCTCGGCCTCAGCCCATTTAGACAAATAGTCTACTGCCACAAGTATATATTTGTTTCCTTTCGATGGTGGGAAAGGTCCCATAAAGTCGAGTCCCCACACATCAAAAATTTCACAAACAAGAATGCCATTTTGTGGCATTTCGTTTTTGGAAGAAATATTACCTGTTCTTTGGCAAGCATCACATGTTTTGACAAGACTTTGGGCGTCTTTATAAATGGTTGGCCAATAAAATCCTGAATCAAATACCTTTCGTGCGGTACTAGTGGCACCATGATGCCCTCCGTATGGACCTTCATGACAATGGCGGAGAATTCTTCGTGCTTCGCTACCATGTACGCATCGTCGGACGAGTTGGTCGGCACACATTTTGAAAAGATATGGATCTTCCCAAAAATAGTGTTTCACATTGGCAAAGAATTTTTTTTCTTTGATAATGTGACCATCCTTTTGTGACTATACCGCTAGCTAGGTAGTTAGCATAGTCGGCGTACCATGGTTCTTCCTTATATTCCACCATTTCCAGGGACTCAGTTGGAAATTTTTCATTGATTTGCTCGTCCCTGGTTGCCTCTAAAGCTGGGTCTTCTAAGCGCGAAAGATGATCTGCTGCGGTATTTTCTGCTCCTCTTTTGTCTCTGATTTCAATGTCAAATTCTTGGAGGAGTAGAATCCACCGAATCAAACGTGGTTTTGCGTCCTGCTTTTTGAAGAGATATCGAATGGCTGCATGATCTGTATAGACTATAGTTTTAGAAAGAACAAGATAAGAACGAAATTTATCAAAAGCAAATACCACAGCTAGTAATTCTTTTTCAGTTGTTGTGTAATTTTCTTGTGCATCATTAAGTGTTTTACTAGCATAATAAATTGGGTGGAAATGTTTTTCTTTTCTTTGTCCCAAGACAGCTCCAACTGCAAAGTCACTAGCATCACACATGATTTCGAAAGGAAATTTCCAATCAGGCGCTATCATGATAGGTGCATTGACTAACATTTACTTTAGGGTTAGAAATGCTTGATTGCAATCCTTGTCAAAGATGAAAGGGGCATCTTTTTCAAGTAATTTCGTTAGAGGCCTTGAGATTTTTGAAAAGTCTTTGATAAACCGTCTATAAAATCCGGCATGCCCTAGGAAACTTCTGATAGCTCTTACGGAGGATGGAGGTGGTAATCTAGAAATGGTATCTATTTTGGCTCGATCCACCTCCATTCCTTCGCTCGAGACCTTGTGACCGAGTACTATTCCCTCCGTTACCATGAAATGGCATTTTTCCCAATTAAGGGCGAGGTTAGTCTCCTCACATCGGGATAGCATTCGTTCAAGGTTATCGAGGCATTGGTCGTATGAATCCCCAAAGATAGAAAAGTCGTCCATGAAGACTTCCATTGTCTTTTCTATCATGTCATGGAAGATAGCTACCATGCAACGTTGGAATGTTGATGGGGCATTACATAGACCAAATGGCATGCGTCGATAAGCAAAAGTTCCATAGGGACATGTGAAAGTTGTCTTTTCTTGGTCTTCGGGTGCTATCGGGATTTGAAAGTAACCTGAAAAACCATCCAAGAAACAATAAAATTTATGACCGGATAATCTTTCTAACATTTGATCAATGAAGGGCAAAGGAAAGTGATCTTTTCTTGTTGCTTCATTTAATCGTCTGTAATCTATACATACTCTCCATCCTGTGACGGTTCTCGTTGGTATTAGTTCATTTTTTTCGTTAGTTATTACCGTCATACCTCCTTTCTTTGGAACTACTTGGACGGGACTCACCCAAGGACTATCGGAGATAGGATAGATAAGTCCGGCGTCAAGTAGTTTGATGACCTCGTTTTTAACCACTTCTTGAATATTTGGATTTACTCGACGTTGTGGTTGTATGACCGATTTGTAGTCATCATTCATCAAAATTTGTGTGTGCACATAGAAGGACTAATTCCTTTTATGTCTACAAGTTTCCAAGCTATTGCATTTTTATGTTTTTTCAAAAGACTAATTAATTTTTCTTTTTCTAAGCTATCTAATTTAGATGAAATAATTACAGGTAAATTACCCTCTTTGTCTAGAAAAGTATATTCCAAACCTTTTGGAAGTTCTTTGAGCTCAAGTGGTGGGTCTTTAGGAGACTCCTTATTTGGTTGCTCATTTCGATCAAGAACTTTAAAAGTTTGTTCTATGGCGACCTCTTCTTCAACAAAGTGGTCAATCTCTTCACTTGTATCGGGTGGTTCATCTTCATCTTCAATTAGGGGGTCATTATTGCCGAATGGATATTTCATTGATCGTTCGAGATCGACACTTCTTTTAAATGCCCCTAATTGAAGAGGTAGATTGTTGAACTTCCAGGTTTTCAAAGCTTCGTGAGTTTTTACAAATGGTCGCCCCAACACTAGAGGAGCGTCATCGAGGATGACAAAGTCGGTCGGGATTACCATTTGATTTGTTTGAACCAAGACATCTTCAACTATACCGATTGATTTTATTACTTTCCGATTGGATAGAAAAATGGGTATTTGAAGTGGAGAAAAATCACTAATACTTAATTTTTCGAAAATGTAGTTAGGCATTATGTTAACACAAAGATCTTTATCGATTGTGACATTACTAATAAACGAATTTTGAAAGAAACATGGAACCGGTGTAATGTTAATTTCAAATGGGTCTTCTTTTATTAGCGAAGTTTGATCGTTAGTTAACTTAACACTTACCGTTTCGTCAATTTTAGTGTTAGTGTTTAACTCTTTTAAAAACTTAGCATGAGTGGGTACTAAACAATGATTTTCAAAAGAAGGTGACAAGAGATTAATTTCTTCAAAATTAGACTCTTCTTGAATTTTAACGTTGTCGGACTCACCTTTTTCGTTGTTTAACTCATGTGTCGGTTTTTCACTTATTTGTTCTTCCATTTTTACACTTTCAGTTATCTCTTCATTTTTTAATTCTTCTCTTGCGCGGGACTCCTCTTCCCTTGCGCGAGATTCTCTTATACATCGATCGATAACTCTTATGTGTTCTAATATCCTATCGGTCACTTCGGTTATAGAAAAAGAATCGGGATTTTATAAGCTTGAATCCGGTTGTTCGACCATTTGTTCCTCATAATACCCATATGAAGTAGTGGTTCGCACCATTGTTCTTCATTGTAAGCATATGATGGATAAGGTTCGTAATTTTGTTCTTCATAATACTCATATGAGGTGAGTTGTTCACGCCAATGTTCCTCATAATAAGCATACGAAGGTGGTGGCTCATATCTTGGTTCCTCAAAGTATGAGTAAGAAGGCTCATACCTTGGTTCATCAAAATATGAGTATGAGGGAGGAGGTTCATACCTTTGGTCTTCATAGGATGTGTATGAAGTCGATGGCTCGTACCTGGGCTCCTCATAGTAAGTGTATGAATTGGATGGTTGATATGAGTGATTATATTGAACCGAGCGTGCGTTACGACAATTAGTGCAATAATTACCCCTATAATCATCCTCCTCATAGGTGTAGTTGTAACCTCCTGAGTATTGATCCATAAGAATCACTCAGCAGACCACAACCGAGTCTCGAGATCAGGAAACAAAAATAAAAACGGAAACAGAGGCTGGACACGGCCCCGTGTTTAGTGGACACGGCCCCGTGTTCAGGATCTGTATCTGGGCGTTTTAATTAAATTTACTGATTTCGTTGAGCACGGGGCGTGTTCAGTGAGCACGGCCCGTGTTCAAGCTTCTGTTACTGGGTGTTTATATGAAAATGTGCAGCACGGCCCCGTGTTCAGTGAACACGGCCCCGTGTACAGGCTACTGTAAATGCAAAACTAAACTAAAATGCAGAAAAATGTGCGCGCATTTTAAAAAGATTTTGAAAAACAGATTAAGCCGTCGATTTTAAGCTTTCTTAAAATCCTTGTGTCCCCGGCAGCGGCGCCAAAAACTTGATGCGTGTGAAGTGTTATATATATTAGGTGTATATTTTAAGCCCCTTTAACACTTATTTTAGCCAAGTTTTAAATTTATAAAACACGATATTTTACTAACACTAAACACACATATGGGCAAGTGCACCCATCGTGAGCGTAGTATAGTGTTGGCAAGATACCGAGGTCGTCCAAGGACACAAGAGCTTTTAGTACCGGTTTATCCTCAACGTCTAATCAAAATAAAAAGTTTAGAAAAAAAGTTTTTAACTAAGAAAAATAAAAACTAACTAAAATGCTGAAAATAAAAATAAAAATAAAAACAGATAGACAAGATGAATCACTTGGTTCCGACTCGTATCTAGTGTAACCTTTGATTATTTCTGCACTTTTGCACATAATTAAGAGATTATCTTAGTATTTGTAGTAGGCCCCTCTTTTGAAGGTGACGTTACCCTCACCCCAGTAGTTTGAGTCAGCAAGGATACAATCCTAAAAGGGTGGATTATTGGAAGATAATGAATTAAGTTATTAATGCAAATTATGGTAGGCCCCTCTTTTGGAGGTGACGTTACCGTCGACTAAGTAGTCTGAGTCAGCAGGGATACAGTCCTAAATAGCCGGGTTATAGTATTAATAGTAGTTAACTTATGAGGGGATCAAAGAGTTTGGACCCCCGCCATCCAATACCGTGAAGTATTGAAGGAGGTCCTACTAAATTTGACCCAGGTCCATTGCCGGACCTCTAAACGCTGAACAATGGCAAGACCTTTACCAAACCGTTCCCTTAACCCCCGACCAGGTAGCCAACATACCTCCATATAGACCGTGGAGATATGAATGGTGAAAATCTTTTATTTTATATAGACAGTAAAATAATTTCAAGACACCACGGACAAACGATAAAGAAAGATCACCTTCAACATAAGCAACTAGTTATTAAAGTCATTAATACGAAACCAAATAAAAAGTGCAAAAGATTAGAAATAAAAAGTATTACACTAGACACTTTGTCTTCACCAAGTGATGTAAGAGACATAGGCAAACATGGCCTTGATTGTCAAGAACTCTTACGATCAATCTTGGATCCCGAGACGACTCACACACTCTATGATGGACAATGGATGATGGTGGTGGATGATGGATGATGGTGTTATGGTGGTGGTGGGTGGTGGGTGAAGTGTGAGAGAGGTGGTGTGCCAAGGGATGGTTTGAGCTTGAGCCAAGCACTTCTATTTATAGGCTGAACAGAAGCTCGGGCACGGCCCCGTGTCCAGTGGGCACGGCCCCGTGTCCACATCCTTCTCTTTCTTCATTTAATGCAGCTTTGTCTTATTAGTTGACCACGCCCCCGTGTCCGCTGAGCACGACCCCGTGGTGCAGAAGAATCTTTGTACTATGCAGATTTGCTGGATTGTGCGAATCTTATAGTTGACCACGGCCCCGTGTCCGCTGAGCACGGCCCCGTGGTGGGCAATAGAAGTTTCTACCACTTTGTCTTTTCTGCTGACACTTGGACACGCCCCCGTGCTGGCTGAGCACGGGGCGTGTTCAGTCTTCTGATCTCTTGTTTTGCTTGGGAATATGTTGTTGTGGGGTCGGGCATGTCACGTTTTGTTCCTTTTCTTGTATTTATGTTAGATTTTGATGTCTTTTTGCTTCTTTTGTTAATTTGAGCTCATTTAATCCTGAAAATACAAAAGGAAGACAAAATCACACTTTTTCCAACATTAGTACTAAAAAGGGTTAGTTTTATGCCTCATTTGATGAAATTTATATGTTACATTTTGAACACATCATTTCCCGTGATGAGATCCTCCCTTTCTTCCGAGGACATCTGTCTAAGGGCTGTCATGAACGTTTCCAGTGGGTCGCTTCCACTGCCCTAGTTTTGAGGGTCTGCCTTTTCTTGATTAGAGGGTGTATCGAACGATAGTTTGGCCCTGATACTGTCGAGTTTCTCTTGTCTTTCTAGGTCTTTGAGACACTTCTTCAGTTTCTCTTTGTGCATGGCCACGAAGTCCGGGGTGATGGTCTCTTCTTTTTCCAAAATTTCTATCTGATTCTCATTCTCTTCCTCATGAGTTATATCTTCCACCGTAACTTTGTCATGATCATTCTGCCCTGTCTGAATGACCTGTGAACCGGGTGTGGTGTTCATGTTGCTTTTTCTGAAACGGGTTATCTATAACGTCGGAGTTCAGTGTGGAGACACCTGTCAAGCTGATGTCCCACGGATGGCGCCAATGTCGAATACCCAATTCCCGGCTGACGTTGAATGGATCTTCGCTGACGTCAAGATAGTCCGTTCCTTGAAGCTACAAAAGAATAAACTGTTAGCCTCGTCACGGAGGGCCCCGGGAGGGGGATCCGTGACCAAGCTCCGGCGTGAGAGTAAGTAAACTTGCCGGAGAGTGAGAGGAGCTTCTTCCGATGAGTATGATCACCGGAATGTTTCCTCTTTGGTGTGAATCCAATAAATACGTGTGTGTGTATTGAATGTATAGGAATGTTGGTCGGAAGTAATGAGAGAAGAGTAAATGAGAGAATATTAAATGTGATACCTCCGATCTGCCTTGTGGCCATCCTCTGTAGCTCTTATATAATCCCTGGCCCTTTTTCCACATGTGAGATATTTTATCAAGGTGATCCAACGGATTCTGCGGGCTCTCGAGGGGTTCAGACACGTGTCTGACCCCTAACGGTATGATGGCAACCTTATTTAATGTTCTGACCGGAGAAGTACGATTGCCAGCCAAGATCCTCTGTTTATCAAGCATTAAATGAGGCCTGCTCCTTCTGATTACGGTTTCCCGCTCATTACAAACGAAGGGAACCTTAATGGGCAAGGCAACTTGTTATTTGGGCTTGTTTGTAGTTGGGCCTGCATAAGGGTAGCCCAAAGCGGGTAAAATGGGATTTCCCATTGGCCCATCGTCACAACCAAAACCTGATTATTTTCATATCGCATTCGTTACTCGCCACACCTAAATAAATTTGAGGGTGATGGTGGCAATGTTTGATGGCAACAACATCGCATATGACAAATGGTCAAATCAAGAGGGAGATCCTGATAAGGGAGCATATATAGGTGAGATAAGTGCATCTTAATCTCATCTAACATTTTCCCTAATTTAATTGTATAACTTTATTAAAACTTGAATAATGAATATTAATACATCATCATATAATTTCTCTTAACCATTGCCGGCCATATACTGTCAGCATGAATATATAATTGTACTACTCACTCACATTATTATATTTAGTATTTAATAGGCTTAACAATATTTTTTCCAATTATAATACAAGTTGACGAATTAAATATCATGAGCATGCATAATATGATAATATAATAACCACCTCTACATCATCCCACAACAACACACAGCCCAAAAACAATGGACATCACCACCAGCAGCCGCCGTCGGTTGGTGTTGCTACCGTACCCGCTCCAAGGCCACATAAACCCCATGCTTCAACTCGCAAGCATCCTTCACTCCAAAGGCTTTTCAATCACCATCCTCCATACTCGTTTCAACGCCCCTGATCCCACCAACCACCCTCACTTCAACTTCATGCCCATTCCGGGTGTCGCCGAGGAGAACCTCCCCGTCTCTGGTACCCACAACTTGATCCGCTTAATGCGTTATCTCAATGATGAAGGTTTGGGCCCAATCCGGGGTTGTTTGGAGCAGTTGTTGTCGGAGGATGCCGGAGTTGCAAGTTTAATCACCGATGCTCAATGGTTCGCGGTCCAAACGATCGCGGATGGACTTGAGCTACCGAGGATTGTTAATTGGACTACTAGCGTCTCCGCTTTTCTTTCATTTTCTGCCGTCCCAATTCTCCGGCAAATGGGCTATTTCCGGCGACTCTCGGACGGTGTCTATAATTCTTTAAAACAAAGTTACCTGATAAAATCTCATTTATAGCAAAAAAAGAAAAAAAAAAAAAAAAAAAACTATTGCTAAGGTCTAAAGGGGTGGGACCAGTGTTTTCAGACTCGGACCGGACCGGCCGGTAGGATCGAGAACCGGAGGTTGAGCCAGTTCCGGTCATGGTATCGGGCCGGAAATGCATTGAACCGGAGTTGAACCGGCGACCCGACCGTTGGACCCAGAAACCAGCCGGTCGGACCTGTTTTAGGAAGGGTTGCACCGGTTTTTTATATATTTTTTCAGATTTAACCCTCTTAATTTTTATAATATTTACGATATCTTCCGGTTCTTACGTTCGGTCGTACCATTGAACCGGTAAGAAGACCGGTTCGACGTCCGGTCCGGTTCTGAAAACATTGGGTGGAACAGTAATAAACATTTCCTTTTTTCCAAAGGAGATGGTGCTCCAAGTGGGACCCCGATTCTTAGAATTTACGATATATATTTATCTAACTTGCAACATGTAAAATGTAGATATGAAGTCGGAAGCGTTAGTCACCGGGGTGGAACCACTAAAAGTTAGGGATGTATCAAGGTTTTTGACTAGTGACCCGGAGGGTGCGGGCGAGTTGATGGAACTCTTGGTCCAAGGAATGAAGCCGGCTCAAGCGATAATATGGAATACGTTTAAAGAGCTCGAAGAACTCCAACTACCAAACCTAACTCGCGGATTCCCTAATCGGCATTTTATGATAGGTCCGTTTCACAAGTACTTCCCAGCATTGTCGAGTAGTCTTTTGACACAAGACAAAACATGTATGTCATGGTTGGATAAACAAGAGCCCAACTCTGTTTTATATGTTAGTTTTGGTAGTCTAGCCAGGGTTGAGGAATCCGAATTCCTAGAGATTGCATGGGGTTTAGCTAATAGCAAGCAGTCGTTTCTATGGGTTGTTAGACCCAGATCCGTAAAAGGGTCAGAGTGGCTTGAGGCATTACCGGATGGGTTTTTAGAGAGAATTGTAAAAGGAAGAGGGTATATTGTGAAATGGGCTCCCCAACTAGAGGTATTAGCTCATCGTTCAATAGGTGGTTTTTGGACTCATAATGGATGGAACTCAACGCTTGAGAGTATTTGTGAAGGGGTTCCGATGATTTGTTCACCATCGTTTGCCGATCAACTCCCAATAGCAAGAAATGTAATAGATGTTTGGAAGATTGGAGTGGAATTAGAAAATGGGTTTGAAAGGGGACAGATTGAAAGTGCGATAAAAACAATAATGGTGGATAAAAAGGGTTTAGAAATGAGAGATAGGATCATGAATTTGAAGGAGAAAGTAAACCTTAGTCTAAAGAAAGGTGGTTCATCGTACTCATCACTTGAGGATTTGGCGAACTATATTTTGTCATGTTGAATGCTGTTATAGTGATGCATCTTGTTTGTCATGTTGAATGTTGTTAAAGTGATGCATCTTGTTTGTCATGTTGAATGTTGTTATAGCCTACATTTGGTCCTAGGTTTGATTCCCACAAAGGGATTTTTCCCACATGTATTGGGCTTCCTCCTGAATTGGTGTATCCTAGTGGATATTGATATGATCGGGTGGTTCCGTTGGTGACATGATGATACTCCAGTGGTCCGTTAGTGATCCAAATTTGTCGTTAAAAATATAAAAAAATTAGACCAGTTAAAACCTTGTTGTATCCGGATTTGAGATGCCACTAAATCTAATACTTCATAGCCATTCTATTTATATGATTTATCATACTTTGAACCCTCTCGTTTCAATATGCATCACAAAGTTATCAACCGAGTTTAAAGAACTTACATAAAAAGTGGCATATAAACCACTTAATTATTACTGCTTTTAAAGTTCATAATAATATTACAAAAACTGGTATAAATAACCCAATTAAGCTATCAAATTTGTTTAAGATGACACTAATAGTTATTAGATTAGAATCACCAACACCTTATAGTGTATATTTGAATTGGGTAAGCAAACAAAGCATGTTTTACTAGTTGGTCAAAAGTGTAACATGTGAACAATACTGTTCACACAATTTGTCCAAGAACCCAAAATAGAATTTATGTGGACTTTAATTAGAATTTTTTACAATTTTTTGACCCCCTGTAAAACTCTTATCAACTATCAAGTGATCATCTTTTATACATATTCCCATTATCCATATTTTTAATCTTCCAACCATCTTGTAATCCAAGCTGTTAACTGACTTGAACAATCAAAGTTCAACAATTTAGGTTCACAATCCTCTTTCTATGCATATTGCATAGTTTTCATTTCCAATAGAGAAAAATGCCCGGATAGGAAAAATGCCCGGATAGTCCCTGTGGTTTCGCATTTTTTCACCTATAGTCCCCAACTTTCTAAAACTACCTGAATAGTCCCCAACTTTTCATTTTTTGTTCCCGGATAGTCCCAGGGTCTAACTTCAGTTTGTTTTCTCTGTTAAGTGGGTGTGAAATGACAAAAATACCCTTTCCTTTAAAAGGCCAAACCACAGGGACTATCCGGGCATCTTCTACATTTTTAGAGAAAAACCCCACCACCACACTTTCCGGCGAACTTTTTTGGCGAAATTAATTTCCGGCGACTTTAAATCTTGAACGCGAGTTATTCCGGCACCGCCGCCTTTCCGGTGAACTGACTTCGACCAAAACCACCACCCATCACTGTTCACGAACTCCAACCGTACACCACCACAGAAATTTCACATAGACGGTTGTTCGCGGTGGCGCCGGTGAGTCACCGCCTTTCCCGTTTAATCCCGTTTTTCTTGCGTTATCTCTCATCTCCCCATTAGTCTAACTAATTAACATGTTATTATCCTGTATTCGTTGCGGATTAATGTTTATCCGGAACTCACGAGAACCCGCAAATCTCCGCTACGATTCTGATACATTGACCGACTTTGTTTAGTATAAATACGGAACCTATCATCTCATTAGAATAGTTCCCAAACAATTTCACCTTAAATTCTCTGCTCTCTCTCTCCTCTGCCTCGCCGGAAAACGTAACTCCGGCCATACTCAGTTTGTCATCTTGCCGGGCTCTTTAGGTAAGTGCCATTCGGTTCGTTTTTACTAGTTAAAAAAAAGCCCCATCTTAATTGCTAACAACAGCTTATTTGTGTAGATTTAAGACTAAAGGGATTAGGATTTGCTGGATACAAATTGGGAATAGCTTATTTGCTAACAACGCAAGAGATCGACGGTTGTTCGCGGTGGCGCCGGTGAGTCAGACTCGGTTTCTCCGGTGATGGTTGGAGTGAAAATCTATGTGAGATTTCTGTGGTGGTGTACGGTTGGAGTTCGTGAACAGTGATGGGTGATGGGTGGTGATTTTGGTCGAAGTCAGTTCACCGGAAAGGCGGCGGTGCCGGAATAACTCGCGTTCAAGATTTAAAGTCGTCGGAAATTAATTTCGCCGAAAAAGTTCGCCGGAAAGTGTGGTGGTGGGGTTTTTCTCTAAAAATGTAGAAGATGCCCGGATAGTCCCTGTGGTTTGGCCTTTTAAAGGAAAGAGTATTTTTGTCATTTCACACCCACTTAACAGAGAAAACAAACTGAAGTTAGACCCAGGGACTATCCGGGAACAAAAAATGAAAAGTTGGGGACTATTCAGGTAGTTTTAGAAAGTTGGGGACTATAGGTGAAAAAATGCGAAACCACATGGACTATCCGGGCATTTTTCTCTTTCCAGTACTACCATCCTTTTCATCACCGTGCCCCTTTTTTACTCTTTAATTCCTCAAAATGATCATAAAACTATGAGTGCTAAACGCGTCGTGTTCTAAACTCGAAAATTTTAGACGAACTCAAACATGAGCTGAACCCAGAAATCGTGTCATACATTTGAACCTGAACACGACCTAAATATTCACGGGTTGACCCGAACACGACCCGCAACCCAAGTTTTTTAAATTTTTTTTCCGCAAATTAATATATTAAAGTTAAAACTTACAAAAAAAACACAAATGTATATAATATAATTACATTTAAATTAAAACCTTATGTTAGTTTGTCTTTTTAAGTTATAATTATGACATAAAATACACATCCAATTTAATTTATGACATAAAATATATTGTAAAAAAATATCATTTAATATAAATGGGTTAAACGAGTCAACCCACCAACCCAACCAAGTTGACCCGAACCCATTTAGACTAAATCCAAATCCATAAATTTCGTGTTAGATTCGTATCAGTTTTTTTTGTCAAGAATCCATCTCAAAAGAGTTGAAACATGTCACAAAACCTTGTATAGATTTAACAAACGAATTCTGAATCCAAGACCTAACACATTATTTGGGTCTAATAATATCGGCCCATAACTTACCATACAAAACCCTAAATCCAGGCCCATTTAACCTTAACAGATATAAACCAACATTCTTCTGCAGTTGTCATCTAGGGTTTACACTTTCTCATCGGCGCAGTGTTCACGAATCTACAGGAAATCGAAAATGGTGAAGGGCCGCCAAGGTGAACGCGTCAGATTGTACACTCGAGGAACGATTCTCGGCTACAAAAGGTTCATTTTACTATCATCAATTCATTTTTTCATTCAATTTCACAATTGAAATCGATCGGTTACTGATAGTTGCAAATAATTAGGTCAAAATCGAACCAGTATCCGAACACATCATTGATACAGATTGAAGGAGTGAACACGAAGGAGGAAGTGTCATGGTACCAAGGGAAACGTATGGCGTACATCTACAAGGCTAAGGTGAAGAAGAATGGATCGCATTACAGGTGCATTTGGGGGAAAGTTACCAGGCCTCATGGGAATACTGGTGTTGTTCGTGCTAAGTTTAAGTCCAATCTTCCACCTAAATCTATGGTAGTAAAACTGTAGAGATTGTTTTGACTTTTTTGTGTATGGATTTTTACTCAAGTTTTGTTATTTTTTCTGTTTTGCAGGGATCTAGGGTTAGGGTGTTCATGTATCCAAGCAACATTTAAGGTATTATTACAATCTTTCTACTGTTTATTGTTTTGTATAATTTTCTTGTTAAATGATTATAGGATGGTGCTGTTTGGCTTTGTATGCTGATTTGTTTGCTTTGTTTTTTATAAATGTATAGTGATTGCAATTTTAGTTTATGTGTGAAGATTTTATGTTATTACATGCTGTGCTTGTTGTTGTCACATTCAACACATATAGTATTGACAACATGATTTTTGTAGTATGAAATTTGTTTAAACTTTTAATCACCTTCACGTGTTGTTTTTGTTTATCGTATTAGTGGTTTGAGCTAAAAAATTAAGAAAAAATATATACTAGTTTGCTTCATTTTATGTAAGTTTATTAGGGGCCTGATCTATGCAGTTAATATCGGTGATATATCGGTTATAGTGGTCATATCGGTCCCTTAGTAAAATATCGGTACCGATATTATCGGCGATATTGACCGATATGACCAATATATCACCGATATATCACCTATATTTGACGGATATAACCGATATATCACTGAATTATTGGTGTTAAATTGCTATATATATAAACTCTGCATTATATTAAAATTATCGATATCCCACCATTATATCACCGAGATAACCTGTATTTCAAATATCGGTCCTTGACCGATATCTGATATTTCACCGCATTAACTGCATAGGGCCTGATTAATAGGTGTAAACTGGGTTACCGGAGAGAAAAAACTTGTCGTTTTATGGTTACACATTTTGTTAATGTGTCTTATCGAAGTCGATAGATATGAGTTTATAATGTAGTATTCAACTTAATTTTGGTTGAAAGTAAAACGGCCTTTGTGTGTGGTAGACATGCTTCGGACAAAATCGATGTTACTAGTTACCACCTGTCTTTTATAAAATTTACACAATCAATATTTACACAAAACGGTAAGGTAAATGTATTATTATTTTGTAGTATAAATTATTGTGATTTAGGGCTGAATAATTGATGTATTTTACCAATGTTGCAGTAAAACAAGAAGAAAGGAGGTGGTTGTTGCTGGTGACCAGATGTTTTTCTCAACAATTCTGCTATGAGTTTTAGGAATTTATGCATCTTTTCATTGATGACAACAGCCATCATTGTCTTTGTGTTCTAGTACAATTTTCTCTTTAATTTTAGTGATTTTTACTTTTCAGAATGCTATATTATAATCTTTGTTTTGATTGTGGAATCTGTGATTTCTATGGTTCAGTTTCTTTTTTAATTTTGAAATACATCGTATGCAAATGTAGCCAGATTAGTCTTTAACCTTTGGTGTTCACTGTCCTCTTAGTTGTGATGGAAATTCTGAGCTAAACATTGGTTTGGTTACTATTCTACAAAAGTCGCCCTATTTATAATTGGAGTTTTTTTCCCATAGTGGTGTTGAGGAAAAAACTATTTACTATTTTGGTGTTCTTTAAAAATTATTTACCAAGATAGCTTTTTCATTAACTTTTGAGTAAACTGTCATTTTGGTCCTTGAGGTTTGGGCACTTTTGCTATTTTAGTTTAAATCTCAAACTGTTTAAATCTGGGTTTCTGTGGTTTCACTTTTGTTGTCATTTTAGTTCAAAATTCAAATTAACTCCTATTTCACTATTAAAAGCTGGTAGTTTTGTCTTTTTCTTTCCTATTTCACTATTAAAAGCTGGTAGTTTTGTCTTTTTCTTTAGGGGTATAATCGTTTAGTTTTTTATAATAGTTAAATCATTAAAATGATTATACTCATTTAATTCCTTTATACCCCCCGTTTAGCCATCGTCCTCCCCAAAAATCCTTATCAGCAGTTCATCTTCCTCCACATCCTCAAAGCTCCTCAAACAAGCTTCACACAACCTCCACCAAAACCCTAACCCTTCATAAATCGATAACAACACAGTTTCAACCTCATACGCATCTGAATCCGCCATTAAAGCACTTCTCGAGCTCGAACACGAATCGGAATCAATCCTTTGCAACGATCCGCACCTTGTTACGCTGTCTACGCACCTAACCGTGTTAAAAACTCTCATCAAACACTCGTGTAAAGCTCAACAACGTAAACACGGACTCAGATCGTTCATAACTCGCCGAGTCAACTCACACGAGGTTTCCAGACTCGTCGGTGCAATCGAGTCCGAGATTCAAGCGTGGATCGATCGAGAGTTTATCAAAACCCTTACGCAAAGGCTAGTTCATACAGATACTGTTACCGTTGAATTTGATACGAAACAGGAACTTGTGTTGATCGATTTGATTGAAGAGTTTGAGGAACGAATCGGTAGAGGATTCGATCGGAAACTACAAGATTTGATTCTCAGATCTAAAGTTTTTACAAAACTCGAATCGATTTTGTGCGGTTAACTGGGTAGGGTTTGTTTCAGGTGACATAATTTCCAGCTACAGGATTTGATCCTCAGATCTAAAGTTTTTTGGGGAAGATGAACTGTTGTTTGGGTTTTTTTTTTGGAAGACGATGGCTAAATGGGGGGTATAAAGGAATTAAATGAGTATAATTAATTTAATGATTTAACTGTTATAAAAAACTGGACAATTATACTCCTGAACAAAACGACAAAACTACCAGCTTTTAATACAGGAGGTAATTTGAATTTTGGACTAAAATGACAACAAAAGTGAAATCACATGAACCAAATTTAAAAAAGTTTGAGATTTAGACTAAAATAGTAAAAGTGCCCCAAACCACAAGGACCAAGACCAAAATCGCAATTTACTCTTAATTTTTAATAACCTTTTCATTGTCTCATTTTTTATTAAATTAAAAAATAAAAAAAGCATATTCCCTTTTGGGTCTCAATCGGTTCAAGTTTTATACTTTTTTTTAATTAATCATATATTTCTTTTAATTTTTTTTCATCAACACATTCACTCTTTTTTATCTTTATATTCTTTTCCTACCAATACATTATTTCATTTTTCATCAACTAAGTGCTTTTTATCTTTATTTTCTTTTCTTAACAACTTGTATATCATTTTTTCTCGGTCAATCGATGTCAAATAGAGAAAATATGAGTCATCTCAAATAAATTTGATCAATAAAATACGAAGCAAACAAAGATAATCGAACGTTAAAGATGTAATATACAAACGGAAATAAAAATGTCAATTAAAGTTGAGTCATTGTTGATCTCAATGTCAAACAAATTAAAAGAAAACATGTTAAAAAATCGACCCGCTTAGTGATCATTATTCATTCTTTTAGAAGTTTTATTACATTTCAAACTTTGTGGCATTCTATTCAAAGTCAAAAAAATATGAATGTAAAAAATAAAGGCATTTTGTTAAAAAAGAAAAAATCAAATTGTTGTGAAGTAAAAAAAAAAGTCCACGGATAAAAAAAGAAACTAGTCATGTGAACAAATCGATGGTAAATACTAAATAGCCATGTCACAGACAAACAAACTATTCAATTGGCTTTAATAAACTATCGTTTCAATTAATCATGGAGATGAAATATATGTTTCACGTTCAAAGTAGATTAGATCGGTAAATTGGCAATGTCGATTCAATGGGATGGCGATTTAGAGGGTGTTTGGGATTACGTTTTGAAGTGATTATTTGATTATTGCGTTTGTAAAACATAAATAATCTTAAAAAGTGTTTGGATGAAAAAGTGATTATCTGCCTCCAAAACGCAGTTTTGGAGAAGCATGTACCTACATGCTTTTTCAAAACGCAGTTTTGAAAACGCAAAATATTTTGAAAACACAACACCAAACACCTCCTTAGTTTAGCAACAGGGGCGGAGAATTTGGGAGGAAGTATGACTTTTTTAGTTTTTAAATAAAATATTGTGTAAAAAGTAACTGCCCACCCAAACAAAACCCTAAAATGAAGCCTCCCTCCTTCTATTTCATCATCTTCCAATCATCATCTATTTCTCAGCCAAAAGAAGTGAAAACCGCTGTTCTTTTTCGGGTGTCACGTCAACGAATGCCACCACTGAGCTACAACTGTCACAGTCTTCATCAGTCACTAGATCTAGGGGTGTTTGGTTAAGCTTTTTCACACATCCTTATAACTTATTCACTTATAAAATTTAATAAGAAGAAAAAGTGTTTGGCAAACTCAAAAGGACTTTTTAAAATGACTTCTTGTATAGAGATGAAAAGTCAGTTTTGAAAAGTTAGAATATTGTGACTTTTTTAAGCTACTTATAATTTTTCATATAACACTGCGGCTTTTTGAAGCCCCTTAGTTATTTTACATGAGTAAGCTAAACCAAACACTTTTTAAAAAATAATTTATTGACTTGCCTTTTCCCACCATATAAACTAATCCAAACATTTTTTTTAAAAAGTCCCTTTTCAAAAAGTTATAAGTCTAATAAGTACTTTTAACAAAAAGTTAAATAAGCTTAGACCATGCATAGTGGTTAGGGTGAATAATGCCCACTCTTGGGCGTTGTCCGCCACGTGTCGTCCTAGTCAGTAAATGGGCGTTTTCTAAAATGGGTGTAGTAGGGATGTGGGTATTATGTTAAACGGGGTGTAAGAATTAAATAAATAATGTGCTTCTCTCCCTCTCCTTGGGCGATTCTGGTTCTCCTTGAAACCCTAGCTTTTCTTTGTGATCTTTTGCATAACAGTCTGTGGTTAGAGTTTTGACTTATCACAATTCTATAACGAACTTGTTAGCAATAGTGACCGATTTGAAATTAGGGTTTTGTTTCTGTTTCTTTTATCAATCGCCGCCTTTGGAATCTGTTCGAAATCCTGATTAATTATATTGGCTGTTATTGATTGCGGTTAACTGAGTTTAATTTAGCTAGAGTGATAACGCCTTTCTAATCAGTTAAGGATTGAAGATCGATTCTAGGGTTTAAGGAATTAGGGTTTTTTGTTGGTCTGATCTTGGATTGCTGGTTTGAGGTTGTTCTTTTGCATGGTTGTTAAGTGTACGTGATAATGGATAGAGTCGAACAAGATGATGGAGATGGATATCTGAATACGAGTTATGAGAAAGGAGGTAACGAAAAATCTGATGTGGGGAATGAGGATTATGATACAACACCTGGTACGGCTCCTGTGCGTGGAATCGGATTACGAGTTACAAACATAGAAGGGAACCCACTAATGCCAAGAAAAGGTATGTACTCCACAAACAATCCATCAGTTATTGATGGGTTAGCGGCCATCTCTACTCCTGTAAATTTGGACTTCAAGGGTGGTAATACAAGATTATTTCATGCAAACCCTAATTCTGGGAAGATGTCTACGGATGGAGGGAGTAGTGGTACGACTAAACCTATGACATTTGCTAAAGTCGTTCAGGCTCAAAAGGAGGGTCCAAAAATTAATTTTAGGCCGATGGAAGCTAAGGACACTATGGAAGGAGTGGAAGTTGTAATCCCAGTTTCTTCGGTGAAAGAGGTGCACGATAGGTTTGAAAATACGTTGTATGGGTACTTTTTGGGTAAGCGGCTTGCATACCCAGTGGTAGATTATTTTGTTAAGCATAATTGGGCGAAGTATGGGTTATCTAGGCTAATGATGAATGCAAAAGGTTTCTTCTTTTTCAAGTTCAAAACAAAAAAGGAATGGAACAATTGCTAGAAGATGGCCCTTGGTTAATACGTAATGTCCCTATAATACTGAAGGAATGGAATGCATCGGCCACGTTAACGAAAGAGGAAATTACTGAGATTCCGGTTTGGGTGAGGATGCATGATGCCCCTTTGGCAGCGTTTACTGAGGATGGGTTGAGTCTACTAGCATCGAAACTTGGTACTCCAAAGATGGTTGACTCGTATACGTCGTCAATGTGTGTGGAATCTTGGGGTAGAAGTAGCTTCGCTAGGGCCTTAATAGAAGTTAATGCGTCAAAGGAGCTGAAAAGGAATGTAATGGTTGCTGTCCCTTCGTTGGAAGGTAATGGGCACTCGAAAGTGGAGGTAAAAATAGAATATGATTCGGAACCTTTACGATGCTCTCTTTGTTGTGTCTTTGGGCACGATGATGATTCATGCCTGAAAAGACCAAAGATACCTGCTGAGGATGCTAATAATGATAAGGAAGGATACAAGGATTATAAGGGGAAGAATAAGAAGGTGAGTCAACAAGGTTTCAATATGAAGAACCAAAAGCCGAAGTTGGTATATAGGCCGATCTCTAAAAACAAACCTGTTGAGGTTCCGGCTTCCTCCTCACAGGTTCCAACCTCCAACCCTTTTGATGTTCTTAATGAGGATCAAGGGGAAAAGTTGTATGGCCATGGAGTAGGGCCGACTAAGAAAGGAGGTCCAACAGGAACGACGAGTAGGAGAGAAGAGATTATTATTGACGATGTTGAGGTGGATGACTTGTTAGTGGATATACCGAAGTTTATGAATAAGTTAACTGAAAAAAAAGATTCTAAGGGTGCAAGCACACCCGGTGAAGCGGTTATCCATAAGTAGCATAGCTGCATGGAATATACGGGGGTTGAATCGCTCCCTTAAACAAAAAGAGGTTCGGCAGGTGATGTTTGAAAAACATTTGCAAGTCTGTGCGATTCTAGAGACGCACGTGGATGGTTCTAATGTTGCTGATGTTTGTAAAAGAGTATGTAATAGTTGGACCTGGGCTACAAATGCCACATGTAGTTTGAAAGGGACGAGAATCATGATGGGTTGGGATGCGAATTTGGTGGACGTGATGGTGCTGGATCAATCGGATCAAGTTATGCACACTCAGATAGTTTTTAAAAAAGATAGAAAAGTTGTGTTTTGCTTCTTTATTTACGCTGAAAACCATTACATTAGTCGAAGGAATTTGTGGCAAAACCTTTGCGTGCATCATTCATTTATGAAAGATAAACATTGGGTTCTTATGGGAGATTTTAACAGCACCTTATTTAGTGATGATACGTCTACGGGCTCCTCATCAACTAATATTGGAACAAGAGAGTTCAAGGAATGTGTTAACAATATTGAGGTTTCTGATATAAACAGCTCGGGGTTGCACTATACTTGGTCTAATAAGCAGCAAAACAACCGATCGGTGTTTAAGAAGATAGATCGGATAATGGGTAATTCTGAGTTTATTGATCGGTTCCCTGCAGCTGCGGCTTATTTTCTCCCATACCGTATTTCGGACGACACTCCCTGTCTGCTTGTTCTGCCTACTATTGTCAGAGAGAAACCAAATCCTTTCAAGTTTGTTAATTTGATAGCTGAGAAAACTGATTTTTTGAAGGAAGTGGAGACGATTTGGGCGATGGAAATCCAAGGTTTCACTATGTTTCAAGTGGTAAAGAAATTAAAGCTTCTTAAAACTCCGATGCGTAAATTATTTTATCAACAGGGGAATTTACACGAGAAAGTCAAAAATGCTAGAAAAGGAGATGGATCTTTGCCAAACTGAGATTGATGGGGATCCAACAAACAGTGAGATATTGAGGAAGCTTGACGGTTTGGTCCAAATCTATAAGGAAGCGGTTCGAGATGAATCGATGTTCTTGCAACAAAAGTCCAAAGTAGATTGGCTCACATTGGGTGATTCGAATACGAGATACTTCCATAATGTGGTTAAAGCTAAAAATCACCGAAGTAGAGTTTTTTCCATAACTGATGCTACGGGCATGGTGCACGAGGGATACATGGTTCCTACGGCTATGGTGGATCACTTCACACGGTTTCTGGGTAGTAGTATGGGTAGTAGACTTATGCCTACTCAGGATTTGTTTCATAAGGTTTTGTCGACTGAAAAAGCTAATCGGATGGTCAGAGAGGTCACTGATGATGAAATTAAAGCGGCCATGTTCTCTATTGCGGGTAACAAGGCTCCGGGGCCCGATGGCTATACATCCGTTTTCTATAAAAAAGCGTGGAGTGTGGTGGGGAATGATGTCTCTAAAGCGATTAAAGATTTCTTCCAGAATGTTCGGCTTCTTCAACAACTGAACCATACAATCCTTTCGCTTATACCTAAGGTGAGTACCCCGTCGCTTATTACGGATTATAGGCCTATTGCTTGTTGTAACACTTTATACAAGTGTATCAGCAAAATTATCTCTAATCGCATTAAGGATGGTTTGGGTGAAATTGTGAGTATTAACCAATCAGCGTTTGTGCCGGGGAGGAAAATTGCGGATAATATTCTTTTAACCCAGGAACTTATGCATAATTACCATCGGAAAATTGGTCCACCAAGATGTGCATTTAAAATTGATATCCAGAAAGCTTATGATACTGTTGAATGGGTTTTTTTGGAGCATACTTTAATGGGTTTCGGTTTTCATACGAGGATGGTCAAATGGATTATGGCTTGTGTGTTGACAACTTCTTTCTCGTTAGCAATTAATGGGGGTCTTTATGGGTATTTCAAAGGAAAGCGGGGATTACGACAAGGAGATCCTATGTCCCCTTATTTGTTCACGTTGGTCATGGAGGTTCTAACGTTAATTTTACAACAACAAGTATCTCTTTCAGCAGATTTTTGGTTCCACAATAAATGTGAAAATCAAAGAATAATAAACTTATGTTTTGCTGATGATATTTTCATGTTTGCCAGAGGTGATCAGAGTTCGGCTAGGATTATCATGGATGCGCTGGGTGTTTTTAAGGAGATGTCAGGTCTTGTTCCAAGCATGTCAAAGAGTACATTTTTCTTTGGTAATGTATCGGATCAGGTCAGAATGCGTATCCTTGATATTATGTCGTTTGAAGAAGGAACTCTTCCTGTTCGTTATCTAGGAGTTCCGTTAATCTCATCAAGATTGCATTATAATGATTGTAAAAGGCTGCTGGAAAATATGGATGCTAGAATCATGGATTGGAGGAATAAGTGTCTCTCTTTTGCTGGTAGATTGCAGTTGATTCGTTCGGTGCTATCCTCTATGCATATTTATTGGGCATCGGTTTTTGTTCTCCCTAATCGTGTTATAGCCAACTTAAAAGACAGAATGCGGCGTTTCCTGTGGTCTCAAGGTAATAATATAAAAGGTAAAGCAAAGGTCAAATGGAAAACAATCTCTTTTCCAAAACGTGAAGGTGGGTTGGGTATTCGGAAAGTGGTTGATATGAATAATGCGCTGATAGTGTCGCATATTTGGAGCCTGATTACACATAGAGAATCTTTATGGGTCAAGTGGATCCACGCATACCGTATTCGTAATAAGAGCTTCTGGGATATTCCTTTGAGAGGTAATGTTACTTGGAGCTAGCGAAAGATGCTTCAAATAAGACCCATGATCCGAGATTATGTTTGGACGATTGTAGGTAATGGTATAAACACTATGGCTTGGTTTGATAAATGGGATGACGTGTGTCCCCTGAGTGCATTTATTACACCAAGAATGATTGCAAATGCGGGTTTTAGCATGGAGTCCAAATTAGCGGATATTAATTTTAATGGAGATTGGAGATGGCCGCTGGAATGGGTGAACCGATTTCCTGTTCTAGATAATGTTCGTGATATTGTGCTTGTCCCTTACCGTCTTGACAAGATTGTATGGAAAACGAGACAAGGTAATATTGCAGATTTTAGCACTTCCACGGTATGGAACGACATGCGACAGGCCCAGATTGATGTTTAATGGGCAAGTGTTGTTTGGTTTCCACAAGCGATCCCGAGACATGCATTTTTAATGTGGTTGGTTATTAACAAGAAGTTGAAGACACAAGACATTATGAGCAGGTGGAACTCTTCAGCCAATGCTAATCTCAATCTTTTATGCTGTTCTTTATGCACGTCAGGGCCTGATTCACACGATCACTTGTTTTTTGAATGCAACTATGCGGCTCAAGTTTGGGATGGGGTTAAAGTTAGCGCAGGTATGAATACTATTCAGAATCAATGGGACGACATTGTTAATTATCTGGTGGGTATAGCTACTTCCAAAATAAGTAGCCATGTTATCGCTAAGCTTGTAGTGGCTGCTTCGGTTTATTTTGTGTGGGAAGAGCGGAATAGAAGACTATTTTCTAATAGAAAGAGGAGTAAGGATCAACTTGTGGAGGTGATATTAAGCACGGTGAGGATGAAGCTCTCGACGATGCGGTTCAAGGTTTCAATCCATACGGATAGGGTCCTTCAACAATGGATGCTTCCGAGAGGGCTGTTGATGGCAGATGATGATTGTGGTTGATAGCGTCTTGTTTTGTTTTTCGTTGTAATTTGTTTTCTCTAGTTGAGTTTGATTCCGTGTTTGCGGTGATTTTCCGCTGGTTTACCTGAGTTTGGCCTTTCAAATGAGGGAACTGAGGTTTGGTTTTTTTTTCCTCACTTGTTATGATTGTGTTGGTTCGTAATAAAATTTACCGGGGTAACCCTTTAAAAAAAAGAATTAAATAAATAAAAAAATTATAAAAAATTTGATTGACTAAAGAAGATGGGGCTTACATGTGATTGGTCCATCAAAATAGGGCTTTAGCGTTGTTTTTAAAACGTTTGAGACAAAAAAAAAAAAAAAAAAAAAAAAAAAAACCAAAAAAAGCCCAAGGGGCCATGACCGGAAAGCCACAAATTCACACCACTACGGGTTTAGCCAAACACCCCATTTCCCTGTTCATCGGAGGTTCACGAAAACCTCAACTCCGTTTCCACCGTCGATGAGTCCTGCTGCAGATGTCGGGTAATATGAGGGACGAAGGACTCACTTTGTATCGTCTTCTTTGATCGATTTGGTGTATTCTTTCTTCACTGGAACCCTAGTTACACCGCAGATGGCCATTTCAACCTCCGATTTTCATCAAAAACTCATCCTGTAAGTAACCTCTCCCCCTCTCACACATACTATATCCATCAACTCTTATGCTGTGTCGCATTGCAGGTTAGCAGAACCCATCCGGCAATCACTATCATCCACCACCCCATCCGACGGTTCACCTTCCCTCAAATCCCACCTTCAATCTCTCCTTCCTCCACCCAATAAAACCGATCTTCAACCCCTGTTCACCAACTTCAGCTTACTCTGTGCCGCTCTGGCTGCTTCCCAAACCTCCACATACGATCAGCTCTCATGGGTTCCGGTCTCTCTTTCCACTTCTGCAGAGTCTGCTTTTCAAGACTTACAAAAAGCTTTTTCTGATTATCAAAATAAGGATTTGTTGCTGGAGTTGATGCCCATACTTTTGCCTTTGCTGAAATCGAGTATTACGGAGAGTTCTATTGATGATGACGGTGATGAGGCTTCGGCTCGGGTTCCGGTTGCTTATGCTGTTGTTGCTGCTTATCAATTTAAATGGTTTGTTACACAGGTCTTGTCTCTTCTTGCCCTAATTTAAATAAAAAAAAAAAAAACTAGGGTAGGGTTTAAGATTATATTAAATTTATGTTATGTCACACAGATTGATCTTCAGCTGCTGGGAAAACTGTGTTCCTTGATTATTCCCTGTGCACTCACTGCACTTGATCATTGGTCACCCCAAGTCAAAGTAAGTACCCGAATTCTGGTTATTCAACATCATATACACTATGTTGTAATCTTGGTTTTAAAAAGCGTAAGGCGCGCACTTCATGAATGCAACACATTCCTAATCATAGTTGTTAATGGCGAATAGCAACAAATAGCGATAAGGTACCTATATGCTGCATAGTGAATAGCGATAAATAGCGGGCGACTATTTTATAAATAGCGATACACTAGAAAAGAAATTTTATAAAAAATTATGTGTATATTATGTCAAAATACCCTGGTACATATGCTATTTTACATGTATGTTTAACAAAACCTAAACTTCAGTTATTTTATAGCTATATTTAATTGCTATTTATATTAAAAAATAAAAATAAAATAAGGTGGCGCTATTCTCGTTATCCATTGCTACAACCCTAATAGCGACACTATACATGTACGCTACATAGCGCGCTATAGCGATCGCTACGATTGCTATTGACAACTATGTTCCTAATAAGCTTTGCTTGTTTTATATATCAGTTACTTACAGATCTTAGTTTTGACCAACTTTGGGCGCTGCCTCAAGGCCCTAAGGCACTTTCCTGATCACTTCAGGTGTGTCCTTTGAAACTACGGCTGCAATTGACGGGTGGGTCTGATTATTATTTCAGGGGGAGGGAATGATTGTGTTTATACATCTTGCGAAACATGTGAGCTGTAGTGAGTTCAGTTTGTATGAAGATGTGATCCTAGATGCTTGCTGCCAAAATATTGCATCCAGTGATGAAATATGGGAGCATGTGGTTGAGATGTCGGTGCTCCTTGTGACTTGTACGCAACAGAACAATCCTCGTAGCCCATGGTATGCTACTTTATCTACAACTTGAAAATTAATTTGGAATTTTGAAACGAAGAATACAGCTTGGATTTGGCATTTGTGTAGGTTTGAGAAGGTGCTAAATGAGATGTTGAGCCACCTATGGCGACAGCCGAGATCTAAGGAGCGGCGTATTGCTTGGCTTAAACACATTGAACCGCTTTTCAGTGGCATGGGTATTGTATTGTTGGGTCATTTCAGGCGCCTTCTTCCCCTGTTTTTCAAGTGGTTGCATGCTGATGATGATGCAAGTGTTCTACTGGTAAGAATTAACTCTAAAAGAACATTATCCTGTTGAAAGTTAGAAACTAGAATAAAGAACATATTTTTCAGGAGATCACCGTACCCACTTGTTTACGATCCCTTTAACCCATTTATCACAGCCCCCAACTCGTTCATGACCCATTTACAGCATGATATACCCACCAGTCTGTAACCCCTTTGATTAGTTTATATAAATGAGTTACGTGGCCCAGAACACATGGAGGATGACGCCAAAGTTTAGAGGCTAAACTAGCATATAAACCGTTAACCGTCTAATTTTCGAGTTGCTTTGAAACAGCGTAGTGTATAGGATGCTTTCTTTTTTATTGCTTTAAATAGGCCCTGCAGCGCAGTTGGCAATCTTCATCCCGATGAGGGTTTTGGCCCGGGCTCAAACCCAGGTTCGAGTCTGAGGGACACCGGTGCCCAGCTTCGGCTGGGTAATTTCACCGCCAGGCAGCGATCCGGTAAGCTAGCTTGGGAGGGGGGATCCCCTCCGCGGTCAGGGGTACCATGCATCTACCCTTGTTTTTCCTAGTTAAGAGTCCTGTTTCTGAGTGATGTCAAAATTACAAAGGAACATATATGTTTGAATTACCAAGCATGTGCATGGAAAATCATATAGGAAAATGATGTAAATAATATAAATAAAAAAAAAATCTGTTTTTGTTGCTAAACGTGTTAAGTGTAAAGATCTAAAGTTTTAATTCATCCAATTTGCAGGTCCTCGACAGTATCAAAACAGTTATAAAGTTCACATGGATAAGATATTCACCGTATTATGACAAGTAATGTTTATCTTCTCTGCTTAACAATACTTAGGGGGTAAAATATAAGGAAAAACACACTCGTTTCGCCATCTGCCCATCTTAATAACGTGTTCTAAAATTCTCTTAGGTTGATAGATGAGTTGGTGACTCTATACAAGGATGCATCAATGAAAGTTGAAAGAGAGAATATACGAGCTCGTATACTTCAAATACTCATCTTGCTTCAACAGTAATATTCAAATCCTGATTGATTTATGGACACCAATGTACCATAACTAATACCGCTTACTTTATCTGATCTGCTTTTTTATCAATCATTTTTTAGATGCAAAGGCCAGCAGTTTGAAGCAGCTTGGATAAAACACAAACACGATCCAAATTTATCGTCACTTTCTCCCTCACTCACTCACTGTAGCAGCTGATTATTTCAACTCCATCACAGCTGGAAACACACAAATGCCTAATTGGACAAGAACTTAGAGTTCATCTAATAGATCTCTTTATCTTAGCCAACAACCTGCTACTGATTTTCTTTTTTTTCTTTTCTTTTTTTTTTTGAAAATTTTAGTTTATAATGAAGTTTTTTGATTTATTTGCGTTTGCCATGGTTGTTTGCAGTCTTTAAGCTATGTAAATGGTAGTCAGTGATGATGAAAATGTGATGTAGTTGCACTATACTAGTTTTTTGAAGTCTTTAAAGCTATGTAAATGGTTGTCAATGATGACAAATATTTTATGCACCTTCACTATGCTACCAGCAGATCTCATATGGTAGGAGAAATCCATGTTGTCATTACCCGGATCAAGCTTCTTTTGCAAATCTCAGCAAGTTAAGAAATTTCTAATTATTTTACATGCAAGGTGATTTTCAATGATTTTTCAGATTTGGAGAAGCCGTTTAGTGTGTTTTGAGGCACATTTTGAAATCAACTTATATCATCAGTCTACAAATTACCAAAAGACCAATCTGGATTTGAGGCGCCTGTGAAAGTGACAGACACACACGAGATAAAGGTTGGTATATATATATTTAATAAATCCTCAAACCCCGGTTATTAGACCAAAGGTTGATCAAAATACCCACACCCCGGCCAGCACGACAAAAATAAAAGGTGTTCCACAACAGAGGTTGGATGGAAGTGCAAATACGGGAACTGCGAACTGCTACTACCATCCACATGCATCTATGTTGACCCTTTCTGATGAGGAGAATATTATTCAAGGCATTGAGTTTAGACCCATATAGATTTCTTTTTATATAATAGACAAGAATTAATTGTAAACACAAAATTTGTTTTCAATTTTCTATTTGAGTGGAAGCACATTTTGAATCCTATTTTCTTAAAATAAGTCTTTTTTATGATGTTCCACCTCACAGGAAAAAAAATAGATCATCACACTAAAATAAATACATCTTTTAACTAAATTTGTTCACTTTACTGAAACTTTTGGGTACAGGTTACCGTAAGTTTTTAATCTTCTTCAAACTCATGTTTTGTTTTTTAAACCCTTAGATTTTATAACAAAAATTCATCGAATTCTAGTGACCAGGTGGTTCCCTTATGTGCCTACTAATTCTTTTTAAATCTTATTGATTTGATATCATTCCTCTAGATAATACACAAATTAAGTGTGTTACCCTGGCACCCTGCTCTCTATGAAGATGAGTTGAGAAGGGATAAGATTGTCATATGCAGCAACTGACAAGTAATCAATACCTACAAAATGAAATCAAATGACTGATTATGTATTTATGTAATTAATGAAATCTGAAAACATTTTGTAGCTCTCAAAGTCAGGACTACATGCTTTCTATCACAAACTAATTGGGTATAGGATAAAAGCATTGGCGTTTTAGAACGGTAAGTAAAACTTACTACCTCCAAAACATCACTTTGGTTGGTGTTGTAATACATCACAGCCTGCAATAAACAAAAGGCATTTTCCCATTTATCTTAACTTGATTTCCATCATATGTATTAACTTGATTTCTATAGGATCAGAGATAAAATAGTTGAAGTTATGTATTTTAAAATCCATTCTCTGAGGTATGACTCTGTTACTTGATTGGGGAATAGCTTATGTGGAGTAGTTTATGGGGCTGAACTGTCATACTCTTTGTTATTAAAATTTCAAGAGAGTATATCACATGTTAGCAACTTTTTCTTTATTCCTTCTACTAAATTTAACACAATTGCCACCATTGGAATTTGGTTTCATCATATATATGGCCATTGTTATCTGTGCAGAAACAGTCTGGCTAAGTCAAAGTTTATCATCCCCTATGGCTATAAGTGAGCTGAGTGGGGCAGGGGCGGACCCAAGTTATGGGGTGGGTGGGCGGCCGCACCCCTTGAAAAAAAAAATTTAGTGGTATTTTTCGCGAAAAAATCCAGACCGCACCCCTTGGAAATTTTTGTCCGCACCCCTTGAAAAATTCCGACCGCACCCCTTGGAAATTTTCGTCCGCACCCCTTAGAAAAAAATGTTAGGAATTTATGTAAAAAAAATTGTGAACACGGATTGAAACCCGATCAAATTATGTAAACAAGTTAACCTACTAACCCCTTTAATAAAACTTAAATTCAATCCATCAAGCCCAATAACTTAATACCTATTCAAGCCCAACCCAACTACTAGTTTTGTTAAACAAACCAGTCCACATAACAAACAAAAAAAACCCAAATCGCTGCCACTTGCCAGCGACTCCCGCCCTCCCTCTGCCTCACTTCAGCGCCCAGCGACAGCATAATTCCGGCCGGCGACTGCAAAATTTCGACTGCAAACTGATTAATTCAGGCCACCCCTGACAGGTACATGTTTTTTACTAGGGCTTGAAATTCAAAATTTTGGTTGGCAAACATGTTTGTTGATTATATGATTGTTGGTTGGCAAATAATAATTACTAGGGCATGAAATTCAAAATTTTAAATTGAAAATTAAGAAACATGGGCTATGATTGAACACTTGAAGATCATTGTTTATTTTGTATGTGATAGGATTAAGAATGAACAATGATTAGGGAAGTTATGCCGCGATTTCTCAAGAGGAAAGGGGCACTTTTTTTCGCTGGATTATTCTAATTAAAGACCAAGGTATGTTATAGATAAGTTTTTTTGTTCTTTTATTGAATGATTAAGAGAAATAAAAGTAGGGATGGTTTGAACTTTGATGTTTTTTTGTTTGTTAATGTGATAGGAAGCTAGGAACTAGGGTTTGATTGTTTGAGAATTGAAATGGACCCGACCCGATCTGATTCGGCCCGCTATGAAACTTTGTTTGTTTGTTTTTACTTGTTTTACATGACCCGACCAGCTATGAACCGATTTTTTTATATAGCTAGAGGTCTAAAATCTTTAAAAATTTTCCGCACCCCCAGGAAAAAAATCCTGGGTCCGCCACTGGAGTGGGGCATGCCAAAATCACCTAATGATGCTTAGAAGTCGAAAGGGTTCATCAGGTGGTGGTGGCGGTTTGGAGCAGAAGATGCATGGGCTTCTTCTGCCTACAGTTCTTTTGCAGCCGGAGTTGCGTTGGTCGCTGGTTTAGGTGTATTAGCTTTTTTGTGAAGAGTTGGCAATTAATATGCAGTTGTTAGCTTTTTTCATCTGCTTAACCATACTTAGTGGGTAATATAAGGTAAAAAACACTCAATTCACCATCTTAATAATGTGTTAAAAAATCCTCTCAGATTGATAGATGAAGGATGCATCAATGAAAGTTGAAAGAGAGAATATCCGAGCTCGTATACTTCAAATACTCATCTTGCTTCAACAATAATATTCAAAAGCCTAATTGTTTTTTGGGTACCATAACTGATACCACTTACTATTATCTAATCTGCATTTTTATCAATCACTTTTCAAATGCAAAGGCCAGCAGTTCGGCTTGGATGAAACACAAATATCCTCACGACTCATTGTAGCAGCCGATTCTCCCCCAATTTCAACTATATCACACCTGAAAACACACAAATTCCTAACTGATAGATCTAGTTATGTTAGCCAACGACCTGCTTCTGATCATTCTTATTTTAAAACCTTACTTTACATATAACATTTTTAATGGATTTGTGTTGTCACTAGTTGTTTGCAGTCTTTAAGCTATGTACTTTCACTACGGAAACCAAAAACTTTAACTATTATAGCAAATACATTTAGCAGTTCTACCTAAACAGATTGGTTATCACTAATTACCACCCTCAACTAACATCCGAGATTATCATTTCTGTATGTATCCCTAACCATCTCTACACTATTCCAATCGTAACGTTAAAAACTTGTATCATATTAACAAACTACTAGAACATCAGCATACCAATCACCAGTGAGAAAACCATCCGAACCAGCATGCTGTCGATGACACAAAAACCGCTAGAGAAATCAATTTTAAACTTCATCGACATATTCGGGTGCATAAACCCCCAATGCAGCCCAGTCCCCAGTCTCCCAGCCGCCTGATTCACAAAACTTGTGTTTGTATCAAACACCTCATAAACATAAGCCTGAGCCACACCTTCCTTCCTCAAAGGCGTACCACCACCAGATCTCAGATGAGAAACCAAACCATTCAGATACATTTCTGCATAAACCGGATGGGCGTCACCTTCGCCTTCATTCACCAATCCACCACTCGGCCACCCTGTCTCCGTCACCACAACCGGCATATCCGCATGTCCAGACACCGTCAATGCCGCGATAACCGCATCCACCATCATATCAAACAAATTCCTGTACCTAACACCAGTAATCACATCATCTCTAAAACTGTACGGCTGGTTTTCAAACAGAGCAAAACCGATCGGAATCTCAGCGCGCAATTTATAAACAAAATACGGAAACAAATTCACGAAAAACGACGAGTTCGTTTCCGTTAGAAACTGAAGCAACGGTGTAAGCAACCGAGTATTCACCGGCTCTTCAAACTCAGCTGAAGAAGGCGGGAATGACGTCATCATGACGTCAACGAATGAAAAAGTCGTTGAGACGGTTATTTTCCGGATACCGAGATCCGTAAGCGATTGATGCACGTTCCGTACAGCACCGATGACGTCATCACCGGAGGAAGCATTGACGTTGTTGCCGACGGAGATGGCGGTGATGAGAGCGCGGGGATAGAAGGGGACGACGTAGGTGTAGAGCCACCGTGAGGCGGCGGAGCGGTTGGTGGAGATGTTGTGGAGGAGGTTGTTAGGGATGGAGAGGAATAAGGAGATGTTGGTGTAGAAGAAGGCTTGGATGAGGGAAGGTGAGGGGAGTGGGAGGCGGACGGCGGTGATTTTGAGAGATTTGAGAGTGGCAGCGACTTGCTCCGGTGGCGGTTGAGTGGAGGAGGGGATGTATGTGACGCCGATTGTGGTGGCGGAGGCGGTGGTGATGGCGGAGATTATTATTATTAAGAGGAGAGTGAGGGTGGAGGACATGGTTGTTGCTGGTTTTTGGTTCATGCTGGTGCATGTGTGGGTTTATAGGGGGGGGGGGGGGGGGGTGGTTGCGTAGAGAGTGATATATGGTGCATTTTAGCAACTCCTAGTGAGTTTGTTAGTTGTAAATGATTCGCATTGCATTGTTGTGTGAGCATAAAATTGTTCTTTCCATGTATGTATTATAACTAATAACTAGAAGATAGTTTACTCGAACTCCGCTTATACAATTTTTTAGCCGAACCAAGTTAATCGTATAAATTTCGACTTGAGCTCGCACAAGTAAAAGCCTCATGTGAAAAAAATCGCTTAATACAAGTATTAGCTGTTTGTATGGGTCACAGGGTCGGTTTAGGGCTCAAACCAAACATAAATTAGAACTGTCGGTTTTTGGTTTCGTGTATGGGTTCGGTTCAGTGCAATTTCAGTTCAGTTTAAAACGTCTGGTTTCGACACTTATGAAACCCTCTTCATTTCTTCTCTTGTTGGATGCCTTCCTTTCCGGCTTCAAAATGTTTTAAGCTGAAGCTTGCAACTCAGTATCATCATACCCGCACAAATTTCTCAAGTTTCCATTTGTGCCTTAATGTACATTTTCTGCCCATAGAGCTCTAATCTATGGTTCAATCCTGAAGGAGTTGGACACAAGTTCAACAGCTCTTGATACTGCCATCCATTGAATCTGCAAATGATGAGACATCACTTCTCATTGATCTTGTTACTAAATCGTTAATGATGACACCTGTAGCTCATCACTTCTCATTGACCCAATTTTGAGTAATCAACATCTGCCATTTTTCCTCCATTCACATAACGCGCATACTTTTTTTGAAAGGTGTGAACTATTGGCGAATAACGGGAGGTCTAGCATATGTTGTTTTAACCGGGTCCGCGCTAGAGAGCCCCCTCGCATAATAGATCCCCGATTTAAACCCCTCAATGAGAAACCCTTGTCACCTAGACTCGAACTTGAGACCTAGAGGGGACAGAAATCCCTTTTGCAATATCAGTATGGTTCCTCTTGAACAATCCTGTCCGAGTACTTTAAATTCGTATAAACCAACCTCCTTCATTAAAACGTATTCTCTCGTTATTCATGCTCGAGTCAGCTTAAAAAGTTACTTAAGAGTTTCCTTCTAATCTTCTGCTGCAAACTACTAGAAGTCTAGAATCAACTTCAAACAGTGAACCATGATCTCTGCATTTGCCGATCAGTAGATGGACTCTTAAATCGCCATTACTAAAATGATATTCCAGCATTAGCACAAACAAGAATTTCATCGAGCAACTTCTGCGCATTGTTTATATCCCATTAAACAATGATCAATTAACATGCTTCTTCTCAAATAATTCTCAACTCTGAGCATGATTCTTCTCACAATGGTTGACTAACACAAGTGTTCATTGTTTATTAATTTAAAGTGGTTTTACACATGACCTTTAAATTTCTAAGTTCAATGTACATTCACAGATTAATTGAATTTGTCAACTTAATTGCTTTTTAATACAAAAAGTTAGTTCATGGTATCAAAAAAATAAATTACAAAAACAAGTTTCAATGTATATTCCTTCTCCATGTACAATGTTTTAAGCTAGTCGGTGTGGGGGACGGCCCTGGCCCGTCCAGCCTTGGCGCTGGTCCCGAACACCATTTCCATCGTCTTCAACGTCTTAGTCAAGACGTTTGTGCATATTACTTACTCGTTTCATATTATTATTTAACAAATATTGTAATTATATCTAACGTTTGATTTTTTCGAGTGTTACAGATAAAATCAAATTTTCAAAAAAATAGTTCTATATATAAATAATTGATGCAAATTCAATCCGTAAAAAAATTTAGATAAATTTTGATTACCTACTATAATTATCTTTTTTTAATGGTTTAAAAATTTAAAGTAGATGCAATAAAAAAAAAATACAAATTAAAAGGTTTCATTGTACTTATTTAAAAACTTTAAACCACTGCAATCAGTAAATTTAAAGAAAGAGGTTACTTTTGCTGCAATACATTCGTGTTATTTACTAAGCCCACAGAAACAGCCCAATTGACCAATTAGGGTTTCAAACTTATTAATTCACACCCACCCCCAACAACCCATCACACTCTGCTAGTTAGGGTTTACAGTTTCTCTCTCTCTCCCACCCAAACTCTTGAATAGAATAGAAGAGGTTAAAGCGACGGCCGCCACCGCTGTCCGCCTTGTTTCAGCACTTCCACCGCTGTCTTGGCCCTCGGTTTTCTAAACCACCATCTCTTCCGTTTATATCTAGGGTTTATTAGTTTTCTCAAAAAGCAATGGGCAAAGTATCAAAGGCTGATAAGAAGATCGCTTACGACCACAAGCTCTGCCAGCTTCTCGATGACTACACTCAGGTCCTCGTGGCGGCTGCCGATAATGTTGGCTCCAACCAGCTCCAGAACATTCGTCAAGGGTTGAGGGGTGATTCGGTTATTCTTATGGGGAAGAATACTATGATGAAGAGGTCTATTAGGATGCACTCTGAGAAGACTGGCAATCAGGCCTATTTGAACTTGATTCCGCTGCTTGTTGTAAGTTTTTTTTTGTTATTAGATCTGATTTTGATACGAATTTGTATGCTTATTATCAGATTTTGCTCAATTCAGTTATATATAAGTTGATTTTTTCATTGTTATGATGTTATGTTTAAAATACATAAATTGTAATTGATGATTATTTTGTTTGTTGTATGACTTGGTTAGATATAAGTTGCGTTTAATTTATTGTTATTGTTATGTTTTATGGAGAGTATGAGCATGTAAGATTGCTAATGAAATTATATACATTGTTGTTTTGATATATGTTATTTTGAATTTGATTGATATATTGAATATAAATATAAATATGAGGTTGTTTATTGATGCAAGTGCTGTGTATAGTTGATAATATTGAATCTGTTTTTGTGCCTCTTGGCTAGTTTATAAGTTAAATGTTTTGTTGTTTTTGTTCTGATTATTCATGAGCACGATGAAGATTTTTATATACTTATAATAATAACAATTACAATTATTAATTGACGTGGCTGCTTTGTGATTATAGCCTAAAAAGCGTGCCTCACCTGCGCCTTTTGTACACTCTGCGCCTTATGTCACACAAGGCGTTTTGGTTTGCGCCTTAGGTCGCCTCGCGCATAGGCGCGCCTAAGACGGCCTTTTTTAAAACCAAGATTGATCCTGCATGAGATTGAAGTGATATTGTTGTTGATTGTCGGTATGAGGATGATGAACTTTTTGTCCCTAAATTGGTTTTTGTTGAACATGATGAAATTTTTTAATGGTTTTTTGGGCTACTAGGTTATATGTAAGTCGATTATGATTTGTTGTTGTTCTGGTGTATGAACTTGTTAGATTAAAGTTTATAACAAATAAGATTGCAACTTTTGGGTACTTTGTTACTGATGATATGTAAGTAAATTGTATTTGGTTGTATGTGTTCTCATGTATGACATGATTAAATGTTTTGTTCCTAATTTGTTTATTGAATGATCATACAGGGAAATGTTGGTCTGATCTTCACCAAGGGTGACTTGAAGGAAGTCCGTGAGGAAGTTGCTAAGTACAAGGTTGGAGCTCCGGCTCGTGTTGGTTTGGTCGCACCAGTCGATGTTGTGGTCCCTCCTGGCAACACTGGTCTTGACCCATCTCAGACCTCTTTCTTCCAGGTCTGCACTGTGTTTCGCAATTAATTTATTCCCCATCATATATGGTTTCACAATATAATTTAATCTTTGAATATTCCAAATCACAGGTTCTTAACATTCCCACCAAGATTAACAAGGGTACTGTCGAAATTATCACCCCTGTGGAGCTCATCAAGAAGGGTGACAAAGTGGGTTCATCCGAGGCTGCTCTTCTTGCCAAACTTGGCATCAGGCCGTTCTCATACGGTCTAGTCGTTCAAACTGTGTACGACAATGGTTCTGTCTTCAGCCCTGAGGTGCTTGACTTGACCGAAGATGACCTGATTGAGAAGTTTGCTTTGGGTGTGTCAATGGTCACTTCTTTGGCCCTAGCTATCCACTACCCAACCATCGCTGCTGCACCGCACATGTTGATTAACGGTTACAAGAATCTGTTGGCTGTTGCTGTTGAGACCGAATACTCTTTCCCATTGGCCGACAAAGTGAAGGAGTACCTTGCTGTAAGTTTAAAAACATTTACGTTATTTTTATTATGATTATATGGTTTATGTGGTAAAATGTAAATATGAACAAACGATTGATTGCAGGATCCAAGTAAGTTTGCTGCTGTGGCTGCACCGGTTGCTGAAGCTGCTCCAGCTGCCGCTGCTGCATCTGCGGAAACAAAGAAGGAAGAGCCGCAAGAGGAATCTGATGATGAAGACTTTGGTATCAGTTTGTTTGATTAGATGATTTATGGGATCTTTTTATCGCCTTCAGACATTTTGCTTGTTGTTCTTTTGAGAAGTTTGGTTCTTTTTTTTGTTTTGGAACAGTACTTTGTCTTGTTTGCTATGGATATTTACTTTTGAGAAGCTAAGTTGATGTTTTGTTAATTTTGTTTGGTTTGATTTATCCACTGATGCCTAGGTACGTTTAACAAATTAGTTCTCATTGTCCACTTGCTGCGGCCAACAGTTTTGGTCTAAAGATTATTAAAAACAAACATGATCTCACGTTTGATCGATCAAAGATGATTGACATTGTCAGCTTGAACTTCTTCAAGCAATGCGATAACTCAATGGGTCAATCGATTACAGATTGTGAAGGTCTCAGTTCATAAATGGTGACTCGAACCTTTGGTTGATTTGAAAGTCCAATTTGGGTCAATTTGCAACCTGATTCCATCATAGGACAGGACCCAGAACGGGTTGCCAACTGACCCAAATAGGAATTCTATCAGAAAAATTGAACTTTTCACAATAACTTAAAATTATTTTTCTACGGACAATTGCCACAAAATGTTACCTGCATTTATTTAAACCTAATAAAAACCAAAATTATAATTTTTAAAACCTAGAGGCCGAAAGGCGTAATATATTTTTTTTTTATCTTTGTGATTCTTCGGGAAAATTAGTGAAGTGTATTACATTTTCATTCATGAAAATCAGATTTTTTCTTTTATTTTTTGTTTTTTAATCAAACTTGGAATAGTATGATGAAAGTTAAAAATATGATCTGCATAATGTACACTTTGTACCTAAAAAAAGTTAGATACTTGGATATGTTAAGACAATCTTATTAATCGCGAAATTAACGACCCCCATAAACATCCCCACAAATTCGCTTTAACCTTTACCACCATTAACATCCATTACAAATGCCATGAGTTTTTATAACAAGAAACAAAAATGGAGAGAAGAGAAGACCGTGTTCCTTCAGGAACTCACAGGTTCAGGGACAGGCGTGAGCTCGGTACGTCGGTTCAAATCCATGATAAAGATTACAAAGAACCTCCGGCAGCCCCATTGTTCGAGGCGGCCGAACTCACCTGCTGGTCATTTTACCGGGCCGCGATAGCAGAATTTACCGCCACTTTTCTTTTTGAATACATCACCATCTTGACGGTCATCGAAGTCGCCAAGTCTCCGACCAAGTGCTCCTCCGTTGGCGTACAAGGAATTGCGTGGGCCTTCGGTGGCATGATTTTCACACTTGTCTATTGCACCTCCGGAATCTCAGGTATCTTCCGCACCCCCTTATTGATTTTAGTTTTCTTAGTTAAATTGTCTATACGGCCTGTATAAGACGTAGCATAAAAACATGGCTCTTTTTATATGGCCATTATAAGATATAGCAAATGAAGGTGGTCCTTTTATACGACTTGTATAAATAATGTTCACCATTTTATACGGCCCGTATAACAACTGGTAGAGATATATTCAGTAAAAAAGAAAGGGGTATGATTTGCACAACCTTTAATTAATAATAGAAGTTGTACATGGCAGGTGGTCATATTAACCCAGCGGTGACGTTTGGGTTGTTTTTGGGTAGAAAATTGTCTTTGACCCGGGCAATATTTTACATAGTGATGCAATGCGGTGGCGCGATTTGTGGTGCCGGTGTTGTTAAGTGGTTTCAAGGACAAAGGGAATTCGAGCTACGCGGCGGTGGTGCCAACGTGGTTTCCGATGGCTATAGCAAGGTCGATGGATTCGGGGCGGAGATAATCGGCACATTCGTTCTTGTTTATACCGTCTTCTCCGCCACCGACGCCAAGCTTAGTGCACGTGACTCGCATGTTCCCGTACGTATAACATTAAGCATTAATCACAACCAAATAGTTGGAAAAATCACATAAATAGCCATCTTGACCAACCAAGGTGGCCAAAACGCAATTGTAGATATCTTTTTCCCAAAAAGTTTACCCAATGATATGATGGCACGTGGCCAAAAGGTCAGGTCATGCGCCACGTCAGTGCATGAATTGTGCTGACGTGGCTCACAGCCTGCGCCAAAAACAATTTTATTTTTAAAAAATAAACAATAAAACCATGGTGCGGCGTGCCACACTAAGGATTAATATGAGCATCATGCGCCAAAATGTTCAAACAAATAAGATGTTTTATGTGGTTTGGCAGATACTGGCGCCGTTGCCGATCGGGTTCGCGGTGTTTTTGGTGCATTTGGCGACCATTCCGGTGACCGGAACAGGGATTAATCCGGCGAGGAGTCTCGGGGCAGCCATCATCTACGACAGGAAGCAAGCATGGGATGAACATGTAAGACCACTAAGTAAATAACATAATTGTATCAAAATGAATCCAATTTTAACATGAAGATTGTGTCTAAGCAGTGGATATTCTGGGCCGGACCTTTCACCGGTGCAGCGATAGCGGCAGCGTACCACCAAATATTAATCAGAGCAATTCCGTGCAAACAAAGTTGACCGTTCAACTTTCAGTTTTGGCAACAATACGACCATATAAGTGTTAAAGTGTACTCTTGAAATTAAAAGTCTATTTAGAGAATGTGAGTATGTCACCCTTGTTAGGATTATTATGTACACTTTGTACAGAAAGAATTCAGAAGTTGTTGGGTTGGGGCTGTCGAATAAATAAAGTTTGCCACTTTGTTGTAATGCTTTTTTATGCATACAACCACTTTAAATCATTTTTATATGAAAGTTAAAAGAGTAATGTTTAGTGAAACAGTTTTTGTAGTTTGATATAATACATTTAGCTTTAGCATTAAATACAAAGAGTTCTAAAAATAAGAGTCGTACAAAACGTATCAAACGGCTGATTGACCTCATTCAAGCAGCATTGGAACCGTCTCATCGAACTCTACGATATGAGATTTTAGATTTTCAATTTGGGATTTATAGGTTGTAGATTTTAGAAGTTTTGTTTATTATCATTGTGTCTTTTTTCCTCAACATTGTCATTGTGTTATATTTTTCTCGATATTGTGTCATCTTGTGTGATCCATTGTGTCTTTGTACACTTTTTGTTTTTAGAATCCTTTGTAAAATAATGTAACCCAATACATTTATTCATAATATTCAAGGGTAAAGAAATCACCTAACCCGTTTTAGAAGGAATTAAACATTCTAACTTGAACACGTGTTGATTGATTACTTAGGGGGTAGGGAATTCCATCACTGACAACATCCAATCAAGTTCCGTCACGTCATCGAGCTTTATTCCATCACTAGTGATGGATTTTTTTAATCTTTTAAATTATAAATTAACAATAATAATTTCATGTCACAAAACCTTAACCAATTATGAATAACACATTTTTGGGTCTAATAACTAGCCCATTTAACCTTATTATGAATATTGGCCCATTTAACCTTATTATGAATATAAAGCAGGCCCATTTGACAGATATAAACCAACATCATCCTACAATTGTCATCTAGGGTTTAAAGGTAACATTCAGTCGAAAATGGTGAAGGGCCGCCAAGGTGAACGCGTCAGATTGTACACTCGAGGAACAATTAGGGCACACGGGGTGGTCCGTTATACCACCCCTATCACGCGTTAAAGCATAACGTAACACCGCCGCCGGTATAGCCACAACGCGTTATATTTAGAACGCGTTAATTGTATCACGCGTTGAAGAAAATGTGGCAAGTTCTAACCTCTGCATGTTTGCATGTTGCATGCTCTCACTACTTAACACGTGTACATGGAAGACTTGATTGGACTCTGCATGTCTGCATGTTTGCATGTTGCATGCTCTCACTATTAAAAATAAAAATTATAAAAAATTGGGGAGTGATAGAATTTCATCACTAGTGATACCACCCCGCCTACATTTCTATCACTAGTGATAGAAATTTGGTTGATGACATGGCATGATCTGATTGGACAATGGGAGTGATAGTTTCTATCACTAGTGAACCACCCCTAGTTCCCTTATCGGCTACAAAAGGTAACATTCAAACGATAACATCATCATCACCACGCGTTGTCACCAACATGCGTTATCATCACCACGCGTGGTGAACTTCAGTGGCGGCGGTGTTCCACGCGTTGAACTTCAATCACCACAGAGAACAACGGAGCGCCCCGCCTGGCCTTATAATGTCTATGTTACTTACTTTGTCTGGGGGTGATAGTTCTTGGCAGGACATAAACCTCACACGGAAATATTTTGATTAGGATTAGGTCTAAACGGTTTTATGTTGTAAAATGGTAGACCTATATTTAGCAATTCACGTGTGGATTTTATTATTATTGATTTGAGGTGTATATTAATCAAATTGTTCATTTATTAGCATAACTAGATTTTAGTCGCGCCATCAAACAACCCAAAAACCTAATCGAAAATGAACCCTTCCAAGTTTAACGACGTATATTACACACACGATTCAATCATGAATGTTTCTTCAGCATCGAGTTAGCTTTTAAGAGTATTGTCTATATCTATGCCGATTACACTTCTGGACATGCTCCCAAGCTGCAAAAAACAAATACGATTCCATTACAAAACTAAATAGGACATGAATGATAATTCAAATACTCATATAACAAGAAAACTTAAATATAAGTCATAAATCAAGTAATAATAACTATAATAATAATCTCGGTTACACATAAACAGATACCAGTGAGGGGAATATTATCTTACTGAGGTGATGGCCTGAGCGTTGCCAGTGCCGACCTCCCACACGACACCGTGGCTGAGCGTCTTGCAGCCGATGCAATAAAGATGACGAATCTATGGATTGGCTTAAAGCTGTAATTAAAAAACATCAAAATGGAAGTTAAAAACGCTAAAAAACTGATTTTGTTTGGTGAAAATGAGCAACCATATTAATCAAATTAAAAGGCTATTAGCACAATATTTACCTCAAATGATAAAGCTACAGATGGGTTCTCGTGTCCTATTTATTCTATTCATCCCATGATGAAATATTGTGTAAAGTACAACCAAAATATGATTGTTTCAACATTCAATTAGTTTGGAATGAACATTGTAACTCTGAGTGTAAGAAACTGAGGGATCTGGGGAGGGGGATTCTCTTACGTCGCCGGTTGTCGTCCTACACCATTTTTTCAGATTTGGAATGAACATTGTAACTTTGAGTGTAAGAAACTTTAAATTTTCATTAAGCTGAAACATACCTCAGGGTAGTAGTCACTTTCAAATTTCAGTCGCCGGTGCAGCCCTGCTTTAGTCCAATCCAGTCCATTTTTTGCTAGTGTAAACTATTTTTTTGCTAGTTCAGGTGCTCCTTGCACTTTGATATGTTTGGGGCACCTAGGATGCATCTTGCATCGCCTTCGCACATGGCCACCAAGGTGTGCGCGTCGCGTACGCGTTCAATAAATGTGGACTTAAATATCATTTACTTTATAAGTAAAATAGAAGGATTAGTTCACAGACCTTAACAAGAATCCTCTTCAAAGAAGTCCATTTGTTAGTTGGCAAATGCATTCAACCTTACTTGAGCATTAACTTCTGGATGAAGCTCTAAATCTGCTATATATATACTCCCATGTTTGTCGTATCTCTTGTAAAGAAACAATTCTTTTGTCGATGATGGCCAACATACATTTAGTAAGAATGATGATGGCCAAAGACATGAAGTTATAGCTATATAAATAAAAGTTTATAAAAGATACCCCAAACTAACAACGACTACGGTTGTGTTCTGCGGTTCCATAGGGTCATGCTTGCTGGTTTTCAATGTACAAAATCTGTATCCCCTGGTGCAGGTATCACCAAGAACCATGATGGCAGCAGTTGCAATACCATCACCACCTCCATTCCAAGACTGCAATAAGCATGAAAACACATTCAGCATGATTGTTTAAAGCAGGATAATTGATGCACTCAACAACAAAATTAAACTTCAAAAATCAAATTATTACTCACCTATTTACTCCTTCATGATAATTCATCAATCCCAGGCCTCATTCTTGCATTTCCAAAACCAGAACTGATATGAAAACCAAGCAAAACATCACAAAACAATCTACAAATAAAGTGTATTAGTTGCTTCACAAATTAACCACATAAAGCCTAGGTTTTCGTTAGGGGCGAACATTAGAAGTAGAGGTGTGAAATTTTATACATACAAATTCTTGTAAACAATACAAAATACATCTGACGACCTAAATTTTAAGGTTAGGGAACATTCGAATAATGTCACACTTACGACTGATGAAGAAGATCTTGTAGGTAGATGAAAGTTTAGGGTTTTTTTTCTTGTTGTGTGTGTGTGTGGGGGGGGGGGGGACTGAAAGACATCATAAACTTTATATAAATTCAATTTATGCAGAGTGCTTGCAATCATTAATTCACGTAAAACAGTTCAATATAGTTACCTGAGCGTGTGTCGACAGCCCTCCAAGAAGCGAAGATGATGGTGACGATGTTGTAGGATTCACCAGTGGGTTAAGCCATTCCTGGCATCATCATCGCCAAACACCGCCGTAATCCACAACCAACAACGAAGGAAGACTAAGGTTCTCAGATGAGTTGTTGAGAGAGAGAACAGAAAGAGAAAGTAAGTGTGAATTTGTGGCGGTATGTTAGGGTTTTATAGAGGCGTGTGATAAAGGGACAAGTCACAAGTGAGTAAAAAAAAGAAGAAAGAAAAACCACAAAGATCAGATTCGAACCCGGCCTTCAAAGATGGTTAAATAGCGCCTCAATCGCTAGACCAACACAATTTTCTTTGAAGATATCCGTATTATTCTTTGAAGATATCCGTATTAAATGACTTATAAATACAAATAAATGACAACAGCATTACTATTCACAAGGCTTGTTTATTAATAGATAGGATAATTGCAGAAACTAGAAAGTGGTAACAATGAGAATAAAATATATATACTAACTAATTATCCACAAGTTAGTTAAAGATGAGGGAATTAAAGTATAATTAGTGTTTAAAAATTAATTTAGCTTCATTTTAACTGGTACTTTATGCATTAAAGCAAAAAAAATCGTAATTTTTGGGTATTTTAAATTGAGTTTTGACCTTGTGAAATGCATTTATTAGGGGGAGTAGTCGGGATTTTCAGATATATATAAGATATAACTAGGTTTTTACCCGGGATTGCTTCCCAGGCTCGGGAAACTTAGTTATATTAATTACTATTTGTTATTAATACGACCACATTACATCAACCATCTCATTCGATTCAACAACAATGTCTTCAAATCACCAGATTAGATAATGAACCCATATTAGAGGTCAAACAAAAGGACAACAGGACCACATGAATAATATAATTTCCACTTTTACTTCAATGCACTTACATGATAGGGTGATTTAGGATTTTGTAAAAATGTTTGTTTTTGTACTTCTTTACAAAATAAGATGTTGACCAAAATTCAAACAGATGTTGACCAATAGTCAATCTATTATCTGAGAATTCCTTGGTTTTTACAACATGAAGCACAACATCATTATGCCAATTAAAGTCATATATATCTATCCATTATTATGAATTCATTAACACATAAATGCAGAAGAATGTCACATTTGCAATTAATAAACCAAGTTTCTACTAATTGCGGTTACTATTAGCAAAAAGAAACATCATATCATCTATATATAAAACATAAAGTGCTAATAACAGTGTTTTATCATGTTAGCCATACATAGCAACAAACCATCAAGTTAATAATTAAAAAAAAACATACAACATCACCATCAAAAAATTCATAGTTATAGTATCTGATATCAGAACATGATATTTTGCCCGAGCTCGAGCGAATAATTTGTACTTACCATCAGTAGTTTGAGCTTCAATTTTTATGCTTCATCAGTGCTTTGACTTAACAGTTGTTTACAGGATCAGCAGTTGTTGAGAAGGGCAGTACTTGGAGTATATCAGATGTTGGAGCCACTGTCAAGGGGAAAGATTGAATACAAACATCTGCTTATTCTGGATCCACTGCTCTGATCAAGTTTTGGCTTTAATCAACTGTTGCTCTGTAGGGTTCAATCCCAACAATCTCCCCCTGGAACAGATGATGCCAAAACCCTTCATTATTGTGGATCTTTATTGTCTCATCAATAATTCCCTGACTTGCCCTTTGAATTGTAATTCAAAGTCCAACGAATCTGTATCATCCTCATCCTTGCACAGTGTAAGATCAAGGAGATCTTGCAGATCTTCAACACCTAGGCCCAGTGCTTGTTCCCTTGATATTTGCTTCGCTTCACCACTGGATTTGATCAAAGTCAATACCTAGGTCTGTTTGTCAGAATTCCAATTTAATATTTTTGAATCCAGTGGGTTTCTTGGGAGAGGTTTTATTGATGATGAGTTTGGAGATGGTGGCCTGGTAATGACTGGTTGAGCAGTACTTGTAGTTTGTGTCAATTCAATCTTTTCTGCTATCATCTGCTTAAGGCCTACCTTTACAATGTAATCCCCTGCTGCTTTATCTGCTATTGTTTCTGCATCCATCTGCTTTTGTTTTCTTCTTTGATAAAGGATGACAGCAGGTGGAGCAGTGGATCTCCTGATTTGTAGCTTTTGTGGCTTAGTTGGAACTACTGCTTCGGGGTAAACATGCTTTTGAGGAACATTAGGATTTTTCTTTCTTAGTTCTTCCAGCTTTTCGTAAGATGCCAACACTTTACCTTCTTTCCACCTTGTCACCTGATTCCTTGACCCAAAATCAGCAGTAATGAGTTCTTCTTTCATTCTCTTCAGCTTTAACACCTTATCTGGTACATTTTTCATGTACTTTGACCAAACAGGAGGAGTGTGTTTCACTTTGTCTTTGTTCATCTTTTCAATTCTTTATAACTCCTCTTTGAGCTCACTAATAGTCCATTCTTTATATTGAGCCTTTTCTGCATTGTACTTCTTGAAAGCGATGATGTGTTCAATGTAATCTTTTCTCATGCTTTCATCATCTCTTTCTGATAGTTGTTGACAGAGATTTTTTGAAAACCTTTCCAAAGTACTGACCTGAGTGAGCAGGTATTGATAGAATCTTTGAATCTCCTTGTCATATTTTCCTTCTGTATTTCTTTTGGAGATATCCTCTGCTTGTTGAGCCTTTAACTTCAAATATTCTTCTATGTTATTAGGCCTAGGATATCCTTGAAGAGATGGCAAACTCCTTCTAGCAGGGTCATCTTCAGAGTAGAAGGATTTGATCTCCTCTCTAACTGCTGGAAGATCTAATGGATACTGGACATGTAACACCCGTTCTTATAAATTAAGGTTTAACGTATCATTTACGAAAAACAGTCAAGTAATTAAGATTACATATGCTTTGGAAATTACGGGTTTATTAAAACTTTTTACAATTTAAAAAGTATACAACATATCATGTGTACGTTCGTCATTTAACATAATAACGATACATAGTGCGGAAGCTTATTTCGTGATCGTGTTCGGTTCTTGCTCGTCGCTTGATCTTCATCCGTGCACTCTTGGCATTCACCTATTATCAAAACCAACTTAAAAGTTAGTTTTGATAGTCAAATATTAAGTTCAAACAAGTACAGGGGTTAAAAATGACAAAATTTAACAATTTTCGGAGTTAGGGGGCTAGGTGTGACGCCAAGAGCCTAGGCGTCACGCCGCCTGTTGCCTTAGCTGTTGCTGTACATACCCAGCACGATCTGATTTCATGGAAACGGCCATAACTTCTTCGTTATTGATCCGTTTTACCCGATTCTTTTTCCTACGCGTCCGTAATTTAATCCTCCATCTTATGGAGTTAAAATCCTACAATCAACATAAGAAATTTTGAGACTTCTAAGCCTTCGACTCGTTACCTTTTTACCGAATTTTAACCCGTTTATGCATTTTATCAAACAAACGTATTTATTTGATTCCTATATCTCATACACTTCTTCAAATTAATGTTACCTACTATATTAGGTTCTAATCATAGGTTTATTACACAATTTAAACCCGTTTTCGCTCGTATGCTTATTTTGACCCGTTAATGGTATTTAAGCACTTTCGAGCCTAAAATCGCTTTCGATTGCTTCTAACATTCCATCACCACATTTCTTATCCTAAAATCTCCCACCACAACTGTATTTAAGGTGGGTTTAATGTGGTGATCAATTTAAACCAAATTTTTACCTCTTGGATCATTAATTTACGGCAAAACTAAAATAGTGCCTTTTGACTAACATATTACATCTTTCAACTTCTATACTTATTCTAAGTATTTATCTAATCATGAAATTCGCTTCCAAACAACCTTTAAGGGTTGTTTGTTCAACTTAGCCTACAAGGGCGTTTTGGTCGATTTTGGTCCTTTTTCGACGAAGGACTCTCTCTCAAATTATTCGACCAAAATAGCATTCTTAACTACAACATAATTATGCGTACCTGGCCCGGATCAATAAGTAGACTCGATTGATACCGCGTTTTCATTATCACACCATCAATGGTGACATAATTATTCGATTTGCTAATTGGTCCTGTTAACATAAGACTTGACAACCACATTAGCCGATATTGTCAAATGGTGTTATCACCACCATTCGACCCGTTTGGAGTATATGCCCAACATTATCTATTTAATCAAAAACATCGTTTTTGATCTCCAATTCATACATCCATCCCATCCCGGATTTTATTACCATACCCCTTTTTCTTTTACACTCTTTTCTTACAAATTCAACCCATTTCGGCTTACGCCATGGGTATCCTTTTAACTTTGATTTACATTAGTCGATATTTGACAAATTTCCATATTTCCAATATTACCGATATCACGTTTAGAATGTATCGAATCAACGAGTATTCTACATAAGTGTGTAAATTACACTTACCTCGCATCCACGCCACGCTTTTCTTTCCGTACTTGCTCCGGTTGACCCGCTCCCTCCTCCAAGCTTTCACCAAGCTTGTTACGCGTCAAACTATTGTCAAACATTTACAAGGCGGTTAAATTAGTCATTAACAATCACGACTATTCCACCTCACTTATTTTTCTATGCCGAAGCTACTATTCGGCTACACGATTAGTTAACTTAACTTATCTAAAGTTAACTACTTTCAATCACATGTTTACTACATTAAGTCTAAATCAACATAGTATTTAGAACTCTTATCACTTCATATCGCGCGTAATTGCCATATCATTCGAATACGCGTTTTCACTCTAAATTCAATACTTTAGTTCTCATTTAGGCATTTTAACAAACACCTAATGTGCATAATTTCACATATTTACTAACTAGTTCATAACTAATTATTTTCGCCAAGATTTACATCAAAATCAAACCTCTATGTCTAGTGTTCATGAACTACATCAAGAACTTATATCATAGCAACCAATATTCATCAATTTAACACCCTAATCCGAGTGTTCATCATATTGTCAATAAACCCATTTAACGCATAATAGGGTAACTACCAAATCCCTAGTTTTGACAACAATTCATCAAATTTTCTACTAGAGTTTGTTTCTAAACCAAGATATCATCACAATAACACTCATAGATTCAACATTCATTCCAGAATTTCGATTATGATTGTTCATCATATTCTCAAAGTATCACTAAATCATAAATTTCAACATACCTTGTGATCCCCACGACTAGGTGATCATTAATACGTGTTCATGCATCCGATTCGGGCTAGATTTGACCTTCAATTTTGTTGATTTGTTGAAGTTAGGGTTTGAGCTCCCATGGAGCTTCTCCTGGTCGATCAGAACACGCACACAATGCGTGTGTGTGTATTTTATATATATATATTTTTTAAACAAGTTTCCCACTTGTCCATATTAGTCCCTCATGTTTAGAGATTCATAAATGAAACTATAACTCATAGTTTATTATTTAATTACCCATTACTAACTAGGTTAATTTTACCTAGTTAACTTAGTGGGTTCCAGGAATTAAAAACCCGTTTTATTTTAAGTCCCCTTGACTCGGGCTCTTATAAACTTAATTCCTTAATTCTTTGATTCGCTTGTATTTAAATTATTAGGATTTCTTATTTAAATCCAAATATTTACCGGGTTATTTTTACTGCTAACGGTACTTTACCCGTCTTTTAGTATTAACGGAGTTTGATTACCAAATCCGTTTTCGGGGAGTTACAAGTCTACCCCCTTAAAGAGGTTTTGTCCTCGAAACCTTGCTTGCATAGTTCATTGAGTTCTAAACTAAATGCGTTTGACCTGAGTAATCTCTTAAGCATTACTCATACTTTAACCAATTGTTAGTATTACCAGAAAAATTATGGTAATATCTTTTTGGTTACAAAACCTCTACATACCTCATACGACATAATGTAACTTGAAATAACGTAATTCCGTTATTTCTACTAGTTTAGTTAACTTAGCGATTTCCATCGCTTTTATATATTATCGAACTCTTAGTGAATCCGTTACCTTGACCCGTTTAAAGGTCTTTAGTGAAATATTTCACTTTTAGCAATAATTTCTTTTGTTTTCAGACTTATTTATTCGGGTCAGTTATACCGAATCCACCGCTTACAAGCAAACCAATTTTTATTGATTTGAATTATTGGCCTTAACCGGTCTTACTAACTAGACTTATTAGTCCCGTTACTTTTTACCGCTCGCTTGGTTATAATGTGATTTTACTTCACATTACATTTCCTAACCGTGATCGTGTCACATCGTGTTTAGTTTGTATCAACCTTTCATTTTCGAAAATATCACTTTTCGAATATATCGTCTTGCGCCTATCAGTGTCAAGACATGAACCTTTCATGCTTACTATTCAAATTCCTATCAGAATTTATATTTGTAACAACATTATTTCTTACTAAAATTGAAGATTTAGTTTTAGGATCTTTTCTTTAACTTTTGTCAATTATCCATACCATGATATTGACAGTCCATAATTTATTCTTTTAAAATCTTAGTTTTATACGGGGAATCGTAACAAGTTCCCTTACCTCACACTATCGACCCGTAGGTTCCTTCACTTAACCTTGTAGGCTATTTCCTTAGGCTTTCACCTCTTTGAGGCGAGGCCCTTATGATCCTTTTGCTTCAATTCATGACCCGTGGGTCATTTTGGCCCCGTAGACCTTTGCTCAAATTAATATCCCATAGGTTATGATGATCCCATAGGTTATGATGATCCCGTAGATTATCTTTTATTCGAGTCTTTATTCAAATGTGTATACATTTATATACGCATATGGCGTTAAGGCACCCCTTCTTATGTTTTAAAATTATTCACCTTTACTTTTTGGATTTCTTTTGACCTTGACCGTAGTCTAAGGCTACATTGTTTTCTTTTGAATTATCTTTCCGACTTCTTGACTTCTAACGTCAATTACACGTCAGTTTGCCCTACACTTACCGTTACCCGGTTTTTACCTATATTTTTTTTTACGTCCCATTACCCGGGTTCTTTTATTTTAATGTTTTTAGCATTTTTGTTTCGCTAGTTTGCGTTTTTCCTATATATATTCCTTTATGAGCCATCACGTAGGTTCATTAATGTTTCACGCTTCCATTATTCGGTTTGTGCTTACTTGCACTACCAAGTTTTTATACTTTATTTATCTCGTTTGACTTGTTCGTGTGAAATTTCATCACTTGTGAACATCAAACTCTGTTCTTTATTCGACCCGTTCAACTTTAAAATAGTTGAGCGTAGTTATTAACATTTCTGTTTGCAAATTCTCATTGTCTTTTAGACACGACTCATATTCCGAGTCTTTTGACTTTCTGTTTCGCGTTCCCGTCTCTTGGTTTACGCATTCTTTCCAAATCCTACCCATTCATCGGGTATCTTTACCGTAATTATTTTCAAGTAACCATTTTTATATGGTTTTAGACGTTATTTTAATTTATTTGGTCGTCTTAGCGAGATCTATCGCTTTTATTCAATCAAGTCCTTTATTCTTTATTCAATTCGTTTGACTTGTCCATGTGAATTTCATCACTTGTAACAATCAAGCTTTTATCCCTATGCCTTAGCATTCCTATTGGTCGGTCTGTATTTTCTTTTTACTTAATCCTTGTCCCTTCTCTCGGGCTCGTTATTCTTACGTAATACGCTTCCGTCATCCGACTTATGTTTACGCTTACCATCAAACGTCTTACTTATTTGCTTCATTTAGGTACCATTTAAGTTAGTCCCATTCACCCCACCCTTACTACATCGGACATAAATGTGTCCATCATAAGAAGTTCATGGTACCACGTGTTCACTACTTACTTGGCCAGAGTAAGCGATCAACACCTGGTATACATGTCCTTTTTATAATTTTCACATTACACCCCATGTAAGTAATGCCTCTATTTGTTTCTCTTGGAAACAATATCCTGGATAGGTATTCTATTCAGGTTTGTCCAAGTTTTCAATCTAAATCTGCAACTATCAATTTCTACGTATTGGTTGCATGTTTATATTCATGCAATAATTTAAACGTGCACCTGGTAAATGCTTGCCCTAACGGGCTTTTCTTGCCATTAGCCTTGTTCGCGACCATTACGCGATTTAGGTCCTTAATGAGCATGCTCTTCTTGTCATATCTCGGACCATTCCATCATCATATCCACAATTCGTTTGGCTCTCGTCGTCTTCAAACGCGAGTGTCCTTCAATTAAAACATTCACAAAAGTTAGTAACATCTACTTCAATAATCGCCCGTATTATAATACAAGGCTTTTTTTCTACTATACGCGTCAACGCACGTATTTTCGTCAACTATATCAATCATTTCAATTGGGGTAACGTGTATCACACGGTAGCCCTATATGTTGTTTACAACACTTTAGCATGCTAAGCTATTAACATACATGTACTTATCGGATTTGCGATCAAGCCTCGAACCGAACACCAATCTTTATTAAGAGCATAAGGTTTAAGTCCAAGCATAGTTTTCCCACCATACTTGAATCTCTTAAACCAAGTCTCTGATACCAACTTATAACACCCGTTCTTATAAATTAAGGTTTAACGTATCATTTACGAAAAACAATCATGTAATTAAGATTACATATGCATTGGAAATTACGTGTTTATTAAAACTTTTTACAATTTAAAAAGTATACAACATATCATGTGTACGTTCGTCGTTTAACATAATAACGATACATAGTGCGGAAGCTTATTTCATGATCGTGTTCGGTTCTTGCTCGTCGCTTGATCTTCATCCGTGCACTCTTGGCATTCACCTATGATCAAAACCAACTTAAAAGTTAGTTTTGATAGTCAAATATTAAGTTCAAACAAGTACATGGGTTAAAAATGACAAAATTTAACAATTTTCGGAGTTAGGGGGCTAGGTGTGATGCCAAGGGCCTAGGCGTCACGCCTAGCCCTGTTTTTCACAGCCTGTTGCCTTAGCTGTTGCTGTACATACCCAGCACGATCTGATTTCACGGAAACGACCATAACTTCTTCGTTATTGATCCGTTTTACCCGATTCTTTTTCCTACGCGTCCGTAATTTAATCCTCCATCTTATGGAGTTAAAATCCTACATCCAACATAAGAAATTTTGAGACTTATAAGCCTTCGACTCGTTACCTTTTTACCGAATTTTAACCCGTTTATGCATTTTATCAAACAAACGTATTTATTTGATTCTTATATCTCATACACTTCTTCAAATTAATGTTACCTACTATATTAGGTTCTAATCATAGGTTTATTACACAATTTAAACCCGTTTTCACTCGTATGCTTATTTTGACCCGTTAATGGTATTTAAGCACTTTCGAGCCTAAAATCGCTTTCGATTGCTTCTAACATTCCATCACCACATTTCTTATCCTAAAATCTCCCACCACAACTGTATTTAAGGTGGGTTTAATGTGGTGATTAATTTAAACCAAAGTTTTACCTCTTGGATCATTAATTTACGGCAAAACTAAAATAGTGCCTTTTGACTAACATATTACATCTTTCAACTTCTATACTTATTCTAAGTATTTATCTAATCATGAAATTCACTTCCAAACAACCTTTAAGGGTTGTTTGTTCAACTTAGCCTACAAGGGTGTTTTGGTCGATTTTGGTTCTTTTTCGACGAAGGACTCTCTCTCAAATTATTCTACCAAAATAGCATTCTTAACTACAACATAATTATGCGTACCTGGCCCGGATCAATAAGTAGACCCGATTGATACCTCGTTTTCATTATCACACCATCAATGGTGACATAATTATCCGATTTGCTAATTGGTCCGGTTAACATAAGACTTGACAACCACATTAGTCGATATTGTCAAATGGTGTTATCACCACCATTCGACCCGTTTGGAGTATATGCCCAACATTATCTATTTAATCAAAAACATCTTTTTTGATCTCCAATTCATACATCCATCCCATCCCGGATTTTATTACCATACCCCCTTTTCTTTTACACTCTTTTCTTACAAATTCAACCTATTTCGGCTTACGCCATGGGTATCCTTTTAACTTTGATTTACATTAGTCGATATTTGACAAATTTCCATATTTCCAATATTACCGATATCACGTTTATAATGTATCGAATCAACGAGTATTCTACATAAGTGTGTAAATTACACTTACCTCGCATCCACGCCACGCTTTTCTTTCCGTACTTGCTCCGTTTGACCCGCTCCCTCCTCCAAGCTTTCACCTAGCTTGTTATGCGTCAAACTATTGTCAAACATTTACAAGGCGGTTAAATTAGTCATTAACAATCACGACTATTCCACCTCACTTATTTTTCTATGCCGAAGCTACTATTCGGCTTCACGATTAGTTAACTTAACTTATCTAAAGTTAACTACTTTCAATCACATGTTTACTACATTAAGTCTAAATCAATATAGTATTTAGAACTCTTATCACTTCATATCACGCGTAATTGCCATATCATTCGAATACGCGTTTTCACTCTAAATTCACTACTTTAGTTCTCATTTAGGCATTTTAACAAACACCTAATGTGCATAATTTCACATATTTACTAACTAGTTCATAACTAATTATTTTCACCAAGATTTACATCAAAATCAAACCTCTATGTCTATTGTTCATGAACTACATCAAGAACTTATATCATAGCAACCAATATTCATCAATTTAACACCCTAATCTGAGTGTTCATCATATTGTTAATAAACCCATTTAACACATAATAGGGTAACTACCAAATCCCTAGTTTTGACAACAATTCATCAAATTTTCTACTAGGGTTTGTTTCTAAACCAAGATATCATCACAATAACACTCATAGATTCAACATTCATTCCAGAATTTCGATTATGATTGTTCATCATAATCTCAAAGTATCACTAAATCATAAATTTCAACATACCTTGTGATCCCCACGACTAGGTGATCATTAATACATGTTCATGCATCCGATTCGGGCTAGATTTGACCTTCAATTTTGTTGATTTGTTGAAGTTAGGGTTTGAGCTCCCATGGAGCTTCTCCTGGTCGATCAGAACACGCACACAATGCATGTGTGTGTATTTTATATATATATTTTTTTTAAACAAGTTTCCCACTTGTCCATATTAGTCCCTCATGTTTAGAGATTCATAAATGAAACTATAAATCATAGTTTATTATTTAATTACCCATTACTAACTAGGTTAATTTTACCTAGTTAACTTAGTGGGTTCCAGGAGTTAAAAACCCGTTTTATTTTAAGTCCCCTTGACTCGGGCTCTTATAAACTTAATTCCTTAATTCTTTGATTCGCTTGTATTTAAATTATTAGGATTTCTTATTTAAATCCAAATATTTACCGGGTTATTTTTACTGCTAACGGTACTTTACCCGTCTTTTAGTATTAACGGAGTTTGATTACCATATCCGTTTTCGGGGTGTTACAAGTCTACCCCCTTAAAGATGTTTTGTCCTCGAAACCTTGCTTGCATAGTTCATTGAGTTCTAAACTTAATGCGTTTGACTTGAGTAATCTCTTAAGCATTACTCATACTTTAACCAATTGTTAGTATTACCAGAAAAATTATGGTAATATCTTTTTGGTTACAGAACCTCTACATACCTCATACGACATAATGTAACTTGAAATAACGTAATTCCGTTACTTCTACTAGTTTAGTTAACTTAGCGATTTCCATCGCTTTTATATATTATCGAACTCTTAGTGAATCCGTTACCTTGACCCGTTTAAAGGTCTTTAGTGAAATATTTCACTTTTAGCAATAATTTCTTTTGTTTTCAGACTTATTTATTCGGGTCAGTTATACCGAATCCACCGCTTACAAGCAAACCAATTTTTATTGATTTGAATTATTGGCCTTAACCGGTCTTACTAACTAGACTTATTAGTCCCGTTACTTTTTACCGCTCGCTTGGTTATAATGTGATTTTACTTCACATTACATTTCCTAACCGTGATCGTGTCACATCGTGTTTAGTTTGTATCAACCTTTCATTTTCGAAAACATCACTTTTTCGAATATATCGTCTTGCGCCTATCAATGTCAAGACATGAACCTTTCATGCTTACTATTCAAATTTCTATCAGAATTTATATTTGTAACAACATTATTTCTTACTAAAATCGAAATTTTAGTTTTAGGATCTTTTCTTTAACTTTTGTCAATTATCCATACCATGATATTGACAGTCCATAATTTATTCTTTTAAAATCTTAGTTTTATACGGGGAATCGTAACAAGTTCCCTTACCTCACACTATCGACCCGTAGGTTCCTTCACTTAACCTTGTAGGCTATTTCCTTAGGTTTTCACCTCTTTGAGGCGAGGCCCTTATGATCCTTTTGCTTCAATTCATGACCCGTGGGTCATTTTGGCCCCGTAGACCTTTGCTCTAATTAATATCCCATAGGTTATGATGATCCCATAGGTTATGATGATCCCGTAGATCATCTTTTATTCGAGTCTTTATTCAAATGTGTATACATTTATATACGCATATGGCGTTAAGGCACCCCTTCTTATGTTTTAGAATTATTCACCTTTACTTTTTGGATTTCTTTTGACCTTGACCGTAGTCTAAGGCTACATTGTTTTCTTTTGAATTATCTTTCCGACTTCTTGACTTCTAACGTCAATGACACGTCAGTTTGCCCTACACTTACCGTTACCCGGTTTTTACCTATATTTTTTTTACGTCCCATTACCCGGGTTCTTTTATTTTAATGTTTTTAGCATTTTTGTTTCGCTAGTTTGCGTTTTTCCTATATATATATTCCTTTATGAGCCATCACGTAGGTTCATTAATGTTTCACGCTTCCATTATTCGGTTTGTGCTTACTTGCACTACCAAGTTTTTATACTTTATTTATCTCGTTTGACTTGTTCGTGTGAAATTTCATCACTTGTGAACATCAAACTCTGTTCTTTATTCGACCCGTTCAACTTTAAAATAGTTGAGCGTAGTTATTAACATTTCTGTTTGCAAATTCTCATTGTCTTTTAGACATGACTCATATTCCGAGTCTTTTGACTTTCTGTTTCGCGTTCCCGTCTCTTGGTTTACGCATTCTTTCCAAATCCTACCCATTCATCGGGTATCTTTACCGTAATTATTTTCAAGTAACCATTTTTATATGGTTTTAGACGTTATTTTAATTTATTTGGTCGTCTTAGCGAGATCCATCGCTTTTATTCAATCAAGTCCTTTATTCTTTATTCAATTCGTTTGACTTGTCCATGTGAATTTCATCACTTGTGACAATCAAGCTTTTATCCCTATGCCTTAGCATTCCTATTGGTCGGTCTGTATTTTCTTTTTACTTAATCCTTGTCCCTTCTCTCGGGCTCGTTATTCTTACGTAATACGCTTCCGTCATCCGACTTATGTTTACGCTTACCATCAAACGTCTTACTTATTTGCTTCATTTGGGTACCATTTAAGTTAGTCCCATTCACCCCACCCTTACTACATCGGACATAAATGTGTCCATCATAAGAAGTTCATGGTACCACGTGTTCACTACTTACTTGGCCAGAGTAAGCAATCAACACCTGGTATACATGTCCTTTTTATAATTTTCACATTACACCCCATGTAAGTAATGCCTCTATTTGTTTCTCTTGGAAACAATATCCTGGATAGGTATTCTATTCAGGTTTGTCCAAGTTTTCAATCTAAATCTGCAACTATCAATTTCTACGTATTGGTTGCATGTTTATATTCATGCAATAATTTAAACGTGCACCTGGTAAATGCTTGCCCTAACGGGCTTTTCTTGCCATTAGCCATGTTCGCGACCATTACGCGATTTAGGTCCTTAATGAGCATGCTCTTCTTGTCATATCTCGGACCATTCCATCATCATATCCACAATTCGTTTGACTCTCGTCGTCTTCAAACGCGAGTGTCCTTCAATTAAAACATTCACAAAAGTTAGTAACATCTACTTCAATAATCGCCCGTATTATAATACAAGGCTTTTTTTCTACTATACGCGTCAACGCACGTATTTTCGTCAACTATATCAACCATTTCAATTGGGGTAACGTGTATCACACGGTAGCCCTATATGTTGTTTACAACACTTTAGCATGCTAAGCTATTAACATACCTGTACTTACCGGATTTGCGATCAAGCCTCGAACCGAACACCAATCTTTATTAAGAGCATAAGGTTTAAGTCCAAGCATAGTTTTCCCACCATACTTGAATCTCTTAAACCAAGGCTCTGATACCAACTTGTAACACCCGTTCTTATAAATTAAGGTTTAACGTATCATTTACGAAAAACAGTCATGTAATTAAGATTACATATGCATTGGAAATTACGGGTTTATTAAAACTTTTTACAATTTAAAAAGTATACAACATATCATGTGTACGTTCGTCGTTTAACATAATAACGATACATAGTGCGGAAGCTTATTTTGTGATCGTGTTCGGTTCTTGCTCGTCGCTTGATCTTCATCCGTGCACTCTTGGCATTCACCTATGATCAAAACCAACTTAAAAGTTAGTTTTGATAGTCAAATATTAAGTTCAAACAAGTACAGGGGTTAAAAATGACAAAATTTAACTATTTTCGGAGTTAGGGGGCTAGGTGTGACGCCAAGGGCCTAGGCGTCACGCCTAGCCCTGTTTTTCACAGCCTGTTGCCTTAGTTGTTGCTGTACATACCCAGCACGATCTGATTTCACGGAAACGACCATAACTTCTTCGTTATTGATCCGTTTTACCCGATTCTTTTTCCTACGCGTCCGTAATTTAATCCTCCATCTTATGGAGTTAAAATCCTACATCCAACATAAGAAATTTTGAGACTTATAAGCCTTCGACTCGTTACCTTTTTACCGAATTTTAACCTGTTTATGCATTTTATCAAACAAACGTATTTATTTGATTCCTATATCTCATACACTTCTTCAAATTAATGTTACCTACTATATTAGGTTCTAATCATCGGTTTATTACACAATTTAAACCCGTTTTCGCTCGTATGCTTATTTTGACCCGTTAATGGTATTTAAGCACTTTCGAGCCTAAAATCGCTTTCGATTGCTTCTAACATTTCATCACCATATTTCTTATCCTAAAATCTCCCACCACAACTGTATTTAAGGTGGGTTTAATGTGGTGATCAATTTAAACCAAATTTTTACCTCTTGGATCATTAATTTACGGCAAAACTAAAATAGTGCCTTTTGACTAACATATTACATCTTTCAACTTCTATACTTATTCTAAGTATTTATCTAATCATGAAATTCGCTTCCAAACAACCTTTAAGGGTTGTTTGTTCAACTTAGCCTACAAGGGCGTTTTGGTCGATTTTGGTCCTTTTTCGACGAAGGACTCTCTCTCAAATTATTCGACCAAAATAGCATTCTTAACTACAACATAATTATGCGTACCTGGCCCGGATCAATAAGTAGACCCGATTGATACCTCGTTTTCATTATCACACCATCAATGGTGACATAATTATCCGATTTGCTAATTGGTCCTGTTAACAAAAGACTTGACAACCACATTAGTCGATATTGTCAAATGGTGTTATCACCACCATTCGACCCGTTTGGAGTATATGCCCAACATTATCTATTTAATCAAAAACATCGTTTTTGATCTCCAATTCATACATCCATCCCATCCCGGATTTTATTACCATACCCCTTTTTCTTTTACACTCTTTTCTTACAAATTCAACCCATTTCGGCTTACGCCATGGGTATCCTTTTAACTTTGATTTACATTAGTCGATATTTGACAAATTTCCATATTTCCAATATTACCGATATCACGTTTATAATGTATCGAATCAACGAGTATTCTACATAAGTGTGTAAATTACACTTACCTCGCATCCACGCCACGCTTTTCTTTCCGTACTTGCTCCGTTTGACCCACTCCCTCCTCCAAGCTTTCACCTAGCTTGTTACGCGTCAAACTATTGTCAAACATTTACAAGGCGGTTAAATTAGTCATTAACAATCACGACTATTCCACCTCACTTATTTTTCTATGCCGAAGCTACTATTCGGCTTCACGATTAGTTAACTTAACTTATCTAAAGTTAACTACTTTCAATCACATGTTTACTACATTAAGTCTAAATCAACATAGTATTTAGAACTCTTATCACTTCATATCACGCGTAATTGCCATATCATTCGAATACGCGTTTTCACTCTAAATTCAATACTTTAGTTCTCATTTAGGCATTTTAACAAACACCTAATGTGCATAATTTCACATATTTACTAACTAGTTCATAACTAATTATTTTCACCAAGATTTACATCAAAATCAAACCTCTATGTCTAGTGTTCATGAACTACATCAAGAACTTATATCATAGCAACCAATATTCATCAATTTAACACCCTAATCCGAGTGTTCATCATATTGTCAATAAATCCATTTAACACATAATAGGGTAACTATCAAATCCCTAGTTTTGACAACAATTCATCAAATTTTCTACTAGGGTTTGTTTCTAAACCAAGATATCATCACAATAACACTCATAGATTCAACATTCATTCCAGAATTTCGATTATGATTGTTCATCATAATCTCAAAGTATCACTAAATCATAAATTTCAACATACCTTGTGATCCCCACGACTAGGTGATCATTAATACGTGTTCATGCATCCGATTCGGGCTAGATTTGACCTTCAATTTTGTTGATTTGTTGAAGTTAGGGTTTGAGCTCCCATGGAGCTTCTCCTGGTCGATCAGAACACACACACAATGCGTGTGTGTGTATTTTATATATATATATTTTTTTAAACAAGTTTCCCACTTGTCCATATTAGTCCCTCATGTTTAGAGATTCATAAATGAAACTATAACTCATAGTTTATTATTTAATTACCCATTACTAACTAGGTTAATTTTACCTAGTTAACTTAGTGGGTTCCGGGAGTTAAAAACCCGTTTTATTTTAAGTCCCGTTGACTCGGGCTCTTATAAACTTAATTCCTTAATTCTTTGATTCGCTTGTATTTAAATTATTAGGATTTCTTATTTAAATCCAAATATTTACCGGGTTATTTTTACTGCTAACGGTACTTTACCCGTCTTTTAGTATTAAGGGAGTTTGATTACCAAATCCGTTTTCGGGGTGTTACAGGACACCTGCAGGAGTAATGGCAGTGTTTGGATTAAAGGCTTGTGCTGAAGAGAGTGGAACAAGGTTTGGAATGGTAACAAGTGTCAATGGTTGTGAAGATGTTGGAGGTGGTGAAAAGTCATCATTGAGTATCATCCTTCTCCTTTTGGGTTTAGGAGAGGTTAGTGGTGTTTTGGTAGGTTGAGCGGTGGTGATTTGAGTAGTAGATGGCTGACTAATAGTTGTTGAAACAACTTTTGTTTCAACCACTGTTGTCATTACAACAGATGATGTGTCATCTGATGTCTTCTGCTTTTTGGCAGGAGGTGTTGGTGGTAATGAGGATGTTTTTGGTGGTGATGTGATTTTTGGTGTTGGTGGTAAGGCAGTGGATGTAGTGTGTGTTGAAATGGTAGTGGTGGCAGTTGTTTGGGTAACAGATGTTGAAACCACTGAAGTACCAATAGCTGTTGATACAACAAGTGTTTTAACATCTGTTGGTTTGGAAGGTTGATGAGTGGAGCTTTTGGAAGTTTGGGGAGTGTGTTTTGTAGGTCTGGATGGTATGGATTTGGGTTGGCTCACTTTTCTAGTGGGTTGTTTTCTTTTATGCTCAGGATTTTCTCCATCCTTGGGCTCAGAAACACCCTGCTCATCCTTCTCCATAAAAACTCTTTTCTCCTGTTCAAACCTTGCTTTATCCTTTGCCTCCATATCCCTTTTTTCCCTTGCTGTTGCATCAGCAATGGCATTTGTGGTTACATCAACCTTTTTAGTACCATCTGGCTTAGGGATGTCTGCAAGCATACTTGAATTATCTGGTGCAATGTACAGACCATCTTCATATCCCTTTTTCTTCAACTGCTTCATTTTCTCCCCCTTTTTGGCATCAACTGGTGGAGGATTATCAACAAATATTATTGTGGGAGGAGCAGTGCCAGTGGTGTTTAGCAAATGGGCCTTGATTGCCTTGATATCTGCCTGGGTATCTTTAAACCTTGCTTCCATAATATTTCTGATCTTTTGAACTTGTATTTCATGTTGCTGATCAACATATTCCCTTTGTTGTTGAAGCAGAGGTTGAAATAAACTCCAAAGCTCAGTGGGAGTAGGAGCAGATGATGGAGCAGATGTTGCAGCTGGTGCAGTAGTGAGTGATTCCTTTTGTGCTTTTAACAACTGTTGCAGCATGTCTTTGATTTCTGCAACAGATGTATCAAGTTTGTCTACCCTCTCCGTCAATTCTCGGTACATTAAACCATCACCCAGCTTAATAGGATCATCTGATTTCCCACTGGCAGTGGTTGTATCAGTGGTTGCCTTAGGGAATGTATTCCAAAAGTCATCCACTGATGCCATTTTTTCTTGGTACTGGGGACTTCTTTCTCCTGTAGGGGTAACTAGTTTTAGTGAACCAGTGAATGCTGGAAACACCCTGGATCCCAGTGAAGAAATTGCCTTCAAGGGAGTCTGACAGATCAAACTACTGCCCAAGTGTAAACCAGTGGGTTCAACACTTGTAGTAGCTGCTCCACTTGAACTACTGACAGGAAGTACTTGTACTTCCTGCAGTGTAACCTCCTCAGTTGTTGGTGGGTTAGCAATGATTGAGACACCAGACCTAGTCACTTGTTGGAGTATATTCTCATTAACAGGTGTTTGAGAAGAACTGGTTTGTGTCTGGGCTAGATCAAGAGCATCCAACAAAAGTTTTGTTTGTGGGGGAATTTGAGAAGTGAGGATGGGTGTAGAAAGCGAATTTGCCCCGGGCAGTGGGCTGTGGATAATGGAATCAAGTGATTCCAGAGCATCATAATTTGGTGTCCCTGTTCTTACAACCTGTTCTTTTTGAGAAGAAGCATAAGGAGTTTGAGGTTCAGGTTGAGATCTTTCTTCCAACTGCTGTGAGAAAGTAGCAGCAGTGGTTTATGGTGACTTTTGTGTTGTCACTGGCAGTTTCTCTGGGATCTCATCTTCCAGAGTTGCCTTTGTTATGGGTTTGGGGGGCTTTTGTGATTTTTTCTGTTTTGGTTTTCTGGTGGTTTTAGGTGTAGGTTTCACAGCAGTTGTTTTGCTGCTGTGATCACCTTGAGCAGTGGGCTTAGCAGCAGGTGCCTGAGGAGCAGTGGTAGCTGCTAAAGTCTGCTCAGGAGCCTCTACTTGTGTTTTGGACACTTTTGATAGCCTTGTAAATGTTTCAGGTGTAAGGCCATTTATTTGACAAGGTTTACCTTGGATAAGCACATGAGCATTATCCTTTGCAAATTTCTTTTGAAAATAAAAGCTTAAGAACCTTGGAAATAGTAAAAATGATTTTTTTTGTAACATTTTTTACCAAGTCGTCAAAGAGCTCCTGGGAGTAGTTAAAGTTTTCCCCATGCAGGATAGCATAACCCAGGTATTGGATCTTCAATGGAATTTCATTGAAAGCAGTGGTCTTATTAGAAACACACATTAAGAGGGTATGAAACAAAAACCTTGTGGCAGGAAGAAAACTGCCTTTTTTGCAAAGTGTCTTTTTTCATTTCCTCAGCATACCCTCTTTTTAAAAAATCTGTTTGATACTCTATTTTAGGAAAAGAAGTTTTACCTTGAAGATCATCCAGTTCAAAAACTTCTGATAGAGTTTGCGGTGTGATTTTAACTTGTACACCCTTTATCGAGGAATTGATGGCTATGGGTGTTTTATCTTGGGATTCAAGTGTCGCATTCTTCCAAAATTCTCTCTAGGTTGCCAGGTAAACCGGAGCATCACAAGTCAACAAAGTTTTGTACTTTGAAAACGACACAGCATCAATGACTGAATCGAAGGTTTCGGTGTGACTTGGTTTTGTCAAAAGACCCAAGTAGTTGTGAGAAGCTTTGAATGGGATTTCTATGGCCATTTTGAGTGAATTTGGGAGATGATGAAAACAGGGTTTTGAGTATGTGTGCGAGAAAAAGACGATGATGAGTGATTTAAGAGAAATGGATGGTAACTGCTTTTAGAAAGGAATTTTGAATTTGATTCGACAGTGAAAACCCTGTTTTGGGTTTTGATCAGGGTTTTATAGGTGGAAAAAGTGTATGCTGACGTGGCAGCGGTTACAAAAGATCTGACCGCTAAGTACTGTCCACGTGCCAACCGCTAATGAATAATGGATGACAGTTGTTAGGAAACCACTGATGGAACAATATCAGTGGTTTGCAACGGTAACAATGAAAACAGTGGGTGATTTTTAACTATCAGTGGATAGCCAATCAGTGGATTAAAACACTGATGTTTGATCAACAATGCTTAACAAGGAAATGAGAGAACAGAGGTTGACTTTGAGCAGTGGACAACATTTAGTAGAAACAGGTGTTTGAACCAAAAACAGTGGTTAAGGCAGACTTTTAAGGATTAATGAAAATTTTTCATATTTAGCTATTTTTAAGTATGAATTTTTGATTTTCTGAAAACATTTTAATGTTTTTATTCATAGAAAAACAGGATTTTGCTTGTTATTCCATGTTTAGCATACCAATCCTATAGATCAAGCTTTCAAAGGTAGATGTGTCTAATGCTTTTGTTAGCACATCTGCCAGCTGATCTTTTGTTAGCACATCTGCCAGTGATTTTGAGAGAAATGGATGATAACTGCTTTAAAAAAGGAATTTTGAATTTGATTCGACAGTAAAAACCCTGTTTGGGGGTTTTGATCAGGGTTTTATAGGGAGAAAAGTGAATGCTGACGTGCCAGCGGTTATAGAAAGATCTGACCGCTATGTACTGTCCACGTGCCAACCTCTGATGATAATGGAGGACAGTTGGTAGGAAACCACTGATGGAACAATATTAGTGGTTTGCAACGGTTACAAATGAGAACTTTGACTGACTTTAAGCTAGCAGTGGATAGCCATCAGTGGGTTAAAACACTGATTTTGAACAACAATTTTTTTATTATTTTTTTTAACTTTAATTTTTATCACCAAAACAATATTCGAGGAACTCTTATCTCATTGGAATGTAACGATTAGGTAAAATTGTAATTTCATTGTAATCCTAGTTTTCATTTGATAATTTCATTCTATAATTAATTAACTGCATCAACAATAAAAATGTGAACAATGGATGTTTTTTAGGAAAACCAATGATTGTCAATATCAGTGGATGTCAACAATAAAAATGTGAGCCGTGACTATTTTTAACTATCAGTGGATAGCCAATAGTGATTGAAACACAGATGTTTGGTTAGTCAGTGGTCAACATGAAGAATGAAGAAACAGAGGTTGACCATCAAACCAATCCTTGACACTATTAAACCTCTGTTGACTTACCAAACAGATGTTCAGACACAATTCAACATCAACATAATCTAAATCTTACTCAAACACTAAATAATAAGTAAAAATAAAACACAACATAGATTCATAAAATTAAATTTATTCATTTATTCATGACCTTAAAACTAAAAGTCCAATAATTACATCACATACTGAACAATATTAAAGTTCAAATCTAAGAATAACAGCAAGAATTAAGAAACTTTAGTTTCAACTCCATCGATTGCTGAACCTCTCGATGTATGTCCTTAAGCATCGCCATGAACTGCACGTCTCTATCACCGCACTCTATATTACTGACAACACAAAGCTCACGAACGGAAGTTGAAGGCATCCACATAAGATCTCTGGAAACCTGCTCTCTAGTGAACAGGCCAACTTGCAATCCATCAAAACATCTCTTCAGCCCTTGAAGAGTAGCCCTATCTTCATACACCTGTTCCTCGATTTGCCTGACAAAACACTGCTTTAAATCATCTGATTTTGCATTTGTGAATGACGCCATTTGAATAAACTATATTACTCGACTTTCCTGAAAGTATGATATCTTCGTAGGAAAACTTGATGAAAAACAGGCGAAGTGACTATGAGTTTATATACTGAAATTTGTAATTGTGAAAACGTGTATATTTAATATAAACATATTAATGTATATTTCAAAACAACAGTCCTTTAATGCACAAACCTTTTCAAACCCCAACTTTTATGGGAAAACTGTAAAATTAAATACCAAGAAACCCAGGGGACAAAATTTCGAAGTTCAAAGAACAAAAGCAGATTATCACAATTACAATTAACCTCTTCATTTACCAAGTAGACGCGTTTTTAAACTCTATAAAAGACCGATGATTACTTTTGATTCAAAACATCAACAAATTGTCCTACAAATCACTTTCTGTCAAAAATTGTTCCAAATAAAAAAACCAACAAAAAATCTACATGGAAAACTTCAGCTTCTACCACTGGTCAGACACCAGCGATGTTAAAACACAATTCTCGATGTGGTCACTCAAAGAACAAAGAACAGACGAAGAACTAAACAGGAAGGTCGACAACATCAATGACACTAATTACAACAAAACCTGGAACAACATAGCATTGCTCGATGAAGTCCTCCACTCTCCTCCATCAGAGTTCCAGAAGAATGCCGAAGAGTTTCTGACACAACTTCTAAACAGGATCAGAAAATCTGCCACATGCTAACTGACCTGAAATTCAAAAGAGAGCATGAAATCACATGGAGAAAGGCCAGAGTCTACGAAATCCTAGCAAGTGTTAACTCTAGCGTGTAATACTTTATAAATATTTCATTAAATTTCTATTTTTCTATGTAGTAGTTCATTTTAATAATATAAACATGCATCTTAACATTTTCTAAAATGTCAGTGTAAATAAAAACTCTCAACATCATCAACAGTTAATCAAAATAAGAAACAAACCTAAAATGCAAAGGTCTCTTCTCAACTGTTGTAGCACATCTGACTTTTCACGATATTGCACGAATCTATACTTTCTATAAAAGGAGAAAATCTTCCTGACGCAAGAAAACCTGACTTTCGATTTAACGAAAATCGAACAATGCAACTCTCCCATCAAAGAAGATAGCACATGCAACTTTTCACGATAGAAGATACATATCGTCCGTTCAAGCTGCAATTCTCCCATCAAAGAAGGTAGCACATGCAACTTTTCACGATGTTGCAACAATGATACTGCAACATCGATATTGAAAGGTTGATGTGTGATGGGAAGCTTCATTGAAACGATGATGTTGGAACAATGATACTGGAATGATAACATGTAAACATAATCAACAAACATTCGAACAAAGAAGTGTAATCGGAGATTAGAGGCTGAATCACGAGAAAGATGCATTTGAGAGAGAGATACGCTCACATATATGAGCGAGCGAGATTTGAATGTGAAACCAGATAATTATATCTTATTTATAGGATTAGAACATATGGTTTGAATTTTGAATGTAGAGCCAGAATTTTGAAACTCGACAGATGTTTATTGGGAACTGATGTTTGATTATAAAATGTTGAGGGCAGATGTTTATTGGGAACTGATGTTTATTGGGAATCGACAGTAGTGTATATCCTTATATCCTGCTTTATTAAAGTAATAAAATATTAGAAATGATATGCAAAGTAGGAAAAAAAAGAGAACGTCAATTTTAAATTACCATTTTGCATATTTTGAATTTCAAAATTACTGATATTATCAGTAATTACTGATCTGATTTGAAAGCAATTGTCATGATGACTTTTCTAATTTTTATTTTAACTTTAATTAAGAGATAATAACCGTCAGTTTGAAATTCACATTTTGCATATTTTAAATGTCCAAAGCTCAAGAAATTAGCATTAATTATTGATTTGATTTGCAACAAATAGTCATCAAGAATTTTTTTATTTTTTAATTTAACTTTACATTTTATCATGAAAACGATGTTGGAGGAACTCTTATCTCATTGGAATGTAACGATTAAGTAAAATGGTAATTTCATTGTAATTCTAGTTTTAATTTGATAATTTCAATCTATCACTAATTAACACCAGCAATAATAAAAATGTGAGCAGTGGCTGTTTTTTAGGAAAACCGCTGATGGTCAATATCAGTGGATGTCAACAATAAAAAAGTGAGCAGTGGCTATTTTTTCCTATCAGTGGATACCCAACAGTTTTTTAAACACTGATGTTTGGTCAGTCAGTGGTCAACACGAAGATTGAAGAAACAAAGGTTGTATTTCAACAGTGGATAACTTTTAACAATCAAATGTTTGGACCAACACAGTGATTGTAACAGGCTTTTAAACAGATGTTGGGGCTTAAACAGATGTTTCGCCTTATATATCAGTTGTCTGGACTTAAACAGAAGTTTGACCTTAAACAGATGTTTGCCCATAAACAGAAGTTTGGCCATAAACAAATGTATGGCCTTAAACAAATGTTTGAGCTTAAACAAATGTTTGCCCATAAACATCTGTTTGCAAAAAAAGACCAATTTCAAGAATACTATACCAAAACAATCAAAATGAGGAGCTTAATAATCATCAAAGTGTACTTGATTTTTAGTTATTAGTATAAAAATGAAACACCTGTTCAATTTATTGTACAGATCAAACCACTGAAGTGATGTGATAAATATTGTTACATATAAACACTGTTGTGATAAACACTGTTACATATAAACACTGATGTCATAAAAATTGTTGCATATAAAACACTGAGGTGATGACATCTAACAACCTAACAGACTATAAAACACTGATGTGAAAAACACTGTTACATATAAACACTGTTAACATAAATAAAGGTCTGAGCTTAAACAGATGGTTGGCCTTAAACAAATGTTTGAGCTTAAACAAATGTTTGCCCATAAACATCTGTTCGCAAAAAAAAGACCAATTTCAAGAATACTATACCCAAACAATCAAAATGAGGAGCTTAATAATCATCCGAGTGTACTTGATTTTTATTTATTAGTATAAAGATGAAACAACAATGTCTTCAAATCACCAGATTAGATCATGAACCCATATTAGAGGTCAAACAAAAGCACAACAGGATCACATGAATAATGTCATTTCCACTTTTACTTCAATGCACTTAAATGATAGGGTGATTTGTGATTTTGTAAAAATGTTTGTTTTTGTACTTCTTTACAAAATAAGATGTTGACCAAAATTCAAACAGATGTTGACCAAAAGTCAATCAAATGTTGACCAATAGTCAAATAGATGTTGACCTTAAACAAATGTTTGGTTTAAGGCTAAACATCTGTTTATGGCCAAACATCTGTTTAAGGTCAAACATCTGTTTAAGTCCAAATATCTGATATAGAAGGCGAAACATCTATTTAAGGCAAAACATATGTTTAAGGTCAAACATCTGTTTATGGCCAAACATCTGTTTAAAGTCAAACAACTGTTTAAGTCCAAACCTCTGATAAAAAAGGCCAAACATCTGTTTAACCCTGAACAGATGTTTAACTTAATAAGATCTACTGTCTTCTCACACTGTTTTCCTCTTAAAACACTGTTTAACCTAACATGGGTTTCCATTAACTATTGACCAAAATGCAAACAGATGTTTAAACCACTGTTTGTTATTGTACTTCTTTACAAAATTACATAGAATTCAAGAAAACGAAACAATGAGTTAAAGAACTATAATTTAACACATAATCTAATCGAGCAAAGCAATCTATTATCTGACAATTCCCTGGTTTTTACAACATGAAACACAACATCATCATCTGCAATAATCAGATGATATTAATATACATAATAATACCTATTCAGCTTAAAATTACAACGAAATTTAAAATCTAAGAACAACACCAAGAAATTTACGAACCTAACAGCAAAAATTTAGTGCTTTTAGCTTAAAATTTAGTGTTTTTAGCTTTAAACTCCATCAATGTATATCTTCGACAATCTCCATGAACTCCACGGAAGTACTCAATGCATCAACATCAGGATTTATAGAAACCTGATCTCTCGTGAACAGACCAAGATGCAGTACATGAAAACACTTCTTCAGCTGTTGAAGAGTAGCCCTGTTCACATATACTTAATCCTTAACTTTGTTCATAAAGAGCTGCTTTAAACCAAACTTTATGCTTCTTTTAATACAAAAAAGGCAGGAAAGACCATTACTCTAGTAAGATAAAATCTTATCTTACAGCAATAGCAGATCCTTTCTTGCGTTTAGTAGGAACTACTTCGGGTTCTACATCATCACCATATGCCCAAAGTCATATATAATCATCATTTAGTCATAAGCAAAAATTATTTTAAATGTACATTATAATCTTTCTTTGTGTTTAATTTAACTTTATGCTTCTTTTAATACAAACCTACAATAACCCGCAGCAGATTGTATGAATTTCAAACAACTGTGATTAGACTGAAATATAAAGCGAGAATTAGAGTATATCACTTCAAAATTTCAAACTTGGAGTAGCAAAAAACACATACTTTAAACGATGTTGGAACAATGATACTGGAAACAACCGTAGAACAATCATCATCATCATCTGCATCAGATCATTCACAATCATCATTTAGTCATAACTCAGATAACAAAACTTTAGTAAAAATAAAAAACAAAAACAAACATCTGATTTCGAGTCGTGTGTTCTTCAATTTCCGATTCAATGTCGAATTAGGGCTACAAAATCAAGAAAACCGAGTTAGGATTGCAACCAAAATTAGGGCTACAATACTGAAATAAATGAAGATATAAGGCTTACCTGGTGACGCTTCGAATGATTCATGATGAGATGATTTGGTTTGATCTTTGATTCAGATGGGGGAAGAGTAGAGGAGAAGGAGAAGAAGATTCACATCTAGGGTTTTGAAATGGAAAAAAGGAGACGGATGGAGTATAAAAGGAATGAAAGTGTGGTACTGTTGGATGGGAAAACAGAATTGAGGATGGCCTAATTAAGTGACACGTGACCCAAATCACTTTAATTTATTATATATAATAGATTGTTTTTCAAGATGGGGCCGTGACCTCATGGATCACTGTAACACCCCGAAAAATGTAAAACCTTAAACTGGAATTAGTAAGGTTTAAATAAACGAGAAATTTCTAACTAGGAATTCTAACCTAATTAGTCAAAAGTCTAGAAATAACCTAAAGTAGGGTTAAAAGTAATTAAAATCCATGTTTGTCAAAGTTGAGGGGTGTAGGTTGTTAAACTTGAAATTCTGATTTTCATTAAACAAATAAAACACAACCAAACACCCCACTTGGGGATTTGGTCGATCACAGGAAGCAAGGGGACGACCCCCACTTCTCCAAAACCTAAAAATCTGAGTTATCTTGCAAAATTGAAGGTTAATCCAAGTAGAAATCGAGAATTGAGCCTAGAATCGTAATCCTCATTGCAAGAGGATTCTAAGGTATGTGAAATTTGATGAAATCTATCAACTTGAAATTCTCATGATTTTGAAAATCTGAAATTAGATGCTTGCATGTGTGTTATTTGGTTAGATTAAAGTTGATTAGGTGTTTAGAAGTAAAACCTAGCTAACTATTTGAGAAATCATGACCAAATTCAGAAAGTTCCATGAACACCTTGAAGGTGGGTTGTGGGTTTTACATGATGATGATGAACACTAGGGTTAAGAAGAGTTATTCTAGTGTAATTTGATCTTAGAGAAAGTAATTTCAGAAAAATATGATGTTAAATACTATATGAGGGCTTAATTGATGATTAAGTTAGCTAATTAGCAAGTTATAAACTTGAATACGAAAGATATAAAATTCTGCCCATAAAGTGTTTGTTGAAATGCCTTTATGAAGGCTTAAAACTGAAATTCTGAGCTTAAACGCATAATCATGATGTATTGATGTATTATGCGAATTATGGTATAAAGGGAGTTCTAAAACGTGTCATAAATGGACTCTATAGGAACGGACGCAGGAGCGTCAAGCGGACAAGCGGGTGGCGAACCACGTTTAAAGGGCAAACTTTGAAGGTATGTAACTAGTTCCGTTACAATATATTATTTTGGATGATTCAAATATGAAATTGAATTTTTAATAAGAGTCGTTTTGAATTAAGCATTGAAGCCGTTATAGTGATTGATTTAATAAATTCGCTTGGTACCCGTTGGTAGTCGTCAAATAGAAGGATTCTTTAGACGAGCCAAACGGGTCAAATAAACAAGTAAAACATGATTTAAATTCCGAGAATATGATAGATTTGTTCTACGCTATTGGTTAATAATTATCACATGTTAGAAATACTAGATTTGAATGTATTGGGTTGTTAGAAAGGTAAATTATGAGATTTGTTTGAACGAAACGAGCTAACAAAACAAGACATGGATTTCCAGGTCTTACCGTAAATTACGGTAATACCGTAATTTACGGTAAGGATCAAACATGTTACGGTGAATGTCTACTGAATTACGGTGGCCAGAAACTTTCAGGTTTCACCGTAAATTACGGTGATACCGTAATTTACGGTGAAGTCAGAATAGTTATTTTGTTTTTATTATTCCAAATGAGATGTTTAACCTCGGAATTATATTATTCAATATCATTAAAACTAATGTTTTTAATGGTCTAAAATTTTAGGTACCCAAAGTTTATGGATGACGATCAAGCAACTTACGAAGAACCGAACACTCCACTTTTGAAGCTTCCGCTATGATTTAGATCTTTTGTAGTCATGATGTATGGGTTGTAAACACCTGTTAAAAAGTTTTTGAAATGATGTAACTTAGTCATAGTTGACTAAGGTATTAGTATTTTAGTAATTTTGTTAATGAAAGTCACGAACTTAAACTATATTTTGTATAAATTTAAGGGTAAAAATTTAGGGTGTTACAAGTTGGTAATCAGAGCCTAAGGTTGTCAACAAAGTGTTCGGTTCAAGCTTGATCGATCGTCCGGTAAGAATTAACTTGTTTTGTTAATAAATTATGTACTATGTATAGAATGAGAAATGAACAATATGCATGAAAAGAGTGTGTAAGCTCACTCAAAAACAAGAAATGCACGAAACAAGAATGATCAAATCAAGTTACGGACTTGATTGAATAGAATAAAGAATTATTAAATCAAGTTACGGACTTGATTGAATAGAAACAGGAATTATTAAATCAAGTTACGAACTTGATTGAATTAAAACAAGAATTATTAAATCAAGTTACGAACTTGATTGAATTAAAACAAGAATGATTAAATCAAGTTGCGAACTTGATTAAATCAAAACAAGTAAAGCATGTGTTATAAATGAAATGTTTAACAATCTATGTAAACATTTCAGAAATCGAGATGGCTGATGAAGGCAATGATAATGCGGTGCCAAGAGTCACCGAACAAGTGAGGGAAGTGATTGCCGAAGAGGTTGGAAAGGCAATCGAAAACAGTTTGTCGGGCTTTATTGATAAAATCCAACACACGGTTTTATCAATAGTAGAAGATAGAATCAAGAAACTGGAAGATGATTCAAATGTAGCAAAGGAAAAGCGTGGAGGACGAAAACCTTGTTCATACAAGGAATTCATGGCTTGTAAACCACCAACGTATAATGGGGAGGTTGACCCAATAGTGTGCCAACGATGGCTAAGTGACATCGAAGGAGTATTCGAGAGAACCCATTGTGACGAAGAAGACTACGTAGCCTATGGTACGGGTCAACTAAGGAGTCAAGCGAAAGATTGGTGGGATAACAAAAAGAAGGAGATTGGAAGTGAAGCGGTTAAGGCCATGACTTGGGAGGAGTTTAAGACGCCGTTTCTTAAACACCATAGTCCCAAGGCGGTCGTAAATAAAATCAAGGAAGAGTTCATGCAACTCAGACACAAAGGTGAATCCATAGACAAGATCACGGGGATGTTTATGGACAAGATGAAGTTCTGTGATGATTTGATAACGAATGAAGAGCAAAAGGTCTATTATTATCATAACATGCTAAGCGCGGAGTATAGAGAATTCATAACCCCTTCAAAGTATGAGACCCTTACCGAGATTGTCAATGCTGCTCGGGAAAGGGAGATTGAATTGAAGAAGAGTATAGAACGGGGTGAACGAAGGGCACAAGATGTGAATCCAAGCCCTGCCAAGAAAGCAAGAACGAATGAATCAGCAAAGAAATCAGATGCTAAAGGTAGTACATCAGGTTGCAAAATTTGTGGGAAGAATCATAAGGGCGAATGTCGTTACAAGGATAAGCCTTGTCCCATATGCAAGAAAACGGGACATATGGCTATGTCATGCCCGGAGAAAGTGACGGTTTGTTACAACTGTTATCGAACGGGTCACAAGAAGTCGGAATGCCCAGAACTGGTTGGAAAGAAGGATGGGCAAGAACCGAAAGGTGAAGCCCCGAAAGCAAAGGCAAGATCCTTCCAACTAACTGCTGCAGAAGCGAAAATGGAACCTGACGTGGTCTCAGGTATATTTGCTGTAAATTCAATTCCCGCACACGTGTTATTTGATACGGGTGCGAATAAATCCTTTGTTTCATATGGGTTTATTCGACATCCTTCATTTATTCTAGCAAAATTACATGTGCCTTTAGAAGTAGAGATAGGTAATAACAAAAGCTTTATTGTTTGTGATGTATGTGAAAATTGTAAACTGAGCATTGATGATGAAGAATATTTGATAAATCTAATCCCAATGTCGATGGGAGAATTCCAAGTAGTCGTGGGGATGGATTGGCTATCTCAATACCATGCAAAGGTCGTGTGTTTTCGCAAAGAGATAAAACTAACATCTCCAAGCGGAAAACACGTCACCATTTATGGCGAAAAACGAGGCAACCCCATAGTATGTTCGATGTTGAAAGCTCACAAGCTCATGAAACGAGGATGCAAGGCATTCATAATTTATGCAAATGAGACCGAGAAAGAATCACGAAAGATTGGAGATATACCGGTAGTACGAAATTATGAAGATGTTTTTCCGGAAGATTTACCGGGGATACCGCCTGAACGGGAAGTAGAGTTCGGGATCGAATTGATTCCGGGCGCGAAACCTGTAGCAAAAGCCCCGTACCGACTTGCACCGTCGGAACTACAAGAGTTGATGTCCCAAATCCAAGACCTGCTCGATAAGGGATTTATAAGGCCGAGTGTGTCTCCTTGGGGCGCACCGGTATTGTTCGTGAGGAAGAAAGACGGGAGCATGCGTATGTGTATTGATTACCGGGAGTTAAACAAACTCACGGTAAAGAACAGATACCCGCTCCCGAGGATAGATGATTTATTCGACCAACTACAAGGTGCGAATTGGTTTTCTAAAATTGACCTTAGATCGGGGTATCATCAACTAAAGGTCAAAGAAGAAGATGTGCCGAAGACGGCTTTCCGCACAAGATACGGACATTACGAATTTCTCGTGATGTCATTTGGGCTAACAAATGCGCCCGCGGCTTTCATGGACCTCATGAACCGGGTTTGCAAGCCAATGTTGGATAAGTCGGTCATCGTGTTTATCGATGATATCTTGGTATATTCGAAAAGTGAAGCCGAACACGCACGCCACTTACAAGAAGTGTTAGAGACACTTAGACGAGAGAAGCTTTATGCAAAATTTTCTAAATGTGCCTTTTGGTTACGAGAGGTACAATTTCTCGGTCATGTCATAAGTGCCGATGGAGTTTTAGTGGACCCGTCAAAGATAGAGGCGGTGTCAAAATGGAATCCCCCGAAGAACCCTTCTGAAATTAGAAGCTTTTTGGGGCTTGCTGGGTATTATAGGAGATTCATTCAAGATTTCTCCAAGATTGCATCGCCGCTAACAAAGCTAACCCAAAAGAAAGCAAGGTTTATTTGGGGAGTCGATCAAGAAAAAGCGTTTCGGACGCTAAAGGAAAGGCTAACTCAAGCTCCGGTACTGACATTGCCGGACGGAGTCGAAGACATGGTGGTCTATTCGGACGCTTCGTTATCGGGGCTCGGTTGTGTGTTGATGCAACGGGGCAAGGTAATAGCCTATGCCTCGAGACAGTTGAAGATACACGAGAAGAAATACCCCACGCACGATCTCGAGCTGGCAGCGGTGGTATTTGCATTAAAAATATGGAGGCATTACTTGTATGGGGTAAAATGCACCATATTCACCGACCACAAGAGCTTGAAATACTTCTTCGATCAGAAGGAGTTAAATATGCGACAAAGGCGATGGTTGGAAACGGTGAAAGACTATGATTGTGAGATACATTATCACCCCGGAAAGGCAAATGTGGTAGCGGACGCTCTGAGCAGAAAAGCGGATTATGTCCCGATACGAGTACGATCGATGCAACTCGTGGTAACCTCGGGTGTACTTGAGCGTATTCGAGAGGCGCAATTAGAAGCAGTAAAAGAAGAGAATTGGAAGAAGGAAAGAATAATTGGTCAGTTGAAAGACTTGTCGGATAGGAATCACGGGTTAAAGACTCGATCCGGAAGGATATGGGTCCCACATACCTGTGGAGTAAAGGCACTTCTACTTGAAGAAGCTCATAAATCCCGTTATTCGATTCATCCGGGTGCGACCAAGATGTACAATGATTTAAAACAGAATTATTGGTGGCCCGGAATGAAGAGGGACGTGGCGAAATATGTGGAAAAATGCTTGACATGTTTACAAGTCAAGGCGGAGCACCAGAAACCATACGGTAAGCTCCAACCGTTAGAAATTCCGGTTTGGAAATGGGAACATATTACAATGGACCTGTTAACCAAGCTGCCTAAGACGAGTCGTGGTTTTGATGCCATATGGGTGGTGGTGGATAGATTGACGAAAAGTGCTCATTTCATCCCGATTCGTGAGACTTATACGTCAGAAAAGATGTCAGAAGTCTATACCAATGAAATCATAGCACGTCATGGAGTGCCGGTGTCCATCGTGTCGGATAGGGATACCCGGTTTACTTCGAATTTCTGGCGTGATTTCCAAGAACAAATGGGGACCAAGTTGTTCATTAGCACTGCGTACCATCCTCAAACGGATGGACAAAGTGAAAGAACGATACAAATATTGGGAGACATGCTACGGGCGTGTATAATCGACTTTGGAGGCAGTTGGGATGTTCACCTACCGTTAGTTGAGTTTTCGTATAACAACAGTTACCAATCTAGTATTAAAATGGCACCATACGAACTGCTTTACGGTAGGAAATGTCGAACCCCGGTTTGTTGGGGTGAAGTGGGTCCACGTGAACTCGCCCACCAAGACATAGTACGAGCCACGAACGAAAAGATCGATAAAGTTCGGGCACACTTGAAAGCGGCTCAAGACAGGCAAAAGGCGTATGTTGATAAAAGGAAAAGGCCAATTGAATTTCAAGTCGGTGACATGGTCATGCTAAAAGTGTCCCCATGGAAAGGTGTCATTAGATTCAGAAAGAAGGGGAAGTTAAACCCAAGGTTTATCGGGCCATTTAAAATTATCGGAAGAGCTGGCAAGGTAGCTTACCGTCTTGAATTACCGGAGGAGCTGAGTGGGATCCATGGCACGTTTCACGTATCTCAATTAAGAAAGTGCCTAGCAGACGAAACTACCTATATCCATTACGATGATATCGAAGTGGATAATAGTCTAAATTATGCGGTAAGACCGGTTGAAATTTTGGACAGAAAGGTCAAACGTTTACGAAATAAACAAATTGATCAAGTCAAAGTCAAATGGGAGCATAGAAAGGGTTCGGACACTACATGGGAGTCCGAAGAGGAGATGCGACGTCTTCACCCTACTTTATTTGGTACGTATTACGGTTTCGAGGACGAAACCCTTTTAAGGGGGGTGGACTTGTAACACCCCGAAAAATGTAAAACCTTAAACTGGAATTAGTAAGGTTTAAATAAACAAGAAATTTCTAACTAGGAATTCTAACCTAATTAGTCAAAAGTCTAGAAATAACCTAAAGTAGGGTTAAAAGTAATTAAAATCCATGTTTGTCAAAGTTGAGGGGTGTAGGTTGTTAAACTTGAAATTCTGATTTTCATTAAACAAATAAAACACAACCAAACACCCCACTTGGGGATTTGGTCGATCACAGGAAGCAAGGGGACGACCCCCACTTCTCCAAAACCTAAAAATCTGAGTTATCTTGCAAAATTGAAGGTTAATCCAAGTAGAAATCGAGAATTGAGCCTAGAATCGTAATCCTCATTGCAAGAGGATTCTAAGGTATGTGAAATTTGATGAAATCTATCAACTTGAAATTCTCATGATTTTGAAAATCTGAAATTAGATGCTTGCATGTGTGTTATTTGGTTAGATTAAAGTTGATTAGGTGTTTAGAAGTAAAACCTAGCTAACTATTTGAGAAATCATGACCAAATTCAGAAAGTTCCATGAACACCTTGAAGGTGGGTTGTGGGTTTTACATGATGATGATGAACACTAGGGTTAAGAAGAGTTATTCTAGTGTAATTTGATCTTAGAGAAAGTAATTTCAGAAAAATATGATGTTAAATACTATATGAGGGCTTAATTGATGATTAAGTTAGCTAATTAGCAAGTTATAAACTTGAATACGAAAGATATAAAATTTTGCCCATAAAGTGTTTGTTGAAATGCCTTTATGAAGGCTTAAAACTGAAATTCTGAGCTTAAACGCATAATCATGATGTATTGATGTATTATGCGAATTATGGTATAAAGGGAGTTCTAAAACGTGTCATAAATGGACTCTATAGGAACGGACGCAGGAGCGTCAAGCGGACAAGCGGGTGGCGAACCACGTTTAAAGGGCAAACTTTGAAGGTATGTAACTAGTTCCGTTACAATATATTATTTTGGATGATTCAAATATGAAATTGAATTTTTAATAAGAGTCGTTTTGAATTAAGCATTGAAGCCGTTATAGTGATTGATTTAATAAATTCGCTTGGTACCCGTTGGTAGTCGTCAAATAGAAGGATTCTTTAGACGAGCCAAACGGGTCAAATAAACAAGTAAAACATGATTTAAATTCCGAGAATATGATAGATTTGTTCTACGCTATTGGTTAATAATTATCACATGTTAGAAATACTAGATTTGAATGTATTGGGTTGTTAGAAAGGTAAATTACGAGATTTGTTTGAACGAAACGAGCTAACAAAACAAGACATGGATTTCCAGGTCTTACCGTAAATTACGGTAATACCGTAATTTACGGTAAGGATCAAACATGTTACGGTGAATGTCTACTGAATTACGGTGGCCAGAAACTTTCAGGTTTCACCGTAAATTACGATGATACCGTAATTTACGGTGAAGTCAGAATAGTTATTTTGTTTTTATTATTCCAAATGAGATGTTTAACCTCGGAATTATATTATTCAATATCATTAAAACTAATGTTTTTAATGGTCTAAAATTTTAGGTACCCAAAGTTTATGGATGACGATCAAGCAACTTACGAAGAACCGAACACTCCACTTTTGAAGCTTCCGCTATGATTTAGATCTTTTGTAGTCATGATGTATGGGTTGTAAACACCTGTTAAACAGTTTTTGAAATGATGTAACTTAGTCATAGTTGACTAAGGTATTAGTATTTTAGTAATTTTGTTAATGAAAGTCACGAACTTAAACTATATTTTGTATAAATTTAAGGGTAAAAATTTAGGGTGTTACAATCACACTATGTCCGTTAATAATGATATGGTGTTTAAAATATGAGATGTGAATAAGTTTTAAGTAATGAAAAATTGAATTTAAAATATGGAATGTTTTTAAACTATTCCTATGTTTGGACATTTTGTACGCATATTATTAAACAATTCTATTTTGTGTTGGTGCCATATATGTAGTCGTAATTTAAACTAATTTAATTAATTGATTTCAATGATGGAATATATTTGTTATTTATATGTAGCATTGCATAGTTTATTCGTGAATAAATTTATTAGAAACATAGAATTTTAAAAAACCATTAATAATGATTTTTACAAGTAATTATTTAGAGTAAATTGCCATTTTAGTCTCTGAGTTTTGTCTCAAATTGCCATTTTAGTCCAAATAGGTTTTTTCTCCTCTGAGTCCCTGAGTTTTCCATTTTATTGCCATTTTGATCACACTCTCTAACTTTGTTAAAAAATGTCAGTTGTCTCAAGGGTATTTTGGTCAGATTACATACATGTTTTGTTTTGTTGCCATTTTGATCTAAAACTAATTATATATATAAATAAATAAAATAAAAAATATAAATGTCATAAAAATATATTAAAAATTTATGTTATATTTTAAATATATATATAAAAAATACACACACATATAAATACATATCATTTCTTTTTAAGAAAAAACTAATGAAAACCCAATTCTCTCTCTCTCTCTCTCTCTCTCTTCTCTCGCATCTCTCTCAGTCACCACCACCGCCCCACCATTCCCGACCACCATGCACCACCACGACCACCACCGTGCACCACCACAACCACCGCCATTCACCACTACAACCACTCACCACCATAACCCCCACCCATTTCACTCTCTTCACATGAAACCCTAAAATCGACCTTTAAATCTGCTAGTGTCTATGGAGATCTATTGAAACCCATTCACTTCTCTACACAAAAGACGATGACCCGGACCTTAAAACCTAAATCGAACACAACAACGACCACCATCACTCGCCGAAAAATGGATTCACAGGTGAGTTCGCAATTGTGGGATTAAACACAACCCTAATCGGTAGAAATAGTTGGTTCAAAACCCACATAAATTGGTTGCAATAGCGGGTTCAGAACCATTCACTTGAGCTCAGATTGAAATATCTATTTATTTGAGATTTTGATTGTATTTGGTTTTGAATTTTTGATGTAGATTTGGGGAATCTTCGTTTGGTTGGGATAAAATGAAACAAAAGCATAGAGAAAGAAGAGAGAGAGAGAGAGGGGAAGAAAGAGATAGGATATTTGAATTGTCTTGATTAAAATTAAAAACAAGAGTTAATTGCCATTTTAGTCCCTGTGGTTTGGGCCATTTTACCAGTTTAGTCCAAAGGTTTTATTTTTAACATCTGGATCCAAAAAGGTTTCTTTGTTGCCATTTTGATCCAACTGACTTAACCCCATCCATTCAGTTCTGTTAACTCAATGGTAATTTTGTCATTTCCCAAACTATTTTAATTAACCCTTTAATATTACTCTCACTATTTATATATAATAAATAAAGAAATACATAACCTGCATCACATTTACCCTCTATCTTCACCACTAACACCATCACCAACACTAACACCATCACCACCACTACCACCACCACCACCACCACAGCCTTACCACAACCGCCTCACCAAGCCAGCGTTCGCAATCTCACCGGATCTCTCTCTCTCTCTCTGATCTTACGAGATCTTCACACAAAACACGGAAATCGATTTTCCAAACTTACGATCTTGAATCAGGACGTCATTCCGAATAAATTCCGCTCGTTATGTAAGTCGAATCAACCCGTAATCGAACTGTATCTCCAATTTTCGGTAATTATATAAACCGAATTAAAAATCTCGAAACAAATCTTGTTATATGTCAGTTGCTTATATATATAACACCTAACCAGTTCCTCAAAACGATTTCACACATTTAATTAACCCTAAATCGTCTAAACAGCGTCGGGTTAGCACCGGAGTTTGACGGATTGTTCTTGGTCGCCGGAAAGCACCAGAACCCTTGATTTTACCAACGTTCTTTGCAAACTGTAAGTCCAGTTTTATGTATTCCTTTCGTTGGTGCATGTAGAACAATAGCCCTATGGTTATGTCGTATTACAATAACTTGCCTGTGATTAATTTGTGTTAAAAGAAACTAGGGTTTCGGGTGCGGATTTGAAGATGGAGGGTGAATGTGATGCAGGTGTGTGTACGAAACTCGGAGAGGTAAATCAGACCACTTGATTTTCACCGGAGCTCGCAGGATGACGGTGGGTCACCGAATCTAACCACCGTCGTCGCTTGATCTTTGTTAAAATCCCCCACAAAAAGAAGCAGGTGTGGTCATGAGCCACCCTAGTCCCCGACAGGCGGTTTTCATCGTGGTAACTAGAATGGTGGTGGTGATGGTGTGGTGGTGTGGCTGGAGGTGTGTGAGAGAGAAGAAGAGAGATAGGCGGTTTTCATTGTTGTTTGTTTATTTTTTTTTATGAAAATAACATATATATATATATATATATATAAATGATTAAATGAGGTGGGGTATAATAAATGATCTATTATAAATTAGGAAATGACAAAATTGCCCTTGGCAGACTTAACAGATATGGATAGAGTTAAGTCAGTTGGACCAAAAAGGCAACGATTAAACCTTTTTGGATCCAGATGTTAAAAATGAAACCTTTGGACTAAACTGGCAAAATGGCCCAAACCACAAGGACTAAAATGGCAATTAACTCTAAAAATAAAGTGAAAGTATATTAAAAAATCAAAATAAACAAGTAATTAAGTACAGGGTTATATATATATATATATATATATATATATAAATAGAATTCTATAGGTTTAATAAAAAAAGAAGTAACATTATTTTTTTCTTTTATTTTTTTAAAGTAAAACAAGTTTTGGACTAAAATGGCAAGATGAAAGTTTATAACAGAAATGCCAAAAATACCCCTGATTAAAACTGAGTTTTTAAACAGAGTTAGGCTATGTGATCAAAATGGCAACAAAATGGAAAACTCAGAGACCCAGAGGAGAAAAAAAGCTATTTGGACTAAAATGACAATTTGAGACAAAACTCAGGGACTAAAATGACAATTTACTCAATTATTTAATATTTAATATTTAATCTATACAAAAGAAACCAATGGGAGGACACATGTCATTCATTGAAGCCATCTATTTTTTTTATAGATAATTAACTAGGTTATCACCCGCGAATACTCGCGGGTCGGAAAATTTAATTTGCATTAATCGAATTATGTCGTTAAATAAAATAAAAACACATGTTTTCAAACGTTCTTGATGAACACGTTTGAGAGAGAGAGAGAGAGAGAGAGAGAGATAGTATGAACGAATTCGTGAGTTCTTAATATTATTGAAAATTATACGTGTTCGGATATTTAAATTTATTAAAACTTTATATATATATATATATATATATATATTAAAAACTGAATAATGTGTGACGCCTTATATATTTTAATTAAGCGTTAATATCTTCAAAATTAAAAAATAATTATGGGAAGTTTAATATTAATTTGTTTATTATTATCCTAAAGAATATGAAGTATTAATGGTATAGTTATTTATAATTTTATTTGTAGTATAGTTTTTGTAAATAATGCAACACAAAAATATTCATATGTATAATAAACAATGAAAGGAAGTTGAAATTTCAGTGATCCAAAAAAATAAAAAAACATTGGTATGTATACCACACAAATATGGAGGATAATCTTAAAAATTAAGACACGAGGATCAATTACATTGGTATGTCCCAGTTCAGCTAACCACTATGTCTCAACAGAAGTCACACATTGCAGGTATTCTTTTGTCGTCGGTATAAGCTCATGGTTCACCACATAAGCCGGCATGTCCCTCAACCCATAAAGAGCCGAGCTCTGGTGCATATAGCACGACATTCCTTTCCTACAATTCACATATTCTCCCACCCCTTTTAGTCTTGCAATATTATGAAAAATGATCCGAACGTATTGCTTTCCTTACAATATCAAAATCTGGCCCGCACGAGGTCAGCCGAATCTTTAGTGTTTTTAATGTCTTAACCGATGCAACCTAATTTTCCGGACCTTTTTCAGACCCTTCACCTGCAGATAATGATCGTTACACCAGTGACCAGTCTCCACGATATTGATTAGCTATCCACTATTGGTACACGTTCACTACCCAACCAAACTGACCCAGGTTGTTTTGCCACTTGTACATAGTATTTTTTTCTCTTTAACTATAAGTCTATAAATACTTAAGCACATTGAAATTACCTCCCAAAGAAGTTGGAAAAATTCTGAGCGTTGAGGGTGGCAGAAGTAACAATAAGCATAAAGTCTCGACGCCTTGCAACCACTTTTTTTAAGTATCCCGAATAACACATCAGTACTTAATCATCTTTCATGGGCTTCGTCGATCACAACAACATTGCAATATTGCATGAAAAATTAGAGAAGTTAAATTAAATTAAATAAATAATTATATATTACACACACCATCAACTGTGCTATTAGATAATACTTACCAATATTTGTTAAGATCAACATCTTTCAAAGTTTCACGCAGAAGAACACCATCAGCCATGTACTACAATGCAAATTTAAGAGCATAAACATTTGATAAAAATGAAAAATACTGTCACGTGTTTAATCAATTGCCATATCCAAGCTTTAGTTACCAAAAACGATGTAGGAAACTGTATGCATTAAAGATTACACATTTGGTAACTTTCAAATTTCAAATTTAACACCACCATACAACCCATCCCCTTAGCCTTTTTTTTAATTGACCCATTTGAGATAAGACAGTAACCAAATTGCTCAATTCTTATGTAAGCCCGTAGAAATAAGATTGAAACATACTTGATGAGGACATCGAGTAGAGCTCAACTCAAAGATATGAAAACTTCCATTGCTTGACCTCGTTGTCTTTAAGCATCTCAGTGAAAACCTTGACAACTTCATGTGGCCCTGTATATAAAAACTAACCTATAAATATCCAACACTTCATAAATAAAGAATAAAAAAAATATTGTACACCTCCATCGCCAGTAGCCACTACACCTCCACCTGCAGTCACCTCGAATACTGAAACTAATGGGCCCTTTTTAGTGGTTCATTTAGTCAGTTCCTGGTTAAAAATTAACTATTTTGTCTATCACCATTTTCATTAATTTTTAGTGATACTTGATACCTGAATCTATTTATAACAGCGGCCCTTGGTATTGAAACGGAGTTGTTTGGTTCATCGGCTACAGTTCTGCCAGTGGCTCAAGTTACCGTCACTTCAAGTTTCTATGCCCTCAATGCTTCAACTGGCGCTCTTGCTATAGTCCCTAAAGAAGCAACCAAACTTGAGACAAAATCCACTACTTGGGCTGATACATTGAACTGTTAGCTCGTTAACCTGAATATAGCTGGATGTGAGTTGTTTCATTATGAATTTATAAGGGTTTGAATCGGGTTGACCATATACACAGTTTAAGAAATAAATAACAGTTTTTAAGTGCTAACTTTCATAAATTTATATAAAATTCAAAACAAAATATAAAATTAAAAAAATATATAAAATTAAAAAAAATATAAAATATTAACTGGTCATGATGCGTTACCTGACCCGCACAATTTATCTTATCTCATTTTTATGTCAAATATATGCTAATAATGAATCCTTTTTGTATGAGCCAGCTAAAACAAACCCATTGTTAGATATTGAATGGTGGAAATCCTAGAAAAAAAGTAAAATAAAAAATATCAATCTAATTCTACCTTGTTAGGTAAAATGTGGTTTAGATGAAGACCCCTGCTCAAATCTTCCCTAACAGCTTTTACCGAGAACAAATTCACGAACTCGTTCCTCCAAAACCAGGAATCATCTCATGTAAAAGGGAGTTAAAGTTTTATACGCATTTAACTTAATAATATGTAAAGTGGATTAGTAATGTGTTTCAACTTAATAATGCCAACAACATATTGTACCTGTTATTGACCAGATCTTTACGGTGTTATCCATCACACAACTGGCAATACGATATATATTTGAAGGGTGGAAATCCTAGAAAAAGGTTAAAAAAATATCAATCCAATTCTACCATTGTTAGTACTAAAAACTAATAATTAAAAAATAAAGGTTTTAAAGTGCTAACTATACAGGAATGAGCTATCAAAAGGTAATTAAATGATCGTCAAAAGAACCAAACTTTATACCTTCCTCATTAGGCTTTGCCTTACTTCATCATCTGAGAGTGTATCAAAAGTCTTGAAATCAACCTTTTTTCTGTGAGAATCTTGACTACCTGATAGATTATAAAGATTGAGAAATCATTTTTGGCAGCAGGTTATAATAAAAAAACCTCATTGAATAGCAACAAAATCACAAATAAAAAGACAACAATCAATCAACTTTCCGCTGAAACCAGATAAGTTAGTCTTCCTGAATTAACAATAAAAAGAAAAATACTTTAAACGTACAATGTACAGCTTCAAAACACAACGAACTCATTCTTAAGGCACACTTCGAAGCTAATTTTTGAACCCTCACTTAATATCACCACTTATGTATAGGTTGACCAACGTTAAGTCAAAATCATAGTACCGTATTAACAACATACATGGCCTATAACTAATTATCATCGGGCTTCACTATCATCATCTGCAGGTGGTGCTGCTATCGCAGAATCCCAAAACATTTGCATCATTGAAGTGGCAGCATCATTATTAATTCCTCCGGTACTTCCAACCTAAACATAAATAAACACAATAGTGTTTATAGACGTTTCTAAAAGTGAACCACCTATCTGCGAACCATATTAATACGAAACTAACCAGGGAGAATTTAGCTTACCGAAGCTACATCTATGAGAGTGATCTGGAGTATATCGATAGTAGCAAGAACAACTACATTTGAGTCAGTGTACAAATGCTTCAGTACATATGTAAGCTTAACTATATATTTAATTTGAGTTACAAAAGTTTGCCGCTCCAAACAATGTGCGTCAAGGGACTGCTATTTTGTATACCACATCATTCAGGCTGGTATGGCGGCCCTTCATTTCTCTCTTCTTTACCCATCCTTTCTGAAAAAAAAAGCCTTTATGGCGTTTTTGGTAATATTATAACACTAACCACCAACAAATCAATGTCCCATGACAAATTATCATAAAATATTTCATTTTGATCACCAGTATTGAAAAAAAGGTCACAAAAAACAGAGGAACCAATTTTTGTAGTTGACATAATGAATGGAAATATACATAAGTCAAAATTACCTATTTACTTTTCACCCATATGACATTCAGTGCCTCCTTTTTCTATCCATCAAGTTCTTCAATCACCAGCTTTATCTTTGACTTGTTCCTATTCAATGAGGATACCGTATAATTAAACTTGCAGCGTAAGGTAATCAGGCATCAACATATTGACTAACTTTTAAAGTTACCTCTTAAAATGCCATCTCTGGTTGACACCAATGTTGAGGCAAAACCTCTTTTGAACTAAACCCATAATGCAGCTTTCAAAATCCATCATTAGTGTCTCATGCAATGATATACCCCTAAGATTCTACAAAAAAAGATCATAAATTATTTGCCATCGGAATGTTAGGTAAAATGTGGTTTAGATGAAGATCCCTGGTCAAATCTTCCCTAACAGCCTTTACCGAGAACAAATTCGCGAACTCGTTCCTCCAAAACCAGGAATCATCTCCACTTGTAACAGGTTGTTGTAATAATACTACTGCAAAGTTAGTATGTGTAACAGGGGCCATGTATTACTGCATGAAATACAACAAAAGATCATTAGAATTTATAAACTACCAACTCAATCATATTGTTTAAAATTAAATGAAGAACATAGTTATACCACTGCATTAGAAAGAAGAATAAGACGACCAGGTTCTAACCAAACGGTCTCTAACATTTTTTTTTTGAAAAATGGTTCTATCATTTAAATAAGAAACGGGGAGTGTCTGGAAATTTGAAAGCCCTCAAAACAACCAAATACAAAATGTGATTACAAAATAATATACGGAATAAAAGTCACTCCACCTCTCCAAATCTTCCAACTTTTGGAGTGGGATGTGCCATCATTTTCCTGTTGGCTTTGTCCAATTAAACAGATAGATTAGAAACATAAAGCACACACCAATCAAAGAACAAAACAAAAGGTAAAATGAAGTGAAGCGGTCAATATAATGCATGTACATAAAAAAGCTATAATCATAATATTTAATGTCACAAAGCACACTGTCAATCAGAGAATGAATCAAAAGGCAAAACAAAGTGACATATGTACATATAGGAGGCAATTTCAATCCATTTATGTAAAAACTGGTCAAATTTCAGGTTATACTATATTGATAAGAGGTCAGGCTCGTAAAACTAAAAGTAATAGCTAAAATAGTAACTGCATATGGGTTTAAACTTAAAAGTCAAACAAAGCATACTCATGTATACAACCTCCTATATTGTTTTGTTAATTAAAAACATATCATACTTTTTAGTTTCTATAATAGCTTGCAAACATAATTTAAACTGTATATTTATAAAACTAGGTTATCACCCGGGACTGCTTCCCGGGTAGTTTAATTTTATTAGTTAAAAAACTTGTGTTTTTATTGAAATGTAACATTTTATTTCATTAAAATTTATGACAAAAAAGTTGAAATACTTAAACCAAACAAATAACTACCAGTTGTGAGCATTAATATTGGTAATTACGATTTTTTAGGTGCCAAAAGTTTTAATATTAAAACTAACTCCCCATGAACAGTACACTAATATTATTATATTATAAACTAATATTATTATATTATAATATTATTTATACTTTTTATTTTTCATTATTTTATTACTTAATTGATTTCATTAACTCTAGAACATTTATGAAATTTGGTTAAGAGAATAGTTCACATGCTTTAGGCCAAATCAAATTATGATTTTGTCCCCGCTTTAAAATTACAATTTTTCTATCAGTTTAAAATTATGTTTTTACTTCTAATTCAAAATAAAATTATGCTTTTGCCCCAGTTAAAAATTACAATTTTGCCCTCGGTTCAAAATTACGATTTTGCCCCCTTTAAATTACAGTTGCACCGTTAGTTTTGTTTTGTTACGCCCAGCTAAATTACCATTTCCCCCTCAATTTAAATTTACATTTTTGTTATCGTTTTTGTTTGCTTTTCCAGTAAAATTACGATTTTGCCCCCAGTGTATAACTACAGACACAGATAGGGGAATAGTGTCAGGAAGCTGCCTGGCACTCCCCCATTGGCCCAACCAATTTACGATTTTATCTCCGCTTTAAAATTACGATTTTGCCATCATTTCAAAAATACGTTTTTACCCCAGTTCAAAATAAAATTATGCTTTCGCCCCCAACTAAAAATTATCATTTTGCCCTCGATTCAAAATTACGATTTTGACCTGTTTAAATTTACAGTTTTGCAATTAGTTTTGTCTTTTCCCCACCCAGCCAAATTACAATTTTGCCTCAATCTAAATTTACATTTTTTGCCATCGTTTTCCTTTGCTTTCCCAGCCAAATTACGATTTTTTACCCAGTGTAAAATTACAATCATGCCATCATTTTAGTTTTTTTTTACAAAACTATAGTAGTGCTTTGTTTTAATTGTTTGACTCGGTATAATTTTTATTTTTCCTCGAGCTTAAAATTATTGTTTTTTTGTCGTTTTTGTTTTTCTTAAGCAAAAGTATGATAGTGTTTTACTTTAATTGGTTGACACAATATAATTTTTTTAGATCGTGTTATGAGTAGTATGTACAAGTAATCAAAACACAGACGGACATGTTATGAGAGAGAAATATTCGGCTTAGTGTCCCGCAACGCGGGCGGGGCACAATCTAGTTTAGTTATTTCTTCAATGGGTTCAATACCTTCGATCCTACCACCAACATTTTCATTATTTATCAACATTTTTGTTGTTTTTGGAAGATGTTTTTGAAATACCAAGTGCCCTGCGGACAACCTCATAGATGCATTATGCAGTAAAGCCAGTTTTCAACATTGAATAAATACGCATTGCATTAATTGAATATCAATATGGACGTAAAAAAATCAAACCATGGTGAAAAGCTCTTTGCCAATTATGACAACTATATAACTAATATCTTTGTACATATATGTTTTAATAAAATTACATAACATCACTATTCATCCAGTATAAACATCATAACAACAATTGGATTGCTCTATTAGGAGATTTAAGATTGTTTTCTTTGTCAACTTGAATGTTTCTAAAATAGCTAGCTTTTCCAAATGTATCTTCTAGAATCGCCCGCTGCCCATTATGTTGCCCGAGGGGCTCTAAGTTAACCACCTCGCCTCTCCATTCAATCATCGAAGTACTGTTGGACAAATACGAAAAAGAAGAATGATGGCTAGTAGCCCAACACATAATCATCCTAAATTGCATCCACCAATTCCCTTTTGATCCTGAGAAAACATCAACAAATTAGATTATTAGTTGCAATTACTTGATCTTTTTAAACATGTTTATAAAGCATTAACTATTTATATAATACAATAGCAAAGAAAATGTATGCGGGTCAACCCCGACTGACTTGTTTGACCTGTGGAAAAACATGTTTCAACCTAATCGTTTTGACCCGCTACCAACCCGCCCTAGCTGTTACCTGCGTATCACCATATATCTTAATTGATTCTTTTTCAAGAACATGAATTGGTGATTCAACTCTTTGATCTTTTATAGTAGTTTTGATCCAAACCACTGCTTGAGGACCAACACCAGTAATATATGCATCTTCAACTGTGGACTTCTGACACAAGTAATTCACTTCTTAGTCGGATATAGAGTTTATCGTTCAAATCGCTATTTCAGGAGTGACCCAAGTAAAATACGCTTCTTCCACCCATGGATCACCTATTCAATCACAAATCTATTCATCAACCCACACATAACCTTCTAATAAAAACATGTTTAGATAAACAATAATCAATTAATAAAAATCCCTTTAGCATTGGTTACAAAATAACATGCCTAAATAACTTCCAACATTGGCACTTGCTTTCGGATGAATGCCGAAATGAAAAATCACTACAAAAATATAACCACGGACATCAATACATAAATCTTGTGTATGGTATATCATTAAAGCATACAAGGATAATATGATGCTTTATACTTCAAAAAGCATATAAGTATAAACAATTTTGTTCAATTAATCGCAAATATTCTTAAAGCGTATGACCAAACCAGACCACATTTCTTGGTTAACTTTTTTTATTGATTGGTTTGGCGTTCCTTAGCATGTATCACCTTGTTTAGTTGAAAAGAAAAAAGTTAAAAAATAAATAAACAATACATGTCATATCACGTACCATACCTTCAGGCTGCAACCATTATTTTTTCTTCTTCTAGAAGAAGTTTAGGGTGTAATCTTCACATTTTCTTCTTCTGAACCACCCTAGCATTCTTAAATATTACTCTCTGTCTCCTATACCCAAATACTTAAACACAAAATTGTTAAATGGGCTAAATGAATCAAAAGTCAAGTAAGTGTTCCTAAGTCGCACTATGCTAAAATACAGTCCGTTAAATGGGCTAAACAGATAATAACACGAAAAAAATACATGAGTGGATTCAAGAATAATAGTAAAAACTTGAAGTTCTTTCGGATGCAACAAATATTGTGATCTACATTCAAGAACAAATTTAAAAACACATGCCATGAGTTATATAGTTTAAATCATTTGTTGAATTGACATCAAAAGTAACCAACATCATAACAGATCAACAGAACAATCATTATTTATAACTAATTACCAATTTAAAGCATGATTCATTGAGAATATTTGCAGTGGCATTCCAAACATATAAAGTTTCAAAAACCTATAAGGATTATTCGAATTGCATATACTAAAACCATTTCATCTATTTTCCAGTACCCCCTTACCTCGATCTCTACCAGAAACACCATCACAATCCATCTCACACCCACACTGCGAACACATTTTAAAATTATCAATTGGAAATCCAGCAGATGCAATTCCAATCGAAAACACACTAACAGAATCATAACCTAAAGATGAATAGCAGCAAGTAATCTAATTCAACAAACTCAACATAACGTTATAACATTATAAGCACACTACGCATCAAAAACCTAAATTCAATGACCTAATTAGAACATTCTGCCTAAAATTCATTCGCAAACAATCTAAACACAAACAAATATCACAAAAATGTGAAACAAATCCAGATCTGATATTGTAATACCTTCAATTTAATAATATACTCTTCCTCCTTCTCAACGAAGAAGGAAGTGAACTTCTCAAGCTCTTGTTCAAGCAACTGAACGAAAACAGCCTCTTCGTCTGATATTTCACCACCAGCGGAAACCTCGTCGGAAAACCGCGTGCGCTTTGGCCGGACGGTGAGAATCGTCACCAGATCTGATGAGTTTCAAGCGTTTTTTGCCTGGATGAAAAAAACAATCAATAACAAAATTAGAAACGGGATTCAGAAATCAGATGTATAACCGAGAAAGCTGAACGAAAACAGCCTCTTCGTCTGATATTTCACCACCAGCGGAAACCTCGTCGGAAAACCGCGTGCGCTTTGGCCGAACGGTGAGAATCGTCACCGGATCTGATGAGTTTCAAGCGTTTTTTGCCTGGATGAAAAAAACAATCAATAACAAAATTAGAAACGGGATTCAGAAATAAGATGTATAACCGAGAAAGCCCTAAGAAATCAAGCCAGATAAACCGAAGAAGATGAAGGGATGATGCAGGGAACAAAGGATTTTTGAAGAATATGGGTATGCGGCGCTAGGGTTTCGAAAATGGTGACAGAGGTGTGTTGTTGAATGAAAGGATAAAAGGATTTAGAATTTAGATAGATAAATATATAGGGTCCAAATCAATGGGTCGGGTAGGTGAAAAAGGATCCGCGAGAATTAAAAGAATCCATCTCATTTTCCCGCCAAAATGCATCCTGAGAAGCTCTAATATTGTGCCAAGTGTCCCATATTTTTCTTGTTTATTATATATAACAGATCACCAAGAAAATAAGACAAAATAATGTTAATCATTCAACCCATTTTAAACCTATGTGGTCCAACCCACCCACTTTGCCACCGAAAGAAAGTTAATTATGAAATGCATACTTTGTTGCTTTCATATCTGAAGACGGTAAAGAGAGAACCCTTGTAGAAGCTCCTTGCACTGTAATTGGTAACCTTATACCCCTAAACAAATGCAACCCTTGTAGAAGCTCCTTGCACTGTAAAACATCAAGAATAAGATTTTGGTACCTTTGATTTGGATGGTCTTTGAATATGCTCTGGAAATCTGAAATCGATTAGGAGAGAATGATAATTAGGGTTAAATGTTACAATGAAGCTTATGCTGTAATAATTAGACAGATGGTTAATGAGCTTAATCATACAACAACTAATATTCCAAATCAATGACCAAATATTGTAATAGAACTTCAATAAAATGTACATGTCAATCTTAGGCTGCTGAAGATCGATGGAAACAAATCCAACTGTTGAAACACACAACAAACACGGTAAATCTTAGGGTTTCGAATATTATCAATGGATCAGAATAATCAGAGATAGATAAGAAGCTTTCTGTTAAGATCGATTGAAACAAAATCCAACTGTTGAAACATTCAACAAACACAATCAACTTTATCAGAAAAAAAGGACGCTCGATGAGAGAATCGAGATGATTAGGTCTGAAGAAGATACAATAGATTAAACATTACAATAAACAATCATATAAGTACTTATACCTGGTCATTGAGAATGATGAATCGGCGAAGAACAATTGAAGGAGAAGCGGTATTTTCAGATTTAGGGTTTCAGGAAAGTGAGATGTAATACGCGGTGTGGTATGAGAAAGAGAATATATATGATCCAAATTTGAGAGATGGGTGACCCGAATCAAATTCAGATCCCGCGCCCAATGCGTTTTTGTTTGTGTATTGAGAGTTTGGATGGATTCCCTCCCAAAATCACCCTCTACTCAACCATTGGATGCCACATCATCAAAATGACTTCACCATTCAAGGACACATAGCCCACATCATCTCATTTATTAATATATATAGATATCAACTAGGTTATCACCCGGGTGCTACCCGGGTTGGAGAAAACTATTAAGATAAATATCAAGTGTATAAATAAAATAAAATACAAAGTCTGATGTTGCATAAATTAGTGATAGAGGGGATATACAATTTAAAGATAGTCGAGTCCCTTTGAAGATTCATATCCTTCGAGTTACCAAAGTCTTTCTCTTAGTAAATTAAGTTCCCTCTAAAAAAAACAACCAAATTATAAGTGTTATATACGTTTGTGTTTTTTTAGTAAGACTTTAACTTTCATATGTTATTTTACAAAAAAAAAAACGGGTTGACCGGCCCGGGTTCACCTAGGTTATCACCCGGGAACTTCCCGGGTAGGAAAAATTAATTTATATTAATCGAATTATGTGACGAAATAAAATAAAAACACATGTTTTCAAAACCAACTGGAAAAAAAAGGGTAGATGCACGGTACCCTTAACCGCGGAAAAATAGGCCTCATAAACTGAATTTGTATTACTATTTCCTCTAACTTTGATCATGGCATCAACTTTTTCACCTGTTCACATATCAGTTAATTGTCACTATCTTTTAAAACTTGTACAAACTAAAGTTATAAACTAACTAATGGGAATGAGCAAGAGACACCGTATAAGTTCATTAACTATAGAAAGAAACTCTCATTTAAGAGAATAATGAAATCATCAAAAGCCCCTGTACAAGGATGATACCAAACTGTTTTCTTTTAAGTCACTTAACTAATAAAACTACCCAAATATGTATTTAGTTTTGTTTATACCAAATCCAGCAAAAAATGAAAAAATAAAAATGTGTTTTTCTATTCTATAAAGTATGAAATTATTGAATCATCAAAATATTAAAGGGCGCTTATAAACAAAATAGGATACATGACTGGGTGGCACGTATATAGTAGTCAAATAGTTTTGGGTAACCTTGATAAAGTATAAAATTATCGAATCGTCAAGTTCATAACTAACTCAAACCAATTACAAGCAAAGATCCAAGTAGGTCAATCACTTGGAATGGAATATTTCCATCGACCGGTATCTATTAATCTCTCTCGAAGTTCCCCTTCTTCTAGTTCCTCCAAATCATCAATTAGCTGTTCATTTTCAACATGACTAATACTGAACGCAGCTAACAAAACATACTTTGGAATGATTTTGTTCTTCTTATTGTCCCTAGCAGCTACCAACAGGAAACTACAGACCTGCCTTGACCAGATGCAAAACCATTTTCTTCCTCAGACCACCATTTTAAAGTTCATATAAATCAAGCATAAAAATAAACCATAAGCCATTATTTATGATTCTTTTTCTCCACGCGCAGCAGGAATAACCACATATAAAAAAAATTACACATCTACATCCGCTATTTGATTTCATCCTCGATCTCGTCTCTATGTTCCAAATCTTAAATGAGCGTGGAGTCCACAAGCTAGCATGGTGTTGCATTCCAACTCTTGTACTTAAAAACAAAAATATTACACTGTGATTAGTGAAGAAGGGCATGACTAATACTCAATGCAAGCTGAAAGTATCTTATAAACTATACATTTCCGTATTCCGATGAGATTTTGCATCACCTTCATAGAACTTCTGACTCCCCTACTATTCTAAAAAGAAATATAAAAATCAAGTTTTTCATTAAAATACCACTTGTTAACCATAAATAACAAAAATTAAGAAACTTTTGCATCCCTTCATAGATTTAACCAAAATTTTCATTTCTAAATCTCTAACAACTCAAAGCAGAATATTAACCTTGGGTAATGATTTATCTTTTTATACAGAATATTAGTCGTAAATACACTATGATGCCCTTATAGCTGGATTATATATCTCAAAATTACGTCTAAAGTGGGTGGACCTAGTGAGTGAGTGGGCCAAGTGAGTTGGGTATGGGCTAGAACGATCATTAAAAGTAGTCCAGTGCGAAACACTATCACCAAATTCTCTGAAGCAAACATCAACATACGCAACAAAGACTTTCCGGCATTTGTAAAAAAGTAACCCGTTATAAAATATTATCATATTTTATAAATGGTGATAAAAGCAAGGGTGAAGTTAGAAATGTACACTGATTTTCTACTAAGCCATCCTCCATATTCATCTTCGAGAATTTGTGGTAGATCATCATGATGTAATGTAATATGTGATTTTCTAGTGAACTTATGTTATAACTGATATTAGAGAATTAAGTTAACATACTTGGGATCAATCTGGACCAAGAGATGAAAAATCTTAAAGCTTCTAGACCTGTGTCTGCCATAAGTTGAATGTATTCCTGAACATCACATGTAAAAGCTTATGGTAACGAATAGATCAGTTGTGGTTTATGGAAGACCTAAAGGGTATATACCTTGTATTTATGGTACCCATCAGATGCTACATCACCGTCTCCACTATAGATGCCTGAGAGTTTGGATCCAAAAGATTAACACATTAGCAAACATAAATTTATCATAAACATGATCATCACGTATGCCCCTTAGCATACCTTCCCGTTTAGATGAATCACTTTCCATAATCGTCATCATCTTCATATCCTACCAATAATGCCACAAATTTTGCACCATACTCCAACTGCCCACGTATCCCTACAACATGATAAAAACAACTAAAATAAAATCTCGATGCGACATACCGACCAATATTTCAATCAAATCAGCCACCTATCACATCAGCCACCTACCACATCAGCCACCTACCACCAAATTAACAAAAATCCATTCAATAATTTTATAACTACCATAGAAACACAAATCAATAAAATAAAATGACATGGATACACGTAATTTTCTGGTTAACGATGCTGCATAATTCAGCAACAAACCCAGCCCAAATGTTTTCTCCGGTACCAACGACAAACCCCATCCGATTACACTTTAATGAGCGCCTTAGAACCTGACCCGGACCAAGACCGATGTAACACACTGGTCTCGTTTTTTTCTCCACAATACACACTAAGTGAACCCTCAATCAGTAGCTATCAATATCAGGGTCAGGCTTTATGTGTGCTTCTCTTTTTCTCCTTCACACTATCCACTGTCGCTTTTGACCCTTCTATAGAAAATATTCCTGTTTGGTTCCTAACGTCTGATGGGTTGACGTGATAAAAACAGGTAAAAGAAAATGATTGCACTCCCTCCTTTGCTCCAGGATCAACCAAAGCTCGTTAAGGCACCATCTGGATTTTGCATAGTTCTTCGACAGTACAACTATGGATGCCCTAGATTTGATTATTATCGTCTCTATTTCCGAAGTCAACCTGAACAATCAAACCTAAATGAACGATTTGTATTAGTTAAATCAAAACAACCTCCATTCTAGTTCCTATAACAAAAATTGCAAAAAACAAAAAAAATACAAACCTGCTATTAGTTAAGTCATCCAGTTCTTTAGCTGCTAATATAATCGCCCCTTCAATAAATTTCACCTATTTTCCATTTCTGAAATCAACTCGTCGAAACCCTCGCCGTCATCACCGGAGGTGGCCGCTAGGGCATTCTATAGTCGAACCCATTAACATTAACAAAAGAATTAAGATAGAACATATTAATAATCAGAAAAATAAGAATGTTTACCTGATGCTTGAATCGTATGGATTGTAGATGACTGAAACCAGAAAAACACGAGGTGAGATCTAGGGTTTTCATGAAATGGTGAAAAAGAAACGCATATTCACAATCAGAACCAAAACTCTGATTAATAATGGTAGCCGGAACGTACCTATGATTAATAATGATGAATCGATGAAGGAAGAATTGGATGAAGGAAAGGATTGTCGAAAAGAGAAAGTGTGAATGAGAAGAATGAAGCGGCTGAAGAATTTAGGTCACAAAGTTGCGGACCATTCATAAAAGGAAAACATTTTGAAGAGAAGATCAGTTGCTTAGAATGGAGATGGAGAATGGAGATGGAGGCTCTCTAGGGTTTTGGAAAAGAAACACAGATATCGTACAAATGGAAGTCGGGTCAAAATTAAAGGAAATGGATCCCGCGTTAACCCATATACACGAATTTTTATGACCCGAATTTTGGAGCCAAAACCAATTTCTAGATGCCCTATGGTGATGCCACATCATCTCTCAAGCCCTCACAACATGACACCTAAGCCCTTATTTATCATGTTTATATATATATATATAGATTAAAAGATAATTATAAAATTAAATTTAATATAAATTTAAACAATTCGTATAGGAGATAATATAATATTTTAAAATATTTATCAAATTAAATGTATATGATTTACTTATTTTATTAAACTAAAGTAGTAAAGGGTGGAACCTATTTCAAAAATGCTTATAAGGGGTAAACAAAAATATTAATCAATGTTTATTGGTTCTATACTTTTATTTTCGTGTTTAACTCTCAACTCAAATACGGTAATCACTATGTTTATATGACGTTTATAAGAACCATCACCGCAATCACCCCATCCATCGTATATCGAGTATATCCGTTAGTTTTTTTAAAGATATAAATTTTTATTAGATTCATTCAACCCGTGTAATAAACGAGGTTTTTTAAAGATATAACATTTTTATTTTTAAATATATATTGTTTTAGTATTTAATATATAAAATTACATTTATTCAACCCATGTAATAAACGGGATTTTTAAATATATATTGTTTTATTATTTGGTATATAAAATTGCATTTATTCAACCCGTCTAATAAACGAGATTTTTAAAGATATTTTTTTTTATTATTTGGCATATAAAATTAAATTTATTCAACCCGTGTAATACACGGGATTCTAACTTAGTATTTAATATAAAATAAGAGAAGTTGAATATTGTTTACCGGCTAACGTGAATCTTGGGGTTTGCTAACAAGCACTTGTTTTTATTTTATTTTTTTGTTTCTCTTTGTTTTTTTGCTTTTTCTATTTTAGTTTTTTTATTTTCAAACTTTTTTAACATATTTTTTACTTTTCTTTTTCTTTACTATGACGGGGGCGCTAAACCGGCCGAGTTCCTATCGCTTTCATTTTCGTTTACCTGTTTTTTTCCTTTATTGTTTACCTTATATTGTTTTACTTTTTTTTATATTATTTTGATGTTTAAAGTCGAGTTACGACGCAAATAACATAACGCATTTAGATATGATTTTGTTTGATTTTACAAATTTATTCATCGGCTATCATAATGTACGACACGTACCGGATTCCAACCACGTCCATGCATAACACACGGATAACTACGACCTTAGTTATTATTATTTTTAAGGGTGAAGGGAGTGGTTAAACAGGTGAAAGTGGCAAACTTTAAAATGGACCAATCAGAGAGTGCGAAGCCAGCATGTCAAAAAGTTTAAATTTTTGGTGAAAAGTGATGGGAGTGGTTTTGTTGAATGAAAGTGGCAAACTTATTTTATTCACCTCCACCACCACCGGTCACTGCCACCGCCACCGCCACCGGTTCCACCTCCACCACCACCACCGGTTCACCTCCACCACCACCGGTTCCACCTCCACCACCACCGGTTCACCTCCACCACCACCGGTTCCACCTCCATCACCACCGGTTCCACCTCCACCACCACTCTCCACCACCACCGGAAAAAATGGCGGCTGAAGGTGATGACGTTGTTTGGTCGGAAAAAATGGCGGCTGAAGGTGATGAAGTCCAACGGTCACAAACGAAATCACCTTTGTCGAATCGGTGAGGCCTTGCCGATGAGGTTAGATTACCGAGCGGCAAAGGTGGCCGGCGGCGGTGTTGCCGCACGGCAAACACCTTTGCCGAGTGGTTTCCCGCACCACTCCCTTCACCCTAAGAATATACTTATAAAACCAATAAGAAATTACATTAAGACTTAACCAAAGAACAATAAATATTTAATTTGAGAAGTAAACAACTGCCTTCAATTTTCAATGCTTTGCTTTCCTGGTTGAAAGGGCAGCTTTCACTTGTCAACACCACCAATTAATTCACAAAGCCCAAGTGTTTCAAAAACCTACTTTTTATTTCACATGTCAACATTATCATTAATTCTCAATAGTGTTTGAGAACAGTTCAGTTTAGGGATTGCACTAGACAAATGAATCAATAAATATATAAAATAAAGTTAAAATATATGACCTGTAACATTAAGACAATCTTGAATGGGGTTTTTGGAGCCCATGGACACAAACATGAAAGTACACTGAAGAGTGCTAGGAGAGGTATACGACTATGGTCTGTCGTCATGGACCGTCTGTGGGAAGCTAACGCAGGTCCTGTGCAAAGCGAAAGAGGCTACAGTCCGTGAGGCACTTTCTAGACAGACCAATGTGGAGGGATCCGTGACCAATTTCAATTCAAGGTGAAAAAAAAAAACGCGTAATAAAAAAATCGATTTGGAATAAATAAACTAATTAGAAAATTGAAGTTTGATTATGTTTTTTTTCTATAAACAACAATTATGGTTTGGTGTATTTTTATATGTATGAATAACTATAATATCAAACCGAATCATCATTAAAATTAACCTTTTTTTTAAATAATAGATTGTAAGAAAAGTTTTGTTATAACTTTTTACAAATCATACACTACTTGCACCCTCCCTAAGTTAACATGTTTGTTAGTTTTTTCAATTAGTACACAACTTGATTGGATGTATTAACTCAATAAGTTTGAATTGGCTCGTTGACCAAATTCGTCAAACAACCTTTCCAATAACCAACCTGCTTGTAACTAAAACTGATCAGTTATGAAAACCTAAAACCAAAACAAATGTTATATATTCGGTTTTAGCCTATACTACAGTTCATCCCGCCCCCTAGCCCAACCGGCAATTCCCATGTGGTTTGGGTTGGGCCGGCTTCCTCTTTGGAGGTCGCCGGTTCAACTCCCGGGAGGTGCAAACGGGGGGTGGGACGTCCCAATGATGGATCGTATCCTACCGAGGCATGGTGCGGTCTTGAGGGCAACCCGGTTTTACCCAGCAGTTACCCCAGCGAGTCTCTCGTGTGGGGGCAGTATGGTTTCCGGGCGGAAGTCAGCTTGCGCGGCGGCCGGGGCCCGATCGAACATCGCGTCCGAGAGTGCGGGGCTGACGGGGGATTGTCTTCGACATGAACCCGGTGACCACTGGTCCAGTACATAGAAAGTCACCTTCCAAAAAAAAAAAAAAAAAAAAAAAAAAAAAAAAAAGCCTATACTACAGTTCCACCCTTAAAAAGGTTATCAATCATCTTTCAAAATTATTTTTCTTATATTATCTTTTGTTGGGTCATAGGAAGAAGCCTTTATAGAGTGACCGGTTGTCATTGAACGCAGCCATAACATAACACAAGCGAACCCATACACATGTCTTTTTATATCCGATCTTGTTATCCAACATGTTGATTTCTTGTCGCTACTCAATCAACCTATTGTTTGAAAATCAAATGATTGCGAATTCAAACCCAATTTTGATAGAAATGACATATATATATATAATATGTAAGATGAAGAGATTGGATAGAGTTGATGATTAGGCATGGTGATTGATTGGGGTTGAAATGAACATGAGGTATACAAGTGGCTCAAATTAGGTTCATTGCACCATGACCGTGAGCTAACCTACCAGGAGTGGGCATTGCCTCACCCATCACCACACCACCATTCTAATGAAAGCCAAGTGGACATAGGTGGTGGCCAAATGGACTTTCTCGAGTTCTTATAATATCTTAAACAAGGGGACATTAGCTTGGGTTCATAGTATTTATGTGCTGTTAATTCTACTTTTATATCAGTTTTAAGAAAGTGACGTGACTTTATAAATAAAAAAAGGTTGATAATTCATTTTTATAGAAAGGTTAGAGAGTGACTTGACCTTTAAATACTGTTCATTTACTCATAATTTATCTTTTCACTCTTCTAGACAACCTCAAAATAATAACAACAACAACAACCCAGTGTATGATTAACCCACTGATGAAGGAACACGGAGAAGCTACAATCTAGTATGAGGCGTTAGGTAATATTGCTTTTATTGTGGGCAAAGGATACTAGAGGGGTGTTGGTCTTCTAAAGCTATTCGGTTTTGTTTTTTTCGGTTTTCATGTTGGATATGATTCGGTTTCGGTCTTATCGCTTTTGTCATTTGGGGATTGAAATTTTTGGGCCTAAATGTTTTTGTTAATTAATGATTGATACACATTTAGCCTTTAGGCTTAATTTTTTGTCTACACAATTTGTTAAGTTCGTATTAGTACTTACCATTAAAAAAAAAACTTATAATCCATAAATTCAATAATAAATATATAAAATTTAATATTTCTTTTGGTTAATCGGTTCATTTCCTTTTTTCAGTTTTTAGAAAATACAAAACGGAACAATCAGTTTTGTGTATGTTTTGGTTATTTCATATCGGTTTTGTCAGTTAATTTGGTTAATCAGTTTTCTACTCCCCTACCGGGTACCGTTAAACACAACATCACCAATGGTGCATAATTCAACTAAACTTGAATATATCTTAGGACATCATTCTTGGGAAATCTTTAAACTATTATAAACTATAAATTAACAACAATATATTACTTTATGTAGTTGTACTCTATGCATAGAGAGATCTAAACAAAATTAATTTTTCATTTCTAACCCAATGCTTTTCTTCTTTTGCAATTTAAACCTAACACTTTTTTTTCATCTTTGGCCCTTCATAAGTTTCATCTTTTACAAATTATTTGTTTTACGTTTCGTTCTAAATTTTGAAAGGTAACACGTCGCAACATGTGTGTGGAGTTCACCGTTTTTTTGTATATTTTTTCCCATTTGACAGGTTTGTCGCAACACGTTTATTTTTCCCCGTTCGACTTACTTATTCTTTTCTACGTTTTACGTTTCGGACTAATTTATTCGCATTAACACACAACAACGGGCGTGCGTTGTTCAACGCTTTTACGCCTGCTTTTCGTTCGGTGTTATTTTTTTTCTTTTTTATTTTTTTACGAACTTTTCTGATGTTGGGGTCGCTAGCAATGGTATGGCATTGGTGCTACTTGGCACGGTTTTACAAATCTTTTTAACCTATTAATTTTTTTTACCTAAAATTTGTTTCGATTTTACCTCTATACTTCCTTTACTTTAAAAAAACAATATTTTACGTGCATATTTTTAGAGTGAATTGCAAGAATTGTCCTTTATCTTTATGCCCCTTTGCAGGCGTGTCATTTATGTTTAAAATTGATGAGTTTTATCCTTTATGTTTAAAAATCAAGCACGTTTTACCCTTTGGGCCTAACCCAGATAGTTTTTTTCGTTAAATCTTGTCATGTGCCTTGCACATGAGGGCAATTTTGTCATTTTAACGAAGCAGGGGCTAAATGTGTAAAAAATATAAATTCTCTCTCCCCCTCTGTCTTCTCTCTCCCCCTCTCTCTATATCACCTGTCATCTTCTCCAGCTCCCTTTCTAATCTTTCTATTCTGAACCTCTCTTCTCTTCCCCCTCTCTCTTTCCAGAAGACTGTATCGATCCTCACTCAAACATAGTTCGCATAGTTCTTGTTGAAATTAAGTCTCATCTTGTCAGATATGCGGGTACGGCGACTGTAATAGTCGCCGGAAATAGAGTTGAAATCGAGTCAGATCGCATAGTTCTTCTTGAAATTGAGTCTCATCTAGTCAGATCTGCCGGTACGGCGACTGTAATAGTTGCCGGAAAGTCGTGTGGTGGCAACATGTCTGAGGGTCGGAGAGGGGAAACAAGGTGAAGCTGCTTGTTCTGGGTCAGCCGGTGGACTCCATGGTTGTGCCTGAGCAAGAGCTTTAGCCACTGTGATTTTTAGTATAAATCAAGTGGTGCCAAAATGTGTGGCCATGCTTCATTGAGCATTTGAGCCGTTGTGATGGATGGATGGATTTTACTGTGAATGTGCACACCAACCTGTTATGTTCAGGTGAAAAAGATACTGAAGATCATTGTGCATTGTTTATAAAGGGAAAAGTTCACATCTTACAGTAGTTGTTTGAGACATATATAATTTGTATGTGTACAACAATTTTAGGATAAAACTTTAAGTCAAAGTTCACAGTTGTTTTTTTTGGTTTATGGTAATAGAGTTCTTAATTGTTTGAATTTGGTGTGTATTTGATGTGAATTTGGTGATGATTGTTGATATTATTGATTGATTACAGATCATTGGTTAGTGAGGCACTGGTTCAGATCAGAATTTGTATTAGAATTTGGGGTTTGGTGTCGAAATGAAGAGGTGACTAAAGCTGCTGTTGTGTAAATGATTCCGGCGATGCCGCTGCAGGGTGGTTGCAGGTTGTGGGGTGGTGGGTTGAGAGAGATTAGAGAGAGATTGGGTTGTGGTGACAGTGAAACAGTTTAGATTTTTTTTTCAGTTTTCCGATACAGTCCCTCAATAATAAGTCTTTACAAAATAAACCCTTGGAAGGTGAAATGACAAGTATGCCCTCATATGTAAAGCACATGATCATACTTAACCAAAAAATCTGACTGAGTTAGGGGCTGTTTGGTAGCCTCTGAATGGTCATTAAGAGGCTACCTCTTAATGGAACCATTAAGAATTTTACCAATGAGAAGGTAGAAGAATGTGACATGTGATGATTTACCATTCAGAGGTTACCTCTTAACCATTCAGACTTGAGGTTACCTCTTATTCATTCAGAGGTTTTAAACCATTAAGAGGTAGCATCTGAATGACTATTAAGATGCTACCAAACAGCCCCTTAGGCTCAAAGGACAAAACATGCTTGATTTTTAAACATAAAGGACAAAACTCGTCAATTTTAAACATAAATGACACCGCCTGCAAAGAGACATAAAGATAAAGGACAATTCTTGCAATTCACTCATATTTTTATTTACGTGTCGGTATAAATATGATTTGCTCTATGTTTCGACATAAACTTTTTCTGCAAAACGAGTCAGCTCAAATATAATACTTTTTCATTCAAAAAACCATTTTTTACGTGCATGTTTTTATGTACTATAAATTTGAGTTGGTCTACGTTTCGATTTGAGATATGAGTCACCACAAATATAATATGTATTCCTGCATATTTTATTTATGTTTCGTAAATTTTGTTTCGAACCGTTTGGAGTTAAATTGTAGTTTCTTTTCTATGTATAAGTCGGGTCACATATAAATTCGATTTACTTAATGTTTTGATCAAATTACAATGCTTATATAATTTACTTTGAGCTCAAACCGATATGTCAAAACGTGCGCTTCCATACGGTTAACGCATCACACGACGTTTGGAATAATTTATTCGATGTTTGCGATGTTCTCGCGCCGCAACGCGCGCGGATCTCATTGCTAGTTTATTATAATTACAAGCTGCACATTTTTATTGAAGAGCAAGTTTTATGACACTTGCGTGTACATAATAGTTCTCAATCCATTTTAGTTGTATATAAACGTTTATTAAAGTCCAATTAACATTATTAAATGTCGTTAGAATAAGCATATGCATGATAACCACTCCCATGAAGATATAAACGTTTATTTTGCTGGTCGCCCCCTCCCGCCCCTTAAAGCTTCACCCATGTGTACCAAGAATTTAGCAAATTCTGTTTGAATTAGACACTTAATCAGTGGCGGAGCTAGCCAAAAAATTCAGGGGCATCTCAATTTGTTTTTTTTTTTTTGGGATTAGGGGTATCCTTTGTATAAAACCGGATTTTTATTTTTTATTTTTTTACACTACGAAAATGGTACGGAGACGGGGTTGAGGGGTAGCCCGTGCTACCCCTTCCTAATATACTAGCTCCACCCCTGCACTTAATACTTCATTACTTTGGTGAATTTCTACATACGTTAACAAGAATATACTAGACCAAAATACTTGAGTAACAATATTTAAACTAAAATAATATCATATTTACTTAAATGAAACCATACACAAGTAAACATACCTGTACAGAATTTCTGTGTAAGTATAGAGAAGTCACACATATTAGTAGTTTTGGAGAGAGGGATAGTAAAAGTCTAGAACAAGGAGAGCTGATAAAACGTATCGACACAATACGTTTACACGTCTATTGAACCAACATGATATTTTTAACTAAATATGTCGTTTTCTTAGACGCTAACACATACATGTCTAATAAGTGGGTTACACAACAAGACACATTTAGCATGATTAAATATACCTAAGTCAATAATAGTATTAACACAATAGGACATGGTTACCACGATCAAATATGAAAATTTCAATAACATGAGTGATAAAACACATATTTTGTTTTTTTATGAACGGCGAAAGAACTTTACATTAAATAAAACAGGGACTAGCAAGAGACTATAGATCCTTGACACTATAAAACGACGATTACAGTTTACACAACTACATCGAATTTACATCACATGGACCACTCCAACCAAATTAGATTCGCTCTATGCTTAATCCACAAGAAAGTCGTGACTTTAATCTCATCCATGATCCTCTATAAGTTAGAAGAGCCGGGGGGGGGGGGGGGGGGAGGAAGTCATGGAACCAGTTTTTTCCCTATCGTTATATTTCGGGTTATATATTTGGGTCAAATATTCGATTCGGGTCATACATTAATAACTCCAAATAAAACTATATAATCTTCATTCATTCAAATGATGCGTTTTTACACATAAAACTTAAAAAGCTAAATATTGTTTAACAAAAATGAAGACCAAAATATTTATAAGGATACGAGATAAATCGTAAGTACCTAGACGCAAACCTTTAAGATAAATGGTAAGTATCTTTATGACCTTTAAAAGATAAAAAAGAACCCTCAATTCAACTTTGATTTATAGATAAAGTAGTAACAAAATTTACTTTAAGTCTATATACAATTATAAAACCTTACTAATAGCCCGTTCTTCACATTTTTTTAACCCAATACGAAAAAATGTATAAATATTTTGGACAATAAACTTGGTAGGGCTAAGAAATTTTTAGACAAAATAATTGATGAGGGCGGACCTATATAATTTTAAAATTTTCGAACAAAAACTGAAAATATTACACTTCCAACCGAAACATTGGCGGGAACGAATACACCCCCATCCCTTAAAAGCTACCTCCCACCATAATGAAATTTGTCACCAAATGGCAAATATCTCAAGCCACTTCACACTTTAGAATATGGTATGGTGGAGCTTTGTTGGCTCGAACATTAATTATAGAAAAAAAAAACTAAATTAAGTTTAAGAAATTAGATTTCCTCATTAGAAGTTCCTAAATTACATAAGAGAACAATAATAATTGTACTTCACAAACTTTTTTTAAACGACAAACTCTACAAATCTAATACTAAACTGCATGATTTTTGTTGACCACCATATTTAAACCTCGTGGTTTTAAAATACAAAGTCTTATCCAACATCTTCTACTTCACAAACTGACCAATCGTTAACAACCACCCGAAACATATTGCATGAATTCCGGGTCGGATTCAATACCCGCCATCGTCTCCGGCGACAACACCACCTCCAAATCCACACTACCACCACCTTCCCTCCCCGGAAACGCCGAAATCTTCCCATCAAACTTATTCGCCCGCCCACTTCTAACCGCCACTGGCTTCCCCCACCCGAAATCATTATCAAACATCGGAAACCTCGGCGAACTCCCCATCGTCAGCATTGCCCCGTCAAAGTTCCCCAACGGAAAACACCGCGGGTCACTCTCCCAATTCCTCACGAAACGACACACCATCGTGTCGTCGTGCGACAACACATTCTTGTTCAACTGCTCAGCGCACCATTTCAAATCATTCGACAACACATCACCCGCGGTTGCATATGTCGGAATGCTTTGTATCGCGTTCCCGAAGTAAAACGTTTCGAGCTCGGGTTTCAACCGGTGCCGGCAATTCACTGCCATTCGAAACGTTGTCGTTTTCGAACTCGGAAACTTCCGCGCACGTGTCACCGCACGCCATAACAACGCGCATAGCGACTGAAACGAGGAAATTTCCGGTTCCTGATCCGTTTTCAAAACGACAGCGCTTCGTAACAAGTTATCAATTAACGCCGTGACCTTCTCGTCATTCATTTGCTTCCCAATTAACTTAACGACGTTAATTTCACCGTCACTGTAAAAATTCACCCGTTTCCGATGATTCACATTCACCCTCTCTTTCAATTTCAAAACAGCTTCTCTACTAAAACTAAAAATCCGCTCACTCAGCGGCGCGTGTTCGTCAAACGTCACTTTCGGTCCACCCGCGGGGACTTTCAAACGCGCCGAGGAAATCAACACCGAATCACGAACAAAACACGGGCGTTTCGATACACAATTCGCTCCTTTACAAAGCTCAGCAAACGCATTAATAAAATTCCACAACGAAGTGCCGTCAACGACGGCATGATTAACGGAAAAACCGATAAAAACGCCGTCGTTTAGCTCCGTCACTTGAACGCCTATGATTGGCTTGAAATGACCCTCGTAACTCACAGTTCTATCAAAAGTGAAAAAACTTTTGACAGAATCCGGAACACGAGTGGAATTAATGACGTCATTAATTGAAAGATGTGGGGCATTAGCGTGGACAAATTCGACTCCAGAGTCATTACATGAGATGTAGACGTGGCCGTCTGGATAAGTAACCAGACGGCCCGCTAGTGGAGGAAAATGAGTGAGAAGATGTGAGAGAGCGGTTTTAAGGTTAAATAAAAAATTGAGTGGAGGGCGGGTGAAGAGGTTTCCTTTTTGAATGTAGTGGCAGGAGAGCATGGGGAGGTCGGAGACGGAGAGTTTGAGGTCGGGTGTGGTCGATTTAGCGGCGGGGAAGATGGTGGATTTGGAGATGATTTGAATGAGAGGTTGAGAAGGCATTGTGATGGTTTTGATTGTATTGTGTGAGTGTGGAGTGTGGTGGTGGTGTTGGTGGTGGTGATGGAGGTTTATATAGGGGGGTCTGGACGGTTGGGTTCATGCATTTGTGCATTTGTTGTTTGTTGGGGGGATTTGTTTGTATGTGTAAACAGAGTTGACTGTGGTGAGATACGTTCAGGGAGAATGTATATGAGTTGCTGGCACGTGATTTCCACACGATTTCTAGCTGGTATACTATTTTTGATGGAGTTATGGGTGTTTGGGTGAATACATATATATTTTTCTTAAAAAAAATCGTTCTCGTTTACATAGTTAGGGTTAAGGCCAGTCACAATTGGGCAAAAAGGTTGGACTTTGGAGGGTCATGGATATAGGGAAGGTAAAAATATTCGAGCCCGATGATATGTCCGATACCTGACACAAATGGGACGGGTATACCTGATACCCGACAGGTATTGGGTCAGGTATGAGATTAGTTTTAAAAGATTTCGCAGGTATGGGTCGGATACGGGATTAGTTGATACCCGACCCGATTACCCGAAACCACATACCCATTTACCGGAACTTATACCCCAATATTTTAATTCATATTTTTTATATTTCATTAATCCTTGTCTATTAGTGATTTATTTTAGTACGTCTATTATGTGAAAAATAAATTTTCTTTTAGTATATATATTTGATTATAATATTTTATATTTTGTATGATGTGAAGTATATACATATAAGTTATAAGTATTATAAAGTTATTGTTAATTCATGATAAAAGTTATATATATATATATATATATGTAATGTACATTTTTAATTTTTAATAGTTGTTATATAAATAAAATTATATAATAATTATATTAGAAAAAAATGGATTTGGAAATTCTAATGTATATCTTTTAACAAACTAATGGGTATACTCGATACTCATGGGTATACCCAATCCCGACGGGTAATTACCCGACAAGTATTAGGTCGGGTATGGGACACGATTTTATATCCGACTATGGATATGAGATTACTAATAGCCGACCCGAACTCGACCCATTATCATAAAGAAATATTAAAATTACACTAACCCCCTACCCAAACTAAAAGCTAAAAACTAAACCATAAAGCTAAAAACTAAACCATAAAGCTAAATCCCATAACTAAATGTTAACAAAATTACTCTACAAGATCAAAATTACTCTACAGGATCATTTTACAAAATTACTCTACAAAAGATCCAAATTACTCTACATGATCATTTAACAAAATTACTCTACAAGATCAAAATTACTCTACAGGATTATTTGTAGAGTAATTTTGAATTGTATGTTGTTTGATAAACTTGCAGAGTAATTTTGATTCACTTGTAAAAGTAATTTTGATGCAGAGTAATTTTGATACATTTGTAGGGTAATTTTGATAATTACCCTACAAGAACAAAATTACTCTACAAGAATATTTTACAAAATTACTCTACAAAAGATCAAAATTACTCTACAGGATCATTTGTAGAGTAATTTTGAATTATATGTTGTTTGATAAATTTGCAGGGTAATTTTAATTCACTTGTAAAGTAATTTTGATACACACTTGTAGAGTAATTTTGATAATTACCCTACAAGAACAAAATTACTTTAAAAGAACATTTTACAAAATTACTCTACAAAAGACCAAAATTACTCTGCAGGACCATTCGTAGAGTAATTTTGATAGTTACTGATAATTACAAAAATGCCACTGCTTTTTTTTTTCTCTTTTCCTTCGGTTCGTACGTTTTGTAGGTTAATTTTGTTTGTATTTGATCTTTTACCTACATTTATATATTATAGTGGTTATCATGAGTTAAGTATCATCAAAAGTTGTATCAAAATTGGTTACCAAACAACAAATACAGAATACAAGATGTGTGATGCTCTATTAAACCAGTATTAAAATGTTTGATTCAACATGGCTCAACAAAGGTACTTAAAAATTGGTTTTAAAATGTCGGTGGGTTAAGGTATTAGCTTGATTAAACAAAAGAAAGAAGTGAATTAGTCGGCGGCAGCTATTATAAAATGAAAAAGATGGCCTGAGAATCTTCGTTTAAAAAAGGGATACAAGGTTGATGTAACCTTAGACCGTACTTGTTTACAACTCTTTTCTATTTTGTCTTCCTCTCTCTCTAATGTATTTATTATATATGACACTTGTAAGTAGTGAACTTTTACAAGTAACCTAATTGGTTGGCGTCGTGACATTGTTTATTTATTTATTTATTTTAAATCCATAGTTTAAATTTTAACAAAATGTGTAATCAACTTTAATAATATAATTTTAATAGATTTATAAAAAACATGGGTACAAGAAATGTACACATGTTTAAGTTTTAAGTTACCAAAAACCAAAAACTAGACACATCTAGGCATGTAAACAAGTCGATTCTTAGCTAATATTTAATTTAAGAGAATGAAGGGGTATGGTCCCAAAAAGCTGCGCAAACCTTCATCGAGGTTGCGCGCAGGACCATACTCCTTATTCAACAACTTTCTTATTTGCAACCTCGCGCGAGCTGCCTACATCGCATCTTATTAAGCAGGCGCGAGGTCTGGACAATAGGAAACTCCAATTACGATACTTAGCATTCTGAAAGAGCATTCAGTCTCCCATACCCTGCGCGAGATAGTTACGTGCCCAACAAGATTCGCGCAGGGCAGCGGCACAAGGCTGTTTCATATAGTACACAAGGTACAAGTGGAAGAAGAAAAGAGCCAACCAGCGTCCTTCTGGTCCTGCTTAATCGTGCTCCACGATCGTCTGACAGGCAGGAGACAAAAAGTACTAAAGGACACCAACGTGGCACCAATCACAGGGCGGAGACACCTGCCCCACGATCTCCACTTACCTGCTGATGGCAGAGAGGCGGCCAGGCCGACAACCATGACACGTGGCTCCAATCACGGTGCGCCGGCACCGAAGAGCTACTAGAAGCCACTAACGGTCGACACCAGTGAGACAAAGAGCGTATCATCCAAGTTGTCACCTCCCGGCCCAAGGCCCATCAGCCCATATCCTCTTACACCTCTCCGGCTATAAATAGGAGCCTTAGTCCACAGGTTAAACATTCCATTCCCTCTACTCTCACTCTTAATACTCGATTATCTCCCCAAATCAGTCGCTTATTCTCACGCCGGAGCCCGGTTAAGAGGGAAACCCCCACATTCCCCTCTTAACGAGTAACGGTGTTCTGTTTTGCAGGATTAGACGATCATTACGAAGCACAGAAAGCCATTAAAAGATTAACCACTATGGTAGGAACATAAACCAAACTGATTAGTCCCATAATTAGTTCTGTGTTTCTTCATTGGCGCCCACCGGTTTTCTACAAAACACTTTCATCTTCTTTTTTCTGAGTTTTCGTTGTTTTTTCTTCCTTCGATCATGGCTGGTCAAGGAATCATTCCCGAGTTTGGTTTCGGAGCAAACTCTAATGCGGTGTTGGGCGAGGGCAATCAAAATGTCCAACCCCAACACATTGAAGAAATTGGCGAAATCGAAGTAACCAACACTAGGGGACCGCGCGGGAGCATCACCCGCATCACTCAAACGGTAACCCCAGGAAACAACGGCGCTGGACCTTCAAACCCAGCTCCACCTCAGAACATTTTGGCGCTACTAGGGCTACCAGAAGGCGAAACTCTAGCCTCATGGTACGCCAAGCAAATTGCCACCATTAATGAGGCGTATCAATCTTTGAGCGCACAGCAAGCAGTCTTAACGGCAGAACCGTCCTTGGTTACACCAGCAGGCCCCAGTCACGGGGCGCGCCAGATACCACCACAGTAAAACATCCAATGAAGAGCTAACAGACCTCCCCCTACTAGAAGACTAAGCGTGCATGACACGCGCGATACACGAGGAGAAACAGAAAGCTATTATGACTATCCGTCACACGTCCAAAGAGGCCCAGTTCATAGCCGGCTCATGCCGCGCAACATGAACAATGAATGGGAAGATACCGACCCGAATGATCCAACTTAGCAGGATGATGAGGGTTCGTCAGTCTTCAATCGCTTGCAGAGGAACCATGAATACTACAAACCAAGACAACACGTAGGGTACACCGAAGAGGGAGAGCGAGACTTTCGCCTCGCTTATCGACCAACTGAAGCTGCGGAACATTCAAAGTTCATTCCAAAGATCGCGCTGGCGCCACTTTCAAGAGAGAAGTTACCTCCGACAGTTGGAAAGTTTAACGGATTCACTGATCCCGATGATCACGTCAGAGTTTTCACAAGCGTAGGTTGCATGGGAGGATGGAATATGCCCATGTGGTGCCATCTGTTTATTCAAACGCTTACAAGGGCTGCTCGCGCCTGGTTCGACAGCCTTCCTCCGGGAAAGATCAAGTCATCGGTGGATTTCAAGACACAGTTTTTGAATCACTTCAGTCAACAGAGACGTTACCAGCGCGACACAGCCGAGGTAGAGGACATCTGGCGCAGAGATAACGAGGGTCTGGAGGATTTCATCACTCGCTTCAACAAGGAGTGCTTGGAAATCAGCGGCGTAAGTGAACAACTCATGCGTTGCCACTTTAAGAAAGCCATTCGATGTGATAGTCTCATCAGAACTATCACTGGGAAAGATGGAATGCCCAAAGAATGGGATAAGCTCATGGAAGCCACAAAAATAGTCGCGCAAACAGAAGAGTCACTCGCCGGAAACAAGAATTATTATACCAAAGATCGATTTTCCAAGGGAAACTCGCGCGATCACAACAAGCGCAACAAGTACAAAAGCAACGATTGGAAATCCGGAAGATCAAGGGGCCATGAAGAGAGGCCGCGCTATAGAGAAGATGCGCGCGACACAATTGATAGAATCGGCTACCGAAAAGCAGTCAGGGATGATAACCGAGAAAAGCACTGGACTCCGCTCATAAAAACACCAAAAGAGGTGCTGATGACGGAGAATCATGATTTCAAGGCTCCAAGGCCTATGACAAACAAGAAGGGGCAAGACCCCAACCTGTACTACGACTTCCACAAAGATACAGGGCACCTGACGGATGACTGTATCAGTTTACGTCAAGAGATTGAAAGAGCGCTAAAAAGCGGAAAGCTAAGCCACCTGGTGAAAAACGTGCGCAAAGAAACTTGACAAATCCAACCCCATGAGGAGGGGAATCACAAGAAAGTCCGACGCCTAGAAACCCATATGGTCAATGGACCAAGATACAGCACAAAAGAGAAAGGCAAGCGCCCTTACGAACCCTCATGGCAAGAGCAACAGGTCATTTTCCCGATAGTGCGCGGCGGCCCTCGCGCCACTCGACCCGTCGTCATTACCGGTATTATCGGCCATTATGAAACGGAGTATGTCTTCATTGACCCAGGAAGTACGACTGATATCATCCATGAGCAATGTTTTAATCAGTTTGATGAGGATGATAAAGCGAGACTTGAGCCAGTTGATTATCCACTGTATGGATTTTGCAACGAAATGGTCTTCCCGCTAAGCCAAATCAGCTTCCCCATCACGCTCTCTGACGGGAAGCATTCAAGAACAACAAATGTAAACTTCATGGTGATGCCTGTCAAATCAAGGCATGATGTGTTGATTGGGAGAGAAACCCAAGGCGAACTGAACATGGTAACTTCCACGCCCCACTCAGCGATAGGGTTTCCAACCAAGACGGGGGTGGCGATTATCTATGCCTAGAAAGAAGTAATGTCGACTAGAGATATGCGCCCAACAAAAGCGGCGAAGGTTTCAACAACCGAGCCAGAGAAATGGGTGTTAAACCGCAAGTACCCGGAGCAAACGGTGACGATAGGCCACACAATCTCACCAAATATCAGAACGCATCTCAAGCAACTCCTATTCAAGAATATGGATATCTTCGCCTAGACCCCGGCCGACATGACCGGTGTCCCGCGCGACATTACCGAACATTGTTTAAACACCTACCCCTCTGTTGAGCCGAAGGTCCAAAGAAGGCGCAGCTTAGGGGCAGACAAAACCAAAGCAATGAATGAGTAAGTATGCGAACTACTCAAAGCAGGAATCTTGCGAGAAGTACATTATCAAAGTTTGGTCGAGAACCCAGTGATGGTGGAGAAGTCTAGTGGAGGATGGCGAATGTGCGTTGATTATATCGATCTCAAGAAGGCATGCCCTAAAGATTGCTACTCTTTGCCTGAGATCGACAAAAAGATAGACTCCCTCGCACCATACAGATGGAAATTCTTCTTAGATTGCTACAAGGGATACCATCAGGTTCAAATGAAGCTTGAAGACGACGACAAGACAGCTTTTCGGACCGATCTCTGGATCTTTTGTTATACAAAGATGCCATTCGGCCTCAAAAACACTGGTGCCACATATCAACGCCTGATGGATAAGACCTTCGCTGGAGATATTGGGAAGCATTTCGAGGTTTACATCGACGATCTGGTGATCAAAAGTCCCGAAGAGGACCAAATGTTGAAAGACATCGAAAAAACATTCAACTCGTTGTGCAGCGTGAATATGAAATTGAATCCAGCCAAATGTTCTTTTGGTATGGAAGAAGGGAAATTCTTAGGCTTCATAGTCACAAATGGCGGATTTAAGGTGAATCCAGAAAAGGTCCAGGCAATAGAATGAATGCCATCACCACGAACAATCAAAGAGATGCAAAGGTTGGCCAGCCGCTTAGCCGCGCTTAACCGCCTTTTGTCAAATCACGTCGCGAAGTCATACCCTTTTATCAGCACCCTGCGCAACTGTGTGAAGAAACAAGAGTTCAGGTGGGCGCCTGAAGCAGAGGGTGCTTTTCAGCAAATGAAGGAGTGTTTGATCGAACTCCCTACCCTGATTGCACCGTTCGAAAAGGAGCCGCTCATCTTATACTTGTCATCATCGGACAAGGCAGTGGGATCAGTATTGCTTGTAGAAAGAAATGGAGTTCAGACTCCAATCTATTACGTCAGTAGAGTGCTCACGGATCCAGAAACGAGATATTCAACGATGGAGAAATTGGTACTGGCGTTGTTGCACGCCTCCAGAAGGCTGCGCAGATACTTCACAGGCCACGTCATCACCGTACTTACCAATTTCCACATTGGCACGATATTGCAAAAGACAGAAACATCTGGGTGGTTAGCAAAATGGGCAATCGAGCTGGGGGGGGCACAACATCTTGTACAGGCCGCGCCCAGCCATCAAAGGTCAAGTTCTAGCGGACTTCATCACAGAAGTCCCAGTTGATAAAATCAAATACTGCGAGATTGTCGAGGCTCCCATAAAGGACATATCAAATGAGTTATGGATGTTGTACACTGATGGAGCCTCAAACAAAGATGGCGCAGGAGCCGGATTGCGCCTTGTGAGCCCTGAAAAGCACGAATTTACTTACGCCATCAAGTTGGATTTCAAGAATACCAACAACGAGGCGGAGTACGAGGCGTTTCTGGCAGGCTTACGCCTCGCCATAAAAATGGGAGCTGAAAATCTACAGGCACACGTTGATTCACTCTTGATAGCCAGCCAAATTAACGGTATATATGATGCAAAGGGCGAAGTTATGGCCCTGTATTTAGAGCAAGCAAAAGAGTTGCTTCAACAGTTCAAATCTTACAAGGTAATCCACATCAATCGCTCCGAAAACAAACCAGGTGACGCTTTGAGCAAGCTTGCTTCAACCTCCTTTCAACATTTCGCAAAAGATGTAAGGATTGAAGTACTCAAATATCCATCAGTCCTGCTGCTCCAGGTAAATGTGATCGAAATAGGGCAGCCATCTTGGATGACCCCTATAATTCAGTATTTGCAAGAAGGAATACTCTCTGAGAGCAAGGCAGAGGCAAGAAAGATTCAAAACAAAGCTCTGCATTATGAGATGAATGGTGGTATCTTATACCGCAAGTCCTTCTTGGGGTCACTGTTGCGCTGCGTGGACCCCCAAGATGCGAATTACTTGATCAGGGAGATTCATGAAGGGATCTGTGGCATCCATGCAGGACCACGCATGGTTGTCGCAAGATTATGAACGCTTGATATTATTGGCCAGGGATGCACGTCGACACCCTGAGGGAGCTGCGCAAATGCGACTCCTGTCAGCGACATTCTCCGAAAACCCTGCTCCCAAAGAACGATCTTATCCCTGTATCCACTACTTGGCCTTTCCAACAGTGGGGAATTTACATGGTGGGACCCTTCCCAGAAGCTCCTGGTGCCGTTAAGTTCATAATAGTGGCCGTTGATTATTTTACTAAGTGGGTGGAGGCCAAAGCTCTCGCCTCAACCACTGCAATGATAGTGCGCAAGTTTATTTGGGAGCACATCATTTGCAGGTTTGGTCTTCCACTCAAAATCGTCACAGACAACGGTACCAATTTTGCTTTTGAGGACCTTCAAAATTGGATGAAGGAAATGAAGATCGAGCATACCTTATCCTCCGTCGCGCACCCTCAAGGCAACGGTCAAGTGGAAAGCGTTAACAAAAGTATCGTCGAGGGGATAAAAGCCCGACTGGGCACAAAGAGAAGAGGCTGGGTAGATGAGCTCCCAAGCATCCTGTGGGCTCATCGAACCATGCCGAAGACAAGCACCGGCGAAACTCCTTTTAGCCTAGTATACGGCTCAGAGGCAGTTATCCCGGCAGAAGTTGGACTCCCCTCACCACGCTTGACAGCAGTCAACACGGTTGACAACGAAGTAGAGCGCCGTCTCGATTTGGATTTACTGGAAGAAAGACGCGAGATTGCGCGTATTAAGGAAGCAAAGTACAAGACACAACTGGAAAGGTACTACAATGCGAGAGTTCGCATTTGTACCTTCACTCCAGGAGAATACGTCTTCCGAGACAACGAAGCTTCAAACGCTGAACGCCCAGGAAAACTAGCACCCAAATGGGAAGGCCCATACTTGGTTCACGAAGTGCTAGGAAAAGGGGCATACAAATTGCGCACACTGGATGGACACATCATCCCGCGCACGTGGAATGCGCAACAACTGCGCAAGTGCTATATGTAACTATTATAGGCCATGCGTCGTTTCTTACTAATGTTAGCCATGCGCTTTTTTCCTATTTTGGCTAAACGCCCCTTATGTTACTTAATGCAATGTATGTTGGCCTAAGCGCCTATTTCCCAACTAACGAGAACATACGACATGTTTCCCTTATCATGAAGACCCTTACGTTACAAATGCATGTTAAACTTTTGATTAGCACGAAAACACTTCAGTAAATTACGAGCTCTTGAGTTATGCCTCCAAGGTCCTCCGCGAACATAGCACGAGACCGAGCAGTTACAACTCGCACAAGAGCCACACTTATATTTATTCGCGCTAACTTAACCAAAGTTCCTAACAACAGTGCAATAATTGTAACGAGACAGGGAATAAACACAAATATCATAATTAATAAGCGCAACCACGCATCAATTGCATAAAAACCATCTATCATCCATACGATCCAAAACAAAGCGCGACCGCGCAACAAGTTACATTCAAATCCTAAAGAAAAATTACAAGGCACAAAGCCTGTCAATACTACCTACTCAAAGTCGTCACTACCAGCATCATCACCATCATGCTTATCGCCATCATTGTCCGCCGATGTCTCCTCATCAGATAAAGTAACCATCTCTGGTGGGTCCAGAATAGCCTTAAGACGATGGCACCAGTCATCATGCTCCAAAGCTTTGGCGACCAAATCCATCACGGGCAGCGCTAGGTGATCGTATGCACCTTCAGCACGAGCAAGCTCGGCATCAGCATCATCGGTCACCGAGCAATGACTGATGTCAAACTCTTGCCCAAACACCTCTTCAATATGCTGTGCGTATTCCAGGTAACCTCCACGATGACCAACGGCGCTAGAAGCATCAATCAGAGCAGCAACAGCTTTGTCTAGCTCCCCAGCATTCAAGATGGAGTTGGCCATCTACATCAAAGGCAATAAATAAGATACTAGGCTTCAACAAATACAGCCAAAGTTCAGAGAAACCATACCAGAACTACTCCTCGGCCGCACAGCCACTCAGCCTTAGAGACCAAAGTATCAACGATGCCTTGAGCTTCAGAGTAGTTGTTTTGCGCCACATTAAGAGCAGTTGTGCTAATGTCTCGCGCCTCCTCAGCTTTTTGTTTGGCCTCTTCAGCAGTGGCAGCCTTAACCTTCTCAGCTTCAAGGTCAATTTCCAAGGACTCGCTTTTGTCAACCTGCTCTTGCAAGCGGCGCTTCAACTCAGCAATATCGACGTCCTTGGCCATCAAATCCTTGGCTTTACCAGACAGTTGCGCCTTCACCTCGGCCAGCTCAACCTACAAGGGATAAATGGATCAGTTAATTCTGCCAACAAAAGCATAAACTGAAAGAAAAGTTTCTCGAACCTCAGCCTGCTCTTTAGCAGCTTGCGCATCCTCAACCTTCGCTGTCAGCTCAACAACCTTACCTTCAAGCTCAGTAATCTTATTGCGAGCCGCGAACGTGCGTTGGTTATCCTTCTCGCATAACCTCTTAAACTCAGCTTTCTCCCTTGCTAAGAGGTCTTTGGCAGCGAGAAGTTTGCCCTTAAGGCCTTCACGACCCCACTACTCCGATTTCCTGTCATCTTCGAATTTTGCCTTCTCTTCATCAAAGGCAGCTTTCGATCTTTCGAAGTCATTAACACGCCTTAATATCCGCTCGCGGTATTTTTCCCAATCCTCCCTCTCCCTAACCATGGTTTGCCACTCGAGAACAATTTGATGGTTAGCAGCACGGGTGTTGGCCTCACCAACAACATAGGCGTGATACAACCCATTGTGGCGACGGTCAACCTCACCAGGAGGAATGGAATTCAGAAACCAGTCGTGGCAAGGTGCGAACTCAAGAAAAGTATCTTTTTGCTTTAAACCCCATGGCGGTTGGTGCGGAGTGTCGCCACGGCTCTCCTCCGTATAAGACTTATAATAAATATCCCCTAAAGTATCCCGGGGGCCTATTGGAGAGCGCGGCGGCGCCGTGTTTGCCCACACCAGCCTGGCCAGCTGCAAAACCAGCACCCGCGCCTCCTGCAGCAGCGGATTTGTCTCGATGAGCACCAGAGTCCGATCCCTCAGCAGTAGAAGTTATTTCAACAGCCTTGTCAGCAGCCATTTTTTCCTTCTCCTTATTTTTCTCTCTCTCCTTCTCTCCTTCAGCAGCTCTCTTCCTTTTCTCATCCTCAACCTTTTTTTCTCATCCTCAGCCTTCTTCCTCTTCGCTTCCTCAGCCGTTTTGGCTTTCTCCTTCTCAGCAGCTTGTTTGTCCTTTTCAGACTCCAGCCCAGTAGCCCCAGCATCCGGGTTACGAGAGCCCGCGCTCCCTGAGCTTCTCGAGCCAGCAGCTCCAGCTCCTTTGTCGCCTATGCGCGACAAACCTTCAAATGAGTCACTAATAATAACGTAATCTTCCAAGATACGTTGACGAAGGCGAGGAATACCTTTGTCAGCAACATGAACAGCTGCGCGACTACTCCCAGCCCCCTTGCTAGTCACCTCAGGGTCCAAGGTGATAACCTTCTTCCTTTTCACAGGTTTTTTCTTCTTATCCTCAGGGTCAATCCCCAAGTCACGCAACACACCTGCAAAGATGTTAGACCAGGAGCTTAGCTCTCCATTTGATGATCCCACAGACTCCTCGCTGGAAAGATAGTCAATCTCTTTCCTAGCAGAAGTTAAAGCGCGCAAGGGGCGAGGGTTAGGTATATGCGCACCTTCAGTAGCAGAGGGCGGATCGGTAAAGGCTCCAGCAATTGGATACATGAAGTTGCCCTTAATCGCGTCGTACCAATATTGCTCCCCTGCTGCCAGCGGGCGTACACCCATGGATCCACCAAATGTGGGGAAAGCCGCTTGATAAAGGCGCGCCTCTACATTGAAAATGCAACAAGTGAGCAATACGAGGACAGACACAAACAATTAACGAAATAGCTAACCTTTATCCTGGAACTTCAGGACGGGAACTTCCTCACTCTCAGGCGGCCATTGATCACTCATTTGCGCTTCAACGAGGACATTCTCTCCAAAAACGCGGTTGGGGGTTGCAGTAAGCCTCACATACCAATCCTCCATTTTGGGAATTGCCAGATCTTCCTTCAGAATCGGCTCCGACCAAGCGCGGAAAGTCATGGCGATCGGGATCACCTCCTCGCGAATATAAAAGAACTTTAGTTTCTAGTCATGGAAACTCTTGGGAGGATTAAGGAGTATCTTCTTCGCGCCCCCTCGACTGGCAAACGAGTAGAATCCCATATTTCGGATCAACTGATAAAAGACTCGGAATTTTTTAACGGTCGGCTCTATATCATGGGATCGACATAGAAATTCGAAACGTCGAACCCTAACCATCCCAGGAGGACTCAACTGCGAGATGTGAAACCCATAGAACTGTAAAACATGGGCCATGAAACTCGTCGCCGGCAACCGGAAGTTGCCCTGATGGAAGAAATCTTCATACAATGTGATATACCTCGGTGGTGCGTCGGCGGCCGTCTGATTCCGACCGGGGTACTTGGCATCCCATTCCGGTGGGAACCGGAAACCCTGTACTATCTGCTCAAAAAGACCTAAATCCCACCGGAGAATGGGAATAGGACCTTCTTCACCAGGTATGTCTTCACGATGTTCTTCAGCCATGAATTTTCGTCGATGAAACCTTGAATATTCAAGAAAGAACTTGAAGATATAAAGAAAATTCTTGAAGATCTGCTACAGGCAACTTGAAGACTTGAAGATTCGAAGAAGGTGAGTAGAGAGAAAAGGATAAGAACAGTAGAAGACGTGAGGGTTCTCTCCATCTCATCGGATATATATACCTATCGCATTTAATGCGATGGGTAAACGTGCCAAATTCGCCGCGCACGTGACCAACCAGAAGACGCCACGTAAGGCGTGAAACCCAGAGTGACGGTTACCACGCACGCGTGGACCTCACTCTCCTGACGGAAAATGGAACCGTCAGAAACAACATGATGACAGCCGTGTCAGTGGTCAACTCAAACGTCATCATCAACGACAATCTCACCAAACCGTCAGAATTCAAATGTCGAGGAATTTCCCACCCAAATTCCCAAAAACTTAATGAAGAAGTTACCCAGGGCGCGCAATAAGCATGGTTACCCAAGACATCCGCGCGCTACCAACACAAAAACAAAACATCAGCTGCCAGACATGTAGTCGCGCTGTAACAACCGACAAACGTTTGTACGCGCGCGCCTACCAAACAAAAACGAGCATTTTCTACACTTTTCTTTTTCTAAGTCCAGAGCTCCAACCACTTGCTTCGCGCATGATGCAGCACTGGACTGGGGGGACTTGAAGGGGTATGGTCCCAAAAAGCCGCGCAAACCTTCATCGAGGTTGCGCGCAGGACCATACTCCTTATTCAACAACTTTCTTATTTGCAACCTCGCGCGAGCTACATCACATCTTATTAAGCAGGCGCGAGGTCTGGACAATAGGAAACTCCAATTACGACACTTAGCATTCTGAAAGAGCACTCAGTCACCCATACCCTGCGCGAGATAGTTACTTGCCCAGCAAGATTCACGCAGGGCAGCGGCGCAAGACTGTTTCAGATAGTACACAAGGTACAAGTGGCAGAAGAAAAGAGCCAACCAGCGTCCTTCCGGTCCTTCTTAATCGTGCTCCACGATCGTCTGACAGGCAGGAGACAAAAAGTACTAAAGGACACCAACGTGGCACCAATCACAGGGCAGAGACACCTGCCCCACGATCTCCACTTACCTGCTGATGACAGAGAGGCGGCCAGGCCGACAACCATGACACGTGGCTCCAATCACGGTGCGCCAACACCGAAGAGCTACTAGAAGCCACTAATGGTCGACACCAGTGAGACAAAGAGCGTATCATCCAAGTTGTCGCCTCCCGGCCCAAGGCCCATCAGCCCATATCCTCTTACACCTCTCCGGCTATAAATAGGAGCCTTAGTCCACAGGTTAAACATTCCATTCCCTCTACTCTCACTCTTAATACTCGATTATCTCCCCAAAGCAGTCGCTTATTCTTACGTCGGAGCCCGGTTAAGAGGGAAACCCCCATATTCCCCTCTTAACGAGTAACGGTGTTCTGTTTTGCATGATTAGACGATCATTACGAAGCTCAGAAAGCCATTAAAAGATTAACCACTATGGTAGGAACATAAACCAAACTGATTAGTCCCATAATTAGTTCTGTGTTTCTTCAAAGAAAACTCGAGCTCAGCTCATTTTAATTTGATAATAATATTTCAATCTTGAGTTTGGTCTTCTTGCTATTTACTAAACATTCTAGTGTTTTTAGTTTATATACGTATATAATAATCTTCTCATAATGTGTGTATAGTACAAGTTTTATTATATAACAAATATATATAGTATTTAGTTATTTGTATTTTATATATAATGATTATTAGTATGTAATTATATATTTATTTGTAAAGATAAAAAGTTATTGTGTGTGTATATATATAAATAGTGTGCTTGTTTAGGCTTGGAAGCCCAATCAAGTTCGGTATGTAAAACTTGGGCTCTAGCTTATTAATTATATAAACTTTAATTTAAGCTCAGGTCCATTTAAGTTCGGCTCGATTTAAGCTACTATAGTTACCTGATTTCAAGTACCTTACGAATAATGCAACTTGTCTACACATATACAAACACCCCTTCCCCATCTTTCTTCTTGGATTGGACATTCATGCCACCACCACTAATCATTATCATCGTCTCTTCCACCATCATAGAAACTCATAATCACCGATCAACCTTCATTTGAACTGGGTATCAAGAACTTCAACACCATTTCCGATCAAACCCAAAACTATGAAACACAAAATCTAAGAAACCGACAATCACCTCAAGTATGTTGAACCAACGTGTAGAAATCAAATTCAAACAACACTAGATTGATTGTGTATTTGTGTTTATGTGTGTTTGGGTGTTTTAAACCCTAAATGAAATGTATTTGGTGTTTGATTTAGGTTAGGTTGGGATTTTTTTATGACTTAGACTTTTATATAAAAGAGATTTTCAATTATGTTGTGCAGATAATCACTAGGACGATAACTTTAGAATTTTAGCGATGGGCCACGCTTATGGTTGGGAGTGTTTATGAAATTTAGTGTTTACATGTTGCTTAAGACGTTACTGGTGAAATAATTTGTTTGAACCAGTGAGAGGTGGCAGTGTTTATGATGACGTTGCAAACAACATACAAGTGGAAATTGTTATAAATTTAATCAACTCAAAGATTTAAATATATAGAATTTAATCGAATGTTTTATTTTACATACCAAGTAAAAAAAACACATTGATTTGTTGTAGTATTTACCATTTCTTTAATTAAATATGTATTTCATCAGTAATTTATAAAACATTTCCTCTATTTTTATTTAAGTAGCATGAGTTGAAATTTAGAAAGCGTTGACATACTTTGAACTAAGACGCGCCGGCCATTGTTGCCCCTGACTCCGATGCAACGCCCTTCCGAACCCTCCAAGTCCACACCCCCTAACAAAAATCCAATTTATAATTCAACAACCAAATTATCGTATTTATTTATAGTTCATAATAAATAAAATAATACTAAGATGACTAGGTACAAAACCACATACTATAATATATTAGTTCGTACAACACTAGTTTATTAATGAAGAAATTCGGTAAAACAAAAGGTAAATTACAAGGATAATAAAAACTTACATTTTACATTTTATATAAGTGGGGGTGTTAAAAATTATATCATCTGTCAGTAAAAATGATTAAAGGTGTGACGGTGGTTAATAGTATTAGTTGATACCATGTGTTGATAATATTTCAAAAGTGGAGACCTAATATCAAATTTTAGGAACGCGTATAAAATATCTTGTTTTATATACTATAACTTTCATATCATGATTTTGATCCACTAGTTTGTATTTTTTATTTAGACATCTTAATTGAAATTTTATTTTTCTTTATATAATTAGGGGTTTACATCTGTGCTCCACGGTAAAAACATACTGATTTTAGACAAAATGTAAATAAAAACATGGACACCATATTGACCTACCAGTGTATACCAATGGAAATCAAGATCCATTTATCCTTCTTATCTTTAATAGAGATGTAATATGTTTTTAATACAATGATTCAAAATTTGATTTAACCAACATAAATAATTTATAAGGTTTTAACAGACAATTAGATATCTTAACTTATATAATGAACAAATGGTGAAAGAAAAAACAACAATTACATAGATGAATTATTTTCTAGCGAATACAACCTAAAGTGTGGTTTGGAGCCATCCAGCAATATTTTACAAGTGCCCTGAATACCTGTTTGAGTAAACGCCCTATTCTCCAATATCAAAATCGTCTTTACTAGCTCCGTCATGAGGGCCTCTTCCATAACCATGACAAGAGTACTCATTGACTACTCATCGTCTTTTAGACAAGTGTGTAGCCTTGAGAAAGTATGCACACGCCAATGTCCTTTTGACCAATATTCGCACTTGACAAGGTTGATACGTCTTAAGATATACATTCTACCTAAACCCATGTAACAAGTTCTACGTTGATATATGTTGCCATGAGAAAAGAGGAGTAAGAATTAAGATACACTCACATTCCAACAACATATACATATGTAACAAGTACATTGAACGTCTTACACTTTCTAACATATAAATATCCCTTATTATTATTGGTAAAAACAACGAGTACATATCATTGTGACTCTAAGTTGCATTCTTGTCAACACATTTTTTTTTAACGGGCAACATAAAAAAATGATTAGGCCGCTAATTTTAAGTTTTCCTAAGATCCTTGTGTCCCCGGCAGCAGCGTCAAAAACATGACGTGCGTGCGGGTGTATATATTTTTAGCTCTTTTTACTCGCCGATTTCAAGTTTTAAATTTATAAAACACGATATTTTACTATTACTCTACACACACACTAGGGCAAGTATACCCATGGTGGACGTAATATAGTGATGATAAGATACAGAGGTCGTCCAAGGACACAAGAGCTTTTAGTACCAGCTTATTGTCAACATCTAATCGAACCAATTTTTGAGAAAAGATTTTTAAACTAATAAAAAGATAAAAACAGAAAATAAAAATGATAGACAAGAAAGAATCACTTGGATCCAACTTATCTTTAATGTACCCTTTTGATAATTTCCGCACTTTGGGCATTTTAAGAGATTATCTTAGGGGCTGTTTGGTAGCCTCTTAATGACCATTCAGATGCTACCTCTTAATGGTTTAAAACCTCTGAATGAATAAGAGGTAACCTCAAGTCTGAATGGTTAAGAGGTAACCAATGAATGGTAAATCATCACATGTCACATTCTTCTACCTTCTCATTGGTAAAATTCTTAATGGTTTCATTAAGAGGTAGCATTTTAATGACCATTCAGAGGCTACCAAACAGCCCCTTAGATATAGTAGTAGGCCCCTCTTTTGGAGGCGACGTTACCCTCAACCTAGTGGTTTAAGTCAGCAAGGATACAATCCCACTAGGTCGGAATATTGAAAGATAATTAAGTAAGTTGTTAATGCAAAATGTGGTGTACCCCCCTTATGTGGCGGCGATCACCCTCAACCCGTTGGTCTGAGTCAGCAAGGATACAGTACTCGCGGGGTTGGTTTAAAGTTTTAATAGTAGTTTAAGAATAAGGGATTCAAGCTTTTTGTACCTCTCCGACTCGTGAGGTGTTACTAGGCTTGAACCAGGTTCTCGCAGGATCTATACACCGAACAAAACATAGAATTACCCAAACCACCCTTCTAATCTCCATTTCGGGTTAATTAACATGCTTTATATAGACCGTAAAGACATGAACATGTTGAGTAAACGAACATATGAAGAATAGTTTGAATAATTTGCCTTCAATATAAAAAAGGGGGTAACTTTGTAGAATAGTAACAAAGTTTCAAAAGTGTTCCAATTAGGTCACTCAAGTTTCAAAAGTGTTTCAATCAGGTCACTCAAAATTCATTCTTCATTAAAATTAAGTGTTTTTTCATCCATTTTATAGGTAATCGTAGTAATGTGGGTTTTTGTTTCTTTTTTCTCTTTTATTTGATGCTAACGTCGAGTGATTACGTGGATTGTAACTTGTTTTTTTAATTTTTAATGTAATTAAATGGTTTTTATTTTTAATAAATATAATTTCATATATTAAAATTTTTCAACCCCAGCATCTTATGCTCCACTTTTTCTCTTGACACGTGGAAAAAAAGACATGGCTTGATTTGAATGTTAAGTTATCTAATTGTGACAAAAACGACACCAATGACCTAATTAGAACACTTTTAAAACTTGGTTACTATTCTGTGAAATTTTCCCTAAAAAACTAATTATTAAAGTCATTAATACATACTCAATTAAAAAGTAGCCAAAGATTGGAAATCATAAAAGAAATACAATAAAGATAAATCTTCACCAAGTGATGTAAGAATTTCGCCAAACATGGCCTTTGTTTGACAAAGATTCTTACGATCAATCTTGGATCCCGAGACTATACACACACTCTAAAGATGGAAAAGTGGATGATGGTGGTGGATGATGGTGTTGTAGTGGTGGTGGAGTGGTGGCAAGTGAGAGAGAAGTGGTTTTGTAGCGCCCACTTTTTCGACATACGAAATTATTAAAATAACATACTAAATTTTTAACAAAAATTGGGTATGGCCCGTTCGTACTATAAGCCATTCCCTGCTTTTACAATCCTCATTCGAAATAAAATCTACGACACTTTTCAAAAGGTATAAAAGTTGTGACCATACAAGATTCATCACAAGCGTTTAGTTCGAACTACCCAAAACATCCCTATATGTCCTAAATGACACCCCAAATACGAAAAGAAGACATTAATCAGAAGCGCAAAAAGGGGCACAAAATATAACTCTCCTAAAATCCTTAAAACATCCCTATATGTCCTAAATGACACCTCGAATATGAAAAATAGGCCCGAAATACCTTTAATTTTACAAAATTAATTAAAAACAAGAAATAAGAGGCGCTCGCAGGGCGCGACCCCCTTGACTAAATCCGTCGCGGGCCGCGACCAGGTGGCCACCAGGCGCAACCCGGTGCAGCCACGTGTCCCACTCGTGTCAAAGCTAGCCCTTGAGTCAGCCAAGCTAGGGCCTACCCTAGAGGCTCTGGCGGGGTGCGATGACCCCCCCCCCTGTTTCTCCCGCGGGGCGCGAGAAAGAGGTTGATCAGCCCTATAAATAGAGGAGATCGGCTTCAGTTGCTTCTCGTTCAAAATTTCAATCTCTCTCTCAATTCTCTGATAGTAAAAGTAATACCCGAGCAATATACCCACTAAAATAACAAAGCACTGCCTCGATGTAAGTATCATAACCTCTGGTTACGTATTAGTTACGCTGCCCGATTGATCTAGTGCTCCGTAACGCATGTCAAGGCTCTTCCTAACTCAGTCGTTGGAGTTCTGTCTTGGGGAGGGTATAGCTAATGTAAATTGGGTTATTATACTAACACGTGTGCATTGTTTAATTTAATAGATTATAACCAGGAAGTCACAAGGAAATACCTAAATTAGCAATGTGAGTAATTCCTCTTTTTGTAAACTGTTTTTACAAAACCTCAATTGTTTTAAATTATAATTAACAGTGATTGAGTATTTGTATTCTACAATTATCGTCGGTATGTTGGGGTTTTGTATACATAACTTGTTACTACACTATGAGTAGTAACATTACCACAAGTCAGGATTGACAGTACCGTGGGTGGTAATTAAGGTAGATGTAAACAAATGTAATTGTGGGTTGCCCTCAGTGCTGTAAAATGATAAGACTTGTTTTGATTAAACTGGGATTCACTCACCAGTATTTCCCACTGACAAAAATGCTTTAAACACGTTTCAGGTAACAAAATGTGAAAGCCAAATAGAAGCCAGCTGGAGTGTAACACCCCGTGTTTTCATAAGTGAAAGTCAAAGTCAAGGTCTGAGTCAACGACCGATTTCGCGCAACTTGACTTGTAGAAATTTAGTTATTTTAATTGTATTATGTGGAGTAAGTGTCGTTAATGACAGTAATCAAATTGTGTTAATCGTTATTCGATCGACCTGCGACTGTGAACTATAGGAAGTAACAATGCGATAAAGTTAATCAACTAATAGTCAAGCTATGTTAATCGAATCGACATCAATTCGCAACTCGAACTACGTGGTTTTACTTATTGTTTATACGTATGTGTGTGCCTTACGTGTTACCTGTGCATGTTTATTTATTTATTTATGTTGTGGTAATCAAGCGAACTCAATCGAAACTCGAAATCTAACTTGAATGTAATCGAACTCGAACTCGAATCACAATCGAACTAGGATAGATAGTGGAAAATAGATTACGCACGGTATGAAGTAGTTGGGACTAAAAGTAATTTGACTAGGAAACCCTATCGAATCACTCGCAATCGGAACCGAAACGCCAAAGCTCGTCGCACCAAACACACCACCCAGGCGCCAATCCGGACGGACTGATGTCCGCACGGACAGGCCATCCGCACGGGTAGCCGCTTGGGGAAGTGTTAAGTGCATCCGACCAGGATTGCTATCCGCACGGATGACCATCCGGGTGATGTGCAATCCGGACGAATGGTACTTTCCTCTTTTAGCATCCTATAAATACACGGGTCACTCTCCAAACTTTCCACTTTTGGCAAGTGATGTCCGACCAGCACGCTCTTTTCACCTTTTCTTCGATTTCTCTCAATCCACGTAAGATCTCACCCTAAATCTTGTACTTTCTTGATCTATACGCACTTCTACACCTTTCTATCTTTTAAATATTAACTTTTAACCGTGAAATCATCAAGATTTGAGGTATTCTAGGATGACGTCATCATGAAGTTCCCATGAACTTCAAGTCTGACCTCATTCCACCGAGAATAACTCGGATCTGAACGATTTCCACAAGATTTCACAAACAACTTCGCATAAATCTGAACTTTTCAAAGGATAAAAGAGTTGAAAGAAATAAACACAAGTTTTCTCCTTCTTTTACACTCAAAAACGATAAGAATCGGATCAGTTCTAGTCTTCTACTCAATGTTAGTGATGCACTAGTCCTAAATCCGGATTCTACCCGCGAGACACCTGATTTCGGGTTAAACCAGAATGACCATTCTGAGCCGCCGACCGGCCAAGTTGGGGTGATTCCTGGCCGGCTTAGTCAGGCGGGTAAGAATGCAATTCCGATTGGTCGACACGTAATCAAAACATCTCGATAGAACGACAAAAGCGACCAAGGGTAGACGAACGGAACGACCCGAACGAGATGCTGTCCGGACGGACTGATGTCCGCACGGACAGGCTATCCGGACGAGTTGCCATCCGGACGGACTACACTTGGGACCCATATTCAAACAAGGTTTGAGTATCGACGAATGAATAATCCGCACGGACGACCCTCTGAATGGATTACTCTTCGGATCATGAGATACTAAGACCTTAAACAATTTCCAACATGTTCATCCGACCGGACTACCATCCGGACGGATTGTCGTTGTCCGCACGGACTACCATCCGGATGGATTTCACCAATTTCACCAAGTGACTCACCATTAAAGTCGTTGTCCGCACGGACTACTATCCGCATGGATTGTCGTCCGCTCGACCGACTTTAAGGGTAAGAGAACTTCGAGGTTTTCAAACGCTACAACAAAAACTTCAAAAGTCAAGCCATCATACACAAACACATCTCACCCATAGGAAGAAACAATCCACTCGAATAGTCACCCGCCCGGACAAACTGTCCGCACGGATGACTAACCGGACAGATTACTATTCACACGAATTGCTGCCCGCACGGATGACCATCCGGACGATCAGCTATCCTACCCACTCTCACCCTGTATTGTTTTACGCGCCACTTATCGCTACGCTATCGAATCTATTCAGGCTAACCGTACTCGCTAAGCGCTCCCTTCAATCCATTAATCGTTGTGAGTATACTCGATCCCTTTTTGCTTTAAGCACTTTTGGGGTGTTACATACGTTACGAATATTCAAACTACAACTATCACACTACTCAAACTATTTGAACGCTAACCATTAATGCATGTTATACGTGGCTTATGAATGCTTGTTTGTTATGTTTACACATGGAATGCTGTCTACCTGCCTTAGCAACGATAGTAATATAGTTTGGACTCAGCACCCGTTCACACGGGGGTTGTTAAGGATCTTTTACTTGCATGGATTACGGTGGTAATCATGTATTGCGAACTGCCTCGGGCAGTTAACCCGCAGTCATTGGTATCGATGGATCTATGTCGATAACTAACGTGCTTCATTTCACTATGTGTACGTGCTGGTTATGCGTAAACAAATTCGAACTCTATATGCTATTATCGAACTTGTATGCTCACCTTTACATTATATATATTGACTTTATTTTAACGTATGTGACAGGTGCTTAGGAAGTTTACATGCTTAGCACGCTGTGAACTTGAGGCTAGGAAAGGTCTAGGATGCTCTATGCGCTGTGATGAAATCCAAGCTAGGAAAAGGGGTCCTAGAAACCAATAAATAATCTATTTATGTTTAAATCTGAGTTGTCGGAACAGAATATTTGTCTTGATGTTTGTCTGTAATAATTTGTTTACTATTTGAGACATGGTATGGGACATATTAACTTAAATTGAATGGTAATGATAGTTGTTATGGAAACTTCTGGAAAATCTGTTTCGCTCAGTGCCATGCCCCGATGATTCCGCCATCGGTTGGGGTGTGACAGATTGGTATCAGAGCCATAACTATAGGGAATTAGGCAAGACTCGACCTAGTCCGAGTCGAAGTCTTAGATACCTAGACTATAGTTAAGAACCGACAGACCGACTCGAGTACGTTTAGTAGGAAATTTCATACGTACTTATTTCTCACTATCTTTGCTTATACTACACTATTCCTGCACTCGGATTTTCAACTATGAGTAGGCAATAAGGTCGAGAATAGGTGTGAAAACCGCAAACTCTCGACTAAAGTTACTTACTCAACCTGCGTTTTAACTACAAACGAGGAGAATTATGCCAAATCAGGAGTGAAATCCATATTTTGATGAATAATCTCCTTAATTTTATCAAAACAGGAACGAAGTTGTTAAGCCAGGGGTGAAACCCTAACCTTGACGACTTGTTCCGCTTTTATACAAAAAAAAAAAAAAAACTCTCACCAGAGTCTCGACGAACTCCAACGACCTGAAGCCACAATATGACCAACGAGATGCGTGCCAAATGCCCAAGAGTCGAGGCAAAGGCACAGTCCTGAAGGTTGAGTGAGCGCAACGGGTCCTTGTGAATAGTCGATCCACTTTGGGTAGTCGAAGTCTACGAGCCGCAGACAATCCGCCTCTCAATTTCTATGCATTTCGAAGAAAAATTGTCGATTTTTATGTATTTTATGTGTTATTACCCGTTTATTGCTTATTTTGACTCCAAACGATTGCGTAACGACACGTTCGACGTGCGAAATCCATGAACGTGCATGACCGAATACACAAGAACGTACTATAATCGGTGATTCTATTGACAGGACTGAAATCGTACAAAGAACCGTGAATCGCCTTTTGCCACTTTCTCTCTCTAGTTTCTTTCTCTAGACTTAGGTTTCTGTATTCTGAGGCAGTTAGAATGCTCTACGTGTCCTTATAGGCTCCTATATGCCTCCAGTGATTAAGTGCGCATGTGTTTCCCGGTCTCTTTGCTCTACATGCTTAGGAAATTGTGTGATTATGTGCTTTTGTGGATTCTGTGCTCTACGTGCCTACGTGCTTATGTGTCTACGTGAATCTGTGATTATGAGCCTCTACGTTATGTGATACGTATTACATTGCGTGTTCCTAAGCTTTAGTAATTAGAAAACGTGAGAGGTGAGATTCGAATACAATGTGTTGAGTTCCGTGGCGATGTCTATTGCAGACAATGTCGTCTGGATCACGTCATACACTCTCTCGTCAAGAAAAGAGGGACAAACTCCTTGCTTCCATCATCGCAAAAAGCGTGGCAAAGGCCGTGAGTGATGTTTACGAGAATGTCAGCAAGTCATCTGAGGAATCGAGAACTGACGCACCTAAAGCTACCGCAAGGCCTTTCAGTTTCAAGCAATTCAAGTCGTGTGGGCCAAAGGAATTCACTGGAAAAGGAGGTCCCGCTGCACTATTTCACTGGTTTGATTCCATTGAGGTTACTCTACAACAGAGTGGTTGCCCCGATGACCTCCGTACTCTTAATGCTACCGGCGTTTTCCAGTCCCGAGCACTAGACTGGTGGACGGCCGAGAGAAACAAGCGAGGGAATGATGCAGCCTACGGTCTGTCGTGGGACGAGCTCAAGGAAGTTATGCTAGAGGAATTTTGCCCTCCTCACGAACGTAAAAAGCTGGAAGATGAATTTTGGCACATACAGCAAAAGGATGGTGACAATGGTGGTCTCACTGCTCGTTTCAAACAGCTCAGCATTATCTGTCCCGATCAAGTCAAGACTCCCGACATGACGATCAAGAAGTATATCCAGGCACTGCCCGACTGCGTTGCTGATTTCGTGCAAGCGGCTAAGACTACGACGATCGAGGAAACCTATCTGCTAGCCGCTGAGATCAACGACAAGCGGGTTAAGGCTGGTGTCTGGGATAAGACTTCGAAACATCTGCATCAAGCTACCACTACCGCACCAACTGCTGAACCCACCTCATCGAGCACCAAGAGGAAGAACAAGAGAAAGAACAGCTCCACCAACAAGAATTGTGCGATCACTGCTGCACCAATTCAAGCTGTACTGGCTCAACAGCGTTAAGTAGCGGCGCCTGTGGCCAATGCACCGCCTGCAAAGCGTGCATACACTGGACCACACCCGCTCTGCCCTACTTGCACCTACCATCACCCAACTGCTATTCAATGCCGTTTTTGAGCTCACTGCAATATGTACGGCCACTTTACTGCTAACTGCCGTATTCGTCAAGCTCCTGCCAATTAAGCTCTACTCACTGCCCCACAGGGTCAACCAGCTCCTCCGACACCCGCAGTCAAAGCCAGAGCCTGCTTCACGTGTGGCGACCCGAACCATTTCGCCAACGTGTGCCCAAACAGGGTAGTGAAACAAGAACCCCAACAGCAGCAACCGCAGCAGCAACAACAACAGCAGCAACCGCAGCAACAACAACAACAGCAGCAGCAACAACAGGCCGCACGTGCCAGAACCTTCAACCTTAACGTTCGTCAAGCCCAGGCCGACAACAACGTGGTCAATGGTACGTTCCTTGTGAATGGTATTTATGCTTCATGTTTGTTTGATACCGGAGCCGATAATTGCTTTGTGTCGTTCGAATTTGAGAAACTCCTTAGTCGTAAACGTTCCCAACTCTCCTTGACATTCGATGTTGAAGTCGCTACCGGAAGAACCGTCTCTATCAATTCTGTCCTTCGTAATTGTACTCTTGAACTCAACAATCACATCTTTTCGATCGACCTTATTCCGATGCAACTCGGAAGCTTTGACGTCATTATAGGCATGGACTTTCTTCGAGAAAACCATGCTGAAGTTATATGCTTCGACAAGATGATTCGATTTTCGCTCGCGAATGGTGACTTATTGTGTGTATATGGCGATACTACTTCAAAGGGGCTCAAGCTTATGTCATGTGTCCAAGCTAGCAAGTATCTCCGCAAGGAATACCGAGCTTTCTTGGCTAACATCGTAGTAGCGGAGAAGGAAAAGAAAGAGAAGAAGGAAGTGAAAGACGTTCCTGTGGTTCGAGAATTTCCTAATGTTTTTCCAGAGGATCTCCCCGGACTACCGCCAAGTCGTGATATCGACTTTCGTATTGACCTCATTCCTGGAGCCAACCCTATCGCCAAAGCTCCTTATCGACTCGCACCGTCAGAAATGCGCGAACTCTCAACCCAACTCCAGGAATTACTCGAGAAAGGCTTCATTCGCCCGAGCACCTCTCCTTGGGGCGCGCCAGTCCTTTTCGTCAAAAAGAAGGACGGGTCGTTCAGGATGTGCATAGACTATCGGGAATTGAATAAGTTAACTATCAAGAACCGCTATCCCCTACCCCGCATCGACGATTTGTTTGATCAGCTACAAGGCGCTACGTGTTTCTCGAAGATCGACCTACGTTCAGGTTACCATCAGCTACGCATCCAAGAGGAGGATATACCCAAAACCGCGTTTCGTACTCGATACGGGCACTACGAATTCGTTGTCATGCCTTTTGGCCTAACAAACGCACCAGCGGTTTTCATGGATATGATGAATCTCGTGTGTAAACCATATCTCGACCGTTTCGTCATCGTATTCATCGACGATGTCTTGATCTATTCCAAAACGAAAACCGAACACGCGCAACATCTACGTTTGGTTCTCGAGCTACTCCAGGGGAACCAACTCTATGCCAAATTCTCCAAGTGTGAATTTTGGCTAGGGGAAGTTCAATTTCTGGGGCACATTGTTAATAGTCAGGGTATTCACGTCGATCCTGCGTAGATTGAAGCTGTCAAAAGCTTTGTTACGCCTAAGAACCCGTCTGAAGTCCGCTCTTTTCTCGGACTAGCGGGCTATTATCGATGATTTATTGAAGGATTCTCAAAGATCGCTGTACCACTTACCTCTCTTACGCATAAAGACAAGCCTTTCGTTTGGGGAACTAAACAAGAGACTGCCTTTCAAACCCTCAAGCGCATGCTTTGCAATGCTCCTGTTCTCACATTGCCCGACGGAAACAATGATTTCATTGTCTACTGTGATGCTTCCAACCTTGGTCTTGGTTGTGTTCTCATGCAACGGGACAAGGTCATAGCTTACGCATCTCGTCAGCTCAAAATCCACGAGAAGAACTATACAACCCATGATCTCGAGCTAGGCGCGGTTGTTTTTGCATTAAAGATTTGGCGACACTACTTGTATGGTACCAAGTGTACGATCTTCACCGATCATAGGAGCCTGCAACATATCTTTAATCAGAAAGAACTTAATATGCGTCAACGCCGATGGGTAGAACTTCTCAACGATTACGACTGTGAGATTCGTTATCACCCAGGCAAGGCAAATGTTCTTGCCGACGCACTTAGCAGACGGAGCTATCTGCTTAGTACTCGTAATGTTCAAGCCCAGCATAATTTCGAAACTCTCATCCGCGATGCTCAACATGCATGTTTTAACGAACGCACCCTGAAGAAAGAAAGGATCTACCATGATGGAGCCCAACTTGTGAGCAAATCGAATGGAATATTCCACTATTTAGACCGAATTTGGATTCCCAGGCGAACCAACCTGCGACAGATTCTGATGGACGAAGCCCACAAATCCCGGTATTCTATTCATCCCGGTGCTGACAAAATGTACCAGGATCTTCGTTATAAGTACTGGTGGCCGGGTATGAAAAGGGATATCGCTCTCTACGTCGGAAAATGCCTAACTTGTGCTAGAGTCAAGGCTGAACATCAAAGACCATCTGGCTTGCTCGAACAACCACTGATTCCCATGTGGAAGTGGGAGAGCATAGCTATGGATTTCGTAACCAAGCTACCACCCACGTCATCAGGTCACGACAGCATATGGGTTGTGGTCGACCGATTGACTAAATCAGCTCACTTTCTGCCTATACGAGAAGACTACAAGGTGGAACGATTAGCCCGAATCTACACCGACGAGATCATTGTAATCATGGGACGCCTCGTGACATCATCTCTGATCGTGATGCTCGGTTTACTTCACGATTGTGGGAAACGTTTCAAACGGCACTCGGTACAACGCTTAATCTAAGTACTGCTGAATTTTTTGACCAAATTCTTGCAATTTTTTCATTCGTTCTCACGGTTCTGATAATATTTAGCGTTCTCATTTAAACCTTTGTATATATATATATATATATATAAGATTCGGTTCAATTAAGAACCACCACGAGTTGTGAGAACCATGAGAACTACTTATCGCGCGAGTTGAGCCACCACTTTTTGCATAAACGTAGAGGAAAATGTTATAAATACATCTGTAAAAAAAAAAAGAAATTGTTGTGTCGATAGTTACGCCTGATGTAACTTTTGTTTACGTTTGACGTAAATTTTGTTTACATCCTATGTAATTTTTTGCATACGACATTTTTTTTGCTGGAATAAGTGATTTTTTTAAAGATTTTTGGGAAAAAAATTTGAAAAAATCTTTTGGAAGACCTAGTTCTTATAGTTCTTACAATTCAAGATGGTTCTCATTTTACCATTTTTCTATATATATAAGAAAAGGTTTCTCTACTAAGGCATTTTTCTTATAAAGTGTAAGAAGCTTGATGTGTGTGAGTGTTATATAGTTTTTAATGTATATTTTAAGCCCTTTTTAACACTTTAGTCAAGTTTTAAATTTATAAAACACGATATTTACTAACACTAAGCACACATATGGGCAAGTGCACCCATCGTGAGCGTCTAATCAAATCAAAAATTTAGAAAATTAGTTTTTAAAACAAGAAAATAAATCTAACTAAAAATGCTGAAAATAAAAATAAAAATAAAAGCAGATAGACAAGAAGAATCACTTGGATCCGACTCGCCTTTAGTGTAACCTTTGATTATTTCCGCACTTTTGCACTTTTTAAGATATTATCTTAGTTATAGTAGTAGGCCCCTCTTTTGAAGGTAACGTTACCCTCAACCCAGTAGTTTGAATCAGCAAGGATACAATCCTAAAGGGTTGGATTATTGAAAGATAATTAATTAAGTTATTAATGCATAATGTGGTAGGCCCCTCTTTTGAAGGTAACGTTACCCTCAGCTAAGTAGTTTGAGTCAGCAGGGATACAATCCTAAGTAGCCGGGTTAAAGTTTTAATAGTAGTTTACATATGAGGGGATCAAGGAGTTCGGACCCCCGCCATCCAATACCAGTGGGTATTGAAGGAGGTCCTACTAAACTTGACCCAGGTCCTTGCAGGATCTATACACTGAACAAGGTAATACGCTTACCAAACCATTCCCTTAACCCCCGACCAGGTAGTCAACATATCTCCATATAGACCGTGGAGATATGAATGGTGAAAATCTTTTATTTTATATAGACAGTAAAATAATGTTAAGACACCACGGACAAATGATAAGGAAGATTCACCTTCAACATAAGAAACTAGATATTAAAGTCATTAATACATAACCAAATAAAAAGTGCGAAAAGATTAAAAATAAAAAGTATTACACTAAATGCTTGTCTTCACCAAGTGATGTAAGAGACTTAGGCAAACATGGCCTTTGATTGTCAAGAACTCTTACGATCAATCTTGGATCCCGAGACTACTCACACACTCTATGATGGATGATGGTGGTGGATGTGGGTTGTGATGGTGGTGGTGGGTGGGTGAAGTGTGAGAGAGGTGGTTTGCCAAGGGATGATTTGCAAGTGAGCCAAACACCCCTATTTATAGCCTGCACAGAAGCCTGGACACGGCCCCGTGTCCACCCATATTCTCTTTCTTCATTAATTGCAGTTTGTCTGCATTAGTTGACCACGCCCTCGTGTCCGCTGGGCACGACCCCGTGTGCAGAAGCGTATCTGTACTATCAAGATTTGCCTAGATTCTGTGAATCTTAGCGTTGACCACGGCCCCGTGTCCACTGGCCACGCCCCCGTGTTGGGAAATAGAAGCTTCTACATCTTTGTCTTTTCTGCAGACACTTGGGCACGCCCCCGTGTTCATTGAGCACGGGACGTGTTCAGCCTTCTGATGTCTTGTTTTTGCTTGGGAAGATGCTGTCGAGGGGTCGGGCATGCCAAGTTTATTGCTTTTCTTGTATTATTTTTAGATTTGGCTGCATTTTTGCTTCTTTTGTTCATTTAAGCTTATTTAACCCTGAAAATACAAAAGGAAGACAAAAGCACACTTTTTCCAACATTAGTACTAAAAAATGGCTAGTTTTATGCCTCCTTTGATGTAATTTATATGTTGCATTTTGTACACATTAAAGCTTATATATATATATATATATATATGGGAAGGTTTAAATGAGAACGCTAAATATTGTGAGAACAATGAGAACAAATGAAAAAACCGCGAGAACTTGGTCAAAAACAATTCAAATTCAAAAAAAATTTCTACACTTATCATTATTATTCAAATACAATGTTAGAAATTTAATTTACATGTTTAAATGTACGTGAATTCGTAAATAAAGAAAATTTACACATGTGTAAATCTGTTATATTTACACATATGTGAAAAATCTAAAAAAACAGTGATTTTGAAAGGAGAAATGAATTATTTGATGTTGTAAATTCTTTTTTTATGTTATATCTTAGTTACAATGAGGTTTGTATTAAAAACATTGGTTTTTTTATTCGTTCTCACGGTTCTCGCAATATTTAGCGTTCTCAAGATAACCCTCCCTAGACACACACACACACACACATATATATATAGGGTTAGGATCGTGTGAGAAGCACTAGGCTAATTGAGAAACTTGAGAAGCATTTTTGACAGTGTATAATTCAAGATTTGACGATATACATATATGTATATAGTTGATTTTAAACTATACATATGTGTATATTACGAAAAGCTTAGGGAAATGTGTGATCTAGAATGCTTCTCAAGTTTCTTAAATAAGGTGAACTTCTCTTAGGATCCCTACCCTATATATAACACTATATAACACCATATAAACACCGTATAATAATATGCAACACCATATAACACCATATAACACTATATAACAAATATAACACTATAGTTTGTCTGATAGCATGTCTATGATAGATGTATATTGTTATATAGTGTCATATAGTGTTACATAGTGTTATATGGTGTTACATAGTGTTATACGGTGTTTATATAGTGTTATATATAGTGTTATAATACACTTCTCACACTTGTCACACTTCTGAATTAATGTACACTATCCCTACCCTCTATATATGGTGTTAGATTTATTTTTAATGTGTCCTTCAGAAAGAAAACACGTGTCTTGACAGATGGTCCACCTCGCCCACCCATACTTGTAATATCACAACAAAAATTTAAACACTACGAAAAAGATGTTATAGTGGATAAGGGTCAAATGTAATAAACTTTATATTTTATAACATATATGACAACTTCAGTATTAGAGAATGCCTTAATAGAATTAAGCCTCAAATGACAACTTCAGTATTAGAGAATGCCTCAAATGAAATAAACTATGTACTTTATAGCATAGATGACAACTACAACATTAGAAAAGGATCTGATGGGTATGTATTTCTTGTGATCTTTGACACCAATACAAAATATTGAAAGAAACCCATCAAGATTTAATTTGTATAGTTAAAAGCTTCTCACTTGAGTTATATCTTATCTCGGTTTTATTATACATAAATAAATTTCGGATTTTCTTTCTTATCTTAATTTAGTATAAAAATATAAACTCTCCCACTTTGCATAATTGTGAGTTTCCCAAAAAAAAAAAAAAGAAGAAGTCATATTTAATTATATATCCCAAAAAATTAAATAAGAAATACCCATTTTGTGGGAGAAATACATTACCCTAAAGACTTAAAGGACAAAGTCGGTGGCTGCAGCCACCGACCACTTCCTCTTTTTGTCTTATTCCATTTCCAAAGAAGAACAGGATGTACTTCTAACTTGCGCCACCAACAAAATTTACAAAAGTGCCCTTCTTGAAAAGTTATAGTATCCCGTCATTTCGTCCGTCAGTTTTGTTAAAACTTCTTTTTAATTAAAGTACAACCACCTGCTGGCGGTAGATGACTGAGCCACTCAATGTACAATGGTTTGCTTGCTCACGTGACTTTGTGTTCACTATTCCGACGGCACCACGGCGGTGCAGCCAGTGGTGATAAACCTAGAGGTCAACCACCGGATCGCTAGCGGCGGGGTAACGCGGGTCTCTCGAGCACCAATGGATGTTTTGGGGTGGTTTCGGTGGCCAACGACCACCATTCATGGCGTCTGTGGCTGTCGGTTGGCGAGAATCAGCAGAAATATGGCTTGATTTGTCATGTGATTTAAGCAGTTGGCTTGATTTTTAGATGTGGTTTTATGAGATGGAATGTTGGTGAATCTGGATGATCTTGAGAGTGTAATAAATTAAACAAAAAATTGAGATGAAAAAGAGTTTAATTACTGTTTTTTATTTGACGGCTTTGATGCGCCGAAGGTGGTTGTTTAGTCATTTTAGTTTGTGAAGATGATACTGTAGTGTATGTGTGATTTAATTTTCATATCTGCTTTCAGGTCCTAAAAATATAGTTTAAATAAAGTGTGGGAGGATCTTAACTCTTTAACTCATCTCTATGATTAAAGCTAACTAAGGTTGGTATTGCTTTGGGTTTTTAAAGTGCAGCTCGCTTAGGCCCAAACAAAACCGTATTATTAATTGAAATCTCTTTTTAAATTTCACGAAAACACTCAATAAGCTACAGCTAATTAAAATCTCTTTTGAAATTTTACTAGAACACTCAATAAGCTACGACTTTATTTGAGGCATCAAGATCACACAAATAATGATAGTGATGGTACAAGCTTAAAATAGTAAAAGAATTTTATGGGAGAGTAATCTTGACTATCTATATGAAGCAACTTAAACTCACAATGCAATTCAATAAAGTTTAATATTTTTTTCGGGACCAAACTCTGGCCAAATAATTTTATAAGAAACAAAGATGAAACACAAAATCCAAGAAAAATAAAAAATAAAATAATTTTATATTTTTTTAAGTTGCAATACCGAGTGTCAAATTATATAATCAAGCAAGTGCACCGTCTGAACCGCCGCAACGCGGTGGGTGTCCAACTAGATTTTATCATTTTATGTTTTTAGACAATGTTTAATTTTATCTATGTTGCGGGAAGTATCAACTCAAAGTAAAAGACTTATATATTTTCCGTTGTGTATCTATGAAAGTTGTGTTTGACCTGATTGTTGAAGAGTAAATCTAACAGTTGAAACCAACGGGTTTAAGGCGTTACGCACCCATACACATATATACATGTGTGTGTAGAGTTATATTATTTTTATATTTTTCAAACCAACAAATTGCACTTCTTTTTTTTTTCTTTAATCAACCCACAATACTTAATTTAAGTTTTTTTTTTTTTAAATCAACCTATCATACTTAATTTATTATTTTTTTTTTCAATCAATCCTTTGCATATTTATTAAAGTGTAGTAAGAACGTGTCAAATACAAACAAAATGAATCATGTCAGATAAACTTATAAAATGAAATAGTAAAGATGAAACACCAAGCAAATATAAAAACTTCATTCACTCCTGGTGTAAACTAAAATACAATACAACATAAAAATGCTTAAAGAGAAACCCCACTCATTAAGGGATGTTCATGTTAATTCGTTACTAAACTAACGGATATGAACATGTGTTCCGGTTGTTCATTTACAATCAACAATGTTAATTTATATTTGTTCATTTACGTTCTATTTATTCTCATTCCTTTTATATCTATTCATTTGTGTGTGTCCTTTTGAATATTTATTCAATATATTTAGATATTGTGTGTCCAGTGTCCTTTCAAATATGTTTACCGGTTGTTCATTTTCTTTTAAATGTGAAGCATTGCCGGATCATGTCATGTTATGATGACATTTAGACTTTTGTTTATTCTCAATTGGTGTTCCAATTCCTCCTTTTTGTCTTATTCCATTTCCAAAGTAGCGCCATATGTTCCATATCAACTAAATTCAAACCATGCTACGGAGAAAACCCAGGCAGATTGAATTCAAAATCGAAGACAAAGAAGAAATCGAAGACAAAGAAGAAATCGAAGAAGCATGCAAACGCACCACCACCTTCAATCCCACCGGCGCCACCTCTCACCTCCACCACTTCAACAATTCCTCAATCTAACAGTGGTGTTCTTCCACCGAGTTTTCTGACTTCTATCCTTCATCACTTTTTGTGCACAAAGAGAGTAAGAGTCGATGACTTTTTACACCTACACACAAGTCTACAAAGAGATCAGATGAGAAAGGTTAAGGAGGCCGGCCACCCTTCTTCGGTGACGTTAGTGACTGACGGGCGGTGGCCGATCCGAAGAGGCCTACAACTCGATGATGAGGATGTTGCGGACTAACCAATAGCGGTGGCGGAGTTCGGAATTATCGCTCACGTTCGACTCTACAACGAAGCTCTAGGGTCCGACGGGAGAAGGGTTATATGGTGGGATGAGGACGATGACCGGGACGGGAAGTGTCAGACTAAATGGAGAGCGACAGTGAAGGCGGTTAGGGGGTTCAGTAGCGGCGGTATGGTGGGGTTGCAGATCCGGAAATTTGGTGATGGTGGTTTTTGGGTGGACACAAGACGCAGCCCAACTAGCGGCGTCGGTTTACCTTTCAGGTGACGGTGGTGATGTTTGTTGAAGATTGATGGTGGTTAGAAACCCAAGGTGCCCCCTCTGGTGATGGAGGCTAAGTTTCCGACAAAACTCAGGTAAATTCTACTTCAACTGCATGTTTTTAGGGATATAAAGGAAGTTGAAAATAAGAAAAAAAAAGTACGGCTTAGCGTGGGCTCGAACCAGCTACACCACAAAACCCTTTTGTTTATAAACATTAAACACTACAGGTTCTGTTGTATTTAAACACTACAGGTTCTGTTATATAAATTTTTTTATGGCCAGCAGACCAACTTTTTTGGGATGAGAATGCATTTAGTTGAACATTTGTTGCTTTGAAGTTGATAGATGTATGTTTGTGTGTCTTAAAGAATTAAAGGTGTATGTATATACTCATATGAAGAATACAATAACAGTAGTACTTGAGAAGGATAAAATAAAATAAAAACTTTATTTTATGTACGCAGTTGGTGTACGTTTTGACGTAAATTTTGTTCCAGCCCAAGCGGGGTTAAATATAATGCATTATCATTTGACGGTATATACTCGAGTTACTCTATGTTTCAACCTCACGTGACGCAAGACAAGTAAATTTACAATTATATTATTATTATACATCAATGCTAAAGACTGAAGTTGTTGACGTTTACACCTCCCAACTTTGGTCCTTTCACTTACAAAACACTTATGGTTACCCTTAATGCGAATGTGTTTTCTTTTTTCCCTTTGTGGTTTCTATTCACACTTGATGTTTCTTTGGTGCGTTACGTTATAACTGTACGGCATAAATTCGATTTACATTACGTTTTGATTTGACCGCAATACTTATATAGGTTACACGGGGTTGAACCGAGTACGTTGAAACATATGTTTTCATATGGTTAACACATGACATAACGTTTGGATAATCTATTTGATGTTTGCAACGGCCCGCGGCGCATCGCCCGCGGGTCATATTACTAGTTAGATAGAATCATTTGTGGTTCAACATAAAACATTATCTTAAAATAAAGAGACAAAAATAGTGGGTGTGTTGTCCATTCTCTAACCTCATGTGTGGTTGACTCAATCATTCCTTTTTATTGTCAATACACAATTTTTTAACGATCCAACGTTACACTGTCTAAATGGCAACCCTAATTAAGATATGTCCAGATTACGTTGTCTTAACCGGGTTCACGCTGGGTTGGTCAGATTTGGTTACGGTGTTCCCCCAGAAACCATATTGCTTCCACACTAGTTAATTCGCTGAAGTAACAGTCGGATGAAAACCTGGGTGCGGCTCAGGATCGAACCCCCCTCAGTGGGTTTGTCACCACCATTGCCCAACCACTGAGCATAAGCCCATGGTTAATATGACACAAGTGGGGATTGAACTTGCGTCTTCATTGAAAAACTCAAATCTCCTACCACTAGACCACAAATTGGAGATAGTCAATACACAATACAATAAGGCAATTTTATTTTTTAATTATTCTAATACCATTTATCGTAAAAACTACAAGAACTATTTATGAACACAAACAAAATAAACTCATTCTCACCCTATCCCCCACCCAAGTTAATGCGAAAAACTAAACTATAAAACTAAATGTTAAAAAATTATTATATATATATATATATATATATATTAATGATCCTTTACATTAATTCAAAAGTGTGAGAAGTGTGAGAAATATTGTGGAGATGACATGTGTCATCGATCTAAATTAATTCAAAAGGGTAAACAAGTAATTTTCTCATTTATTCAATTAATTGATAACCTTCCATAACCGCCACCCTTTATTTTAGGAATACGAATTAATCTACGAATTTGTATTTTTTTTATCATTCATCAATAACTTTCTGAAGATCGCAGAATGAAGGTTTTATAGAGTATTATATAGTGATGGATTCAGAATGAAGGTTTTATACAGTGTTATAGTGTTATATAGTGTTATAGAGTTATATTTTCTGATAGCAGTCTATGATGACGTATCGTGTTATAGTGTTATATTTTCTGGTAGCAGGTCTATGATGGATGTATAGTGTTATATAGTGTTACATAGTGTTATATGGTGTTATATAGTGTTATATATTTCTGGTAGAAGTTACATGTTTTTGGATTTTTAGAATGTCCGGATTTTTAGTGTTAGTTTAAAAATGGATTGCTGGAATTTAGGAGAAGTTACCTTATTTGAAACATATAAAAAGACACTATTACCCCTACAATTTTCAAATCAATCCAAATAATTAAAACACAATTTACAATTTGGTCCATATTGATCTCAACCATTAGATCAAAGATCTAAAGGTTTAAAACTCTTCTTACACTTCTCACATTTTAGGCCCTTTTTACATTATCCTTATCCTATATATATATAGGTGAAGGTTCAAATGAAAACCACTAGTTATTGTGAAAACTCGAAAACTAATTAAAAAAGCCAAAAAAACATACCATTTTTTTTTGCATACCAATTTTCGCCATTTTTTATATATAAAAAGAATTTCGAAAAAAAAAATTTGTAGTGACATGTGTATGTGTACTACAAAAATTTTTTTTGATTTTTTTTTTCATATAAAAAAGCATGTGATTTTTATAAAAAAATTGAAAACAAAAATTTTGGTGTGTTTTTTTAGGCGTTTTTTTAGTTAGTTTTCGAGTTTTCACGTTAAAAGTGGTTTTCATTTGAACATTCCCCTATATATATATGTGTGTGTGTATGTGTGTGTGACATCCCAAAAAAATCAGGTATCTTTTATAATTCGGTTCCTTATATTGAATAATTATATTTTATCATTTTATTATATAGAATATAATTAAAACACTCTCGGCCACTAGCGGTTTATAAATTATGTCACGTTTAAAACCCAAACCTAACCCTCGGCCCGAACTCGAACAAGCCTAACCCGCCACCATATCCCCTTCGGCCCAAAAAAACCAAAACCGCCCCCACCCCTTAGTTTTTATAAAATACATATGTGCATGGAGAGATAAAAATCAAAACCCTAACTTCTTCCCCTCTTTGTGCGTCGGCAGAAGAACAACCCCCCCCCCCCCTTATCAATCGATCGCTACCCCCTCTCTCTCTAGTCTTCTCATACTTTGATCAAGGTTAGTGTGTTTATCATTGTTTTGTTTTGAGTTTCTTCGAGGTACTTGGCTGTGTTTTTTGCATGATGATTGATACTTGGTGTTTATGAGAGTAATTATAATCTAGGGTTTGCTAGAAATCATGTTTCAGTATGGTTTAGATCGTATGAATACTCGTTTAGTAACTAGGGTTTTGTGTGATTATAAGGTTATGATGATTTCTTGTGAATTTGAATTGCTAGACCTGATTTGGTTATTGAGTAGGATGTTGAACATGATAAATATGTTATAAACGACTATAAAACATGTTGTGAATCATGTTTTTGTGTATAAATTAGTTAATCGTTTGCAAGAGCGGGTAATTGAAAACAGTTTTTGTCCAAATTTTGCAGCCAACTTCTGTTGGCTGTAATTGGGTCGTAACTTATCGAAAACTGAGTTTTCTTGAGTCCATAAAGTAGAGTTTCGAAATACGGTTTAAACGGCGCTAGAATCATAATTTTCTGACGTTGTTTACTATTTTAAATGGATTTTTTCGTTACAGTGCACTGGGCTGTCCGTTTTCTGTAGAAATTGCAGGTCACGGTTTAAGTCATATCAAAGGGTATAATGGGAAATAAATTACAAAATTTAAAATGTAGAAAAAATGCAAGTAAACTGAAGTTCTCCAGCTGGAATCACCTCGTTCGAAGACTCGGTGATTTTTAAATAAAATAAACGGTGGGCAGGGGTAGGAATCGTAACGATTCAGACCACTGCCCATTGCTCGATTTTTACTAAAATCTGTAAAGTATTAGACTTTGTAAATTTTACAGAAACACACCGAGACTTTTCACATGTGTATTTTTTTTGGGAATTTATCGTGACATGTAACTATTTTATAAAAATACCTAAAAACAGCCCAGTTTTGGGTATTAAAGCTGAAACATAACAGGTATCTAAATGTTAGTTGTGCTATCTGAGAATGATCGAACAGGTTTAATGTCAACTTGAATGTTGTTTAAGTTGTGGTGTGCTATGACCATCCATATATACATATACATATGTCGTTTGAATGAAAATGTATATATGGGATATATGTGTAAGTTGTCAACGTGATTGTATGATACGTGTAGGGATTTCGTGTCTTTCATGAGCACCCTAATAAACTAGATGGTAATTATATTAGGATGTGATTGACCAACCTCAACTCATAATCACTTTAAAGTCTAACCGAGCTATCAAAGGTGAGTTCACAGCCCCATTTTATACGGTTTTAAATACACAGGGGGAGAAAACATGTACCGTTACGGTAATGTAACGCTTTTACTTTACACTTTAACGAACTATATTGAGAAGGGTTATGTTATACGGTTATGGTCACAAGGAAGTATCATATCACATGTCAGTCCCCTTAAAACTTACGATGCCGTTAGTATTGGGTTATACCGAGGAAATTTTTAGTAGTACTATTGGGCCCGACAAGCCCCACTCGAGCTGGTCGCGCTAGCTATACCGAACGTTGATGGTTACGAGTGTAGAATTTGCCTAACATTTAGCCATGGTTGGTGATAGACCTGGCACAACAAGGGCAGCAACGTCAGCATCGGATCGAACACTTTGTTGACATGACCTAGGCTAGCTACCTAAACATATAACATACACTACTAAACTATATAAAATACGCGATTCGGGATTTGAATCGGGAAACTTACAATAATCTGATTCGGGTTGGATCAGGGAAACTTATTAACACACTGGTTTGGGGTTGAACCAGTGGGAACAACTTATTTTAAAATAGTGAACTAAAACCTGTGAACTCACTCTTCATTAATTGTTGACACTTGATTTTTATATGTTTTCTTAGGTTGTTACGGCATCATTTCAGCATAGGAGCACATCATGAGCATGAAAACTATTTTATTTAAACGTTTTGCATCTTTAGTTTTAAGTACTTTGGTTTGGGCGTTTGTTTTGACACACGCTTTATTTCCATTTACTTATGCTTCCACATTACTTTAACTGCATGGTTAAATTTGTTTAAACGTATTTTTGCATATAGAGTCGTTCTATATGACTAGTGTCTTGGATCCTGGTTTGTCACGCGCCTCGCGGTGAACCCCGCAAGTTTTTGAGGGAGTGACAATATATATATATATATACACACACATAGTGGGAGTTGGCTAGAAAGCCTAAGTTTCTTAGAAAGTCTAGGAAGCAATAGGGAGGTGACATGTGGCTTTTAGTTTTTTTATTCAAAATGGCATGATGGTAATTTGATTATTAATTTAATTTTGAAATATTATATATCCTAAATTAACTATCCAGATATTTATGGAAACGTATATCTCTTTGACAATTTCAAATCATTACGATTTCAAAAGGTCAGTTACTTTAAATTACGAAGTTCAAATCATTAACAATTTCTTTACGTTGTGTTTTATCGGTTACTGAGTTCATCACAATGTGTTTTAGCAGTTAGTGGTTTCGGTTACTGTTTCATCACAATGTGTTTTAGCAGTTACTAGTTTCAGTTACTGTTTCATCACAATGTGCTTTAGCAGTTACTGGGTTCATCACAAAGTGTTTTAGCAGTTAATGGTTTCAGTTACTGTTTCATCACAATGTGTTGTATCAGTTACTGGTTGATATGATTTTTGGCATTCTTGATGTTGTGTTTTATCAATTACCGGTTTCATCACAATGTGTTATACAAGTTATGATTCATGAATGGTATGTTCTTTTGTATTTTATCTACTGTTTCATCACAATGTGTTTTATTAGTTACCGGTTGATGTGATTTTGACATTCTTGATGTTGTGTTTTATCAGTTACTGGTTTCATCACAATGTGTTACTGGTTTCATCACAATGTGTTTTATCAATTACTGGTTCTAGTTTCTGTTTCATCACAATGTGTTTTATCAGTTACTGGTTGATATGATTTTGGCATTCTTGATGTTGTGTTTTAGCAGTCAGCCACTAGTTCGTTACATTGTGTTTTATCGCTAAAACACACTACTATGAACACATCTAGATCTGATTTATTGTTATTTTTTGTATGATTTGGTGTTTTCAAATGTGAGGGATTAGGGAGAGAGAGAAAAAATTGCGACATTTTTGGAGGTGGTTTTATGATTGGTAGTTATTTCCTTATTTGAGTTTCTTAGTTTTCTTAACTAATATAGGATTTCTTCCTATAATTTCCCTATATATAGAAAAAGTGTATCGTACAATATGCCTTAACGTACATTGCGTACGCGAGGCAAAATCGCATGTTATATTACGAAAAATGTGAAATCGCATGAATATGTATTTGAGAAGTCGCATGTTTATATAATTGAAATCGCATGTACATATATGTATAAAAGTCAATTTCGCATGTACATATACATATATGTATAAAATCGCATGTACATATACGTATAGAATGAAAGTCGCACGTTATAAACCCCTCGCATGTTGATACTGAATCGCGTACCCAATGTATGTTAAGGGATTTTTTATGTTAACCAGCGTCATATATATATACATATATATATATATATATATATACATATATATATATATACATATATATATATATATAGGGTAAGGTTCATGCGAGAACCACCTTTATTGCGAGAACCGCGAGAATCAATGTGAACACAACCTAAAATAGCTAAAAAAAAACTAAAAAATACCTAACCCCCACACCACCCAAGCTAAATGTTAAAAACTAAAACCCCCAAAAAACCTAAAAAAAACCCAACCCCCCCCCCCCCACCCCTAGCTAAAATGCTAAAAACTAAACCCCCAAAAAACCTAAAAAAATAAAAAAAAAAAACAAAAAAAATACTAAAAAATAAAAAAAAACTAAAAAATAAAAAAAAATCTAATTTTTTTTTAATATTTTTATGTTAAAATAGCTACTTTTAGTAGCAAATTTTTTTTTTTGCTACTAAAAGTAGCGATTTTTTTTATAAAAAAAAAAATTGTGTGTTTTTTAGCTATTTTTAGGCATTTTTTTGTGTGTTCACATTGGTTCTCGCGGTTCTCGCAATAAAGGGTGGTTATATATATATATATATATTGATTAGTATTAATATATGATGCAAGTCAAAGTTTTATAAATATACTTAGAGCACAAATGTTTGCTTTTTTATATATGATCAATCAATGTATAACAATAAAAAAAGGTAAGTATATGAGGGGTTTCAATAACCTTGGACACTTAAGCTATCATTATCACCGTTATGTTAGATTTTTCCCTTTTTGCGATGTAGTTACGTTGTCTTAATCATGCATTTCATCATCGAAGAGTGGAATCTCACCTTTGTGCTAGAAGCGTCGTAATCAAAACTAACAATAGGAAAATCCTGTCCAATAGTGCGGCCATGTGCTACCGTTGTGATTGCTAGATTTTTTTCTAGTTTTCTTTTACCTCTTTAGATTTTTTTAAATGTATTTTGTCCTATCATTTCCCCTTTTCTACAATTTTCATTTTTTTCTTCAGTTTTTTCTATATAATATCCATTTATACTATTTTTACAACTAAGTATAATTCTTTTGCCTTTCGAATAAAAGTTATAATTCTTTTATCTTTTATAATCATAAACTTAATTTTCTTGTAAAATTAGTAATTTATTTCTTTTACTATTTATTATTTGGAATATTATAAAATAATTTTTACCGAGTAAACATCAAATTTCAGTTTTGATCAACATTAAACTTCATATTTTTGTGGTTTTATTATTATTATTATTAAAGTACAAGATATGAAATTTGGTTATTGCATTATTAGTTGATTATTTTAGTGTAATTTGATTAATTTATTGACGAAAGTGTATCATAATACACATCAAACAAGTTAGAAGTGTGAAGAATACACGCATTTGAGTTTATTATGATTTTAAGTATTTAGAAACCTTATTGGTTCTTAGGCCATGTGTTATGGAGCTTTAATGGAAGCATGAGAGGTGATCACATCAGCTAAGGGGGCACAAACACCTCCATGACAGGGCATGAAAGTGTTCCTCATGGCTTGGGGTTAATCGTGTTGGCGGGGCAACTTTTATTGATTTTTATTTTTTAATAATAAATTATATACCAACCATATATAGTCACCTTAACCTAATACTACATTTCACATAAAACCCCACACAATATACCTTAGTGGTGTGAAGGGTGAAAAAATAGTGTCTACATAACAATTTAGCATCATTTTTTTCCACTTAAAGCCCCTTTGGAACCCACTGCTCTTAGGGGCAAAGCCCACTGAAGGTTCGAAGGGAGCAACTCCCCCGAAAGCAGGGTCCAAATGGTATTAAAAATTTGTCATAATTTTATTTACTTAAAAGTGCATTTAATATCCGGGATACAATTTGGCTCCATTTGAAACGATTTAAATTATAAAACTTAAAATAGTTTGATAATTGCTTGATAACATCCCTTTGGTTAGAGTACTTGAGTCACGAAAAGCATCACAAATTACATACTTTGTTCTTAGAGATTTGTTCTGAGTTTTATTCGATTAAGAAATTGATGTAGCGTGTAATATGATAACGATGATTGACCACGTTAATTCTGCGAATACTCGTGATAATCTTCCCTCAAACCCCCCAAACTCAACCCAAAAGGTAGAGAATTTGAAGTGAAAATGATTATTGCTAAAATTTATGAATGACCATCCAAATTACATCTCAAGAACATAAATAAGAACTGAAATTCGAAACAGGCCATAAAAAGACCATGGGCCAACCACAAGCCCAAAAACAAAATGCATAAAACATAGAAAAAAAACTTAAAAAGGCCTGTAACTCCCACCGGAATGCGTTTTTTGGACCGAAACTTGGACAAGGCCCTCCGGGTCCTTTCCACGACGTGCTCCTCGATTCAAACTTCGATTTGACTGGTCGAACGCCTAAAACGGAGACCCGTAGCCAAAGTTATGCTCGTTTTTGTAAATCACACTTGGTAGCTCGATCATGGACCATCAGAAATGCCTTGGCCTGATCTTTTACCTTTGGGCCTGCATCAGAAATTCAAGTGAATTTTCAAATTGGTTCAATCCAAATGTAATTCACACGACTCTCAAATTAATTCATTGTTCAATCTAAGACTCCAACATTAATTAGTTTTTGGAGATTTATATCACCATCCACCGATGTAACATTTTGTTTTCACCATCAACACCTGATCCATCTATGCATTCAATCATAGATACAACTGTCCGCGTAATGCCTTTAATTTGGTGGGCATTATGTTTTATTTTTTGTGGAGCTATTGTCGCTACAACCCATATATTATGGGCACAATGAGTATAGGAAGTTAATAGTTAACAAAGTTTTTGTTTTTATCAAATTGATGTAGGTTAAGTTTTACAAAGTGCTCAATGAGTGGACTTCAGAAAAAGATATCTAGATGTTGTATGTGTTAACCATTAAAAAAGGTTAATGTTGGTTATTTTAGGTGCTGTTTGTTTTTTCAGATGTAAAATGTCTGTGGTCTGCGAACCACATCTGCAGGCATCTGCAAGAGAAGATGTGGCCCAAATGTCTGCAGTCTGCAAGGAGAAGAGGGTTTATTTTTTTTATATTTAAAAACATCTTCTCATTTTTATAAACACAAACAACACACAAACAACACACAGACCATAACCTCTCTCTCTCATCTCTCTCTCCCTGCCTCCCTCTGCCACCACAACCACCGTCCACCTCCACCACCACAATCAACCACCACCACTTCAGCCACCACCCACCGGAGAAGAAGGGGAGCCGGAGAAGAAGGGGAGCCGGCAAAGAAGGGAAGCCGGAGAAGAAGGGGAGCCGGCAAAGAAGGGAAGCCGGAGAAGAAGGGAAGCCGGAGAAGCTTGGGAGCCGGAGGTGGTGGCGGCTGAGGTTGGAGATCGAACCACATCTGCAGTCTGCTCTCTCTCTCTCACAGCTCTCTCTCTCACAGATCTCTCTCTCTCTACGGTGGTGCGGTGGTGGCGGAGGTGGTGCGGCTGAGGTTGGAGATCGAACCACATCTGCAGTCTGCTCTCTCTCTCTCTCACAGCTCTCTCTCTCTCACAGATCTCTCTCTCTCTACGGTGGTGCGGTGGTGGCGGAGGTGGTGCGGTGGTGGCGGAGGTGGTGGCGGAGGTGCGGTGGTGACGGAGGTGGTGGCGGAGGTGGCGGTGGCAGGTGAGAAGGGAAGAAGAAGACATGTGCAGATGTTTGAAGCTTTGTTTCAAAGCTTCTTTTTTAAGATGTCTGAAGCTAATATAAGATCTGTTTGAAAAAAAAAAAACAAACGGTCTTTAAGGCCTTATGTCTGCAGGCGGGCAGACATAAGCCTTTTGCAGATGTAATAAGCAAAAACAAACACCCCCTTAGTGTTACCAACACGTATTTTAGGGTATTGGATTAACTTGTTGATCGAGGAAATAATGTTAGAGATTAAACGAGTTAGGTGACGCGGGAGTGCGGGCTTGATTTAATCCTAAGATTATTTGAGTTTATTATATAGATAAATTACATGGGCCTTCTAGTTAATGATCAGGTTGTAATTAACGAATTTGTACTAAATATATATATATATAGGTAAAGGTTCCTGTAAAAAAGGCCAAAAGTGTGAGAAGAATAAGAAAGAATCTACACCATTAGATCTTTGATCTAATGGTTTAGATTAATAGGGACCAAATTGTAAAATTTGTTTTATTTTTTGGACTGAATTGAAAATTATAGGGGTAATAAAGTCTTTTATATCCATTCAAAATAGGTAACTGTAATCAAAATCCCTACAATTTCTCTCTCTCTCTCCAATCGCACGACCAGAGCTCTCTCTCTCTCTTCAAATTCGATCTATCTCTCTACATTGCAGTGGTGCCGGATCGACAGTGGTGGTGCGACGCTGGTGGTGCGGCGGTGGTGGGTGCCGGATCGGCAGTGGTGGTGCGACGCTGGTGGTGCGGCGGTGGTGGGTGCCGGGCCGGCAGTGGTGGTGAGACGCTTGTTGACATTTAAACGGACTGATCTCGCCGGTTAGTCGCCGGAGATAGTGACGGAAATCTCTTTGCCGGAAGTGGAGAAGATGATACAGAGGTGTTACATTTTCTTTACTGAATGGTGTTATATCTTGTACTGAATGGTGTTATTTTGTGTACTGAATGGTGTTATTTTTCTTTTCTGAATGGTGTTATTTTTCTTTTCTTAATGGTGTTTTTTTCTTTTCTGAATGGTGTTATTTTTCTTTTCTTAATGTTATTTTCTTTTTCTGAATGGTGTTATATTTCTTTACTGAATGGTGTTATATTCTTGTACTGAATGGTGTTATATTATTTACTGTGAATGGTGTTTTTTATGCTGAATGATGTTATATTTGTGCTGAATGATGTTATTTTTGTGTGAATGGTGTTTTTTTGTGCTGAATGGTGTTATTTTTTGTTTACTGAATGGTGTTATATTATTTTGTAAAAACACCATGAATTGAACTATGAATTTATTTAAAACACCATGTCATGAACATGCTCTGATTATGGACGGTTACAAGTCCTTAAATCAAGGATTTTCTCTCTCCAAATCCTTAAATCAAGGATTACCATATTTGAATTTGTTAATGCATTTACAATTATACCCTTTTCAATTAATTTAGATCTAATGACTGAGATTCTTTCTTACCTTTCTCACACTTTTGGTCTTTTTTACAATAACTATATATATATATATATATATATATATATATATATATATATTATTGTTGTTTTATTTAAAGCCCATTAAATTGAAAGACTATCAAATCGTTGAAACCCATTACATCAATTTAATTCATGAAGTTGATGTGGATTGTTGGGCCAATATTGGCTGACTTGAGACTAAAACAAATTTCATTTGTTTTAGGGTGTTTTGACGATGATGGATTCAATATAAGTTCAATATGTTATTTTTTAATAAGCCCTTGTGAAGTTTAATGAAACTTCAGTTATTCTATTCTCGATCAACACATGATATACAGACAAAAATAAAACCACTTCAGTTTTCTTGGGTGAAAAAGAAGCAACACACAAAACAGAAAGGTAGCGTACGGTTACAATAGTTCAATCACAGAATCATCAAATCCAATTCCAACAAGAGTGATCTCTGTCTAATCCGATAAATCATTGCGTGTAACCCGCAAATAGGTTTATCTGATAGTTTTCATACGATTCAGAGATTAATCCAGGTTTTATCACAAACTTTGCAATTTCAATTAGCAGGTTTCTTAATTTCTTTGAAATTACTTGTTCTAGACCAATTATACAACAAAGATAAACCTCTTTAGGGTTCAATTTGGTTGTTGAACTTACTCTTACGTGGGTTTTGTTTCGGGTTCGTAACCCGAATTTTGAAATTGTGGGTTCTTAGAATTAACTGTCGAAAAATATATTTTGATTTGGTTATAATTGTTTGTTTAAATCAAAAGGAATTGATTTTTAAATTCATGGTGGACGATGAATCTGTTGGAAATTGGGAGTTAGAATTTTGGGATAGAGTCTATTGCTTTACAGGCTTTGAAATTGAGTTTTGGTTGCAAAAATATTGGGATTTCATAGTATTTGGAATTGGAATTCACAAGTTCACGGTTGAATATAGAATTCGAAAAAAAAAAAAGGTTTGAATTTGGGATATGGGAATTCATGGATTAAATTATTGGGATTCACTAACCTATTAGACCATGTGTAGTGGTAGTGGGTTATAATGCCCCCACCATGGGGCATTATCCGACACGTGGCGTCCTAGTCAGCGATAGGGCATTATAGCAAAAGTGGCGTAGTGGGGCATTATGCCAATAACCCCCATTCAATCATTTCACAATCATTAAACCAAAAAAAAAAAAAAAACAAAAAGCAAAGAGATGGGATTGGCTTGTCTTGATTAAAAGAAAGAAAAAAGAAAATAAAAGTAAACTATATGTCAGAGTATTTATTAGTCAAACTTACTTGTCTTGATCCCATTGGCCACATGCAAACAACATGCAAACCACTTCAGCCCACTTCAGCGTTTTCTTATAAACGCCCGGATGCAATTTTTTCAATTATAACGCCCCAAAACGCCCGGTGTAATGGGTGGGGGGCGTTTTAGGCATTTTTTTTCAATTTTTTTTAAAAGTAACGCCCCATTACGGGTGGTCTTAGTATTATTGGTTTTTGATCTTGGGTTAAATATAAAAGTTGATTCTTCATCTTTTTATCACTATTAAATTAAAAACCAATTATTGCTTTACATTGCGACTACGTAATTGGTTCTTGAGATGTCTAGTAAATTTACTAAATTAGAAAATTTTATGGGAAGTAAAAGAAAGTTTAACTGGGACGATAATAAATCCAACAAGAAACCGGGTCATTTCAAGAAAGATTGTCACGTAAAGCCTGCGGATGGAAACAAAGCTAACATATCTGATCCAAGTGGGTCAAAACCAAATGCTCCACAAGGTACGCTTACTGATTCCACTTTAAGTTTGACAAAACCTATGAGTTTTGTAGTTGATTCAATTAGTCATTCGGGATATGTTAATTATTTACAAAACACAAAAATTGGATTTGATTCAGATAAACAAAATTTATTTTGTGATTTGAATAATAAACAAATAAAAAGTAATATTTTTTAATCAAACAAATTCAATACAAAGGTGCAGCCTACTAGCTGTGATGGTACAAACATAAGAAGTGTACAAGTTGGAAAGTTCCCATTGAGGTATGAAATAAATGAAACCCGGTCGTCGGGTTTATTATCGGACCCAAAAAGTCCAATCATTTATAAACATAATTCGGTTGAGAATTATGTATCATTTATTTCTGAATCCTTTTATGTACATGATGACATGCTTGCATGGTGGGTAGACTCAGGTGCTACGAGTCACGTTTGCAAGGATCTCAAATGGTTTGAGGAATTTGAACCACTTGAAGATGGATCAGTACTAAGGATGAGAAATGTTGCAACCGAGCCCATCAAAGGAGTTAGAAAAGTTAGACTTGTATTTACTTTTGGAAAACATCTATTATTAGATAATGTGTTGTATGTACCAAGGATTCGAAAGAATCTCTTATCTGGAATTGTATTAAACAACTGTGGTTATAAACATGTCACTGAGTCGGATAAGTTTATCTTGTCCCGACATGGAACCTTTGTTGGATTTGGATACTTATGTAATGGTATGTTCATGCTTAATATTAATGTCCCGTTTACTGTTGAATCTGTTTGTATGGCATCTACATTCTCTAGTAATGTTAAGAATGATTCACGTCTATGGCATGCTAGATTAGGTCATGTTAAATATTATAGGATGAAAGATATGTCTAAAATGAGCCTAATACCTGCCTTTGACATGCAAAACTCTATATGTCATGCTTGTAAATTAACTAAAATTACCAGGAAACCTTTTAAAGATGTTAAAAGGGATTCTAAGGTATTAGAATTAATTCATTCTGATTTATGTGATTTTCATAGTACACCCTCACTTGGAAATAAAAAGTATGTGGTTACTTTTATTGATGATGCCTCTAGGTTTTGTTATGTCTCTTTGTTGATTCAAAAGATGAAGCTCTTGATAAATTCAAAATTTATAAACAAGAGGTAGAGCGACATCAAAGTTGTTTGATAAAGAACCTTCGTACTGATAAAGGTGGGGAGTATTATGATCCAGTTTACTTTCAGTCTACTGGTATAATACATCAAACCACTGCTCCCTATACACCACAACAAAATGGTGTATCAGAGAGGAAGAATAGGACTTTGAAAGAAATGGTTAATTCCATGTTATCATATTCTGGGTTAAGTGAATGATTCTGGGGTGAGGCTATGTTAACAGCCTGTTATTTGTTGAATAGAGTTCCTAATAAAAGGTCTAAAGTAACCCCACATGAACTCTGGTACAAAAAGGCACCAAACTTAAGTCATTTTAGAGTTTGGGGTTGTAGGGCTGTTGTAAAGCTTACTGAACAAAAATTGAGAAACATAGGTGAAAGAAGCATTGATTGCATCTTTATTGGGTATGGTGAGCATTTCCCTGTTCTTAGGTTCTATGTCACAGAATCAAATGACTATGTTTCTGTTCATACTGTGATTGAATCGGGAACTGCTGATTTTGGCAACGAGGATAGATTTTCTTTTGTGCCTGGACTAAAGGACATGCCTTATAGTTTGAAAACATCAGCTGTAACTGAGTTTGGTAGTAACTCTGCCGGTACCAAAGATGTACCATCGACCAGTACTGAACCCATGAAAGGTACTAGGGTCAGGAAAGCCAAGTCTTTTGGCTCTGACTTTCATCTTTATTTGGTGGAAGGAACCAGGACTGGGGTTGAACATCAGTATCAATATCATTTCAATATTGAGGAGGATCCTAAGACATACAATCAGGCAATGACATCTAGGGATGTTGCTTTGTGGAAAGAAGCCATCCAAGATGAGATGGATTCTATCATGCATAATAATACATGGAAATTGACCGATTTGCCTCATGGTTGCAAACCTTTGGGTTGCAAATGGATTTTTAAAAGAAAGATGAAAGTTGATGGTAGCATAGATAAGTTTAAAGCCAGGTTGGTTATCCAAGGATTTAGACAAAAGGAAGGAATAGATTTCTTAGATGCCTATGCTCCTGTTGCAAGAATTTCCACCATAAGACTTCTTTTAGCTCTTGCTTCAATTCATAACTTGATAATTCACCAAATGGATGTCAAGACCGAGTTCTTGAATGGTGAATTGGATGAAGAGGTATACATGAAACAACCTGAGGGTTTTGTATTACCTGGACAAGAGCACAAGGTGTGTAAACTCGTCAAATCATTATATGGTTTGAAACAAGCACCTAAGCAGTGGCATCAAAAATTTGATGAGGTGATCTTATCTTATGGTTTTCTTCTAAACCAAGCCGATAAGTGTGTCTACAGTAGATTTGAATCCTCTGGTAAAGGAGTGATTATTTGTCTATATGTAGATGATATGTTGATCTTTGGCACTGACCAAGATCAAGTTGAGCAGACAAAGAAATTGTTGTCTTCGAATTTTGAAATGAAGGATATGGGGGAGGCGGATGTGATCCTTGGAATAAGGATTAAAAGGAGTAACAATGGTATAACCATGACACAGTCTCATTACATTGAGAAAGTGTTGAAGAAATTCAATCATTATAATTGTTCTCCTGTGAGCACTCCTCTAGATCCTAGCATTCGGTTGATGCCCAATTCTAGTGATTCAGTATCACAATTAGAGTATTCTAAGGTCATTGGATGCTTGATGTATGCTATGATTAGCACAAGGCCTGACATAGCTTATGATGTGGGTAAGTTGAACAGATTTACTAGTAATCCTAGTGCTCAACACTGGCAAGCAGTGAACAGACTGCTTAAGTACCTAAAAGGAACCATGCACTTTGGTTTATGCTATTCAGTTTTTCCTTCAGTTATAGAAGGGTACTCTGATGCAAGTTGGATAAACAATAAGGAAGATCATTCCTCCACAAGTGGATGGGTGTTCTTACTTGGTGGAGGTGTTATCTCCTGGGCTTCAAAGAAACAAACTTGCATTACTGACTCAACTATGGAATCTGAGTTTGTGGCATTAGCTGCAACTGGTAAAGAAGCGGAGTGGCTCAGAAATTTGATTTATGAGATTCCATTATAGCCAAAACCGATATCACCAATACCTGTCAGGTGTGATAGTGCAGCTACATTTAGGGCTGTAAACGAACCGAACGAACACGAACAAGGCTATGTTCGTGTTCGTTCGTTAAGGAAATTTTGATGTTCGTGAACTGTTCGCGAACACATGACGAACATAAGTTTGTGTTCGTGTTCGTTCGTTAAGGAATTTTGGTTGTTCGCGAACAGTTCGTGAACACTAACCACAAACACAAACGAACACAAATGAACTTTAATTTTAAAATTAAAAAAGGCACCGTTAATCTTAAACATTGTACACAACGAAAGTAGTTAAATATAACCATTTAAAGATTGAAGGGATGGATAATATTGGGTTCAATCGATTGGAGATAAGTTGAATGAAGGAGCGTGATATCAAAAGAGGGAGAGGGCTAGAGAGAGGGAAATAATACATATGGGGAAAGTAAAAAATTAATAAAACATTAAAAACTTTTAGAAAAATAAACATAAAAAACCAAACACGAACGGACATAAACGAACGAACACGAATGAACATATTACCGAACGTTCACGAACGCAGTCGAACGAACGAGACCTTTGTTCATGTTCGTTCGTTAAGCTTATCGAACAAAATTTTTTGTTCGTGTTCGTTCGTTAAGCTTATCGAACGAACATAAACGAACTTCCCGCCGAACAGTTCACGAACTGTTCGCTGAACGTTCGGTTCGTTTACAGCCCTAGCTACATTGGCTAAGGCATATAGTCAAGTGTACAATGGGAAGTCTAGACACTTAGTGTTAGACATAGTTTGATTAGAGAATTAATCATGAATGGTGTGATATCCGTTTAGTTTGTTAGATCTGAGCTTAATTTAGCTGATCATCTAACCAAAGGGTTAGGAAGAGATCTCATGAAGAAATCAGCTAAAGGGATGGGTATAAAGTCCATTTTAAATATCTTATGTCAAGACACCCAATTCCCATCTAATACAATGTTAGATGCAGAATTGAATGCGGAAAGCTTGTCATAACGATATTGGAACACATTAGCAAATCATCCCAAGGTATGTGTTCAGACTGCAAGATAAAGTAGGTTGAAGTTGAACTTCTTAATAGTTCATTGATAAATTGCAGTGCAGGTGCAAGAGTAATGAACTACCTATAAGAATATGAAGTTTAGCCACTTCAAGAAGCCTTGGACTTGAGCTTTAATATATTCTTTGAAGGATTAGGACACAGGCTAGTAAAATATTGTGTCAAGTGGAATTTGGATTTGTAAACGTTTGTGTATATTACCTACATGTATTTAAATGGATAACATGAGTTCAATCCATAGAGACACCCTGTTATTCTAATATTTGTATCGTGTAATATACTAAGTGAAAATTCAATCCCCAGGACATTTTCATTATGCATGCGTTTGTGTTTCTGTGAGAATGGATACCACTAAAATTGGGGAGGAATGTTGGTTATTTTAGTATTACCAACACGTATTTTAGGGTATTGGATTAACTTGTTGATCGAGGAAATAATGTTAGAGATTAAACGAGTTAGGTGACGCGGGAGTGCAGGCTCGATTTAATCCTAAGATTATTTGAGTTTATTATATAGATAAATTACATGGGCCTTCTAGTTAATGATCAGGTTGTAATTAACGAATTTGTACTAAATATATATATTATATTATTGTTGTTTTATTAAAAGCCCATTTTCATAATATAAAGTTGCAACACCTTCTTGCATTGTGTTGTTGTAATATAAGCATATGGGGTTTTCCAAAAAAAATTGTAATTTTTCACTTTTAACCCAAAAATTTACATCTTTTGTATTTTAACACTTTTAATTTGTTTATTTTTAACCCAAAACTTTTTTATCTTTTGTAATTTAACCCAAAACTTTTTTATTTAGATCTTTGGTCCCCCATACTTTTTATCTTTCGCAAGTTTTTCGTTTTACGTTTCGTTCTAAATTTTGCAAGTTAATATGTCGCAACGTGCGTGTGTAGTTCAATGTTTTTCGTCTATTCTTTCACATTTGACAGGTATGTCGCAACATGTCTATTTTTCCCCTTTGGCAAGTTCGCCGCAACGGGCGGATCCTGCATTGACTTAGTTATTCTTTTCTACGTTATTTTGCTAGTTAACACGACGCAACGTGTGTGTGCGGTTCAACGTTTTTATGTCTATTTTTTCCATTTAACAAGTTCGTCGCAACGTGTGTGTCCTAAATCGACATAGTTATTTTTTTCATGTTATATGTTTCTGTCTAATTTCTTCGCATTAACACGTTGCAACTTTAGTGTTGGTGGTCGCTACCAACGATATGACATTGATGTTATTTGATATAGTTTTAGGCCCCCGTCGCAACGCGCGGGTGCGTAATTCTAGTTAAATTGAAAGACTATCAAATCGTTGAAACCCATTACATCAATTTAACTCATGAAGTTGATGTGGATTTTTGGGCCAATATTGGCTGACTTGAGACTAAAACCAATTTCATTTGTTTTAGGGTGTTTTGACGATGATGGATGTTAGGTATTACTTCGCACTCACACGCACGCGGCTGATCTGAAAGGAGTCGGTATAGGGTTACAGTAATTAAAACAATACTACGGCTCAGGCCTTAAGAACTTGACGGTATTTCAATATAATTACTAAAACGCATATAACACGAGAAGTGACACGAGTAATCAACCGAACCAAAAATACGCAGTGGAATAACAACTCAAATATTATTTATAACCAACTCAAACCAAGATTGTATTCAAACCACAATAAGCAAAACTAGTCCTAGTTTGCTACTGTTCGAAAAACAATAAACACCAACAAATATTAAACAATATTGTGGTACCTTGAAAACGTGAGTGGATATTGTTGCTATTTTTCTGATTGGCTAACTCAAATAATTCAAAGCAACCGTGCTTTGGTTCTCAAAATCTTTGACGGCAACTACTTCGAACACGGTGGCAGCAATACGATATGTTTCTGCAATATTTTTATACGACACACACAAAACAATAATAATAATATCAAGTGCAGAAAATTAAAGATGGACACAGAGAATTTACGTGGTTCGATTGTGATGTGCAATCTACGTCCACGGGTAACGAACAGGGTTTCTTCTTTTATTACTTTTTGGTGACAAGATTACAAGTACACAATATGACAATATATAGGGAGGCTGATCTAGGGTTACATAAACATGTGGGCCAAAAAAAAAAACACAAAGGGTGGCCGACCAGATGGTCTTCTAATTTCTGCCAAAAAATTGACCTACCCACTTGAAGCCACAGAACATTCTTCACCTGTGTTTCACCTGTATGTACATGTACTTCTGTAATCTTGAATCTTCAAAGTCTTTGTCTTCCACCTGTTCGCCACCGCCTCCTCAACATTATTCCTGGAGGCCAACCGAGGCTATGCAAAGCCTCAGTTTATCCAAGGTCACCACCTTGGTAAACATATCCGCCGGATTCCCGTCTCCTTTGATATTATTCAACTGAATAATCCCATCATTTATTAATCCCCGGATGAAATGATACCTCATATGAATGTGCTTTGTTTTCCCGTGATACACATGATTCTTTGCCAGATTAACAGCACTTTCATTATCGCAGTACAACGGATAATCCACTTGTTTTCTGTCTAACTCCTCTAAGAAAGTCCTCAACCAAACAAGCTCCTTTCCTGCTTCAGCGGCTGCCATGTACTCAGCCTCAGTGGTCGAGAGTGCCATACTCTTTTGCAATCTAGACATCCAACAAATAGTTGTATCCCCCATAGTAAACACATAACCAGTTATACTCTTGTAAGTCTCCTTGCATCTACCTAAGTCAACATCTGAATACCCCTTAAGAATTGCATCTTTTCCCTTGAAACATAATGTCATATTTGATGTACCTTTCAAATACCTAAGCAGCCATTTGACTGCTTCCCAATGAGCTCTCCCTGGATTAGACATATACCTGCTGACAACTCCCACTGCGTGAGCTATATCGGGTCTCGTGCACACCATTGCATACATAAGACTACCCACTGCTGATGCATAAGGAATCTTTTCCATTTCTGCCATGTCTTCATCTGTCTTAGGAGACTGATCCTTTGAAAGTGTAATGTGACTACCCATAGGCATACTACGGGTAGTGGTATTCTTACTGCCCATGTTGAACTTCTCTAAGATCTTCCCAATGTATTTCTCCTGAGATAAAGTTAGAGAACTGTTCTTTCTGTCTCTGATGATGCTCATACCAAGGATCTGCTTGGCTGGACCTAAATCTTTCATTTCAAATTCTTTATACATTTGTCGCTTCAGCTTATTAATCTCTTACATGTCTGAACCGGCTATCAACATATCATCTACATACAGTAGTAGAATGATATAGGAATTAGCGAATTTCTTGAGATAGCAGCAATGGTCCATCTCACATCTCTTGTATCCATTCTTGCCCATGAAATCATCAAACTTGATATACCACTGCCTGGGTGCCTGCTTTAATCCATATAAGCTCCTCTTCAACTTGCACACCATGTTTTCTTTTCTAGCAGTCTGAAATCCCTCTGGTTGTTCCATGTAGATATCCTCCTCAAGGTCACCATGCAGAAAAGCAGTCTTCACATCCAGCTGCTCTAGATGTAAGTTTTCTGCAGCCACAATACTAAGCACTAGCCTGATTGTAGTCATTTTCACCACAGGAGAGAAAATTTTATTAAAGTCCACCCCTGGTTTCTGTTGGAACCCCTTAACTACCAATCGTGGTTTGTATCGTTTAGTTCCATCACTCTCGTCCTTGATTCTGTATACCCATTTATTCTGAAGTGATTTCTTCCCAGCTGGAAGTTTTGTAAGAACCCATGTCTTGATCTTATTCAGTGAATCCATCTCCTCTTTCATAGCTCGCTCCCACTGAGACGAGTCTTTCAAGCTAACTGCTTCAGAGTAACATTGTGGTTCACCATTCTCAGTCAGAAGAATAAAATTGGCAGATGGATAATATCTCTGAGTAGGTTTACTAACTCTTGTTGACCTCCTAACCTCCGGCTGAGGTGTAACAGGATCTGGTTCCGGTTCAGTAACAGCCTCTGAACTCCCACTGTCAAAGAATTCATTATCTTCTCCATGTTCTTCCTGATTTTCTAACTCAGCTTCTTTAGTATTTTCTTCTTCAAGTCTCTGACTGTGTACTCCTGCGTCTTCAAACACTACCTGTTTCTTTTCAGGCTCTATAACAGTTGTGTTTCTATCTTTGTATAGCTTTGCTTCATTAAACACTGGATCACGACACCTGCATACCTTTCTGACTTCAGAATCCCAGAGCCTGTAGCCCATCTTTTCATCTCCATAGCCGATAAAAGTACACCGTTTTGCCTTAGCATCAAGCTTGTCCCTCTCAAAGTCTTTAAGACCAGCATAAGCATCAAAACCGAAAACTTTCAGGTGTTCGATATTAACCTCTTTGCCTGTCCACACCTCTTCGGGAAGTTTGAAACCAAGAGGAACCGAAGGTCCTCGGTTTATCAGATAGGCGGCAGTATTAACTGCATCAGCCCAGAAGGTTTTAGGAAGACCAGCATTCAGCCTCATGTTTCTGGCTCTCTCATTTAAAGTCCTATTCATGCGTTCAGCGACACCGTTTTGCTGTGGCGTTCCTGGGACTGTGTAGATCATCTTGATTCCACGCTCAGCACAGTAGTTTGTAATGTCACACCCCCAAAATCCACCTGCGGAATACCACCGCTTGGAGGCGTGACTGACCAGGATCCAGCCACCAATCATATTGAACAAGCAAGCAAGTAATTATAAAAGTTCAACTAATACAATTGGTGTCCAACCAAAACATAATTTAAGTTGCAAGCGGAAGCATAACGTTTAAGAACCAAAACATAAGTTTAATTGTTTCAAAGTTTAACATGGCACACAGCTGTCCATGTCCCACAACGACCCTCTTCCATGCAAGCTCCAGTTAAGTACCTATTGACCTGCAAAGCATGTAGTAACGAGTCAACAACAAGTTGAGTGAGTTCACGGTTGGGTGTTCATTTTTAGGTTGTTCCAAAAGCAGTTTCCTTTAACTGGCATCCTGCCGTGGGGGTTACCCCATAGTTGAAAACGTGATTTGTTTACCCATTTACTCTGGCAATACAGCCGTGGGGGCTACCCCATGTTAGTTATCTGGCATTTCGGCCGTGGGGGCTCCCCATGTATACACTAGACTCGTTACCATATCGACTGCTGACTGTAGTCATGTTTATGTGCCCTGAACTGTCAATGTCTATCATCATTGACGTGCCCAGATCCATTAGTTCACGCCCGTCCTCTGCGGCACGGTGTGAGGCTTGTCAGACCTAAATAGCGCTATCTAACTAATGACCCGCTCGCCATTGGCCCGACGATTATGTCGATATAAAAAGGAGGGACTTCGTGATAGAGTTTTAGTCTAGTACGAGTTATCTGTCCATGAGGATGAGGAATTATATTCCTGAACCAATACTGTCCTACCCAAGAAAGGACGAGGAATCCATGTTCCTTAATCCCATTCCCAACCCAGGGAATCCCATGCTTTGTAGAGGGTGTGAACTCACCTTGGTTTGCTCGGCAGACACACACACACAGAAAAGTCAAGTCTAGATGCTAGTGGTCAACCACACCCTAACATGGTTATCATTCAAGTCAGGTTCATATTCAAGTAGTGCACGTATTTTCTACACGTATTGTACACAAGTAACGTTCATGACATACACGCCTAGCATGGTTGTTCAACAACAGTGCCAGTTCAACAACAGGAGTCACGTAGCAAACAAAGCCCAACAGTACAGCCCAATCACCTAAGCCCGTAACAGTTTGCAAGTCCAAATCAGTGAGTATGTGTACGTGGTCTCGAGTCGAGACTAGAGATCTCGAGTCGAGACTGTGCGATCTTGGGTTAAAGCCTACGAGTTCTCGAGTCATGCATGAACTAGTCGAGACTAGATGGTCTCGAGTCGCAACCGGACCCGCAACCGTGGTCTCGAGTTATGCTGCTTGTGCTGGCATTGTGTGGTCTCGAGTCGAGACTAGAGGGTTCTCGACTCGTAACCTGTGTCGCAATCCGCGGTCTCGAGTTGTCATGTGGTGATCTCGAGTCGCAACCTGAGGTCTCGGCTGGCATACCTGCTGATTGCCAGCATGTGTACTAACCAATAGAATTTCGATTTCATGATTTGGTGTACTATCCAATGAGGGTTCACAAACATGTTTCCTTGTCTAACAATTAACCAAAATGGATCAAACATGGCAATTTTCAAATATCCATATCATATTCAACAAGTTCTTCATATGTTTGTATTATTTTCGACACATATTCATCATGTTCTTCATTAGAGTTTTCATCTTGCACACTTGATTAATCAAAATAGGCATAAACCACAATAGTTATACAACCTAGTCGTCCTTATTAGTTCCTATATCCAACATATCCAATCAATACATGCATCTATAGGATTTATCATCAACATTCAACCATTTTTATGTTATCTAAAACACATCCTACATAACAAACATGAACATGTGCACTCCAAATCAAACAAACACCTTTACCAACAATAGTCATAATGCATTCATCATGGATAACAACAATCTTAATATCGGCATTTCAAGAAAGATGTATAAAACTTAACAAGCAAATGCATATTATCATACAATCTCATCACACATCATCAACCGAAATAAAAGCACTTAGCATGAATCACTAACCGGTTGTGAAAAGGCACCGAGATAGTAAAGAAGTCGGATAAAATTGAGTGTCCGAGTGATGATCCCGAGTTTGATCCGATAGTTTTGGGGCTACCGGTTGAATCCGAGAGAGGTGAGGAGAGGTTTGTGGTGGTGTTCTAGAGTTTTAGAGGGAGAGAGAGAGAGTGTGTGTGTGTAGGAGAGTGTGGGAGTGAGATGTGGATGATAGCATGGTTTCCGTATCAAATGGTGCACCTTATGGGCTTTCGGGTGGGCTAAGGTAGGTGCGACCCAACTGTTCACTCGAGACCAGGTGGTCTCGAGTCGGGTCCTCGTGTCTCGGGTTACATAAACACACACATACATACAAGCACAACACATAATCACATAAGTTCACTTATATCATTCATTAAACCAACAAGTCAATTAGTCACATAACGTTCAAGCATGTTACGTCAAGATACAACGAAGGGTTCTAAATTACGAGTTGCCACATTATCCCCAAGTTGAAAGAAATTTCGTCCCGAAATTTGGTAAGTACTCACTGAGGAAGCTAGTTAAGTTGTATGGTTTTCACTGGTTTTCCTGGGGTGTCACATCCTCCCCCCGTTGATCTGGAATTTCGTCCCGAAATTCCGTAGCTTCAGCCTCAGTAGTGGTTGTACCGTTTGCGAATAGTTAGGGATACTTTTGTTTCATCTGATCTTCGCGTTCCCAGGTGAACTCTGGACCGCGACGTGAGTTCCAACGAACTCGAACGAGAGGTATTCTAGTGTTCTTGAGGACCTTAACATCCCCGTCCGTGATTTCAACTGGCTCTTCAACGAATCGTAACTGCTCGTCGATGGTGAGTTCCTTCAAAGGAACTACGAGGGTCTCATCTGACAGACACTTCTTCAGATTTGACACATGGAAAACGTTGTGAACTGCACTGAGTTCTGCTGGTAAGTTCAGTCTGTAGGCCACCCTGCCTATTTTCTCGATGATTTCAAAAGGTCCGACGTATCGTGGGTTAAGTTTGCCTCGTTTGCCAAAACGAACCACATACTTCCAGGGTGAAACTTTGAGTAGTACCCGCTCCCCAACCTGGAGCTCAAGTGGTTTCCTGCCCTTATCGGCGTAGACTTTCTGGCGGTCATGAGCTGCCGCCATGCGTCGTCGTATTTGAGCAATTTGTTCGGTTGTGTCTACTACATGTTCTGGACCAGTGATCTGACTATCTCCCACCTCTGCCCAACAAAGAGGTGACCGGCATTTATGCCCGTACAATGCCTCAAACGGAGCAGCTTTAATGCTGGTGTGGTAGCTGTTATTGTACGATAATTCCACAAGTGGCAGATGCTTTTCCCAGCTGTTGCCAAAGTCGATTACACATGCACGAAGCATGTCTTCTAAGGTTTGAATAGTGCGCTCAGACTGCCCGTCCGTCTGAGGGTGATATGCTGTGCTCATATCTAATCGTGAGCCAAAGGATTTGTGCATTGCTTGCCACAGTTCTGAAGTAAAACGTGCATCTCGATCCGAGATAATAGAGGTGGGCACCCCGTGCCTCGAGACAACTTCCTTGAGATATACTTCTGCTAGAGTGGAGAATTTATCCGTCTCCTTGATGGCTAGAAAGTGCGCAGACTTTGTGAGTCGATCCACGATCACCCAAATAGTATCGTTTCCGCGCTGGGATCTAGGCAGGCCGGTAACGAAATCCATGGAAATTTGCTCCCATTTCCATTGAGGTATCTCGGGTTGTTGGAGTAGGCCTGAGGGTTTCTGGTATTCAGTCTTGACTCTTGCACAAGTCAAACACTTGCTGACGTAGGTTGCTATGTGGGCCTTCATGCTAGGCCACCAATACGTAGTTTTGATATCGTGGTACATCTTATCCGAACCAGGATGTACCGAGTAGCGAGACCTGTGTGCCTCATCCATCACCAGCTCTCGTAGATTGCCATAGAGTGGGACCCAAATGCGTCCCGTTACGTAGTAAGCACCGTCTTCCTTCTGTTCTAAGCATTGCCTTGAGCCGTGTAGGGCTTCAGCCCTGGCATTTTCTGGTTTCAATGCTTCTATCTGAGTAGCTCGTATTTTGGAAGGAAAACTAGAATGTATAGTGAGTTGCAACGTTTGCACGTGCTTAGGCGCGGTGTCCTTTCGACTGAGAGCGTCAGCCACAACATTGGCCTTGCCCGGGTGATACCTGATCGAGCATTCGTAGTCATTCAGTAGTTCGACCCATCGTCGTTGTCGCATATTCAGTTCCTTCTGTTTGAAGATATGCTCGAGGCTCCTGTGGTCGGTGTAAATGGCACACTTGGTACCGTACAAGTAGTGTCGCCACATCTTAAGTGCATAAACAACAGCTCCCAGCTCTAAGTCGTGCGTAGTGTAGTTTCTTTCATGAACTTTAAGTTGGCGCGAGGCGTAGGCGATAACCTTATCCCGTTGCATCAGTACACAACCAAGACCCTGAATTGATGCGTCGCAGTAGACCACGAAGTCGTCCGTGCCCTCTGGCAAGGAAAGGATAGGTGCGCTGCAAAGTCTATCCTTTAAATGCTTAAATGCTAGTTCCTGTGCATTTCCTCATCAATAAACAACGCCCTTCTGCGTTAATGAGGTGAGAGGCTGTGCAATCTTGGAAAAATTCTTAATGAACCTCCGGTAGTAACCTGCCAAACCCAAGAATTGGCGAATTTCCGTTGGTGTGCGAGGTGCAGGCCAGTTCTTAATCGAGTCTACCTTGGACGGATCCACATGAATCCCATCCTTGTTCACTATGTGGCCCAGGAAATGGACCTCATGAAGCCAGAAGTCGCATTTCGAGAACTTTGCGTAAAGCTGTTCCGTTCAAAGAAGTTCCAAAATAAGTCGTAGATGCTGCTCGTGTTCCTCCTGACTCTTAGAATAGATCAGGATGTCGTCGATGAAGACTATAACGAACTTGTCTAGGTAAGGTTTGCACACTCGATTCATCAAGTCCATGAAAATCGCAGGTGCGTTTGTCAGCCCAAAAGGCATGACTAAAAACTCATAGTGTCCATATCGAGTTCTAAAAGCTGTTTTGGAGACGTCCTCTTCCCGGACTCTCAGCTGGTGATATCCTGATCTCAGATCAATCTTTGAATAGTAACTCGACCCTTGCAGCTGGTCGAACAAGTCGTCAATACGCGGTAAAGGATAACGATTCTTCACAGTCACCTTGTTAAGTTCACGGTAGTCGATGCACATTCTGAAAGTACCATTCTTCTTCTTTACGAATAGCACTGGAGCTCCCCAAGGCGATGAGCTAGGACGAATAAAACCCTTATCTAAGAGTTCTTGTAGTTGCGTAGAGAGTTCTTTCAACTCTGATGGAGCTAAACGATACGGTGCACGAGCTATAGGCGCAGCTCCAGGAGCTAGTTCAATCTGAAACTCGACCTGGCGATGAGGCGGAAGGCCAGGTAGCTCCTCAGGAAATACCTCAGGATAGTCGCGTACAATTGGAAAATCTTCTATCTTCTTCTCTTTCTCTGAGGTGTCAGTAACGAGAGCCAGAATAGCGGTGTGCCCCTTTCTCAAACACTTCTGGGCCTTGAGGAAAGAGATGATGTTCTCGACAGCGCCCTTCTTGTCGCCACGAATCATGAGAGGTTCACTACCGGAACCAGGAATACGAACAATCTTCTCATTGCAAAGAATCTCTGCTCGGTGCTGGGATAACCAATCCATTCCAATGACAACATCGAAACTACCCAAGACAATAGGAATAAGGTCGATAGAGAAGGTCTGGTTAGCAAGAACAAGTTTACAACCCTTGACTACGTGTGTGGCCTCTAAACTCTTACCATTTGCTAGCTCTACCGTGTGCTTGTTGTTCAAAGGTGTTGGAATACGCTTAAGCATTCGACTAACTTCTAGTGACATGTAGCTAGTATCGGCGCCCAAATCAAATAAAACTGTAACATAAAAGTCGTCGAGAAGGAACTTACCCGCCACAACATTGGGGTCATTCCTTGCTTCACCTTGGCCAATCACGAACGCCCGCCCCCTGGCACCATTGTTGTTGTTGCTCCCGTTGTTACCATTCCCCTGATTGTTGTTGTTGTTGTTGTTGTTGTTGTTCTGGTTCCTGTTCAGTTGGGGGCAATCTTTCTTGAAATGGCCTTCAGCTCCACACTGAAAGCACCCTTTGTTGATACCTTACTGCTGCTGCTGCTGTCGCTGGTTCTGAGGGGCTTGTTGTTGACGATTCTGGTTTGCGGGGTATAAGCTTCTGCAGTCCTTGGCGGCGTGACCTGGCTTGTTGCATCGATGACAGTTACCCCTGGTGCATGGCCCGCTGTGGTGTAGGTTGCAGCGATTGCATTTGGGGTGATTCCCTTTGTACCCACCATGACTTTGACCACCAAATGACTGCTGACTGGGGCTCTTGTAGTCATCAGTCTTTCTCTGCTGAGACTGAGACTGAACAGAAGTCGAACCTTTGCTTGAAGCTCCATCCCATTTACGTTTGTTGTCGCTGGGAGTTTCAGAGGTAGCGGTAGCACTAATACGTTTTGGTAACCTGTTCTGCTCCACCGCCTGATCAGTGAGGCGGCGAGCCAGCTGAACAACCTGCTGATAGGTGGCGAGGTTTGCTGAAGTCACATGACTTTGGATTTCTGGCACTAAGCCCTTGAGATAAAGTTCAATACGCTTAATAGGAGGGTCCACCATAGTGGGACACAGTAATGCCAACTCATTCGATCTCTTTGTAAATGCCTCAATTTCTGATCCCGTCATCTTGAGGTTGAAGAACTCGACTTCCAGCTTATGAATGTCATCACGACTGCAGTATTCTTCCTTGATCATCTCTTTAAAATTGTTCCATGGGGTGGCGTTAGCAGCAACCAGCCCCAGCATTTGGACCTGAGCATTCCACCATGTGAGAGATAAACCCTCGAGAGTACCAGTAACATACTTCACCCTGCGCGCCTCAGGGCATTCACACATTTCGAACACAGATTCTAGTTTCTCAAACCAGTGGAGGAGACCTACTGCTCCTTCAGTTCCGCTAAAAGTAGTTGGTCGGCAGTCCATAAAGGTTTTGAAGGTGCACACGGGTGGCTGAGCATGTTGACCTGTGGTGGGTGAAAGAAAGGACAGGGTTTAACACAAAGGTTGGTTCACGAGAGTAGGATCTAAAGATCCTAGAATGAGTTTGGACTGCAGGATATACCTCCTGCGTGTGCAGCTGCAAGTGCCGCAGCAACTTGTTCGTTAATCAAAGCCGTCAACTGGGCTTGAGTCATGTTAACGCGTCCACTCATGAACTTCATATAAGAGGGAAACATGGGTGAGAGAGGCTCGCGAAAGTGCGATGACGGAAGAGAGTAAGCACACACGTGTTCAAGCAACAGTAGTTTTACTAATCAAGCATACCATGAGCAATGCATTATGTAACTAACAAGCATGCAATACATACATAGATCATATCACCTAGAATGTCGAGCCTTGCATGTGGAGTGAAGCGTCGTTGTGGATCGTAGAGCACTGTACAGGTTATAGTCTGATTTTAATAAAACTTTTCCCTTATTAAAACCAAGTTCGCTATAACCAATGGCTCTGATACCAATCTGTCGCACCCCCAAAATCCACCTGCGGAATACCACCGCTTGGAGGCGTGACTGACCAGGATCCAGCCACCAATCATATTGAACAAGCAAGCAAGTAATTATAAAAGTTCAACTAATACAATTGGTGTCCAACCAAAACATAATTTAAGTTGCAAGCGGAAGCATAACGTTTAAGAACCAAAACATAAGTTTAATTGTTTCAAAGTTTAACATGGCACACAACTGTCCATGTCCCACAACGACCCTCTTCCATGCAAGCTTCAGCTAAGTACCTATTGACCTGCAAAGCATGTAGTAACGAGTCAACAACAAGTTGAGTGAGTTCACGATTGGGTGTTCATTTTTAGGTTGTTCCAAAAGCAGTTTCCTTTAACTGGCATCCTGCCGTGGGGGTTACCCCATAGTTGAAAACGTGATTTGTTTACCCATTTACTCTGGCAATACAGCCGTGGGGGCTACCCCATGTTAGTTATCTGGCATTTCGGCCGTGGGGGCTACCCCATGTATACACTAGACTCGTTACCATATCGACTGCTGACTGTAGTCATGTTTATGTGCCCGGAACTGTCAATGTCTATCATCATTGATGTGCCCAGATCCATTAGTTCACGCCCGTCCTCTGCGGCACGGTGTGAGGCTTGTCAGACCTAAATAGCGCTATCTAACTAATGACCCGCTCGCCATTGGCCCGGCGATTATGTCGATATAAAAAGGAGGGACTTCGTGATAGAGTTTTGGTCTAGTACGAGTTGTCTGTCCATGAGGACGAGGAATTATATTCCTGAACCAATACTGTCCTACCCAAGAAAGGACGAGGAATCCATGTTCCTTAACCCCATTCCCAACCCAGGGAATCCCATGCTTTGTAGACACACACACAGAAGAGTCAAGTCTAGATGCTAGTGGTCAACCACGCCCTAACATGGTTATCATTCAAGTCAGGTTCATATTCAAGTAGTGCGCGTATTTTCTACACGTATTGTACACAAGTAACGATCATGACATACACGCCTAGCATGGTAGTTCAACAACAGTGCCAGTTCAACAGCAGGAGTCACGTAGCAAACAAAGCCCAACAGTACAGCCCAATCACCTAAGCCCGTAACAGTTTGCAAGTCCAAATCAGTGAGTATGTGTACGTGGTCTCGAGTCGAGACTAGAGATCTCGAGTCGAGACTGTGCGATCTCGGGTTAAAGCCTACGAGTTCTCGAGTCATGCATGAACTAGTCGAGACTAGATGGTCTCGAGTCGCAACCGGACCCGCAACCGTGGTCTCGAGTTATGCTGCTTGTGCTGGCATTGCGTGGTCTCGAGTCGAGACTAGAGGGTTCTCGACTCGTAACCTGTGTCGCAATCCGCGGTCTCGAGTTGTCATGTGGTGATCTCGAGTCGCAACCTGAGGTCTCGGCTGGCATACCTGCTGATTGCCAGCATGTGTACTAACCAATAGAATTTCGATTTCATGATTTGGTGTACTATCCAATGAGGGTTCACAAACATGTTTCCTTGTCTAACAATTAACCAAAATGGATCAAACATGGCAATTTTCAAATATCCATATCATATTCAACAAGTTCTTCATATGTTTGTATTATTTTCAACACATATTCATCATGTTCTTCATTAGAGTTTTCATCTTGCACACTTGATTAATCAAAATAGGCATAAACCACAATAGTTATACAACCTAGTCGTCCTTATTAGTTCCTATATCCAACATATCCGATCAATACATGCATCTATAGGATTTATCATCAACATTCAACCATTTTTATGTTATCTAAAACACATCCTACATAACAAACATGAACATGTGCACTCCAAATCAAACAAACACCTTTACCAACAATAGTCATAATGCATTCATCATGGATAACAACAATCTTAATATCGGCATTTCAAGAAAGATGTATAAAACTTAACAAGCAAATGCATATTATCATACAATCTCATCACACATCATCAACCGAAATAAAAGCACTTAGCATGAATCACTAACCGGTTGTGAAAAGGCACCGAGATAGTAAAGAAGACGAATAAAATGGAGTGTCCGAGTGATGATCCCGAGTTTGATCCGACAGTTTTGGGGCTACCGGTTGAATCCGAGAGAGGTGAGGAGAGGTTTGTGGTGGTGTTCTAGAGTTTTAGAGGGAGAGAGAGAGAGAGAGTGTGTAGGAGAGTGTGGGAGTGAGATGTGGATGATAGCATGGTTTCCGTATCAAATGGTGCACCTTATGGGCTTTCGGGTGGGCTAAGGGAGGTGCGGCCCAACTGTTCACTCGAGACCAGGTGGTCTCGAGTCGGGTCCTCGTGTCTCGGGTTACATAAACACACGCATACATACAAGCACAACACATAATCACATAAGTTCACTTATATCATTCATTAAACCAACAAGTCAATTAGTCACATAACGTTCAAGCATGTTACGTCAAGATACAACGAAGGGTTCTAAATTACGAGTTGTCACATGTAAACTCCTTGCTAACATACTCCCCGCCATTGTCAGACTTTAAAAATTTCACCTTTAAACTCGCTTCCATCTCTACTGCCGCTTTCCATTTCTTGAACACTTCAAATACTTCGAACTTGTTCTTCATGAAATAGACCCAAAGCTTTCGAGTGGCGTCGTCAATAAAGGTGACGTAGTAATTTGAACCTCCTAGCGATGATACTGGTGTTGGTCCAAATACATCAGTATGAACCAATTCAAGCTTCTCTGCCTTAAGTTGTTTGCCAGATTTTATGAATGAGACACGCTTCTTCTTGCCTAGCACACAAGGCTCACAAAACCCTGTATCAATTTCCACGTTTTTCAAATCAGGAAATTTACCTTTTTCTGCTAGTACCTTCATACCTTTCTCACTCATGTGATTGATCCATTGATGCCACAAACTGGACGGACTCGGTTGACTGGTCACTGCATTCATTTCTCCTACCGACATCTCAGCCATGTACAAAGTGCCTCTCTTTTCCCCCCGAGCAACGACAAGGTTTCCCTTGACTAGGGAGGCTGATCTAGGGTTACATAAACATGTGGGCCAAAAAAAAAAAAAAAACACAAAGGGTGGCCGGCCCGTTGGTCTTCTAGTTTCTGCCAAAATTGACCGACCCAGAATGGGCCAGGCTTCACACATTAATCCCAACAATGGATTCAATATAAGTTCAATATGTTATTTTTTAATAAGCCCTTGTGAAGTTCAATGAAACTTTAGTTATTCTATTCTCGATCAACACATGATATACAGACAACAAGAAATCCACTTCAGTTTTCTTGGGTGAAAAAGAAGCAACGCACAAAACAGAAAGGTAGCGTAAGGTTACAATAGTTCAATCATAGAATCATCAAATCCAATCCCAACAAGAGTGATCTCTGTCTAATCCGATAAATCATTGCGTGTAACCCGCAAATAGATTTATCTGATAGTTTTCATACGATTCAGAGATTAATCCAGGTTTTTTTTTCACCCGTTTATTTATTTATTTTTTTAAATTTAACTTTTATATATTCGACAAAATGCACTTTACATCAATATCCAGGTTTTATCACAAACTTTGCAATTTCAATTCGGGTTCCAGGTTTCTTAATTTCTTTGAAATTACTTGTTCTGGACCAATTATACAACAGTTATTAATTTTAAATATGACTATTTATTTACTATTGATTAAGTTTATTATATTCTAATATTCTATTTAAAAAAGGTTATTAATTTTAAATATGACTAAAATTTACTAAATATTTTGTTTATTATATTCTAATGTTCTATACTTTTTTTTGAGCGATAAATTTTTCTACACCTCTATTTCATCTTTACATTGCATTTGCAAAGATTCGAACCCATAAACTCGTATTTGTGAGGAAGAAATCATACTAATAGACCAATAGGTCATGGGTTTTGATATTCTGTGCTTAGTTCAGACTCAGTTTGTCAAATTTTAGTAATTGCCATTTTCATGTGTAATGGATTATCTCATGTCAGAATTCAGATTACGTATTTAAGCCCATGGGCCAATTAAAGTAGTAAGCCCCGTATCTTGTTGTCTTTGATTTTCGACTCTAACACTATACGGTGTGGTGAGAGGTCATGAAAAGAGGGCGTGAATCGCCATGTAGTAGTCATGTCAACACCTGCCGAAAAAGTGGCGTGGTGCCAAAAAGCGTAAGGTGGGATGACATGTTGTGACACGTAATATTTAAAAACTAAGACAAACCTATTTAATTTAAAAAACAAACATTAATATAATCATCCACCAACCATTCGTCGCCACATCATCAACACCACCTCCTCCACGTCGGGCGAGTTCTTGCCGCCCCCTCCCCCACGCAACCCTAAACGCCGTTAACGGGCCGGTGTGCTGACGTGGTTGTGCGCTCCAAGCCTTCCTTCACGTTGCACTCGTATGGTCTAAGGTTCGTTTGGGTAAGATTGATTATTGAAATTAAAGAAAAAAAACGTTAATATGTAAATTATTTGTCAAGCCGTTAAAAAATGTAAATGATTTGGCAAGTCAAATATTATTATTATTATTATTATTATTATTATTATTATTATTATTATTATTATTATTATTATTATTATTATTATTATTATTATAAATAGTATAAAACAACAACTTTGTTTTATTATAGCGTCTGTCACGTCGGAGCTACGTTATGTTTTATATATATATTTTTTTTTTGCTGTTTTTCAATTTTTTTTAGGTTTTTGTCTCCTTAGTGTCGGGTACAACTTGGTAGTGCATTGTTGTTCCCAGGGCGGAACCAATGTAGAATGAGCCATAGCACGGACTACAGCTCAACCTCGTATTCGTATTCGCAGTGTAATTTTTTCGGTTTTATACATAGCATACACAAAAACATATACGATGATACCCTTAAGAGAAAATTATGAAACTTGATATTATTCATTAAGCCAAAAACCTGTTTAGTAACAAAGCCCAAATAATTAGTTTTATGACAATTAAGCTCAAACTGTAATAAATAATAAAGCCCATATAATAGAATAAATGATCTTGCGCGTCTTATGGTTGAAATGGGAAAACATAATTCTTGTCCTTTGATTTATCGGGTAGTGAAGCTAGCTTTGGTTTTACTGGTTACAGCTACAACCGCAACCGTTGAAAGATGTTTTTCGAAATTGAAGATTATCAAGACGGATTTACGCAATCGAATGGGCCCGGAATTTTTGAACAATGCCATGTTTGTGCGGTCGAAAATGATTTTTTTTTTCATAAAGTAAAAGACGAAGATGTGATAGAACGATTTCAAGCTATGAAAAAAAGAAAAGGCCAAATCTATTAAGTATTTGTTTACTTTATTTATTTATTGTCTTTTTTAATATTGTACGATTACACAGTAATTTTTTTAGGATACCACTGATTTAAAGAGCTAGTTCCACCAATGGTAGTTCCCACCAAGTGTCAAAAGGAAGACACATGAGTGTGGCAGGTGAACTTCAAGGCTCAAATGACATATCATGAACTAACGTGCGCCTCTTTATTAGACTGCGGGGTGTGGAGGGATTGGATTGGGGGCATTGCTAGACACGTGACGAGTGTGGCCTCGACTAGATCACCACAAAAAAGTAGGTTGTGGAAGCGGCGTGGCCACCCCGGCGTTGGAGGACATGTGGATTTTTATTTATTTTTTATATAATTACCATTTATATAATAAAACACAAACTTATATTAATTTAAAAAAAGTTACATAAAATCCTAAAAAATTAAAAAAAATACTACTTATTAAATCCTAAAAAATAAAAAAAAAGTAGTTACTAAATCCTAAAAGAGAAAAAAAAATTACAAAGTTCGGTAAATATTAAAGTGGGGAACCCACTTAAAATCTGAATTCCCATCGTGCCGATACTTGATCTTCGCGATCTCCACTTGATCGTTGTGGGTCAAGTCGCCCGCAGGGACACGGTCGAAGCAAACTTTAAACCGATTCAACTTCAATTTGAGTTCACACCACTTGTGTTTGCATGCGTTTAAATTGTGACGTGCGTTCCCAACGTGGTGTTGGTATTGCTGAAATGCCCGTCCCCAATACGTGGTTTGACCGCGTTGTAGAGTACATTGTGCATCGACAATCGATGTCTCAAGTGCGATTTCCTCCTCCTCTGTCCAATGCACCATGTTCGGTTTTTTGGTGTTGGTTTGGTTGAAGATTTGTTATTTGGTGTAGGTTTGGTTGAAGAAGATTTATTATTTGGTGTGGAAAAAATAAAGTTTGGAATGGGTATTTATAGGTAAAAAATTGTAAATTAAAAAAAATGATTTTTACTACAAAACCGCTATCCCCAACGGCTAGACCAAACAACTAGCCCAAACGGTCATCTATCACCAGCCAATCCAAGCTAGCCACCTCACCTATCCCCCCCCCCCCCCCGCCCAACTCCAGGCTTCAAAGCCACGCCAGCGGGGCAACGCCGTTCCCAACGCTGGCCCGGTGTGGTTTACCCAGCGTTGTTTGGCATCCCCGCCCCAACCAACGCCCCACACCCACTAGTCTTATACTTGCATATATTTTAAGATCACGGGTAGTGGTTAACTACCATAACCTCTATAGATATTGGGTTATATGACACATGGTAAATGTGTAAGAAATAAGGGTTACGGAGGTTTATATAACTTGAGTGTGTAGTGGGGTTATACCCTTCAATTATACTTATAGGGTGTTATATAACTTGAGTGTGTAGTGGGGTTATATCACTTCAATTATACTTATAGGGTGTTATATAACTTGAGTGTGTAGTGGGGTTACACCCCTTTAATTACACATATATATGTATATATGTGTGTGTGAAAGAGTAACCACCATGACACGCCGCTATGCATATCACGGAAGGAATTTTTTTTTTGCCATAACACCCAGAAAAACAGTGTACCGGCTAGATAGTGGTATATAGCGTCATATAAGGCTACACTACTAGTGGCCTTAATAAGAATATTACAAAACTGATACGTAATATGTGATGAATTGAACATCTCCAGATTATGAACACCCACTACAGATATTATATATTATATTATACTATATAACAATTTGCGTCGCTTCTTATCTACAGTTCCCGTTTCCAAGTTTTGGTAACCAACATTTGCCGGTCATTACCACCGCTAATACTTCCTCCTTTCACCAGCTTGATATCCATGGCAGCATCATGCTCTGATTTGGGGGTTACGAACCCTAGAAATGGTGGAATACCTGTATTGAAAATTGGAAGTCAAGATAGATGCAGATCGATTGGAAGTAAGCGAAGTCGCCGTAACCCTAACAAAGGTCTAGGTTTGAATCAGGGTATCAGATTTGCGATTCCAGTACGTCGCCACCACTAACATTCAATGGCGTCAATGGTCTTTTCCGGCGATTCTCGGGTTCAACTAACATCATCGGATGCTTGCTTGGTAATATAGTAGATTCTACCACTTCTGAATTAGTGTTCGTTCATCATCATATTGTTCAACATGTTCATAGTTCTCATTTTGTGTTTGTTTGATTACCATATGCAAACAGTGCATATGGTCTACTGAATGCCCATAGGGTACCATAGAATGTCCCCTCTTTTACAGAAGCTGCCATGACCAAATTATAAATTGTCGCAGTGGTTTATATGGATTTTTGTTTTACTTTTTACTTAAACACCACCCCTATCATCTTTCTTGAAACATGGTTGTTTTGAAAGATTTGTGTGCCTAACTCTAGATGTATTGCATTTATTTGTTTTTCAGCTATATAGATTGCTTTCCTTTCATCCTTTGTACCCTGTTGGTTCAGATTCGTCTCACATATGTGAAATTGTATCCATGTTTTTTTTTTCATTTTCATGTTATAATACCAAGTTCTGATGAAAATTAAAGGTTAATTCGAAGATATCTCTGCTGAACTCGGATATTTTAGACAACTCATTTGGCTTTGTAATGGGCCAGGCTTGAAGTATGTGTCAAAATAGGAACTACAACGTACAATCCTTTATATTTTGCAGGTTATATATCTGATGTAACACAGGTAATTTCATGTTATGTATTCCAGATGTAACACAGAAAAACATACCCGCTGCGAAGCGCGAGGATGGCAGTGTGATTTCTATGTTATGTATGCCCGAGGCCCACTTTTTATAGGTCAATGGAATCAACAATTGCCGTTGACCTTCTGTACAGTACAACAATTAGTCATTTTTTTCTCTTATTCACGGTACTGCCACCATTCTTTTTTGGCACGAACCGCTCAAACGCCAAGGACATCGAGACACCACTTATGCCTCCAGTTACTACCATCGAGAACCACCTCTCTGGTCACCTACCGCCTTCGATCACCAGTGCTTCGTGCTAAATCGTCACCAGCCACACAACCACCGCCAAATCGGAAGCTCGTAGCTTTATCTATTTCCTAACCACAACCCAAGCGATGGTTTTCGTCTCAGATAAGGGCTCCAACAGGTACGCTTTAACAAACTAGGTTTCCAATTTCAGTTACTTTTTGTGTTCATTAGGAGGAATTGTTTGAAAAAGTTTTGAACGAATCGACTTTATGTTGGAATTGGAGTTTCGGAGGGTTGCGTGTAAAAACCCTATGATGTTATATTTCTGCTCAAGAAAGGAATCCCGGGTTAACATGTATATGGGTGGGTCGAGTTGTAAGTATTAAAATCGGTTCGAATCGTAGTAAACAAAAATGGTTTTTATTATCGCTGTGATTATTAGCCGTGTAATAGGCATATGTTATGAATTTTGTTACTGTGTGCTCATTTGAAGATCAATAGGATGGATACCCCTTTGTGTTTAACATCATTTTTAGTGTTGATGATTAAACTGATATGAATTTGACGATGACGTATTGCAACCGTTTGTGTTTCTGCGCGAACCTTTGTGCTTATGCACGAGCCTATGTGATGATTATAATGTTGAAGTTCAGTTGGATGCACCTTTGTGTTTACATCATCAATCATGTTTGAAACAAACTGACTGGAGTCTAATGTATCAATTATTGGGATAAAATCCGGTTACATCAGTCACATTGCCGTAGTGTCAAATGATGGTTACAGCACTGGAGCCGCCTACATGGTTGGCAGTGACGGAGCGTGATGGTGACGGTTGTTCAGATTGGTCGTTGTTTAACGTGGTGGTGGAGGTGAGTTCTATTGAAGATTTGGGACTGAGGGCCAAGCCGATGCGTGTAAGAAGCCTGTCTGGAATAAGTTTTCTGATGGAGTCGTGGATGCGGCTAGTTCGGTTATGGGTGCGGCTTGGCATGCGCTCGGCGTATCAACTAAACCGACGCTTAAGTCGTCTTCGTTGGAGTCATTAAAAGCGCTTTATTATCCCCTGCGTTACCGGTACCAGATTTACTTTAGTATTCTAATTGATTGTTTAATCTTTAGTAATTTGGCAAATTGAATATCCTTATTTATGTATATAGATGAAAATTTGAATTAAAATATCTTTGTGCATAATTGCATATGCATAAGTTTCAAATACTTATGAATTACATTGCTTATGTGAATTGGCCGATTTGTTTAGGGGTTCACACCTTTATTTTAGACATGATGACTGAATACATGTTTTGCGTTGGTAGCTTTGTTACATTGTAGGTTTCAGGAATTCTACTTCAACTACAAACCATGTCTGTAACTAAAATCATCTATCTAACAGAAATGAAATACCCGCCGCACCGCGGCGGGTCAACCACTAGTTTATATATATTAACAGAAACCTGTGATGAACAGTGTTTCTTTTATTAATATTTATTTTTTCTAAGCTTTCATTATTATATTGGTTTATTACATTATGTGATTTTAAACATACGTTTCTTTTATTAATATTTATTTTTTCTAAGGTTTCATTATTATATTGGTTTATTACATTATGTGATTTTAAACATACTTTTATATAACTTTTAATATAGGATCAAAGTATCTGTTATCAAATAGAAATCATATAAATTAATGCATATTGGTATTGGTGTTGTTCGGTACGATATGGTAGTAATACGGTGTAAGTTTATAAAAAGCAAAAACAAAAAAAATAAATACTGGCACTGATACAGATATTATTCAATCCATGGCACAATGTTCGTTTTTAAATATATATATATATATATATATATATATATACATATATATATATATAGGAGAAGTATTCGTTAGGAACCACACTTTATTGCGAGAACTGCGAGAACTAATGTGAACACAACAAAAAATAACTTAAAAAATCTAAAAAACACACATTTTTTTAATATTTTTTATAAAAAAATCTCTAATTTTCGTCATAAAAAAATTTCTTTTAGATTTTTTAGGTTTTTGTGGGGTTAGCTTTATGGTTTAGTTTTTAGCATTTAGCTTGGATGGAGGGAGGGGGGAGGGTTTAGGTTTTTAGGGGGTAGGGGTTAGGTTTTTTTTAGGATTTTGGAGAGTTTAGCTTTATAGTTTAGTTTTTAGCATTTTGCTTGGGGAGGGGGGTTTAGGTTTTTGGGGGTGGGGGGTTAGTTTTTTTAGGGGGGGGGGGGGGGTTGGTTTTTTTTTTTATAGGTTTTGGGTGGTGATGTATGGGGTGTATTTTGTTGTGTTCATATTGGTTCTCGCGGTTCTCACATAAACCCTACCGTATATATATAGGGTGTTAGGATCATGTGAGAAGCCCTAGGCTAATTGAGAAACTTGAGAAGCATTATTGACCACACATTTCCTCTAAGCTTTTCGTAATATACACATATGTATAGTTTAAAATTGACTATATATGTGTGTGTATAATTCAAGATTTGACAATATAGTCAATTTTATACTATACATATGGAGTTAAATGCTTGGTTGGTCCCTGTGGTTTTCAAAAATTGCAGATTTGGTCCCAGTGGTTTACTAATTACACGCGTGGTCCCTGTGGTTTTCAAAAATGCACTCGGTTGGTCCCCAGCCCTAACATCAGTTAAATTTCTTAGTTAAGTCCATGTTAAATGACCAAAATACCCTTGCCTAACTATAAAATGCCCTTTCGGTTGCCTCTCTCTCCGTCTGCTCTCTCTCCGCCTTTTCTTCACACATTTAGATCTCTCTCTCTCACCCCCTCTCTCTATACCTACCACCCACAACTATCACCACCACCATCTACACACCACCACCACCTAACCTACACACCTGCATACCACAGTTACCACCAACGGCCAATCGAGCACCACCAGCCGACCACCGCTGTAAGCACCACCACCGCCTTATAATCTCTCTTTCGCATTGTTCCTTTTCTTTTTCGATTGTGGCGGTGGTGAGAGTTGAGGTTGATAAGGACGGGTCAGATCTGTAAAATTGCATCTAGATCTTGGTCGGAGGTTGGGGTGTTGATAGTTGTCGCAACCAAAATAGTAAAATCGTAACCCAGTTCAGAGGAACAAAGTGTGAGAAAACCAAGGTCGTCGGAAATCGTTATTTCGCTACTGCCGTTGCCTTTAGCTCTCTCCGTCTGCTCTCTCTCTCCGTCTCCGCCGCGATCCTCTGTGTTCCTCGATCATCAGCAGATTTTACCAGCATCATCATTGTTGAAGGAATTTGAAGGGTTTTGTGATGAATTTTATTTGGGGTTTTCTAGGATCGATGAGAGAGACATGAACGGGAATGGAAATTGCAAAGAGAGAGAGAGGATTTTTAGGGGTTTTGTGGGCCCTCTGATTTATTGCTGATTATAGGGTTTCGGTTATGAATTTGAGTTCGGAGTTGCAGGTGACACGGTGGTCGGAGTTACGGGGTGAGGGTGCAGGTGGTGAGTGTGGGTTACATGGTGGTGGTGAAGGGCGGTTAGGGGTGAATTGTGATGGTGATTTGGGTGTGACATTGAGTAGCGGCGGTGGTGGAGATTTTGATGGTGGCAGAGGTGGAGATGTATGGTGGCGGTGGTGGAGATTGATGGTGGTGGATGTGGTGATGGATGGTGGTTGCTATGGTAGGAGAGAGGGATGGGGAAGATGAGTGTGGGCGTGTGGCCATCTTTTTCTTCTCCGGTGACTTCAGTTGGTGGTGGTGGGTGGTTTTAAAAGGTGAAGTGGGGAAGAAGGGTAAAACAGACATTTCACACACACTTAACTGAGATATTTAACTGATGTTAGGGCTAGGGACCAACCGAGTGCATTTTTGAAAACCACAGGGACCACGCGTGTAATTAGTGAACCACTGGGACCAAGTCTGCAATTTTCGCAAACCACAGGGACCAACCAAGCATTTAACTCATACATATGTGTATATTACGAAAAACTTAGGGAAAATGTATGGTCCAGAATGTTTTTCAAGTTTCTCAAAGAGGGTGAACTTCTTTTAGGATCTCTACCCTACGGTTCAAATGAAAACCACGAGTTGTGAGAACTGTGAGAACTTTTTTATCCCGCGCGAGTTGGGCCAATTTTTTTTTCCACAAACGTAGATGAAAACATTACAAACGCATCTATAAAAAAATTGCTGAGTCGTTAATTTTGACTGATGCAAGTCTTTTTTACGCGCTGGTGTAAAATTTTATTGAAGATAACTATTTTTTTTTCAGGTCGTAAAAAAAACTTGCATCAGTCAAAACTAACGACTCGACAATTTTTTTTACTTTCTTTTACAGATGTGTTTATAATGTTTTAATCTACGTTTGTGAAAAAAAAAATTTAGCCCAACTCGCGCGGGATCAAAAAGTTCTCACGGTTCTCACAACTCGTAGTGGTTTTCTCAAAGTATTTATCTTCCTTTTTAATTAACATCAAGTTTATTTATTTATTTCCTAATACTTACCGGGTTAATTTAATTTTTTTACCACTAACGGCATTTTACCCGTCATTACTATTAACGTGGGTTGATTACCAAACCCGTTTTTGGGGTGTTACAAGTCTACCCCCCTTAAAGAGGTTTCGTCCCCGAAATCTTTCTCATATACTTTCTTAGTTTAGATCACCTGAACCTTAGTTTCGGTGATTACCTGAGCATTGCTCTCATATAATAATCTTACCAAAAAGTATGGTAATGTGTTTTTGGTTTTAAGGCGTATGCGCCTTTCACGTGTAAGGCCATTACTTTCAGCTTGTATTTCTTATTCTGGTCACTTATTTGACCGAGTTGTCATCTGATTAGTCGGTCGTATTTATTATTCAACATGTTTACTTCTAGCTAATTTTTATATTGACAAGTGCTTTGCATAAGTCCTAACACTATTTTAACTTTAAATGTTTTTTTTACCGGCCAGACTGATTTGTCGCCATCACTTTATACCCTGTCACTCGGCTATATCATATTTCCACCCCGGCATTTTGCGTGTTTCAGATTTTATATCTCGTAGCTCACGTTACGACGTGGGTACATTCTATGTCACTTTTTGCGGCCGTAATCACATCACATCTTGTTTAAGTTTATGTCGATTTTTTTCATTGTCGAAAATCTTTCTTTCGAATGTATCGTTTTGCACCCATCGGTGTTAAAACCTATATCCTTTAATATTAACCATTTCCGTGTTCGTCTCATAATATTCATATCTGTTAAACGTTGTTTCTTACTAGAACTAAATTTTAGTTTAACATTTTTCTCTTATGTCAATTTACTCACATCAAGGAAATTGGCAACCAATAATTTATTCCTTTCCGTTCTCGTTTTACACGGGGAATCGTAACAAGTTCCCTCGCTTTATGCTATTGACCTGTCGATTCTTTCACTTGGCATCATAGGCTATTTTTTTAGATTTTCACCTTTTTAAGGTGAAACCCCTAGCATGTCACACCCCAACCGATGGCGGAATCATCGGGGCGCGGCACTAGGCGAATCAGATTGCTCAAGAGAATCCATAACAACTATATTGCGATAATATTTAATACCTTCGTTATCCCATACTAACAAATAATACAATCACATAAGTTATCACAGATTTCTTGTCCTCTCGAACAATACAAATCCGACAACCTAGATTTTAGTTGAGTTTCTAGACTTCCTAGCTTGATTTGATATAGTCTGCGATCTAACCTGCAACATACGTTCAAATATTTGTCAATACAAAAGTATTGGCGAGTATACAGGTTTGATATGTATAGCGTAATAGATTAAAACGTGTAGCGAATTTCCAAATGCACAAACGTAACACACGACATATATACTCACAAAGCTGATACTACCAACTAAGTCCTCGATGCTCGAATATCCGATGGCAAACTAGACCCCGTCGGGCGCAATAGTACTATACTAGTCGTGGTGGGACGTCGCGAGTATAAGCCCTAGCACATATGCAACTAGCATCACGTATATCTATGCATAACAGTTATTCGCAAGTGATAATTCGATTGATTGAATAATTCGATTGATAAGTTCGATTTGTTAGAAACGTATGTTACACCCAAAATGCGATTAAAAAGGGTTCAAGTATACTCACAGTGCGTTTTTAGCGGGAATACAACTTGATTGGATCGGTTGCGAGTACGTCTGCGTTAATCATTGAAGGATATAGTAAACGATGTACGGTTAAGCGGGAATAGCATCGAATTGTCATTTATCTGGTCGGATGGTGCTCATCCGTTCGGATGGGCTCATCCGGTCGGATGATATGCTGATTTGGATCGGATGGCTGTCATCCGGTCGGATGACAAGCTATCCGGTCGGAGAACCTGTTGACTGGTCAAATTACTGTCATCCGTTCGGAAGACATGTTATCCGATCGGATGACATGTGATCCGTTCGGATGACACGTCTGTTTTAACGTTCCAACCAACTGTTTTTGAGTGTTTTTGGAAGGAATACATGCGGTTTTACTGGGACAGTGTAATTTCGTACTAACACTTGAAATTCCATCAGTTCCGACCCGTTCTAACGGCCGGGAATCACCCCGTTCCTTCAGATCTGGCCGTTCTTGACGGTTTCTCAATTGTTAACTCGAAATCGCACAGTTCCTTGGTTAAATACATAGATTTAGGTGAGATCTGTTATAAAAAACATGTGGAAATCACCCAGACCTGAGTCGTTTATGGTGGGATGAGGTCACAACTTGAAGTTCATATGAACTCTTGGTGACATCACCTTAAAACACCTCAAATCAGTAGATTTCACGGTTAGAAATCGAGTTTTGAAAGACAGAATGATGTAGAATTGAGTGTAGATCATAGAAGTACAAGTTTTAGGTTGAAATCTTACCGGAATCGCGAGGAATCGAGAGAAAAGGGTCCTAGAGCGTGCTTGCTCGAGTGGGAGCTGTCACATCACTTGGACAGTGATGTGACATGCTATTTATAGGCAACAGAGGAGAAATGAGGATGTTGGGTCGGATGGCCCATCCGTTCGGATGAGGCTGTCCATCCGGATGACCACTCCGGCGCGGTGAGTTTCTCCGTTTTCGATCGTTTCGATAGTTTTTGAAGTACGTGCTTTTTATATCATTATTATATATACATATATATATATATATATATATCACTAGGGGTCGTATTTACGTATCCATATTCTAAAGTTTCGATAATTAACAATCGGTTTTCGATTCGAGTGTGCGATTATTAGCAACGTTTCACGGCCATCAAGGAGGGTAGTATAGGTCCTTTCTCGATGTTATCGTGAACGTTATTGTGTTTTGTGCCACAAAGACTGACGGGGTACCACTCACTCGTATTGTCATCATCGTCACGACGACTGGAGCTATAGCACTCACCCGAGAGTCTTTGTTAGCGTTAATTGTCTGCGTTTCGACACATCACGGCCACCGAGGAGGGTAGAATAGGTCCTCACTCAATGTCATTGTAAGTGTTAGTGTTTGCGATGTGATGTAGTGATAATGTATTGCGAAAATATGCAATTTATCCTTCGAATAGCGATGTATGCGATATAGTTACATTATGATCCGAATCTCCGGTGCTAGGCGTAACGAGTTTATCGAGTAGTAACAACGCACAAAAGTGCGGGTTGTTACAGTCTCCCCTACTTTAGGAAATTTTGTCCCGAAATTAATCCAATAGGTAGACTTCTAAGAGTTGATCTCGTATAAGTAGCGATATAGCGAGTGATTTGACTAAGAGTTGACGAACGAGAGCGTTTCGAATAAGAGAGATTGATTGTGATAGCGAGATGGCGACGTAAGGACAAAAGTAATATTCCACAAGTTGGCGTTCCACGGCGCCTTGTGTCGTGAAGAATTCGTTAGTTCGATGCGATTACAAATTTTTAAAGAACTTGAAAGGTTTCTCATGACGTAGGGTTAACTGGGTCGCTCGTTAACTAACATTACAAGAAACGTTCGTTTTTAGATATTTAAAAAGGAATCTTGGGTGGAATTCTCGGAAAAATTCCTTTTAACATATGGCCAACTGAGTTGATGTTAACCAACGTTGCAAGGAAGTTTAGGTTTTACACCTTTTAAGTAATTCGAAGATGAAAACTGGGGTTACGAAAACTCTCCTACGACATGGATTCAGCTGAACTCGATGTTGAACCAACGTCTTAAGAAAGTCTTGTTTTTTTTTATATTGTAAAAGGTTTTTAGGAAAAATTTGGACTCATGAAAGCTTCCCTTGGGCATGGAGTAAAGCTGAGTCGATGTTAACTCCCACGTTGTGAGGAATTTTCACTTGTCCCATGGTTTTAATAAAATTTTTATAAAAAATCAGTTTTAGCCGTTTAAAAAAGAAAATTTAGCATCGGGCCCCACTTGGCACCTTCTGATGTGTGCAAAACGAACTATAAAATATCAACTAAATTAGACTCTCTAAACTAGACACGAAAAGCTTTAAATTTATAACTAAGACCTCTAAACCTAAACCACACAATCGGCAAGTGTACCGATCAATGTAGTATAACCTAGCAAGTCCGAGTATCGAACCCAAAGACTCTATGTATTACGTAAACTAGACTCTAATAGACACTGACTGACGCGACTTAAACTTGTTTGATTGTTTTGGGGGGGGGGGGGGGTTACTGAAAACTATGGAAATCTAATTAACTACTAAAATAATGAAATTAGAACTAAGACACGAACGAAGAACGAGGTTTGTATTCAGATGAGATTTAGGACTACCTAGACTCGAATCCAGTTTGAATGGGAATGGACGTCTAATGGTATTATTGTTGTATGGAGCCGGGATCTTAAGATACTAAACCTTAAGGTATTTCAATGCTAAGACTTCCCGACCCTTCTCAGGAAGAAACCTAGGAAACCCTACAAGGCTGTTGTGAACACCGACTGTTAGATTTCCTCTCAGTCCTCTAACGATTCTAAAAGTGCCCTAATATGACTATCTACCTCTCAGCGCGATAATCTAAGGCAATTCTAGGTTCTGACTTGGTTTACTAGACACAACTGCACTTAGGGAAATAAGACCGATTTCTCTCAAAACCTATCTTAAATATATAATGCACCGCAACCTAATAACTAACTCGAGCCTCTCAGCGACAAATTAAGCAGAACACTTGATTTTATTAAATTACCGAATATTACTTCTAAGGTTACTTATGCAATTTTCACCCTAAAGGATCAAAGGTTTATTATGTGATATAGACACTCACCAAAACCTAAAACCCTAGCCTGATTCTATTCCGTGATAAAGACCGTCACCAAGATTCAAGCGAAGTAATAAACAGTAGTAAAACAATCGTCAAGCATGCATGTGCACCAAATCAGAAATTCTAAAACACTTTACTTTCAGAAATCAATCCATACACAAACAATAAATAACCATTAAAAATCCAAACTTTAATCAAACATTCATCTTGTCTAGGTAGTATCTAGGGTTTAGCCAAGAAACATATTGTCTAACATAAACAAATCAAGTTCAAAACAAGAATTCATGGAAAAAGATTGAAAACACGAAATTAAAGAAAACCGGGAGATAAAACCCGAACAATCTTCACTTCCACGCTTCCTAGCTTCAACCGTATGATTCCCGCAAGCAAAAGATCTTCGTAATGCTTGAAAACAGCTCCAGACGTCGCCTAGGGTTATGTTGGTTCGTCCTACCCTTAATGATAATGATCCTCTTAGTTTTATAGCAAACCCTAATCGACAAACAACAATTTGCGATCTGCCTACCCGTAGCGTAACGCTACGGGTCCTCCTTATACTCTCGCGCTACGCGAGCACCTCCAAAGTCAGCGAAGTCAACATTGCATCAGTGGCGTAGCGCTAGTGATCCCCCTTCCATGCTCGCGCTACGCGAGTGGCTTATTTCAACAGAATGTTTGTTTAAAATCTCAGCTCTAACTCCAAAATCTCTAAAATAATTCTAACACTTTTTCCCAATGATCCCTGGACTTGATGCTCAGCACTTTAGCTCGATTTTGCTCCATTTTCAGCATTTTTGTATATCAAGACCTGGAAAACGCAATATTTATCAATAGCACGCAATTCTAAACTAAACTAAGCTAAAAATAACGATAAAACGCACAAACTATACATGATATAAGAATGTATTTTGCAATACATCAAACATCCCCACACTTACACTTTTTTCGTCCCCGAAAAAGAATTGTGCAACGGAATCAGAGACAAATCATTACTTGGATCAAAAATTAGTTATAACTTATTAAAACAAAAGCTTGCGTTAGCTGCGATTGCGAATATACTGGTCCACTTAAACCCGAATCCAATCCTAAGCCCTTATCATGTGAATTTAATTTAAGTACGGTCAATCCACCTAGGGTCTCACACTAGAATCTACAGTCCACCTACTCCCACCTCAAGCTTATAGGACTAAAGGAACGATCACTGGACCAATTCCTAACCGTTTTATATCAAAACTAAGAGAGTAAACAATCAACTTTTTTTTTCTATTTTTTTTCTATTTTTTTCTTTGCTTTGCTTTTCGCTTTTTTTTTTCTTTCGTGAGACTAGACGATGCTTTCCCTTAACCCAACGGTATTCCGACTGTAGAGTCGCTATCCCCAATCACAGATTACATAGGTTTCGGTACTTTTATTCGGCAAATCGATTTCACACATCCCAGAGGCAAACCGGCTGTAGAGTCGCTATCCCCAACTCGGAATACGTAGGCCTGTGTTACTTTCATTTAGTTTCTAGCTCACTTTTATTCTATTTTTTTTTTCATGATCACAAACTCTAACAGTTTTAACTTATAACGGTGCCCCTTATACTATTATCGGCAGTTTTGATTTCCCATATTTCCCAGGCGAAAACCCACTAGCGGACCGACAATTTAAGGTATATTAGATCAAAGGGACTTAAAACTAAACCCGGGCCTATCCACATATCCCAAACTAGACGCAAGCTCGATTTATTATCATCTCATATTATTATTATTCAAACCAAGCAACAAATCACCTTTTCTATCATTTTCCGCTTTAATTTGCAAACTTCTTTTTATTCGAAAGACATTTTCTAATTTTTCAAATTTTTTGGATTTTTCAAATTTTTTAATTTTTTTTTTCAATAAAAGACTCGATTATTTACCAGTATCCCATCCCCACACTTAGAGATTGCATTGTCCCTAATGCAAGAACGAAAATACGACTCAACACTACCTAAGAAATAAAAACTGCAAACGAAATAAAAAAAAAAAATACAACAACAACTAAAAAGGGAAACGACTTAGCTGGTTAGGACAAAAGTCAGTGCCAGCTGTACGAATCTTGAATCCCCCGAACGATCGTATAGCATTCCATTCGCGATCGTTGCCTAGTCTGCTTGAGTTTATCAAAATAGCAAGTCCAGAATCACCCGAATGGCAATTGGGTACGGGTGGTACAATCCAAACCTGCATAATCAAAGCAAAACAGAACCCAACGCAGTACCGACTCTAAAAACGAAAAGACTCAAAAACTACTACTTTAGACTCATAGTACAAAATAAAAGACTTCAAAAAAATACAAACTCTACAAACGAATATCAACTTTTCACAAACTTACGGAGGATCATGGAGATGCAGCTCGCCTCCACAAACAAAATCACGGGCCTCAGCACCAGTATACCTAATATTGCCCAAATCACCCCAAGCACTCTTATCTCTCCCACAATCTCTCAACTCCTCATCTAGCGTTTTGAATCTAAATTCTCCAAATCGAGCTCTATCCCCACACTGAGCTTTGCTCAGTGTCTCTATCTTAGATTCTAAACATACCACTCTCTCCTCTAATTCCTCTAATTTCCTATCCGGTGGCTCCCCACACTTAAATCCTAGCACCTTCTCTAAACTCGCATCACTCACCTCCTTCTCCTCTTCTCTCTCGTCATTCTTACACTCCCCCACTAACAAAATCGCCTCCACTTTATCACTCGAACCTCTCGAATTCATGACGTTAAACACTACCGTTTCCTCGCCCGCTCTAAGTGTGATAGTGCCTAAAGAGACATCTATTAAAGCTTTAGCGGTGTTTAAAAATGGGCGACCTAAAATTAGCGGTATGTTTTCATCGGCTTCCATGTCGAGTACGACAAAGTCTACCGGAAAAACAAACTTGTCTACTTTAACTAGCAAATTCTCAACTACACCCCTAGGGTACTTAACGGACCGATCGGCTAAAGATAGTGTCATTCGGGTAGGTGCAAGCTCTCCTAGGTCTAGCTTCTCATAAAGAGAAAAGGGCATCAAATTGATACTAGCTCCTAAGTCGGCTAACGCTCGAGTGTTGGTATTACTACCGAATAGACACGGAATAGTGAAAATACCCGGATCAGTAAGCTTTTCGGGAAGCTGATTTGAAACAACGGCCGAACACCCTCCATGCCATGGCACATTCGACAACTCCCCTAATTTCTCCTTATTCCTAAGAAGGTCCTTCAAGAATTTTGCATACTTAGGCATGGACTGGAGTGCCTCTACAAACGGAAGATTAATCTTCAATTGCTTGAAGATATCTAAGAATTGTCCGTATTCCTTTGAATATTTCTGATTCTTCAGACGTGAAGGAAACGGAGCATACGCATGGTTTACATAAGGTGAAGGCTTAACAACTACGGGATCTTTCTCAACTTTCTTCTCAACTTGAGACTCACCTGGCTGTGCGGTACTTGCTGGGCCTAGCCTCTTTTGCACTTTGCCAGGAGCCTCCATCTCTATCACTTCATCTATCACATCACCATCCTCATCAACCTCTCTTTCCTCTACAACTCTCGGGTCTCCTACGATCCTACCACTACGAGTAGTAATGGCATTTACTTGGGCATTAGGGTTTTGTTGGGTGTTACCCGCAAATTTACCGGGTAATCTCTCCTCTAACTTCTTAGCAATATCACCTACAACCCTAGCAAGGTCCTGGACCGTAGCTTGGTGATTCCTAAGCATGAGATCATGTTCATTAAGTTTCTTTTGGTTGCTTTGATCTCTAGCAACTAGCTGACTCATCATGGACTCCATTCTTTCCATGCTACCCCCTAAATCAAAACTCGAACCCTGACCTGTTTGACCTTGGCTACTCGACCCCCCATTCTGAACCTGCCCATTCGAACTCCCATTAAAAAGTGAACCTAAACCCCTATGTGGATTTTGAGCTATTTGAAAATTAGAAGGTCCACTTGAGCGAAAATTGCTATTATTATTAGAATTATTATTATTACGCCAACCCGAACCAACATTATTACCAAACCCACTAGACTGGCTTCTACCAACACCTCCTCCTACGAAATCAACTTGCTCCTCACCGACTAACAAAGGACACGCACTAGTACCGTGACCGCCTCGACACAACTCACACTTATCTATCTTAGCCTGAATTTCCTTAAGTTGCCTATCCATATTTTCCAAAACAGAGGCCAAACTAGGATCCATAGTGACATGGTTCACCCCTCGGGCGGGTGCACTAGTAGTGGTATTTGAATTACAACTTTGATACCTCTGATCAGATCGTGACTGGGACTGAGACTGAGCAAACGCCTCAAAACGCTCTAGACACTCAGGAACTGTAAGAATACCCATCATATGCCCCCCCGCATTCGTATCGAACCTATCTCTAGTCTCTTGAGTAAGACCATTATAAAATTTCTCACATAAGGCCCAATCGGAAAGACCGTGCTGGGAGCAACGAGCACAAAGGGTTTGAAACCTTTCCCAAGCAAGGTAGTAAGGCTCGTCGGGCCCCATGCGGAAGGAGTGAATCTCGTCTCTGAGCCGTGAAGCCTTGGCGGGCGGGAAATACTTGTTCAGAAAGGCTTGACGAAGCCCCGCCCAGGTGGTAAAAGTACCGGTCGGTTGTGAGTCCAACCAAGTAGCCGCACGGCCGGCTAAAGAAAATGGGAAAAGCTGTAGGTATGTAGCATCGTTGGGTGCACCGCTAAGGCTAAATGTAGCTAACATCCTAGAGAAACGGTTAATGTGGGCCGGGGCATCCTCATCGTCTCGGCCATGGAATTGGATACTATTGGTGATGGCCTGCATGGCATAAGATGGGATCTGCCATGAATTTTCATTAACTATGGGTGGGACGGTGATGGGTGAAGCTAGGCCGGTGAAATTCTGAGTGGCCTGCTGATGGACGGTTTGCCTAGGGTTGGCCATGTGTTCGAAGTTTTCTGGTTCACTAGAGGTACTAGAGGTGGGAGAATTGGGTGGGGAATCCTTAGGTGAATGGTTTGGGGAAGGTGGTGGGACGGAAAGTGGGAAATCTGGGAAGGAAAAGGATGAAGAACTAACCTCTGGGCCTTCGCCCAGTTGAGAAGACGATTGCTTAACTGAAGGTGGTGGTCCGTGCGAGCGCAGATGTGGCATCCACTACTAGCAAAAACCTGAACACAAGAAAAGCAAACACTAGTTACCGAGACACAAGAGAAGACAAAGACTCAACAAAACAAAGAAAACACGTAGCACGTATATATCAATTAGGTCTATCAAAGCTAATAAACGCAATTGCCAAGAGTCCCCGGCAGCGGCGCCAAAAACTTGATGTGTGCAAAACGAACTATAAACTATCAACTAAATTAGACTCTCTAAACTAGACACGAAAAGCTTTAAATTTATAACTAAGACCTCTAAACCTAAACCACACAATCGGCAAGTGTACCGATCAATGTAGTATAACCTAGCAAGTCCGAGTATCGAACCCAAAGACTCTATGTATTACGTAAACTAGACTCTAATAGACACTGACTGACGCGACTTAAACTTGTTTGATTGTTTTGGGGGGGGGGGTTACTGAAAACTATGGAAATCTAATTAACTACTAAAATAATGAAATTAGAACTAAGACACGAACGAAGAACGAGGTTTGTATTCAGATGAGATTTAGGACTACCTAGACTCGAATCCAGTTTGAATGGGAATGGACGTCTAATGGTATTATTGTTGTATGGAGCCGGGATCTTAAGATACTAAACCTTAAGGTATTTCAATGCTAAGACTTCCCGACCCTTCTCAGGAAGAAACCTAGGAAACCCTACAAGGCTGTTGTGAACACCGACTGTTAGATTTCCTCTCAGTCCTCTAACGATTCTAAAAGTGCCCTAATATGACTATCTACCTCTCAGCGCGATAATCTAAGGCAATTCTAGGTTCTGACTTGGTTTACTAGACACAACTGCACTTAGGGAAATAAGACCGATTTCTCTCAAAACCTATCTTAAATATATAATGCACCGCAACCTAATAACTAACTCGAGCCTCTCAGCGACAAATTAAGCAGAACACTTGATTTTATTAAATTACCGAATATTACTTCTAAGGTTACTTATGCAATTTTCACCCTAAAGGATCAAAGGTTTATTATGTGATATAGACACTCACCAAAACCTAAAACCCTAGCCTGATTCTATTCCGTGATAAAGACCGTCACCAAGATTCAAGCGAAGTAATAAACAGTAGTAAAACAATCGTCAAGCATGCATGTGCACCAAATCAGAAATTCTAAAACACTTTACTTTCAGAAATCAATCCATACACAAACAATAAATAACCATTAAAAATCCAAACTTTAATCAAACATTCATCTTGTCTAGGTAGTATCTAGGGTTTAGCCAAGAAACATATTGTCTAACATAAACAAATCAAGTTCAAAACAAGAATTCATGGAAAAAGATTGAAAACACGAAATTAAAGAAAACCGGGAGATAAAACCCGAACAATCTTCACTTCCACGCTTCCTAGCTTCAACCGTATGATTCCCGCAAGCAAAAGATCTTCGTAATGCTTGAAAACAGCTCCAGACGTCGCCTAGGGTTATGTTGGTTCGTCCTACCCTTAATGATAATGATCCTCTTAGTTTTATAGCAAACCCTAATCGACAAACAACAATTTGCGATCTGCCTACCCGTAGCGTAACGCTACGGGTCCTCCTTATACTCTCGCGCTACGCGAGCACCTCCAAAGTCAGCGAAGTCAACATTGCATCAGTGGCGTAGCGCTAGTGATCCCCCTTCCATGCTCGCGCTACGCGAGTGGCTTATTTCAACAGAATGTTTGTTTAAAATCTCAGCTCTAACTCCAAAATCTCTAAAATAATTCTAACACTTTTTCCCAATGATCCCTGGACTTGATGCTCAGCACTTTAGCTCGATTTTGCTCCATTTTCAGCATTTTTGTATATCAAGACCTGGAAAACGCAATATTTATCAATAGCACGCAATTCTAAACTAAACTAAGCTAAAAATAACGATAAAACGCACAAACTATACATGATATAAGAATGTATTTTGCAATACATCAAACATCCCCACACTTACACTTTTTTCGTCCCCGAAAAAGAATTGTGCAACGGAATCAGAGACAAATCATTACTTGGATCAAAAATTAGTTATAACTTATTAAAACAAAAGCTTGCGTTAGCTGCGATTGCGAATATACTGGTCCACTTAAACCCGAATCCAATCCTAAGCCCTTATCATGTGAATTTAATTTAAGTACGGTCAATCCACCTAGGGTCTCACACTAGAATCTACAGTCCACCTACTCCCACCTCAAGCTTATAGGACTAAAGGAACGATCACTGGACCAATTCCTAACCGTTTTATATCAAAACTAAGAGAGTAAACAATCAACTTTTTTTTTCTATTTTTTTTCTATTTTTTTCTTTGCTTTGCTTTTCGCTTTTTTTTTTCTTTCGTGAGACTAGACGATGCTTTCCCTTAACCCAGCGGAATTCCGACTGTAGAGTCGCTATCCCCAATCACAGATTACATAGGTTTCGGTACTTTTATTCGGCAAATCGATTTCACACATCCCAGAGGCAAACCGGCTGTAGAGTCGCTATCCCCAACTCGGAATACGTAGGCCTGTGTTACTTTCATTTAGTTTCTAGCTCACTTTTATTCTATTTTTTTTTTCATGATCACAAACTCTAACAGTTTTAACTTATAACGGTGCCCCTTATACTATTATCGGCAGTTTTGATTTCCCATATTTCCCAGGCGAAAACCCACTAGCGGACCGACAATTTAAGGTATATTAGATCAAAGGGACTTAAAACTAAACCCGGGCCTATCCACATATCCCAAACTAGACGCAAGCTCGATTTATTATCATCTCATATTATTATTATTCAAACCAAGCAACAAATCACCTTTTCTATCATTTTCCGCTTTAATTTGCAAACTTCTTTTTATTCGAAAGACATTTTCTAATTTTTCAAATTTTTTGGATTTTTCAAATTTTTTAATTTTTTTTTTCAATAAAAGACTCGATTATTTACCAGTATCCCATCCCCACACTTAGGGATTGCATTGTCCCTAATGCAAGAACGAAAATACGACTCAACACTACCTAAGAAATAAAAACTGCAAACGAAATAAAAAAAAAAATACAACAACAACTAAAAAGGGAAACGACTTAGCTGGTTAGGACAAAAGTCAGTGCCAGCTGTACGAATCTTGAATCCCCCGAACGATCGTATAGCATTCCATTCGCGATCGTTGCCTAGTCTGCTTGAGTTTATCAAAATAGCAAGTCCAGAATCACCCGAATGGCAATTGGGTACGGGTGGTACAATCCAAACCTGCATAATCAAAGCAAAACAGAACCCAACGCAAGTACCGACTCTAAAAATGAAAAGACTCAAAAACTACTACTTTAGACTCATAGTACAAAATAAAAGACTTCAAAAAAATACAAACTCTACAAACGAATATCAACTTTTCACAAACTTACGGAGGATCATGGAGATGCAGCTCGCCTCCACAAACAAAATCACGGGCCTCAGCACCAGTATACCTAATATTGCCCAAATCACCCCAAGCACTCTTATCTCTCCCACAATCTCTCAACTCCTCATCTAGCGTTTTGAATCTAAATTCTCCAAATCGAGCTCTATCCCCACACTGAGCTTTGCTCAGTGTCTCTATCTTAGATTCTAAACATACCACTCTCTCCTCTAATTCCTCTAATTTCCTATCCGGTGGCTCCCCACACTTAAATCCTAGCACCTTCTCTAAACTCGCATCACTCACCTCCTTCTCCTCTTCTCTCTCGTCATTCTTACACTCCCCCACTAACAAAATCGCCTCCACTTTATCACTCGAACCTCTCGAATTCATGACGTTAAACACTACCGTTTCCTCGCCCGCTCTAAGTGTGATAGTGCCTAAAGAGACATCTATTAAAGCTTTAGCGGTGTTTAAAAATGGGCGACCTAAAATTAGCGGTATGTTTTCATCGGCTTCCATGTCGAGTACGACAAAGTCTACCGGAAAAACAAACTTGTCTACTTTAACTAGCAAATTCTCAACTACACCCCTAGGGTACTTAACGGACCGATCGGCTAAAGATAGTGTCATTCGGGTAGGTGCAAGCTCTCCTAGGTCTAGCTTCTCATAAAGAGAAAAGGGCATCAAATTGATACTAGCTCCTAAGTCGGCTAACGCTCGAGTGTTGGTATTACTACCGAATAGACACGGAATAGTGAAAATACCCGGATCAGTAAGCTTTTCGGGAAGCTGATTTGAAACAACGGCCGAACACCCTCCATGCCATGGCACATTCGACAACTCCCCTAATTTCTCCTTATTCCTAAGAAGGTCCTTCAAGAATTTTGCATACTTAGGCATGGACTGGAGTGCCTCTACAAACGGAAGATTAATCTTCAATTGCTTGAAGATATCTAAGAATTGTCCGTATTCCTTTGAATATTTCTGATTCTTCAGACGTGAAGGAAACGGAGCATACGCATGGTTTACATAAGGTGAAGGCTTAACAACTACGGGATCTTTCTCAACTTTCTTCTCAACTTGAGACTCACCTGGCTGTGCGGTACTTGCTGGGCCTAGCCTCTTTTGCACTTTGCCAGGAGCCTCCATCTCTATCACTTCATCTATCACATCACCATCCTCATCAACCTCTCTTTCCTCTACAACTCTCGGGTCTCCTACGATCCTACCACTACGAGTAGTAATGGCATTTACTTGGGCATTAGGGTTTTGTTGGGTGTTACCCGCAAATTTACCGGGTAATCTCTCCTCTAACTTCTTAGCAATATCACCTACAACCCTAGCAAGGTCCTGGACCGTAGCTTGGTGATTCCTAAGCATGAGATCATGTTCATTAAGTTTCTTTTGGTTGCTTTGATCTCTAGCAACTAGCTGACTCATCATGGACTCCATTCTTTCCATGCTACCCCCTAAATCAAAACTCGAACCCTGACCTGTTTGACCTTGGCTACTCGACCCCCCATTCTGAACCTGCCCATTCGAACTCCCATTAAAAAGTGAACCTAAACCCCTATGTGGATTTTGAGCTATTTGAAAATTAGAAGGTCCACTTGAGCGAAAATTGCTATTATTATTAGAATTATTATTATTACGCCAACCCGAACCAACATTATTACCAAACCCACTAGACTGGCTTCTACCAACACCTCCTCCTACGAAATCAACTTGCTCCTCACCGACTAACAAAGGACACGCACTAGTACCGTGACCGCCTCGACACAACTCACACTTATCTATCTTAGCCTGAATTTCCTTAAGTTGCCTATCCATATTTTCCAAAACAGAGGCCAAACTAGGATCCATAGTGACATGGTTCACCCCTCGGGCGGGTGCACTAGTAGTGGTATTTGAATTACAACTTTGATACCTCTGATCAGATCGTGACTGGGACTGAGACTGAGCAAACGCCTCAAAACGCTCTAGACACTCAGGAACTGTAAGAATACCCATCATATGCCCCCCCGCATTCGTATCGAACCTATCTCTAGTCTCTTGAGTAAGACCATTATAAAATTTCTCACATAAGGCCCAATCGGAAAGACCGTGCTGGGAGCAACGAGCACAAAGGGTTTGAAACCTTTCCCAAGCAAGGTAGTAAGGCTCGTCGGGCCCCATGCGGAAGGAGTGAATCTCGTCTCTGAGCCGTGAAGCCTTGGCGGGCGGGAAATACTTGTTCAGAAAGGCTTGACGAAGCCCCGCCCAGGTGGTAAAAGTACCGGTCGGTTGTGAGTCCAACCAAGTAGCCGCACGGCCGGCTAAAGAAAATGGGAAAAGCTGTAGGTATGTAGCATCGTTGGGTGCACCGCTAAGGCTAAATGTAGCTAACATCCTAGAGAAACGGTTAATGTGGGCCGGGGCATCCTCATCGTCTCGGCCATGGAATTGGATACTATTGGTGATGGCCTGCATGGCATAAGATGGGATCTGCCATGAATTTTCATTAACTATGGGTGGGACGGTGATGGGTGAAGCTAGGCCGGTGAAATTCTGAGTGGCCTGCTGATGGACGGTTTGCCTAGGGTTGGCCATGTGTTCGAAGTTTTCTGGTTCACTAGAGGTACTAGAGGTGGGAGAATTGGGTGGGGAATCCTTAGGTGAATGGTTTGGGGAAGGTGGTGGGACGGAAAGTGGGAAATCTGGGAAGGAAAAGGATGAAGAACTAACCTCTGGGCCTTCGCCCAGTTGAGAAGACGATTGCTTAACTGAAGGTGGTGGTCCGTGCGAGCGCAGATGTGGCATCCACTACTAGCAAAAACCTGAACACAAGAAAAGCAAACACTAGTTACCGAGACACAAGAGAAGACAAAGACTCAACAAAACAAAGAAAACACGTAGCACGTATATATCAATTAGGTCTATCAAAGCTAATAAACGCAATTGCCAAGAGTCCCCGGCAGCGGCGCCAAAAACTTGATGTGTGCAAAACGAACTATAAAATATCAACTAAATTAGACTCTCTAAACTAGACACGAAAAGCTTTAAATTTATAACTAAGACCTCTAAACCTAAACCACACAATCGGCAAGTGTACCGATCAATGTAGTATAACCTAGCAAGTCCGAGTATCGAACCCAAAGACTCTATGTATTACGTAAACTAGACTCTAATAGACACTGACTGACGCGACTTAAACTTGTTTGATTGTTTTGGGGGGGGGGGGGTTACTGAAAACTATGGAAATCTAATTAACTACTAAAATAATGAAATTAGAACTAAGACACGAACGAAGAACGAGGTTTGTATTCAGATGAGATTTAGGACTACCTAGACTCGAATCCAGTTTGAATGGGAATGGACGTCTAATGGTATTATTGTTGTATGGAGCCGGGATCTTAAGATACTAAACCTTAAGGTATTTCAATGCTAAGACTTCCCGACCCTTCTCAGGAAGAAACCTAGGAAACCCTACAAGGCTGTTGTGAACACCGACTGTTAGATTTCCTCTCAGTCCTCTAACGATTCTAAAAGTGCCCTAATATGACTATCTACCTCTCAGCGCGATAATCTAAGGCAATTCTAGGTTCTGACTTGGTTTACTAGACACAACTGCACTTAGGGAAATAAGACCGATTTCTCTTAAAACCTATCTTAAATATATAATGCACCGCAACCTAATAACTAACTCGAGCCTCTCAGCGACAAATTAAGCAGAACACTTGATTTTATTAAATTACCGAATATTACTTCTAAGGTTACTTATGCAATTTTCACCCTAAAGGATCAAAGGTTTATTATGTGATATAGACACTCACCAAAACCTAAAACCCTAGCCTGATTCTATTCCGTGATAAAGACCGTCACCAAGATTCAAGCGAAGTAATAAACAGTAGTAAAACAATCGTCAAGCATGCATGTGCACCAAATCAGAAATTCTAAAACACTTTACTTTCAGAAATCAATCCATACACAAACAATAAATAACCATTAAAAATCCAAACTTTAATCAAACATTCATCTTGTCTAGGTAGTATCTAGGGTTTAGCCAAGAAACATATTGTCTAACATAAACAAATCAAGTTCAAAACAAGAATTCATGGAAAAAGATTGAAAACACGAAATTAAAGAAAACCGGGAGATAAAACCCGAACAATCTTCACTTCCACGCTTCCTAGCTTCAACCGTATGATTCCCGCAAGCAAAAGATCTTCGTAATGCTTGAAAACAGCTCCAGACGTCGCCTAGGGTTATGTTGGTTCGTCCTACCCTTAATGATAATGATCCTCTTAGTTTTATAGCAAACCCTAATCGACAAACAACAATTTGCGATCTGCCTACCCGTAGCGTAACGCTACGGGTCCTCCTTATACTCTCGCGCTACGCGAGCACCTCCAAAGTCAGCGAAGTCAACATTGCATCAGTGGCGTAGCGCTAGTGATCCCCCTTCCATGCTCGCGCTACGCGAGTGGCTTATTTCAACAGAATGTTTGTTTAAAATCTCAGCTCTAACTCCAAAATCTCTAAAATAATTCTAACACTTTTTCCCAATGATCCCTGGACTTGATGCTCAGCACTTTAGCTCGATTTTGCTCCATTTTCAGCATTTTTGTATATCAAGACCTGGAAAACGCAATATTTATCAATAGCACGCAATTCTAAACTAAACTAAGCTAAAAATAACGATAAAACGCACAAACTATACATGATATAAGAATGTATTTTGCAATACATCACCTTCCCACGGAAGTTCGTTAATATGATTAAAACATTTATATATAGGAAGTACCAGCGGCGTATCCACCATGTTTCTCCCATATTACTTCCGTTTCGTGAGGCGGTGTCATGTGCGCCGATAGGACATGGATAGAATTGCGCTTACTCGGCCCAAGCGATAGAAAGTTAGACCGAGTATAAGATAGAATCGAATAGGTTAAGCCGGCGAGTTGTATTGCGAACGCAGCTACAACAGCGTGCGCGAGTAGCCTGATGACACGGAAAGCTTATGCGTCGTGTCTGGATAGGCGTCGAGCGGTAGACGATAAGCGATTAACGCGATGTCGATTAGATTCCACATTGAACCCGCATGGCACGTTTCCACGAGAGTTTGCTAACATGGTGAAACACCACATTTAACCAGGTTAGTTTTGCCTCGTGAAGCGATGTCATGCGTACTAATACCACATAGACTGTAACGACCACCAACGAGCGACTAAGCAGTAGACTATGCACGATAAGCGATAAGCGATTAGGTGATTAAGCGAATAACACAATACCAACAATGACGGCGATGATAAACGAATTACGATAAGCGGCAGTTGTTGCGTTGCAAGCGATGGAGGTATGCGTGATTCATACGGTTCGATTTGATTGATTAATACCACAGAGGTTAACTAACATCAGACCCCACATGGCCTTTTTCCACGGAAGCCCGCCGATATGACTAAAACACCTTGCTTTAATCATATGAGCTTCATCTCGTGAGGCGAGGTCATGTGTGCTAACTTAACACAAACATCACAAATAACGGTAGGCGACAGCGATAGGTTGATACACAGCCAGTGATATAGATTCACATAATAAGCGATGGAGATTGCGGGATACACATGAAAAGTGATTGCGATTAGCCGAGTTTTGTTTCGAATAAGCTTAACGTTACGTTGTGACGCATCACGGTTATCGAGGAGGGTAGAATAGGTCCTCACTCAACAATATCATGAGCGTTTATGTACTTGATACGATTTCGTTACGACAGACTTGCGTCCAGTCTTACGTCGATGCAATTGCCCTGCGAGGTAGACTCTCCAGAGTCCATCGATGAGGCGATTGCATTGCGTTTGCAGACTTATGACAAGTCTTGTGATGGTACAATTTGGTTGTTACGCCTTGTGATTGAGTGTAGTGTGTTGAAAATAATCACAATAGTATGATAGGTCTAATAACGTTCAACTCCACGTGGCACTTTCTTCACGGAACTCTGGTAGTATGATAAAGCACACCTTGCTTGACCCCTACTACTTAGATCCCGTGGTTTGGTGTCATACTTCGTCGTAACGCTTATGGCACCTTAGAATTTACTACGATCTCCGTGCACTGACCCAAATAATCCCGTGTGCACCCGTGATTAGTCGTTCCTTGCACGTTTGTCGTACCTCGTTCTAAGAGTGTAGTGAGGATAAAACACAATATTTGTGATATAGTATATAGTACGTGTGTGATTCTAGTCTAAGTGCGATGACTAGAGTGTGAAAGAGAATACGAAAACGAGAGTTAATGTTACGCATAGCGGCGACATTGAGTAATAGAGTAGGTTCAAAACTTAGAAATTAACGTCGAAAATCGTATCATTACAACTTTATCCTATGCTTGCTAGATGTTTGATGCTGAAGGCTTTTGTTGGAGCTGTTGTTGTTGTACTCAAGTCCGCGGTTCGATGCGGCAGTTGCGGGTGAAATGACCGTAACGGTTGCAATTGTTGCAATAGCGACAGTCAGCCCCAACTGGATGATGATAGGTACACGAGTAACACTGAGGATGAGCTCCAGTGTAGGCTCGTTTTGGAAACATCGGAACTGCTCGAAGAGGTTTTGGTTGCAGCAGTTCGGTTGTTGATGAGCTCGGGCTTGAAGTCTTTCGTTTGCGGCTAGGTTTGTCGGTGTCTTGCGAAGAGGTGTCGTCGTTGGAGGATTCGTCTGAGGACTTACTTGAAGAATCTTTGGCCGATTTTTTGGAAGATCCGTCGGCAGATTTGTCAGAAGAATTGGCAGCAGATTCGTCAGAAGAATCGTTAGCAGATTCGTCAGAAGAATCGTCAGTAGATTCGTCAGAAGAATCGCTAGTAGATTTATCAGAAGAGTCGTCAACAGGATCGCCTGAAGAATTAGTGGCGATTGCTTGATAAGCTTGCTTGCCAGGATTCTTTGAGAAGAACCCTTCCATGAGTCGTTTGTCGTTGATTTCTGCGGCTAAGCGGTAGGTTTCTTCGATGGTAGAAGGTCTTGCAGCCTCGACAAAATCACCCACACACTCAGGCAAGCCACGGATGTACTTCGCGATGGCTTTCTCTGGAGTGTTGACTTGGGCAGATTATGCTAAGCTGTTTGAACCTTGCGGTGTAGCCAGTGTTCTCACTTTCGAATTGCTTGATTTTCCAGAATTCGTCTTCCAGCTTCTGAACTTCGTGAGGAGGACAGTACTCTTCCTTCATGAGCTCTTTCAGCTCATCCCAAGAGAGAGCGTAAGCTGCAGAGATTCCACGTTTGTTACGTTCGGCGGTCCACCAGTCGAGTGCTCGTGATTGAAATACTCCGTTAGCGCAAGTAGTACGGAAACTATCGGGACACCCACTTTGACGAAGGGTAACTTCGATAGAATCGAACCACCGGAGTAGATGAGAAAAACCTCCTTCACCCGTGAATTCAATCGGGTCACAGGCTTTGAAGTGTTTGTAAAGAAAAGCAGATTGCGGCGCTTCCGTCTTGGAGTCTTCCGAGGCTCGAGATTTGCTGAGAGAGTGCACTCGAGCGGCAATTTGAGGAATAAGCTTGGCCACTTCCTTGGTCACAAGTGATGCAATCATCTTATTGGCGCTTCGTTTGGCTCTTCTCCTAGCTATTCGTCTCGAGGTAGAGTCGTTGGAAGGCATCTAGACAGGAAGAGACTTGGAATGAGGTTCGATCATAATGATTTTTGGGTTTTGCGACGTGATTGAGCGCGTTCAAAGCTTGATGCGATAGTATAATAGTAATGCGAACCACATAGGAGCCATATAGGAGACACGAAGTTCCTAAGTTCTCACACAATGACTTGTTTGTTTATACGCATATATATGTATTTATATATCTGTAATTTGTAATCATACACATACAGGTCGACTTAGAATATGCGAGGACGCGTTGAGGTGAGAAAATGAGAGCAAGGGCGATAGATGATGCATTAGTTTTGTTGCGAACATTCGGGTTACATTTTAGATTGTGATGGCTGTGCGAATTGTGCGTTTATAAAGCAGGGAGTGAAAATCGTTAAATCGAGAAATCGAATAAGCGTAAAGTTTCAAAACGTGAATAAGTTCCAACCATTTGTGAGATCGGCGGGTCGTATGATAGAGTGCCTTGGGTGTTTATGCGTCGACTACCCAAGGTAACCCAACTATGTTCAACAAGTTCGTGCATGCGCGTTGACCTAGAAGACTTCATGCTTCCACTGGGATGCAGCTCATGGCATTCATCTTCCTAGTCATCGCATGGCTCGAGTTATCGTGATAGTCGAGTCCTTGGTGAGAGCTTTTTGAAAACAGATTTATAGAGAGTGGGACGGCTTATTAAGGTACGGGTTTCACCCCTAACTTAACAGCTTCGTTCTTAATTGTGGTTACGCTCCTCGAATAAGTACGTGAGTTCCACTAGATTTTGAAATGGAGACTTTCGTCGAGATGTGGATGTCACTCCTAACTCGATGAAAGGTTCTCGTGCGAGAAGAAAATGCGCCGAGTGAGCGATCTCGTCGAGAGTTCTCTGTTTTCACACCTGGTCTCGACTGGATCACTCGGTTTCGTTATGCGAGTATTTTCGAAAACATGTGTATTGTGTCATCCTTAGGAAAGGCCAAGTAGTATTCCGGCCTTAGGAAAGGCTCCTTCGTGTGAAGCTGTAGTACGCAGTGTTCACACAAAGATGTAGCTTTTAGCAATTTCGATCGAGAGTATCAAGTAGGCCCGTTACAAACCCTACTGGTTCGTACGAGTCGGCCTGTTGGTAGTTAGACTATAGACTAGGTCAATTTCTAAGACGTCGATCCGGACTAGGTCGAGTCTGGCCTGATTCCCTATAGTTATGGCTCTGATACCAATCTGTCACACCCCAACCGATGGCGGAATCATCGGGGCGCGGCACTAGGCGAATCAGATTGCTCAAGAGAATCCATAAAAACTATATTGCGATAATATTTAATACGTTCGTTATCCCATACTAACAAATAATACAATCACATAAGTTATCACAAATTTCTTGTCCTCTCGAACAATACAAATCCGACAACCTAGATTTTAGTTGAGTTTCTAGACTTCCTAGCTTGATTTGGTATAGTCTGCGATCTAACCTGCAACATACGTTAAAATATTTGTCAATACAAAAGTATTGGCGAGTATACAGGTTTGACATGTATAGCGTAATAGATTAAAACGTGTAGCGAATTTCCAAATGCACAAACGTAACACACGACATATATACTCACAAAGCTGATACTACCAACTAAGTCCTCGATGCTTGAATATGCGATGGCAAACTAGACCCCGTCGGGCGCAATAGTACTATACTAGTCGTGGTGGGACGTCGCGAGTATAAGCCCTAGCACATATGCAACTAGCATCACGTATATCTATGCATAACAGTTATTCGCAAGTGATAATTCGATTGATTGAATAATTCGATTGATAAGTTCGATTTGTTAGAAACGTATGTTACACCCAAAATGCGATTAAAAAAGGTTCAAGTATACTCACAGTGCGTTTTTAGCGGGAATACAACTTGATTGGATCGGTTGCGAGTACGTCTGCGTTAATCATTGAAGGATATAGTAAACGATGTACGGTTAAGCGGGAATAGCGTCGAATTGTCATTTATCTGGTCGGATGGTGCTCATCTGTTCGGATGGGCTCATCCGGTCGGATGATATACTGATTGGATCGGATGGCTGTCATCCGGTCGGATGATATGCTGATTTGGATCGGATGGCTGTCATCCGGTCGGATGACAAGCTATCCGGTCGGATAACCTGTTGACTGGTCAAATTGCTGTCATCCGTTCGGATGACATGTGATCCGTTCGGATGACATGTGATCCGTTCGGATGACACGTCTGTTTTAACGTTCCAACCAACTGTTTTTGGGTGTTTTTGGAAGGAATACATGCGGTTTTACTGGGACAGTGTAATTTCGTAGTAACACTTGAAATTCCATCAGTTCCGACCCGTTCTAACGGCCGGGAATCACCCCGTTCCTTCAGATCTGGCCGTTCTAGACGGTTTCTCATGGTTAACTCGAAATCGCACAGTTCCTTGGTTAAATACATAGATTTAGGTGAGATCTGTTATCAAAAACATGTGGAAATCACCCAGATTTGAGTCGTTTATGGTGGGATGAGGTCACAACTTGAAGTTCATATGAACTCTTGGTGACATCTCCTTAAAACACCTCAAATCAGTAGATTTCACGGCTAGAAATCGAGTTTTGAAAAACAGAATGATGTAGAATTGAGTGTAGATCGTAGAAGTACAAGTTTTAGGTTGAAATCTTACCGGAATCGCGAGGAATCGAGAGAAAAGGGTCCTAGAGCGTGCTTGGTCGAGTGGGAGCTGTCACATCACTTGGACAGTGATGTGACATGCTATTTATAGGCAACAGAGGAGAAATGAGGATGTTGGGTCGGATGGCCCATCCGTTCGGATGAGGCTGTCCATCCGGATGGCCACTCCGGCGCGGTGAGTTTCTCCGTTTTCGATCGTTTTGATAGTTTTTGAAGTACGTACTTTTTATATCATTATTATATATACATATATATATCACTAGGGGTCGTATTTACGTATCCATATTCCAAAGTTTCGATAATTAACAATCAGTTTTCGATTCGAGTGTGCGATTATTAGTGACGTTTCACGGCCATCAAGGAGGGTAGTATAGGTCCTTTCTCGATGTTATCGTGAACGTTATTGTGTTTTGTGCCACAAAGACTGACGGGGTACCACTCACTCGTATTGTCATCATCGTCACGACGACTGGAGCTATAGCACTCACCCGAGAGTCTTTGTTAGCGTTAATTGTCTGCGTTTCGACACATCACGGCCACCGAGGAGGGTAGAATAGGTCCTCACTCAATGTCATTGTGAGTGTTAGTGTTTGCGATGTGATGTAGTGATAATGTATTGCGAAAATATGCGATTTATCCTTCGAATAGCGATGTATGCGATATAGTTACATTATGATCCGAATCTCCGGTGCTAGGCGTAACGAGTATATCGAGTAGTAACAACGCACGAAAGTGCGGGTTGTTACATAACAGTTTGTTTCTTCTTATTTATGACCCAAGGGTCTTCTTGGTCCCGTAGGTCTTAACACTACTTTTATTTTTGTTATTTTTGGAATCATTTATTTTCGCTTTTGAACTTTAGTTGAACTCGACCGTAGTCTAAGACTTCATTCGTTTACTTTCGGATAAATTTTCTGACTTTATGACTTCTTACGTCATTCATACGTCGTTTTATTCTACGCTTACCATTATCTGGTTCTCACCTATATTTCCGTGCAACCCACAACCTGGGTTCTTTTACCTTAAGGTTTTTAGCGCCCATAACCCTTTGCATAGGTTTATTAATATTTCGCGCTTTTATTTATTCGGTTCGCGCTTATCTACATTAGGAAGCGTTATTCTTTATTTAATTCGTTTGACTTGGTCGTGTGAAATTTTATCACTTATGAATGTCAAACTTCATTCTTTGTTCGACCCGTTCAACTTTAAAATAGTTGAACGTAATTTATCAAAGTTTCTATTTACAGTATCTTATCGTCTTTTAGTCATGACTCGAAACCCGAGTCTTTTGACTTTCCATCCGATTTCCTGTTTCTCAGTCTATGCATGTGTTTAAATCCTTACCCATCAATCGGGTGTTTTACCTAAGTCGTTATCATTGCAACACTTCCGGTATGCATTAAGACTTCGCTTCGATTTATTTGGTTGTCTTAGCGAGATCCATCGCTTTTATTCGACCATGTCTTTTATTCTTTATGTGACCACCCTTGACGGCCTTATAGATTATGAGTTACGATTATCATCGTTGTAACACCCCGTGTTTCAAAAGTCAAAGTCAAAGTCAAGATTGAAGTCAAAGGAAGACAAGATTGCTAATTGTAATCTGTCTCCCCTTGCTCAACTCCTGTTTTGACTTCTTTGACTTGTAATTAGTCTATCTTGTTTTCACTTTAGTTGTATTATGTGGAGTAAGTGTCAATAATCACAATGATTAACGTGTGTTATTCGCTATTTAATCGATGAACGACTGTGAACTATAGAAAGTAACAATGCGATAAAGTCAACTAAACGCTAATCAATCTAATTTAATCCACATCGAATCGCAATCGAATTCGCAACTCGAATTACGTATTTTGGTTATTGTTATACGTGTGTGTGTGCCTTATGTGTTACTTATGCATGTTTATTTATGTTATGTGTGGTAATCGATCGAAACGCAATCGAAACTCAATCGCAATCGAACTCAATCGCAATCGAAACAGTATGATAATTTGTCACACCCCCAAAATCCACACGCAGAGTATCACCGCTTGGAGGCGTGACATGACCAGGATCGAGCCACCAATCATATTGAACAACATAATTAAGTAAATAAAACCAACCACAATACAATTGGTGACCAAAAGAGAGTAACCGACTTTAAGTTAACAGCGGAAGCATAAAACGTAAGTCCAAAACATAAGTTCCATAGTTCATAAGTTTAAAGTCCAAAACGTAGGTTTAATAAGTTCATAAGGATTTAAATAATAAGCACGGAACATAACAGTCCGTATCCCACAACGACCTCCTCCTCGTGCAAGCTCCATAAGCATCTAACGACCTGTAAGGCATGTAACAACGAGTCAACAACAAAGTTGAGTGAGTTCACGTTTGGTTGTTTAGTTTTATGTGTGTTCCGAAAACATGGTTTGTCTTTCGTTGGCTTATTTGCCGTGGGGGTTACCCCTTAGTTGAAAGTATGATTAACCAGTTCCATCTTTATTACCCAAACCATATCCTTGAATCAGTGGGGGCTTCCCCATGTGAACTACTAGACCGTTACCATATTGACAACTGACGAACAATAGTTGTGCCCTACGTCAATGTTCTATCATCATTGACAGTTTACCATAGTCCATTAGTACACGCCCGTCCGAACGGCACGGTGTGAGGCTTGTTAAACCTAATAGCGCTATTAACTAATGACCCGCTCGCCATTGGCCTCGGCGATTAAGTCGATATAAAATGAGGGACTTAATGATAGAGTTTTGTCTAGTAAGTTTAAGGTTATTGTCCTACCCAAGGAGGACGAACGTACGTATTCTACCCAAGGAGAATACGCAGGATTAAATATTGGCATCCTACCCAAGGAGGATGGCCGTACATATCCTACCCAAGGAGGATATGTAGGTTCCATTTTTAATTCTTTAACCCATTCCCAATCCACCGGGAATCCCATGCCTTAGAAAGTGTGTGAACTCACCTTGGTTGCTCGGTTCGACTCTACAAAATAGCTAACAATCGGTGTTGGTCAATCACGTCCTAGTATGATTACCACTTAGTTTATTAGTGACTTCAAATAAGCACGAAGTTCCTACACGCATCTACCACATAACATGTATTCACTTTAACGGTTCATGCCCATATAAACTTCCCATTCATAAGCAAACATACGACATTGCACATAACACTTTCATTGACATATAACATGTTAGATCATTTTCAGATAACCTACCCGACATTTAGACACGCAAATTACTACTTATGTCGTTTCAGATTTTACATTCAAAACTGGACTGTTTTCGGGGATTTTAATAAAATAGTTAACTTATTTCAAAAATTTCCAACTTTTTAAAGAAGGTCTTATACGATCCAAATATTATTGTGTAAAAATCTCGGGATCCAATTCATCACCAATATGTTATAAAAAATCATTTTCCGGACTGCAATCAGATTCTTCACTTTCTGACTGCAGTCCACGGAATAATTCATTTAAAATTCTTCGTAAGTCCGATTGATGAAATTCCAGTGGGAGAATTACTACGACATCAGTGTCCATCCACAGTACAAATTTCGTGACCTAATTCTACCCAGATTTTAAGTTATGATGAAAAACATAACACATATTTTCTGCAGAAAAATGCAGCTTGAGCTGCTGTCCGAAAACAGACCTTTAAAAATAGTAAACCACCTCGAAAAATTATGATTCCAGTGCCATTGGATCTGTTTTTCGAAAATACTTAATTTAGGCTTCAGAAAATCAGTTTTTCGATTTATTATGATCCGTTTACAGCCAGTTGAAGTTGGCTGAAAATGCCAATCAGCATGCTTTTTAGAGTTTAAATGTTACTAAAACGCATCAACAAATGTTCTAACAACGGGTTTATCAAGAAATCAACGATCAAACATCATGCATGCTTTAACCAACCTTAACCCAACAAGATTTCATCTTCATGTAACCTTATGTTCAAGTTTCTTGTCTAACTCCTTTTTAGTGTTCTTGTTCTTTAGTGTTTTGAACATAACCATCATGCTACAACTTTTAACTACAAAGACAAGATGAACAAGGGTGTAACAAGGACTTACTACTAGCACAAAGGCTAGGGATGATTCTAGTGAGAAGATGAAGAAATGATGGTGAAAAAGCAAGAAACAAAGCCCTTTGAAGCTCCACAAGTTGCAAGCTTCCTTGTATCACCTTCTAAGCTTGAATGGAACTCAAAAATGGATGAAGATGATGTTGGTATGGTGGTGATGGGGGTGGTTTAGGGTGAGCCGAGAGGAGGGAGAGAGAGTGAGTGAGAGAGTGATGGTGTGAAGATATGAGGAATGATGATGATCTAGATGTCATACTTATAAAGATATCTTTCAATATTTTGTTTACATGATCAAGTAATCTATCTAATATAAAAAATGGAAACAAATCCAAGAAGTATCTAATATAAATTTTGTGGTGACCGAATTTAGGTATGGGAGGGGGGGTTATATGTAAATTTTTGCAACTAGTAGGTAATGGTAAATTGAATTTCAAGTATATAATTCCTTATGCTAGTTAGTTGATATTTAGGGGGGTGTTATGGTGTGCGGGGATCATAACTTGCCAAGAAATAATTAAACAATGTTACTTGCAATATTTTGGTGTCCCGGGTAATGTCCGGTTGTTCGGTTAGATACCAGTTCGTTAAAGTGCTAAGTTGTTCCGTATAGTGTCCTATATATATCTTTTTGTAACACTTTTAATTCCTAACACTTAGGAAAATATTTAGGACCATTTAGTCAAGTTTCTGCACAATCATTAAGCACAATATAATATTGATCAATCGTACGGATACATGTAATTACGAGGGTTGTCACATAATTGGTAGAGAAGAGACAGTGCAAGATATGAGTAGTTGGGATTAAAAGTAATTTGACTAGGAAAATCTATCGCATCGCAACGCTCGCAATCGCAATAGAAACATCATGAATTGTCGCGCCGAGCACTCGAGCCAGGTGCCATCAGACCGAACAGCCACCCGGCCGGATAGCCACCCGAGCGAGGTGCCATCCGACCGAGGAGCCACTCGGCCGGGCTGTCACCCGGGCGAGATGCTATCCGACCGACCAATCCCTTTCCACTTTGGGAATCCTATAAATACCCCTTGTCACTCTCAAACTTTCTACTTTTGGCAACTGACGTCCGACCAGCTCGCTTTCCTCACTTTTCTTCAGATTTCTCGCGATTCCGGTAAGATCTCGTCCTAATTCTTGTACTTCCTTAATCTACATGCACTCCTACAACTTTCTATCTTTTAAATCTTAACTTTTAAACGTGAAATCACCAAGATTCAAGGTGTTCTAGGATGACGTCATCATGTGTTCTTGAAGAACTTCATGTTTTGGCCTCAATCCACCAAGAACAACTTAGATCTAACCGATTTCCACATAAACAAACAAAGATCTTTCATAGATCTAAACATATTCACAATGAAAAGGAGTGAAAGATAGTTTTCAACTTTCTTTCAACTCTTTTACACTCAATGTACTCAATACCGATAGAATCGGGACTTGTGCCGGCTTACTACTCATTATTGTGGTTGTGTTGATTCAAGACCCGTATTCTATCCACGAGATTACTGATTCCGGGTTAAACGTGGAACATCGTCTCGAACCGTCCACTGATCGGGTTTGGTTGATTCCTGTCCGGTCAGGAGCACCAAGTATTGACGAGGTTTCTGTTGCTTAACACGTTATCAAAATATCTCGATAAAATGACAAACTATCAAAAACAACCAAGTGTAAGACGAACAGGTTAACCAGGACGGATGACCGTCTGAACGGACAGCCACCTGACCGATCGGCCACCCGCACGGCTTACACCTTGGCCCCGCTTTTAGTTTTCAAATCAAGCTTCGAGAGTTTTGGAACACCGAACGGATTGCCGTCCGATTGAGTCACCACCCGGTCGACCGACCATCCGAATATGTGATGTTTCAAAGCTTCAGCACTTAAACAAGTTTCAACATGTTCAATGCACCAGGGATGCCACTCGGTCGAACAACCGTCCGACCGAGTGACCACCCTGTTGTGTATTTGTTCTCACTGAGTAACCTCGCCACTCGAGTCGCCGTCCGATCGACCGACCTGAAAGGTAGAGATACTTCAATATTTTCAAAATGCTACAACGAAAACTTCAAAGGACAAGCCATCATACACAAACACATCCTTCTCATAGGAAGAAACAATCCACTCCAATAGTCATCTGACCGGACTACCGTCCGACCGGATAACCATCTGAACGGATTGTCATTCGCACGACTGGCCGTTCGATCGGATTACCATCTGACCGAACTGCTGACCGAGCCACTTACACCTTGCATCGTTTTACGCGTCACTTATCTTTATGCTATCGTCCTGATCAGGCTAACCCTACTCCCTAGCGCTCCCTTCAATCCATCAATCGCTATGAGTATACTCAATCCCTTTTTGCTTTACGTACTTTTGGGTGTTACATACGTTACTTATTCTAAATCACATCAAACACACTACGCAATACTTTAAACGCTAACCGTTACCGCATGTATTACGTGACTTAATGAATGCTTATTTGTTATGTTTACACATGGAATGCTGTCTACCTGCCTTAGCAACGATAGTACTATAGTTTGGACTTAGCACCCATTCACGCGGGAGTTGTTAAGGACAATTATCGCGCCACGCGACAGCGCCCTTTTTTCCAGTATATATAGTGGAGTTTGGCACTTGAATTCTGGCGTTGGTTCGACGTAAAAATTCATTTTGTACGTTGAGATATCCCCAGTTTACTTTAAAAACACACACTAGCACGAAACGCTGCCGCGATAACAGGGTAATAGCTCGATCACTGCTACGATTTAATGTCCGATCGATAAAAACCAATCCGATGGATGTTTAAGTGCTGCCCAAACTCGGGTTATGCTTTGTCATTTGTCGTAAATTCGATGGATGTTTAAGTATCGCACTTTGTCATTCATTGTGAAGGTTTTGATCTCGGGAGTTGTCGTAAAAGTTTGATTAAAGTTACTAACCTAGTTTTCGTGTGCATTGTTATTTGAATTAGGTTAACAGGCTTATCAGTAGATTAAACTCTGCCCGACTAAATTTGCAATGTGAGTCATTCTCTTTTTATCAAATTGCTTTCCAAAACCCTATTTATTTCAAAGTTATAATAACAGGGATTAAGTCTATGTAATCTTCAATTACTACCGGTATGTGGGGTTTTGTATACATTACTTGTTTCCCATCACCATTGGACAACGAGTTAGCCAATGGGTGATCTGACCATAGTCCCAAATATAGTCGAGTGAAAAATACTGATTTAGGGTAATTGGTTGATAAAAACAATGTAATCACCCTTAATACTGTATATTACAACAAGGTGTCGTTTTGTGCAACTTGAATGACTCGCTAGTATTTCCCTGCTGATAAAACCTTTTTAAAACATGTTTCAGATGATTTGCTATGATCCAGAAAAAAGTGCCGTGTAGCACTACAAGCTTGAGGAAGTGGCACAATAAAATTAAGAAACATGTTTTTGTAAAAACAGGGGATTTCCGTGAGAAATCACCCTTATTGTAAATTACGGGGTTTATCCCAAATTATGAAATAAAATAATCAGACATTTTCAAGTTTTAAAAGATCCTGTTAATAATTCCGCTGCCAACATAATAATTACCACGGATTTCTGTCCCGCGGCTCCTGGACCGGGTAAAACCGGGCCGGGGGCCGTGACAGAAAAAGGTGGTATCAGAGCCACTGATTTAAGCCAATTAAGTATTTAGGGATACTTAATTTTGCTGATTGCCATTCTGTGATTATGTGTTTTTTTATGTTATTTGACTAATTGTTAGTTTACAGTATGGGTAAGCAACGAATTTCGGACATCTGTCGTCAATTAGATAGTTCACCAAAAGATAAGGGAACCTCATTTCAATCAAATTCCTCAAGATACTCAGCAGATACTGAGGAAGGAATATTTATTCGTAAATCGCAGTTTGAGAAACCACTTAGCCCTAAGAAAAGAAGTTGGATTATTAGAAAAAGTCAAGAGAAAATAAAGAAGTCACAACCAAAAGGAGTGATGATTAATAAGGAAACTCAGAAAATAGGCACTAACCCACCATGGGAAGATGAACAATGGGCAAACCTCTATATGTTAGCCACTACAGCAGTAAATGTTAACTTTTAATTAAGTTAAACTGCCAAACCCGGAGCAACCAATGAAAACTTTTGTAAGATAACCAGTGTGTACGGACGCATACTAATATATATATATATATAAATATGAACGTCGCATGGTCGACAATTTTGGCTAAATGTGTTGATGTGATTATTTTATTATGCTTGATTATTAATTAAATTGGTGCTAATAACTTATATATATTAATTACCAGATGGAACACGCTGGTAATGAACAAGTTAACGAGGGTAACCAATCCGCGCAAAACCATGAAGATCCATTTCTGAATATACAAGGTATAGAAAACATTATTGCCCAGGGAATAGCAAATGCTATTCCAGCAATCATTGCTGCTGCCCGAAATCCAGTTAAGCCTCAACAAATTATTTATAGCAAACGTACTCATGAAGACAACTTCAGTAATAGTCTAAATGGAGGCGGTAACATTAATAATAATGATAATGATGTACTGCAAGCCCCAATTCTTAAAAGAATGAAAGTTGCAACGCCTGGTTGCACTTACAAGGAGTTTCTTGCCTGTAAACCTATTGAATTTGCAGGAAATGAAGGGGCGACTGCAGCACTCCGTTGGTTGGAGAAAACCGAGGCAGTAATTAAAATAAGTAAATGTGCCGAGAAAGACAAGGTCATGTATGCTTCACACCTTTTTAAGGAAGAAGCATTAGAATGGTGGAACACAGTATTACAAGCTAAGGGAAGTGACATGGCCTATGCCATGAGTTGGGAATAATTTAAGCGTCTGGTGGAAGGAAAATTTTGCCCAAAATATGAAAAAGAATAAATGGCGAACAAATTTCTGAGCCACCGAATGGTGAATGTGGACTGTCGAGGGTATACTTCGAATTTTTTCGAATATGCTCGAATTGTGCCTACTCTGGCTTCGCCAGAACCGGTACTTATTTCTCGCTACATTTGGGGTTTAATTAGCGAGATCCGTGATATTGTCAAAGCTGCGAGACCCCGCACGATCGATGATGCGGTGGAATTAGCCAACACTTTGACTGACAGACTGGTGCGTACGCGAGAAGAAAATAGGAAAAAGGAATTGGCTCAGAAAATTACCCAAGGATTTCGTGTGGGTAATAATAGCTATTTCAAGAAAAGAGTAATTGGGCAATCTTCCACTCCGCCGTTCTGCAGAAACTGCAAAAAGAAACATTTTGGAAAATGTAATGAACCCTGCAACTTCTGCAAAGCTATAGGACATCATGAAGAAGATTGCAGAAGGAAAACAAAAATCTGCTACAACTGTGGAGAAGCTGGGCATTTTAGACCAGAATGCCCTAAATTGGTCAAACCAGCAGACAACAAGGTTAAACCTGCCGAAGGAACCAACAAAAAGAATGCAAGAGCCTTCCAATTGACTATGCAGGCAGCCGAACTGATTCCTGACGTAATAGCTGGTACGTTTCTGGTACACCACGTTTATGCGAAAGTATTATTCGACTCTAGTGCAAACCAAAGTTTTATAAATACTTCATTCTGCCAAGCTCTTAAGCTACCCTTAACGAAACTTAGGCAGATTTATACAGTAGAAACGACAGATGGGAATTCTGTTAACAAAGATACGGTTTTGCAAAAAGAAAATATAGAACTTTCAGGTCATAAATTTTCTGCAAACCTTTTACCCACGAATTTAGCTGGATTCGATGTTGTGTTAGGAATGGATTGGTTAGTAGCCAACCATGCTCGAATCCTTTGTGATAAGAATTCCATAGAAATTCGTGCACCCACAGGAGAAGTAATTATAATTACAGGGAATAAGTCACGTAAACCAATGAAGTTCATTTCGGTAATGAAAGTTGCTAATTATGAACGAAAGCAAGGAATAGTGTATATGATTTCAGTAATCATTAGCACTAAGGGTAAGGAGCTTAAGGAAATTCCTGTAGTCTCAGGATACCCAGATGTATTCCCAGAAGAATTACCAGGATTACCACCAGATAGGGAGGTAGAATTTAGAATTCATCTAATCCCTGGAACTACACCGATAGCCAAGGCACCCTATCTGTTAGCACCCACCGAAATGTTAGAACTGAAAAAGCAGTTAGATGAATTATTAAGCAAAGGATTTATACAACCTAGTTCATCCCCGTGGGGAGCACCGGTGTTGTTCATAAAGAAGAAAGATGGCTCGATGAGAATATGTATCGATTACAGGGAATTAAATAAGGTTACAATTAAGAATCGATACCCATTACCTAGGATCGATGATCTTTTCGATCAACTTCAAGGAGCTAGATACTTTTCTAAGATAGATTTATGCTCTGGATACCATCAGTTGAAGGTACAAGAAGAAGACATACCTAAAACTGCTTTCAGAACTAGGTATGGTCACTACGAGTTTACAGTCATGCCCTTTGGGTTAAAAAATGCTCCGGCAGCATTTATGGACATGATGAATAGGATCTGTAAACCATATTTGGATAAATTCATAATTATCTTCATCGAAGATATACTTATTTATTCCAAAAGTCAGGACGAGCATTGTGAGCACCTGCATGCACTCTTAACTATGTTAAGAAAGGAGAAGCTTTACGCCAAATTCTCGAAATGTGAATTTTGGCTACATGAGGTGCAATTTTTAGGTCACATGGTGAATCATGAAGGTATTCACGTAGATCCCTCCAAGATAGAAGCGATTACCAAATGGAAGGTCCCGCAATCAGCTATAGAAGTTAGAAGTTTTCTAGGCTTAGCTGGATACTATAGGCGCTTTATTAAGGATTTTTCTAAGATAGCTATGCCATTAACTAAGCTAACTTGTAAAACAGTTAAGTTTGAATGGGGACCTAAGCAAGAAGAAGCCTTTAGGATTTTAAAACAAAGGTTAACAAACACCCCAATCCTTGCCTTACCAAAAGGAACAGAAGACTTTGAAGTTTATTGTAATGCTTCTAAGCTAGGATTAGGATGTGTGTTAATGCAACGCAAGAAGGTAATTGCCTATGCCTCAAGGCAATTGAAGAAGCACGAGGAAAATTATACGACGCATGACTTAGAATTAGGGTCGATAATTTTTGCCCTTAAGATTTGGAGACACTATCTGTATGGAAATAAGTTTACAGTCTATACAGATCATAAAAGCTTAAAGTACATATTTGGGCAAAAAAAATTAAACATGAGGCAAAGAAGATGGATGGAAATTCTAAGTGACTACGACTGTGATATTCAATATCACGAAGGAAAGGCAAATGTAGTTGCAGATGCCTTAAGTCATAAGTATCATGAGAAACAACGACGAGTTCGTGCTCTTAGATTAAGTTTATAATTAGACTTAATGGAACAACTGAAAAATGTTCAAGCCACAGCAATCAAGGATGATGCTGAAGGAATGAAAGGAAGAATAAAGGAATTAGAGCAAGGAGCTGATGGAATTTGGAGATTCCACAAAAGAAGAATTTGGGTACCTAAACAAGGCAAGTTAAGACATAAGATCTTAGAGGAAGCCCATAAATCTAGGTATACCATGCACCCAAGAAATAATAAGATGTACCAAGATTTAAGGAATAAATTCTGGTGGATAGGAATGAAAAAGGACATAGCTAGATATATATCTAAGTGTCTAACTTGTTCACAAGTCAAGGCAGAACACCAGAAACCCTCAGGATTACTTCAACAATTAGAAATGCTTGTATGGAAATGGGAACTAATAACTATGGACTTTATTACTAAGTTGCCCAAAACCAGAAAGAGTAATGATGCGATTTGGGTAATTGTGGATCGATTAACCAAATTAGCTCATTTTCTACCCATGAAGGAAACCTTTAGCATGGAAACGTTTGCAAAATTGTACATAGATGAGATAGTATCCTTACATGGAGTCCCACTCTCCATTGTATCGGATAGGGATAGTCGTTTCACTTCCCATTTCTGGACAAGTTTCCAAGAAGCAATGGGAACCCGACTAAATTTAAGTACAGCTTACCATCCTCAAACAGAAGGACAAAGTGAAAGGACAATCCAAACCCTAGAGGACATGCTTAGGGCATGTGTAATAGATTTTGGTGGAAATTGGGATGACCACCTACCCTTAATTGAATTCTCCTATAATAATAGTTATCATGCAAGCATAGAAGCTGCCCCATTCGAAGCACTGTATGGACGAAAGTGCAGAACTCCAGTTTGTTGGGCAGAAATAGGAGAAAACCAATTACCAGGTCCCAAAATCGTACAAGAAACTACCGACAAGATCACTCAAATCAAGGAAAGACTAAAAACGGGTCGAGATCGCCAGAAGAGTTATGCAGACAATCGATGCAAGCCACTAGAATTTCAAGTCGGAGATAAGTCCAAGGTACGTAGGACCATTCCCAATAATCAAGCGAATAGGACCAGTTGCCTATCGTTTACAACTACCAGAAGAGATAGCCAGGGTACATGACGTATTTCATGTATCCAACCTCAAGAAATGTTTGTCTGACGAATCCCTGGTTCTACCTCTTCAAGATGTAGAGGTAAATGAAAAGTTAAAATTTATTGAGAAGCCACTACATATAGAAGACAGAAAGGTCAAGTTTCTCAAACACAAAAGACTAGTACTGGTCAAAGTCAAGCGGGATTCCAAGAGAGGACCTGAATACACTTGGGAGCTGGAATCAGAGATGAAGTGAAAATATCCCTACTTGTTCCAGTAAATCTCGAGGACGAGATTTTTATAAGGTGGGGAGGATGTAACAACTCTCACCATAATTATTATTTCTTATTTTATTTTGTCCAATAAGAAACCCTAATTGAGACCCCCAAGTGATACTGCATAAACCCTAAAATTTTCAGAACAATCGGAACTAGGATCAGGGCCCCTAAAACTCAGGGGGGGGGGGGGTGCTCCCTAATTGATATTATCTAAACAATTTTCGATAGAATTCGAAATTTAACGAACCGTCGACTCAGCTAAGCTACAAATACACGGGGCTACCCTATGCAAGGGGGGTGCCCCTCGCGTCACGCGACAGCGCCCTTTTTCCAGTATATATAGTGGAGTTTGGCACTTGAATTCTGGCGTTGGTTCGACGTAAAAATTCATTTTGTACGTTGAGATATCCCCAGTTTACTCTAAAAACACACACTAGCACGAAACGCTGCCGCGATAACAGGATAATAGCTAGATCACTGCTACGATTTAATGTCCGATCGATAAAAACCAATCCGATGGATGTTTAAGTGCTGCCCAAACTCGGGTTATGCTTTGTCATTTGTCGTAAATTCGATGGATGTTTAAGTATCGCACTTTGTCATTCATTGTGAAGGTTTTGATCTCATGAGAGTTGTTACATCCTCCCCAGTTGTCGTAAAAGTTGGATTAAAGTTACTAACCCAGTTTTCGTGTGCATTGTTATTTGAATTAGGTTAACATGCTTATCAGTAGATTAAACTCTGCCCGACTAAATTTGCAATGTGAGTCATTCTCTTTTTATCAAATTGCTTTCCAAAACCCTATTTATTTCAAAGTTATAATTACAGGGATTAAGTCTTTGTAATCTTCAATTACTATCGGTATGTGGGGTTTTGTATACATTACTTGTTTTCCGTCACCATTGGACAACGAGTTAGCCAATGGGTGATCTAACCATAGTCACAGATATAGTCGAGTGACAAATACCGATTTGGGGTAATTGGTTGATAAAAACAATGTAATCACCCTTAATACTGTATATTATAACAAGGTGTCATTTTGTGCAACTTGAATGACTCGCCAGTATTTCCCTGCTGATAAAACCTTTTTAAAACATGTTTCAGATGATCTGCTGTGATCCAGGAAAAAGTGCCGTGTAGCACTACAAGCTTGAGGAAGTGGCTCAATAAAATAAAGAAACATGTTTTTGTAAAAACAGGGGATTTCCGTGAAAAATCACCCTTATTGTGAATTACGGGGTTTATCCCGAATTATGAAATAAAATAATCAGACATTTTCAAGATTTAAAAAATCCTGTTAATAATTCCGCTGCCAACATATTAATTACCACGGATTTCTGTCCTGCGGCTCCTGGACCGGGTAAAACCGGGTCGGGGGCCGTGACATAGTAGGCATGGACTTTTCTGTCGCGAATGGTGATTTCTTGTGTGTCTATGGTGAAACTACTACGAAGAAGGAAAAGAAAGGAAATACAGAGTGTCAATAATCACATGTCATGTGTCCAAGCTAGCAAGTATCTCCGCAAGGAATACAGAGCTTTCTTGGCCAACATTGTAGTAGCGGAGAAGGAAAAGAAAGGAAAGACAGAAGTGAAAGACGTTCCTGTGGTTCGTGAATTTCCTAATGTGTTCCCTGAAGACCTTCCTGGCCTACCACCAAGTCGTGATATCGACTTTCGTATCGATCTCATTCCCAGAGCCAATCCTGTTGCCAAAGCTCCCTACCGACTCGCACCGTCCGAAATGCGTGAACTCTCAAACCAACTCCAGGAATTACTTGAGAAAGGCTTCATTCTCCCGAGCATCTCTCCTTAGGGCGTGCCAGTCCTTTTCGTCAAAAAGAAGGATGGGTCGTTCAGGATGTGCATCGATTATCGAGAACTGAATAAGCTAACCGTCAAGAACCGCTATCCCTTACCTCGTATTGATGATTTGTTTGATCAGCTACAAGGTGTTACGTGTTTCTCAAAGATCGATCTACGCTCAGGCTATCATCAGTTACGCATTCAAGAGGATGATATACCCAAAACCGTGTTTCGCACTCGATACAGCCACTACGAATTCGTTGTTATGCCTTTTGGTTTAACCAACGCACCTGCGGTTTTCATGGATCTGATGAATCGCGTGTGTAAACCCTATCTCCACCGTTTCGTCATCGTGTTCATCGACGATGTCTTGATCTATTCCAAGTCGAAAATAGAACACACGCAACATCTACGTTTGGTTCTCGAGCTACTCCAGGGGAATCGACTCTATGCCAAGTTCTCCAAGTGTGAATTTTGGCTGGAGGAGGTTCAGTTTCTGGGGCATATTGTAAATAGTCAAGGTATTCACGTCGATCCCACGAAGATTGAAGCCGTTAAGAGCTGGATTACAGCTAAGAACCCGACTGAAGTCCGTTCTTTTCTCGGACTAGCGGGCTATTATCAATGATTTATCGAAGGATTCTCAAAGATCGATGTGCCGCTTACGGCTCTCACGCATAAGGACAGGCCTTTTGTTTGGGGAACCGAACAAGAGTCTGCTTTCCAAACCCTCAAGCACATGCTTTGCAATGCTCCTGTTCATACTCTACCCGACGGAAACGACGACTTCATTGTCTATTGTGATGCTTCCAACCTTGGTCTTGGTTGTGTTCTTATGCAGCGAGACAAGGTTATAGCTTACGCATCTCGTCAGCTTAAAATCCACGAGAAGAACTATACAACCCATGATCTCGAGCTAGGTGCAGTTGTTTTTGCGTTAAAGATTTGGCGACATTACCTGTATGGTACCAAGTGTACGATCTTCACCGATCATAGGAGCCTACAACATATCTTTGATCAGAAAGAACTTAACATGCGTCAACGCCGATAGGTAGAACTTCTCAACGATTACGAATGTGAGATTCGTTATCACCCAGGTAAAGCAAATGTTGTTGCCGACGCTCTCAGCAGACGGAGTTATTTGCTCAGCATTCGTAACGTCCAAGCCTAATACGACCTCGAAACCCTCATCCGCGAAGCCCAACATGCTTGTTTTAATGAACGCACTCTGAAGAAGGAGTGAATCTACCAGGATGGAGCCCATCTTGTAAATAAGTCGAATGGGATATTCCATCATCTGGACCGAATTTGGTTCCCTAAACGGATCGATTTGCGAAAGATATTAATGGACGAAGCCCATAAATCCCGGTATTCTATTCATCCCGGTGCCGATAAAATGTAGCAGGACCTTCGCTACAAGTACTGGTGGCCTGGCATGAAAAGGGATATTGCTCTCTACGTTGGGAAGTGTCTGATTTGTGCAAGAGTTAAGGCTGAACACCAAAGACCCTCTGGCTTACTCGAACAACCACCGATCCCTATGTGGAAGTGGGAGAGTATAGCCATGGACTTCATAACCAAGCTTCCGCACACGTCATCAGGTCACGACAGCATCTGGGTTGTTGTTGTCCATCTAACCAAATCAGCTCACTTTTTACCAATACGGGAAGACTACAAGGTAGAACGATTAGCCCGAATCTACACCAACAAGATCAATTGTAATCATAGGACGCCTCGCGACATCATCTCTGACCATGATGCTCGGTTTACCTCGCGACAGTGTGAAACGTTTCAAGCGGCTCTCGGTACTACGCTTAACCTAAGTACCGCATTCCACCCTCAAACCGACGGTCAGACTGAAAGAACGATCCGTACTCTTGAAGACATGCTCCGTTCGTGTGTCATAGATTTCAGTGGTAATTGGGATGCATACCTGCCGTTAGTCGAATTCTCGTACAACAACATTTATCATTCCAGCATTCAAATGGCACCATTCGAGGCGTTATACGGAAGAAAATGTCGATCGCCTATTGTATGGCACGAGATCGGTCACTCGCAATTAACCGGTCCTGAGCTACTACAAGAAACGACTGACAAAGTCCTCCAAATCCGAGACAACTTGTTGAAAGATCGAAGTCGACAGAAAAGTTACGCCGATAGACGACGCAAGACCCTTGAATTTGACGTTGGCGACTACGTACTCCTAAAGGTATCACCTTGGAAGGGTGTGGTCAGATTCCGCAAGAAAGGGAAACTAGCGCCACGATATGTTGGACCTTTTAAGATTCTGGAAAGGATCGGAAAAGTCGCCTACAGACTCGAACTACCGGAGGAACTTAGTAACGTCCACCCGACTTTCCATGTGTCAAACCTCCGAAAGTGCCTAGCTTAGCAAGATTTAATTGTACCTCTCGATGACCTCAAAGTAAACGAAACACTACACTTCGTGGAGAAGCCTGTCGAAATCATGGATCGCCAAACCAAGCAGCTCAGACGCTCGCGCATTCCTATTGTGAAAGTCCTATGGGAAGGCAAACGAGGCGCAGAGTTCACTTGGGAACTTGAAAGTGACAAGAAGGCGAAGTACCCGCAGTTGTTTGTTACGGCTTCGGCCTAATTTCGGGACGAAATTCCCTCAACTAGGGGAGGCTGTAACACCCCGTGTTTCAAAAGTCAAAGTCAAAGTCAAGATTGAAGTTAAAGGAATACAAGATTGCTAATTGTAATCTGTCTCACCTTGCTCAACTCCTGTTTTAACTTCTTTGACTTGTAATTAGTCTATTTTGTTTTCACTTTAGTTGTATTATGTGGAGTAAGTGTCAATAATCACAATGATCGACGTGTGTTATTCGCTATTTAATCGATGAACGACTGTGAACTATAGGAAGTAACAATGCGATAAAGTCAACTAAACGCTAATCAGTCTAATTTAATCCACATCGAATCGCAATCGAATTTGCAACTCAAATTACGTATTTTGGTTATTGTTATACGTGTGTGTGTGCCTTATGTGTTACTTGTGCATGTTTATTTATGTTATATGTGGTAATCGATCGAAATGCAATCGAAACTCAATCGCAATCGAACTCAATCGCAATCGAAACAGTTTGATAATTGGTAGAGAAGAGACAGTGCAAGATATGAGTAGTTGGGATTAAAAGTAATTTGACTAGGAAAATCTGTCGCATCGCAACGCTCGCAATCACAATCGAAACATCAAGAATCGTCGCGCCGAGCACTCGAGCCAGGTGCCATCCGACCGAACAGCCACTCGGCCGGACAGCCACCCGAGCGAGGTGCCATCCGATCGAGGAGCCACTCGGCCGGGCTGTCACCCGGGCGAGATGCTATCTGACCGACCAACCCCTTTCCACTTTGGGAATCCTATAAATACCCCTTGTCACTTTCAAATTTTCTACTTTTGGCAACTGACGTCCGACCAGCTCGTCTTCCTCACTTTTCTTCAGATTTCTCGCGATTCCGGTAAGATCTTGTCCTAATTCTTGTGCTTCCTTAATCTACACGCACTCCTACACCTTTCTATCTTTTAAATCTTAACTTTTAACCGTGAAATCACCAAGATTCAAGGTGTTCTAGGATGACGTCATCTTGTGTTCTTGAAGAACTTCATGTTTTAGCCTCAATCCACTAAGAACAACTTAGATCTAACCGATTTCCACATAAACAAACAAAGATCTTTCATAGATCTAAACGTATTCACAATGAAAAGGAGTGAAAGATAGTTTTCAACTTTATTTCAACTCTTTTACACTCAATGCACTCAAAACCGATAGAATCGGGACTTGTGCCGGCTTACTACTCATTATTGTGGTTGTGTTGATTCAAGACCCGTATTCTATCCACGAGATTACTGATTCCGGGTTAAACGTGGAACATCGTCTCGAACCGTCCACTGATCAGGTTTGGGTGATTCCTGTCTGATCAGGAGCACCAAGTATTGACGAGGTTTCTGTTGCTTAACACGTTATTAAAATATCTCGATAAAACGACAAACTATAAAAAACAACCAAGTGTAAGACGAATAGGTTAACCAGGACGGATGACCGTCCGAATGGACTGCTGTCCGAACGGACAGCCACCCGACCGACCGACCGGCCACCCGCACAGCTTACACCTTGGCCCTGCTTTTAGTTTTCAAATCAAGCTTCGAGATTTTTGGAACACTGAACGGATTGCAGTCCGATCGAGTCACCATCCGGTCGACCGACCATCCGAATATGTGATGTTTCAAAGCTTCAGCACTTAAACAAGTTTCAACATGTTCAATGCACCAGGGATGCCACCCGGTCGAACAACCGTCCGACCGAGTTACCTCCCTGTTGTGGATTTGTTCTCACTGAGTAACCTCACCACTCGAGTCGCCGTCCGATCGACCGACCTGAAAGGTAGAGATACTTCAATGTTTTCAAAATGCTACAACGAAGACTTCAAAGGACAAGCCATCATACACAAACACATCCTTCTCATAGGAAGAAACAATCCACTCGAATAGTCATCCGACCGGACTACCGTCTGACCAGATAACCATCCGAACGGATTGTCATTCGCACGACTGGCCGTCCAATCGGATTACCATCCGACCGAACTGCTGACCGAGCCACTTACACCTTGCATCGTTTTATGCGTCACTTATCTTTATGCTATCGTCCTGATCAGGCTAACCCTACTCCCTAGCGCTCCCTTCAATCCATCAATCGCTGTGAGTATACTCGATCCCTTTTTGCTTTACGCACTTTTGGGTGTTACATACATTACTTATTCTAAATCACATCGAACACACTACGCAATACTTTAAACGCTAACCATTACCGCATGTATTACGTGACTTAATGAATGCTTGTTTGTTATGTTTACACATGGAATGCTGTCTACCTGCCTTAGCATGGATTACAGTGGTGATCATGTATTACGAACTACCTTGGGCAGTCAACCCACAGTCATTGGTATCGATAGGTCTATGTCGATAACTAACATGCCTCATTTCACTCTGTGTACGTGCTGGTTATGCGTAATGCTTTCGAACTCTACATGCTATTATCAAACTTGTATGCTCACCTTTACACTATGTGTATTGACTTTATTTTAACGTATGTGACAGGTGCTTAGGATGCTTAACTGCTAGGAAATCGAGGCTAGAATAAGGTCTTAGAGGCCAACAAATAGTTGTCTGTACAAATCAAATCTGAGTTGTCGGAACATAACTATTTGCCTAGATTTTGTCTGTAATAATTGTATTATCTTTTGAGACATGGTATGGGACATGTTACTTTAAATTAATCGGTAATGATAATTGTTATGGAAACTTCTGGACAATCTGTTTCGCTCAGTGCCATGCCCCGATGTTTCCGCCATCGGTTGGGGTGTGACAATCGTCATCCATTCTTTACTACGACCAAAGTTAACAACCTTGATTATCTTTTTTGTGTCACACCCCGACTTTCCACGTGTCACCGGTGGGCCCGGTGGGGAATATCGTGACGTAGTTGATATCATCATAGTCAAACAACACAATATATAAATGCACAACGGAAGCAAAAGATAAATGTATTACAATCCGAATATAAAGTAATATCCAGTATTACAACGAAAAGTAAAGGATCCACAGGCGGATCTTAAAAACATAAATTCTATTCAACAGACTTTAGACGCCTAGAACTTGCAAGATTCCTTATTAACGTCCTGAGCAGCTTCCAGCCTATTACGTACTTATACCTGTCACTTAGACTTTTGAAAATACGTCAGTTTTCACTGGTAAATACACTCAACTGACTCATTTGAAAAGAGTTTAAGAAAATTGATTTAGATGCACCAGGCACAACACATTTTGACACTTTGATTAAAATGCACAGAGGCAAAATTAATCTTTTATACTTGATTAAAATGCATAGAGGCAAAATTAATCTTTTATGCTTTGGGACAAACTATATCTCATGTTATCAGTTTTACATAACTTGCTCTACATACGGGGCCCGGATCTATGCCGGTTCATGATTAACCGACACACCACTATTCCCTTATTGGGAATCCCTTATTGGGCATAATTAATTAATTAGCATATAGCATCTGTCAGGTGTATGCCTACACCCCGTGCTTAAGTCGTGGCCATTGCATTTAATGAGTCAAGGATATCCAAGACACGGTCGCATTAATCCCCAATGTTTCAGTCAAGCAATACGAACTAAAACAGGTTATTTGGATTTCCCGACTTATTGGTCTTTGAATCCCATACCTGACCATGCGGTATTTATATTACCGTATCCCAAGCCCGTAATAGGGAAAATAAGTTAAGAGTATTTACCTGAGCTAGCTCCTGTCTTAAATAGCAAGAATTATAATAACTCAGCCGTATTCACTTAAGTATGCGTAGGTACAATTTACCGGAAGGCTCTAGTCTGGAAAGATGGTATAAGTAACCAATTAGAATGCCAACGGGTCTTTAATTAAGCCTAAGCTTAGACCGGTTAGTCTTACCGAAAGATACGGTTCAAACGCATGATTAAGCGAAGACCGGATAGAATGTGATTTAGACCCAACAAGTTCGGAGACTTGCTTAATATGGGTATTTCATACACATTCTGGATTCTGAGATAAAACCGATAAGGTTTGACCCGTTTAGGCTAATTTATGTAAACTAGTTACATAAACCGAACCGAACGCGTAATAAGCGTAACGGGTATACATATGAGCCATTGACAGGTTTTCTAAGTTAATATGCTTCATATATGTTGTGACATCAGTAAGATGTCTGTTATTATGCCCGAAACGAATTTAAACACAAACTATGCCCCGTAGGGGTAGTTTGGTCATTTAAAAGGTTATAAAAGAGTTTAAGTATTTACCTGAGTTACAGGTCTGATATAATCAGCAAAAATACTTAGTTTACTAAGTTATAACAGTAGGGTAAAGTATATATGTGAAATTTATCAAATATAACCAAACTATGCACCGTAGGGGCATTTTGGTAATTTCACGTAAGCCGTAAAGCTCAAAACTGAAGTCTGAGTTAAACAACCTTTGCTTACTGTTAAAATATTATAATTTGACCAAAATATCAGTAGGTATCAACCCTTGTATGTTTAAAATAGTTCTAGTACATACTATGCGTCAAAAACGCTTAAAAAGGCGATTAGAGGCCATTTCCGGGTTTGATACATAATTCTGATATTTTTATATTTCCAGAAGGCTTAAAATAATTTATTTATCATATGTGATCAGTAGCAAAAAGTTTGGAGTCGTTTAGATATGTATAACTCTTTTTATGGCCCGTAAGGGCAAAACCGACAATTACCGGATTAAGCCTACGACTATGAGTTATGCTCAGCCTAAAATTAATTAAAAATCTTTAAAAATCCCAAAATAATATATTACATCAGTGGGTAAAGAGTTTGATATCAAAAAGTATGTTTAAGTAGGCTATATGCTAAATACGCCGTTTAATTAACAAAAAGCTTTAATTTTACGCTAAGGAGCATAACTCTTAACCTACACCTCAAACTGATGTCAAATTTTGTATGCAAGTTTATATATCAGTAATTAAGGTTTCTACTCTTTTACATTTCCAAAAATCACGTTTTAAGGTGAAAAGGGCATAATGGTCAACATATGAGCAATTAACGGAATCATGCATATTAATCGGATAACTAATGATCCGAGGTGTATAATCACAGAGGGTTATACTAGCATGTAACCTGGTCCAAACAAAGCTCTAATGCATTTCTAAAACATACCATAACGGCTCAGAACTGAAAGTCAAAGTATAAGTCAAACTATGCGACTTTCGGTTCCGAACCGGGTCTAAACAGGAAATTATCGGGTTGAACATGTTTAGACATGTCCTTACACTAATTACCATGTTATATTAATGATCAAATAGGTTGTATGTGTTCTACATTGCTAATTATGCATAAATTGTAATTTACACATTCTGTTGACTTTTTAAATACAAGTTTGACCCGACATTTGACCTAGTTAGAGTGGGAATCAGGGGGAACCCTTTTGAGGTTTTATTACCCACATAATTACCAACTTATAACTACTTTTGATTCGACTAATCACTGGACCATTAGTGATTAATCGTTAAGTCAACCGTTAATTACGACGGTTTGACTTTTAAGCTAAAACTAAGCTAAAACTTAATTAAGAAAGGATTAGTAAACTTACTGAAGTCCTATGCTTAATTAGGAAGGTCTTGTGTCTGCTCTTAAGCTCCCAAAGGCTCCAGAATTGCACAAGAAGTGAATGATCAAATGGTTGCAACTTCATGGCCTTATATAGTGAATTTTGATCCACAAAATGTTGACATGTAAGTCTACCAATGACCACAACTCTTCAACAAGTGTCCCTAAGTGCTAAAAATAAGTTTAGGCGGCCTTTGGTGATGTTAAGGGGCAAGATAAGTCGTTTGCAAGGCTGAACAGCCATTTAAAACGAGTTTCTGCATCTAGGAACTAGCTTACGGACCGTAAGCTTAATAATGTTGAGGTCCGTAAGGACCTTATCAGCCAAACAAAGTTTCATTTGTTGACAGTTTTAGTCCCTGCACTTCCAAATGCCATTTCCGACTCATCTAAGGCCCGTTAAACAATTTTTAAGGCTCTACAATGATGCCTAAGTAAGGGGAACATGAAACATGCTCAAAAATATGCCGGATGTCGGTTCGTTTGGTCGTACGGTCACGTTGTTCGGCTAATTACGACGAAACACGGACGGATGCGAAAAACAATCCAAACGACGCGACGAATGGAATTTTATTAAGCCAAACACTAAAATAAAATATTTTAGTGCTTACATAAATTTTTGGGTGTCCGGGAATATCCAGAATGTGAGATATGCGCGTAAACGCAAACTTGTGCGCTTTTTGACAGTTTTAGTCCCTGCATGACTTAAAAGTTTATTTTTGCGCACTAATCACCTCAAAGCCTATATCTAAGCTATGAGAAGGATAATTAAGATATGTATAACTCATGGTCATATTCCGGGAGGTCCGATAACATACGAATCGGTATACTTTAGCAGTTTGACGCTTTAGGTCCTTCTAATGCGCAAACTTGCGTAACTTATCATTTAATAGCATTGAAGCCTCATCTAATTCATATTAGGCATTCTTGAAAGTATTATTAAACATCATAATTCTTTGGGCTCGATAGAAGGTCATTCAGAGGTATAATTAAACATATTGACACTTCTAGTCCCTTATACTTGCAAAGTTGCGCGTAACTTCACTTTTTGGCATAAAAGCTTTGGATTGCCAATGATTGGCATTCCCGAGAGTATAATCATATATCATGAGTCTCTCGGTTTGTTAAAAGGTCACTCAGAGGTAAGAATTAACATGTTGACGCTTTTAACCCTTTATTGCGCAAACTTTCAATTAATCACATAAACGGCTACACTTGATTAACAAGTGGCTCAATTGTGAATATAAAACCGTAAAAGGTTAACTAGGAACTTATTTTTGGTATGATAATACTTCCAGTTCTTTCATAATCAAAGTTTTCGATTTTTCGAAAAATTAGTCCCTTGAATTCAATGTTTGACTTCATTAGGGTTTATTACACGTGTCAATACTTCATTGGACGTGATTTTACGAGGTGTTACATCCTCACCCCCTTAAAAGAAATCTCGACCTCGAGATTTGCTAGAATGATGGGAGTATTTTCTGAAGTAACATGGACTTACTTCCATAGTATATTTGGGCCTCTAAGGGTATCCCAGTTGACCTATACAATAGGTACATACCCCCTTTCGGAGCTTCTTAACCTGTCGATTCTTAGTCTATACAGGTTTATTGTCTAATCATAAAGTTTCATTTGTCTGCCTATCATTACGTGGTAATGTTTTGCGGTTATTGGCGAAACACATCCTTTGGTTACTAGTGTGTAATGTATTGCGAGCTCCGCCAAGCTCCTTAAATAGGTTTTAGCTTATAAGCTACTTGATCTTGATACATTCGATTTCCTTCGAATGATTCTATATATTCAGAGCTTAACTAGCCTGATAATTTAACAAATTTGGCACACAGAGATGACATAGATGTCCGTACACTCAGGCTTTGGTTCATCTATCGATGTCAGTGTCAGATAAATGACACCTTCTCTTTACAAATTGCAAGGATGTCCTAAGTAGAGATACTTATAAGGACATTTTATATTGGATATCTTCTTTGAATACTATTAGTCGACTTTAGCACAATATGACCATTGGGATATCTCAGGGGTTCCATGCATTAAACCTCCATACTGATCAGGCATGGAAGCAATCTATGGGACACACTAGGATACGCCAATCCTCATATGGCACTCTTATCAAACATAATTTGGCATTCGCATGCGATATAAAATAATGCGGAAATAATAGAATAAAATAATATATATTGTCGTACTCTTTCTGGGGAAGAGTACTCCATATTCTTATGAAAGGATTTATCTCCGAGGATGGGAGAGAGGGTCATTATTGGTAAATTATACCTTATTTTTAATATCTGAATTCTTATGAATGTAATCAAGAGTTTACTAGGCTTATGGTTTATTTTAAGGTTTATTATCCCTTGCATTAACGTAAGATACTTAGCAGAAACTATCAATGCTAAATGGTACGTGACGTACCTGATGCTATTATTGATATGTACTGTCTCTGTCATTCAATCGGTAGTTCAGGCGTTTCCTTTCTTATCCTTCCCAGAATTAGCTGCTCCTTCCTTGGCAGTCTCAGGGCAATTAGTACTGATGTGCCCCTTTTCGCCACAGCTGAAACAGTTTGCATTCTTTATGTCCCTACATTCGTGGGACTGGTGACCAGTTCTTTTGCAGATGCTACATTGCTTTGACTGTTGGTTTGATCGACACTGTCCCCAGTGCCTTCTGTTGCAAGTTTTGCACGTAGGCTTCTTGTTGGAATCTTGTTGGTTATTGTTGAGCTCGGATTTGCTCTTCTTAGGGTTCTGGGAGTTATCCTCCTCCCTTTTACGCTTCCCATCTTCAGAAGCCTTGGCAGCCTTGTTTCTAACCACATCGAGTGTGAGAGATAGCGACAGATCTGCCACTGACCTGAATGTAGTAGGTCTCGATGCTTTCACACTTGCCTTTATTTCTGGGGCTAGACCCCCAATAAAGCGAGTTATTCGCTTTGGTTCCAGTGTGATCAAATAAGGAACCAATCGAGACTTGGTATTGAAACTTGTAAGGTATGCTTGACAATCTAAGTTCTCCATGACTAATGTCAAGAACTCAGTCTCAATCTTCTCAACTTCATGTTGAGGACAGTAATTTTCTTTGATAAGAGCAACGAACTGATCCCAAGTCATGTTGTACAAAGGGATCTTCCCGGTGGCTTGAATCAACGACCTCCACCAGGCTAAGGCCTCACCCTTAAATGATTGCGACACAAACTTAACCACATCCCTCTCAGCGCATCCGCTGATATCCACAACTGTATCCATCTCATCTAACCACGTCATACAATCTACTGCTCCTTCCTTCCCAGTGAAATCCCGGGGTTTACATGAAACAAAGTACTTGTAGGAGCAACCCTTATCACGGGGTCCTTGATTCCGTATGATCTGTTGAGACGGATCACTGTGATGATTAGAAGAGTGACTCTCGTCATCTTCCTTCTTAGGTTCATCCTTCTTGGGAGGTGGCTTTGGATGCGGTGTTGATAGGGTCCTACTTCGAGTCCCACTATACTCTTCGTACTGCCGCTCCAAGGCCTTTGTAACAGCGTCTTCAACTAACGCTTTCAGTTCAGCACCCGTGAGATTAACTCGGGCGTTATCAATATTCTCCCTGTGGTGACTATTTATTTCATCTGAGTCAACCATTTTAATTGAACTGTTACATAAAACAAGGACAATAGTTTACTTGGGAGTTTATTATGGAATTGTCTTTTAAGGCAATTCATTAACCATGGTAAACAGAGACCATATTGGGTTAATTTATTATTCACATTTATTTAGGATTTTTATCATAATTTATCCTAATTATAAAAACGATACAGTTTTATTAGTGGCATAAAAGGCCTGGTCACATGGACATTTATAATTCTTAAAGCTATGATTTCAGAGAATCAAAGCATGAAGGTATACTGGCACAACAGGCCTAGTCGCAAGGACATTTTAAATTATAAGCTATGATTTCAGAGAATCGAGGCATTAAGGTTTGAATCAAAGTTCATTACCTTTTCTTGACAGGGAGCTGTAGGCTACCACTGTCTCTAGTCTCAGAGGACATTAACTATAGCCCGTAGGCACTTCCCTTCTAAGGGATGTTTATAATATGATCATCTTATAGGATGATATAAGCCATGATTTCAGAGAATCGAGGTATTAAGGGTTGAATCAAAGTTCATATCCTTTTCTGGACAGAGAGTCAAAGACATCAACTGTCTTTTGTCCCTTAGGACAATAAGTATGGCCCGTAGGCATATTAATTGACATTACAAAATGATGTTTTAAGAAAAATAATAATCATCGCACTGATGATAGTAGTCATGATAGTATTGATCATATTGACTATGAGGCTTGGGCATAGCCCACCACCTTAGACAGGGAACCATAATGGTTACCACTGTCATTGTCGTATTGACATTATAATAAAGTATAGCCCGTAGGCACTTCATCACTAAGGATGTTAATAGTATGATCATCGTATTAGATGATATTAGTCATGATCACATTGATCATATAGACTAATAGGCTTGAGCATAGCTCACCACCTTAGACAAAGAATCATAAAGATTACAATGTCAATGTCTCAAATGGACAATACATTATAGCCCGTTGGCAAAACATCACTAAAGGATGATTATTTCAAATAAGGGAATTTAGATTAACCCCGGTGGCCTGTGTGACTTTAACGATTCACAGTTTGCCAAAAATGTTAACATACTTACAGATTTTAACAGGGATTGGAATCTTTTGGATAGGTTTTACCATCTTGGCCATGTCTGCATTGACATTTAGGCTAGGTTTTACCTTTAAGATTCTTTTAATATTTAACACAGAGCAAATCCTATTTTGAGATGTTAAATTATGGATCTGAACCTAATTATGGAACTACCATCTTGGCCCGGTCTTAAAATGACACGTGGCTAGGTTTTGTCCTTCTTAGGTTTTGCCATTTTATTATAATGGTAGATCTTATAAAAAGAATGTTATTTTTTCATTTATTTCATATTTCATGTTTAGAATGAAAGTTTAAACTTAATCATTCCACTATATAAAATTTAAAAATCAGGTTTGCCCTAAATGGGACTTGAAAGGAATAATGTTGTCCTCGAAGGGACTGTAAAGATAAATATGTCCTTATAAGGACTATTGAGGAAACGATCTTCAGCAAAGGAGTTTCTTCTTCATTCAATTCCTGAATGCTTTCTCCTTGGTTGCACGTTTCATCCTGGTCGCGGTACGAAGCTCAGCATTTCAAGGCTCCAGATGTGGAGAATTTTTATTACAGCTTCTTCGCTTGGCGACGTATCCAATATATAAAAAAAATTGGAAGCAAAAATTCCAGATTAGGATTGAGATTATTCCTATGTTAAGTCTAGACTCAGAAGGTCATGGAATGTGCTACTGTGTCATTGAGATTAAACACGAAAGACTAGTGTTTAATTCACTCAAACCTGGCTCTGATACCAACCTGTCACACCCCGACTTTCCACGTGTCACCGGTGGGCCCGGTGGGGAATATCGTGACGTAGTTGATATCATCATAGTCAAACAACACAATATATAAATGCACAGCGGAAGCAAAAGATAAATGTATTACAATCCGAATATAAAGTAATATCCAGTATTACAACGGAAAGTAAAGGATCCACAGGCGGATCTTAAAAACATAAATTCTATTCAACAGAATTTAGACGCCTAGAACTTGCAAGATTCCTTATTAACCTCCTGAGCAGCTTCCAGCCTATTACGTACTTGTACCTGTCACTTAGACTTTTGAAAATACGTCAGTTTTCACTGGTAAATACACTCAACTGACTCATTTGAAAAGAGTTTAAGAAAATTGATTTAGATGCACCAGGCACAACACATTTTGACACTTTGATTAAAATGCACAGAGGCAAAATTAATCTTTTATACTTGATTAAAATGCATAGAGGCAAAATTAATCTTTTATGCTTTGGGACAAACTATATCTCATGTTATCAGTTTTACATACCTTGCTCTACATACGGGGCCCGGATCTATGCCGGTTCATGATTAACCGACACACCACTATTCCCTTATTGGGAATCCCTTATTGGGCATAATTAATTAATTAGCATATAGCATCTGTCAGGTGTATGCCTACACCCAGTGCTTAAGTCGTGGCCATTGCATTTAATGAGTCAAGGATATCCAGGACACGGTCGCATTAATCCCCAATGTTTCAGTCAAGCAATACGAACTAAAACAGGTTATTTGGATTTCCCGACTTATTGGTCTTTGAATCCCATACCTGACCATGCGGTATTTATATTACCGTATCCCAAGCCCGTAATAGGGAAAATAAGTTAAGAGTATTTACCTGAGCTAGCTCCTGTCTTAAATAGCAAGAATTATAATAACTCAGCCGTATTCACTTAAGTAAGCGTAGGTACAATTTACCGGAAGGCTCTAGTCTGGAAAGATGGTATAAATAACCAATTAGAATGCTAACGGGTCTTTAATTAAGCCTAAGCTTAGACCGGTTAGTCTTACCGAAAGATACGGTTCAAACGCATGATTAAGCGAAGACCGGATAGAATGTGATTTAGACCCAACAAGTTCGGAGACTTGCTTAATATGGGTATTTCATACACATTCTGGATTCTGAGATAAAACCGATAAGGTTTGACTCGTTTAGGCTAATTTATGTAAACTAGTTACATAAACCGAACCGAACGCGTAATAAGCGTAACGGGTATACATATGAGCCATTTACAGGTTTTCTAAGTTAATATGCTTCATATATGTTGTGACATCAGTAAGATGTCTTTTATTATGCCCGAAACGAATTTAAACACAAACTATGCCCCGTAGGGGTAGTTTGGTCATTTAAAAGGTTATAAAAGAGTTTAAGTATTTACCTGAGTTACATGTCTGATATAATCAGCAAAAATACTTAGTTTACTAAGTTATAACAGTAGGGTAAAGTATATATGTGAAATTTATCAAATATAACCAAACTATGCACCGTAGGGGCATTTTGGTAATTTCACGTAAGCCGTAAAGCTCAAAACTGAAGTCTGAGTTAAAAAACCTTTGCTTACTGTTAAAATATTATAATTTGTCCAAAATATCAGTAGGTATCAACCCTTGTATGTTTAAAATAGTTCTAGTACATACTATGCGTAAAAAACGCTTAAAAAGGCGATTAGAGGCCATTTCCGAGTTTGATACGTAATTCTGATATTTTTATATTTCCAGAAGGCTTAAAATAATTTATTTATCATATGTGATCAGTATCAAAAAGTTTGGAGTCGTTTAGATATGTAAAACTCATTTTATGGCCCGTAAGGGCAAAACCGACAATTACCGGATTAAGCCTACGACTATGAGTTATGCTCAGCCTAAAATTAATTAAAAATATTTAAAAATCCCAAAATAATATATTACATCAGTGGGTAAAGAGTTTGATATCAAAAAGTATGTTTAAGTAGGCTATACGTTAAATACGCCGTTTAATTAACATAAAGCTTTAATTTTACGCTAAGGAGCATAACTCTTAACATACACCTCAAACTGATGTCAAATTTTGTATGCAAGTTTATATATCATTAATTAAGGTTTCTACTCTTTTACATTTCCAAAAATCACGTTTTAAGGTGAAAAGGGCATAATGGTCAACATATGAGCAATTAACGGAATCATGCATATTAATCGGATAACTAATGATCTGAGGTGTATAATCACAGAGGGTTATACTAGCATGTAACCTGGTCCAAACAAAGCTCTAAGGCATTTCTAAAACATACCATAACGGGTCAGAACTGAAAGTCAAAGTATAAGTCAAACTATGCGACTTTCGGTTCCGAACCGGGTCTAAACAGGAAATTTTCGGGTTGAACATGTTTAGACATGTCCTTACACTAATTACCAAGTTATATTAATGATCAAACAGGTTGTATGTGTTCTACATTGCTAATTATGCATAAATTGTAATTTACACATTCTGTTGACTTTTTAAATACAAGTTTGACCCGACATTTGACCTAGTTAGAGTGGGAATCAGGGGGAACCCTTTTGAGGTTTTATTACCCACATAATTACCAACTTATAACTACTTTTGATTCGACTAATCATTGGACCATTAGTGATTAATCGTTAAGTCAACCGTTAATTACGACGGTTTGACTTTTAAGCTAAAACTAAGCTAAAACTTAATTAAGAAAGGATTAGTAAACTTACTGAAGTCCTATGCTTAATTAGGAAGGTCTTGTGTCTGCTCTTAAGCTCCCAAAGGCTCCAGAATTGCACAAGAAGTGAATGATCAAATGGTTGCAACTTCATGGCCTTATATAGTGAATTTTGATCAACAAAATGTTGACACGTAAGTCTACCAATGACCACAACTCTTCAACAAGTGTCCCTAAGTGCTAAAAATCAGTTTAGGCGGCCTTTGGTGATGTTAAGGGGCAAGTTAAGTCGTTTGCAAGGCTGAACAGCCATTTAAAACGAGTTTTTGCATCTGGGAACTAGCTTACAGACCATAAGCTTAATAATGTTGAGGTCCGTAAGGACCTTATCAGCCAACCAAAGTTTCATTTGTTGACAGTTTTAGTCCCTGCACTTCCAAATGCCATTTCCGACTCATCTAAGGCCAGTTAAACCATTTTTTAAGGCTCTACAATGATGCCTAAGTAAGGGGAACATGAAACATGCTCAAAAATATGCCGGATGTCGGTTCGTTTGGTCGTACGGTCACGTTGTTCGGCTAATTACGACGAAACACGGACGGACGCGAAAAACAATCCAAACGACGCGACGAATGGAATTTTATTAAGCCAAACACTAAAATAAAATATTTTAGTGCTTACATAAATTTTTGGGTGTCCGGGAATATCCAGAATGTGAGATATGCGCGTAAACGCAAACTTGTGCGCTTTTTGACACTTTTAGTCCTTGCATGACTTAAAAGTTTATTTTTACGCACTAATCACCTCAAAGCCTATATCTAAGCTATGAGAAGGATAATTAAGATTTGTATAACTCATGGTCATATTCCGGGAGGTCCGATAACATACGAATCGGTATACTTTAGCAGTTTGACGCTTTAGGTCCTTCTAATGCGCAAACTTGCGTAACTTATCATTTAATAGCATTAAAGCCTCATCTAATTCATATTAGGCATTCTTGAAAGTATTATTAAACATCATAATGCTTTGGGCTCGATAGAAGGTCATTCAGAGGTATAATTAAACATATTGACACTTCTAGTCCCTTATACTTGCAAAGTTGCGCGGAACTTCACTTTTAGGCATAAAAGCCTTGGATTGCCAATGATTGGCATTGCCAAGAGTATAATCATATATCATGAGGCTCTCGGTTTGTTAAAAGGTCACTCAGAGGTAAGAATTAACATGTTGACGCTTTTAACCCTTTATTGTGCAAACTTTCAATTAATAACATAAACAGCTACACTTGATTAACAAGTGGCTCAATTGTGAATATAAAACCGTAAAATGTTAATTAGGAACTTATTTTTGGTATGATAATACTTCCAGTTCTTTCATAATCAAAGTTTTCGATTTTTTGAAAAGTTAGTCCCTTGAATTCAATGTTTAACTTCATTAGGGTTTATTACACGTGTCAATACTTCATTGGACGTGATTTTACGAGGTGTTACATTTTTTGTGGGCAATACCTTCATTTTAATGACCCTGCGTATCATCTATACTTTGGTTTTACTTGCCCATGTTTGTCACCCCTGGCTCTTTCGTCCAAAATGACTTATTTTCGTGAATTTTCCTTAAGTCATTCATTTATATCATCATTCACATTAATCTTTGTCCCTTCTCTCGGGCTCATTATCCTAATGTAATACGCTTCCGTCACCCGGCTGTGCGTTTACATTATTATCAAATATTTTGCTCATTTGATTCATTTGGGTACTTTTTAATTTGTCCCTCTCACCCTGTCCTTACTACATCAGATGTAAGTATGTACATCATAAAAGTTCATGACATCATATGTTCACTACTTACTTGGCCAGAGTAAGCGATCAACACATGACACACATGACCTTTTATAATTTTCACACTACACCCCATGTAAGTAACGCCTCTAATCTTTCTATATCACTGACTTAAATTGGCAAAACTTTATTCAATTATTAATTAACAATTAATAGTTTTACCTGTTTCATTCTTATACATATACAATGTTTTCCTTTTTATCAAACTATTATTTAATCACATTCGTAATGTGATCGTTACTTTTCTCAATAATATAATATTGAGAATTATTCACTTGGATAATTACTCCCATCAAAGTTTTCACACAATCTAACTCTATTATTGTCTCGTTATTCACAATCGTGAATAACGTATATTTCTACTAAATTTTCCTCTTGGAAACATCATCCTGAATAAGTGTCTTATTCAGGTTTTCCAAGTTTTATTCTACGTATGCAACATTCATTCTTTGCGTGTTTGTTGCATATTTCTATTTGTGCGATTAAATTTAATACGTGCACCTGGTAATGCTTGCCCTAACGGGCTTCTCTTGCCGTTAATGTCGCAAACCCCGATCCCTTCTCTGTCCCAGGAACGGGCGGACGCGAACTCGGAGTTTCGGTGGTATCAGCTATTTAATCTTGCAGCGGAAATTACATCAGGACCGTAGTTAGGAAATGTTTATCAGAGTAAAACCACCATATTTAATATTAATAATCACATGAGCAAAACCCAAGTTTCTTATTACAATACAATTATAGGGATAAACCCTATTTTATTGAATTTAAAACATCGTCTTTTAGGTAACTTTTATAGCCACATTTTTACTAAGCCTTCAGTGCTCTCCAGCTGACTTTTTACTAATTGGCTGTCACATTGGGTTACCTGAAACGTGTTTTAAAAACATTTGTCAGTGGGAAATACTGGTGAGTGAATCCCAATTTAATCAAGAAACATTTTATCAATTAAAACAGTATTGAGAGCGATCACATTGTTTATTTCTACACAATTACTCATTCAGTACTGTCAATCCTGACTTGTGGGTCATATTACACATTGGCTAACTCGTTGTCAAATGGTAACGTACTGTCATCCCCGACTTACTACACGCAGTAGTATATTTTGTATACAAAACCCCAACATACCGACAGTAATTGAAGAACTACAAAGACTCAATCACCGCTTAATCATATTGTAAAACAATTAAGGTTTTGTAAAACATTCCAAAAAGGTTAACAAAAAGAGGATAAACTCACATTGCTATCTTAGACTTCGCGTAAGGGTTTCCTGGGAATACTCTATAGTTTACAAAAATGTACATAGGTTAGTATCATAACCCTTTGAAAATATTAATGATACCCTCCCCGAGACGGTATTCCAACAACTACGTCGGGCAGAACCACGGCAGTTGTTACGGAACCTTAAATCAATCGGGCAGCGTATCTATTACGAAACTGGGGTTATAATACTTACAACGGAGCAGAACCTCGCTAATTAGGGGGTATAATACCCGTGTATTATGCTTATAACTTCAGAAAGTCGAGATTGAGAAAGAAAGTGAACGAATTGAAATGAAATCCGATGCGTTCTATTTATAGTTGCAGATCCTGACTCTCACGCGGGCCGCGTAAAAGACAAGCCGGGCTTATGCGACCCGCGTCAACACTCGGTCAACGAGTAGCTTAGCTGGGTCAGCATGTAGGTCCGCCGGGTGTTATGCCACGTGGCAGCACCGGGCTGCGCCACAATTCAGGACACTCGCGGCCCGCGTAAGGTTGAGGTGGGTTCTACGCGGCCCGCCTCAACTTAAGTTTCAGATTCTTAATTTATTTTTAAATGTTATAATGTATTTCGGGCACGGTTTTCACATACGGGGTGTATTTAAAGACATATTGGGACATTTTAAAATATACTAGAGTGTTGGAAATATTTAAGAGTGTCGGTTTTACTGAGGGTTGTTACAGTTAACCTTGTTCACGATCGCTACGCGATTTAGGTCCTTGACGAGTATGCTCTGCTTGTCATCCCTCAGACCGTTCCTCCGTCATACCCGCAATTTATTCAATTCTCGTCATCTTCTGATTCGAGTGTCCTTAAATTAAAACATTTACAAAAGTTAGTAATTTCGACATTAATAAACGCCCGTATAATAATACAAGGCTTTTTAATGTACATGTCAACGCACGTGATTTCGTTAACTATACCAATCATTTTCATTGGGGTAACGTGTATTACACAATAACTCTATGTGTTGTTCACAACACTTTAATCATACTAAACCATTTACATACTTGTACTTACCGGATTTGCGATCAAGCCTCGAACCGAACAGGCTTTACTCTTTAACCATGAGCTCTGATTACCAACTTGTAACACCCTCGCTAATATTTTACTTATTTCGTATAATTTACGAAAACGAACATGTAACGATAGTTTTATATACATGGAAAATACAGGTTACTTAAATCTTTTCTAGATTCTAAAACATTACATCATGATTAGTATAAATTCGCCGTTTAAAAATAACGACAAAAACTATATGCGGAAGCTTGTAACTTGATCGTGTTCGATCCTTCTTTGAGCTTGATCGTCTTTCGGCATCCAAGATGTACCTACATTTCATAAACATGAAATGATTTTAGTTATATTATGCTTATAACCTATCTAAACATGTCCGCAAATCAAAACGAACAACAAATAACACGTTTGCTAGCTTTTTAGGTCATCGCGGGCCCGACGAAGTCGCCCTCAAGCCGTCGCCACGCGACGTTATTAGCATGGGGGTGTCACGCGACGCGACGCCTTGTTGTCGACAGAATGTTATTTTCCTTTGAGCTGCAGATTCCCAGCTCAATTACTCAAACTTATAATTCACAAAAACGTGCGTATCTTTCGATCCAGATGTCCGTTTTACACGATCCTTTTTCCTACGCGACCGTAATTTAATTCTCCATCATATGGAGTTAACATCCAACATCCGGATTAATAAAATTATGGACTTCTAAGCTTTCGGCTTAAAATATAATTACTAAATTTTGACCCGTTCATGCATTTATCAAACAAACAAGTTTGTTTGATCCTTATTCCCCACAAATCTCTTAAAATCAATATTGTCTATCATATTAGTCTCAGATCACGGGTTATTACACATCATTAACCCGTTTATGGTTATGTGCTTAATTTGACCCGCTAAGGGTATTTACGCACTTTTACACATGGCCTCCTACATTCAATTCTATCATAACAATTTCACAATTCTATCAAGTGGTATTCCGCCACAACTATTAATGTGGTGGATTTTATGTATCACGGTTATTTATTCCGAATTTACCCCCTTTCGTTTGTTATTTTACGACAAGAAGCTATTTTGAGGCATTTAAACCGGAAAGGATTTATGCCTATGCTTCAACACTTAACTAAGCTTTACCTTATCATAATACGTGTTTCTAAACGACTCTTGAGGGTCGTTTATCCAATTTACCCATCAAGGGCGTTTTGGTCAGTTTTAGTCCCTCTTTTACGACGAAGGACCTTTACTACTTGTTTGACCAAAAATCGCATGCTTAACTAACAACATATTTATGCGTACCTGGCTCGGGTCAACTTATTGACCCGTTTCAATACCTTGTCTTTATTTATTTGCTATTCTATAGAATCACTAATTTACAAGCCGTTTATTCCTGCGAGCACAAGACTCGACATACACTTTTTAGACGTTAATTGTCAAATGGTATCAATATTACCATTTGACCCATTTTACTCTTTTTATTAGTTTAGGCTTACTTATAAAGTAGCCGTTCGAAAGCTCATTTTATCTTAGTCTTTTCGTGACTAATTTACCGTTCCATCCCGTTTTACCATTACTATGGTTTTTAACATTTGTTTTCGGTTCCGACCCGTGTCACTTTGTGTCGGAACCATATTTCGAATATTATCTCTATTGTATTTATCACTTATAGAATAGATACGTATTCCAAAAAAAGATGTAAGTTTCACTTACCTTGCATCCATGCCACACTTTTCTTTCCGTACTTGCTTTGTTTGACCCGCTTCATCCACAAGCTTCCACCAAGCTTGTTAGGCGTCAAACTATCATCATATTTCGTAAGATAGTTAGTTTAGTCATTGTCAATCATGACTATTCCATCTTGCGTATTTTCTATGAAAATTATCATTCGATCTTATTAATGGTTGGTTTGACTTTTAAAAAGTCAATTTCCTATTAGTATATAAAATGCACATTCAAGTTTATCAACTAGTTTTGGCATTTCTCAAATCACCCGGTAGGCGTTCTTTTAAGCCACCATTTAACAAATCTTTTAACCCGATTCCATATATTTCCAATACTTCAACTAGTTCAAGTGATTACTAAATCTAACTTATTTATTCATTTTCACAAGAACTAAGGGTTCCCCTCTATTAGTGAGACCCATTTCATCTTACTATTTAGCATTCATCCGAACGCCTAATAAAACCAAGTTCTTCATATGAACAAGTATATGACACAATTTCATACATCTATTAACGTGAATCAAAATTACCAAATTTTATCATAACATACTATAACCCATTTCAAGTCATGCATAAGCTTTCATCCGAACTTATAATTTGTTCAAATATCTCGCTTCAACTATGAATTATGATGATTTTTAAACACCAATATATCATCCTCCTCACTTTTTAGTCAAACCCACTTCCTAGTTTACTAATTAATCTCTTACAAGTAATATTACACAAAGTTTCTCATAATTTCATCATAACTAATGAAATTAAACATACATAAACATTCAATTTAAATTTTGGATCATAATCCAATAATCTATTCGCAAGTGACCTACTTGTCTCAAAATTCAACTTTAACCAACCTAGGTTTTATGACATACCTTATGATCCCCATAACTAGGTGATCGCTTATACGCGTTTATGCTGCGATTTGGTCTTGAATTGATCCTCAAATTGGAAGATTTTGTTGAGTTAGGGTTTCACCCCCTTTCTCCTGCTCCTGGTCGATCGACCACACACACACCCATGTGTGTGTTTTTGTATTATTTTTTTATAAGCTTTTAATTAAACATCTTTCCAATTGCCCACTTTTAGTCCCTCGAAGTTTAAGGGTTTTATAAATGGGTTAGTTATTACAAGTTCCTTCATTGTTTTAAGGCATATATTTAACTAGGTTGATATTTCTAGTTACTTGATGGGTTTCGGGGAAGTAATAACCCGTGTTATTTTAAGTCCTGTTAATTGGGCCTTTTGCATACTTTGTTTTCTCAAAGTATTTATCCTCCTTTTTTATTAACATCAAGTTTATTTATTTATTTCCTAATACTTACCGGGTTAATTTAATTTTTTTTACCACTAACGGCATTTTACCCGTTATTACTATTAACGTGGTTTGATTACCAAACCCGTTTTTGGGGTGTTACACCTAGTGAAAACGTATTATATTTAACCCAACCGATTTCGAACAAAATTTATGTCAAAATGCAAAACAACTGAAAATACATATAAAAATAAGTACAAAAACGTCTTAGTTGACCTGACTCGTCTTCGAGAAAAAATTACGTTGAAATGTAAACAACTTGGATCATACTGCAACGTACTTAAAAATAGGCACGTAAGAAACTAATGTATTTTTCGGTTTGCGTTTTTGTGTTTGTGTCTTTTTGCAGGGATGCGTATCCGATATGGACTGGAGAATACGAAGAAACGAACTTCCAGGTGAAGTTCTATGAAAAAAATTGGCTTAAATTGGGTTTTGGACAAACTTGGGATGAAGTAGGAAAAATTCTAAGGCATGAAAGCCTGCAAAAGGCCCAAACTCTCTGTAAAAATGCCCCTCTCGCGTTGCGCGAGAGGGAGGAGCCATTGTTGTTGCGTCACGCTGCCGAGGTCAAAGGAAGTCAAAAGTGGCTTAGCCACGTGAGAGAAAGTGGAGTTCCCTGTCGCACAACGCGATGGGGTGTTTTTCTAGCCCAATTTTGAGTTGGACTAGCTTTGTCAGTTTTTCTATACTATGAGTCTACGTTGCTAGTTTTGAGTCGGTTTTTTGTTTAAAGTCGGCATTGCATGGGTTTTTGCTTTGCTTTATTTGTGCAAGTTTGATTATTTATGTCTGTACTCATCTCTATTCGATCGTTTGAGAGCATGTAATTGCTTAACTTTTTGGCGAACAATTAGGTGAAGTTCTTCTTCATTATCACAAATCCAGAGGCATAAAGAAAAAAAACGAGAGTCATTGTGGTGGTGCACTAGAGACAAATTCCTTTAGAAATTGCAACAGCAGCTTGAATTAATAAACATTTTAGGGCATGTTTGGCTAAGCTTTTCAAAACAACTTATTGGCTTATTGACTTATCAAAAAGCCAATAAGTTGTTTTTGTGTTTGGCTAAGCCAAAAGTCCTTTTAGAAATGACTTTTTGCAAAGAAGAAAAAGGAGGTTTCAAGAAGTCACAATATTGTGACTTCTTGGCCAGCTTTTAACTTTTCAAACTACAAATTACCAATATACCCATTCTTTACCCCCTTATATCTAAAAGAATGCCCATTTTAGTCATTTTACATCAATAAGCTAATTCAAACACTTTTTCTTAAAAACTCCTTTTCAAAAAGTCATTTTCCCAAAAGTCCTTTTCCAAAAGTCCTTTTTAACTATAATAAGCTTAGCCAAACATGCCCTTAGGGTTAGGGGATGAGGTTTGTATGTGCTGGATTTTAAAGGAACAAAGAGCGACACCAATTTGTGAAGAAGGATGAATTATATATTTACGAAAATGCCCATGTACCTCATTTTTAATTGTGACACGTGTCATCATCACCTTCTTTCCTATCCTTCTTAAGGAAGACCCGTTTTTTATTTTATCCAATACCATGTATATGTATCCCCTTCTTATAATGTTGTGTCGTTCTATTTAATATGACTATAAGGCCTTTGGGTATACTTTAACATATCTTAACTTCACCTAAGTGCCACATCAACCTTTTTTTCCTCATTTCACTTTGCCTCACTCCAAGGAAATGATTTAATCTCATTAACTTCATCTAACCCTATCTTTTAGATCAAACGTAGTGGGGCGCTATGGCCCGCCATAGCGTCGGAAAACGCCCATCAACACCGCCACGAAGGGTGGTATGTTTCAAAAATTTTGAATAGCACAATATGCATAACGGCGTGATTAATTGAATTTGTTTGTTTTTTACCGTTGGTAAACGGTCATTTATATAAAAAAATTCAATTTTTTTTCAAACTTTCCTTTAAATAATACCCCCTTTCCTATATTTTTACCACACACACTCAAACACTCTTTATCTCTTCCATTTTTTTAGAAATATTTTATACAATGCATCCATTCAACCGTGCCTTCATTCCTCCCCGATCAAGTGCGGACCCAAACCAAAGTGGTAATCCTACTAGCCCCGTGTCGCCGGTTCCCACTCGACCCAACCCTTTCGGCTTCTGTTTTTTCGATTACAATCAACAAAATCCCGGGTTCATGAATCTTTTGAACCAACCGCTATCATGGGACCCGAATCTCTACGGGTGGAACCCGAATCAAAACACCGATGGAATGGGGTCGTCTCAAGCGTTCGGGTCGGCTCAAGCTTTCGGCTCCCCACTACACAAACCCGATGTTGTTCCGGAAACACAACCCGAAGTAGCGGAGACGCAAAAAGAAAAAGGAAAACGGCTACATAAAAAGAAAGCGGAAACCACCACCCGAGCGAAAAAAAAATGTGATAACGTGGGAGCCCGATGAGGAGTATGCGTTAACCCGCGCTTTCATCGATGTGTCAGAGGACACGGTTATAGGTATATTTTTTAAATTTCTTTATTTTTTTCTGTTTTTTGAGTTATTTTCTTTTTTTTGCAGTTTTTTTATTTATTTTCTGTTATTATTTATTTTCCAGTTTATATATTCTGTTTTTTAATTATTTTCAGTTTTTATTTATTTTCAGTTTTTATTTTTTTAAATTTTAGACTAACATTATATCTTTTTTTTAGCAAACAATCAAAGTAAATCCGTTTTTTGGTCCCGAATACGAGAACTTTTTTTCGATCTCATGGGTAAAGGAGACGAATACCGCCCACCGGACTCTATATCGGGCAAGTGGACCGATATAAACAAAAAATGCACGAACTTTCAAACCGTGTACCAACGCACGTTTGCCGGATGGAGAAGTGGAAGCAAGGACGAAGACATTACGCAAGCGGCATTGGTCGAGTATACGGATGCTAATGGCCATTTCCCGTACATGAGGTGTTGGCAAATCCTTCGCCATAGCCCCAAATGGGCCAACATCTCTACTCCGAGTGGTCGGTCGGGAAATAAAAGGCCGTCAAATAGGTCCAAAACAAACGAGTCGGGTGAACCCGAAACGCCAACCTCCGATGCTCGAAACACCGAGGTGAACGAGGATATTCCGGATGACGAGCCGGTGGAGGAGCTACAAAGACCGCCCGGAAGAAGTAGGCGAGCGAAAAAGCCCGAGTCCTCATCGATGTCTATGGGAACGGATATGAGTAACACATTTTCGGAGATAAACAAGCGACTTCAAGACATACACGAACTCGGTACTAAACGTATCGAGGAGAACCGCGAAGTTATGGAGATTATGCGGGATAGACAATGGGCTCACGACTTTGAGTTCTACTCGAAACCGCACGACCACTTAACGGGAAAAGCTTTGAAAATGGCGTTGGCACAAAAGGAGCGGATTGAAAAAAAATATAACCTTTGATTGTGTAATTTTTTTTATTCTAGTTTAATGTTTTTTTTTTCTATTTTATTGTACTTTTTTTTTATTTAATGAAATGAATTTTAATTTTAAAAAACTTAGAAATGAATTAAAAAAAAATGAAAATTAAAATAATGAGTAATGATGACAAAGAGGATTTATGACTACGGACTCAACTTGCATAACGTCCCATAAAGCCCCGTGGTGACGTGGCATGCCACATGTCGCATAACGCCCCCAAAAGGGCCTTATAACTACGGATGACCTTAGTGGTTTTTGGTAAAAAAGAAAAGAATAATTAATTCAATCTCTTACTTTTCAAAAAGAAATAATTAATTCAATCTCTTAACATTAACATTGGGTTAACATGCCTATTTAATGCCCTTTAATATAAGGGTTATTGGATTTTATCACCCCCAACTATCGGCCTTTGGCCGTTGCCACCCGCAACTAGCACTTTGACACTCGACACCCCCAACTTGACTTTTTGTTTGCACTGACACCATCCAGTTAAATCTGCCCTAACTTGGTTAGTTTTTTGTCTGACGTGGCACAATTTTGCTAATGTGTACATGATTACGTGGCGCTTATGTGTTATACCCCTTCTCTCCTTCTTTATAACACAGAAATCCCACAAAAACCCAAATCTCCACAGTTATCCATCTGTTTAACAACAAAAATTGAAGTCTAAACCGATGAACATAAGTTCTAATTAACAACAAAATTGCAGTTAGTGAGGCTGGCTGGTGCGGTTAACAAACAAAATTGAAGTCCAAACCGATGAACAAAGAGGAAAAGATTGAAGAGATGAAGGACGACGCAGGCGATGCGGTCATGGTGGAAAAAGAGATGAACAAAGCTTCCTCCAAAGAAGCAGGAGAGGTACTCGATGAGCCGATGCTCGAAAGCGGCGGTGAAGAAAGGGGCAAAGTAAATGGATCTTGGTCACCGGAAGAAGACGCGATTTTAAGTGATCTTGTTAGCAAATTTGGGGCCAAGAATTGGAGCTTAATAGCACGCGGTATCCCTGGCCGTACTGGAAAGTCGTGCCGTCTTCGCTGGTGTAATCAGTTGGACCATGCCGCTATGCACAAACCTTTCACTGGTAATCGCTAGGTTCTCATATTTTTATTCAGATAAGATGATAATCATATTGAAGTCCTTCAATGTTGGAATCTCGAAATTACGTGTTTGTTTTGGGGATTCAAAAGTTCAATTTCACATCTAGGGGTTATGAATATGGTTATTACCAGGGTTTGTTGCTATCTGAATTTGATTAGAGACATTAGTTAAAGGCAAAACTTAATCAACTGGTAATCTGTTGTGTTAATGGATGTACGTATGTTAGGGTTTTTGTGGGATTTCTGTGTTATAAAGAAGGAGAGAAGGGGTATAACACATAAGCGCCACGTATTCATGTACACATCAGCAAAATTGTGCCACATCGGACAAAAAACTAACCAAGTTAGGGCAGATTTAACTGGGCGGTGCCAGTGCAAACAAAAAGTCAAGTTGGGGGTGCCGGGTGTCAAAGTGTTAGTTGCGGGTGGCAACGGCCAAAGGCCGATAGTTAGGGATGATAAAATCCAATAACCCTTAATATAAAGAGGAAGTGATTTGCAATGTCAATTAACATGACATGTCACTTTAACACTCTAAATATTAGAGTACACTCTATTGCCAAATATTACTTGATTATATATTAGAATTTACATTTCCTGTTGAGATGATAAGGGTTAAAGTAAAAAACTTGCGACTTAAAAAAAGAACTTACCTAGTGATTGGCTTAGCTTCCACATTCGTGCGGTGGGTGTGTATGTGGGTGGGAGCCGGATCACTTTAGCAATCTAAAATCATTTATATAAATATTTCTAAATAAAATAACTTTGGATTACGATTATACTAAAAACATTGAAGTGTTTTGGAAGAACCCAAATAATTGGTTGAAAGAATATTTTTCGCTATCATACGTCACTTTAAAATACCTTCTAGAAGACAACAAACAGAATAATGTAGACTAGTATTTTTTTTCTGATCATTATTATTAGGATACAAATTCACACGAATACATTACATAAGATCCATCACGTATAACGTCACGGATTTGGTCATTGTTTTAGCTCATCACGGTATCGGTACGACAGATGTATCCAAAAGAATATAGACACGCATTTACATCGTCTATGAAAATAAATATCAATAACAATAGCATTGTATTAATATTGTTGAGATAGTATCAGCTCAAGATATATACTAACATAAAAAGAAGTTGAAACTATACAAATGATATACGAACAAAAAAAGAAGTTAAAACTAAAAAAAATATTACATTAAATAGCATATAATTATTATCTAAAAACATTAAATACATAGCATTTCATATTTACATCTAGAAACTAGATGATGTATATACATACCCATGGCATTATAGCCTAGTGGTATCTTGGTGTAGGATAAGGCTTATGACCAATTGGTCATGGGTTCGAATCCACAAAGAGGGTTTTTTCCAGATTTATTGGCGGTTAAAAAAAAAAAAAGATGATGTATATACAGTTATACACTCAATTACCCCTTTCCATTTTTATCCCCCACACAAACCATTCCATCTGTCACCATGTGACCTCTATCCCTTCCATCCTTCACTCACTCTTATAATCCATAATCTCCTCGATTCAAACATCTAACTTCACTTGTCTTCAAAGATCCATCATCCTTAATGAACCATTCTAGCTACACCCAACGTCGGACATCATCCAGCATGATGTCCGACGTCGTATTCGAATGCGTCATTCCGTACATACACAACTCACGTGACCGACAATCTGTCTCCCTAGTGTGTCGGAGATGGTACGAGCTGGAAGCCCAGACTCGTAAGCACGTCATGATTGCCTTGTGTTATGCAGCTACGCCGGCTCAGCTCAGCCGCCGGTTTCCCTACCTTGAGTCGATTAAGCTGAAAGGGAAGCCACGAGCCGCTATGTATAACCTCATCCCCGAAGATTGGGGTGGGTCTGTGACGTCATGGGTTGAGGAGATTGCCAGATCTTTTACGTGTTTGAAAGTTGTTCATTTCAGACGGATGATTGTTACGGATGAGGATCTTCAAGTGCTTGCTCGTGTCCGTGGGCATCTTCTTCAGGTTCTTAAGCTTGATAAGTGCTCCGGCTTTTCGACCGATGGCCTATTGCATATATGTCGTTCCTGCAGGTACATATAATCATTTGCTGCTTCACTTGTATTATATCCGATATTAAGTTTGACGTTGTTGTGAATTTGAGCGTTTAAAATGCGTTAGAGTTATTATAATTATTGTTCTTGTTGTTGTTGTTGTTGTTGTTGTTGTTATTATTATTATTATTATTATTATTATTATTTAGAGAAAAAAACAGAAGACCCAATAATGCTATCTTGTTGTTGTTAAATTGGTAACTCATCAATTTGATCAAATGAAAGTTGATTTGTGCTTCATGAAATCAAAGTAACAAGAAATAACTGTTGTATGATATTTAACTTTAATGTGTTACCAGAAACAATTAGAGAACAGATGGATTAGAATGTCATGGTGGGGTTTTCATGTTCTGTTGTTAGTGTGGATAGCATTATTGGGTCTTCTGTTTTTTTCTCTAAATTTGTGTGAAAAGTAATGCATTCTTATCCCTTCAGGTTAAAGTAATCCCATATCAAATTCACATAATTTTTATCTTTTTAAACTAAACCACTACAAAATTACTAGCATTTTCACCAATTAGCAGTAGATTTGACCACAAAAAGTCAAATTTGGCTTATTGGCATGTAGTACATAATGTATTGAGCTGTCAATTAGGTGAAATTTGTCAACTTATGAGTTGTGACCATTTAACAGACTGCAATAATTTTTATGGACCATCATGTTTCATATTTCATCATCATCATTATATTCCACCAATAGCAAAGCAAAGGTAGAGTCTGAGGAGGGTAAGATATAGACAACCTTACCTCTACCCATAGGAATAGAGAGGCTGCTTGACCCCTAGCTCGATAGTAGTTTTGCATCAAGCCTTGGACATAAGGCACATAACACTCAGTAATCGGGACAAAACCCGATTAGTGAATGTACCATTTTCTCTTTCAGCTATCAACGCCACCACATGATGCTTGATTAACCGTCCTCGGCTTTTAACGTTATTTTCACGAAATTAGTAAAATAACGCTAAAATTAGTGCACTTTCGCTTTTGCGCCCTAATGGCCCACACATATATACATTATATGCGCATACCGCAAGCGGGGCGTACATCATGTTTCATATTTAAAAGTACAAGATTTTGGTTCTAGATTTTTGGTTTTTTGAGTAATATGTAGTTGATGATGTGTAACCTTTACTTAATTATATTGTAGGAATCTCAATACCTTGTTTCTAGAAGAGAGCCAAGTAAGAGAGAAAGATGGAGAGTGGCTACATGAACTTGCATTAAACAATACTGTTCTTGAAACATTAAACTTTTACATGACCGATCTTTCGCAAGTTGATTTCAAAGATCTTGAACTTCTAGCCAGAAAATGCAAGACTTTAGTTTCGGTCAAAATAAGCGATTGTGAAATCTTGGATCTTGTTGGTTTTTTTCAAGCTGCCGTTTCATTAGAAGAATTTAGTGGTGGTTGTTTTAATGATCAGGGGGAAGATTATGGTGCGGTTTCTTATCCGTCTAGTTTATGTCGTTTGGGTCTGAATTACATGAGCACAAATGAGATGCCGATTGTATTTCCATTTGCTTCGCGGCTCAAAAAGTTGGATCTTCTTTATGCCCTGCTTGACACTGAGGATCATTGTCTCTTGCTCTCAAAGTGCCCCAATTTGGAAGTTCTTGAGGTAAGTTTATCGCCTTTTTTTTAATCTTTTTAATTCATATTATGTGTTTTTTCCACGTTTTCTTGATGATGGTTTACATGTGATCTTATCTAATGTAAGCAAAGTTACCTGATGGCTTGAAAGTGTTTGGGTGTGTGTTTTAAAAGTGATTATCTAATATTAACTAATCAAAATTTGATGATCATAGTTTAATTATAATAACTAGATGATCTAGTGTTTGATAAACTAGTAAATGAAATGATCAAAAATGGTATTTTTTTGTTAAGGAAGTAGAGACATGTTATGACATATGATCAAAATCATTCAAGTTAAGTTGAAACATGGGGTAAAAAGGTAATTTTGTTTAACTCTTTACTACCAATGCCCTTTGGTTTAGTGGTACCAAGGTGTGTAAAATGGTGTCCCCCCAATGAGGTCGAGGGTTTAAGTCCCGCAGTGGACAACAGTAAAGAATTAGGAGTAGATTAGATTGACGTTAAAAGAAAATAATTAACTCTTAACCATTTATTTGCAAGTTGCAACAAATATGACTCATCATCCTATAGTGACTATCTGACCTCTAAATAATCAGAAACATACTTGTTGAATTGCAATTTGAAAGTAATAATCTAACTATTGTGTTCCATACTCCATAACCACTTCCAAAATGTGTTGCCAAACATCTTTAAAAATCTGGTTAGGGTGAGTAGAAGTCGGATAATCCTTTCCAAAACACTAATCCAAACACCTACTTACTGTGTTACACATATAAACAGACCAGAAATGTAATTGGGGATCGAGGAATGGAAGTTCTTGCTCAATGTTGCAAGAAACTAAAGCGGCTTAGAATCGAGCGAGGCGATGATGAACAAGAAATGGAAGATGAAGAAGGCATTGTTTCTCAAGTAGGCCTAACCGCGATATCACAAGGCTGTCAAGACTTGCAATACATTGCTGTATATGTATCCGATATCACAAATGCAGCTCTTGAATCTATGGGCAAGCACTTAAAAAATCTGAATGATTTTCGTGTGGTTTTGCTAGATAGAGAGGAGGTTATTACAGATTTACCCCTTGACAACGGAGTCCGAGCTCTACTACATGGATGCCAAAAGCTTAAAAGATTTGCCCTCTATCTTCGACCCGGAGGGTTGACTGATTTGGGTTTGACTTATATCGGTCAAAATAGTCAAAATATAAGATGGATGCTGTTAGGTTATCTTGGAGAATCTGATGAAGGGCTATTAGGGTTTTCAAAAGGGTGTCCTAGTTTACAGAAACTTGAAATTAGAGGATGTTGTTTTAGTGAACAAGCATTGGCTATTGCTGTTTTACATTTAAAGTCTTTAAGATATCTATGGGTACAAGGGTATCGCGGGTCTTCAAACGGATATGATCTTTTAACAATGGTCCGCCCGTTTTGGAATATCGAGATAATTCCTTCTAGAAGAGTTCTTGTTGGAGAAGATAAAGAGGTTGAGCATCCTGCACATATACTTGCATATTACTCTCTTGCAGGACCAAGAACAGATTTCCCACCTTCGGTTGTATCATTGAATTCGGTTCCTTTTCTTGATGAATAAATTCGTTTACATATATATAGTTCACGCGAGTTTTAGTTCTTTCTTTTTGTATGTTTTAGTTACCGCCTTTGTTCTAATTCGTATAAAGATACGGGATATATGTAATAAGTTTGTTTTACTATACTACTATGTAATCTTGAAAGTTCTTATGATGTTCATTACAAAAGATGTGTGTTGGTTACCTTCTAACATAGATTCATAATCAAGAAAGTATAACAATTATCAAGCATTGTCTTGATATACAAGAATTTATCTAGATTTGTAGGTTTAAAAAGGTAAATAAAAAAATATTTTATGAGGCTGTAACGTATGTGGGCCATCCCCACTAAAAAAATGCTCAAAATTAGCATAAAGTGGTGGAGGTGAGTGCTTTCTCATGCAACTAGCAGAAAGGTTTCTCCAATTGAAAATTTGGTTCATGAGTTGGGCCCATTGTCACACTTCAAATGAAACTTTGAAGTAAAACAAATAGTATAGAATATACCTTTTCTTTAATTATTATTTCATATGTGTGTGGTTTATGTATGAAATGAATAAAGTGGCCATTTATATCATAGCATCAACCACTATATTAGTATAGTACCCATTAGGATTACAATAGTAATCTTCATTAAGGGACACAACAACTTTATTTATTTGTCATTATGGGCACAAGAATTTTCTAGACCCAAAAGATTGTACAACTATTGTTTCACAACATACAACACATTTTGTCTTTTTGCTCTACATTTGATCATTTTGGCTTTACCAAAAGATATTAACCGAATTCAGGTTGGTGTAAAGTGCTTTTAAAAGCTAATCCATTATTAATTATTTTAGTGATTATCATTAAGTCAAAGAAATGTCAAAGTCTTGAGTTGACCCAAGTCAAAACTAGGTTGATGCATTATAGGTTCATGAATCATTAAACATCATTCTTATCTAAATTTCTGTTTCATGATCAAAAGTTTTGTCTTTTCATGTCTATAATCTCGAATAAGTACCTCATCAAGCAAGTGCTGATTAGAACATTTGACGCCATAACCGAAAGATAGGAAGGAACAAACCTAGCGACGAGATTACCTCTAGGAATCGAAATATATAAAGATCTTTGGTGGGTTATTTATTAAATGAAAAAAATAAATAAAAGTAGATTTATATACTTATATTCCAAAGAATATTAACACAATATGCTTATGGAATGCAGACTCAGCTAGCTCTATTCTAAAGCTAAGAGTCAACATGCTTGTATTCCTGTGCATATATACTATGCATTGTGGTGCCAATGGGAAACTAAAGTCAGAAATTAGATATTCTGAAAATATTGGTAAGAGTGGATGCTGAGTCAGCTGCTGACATGGCTGTCTAGCCAACATATAAAGAAATGACTCAACTTGTAGCTCTTTACTACTAGAACTTACCAACTTTCCTTTAACTTTGATAAAGATAGGCATCCAATGTGTGAACATGATCATGAATAGCGGTCTAGAGATTTATATTTTCCTTAGAATCGGAATCGGATTCTGTTCTTGTTGTTAGTTTGTTAACCATAAAAATTCGTTACCACCAGAAAAATCACGGGCCCGCAAATACCATGCTAACCAAAGTTGTTCCTATTGTTAATTAGTTTGTTAACCATAAAAATTCATTACCACCAGAAAAATCACGGGACTCGCAAATACCATGCTAACCAAAGTTGTTCCTGTTGTTAGTTTGTTAACCATGAAAACCTACTATCGGAAAACTCAAGAGGCCCACCAATACCCTTCTAACCAACGGGATCAGATAAATCAAAGCATGTGTTGGGTAGGCGGACTTTAAGAGAATATAATAGATACCAGTGGAAGCAAGGTTCGAACCTGAGACTAATAGATGGGGGAATTAGGTGCTTGCCCACTCCACCACCCACTTGAACATAATTTGTACTATTGTAGTTAAGAATTGAAATATGAAGTTCATAATGGAAACAAAGATTTCGAATACAAACAAAGTACAAGTACATACAAACATGTTTTTTTAACAACAAACACAAACTTTTGGTTCCTTAACTATGAATCTGGTACGTTGTAGGTAACTGGAAATGGAGTCCAGAATTGAAAACCCTAATATTATTAACACCATTCCCACCACTTTTGTTCATTTTAGCAAGCTCAAATGGATAGTTCATCGCATTTCCAGTGCAGATCGAAGAAGAAGATCTCTCAGGAGAGCTAGTATTATGAGGGAGATTGACCATTGTAATATCATGGATGCTAGGTCTTCTTTTCTCTTTCCCATCTGCATGTTGTCTTGCATAATACTTTTGAGCATGACTTGCTACTTGAGTTGGTGTTTTTGTCATCACAAAGTTACGAGAAATACTTCTCCAATCTCCCTTTCCATGAACTTGAAGACCCATCAAGAATCTCCTACAAAAATATCAAATTTGTAACCAAAATTTAATCCTAATTCTTGGTAAAAAAAATAAAATAATAATAACGTAACCAGTAAAATTCTAGAAGATAGAGAGGTTGTTGTCAATGAGACCAACAGCTAAATAACACATATAAATATATTCAAGAAAGAAAGAAACATAACTCAAACGTTACCTATGTTCTTCTTCGGTCCATGGCACGCCCTTTCGCCTCTCATGATCGAAAGGTCTAAACTTTGCAGGCCTTTTTCTAAAGATCCCGAAGTCTTGATCGTCGTGATCTTCATCAGATTCTAGTTTGAAGGAGGATGAGGAGGTTAAATAGCCAGCCTCGATTTCATTGATATCTGCTTTCAGTTTCTCATATTGTTTCTTAACGTCGATCTCGGATTTCCCAGGAACCATAGCAGCTACATTCGACCACCTGTCGGGTGTTTCAGTATCGAATATAGCAAGAGCGCTTTCGAACCATGTGTTTTGTTCGTTTGTCCATTCCGAGTTCTTGCTCTCTGGCATCACCTTATTTGAGCTCAAACTATTGGAAGATATAGATAATGTCTCCATGTATAGCTACTTCAATCGGCTCTATAGGTTGTAAAAAAAGAATTTTCAAAATTCAAAACTGTATGGAATAATATATACTTTGTCTTAAATTAACTGAAAAACAGTTATCACAATACCCTTTTTGAGCTTTACTAAATCATATTCAAAGATCTTGAAAAAGACTGATTGATTACCTGATCGAGAATCAAGAAACTCTTGAAAAAAAAAAAAAGATGGAACAGCAATTTCAACCTGCTCAAATAAAAAAAAAAGTTCAAGCACATAATCAGATACCCAGATGGAAAAAGAAGTTGAAAGATCAATAACCAAGTGTGATAAGTGGTTTGAATCTCACTATTTTTGTGGATCAGTTCAAGAAGTGGATGAAACTGGTTTAACTCTGATCGTGAATGAACCCAAAAGATAGAAGAATTAAAAAGAGGAAGGAAGACATTCAAAGTGATGGAAGAAGGTGGCTAGTTGTCATTGGAAGTATGTTTGTTGCTATGTATTCAATATATAGTAGTGTTACATACTCCCATATATCTACATAATATATATATATATATATATGTATACACACACCGAGATGTGTTCTTTTCAGAATCATATTGAGAGCTGTGAGAATCAAATCAAACATTTGTAATATTAATGATTTAAGGGGAATTTGCCGGTAATAATTCTAATTAGATGTCATTGGCCATTGTCAGTCTCACCTTTGAATATTCCCCATGTCAGTTCTACCTTTCACTTTTTTTCCTCCACCGGTCCTCAGTTAACTGTTAAGTTTTTTTTTTTTTTTGAATTACAAGCTGACTTATTAGGGTTTTTGATCAGAACGAGGATACGATTCGAATGATGTAAAACTTACCTTGAAATTGTGCTCCAAGCAATGAAAATAATGCTTCAATTCAGGTGTTTAAGCTTCCAATTAACAAAAATTAAGTCGTTAGGAACACCGTCTCGAGGTAAGTTTTATATCAATAGACTCGTATCCTCGTTTTGATCATAAGCCCTAATACGTCAGTTTGTAATTCGGAAAAAAACTTAATGGAGTTAAGTTTTTTTAACTAGAACCGGTGAAGGAAAAATAGGTGAAAGGAGAGACTAGCATGGGGAATATTCAAATGTGAAACTGACAATGGCCAATGACGTGTAGTTGAGATTATTACAGGCCAATTTCTCATGATTTAATAAGATGTGGAATAGACAATTATATAAAACAGTCTCATGTGTCGCATTTAAAACAAAATATACAAGTATATTATACGTTTCTTCTAGTTCTAAACGTAAAACGTAGTTATGAGACATACATACATGTATACATATGGAAGTATCTAATCTATACTAAATAATAAAAGAAACATGTTTTGGGATACTTGCCATTCTCTCATTTAATTGATTAAAATTATTAATAATACTAATAATAATATTTAATCTAAATTAATACAAATTTTTATTATTAATAATATTTAATCAAATTTAAAATCTAATCTAATACAAATTTTTATTATCAATAATATTTAATCAAATCTAATAAGAATTCATAGTTAATAAATTCAACTTATCTATGTAATCTTAAATATTCCGATTGGTTAAGTATTATGGGTTGAATGGAAGCTTAAATTATCGACAAGTTGAAAAAATTACATTTTTTTTGTGAAAGTTGATATTAACTTTCAAATAACTAAAAAAAATCCACCTAACATCACAAATGTTTCTGTTAAATTCGATTAATTAATTTGTTCAACAATCACTATTATCTTTATCATTCAGTACGGTTAACCGATTTATCATCATACAACCTCCCACCTATTCAATCATATGAATTTTCAATCTTATATTAACTAAATAAATAAAGATTAATATTCAATCTTATCCTACTTTAAATATAAAAAAATCCGTTAGTTTTTTTAAATATTTTTTTTTATTATTTGGTATATAAAATCATATTTATTCAACCCATGTAATACACGGGGGTTTTTAAAAATATAACTTTTTTTTATTATTTGGTAAACAATATTAAATTTATTCAACCCGTGTAATACAATGGTTTTAAAGATATAATTTTTTTATTTGGTATATAATATTACATTTATTCAACTCGTACAATACATATGGTTCTTATAGATATAACTTATTTTATTATTTAATATATAAAATTACATTTCTTTAACCTGTGCAATAAAGGAGGCTTTTAAAAAGATAATGTTTTATTATTTGGCATATAAAATTCATTTATTTAACCCGTGTAATACACGGGGTTATAACCTAGTACTATATATTAAAATGCAATGTTTATTCATCTCTATTGAATTATAGAAATATAAACAAATTTTGAATATACATATAGACTAATTTGCAAGTGTGTAGATAATTACAACTAAAATTAAACAAAAACAAATTGATATATTAGTTTAAGTGTTTTCTTATGTACATAAAAACACATTCGATGATATGTAATAAAAAAAACATCCTATTTTACATACATATATGTACGCATATAAAGTGTGTTATGTGTGTGAAATTGTGGATTCAGTGCGTGTTACACTATGGCTGCTAGGATTAGGTTCAAGAGTGAACACTAGTGTAGCTTGCGAACTGAGTGAACTAATCCTGGCCATACACGTGTGTAGATCAATGGCCAGGATTTGATGTTGAAATACACTAGTGTATTTTACGATTTGATGATGAGATCTTGACCATACACGTGTGTAGATCAATGGCCAGGATTTGTTCACTCAGTTCACAAATACACTAGTATTCACTCTAGAACCTCACCCATGACTGCTAATGCTATTGCTTGTTGGTGTTACTTTAAACTACTCAAATCACCTTTTATGATAGCATTAAAAAGTTTGTAAGATTTGCCAAGACACAGCTTTTTTAACTTTATTTATATTATTTAAATATTTATTCTAGTACCTGAACGGTCCACGTAGGTTGGTGTCTAACCCATTAACCGTACAAAGTTATATAATATCTTCAAAATCGTGTTGGTATGTCTTTTGGTCACTGTGTCTTATCCATGCGATTCATATCTGTCGTTAAAAACCTTCTTCTTTATCTTTTGTGACGAGTTAGTGGGGGCTCTGGTTTGGCTGCTAACCATCGCTTTTAGTAAAAGATTTGATCGGCAACGAATCACGCGACAAGTTGTGGATATTTAATTAAAGAGTACGTATTGCATAATTGTTTGATTATCTTAATATCACGAATTCTGTGGTTTGATGACACATTTTATCATCAAATGTAATCTTATGAGGTTCAAACACAATTTTTTTATTTCGCAGAAGAAAATAAGACAGAAAATAAAAAGAGTACTGGATGCGTATCGGATACCATATAAAATATTTTATTGGCGTCCAGTGGCGAAACGTGGAAATTTTCACCGGGGGGTCGGAAGTCACCGGAACTAAAAATTCTATATAAGTAATTTTTTTCTTATAAAACCGGGGGTCGAAAACGTATATATATTTAAAAAGTTCTAAACGAAACGTACATACATAACACTACTGAGCGAAAAGCTCGGGGGGTCGGGCACCCTCCCGGCCCCTTGAAAGCTACGCATCTGTTGGCGTCTGTTTTTTTTATTAGGAACTTTTTTAATATTGTTAAATAGCATGTGATCATGATATTCTGTTAAGTAGATAAAATATTGAACAAGAACATATAGGGGTGGTGGCGCAGTTGGCTAGCGCGTAGGTCTCATAGCAATCTGAGTTATCCTGAGGTCGAGAGTTCGAGCCTCTCTCACCCTAAATCTTTTGGGCCGCATAAGTCATAGTTTGTGGGACATGGTTGCTGATAAAATACAGGTATGTATATGTTCCTTCAAGTTTGTTTTTTTTTTGTTCTCTACCCCCCACACACACACACGAAAAACAGCCACCCCCTGTTCGGCTTTGCTTCCGGTTGGTGTGAAATCTGCAAACGAGAAAAATCCATCATAATCTCGAATAATTTTCTCTCCAAGTTACCTAGTTGGTTTTTAATGTTTTATTTAGATACTTACCTGCTTAACCTACGATTTTATTAAAAAAATAATATCAACTCATATAATATACATTTCGTATATATATCTTCTAATTTTTGTTTATTTATCAAATTTTTAACAACCTAAACGTGGTATTACAATTTCTACATATTTTTCATTTTATTACTTTTATAATAATTAAGGATATATTGGTCAATTATAGTAATAAAAAAAAAAAGAATAAGAGTAGATAAGAGACGGTGTTAGTCTAATGAACTAGAATCACAAAAAAAATAACCACAAAGTGTCCAACGAAAACAAAGGACAAAAACCGAGAATTTGAACAAATCACAATGACAAAAACCGTAATTTACTAAAAAATATATATGTGAAACATCTAATGACTCAAAATCTAAAGAAGGAACCAAACGTAGTTGGTCCTAGATTTTTATTCCCTTGTTGTATTGTCGAAAAAGACGAGTGGTTATGATAAAAACAAATAGAGAATAAAAGAAAGATAGTGACAGCATGTTTTTTTACTATTATTAATGCCTATGATAAACATACAATAAAGGAATTAGCATATATTTGATGGAATCAAATATATGATTAAACATAATAGAATTTATGAAAATACCTAGTGTAACTGAAGGGAAATATTCTTTTAAAATGGAACTAAAAGGATAACAAATATAAGGTTTTATTTACCATATCACTTAACCTATTATAAACACATGGGTGGTTCCGGTACAAACCATATTTATCCTACAAACTGTAAGAACATGAAGGGGTATGGTCCCAAAAATGCCGCGCAACCCTCCGGTCAGGTCGCGCGCAGGACCATACTCCTTATTCAGCATATTCCTTATTAACAACCTCGCGCGGGATACAAGAACATGCAATAATCCGGCGCGAGGTCAGAGCAAGTGGAGACTCCGCTTCCAGCACTTAGCATTCTGAAAAGAACATTTGGAAGCCCATGCCTCGCGCGAGGTAGTAACGTGCTCAGCAAGAGTCATGCGTGACCACCGCGCAAGGCCTTTTCAGATAGTACACGAGGTACAAGTGGCAGAATAAAAGAGCCAATCAGGGTCCTTCTGGCCCTGCTCAATCGTGCTCCACGATCATCTGACATACAAGAGACAAAAAGTACTCAAGGACGCCTACATGGCACCAATCATAAGGCAGAGACAACTGCCCCACGATCTCCACTTACTCGCTGATGGCAGAAGGGCGATCAGGCCGACAACGGTGACACGTGGCTCCAATTACATTGCGCCAGCTCCAGAAAGCTCCTAGAAGCCACTAACGGTCGACACCAGTGAGACAAGGAGCATATCCTCCATGTTGTCGCCTTCCGGCCCAAGGCCCATCAGCCCACACCCTCTTACACTCCTCCGGCTATAAATAGAGACCTCACTTCACATGTTAAACATTCCATTCCCTCTACTCTCTCACTTAATACTTAATTCTCTCCAAAGCAGTCGCTTATTCTCACGCCGGAGCCCGGTTAAGAGGGAAACCCCCACATTCCCTTCTTAACGAGTAACGGTGTTTTGTTTTGCAGATAACCACGGTCATTACGGAGCTCAGGAAACCTTAATAAAGATTAACCATCATGGTAGAAACGTAAACCAAACTGATTAGTCCCTTAATTAGTTCCGTGTTTCTTCATTGGCGCCCACCGGTTTTTTCTACAAACCACTTTCATCTTCTTCTTTCCGGAGTTTTTTGTTGTTTTTTCTTCCTTCGATCATGGCTGGTCAAGGAACCATTCCTGAGTTTGTTGGTCTTGGAGCAAATCCTGATGCAGCGTTGGGGGTAGATAATCAAAACATCCAACCCCAACACGTTGAAGAAATCGGCGAAATCGAGATAGCCAACACTGGGGGTCCGCGCGGGAGCTTCACCCGCATCACTCAAACAACTACCCCAGGAAACAACGGTACTGGACCTTCGAACCCAGCTCCACCTCAGAATATCTCAGCGCTACTAGGGCTACCAGAGGGCGAAACGCCGGCCTCGTGGTACGCCAAGCAACTCGCCACCATTAACGCAGCGTATCAATCCTTGAGCGCGCAACAAGCTGTTTTAACGGCAAAACCTTCCTTGGTTACACCAACCGGCCCCAGTCACGGGCCGCGCCAGATGCCACCACCGCAAAATATCCAAGGAAGAGCCAACAGACCTCCCCCTACCCGAAGACTAAGCGTGCAGGATACGCGCGATACACGGGGAGAAACAGAAAGCTACTATGACGATCCGTCAAACTTCCAAAGAGGCCCAGTTCATAGCCGGCTCACGCCGCGCCACATGAACGATGAATGGGAAGATACTGACCCAAATGATCCAACTTGGGAAAACGATGAAGGATCTTCGGTCTTCAATCGTTTACAAAGAAATCACGAGTACTACAAACCGAGGCAGCACGTTGGGTACACCGAAGAGGCCGAACAAGACTTTCGCCTCGCCTACCGACCAGCTGAAGCTGTAGAGCATTCCAAGTTTATTCTAAAAATCGCGCTCGCGCCGCTCAAAAAAGAGAAGTTACCTCCGACAGTCGGAAAGTTTAACGGATTGACTGATCCCGATGATCACGTTAGAGTTTTCACAAGCGTGGGCTGCTTTGGAGGATGGAATATGCCCATGTGGTGCCATCTGTTTATCCAAACGCTTACCGGGGCTGCTCGCGCCTGGTTCGACAGCCTTCCTCCGGGAAAGATAAAATCATGGGTAGATTTCAGGACTCAATTTATGAGTCACTTTAGTCAACAAAGACGATACCAGCGTGACACAGCCGAGGTTGAAGACATCTGGCGCAGAGATAATAAGGGTTTGGAAGATTTCATCACTTGCTTTAACAAAGAGTGTTTGGAAATCGGAGGTGTAAGCGAGCAACTCATGCGCTGCCATTTCAAGAAAGCCATTTGCTGTGATAGCCTAATTAGAACCATCACCGGGAAAGATGGAATGCCCAAGGAATGGGATAAACTCATGGAAGCCGCGAAGATAGTCGCGCAAACTGAAGAGTCACTCGCTAGAAACAACAGTTATCGCTCTGAAGATCGATTTTCTAAAGGGGATCACTCGCGCGACGACAACAGACGTAACAAAGGCAAAAACCATGGGTGGAAGGCCAACCACTCCAGAGGTTATAGTGAACGACCTCGTTATGAAGAACGGTCCCGCTACAAGGAAGACGCGCGAGATACTATCGACCGCATCGGCTATCGAAAAGCAGCCAGAGATGATAATCGAGAGAAGCATTGGACTCCGCTCACAAAAACACCAAAAGAGGTGCTAATGACGGAAAACCATGATTTTAAGGCTCCAAGGCCTATGACGAACAAAAAAGGGCAAGACCCCAACCTGTATTGTGATTTCCACAAGGATACAGGCCACTTAACAGATGATTGTTACAGCTTATGTCAAGAGATCGAAAGAGCACTGAAGAGTGGAAAGCTGAGCCACTTGGTGAAAAACGTGCGCAAGGAAACCCGACAGCTCCATCGCCACGATGAGGGAAATCACAAGAAAGTCCGGCGCTTAGAGACCCACATGGTTAATGGACCAAGGTATAGCGCAAGAGAAAAAGGCAAGAGACCTTATGAGCCTTCATGGCAAGAACAACAAGTCATTTTCCTGGTGGTGCGCGGGGGTCCTCGAGCCACACGACCCATCGTCATCACCGGTATCATCGGCCATTACGAAACTGAATACATCTTCATTGACCCGGGGAGTACAGCAGACATCATCTATGAGCAGTGCTTTAACCAGTTCGATGATGAAGACAAAGCGAGACTTGAACCAGTCGATTATCCACTGTCTGGATTCTGCAATGAGATGGTCTTCCCGCTAGGCCAGATCAGCTTCCCCGTCACACTCTCTGACGGGAAGCATTCAAGAACAACGAACGTTAACTTCATGGTGATGCCTGTTAAGTCAAGACATGATGTGTTGATCGGGAGAGAGACGCAAGGTGAGCTGAATATGATAACCTCCACCCCTCACTCAGCGATTGGTTTCCCAACCAAAACAGGGGTGGCAATCATTTATGCAAAGAAAGAAGTGATGTCCACAGAAGAGATGCGCCCAACAAAAGTGGCGAAGGTTTCAACAACAGAGCCCGAAAAATGGGTTTTAAATCGCAAGTACCCGGAGCAAACGGTGACGATAGGCCACGCAATCTCACCAAACATCAGAACTCGCCTCAAACAGCTCCTGTGCAAGAACATGGATATCTTCGCCTGGACTCCGGCCGACATGACCGGAGTCCCGCGCGACATTACCGAGCACTGTTTAAACACCTACCCCTCTGTTGAACCGAAAGTCCAAAGAAGGCGCAGCTTAGGGGCAGATAAAACGAAAGCAATGAATGAACAAGTATGCGAGTTACTCAAAGCCGACATCCTGCGAGAAGTACGTTATCAAAGTTGGGTTGCGAACCCCGTAATGGTAGAGAAGTCTAGTGGAGGATGGTGAATGTGTGTCGACTATACCGATCTCAACAAGGCATGTCCTAAAGATTGCTACTCTTTGCCTGAGATCGACAAAAAGATAGACTCTCTTGCGCCATACAGATGGAAATGCTTCCTGGATTGCTACAAGGGGTACCATCAAGTTCAAATGAAGCTCGAGGATGAAGATAAGACGGCTTTTCGTACTGATCTTGGGATTTTTTGCTATACAAAGATGCCATTCGGCCTAAAAAATGCTGGCGCCACATACCAGCGCCTGATGGATAAGACCTTCGCGGGAGACATCGGGAGGCACATTGAGGTCTACATTGATGATCTGGTGGTCAAAAGTCCCGAAGAGGATCAAATCTTGAAGGACATCGAGAAAACGTTCAATTCATTGCGCAGTGTAAATATGAAGTTGAATCCAGCCAAGTGTTCTTTTGGCATGGAAGAAGGGAAGTTTTTAGGCTTCATAGTCACAAACGGCGGCTTTAAGGTGAATCCGAAAAAAAGTCCAGGCAATAGAGCGAATGCCATCGCCGCGAACAATCAAAGAGATGCAACGGCTAGCCGGCCGCCTCGCCGCGCTAAACCGCTTTTTATCAAACCACGCCGCGAAGTCGTACCCTTTTATCAGCACTCTGCGCAACTGCGTGAAGAAGCAAGAGTTCAGATGGACCTCTGAAGCAGAGAAGGCTTTTCAACAAATGAAAGAATGTTTGATCGAGCTCCCTACCCTGACTGCACCGTTTGAAAAAGAACCACTCGTAATGTACTTATCTTTTTCAGATAAGGCAGTAGGATCGGTATAACTGGTGGAGAGAAATGGAGTTCAAACTCCAATTTATTACGTCAGCAGGGTACTCACTAACCCAGAAACAAGATATTCCACGATGGAAAAATTGGTGCTTGCGCTGCTACACGCCTCCCGAAGGCTGCGCAGATATTTTACAGGGCATGTGATCACCGTATTTACCAATTTCCATATCGGCACGATACTTCAAAAACCAGAAACATCCGGGCGGTTAGCAAAATGGGCCATCGAGCTGGGAGGCCACAACATTCTGTACAGGCCGCGCCCAGCCATCAAGGGTCAAGTTCTAGCGGACTTCATCACAGAAGTCCCAGTCGAGAAAATCAAAGATTGTGAGCTGGTGGAGACTCCCGAAAAAGACATGACAAATGAGACTTGGATGCTTTATACTGACGGAGCCTCAAATGAGGATGGCGCGGGAGCTGGATTGCGCCTAGTAAGCCCGGAAAATCATGAATTCACTTACGCCATCAAGTTGGATTTTAAAAACACCAACAACGAGGCGGAGTACGAGGCATTTCTGGCAGGCTTGCGCCTCGCCATCAAAATGGGAGCTAAGAATTTACAAGCACACGTTGATTCACTCCTGATAGCCAGCCAAGTTAACGGTATATACGATGCAAGGGGTGAGGTTATGGCCCTATATCTAGAGCAGGCAAAAGAGTTGCTTCAACAATTCAAGTCTCACAAGGTCATCCACATCAATCGCTCTGAAAACAAACCAGCTGATGCTTTAAGCAAGCTTGCTTCAACCTCCTTCCAACATCTTGCCAAAGATGTAAGGATTGAAGTACTCAAGAATCCATCCGTTCTGCTACGACAAGTCAACGTGATCGAGGTAGGGCAGCCATCCTGGATGACCCCTATAATCCAATATTTGCAAGAAGGAATACTCCCTGAGAGTAAAGTAGAGGCAAGAAAGATTCAAAACAAGGCCCTGCAATACGAAATGAATGGTGGTATCTTATACCGAAAGTCCTTCTTGGGGCCACTACTGCGCTGGGTGGACCCCCAAGACGCGCATTATCTGATAAGGGAGATTCACGAAGGAATCTGCGGCATCCACGCGGGACCACGCATGGTTGTTGTGAAGATTATGAACGCCGGATATTATTGGCCAGGGATGCACGTCGACGCCCTGAAAGAGCTGCGCAAATGCGACTCTTATCAGCAGCACTCTCCAAAAACCCTGCGCCCTAAGAACGATCTTATTCCCGTATCCACTGCTTGGCCCTTTCAGCGGTGGGGAATTGACATGGTGGGACCTTTCCCAGAGGCTCCCGGCGCCGTCAAGTTTATAATAGTGGCCGTCGATTACTTCACGAAATGGGTGGAGGCCAAAGCCCTTGCTTCAACTACAGCCATGATGGTGCGCAAGTTCATCTGGGAACACATCATCTGCAGATTTGGCCTCCCACTCAAGATCGTAACTGACAACGGCACCAACTTCGCGTCTGAAGACCTCCAGAACTGGATGAAAGAGATGAAAATCGAACACACTTTCTCCTCCGTTGCGCATCCTCAAGGCAACGGGCAGGTTGAAAGTGTAAACAAGTGTATTGTCGATGGGATTAAGGCCCGACTGGGCACAAAGTGAAGAGGCTGGGTGGATGAGCTCCCGAGTATCTTGTGGGCTCACCGAACCATGCCGAAAACAAGTACCGGCGAAACCCCTTTTAGCCTAGTCTATGGCTCAGAAGCGGTTATCCCGGCAGAAGTTGGCCTGCCCTCTCCGCGTTTGACATCAGTCAACGCAATCGACAACGAGGCAGAGCGTCGTCTTGACTTGGATTTGCTGGAAGAAAGGCGCGAAATTGCGCGAATTAAAGAAGCCAAGTACAAAACACAATTGGAAAGGTACTACAACGCGCGAGTCCGCATCTGTACCTTCACTCCAGGGGAATACGTCTTTCGAGACAACGAATCCTCAAACGCTGAACGCCCAGGAAAGCTAGCACCCAAATGGGAAGGCCCATACTTGGTTCATGAAGTGCTAGGGAAAGGGGCTTACAAATTGCGCACCATGGATGGACACATCATCCTGCGCACGTGGAATGCGCAACAACTGCGTAAATGCTATATGTGACTATTCCAGGCCCTGCGCCTTTATCCACTAATGTTGGCCATGCGCCTTTTTACTTTCCTATGTTGGCTACACGCCTTTTACGTTACAAGCTATGTATGATTGGCCTAAGCGCCTGTTTCCAAGTCAATGAAAGCATACGACATGTTTTCCATTAGTTTTTCGTTACAAATGCATGTTAAACTTCTGATTAGCACGAAAACACTCCAGTAACTTACGAGCTCTCGACTTGCGCCTCCAAGGTCCTCCGCGAACATAGCGCGAGACCGGGCAATTACACTCGCAAGAGTCAACACTTACATTTATTCGCGCTAACTTAACCAAAGTTTCTAACAACGGTGCAATAATTGTAACGGAAAGAATAAACGAGCATCATAATTAAAGAAAAGCGCGACCGCGCAATAACTACACTAAAACAGAATGTCATCCTTTTGATTAGAAACAAGCGCAACCACGCACAGGTTTACATTTCGAAACTTCAAAGGAAAAAGTACAAGGCACAGCCCGTAAAACACCTATCTACTCATTACCATCAGCATCATCGTCACGTTTCTCACCTTCACCATCGCCGTCATCGCCAGCAATTCCCTCTTCATCTGATAATTCAACCGTTATCGGTGGGTCAAGAATGGCCTTAAGGCGCTGGCACCAGTCATCGTGTTCCAAAGCCTTCGCGACCAGGTCCATCACAGGCAGGGTTAAGTGATCATAAGCATTTTCAGCACGTGTCAACGCGACACTAGCCTGGTCAGTAACTGAACAATGACTGACGTCAAACTCCTGTCCAAACACTTCTTCAACGTGTTGCGCACATTCCAGATACCCTCCTCGATGACCAACTGCGCGCGCAACATCCGCCAAAGCAGCGACAGCACGATCTAGTTCTCCAGCGTTGAGGACAGAGTTGGCAACCTATAACGAAAATTGCTTATCAAAAAACAACTAACAAATAAAACTCCTAAGGGAAGAAAGAATAGCATACCAGCACTACTCCGCGGCCGCGCATCCATTCGGCCTCAGAGACAAGAGTATCAACGATGCCCTGAGCCTCAGCATAATTAGTCTGTGCGACATTAAGGGCCGAGGTACTAACATCACGCGCTTCTTCAGCCCGCTGCTTGGCCTCCTCAGCAGTTGCGGCCTTAACTTTCTCCGCCTCAAGATCGATCTCCAAGGATTCACATTTATCAACCTGATCATTCAGGCGGCGTTTCAGTTCTGCGATCTCGACATCCTTGGCCTGCAGATCCTTGTCCTTGCTCGACAACTGAGCCTTCACCTCAGCCAACTCAACCTAAAAAGAATAAAGGGACTTAGGCTATTTTGCAAAGGACAGAAGGGAAAAGGTAAAGTTGTACAAACCTCAGCCTGCTCTTTAGCAGCTTGCGCAGCCTGCGCACTCTCGAGTTTCGCCGTCAGCTCAGCAACTTTGGCTTCAAGATCGACTATCTTATTACGGGCCGCGAAAGCGCGCTCATTGTCTTTTTCACATATGCGCTTGAAGTCAGCTTTCTCTTTAGCCAACTGCTGTTCAGCAGCTTGAAGCTTGCTTTTCAGGCCCTCACGCCCCCATTCCTCCGCTTTCCGATCGGCTTCAAACTTTGCCTTCTCCTCCTCAAACTTGGCGTTGGCCTTCTCAAACTCCTTCACTTGCCTGACGAGTCGCTCACGATAGTTCTCCCAGTCCGACCGCTCCCTAACCATCGTCCGCCACTCGCGGACGATCTGGTGATTAGCAGCGCGAGCATTGGCCTCCCCAAGCGTATAAGTGCGGTATAGCCCTTCATGAGTTTTCGCCTTCTGCCTATTAACCTCACCAGGAGGAAAGGAGTTTAACAACCAATCGCGGCAGGGGCCAAACTCTTGAAAAGTGTCCTTCAGCTTCAAACCCCAGGGAGCCTGTTGGGGAGCGTCACCACGTTCTTCTTCAGTGTAAGTTTTATAGTAGATATCACCAAGAGTATCCTTAGCCCCTATAGCTTGTGGATGATACCCTCCAGCGCCACCAGAACTCGCGCCGCTAGAGACATACGGGCCGGATCTCCCAGTCGCTCCATGAGCCTTTTTCTTTTCCTTCTCAGCAGCAGCAAGAGCTTTTTCAGCAGCACGTTTCTCTCTCTCCTGCTCAGTCTTCTTCTTCTTCTCATAATCGGCTTTCTTCTTTTCTTCTTCGGCTTTCTTCCGCTTCTCTTCATCAGCTTTGTTCTTGCGCGCCTCATCAGCTCGGCGTTTGTCTTCCTCAGCTTTCTTTTTTGCCTCAGCTTCCATCCTCTCTAGCTCAGCAGCCTTCGCCCTGTCCTCTTCAGCAATCTGTTTGTCCTTCTCAGACTCAACCCCAGCGGTCTTTGAAGATTTGATGGTAATCTTAGGCCTCTTTGGCTCTGGCTCCGTAAACACAACACCCTTCTCAGGGGTCTTCTTCTTGCCCTCTGCAGAAACCAAGGGATCAAGAAAAGAAAGCAACAAAAAAGGAAGAGCTAAAAACAAACTTACCAGGAGAGAACTTATAAAGGGAGCGCAAATTGCTCTGTTTACCAAGCACGAGAGCTCTTCCAGCCTTCGACGCCACTGACACACCAGCAGTGGTCTCGCTTCTAATCCTTTTCCGGCTGATCAACTTCTCAGTAGCTTCTTCTTCTTCCTCTTCCTCTTCCTCATGCGCAACAGAGGAAGGGGTAGCGCCAGTGATGTGTGGTAAAGTGTTACTTATTTTAGGTGTATATTTTAAGCCCTTTTTAACACTTATTTTAGCCAAGTTTTAAATTTATAAAACACGATATTTCACTAACACTAAACACACATATGGGCAAGTGCACCCATCGTGGAGTGTAGTATAGCGTTGGTAAGATACCGAGGTCGTCCAAGGACACAAGAGCTTTTAGTACCGGTTTATCCTCAACGTCTAACCAAAATAAAAGTTTAGAAAAATGTTTTAAACTAAGAAAATTAAAAACTAACTAAAATGCTGAAAATAAAAATAAAAAAAAAAACAGATAGACAAGATGAATCACTTGGTTCCGACTCGTATCTAGTATAACCTTTGATTATTTCCGCACTTTTGCACATAATTAAGAGATTATCTTAGTTATTGTAGTAGGCCCCTCTTTTGAAGGTGACGTTACCCTCACCCCAGTAGTTTGAGTCAGCAGGGATACAATCCTAAAAGGGTGGATTATTGGAAGATAATGAATTAAGTTATTAATGCAGTATTGTGGTAGGCCCCGCTTTTGGCGGTGACGTTACCCTCGGCTAAGTAGTCTGAGTCAGCAGGGATACAGTCCTAAATAGCCGGGTTATAGTATTAATAGTAGTTAACTTATGAGGGGATCAAAGAGTTTGGACCCCCGCCATCCAATACCGTGAAGTATTGAAGGAGATCCTACTAAATTTGACCCAGGTCCATTGCAGGACCTCTAAACGCTGAACAATGGCAAGTCCTTTACCAAACCGTTCCCTTAACCCCCGACCAGGTAGCCAACATATCTCCATATAGACCGTGGAGATATGAATGGTGAAAATCCTTTATTTTATATAGACAGTAAAATAATGCCAAGACACCACGGACAAACGATAAGGAAAGATCACCTTCAACATAAGTAACTAGTTATTAAAGTCATTAATACAAAACCAAATAAAAAGTGCAAAAGATTAGAAATAAAAAGTATTATACTAGACACTTTGTCTTCACCAAGTGATGTAAGAGACTTAGGCAAACATGGCCTTGATTGTCAAGAACTCTTACGATCAATCTTGGATCCCGAGACGACTCACACACTCTACGATGGACAATGGATGATGGTGGTGGATGATGGTGTTGTGATGGTGGTGGGTGGTGGATGAAGTGTGAGAGAGGTGGTGTGCCAAGGGATGAGATGAAATGAATCCAAGCCCTCCTATTTATAGGCTGAACAGAGAGCTGGACACGGCCCCGTGTCCGCTGGGCACGGCCCCGTGTCTGTCTGACAATCTCTCTCCTCATTAATTGTAATTCGCAATTACAATAAATGCGCCTGCTGTACTTTCGACACGCCCCCGTGTCCGCTGAGCACGGCCCGTGGTGGGCAATAGAAGCTTCTATAGGTTTGTCTTTTCTGCTGCTTCTTGGGCACGGCCCCGTGCTGGCTGAGCACGGGGCGTGTTCAGTCTTCTGATTTCTCTATTTTGCTTTGGAAGGTGCCGTTGAGGGGTCGGGCAGTCCACTAATATTCCTTTTCTTGTATTTATGTTGGATTTAGCTGTCTTTTTGCTTCTTTTGCGTTTTTGAGCTCATTTAATCCTGAAAATACAAAAGGAAGACAAAAACACTCTTTTTCCAATATTAGTACTTAAAAAAGGGTTAGTTTTATGCCTCATTTGATGTAATTTATATGTTGCATTTTACATACATCAAATACCCCCACACTTGAACTTTTGCTTGTCCTCAAGCAAAACTCTTTAATATGTGGCTTACACTCCCAAATGGAATAGGTAGAAGAGAAGGTTTTGGGCTTGTCGTAGAGTGTCGGGATATCCAAGATCTTTTTGGGTTGTATTTTTATTTATTTACAATTCTATTCGTAAAGATTTATTTAGAACTTTTCATAGGAGAAATTACTTATTTGGGCATAACATGCCTTTTTAAAATTCCATTTATATACAAGTTCACATACCTCACGGGAGAAGTCACTCACACTCGGCCAAAGGTGTATTTTTAGTGAATCACTCGAGAGCGGCATGGAACTTATTCCTACCATAGGCTTGCCAAGCAATCAATCCTCCTCCTTTTTAACTTTTATACCTTTGTAAATATCAAGAGGACTTTGTGGGTTAAGGGTTAGGCTTGGGTTAAAGGTAGGTGGTTGGGATAGTGGTTAGTGGTTAGTAGAAAAGGGCGAAAAGCGTAACAAGTGTCGGTTTTCGTAAGACTTTCTATTTTTATTTTGATGAAGCATTTATTCAAACAAAGTTATTTTTGATGAACTTGTTTGTTTATTTTCTTTTTGCTTCATCTTCAAAATTTGTTTTTTTTCATACGAAAAACCGAACTTGTTACTAAAACAAAGGGTAAAAAAATGAAAAAGGTTTTTGGTGGGTAAAAGGGTTTTTTTTTTTTTTTTTTTTTTTGGGGTGATGAAATGAAAAGGTTTAGGCTCAAAGGGGTTAACTAGGGGGTGGTAAAAGAAAAAGAAAAATAATGGTGTAGAAATGAAAAGGGTTAGTCCTAATGCCTCCATCATTTACTTACTCGGGTTTAAGTTGATAAGGACCGGGAATGTATTGTCATGGCAAGTTCTAGAGTCGTAAGAACCAAGCGGCTATTCACACAAGAAACGAAAAATGAGCATTTAGTCTAATGATATGTAATTGTGTGCTCAATAAAGGCTCAAAACTCACTTTTGTGGGAATGGGTTTTTATGTGATCAAGTATATATAATCAAATTTTAAATAAGTTTGTCATGCCTTTTCATAATTTTCTTATGTTGGTTCTTTTATCACTACCCTATCGGTTGTAAATTTGTGAAAATATAACCTTTTTGAGAACTTGAATTTCCCGAGTTAAACCTAGACAAGTAAAAAAAAATGAAATTTTTGAAAAAAATTTGGGGTGATTAGCGGTTCCAATAGAGTTTTGTGTAAGGCTTGTATTTAGGACTTGCAAAGTTCAAGGTTTTAGCATCCCCCCATACTTAAATTACACATTGTCCTCAATGTGTCCCAAAAATAAATTTTTAGGTTGATTAGATGTGTAAAATAGTGTTTAAAAAGCAAAAATTTGTGTTATTGGGCACTGAACACGGCCCCGTGTTGTCCGGGCACGGCCCCGTGTTCAAGTGCCAGTAACAGAATTAAAACAAGAGAAACAGAAGCCTGGACACGGGGGCGTGTTGGGTGAACACGACCCGTGTCCAGTTACCTGAACTGGGCGTTTTCTGCAGGGTGCTCAGCACGGGGCCGTGTTGGTTGGGCACGGACCGTGTTGAACCTTCTGAAATGGAGAGAATTGTCGGGTTGTCTTGTTCTTGTGCATGGGTTCATTTCTCGTTCCCCTTTTCATCCTTTACCACCATGAGTGTGTTTTATTCATTACAAACCATCCAAACCTTAAAACCATCATTTCATTTCATCATAGAGAGAACTTACATAATCCTAAATTAAGATAAAATTAAAACTTAACTAAATAGGTCAGCAGGTACACGAGGTTATCATAAGGAGTTCTACTATTTTAAGAAAATTTTGAGAATAGTTTCCCGTTATAGTAGGACTTTTAACCGAATGATTTTTTTCCCTAAATGTTGTTTAAAGCCATTCTTCGATTTCCCTAGGAAGGAAGAATGCGGCTTCATTTTCCTCCGCAGCTGGTGGTTGAGGGGGAACATTCACCGGGACTCCTTGCACCACTCTTCGCGGAGGCTCTTGGTGCATGGCGTACCATTCGGCCGGAATGACAACTTCGGGTACCACGTTCCACGCCCTTTGGGTTATTATAGGTACCAAAGGCGGGGAGGCGAGAAGGTTCAACCTCTGGTGCAAGAGGTTTACTTCATGGAGACAGCCCTCCAGCCCCACTGTAAGATGGTTGATACGGTCGACCAATGCTTCTTCCACTCCCGTCATTTCATCAATAGCCTCCCTTAGAGCGTAAACATAGTTTACAAGAGAGTCTTCTGCTGTTGAAGATCTCCTCCCTTGTCGGTTATTTCTTGAAGATGATCCGCTTGTTCTGCTTGCCATTTTCTGTGAAGGAAACCGAAGAAAGCTAAATTTTTACAAAACAGAGCCCCGGACACGGCCCCGTGTTCGCTGAGCATGGCCCCGTGTCCATTTGCCTGCAGGATTTTATGCTAAGGAGTCTTGGAGTTTTAAATTATTCTCATGATTTTTAGCTGGTTTTTAGGCTTAGATAATTTAAAATAAAGTTATACAACTAACTTTAAACAAGAATCCTTAGCAAATAATCTTACAAACTTCACATAGAGGGTTGGAATCAAGGGATTTCCAAGCTTCCATGGAGGAAATTTTGAAAGAGGAGGAAATGAATAAAAGTGGAATGGACAAGAGGGTCCTTTGGAACCTTCTTTTAGCACTTACCTAGGATGGTATGAGTGAAAATCCCAGGGATCTCTGTCAATTGAAGTGGTCAAAATGAGCAGGAATCAGGCTGCATTTAAAGAAAACGACAGCGCACTGGGCACGACCCCATGTCCAGTGGTCACGACCCCGTGTTCAGAGAAAATCCTGACACATTTTGTCCGTATTCTGACCAAATCAGCAGAGAATCTTTTTGGTGAGCACGGGGGCGTGTTGACCTGGACACGGCCCCGTGTCTGGAGGCTGTCTTATGGAGTTTCGCTACTTCTAAGGATCTCATCGACATCGGGTGGTTCCTTACTGGTTGGAACAACCCCAAAGTGCCTAAGATACCTTAATTGTCCTAGACTAAGGCGAGAACGCAAGAGGTTGTCGGTGAGGGTAATTCCTATTTTCATTCTAGGTGGACAAGTCCAACCCTTTTTCGGGCTCTTGTTAAAGAAGGTGTATGCCGAATCGCTCAGGTCTATGTATGCACCGAACGAAGTCGATGGAGAGTCCTTCACGGCACAATCGACACAGGGACGACTATCGTCCAAGTCTTTGCTAGGTACGAAGGTATTTTCGGGAGCAACGAGGTTGTCGGAATGCGGTTCCAACAATTCTTCATGGTTATCGTCTTGGGGTGGATCAATAAAATCCTTCCTAAGCTCTTCTAACCAATTCTGAACTAGCTTTTCTAGTTGAAATAACTCATCAAGGAGCATTTCTCCTAGAATATCTGGCTGGGCGCATTCGAGAGAGAAATAGTGCTTATTTTTACTTTCGCCCCTCTTAAGGTTGTAAGAAGTCGGTGGGTCCATGTAGTGGGGCCTATAATTTAGAAAGTAGCATTTTACTTCTTCATGTTTGCCACCACATAATTGACACCACGTACCATAAGAGTGCCGAAAGTAAAAACAATTACTATCACTCATGTTTATGTCAGAAATTACCAACCGCCGGGATCTAACGGTTCTGTTTTCATTAACTGAATCTTGGGCACGGGGGCGTGTTGGGTGAGCACGGCCCCGTGTTCAGCTTACTGTCTGACGTAAAACAAGATTGCTAGTTCCAATGATTGAGCACGGGGGCGTGTTCAGCGGGCACGGCCCGTGCTGAGCTCTGCAGAAGCTGAAAAACTAAGAAAATTCCTAAAAAAAATTAAAAAGAAAAATAAAAGATGATTAGGCCGGTGATTCCTAACTTTCTTAAAATCCTTGTGTCCCCGGCAACGGCGCCAAAAACTTGATGTGCGGTAAAGTGTTACTTATTTTAGGTGTATATTTTAAGCCCTTTTTAACACTTATTTTAGCCAAGTTTTAAATTTATAAAACACGATACTTCACTAACACTAAACACACATATGGGCATGTGCACCCATCGTTGAGTGTAGTATAGCGTTGGTAAGATACCGAGGTCGTCCAAGGACACAAGAGCTTTTAGTACCGGTTTATCCTCAACGTCTAACCAAAATAAAAGTTTAGAAAAATGTTTTAAACTAAGAAAATTAAAAACTAACTAAAATGCTGAAAATAAAAATAAAAAAAAACAGATAGACAAGATGAATCACTTGGTTCCGACTCGTATCTAGTATAACCTTTGATTATTTCCGCACTTTTGCACATAATTAAGACATTATCTTAGTTATTGTAGTAGGCCCCTCTTTTGAAGGTGATGTTACCCTCACCCCAGTAGTTTGAGTCAGCAGGGATACAATCCTAAAAGGGTGGATTATTGGAAGATAATGAATTAAGTTATTAATGCAGTATTGTGGTAGGCCCCGCTTTTGGCGGTGACGTTACCCTCGGCTAAGTAGTCTGAGTCAGCAGGGATACAGTCCTAAATAGCCGGGTTATAGTATTAATAGTAGTTAACTTATGAGGGGATCAAAGAGTTTGGACCCCCGTCATCCAATACCGTGAAGTATTGAAGGAGATCCTACTAAATTTGACCCAGGTCCATTGCAGGACCTCTAAACGCTGAACAATGGCAAGACCTTTACCAAACCGTTCCCTTAACCCCCGACCAGGTAGCCAACATATCTCCATATAGACCGTGGAGATATGAATGGTGAAAATCCTTTATTTTATATAGACAGTAAAATAATGCCAAGACACCACGGACAAACGATAAGGAAAGATCACCTTCAACATAAGTAACTAGTTATTAAAGTCATTAATACAAAACCAAATAAAAAGTGCAAAAGATTAGAAATAAAAAGTACTATACTAGACACTTTGTCTTCACCAAGTGATGTAAGAGACTTAGGCAAACATGGCCTTGATTGTCAAGAACTCTTACGATCAATCTTGGATCCCGAGACGACTCACACACTCTACGATGGACAATGGATGATGGTGGTGGATGATGGTGTTGTGATGGTGGTGGGTGGTGGATGAAGTGTGAGAGAGGTGGTGTGCCAAGGGATGAGATGAAATGAATCCAAGCCCTCCTATTTATAGGCTGAACAGAGAGCTGGACACGGCCCCGTGTCCGCTGGGCACGGCCCCGTGTCTGTCTGACAATCTCTCTCCTCATTAATTGTAATTCGCAATTACAATAAATGCGCCTGCTGTACTTTCGACACGCCCCCGTGTCCGCTGAGCACGGCCCGTGGTGGGCAATAGAAGCTTCTATAGGTTTGTCTTTTCTGCTGCTTCTTGGGCACGGCCCCGTGCTGGCTGAGCACGGGGCGTATTCAGTCTTCTGATTTCTCTATTTTGCTTTGGAAGGTGCCGTTGAGGGGTCGGGCAGTCCACTAATATTCCTTTTCTTGTATTTATGTTGGATTTAGCTGTCTTTTTGCTTCTTTTGCGTTTTTGAGCTCATTTAATCCTGAAAATACAAAAGGAAGACAAAAACACTCTTTTTCCAATATTAGTACTTAAAAAAGGGTTAGTTTTATGTCTCATTTGATGTAATTTATATGTTGCATTTTACATACATCAGCCAGCATCCGGGTTACGAGAACCCGCGCTCCCTGAACCACCAGCTCCAGTCTTCTTCTCGCCTGCGCGTGACAAGCCTTCAAATGAGTCACTAATTATCACATAATCTTTCAAGTCACTTTGACGAAGCCGAAGAGTACCTTTCTCAGCCGCACCAGCAGCTGTGCGGCTACTCCCGCCCTTCTTGCTTGTCACTTCAGGCTCGACCGTTTTCTTCTTCTTAGGGGGTTTCTTCTTCTTCTCTTCGGGATCGATACCCAGGTCGTGCAGCACACCTGCAAAGATGGTAGACCAGGAACTTAACTCCCCGGTCGAGGACCCCACAGACTCTTCGCTGGAAAGATAGACAACCTCTTTCCCAGCAGAAGTGATAGAGCGCAAGGGGCGAGGGTTAGGTATATGCGCACCTTCAGTTGCGGTAGGCGGCGCGGCAAATGCGTCAGCAACCGGGTACATAAAGTTACCCTTAATCTGGTCATACCAGTATTCTTCTCCAGCTTGAAGCGGGCGCACGCCCATGGAACCGCCAAAAGTGGCGAAGGGAGCTTGATACAAACGTGCCTCTACACAATAGATCATATAAATAAGACTCAAGCTACAAAATAAGATCAGGGAAATTAAGGAAATTACTAACCTCTATCATCAATCATCAAGATAGGAACTTCCTCGCTGTCAGGCAGCCATTGATCGCTCATCCGCGCCGCTACCAAGACATTTTCCCCAAACACTCGGTTGGGGGTAGCAGTAAGCTCCCGATACCAAGCCTCAGTCTTGGGAATCGCCAAGTCTTCTTTCACAATCGCTTCATTCCAGGCGCGAAACGTCATGGCAATGGGAATAACCTCCTCGCGTATATAAAAGAATTTTGGTTTCCAGTCATGGAAACTCTTGGGAGGGTTCAGCAATATCTTCTTGGCGGTGCCACGACTGGCAAAAGAGTAGAAACCCATATTTCGCTGAAGCTGATAAAAGGCCCGGAATTTATCGACAGTTGGCTCGATGCCATGAGCCCAGCACAGGAACTCGAAATGTCGAACCCGGACCATTCTGGGTGGGCTCATTTGAGATATATGGAACCCATAATATTGAAGAATATGAGCCATGAAGTTCGTCGCCGGCAACCGGAAGTTGCCCTGATGAAAGAAGTCTTCGAACAAAGTGATGTACCCCGGTGGTGCATCAGCGGCCGTCTGGTTCTGGCCGGGGTACCTGGCATCCCACTCTGGTGGAAACCGGAAGCCACGAACGATCTGCTCGAAAAGACCCAAATCCCACCGGAGAACGGGAACGGGGCCTTCTTCTCCGGGATTATCTTCATGTTGTTCTTCAGCCATTGATAGATAAACAAAGGTCTTGAATATTCTAGAAACAAGCTTGATGATCTGCTACGATGTTCTTCAAGAACTTGAAGAATATGCTGCAACCGTGTTCTTTAAACTTTGAAGATTCAAAGGAACTCGAGAGGAAATAAAGAAAAGAGTAGAAGAGAAATGTTAATCCCTCATGACTCTTCAGATATATATACCCATCGCATTTAATGCGATGGGTAACCTTGCCGAATTCGCCGCGAGCATAGCCAATCGGAAAACGCCACGTAAGGCGTGTTTCCCGGAGTGACGGTTACCACGCGCGCGTGGACCTCACTCTCCTGACGAAAAGCCAAATCGTCAGAGACAAGTTGATGACAGCCGTGTAAGCGGTCAACTCAAACGTCACCATCAACGACGTTTCTCACCAACCTGTCAGAATTCAAATTTCGAGGTTTTCCCGCCGAAAAGTCACTACAAACTTCATGAGGAAGCTAACAACAAAGTCAGAGCAAAGCATGGTAGCCGCGCCGTAGTAAACAGCAAAGTCTACTCCCGCGCCGTCTACCAAAGCCAGAGACGCATCCTTTACTCTATTTTATTTTCTAAGTCCAGAGCTCCAACCACTTGCACGCGCATGGTGCAGCACTGGACTGGGGGGACTTGAAGGGGTATGGTCCCAAAAACGCCGCGCAACCCTCCGGTCAGGTCGCGCGCAGGACCATACTCCTTATTCAGCATATTCCTTATTAACAACCTCGCGCGGGATACAAGAACATGCAATAATCCGGCGCGAGGTCAGAGCAAGTGGAGACTCCGCTTCCAGCACTTAGCATTCTGAAAAGAACATTTGGAAGCCCATGCCTCGCGCGAGGTAGTAACGTGCTCAGCAAGAGTCATGCGTGACCACCGCGCAAGGCCTTTTCAGATAGTACACGAGGTACAAGTGGCAGAATAAAAGAGCCAATCAGGGTCCTTCTGGCCCTGCTCAATCGTGCTCCACGATCATCTGACATACAAGAGACAAAAAGTACTCAAGGACGCCTACATGGCACCAATCATAAGGCAGAGACAACTGCCCCACGATCTCCACTTACTCGCTGATGGCAGAAGGGCGATCAGGCCGACAACGGTGACACGTGGCTCCAATTACATTGCGCCAGCTCCAGAAAGCTCCTAGAAGCCACTAACGGTCGACACCAGTGAGACAAGGAGCATATCCTCCATGTTGTCGCCTTCCGGCCCAAGGCCCATCAGCCCACACCCTCTTACACTCCTCTGGCTATAAATAGAGACCTCACTTCACAGGTTAAACATTCCATTCCCTCTACTCTCTCACTTAATACTTAATTCTCTCCAAAGCAGTCGCTTATTCTCACGCCGGAGCCCGGTTAATAGGGAAACCCCCACATTCCCCTCTTAACAAGTAACGGTGTTTTGTTTTGCAGATAACCACGGTCATTACGGAGCTCAGGAAACCTTAAAGAAGATTAACCATCATGGTAGAAACACAAACCAAACTGATTAGTCCCTTAATTAGTTTCGTGTTTCTTCAGAACATATCCTAGCACTTAAAAAAAGTTAAATTAGCACATACCAAAACAATACATACATAAAAGTGGCACTTTTGAATTATATTAGCACATGAAAATTAACCAAGATAATTGATTTTAGCACATATTTGAATGATATTAGCATTTTTCTTAATCCGCACGTTGAAAACAAAAAGAAGTTTCAAATAAAGAATTAATTGCTTGTTAGCATATTTATAGAGAATTCAATATAATTGATATTATTTTGGATATTATTTTATCATTTCTCTATAATTGGTTGGATGCCACGTGATACTTTTTAAATGATTCTTACAGTTTGTATGCAAAATGTGGTTTGTATTTGATCATACTCCTATAAACCCAATCGGTGTATTACAGTTTTGTTCTTTTCTTTTCAACTCAGAAACACATAACTCTTAACTTTCTAAATAAATCATTTATATGATAAGATTTCTCTATATATACTTGAAAATTAAATAAACTAAGAGCATTCACTTCCAAGGAATCTAATAATGTGTGTGTTGTTTTTAAAATATAAAGAGTATAAAAAGTGGTTGTGAGTGGATGAGAGAGAAAATGTTACTGTTCATCTGTATATTTGAGAGGACACTGTTCACCCCCTATAATTTTTTAATATATTTTGAAAGTGGTTGTGAGTGAAGGAGAGAGTAAACATAATGATAAAAGTATAAAAAAATATTATTTAATTGAAAAGGAGAGAAAATGTAGTGTTTTTTAGTGTAATTTAGGTTGAAAATATGATGGGTTGGATGTGAATGCTAATATGATAAGATTTCTTTATATATGCTTGAAAATTAAATAAACTAAAAAAAACAACTTTGGACGACGTGTTATATCGAAATCAAGATCATGATTTTTCATTGTAAAAATTATTTATGCTGTTTTTATTTAAAAAAACATTAAACACTTTTTTCAACTACAAATTACTAATTGTTTAAGTTAAGATGTAAATAGAAAAGAGAAACATGCCATAGTTATAAATTAGCTTTTTTTTCTCCCACGTTATGCGACGGATGCTTGATCGATTTTCTTGTGATACGTGATGTGACTTTGGTTGTTATTAGCTCAACTTCACGATAGCCATAAAAGCGAAGATCGATAAAAGGGACTAACGATACCGGTACCTATAATAATACTTAAAACAAAAGGAAAAAATAGGTTTACCCCCACCGCGCTACGTGGTTGGAATATAATCGTTTTTCCTCATTCTACGTGACGTGACTTTGGCCGTTATCGGCTCAACTCATTGGAAACCAAAAAGCGAAGATCGATATATAAAAGTGAATATCGATACGGGGTTTTCCTCTAGAGCTCTACGACAGGAGTATGATTGGTTTTCCCTCATGTTATGAGCGTGACTCTGGTCATTATCGCCTCGACTCATCTGAAATCATAAAAGCAACTATTGATATTGGTTATGATAATACCAATTAAAAGAAATTAAAATAGGTTTTTCTTTTCACCGCACAACACGACGGGAGTTTGATCGTTTTTCTACTGCTGTGACTTTGATCGTTATCGGCATTACTCATTGGAAACCATAAAAGCGAAGATTAATAATAGAAAACATTAATATTGATGCTAATTATATCAATAAAAAACACTAAATGTAGAAAAGAAAACAAACAAAAATTGAAAGAAAAAAATTCAAAAAACAAAAAGTACCATTAGAGAAAAAAATTCATAAAAAACAAAAGACAAAAAAAATATATATATAATTCCTAACACCATTCATGGATAGTTATTATATTAATATTTTGACCCGTCGCGCGTTACGTAGACGTTAAATTTAAAGTAACCCGAATTTGTATCGTCAAATATTTGACTCGACTCGTTTTTGAACAAAACTATCGTCAAAATATAAAACAACCAAAACACACATAAAGTTAGCACGAAAACTTATTATGTTTGACCTGACTTATTATCGAGAAAAAAAAAACACGTAAGAAAATAGTAGTTTTCAAGTTAAAGAATGGTATTGCGTGTTGAGACGACAAAACTTATGACAAAACGTAGACGATAAGTCAGGTCAAACATAATACATTTTTGAACAAAATTTATGACAAAACGTAGACCATTTACATACCGGCTAGTGAAAACGTAATACATTTTCTAAGAAATTACTCGAACTTATATACTGACTAATGAAAACGTATTAAACTTGACCCAACTTGTTTCTAAACAAAATTTATGACAAAACGTAGACTCTTTACGTTAAAACGTAAATCAACTTTGATATATACTAAAACGTAAAATTCGAGAGGATCAAAATGACATTTTACAAAGTTAAGAGGCAGGTGTAAATGACAACGTAGAATATAAGGTATACAGGAAAAAAAAACTAAAACTAAAAGACAAAAAAATATTTTTTAAAAAAAGGAAAAATCCTTGACATGACTCTCATTGCAGTATAATACCTTCCTTGAAATGTTGTATATATAAATTACAATTTTAATGAATTTTAGCTCAAAATATGCTTGCTATATCATATTTAACAAAAACATACATGATTGATTACACACAATTAGTATGTTGTTAGTGCATAGGAAGAAAATGATGAAATTAGTACGGAATAGAGAGTATAAAGTCAATTATAGTTATACATGTATCAAAACTTTATAATCATAAAAACAATAACATGTAATATAAACTAGGGTATGTCGGCACGTTGCGGCATGGCATCGATATCAAAATAAATACTGTAGCAACCAAAATAGAAAGCTCAAAAGCTAAAGCCATATGAACAATACAATATCAACACGTGATTTGTTCGTTGCAACAACTCAATTCGGCAAATAAAAAGCACATTGCGTCATAGTTTTGAAAAATTGTAATCTAACAATCTTTTAATATAAAAGATCTTATATTTTTCAAAGGTGAGTTTTTTTACCAAAAGGGTAGCTGAAAAACTTATTTACCAAAATAGGTGATTTAGAAACTATTTACCAAAATGGGTGAAATCTTATTTATCTTTTTTTTAAGTTAATAATTACATAAATTTCTATGTTCACCCTCTCTACCTACCCGCTTCCCCGCTGTAACTCCGGCGAGTTTTCCGGCAACCACCACAGAACGACATTTGGTCATGATTTTGATGAGTTTTTTGCTATTACAAATTCGTTTTATTGGTTGAATAAATGGAGCCACTGGATTGAAGATGAGATTCATGCCCATCTTGCTTAAAGTTCTTGAACTTGATGATAAAATACTTAAATATTTCTTATTGAATTTGAATTAATAACCACCACATCATCTTCCCTAATTACCAGCATACATCACTCGAAAGATTCACATGAACACTTAAATAATATTGATTTGTCTCATGATTTAGCAAGGTCCATTTGTGAATTAGGAACAACAGCCATATAACTATATAAGAGTCCTTCACAGTTGCCTAGTTGGTACCGGTCATGTTCTCCGCCGAGAGCCGGATGGACGCTCGGTCAGTGAAAATACGCTGGCACTTAATGTTTCAAGGAGAAGCTAACGGCAAACGCGGAATCCGTTAAAATGAATAATGGATGATTTTTAATTGATATCAATCATACGTTATAGCATGAAATTATAATCTCAAGAATTGTGATCCTAGATGAGAAAATTATGATGGAAGAAACACTAACTGTTTCATGGATAATCGATTCTTATTGATAGTGGTTTAGATTCATTCTGTGGTGACCGGAAAGTGGTCGCCAGAAACCATCGGAGTTCAAGCGGAGGATATGGGTGGATAGACACTCAAACAGGGTAGATGGAGAATTTATGTAATAAACTTTTTTAAAAATAAAAGAAAATTTAAGATTTCACCCATTTTGGTAAATACTTTCTAAAACACCTATTTTGGTAAATAAGTTTATCAACTACACTATTTTGAGAAAAAACTCTATTTTTCAAAGGTGAGTTTTCTTTAATCATGTCATGTGTAGTAGTTGATCTCAAGACCTCCAAACCCAAAGTGTTTCTAAGGGTCTATTTGATGGGGTAATTGAATGGATGAGAGAATGAAATAGATCAGGTAATGGAATGGACAACAGAATGAAATGGATCATTCCATTCCATTGTAATGTTTGGTTACTCATATTTGAATAGAATGAATCATTACTTTGTACAATTTTTAAACAAAAAAAATACGAAGTAACGAAACACAATTGTATTAAAAACGATAAAAATATAATTGCCTTAATGATAATAATAATAATAATAATAATAATAATAATAATAATAATAATAATATATCAAGAGTTAAATGTTTGGTTGGTCTTTGTGTTTTGCAAAAATTTCATACTTGCTTTTAGTGGTTTACTAATTACAAGCGTGGTCCCAAAGGTTGTCAAAAATGAACTCAGTTGGTCCCCTGACCTAACCTCTGTTAAATTTCTCAGTTAACTATGTGTAAAATGACTATATTACCCTTGGATAATTAAAAAGAAATAGGGTTTTTTACATATTTCCCTTCCCTAACCAATATATATTACATATTTCTCATTTTCACTAAAATTACTCTTATTGAATGACTATTTTACCCTTAATGAACCAATTAAATAATTATTTACATATTTACCTTTTTCCAATTTCATTAATCAATCACATATTTTCTCAATTCTTCTACTTGCTACTCTTCTAAAACAATACAAATCAATCACATTTTTCCTTAATTCTTCTACTTGCTACTCTTCTCAAACAATTAGGGCTGTAAACGAACCGAACGAACACGAACGAGGCCTTGTTCGTGTTCGTTCGTTAAGGAAATAAATGTGTTCACGAACGGTTCATGAACACTTACCGAACGAGATTTTATGTTCGTGTTCGTTCATTAAGGAAATGAGTGTGTTCACGAACGGTTCACGAACACAAGCGAACACAAATAAATTTGGCGAACGCGATGAAGGATAAATGTGGATGGCCCAGAGAGTAACACTAGAACTTGAATCCCTTATTGTGGAACGGAGGTAGATCATATTCGTCGATGTAAATAATGAGAAAAGAAAGGTAAATGGTGCATAAACAAGGTGAAAGAGGGTTTCCTAGTTTAATTGTTAGGGTAATGATATAAATAAAAGTTTAATAGTATAAAATTTATAGATAAAATATCTGAAAGAATAAAAATCTTTAATTAAAACACGAACATAAACGAACGCAAATGAATGAATGTTCATGAACACCTTACCGAACGTTCACGAACACAATTGAACGAACGAGACCTTTGTTCATGTTCGTTCATTTAACTAATCGAATGGAATTTCTTGTTCATGTTCGTTCGTTTATTAAACGGACGAACATAAACGAACTTCCTGCCGAACGGTTCACGAACTGTTCGCTGAACGTTCGGTTCGTTTACAGCCCTACAAACAATACAAACAATACCATAATACTAAATATAGATTTGGAGTATAGTATGGGTGAGAGGAGCAACACGAAAGTATGAATATAATAAGATGTACAGTTGTATAGTTTAGAAATATTCAAGAATTGCACTTAGTTTGGTGGTATTTAAAAGGAATTCTAGCAAGATATATCTTGAGCCACACATTGTGAAGAAAATTATATTAAGTACTTCTCCATACTATGCTGGCAATGAGAGGAGCAACAAATCCAAGCACAATGCTAATGATAAATCCCCAATTCTGGTCATCTGATTCATCATCATTTTGTTCTTTTGTTTCACCTCCTGCACTTGCATCAGCTATTCACCATAAGATTTGATAAGCATGTATGGAATCGTGAGTTTGGTGTCTAGGGTTTGGCTGTCATGAATATATGAGGGGAAGAGGAAATGAATTGATGGGTTTTTACAAGGGTAATTCGGTAATCTCTTAAAAAAGGGAAAATATGTAATTGAATTTTTAGTTTGAGGAAATATGTAATAAACCCTCTTATTAGAAGGGGGAAATATGTAAAAAACCCAAAGAAAAAAAATGTATATAAAGAAGATGGCCCACTACTCATCTTCTTCAACCCCCCTCTCTCTCTCAAAACTCTAACACCACCACCTCCTTCACCTTCACAACCCACAACAACCTGCAACTACCTCTACCATCGGTTTGGATAATTACCAGCGAGCTTCGATAATTATCAAGTTTAGTTTTTAAAAAGATGGAATCCAATTCCATCAGTTATAGAAATTAGGCTTTCCTTCATACATGGAATATTAAACATTCAAACAGAATTCTATAAAAATTACCGAAAAACCACATGTGACCCTTCTTTTCTCCTACAAGCACTACTCTCTTGTTCTTCACTTCCGGTTCGCAATCATGTTATAAAAAACACGGATTTGAAACTAGCTATATTAGACAAAGAAGGGGTACTCGTTTGTGTCAGTGGTTTTGGTGCATAGGAAGACCAGAGATGAGGGTTTCCACTCCAGAAGGATGTGCGATTGTGGGCTAGGGCTGGAAATAAAGGGAATTTGGGGAAAATCATTTCAGGTAAAATATGAATATTCGAAGGAATAAAATTTGTGCGGATAAATTTGAGTTTGGAGGATTTTAAAACGGTACCAGCGAGCTTTGGATAATTACCGACGGTGGAGGTAGTTGTGGGTTGTGGTTGGCTGTGAAAGGTGAAGAAGGTGATGGTGTTGAGTTTTTTTTAAAGAGAGAGGTTGAAGAAGATTAGTAGTGGGCCGTCTTCTTTATATATATTTTTTTATTTCTTTTAGTTATTTAAGGGTAATATAGTCATTTCATACTTAGTTAACTGAGAAATTTAACAGAGGTTAGGTTAGGGGACCAACCGAATTCATTTTTATAACTTTTGGGACCATGCGTGTAATTAGTAAACCACTAGGACCAAATATGAAATTTTTGCAAACCACAGGGACCAACCAAGCATTTAACTCATATATTAATGGTAAAAAAACTTAATAATAAATTTTTTTATATATATTAATATTAGTATGAATAATAATAATAATAATAAAATATATTCCTTTTCATTCCTTGAAGGAATAGAAAAAAAAAAAACACCATCATACCAAGGAATGAAAATTGTTATATTTGGAAGGAGTTACATTCCTTTGTAATGCTCTATTCCATTACCACATGATAACCAAACATATTTCTTTTCATTCCATCATAATAATCCATTTCATTCCACCTTTTATTCCTTCATACCAAACATTATCTAAAGGTTTTTATTTGCCAATGAGCCATCAATCTCACCAGTAACCTAAAAGATGTTCCTATATGTTTTTTTATATTATTTACTTTAAAATTTATACTAAAAAACAAATATAAAACTTTATTAATACAAAGTAAATAAAGAAGTAATAAAACTTATTTAAAAAAAGAGTTAAAATAAACTTATTTGAAATTTGTTTTCTTCTTTGTACCCATCCAAACTGGCAAGTGTGGCTGACACGTAAGCACGTGCCAGAAATGGGGCATGGTGTAAAAACAGGAGGTGTGGGACGGGGCGTGGTGTCACACCCCAACCGATGGCGGAAACATCGGGGCGCGACACTAAGCGTTCAGATTGCTCAAGAGTTTCCATAACACTGATAGTTTCAATGGGAATTAATCAAGTTTCATAGCATTGTCTAAACATTCACCAAAGTTTCACAACCATAAAAGCATCAATTGCATAATATCCCGAATACTGTTTAAAAGTTTCTAAATTCACTAAGATGTGTTTCTAAGCAGCATTCTAGCATGTTTCTTGATTTCCTCAGCTACTATCAACCTGCAACATGTATTAAAATACTATCAACAATAATGTTGGCGAGTATACAAGTTTGAGTACATAGTAGCATAATAGTTTAAAAGACTCATATCCGTCATGTAAACAAATAAAGGTTTCACCATGCTAGTTTACGCAGTCCAAGTAATAGCCCAAGTTTCCAATGCGTTAAATGTCTTTCCCAAAGACTAACGGGAGGTTAAATGTCTCCTCCTAACAATACCCCAAAGACTAACGGGGAGGTGCATTACCCCTATAGCGCTACCATTGTTAAGGCGGAACTACACACAAGGATTAAACGTTCACATAGCATAAAAGTCTCAAGAATCACAAGTTTCAAGTTTCATGTTCACAACGGATAGAGTATTTTTCAAATAGTTTCAAGTGTCAAGTTTATAGAATACATGTTGCATCCCAAATGTGTTTAAAACAAAAAGGGATCGAGTATACTCGTAGTGGGTGCTAGTATCAACAAAAACTATTTGGATCGAAGGGAGCGCTGGAGTTAGCCTGATTATAGTATTACAGTGTAAGCATTGAATAGAATGTCGAATCGTGCGAACATCGAATAGAAGAGTCTGTTTCCTGTTCGGATGGTCATCTGGACGGATGACCATTCGATCGGACGGTCGTCCGAACAGATGATCAGTAGTGTGTTGCAACAATGTTTTTAACTTTTGAAGTTTTCAATGTAGTATAGGATCAAGTCATTCGGTCAGATAGTCATCCGGGCGGATGGCCATTCGGTCGGATGACTGTTCGAGTGTAAGTTTAATGGTTCAAAGTTCTGATTTATATAGTTTAAGTATTGAAGGCTGCGGGGAACAGGTCGTTCGGTCGGATGACCGTTCGATCGGATGATCGTCCGATCGGATAGTCATTCGACTGTTGTGATATTGTTCCTTTGCAACTTTTGTAAAATTTCTAAGTTTGAGTTTAACGGAGACGACGTGGTAACGTATCAAGACAACGAAAACCCACCAAGGTTCAGCCTGTCTGATCGGATGGGAATCACCCCGTTCGATCAGGGTAACTGTTCTCGACGGAGTTTCATGTCTGACCCGTAATTCGGTCATCCCTCCGGTGATAATCCGTTTCAAGCCGACTCCAGACTAAAGAACAGTTCACAGCCTGTTTGGATCCAGATTTCACCGATTTGAGTAAAAAGTTAAGAAAGCTTGAAGAAAACATGTAATCAACTGAAAATGTCTAGATTTTGTAAAGATTCGTGGTAAAACATGTAGAAATCTCTAAGATCTGGACTAAATCTTGACAGGATGACATCACATAGCTGATTGTATCAACAGCCCTGATGACGTCATCCTCAAGAAGCCCAAATCGGGTGATTCCATAGTGAAAAGTATGATTTTAATGCAAAATCTAGTGAGAAAGTGTGTAAAGATGAAAGTTGTACAAGAATTACGGAGAAAACTTACAAGAATCGCTTAAAATCGAAGGGAAAGTGCCTTAGAATGAGAGAGAGTGCGTCTGGTCGGAGGAGGCTGTCACATCAGTGAATAGTGATGTGACAGCGGGTATTTATAGGTGACAGAGAGGATAAGGCAGTGGGATGGCTGGATCGGATGACTGTTTGATCGAATGGCCATCCTATCGGATGGTCATCCGGTCAGATGGTCATCCGATCGGATGTCCATCCGGACAGCCAATCCTCGTTCGCTAGATTTCTGATTTCGGTTCGTTTTGCGAACTAGATTAAGCGTTGCGTTGCGTATTATTGTGCGATCACATGATAAGATTTTAACTAACGTAAAAGTTTCCATGTTTTAAGTCTACATAAGCTAGCTAGTAAGTGTCAAGTTTCAAGTTTCTTGTTTAAAAAAGTCTCAGAGTTTCCTGTTCCATAAGTATCAAGAGTCTCGTTCCATAAGTATCAAGAGTCAAGAATCAAGTATCTAGTATCTAGTATCAAGTATCGAGTATCAAGTTTCACCAAGAATCAAGATTCATAAGTATCTAGCATTAAGAGTCAATTTTCAAGTATCACAAAGTTCCACAAATGTTTCACATAGTCTAGCATAGTTAAGTCTCGGATAGTATAGGGACTAAACTTGCCAAAAGTTAGAAGTTTAGGGACGCAAGGCATTAAGTCTCCCATCCTTTAGGAGATTTCGTCCCCGAAATCTAAGAGGAAGACTGCTCGAAGAGATGTGGATACTTGGTCTTCATCTCACTCTCGAGTTCCCAAGTGAATTCGGCGCCACACTTTCCTTCCCATCGAACTTTGACTATGGAAATTTTGCTGCGCCTTAGCCGCTTGGTCCCTTGGTCCATGATTTCGACCGGTTTCTCCATAAAATGTAAAGTTTCATTTCCTTGTAAGTCTTCGATGGGAACCTGTAGTTCCTTGTCGGCTAAACATTTCCTGAGATTAGATATGTGGAATACCGGATGTACATTGTTAAGTTCCTGTGGTAGGTCGAGTCGGTACGCCACCTTGCCAATCCTTTCGAGTATCGTGAAAGGACCCACATAGCGAGGGGTGAGCTTTCCCTTCTTACCAAAGCGAACTACTCCCTTCCAGTGAGATACCTTGAGAAGAACTCAGTCTCCAACATCAAATTCCAGAGGCTTACGCCTTTTATCCGCATAGCACTTTTGCCTGCTTCTAGCCTTGACCAAGTTGTCGCGGATCTGAAGAATCTTATCAGTCATCTCTTGAATGATCTCAGGGCCAGTAAGTTGCTTGTCACCAATCTCATGCCAACTGGGAGGAGATCGGCACTTGCGACCATATAAAGCTTCAAAAGGAGCCATCTGAATACTGGAATGATAGCTGTTGTTGTACGAGAACTCGATCAATGGTAAATGTACATCCCAATTACCACCAAAGTCGATGACACAAGAACGAAGCATATCTTCTATGTTTTGTATAGTGCGTTCAGTCTGTCCATCCGTTTGAGGATGAAAAGATGTACTAAGATTCAAAATGGAACCCATAGCGGATTGGAAAGTTTGCCAAAGATGTGAAGTGAATCGACCATCACGGTCGGAGATAATGTCAATGGGTATATGATGTGTGCAAAATGCAACATATAAATTACATGGAGGAAGACGTCGATGTCCTCTCATCCTCGGGAGGCCATTTCTAGCCACCGCCTAAGCAGTGGTGGATATGAATGACGGAACACTAACATTGAAGTTTGGGGACGAGGAAGTAAAGTTTGGAGTTGGAAAGAGAGTAGAAGACGAAGACCCAGTCAACTACATGAAGGTCATAGGCTCAAGCTTGGATGACGCTCTCCAACGGTGTAGCATGGGATGCAAAACATCCCACTTGAGTAACATATGACCAGGCTTTGGGTCTAGCCAAGGACCCTTATAAACATGGCGCACCACGGAGGCATTCCGCAGAACTATCCTTAGTTTAGTTTAGATTAATCTTTGTGTTTTCTAGTTAGTTTTAATTTTCAGGAATAAAACACACTCAGGATGGCAAAGGATAACAAGGGAAACTTGAACCAGCACCCCATGCAGGAAAACAAGGCCATCCGACAATTTTCTTCATTAACAGTAAGTTCAGCACGGGCCGTGTCCGCCCAACACAGCCCCGTGTTGCACAATCTGCAGAAATGACCCAGTTCAGGTAAACTGGACACGGGCCGTGTTCACCCAACACGCCCCCGTGTCCAGGCTTCTGTTTCTTTTGTTTAATTTTTGTTACTGGCACTTGAACACGGGGCCGTGCCCGGACAACACGGGGCCGTGTCCAGCGCCCAGTAACACAAATTTTTGCTTTTTCACACCTTTTTACACATTCAATCAACCTAAAAACTTATTTTTGGGACACATTGAGGACAATGTGTAATTTAAGTGTGGGGGGATGCTAAAACCTTGAATCTTGCAAGTCCTAACTACAAGCCTTACACAAAACTCTACTGGAACCGCTAATCACCCCAAATTTTTTCAAAAAATTTCATTTTTTTACTTGTCTAGGTTTAATTTGGGAATTTCAAAATTCTAAAAAAGTTATATTTTTACAAATTTACAACCGATAGCGTCGTGATAAAACGAACCAACATAAGAAAATTATGAAGAGGCATGACAAGCTTAGTTAAAAATTAATTATATATACTTGATCACATAAAAACCCATTCCCACAAAAGTGAGTTTTGACCCTTTATTGAGCATACAAATATATATCTTTAAATTAAATGCTCATTTTTCGTTTCTTGTGTGAATAGCCGCTTGGTTCTTACAACTCTAGAACTTGCCACGATGATACATTCCCGGTCCTTACCAACTTAAATCCGAGTAAGTAAATGATGGAGGCATTAGGACTAACCCTTTTTATTTCTGCACCATTATTTTTCTTTTTTTTACCACCTACCCAAAATCCCCCTAGTCAACCCCTTTGAGCCTAAACCTTTTCATTTCTTAACCCAAACCAAACACCCTTTCACCCACTAAAACCTTTTTTTTTTATTTTTAACCCTTTGTTTTAGTAACAAGCTAGGTTTTTCGTTTGACTTTGAAAAAAAAAAAGAATTTTTTTTTTGTTTTGTTGATGAAGCAAAAGAAATAAACAAACAAGTTCATCAAAAATAACTTTGTATGAATAATAGCTTCATCAAAATAATTTTTTTTTGCAAAAATAAAAAGTCTTTCGAAAACCGACGCTTTTTACGCTTTTTTCGTTTTTTTACTAACCACTAACCCAACCACCTACCTTTAACCCAAGCCTAACCCTTCACCCAAAAGTCCTCTTGATATTTGCAAAGGTATATAGTTAAAAATGAGGATGATTGATTGCTTGGCAAGCCTATGGTAGGAGTAAGTTCCATGCCGCTCTCGAGTGATTCACTAAAATACATCTTCGGCCGAGTGTTGAGTGATCCCCCGTGAGGTATGTGAACTTGTATATAAATAGAATTTTAAAAAGGCATGTTATGCCATAATAAGTAATTTATCTTATGAAAAGTTTTAAATAAATCATGACGCATAGGATTGTAAATAAATAGAAATAAAACTAAATAAAGAATCTTGGAAATCCCGACACTCTATGACAAGCCCAAAAACCTTCTTTTCTACCAATTCCATTTGGGAGTGTAAAGCCACATTATAAAGAGTTTTGCTTGAGGACAAGCAAATATTCAAGTGTGGGGGTATTTGATGTGTGCAAAATGTAACATATAAATTACAACTATTGTGGCATAAAACTAAGCCTTTTTTAGTACCAATGTTGGAAAAAGTGTGCTTTTGTCTTCCTTTTGTATATTCAGGATTAAATGAGCTCAAATTAAAAAAAAGAAGCAAAAAAGGCAGCTAAATCTAACATAAATACAAGAAAAGGAACAAACGTGGCATGCCCGACCCCACGACAGCATCATCCCAAGCAAAACAAGAAAACAGAAGGCTGAACACGCCCCGTGCTCAGTGAGCATGGGGGCGTGCCCAAGTGTCAGCATAAAAGACAAAGTTGTAGAAGCTTCCATCGCCCACCACGGGGCCGTGCTCAGTGGACACGGGGTCGTGGTCAACTATAAGATTCGTAGAATCTAGGCAAATCTTGATAGTACAGATATGCTTCTGCACACGGGGTCGTGCCCAACGGACACGGGGCCGTGGTCAACTAATAGAGACAAGATCAATTAATGAAGACAGAGAAGGATGTGGACACGGGGCCGTGCCCGAGCTTCTGTTCAGCCTATAAATAGGAGTGCTTGGCTCAAGCTCAAACCATCCCTTAGCACACCACCTCTCTCACACTTCACCCACCACCCACCACCATCACAACACCATCATCCACCACCATCATCCATTGTCCATCATAGAGTGTGTGAGTCGTCTCGGGATCCAAGATTGATCGTAAGAGTTCTTGACAATCAAGGCCATGTTTGCCTAAGTCTCTTACATCACTTGGTGAAGACAAAGTGTCTAGTGTAATACTTTTTATTTTTAATCTTTTCGCACTTTTTAATTGGTTATGTATTAATGACTTTAATAACTAGTTTCTTATGTTGAAGGTGATTCTTCCTTATAATTTGTCCGTGGTGTCTTGGCATTATTTTACTGTCTATATAAAATAAAAGATTTTCACCATTCATATCTCCACGGTCTATATGGAGGTATGTTGGCTACCTGGTCGGGGGTTAAGGGAACGGTTTGTTAAGAGTCTTGCCATTGTTCAGTGTATAGATCCTGCAAAGGACCTGGGTCAAATTTAGTAGGACCTCCTTCAATACTTAACGGTATTGGATGGCGGGGGTCCAAACTCTTTGACCCCCTCATAAGTTAAACTACTATTAAAACTTTAACCCGGCTACTTAGGACTGTATCCCTGCTGACTCAGACTACTTAGCCGAGTGTAACGTCGCCTTCAAAAGTGGGGCCTACAACAATATGCATTAATAACTTAATTAATTATCTTTCAATAATCCGACCCTTTAGGATTGTATCGTTGCTGACTCAAACTACTGGGTTGAGGGTAACGTCACCTCCAAAAGAGGGGCCTACTACAATAACTAAGATAATCTCTTGAATAGTGCAAAAGTGCGGAAATAATCAAAGGTTACACTAACACGAGTCGGAGCCAAGTGATTCATCTTGTCTATCTGTTTTTACTCTTATTTTCATTTTTCAGCATTTTAGTTAGTTTTTATTTTCTTAGTTTAAAAACCTTTTTTCTAAACTTTTGATTTGATTAGACGTTGAGGATAAACCGGTACTAAAAGCTCTTGTGTCCTTGGACGACCTCAGTATCTTACCAACACTATACTACGTTCACGACGGGTGCACTTGCCCATATGTGTGTTTAGTGTTAGTAAATATCGTGTTTTATAAATTTAAAACTTGGCTAAAGAAAGTGTAAAAGGGCTTAAAATATACTTAAACTTATATACACACTTCGCACGCATCAGTATACCATGATGACATATTCTTTCATCAGTGTAGATTCAAGCAAGTTTCTCCAGTTTGAAATCTTCACGAATCGGAAGAAAGTTGGCTGATTTGGTCAAACGGTCAATGATAACCCATATACTATCATGACCAGCAGGTGTACGGGGTAGTTTAGTGATAAAGTCCATAGCGATACTATCCCATTTCCAAACAGGGATTTTGGGTTGTTCAAGAAGACCTGAAGGACGTTGATGTTCGGCCTTAACCTTTGAGCAAGTAAGACACTTCGAAACGTACGCAGCGATATTCTTTTTAATGCCAGGTGATTCGTGTGAAGTGTGTATATAAGTTTAAGTATATTTTAAGCCCTTTTACACTTTCTTTAGCCAAGTTTTAAATTTATAAAACACGATATTTACTAACACTAAACACACATATGGGCAAGTGCACCCATCGTGAGCGTAGTATAGTGTTGGCAAGATACCGAGGTCGTCCAAGGACACAAGAGCTTTTAGTACCGGTTTATCCTCAACGTCTAATCAAATCAAAAGTTTAGAAATAAAGTTTTTAAACTCATCATCATCATCATCATACTCAGTATATCCCACCAATAGCTGGTAGGGTCTGAGGAGGGTGAGATGTAGACAGCCTTACCTCTACCCCGTAGGAATAGAGAGGCTACTTCCAATGAGACCCCCGGCTCGATTGTAGTTTTGCATCAAGCCTTGGACATAAGGCACATAACACTCAGCAATTGAGACAAACGCCGATTAGTGCATGTACCCTTGTCTTTCGGCTATCAACGCCACCACATGATGCATGATTAACCATCCCCCTCTTTTAACGTTATTTTCACGAAATTAGTAAAATAACGTTAAAATTAGTGCACTTTCACTTTATTTTCACGAAATAAAGTTTTTAAACTAAGAAAATAAAAACTAACTAAAATGCTGAAAATAAAAATAAAAGTAAAAACAGATAGACAAGATGAATCACTTGGTTCCGACTCGTGTTTAGTGTAACCTTTGATTATTTCCGCATTTTTGCACTATTTAAGAGATTATCTTAGTTATTGTAGTAGGCCTCTCTTTTGGAGGTGACGTTACCCTCAACCCAGTAGTTTGAGTCAGCAAGGATACAATCCTAAAGGGTCGGTTTATTGAAAGATAATTAATTAAGTTATTAATGCATAATGTGGTAGGCCCCTCTTTTGAAGGTGACGTTACCCTCGGCTAAGTAGTCTGAGTCAGCAGGGATACAGTCCTAAGTAGCCGGGTTAAAATATTAATAGTAGTTTAACTTATGAGGGGATCAAAGAGTTTGGACCCCCGCCATCCAATACCGTTAAGTATTGAAGGATGTCCTACTAAATTTGACCCAGGTCCTTTGCAGGATCTATACACTGAACAATGGCAAGGCTCTTAACAAACCGTTCCCTTAACCCCCGACCAGGTAGCCAACATACCTCCATATAGACCGTGGAGATATGAATGGTGAAAATCTTTTATTTTATATAGACAGTAAAATATTGCCAAGACACCACGGACAAACGATAAGGAAGAATCACCTTCAACATAAGAAACTAGTTATTAAAGTCATTAATACATAACCAATTAAAAAGTGCGAAAAGATTAAAAATAAAAAGTATTACACTAGACACTTTGTCTTCACCAAGTGATGTAAGAGACTTAGGTAAACATGGCCTTGATTGTCAAGAACTCTTACGATCAATCTTGGATCCCGAGACAACTCACACACTCTATGATGGACAATGGATGATGGTGGTGGATGATGATGTTATGGTGGTGGTGGGTGAAGTGTGAGATAGGTGGTGTGCCAAGGGATGGTTTGAGCTTGAGCCAAGCACTCCTATTTATAGGCTGAACAGAAGCTCGGGCACGACCCCGTATCCAGTGGGCACGGCCCGTGTCCACATCCTTCTCTTTCTTCATTAATTGCTCTTATCTTTATTAGTTGACCACGGCCCCGTGTCTGCTGGGCACGACCCCGTGTGCAGAAGCATATCTGTACTATCAAGATTTGCCTGGATTCTGCGAATCTTATAGTTGACCACGACCCCGTGTCCGCTGAGCACGACCCCGTGGTGGGCGATGGAAGCTTCTACAACTTTGTCTTTTATGCTGACACTTGGGCACGCCCCCGTGCTCTCTGAGCACGGGGCGTGTTCATCCTCATGTCTTCTTGTTTTGCTTGGGAAGATGCTGTCGTGGGGTCGGGCATGTCACGTTTGTTCCCTTTCTTGTATTTATGTTATATTTTGCTGTCTTTTTTTGCTTCTTTTGTTAATTTGAGCCCATTTAATCCTGAAAATACAAAAGGAAGACAAAAGCACACTTTTTCCAACATTAGTACTAAAAAAGGGTTAGTTTTATGCCACAATTGATGTAATTTATATGTTGCATTTTGCACACATCAAATACCCCCACACTTGAATTTTTTTTGTCCTCAAACAAAACTCTTTATAATATGGCTTTACACTCCCAAATGGAATGGGTAGAAAAGAAGGTTTTTGGGCTTGTCATAGAGTGTCGGGATTTCCAAGATTCTTTATTTAGTTTTATTTTTATTTATTTACAATTCTATTCGTCATGATTTATTTAAAACTTTTCATAAGATAAATTACTTATTAGGGCATAACATGCCTCTTTAAAATTCTCTTTATATACAAGTTCACATACCTCACGGGGGATCACTCAACACTCGGCCGGAGATGTATTTTAGTGAATCACTCGAGAGCGGCATGGAACTTACTCCTACCATATGCTTGCCAAGCAATCAATCCTCCTCCTTTTTAACTATATACCTTTGTAGATATCAAGAGGACTTTTGGGTGAAGGGTTAGGCTTGGGTTAAAGGTAGGTGGTTGGGTTAGTGGTTAGTGGTTAGTAGAAAAGGGCGAAAAAGCGTAACAAGCGTCGGTTTTCGAATTTTTTTTATTTTTATTTATTTTGATGAAGTTATTATTCAAACAAAGTTATTTTTGATGAACTTGTTTGTTTATTTATTTTGCTTCATCATCATTACTTTTTTTTTCAAAGTCAAACGAAAAACCGAGCTTGTTACTAAAACAAAGGGTTAAAAATATAAAAGGTTTTGGTGGGTGAAAGGGTGTTCGGTTTGGGTTAAGAAATGAAAAGGTTTAGGCTCAAAGGGGGATTTTGGGTAGGTGGTAAAAAAAAAGAAAAATAATGCCTCCATCATTTACTTACTCGGGTTTAAGTTGGTAAGGACCGGGAATGTATCGTCGTGGCAAGTTCTAGAGTTGTAAGAACCAAGCGGCTATTCACACAAGAAACGAAAAATGAGCATTTAATTTAAAGATATGTTTTTGTATGCTCAATAAAGGCTCAAAACTCACTTTTGTGGGAATGGGTTTTTATGTGATCAAGTATATATAATTAAATTTTAACTAAGATTGTCATGCCTTTTCATAATTCTCTTATGTTGGTTCTTTTTATCACGACGCTATCGGTTGTAAATTTGTAAAAATATAACCTTTTAAGAATTTTGAAATTCCCAAATTAAACATAGACAAGTAAAAAAAATGAAAATTTTTGAAAAAAATGAAAATTTTTGAAAAAAATTTGGGGTGATTAGCGGTTCCAATAGAGTTTTGTGTAAGGCTTGTTATTAGGACTTGCATGATTCAAGGTTTTAGCATCCCCCCATACTTAAATTACACATTGTCCTCAATGTGTCCTAAAAATAATTTTTTAGGTTGATTGAATGTGTAAAAAGGTGTGAAAAAGCAAAAATTAGTGTTACTGGGCGCTGGACACGGCCCCGTGTTGTCCGGGCACGGCCCCGTGTTCAAGTGCCAGTAACAAAAATTAAACAAAAGAAACAGAAGCCTGGACACGGGGGCGTGTCGGGTGAACACGACCCGTGTCCAGTTTACCTGAACTGGTTCATTTCTGCAGACTGTGCAGCACGGGGCCGTGTTGGGCGGACACGGCCCGTGCTGAGCTTACTGTTAATGAGAAAAATTGTCGGATGGCCCTGTTTTCCTGCATGGGGTGCTGGTTCAAGTTTCCCTTGCATCCTTTGTCATCTCGAGTGTGTTTTATTCATTTCAACACCATCCAAACACCAAATTAACTAAAACCATCATTCATTAGGTCATAGAGAGAATTACATAATAGTCCTAAAAATTAAAATACTAGATAGTTAGGTCAAAGAAACACAAGAAATCTAAACCAAGAAGTTTCTAGCCTACTACTTATTATATTAGCAAAATTTCTGAAAAGGTAAATCCCTCGGTTAAATGTGGCTTGAAGAACTTCTTTTTCCGGACATGGGTTCCTCATACGTCGGCGAGCCATTCTTCTATCTCCCTAGGGAGAAGAAAAGCAGGCTCATTGGCATCGGTATGGGGAGGTGCAACCTCCACCGGGACTTCTTGTAGATCTTCAAGAGGCGGTTCCGCTGGAATGTCGTCCCAACCGGTAGGATTGTGGATTCCAAGTGCTAGGTGCCAATCTTCTTGAGGTAAGATCGGTTCCATGGGAGGTGTTACAGGAATGTTTAACCTCTGGTGCAAGAGGTTTATTTCTTGAAAACTGTTTTTCAACCCCACCATAAGATAATTTATATGGTCTATCAGGACCTCCTCTACGGAAGTCATCTCATCAAGAACTTCACGTAACGCCATTACGTATCGTACGAGAGTTGCTTCGATTGATGGCCTCCTTTCCCTTCGACTGTTTATGGAGTGCGCCAAAGAGGTTCCACTGTTTTGGCTAGACATTCTACGAAAACAAACCAGAAATAGTTCATTTTAATGAAACAGTACCACGGACACGGCCCCGTGCTTAATGAGCACGACCCCGTGTTCACCTTTCTGCAGTTTTTTAGAACAAGGAATCTTGAAGTTTCAAATTATTTTCCCAACTTATGAAGCGTTTTTGAACAGAAATAACTTAAAACAATGTTGTGTAACTTATTTTTAACAAGATCCCTTGAACAAAGAGTTAACAAACATCACAATAAAGATTGGAATCAAGCTTTAATGGAGGTGTTGTTGCAAGAAAGATGAAGAAGAAGGTAATGGATAAAAGAGGAAGGGACAAGATGTTTGTTAGAAACTTCTTTTAGAACATACCTAGGATGGTAAGTTAGAAAATCCTTTCAAATCTCTGTCCCTGGATGGTCCAAATGTGCAGGATTCTTGGCTGCATTTATAGAAAATGACAGCATACTGGACACGGCCCCGTGTCGGCTGGACACGGCCCCGAGTGCAGGCAAGATCCTGACACGTTTTGTCCGTATTCTGATAAAAAGTCAGAAGGGAATCTTTTGGTGGACACGGGGGCGTGTTGACCTGGGCACGGCCCCGTGTCGAAAGGCTGTTTATGAAGTTTTGTCTATTTTCAAGGAACTTTTTCCGGATTGGGCGGTTCCTTACTGGATCGAACAACCCCAAAGTGCCTAAGATACCTTAATTGTTCTAGATTAAAACGAGAACGCAAGAGGTTGTCGGTGAGGGTGATTCCTATGCTATATGTAAGTGGACAAGTCCAACCCTTTCCCGGGCTCTCGTTAAAGAAGGTGTATGCCGAATCGCTCAGGTCTATGTATGCATCGAACAAAGTCGATGGGGAGTCCTTCACGGCACAATCGGCACAGGGACGACTATCGCTCAAGTCCTTACTAGAGTTAGAAGTATCGTCGGGGACAACGAAGTTGTTTGAATGTGATTCCAACACTTCTTCTTGGTTATCATCTTGGGATAAAATATTGAAATCTATCCTATGTTCTTTTAACCAATTAAGAATTAGATCTTCTAATTGAAATAGTTTGTCAAGAAGAATTTCTCCTAGAAAATCTGGTTGGGAGCATTCGAGGGAGAGATAGGGATTATTTTTACTTTCGCCCCTCTTAAGGATACAAGGAAACGATGGGTCTATATAGTGGGGCTTATAATTTAGAAAATAACATTCTAATTCCTCATGGGTACCACCACATAATTGACACCACGTACCATAAGAGTGCCGAAAGTAAAAAGTATCAGTATCACTCATGTTTGTGTCAGAAATTACCAACCGTCGGGATCTTACGGTTCTGTTTTCAGTAACTGAATCTTGGGCACGGGGCGTGTTGAGTGGGCACGGCCCCGTGTTCAGCTTAGTGTCTGACTTAAATCAGGATTGCCAGTTCCAATGATTGGGCACGGGGCATGTTCAGCGGGCACGACCCGTGCTGAGTTCTGCAGAAGCTGAAAAACTAAGAAAAATCCTAAAAAAAAATAGAAAAATAAGAAAAACGATTAGGCCGTTGATTCCTAACTTTCTTAAAATCCTTGTGTCCCCGGCAACGACGCCAAAAACTTGATGCGTGTGAAGTGTGTATATAAGTTTAAGTATATTTTAAGCCCTTTTACACTTTCTTTAGCCAAGTTTTAAATTTATAAAACACGATATTTACTAACACTAAACACACATATGGGCAAGTGCACCTATCGTGAGCGTAGTATAGTGTTGGTAAGATACCGAGGTCGTCCAAGGACACAAGAACTTTTAGTACCGGTTTATCCTCAACGTCTAATCAAATCAAAAGTTTAGAAAAAAGGTTTTTAAACTAAGAAAATAAAAACTAACTAAAATGCTGAAAATAAAAATAAAAGTAAAAACAGATAGACAAGATGAATCACTTGGTTCCGACTCGTGTTTAGTGTAAACTTTGATTATTTCCGCACTTTTGCACTATTTAAGAGATTATCTTAGTTATTGTAGTAGGCCCCTCTTTTGGAGGTGACGTTACCCTCAACCCAGTAGTTTGAGTCAGCAAGGATACAATCCTAAAGGGTCGGATTATTGAAAGATAATTAATTAAGTTATTAACGCATAATGTGGTAGGCCCCTCTTTTGAAGGTGACGTTACCCTCGGCTAAGTAGTCTGAGTCAGCAGGGATACAGTCCTAAGTAGCCGGGTTAAAATATTAATAGTAGTTTAACTTATGAGGGGATCAAAGAATTTGGACCCCCGCCATCCAATAACGTTAAGTATTGAAGGAGGTCCTACTAAATTTGACCCAGGTCCTTTGCAGGATCTATACACTGAACAATGGCAAGACTCTTACCAAACCGTTCCCTTAACCCCCGACCAGGTAGCCAACATACCTCCATATAGACCGTGGAGATATGAATGATGAAAATCTTTTATTTTATATAGACAGTAAAATAATGCCAAGACACCACAGACAAACGATAAGGAAGAATCACCTTCAACATAAGAAACTAGTTATTAAAGTCATTAATACATAACCAATTAAAAAGTGCGAAAATATTAAAAATAAAAAGTATTACACTAGACACTTTGTCTCCACCAAGTGATGTAAGAGACTTAGGCAAACATGGCCTTGATTGTCAAGAACTCTTACGATCAATCTTGAATCCCGAGACGACTCACACACTCTATGATGGACAATGGATGATGGTGGTGGATGATGGTGTTATGGTGGTGGTGGGTGGTGGGTGAAGTGTGAGAGAGGTGGTGTGCTAAGGGATGGTTTGAGCTTGAGCCAAGCACTCCTATTTATTGGCTGAACAGAAGCTCGGGCACGGCCCCGTGTCTAGTGGGCACAGCCCCGTGTCCACATCCTTCTCTTTCTTTATTAATTGCTCTTATCTTTATTAGTTGACCACGGCCCCGTGTCTGCTGGGCACGACCCCGTGTGCAGAAGCATATCTGTACTATCAAGATTTGCCTGGATTCTGCGAATCTTATAGTTGACCACGACTCCGTGTCCACTGAGCACGGCCCCGTGGTGGGCGATGGAAGCTTCTACAACTTTGTCTTTTATGCTGACACTTGGGCACGCCCCCGTGCTCTCTCAGCACGGGGCGTGTTCAGCCTCCTGTCTTCTCGTTTTGCTTGGGAAGATGCTGTCGTGGGGTCGGGCATGTTACGTTTGTTCCCTTTCTTGTATTTTTGTTAGATTTTCTGTCTTTTTGCTTCTTTTGTTAATTTGAGCTCATTTAATCCTGAAAATACAAAAGGAAGACAAAAGCACACTTTTTCCAACATTAGTACTAAAAAAGGGTTAGTTTTATGCCACAATTGATGTAATTTATATGTTGCATTTTGCACACATCACCAGGCCACCAATAAGTCATACGCAGATCATGGTACATCTTATCAGCACCCGGATGAATAGAGTATCGTGATTTGTGAGCCTCATTCATAATGAGCTCACGAAGGTTATCGCGATCCGGCACCCAGATGCGATTGAGGTAGTATTAAAGTTCATCAGACTTTGTTTCAAGTTGATCAATTGTAGTGCCCCTAATTTACACTTCCAGGCTTCCTTCGTTTGCTGACAAGTATTGAGCTTCACGGATACAAGCATGATGATTACTAGATAAGTGAAAACAGTGGATAGTATTAGCATGAGTCTTATCACTAAGAGCATCGGCCACGACATTCGCCTTGCCAGGATGATAGCGAATTTCACAGTCGTAGTCGTTAAGCAATTCCACCCATCGTCGCTGACGCATATTCAGTTCCGTTTGGTTAAAGATGTGCTGCATGCTCTTATGGTCAGTGAAAACCACACACTTAGTACCGTATAGGTAGTGTCGCCAGATCTTTAACGCAAAAACAACTGCGCCAAACTCAAGGTCGTGGGTATTATAGTTTTTCTCATGTATTTTGAGTTGGCGGGAGGCATAAGCGATGACCTTGTCCCGCTGCATGAACACACAGCCCAAGCCACGGTTCGAGGCATCACAATATACCACAAAATCATCATTCCCATCAGGGAGAACGAGAACAGGAGCATTACAAAGTAGATTCTTCAGAGTTTGAAAGGATTCCTCTTGTTCGGGACCCCAAGCAAAAGGTTTCTCTTTCTGAGTCAACGAAGTGAGAGGGGCGACGATCTTTGAAAAGTCCGAGATGAATCGACGGTAATAACCCGCCAATCACAAGAAGGAACGAATTTCATATACAGATTTAGGCGTACTCCAGTTCTTTACAGCTTCGATTTTAGAAGGGTCAACATGAATACCTTGTCTACTAACAACGTGCCCAAGAAATTGTACTTCATCACGTAATAGTTCTAACATGAGGCATAAATGTCATTCATGATCAGCTCGGGTTTTCGAATAAATAAGCATCATCAATAAAGACTATCACAAAACGGTCCAAATAAGGTTTACAATCCATGAACACGGCGGGTGCGTTGGTCAAATGAAAAGGCATGACCACGAACTCGTAGTGCCTATAACGAGTGCGAAATGCGGTTTTCGGGATATCTTCTTCGAGAACACGGAGCTGATGATAACCAGATCGAAGGTCGATTTTAGAGAAACAAACTTGTGCCTTGTAATTGGTCGAATAGATCATCGATACGAGAAAGAGGGTAACGATTCTTAATGGTGAGTTTATTAAGTTCACTGTAGTCGATACACATACGAAACGAACCATTTTTCTTCTTGACGAATAACACAAGAGCACCCCACGGAGAGGTACTTGGACGTATAAAGCCTTTTTTAGTAGTTCTTGCACTTAACTAGATAATTCTTGCATCTCAGAAGGTGCAAGTCGGTAAGGGGCCTTGGCGACATGAGTCGAACCAGGTATGAGATCAATATGAAAGTTGAGAGATCTAGGAGGTGGAAGACCAGGGAGATCTTCAGGAAAGACGTAGTGAAATCACACACTACTGGAACATTGCTTATGTTCTTTCCTTTGCCCTTTTGTTCCACCATGTGGGCCAAGAAAGAAAAGTACTGTTTACCTAAACACCTGTTCACTTGAGTGCATGACATCAACTTCAGTCCTCTAGAAGGTCGGTCTCCATAAACGTGCAAAGTATCACCGGGCGGAAGAGGTAAACGAACGTACTTCTCGTGGCAAGCGATCTCGGCATGATTCTTACATAACCAATCCATGCCGATTATGACATCAAAGCTACCCAATTGCATGGGTATAACATCAATAGTAAAAACGTCGTCGTTAAGAGTCAGGGAACAACCACTGAGAATAGAATCAACTAGAATAGACTTACCATCGGCAATCTCAATCAAGAACGACTTAGGTAGTTTTGAGCGTGCACAGTTTAACAAAGATTCAAATTCCACAGATACAAAGTTTCTATCGGCACCAGTATCAAATAGTATCGAAGCATAAAGATTATTGACGAGAAACGTACCATTAACGACGTCATTGTCGTTACGAGCCTGGTTTACATTGATGTTGAACGCTCATCCTCGAGCGGCTGGCTGTTGCTCCTGATTCAGATGGGGACACTGGTTACAGAGATGAGTAGTGTCTCCGCACTTGTAGCATACACGAACATCTGCTGGCCTTGGGTTCTGCGGAGGATACCGGTAGGGCTAGTTGAGCAGGCTGGACTGGCGGTGCTTGCTGGGCCTAATTGACTTGACGGCAGTAGGGGGCTGTGTGACCATAGTGATTACAGTTGGTACACAGACGGCAAGTGGAGGTTGCAGGGTGGTGATAGTTGCAAGTCGCACACTTGGGATGAACTCCAGTGTACGGCTTCTTATTTTCCGGAGCAGGAGGGTTAGCAGCAGCAGGCATGATAGCATTGCCAGCAGGGTTTACAGTAGGGACAATCGCGTTGCAACCTGAACCCTGAGACTTTCTCTTCTTGCTCTTGCTGCCACTTGGCTGCTGAGTAATCTGGTTAGCAGGTTTCGCAGGAGTAGAGTTTCCAAACTGTTTATCACGTACACGATTGTTGTTCAGACTTGATGCCAGACGATAAACTCTTCAATAGTTTCGATCCGAGCTGCTTCAATCGAGTCTTGCATGGCAGGAGGTAACCCATTAATGTACTTGGTTATCATGCGCTTCGGAGTAGAAACCAAGTGAGGCACGATTAAGCTGAGTTGTTTAAAACGGGTAGTGTATGACAAGTTGTCATCTCCAACCTGCTTGAGGTGCCAGAACTCTTCCACAGGCTTTAGCTATTAATGGGGAGGGCAGAATTCGAGCATCACCAATTCTCGCACCTCAGGCCATGGAAGAGCATAGGCCTCCTCGTTGGAGCGGATGGTTCTCTCGTTAGACCACCACTCTAGAGCTCTGCCTTGAAACATGCCAGTTGCACTCTTAGTCTTTAAGTGTTCTGGGCACTCACTGTTGATGAAGGTAACCTCGATGCTGTCGAACCACTCCAACATAGCAGTCACCCCATCGCTGCCCGTGAAAGGCTTAGGGTTGCAAGAGAAAAAATGACTGTAGTTGAAGCTCACATGCTTTGGTTTCTCCGCTTTAGAATCTACAGAGGAGGGAGGTGTGTTTGATCCTTGGATCTCAGTGACGATCTTAGGCACGATGCTAGCAATCTGATCGGCCATGAAAGACATCATTTTCTTCTGAGAGTTCGCCCTGGATCTCTTGAGAGAATCGGATAGTTTACGGGAAGACATCTAAAGACCCAAGAAAAAGGATCGTATAAGTATAGATCATAAAGTCTTGTTCAATAGTATAGTTTCGCGAACACGTAACGTAGTATATAATTTCACACATGAACGCATAAAGACTCAAGTTTAACAAACGTTCAACAAGTTTCACATAGCTCAAAAGACTCAGCATTCTCATCACAAGTCTGTAAAACCCCGAATTTCACATGGCACGTGGTACAAAAGTTCAGTAACATGCTGGAAACACTTATATACAGGAAGTACCAGCGGCGTATCGACCATGTCACATCCGTCTCGTCATTCGGTGTCATGTCACGTTTCGTGTTTTGCCAACCACAACAGTACTCTCTATCATTTTCACGCGCCTCAACCGGTCACGTACACATAAATCAAGCAAGTAGTTTCACATAGCAGGACGTTCAACATTCTCACTACGAGTCTTCAAAACAACGAATTTCACATAACACTTGGTACAAAAGTCTGGTAACATGTCGAAACACTTATATATAGGAAGTACCAGCAGCGTATCCACCATGTTTCGATCATGTTACGTTCGTCTCGTCATTCGGTGCTATGTTACGTATCGTATTCTGCCACTCACAACCACACATTCCATGACTCTCATATGCATTAGGGTACACATAGATTAAGCAAGTAGTTTCTCATAGCATATCATTCCATCAAGTTTCCCATAGTTTAATCAAGACTCCCAAGTAGTATAACACAATGAATAAAGCTTCATAAATTTAGTTCGATTCTGAGAGATTATGATTATTGTTTTAGATTGAGGAGTTACGTGCGATTTGTGTAAAAGTCTCGAAACGAACAAAGAATCAAGTTTAAAACCACATATAAAATCGAGATATACAAAATATAGGCTTATAAAACATAGGATTGTTCCGGGTAGAGGAACGTCGACTAACCAAAGTGAATTGTAACACCCTTGTTATTATTTTAAAGGTTTTCGTATAAATAACGAAAATAAACATGTAATTACGATTAAGTATCCTTAGAAAATACGAGTAATCTAAAACTTTTACAACTTAAAAGTTTTCAACATAATATAAATAAGTTCGTCGTTTAAAAGTTATGACGTAACGCCGTGCGGAAGCTTTAATCTTGAGTGTTGAATTTTATCATGTTCGGTTCCTCATCGAGCTTGATCTTCATCCGGGCACTCTTGGCAATCACCTATAATCAAAACCAACTTAAAAGTTAGTTTTGATAGTTAAATAAATAGTTTAAGCAAGTTACATGGGTCAAACAACAAAAAATAAATTTTTTTTCCGGAACTAGGGGGCGTCGCGTGACGCCTAGGGACGTCGCGTGACGCCTAGCCCCCATTTCGACAGAATGTTGATTCCTGTTGCTGCATATTTCCAGCCAAACCAAGTTTTACGAAAACGGCCATAACTTCTTCGTTATTGATCTGTTTTACGCGATTCTTTTTCCTACGCGTCCGTAATTTAATTCTCCATCAAATGGAGTTAAAATCCAACATCCAACATAATAATTTTTTTGACTTCTAAGCCTGTGACTCATTACCTTTTTAAGGAATTTTAACACGTTTATGCATTTTATCAAACAAACGTATTTGTTTGATCCTTATTTCACATACACTTCTTCAAATTAATGTTATCTACCATTTAGGGTTCTAATCACATGTTTATTACACAATTTAAACCCGTTTACACTCGTATGCTTATTTTGACCCGTTAAGGGTATTTAAACACTTTGAAGCTTGAAATCGCTTTCATTCATTTCTAGTATCTTATTCCTACATTTCTTATCAAGTAATCTTCCACCACAACTATATGTGCGTTGGATTTAATGTGGATATCTATATGTTCCGAGTTTTACCCCTCAGATTATTATTTTACGGCAAAACTCAAATAGAGCCATTTGACTAACATATTACATCTTTCAACTTCTATACTTATTCTAAGTATTTATCTAATCATGAAATTCGTTTCCAAACAACCTTTCAGGGTTGTTTGTTCAATTTAGCCTACAAGGGCGTTTTGGTCGATTTTGGTCCTTTTACGACGAAGGACTCTCACCAATTATTCGACCAAAATAGCACTTTTAACTACAACATAATTATGCGTACCTGGCTCAGATCAACATATTGACCCGTTTTAATACCTTGTCTTGACTTATTTGCTATTTCATAGCTTCGTTAATTCACGAGCTGTTCATCCTGAGAGCATGAGACTCGACATACACTTATTAGTCGTTACTTGTCAAATGGTATCAATATTACCATTTGATCCCTTTTTACTCTTTTTACTAGTTTTGGCTTACTTATAAAGTAGCCGTTCGAAAACTCATTTTATCTTATTCTTTTCTTGACTAATTTACCGTTCCACCCCGTTTTACCATTACTATGGTTTCTAACATTTGTTTCTGATTCCGACCCAAATCATTTCGTGTCGGAAACCATATTTCGAATATTATCTCCATTGTATTTATAACTTATAGAATAGATATGTATTCTACAAAAAGGTGTAAGTTTCACTTACCTCGCATCCAAGTCACTCGTTCCTCTTCATGCTTGATTTGTTTGACCCGCTTCTTCCCCAAGCTTCACCTAGCTTGTTAAGCTTCAAACTAGCATAATAATTCGCAAGATGGTTAGTTTAGTCATTGCTAATCACGACTATTCCACCTCACGTATTTTCTATCAAAATTATCATTCGATCTTGTTAATGGTCAGTTTGACTTTTCAAACGTCAACTGTCCCTTTTTAATGTATGAAATGCATAATTGAGTTCAACGAACCCACTTAAGCATTTCTTCGACTATTCGGTCGTAGCTATTTTTAGGCAACTAATTTAACTACATTCATCAACATAGTTTATGTACATCATAAAATCATCTAATTATATAAAACTCGTTCTTTCATTAGGCAAATTCTACGGGTTCCATCTATAAGTGAAACCCGTTTCATCATGTCATTAGGTACTCATTCGGCTACCTATTCAAATCAAGTTCTATATTCAACTAATTAATATCATGGTTTCAAACATCCATATTCATGAATAATTTACCAATTTCATTACAACATTCTAAGAACCCATCTCAATTATGTATGATTAAATACTCAAACTTGCAAATTGTTTAAGTATCTCGCATCAACTATCGATTATGACGATTTCTAGCACAAACATATCATCATCTTTATTATTTAGTCAAAACCCACTTAATACATACAAAAGTAATCATCAAATCCCTAGTTTCTAACACCAATTCTTCAAGTTTTCAACTAGGTTTTGTTTCTAAACATGAATTCAACACATATATCACTCATACATTCAACATTCATCCCCGAATTTTGATTATGAGTGTTCATCATAATTTCTAGACATCACCAAATTACAAAATTTGACATACCTTACGATCCCCTTGACTTGGTGATCATTTATATGTGTTCATGCATTGATTTGGGGTTGATTTGAGCTCCAATTTGGTGAATTTGTGATGAACTAGGGTTTGCTCCATGGGAGCTCTCTCTCCTGGTCGATCTCCACACACACACCATGTGTGTGTTGTGTGTTTTTTTTATAATTATTAATTTTCCTTTGTTACAATCTTGGCCCCTCAAGTTTAGTTTTAATTGTTTGTTATTAAGTAGGCTATAACCAACTTATTTCTAGTAACATTCCCTCTTATTAACTAGGTTAATTATTCCTAGTTAACTTAATGGGTTCGGGAAGTCATAACCCGTTTTATTTTAAGTCCCGTTAACTCGGGCCTTTTACATACTTTGTTTTTTCTCAAAGTATTTATCCTTCTTTTAATTAATATCAAGTTTATTTATTTAAATCCTAATTTTTATCGGGTTAATTTTTACCACTAACGGTATTTTTACTCATTTTCACTATTAACTTGGTTTGATTTCCAAACCCGTTTTTGGGGTGTTACAAGTCTACCCCCCTTAAAGAGGTTTCGTCCCCGAAACCTTATTTACGTAGTTCATTGGTTTAATCAAACGAACCTAGTTTCGTTTTCAAGGCTCCCGTTTCCTTTGGTCAAAAGTTTTCATGTATACTGATGCGTACGTCTTTCATGTGTAAGGCCTCGCGGGCCGTTACTTATAGCTTATAACCCTTTATCTTTATTGACTGAGTTGTCACTTGAGCACTTAGTCTCGTTAGTCTTTTAACATGTCTATCCCGCGCTTGTGTTATATTAACAAGCGCTTGTATTTGTTATGACGCTTTCTTAACTTTGAATAGTTTTACCGGCTAGACTAATTAGTCACCGTCACTTCATACCCCGTAACTCACGTTACATCGTGATCGTTTTCTATATTTCTTTTCTTGTCCGTGAGCGTGTCACGTCACGTTTAAGTTTAATTCAACGTTTCTTTATCATACTTATTCTTTTCGAATGTTTCGTCTCGCACCTATCGATGGTAAGACCCATACTCTTTGATATTTGTTATTTCCGAATTCGTCTTATAATATTCATATTTGTTAAAACATTATTTCTTACTCAAACTGAATTTTAGTTTAAAGTTTTTCTCTTTAACTATGTCAATTACTTATATCAAGGAAATTGACAACCCATAATTTATTGCTTTCCGTTCTCGTTTTACGCGGGGAATCGTAACAAGTTCCCTCACCTTACACTATTGACCCGTAGGTTCCTTCACTTAACCTCGTAGGCTATTTCCTTAAGCTTTCACCTCTTTAAGGCGATGCCTTTATGATCCTTTTGCTTCAATTCATGACCCGTGGGTCATTTTGGCCCCGTAGACCTTTACACTAATTAATATCCCGTAGGTTATGATGATCCCGTAGATCATCTTTTATTCGAGTTTTTATTCAAATGTATATACGTTTATATACGCATATGGCGTTAAGGCACCCCTTTTTATGTTTAGAATTATTCACCTTTACTTTTTTTTTTGGATTTCGTTTGACCTTGACCATAGTCTAAGGCTACATTGTTTTCTTTCGAATTATCTTTCCAACTTCTTGACTTCTAACGTCAATTACACGTCGGTTTGCCCTACACTTACCGTTACCCGGTTCTTACCTATACTTCTTTACGTCCCATTACCCGGGTTCTTTTATTTTAATGTTTTTAACGCCTATAACTCCTTTACATAGGTTTATTAATATTTTGCACTTTTATTTATTCGATTCGCGCTTACTTACTTTAGCAAGTGTCATCCTTTATTAAATTTGTTTGACTTGTTCGTGTGAAAATTCATCACTTATGAATGTCAAACTTCAGTCTTTGTTCGACCCGTTCAGCTTTGAAATAGTTGAACGTAATTTATCAAAATTTCTATTTGCAGTATCTTATCGTCCTTTAGTCATGACCCAAAACCCGAGTCTTTTTTACTTTCCATACGCGTTCCTGTTTCTCAGTCTACGCATGCGTTTAATTCCTTACCCATCAACCGGGTGTTTTACCGAAATCGTTATCATTGTACCACTTCCGGTATGTATTAAGACTTCATTTCGATTTACTTGGTCATCTTAGCGAAATCCGTCGCTTTTATTCGACCATGTCTTTTATTCTTTACGTGACCACCATTGGCGGCCTTATTAATTATGAGTGACGATTATCATCGTTATCCTTGCTTTACTACGACTAAAGTTAACAACCTTGATTATCTTTTTTGTGTGGGCAACACCTTTGTTTTTATGACCCGGCGGATCATCTATACTTTGGTTTTACTTGCCCATTTTGTTCACCATGGCCCTTTCGTCCAAGATGACTTATTTTTCGTGTATTTTCTTTTGATCATTCATTTATATCATCATTTACATTAATCCTTGTCCCTTCTCTCGGACTTATTATCCTAATGTAATACGCTTCCGTCACCCGGCTGTGCGTTTACATTATTATCAACTATTTTGTTCATTTGTTTCATTTGGGTACTTTTTAATTTGTCCCATTCACCCCGTCCTTACTACATCGGATGTAAATGTGTGTCCGCTATAAGAAGTTCATGGTATCATATGCCACAACTTACTTGGCCAGAGTAAGCGATTAACACATGACACGCATGACCTTATAGTTTTCACATCACGCCCTATGTAAGTAATGCATCTATTTGTTTCTCTTGGAAACAATATCCCGAATACATTTTCTATTCGGGTTTTTCCAAGTTTTTAATCTACACATGCAACTTTCAATTTCTACATATTTGTTGCATATTACTATTTGTGCAATTAAATTTAAAATGTGCACCTGGTAATGCTTGCCCTAACGGGCTTCTCTTGCCATTAGCCTTGTTCGCGACCGTTACGCGATTTAGGTCCTTGATGAGCATACTCTTTGGACCGTTCCTCTGTCAAATCTGTGATTTGTTAAACTCTCGCTATCTTCATATGCGAGTGTCCTTCAACTAAATCATATACAACAGTTGGTAATTTCGACATTAAAGGATGCCCGTATTATAATACAAGGCTTGTCTACTATACGCATCAACGCGTGTAATTTCGTTGACTAAACTATTCTATATCGTTTTTATTGGTGTAACGTGTATTACACGATAACCATATGTGTTGTTCTCAACACTTTAATCATACTAAACCATTGATATACATGTACTTACCGGATTTGCGATCAAGCCTCAAACCGAACACACTTTATTCTTTAACCATGAGCTCTGATTACCAACTTGTAACACCCTTGTTATTATTTTAAAGGTTTTCGTATAAATAACGAAAATAAACATGTAATTACGATTAAGTATCCTTAGAAAATACGAGTAATCTAAAACTTTTACAACTTAAAAGTTTTCAACATAATATAAATAAGTTCGTCGTTTAAAAGTTATGACGTAACGCCGCGCGGAAGCTTTAATCTCGAGTGTTGAATTTTATCGTGTTCGGTTCCTCATCGAGCTTGATCTTCATCCGGGCACTCTTGGCGATCACCTATAATCAAAACCAACTTAAAAGTTAGTTTTGATACTTAAATAAATAGTTTAAGTAAGTTACATGGGTCAAACAACAAAAAATAATTTTTTTTTTCCGGAACTAGGGGGCGTCGCGTGACGCCTAGGGACGTCGCGTGACGCCTAGCCCCCATTTCAACAGAATGTTGATTCCTGTTGCTGCATATTTCCAGCCAAACCAAGTTTTACGAAAACGGCCATTACTTCTTCGTTATTGATCCGTTTTACGCGATTCTTTTTCCTACGCGTCCGTAATTTAATTCTCCATCAAATGGAGTTAAAATCCAACATCCAACATAATAATTTTTTTGACTTCTAAGCCTGTGACCCATTACCTTCTTACTGAATTTTAACCCGTTTATGCATTTTATCAAACAAACGTATTTGTTTGATCTTTGTTTCACATACACTTCTTCAAATTAATGTTATCTACCATTTAGGGTTCTAATCACATGTTTATTACACAATTTAAACCCGTTTACACTCGTATGCTTATTTTGACCCGTTAAGGGTATTTAAACACTTTGAAGTTTGAAATCGCTTTCATTCATTTCTAGTATCTTATTCCTACATTTCTTATCAAGTAATCTTCCACCACAACTATATGTGCGTTGGATTTAATGTGGATATCTATATGTTCCGAGTTTTACTCCTCAGATTATTATTTTACAGCAAAACTCAAATAGAGCCATTTGACTAACATATTACATCTTTCAACTTCTATACTTATTCTAAGTATTTATCTAATCATGAAATTCGTTTCCAAACAACCTTTAAGGGTTGTTTGCTCAATTTAGCCTACAAGGGCGTTTTGGTCGATTTTGGTCCTTTTACGACGAAGGACTCTCACCAATTATTCGACCAAAATAGCACTTTTAACTACAACATAATTATGCGTACCTGGCTCAGATCAACATATTGACCCGTTTTAATACCTTGTCTTGACTTATTTGCTATTTCATAGCTTCGTTAATTCACGAGCCGTTCATCCTGCGAGCATGAGACTCGACGTACACTTATTAGTCGTTAATTGTCAAATGGTATCAATATTACCATTTGATCCCTTTTTACTCTTTTTACTAGTTTTGGCTTACTTATAAAGTAGCCGTTCGAAAACTCATTTTATCTTATTCTTTTCTTGACTAATTTACCGTTCCACCCCGTTTTACCATTACTATGGTTTCTAACATTTGTTTCTGATTCCGACCCAAATCATTTCGTGTCGGAAACCATATTTCGAATATTATCTCCATTGTATTTATAACTTATAGAATAGATATGTATTCTACAAAAAGGTGTAAGTTTCACTTACCTCGCATCCAGGCCACTCGTTCCTCTTCATGCTTGATTTGTTTGACCCGCTTCTTCCCCAAGCTTCACCTAGCTTGTTAAGCTTCAAACTAGCATAATAATTCGCAAGATGGTTAGTTTAGTCATTGCTAATCACGACTATTCCACCTCACGTATTTTCTATCAAAATTATCATTCGATCTTGTTAATGGTCAGTTTGACTTTTCAAAAGTCAACTGTCCCTTTTTAATGTATGAAATGCACAATTGAGTTTAACGAACCCACTTAAGCATTTCTTCGACTATTCGGTCGTAGCTATTTTTAGGCAACTAATTTAACTACATTCATCAACATAGTTTATGTACATCATAAAATCATCTAATTATATAAAACTCGTTCTTTCATTAGGCAAATTCTACGGGTTCCATCTATAAGTGAAACCCGTTTCATTATGTCATTAGGTACTCATTCGGCTACCTATTCAAATCAAGTTATATATTCAACTAATTAATATCATGGTTTCAAACATCCATATTCATGAATAATTTACCAATTTCATTACAACATTCTAAGAACCCATCTCAATTATGTATGATTAAATACTCAAACTTGCAAATTGTTTAAGTATCTCGCTTCAACTATCGATTATGACGATTTCTAGCACAAACATATCATCATCTTTATTATTTAGTCAAAACCCACTTAACACATACAAACGTAATCATCAAATCCCTAGTTTCTAACACCAATTCTTCAAGTTTTCAACTAGGTTTTGTTTCTAAACATGAATTTAACACATATATCACTCATACATTCAACATTCATCCCCGAATTTTGATTATGAGTGTTCATCATAATTTCTAGACATCACCAAATTACAAAATTTGACATACCTTACGATCCCCTTGACTTGGTGATCATTTATATGTGTTCATGCATTGATTTGGGGTTGATTTGAGCTCCAATTTGGTGAATTTGTGATGAACTAGGGTTTGCTCCATGGGAGCTCTCTCTCCTGGTCGATCTCCACACACACACCATGTGTGTGTTGTGTGTTTTTTTATAATTATTAAGTTTCCTTTGTTACAATCTTGGCCCCTCAAGTTTAGTTTTAATTGTTTGTTATTAAGTAGGCTATAACCAACTTATTTCTAGTAACATTCCCTCTTATTAACTAGGTTAATTATTCCTAGTTAACTTAATGGGTTCGGGAAGTCATAACCCGTTTTATTTTAAGTCCCGTTAACTCGGGCCTTTTACATACTTTGTTTTTTCTCAAAGTATTTATCCTTCTTTTAATTAATATCAAGTTTATTTATTTAAATCCTAATTTTATCGGGTTAATTTTTACCACTAACGGTATTTTTACTCATTTTCACTATTAACGTGGTTTGATTTCCAAACCCGTTTTTGGGGTGTTACATGAATCGAACCCCTTTTCAAATTGAGGCAACGTGCCTTGACTTACTTAGACAAATATGTCATCGATGTTAGGCCTACAATATTTATCCTTTTGGTCATTACACGTCTCTAATTGATTGGGAGTTTCGAGACTTTGGCGAGACTGGAAATCAAGGAGTGGGACTAGTTATCAAGATGTGAGTTTCACCTCTAACTTGACAACATCGTACCCTAATAGTGTCGGTACTCATCAGAAGATAAGACCCATAGGGATATGATATGGAAATTTCCCGTCAAGGTTCGGATGTCACTCCTGACTTGAGGGTAAATCTCGTGCAAAATACAAACGCTGTTCAGCAATTCAAAGTGTCTAAGTGTATATTGTGTCAGCCTTAGGAAAGGCATGTAAGTTTTAACAGGAGTATGTTGCTAGGAAGCAAGTACGGTAGAATGCATAAGTCTTAAACAACAGATAAGAGTCAAGATTTCTTGAACTATAGACTAGGCAAAGCATTCCTACTTTCCCTAATTCCCTATAGTTATGGCTCTGATACCAATGTGTCACACCCCAACCGATGGCGGAAACATCAGGGCGCGACACTAAGCGTTCAGATTGCTCAAGAGTTTCCATAACACTAATAGTTTCAATAGGAATTAATCAAGTTTCATAGCATTGTCTAAACATTAACCAAAGTTTCACAACCACAAAAGCATCAATTACATAATATCCCGAATACTGTTCAAAAGTTTCTAAATTGACTAAGATGTGTTTCTAAGCAGCATCCTAGCATGTTGTCACACCCCAACCGATGGTGGAATCATCGGGGCACGGCACTGAGCGAAACAGAATGTCCATGAGTATCCATAACAACTATTAATTACCAGATATTTAAACGTCATGTCCCATACCATAACATATTAAATAAAACAGTTATTACAGATAATTGTCTCACAAACAAATTCTGATCCGACAACTCAGATTTCAAAATAGATAAATTGTTTATTTGTTTCTAGACTCTTTCCTAGCCTCGATTTCATCACACAGCAAACAAGGCATCCTAGCATCTTTAGCACCTGCCACATACGTTAAAGTAAAAGTCAATACACATAGTGTAAAGGTGAGCATACAAGTTTGATAATAACATATAGAGTTCGAAATCGTTTACGCATAACTAGCACGTACAACGTGTGATGTGAAGCACGTAAGTTATCGACATGATCCCATCAATACCAATGACTGCGGGTTGACTGCCCAAGGCAGTTCGTAACACATATCCGCCACTGTGAACCATGTGATTAGTTGTCCTTAACAATCCCTGAGTGAACAGGTGCTGAGTCCAAACTATAGTACTATCGTTGCTAAGGCAGGTAGATAGAAATCTATGTGTAAACGTAGCAAACAAGCAATCATCGAGTCACGTATAACATACAGTGGCGGTTAGCGTTAAAATGTTGCGTAGTGTATTCGATGTGATTTAGAATAGGTAACGTATGTAACACCCAAAAGTGTGTAAAGCAAAAAGGGTTCGAGTATACTCACAGCGGTAGAGTTAATGGATTGAAGGGAGCGCTAGAACGAGTTTAGCCTGAACTAGTTAATGATAGTACAACGATAAGCGGCGCGCAAAACCGTATAGGTGAACCAAGGATCGGAAGGTAATCGGATTGGATGGCAATCCGATCGGATGGCCAGTCGATCGGGTGACAATCCGTTCGGATGGCCATCCGATCGGATGGCCATTCGATTGGATTGACACCTCGTTTGGTGATGATGTGTTTGTGTATGATGGTTTGTACTTTGAAGTTTTCATTGTAGCATTTTAAAAATAGAGAAGTATCTCTACCTTTCAAGTCGGTCGATCGGACAACAATCCGATTGGCGAGGCTTCTTAGTTTGAGAACAAGTTCACAGCAGGACGGACACTCGATCGGATGGCTATCCAATCGGGTGGCAATCCGTACATATTGAACATGTTAAAAATTGTTTAAGTACCAAGTCCCAAAGGTCACACGATCGGACGGTCACTCGATTGGATGGCAATCCGATCGGGTGGTAATCCGTTCAACGTTCAGATCCTTGAATAGTTTGAATAAAAGTTCAAGTATGGAACCAAGTGCAACCAGATCGGATGGCCATCCGATCGGACGACAATCCAATCGAACGACAATCCGTCACAACGGTCAGATCGTCTTTAACACTTGATTTCTTTTTGAAGTTTTGTAGCTTTTGAACGAGATGTGACGGTATCTGGCTTAAACAACAGAACCCCATCTCGACCCTAGTGACCCGACCGAACAGGAATCACCCAAGTCCGACTGGTTCACGGTTCGAGTCGGTAGTTCATGTTCAAACCCAAAATCAATATCTCTTGGATAGAATTTAGATCTGGAACTAATACATCACTAAGAATGAGTAGAAGATTAGAACAAGCACCGATTCTATCGGTTTTGAGTGCATTGAGTGTAAAATAGTTGAAAGAAAGTTAGAAAACCACCTTTCAATCCTTTTCACCATGAATACGTTCAGATCTATGCAAGATCTTTGTTTACTCATCTGGATCTCGTCTAGATCTAAGTTGTTCTTGGTGGATTGAAGCCAAAACATGAAGTTCGTAAGAACACCATGATGATATCATCCTAGAACACCTCAAATCCACTAATTTCACGGTTAAAAGTTTAGATTCGAAAGGTAGAATGGTGTAGGAGTGCGTGTAGATCAAGAAAGTACAAGGTTTATGTCGAAAACTTACAAGAATCGGGAGAAATCGAGAGAAATGAAGGCTGGAGCGAGTTGGGTCGAGTGAGACCTGTCACATCAAGTGATGTAACATATGAGGGATATTTATAGGGTTTCCTAAAAAGGAAATGTAACACCCGTCTAAATTAATCAAGAGTTTAATGATATAATGCGCATTTTATGCTAAAATGCGACTTTACAAAAACCTTTCTAAGGTAACATACTTACATGTCTATAATATTCAAAATATAGTACCAAATGTTTTACATAGTTCACTTAAGATAAAAAAAATCCTGGATTAACGCGAAAGCTTTGTTCGGGCGTGTGTTCGGTTCCTGTCCATTGCTTGATCGACATCTGAGAGCTTGCTAGTACCACCTAAATCCAAAACCAACATAAAAGTTAGTTTTGGTAGCTCAAAAGTGAGTATAACCAAGTTCTAACATCAAAAATTTTAAGAGAAAATAAAATTTCCGGATTTACGTCTGTCGCGCCACGCAACAGACTTCTCTTAATCTTTCGCGGGCGGCAAGCGCTCTCGCGTGTCACACCCGGACCATAGTACCCATGCGCGTGTCGCGGGGGAGAACGTTTTCCAGCAGGTCCGTACTTGACCTGCATTTTCTGCCCAGCTCTAGTTTTATCCAAAGTGCAAATTTCAAATTGCCATAACTTGTTGTCTACTGGTCCGTTTTACGCGATTCTTTTTCCTACGCGTTCGTAATTTAATTCTCCATCTCATGGAGTAAAAATCCGACATTCTAACTAATAAAATTCTAAATTTTTAAGCATTCGACTTATTATTCAAAATCAACATTTTGACCCGTTTGGTTCTAAAATCTCCAAACTTGTTTCTAATTAATCATAAATCATATACCAAAGTGTTTAACTTAAATCTCTATTTCGGATTCATAACTTTTGTGAATTACGCGGCAAACACCCAAGTTACACGCGAAATTCATTTTGACCCGTTTAGAGGATTTTTGTGCATTTAAGAATCAAGTCCGCTCTTCTCTTTTCACACCTCGCGTTCCCATATTTAAATAGCTACTTATATTCCACCGCAACTCTTTTTGTGGTGGATTTACATAAGGAACCCACAATCCCAATTTTTACCCTTCGTTTAGTCATTTTGCTTAAATGACCCGTTCTTAGGCATTTATCCTACGAAGTTTATGTCTACAACTCTTACATGTATCTAAGGGCTTCATAATTATAATACAAGTTTCTAAACGACCTATAAGGGTCGTTTGTCCGATTTACCTATCAAGGGCTTTTTGGTCAATTCTAGTCTCTTATTTTATGACGATGACTCTCACTAATTATTTGACCAAAATAGCACTTTTAACCACAACATAATTATGCATATTGGCTCGGGTCAACATATTGACCCATTTTAATACCTTGTCTTTATTTATCTGCTATTTCATAGCTTCGCTAATTCCCGAGCCGTTCATCCTGCGAGCATGAGACTCGACATACACTTATTAGTCGTTAATTGTCAAATGGTATCAATATTACCATTTGACCCGTTTTACCCTTTTTATTAGTTTAGGCTTAATTATAAAGTAGCCGTCGAAAACTCATTTTATCTTAGTCCTTTCGTGACTAATTTACCGTTCCACCCCCTTTCACCATTAACTATGGTTTTTAACATTTGTTTTTGGTTCCGACCCGTATCATTTCGCGTCAGAAACCTTATTTCGAATATAGTATCTCTATTGTATTTATAACTTATAGAATAGACACATATTTTACAAAAGGAGTAAGTTTCACTTACCTTGCATCCATGCCACACTTTTCTTTCCGTACTTGCTCTGTTTGACCCGCTTCATCCACAAGCTTCCATTTAGCTCGTTAGGCGTCAAACTATCATCATATTTCGTAAGGTGGTTAGTTTAGTCATTGTCAATCATGACTATTCCATCTTACGTATTTTCTATCAAAATTATCATTCGATCTTATTAATGGTCGGTTTGACTTTTAAAAAGTCAATTGCCTATTAGTATATAAAATGCATATTCAAGTTTATCAACTAGTTTTGGCATTTCTCAAATCACCCGGTAGGCGTTCTTTTAAGCCACCGTTTAACAAATCTTTTAACCCGGTTCCATATATTTCCAATACTTCAACTAGTTCAAATGATTACTAAATCTAACTTATTTATTCATTTTCACAAGAACTAAGGTTCCCCTCTATTAGTGAGACCCATTTCATCATACTATTTAGCATTCATCCGAACGCCTAATAAAATCAAGTTTTTCATAGGAACAAGTATATGACACAATTTCATACATCTATTTACATGAATCAAAATTACCAAATTTAGCATAACATACTATAACCCATTTCAATTCATGCATAAGCTTTCATCCGAACTTATAATTTGTTCAAATATCTCGCCTCAACTATGAATTATGATGATTTTTAAACACCAATATATCATCCTCCTCACTATTTAGTCAAAACCCACTTATCTAAGTGTGGCAATCCATTCAAACACCTAGTCGTGGAAATTTTACTTCAAATTTCTACTTAGGGTTTGTGCCTAAGCAATTATACTTCACTAATTCGGCCATAGCCTCTATGATTCTTACATAGATCGCATCATGCAAAGTTAACTAATTTTTAAAACTTCATGAATGTCAAAAATTCGACATACCTTACGATCCCCTTGACTTGGTGATCGTTTATATACATTCAAATCCGAAATTGGCCTTCGATTGATCCTTCAATTTGAAGATTTGGCGGAGCTAGGGTTTTCACCCCTTTTTGTCTCCTGGAGGTCGATCTAGAACACACACCTTTGTGTGTGTGTTTTAATTTTTTTTATATATGTTTTAATTAAAACATTTTCCTATTTATCCACCTTTAGCCCCTCATGTTTTGGTTTGTTATTATGTAGGCCACAACCTACTTATTTCTAGTAACATTCCCTCTTATTAACTAGGTTAATTATTCCTAGTTAACTTGGTGGGTTCGTGGAAGTTATAACCCGTTTTATTTTAAGTCCCGTTAACTCGGGCCTTTCACATACTTTGTTTTCTCAAAGTATTTATCCTCCTTTTAAATTAACATCAAGTTTATTTATTCAAATCCTAATATTTACCGGGTTAATTTTTACCACTAACGGTATTTTACCTAGTCATTACTATTAACGTGGTTTGATTACCAAACCCGATTTTGGGGTGTTACAGGAAAGTGGGGGAAAGGCTGGTCGATCGGGTGGCAGTCCGATCAGGTGGCAACTTGGTCGGGTGGCAACCTGATCGGATGGCAATCCGATCGGATGGCCACTCGGTCAGTTGGCCACTCGATCCTTGAGTTTGGCGTGATGAGTTTTGTCATTTCGATTCGCGTGTTAAGCTTTGCGATGCAATAGAATTTCTTATCAAATTACTTTTAGTCCCAACTACTATATCTAACATACAATCACTATAATCAACTATGTTTAGCGTTTCGATTTGATTGCGATGCAATAGATTGCTGTTTCGATTGCGATTAACACCTCAACATAAACATAACATGCACAAGTAACACATAAATAGCACACACACGTAAAACAATATCCAGAACGCATTATTCGAGTTGCGATTGCGATAAGCGATAAATCGATTAAACATGCGATTAAACCTCGATTGTTAACAAGTACCCCACATAATACAACTAATGCGATAACATAAATAGATTATCTACAAGTCAAAGAAGTCAAAACAGGAGTTGACCAAGGAGTGACAGACCGCACTTAGCAATATTTTCTTCCTTTGACTTCAATCTTGACTTTGACTTTGACTTCCGAAACACTGGGTGTTACACATGTTTCTTGATTTCCTTAGCTACTATCAACCTGCAACATGTATTAAAATACTATCAACAATATTGTTGGCGAGTATACAAGTTTGAGTACATAGTAGCATAACAGTTTAAAAGACTCATATCCGACATGTAAACACATAAAAGTTTCACCATGCTAGTTTACGCATTCCAAGTGATAGCCCAAGTTTCCAATACGTTAAATGCCATTCCCAAAGACTAACGGGAGGTTAAATGTCTCCTCCTAGCAATACCCCAAAGACTAACGGGGAGGTGCATTACCCCTATAGCGCTACCATTGTTAAGGCGGAACTACACACAAGGATTAAACGTTCACATAGCATAAAAGTCTCAAGAATCACAAGTTTCAAGTTTCATGTTCACAGCGGATAGAGTATGTTTCAAATAGTTTCAAGTGTCAAGTTTATATAATACATGTTGCATCCCAAAACTGTTTAAAACAAAAAGGGATCGAGTATACTCACAGTGGGTGCTAGTATCAACACCAATTATTTGGATCAAATGGAGCGATGGAGTTAGCCTGATTATAGTATAGCAGTGTAAGCATTGAACAGAATGTCAAATCGTGTGAACATCGAATAGAAGAGTCTGTTTCCTGTTCGGATGTTCATCCGGATGGATGACCATTCGATCGGATGGTCGTCTGGACAGATGATCAGTAGTGCGTTGCAACAATGTTTCAAACTTTTGAAGTTTTCGTTGTAGTATAGGATCAAGTCATTCGGTCGGATGGTCATCCGAGCGGATGGCCGTTCGGTCGGATGACTGTTCGAGTGTAAGTTTAATAGTTCAAAGTTCTGATTTAAATAGTTTAATTATTGATGGCTACGGGGAACAGGTTGTTCGGTCGAATGACCGTTCGATCGGATGATCGTCCGATCGGATGGTCATTTGACTGTTGTGATCTTGTTCCTTTGCAACTTTTGTAAAATTTCTAAGTTTGAGTTTAACAGAGTGTAAGACCCTTATTATTAATTAACGGATTTCGTGCAGTTTACGAAAATAAACATGTAATTATGATCACAAATACATTGAAAAATACGGGATTATTAAAACTTTTCTTAAATTAAAACAATACAACTTGATATGTATAACTTCGTCATTTAAAATAAACAACGAAACGATGTGCAGAAGCTTGTATCTTGATCGTGTTCGGTTCTTCGTTGAGCATGATCATCATCCGGCATCCAAGATGTACCTACGTTTTTAAAAACCATCATAAACTTTAGTTTTGATAGTTTCATAATGTACAAACCAAGTTCTTTAGGCCAAAATTGAACAAACAACAAATTTGCAGCATTTATGCCCGTCGCGTGCCGCGACGGGTTCAACTCAAGTCGTCGCGAGCCGCGACGATAGTCGCGTGCCGTGAGGGTGATCTTGTTTGGTTGTCACGCGACGCGACGACCCAGTTTCGACAGAAAGTTTGTTATCTTGAGCTGTAGATTCCCAGCTATGTTTTTAACCAAATTTCCAACTTCAAAATATCATAACTTTTGATCTACTTATCCGAATTACGTGATTCTAGTTTCTATGCGACTGTAATTAAATTACGGTTCCGTTTATCATCCCGATTCGCATTAATAAATGATTTAAAAGCAAACGACTTATAAATCCTTTATGCTATTATTTGACTCGTTTCATTTTAGCAACATACTACATGTTTAAAACGATGATTATTTCTAGTCATTTTTACCCATCCCCGGGCATGTCAAACATTAGCGTTTTCGCTCCCATCTTATGGTTTGCATACGCATTTACATTTGCCAGTTTATTTTGTAACTTTCTAACACTTAAACCAACATTTAGGCACCTAATTTATTTTGACCCGTTTAGATAATTTAAACCTTTAAGTTTAAATCTTTCCCTTTCTTTACGCACATTCAACTCCGTGTTAGGACATCAATTACCCACCACCACGACTATAATTGTGGTGATTTTAATAATGTAGATTACTTATTCCAATTTGTACCAATCGAATTGCCAATTTACGGTAAAGACCATTTTGATACATTTGACCCAAAAAGGCTTATGCCTATAACTTTTATGCTTATCTATAACTTACAAGATCATGATATATGTTCTGAAACAATCCCTAAGGGTCGTTTGCCCGATTTACCCATCAAGTGCGGTTTGGCCAACTTTAGCCCCTCATTTACGACGAAGGACTTGCGCTACCTATTTGACCAAACTCATGTGTTCAACTAAAACTTATTTATACGCATGGTTGTAAAAATCCCGACTAGTCTCCGATTAGTCGCCGATTAATCACTAATCAGGGGTTCACCGATTAACGGCCGATTAATAGCTAGGCAGTCAAGGGCGGTCCTATTCTGGCTAAATTTTGGCTAGATGCCGGCCAAATTTTGACCAAACCATATAAATTCCTTCCAATTACTTAAAAAAATGGGTTAATGAGGGGTTAAAACATGCCTAATTTAAAAAACTACACATAAAAATGTTTATGTATATATGTAACTAAAAATCACATATAAAAATCTCAATCCGATTAATTCCGATTAATCCCTATTAATCCCGATTAGTCGCTAGTCGGTACCCCACCGCCCGACTAGCGCCTAGCGATTCTTACAACACTGTTTATACGTACCTGGCTCGGGTCAACATATTGACCCGTTTTGACACTTCATCATAAAAGTTGCTAATTATTAGCAACGGCGTATCCCGCGCTATTCACTCCTGTGAGTATAAACTCGACAACATCCATTAGTCACTAATGTCAAATGATAATAACATCACCTTTCGACCCGCTTAATCCATTTGACTATTTATTTTTCGTGAGATGGTATTGATATACCATCCCATCCATATACTCATTCTGTTTTACACCGTACCGTCATAATATTTAAAATCATTTCCTATTTCTTTTGACTTGTTAAGCCTTACGCCGTATAGCGTCTTTTTCAAAAACAATTGTTGTCCGTTAGCTCGTAATCAAATTACCATATTACCATTTTTCTCAATATGAATTACCTCATAAGGTAACATTTTCAAAAACTCCTTGTTTGTTTGTCATTCCTTGACCTTAATTACTGTTTTACCCCCTTTTCTATCCATTATGGTTTTCGTCATTTTCGCTTGTTCCGACCCGTACCGATTTACGTCGGAACATCACGTTTCAAACATTAGCTTATCATTTTCATAATCTTCATAATCATTAGGCATTCTATAAAAGGGGTGTAAGATTTACTTACCTTGCATCCGTTTTTTACTCTTTCTCCGCGTATTTAATCCGTTTGACCCGCTTCTTTCCCAAGCCTCCACCTTTCTTGTCAAGCGTCAAATATCATATAATATTCACAAGGTGGATAGGTTAGTCATTCTAGATCATAACCTTTATGCCTTATGAACCTTTCTACTACTTTTCTTACCAAACTCTATCATAGGTCGGTTTGACCTTTTAAAAGTCAAACTACCTCATATCACATGAGTTTTGAACAACTAAATTTAACAACTCATTTTGGCATTCCGCCATTTACCCGGTAGGCGCTAATACTAGGCCACCGTTTTAAATTTCATTTCCTACTAATTTCATCACAATTCTACAATCATTCAGGCATTTTAACGAACACCTCGCGGGCATGATTTGCGTACTTTTTTTATCTAGTTCATTATCAACTTTCAACCAAGTTTCAAACATCAAATTCCACGTCCTTATGCCCATCATTCATAATCAACATCAAGACTCGCATCACTCATTGGTTTTACACTATTTCAACATTGACAATTCATGTGTTCATCACCTAGTTACAATACCTATTTAACATATGTATGGGTAATTATCGAATTTCTATTTTCCAACACTAGTTTATCAAATTATTAACTAGGGTTGTTTCTAAACATGGATTTCATCACAACATACTTAACCCATATCATGTCATGTATGATCATGTACTCAAATTCATAGTTTAATCAAGCACCTTCTTAACCTTATCATGCATGATGATTCTAAGCATAGTTATATCATCAATTTCATCATAACATTAAAACCCACTTATCTAAGTGTGGTAATCCATCCCAAACACCTAATCATGGCAATTTTTTCTTTAAATTTCTACTTAGGGTTTGTTCCTAAGCAATCACACTTCACTAATTCAGCCATAACTTCTACTATTCATGCATAATTCGCATCTTGTAGTGTAAATCAAAATTCTACAATTTCATGAATGTCAAAAATTCTACATAGCTTACGATCCCCTTGACTTGGTAATCGTTTATATATATTCAATTCCGAATTTGGCCTTCGATTGATCCCTCAATTTGAAGATTTTGTTGAGTTAGGGTTTATAACCCCTTTCTCTTGCTCCTGGTCGATCGAACACACTGTGTGTGTGTGTTTTTTTGTTTTTTTTTGTTTTTTAATAATTAATCTTTTAAGTTATCCCACCTTTAGCCCCTCAAGTTTTGTTAATTAGTAAGTAGGCTACAATCTACTTATTTTCAACAATATTTTGTCTTGTTAACTAGGTTAAACATTCCTAGTTGACTTAGTGAGTTCGGGGAGGTTATAACCCGTTTTATTTTAAGTCCCGTTAACTTGGGCTCATTATAAACTTATTCTTCTCAAAGCGTTTTCTCTCTTTTTATTTATTATTATTAGGTTTATTTGTTTAGATCCTAATAATTACCGGGTTGATCTTTACCGCTAATGGTATTTCACCCGCTCTTTAGTATTAACGGGGTTTTATTACCAAACCTGTTTTCGGGGTGTTAAACGGAGACGACGTGGTAACGTATCAAGACAACGGAAACCCATCAAGGTTCAGCCTGTCTGATCGGATGGGAATCACCCCGTTCGATCAGGGTAACTGTTCTCGATAGAGTTTCATGTCTGACCCGTAATTTGGTCACCCCTTCGGTGATAATCCGTTTTCAAGCAGACTCCAGACTAAAGAACAGTCTACAGCCTGTTTGGATCCATATTTCACCGATTTGAGTAAAAAGTTAAGAAAGCTTGAAGAAAAACATGTAATCAATTGAAAATGTCCAGATTTTGTAAATATTTGTGGTAAAAATGTAGAAATCTCTTAGATCTGGACTAAATCTTGACGGGATGACATCACATAGCCGATTGTACCAACAGCCCTGATGACGTCATCCTCAAGAAGCCCAAATCGGGTGATTCCATAGTGAAAAGTATGATTTTGATGGAAAATCTAGTGAGAAAGTGTGTAAAGATGATAGTTGTACAAGAATTACGGAGAAAACTTACAAGAATCGCTTGAAATCGAAGGGAAAGTGCCTTAGAACGAGAGAGAGTGCGTCTGGTAGGAGGAGGTTGTCACATCAGTGAATAGTGATCTGACAGCGAGTATTTATAGGTGACAGAGATGATAATGCGGTGGGATAGCTGGATCGGGATGACAGTTCGATCGGATGGCCATCCGGTCGGATGTCCATCCAGACAAGCAATCCTCGTTCGCTAGGTTTCTGATTTCGGTTCGTTTTGCGAGCTAGATTAAGCGTTGCGTTGCGTATTATTGTGCGATCACATGATAAGATTTTAACTAACATAAAAGTTTCCATGTTTCAAGTCTACATAAGCTAGCTAGTAAGTGTCAAGTTTCAAGTTTCTTGTTTAACAAAGTCTCAAAGTTTCCTATTCCATAAGTATCAAGAATCTCGTTCCATAAGTATCAAGAGTCAAGAATCAAGTATCTAGTATCAAGTATCAAGTATCGAGTATCAAGTTTCACCAAGATTCAAGATTCATAAGTGTCTAGCATCAAGAGTCAAGTTTCAAGTATCACAAAGTTCCACAAATGTTTCACATAGTCTAACTATGTTAAGTCTCGAATAGTATAGGGACTAGACTTGCCAAAAGTAGAAGTTAGGGACGCAGGGCGTTACACGTGGAAGAGTGACGTTATTCGACACGTGGTACTTAATTTTTGTTATTTTTTATTATTCAAAACTATAAAAAATATATTTAATTTTTTTTAAAATGCTTATATAATAATTAACTATAATAAAAAATGATTACCTAATTTAAATATTAAAAGATTACATAATTAAAAAAAAGATTACATAAATAAAAAATGAAAGCTAAAAAAACCGAAGCTTAGAAACAACCCGAAAACAAGCTTATCGAGAAAGATCCTCGTGATCTTACCGATGTTTTCACCTTTGTGCCTTAGTTGTATGAACTCTTCTTTAATCTTGTTCACCATTTCCTTAAGACTATGGTGTTTGAGGAAGGGCATTTTAAATTCCTCCCAAGTCATTGCAAGTGCGACTTTAATTCCCTTTTCAACCCTACTGTTATCCCAACAATTCTTTGCTTGAGCTCTTAGTTGGCCGGTCCCATAAGCCACAAAGTCACATAGGTCACAGTGGGTTCTTTGGAAACACCTTCAACATCGCTTATCCATCTTGGACAAACAACCGGATTCGCCTCTCCATTCTAAGTCGGAGGCTTGTACGCCACGAACTTGTCGTAGGAGCAAGTTTTCTTTTCTTTGGCCTTATCCTTCTCTGGGTAATGCTCTGTATCAGTTCATTTATTCTTTCTTCGATGACCGTTAATATGGTAGTTTGTAGCCTATCCATAAATCCGGGTATGCTAGCTTCTGTAGCCTTTCCAACTTCTTCGACAATCTTCTCATATATCTTCTCATTCATGAGGGATACCGTGGCATCACCACTTCCTCCCGAAATTGTTTCACTAAAATGTTCACAATAGGTTAATCAACATTTCTATTTACTATTCACGTAATGTATATGGGAATTTAACCGCATCGTTTTTTAATATACACACTATGCATCCTTCTTATTTGGTTTGGCTAAATTTTTAACTTGCCTTAACCATATATTCTTTATGCATTTTCCAGGTTCAGATGTATAAGTGCACCCCCTCCCAAGCATTTTTACCACAATTATTTTGAACATTTCCTTAGTGATTGTTTTATCGTTGTTTCTTACCAGATTTCGTAATCAAGTCTCGAACTGAACACATTCATCCTTTTTAACCTTGAGCTCTGAATACCACTTGTAAAACCTATCTCGTTATATGTAAAAAAAACTAATATTTTATACGAACTAATTCACAAAAAGATTACAAGTTTCAACAAAACCTAAACTAACCAAAGTAGCTATGATTCGATTCAAAGTACGTGTCCTTAAATTTTAAGTTTAGAAACATAATTAACTAAAACACAGAAGAGAAAAAGTTTTACAGTGTTTTCGGTTCTTTGCGCAGCTTGATCTTTCGTCCGGTTTCCTAGGACGGGTATTACCTGACATTTAAATCCAATTAAATGATTAGTATTCACGACATTTAAACAAAATGGTTTAACCTAATAACGAAAACAACATTTTTTCCAATTTGGTCCAAACCCAATTTTATTCTTTAGAGGTTTATTTCTCTACAATCCAATTCGGTCCAGAACTAATTTTATTCTTTAGAGGTTTATTCCTCTACAATCCAATTCCAAACCGTTTAGGTCCAGATCCAACTTTATTCTTTAGAGATTTATTCCTCCGCAATCCAATTCATATCTAATTCGGTCCAGAGCCAATTTTATTCTTTCGAGTTTTATTCCTCTACAATCCAATCCAATTCATATGCAATTCGGTCAGACCCAATAATATTTTTTAAAGGTTTATTCCTCTACACTTTTAAAAAACAACCCACCACTCGGGCCCATATTCCTTGAGTTTTTCGCTCCTGCTATTCGGTTTGGGTTTATTACTTGTTTAACATGTTATGAGACTTTGAGCGTTTTAACTCAAGTCTTCTACTTTCTCAAAAGGCTTTTCAATATTTCCCCCAACCACAACCAAAGTCATGATTAGTTTTGCTTAGAATAACTATGGCGTTATAATGCCATCTTTAGATTTATTTTCTTACTCGTTTGACCTGTCATGAGATTTAATCTCTATAACTCAAATCATACGCATTCTTTCATCAAGATTTTCTTATCATTTTCCAACCATGATCAAGAATCATGGTTGGTAACTCGGAGAACACCTCGGATTCCATGACCCCGCGGGTTATTTATACCTTGGTTTTACTTGTCCGTCATCTAGCTTATCGCTCTATAGACCATAAACCCTTGTGGCTCTCATCATCCACCAAATACATATATCACTTTTAATCATTTTTACCATGGTCCTTAATTCTTTGACCCCACGGGTTATTTATACATCAGCTTTACATGCCTTCGGCCCAGGTTGTTTTAAAGCCTCGTTTTTCTTTACTTACGGCAATTCGTCTTGGCAACATCTATAAATTAACGAATAACAGAAATAATAACGCAACATCATAGCTACGTACCTTAAAGCTTTCCCTTGAGATGAGTATCCTTTCCCACCTGGTCTCCAAGTGTATCACTTGAGTTGCTTATGTTTACAACCCAATGGATCATTAGGACACCATCATATATGGTCATTTTACCAATACTTGCTAACAACCATCAATGGGGTTTTTGACCAAAGTTTTTCATGAATTGTATAACAATCCTCAATAAAACCGACACCCTTATAATTTTTCCGACACCCTAATATATTTTAAAATATCCCAATATGTCCCAAAATACACCCCATACGTGAAAACGGGCCTCAAATACATTAAATATTATTAAAATAATTAAAAACTGAATTTTTAAAGTTGAGGCGACCGCGTAAAGGACCCTTAACCCTTACGCGGGCCGCGTGAACTTAAAAGGTGGCGCAGCCCGGTGCGGCCACGTGGCCCAACACACGGCAGGTCTATGCGCTGACCCGGACAAGCTAGCCCGTTGACCAGCTTTGACGCGGGCCGCGTAGACCCTTGTCTACTCTTACGCGGGCCGCGTAGAACTCAAATTCAGGCCCTATATAAGAAAGCCTCGGGATTTCATTGTTCGTCGCTCAAATCTTTTCATTCTCAACGAATTCTCTGATATTAGGCAATATAATCGGGTATTATACCCCCTAAATAGCGAAGTTCTGCTCCATTGTAAGTATTATAACCCCTGGATACGTATTAGATACGCCGCCCGATTGATCTAGGGTTCCGTAACGGCTGTCGTGGTTCTGCCCGACGTAGTCGTTGGAATGCCGTCTCGGGGAGGGTATTACTAATGTTAAAATGGGTTATTATACTAACGCGTGTGCATTTGTAAACCTTTTTGTTAACTGTTTTTACAAAACCTTAAATACTTTTCCATGCGAATAACAGTTATTGAGTATTTGTAAGAATACAATTATCATGAGTATGTTGGGGTTTTGTATACAAAATTTGTTACCACCTGGTCAAGGAGTACCATTTCCACAAGTCGGGTTCGACAGTACCATGGATGTTAATTGATATGTCTTGGAAACAAATATAATTGCGGGATCGCCCTCAATACTGTACACTGGGTTTTACTTAAACTTGATTAAACTAGGATTCACTCACCAGTATTTCCCACTGACAAATTTTTTTAAAACGCGTTTCAGGTAACAAACTATGAAAGCCAAATAGAAGCCAGTTGGACAGCACTGAAGACTTGGAAAAGTGGCAATAAAGTTACTTAAAATAAAATAGATGTTTTTATTAATAAAATATGATTTATTCCTATAAAAAAGTGTGTACTATGAACTTGGGTTTATCCCATATGTTTAATCTTATGGAAATGTGGTATTTTACTCTGATCAAATATTTCCTAACTACGGTCCTGATGAAAAAAATTCCGCTGCCAAATTAGACAATACAAGATACCACCGAAACTGGCTCGCGGCCGCCCGTTCCCTGGGATTAGGGATCGGGGGTGGCGACAAATTGTTAGTATCTAGTTTTCACTTAGTCATTTTACCAAACACCTTATGAGCATAACTTTTAAGCTATTCTTACTAGCTCAATTTGGCAACTTCCTACCATCTCATTACAACAGAACCATTTCATACTTCTAGTAACAATCAATTAACACGTAATTTCTGTTCATCAAGACTATTACATTCAATTATTACACGTCAATTTGAGGTTTTTCATACTTAGGTTAAAAACCCACTTCACTTCATACTAAATAATTCACCTAAACATGTCATATATCAATTACTTCACAAAATAAATAATCATGGTAGCCATAAACACTTCTACAATCATCAAAACTCATCTTTATAGTAGCAAAAATCATTAAATCCTCTTATTTCATGGATTCTCTAAACAAGTAAATCTCACCAAAAGTGAAATTACAACTTACCTTAAGTTTGATTGACGTTAGATAATCAAAATTCTCCAACATGCAAGAGAATAACCTTGATTTCTCCCTTTGATTTGCATATTTTTGTGTTTGATAGTTTGGAGGGAGGTTTTCACCCTTCTCTCTCTCTCTCTGGAACGACACACACACACATGTGTGTAATGTTATAAAATTCAACTTTTAATCATTTAAGCTTGCTACTTGTTCACATTCAGCCCTTGTACTTTATTAGTTGCTTTGTTTGGTTCAATACCCACTAAACACAACTAGTGATTAACTAGTCTTTTAACTAAGTTAAAACATTCACAGTTATTATACATCATGATAATTATTAGGTTTAAGCATAATAATCGAATGTAGTATTTTTGGGGTTCATCTTCGTTTCCATTGATTCTTTCCAATTCTTCTTACCTTACGCTTCCTTTACAGAACTAGGTATTTGTTCGGAATATAGTGAGGTGACAAATGCTTTCGCACTTTTATATAAGTTCCCATTAACCATATTAGCTACAGGATACCTTGAATTTTTATGGTTTCTCTCCCTGGGGAATACCGTTTTGGAGGGACCCCTCTATTGGCTCTAGGAGGGAGAGGGTATCTTCCGGTTGTCTCTGCTGCAACTGGTTCCACATGTTCAACGACTGGTTCAACCTCTTCCACATCTGGTTCAACATGTCTTGTAGGTTCCGTTGTTGTCGGTTCTATGTGTTCCCCTGTTATCTCATAGTTATAAAACGCAGGGCATTCAGGGTTCTCATTATTTCTTACCTCTGGTATCACGTTGGATGGACTTCCTTCAGTGGTACTGTGCTCCGCAGATTGTGTAGCTGTGTTTGAGGGACTCGAAGTACTGTGATGGTTTTATGTTGTTACTTCTTCAGATGAGGGAAGTTGGGTTAGCCAACTCAGAGTGTCTATACATTTATTCTCCCCCTGACCACTGAGTTGGGTGTTATAAAAGTATTTTGTTTCAGGAAAGTCAACATTCATTGTGGTGAACATTTGATGCGTGTTTGGATTATAACACCGGTAACCTATTTGATCGATCCTATAGCCGACAAATACACATTTCTCAGCACATGGGCCAAGCTTGTTTCGGTTGGTTTTGGGAATGTGGACAAACGTTGTACACCCAAAGATTCGAAATTCAAGTGTAAGAGGATGGGGAATACTTGCAGACTTAGATAGACAATCTAAGGGAGTCTTAAATTCAAGAGCTTTTGTGGGAAGCCAATTTAGGAGATACAAAGAAGTTGTAGCTGCCTCCGGCCAGAAAGATTTAGGTACCTGAGATTCAATTAAAAGAGCTCGAGTCATTTCAAGAATAATAAGGTTTTTCCGTTTGAAAACACCGTTTTGTTCGGGGGTATGAGAACAAGAGGTTTGATGAATTATTCCTTTGGTTTTAAAGAATTGTTTCATGGATGTATTGACAAATCCCCCCCCCCCCCCATTGTAGGATTGAAGGATTTGGGTTTGAGTTTGGAATTGAGTTTGAATCCTAGCATAAAACGTGATAAATTTCTCGTAAACTTCGGCCTTGTTTTTTAAAAAATACACCCATGGCATGCGAGTGCAATCATCCATGAATAGTATAAAGTACCAAAGGCCCTGCCCCTCCCCCCCCCCCATCACAGGAGTAGGACCCCACACATCAGAATGGATTAGTGAAAAAGGTGAAGCAACTTTCATATTGCTAGGATGGGTGCTTTCATATTGCTAGGATGGGTGTCCCAAACATCTATGCCATAGCCAGGCTTCCCGGTTTTCGGTTCCACGTGCTAACATCACAGTACCCTGTTGAGCCACCTCGTACACGTCGTATAATCCTTGGTTCTCAATACCACGTCCAATAATCACACCCGTCCTGATATCCTATAGAAGGCAAAAAGTAGGGTGCATTAGTACCGTGCAATTCAGCTCTTTGGTAATATGCCTAATTGAAAACAGTTTGTGTGATAATGATGTAACATAAAGACAATTTGATAATTTCATAGTTGGTGAAATTTCAATTGTTCCTCCTCCTTTCACTTGCGTTGTTCCGTTGTTTGCGGTATGGATTTGAGTTTTTTAAGGATTGGACATTGACCGTATATCCAAAGGTTCAAATGTCATGGTGTCAGTGGCACCAGAATCGAATATCTAAGAACTGTTTTTTCTATGATTGATTTCCATTTTTTGTTTTTCTCTATTTTTTTGTTTTTTTAATACGCTGTCGTTACGGATGAGACAGTAAACCAACGTATTTAATAAATATGTTGGATACTTGAACTCGCGTTCAAGATTTATCAATTATACCGGGAACAAATATGCTAGACCACTTAAATCCGCCAGAATAACGATGCCCGAGAAAGAGGTTATCTTACCGGCGTATTTATCAAATACGCCGAGCAACTTGAACTCGCGTTCAAGATTTTAAAACGCCATGACACAACAAGTCTGCTCAGAGCTCGTAAATCCGCTGGCTTAATTCGTTTAGGACACCACCAATACTACAAATTGATAAAAGAAGTGTAAACCCTTTTTTAGAAGTAGCGTATTTGCAGAAGCACACATACCAGCAGCACACAAGAACCCTTCAACTTCTACAATGATAAGAAAAACTTGCAGAATTCCGTCGTCCCGTAACCTTTGCGGCCTGGAATGGTAACGTATTTGATGGGATCTAGCGGCGTATTTGATGGGAGTTTTAGAGAGGCATCGTATTTGATGGGAATTTTAGGGTTTTGTGTGGCGGCTATCGGATTTTGTGGGTAAGATTCCGATCAACTTCCACCATCCTGTAACCGTAACCAGACGCCGACCTTCGGTTTCCTTCTGCGAAAAACCTCAGTAGATCGTCACAATCGGTTCATGAATTCGTTGATTCGAATCCACAGCAACAACGTTCGAAAATCTGTTAGTTCGGTTGCGGTTAAGTCGATGAAGATCGTTGGATTCCCTGGTTTGTTTCAGATTTTCTGTGGTGCGGTTGTCGGAACTATGGTTGATTTGCCAGAACTGGAACTGAGGTTGTAACGAGGTCTGTCGGATTTTTTTTTTGTTTGAGTTTGATTTTGTTGTTAGGTTTGATATTGGATTGGCTGGGATAGATTGAAGGTGATGAGCAAAGTGTTCGAGAATTAGAAACACTGCTCTGATACCATGTTGTTTGGTACAGAGAATAATCTCAGATTTGGGTTTGAATTGTATTGGAAATTTGTATTGTACAAAAAAAGGGTTACACAAAGATGGTGTTTATATAGAACATTATATTACACACTAGCCCCTATACTATCTATTTCCTTCTTTCCGACAGAATTATGGAATTATATATTTTGATATTGGATCCATCCCTAGTGGCATAGGCAATTAGGCATCGGCAATCTTTGAAATTGGATCCATCCCTAATGGCATAGGAAGCATTGACCATCTTATTTTATAAGGGGAAACGAGAAATGTCCATATAGGTGGACTTAATGGGCCAACGAGGTGGGTTCAAACTTCTATGTCTGCCAAAGGCTGCCAATGTCCCCTACCAAAAAGTAATACGCATCGTATATGTGACAACAGGCACCAAACCGGTAATTCCCGTACGCTTTAATTATTATTTAATGACTGCAATTATGTGCTTAAATGTCAACATTGTCTGATTACATTCTATACAAGTGAATTCATGCACGTTTTATACTACAAGAAATTTGCTTTATGCGTTGCGTCAGAAATACTAGTAAACTCACAGGTAATACACATTGTGTCAATAATTCTACAGAAAGCAGTCAGACAATAGAATTGGAGCCTAGGTATAGGTCCAACATCAAGAATACATTAAAACCCAAGAGTACATACAAGGGTTAACATATAGACATTCCGGAAGCTAAAATACACACTAAAAAGCACCCGAAACGCACTTTAAGTGTAGAATTTTACAGAATTCAGCTATAATCAGCTTTTTAACATATAAATATTATGCAGAATTCATGTTTTATTATCCAGAATACCCTACTAAGTGTTGGGAATTAAAAGGGTCACAAAAGGATACATAAAGGACACTAAACGGTGCAATTCTACACTTGATACATAAAGGACACTAAGTGTTGGGAATTAAAAGGTATCTAACCGAACAACCGGACATTACCCGGAACATCAAAATATTACTAGAAGCATTATTTTAATGTTTCTGAACTAGTTATGGTCCCCGAACACCATAACACCCCTTATAACATAATAACACATCAAGTCCCTAAACTTTCCATTTGAAACTAACCTATTTATGTATACTAGAAATTGGAATTTACACATTACCCCCCCCCCCCCTCATTGTGATTTACGGTCACAAGATAGTGGCCCCACCAAATATTTGCTAAATCCTACAATATCCCATTAGATTTATTTTGATATACCTTGGATTCTATTTGATTTTGTAAGGATCTTGTAAGATATGAAAAGATTATAAGTATCATCTTCCTCATTTCACCACTCAACACTCCATCTCACTTACTCTCTCTCTCCCTCTCGGCTCACCTTAAGGCCGCCACCACCGCCCATCCATTTTCAAGCTTATTTCAAGTGCAAGAAGGTGATTCATGGAGCTTGGTGCTTGAAGAACTTGAAGAACCTTCCTCCTTAGCTTTCATCCACCATTTTTCATCATCTTTTTCTAGTAATCTTCCCTAGCTTTGTTGCTAGTGGTGAGCCCTCATGATCTCTTATTTCTTTATATCTTGATAGTTAAAAGATGATGCATATTGTTAAACACAAGAACACTAAAGAACATGATCATGATACTTTAACATAAGCTTAAAAATATAAGAATACATGTTGAATATGTTGATTTGCTTCTTGTTGATTTATTATTAGTGTTGGTGATGTTAGACATCATATGGAGCCTACTAGATTGTGATTAAACACATGATCTAGTGAGTTTAAGTGGTGATCTTGTGAAAGACCAAGATCTTCATACTTTATGTCTTCATGAACTTGAATAATGAAATGGGTTTTCTTTTGTAAAGATGGTTTAAACAAAATACAATTCTTATAAATAGATGATTACAAAAATAATTTTCTCAAGAAACCAAGATTATTTACAAGACTTACAAAGTCATGGTTTCTTAGTAAACTACTAAAATTTTTAGTGTTTAAACAAGAATAGAAACATGTTTGTAACAAGAAAAATACAAGAGAAGTATTTTTAGAAAAATCATCTTACAAGTTGTAAATGACTAGATCTTTTAATAAAGAAATTTTACAAACGAATAACCATGTTTTTAAGGGTAACCAAACCTACTAAATAACATGGTAAATTACTACAAGTTTTTACAAAGCTTCAAGTTCATGATGTAGTATAATTTACTTGATTTTGACACTCGGTAGTATTAAACGAGTTGTTGATTGTTGTGATGATTTTAAAAGAAAATAAACACATGTTTTGAAAACACGGGAAACCTCCATTTTTAGGGGAAACTCTGTCAAAATTTCTATAAATTTTGACACTTAGAAAATATAAGTTTTGGTGAAACTTATTCCCTAAAAATGTATCTAAAAATATTTACCAAGGTTTTCCTAATTTTTGTGTTAAGAAATGATGATTTCTTCAAGATAAAAATTGGTATTAAGTATGTTTATTTTTGAGGAAAATATATATATTTATTTATCACCAAATTGTGTGCTAAATGTATGTAGTATGTATTATGTGTAATAGTGTATTAGGACTTGAAAATACACTAAATACTCCTAAGGAGTGAACATACAAAAAATACACATACAACTTGCTTAGACAAATACAAGAGAATATATTTATGAAAATATATTTCTTAATAGATTAAATGACCTGATCAAGTTATGAACACAAAATGAAGTTTTGGACAAGATACATAACTCGGGTGAAAAATACAAGATACTTATACTTATTTTTGAGAAAATAATATAAGTAAGACAGATAGTTAAAAATATAAATTATTTTTAACACACAAAGAATACATACATAAAATATGGTGACTTGTACTTGTGCGATGCAAGTCTAGTGACTAACGTTAATAAAACGCATTTAGGTCACGATGCAATATAAGCAAAACCCGGTGAAGTTTACGGCGCAAGGAACACAAAATTGTGAGTTCATGTCCCCACCTTTAAACTTTTACTTGTTTTATAACTTGGGGAAAATACATGTGTTATGGTATGTTGAATACAAAAACTAAGGAAAAACATTCTAGATCATGTCCCGAATAGGGTACCATAAGCACCATTAATCAACGTATACATTCAGACCGCGGAACAAAAGGTTGGATCTAATGGGTTTCAGGCAACCCCACTCTTGGCCTACTTCTACCAATGAGTGCTTCTGTGTCTCAGTCAAAGTCGACAAAAATGCCTAGGTTTGGTGGCTTCCTATGTCGTGACACATGTTAGTGGCCTTGCAAACCACTAGCGATCTCATATTACTTACATTCACAGTACTCAGTTACAGATAAGTTTTACAAGTTACATACCATGTTTTCATTCAAGTATTTAAACATTCAATACAAAAACTGCATGAATTCACACCAACATTATGTTGACGTTTTTCCAAAAACTCACATGTTTTTCAGGTAACTAAAGTGGATGTGCGCGTGGTCTTACTCATGCTCTTGGATGTTGTTTATGTTTATCGGTGAATAAAGTTGTAAACTTTTCAGACAAAATGTTGTCTTGTGATGTAAACACTTAAATCATGTTTTCAGTTATGAAATGTTTGGTATTTGAAGTTATTTTTGCGAGCATGTAGTATGTTTACCTTTCGTATGCAATGAGAACCTTTCATGATCACACCTTGTGCTTCCGCCTTAGAAAGGGGTGTGACAGATTAGTATCAGAGTTGCGATTGTAGTGAACCAGGATTCCTTCTCGAGTCTATACTACAATCTCTAGAATCCTTTCACGAAAACAATTTTTCAAAGAGTTTTCATTGCATAAAACTTTCCGCGATATCCACTACCTGAAACTGTTTACAAAGAGTAAAGAAAAGACACTACGAGACTTAGGGTGCACTGGAGTAGCACTTGTCTTTGACTAGAAATTACTTGCAACTATGTGTGATAATTGATATATACGTATACTAGAAATAGAATATCACAGGTACTCGTGACTTTACCTGAAAGCAATGGCCTGTCTGAAGGAAGTGATACAAAGATGAAACGAACTGTGCGGACTGTACAAGGAGTTACGTAATTATGGATGCATAAATAATTATGGAATCCAGTGCACAGAAACCATAGCAAGTCTTGTCACGTATCATAAGAGATTCCTTCAAATACAAGAGAAGGTCAAACGTAAACACCCTTCCCCCAGCCTGCTAAATACTCTTTTGGAGTAATAATTTAGGGTATAAATGTGACAACTGGCACCAAACCGGTAATTTTTGTATACTTTAATTATTATTAAATGACTGCAATTATGTGCTTAAATGTCAACAATGTCTAATTACATACTATACAAGTGAATTCATGCACGTTTTATACTACAAGAATTACTTTATGATAGCGTTGCGTCAGAAATACTAGTAAACTCACCGGTAAGACACATTGTGTCAACAAATCTAGAGAAAGCAGTTAGACAATAGAGTTGGAGCCTAGGTGTAGGTCCAACGACAAGAATACATTAAAACCCGAGAGTACATACAAGGGTCATCATATAGACTTTCCGGAAGCTAAAATACGCACTAAAAAACACCCGAAATACACTTTAAAAGCTGAATTTTATATAATTCAGCAAAATTCAGCAATATGACAAGATTGTAGCATGCAAAAATATGACAAATTGATCCAGAATACTTCCCCGAGTGTTGGGAATTGAAAGTGTCACAAAAGAATACTTAAAAGACACTAAACGGTGAAATTTAGCACTTTAACGGAACGGTATCTAACCGAACAACCGGACATTACCCGGAACACCAAAATATTGTTAGAAGCATTGTTTATTCATTTCTGAGCTAGTTATGGTTCCCGAACACCATAACATCTCTTATCACATAATAACACATTAAATCTCAAAATTTTACACTTGAAAGCTTATTTATTTATGTAATTAGAGAATGGATTTTACACTTTGCCCCCCCCCCTACATAGTGGACGATCACCATGAGGGTGACCCCACCACCCAAATCTTTCTAAATATTCCCTTGATTCACTATGATCTTCCATAGATTCACTAAAGATTATGTCTTATACTATGAAGACATATTACACAAAGGTTAACTACTTAACTTGGATATAAGAACAAGACCCTACTCCATCTTCTTCACACACCACTCAACACCATTAACCTCCACCCCTTCACCTTGTTCTCGGCTCACATCCACCCACCATACACCACCCATTTTCATCCATTCTAAGCTTCATTCAAGGTGCAAGGAGCAGTATTAGAAGGTTTGGTGAGCTCGGATCTTGAAGGACCTCACTCGTTTGCTTTTATCCACCACATTTGCAACCTTGTTCTTCCCTAGCTTTAAGCTAGTTGTAAGATTCTTGAACACCCTTATTTACTTCCATTTTAGTTGGTTAAAAGATATAACATGTTGATTATCATAAGAACACTAAATACATACACATGAATCTTGAAACACAAAGTGAAATATGATGATATCTTGATGAAATAATGTTGTTTAGTAGATGTATAATGTTTGCTTGTTGATTACTAGAAATATTGATGTTGATCAATACGTGAAGCTTGTTAGATTGTGATTAAACACATGATCTTGCAAGTTAGAGGATGATTATGTGTTTACACAAGAAGATCATCCTTATGTATAAACATGAACTTGATGAATAAATGATTTCTTGGAAAATAATAAACAAAGTAAGCTAGCAAACTTATAAATCTAAGATGTGTGAATGATTTTCCAAGAAAACCAAGTTTAAAATATGATTTTTAGAAGATCTTGGTTTTTACTTAAACTTACACTATTTTTGGTGATAACATAAGTGTAGAGACACTAGAAAAACAAGAAGATTTAATAAAGAAACATTTTTGTAAAATATGTTTATAAGTTGTAAACACTCAAATCTTCTAAGAGTAGGATTTTTGGAGAAATAAACACACTTTAAAGAGTAACTAAGTGTCACACCCCCAAAATCCACCGGAGTATCACCGCTTGGAGGCGTGACATGACCAGGATCGAGCCACCAATCATATTGAATAACGTAATTAAGTAAATAAAACCAACCACAATACAATTGGTGACCAAGAGCTAGATAACCAAATTCAAATTAAACAGCGGAAGCATAAGACGTAAAACCAAAACATAAGTTTAATAAGTTCATAAGGTTCAAATGTTAAGCATGGAACATAACAGTCCATATCCCACAACGACCTCGTCCTCGTGCAAGATCCATAAGCATCTAACAACCTGTAAGGCATGTAACAACAAGTCAACAACAAAGTTGAGCGAGTTCACAGTAGGTGTTCGTTATAAAGTAGTTTTTCAAGAACTATGAGTTTGTTTGCAACTGCAGGTTAAATCAACTTTCCTTATTTTCCAAACCATAAACGGTGGGGGCTACCCCATGTTGTAAACCACTAGACTAGTTGTATATATATAGGTGTCCTTCCCAATCCGAGGACAGAGGTACGTATCGAATACGTAGGTTTAGCGCAGGTGCCCTTCCCAATCCGAGGACAGAGGTATGTATAAGAATACGTAGATTTAGCGCTGGCATCCTTCCCAATCGGAGGACAGAGGTACGTATAAGAATACGTAGGTTTGGCGCTGGTGTCCTTCCCAATCCGAGGACGGTGGTAAGTAGTCTAGTAGTGGTGAAAGTACAAGTTCCATCATAGCTATTTAACCCCATTCCCAACTTGCCGGGAATCCCATGCCTTAGGAGTGTGTGAACTCACCTTGGTTTGCTCGGTTAGATTGGTTACTCTAATAAACAGGAATCAAACACATCCTAATAAGGTACATATAGCAATCAGTTTCTCGTGCATACATAACACGTATCCTACGTATGGTTTATCTACTCATTACTTCTATCACATAGCACGCACTCACGTTAACATTTCACGCCCATATAAACATCCCATCTATACCCATTCAAAAGCAAACATACGATATTGCACATAACACTTTCATTGACATGTAACATGTTAGATCATTCTCAGATAACATAACCGACATTTAGACATGCAAAACACTAGATATATTGTCTCAGCTTAAACATCCAAAACTGGACTGTTTTCGGGTATTTTAATAAGATAGTTAACTTATTCCAAAAATTCCCAAACTTTTACAGAATGTTCTAAACAATCCAAATATTACTGTGTAAAAATATCGGGATCCAATTCATTACCAATATTTTATAAAAAAATCATTTACCGGACAGAAATCAGATTCATCACTTTCTGACTGCAGTCCATGGAATAATTTATTTAAAATTCATCATAAGTCCGATTGATGAAATTCCAGTTGGAGCATTACGACGACATCAGTGTTCATCTACAGAACAAATTTCGTGAGCTAATTCTACACAGATATCTAGGTATGACGAAAAACATAACACACATTTTCTGCAGTAAAAATGCAACTTTTGCTGCTGTGTAAAACGACCCCTTTAAAAATAGCAAACGAAGCCCAAAAAATTATGATTCCAGTGCCATTAGAACCGTATTTCGAAATAACACGTTATAGACTCAAGAAAATCAGTTTTTCGATAAATATTCACCTGTTTACAGCCAACTGAAGTTGGCTGTAAATGTTTGGACAGAAACTGTTTTCAGCTTATAGCGTTCTAACGCAAGTTCTATTTGTTCTGTTAACATGTTTAGTGATCAACAACGACATTTAACATCACTTGCAGCAGGTTACAGTTTATTTAACTCAGATTTATCATGTCAAGTACCATCATCAACATCATACTAGCATTATTTCATCTTGTTTCATCATTATGTTCAAGCTTTAAGTTCATGATCTTTTAGTGTTCATATGATTTCATCAAGACATATCTATTAACCACTAAAAACATGAAGTAAATAAGGATTAACAAGGAGCTTACAACTAGCTTAAAGCTAGGGAAGATCAAGAAGCAAAAGTGGTGGTTTAGAGCAAACGAATGAGGTCCTTGAAATTCCATGAACACCGAGCTTCGTTGATGACCTTGCTACACCTTGGAGTACACTTGGATTGGAAGATGGATGCTCAAAAATTGTGGTGGTGTAAGGGGGTGTTTCGGCCGAAGCTTGTAGAGGGGAAGAGAGTGGGATGTGGTGTTGTGATAAGTGTTGAAGATAATGGTTAATATAAACACACTTTCTTTTATCCAATGGTCATAGTATTCATGGAAGTACATACAAGATCTACATAATCCAAGAAGAAGATATTACATGGGAATTAGGGAGATCATCAAATCTTGATGGTGATTATGGTGGGGCCACTCTTGGGCCGGTTCTAACCAAGGGGGGGGGGTGTTATTTGTAAATTATTGGTAAGTAGGTGATTAGTAGGGTGTTAAGTGTTATATCTAGTGTTTAGTGTGTAACATGTTTTATGTAGTGTGTTATAGTGCTCGGGAACCATAACTAGTTCAGAAAATTAAAAACATTGTTTTTAACAATATTTTAGTGTTCCGGGTAATGTCTGGTTGTTCGGTTAGATACCGTTCTGTTAAAGTGCTAAGTTATTCCGTATAGTGTCTTTTATGTATCTTCTTGTAACACTTTTAATTCCCAACACTTAGGAAGGCATACAGGACTATTTAGTCAATTTTCTACACAAGACTAGTATGTTAAAAAGCACATGTAAGTATGACACAGTAATCAGAAAGTAGTTAAGTAATTCAGCACAGACATCAAGCACTTTAATTAACGTTAATGAATCGTATGGATACATGTAATTATGAGGGTTGTCACATTCTCCCCTTGTTAAGAAAATTTCGTCCCGAAATTTAGCACGTGGTTACTGAGGAAGCTAGTTAAGTTGCGTTGGTTTCCTGGTTTTCCTGGGGTGTTACATCATCCCCCCGTTGGCTTGGAATTTCGTCCCAAAATTCTGCAGTAGCTTCAGCCTTAGTAGTGGTTGCACTTTTTCTAAACAATTGGGATACTTGAGTTTCATTTGGTCTTCTCGTTCCCAGGTATACTCTGGGCCACGACGGGAATTCCAACAAACTCGAACAAGGGGTATTCTGGTACGCTTGAGAATCTTAACGTCTCGGTCTGTGATTTCAACTGGTTCCTCGAAGAATCGCAACTGGTCGTCGATCGTGAGCTCCTTTAAGGGAACTATGAGGGTCTCATCTGACAGACACTTCTTCAGATTCGACACATGGAAAACATTGTGAACTCCGCTGAGTTCTGCTGGTAGATTCAGCTTGTAGGCCACCTTGCCAATTTTCTCAATGATTTCAAAGGGTCCAACATATCGCGGGTTGAGTTTGCCTCGTTTGCCAAAACAAACTACACCTTTCCAAGGTGAGACTTTAAGTAGCACTCGATCCCCAATCTAGAACTCGAGTGGTTTCCTTCTTTTATCAGCATAGCTTTTCTGACGGTCACGAGCTGCCGTCATTTGTTGTCGTATCTGAGCAATCCTTTCGGTTGTATCCACTACCAGTTCTGGGCCAGTGATTTGACTGTCGCCAACCTCTGCCCAACAAAGAGGTGATCGGCACTTCCGTCCGTACAATGCCTCGAACGTAGCGGCCTGGATACTGGTGTGGTAACTTTTGTTATATGAAAACTCTACTAACGGGAGGTGTTTTTCCCAGCCATTACCAAAATCTATTACACATGCCCTAAGCATGTCTTCAAGGGTTTGGATGGTGCGTTCAGATTGCCCATTCGTCTGTGGATGATATGTCGTGCTCATATCTAATCGAGAACCAAAGGACTTGTGCATAGCTTGCCACAATTCAGATGTAAAACGTGAGTCACGATCAGAAATGATGGAGGTTGGCACTCCGTGCCTTGACACTACTTCCTTTAGGTAAACGTCCGCTAGAATAGAATACTTATTCGTTTCCTTGATAGCCAGAAAATGTGCAGACTTGGTCAGTCGATCCACGATCTCCCAAATGGTATCATTTCCGTGTTGAGATCTAGGCAGGCCAGTAACGAAATCCATGGAAATTTTCTCCCATTTCCATTTAGGTATCTCTGGTTGTTGAAGTAGGCCTGATGGTTTCTGGTACTCGACCTTGACCCTAGCACAAGTCAAGCATTTACTGACGTAGGTTGCTATGTGGGCTTTCATGCTAGGCCACCAGTATGTAGTCTTTAAGTCGTGGTACATATTATCCAAACCAGGATGTACTGAATAACGAGATTTATGTGCTTCATCCATCACAAGCTCGCGTAAGTTTCCATAAAGTGGAACCCAGATACGCCCGTTTACATAGTAGGCGCCGTCTTCCTTTTGTACTAACCGTTTCCTTGATCCTCGTAGGGACTCAGCCCTGATGTTTCCTACTTTCAATGCTTCGACCTGAGCATCACGAATTTGAGTGGGAAGGCTAGAGTAAATGGTAAGTTGTAACGCACGTACACGCTTAGATATAGCATCCTTTCGACTGAGGGCGTCGGCCACAACATTGGCTTTGCCCGGATGGTACTTGATCGCGCATTCGTAATCATTCAAGAGCTCGACCCATCGATGTTGTCGCATGTTTAAATCCTTTTGCTTGAAGATATGCTCGAGACTCCTGTGATCGGTGTAAATGGTGCACTTGGTACCGTACAGGTAATGTCTCCATATCTTAAGTGCGAAAACAACTGCTCCTAATTCCAAGTCGTGCGTAGTGTAGTTCCTTTCATGAACTTTAAGTTGGCGCGATGCGTAGGCAATGACCTTGTCACGTTGCATCAACACGCAACCAAGTCCTTGGATGGAAGCTTCGCAATAAACCACAAAATCATCTGTGCCTTCAGGCAATGAGAGGATAGGCGCGCTACAAAGTCTATCTTTTAAGTGCTGAAATGCAGATTCCTGTGCATCACCCCAACGATAGGTGACGCCTTTTTGAGTCAGTGAGGTGAGAGGTTGTGCAATCTTAGAGAAATCCTTGATGGATCTTCTGTAGTAGCCCGCCAAACCCAAGAATTGGCGAATTTCTGTTGGTGTACGGGGTGCAGGCCAGTTCTTGATCGAGTCTACCTTGGATGGATCCACGTGAATCCCATCCTTGTTTACCACATGGCCTAGAAAGTGGACTTCGTGAAGCCAGAAGTCACATTTCGAAAATTTGGCATACAACTGCTCTGTTCGAAGGAGTTCCAAAATAAGCCTCAGGTGTTGCTCGTGTTCTTCCTGACTCTTTCAATAGATCAGGATATCGTCGATGAATACAATGACAAACTTATCCAGGTAAGGCCTGCACACTCTGTTCATGAGATCCATGAAGACCGCTGGTGCATTCGTCAATCCGAAAGGCATAACCAGAAACTCGTAATGCCCATACCGAGTCCTGAATGCTGTTTTAGAGACATCCTCGTCTCGGAATCTCAGTTGATGGTACCCTGACCTTAGGTTAATCTTTGAGTAGAAACTCGACCCTTGCAACTGGTCGAATAAGTCATCAATACGTGGGAGAGGATAACGATTCTTCACGGTCACCTTGTTGAGTTCGCGGTAGTCAATACACATTCTGAAGGTACCGTCTTTCTTCTTCACGAATATCACTGGAGCTCCCCAAGGCGAAGAGCTAGGACGTATGAAACCTTTTTCCAAGAGTTCTTGTAGTTGCGTGGACAGTTCTTCAAGTTCTGATGGAGCTAGACGATAAGGTGCTTGAGCTATGGGCGCTGCTCCAGGAGCTAGCTCGATTTGAAATTCAACCTAACGATGAGGCGGAAGACCAGGTAATTCCTCAGGAAATACCTCAGGAAAGTCACGTACAACAGATATGTCTTCTATCTTCCTTTCTTCCGTGGATGTATCAGAAACGAGGGCTAGAATATCAGTGTGGCCCTTTCGAAAACACTTCTGGGCCTTAAGGAAAGAGATGATGCCCACAACAGCACCACTCTTGTTGCCATGAATCGTGAGAGGTTCTTCACCAGAACGAGGAATGCGGACGATTTTCTCCTTGCAAATAATCTCCGCTTGATGATGAGATAGCCAATCCATCCCAATAACGACGTCGAAACTACCAAGTATGATAGGAATAAGATCGATAGAGAAGGTCTGACCAGCTAAGACGAGGTTACAACCTTCAACTATGTGTGTGGCTTCAATACTTTTACCGTTTGCTAGTTCTACCGTGTGTTTGGTGTTCAAAAGTGTTGGAGTGCGCTGAAGCATTTGGCTAGCTTTTAAGGACACATAACTAGTATCGGCACCCGAATAAAATAAAACGGTAACAAAGAAGCTGTCCAGAAGGAACTTACCCATCACAACGTTGGGATCGTTCCTTGCATCACCCTGACCCAGCACGTAAACACGTCCCCTGGCACCATTGCCATTATTGTTACCCCCGTTGTTGCCTCCATTGTTGCCTCCATTGTTGTTCCCATTTCCTTGGTTGTTGTTCTGATTCTGATTCTGATTCAGCTGTGGACAGTGCCACTTGAAGTGACCATCAGCACCACACTGGAAGCATCCCTTATTACCCTGCTGGTGTTGCTGTTGGTTCTGGGGAGCTTGTGGCTGCTGTTGTCGATTCTGATTCGCAGGACGTTGGCTCCTGCAATCATTGGCTTCATGTCCAGGCTTGTTACATCTCTGACAACGACCCTTGTTGCACGGCCCGCTGTGGTGCAAACTACATTGATTGCACTTAGGGTGATTTCCCCTGTATCCACCCTGACCTTGGTTTCCAGAAGACTGCTGACTAGGGCTCCTGTGTTCATCTGTCTTTCGCTGCTGGGACTGAGACTGAACTGAAGTAGAACCCTTGCCCAAATTTCCATCCCACTTGCGCTTGTTATCAGTGGGAGCATCAGAAGTAGTAGCGCTAATACGCTTGGGCAGCTTGTTCTGCTCAACTGCCTGATCAGTGAGACGATGAGCCAACCAGATGATTTGCTGAATGGTGCCAAGATTTGCTGAGGTCACGTGGATTTGAATTTCTGGCACCAAGCCCTTAAGGTACAGCTCGATACGCTTGATAGGGGGATCCACCATAGTAGGACACAAGATAGCTAATTCGTTCGATCTTCTTGTGTATACCTCGATTTCAGATCCCGTCATCTTCAAATTGAAAAATTCCAACTCTAGCTTGTGGATGTCGTCACGACTACAGTACTCTTCCTTGATCAATTCTTTGAAGTCATTCCATGGGTTGGCATTAGCAACCGCCAGCCCTAGCAGTTGGACCTGTGCTTTCCACCAGGTTAACGCAGCACCTTCGAGTGTTCCAGTAGCAAATTTCACCCTACGATCTTCAGGGCATTCACACATCTCAAAAACAGACTCCATCTTCTCGAACCAGTGGAGAAGACCTACAGCTCCTTCTGTGCCGCTGAAGGTACTAGGTCGACAATCCATGAACGTTTTGAACGTACATATGGGAGGCTGAGCATGTTGACCTATGGCGCGAGAATAAAAGACAAGGTTAAGCACAAGAGTTGGTTCGCGAGAGTAGGATCTAATCATCCTAGGATAGGTCGAAATGGCATGTTATACCTCCTGCTGGAACTGCTGTGAGTGCCTCAGCAACTCATTCGTTGATTAGAGCCGTCAGCTGGGCTTGAGTCAAGTTCAGGCGTCCACTCATGATCTTCACATCGAAGGAAACACAAGTAAGAAAGGTGTCGCAAAGTGCGTAAGTGCGGAGTGACAAAAGAGAGCAAACACACAGGGTTTCAAGCATTAGTTGTTGCGCTAATTATGCATACCATGATCAAATACGCTACTTAAACTAGCAGGCAGGCAATACAAACATAAACCATATTACCTATTGTGTCGAGTCTTGCACGTGGAGCGAAGCGTCGTTGTGGATCGTTGAGCACTGTACAGGTCATAGTCTGGTTTTGTCAAAAAGCTTTTCCCTTTTTAAAACCAAGTTCACTATAACCAATGGCTCTGATACCAATCTGTCACACCCCCAAAATCCACCATGCGGAGTATCACCGCTTGGAGGCGTGACATGACCAGAATCGAGCCACCAATCATATTGAACAACGTAATTAAGTAAATAAAACCAACCACAATACAATTGGTGACCAAAAGCTAGTTAACCAAATTCAAATTAAACAGCGGAAGCATAAGACGTAAAACCAAAACATAAGTTTAATAAGTTCATAAGGTTCAAATGTTAAGCATGGAACATAACAGTCCATATCCCACAACGACCTCCTCCTCGTGCAAGATCCATAAGCATCTAACAACCTGTAAGGCATGTAACAACAAGTCAACAACAAAGTTGAGCGAGTTCACAGTAGGTGTTCGTTATAAAGTAGTTTTTCAAGAACTATGAGTTTTTTTTTGCAACTGCAGGTTAAAATAACTTTCCTTATTTTCCAAACCATAAACGGTGGGGGCTACCCCATGTTGTAAACCACTAGACTAGTTGTATATATATAGGTGCCCTTCCCAATCCGAGGACAGAGGTACGTATCGAATACGTAGGTTTAGCGCAGGTGCCCTTCCCAATCCGAGGACAGAGGTACGTATAAGAATACGTAGGTTTAGCGCTGGCGTCCTTCCCAATCCGAGGACAGAGGTACGTATAAGAATACGTAGGTTTGGCGCTGGTGTCCTTCCTAATCCGAGGACGGTGGTAAGTAGTCTATTAGTGGTGAAAGTACAAGTTCCGTCATAGCTATTTAATCCCATTCCCAACTTGCCGGGAATCCCATGCCTTAGGAGTGTGTGAACTCACCTTGGTTTGCTCGGTTAGATTGGTTACTCTAATAAACAGGAATCAAGCACATCCTAAAAAGATACATATAGCAATCAGTTTCTCGTGCATATATAACACGTATCCTACGTACGGTTTATCTACTCATTACTTCTATCACATAGCAAGCACTCACGTTAACATTTCAAACCCATATAAACATCCCATCTATACCCATTCAAAAGCAAACATACGATATTGCACATCACACTTTCATTGACATGTAACATGTGAGATCATTCTCAAATAACATAACCGACATTTAGACATGCAAAACACTAGTTATATTGTCTCAGCTTAAACATCCAAAACTGGACTGTTTTTCGGGTATTTTAATAAAATAGTTAACTTATTCCAAAAATTCCCAAACTTTTACAGAATGTTATAAAAAATCCAGATATTACTGTGTAAAAATATTGGGATCCAGTTCATTACCAATATTTTATAAAAAATCATTTACCGGACAGCAATCAGATTCATCACTTTCTGACTGCAGTCCACGGAATAATTTATTTAAAATTCATCATAAGTCCGATTGATGAAATTCCATTTGGAGCATTACAACAACATCAGTGGTCATCTACAGTACAAATTTTGTGAGCAAATTCTACACAGATTTCAAGTTATGACGAAAAACATAACACACATTTTCTGCAGTAAAAACGCAGCTTTTGCTGCTGTGAAAAACGACCCCTTTAAAAATAGCAAACGAAGTCTAAAAATTATGATTCTGGTGCCATTAGAACCGTATTTCGAAATAACATGTTATAGACTCAAGAAAATCAGTTTTTCGATAAATATTGACCTATTTACAGCCAACTGAAGTTGGCTGTAAATGTTTGGACAGAAACTGTTTTCAACTTATAGCGTTCTAACGCAAGTTCTATTTGTTCTGTTAACATGTTTAGTGATCAACAACGACATTTAACATCACTTGCAGCAGGTTACAGTTTATTTAACTCAAATTTATCATGTCAAGTACCATCATCAACATCATACTAGCATTATTTCATCTTGTTTCATCATTATGTTCAAGCTTTAAGTTCATGATCTTTTAGTGTTCATATGATTTCATCAAGACATATCTATTAACCACTAAAAACATGAAGTAAATAAGGATTAACAAGGAGCTTACAACTAGCTTAAAGCTAGAGAAGATCAAGAAACAAAAGTGGTGGTTAATAGCAAACGAATGAGGTCCTTGAAATTCCGTGAACACCGAGCTTCGTTGATGACCTTGCTACACCTTGGAGTACACTTGGATTGGAAGATAGATTCTCAAAAATTGTGGTGGTGTAAGGGGGTGTTTCGGCTGAAGCTTGTAGAGGGGAAGAGAGTGGGATGTGGTGTTGTGATAAGTGTTGAAGATAATGGTTAATATAAACACACTTTGTTTTATCCAATGGTCATAGTGTTCATGGAAGTACATACAAGATCTACATAATCCAAGAAGAAGATATTACATGGGAATTAGGGAGATCATCAAATCTTGATGGTGATTATGGTGGGGCCACTCTTGGGCCGGTTCTAACCAAAGGGGGGGGGGTTATTTGTAAATTATTGGTAAGTAGGTGATTAGTAGGGTGTTAAGTGTTATATCTAGTGTTTAGTATGTAACATGTTTTATGTAGTGTGTTATAGTGCTCGGGAACCATAACTAGCTCAGAAAATTAAAAACAATGTTTTTAATAATATTTTAGTGTTCCGGGTAATGTCCGGTTGTTCGGTTAGATACCGTTCTGCTAAAGTGCTAAGTTGTTCCGTATAGTGTCTTTTATGTATCTTCTTGTAACACTTTTAATTCCCAACACTTAGGAAGGCATACAGGACTATTTAGTCAATTTTCTACACAAGACTAGTATGTTAAAAAGCACATGTAAGTATGACACAGTAATCAGAAAGTAGTTAAGTAATTCAGCACAGACATCAAGCACTTTTATTAACGTTAATGAATCGTACGGATACATGTAATTATGAGGGTTGTCACACTAAGTCTACTAGAAACATTACCAAGTTACTACAAGTTTTTACAAAACTTCAAGTTCATGATGTAGTGTGTTTTGCTTGATTTTGGCACTTGATAAGTTGTTGATTGTTGTGATGATCTTTAAAAGAAAATAAATATATGTTTTGAAAACATGGGAAACCGCCATTTTTAGGGGAAACTATGTCAAAATTTTTATAAATTTTGACACTTAGAAAAATATAAGTTTTTGAGTTGTTGATTGTTGTGATGATCATAAGAACACTAAAGACATAAACATGAATCTTGAAACACAAAGTGAAATACGATGATATCTTGATGAAATAATGTTGTTTAGTAGATGTATAATGTTTGCTTGTTGATTACTAGAAATATTGATGTTGATCAATACATGAAGCTTGTTAGATTGTGATTAAACACATGATCTAGCAAGTTAGAGGATGATTATGTGTTTACACAAGAAGATCATCCTCATGTATAAACATGAACTTGATGAATAAATGATTTCTTGGAAAATAATAAACAAAGTAAGCTAGCAAACTTATAAATCTAATATGTGTGAATGATTTTCCAAGAAAACCAAGTTTAAAATATGATTTTTAGAAGATCTTGGTTTTTACTTAAACTTACACTATTTTTGGTGATAAAATAAGTGTAGAGACACTAGAAAAACAAGAAGATTTAATAAAGAAACATTTTTGTAAAATATGTTTACAAGTTGTAAACACTCAAATGTTCCAAGAGTAGGATTTTTGGAGAAATAAACACACTTTAAAGAGTAACTAAGTCTACTAGAAACGTTACCAAGTTACTACAAGTTTTTACAAAACTTCGAGTTCATGATGTAGTGTGTTTTGCTTGATTTTGGCACTTGATAAGTTGTTGATTGTTGTGATGATCTTTAAAAGAAAATAAACACATGTTTTGAAAACTTGGGAAACCACCATTTTTAGGGGAAACTATGTCAAATTTTTTATAAATTTTGACACTTAGAAAAATATAAGTTTTTGAGAAACTTCTTCCCTAAAATTGTATCTAAAAACATTTACCAAGGTTTCCCTAATTTTTGTGTTAAGAAATGATGATTTCTTCAAGATTAAAATTGATATTAAGTATGTATATTTTTGAGAAAAATATATATATTTATTGATCACCAAATTTTGTGCTAAGTGTATGTAGTATGTATTATACTTGATAGTGTATTAGGACTTGAAAATACACTAAATAATCCTAAGGAGTGAAGATACAAAATACACATACAACATACTTGGACACATACAAGAAAATATATTTATGAAAATATATTACTTGATAGAATAAATAACTTGGACAAGTTATGAACATGAAATGAAGTTTGGACAAAATACATAATTCGGGTAAAAAATACAAGATACTTATATTTATTGTTGAGAAAATAATATAAGTAAGACACATAGTTAAAAATATAAATTATTTTTAACACAAGAACACATATACAAAAAAAATAGTGACTTGTACTTGTGCGATGCAAGTCTAGTGACTAACGTTAATAAAACACGTTTTGGTCACGACGCTAGATAAGCAAATCCGGTGAAGTTTACGACGCAGGAACGCAAAGTTGTGAGTTCATGCTCCCCCTTTTCTTTTAACTGTTTTCAGTTTTATAACTTCGGGGGTGAAATACATGTTACAATGTTTACAAATGGTATGATACAAAAACAAGAAGCACTCTTGGTGAGAACGAGTACCAAGTATGATGCGTTTTAAGGAATGATACGAGAAGTAATACGAGAAATGATACGAGAAATCGTGTCACGAATAGGGTACCATAAGCACCATTAATCAACAATATACCTAGACCGCAGAACAAAAGGTTAGATCTAACGGGTTTCGGGCAGCCACACTCTTGGTGAGAACAAGTACCAAGTAGTGCTTTTGTGTCTCAGAATCGACAACTAGAAAAATGCCTTTGGTTTGGATGCTTCCTATGTCGTGTCACATGTTAATGACCTTGCAACCCATTAACAACCTTGATACATACAGAAATACGTGATTTATACAAGAAATCTTGATTTATACAAGAGTACGTGATTTATACAAGAATACTTGATTTATACAAGAGTACGTGATTTATACAAGAATACGTGATTTATACAAGAATACTTGATTTATAAAAGATACATACCATGTTTTTCATACAAAGTATACAAACGTTCAATACAAGAACTGCATGAATTCACACCAACATTATGTTGACGTTTTTTCCAAAACTCACATGTATTTCAGGTAACTAAAGTGGATTCACGCGCGGTCTTACTCATGCTCTTGGATGTCGTTTATGTTTATCGTTGAATAAAGTTGTAAACTTTTAAGACAATGTACTATCTCGTGTTGTAAACACTTAAACCATGATTTCCGTTATGTAATGCATTTGGAGTTATTTTTACGAGCATGTAGTATGTTTACCAATCATATGCAATGAAAACCTTTCATGATCACACCTCGTGCTTCTGCCTAAGAAAGGGGTGTGACAGATTGGTATCAGAGTTGCGATTGTCGTGAACCAGGATTCCTTTTCGAGTCTAGAGTACAATCTCTAGGATCCTTTCACGAAAACTATTTTTTTTCAAAAAGTTTTCATTGCATAAAACGTCCCGCGACATCCACTACCTGAAACTGTTTACAAGAGTCAAGAAAAGACACTACGAGACTTAAGGTGCACTGGGGTAACACTTGTCTGTGATTAAGAATTACTTGCAATTATGTGTGATAATTGATATTTACATATACTAGAAACAGAATATCTCAGGTACTCATGACTTTACCTGAAAACAGTGGCATATCTGAAGGAAGAGATAAGAGGATGAAACGAACTGTGCAGACTGTGCAAGGGGTTACATAATTAGGGATGCATACATAATTATGGAATTCAGTGCACAGAAACCACAACAAGTCTTGTCACATATAGGTTCCCTCAGTGCGAGAAAAGGGTCAAAAGTGAACACCCTTTCCCCAAATACTCTTTTGGAGTAATGACATAGGGTATAAAGACAAGGACCGCCAATGTGAATATTTTATGACACAACTGTATTTATCTATTTATGCATGCTTGTTGCTGTATGAATTGATACGTTTGGAGGATTGTTTGATGTCACTTATGGGGTAGATGCCTGTGTATATATATACTACTACTGTCTCACATGATGATATCAAACAAATGTCTAACCCTATTGTGTGATGTTCTTTCAGAACATGGCACCTAGGAGAATCATGAACAATCGAGATTCTGATCAACCTCCTCCTCCCCCACTGCCAAGGACTGCTGAAGAGCTGAACGATCTACTGGAAGAAAGAATCTCCGTAGCTATAGCCCAGTACGAGGCGAACCGTACTGAAGACAATGGAGGACCAAGCAATGCCAGGCGTAATGGGAATGGAGATTCGTCTGGAGGAAACGCAGCTCAAGGCTGCACCTTAAATCAGTTTCTCGACTGCAAACCACTGAACTACGATGGCACTGGAGGTGCAGTAGCGTTTGTACGCTGGACGGAGAAGACTGAAGCCACCATCCGTATGAGCAAGTGTACCGCAGATCAGCAAGTCACTTTTGCTACGGGGTTGTTTGTTGATGAAGCTTTGACTTGGTGGAACTTGCAAGTCCAAACCCTGGGTGATGATGCCGCTTATGGCCTGACATGGGATGAACTAAAGGAACATATGAGAGAGAAGTATTGCTCTCGTGCTGAACTCCAAAGGTTGGAGACTAAGTTCTGGCACTTGACCATGGAAGGTGCTGACATTACTGGTTATACCCGAAGGTTCCACGTTCTGTCGAGGGTGATCCCGTATATGGTGACACCTGAATTTAAGCGCGTTGAACGCTACATTTGGGGATTGGCCTCAGAATTTCGCGGCATGGTAACTTCGGCCAAACCTCAAACAATCACTGAGGCTGTAACTCTGGCTGTCAGCCTTACTGAAGATTGTGTTCGTATGAAGAAGCTATCATTGAACCCAACAGAAAAGACCGAGACGCATGCTGAGTCGTCTGTTGACAAGAAAAGGAAGCATGCGAACCTGAATCAAGCGACACGTAACAACAAGGGTTTCAACAACAAGAAGCGTGACCTCAACCCGCCTCAGGAGGCAAAAACTCTTGCAAACATGAATGATGCTTCTACCAAAATATACCAAGGCACCCTGCCTAAGTGCCAAAAATGTAAATATCTTCATGAAGGAGCTTATCGCATTCCAAGATGCGACAAATGTGGTAGGTTGGGTCATCAAACAGAAGACTGTTGGGGAAAAGGAAGGAGCGGAAATGGAAATCGCAACGGTGCTGGTAATCGGAATGGTGGAAATGGAAATGGAAATGGCAATGGTAATCGGAATGGGAATGGAGCTGGGAAAAACCAAGGATGCTTCAGTTGTGGAAGCAAAGATCATTTCATAAAAGATTGCCCAAGGGGAAGCAATGCTCAAGCTCGATCATTTGTGATTGGAGCAAGGAACGCACGCGAGGACCCTAATGTGGTCACCGGTACGTTTCTCATTAACAATCACTTTGCATCCATATTATTTGACATTGGCGCCGATTATAGCTTTATGTCTGTGGAATTTAAACGCATGCTTGGAATAGAATCTAGTAGATTAGAAATTCCTTATTCCATAGAACTAGCCAATGGTAAACTCGTTGAATCGGGCGAAGTTGTGAGAGGTTGTACCTTAGAACTCGGTGAGTAAAGATTTAGCATCAATCTCTTACCTATTCAATTGGGTAGCTTCGATGTAGTGGTCGGAAAGGACTGGTTGTCCAAGAACAAAGCTGAAGTTATTTGTCATGAGAAAATCATTCGCATCCCTTTAGCGAATGGTGAAACTCTCATCGTGCATGGAGAAAAACGAGACGCGCCTCTACGAATCATCAGCTGTATGAAGGTACAGAAGTGCTTAAGGAAAGGATGTGTTGCTTTCCTAGCACATGTTGTAGATAAGAAGGCTGAGGAGCCGAAACTCAAAGACATTCATGTGGTGAAGGAATTCCCTGATGTTTTTCCCGAAGATCTGCCAGGACTACCTCCGCAACGACAAGTCGAATTTCATATAGACTTGGTTCCAGGAGCCGCTCCTGTAGCCAAGGCACCCTATTGGCTTGCACCATCCGAGATGCAAGAATTATCTACACAACTTCAGGAGTTGTTGGATAAAGGATTCATAAGGCCAAGCTTCTCACCTTGGGGAGCTCCAGTATTGTTCGTGAAGAAAAATGATGGAACTCTGCGGATGTGTATCGATTACAGAGAACTGAAAAAACTCACTATCAAGAATCAGTACCCACTACCGAGGATTGATGACTTATTTGATCAATTGCAAGGATCGAGCTACTATTCCAAGATCGATCTTCGATCTGAATACCATCAGTTAAGAATCCAAGAGGAAAGCGTACCAAAGACTGCATTCAGAATATGCTATGGGCATTACGAGTTTCTTGTGATGCCATTCGGACTGACGAACGCAACAGCGGTCTTTATGGATCTGATGAACCGCGTCTGCAAGCCATATCTTGATAAATTCGTGATTGTATTTATCGATGATATCCTGATTTACTCGCAAACGAAAGAAGAGCACGAGCAACACCTTAGAACCATTCTGGAACTATTGAAGAAAGAGAAACTTTATGCGAAGTTCTCGAAATGCGAATTCTGCATTCGCGAAGTACAATTTCTTGGTCACGTTGTGAAAGAAAAGGGCATTCATGTAGACCCATCCAAGATAGAAGCCATAAAGAATTGGGAAGCCCCCAAAACCCCAACTGAAGTTCGACAATTTTTGGGCTTAGCGGGCTATTACCGACGGTTTATTGAGAATTTCTCAAAGATAGCTCAACCGCTGACTACCCTTACGCAGAAAGACAAGAAATACGAATGGGGTGACAAGCAGGAAGAAGCCTTCTAGCTATTTAAAAATAAGCTATGCGATGCACCAATACTATCATTACCCGAAGGCACTGAAGACTTCGTGGTATACTGCGACGCTTCACGACAAGTCTTGGGTTAAGTGCTCATGCAACGCCAGAAAGTCATCGCTTATGCTTCAAGACAATTGAAGGTACATGAAAGAAATTATACCACGCACGACTTGGAACTAGGCGCGGTGGTATTCGCCTTGAAGATCTGGCGACACTATTTATATGGTACTCGATGTACAATCTTCACAGATTACAAAAGCTTACAACACGTATTTGATCAGAAGGAATTGAACATGCGTCAGCGACGATGGGTCGAGCTGCTGAACGACTATGACTGTGAGATTAAGTACCATCCTGGAAAAGTAAACGTTGTGGCAGACGCGCTAAGTCGAAAAGAAAGGGTTAAGACCCTAAGGGTTCGAGCATTGGAAATGACTATTCGAACGAACCTCACTACACGTATTCGTGACGCACAACAAGAAGCCCTTAAGATGGAAAACCGTAAAGCTGAATACCTCCGGGGTATGTTGAAATATATGGTGCCAAATGAAGAGGGAGCCTTATACTTTAAGAAGCGTATTTGGGTTCCGCTCTATGGCGGTATTCGAGAAGTCATCCTTGATGAAGCGCATAAATCGAGATACTCGATCCATCCAGGATCGGACAAGATGTATCAAGACTTAAAAGAATACTATTGGTGGCCGAGACTCAAGAGCGATGTTGCTGTTTATGTTGGAAAATGCCTAACATGTGCTAAGGTTAAGGATGAATATCAGAAACCATCCGGCCTACTACAACAACCAGAAATACCCATGTGGAAGTGGGAGCAAATCTCGATGGACTTCATAACGAAATTACCCAGGACCCCGGGAGGGCACGATATGATATGGGTGATTGTTGATCGATTGACGAAATCTGCGCATTTCCTACCGATCCGAGAGAAACACAACACTGGAAAGCTTGCTGAGATATACTTAAAAGAAATCGTGGCACGTCATGGAGTGCCTATCTCAATTATTTCAGACAGAGATGGACGCTTTGTCTCAAGAATCTGGCAATCCTTTCAGGAAGCCTTTGGATCCCAGTTAGATCTAAGCACGGCTTTCCATCAATAAACAGACGGCTAGAGCGAACGAACTATTCAAACGTTAGAAGATATGCTTCGCGCATGTATTATGGACTTAGCCGGCAGCTGGGATACTCATCTACCTTTAGTTGAGTTTTCCTACAATAACAGTTATCATACAAGTATAAAAGCCGCACCGTTCGAAGCTCTGTATGGCCGCAAGTGCTGATCGCCCTTATGTTGGGCAGACGCAGGAGATAAACGTATGGTTGGTCTTGAACTGGTACAAGAGACAACCGACAAGATTATGCAGATCCAAGAGCGCATTAAGGCAGCTCGAGATCGACAAAAGAGCTACGTTGATCGAAGACGAAAACCATTAGAATTCGAGGTGGGAGACAAAGTTTTGTTGAAGGTCTCACCTTGGAAGGGCGTAGTAAGATTTGGAAAACGTGGAAAGCTGAATCCACGATACATCGGACCATTCAAGATCTTGAAAGGAATTGGTACCGTGGCATACAAGTTGGAATTACAGGAAGAACTTAATGGAGTACATGATACGTTCCATGTATCCAACCTCAAGAAGAGTCCAACACAAGAAAACGTGATCATCCCCGCGGATGAAGTGCATATTGATGACACCCTCCGATTTACAGAACAACCGTTGAGGTTACAGACTGGAAAGTCAACAAGACCAGAAGGAGCAGTGTCAAACTTGTCAAAGTACGTTGGAGCTCTAAGCACGGACCCGAATACACGTGGGAACGTGAAAACCACTTTAAAGAAAAGTATCCCCACCTGTTCAAGAAAACTCCTGTGAGAGATAGATCAGCCTGAATTTCAGGACGAAATTCTTTTAACGGGGGGAGACTGTGACAACTGGCACCAAACCGGTAATTTCCGTACACTTTAATTATTATTAAATGACTGCAATTATGTGCTTAAATGTCAACAATGTCTGATTACATACTATACAAGTGAATTCATGCACGTTTTATACTACAAGAATTACTTTATGATAGCGTTGCATCAGAAATACTAGTAAACTCACCGGTAAGACACATTGTGTCAACAAATCTGCAGAAAGCAATTAGACAATAGAGTTGGAGCCTAGGTGTAGGTTCAATGACAAGAATACATTAAAACCTGAGAGTACATACAAGGGTCATCATATAGACTTTCCGGAAGCTAAAATACGCACTAAAAAGCACCCGAAATACACTTTAAAAGCTGAATTTTATATAATTTAGCAAAATTTAGCAATATGACAAGATTGTAGCATGCAAAAATATGACAAATTGATCCAGAATACTTCCCCGAGTGTTGGGAATTGAAAGTGTCACAAAAAGAATACTTAAAAGACACTAAACGGTGAAATTTAGCACTTTAACGGAACGGTATCTAACCGAACAACCGGACATTACCCGGAACACCAAAATATTGCTAGAAGCATTGTTTATTCATTTCTGAGCTAGTTATGGTTCCCGAACACCATAACATCTCTTATAACATAATAACACATTAAATCTCAAAATTTTACACTTGATAGCTTATTTATTTATGTAATTAGAGAATGACTTTTACACTTTGCCCCCCCCCCCTACATAGTGGACGATCACCATGAGGGTGACCCCACCACCCAAATCTTTCTAAATATTCCCTTGATTCACTATGATCTTCCATAGATTCACTAAAGATTATGTCTTCTACTATGAAGACATATTACATAAAGGTTAACTACTTAACTTGGATATAAGAACAAGACCCTACTCCATCTTCTTCACACACCACTCAACACCATTAACCTCCACCCCTTCACCTTGTTCTCGGCTCACATCCACCCACCATACACCAACCATTTTCATCCATTCTAAGCTTCATTCAAGGTGCAAGGAGCCATATTATAAGGTTTGGTGAGCTCGGATCTTGAAGGACCTCACTCGTTTGCTTTTATCCACCACATTTGCAACCTTGTTCTTCCCTAGCTTTAAGCTAGTTGTAAGATTCTTGAACACCCTTATTTACTTCCATTTTAGTTGGTTAAAAGATATAACATGTTGATTATCATAAGAACACTAAAGAGGTAAACATGAATCTTGAAACACAAAGTGAAATATGATGATATCTTGATGAAATAATGTTGTTTAGTAGATGTATAATGTTTGCTTGTTGATTACTAGAAATATTGATGTTGATCAATACATGAAGCTTGTTAGATTGTGATTAAACACATGATCTAGCAAGTTAGAGGATGATTATGTGTTTACACAAGAAGATCATCCTCATGTATAAACATGAACTTGATGAATAAATGATTTCTTGGAAAATAATAAACAAAGTAAGCTAGCAAACTTATAAATCTAAGATGTGTGAATGATTTTCCATGAAAACCAAGTTTAAAATATGATTTTTAGAAGATCTTGGTTTTTACTTAAACTTACACTATTTTTTGGTGATAAAATAAGTGTAGAGACACTAGAAAAACAAGAAGATTTAATAAAGAAACATTTTTGTAAAATATGTTTACAAGTTGTAAACACTCAAATGTTCCAAGAGTAGGATTTTTGGAGAAATAAACACACTTTAAAGAGTAACTAAGTCTACTAGAAACGTTACCAAGTTACTACATGTTTTTACAAAACTTCGAGTTCATGATGTAGTGTGTTTTGCTTGATTTTGGAACTTGATAAGTTGTTGATTGTTGTGATGATCTTTAAAAGAAAATAAACACATGTTTTGAAAACATGGGAAACCACCATTTTTAGGGGAAACTATGTCAATTTTTTTATAAATTTTGACACTTAGAAAAATATAAGTTTTTGAGAAACTTATTCCCTAAAAATGTATCTAAAAACATTTACCAAGGTTTCCCTAATTTTTGTGTTAAGAAATGATGATTTCTTCAAGATTAAAATTGATATTAAGTATGTATATTTTTGAGAAAAATATATATATATTTATTGATCACCAAATTTTGTGCTAAGTGTATGTAGTATGTATTATACTTGATAGTGTATTAGGACTTGAAAATACACTAAATACTCCTAAGGAGTGAAGATACAAAAATACACATACAACATACTTGGACACATACAAGAAAATATATTTATGAAAATATATTACTTGATAGAATAAATAACTTGGACAAGTTATGAACATGAAATGAAGTTTGGACAACATGCATAATTCGGGTGAAAAATACAAGATACTTATATTTATTGTTGAGAAAATAATATAAGTAAGACACATGGTTAAAAATATAAATTATTTTTAACACAAGAACACATATACAAAAAAATAGTGACTTGTACTTGTGCGATGCAAGTCTAGTGACTAACGTTAATAAAACACTTTTAGGTCACGATGCTAGATAAGCAAATCCGGTGAAGTTTACGACGCAGGAACGCAAAGTTGTGAGTTCATGCTCCCCATTTTCTTTTAACTGTTTTCAGTTTTATAACTTCGGGGGTGAAATACATTTTACAAATGTTACAATGTTTACAAATGGTATGATACAAAAACAAGAAGCACTCTTGGTGAGAACGAATACCAAGTATGATGCGTTTTAAGGAATGGTACGAGAAGTAATACGAGAAATGATACGCGAAATCGTGTCCCGAATAGGGTACCATAAGCACCATTAATCAACAATATACCTAGATCACAGACCAAAAGGTTAGATCTAACTGGTTTCGGGCAGCCACACTCTTGGTGAGAACAAGTACCAAGTAGTGCTTTTGTCTCTCAGAATCGACAACTAGAAAAATGCATGTGGTTTGGATGCTTCCTATGTCGTGTCACATGTTAATGACCTTGCAACCCATTAACAACCTTGATACATACAGAAATACGTGATTTATACAAGAAATCTTGATTTATACAAGAGTACGTGATTTATACAAGAATACTTGATTTATACAAGAGTACGTGATTTATACAAGAATACGTGATTTATACAAGAATACTTGATTTATACAAGATACATACCATGTTTTTCATACAAAGTATACAAACGTTCAATACAAGAACTGCATGAATTCACACCAACATTATGTTGACGTTTTTCCAAAACTCACATGTATTTCAGGTAACTAAAGTGGATTCGCGCACGGTCTTACTCATGCTCTTGGATGTCGTTTATGTTTATCGTTGAATAAAGTTGTAAACTTTTAAGACAATGTGCTGTCTCGTGTTGTAAACACTTAAACCATGATTTCCGTTATGTAATGCATTTGGAGTTATTTTTACGAGCATGTAGTATGTTTACCAATCGTATGCAATGAAAACCTTTCATGATCACACCTCGCGCTTTCGCCTAAGAAAGGGGTGTGACAATAAAGACAAGAACCACCAACGTGAATATCTAATGAAACAACAGTATTTATCTATATACTACTACTGTCTCGTATGACGATACCAAACAAATGTCTAACCCTATTGTGTTGTGTTCTTTCAGAACATGGCACCAAGGAGAATTGTGAACAATCGAGATTCTGACCAACCTCCTCCCCCCCCCCCACTGCCAAGAACTGCTGAAGAGCTAAACGCCCTACTAGAAGAAAGGATCTCCGCAGCTATCGCCCAGTACAAGGCGAACCGTACTGAACAAAGTGGAGGACCAAGCAATGCTAGACGTAATGGGAATGGAGATTCATCTGGAGGGAACGCAGCTCAGGGTTGCGCTTTCAAGCAGTTTCTCGACTGCAAGCACTAAACTACGATAGCACTGGTGGTACAGTGGCGTTTGTACGCTAGACAGAGAAGACCGATGCCACTATCCGCATGAGCAAGTGTGCAGCGGATCAACAAGTCACTTTTGCTACGGGGTTGTTTGTTGATGAGGCTCTGACTTGGTGGAATTTACAAGTCCAGACTCTGGGTGATGATGCTGCGTACGACATGACGTGGGATGCGTTAAAAGAACGAATGAGAGAGAAGTATTGCTCTCGTGCTGAACTCCAAAGGTTGGAGACTGAGTTCTAGCACTTGACCATGGAAGGTGCTGACATTACTGGTTATACTCGAAGGTTCCACGACTTTTCAAGAGTGATCCCCTACATGGTGACTCCTGAATTTAAGCGCGTTGAACGCTACATTTGGGGATTGGCCTCAGAATTTCGCAGCACAGTAACTTCGGCCAAAACTCAAACAATCACTGAGGCTGTATCTCTGGCTGTTAGCCTTACTGAAGATGCTGTCTGTATGAAGAAGTTGTCTCTGAACCCAACTGAGAAGACCGAGACGCATGATGAGTCTTCGGGTGATAAGAAAAGAAAAAATTCAAATCTGAACCAAGCAACCCGCAGCAACAAGGGTTCGAACTACAAGAAACGTGATACTAACCCACCTATGGAGGCAAAAACCTTCGCAGCTGCAAATGATACTGGAGTTAAGAAATATCAGGGCACTCTGCCCAAGTGTAACCGTTGTGACTTTCACCACGAGAGAAATTGTCGCGTTGGGAAATGCGAGAACTGCGGGAGGTCAGGCCACTGTACCGAGGATTGTTGGGAAAAAAGTATTGGAGGTCGCAATGGTAATGGTAATAGGAATGGGAATGGAAACCGTAATGGTGGTGGAAATGGAAAGGTGCTGGTAACAGGAATGGCAACAGAAATGGGCAGAACCAAGGATTCTTCAGTTGTGGAAGCAAGGATCATTTCATGAAGGACTGCCCAAAGGGAAACAATGCTCAAGCTCAAGCATTCGTAATTGGAGCAAGGAACGCACGCGAGGACCCTAATGTGGTCACCAGTACGTTTCTCATTAACAGTCACTTTGCATCCATATTATTTGACACTGGTTCCGACTATAGCTTCATGTCTGTGGAATTTAAACGCGTGCTTGGAATAGAATCTAGTAGATTAGATATTCCTTATTCTATAGAGCTAGCCAATGGTAAACTTGTTGAATTGAGCGAAGTTGTTAGAGGTTGCACATTAGAACTTGGTGAGAGAATATTTAACATCGACCTCTTACCTATCCAATTGGGTAGCTTCGATGTAGTAGTCGGAATGGACTGGTTGTCCAAGAACAAAGCTGAAGTTATTTGTCACGAGAAAATCATTCGCATCCCTTTGGCGAACGATGAAACTCTCATTGTACATGGAGAAAAACGAGACGCGCCTCTGCGAATCATCAGTTGTATGAAGGTACAAAAGTGCTTAAGGAAAGCATGTGTTGCTTTCCTGGCGCACGTTGTAGATAAGAAGGCCGAGGAGCCGAAACTCGAAGACATTCCAGTGGTGAAGGAATTCCCTGATGTTTTTCCCGAAGATCTGCCAGGACTACCTCCGTAACGACAAGTCGAATTCCGTATAGACTTGGTTCTGGGAGCCGCTCCAGTAGCCAAGGCTCCCTATCGGCTTGCACCATCCGAGATGCATGAATTATCTACACAACTCCAGGAGTTGTTGGATAAAGGATTCATAAGGCCAAGCTTCTCGCCTTGGGGAGCTCCAGTATTGTTCGTAAAGAAGAAGGATGGAACACTGCGGATGTGTATTGACTATAGAGAGTTGAACAATCTCACAATCAAGAATCGGTACCCACTACCAAGGATTGATGACTTATTTGATCAATTGCAAGGATCAAGCTACTATTCCAAGATCGATCTTCGATCTGGATACCATCAGTTAAGGATACAAGAGGAAAGCGTACCAAAGAATGCATTCAGAACACGTTATGGACATTACATGTTTCTTGTGATGCCATTCGGACTGACGAACGCGCCAGCAGTATTTATGGATCTGATGAACCGCGTGTGCAAACCATATATCGATAAATTCGTGATTGTATTTATCGATGATATCCTGATTTACTCGCAAATGAAGGAAGAGCACGGGCAATATCTCAGAACCATTTTGGAACTACTGAAGAAAGAGAAACTTTATGCAAAGTTTTCAAAGTGCAAATCCTGGATTCGCGAAGTACAGTTTCTTGGTCACGTTGTGAACGAGAAGGGCGTTCATGTAGACCCATCCAAGATTGAAGCAATAAAGAATTGGGAAGCCCCCAAAACCCCAACTGAAGTTCGACAATTTTTGGGCTTAGCAGGCTAATACCGATGGTTTATTTAGAATTTCTCCAAAATAGCTCAACCGCTAACTACCCTTACCCAGAAAGACAAGAAGTACGATTGGGGTGACAAGCAGGAAGAAGCCTTCCAACTGCTTAAAAACAAGCTATGCGATGCACCAATATTATCCTTACCCGAAGGCACTGAGGACTTCGTGGTATACTGTGATGCTTCGCGTCAAGGTTTGGGCTGTGTGCTCATGCAACGCCAAAAAGTCATCACTTACGCTTCCAGACAGTTGAAGGTGCATGAAAAGAATTATACCACACACGACTTGGAACTAGGCGCGGTGGTATTCGCCTTGAAAATCTGGTGACACTATTTATATGGTACTCGATGTACAATCTTCACAGATCACAAAAGCCTACAACACATATTTGATCAAAAGGAATTAAATATGCGTCAACGACGTTGGGTCGAGTTGCTGAATGATTATGACTGTGAGATTAAGTACCATCCTGGAAAGGCGAATATTGTAGCAGACGCGTTAAGCCGAAAAGAAAGGGTTAAGACCCTAAGGGTTCGAGCATTGGAAATGACTATTCAAACGAACCTCACTACACGCATTCGTGACGCACAACAAGAAACCCTGAAAGGGGAGAATCGTAGAGCTGAATACCTCCGAGGTATGTTGAAATATTTGGTGCCATGTGGAAGTGGGAGCAAATCTCAATGGACTTCATAACAAAATTACCCAGGACCCCTAGAGGGCACGATATGATATGGGTAGTAGTTGATCGATTGACGAAATCTGCACATTTCCTACCGATCCGAGAGAAGGATATCACTGGAAAGCTTGCTGAGTGGTACTTGAAAGAAATTGTGGCACGTCATGGAGTGCCTATCTCAATTATTTCAGACAGAGATGGACGATTTGTCTCAAGAATCTGGCAATCCTTTCAGGAAGCCTTTGGATCTCAGCTAGATCTAAGCACGGCATTCCATCCACAAACAGACGGTCAGAGCGAACGAACCATACAAACACTAGAAGATATGCTTCGTGCATGTGTTATGGACTTAGGCGGCAGCTGGGATACTCACCTACCTTTAGTTGAGTTTTCCTACAATAACAGTTATCATACAAGCATAAAAGCCGCACCGTTCGAAGCTCTGCATTGCCGCAAGTGCCGCTCGCCTTTATGTTGGGCAGACGCTGGAGACAAACGCATGGTTGGTCCTGAACTTGTGCAAGAGACAACCGACAAGATCATGCAGATCCGAGAGCGCATTAAGGCAGCTCGAGATCGACAAAAGAGCTACGCTGATCGAAGACGAAAACCATTAGAATTCGAGGTGGGAGACAAAGTTTTGTTAAAAGTCTCACCTTGGAAGGGCGTAGTAAGATTTGGAAAACGTGGAAAGCTGAATCCCCGATACATCGGACCATTCAAGATTTTGGAAAGAATTGGTACCGTGGCATACAAGTTGGAATTACAAGAAGAACTTAATGGAGTACATGATACGTTCCATATATCCAACCTCAAGAAGAGTCCAACACAAGAAAACATGATCATCCCTGCGGATGAAGTGCATATTGATGACGCCCTCCGATTTGCAGAACAACCCGTTGAGGTTGCCGACTGGAAAGTCAACAAGACCAGGAGGAGCAGTGTGAAACTTGTCAAAGCACGTTGGAACTCTAAGCACGGACCCGAGTACACGTGGGAACGTGAAGACCAGTTTAAAGAAAAGTACCCGACCTGTTCAAGAAGACTCCTGCGAGAGTTAGTTCAGCCAGAATTTCGGGACGAAATTCTTTTAACGGGGGGAGACTGTGACAATTGGCACCAAACCGGTAATTTCCGTACGCTTTAATTATTATTTAATGACTGCAATTATGTGCTTAAATGTCAACATTGTCTGATTACATTCTATACAAGTGAATTCATGCACGTTTTATACTATAAGAAATTTGCTTATGCGTTGCGTCAGAAATACTAGTAAACTCACCGGTAATACACATTGTGTCAATAATTCTGCAGAAAGCAGTTAGACAATAGAATTGAGCCTAGGTGTAGGTCCAACGTCAAGAATACATTAAAACCCAAGAGTACATACAAGGGTTAACATATAGACATTCCAGAAGCTAAAATACGCACTAAAAAGCACCCGAAACGCACTTTAAGTGCAGAATTTTACAGAATTCAGCTATAATCAGCTTTTTAACATATAAATATTATGCAGAATTCATGTTTTATTATCCAGAATACCCTCCTAAGTGTTGGGAATTAAAAGGGTCACAAAAGGATACATAAAGGACACTGAACGGTGCAATTTAGCACTTTAACGAACCGGTATCTAATCGAACAACCGGACATTACCCGGAACATCAAAATATTACTAGAATCATTATTTTAATGTTTCTGAACTAGTTATGGTCTCCGAACACCATAACACCCCTTATAACATAATAACACATCAAGTCCCTAAACTTTCCATTTGAAACTAACCTATTTATGTATACTAGAAATTGGAATTTACACATAACCCCCCCCCCCCCATTGTGATTTACGGTCACAAGATAGTGGCCCCACCAAATATTTGCTAAATCCTACAATATCCCATTAAATTTATTTTGATATACCTTGGATTCTATTTGATTTTGTAAGGATCTTGTGAGATATGAAAAGATTATAAGTATCATCTTCCTTATTTCACCACTCAACACTCCATCTCACTTACTCTCTCTCTCCCTCTCGGCTCACCTTAAGGCCGCCACCACCCATCCATTTTCAAGCTTATTTCAAGTGCAAGAAGGTGATTCATGGAGCTTGGTACTTGAAGAACTTGAAGAACCTTCCTCCTTAGCTTTCATCCACCATTTTTCATCATCTTTTTCAAGTAATCTTCCCTAGCCTTGTTGCTAGTGGTGAGCCCTCATGATCTCTTATTTCTTCATATCTTGATAGTTAAAAGATGATGCATATTGTTAAACACAAGAACACTAAAGAACATGATCATGATACTTTAACATAAGCTTAAAAATATAAGAATACATGTTGAATATGTTGATTTGCTTCTTGTTGATTTATTATTAGTGTTGGTGATGTTAGACATCATATGGAGCCTACTAGATTGTGATTAAACACATGATCTAGTGAGTTTAAGTGGTGATCTTGTGAAAGACCAAGATCTTCATACTTTATGTCTTCATGAACTTGAATAATGAAATGGTTTTTCTTATGTAAAGATGGTTTAAACAAAATACAATTCTTGTAAATAGATGATTACAAATATAATTTTCTCAAGAAACCAAGATTATTTACAAGACTTACAAAGTCATGGTTTCTAAGTAAACTAATAATATTTTTAGTGTTTAAACAAGAATAGAAACATGTTTGTAACAAGAAAAATATAAGAGAAGTATTTTTAGAAAAATCATCTTACAAGTTGTAAATGACTAGATCTTTTAATAAAGAAATTTTACAAACGAATAACCATGTTTTTAAGGGTAACTAAACCTACTAAATAACATGGTAAATTACTACAAGTTTTTACAAAGCTTCAAGTTCATGATGTAGTATAATTTACTTGATTTTGACACTCGGTAGTGTTAAACGAGTTGTTGATTGTTGTGATGATTTTAAAAGAAAATAAACACATCTTTTGAAAACATGGGAAACCTCCATTTTTAGGGGAAACTCTGTCAAAATTTCTATAAATTTTGACACTTAGAAAATATAAGTTTTGGTGAAACTTATGTCACACCCTGGTTTTGCGGAAGCGTGGGTTTATTTGGTGTGACTTCTTAATACCATAGCTTAATCACAACAAAGCTATATGAAAATAAAACCATGAAGTTCATCCGTTGATTTAAGTTCGAAAAGTAAATTACGACAACATTGTTTAAAGTTGACACATGCAACGAGTTACAACCCAACAAAATAAAAACATTATTCATACGACATAACCACCAACATAAAGTAAACACCATTTAAGACTTGCGACTCGTCCAGGTAAAAGTCACAATCCCTAAACGTGGATGACCTCATAACTCTTACGCAGCGTGAAAACGTAGCATACTTCGCCAGATCCCTAATTCCCTGAAATACATGTAAGTTGAAAAATCAACATAAAGTTGAGCGAGTTCATGTGAAAGTGAGTATGTAAAACCTTTGTAAGTATAAAATCCCTGGTATGTAGCAAATAAGGAAATAAAGAGATCACCAATGGTTTGCAAGGCCATTGATATGTGTGAAGTGCAGTAGGAAGACTCAAACCTAGCAGATTTTTGTGTCGGGTACCAAGTCACCCCGAGGTCCGTACTGTTGCGCCTGGGGCTGGGCTCGCTACACCCCGATAGATCTACCGCTAAAGACCCTCGGTCCTACAATGAGGATTAATGGCCTCCAGTTCCCGCCTACCCACTCACATGATCTAAGTAGTAACCCTCCTTACGCTAACCATACCATGTAAAAGAAGTATTCGTAATCATAGTAACATGTATTTCATCCCCGCAGTTTAAAAACTGAAAACAATTAAGAGAAAAGGGGGACATGAACTCACTAAAGTGCGTCTCGAAATAGTATCTCCCAATCAACCTGCTGCGTGACGACCTACACGTACTAACTTCTATTAGACGGATGGCCGTGCCTTGGCTTAAGGTTTATCGTTTTTGGGAAATAGTTAGGCAACTATTTCGTATTTACACTTCTTATTTACTTAATAATTATATTCCTTCCCAAGGATGGGGGTTTTAATACATGTGCGTTTTCGTAATTCCAAAAATATATTATTAAGTCTCACTTAATATAATATATTTGTCTAAAATGTTCTATCTCCAAAATATACATATTTTTCCCAAAAATTTTATATTTTACTTTATACAAATTCCAAAATAATATATTGTCAAAATACACATTTAAGAGTATTTTTCCGAAAAATACGTAAGTTACATTTTAAGGTTCAGATGGTAATAATAATACTGGTGTAACTTAAATATTTATTTGTGAAGGCGTTGGTATTATTTTGGAGTCGTGCTTTCATAATGTATTCCAGTTATATTATTTTTACCCTAAAAATAATATATAGTTCACAAAATAATCGTAAAATCACGCAAGTGTTTTACTATGAAATATATATTCTAAATATATATTTAGTAAGTTTTATTTACAAAAATTCCACCTCCGAATACTTGGTTATTTTATAATAAAAATCATGGCGAAGTTTGCTTGGAAAACAAGTCAAAAATATATTCATAACACTTGTCACAAAAATATTCTAAATGTTATTTTCTGGAAAAATTTCGCCAGAGTTTCCTTTGTAACTAGAGGTGGCCACGCTTACTAGCGTATCATTTTCTTTTCAAAATTCAATCAACAATTTTCCAATCATCAATATTCAATATCAAAACATCAAACTAGTCAAAAATATGCATAAATTGCAAACACATGAACTTGTAAGTTGTGTAAAAGTATGTAGTAACTTTCCAACATTTTTAGTAGATCTTTCTATCTTTAAGAATGAATCGGTTTCCTGAAAAACTTTATTTCTAAAGAAGATGTAACCTTACAACTTCTAGTCAAAAGTTACGGAAATATTTCCTTGTTAAATCCTTTTGTTACACAAGTGTCTACACACTTGTTTGTTCACAAAAACACATTTACTTTATGAAAGATCCGGCTTTAAAATAAAGCTTGTATATTTCACTTGGTTCTTCGAAAATACCACTTGTAAATCTTTAGATCTACTAGTTTAAAACTCCATTTTACAAGAAAAACTGTTTTTACACAAGTTCATGTTCATGTATGAAAGGGTTCGTCATCTTGTATCTTCTACACTTAACATATTGCTAGTTCATGTTCCATGAACATGATCTAGCGTTGTTAGATGACGATCCGTTCCACTACTAGCATCCAACAACATAAAATAACCATAACTAAACAAGATTCATGAGTTTTACACCATTATTTACTCTTTAACCACCATGTTTATCATTCTTGTAAGACTTTAAGTTTTGCTTTCGCATGTTCTTGAGTTTTAACCGTTAAACTTCTTATTAACCACTTTAATCATGAACAAGGAAGTGTTTAGAATCACTTACTACTAGCTCAAGGCTAGGGAAGAATCAAAGCGAAAACTAGGTGGATAAAAGCAACGTAGTGAGGTCCTTGAGATTCCGTAAGCACCGAGCCTCCTTGTGTGTGACCTTTCACCTTTGAGTGTATGTGATATAGCAAGAACCAAACTTGATGATGGGTGGATGTGGGATGGTGGTGGCGGACGGACAAGAGAGAAAGAGAGAGAGCTTGAGTTGAGTTGGTTAGTGAAAATGAAAGTTATAATCTCTTGTGTTTATTTATAAACTTGTCACCATTACCCACTAGATAATGTGTCACCTAGATATTTAGCATTAGGATTAAAATTATCAAGTAATTGTGGTGTGTGTTCCCTAGGGGAACCGATCGATTGAAGGGGGGGGGGGTACAATGGTTTGATTTCAACTAAATTGTTAAGTGCTTAGTTTGTTTAATTAGGAGATTAAATTAGTTACAAGTGTGTAGTGTATTATAACGGGTGTTAGGGTATTAGGGGACCCTAACTGGCTCAGAATAGGAAAAACAATGTCATTGTCAATATTTTTATGTTCCGGGTAAAGTCCGGTTATTCGGTTGGATACTGATCCGTTAAAGTGCTAAATAAGCATTTAAAGTGTTGTTAATATTTGTTTTAGTGACACAATGAATTCCTGACACTTTGGAAAGTGTCTAGTATTATTTTCCCATGTTTTTGCACTTTACTAGTTATGTTAAATGCTGAATTTTGTATTAAAGTGCTGAATTTTGTAATTAGAGCATGTTTTAGGCACATCCGGTCACTATAATTATCACCTAGTGACGCAGTTTAACAATCCTCACCTCACTACACTCCCTACTAGTGTAGTCATCTATTCTCGGCTCATACTGGCCTCAGAGACAATGCCTGTCTGTTGCTGGCTATGTCAGCATGTTTACTGGGTTATCCGTTCATTGTGCTACTGTGCTTTTGTGCATCAAGTTTGTCACTATAGTTCTGTGTAAATAATGGAGTGACAGCAATAAAGTATGATGCATGTATGTGTATGTATCAGCATTCAAGTAGCAGTTTAACCACAGTTGTAAGCAAGCACAGTAATTAAGCATTAATTAAATATTAATTAATTCGTACGGATACCTGGTTTGGTGAGGGTTGTCACAACTTATTCCCTAAAAATGTATCTAAAAATATTTACCAAGGTTTCCCTAATTTTTGTGTTAAGAAATGATGATTTCTTCAAGATAAAAATTGGTATTAAGTATGTATATTTTTGAGGAAAATATATATATTTATTTATCACCAAATTGTGTGCTACATGTATGTAGTGTGTATTATGTGTAATAGTGTATTAGGACTTGAAAATACACTAAATACTCCTAAGGAGTGAACATACAAAAAATACACATACAACATGCTTAGACAAATACAAGAGAATATATTTATGAAAATATATTTCTTAATAGATTAAATGACTTGGTCAAGTTATGAACATGAAATGAAGTTTTGGACAAGATACATAACTCGGGTGAAAAATAAAAGATACTTATAAGACACATAGTTAAAAATATAAATTATTTTTAACACACAAAGAATACATACATAAAATATGGTGACTTGTACTTGTGCTATGCAAGTCTCGTGACTAACGTTAATAAAACGCATTTAGGTCACGACGCAATATAAGCAAAACCCGGTGAAGTTTACGGCGCAAGGAATGCAAAATTGTGAGTTCATGTCTCCACTTTTAAACTTTTACTTGTTTTCTAACTTGGGGAAAATACATGTGTTATGGTATGTTGAATACAAAAACTAAGGAAAAACATTCTAGATTATGTCCCGAATAGGGTACCATAAGCACCATTAATCAACATATACATTCAGACCGCGGAACAAAAGGTTAGATCTAATGGGTTTCAGGCAACCCCACTCTTGGCCTACTTCTACCAATGAGTGCTTCTGTTTCTCAGTCAAAGTCGACAAAAATGCCTAGGTTTGGTGGCTTCCTATGTCGTGACACATGTTAGTGGCCTTGCAAACCACTAGCGATCTCATATTACTTACATTCACAATACTCAGTTATAGATACGTTTTACAAGTTACATAGCATGTTTTCATTCAAGTATTTAAACATTCAATACAAAAACTGCATGAATTCACACCAACATTATGTTGACGTTTTTCCAAAAACTCACATGTATTTCAGGTAACTAAAGTGGATGTGTGCGCGGTCTTACTCATGCTCTTGGATGTTGTTTATGTTTATCGTTGAATAAAGTTGTAAACTTTTCAGACAAAATGCTGTCTTGTGATGTAAACACTTAAATCATGTTTTCAGTTATGAAATGTTTGGTATTTGAAGTTATTTTTTGAGAGCATGTAGTATGTTTACCTTTCGTATGCAATGAGAACCTTTCATGATCACACATCATGCTTCCGCCTTAGAAAGGGGTGTGACAGTATAGGCCTATACGATGCGTATTAAATGTGTCGATTTAATTTTTTTTATTTTTCCAAGGTAGCTTTCTGTCACGCGATAGCTTTCCGTCATGCGAACGAAGAAGCAATACTTTGGACATTTGTCGGTCTTCAAACATCTAGTAAACATTATTTGAGAATACCCCTGAATTTATCGAAGCTATAGAATGAGAACCTCCACTGTTGGGTTATCATCTTTCAACCCCATTTTCCCTAAATTTATCGATTCTGTATTTCAACAGGGATGCAATGCAATGATTTCTCTCAATTGAATGGACCGACACTTGCTTCATAGGACTCACTTGAATCGTCTTGGATTTAATAACAATACGTTTAGCATCCGTGCCTGCAATTGGAATTGATCTGGGAACAACATACTCTTTGTTAACATATGACACATGATAAAATTGCTTCTTTAGACAATCTGGGATTATGTCCGTAAATTGGGAACCACATATTTGCTTCAAGATTTACGTCTGATGTCCATGTTTGATCACATTTGACTTCTTCTGTGGTAGTCCACTGATTTTCTTCCCCCGTGTCTGCATCGTGATCTTCATATTCTTGGTTCAATACCAACTCATCTTTAGTAGTGTTTGTTTGAGAACCTGATTCAGATACACAACGGTCCTCCAATTCCAGATCAGCAAGCAAATACACAACGGTTCTCCAATTCCAGATCAGTAATGTAAGGAGAAGCATGGAGATAACGGACATCCATCAAGCTCAAAAACAAAACTTGTGTTTCCCATAGTCACAAACGATTGCGGTTTGTAAGATCCGTGGTCGGTCTCGGGTGGGCATAAGATCTGTGGGCCCTATTGTCGGATCTGTGACTCCATGGAAGATGTGATTAAGGTAAGTGTGCTGTATCATGTGTCATAAAACGGAACATAATCCCAGATTGTCTAAAGAAGCGTTTTTATCATGTGTCATATCATAGTAGTATGAGTCTGAGTCCATTGTGGTTCATGTCGGGTTTGTATTTCCCCGTGTCTGCACCGTGATCTTCATATTCTTGGTTCAATACCAACTTATATTTAGTAGTGTTTGTTTGAGAACCTGATTCAGATACACAACGGTCCTCCAATTCCAGATCAGCAAGCAAATACACAACGGTTCTCCAATTCCAGATCAGCAATGTAAGGAGAAACATTGAGATAATAGACATCCATCAAGCTCAAAAAGAAAACTTGTGTTTCCCATAGTCACAAACGATTGTGGTTTGTAAGATCCGTGGTCGGTGTTAGGTGGGCATAAGATCCGTGGGCCCTAGTGTCGGATCTGTGACTCCATGGAAGATGTGATTAAGGTAATCGTGTCGTATCATGTGTCATAAAACGGAACATAATCCCAGATTGTCTAAAGAAGCGCTTTTATCATGTGTCATATTACAGTAGTATGAGTCTGAGTCCATTGTGGTTCGTGTCGGTAGTACAAAACGGTTGCGGTTTGCACATTCAATCTTCATTCAGATACACAACGGTCCTCCAATTCTAGATCAACAAGCAAATACACAAAGGTTGGGTTTGTATTTCCCATAGCCACCGTTTTCGTAGTACAAAACGGTTGCGGTTTGCACATTCAATCTTCATTGCTTCATTAAAATTAATAATGCGGTCTCGATTGAAGATGTAATTGAACACTGTTTGTCGGGCTTCCAATGCTCACACAGGGGTGCTGGTCTTTTCTCCCACTGTGCAAACAAGTTCTCCGCCGAAGTGATGATCCGAAACATTCCAAACCACTAGCAAAAGAACCCGACACAAACAAGTTCTAATCAGTTTGTTATTCAGATCTCTATTCGGTCATCTTTCCAAACTATAACACACGATATTTTTTTTGTTTCATCAGTTGCATCGTTTACCATAGAATGCATCATTATTTATGTAAAAATCGAACAAACAAGCATGCCTTGAACGAGTCTAGAACACTTGTAATCCTCAACCGGCTTTGAAACCGGACGAAATCTATGGAATTGATCTTGGAACAACATACTCTTGTGTGGCAGCCTGGTTTGATAAGCATAATGCGACTCTTCTACTCTCAAACAAGAATATGCGTTAACTTATTCATGTGACAGTCAACAAGCGTATCGTCCTCGTTTAATAGCAAGATAAGAAGGATGAGATATCGGCAGTTAGCTCGAAGAAGTTTCTCTCGATCATTCAACACTTGTAATCCAGAGGTCGGTTTCGGGTGGGCATAAGATCCATGGGCCCTTTTGTCGGATCTGTGACTCCATGGAAGATCTGAATATCCCCTTGGTAGTTGTTACCATATGTCACATGATAAAAACGCTTCTTTAGACAATCTGGGATTATGTTCCGTTAAGTTTTAATTGTTACCATATGACACATAAAAAAATAAACTTCAAAAAATCAGATGATTCAGATTCAGGGAGCAGATGTGTTGATAACTTTCACTGTTTGATTTGACCAGGAAAAGATTGGAGGTGATTTGTACTTTTAATAAGCTGTCACAGTTGTCAAATTCGTTGCGTGCATTCATAAGTTTTTGAGTTTTCTAGATCATTTGAATTAACCAACATACATTGATCGACGATTTAACTTGAAACCGGTTTTACCTCATGAAAGGGAAAGAAACAAACCAACAAAATCCGAATACTGAAAAACCAACATTCCTTCAACCATTCTAAACCCTAGCTGGAAACAAACCAACAAAATCCGAATACTGAAAAACATCAGCAACCATTTTTCCTTTTCCTTCAATTTCAAGAACATTCTCCCTAACATGATAAAAACTCTTATTTTGCTTGTGGGTTTTATAAGTCAAAGTTAACTTTCAGATTCAGATTCAGATTCAGGAAGACATGTCGGGTTCTGTACCCATCCCCGCGTTGATAGCTTCCGTTTTATTACACTCATACGACACAGCGACGAAGAAACTGTTCCAGATTGTCTAGAGAAGCGCTTTTATCATGTGTCATCTGATCGTGTCAATATCTTTATCTATCATGTCAAGATCTTTATCTATCATGTCATCGACCAACTGCTCGAAATCCCTTTCGTTTCTCGGGTTCGCATTCGACACAACACATCAAAAAATAAAATTCAAAAAATCAGGGCCTTGATACGCATCGTATAGGCCTATACGATGCGTATAAAGCCCGCCGCCAGACATAACTTGCACCTGTCAATCTGCCATGTCTTTTACTTTATTTCAATTCGCATCGTATAGGCCTATACAATGCGTATTGAAAAAAAAAGTATGCGAATAAACAGCGGGTGTGCCATTAGAAAACCCCTTTCTTTATATTTTTCCTTTTTGCTACAATACAACTTGAATGAAATCCACCAAGATGATTGTAGTAGCCCACTGCTAAACTTGCATATCCAGAGCCTTCCACTCAATCAACCCAAGTTCAAAACCTGTGGGTGTTCATTTTCTCTTGATTTTTTTCTTTTTTTCATATTTATATTTAATTGTTTTCAATCTCATTTTGTTAACTTTTTCATGGTTTTCAATTCGCATCGTATAGGCCTATACAATGCGTATTGAAATAAAAAATATGCGAATAAACAGTGAGTGTACCATTAGAAAACCCCTTTCTTTATATTTTTCCTTTTTGCTACAATACAACTTGAATGAAATCCACCAAGATGATTGTAGTAGCCCACTGCTAAACTTGCATATCCAGAGCCTTCCCCTCAATCAACCCATGTTCAAAACCTGTGGGTGTTCATTTTCTCTTGATTTTTTTCTTTTTTTCATATTTATATTTAATTGTTTTCAATCTCATTTTGTTAACTTTTTCATGGTTTTTTAGTTATGTTTTTTTCCAACCTTTTTTTAAGGTTTAATTTACTTGACATTTTGTTTTAGTGTGCTCAACGTTTCAAATTTAGAACAGTAAATTACGAATGTAAGGCAATAGGGTGTGGTTATGGCCCGCATGATCATCATGACTCGTATGACTATCATGACACTCCACATAGGCGTCATGTCATCCATCTTCAATCCCTTATTCAAAATCACTACCCTAAGACCGGAGGGTGTGGGGGGCTCCATCGTGGCACCTCATCACCAATAGCGCCACCCGGCGCCATACCCACACCCACCATGTTAACAAGGGGCGCTATAGGAGGGGGCTCCATCATGTTAACGCCAAGAATGAGATGTTCAGGTGGGGCCCACTTGATTTAATCCAATGAAATCATTTTTTTTAATTTTGTTTAATAGGGGACTCCATCCTACACCCTGCATGTTAAAGGGGGGCGTGATAAAGCCCCCTGGCTGACGTGGATCCTACGTGTCGCTTACGTGTCCTGATAAAGCCCCTAAAGGCTCCATCCCACACCCTCCAGCCTAATGGTGTGGTCATGACCCAAACCACTATCTTCTTTAATGTTTTAATTTATTTTTGTCTTAAAATTATCAAATTGGAAGGTCGTGGTAATCGTGGTTTAATCCATGGAAACCACCATCAAATAAGAGGGGGGGGGGGGGGGGACTATTTAATTAATAGTCCTATGTGAAAATAATGTTCCAATCCATGGCCTCCACATATTTTAACTTTCTAATTTTTTATGTAAAAAGCTGTATTAACATCAAATGAGAACTATGAAATCGCCGCGAAGCGCGGCTTAAATACTAGTTCGATAACAAACATAAAAAGAATATATACATGTTTTTTCTGCGATAGATAAAAACCCGAAACTCGTACCCGACCTATAATCTCAATGTACGATGTTAAAATAATTAATACATGACGCGTTTTATACCTAACCAATTTTTAGTGGAAAATCATAAAAACCACATGAATACGTTTACGTAATTCTGACTTTATTAAAGACAGAAACAAACACGATTATATAGTTTTTGTAATTTTCTATTTAAAATTGATTTTGTATTGAACAACCTCTACACAAACCAAAAATGAATGTTGAATGTCTCTTACCAAGTTACAAATCCCCTTTTTAAGAACCTGCAAAACAATTGTTATTGTTAAGCATTTGAGCTCTCTATTACTAATCCTAAGTTATAATTACTCTTATCACATTTAGATGTATTTTTTATCTTTAATTTTGTATAGTTAAGAAAAAAATAAAAATAAAAAGTAGAGTAAGCATCTCTGAACAATGTGCACAAGTCAAAGGGTTGCACATGGTCATGGCTGAAATTGGTTAATAAAAAGACAGGGAATGCAGAAGATTCTTTTTAGATCTTTTTGCAGACATGTACAACTGTTTTCTGCATCAATGTTTGAGGTACAACTCATTAATGCATCCCAAGGCCCACTTCCCACCATTTTGACACGTTCATGGCTTTAAAAAACTGTTTTTTCATGCATTGTTGTGTTGTACAGTACATGTTCCTAATACATCCGGACTCAGTCTCATAACCACCAAGTGGGTGTCACGCCAAATGGGTGGTTGAGTAATTCAAACCTGGGTGTTTTATTGTCACATGGTTAAATCTTATTCTCATATGGTTTTCACTCTATCTCTCTCTAAATCTATCTATATTTATATATAGAGAGAGATAGAGTTGAGGGGTGTGGGAATATTAACACCCTTCAAACCTCATTTACTAAAATCTTATTTTCACACCTCTACATGTATATAGTCCGTATAAAGTTATATAGACCATATACAGTTATACGGGCTGTATAACTGATCGTTGCACAAAAAAATTAAGGGAATGCTTTTTTGTCCATGTATACGGGCCGTATAATATTATACAACCTGTATAGAATGTTATACGACTCATATAATGTTATACGAACCAAACCTTAGATAATGTTATACGACCCGTATAATGTTATACGACCCAAACCTCATATAATGTTATACGGCCCATATATAATGTTATACGCTCTAATATTTTCTCTATGTATACGAGCCATATAACATTATACGGCCAAATATTTGTCATGTTAAATTCTATATGGTCCGTATAGAGGGTGTGAAATTATGATTTTAGAATGTAGGATTATTAGGACCCAAAAAATATAAGAAAGAAAATCTTGATGTATTGCTGAGTTGTACGGTACAAGTAGATTATGCATAAGAAGGGAAAAATATGGTACCTGCAACTTGGAGGTAGAAAAATGGGGTGGGGCGGTGGGCCTAGAAAAATATAAATGAAATAATGTTAACTTCATTGGTCAAATAGTAACTGTTTTGACTTTGGATTCTCCTTTTAGTTTTGCAGTTTCACTTTGACCCTTGCATCGTGAAGCATCTTGGAGTACCTTCGAAACCCATTTTTGAATGTGGATACCTACAAATGACATTAATCTTATAATTAAAAAAAAGTTAATTATATAGTTAGTCTATGTGGTTTGAACAAAATAACATACTTAGTTACTAATAGTTTAAAATCATCTTCTAGGGTATTAACTTCTAGTGTATTACCATAGTTAGTCCTTGTGGTTTGTACAAAATAACATACTTAAGTACTAATAGAATGTGATTTTAAACCTACAAATAACGTTCATACCTCCAAACGTTACAAAATGAAAAGTTAATATCCTAGAATGTGATTTTAAACTATTAGTACCTAAGTATATGTTACTTTGTGCAAACCATAGGGACTAAATATGTAATTAACTCTTAAAAAAATTCTCACATGTTAGAGTATTCATAGTAGTAAGTTGAAAACTACGTAAACCGTCAAATATATTGTATAATGTACTTAATGTATAAAAAAATATAAGCATCTTGTATATCACATTTAAAACAATATGTATTATATATTAATCAACATATTGTTGTTTCTGAAATGAACGTCTCCCTAAAACTATAATGTATGTTAACGTCGTTCAATACAAAGCCAACATACCTTTTTAACAACGTTTTGCACACCTAATATTTTACTTGAAAATTAAAAGTATGTAAACTAATATCACTTGTATAAAAGACAAACATCATACCACTATACTATTAGGTAATGCCTACAAAATCAATGTGCTTAATATAACTATGATATATAAAAAGTTCCGTAACCATTTAACCACAAAAGTGATCTATCCCACTTGGTAAAGACACATAAGTTATAGAACAAAAATCTCAGGTTCAAGACAGGGCAAAATGTAATTAAAATTATTGGTGTAAAATAATATTTGTCATAATAATAAAAATTAACAACTAACCGTTCTCTCTCCTTTGTTATATCGTGTCACTATGTTTAATGCAAATTTAGCGTGAAATTCAAAGTTATGAATAGTAAGCCTGCAATTTGGACATTCTCTCTTGCCTTCACATACAACATTTGTTGCAGTTTGCAGCTATGGTCCGACATTAAAGGGCCCACTTAACTATTATTTGAGTCAATGTTTTCGGTTAATTTATATTCGTATTATCAATTTATGACAAAACATTATACGTTAGAAAAATGGGACACCAATTGCTTCATAAACACATGGGCATATATTTATTTAAAATTATGAAATTTTAAAACCACAAAATAACAATAAAAAATAAATTCAAAGAGTCAAGAAAGGCAAACAAAAGAAAAAATGTTTAGCCCGCCGGGTCCCACCACAAACGCAAATTGAACCGGGTCACTATAATCTATAATTATTGAAAATAATTAAATATTAATTTCAGCTCCTGCTGATTATTTAAAAAAAATCCCGGCTTAACACGATTTTTTTTTGATCTTATAAGTTCAACGTAGGGGTGTGCAAAAAACCGAATTAACCGAACCATAACCAAATTAACCGACAAAACCGAACCGAAAAAACCGAACCAAATAAAAAACCTGTGGGTCGGTTAATGGTTTTTTTGAAAACCGAAAGTAGCGGGTCGGTTATGGTTATCATTTTTTCCATACCCATCATAACCGAACCGAACCGACATGTAATAAATGTTTGTAGGATTTAGGACTTTTCACCATATTTTTAATATTTTATGTTTTTGACTCAAGATTTTTAGTACTAATGGGTTTTCATATCATTTTGTGATTTTGGTTGAATGTTTATTTGAATTTATGGAATGTATCATATCACTTTATTTGAATATTCGATAATAATTGGTATTAATATTATAGATTATATGTATTTTTAAATACTATGTAGTATACTAATATATACAAATATGCAATAACAATTTATACCATGTCAAAAAAAATTAAGCTATTTTTAGCTAAGCTAAATACACGGTTAACCACTCATAACCGACCCGCTATAACCATTAAAACCGAATAACCATAACCACCATAACCGATCGGTTATGGTTATGGTTATCCAATAACCGACATTGCGGTTATGGTTATGGTTTTTGATCAAAACTGACCCAAACCGACCCATACACACCCCTAGTTCAACGTTTTAAAAAGTTGTACACCCATGTCGTAGGCATTTATAAATTCAGAAAAAAAAAATAACTTTTTTCCTAACGTCAATCTTTGGTACTAGTAGACTACAAGCCATTTAATTAAAATAAATAAATAATCCGACTTACAGCTTCAATATCAATTTTGTAAACAAGAAGCTTCCGTCGTTCTCTACAACTAGTCCGATACGCCACCACGATATGACCGATCGCCAACGCCGAAGAACACACAAACAACGCCAACTCCACCACAGCAGCACCACCGCCACCAAACACGTACGACGCCTTAACCGATACAAACAATAACGACATCACAGAACAAACTGTCGTTATTCCCAAGTACGGCCCCGTAGACAACCCGGGGCCGTCACACAATCCGTACACACCTGCACATATCTCAAAAATATATCACAATCAATATAATATTTATAAAGAAAGTAATGATTAAAGGACTAAAAGTGCAATTTAGCCTTAATTTTTTTTTAAAGTTAACGGACAGCGCATGTCGAAACATTGAAACATAAAGAACGATAGCATACATAATATGATGCCGGATCTGAGTATCGACACGAGAGGGATGTCAATAAGCGAGTGTCGGAAGTCGTAACTGCTCAACTGAGACGATATCATTTGGAAGAAGATGAACAAACTCTTATCATATGACGAATCAATGGATGGTGAATATGGAACCGAAACTGAAGCTGATAGCAGAGCTGTGGGAAGCAGAATATCCGCGATGGATACGAGTAACGGTGCAGAGAAGAACAAAAACGATATGATCATGGTGATCAAGAAGAAAACTGTACGGATGAGTCTTAAGACTTTTGTGCTTGTTTCATCCTTCAACAACCCCATCGTTTTGGATTGTGAATTTTGTGTGAAGAATGTTGAATCAATGGTGGGTTTTTGGTGGAGTTGAAAGCTAAGCAATGAGTTGGAAAGGGTCCGGGTCAAATAGAGGAACCTCTTTCTCTCTCTCCTTTAGTTTTCTCTCTCTAGAATTGTATATTGTGCGGTTTCTTGTGGTTTGAAACTTGGAAGAATCAAAATTTGACAACATGTATTTATTAAAACGGTTTTTTACCTAATTATTTTCTTAAACCACGTGTTTTTCTTGTCTCAGCAATATCATGGGGCTGATTGGCAACTTCCGAATGGGTAAGTAATTAACCAGTAAGAGCTTTGAACCATTAAGAGCTAGTATAATGTTTAACTATTTAGAAACAAATGTCTGACCAATTCAGATAAGAGGTCTTAATCATTCAGACTCTGTATAATGCTTAATAATTTAGAGTCAAATGTCTTAATCATTCAGACATCCGCTCATGAAACAAACAGTCTGAACCATTAAGTGTTGAACTAGCAAGATGTCCGAACCATTAAGAGCATCGTTAAGAGCTAAACAAACAACCCCTAAGTGAGAGAGATGGCGTGATTTCAATATTAGTGACATTGTTTTGGGTCTCCCAGTAGCTTGTTGACCCCTTGTTCTATTTTATGCGTTGGAATAAAATAACAGTCGTTTCAAAAAAAATATAAATTACCAAACATAAAGTAAAAAAAAATATAAACTAGTAGAATTACTTTATTCAATCTCATGGGATTTTGGTCATCATTGATTCGTGACGGTCTACACCAATCGAAAATATAAACCCAAAAAATAAAGTCGTGATATACCCAAAAGAATATCAACACCTGTTTGTTTATCAGTTGAAACCTATATTGATTTCGATAATACCGAAGTTATTCACTCAAAATTGATTTAGTTTGTTATGGTACCGGCATTCGATCGTATAACTTAAAATACGAAGAAAAAGCTCTATTTTAATCATGACTCTGCTTTTAACCAAATTTATACCAAAATGTCGAGAGAGTAAATACTTCAAATTCAAGTTGTCTAAACAGTTTAAGGATTGAATGTTATTTGAGAAAAAGCAGATTAAATAAAAATTAAATGAGTTAGAAACATATATTATTTTATTATTTAGAGAAAAGATCAAATAGGAAGATTAATTTCCCTAGGAAGGATAGAAAGCAATAAAGGGATGACATGTGGCAACTATTAAAATAAAGAAAAAGTGTATTTTAGTCAATCCAACCCTTTCTTCTTCATTATCAAAACCCAGTAACTTCAAAACCCACCATTTTCAAAACCCACCATCTTCAACCATTTCTTCACTTTCTATCTCAATAATCACTCACATTATAGTGCGATTTTCATCACCAATCAATGATTCAAACACCCGATCAACGTGTTCTTCAGCTTTTTTGAAGAAAACCCAGTTTAAATTCATATAAAATCTCATTTTTTCCGGTGATTTTGAAGATAATTACTCGATTCGTTCGATTCGAGAGCTGATAAGTGTTTCAATCATTCAAATTTCGTCAATTGTTGAAGAAATCACTTCGATCCAGGTAACAAATTCTTTAATTTCATTTTTACGAACTGGGTTTTTGATTTAGTCATTGCGTTTTACGATCTTGGCGGGGGTCCGGGGGCGGCAGCCCCCGGTAGCGGGGTCCCAGGGGCGGCAGCCCCTGGCGGGGTCCAAGGGGCAGAGCCCCTGGCTGGGGTGGAAAATTTTTTTTCGATTAAATTGCTGTACTAAAAACGCATCAGAAATATTAATTTTCCAGAAATTGGCTCATTTCGAAGACAGTAATTCGTACAGTTCACAGACAGTTTTATGTGTCCATTGCGTTTTAGAAATAAGAGAGTTTTATGTGTTTTCTAGCTATTGCGTTTTAGAAAAAACACATTTTAAGTGTTTTTAGTTATTGCGTTTTAGGTAAAACACATTTTTGAAGTGTTTTTAGTCATTGCGTTTTAGGTAGAACATATTTTTAGGTGTTTTCAGTCCATTGCGTTTTAGAATGAGTATTTTTTAAGTGTTTTATGGCCATTGCGTTTTACAAATAAGACATTTCTTTGTGTTTTTTGTGCATTGCGTTTTAGGTAAAACACATTTTTATGTGTTTTTGGTGCATTGCGTTTTAGGTAAAACACATTTTTATGGGTTTTTAGTCCATTGCGTTTTATAAAGTACATTTTCTTTTGAGTTTTTAGGCTATTGCGTTTTAGAAATAAAACATTTCTTTGTGTTTTCTGGCCATTGCGTTTTACAAATAAGTCATTTCTTTGTGTTTTTGGTGCATTGCGTTTTAGAAAAATGTCATTTTTTAGGGTTTTTTTTCATTGCGTTTTACAATACTGGGGTTTTTTCTATTGCGTTTTACGCAACTGGGTTTTAAATTTTTTTTTTCAAAATATAGCAATAGTATACTCGTTTTAAAGATAAAAAAACGCTCGTTTTTTTGGTGCAATTTTTATAAAAAAATAATGTCGTATGAAAGAGTTATTAACGTTTAAAAATTGGGGGGGGGGAATTGGAGCAGAGAGAAACTATTGGCTTACTTGACTAGAATGCCCCTGAAATAAGTCACGCGCCTCTTTTCTTACTTTCAATTTCCCTGATTTAATCTCAGCCCTTGATTAACTTAATGGATGGTCAAGATCACTTCCTAGCCTTCCTAGCCAAATTAACTTCCTATTGTATCTCCACCCTTATTATTTATAGTATATATTATTATATGTAAAAGTGAAAGTTATAAAAAGTATGGATTATATATTCCATAAATTAATTTTTTTATACGAAAAGAAGTTTCTGAAAAAAATGGTACCAAAAGTTGTCTAGTTGGAAACAACAAATTCGATGATGAAGAGAGTAATTTGTATTTCTATACTTTGTCTTTTTAGCTGCTAAACTTTATTCCTGCCAATAAAAGTCATGTGTAATAATATTATTTATTTGACAAAAAAAAAAAAAAAATTATTGTGTTTTAATCTTTATGGTTTCTTATGACGACCTCATCAGTCATCCCTGCAACAACACTGCTCAAAACCATCCTTAAAAAGGGACCAAATAATAAGGTTGTCGTGGTCCCTCCTTGCCTCTTTCCGTTTAACCATGGAACCTCTTAGATGTCCTCTCGGCCTTTATGTCGCCTAATATCTGACCTTTTCAACCTCGAGTCTGGCCTGTGCTTACACATATTGTGTGAATTTAATGTGTTCTCGCCGAAGAAGCAATGCCTATCACTTTTGGTCTAAAAACAACCTCTATTGTGTGGTGTGCTATTGAGGTTGCATACAATCATGATTCGATCGAACGCATGCAAAATCTTTGTGACTCCATGTCACAACTTTAGAAGGGTACCTCTTCTGTCTTGGAATATGTTCGAAAATTCAAATCTATGTTCGACCAGGGTTCAACCAGTTGTGTCACACCCCGACCACGTAAAACATCAAATCGTGGCGGAAACGTCGGAGAGTGTTGTAACAGAATTATTGTTTCACAACCATGGAAATTAAAGTTACATTTTATTTATCAAACAAGAGTGTTACATTGTCTCAAAACAGGAAATAAAGAGTTCAGAACATAATTAAACTAGTTCTATCTTTATTTTAAGCCTCTAAGGCACAGGTCCGCCCTAGTGTCACGATCATCATCCTAAGCGACAGCTCCTGAAAACACATGTGAAAATAGGTACGTCAGCATAAAAATGTCTGTGAGATACATAGGTTTTGTGAAAATAGGATTCATGACTGGGGTTTTAGAAGAAAGGTTTAATAAAAATTAGTCATGAATCTTGTTAAGTGTTTTCTTTTTTAAATCATATGAAAACTCGATAAGAAATCAGATTATATAAAAGAAAGGAGTATGGTTAAAGAAATAACCAAATAAAATGAGTTGGATAAAATAAACTGTTTTGTAAAACAATGTCTTGTAAAGAATATGTTATTTGTGTAAAATGTAATATGTCTATACTAAAATGATTTAAATAACGCTATGATATGTAATATTACACAAACACTTATATATAGGAAGTACCAGCGGTGTATCCACCATGTTTGTATCATATTACACACGCCTCGTTACTCAAACCATTTACCCAAACCAACCACCAATGTAAATTGTTCATGTATAAATCAATTGTCAAGTGTTATTGTGTAAACCATATCAAAATGTCCATGTCTAATGTAAATCACCAAATGTGTATATCAATGTCAAAATGTTTATGTTTAATGTAAATCATATAATGTGTATCCAAAAATATCATGTATGGCATGTGAAATATATCAACTAAACCATAGGTACAATGCACAAAAACAGGGTATTGAATTAAACATAGTTTAAGTCAAAGTTATGTTTTGTGGAACAAATGCATGCTATACTGATACAAACATCTATGCGGTATTGTGAAAATGCATACATTCAAGCCTTGTGACTGTGGTGATAGACCTTAAAACAAATTAAAGGTCTATCTGTGTTATGTTTATCGAATTCGGTCATTCCTTCCACCCAAACAAACCTAGGGTTCAGGAATGGGAGTTGTCAAGTCCTATGGTACCACTACCTACTAACGAACGGCGTGATCAATGTTAATGAATGTATATTGTCCCATTTGAACAAACCAAATGTCATACAAAAAATGTAAGCATGTGAAAACAATGCACTAAGTATGTAATCAAATGAACATACATAGCGTGAAATGTAATGTAAAACGATGTACTAAGTATGCATCCAATGGACATACATAGCATAAAATGTAATGTAAAACGATGTACTAAGTATCCACACAATGGACATACATAGCATAAAATGTAATGTAAAACGATGTACTAAGTATGCACACAATGGACATACATAGCATAAACACAATGAAATCATGTACTATAAGTGTACTAATGAACATAATAAGCATATGATATGAAAACATGGAAATCACGAAAGTAACAAGTAGGCACATGTGTTTTACCCCAAAACAGTTTGGAAAACAGTAAAAGAGGGGTCTATGTACTCATTTGAGATTGCTTAGTAGTCCTTGAGTAACAACCAAACAATGTTAGAGATCACGGATATCAAACGGCACCTAATATAGGTAACTACATTAATAAACCGGACCTAAATCGGAAGATCGGATAGAATGAGGGTTCGTAAACCAAACGAGTATGGAGACTCGTGTAATATGGTTTAACAAAGCCTACATACTAAAATGAAACCTAACCTAAGTGCTTACGACCCATTACGACCCGTTTAGGTAGCTTATGCTACTTTAACGCGTCGTTCGCGTAAAACGCGTTCGGAATGCCTAACTAGTCCTATGATAAGTAAAATATGCCTTAACATGTCTAATATTGTTTAAAAATCAGTTTAGATACCAAAAGTTATGTTACATATGCTTAATTAACAATTACACATGAAAAGGGTATTTTGGTAATTTACCTAAGGCATATAAACTACCTATCATACAACTACTTAACGAAGCGACCATAAGGTATAACCTTGGAAGGTTAATCCCTATGTACTATGGTCACCTAATGTGTTTGGTCGGATCCTAATGATCGACCAAACGGGTCGGGTTCGAAAGTATAAGCGATTGTTTAGATCGCTTATCTTACGACCGTAGATAAGCACTAAACTAAAAGTGACGAGCTAAGCATGTTAAAACATGCTTAACTAAGTTTAGAAAACAGGTTTGGTATAAAAAAAATGGTTTTGATACCTAAATGTAGTTTGGTTACAAAATACGCAATAACACGTATTTTGGCCGAAACTACGACTCGTCACTGAGCCTAGATAACGTGGTAATCAGTAGGTATAGTCACTAGGGACTATAACCATCGTGATTACGCTCACGTTATGAAGTTCAAACGAACTCCGTGTTGACCATAAACTGGTCAACGCAGAAAGTCAAACATAGTTTGACTTTCGGACTCGAAAAGCGATAAAAGAACGAAGGAACACTTACAAAGGGTCCCCGCTAGTAAATATTGATCAAATAGCTCAGGTATGAAGCAATGGCTTCAACTTAGAGAATTTAGATCATATTTGTGGGTTTTTGGGGTTGCGATGGATGGGTATTTATAGGATTCTTCGAACCGTTAAGATCGTTTCTTGAAAATCGTGATGTAATCTTAACCTTACACTTGTTGGAAATGCTATGGAACATCAAAATTGGCCCCTCATTACACTGAAGAGGCAAGTGCAAAAGGTGGAAAGGCCAGATACAATGTTTCTGCACATTCTGCTGTCTGGGGATCCCTTACGGACCGTAAGGGGATGGCTTACGGTCCGTAAGCCATTAACTTTGGTAGAATTACAGTTTCAGTCCCTGCACCTTGTTTCGTTGCGTAACGGCACTTCTAACACCCGTCAAACCCAATTTCAAGCTCCACAATGATGTTAAGACATAGGGAACATGAAATATGCTTGAAAACATCACAGATGTCGGTTCGTTTGGCCGTACGATTGCGTTGTTCGGTTAATTACGACGGAATGCGCATAAGTGAGAAAAACGATCCAAATTGAGCGACGAATGGATATTTGACAAGACAAACACTAAAGCATAATATTATAATGCTTACATAAATTTTTGGAGGTCCGGATGTATTCAGAACGTAAGATATGCGCGAAAGTGCAAACTTATGCACTTTTTGACACTTTTAGTCCCTGAATGAGCCAAAAGTTTATTTTAGCACACCGAACCCCTCAAAGCCTATTTATAAGCTATGTAAAGGATATTTATGGTATGTTTAACTTATGGTCATGTTCCAGAATGTCTGTTACAGTTCAAATTGGCATACTTTCGCAGTTTGTCAAATTTAGTCCCTGTAGGCGAATTAACTTGTTTTTGCCATACCAAAGCCTTGAAAACTTATTTCTAAGTTATGTAAAGGTTATTTAAGGTATGTTAAGTATATGTTGATGTTCCGGAGTATTTGTCGCATTAAACTGACTACGTTTACGCACCAGTTTGCGTATAAATCTCCAGAGAGCGATGTAGAGTTTGAAATTGAACAAAAGTCAAAACATGAAAAATGTAAAACATAACCAAACAAGCATTGGGATCAAATAACATTGTTTTATTAATAATTGAACTGTTCACAATGATTACAAGCACAGATGTTACAGTCTCCCCTACTTGTGGAAATTTCGTCCCGAAATTTATTTAGAGGAAACTCGTGGGAATAGATGTGGGTACTTCGCCTTCATTTGATCTTCGCGTTCCCAAGTAAACTCAGGTCCACATTTAGATTCCCAGTGAACTTTGACCAATGGAATGCGCTTGCGTTTGAGCCACTTGACTTCACGTTCCATGATTTCCACTGGCTTCTCAACAAATTTCAGTGTTTTATCAACACGAATTTCGTCAAGTGGTATGTGGAGGTTCTCATCAACTAAACACTTCTTGAGATTGGATACGTGAAAGGTTGGATGAACATTTCCAAGTTCAGGAGGTAACTCAAGTCTGTAGGCTACCTTACCGATTCTTTCGACGATCTTGAATGGTCCAACGTATCTAGGTGCAAGTTTTCCTTTCTTTCCAAATCTGATCACACCTTTCCATGGTGAGACCTTAAGTAATACTCGATCACCGACTTGAAAATCCAAGGGCTTGCATTTTGGGTCCGCGTAACTCTTTTGACGGCTTCTAGCTGTCTGAAGGTTTTCACGAACTTTCTTAATCTTATCAGTTGTCTCTAAAATGAGGGCAGGTCCAGTAAGCTGAGCCTCACCGATCTCATTCCAGCAGACTGGTGAACGACATTTTCGACCATAGAGAGCCTCAAAAGGAGCCATGTTGATGCTGGAGTGATAACTGTTGTTGTAGGAGAATTCAATCAACGGAAGATGTGAATCCTAACTACCACCAAAATCGATCACACAAGCTCTAAGCATATCCTCCAGAGTCTGGATTGTTCTTTCAGATTGATCATCCGTTTGCGGATGATAAGCTGTGCTCAGATTAAGTTGGGTCCCCATAGCAGATTGCATGGTTCTCCAAAAATGAGAAGTGAAGCGAGCATCTCTGTCAGAAATGATGTTCAAAGGAACACCATGTCGAGCTACAATTTCATCCACATAGAGTTTAGCAAGTTTGTCAGCAGAAAAATCCTCACGGATTGGCAAGAAATGCCCTGACTTAGTAAGACGATCAACAACTACCCAGATGGCATCATGACCTTTCTTTGTGCACGGAAGTTTAGTAATGAGATCCATAGTGATGTTTTCCCATTTCCAAACTGGGATCTCTGGTTGCACCAATAAACCAGAAGGACGCTGATGTTCAGCCTTAACCTTAAGACAAGTAAGGCATTTTGATACATATAAGGCAATGTCTTTCTTCATACCAGGCCACCAATACTGAATACGAAGATCTTTATACATCTTATCTGAACCAGGATGAACAGAATAACGAGACTTATGGGCTTCATCCATAAGTAAGGTGCGAAGGTTGTCTTGGCTTGGGACCCACAAACGGTCCATGAAGTAATAAGATCCATTGTCCTTCAGTTCCAGATTAGGGGTTATGTGATAGGGAAATTCCTTATCCATCAAACCTTGTGAAACACAAGATTGTTGAGCCTGAGAAATACGTGCTTGGATATCGGATTGAGCTTGAATATCATATTGAACACGAACACAATGAATCTTAGTACGTTCCTTGCGACTCAAAGCATCGGCTACGACATTCGCCTTACCAGGATGGTAGCGAAATTCGCAGTCATAGTCGTTTAGAAGCTCCACCCAACGTCGTTGCCTCATGTTGAGTTCTTTCTGATTGAAGATATGCTGAAGACTTTCGTGGTCTGTGAAAACCACACATTTTGTACCGTACAAATAGTGTCTCCAAATCTTAAGAGCGAAGACAACTGCACCCAACTCAAGATCATGAGTGGTGTAGTTCTTCTCATGTATCTTCAACTGCCTCGATGCGTATGCTATGACTTTGTTTCTTTGCATCAGGACGCAGCCAAGACCCAATTTAGATGCATCGCAATAAACGACGAAATCATCATTGCCCTCAGGCAAAGTTAGAACAGGCGCGTCGCAAAGTTTTTGTTTCAAACTCAGAAACGCTTCCTCTTGCTTGAATCCCCAATCAAAGGGTTTGTTCTTCTGAGTTAGAGCAGTTAGAGGAACTGCAATCTTCGAGAAATTTTCAATGAAGCGGCGGTAATAACCCGCTAGACCAAGAAAAGAACGAACTTCAGTAGGAGTAGTAGGCGTATCCCAATCCTTTATCGCACTGATCTTGGAGGGATCTACATGAATACCTTGTCCGTTAACAATATGTCCTAGGAATTGAACTTCTTTAAGCCAGAATTCACACTTGGAGAATTTGGCGAAAAGTTGCTCTTTCTTTAGGAGTTCCAAAGTAAGACGAAGATGTTGCTCGTGATCAGCTCACGTCTTAGAATAAATCAAGATGTCGTCAATAAAAACAATGACGAACTGATCCAAATAAGGCTTGCAGACCCTATTCATTAAGTCCATGAAAACAGCAGGAGCATTAGTCAAACCGAATGGTATGACTGTGAACTCATAATGCCCATAACGAGTGCAGAACGCTGTCTTGGGAATATCTTCTTCATGCACACGAAGTTGATGATATCCAGATCGCAGATCAATCTTTGAAAAATAAGAAGCGCCCTGCAACTGATCAAAGAGATCATCGATGCGAGGTAGGGGATATCGATTCTTGATGGTGAGCTTGTTAAGCTCACGATAATCGATACACATCCTAAAAGATTCATCCTTCTTCTTGACAAAAAGAACGGCCCCAAGGTGAAAAGCTAGGACGGATAAAACCTTTGTCAGAGAGCTCCTGAAGCTGCTTAGACAACTCATCTCAGACGGTGCAAGACGATATGAAGATCTGGCAATGGGATTTGCACTAGATATGAGATCAATACGGAACTCGACTTGGCGTGCTGGAGGTAGACCAGGTAACTCTTCAGGGAATACTTCAGAATAATCCCGAACAACAGGAATATCTTGAATAGATTTACCTTTGCCCTTATCTGCTACAACATGTGCCAAAAAGGCCACATAGTTCTTTCGCAGATACTTCCGAGCTTTAAAACAAGACATGAGTTTTAGACCACCAGCAGGTTTCTCACCACGAACTTGTAGGATCTCGCCTGTCGAAAGTGGTACACGAACAATCTTCTCAAAACAAACTACCTCTGCGCGATGCTTGGCTAACCAATCCATACCCACAATAACGTCGAAGCTTCCAAGTTGCATAGGCGTGAGGTCAATAGGAAAAAGATGGTCGTTAAGGTTCAATTGGCAGTTGCGGAGAATAGAATCAAGAACAATGGGTTCACCACTAGCCACTTCTACTGTCAAGGGTTTTCCTAGTTTCGTTCTAGACATGTGAAGCAATGGCTCAAAAGATAATGACACAAAACTCTTATCAGCACCGCACCCGAATCAAAAAGAACAGATGCAGGCTGATTATTAATAAAGAATGTACCGTTCACCACTTCATTGTCTGCTTGTGCCTCTTGTGCATTCATGTTGAAGACTCGCCCTCGAGCCTGAGCCTGATTCTGATTTGGATTAGCATTCACCAATCTTGGACACTGATTACGGTAGTGGGTCAGATCCCCACAGTTGTAACAAGAACCTGGAGGGTAGTGTGGTCATGCAGCTTGACCCTGTTGCTGAGCAGGAGGCTGAGCAACTCGTTGAGCCGGGTTCTGAACTGCCTGATTCTAAGCAAAACGACAAACACCAGCAAGATGACCTAACTTCCCACAGTTAGTACAGAAACGGCACGGAAATTGCAGCTGATGGTGACTGTTGCATCTATTGAACAAAGGTGCATTTCCTGCATAAGGTTTCTTCGTTGGAGGCTGTGCGGGTTGGTTGGGAGCTGCCTGGTTAACTTGGGCAGTGACAGCAAAATTTTGGGAAGCCTTACGCTTCCTTGACCCCCTTGAGGAACTAGAATCCTTTCCCTTCTTGTTTTGACCTTTCTTGCTATCTTCTTTGTCAGACGCCTGCTTCTTACCCTTGTCACCCTTTTTGTGCAGCTTTCCCTTTCGAACCTACGACTCAGTCAATGTCGCTGCTAATTCGATCGCCTGACGGAGTGTGGTAGGGTTACTACCAGTAATGATGTCTTGTACTGAGTCAGGTAGACCATCGATGTACCTTTCGATAGCCTTGTCGAGTGGGGTAACCATTTTTGGGCAAAGCAGACTCAACTCCTCAAACCTATTAGTACACGCCCTGTGCTCGCCACTGTCTTGTTTCAAGTCATCAAACTCTCTCTCCAAAGCTCGCTGTTCATGACGAGGACAGAACTCCCTCATCATAAGGGCCCTAAGTTCAGCCCATGTCTGTGCTAGAGCAACTTCTGCACCACGATCTCTCATAACCCCGTTCCACCACGTAAGAGCCCTCTTCTGAAACACACTCGAAGAAAACTCGACCTTAAGATTGTCAGGACACTGCACGTGACAGAAAGTATTCTCAATGCTCTCGAACCATTGAAGAAGCCCAGTCGCTCCCTTAGAACCACTAAACTTGAGTGGTTAGCCGAGTTAAAATTCTTGAAATTGCATGGAGCATTGTTGTTGTTGTTGGCTTGGTTCCATTGAGCAAAGAGGTTTGGGAATGCAGCAGCCATTTGCTGCGCAATAATTTTTGCCAGTTCGGCAGTCACTATCTGGTTTTCGCGTCGAGGAGGCATTCTAAAAGAGGGAAAACATGAAAGGAAACGAGTGAGATGATTGGATGAAGAGAATGAGATGAAACAAAATCAACAAAAGCAAAGATGGTGGTCATTCGTCTGCATCGCAAAGCAAACAAGCGATACACAGTGACTAGTCAAAGTAAATGGGTCAAAAATAATGTATCGCGAAGACATGCTCGCCTATAAGTGAACACTCACCCCAAGAGTTCCCAGGTTAGAGTGACTGGTCCGATTATGTGGATTTGTACGAACACTCTAGCCTTAGACAGAAAACCCAGGGTACAGGCATTCACCCTTCCAGTTTACACGTGTTCACATTATTTAAAACCCAAAACCTTGACGAGATTTTGAAAATTAAAAAAAAAGGTTCAAAACCTTATAACAGAGGGTTCAAAACCTTGTAATAATTCATTCAAAAACAGAAGATTGTTTTTCAAAAATCGTTTCGGAAAATTGGGTTCTTGTTTTGATAATCACCTAAGGATAGGTGATGTGCATGTTTTAAGATCTAAACACAAGATAACTTGTGTTAGGGTCCTAGAAAGGTTATAGTCTAGGTCAAAGTATTACTAATAACCTAATTCCCTATAACCATTGGCTCTGATACCAACTCTTCTGCCACACCCCGACCACGTAAAACATCAAATCGTGGCAGAAACGTCGGAGAGTGTTGTAACAGAATTATTGTTTCACAACCATGGAAATTAAAGTTACATTTTATTTATCAAACAAGAGTGTTACATTGTCTCAAAACAGGAAATAAAGAGTTCAGAACATAATTAAACTAGTTCTATCTTTATTTTAAGTCTCTAAGGCACAGGTCCGCCCTAGTGTCACGATCATCATCCCAGCTCCGGAAAACACATGTGAAAATTGGTACGTCAGCATAAAAATGTCTGTGAGATACATAGGTTTTGTGATAATAGGATTCATGACTGGGGTTTTAGAAGAAAGGTTTAATAAAAATTAGTCATGAATCTTGTTAAGTGTTTTCTTTTATAAATCATATGAAAACTCGATAAGAAATCAGATTATATAAAAGAAAGGAGTATGGTTAAAGAAATAACCAAATAAAATGAGTTGGATAAAATAAACTGTTTTGTAAAACAATGTCTTGTAAAGAATATGTTATTTGTGTAAAATGTAATATGTCAATACTGAAATGATTTAAATAACGCTATGATATGTAATATTACACAAACACTTATATATAGGAAGTACCAGCGGCGTATCAACCATGTTTGTATCATATTACACACGCCTCGTTACTCAAACCATTTACCCAAACCAACCACCAATGTAAATTGTTCATGTATAAATCAATTGTCAAGTGTTATTGTGTAAACCATATCAAAATGTCCATGTCTAATGTAAATCACCAAATGTGTATATCAATGTCAAAATGTTTATGTTTAATGTAAATCATATAATGTGTATCCAAAAATATCATGTATGGCATGTGAAATATATCAACTAAACCATAGGTACAATGCACAAAAACAGGGTGTTGAATTAAACATAGTTTAAGTCAAAGTTATGTTTTGTGGAACAAATGCATGCTATACTGATACAAACATCTATGCGGTATTGTGAAAATGCATACATTCAAGCCTTGTGACTGTGGTGATAGACCTTTAAACAAATTAAAGGTCTATCTGTGTTATGTTTATCGAATTCGGTCATTCCTTCCACCCAAACAAACCTAGGGTTCAGGAATGGGAGTTGTCAAGTCCTATGGTACCACTACCTACTAACGAACGGTGTGATCAATTTTAATGAATGTGATGGATCTGAGTTTGATTCTGATTGTATTTTATGTTTGTAATTAAGATGAAAATGGATGAGTGTGCAGCAGAATTATGGTGAAAACAAACTTTGCATACAATCAAACGAGAGTAATACTTTGATCAAACATCTTTACACAATGAATCGGAAGATTGAATTTATTTCAATAACGATTACAATGATTGATGAATGAATGCAAACTCCCCCTCAGCCAGAGCTCAGTAGTTTGTTCGTGCAAAGAAGACGATAATGCAAAAGAGCTAATAGAACAGTACAAAGTACTGAACTATTTATAGGCACTTGCAAACCACTGAGCATCTTAGCTGACGTCACCATGAAAGTGACATCTAACCTCCTAACAAACTCTAACCTCTGATCTACACAAACACTGATGTACTAACTACTGCTATTACATTTCATTACATAAAAAGACTCTTAAACAGCTGCTACATCCTTCCACTGCTGTGAACCCAGTAGTGCTTGTCCGGATCAGCAGTACTAGACTCAAGGCAGTAGATTGAATCAGCAGAGCTTTGGTCTTCCATCAGTCTTTGACATTAGGCAGTAGATGCAAGGCAGCAGTTGTAGGTCAGCACTTAGTAAGATCAGCAGATAGGAGGTCAGCAGATATGAAACCACTTTCAAGGGGAGAGATTTGTATGTAAACATCTGCTTATTCTGGATCCACTGCTCTGATCCAGTTTTGGCTTTAATTATCTGTTCCTCTGATAGGGTTCAATCCCAACAATCTCCCCCTGGAACAGATAATGCCAAAACTCTTCATTATTTTGGAAATCTTTATTGCCTCATTAACAGTTCCATTATCTGACCTTTGAATTGTAGTTCAAAGTCTAGGGCATCTGTGTCTTCATCATCCCTGCTAAGTGGAAGATCAAGGAAATCCTGCAAATCTTCAAGACTCAGGCCAAGAGCTTGTTCCCTTGATATTTTCTCCACTTCTCCACCAGACCTGAGCAAAGTCAATACGCAGGTCTGTTTGTCAGTTTCCCACTTTTGTATTTTTGAGTCTGGTGGGTTTCTTGGGAGATGTTTATTTGCAGAAGTATTTAGTGAGGCTGGCCTATTCATCACTGGCTGAGCAGCACTTGCAGATTGTTCCAATTCAAGATCTTCTTTAATCATTACTTTCATGCCTGCTTTTACAACAGCATCTCCAGCTAATAGGTCTTGAATTGTTTCAGCACTCAACTGGTTTTTGCTCCTTCTTTTGTAGATGGCAGCACCAGTTGGAGCAGTGGCTCTCCTGATTTGCAGCTTTGTTGGTCTTTTTGAAACCTCTGCTTCAGGATAGTCAGGCCTTTGAGGAACATTTGGATCTTTCTTTCTTAATTCCTCCAACCTTTTGTAGGTGGCCCTGACCACATCTTCTTTCCATCTAGCAACTTGTCTTTTGTTTCCATATTCAGCAGCAACCAATTCCTCTTTCATTCTTTTCAGTTCTACCTGTTTGTCAGGTACATTCTTTCTAAACTTTGCCCAGTCAGGAGGAGTGTGAGTGACTTTCCTTTTTATCATGTCTTGAATTCTTGCTGCTTCATTTTCAAGCTCAGGAACGGTCCACTCTTTGTACATGTGTTTCTCTCCTTTGTACTTCTTGTGATCCATGATGCTTTCAATGTAGTCTTTCTTCAAAGTTTCAGCTGCTCTTTCTGAAATTTGTTGACTGACATTTTTTGCAAATTGTTCTAGGGATCTGACCTGGGTGAGCAAATATTGATAGGTTCCTGAAATTTCTTTGTCAGATTTCCCTTGTGTGTTTCTTTTTGAGATATCCTCTGCTTGCTTGGCCTTGATATCCAAGTATTCATCAACATTTTTAGGCCAGGGATATCCTTTTATTGATGGCAAACTCCTTTTGGCAGGGTTATCCTCATAGTAAAAAGATTTTATCTCTTCTCTAACAGCTGCTAGCTCAAGAGGAAATTGAACACCTGCAGGAGGTAAGGGCTTGTACATTGGAACTGAAGAGAGAGGAACAGGTTTTGGTATTGTGACAAGAGCTGAAGATTTTGAAGATGTTTGTGGTGGTGAAGTGTCATCATCTTTGAGAATTAGCCTTCTCCTCTTTGGTTGAGGAGGGGCTGATGATGTTTTGGATGGAACAGTGGTGGTGGATGTAGTGGCAGTGGTTTGTGATTGACTAACAGTTGTTGAAACAACTGGTGTTCCAACCACTGTTGTCATTACAGCAGATGTTTTAACAACTACTGTCTTCTGCTTTTTGGCAGGAGGTGATTTTGTTTTTGGTGGTAATGGTGGTAAGGCAGTGGATTTGGTGTGTGTTGAAGTGGTGTGTGTTGAAGTGGGAGCAGATGTTGAAACTACTGAAGTACCGACTGTAGTTGATACAACAGGAGTTACAACAGCTGTTTTAGGTGGTGGTTTTGTAGCAGACTTTGAACGTCTGGTTGGAATGGATTTGGGTAGCCTTACTCTTCTTGTAGGCTTCTTCTTTTCATCAACAAGATTTTCATCATCTTGTGATCCTGAAGTACCCTGATCCAGATAATCCACCCTGGCTTTCCTTTTGGCCTCTCTATCCCTTTTTACACTTGCAATTGCTTCTGCCAGTGCATTTGTGGTCACATCAATTTTCTTGCTTCCATCTGGCAAAGGGATCTGTTTGGTCATGTTTGCATTTTCTGGTTCAATGTAGAGACCATCCTCTATACCCTTCTTTTTCCACTCCTTAATTTTCTCCCCCTTTTTGGCATTATCTTCTGGGAGTTGATAAATGAAGCGAACTTTTGGAGGAGCAGTGCCAGTGGTGTGCAGGATCTGAGTTTTGAGAGCCTTTAGATCAGCCTGAGTGTTCTTGAACCTTGACTCCATTGCATCTCTCAGCTGTTGGACATGTTTTTCATGTTGCTGATCTGCTAATTGTGCTTGTTGATGGAGAAAAGGTTGAAACAAATTCCAGAGCTCACTTGTAGCAGGTGCTATTTGTGGAGCAGGTGCTTGAGGTGGAACAGCAGTTGATTGTACCTTTTGTACTTGTAACACCTGTTGTAGCATTTCTTTGAGTTCTGCAACAGAGTTATCAAGCTTTTCAATACGATCCGTCAATTTCTGGTACTTTAAACCATCACCCAAGTTAATGGGATCATCTGATTTCCCACTAGCACTGGTTGTAACAGTAGTTGATGTAAGGAGTGTACTCCAAACATTGACCACTGATGCCCCTTTTTCTTGGTACTGGGGTCTTCTTCCTTCAACACTTGACAACCTTTTGATGTTGCCAGTAGGATAAATAAATCCACTGGTGGTTGGCAGAGGTGCTATATAAGGAATTGCCTCCAAGGAAGTCTTATTAATGTAACCACTGTCTAACTGTAAACCAGTGGGTTCAAGAGTTGTAGTGGCTGCTTCACTTGGACTACCACCAAGAGTTACTTATAACTCAAGGGGTGTAACCTCCTCAGGTTGTGTTGGTGGGTTAGCAAAGATTGATACATCAGACCCAGTCAGTTGTTGAGGTATATTCTCAGTGATAGGTGAGTGAGAAGGACTGGTTAATGCCTGGTTCAAATCAATTGCATCCAACAGCAGTTTAGTTGGTGGGGGAATTGTGGATGTGAAGGGTGGTGTAGAAAGTGGATTTGCCCCGGGTATTGAGCTGTGGATGATAGAAACAAGTGTTTCTAGAGCATCATGATGTGGAGACCCTATTTGTACAACCTGTTCTTTTTGTGAAGAAGCAGGAGGAGTTTTGGTTATGGGTTGAGATATTTGTACCAACTGCTGTGAGGAAGAAGCAGCAGTGGTTTCTTGTGACTGTTGTGTTGTCACATGTATTTGCTCTGGTATCTCATCCTCCAGAGTTGCCCTTTTGATTGGTTTGGGGGGTTTTTGAGTTTTCTTTTTGTGTGGCTTTTTGTGGATTGTAGGTGTGGGTTTCAAAACAGTTGGTCTGCTGCTTTGATCACCTTGAGCAGTGGGCTCAGCAGCAGATACCTGAGGAGCAGTTGTAACTGCTAAAATCTGCTCAGGCACCTCTGCTTGTGTTTTGCAAGGTGCTAACATTCTTGAAAAAGTTTCAGTTGTTAAACTGTTTATTTGAGTAGAATCACCTTGGTTTATTTCAGCTATATCATTCTTACTGAATTTCTTTTCAAAATAGTAACTTAAAAACCTTGGAAACAGTAAGAATGATTTTGTTTCAACATTATTAACCAAATCTTTAAAAATTTCCCGAGAATAGTTAAGATTTTCTTCTTGAAGAATTGCATATCCCAGATTTTGAATCTTTAAAGGGATTTCATTGAAAGAAGTGGTTTTATTTGAAACACAAAGTAGGAGGGTATGAAATAAAAACCTGGTTGCAGAAGGAAAATAACCTTTTTCTAAGGTAAGTTTCTTCATCATTGTGGCTTCATACCCTCTTTCAATGAAGTCAGTTTGCAACTCGTTTTTAGTGAAAGAAATTTTACCTTCTTGATCATCGAGTTGAAAGACCTCTGAAATGGATTGTGGCGTGATTTGGACAGCTTTACCCTTTAAAGAAGAGTGTATGGTGGTTGCAATGTCTCCTTGTTTTTCAAGGGTTGCATTCTTCCAAAACTCCATTTGGGTCACCAAATAGATTGGTGCATCGACAGTGAACAAAGTTTTGTACTTTGATTTTGCCATGGTGTCAATGATGGAATTGAAAACATTTGTGGTTCCTGGTTTTGTGAGGAGACCCAGGAGATTGTGAGATGGTTTATATGGAATTTCAGTGGAGATTGCTGTTGGTGCACTACATCTGTCGACTTCGTCTTGTATCGAGTCTTACTAGTTAGAATAGATCAGGGCACATAGAACGAGAAAATGTGATAGAATTAGTGAGATTTCGCTTGAACAATAGTTTAAGTTGAAGGTTTCGCTTGAAGCATCTCAAGCGAAATCATTTCATCAGATTTCGCTTGAGACATGCTGATGTCTATCCCAAGCGAAACCTTGAAGTCTATATATAGGAGGTTAGTGTCAAGCGAAATCAGAAGTTGTTTTTGTGAGATTTCCATACCGAGGTGCTGCCGGTGTGAGAACTGATTGTAATTGTGTTCATATCAATACAAATCAGTTTTAAAGTGAAGATTCAGCTGTTTTAAGTCAAATACTTGTTTTCCGCACCTGTATATTGTTAGTGCTTGTTCTCTTTCTGAATTTGTCTTTTGAAGACCAGTTACTGTTTTGTTCAATACATCATAAGATTCTTTCACATAATTGAGATTGAACAGTAACTGCTCTTTCTTCTTCTCATACTCAGCGATTATGTCGTCTTTCGCAACACATTCCTTGCATGCTTCTAAACACTTCTCGCAAGGCTTATTAAAAATCACAGTAAAACCCTCGGCTGATGCAGGATCATTTACATCCCAATCCCCAAATTTCGGCAACGGCCTACCGTTCTCCTCATAAATGAACATAAACGAATAAACGGTAGGCCTGTAAACAAACACAAAAACGAACATACAATCGAACAAATATTTTTGTTCACGTTCTTTTAGTAAAGAATTTTTGTTATCAAAAGCAAATTTGGATGATGAAACATTTGAAGTTGCATACACTTTAAATGATTCGGACAAATTATATTATGACAAAGAATTTCCAATAAGAGGTGTTAAAACTGAAATGATTAAAAAGGTTTTCAAACTAACAGAAATCAGCATTTCTGAAATAAAAGATATTAATCTTTCTAAAAATCCAAGACCTTACACTTCAAGAGTGCAACAACGTCTAAACAAGAAAAAAGGTTACAATTTTGGTTCTGGTTTTCAAAAGAAATCTAATCAAAATCGTAGCTACAAAAAGAAAGGATTAGGATTTATTCCACCAGAAAATCATAAAAATTTGAAAAATTCTAAAACAAAAACAGAATTTGTGTCAGGTGGAAGTGCAGAAGAGGAACAGAAGAAACCATTCTGGAGACAATCAAATCAAGAGTTTCTTGCTGAAAAGAAGAAGAATGGAACTGAATTGTTTTATCAAAGAGAGACTCGTACCTGTTACAAGTGCAATGAAACTGGTCACATTGCATGGAATTGCCAGAAAAATGCCAAAACAAAACAGGGAGTTTCTCAGAAATTGAAAGAAAAAGTTGTTGATGTTGAACCACCAACCGACAGACTTAAATTTTTTGAAAATTCAACTTATGAGGTTGGTGAGTGTTCTAAAAAGAATTTTTATAAAAAGAAAGAGAATGACAACCAAGTGTGGGTCGTTAAGAAAATTGATGCGAATGACGGCAATGAATCTGGTTCCACAAAGCCAGAAGAGCCACAAGGTGAGGTGAAAATTTCAGTGAATGATGATGAGTTTCCATCACTGAAATTTGAAGAAGTTAAACAGAAAGTGGGTAAGGTTGATATCTCGAATCAGTTTTACACAGAGAAAACTAAGTTTGATGTCGAGAAAACATTCAATGGAAGTGTTAAGAAATTTTTTGGGAAAATGTTGAATGGGAAAGTTAAGGGGGTTAAAGAATTTTATGCAACTAAAAAGGCAACTTACAACCCTACTGCACAAGAATTGGAAGCTACCAAGTCTAAGAAGACTTGGGTGGAAGTTTGTTTCCCATGATAGTCTAAGGACTATGCCGGAGATCCCAAGTTTATATCGAGGATCAGGAATCGGCATCTTTCTAATATTTGAAGTTTTTGGTTGAAAGTTTTTTGATAGTGTTTGGATGTTTACAGGTTGTATGACTACGCCGGAGCTTCCAGGTTGGTAAGTGCGAAGCAGGAATCGGCATCCTGATTGGTAAAATGGTGATGTAGACGTAACATTCCTACAAGTGGTATTGTGTGTTTTTACAAGTAGTTATTTTTACAATTGATTTAGAGGTTGCTTGAATGCAAATGGTAAATCAGGGACATTAATTTGTACTTGATTTACTATATATGTCAAGAGACGAACAAGATGATGAACCATATCCCCGTTCTTAAAATGATAAGACTTACAAATGGTTTTTATCAACACAAATTCATTTTCCGGAAAAATCATTTTGATTAAAACAAACTTAAGTGTTTTGAAATCTAAATGAGAAAATGGTTTGTGATAGGGGGAGTTCTGATTGTTTATGTCGAGTGAATGGCGATTTGATGCGATTCGATATCAGTTGTCAAGTTTATTGTACAGTTTGTCATGTTTTCTGTATAGTTTGTTTTCAAATTTCCTAAAATGTGTTTGCATTTTAGGGGGAGTATAAAATTTTAAAAAATCCAAAAACATTTGAAAATTTGAAAAAGACAAAAACATGATAAAATTCAAAAATGAGTTTTTGTTGCATATAGAGGAAATGATAGTACATCAGTGGACGATCACAACATGCTAAAGATTTGGTAAGATAAAAAAAGTGATAAACGGTCTCACTGATGATGTGCCAGTAGGTTTTTACACATTTAGTAGATTGAGACGAAATATAAACATAAATTTCAAACTTGCTTGTTCTGTGGGTTAACACAAACTTGGATATATAGGTAACCCCTGAAATCTTGTTTGAAAGGTCCCTTATTCTGAGATACTAGGTCTTTATGCTCAGTGATATCTGGGGTATTATCCCGGGACTTCTGCTGAAAGAAATTTCTGACCTAGTCCCCGGATAATGCTTTCTGCAAATGCTTGAAACATAGCTCACCCTCAGCTAAAAAATGATGAAACATTGAAAAATGCTAATCATGGCTGTTGAAACAAAAGATCCTCTAAAGGGGACACACCAAAAGTCGAAGCCGTCATCTCTCTGCGTATCGAAAGATCGACCTGAGCTCTCACGGCCTTCGTACTATAATTTATTCCCCTGACAGATATCATCTGTGGTATACTCACCTGTAAGACTGAATATTGGGATTTGGATACGGGAGTATATTCAAGTAGTGAGACACACGAATAAGTTCAAGAGCTTAAAACATTAATATCGTATCTCGGATCAGTTGAACTTTGTGTGAAAATTTAAGTGGACAAGTATACTGACAATCTAAGTGAATCGTTTATAACTTAAAATGAAATGAAGCTTAACGGTGTTGGTGTTTTGTCTTAGAAACTGATATGATTCTCTTGCACAAACTCACAAAAATATTGTTTGTAAATATTTCTTTATTGCATTCCTTTACAATAAAAAATTACAAAAAGATTTTAGTGTGTTTTAGCATAAAATTTTGAAAAATACAAAAAGATTTTCGACAACTGATATTGGAAAGCTGATTGTCAAAGTTTCAAGTGCTAAACATGATGACTTGATTGTGAGGGGGAGTGAATCTTAAAATGTCAAAAGGTTTGTTAAAATCCTTACAATTGGTATTTTAAAACCTACATGTGGTTCATCATAGATATTTGAGAGAGAGCCTGAGATGTTGCAATTATATGTTTGTTTTAATGATTATGAGAGTCATGTGTTGGTACTCAGGTATTTGATATGTGATAAAATTAGAAAATTTATGTCTGGGTTAAGATTGTGCAGGTAACCAGGTTTCGATATTCTGAAAATCTCTGTTGGAAGAGAGCCAAGTTTCGATCCTGGAAATTAATTCTGAAAGCCTGTGTAGATCAGACAACGATCCTAAAAGCAGATGTTGCTGAAGAACAAATGAATGTCAGCAAATCATGAGGGGGAGTCTGATAGAGCCAGTGATTCTGGAGAAGAAGATAGAGAGAGAAAAGCCCAGAGACTGATCAAGACTGAAGATGTGAAGACACAGAATTGTTGTGACTCGATAGTCGACTCGTCAACATCTGAGGGGGAGTCTGTTGGTGCACTACATCTGTCGACTTCGTCTTGTATCGAGTCTTACTAGTTAGAATAGATCAGGGCACATAGAACGAGAAAATGTGATAGAATTAGTGAGATTTCGCTTGAACAATAGTTTAAGTTGAAGGTTTCGCTTGAAGCATCTCAAGCGAAATCATTTCATCAGATTTCGCTTGAGACATGCTGATGTCTATCCCAAGCGAAACCTTGAAGTCTATATATAGGAGGTTAGTGTCAAGCGAAATCAGAAGTTGTTTTTGTGAGATTTCCATACCGAGGTGCTGCCGGTGTGAGAACTGATTGTAATTGTGTTCATATCAATACAAATCAGTGTTAAAGTGAAGATTCAGCTGTTTTAAGTCAAATACTTGTTTTCCGCACCTGTATTTGATGGAATTCCTCTGAACCGACTCGTTAAGGTCGCGAACACGATCCTTACAATTGCCTTTTGAGAGGCTGTTTTCGATGAAGATTTGGATGAGGATTTTGAAGATGACTTCGATTTTGTCATTTTGAGGATGATGATCGAAGAAATTTGTGGAGAAATGAGATGAAGAACTGCTTTGAGAAGAGAATTTTTAGGAATTCAATTCGACAGTAAAACCCTGTTTTGGTGGTGAGTGGGGGATTTTTATAGAGAAGAAAGTGAATGCTGATGTGACATCCGTTACAAAAAGTCTGACCAATATGTACTGCCCACGTGACAACCCCTGGTGAAAGTGAAGGACAGTACTTTTATGAAAGTGACTGATGAAAGCAGTGGTAGTAAAGCAGTGGATGATTTTTACTATCAGTGGATAGCATATCAGTGGATAGCATAGCAGTAGTAGTAAGGCTTTTGAAATAGAGCAGACTTTTGAACAATCAGTGGTTAATGGCAGACTTTAAGGATTTTTAATGAAAATTTCATTTTTAGCTATTTTTAAGGATGGAATTTTGATTTTCTGAAAACATTTTGATGCTTTTATGCATAGAAAAACAAGATTTTGCTTGTTATTCCATGTTTAGCATCCCAATTCTAGAGACCAAGCTTTCAAAAGTGGCTGTATCAAGTGCTTTTGTGAGCACATCTGCCAGTTGGTCTTTAGTTGGGACATGATGCAGAGAAATCAAACCTTTTTCATAGCAATCCCTCACAAAGTGATGTCTGATGTCGATGTGTTTGGTGGTTGAATGGGAAACTGGATTTTTGATGATATTTTCTGCTGCCTGGCTGTCCAACATGAGTGGTGTCTTTAAGGCAGTGATACCAAAATCCAGCAACTGATTTTGAAGCCACAGGAGTTGGGCTGTACAGCTTGCAGCAGCAATGTATTCAGCCTCAGCAGTGGATGTTGAAACTGCTGCTTGCTTTTTGCTTTGCCAAGAAACTAAGCAATCACCTAGAAACTGGCACCCTCCTGATGTGGACTTCCTTGTGGTGTTACATCCAGCAAAGTCACTGTCTGAAAAACCTGAAAGCTTGATATTCCCATTAGCTGGATACCAGATACCAAGTGTGGGAGCACCTTTTATGTATCTGAAGATCCTTTTTACAGCAATGAGATTTGCTTTTCTGGGAGCTGATTGACTTCTTGCACAGACACATGTTGCAAACATGATGTCTGGTCTAGATGCAGTTAGGTACAATAAAGACCCAATCATGCTTCTATAAAGTGTTTGGTCAATCAGCTCATCTTTTTCATCAGACATGACCAGCTTATTTGTTGCCATGGGTGTGCTGCATGGTTTACAATCATTCATATCAAATTTGGTCAAAAGTTCTTTAGCATATTTGCTTTGATGAATGAAAGTTCCATTTTGCATTTGCTGAACTTGGAGACCAAGAAAGCATTGCAGCTCACCCATTGCACTCATTTCAAACTCAGCTGTCATGAGTTCTCTAAACTCTTAACACATTGAGTTACATGTGCTTCCAAGAATAATGTCATCCACATAAATCTGGACAATCATTAAATCCTTCCCTCTCCATTTTAAAAACAATGTTTTATCAATGGTACCTCTTTTGAAACCATTTAAGAGTAGGAAGTTGGAAAGAGTTTCATACCAGGCCGTTGGTGCTTGTTTCAAGCCATACAAGGCTTTGTTTAGCCTGTAGACATGATCTGGATAAAATGGATCCTCAAAACCTGGAGGTTGACAAACATACACCTCTTCTTGAATTGTACCATAGAGGAAAGCACTTTTGATATCCATTTGAAACACCTTCATATTGTGGTTGACAGCAAAGGCCAGGAACAGTCTAATGGCTTCCAATCTTGCAACAGGGGCAAATGTTTCATCATAATCAATCCCCTCTTCCTGTCTGTAACCTTGAACCACAAGCCTGGCTTTATTTTTGACAACAATACCCCTTTCATCAGTTTTGTTCTTGAAGACCCACTTTGTGCCAATGGGACTAACCTCTTCTGGCAGTGGTACAAGCTCCCATACTTGTTGTCTTTTAAACTATTAGAGTTCCTCTTGCATGGCTTCTACCCAGCTGCTGTCTTTTAGTGCCTCTTGGTACTTGACTGGCTGATGCAGTGATAGAAAACCAGCAAAAAGACAAATGTTTTGGGTTTGGCTTCTTGTGAGCACCCCCTTCATTTATGTTGCCAATGATTTGATCAGGTGGATGAGATCTCAAGAAGATTAAATCTCCTTGGTATGGTATGATGGCATTTGTTGGTGAAGGCTGCAGATGTGTATCATCTGAGCTAACCACTGCTGGGGACTTTGATGATCCAGCAGTGGCTTCAAAAGGTGGTGGAATAGGAGGTAATGAAGTGGACATCTGATGACTTGTATCCACTGTTTGAGGACTTTTGTCAGCAGTGTTTGAGGATGTGGAAGCAGTGGTAAATGGGCTACTTTGGTCAACAACTGTTGAGGTAGCAGTGGTTGAGCTTTGACAACTGTTTTGAACAGCTGATGCTTTTCCCTTTGTGGCAGACCTTTGAGGGATGATGATTTCATACCCATAGTCTGGTGTTGTATCCTCTGATGGACCTGCACTGTTAGTCTTGACAGCAGTATTTTCAAAGGTAAATTTTTCAAGATCAAACAGATCTGCAGGATTTGCTGGGATTTTCATTAATGAAAGTTCATTGAACTTAACATTCAAGGTCTCCTCCACTGCCTTGGTCCCTGTATTGAACACTTTGTAGGCCTTCGCAGTGGTTGAGTATCCCAGATGATAACCACAATCAATTTTGGCTGCAAATTTTGAAATGGAGTCTTTTAAGTTCAAAATAAAGCATGGGCAGCCAAACACTTTGAAATATGAGATTAGTGGTTTGATTTTATACAGAATTTCATAAGCAGTCTTTTTGTGCCTGGGGTTTATTAAAACTCTGTTCTGGACATAGCAAGCAGTGTTTACTGCCTCTGCCCAGAAAGTTAATGGCAAACCTGAATCTGTAAGCATGGTTCTGGCAGCCTCAATCAAAGTTCTGTTCTTCCTTTCCACTACCCCATTTTGCTCTGGTGTTCTAGGGATGTTGTACTGCCTTACAATCCCTTTCTTCATACAGAAGGCATCCAACTCCTTATTTTTGAATTCTGTGCCATTGTCACTCCTGAAGCTTTTCACTGGAAGGTCAAATTTCTTTTCAACCTGTGTCACAAAGTCTTGCAAAATGCCTGCAGTCTCATCTTTTGAGTGTAAAAAGAAAGTCCATGTAAACCTAGAAAAGTCATCAACAATAACCAAACAATATCTTTTCTTCTTGAGACTCATGACTTGAACTGGACCAAACAAATCCATGTGTAGCATTTGCAAACACTGGGTTGTTTTGGACTCTTCAATGGACTTGTAAGAACTTTTATGTTGTTTTCCTTTTAAACAGGAAATGCAATGTTCAGGGCATGAAAACAGTTTTTGTGGTAGGCCTCTCACCAAACCAATTTTTGAAATTTCAGTGATTGTCTTAAGATTTGTATGTCCCAGCCTTCTGTGCCAAAGTTCTGTCTCTTTGTTAGAGGCAGCTGAGAACAGACAGGCATCAGCTCTGGGACACTCTTTTGACATATCAACAACATAAAAAGTGCCACTTCTTTGAGCAACAAGTTTAGTTTGACCAGTTTTGATTATTGCTTCAATCTTTTTGACCATTTCTGGTCCAACAATCCTACAACAATCTTTTGTGAAGAATGACCCAAACCCTTTGTCACTCATTTGTGATACACTCAGAAGGTTGAATTTTAGATTGTCTATCAGATTGACATTTTCAAATTTTACATTTCCAGACTGCACTGTACCAGACCCTAGAACTTTCCCTTTACTATTATTCCCAAAGGATATATCACCCCCTCCATGGATTTTAAAGTCTTTGAGGAGGGCTTTACATCCTGTCATGTGCCTGGAGCCTCCACTATCTACATACCAAAGACTATCAAAGCATGCAGAAGCTCCTTGCACATGAAGTAAAAGGATTAGTTCATTAAGGTCTCCAAAGACAGCAGGGCTTTGGATGGGGTCTCAACAGTGTCTGGGATGGATGCAGGATGATGGACAGTGGTTAGGTCAGGGGTTTGGACTGTTTTAGGACAGTGTTTCTCTAACCACTGTTGTGGGTCATGACCAATCATCTGCTGATAACCAAAAGGATGCCTATTCACTTTAGGTTTAGAAGGCCTTTTGTAGGCTTCATAAACGTGTGGAATCCTTTGGTAAGACTGTTTTTCCTTGCCTTTTCTGAACTGATTGGCAGGGGGTGCATCAGTTACCTGAACATCTCTTTTGACAGATGTTTGGTTCAGCTGTTTTGTGGCAGCTGTCTGAACTGGCATAAACAGTGGTTGTTTCTTGGTGAATTTGACATATGTTGATGATGATGATGGACTCAATGATGTTTTAGCAATGTACTCATTCTTTTTCACATCAAAGTTTTTGAGATACACACATGCTTGAGTTTTATGGTTTGTTTTACCACAGACAATGCAACTATCAGCTGAAACAATGACACTTGTTCTGTTTAAATCATAAGCTTTTAAGTGGAAACAATCTTTTGTTAGATGATTCCTTTTCTCACAGAATTCACAAAACAAGTTATCAATTTTTTCTTTCTTCTTTCTCTTTTCAGACTCCTTTGCAGCAGAGGTTTTAACCACTGCTGGGATGTCCTTGAGAGGTATGACTTTAGCTTTTGGAGCTTTAATACCATCAGTTGATGTAAAGTCCATTGGCTTGAAATTTTCAAGAATATCACACTCATCAGACCATTTTGGTTTAAACTGATAGTCTTCAAGTTCCTCAAAAGTGGAGGATCCCATTGGTCTGTCAAGTGTGATTTTGTTACCAAGTTTGTCAGTGATTTTCACTTCTTGGCCATTCTTGTTTGTGGGTATGAACTCAGTGGTTACATCAGTGGTTTGAACAGATTTTGCAAAAGCAATGGTTTCATCATCATGTTTTCTATAACCAACACCAAATTTCACATTGCTTTTTATCTGTTTTTCAAGCATAACCTCATACCCTTTGCATGATTCCACCCATCTCTCACAAGTGATCTGGGTGGACTCTAACTCCTTTTTGCAAACTTGGTATTTTTCTACCATAGTTTGGAGTTGTGTTTTGGTTATGCTTTGTTCTTCTTTCAAACTGCTGATCTCTTTTTCCTTTTAAGTCAACTTGTTTTTAAGTTCTTTTAAAGATCTTTCAAATTTGACTTCATCAGTTAAGATTTTATCCCGAAGGTTTTCATTCACCTCTTTGATGTTAGCAAAAGCAATAATGCAATTGTCAGAACACAGTTTTTCTAGAACTTGAGGAGATACCTTGGCAGCAGCCATCATTGCACAATCACATTGATGATCCTCTTCATCATCAGCTCTCACCTTCTTTTCACCAGCCTTTTCTTCCTTCTTTTCTTCTTTGTCTTCTTCGGACCATGGGTCAGTCAGTGGTTCAATCAGGGTACCTGAACTTTCTCCCAACAGTAGTTCACCAGCCACAGTAGTAACCACTGCTTCAGTCACCTCATCCACTGTTTCATTACTCAGCTGTTCCTCTTCAGTTTCAACCCCCTCCTGTATTGACTCTAATGCCATCAAACAAAACTCATTATCAGAAGAATCATTAGAAGCATAGAGTGCAAAATTTTCATCACTAAGGTCTTCAGGCATACTGCTCCAGTCAACAAACCCTTGAGTGAAAAAACTTTGTTGATCTGGTTGTACTGCTGCTGGAGCAGTGGTTTGAGGTGCAGGCTGCACTTGTGCCTGGGGAACAGGGGTTTGAACATATTGGATCTGTGGAACAGTAGTTTGGACATAGTGCACTGGCACAGGGGCATCAGCATAGTGGGCAGTGTTCACTTGAGCTGCTGGGGCATACTGGGCATAGTGCACAGTGTTTTGGTTTTGAGGTCTAGGATTTGAGCTAGGATGAGTAATTATGGGACCAGTAGTTTGACTCCTACATTCCCTAGCGAAATGTCCCAACCTATTACACTTGTAGCACTTGATTTTCGATTTATCCAACCCAACCCTTAGATTCCCATGCAAACCTGGGAATTTTCGCCCTGTTCTTTTGTAAAATTTGCTAGTTCTAACACTTAGCAAAGCCAGTTGGTGCAGGATGTCCATTTCCTCTAAGTCAGTGGGATCAAAATGTTGCAAATCATTGAGTTCAAAGCATAAATTGTCTGACATCTGGTTTTCGTTTGCAGTGAATGCATAACTAGCAGAGTGAGGATCAGGGTTGTTAAAATTTGCACCAGCAGTTATGTCAATGAAGTGATCAAAACCTTGATCCTTACCACTGCTCCCCAGATTCTTCTTGACCCAGAAGAGCAGTGTTACCGAAAGTGTAATCATCAGTAACTTTTCCTGACTCTTGCAACCTCCTTTTCTGGTTCAACTCCCTTTCATAGGTCAGGAGTCGACCATGGAGTTGGGTCAAGGTCAGATCCTTGAATTTAGGTGAGTTTCGGGTGACAAAAGCTATGGTGTCCCATTTTTCTGGCAGTGACCTGAGGAACCTGCTATTTTGAGTTGAGTTTGTAAAAGTGGTATTAACAAGCCTCAGTTCACTGATGAGACAGCTGAAACGCTCAAATTGTTGTGTTAGTGATTCACCTTTAACATAACAAAATGTTTCATACTGTTGGTTCAGGATTTCCCTATTGTTTTCTATGACTTCTTCGGTTCCCCCAAACTGTTCCTTAAGTGCGTCCCATAACTCTTTGGCACTGTTACAGTGTAACAGTCCAGCATATATCTCATTGGGCAGTGCTGATGCTATGATGCTAAACGCGTTAGCATCTAGTTCGATCTTTTGAAAGTCGGTTTCGGTATAATTTTCAACTGGTTTTGGAACGAACTTTTTAGCATCTTCAGCGCTTGGCACTGAAGGAGCATGGGGACCATAGATGACAGACCTCCAACAACCTGTGCTTTGTTGAGCGAGGATGTGACCGATCCTCCTCTGCCAGATGTTGTACTCATTTCTTTTTAGCATAGGTGGTTTAAAAAGAGAGCCGATGTTGTTTTTATCATCCTGAGATTGTGACGTCATTCTTGTTGTTTTACAGACACTGAGAAATCAACTTTTAATGGTGATTAATCCTTGCTCTATTTTTCAACCAACGAACAAACGATCAGTATCAACTGTTGTGAGCTGAACTATTTACGTCAAAATGATTGTTAAATCAAATTTGACTGTCCAAGCTCTGATACCAATTGATGGATCTGAGTTTGATTCTGATTGTATTTTATGTTTGTAATTAAGATGAAAATGGATGAGTGTGCAGCGGAATTATGGTGAAAACAAACTTTGCATACAATCAAACGAGAGTAATACTTTGATCAAACATCTTTACACAATGAATCGGAAGATTGAATTTATTTCAATAACGATTACAATGATTGATGAATGAATGCAAACTCCCCCTCAGCCAGAGCTCAGTAGTTTGTTCGTGCAAAGATGACGATAATGCAAAAGAGCTAATAGAACAGTACAAAGTACTGAACTATTTATAGGCACTTGCAAACCACTGAGCATCTTAGCTGACGTCACCATGAAAGTGACATCTAACCTCCTAACAAACTCTAACCTCTGATCTACACAAACACTGATGTACTAACTACTGCTATTACATTTCATTACATAAAAAGACTCTTAAACAGCTGCTACATCCTTCCACTGCTGTGAACCCAGCAGTGCTTGTCCGGATCAGCAGTACTAGACTCAAGGCAGTAGATTGAATCAGCAGAGCTTTGGTCTTCCATCAGTCTTTGACATTAGGCAGTAGATGCAAGGCAGCAGTTGTAGGTCAGCACTTAGTAAGATCAGCAGATAGGAGGTCAGCAGATATGAAACCACTTTCAAGGGGAGAGATTTGTATGTAAACATCTGCTTATTCTGGATCCACTGCTCTGATCCAGTTTTGGCTTTAATTATCTGTTCCTCTGATAGGGTTCAATCCCAACAGAATGTATATTGTCCCATTTGAACAAACCAAATGTCATACCAAAAATGTAAGCATGTGAAAACAATGCACTAAGTATGTAATCAAATGAACATACACAGCGTGAAATGTAATGTAAAACAATGTACTAAGTATGCATCCAATGGATATACATAGCATGAAAATGTAATGTAAAACGATGTACTAAGTATGCACACAATGGACATACATAGCATAAATTGTAATGTAAAACGATGTACTAAGTATGCACACAATGGACATACATAGCATAAACACAATGAAATCATGTACTATAAGTGTACTAATGAACATAATAAGCATATGATATGAAAACATGGAAATCATGAAAGTAATAAGTAGGCACATGTGTTTCACCCCAAAACAGTTTGGAAAACAATAAAAGAGGGGTCTATGTACTCACTTGAGATTGCTTAGTAGTCCTTGAGTAACAACCAAACAATGCTAGAGATCACGGATATCAAACGACACCTAATATAGGTAACTACATTAATAAACCGGACCTAAATCGGAAGATCGGATAGAATGAGGGTTCGTAAACCAAACGACTATGGAGACTCGTGTAATATGGTTTAACAAAGCCTACATACTAAAATGAAACCTAACCTAAGTGCTTACGACCCATTACGACCCGTTTAGGTAGCTTATGCTACTTTAACGCGTCGTTCGCGTAAAACGCGTTCGGAATGCCTAACTAGTCCTATGATAAGTAAAATATGCCTTAACATGTCTAATATTGTTGAGAAATCAGTTTAAATACCAAAAGTTATGTTACATATGCTTAATTACCAATTACACATGAAAAGGGTATTTTGGTAATTTACCTAAGGCATATAAAAACTACCTATCATACAACTACTTAACAAAGCGACCATAAGGTATAACCTCGGAAGGTTATTCCCTATGTACTATGGTCACCTAATGTGTTTGGTCGGGTCCTAATGATCGACCAAACGGGTCGGGTTCGAAAGTATAAGCGATTGTTTAGATCGTTTATCTTACGACCCTATATAAGCACTAAACTAAAAGTGACGAGCTAAGCATGTTAAAACATGCTTAACTAAGTTTAGAAAACAGGTTTGGTATCAAAACAAACGATTTTGATACCTAAATGTAGTTTGGTTACAAAATACGCAATAACACGTATTTTGGCCGAAACTACGACTCGTCATTTAGCCTAGATATCGTGGTAATCAGTGGGTATAGTCACTAGGGACTATAACCATCGTGATTACGCTCACGTTATGAAGTTCAAACGAACTTTGTGTTGACCATAAACTGGTCAACGCAGAAAGTCAAACATAGTTTGACTTTCGGACTCGAAAAGCGATAAAAGAACGAAGAAACACTTACAAAGGGTCCCCGCTAGTAAATATTGATCAAATAGCTCAGGTATGAATCAATGGCTTCAACTTAGAGAATTTAGATCAGATTTGTGGGTTTTTGGGGTTGGGATGGATGGGTATTTATAGGATTCTTCGAACCGTTAAGATCGTTTCTTGAAAACCGTGATGTAATCTCAACCTTACACTTGTTGGAAATGCTATGGAACATTAAAATTGGCCCCTCATTACACTGAAGAGGCAAGTGCAAAAGGTGGAAAGGCCAGATTCAATGTTTCTGCACATTCTGCTGTCTGGCGATCCCTTACGGACCGTAAGGGGATGGCTTACTGTCCGTAAGCCATTAACTTTGGCAAAATTACAGTTTCAGTCCCTGCACCTTGTTTCGTTGCGTAACGGCACTTCTAACACCCGTCAAACCCAATTTCAAGTCCACAATGATGTTAAGACATAGGGAACATGAAATATGCTTGAAAACATCACAGATGTCGGTTCGTTTGGCCGTACGATTGCGTTGTTCGGTTAATTACGACAGAATGCGCATAAGGGAGAAAAACGATCCAAATTGAGCGACGAATGGATATTTGACAAGACAAACACTAAAGCATAATATTATAATGCTTACATAAATTTTTGGAGGTCCGGATGTATTCAGAACGTAAGATATGCGCGAAAGTGCAAACTTATGCACTTTTTGACACTTTTAGTCCCTGAATGAGCCAAAAGTTTATTTTAGCACACCGAACCCCTCAAAGCCTATTTCTAAGCTATGTAAAGGATATTTATGGTATGTTTAACTTATGGTCATGTTCCAGAATGTCTGTTACAATTCAAATTGGCATACTTTCGCAGTTTGTCAAATTTAGTCCCTGTAGGCGAATTAACTTGTTTTTGCCATACCAAAGCCTTCAAAACTTATTTCTAAGTTATGTAAAGGTTATTTAAGGTATTTTAAGTATATGTTGATGTTCTGGAGTATTTGTCGCATTAAACTGACTACGTTTACGCACCAGTTTGCGTATAAATCTCCAGAAAGCGATGTAGAGTTTGAAATTGAACAAAAGTCAAAACATGAAAAATGTAAAACATAACCAAACAAACATTGGGATCAAATAACATTGTTTTATTGATAATTGAACTGTTCACAATGTTTACAAGCACAGATGTTACAAGTTGCAAATGTGGACACATACCATTGTTTTATTTGTGGACGTGCACCATCATTCAAGATCTTCTCTTCTGCTCATTAGGTTGTCCAACCCTGGCCTTCATTATGCGAGATTCATTCTCAAGATGAAAGTCATGAATAAAATCGCCAATCTATGTATGGCTCGACTATTCCACATGTAACCTTTATTCATCATCATCGTGTTTCTCACACTTATGACCATGGACACAACATTAAATATACTCGATGGAGACATTTGGGTTTAGCTATTGCAAAAAGAACAATACTATAACAATATTAAAGACTACTTGGAGGGTCATAGCAACATTGAAGATTTAAAAGAGTATAGCTGATATGTTTGAGAAAATTGGTAAAGACTTCCTAAAGATCTAAATACGATGAAGACTTATCAATTGCAAGATAGATATCATATTGATAAAGAAACCAAAAATATCGAAATCAATGAGACATCTACACATAATATGGAAAGCCAAGGAATATCCAGAAAATAAAGGATAATGTGATCACCTAAATCAAAGAAATTTGTATCAATTAGTTCCTTATCATTCCCTATTGTCTTCAAGATTAATTCTTCTATAAATTGAAGAATTAATCACCACTTTCAACCACGTATACACTGAAAACTCTTGAAGCTTAACATAGAGACAAAAAAAAGTATATCAATTTTACATGTTAGCATTAGACCTTTATTGTAGAACGTTACATTGTTTATTCCATGATGTTATAGCATAGAGTGAATTTGTTTGGCTGCGTATAATCTAAAATTGCACTTCTGTCATCCATGTTACATCTCGCATAAAGGGTCAAGGTTGCAAGGGTTTACTCCAAATCAATATATTAAAAAAAACTAAATTGTGTTTCTGACCGAAGAAAGTATATTAACTCCCTTCTCACTACATTGAATATCTATATTGTTTGTAACAACAAACAATATCCTATGTTCGTCCTTGGTACCCTAGTTTCTAGGTTGGTGTTTTTAGCTACACCGCATAAAGTTCACGGTGGTGTTGTTGCCTTGTTTGGTAGGTAATCTATTGGTTGCCACTTGGGGGTTAGGCTTGTATCCAGTGGAAAGAGGCAAAAGCCTATTCGGTGAAGACCCACCTTTAAACTTGGGTAAGGTGTAGTTTAGGAAAAAAAATGTAGTTTATTTGCTACGAAAATTTTCTACGCAAAAAAATGTGTAGCAAATTCTGACACATTTACTACGCATTTCCTACGGAAAAAAAAACCTTATTTTTTTGGCCAATTTGTGACACAATAGTGACAAAAATACTAATTCTAAGTATTGTGTCGGAAATGCGTAGCAACTTGCTACGCATTTACGACGGATAAATTATATTTGTATTTGAATTATATTTAAACGTTTAATTATTATTATTATTATTATTAATAATAATTATTAATTATTGCGTCGGAAATGCGTAGTAACTTGCTACGCATTTCCGATGGAACTATTATTTATTTGTCGGATTTAGACTTATAAGTTGGGATGATGCGCACCATTTATCCAGCGTGGTCTGGGTGATGTGCCATTAATTGGTAATTACCCCCACTTTCAAGTAATTTTTATGACTTTATAGTTGAAAATACTACCTAAATCGTTCCTATTTGGTAATTGTTGGTTTTTTAGGTCTCCAGATGAAAAAAGGTGAAAAACGAGCAAAACCAAGCCAAAAAGTCCAAGATTTTAAGAAAATCAGCAAGTTGTCAGATAGGCAAGGTCATGCCAGACTATGGGCATGGCCATTCATGACACTAAGTAGCACAAAGTCAACAAGTCAACCCAAGAATGGTCAAGAAAAGTCCACGAGGTTCGGAGGCACGACCATGCATGCCCATGCACGCATGTGAATGAATGAGCAAATAATGGAAGCTTTGAGATATGACAAGAATGACACTTGTTCAAACCCTATCTGGACATCAGTCCATGCACAGCCTTGCACGCTCGTGCCTATAATAGAATCTTGGACCTATAAAAGAACATATGATTGCAAAAGCTAAAACATGCTATCTTGATCAAGAAATAAGCAAGCTATGATGATCATCTATCCCCAAATATAGTAAATTTTAAACACTGACACAACATTTGTTTGAATAACTCAAAGATCTATTGAAGACATGAAAGCACTGTTGGAGAAGACCAAACGTCTGTTCAAGGCTAAAGCTCTATTGAAGGTTGAAGCACTGATACAGAAGACTAAACATATGTTAGAAGTTAAAGAAAAGAGGCCAACCAATAGAACAGTTATCTGTATAACAGTACTTGTATGTCTTAGAACAGATGTTAGGTTCTATCAGATGTTTCTAACATCTTTGGAATCTTTTATGTTAGGAATGTTAGATGTCGCTTTTAGGGTTATGTCAACCTTGGTTGCCAAAAGATGTTAGTACGTATATAAATAGATCTCACATGTTAGAGATCTAGTTATCACTTTTCATCCTTTTGTACAAACAGGAAGTTGTATGATCGGGCTGAGTAGGAGTGAAAGTTATAATTGTAATATTGTAATCTTTTGATTATGAATTGAAAACATCATGACAACTTTCCAGATTTGTGTTTGTATTTAATTCCGCTGCATTCATTCTTTACATTTATACTTCACTTATTTTCAATGTTCCATTTCAAAACTAACACAAATTAGATACTCAAATCCTAACGCAGAATTTGCAACGGAATGCACTGGGAAAGGACAAGAAGGACAACCACCTTTTAGGAGAAAGAATGGGGCATGATCGTGCATCCCCATGCACTCTCGTGCACCCCTGCGCCTCTTCAGCCTATAAATAGAGGCCTTTGTCTGCCCACTTTCTCATCTCATTCCAACCATTCCTCTCCCACTTTTCACACATATGCTCTTTGGTCTTGAGATGTTATAAGGAGTTTCAGATCACTAAAAAACACTCGTATAACTTAGTTTGAGAGAGGGGGGGGGGGGAGAACCTGTAATCAACAACCTTCATATCGTATTTTATTAAAATTAAAAAAATCAAATTTTAAGATAATGCAAACGGTTCAATGGTTTGAATCGGTAGAACCGGATTTAGCGTCAGTATATAAGAGGTACCGTTTATGGTTTTACCGGCCTTTATCGTATCGAACCCGTGTTCAGTATTCAATATTACCGAATGGTCCATACCGCCATTTAAAACATTGATAATTTGTGTCTTTGTGGTTATATGGTGGGACTACTATTTATCCTTCACTTTCATTTTTTGCAATCTGCGCTCACGTGGTTTACAAACTTTTTTCTTTGCGTCCCTCCTGCAAACAATCATCAGATTTCAGTTTAAACGTTGATGAACGTTGATGATGATGAAAAGACGAAACTATAAAATATAGTTTAAAAGATGAAAAAAAAACAGGATCTCATAATCATAAAATATAGTGAAAGTTTAATTATCAAAAAATTTACCGAGTTTATGGTTTGGTTTTAGTGATATGGATATTAATAATCTAGCATTATAACCCAACCTTTGTATTTAAATACCTTTATATGCATGGATATTAATAATCTAGCATTATAACCCAACCTTTGTATTTAAATACCTTTATATGTAGTATATCATATATCGGCAAAGTTCTACTACAGTTTTATTATAAATTATAAATTATGTATTACTTGCCTACTTCTCAATATTACAACCTAAGCTTTTTCTATATGGTATGTTATGTAAATAATGTGTATATATAACACTATTGATAGAGTTTGATCTATAATGTGTATAAATAATAATGTGTATATAACATTATGCTTAAGTTATTGTATAACACATCTAATTGTAACAAGTGTAAGAAAAATTTATAGAGTAACAAGCGTTCAATAACCTAAAAACTATACCCACTACATCACTATCCAAAACCTAAACCACCACCACCCCACAACCACCACCACCACCACCAAAAAACCTACCCCCCCCCCCCTCCCAAAAAAAACCTAAAAAAATCCTAAACACCCACCACCACCCAAAAACCTAACCCCTCCCCCCTCTGTCACACCCCTTTCTGCGGCGGAAGCACGAGGTGTGATCATAAAGGGTTTTCATTGCATACGAAAAAAAAAACCTAAAAAAATCCTAAACACCCACCACCACCCAAAAACCTAACCCCTCCCCCCTCTGTCACACCCCTTTCTGCGGCGGAAGCACGAGGTGTGATCATAAAGGGTTTTCATTGCATACGATTGGTAAAAAAACTGCATGCTCATAAAATAACTTCAAATGCCAAACATTACATAACCGAAATTCTAGTTTTAGTGTTTACATCACAAGACAACATTTTGTCTGAAAAGTTACAACTTTATTGAATGATAAACATAAACGACATCCACGAGCATGAGTAAGACCGCGCGCACATCCATCCTAGTTAGTTGAAATACATGTGACTTTTTGGAAAAGAAAAACGTCAACATAATGTTGGTGTGAATTCATGCAGTATTTGTATTTCACGTTTGTATACTTTGTATGAAAACATGGTATATATTTCGTATAAATCACGTATTTCTGTATCTCATGTAAGTCAAGTATGTCTGTATCTTGTACAACTTAAGTATTCCTGTATAAATCAAGTAATCTTGTATGTATTAACTTTGTTAATGTGTTGCAAAGCCATTAACATGTGACACGGCATAGGAAGCATCCAAACCATAGGCATTTTTCTAGTTGTCGATTCACGACGGAGACACAAAAACACTACTCGGTACTAGTTGTCACCGAGAGTGGGGCTGCCCTGAAACCCATTAGATCTAACCTTTTGTTCTGCGGTCTAAGTATGTATACGATTAATGGAGCTTATGGTACCCTATTCGTGACACGAATTTCTCGTAACATTTCTTGTATTATTTCTCAAAACGCATCATACTTGGTACTAGTTATCACAAAGAGTGCTTTTTGTTTATGTATCATACCATTTATAAACATTGTAATATTTGTAACATGTATTTCACCCCCGAAGTTATAAAACTGAAAACAATTAAGAGAAAAAGGGGAGCATGAACTCACAACTTTGTGTTCCTTGCGTTGTAAACTTCACCGGATTTGCTTAATTAACGTCGTGACCTATACGTATTTTCTTAACGTTAGTCACTAGACTTGTATCGTACAAGTACAAGTCACTATCTTTTGTATACATATTCTGGTGTTAAAAATAATTTATATTTTTAACTATGTGTCTTACTTGTATTATTTTCTCAAAAATAAATATAAGTTTCTTGTATTTTGCACCCGAATTATGTATCTTGTATCTTGTATGTTGTATGTGTATTTTTGTTACAAAAATTATGGCGAGGTTTATATTCGAAAAGCATAGTTTAGAACACAGTAGCAAACATTTGTCTAGAAAATATTTACCAAGTGTTAGGATTTTCAGAAAATTTCGCCGTAGTCTCCTTTGTAAATGGAGGTGTCCATGCTAAGTATCATATCATTTTCTTTAACATATAACACGTTAGATCGTTCTCAAATAATCAACCCGACATTCTGACATGCAAGATACTACTTTTGTCGTTTCAGTTTTAATACATATAAAACTGGACTGTTTTCGGACATTTTAATAAAATGGTTATCTTATTCCAAAAATTCCCAATTTTTTACAGAATGTCTTATACAATCCAAATACTATTGTGTAAACATTTCGGGGTCCAGTTCATTACCAATATTTTATAAAAATTTATTTCCCGGACTGCAATCAGATTTGTCGCTTTCTGATTGTAGTTTACGAATTAATTCATCTAAAATTTATTGTGAGTCCGATTGATGAAATTCCAGTGGGAGAATTACTATGACATTAGTGGTCATCTACAGTACAATTTTCATGAGCTGATTCAACATGGGTTTCAAGTTATGACTAAAAACGTATCACCCATTTACTGCAGTAAAAACTCAGCTTTAGCTGCTGTTACAAAACGGGTCTTTAAAAATAGTAAACGACTTCAAAAAAAGATGATTCCAGTGCCATTTGCTTCGTTTTCCGAAAATACATAATTTAGACTTCAGAAAATCAGTTTTTCAAATTATAATGATCAGTTTATAGCCCGTTGAAGTTGGCTGAAAATGCAAATCAGCATGCTTCTTTATAGTTTAAACGCCACTAAAAGGTACCCATACGATCACCATTCCGTCTAATAATGATTTATATCATATCATAAGTCCTTTACAGCAGGTTTTTGCTTATTTAACTTAGATTTATCATGTATCATCATCTCTCAACTCATGCTTCTTTATGTAGAGATTTATGTTTAAATCTTTTATGTTCAAGTTTCTTGTTTAAATTCTTCTAGTGTTCATACATCATACTACAACTTGTAACTACAAAAACAAGATGATCAAGGGTGTATATGTAACTTACTACTAGCACAAGGCTAGGGTAGAATCTAGTGAAGATGATGAGAAAAAGATTATGAAGAAGCAAGAAACAAGGCTCCTTTGAAGCTCCACAAGTAGCAAGCCTTCTTGTATCAACCTTTAAGCTTAAATGGGACTTGAAAATGGAGGATGATGGTGGACTTGGGGTGGTGATGGTGGCGGTTTGGGGTGAGCCGAAAGAGGGAGAGAGAGTGAAGATGAGAGGTGTGATCTTGAAGTGATGATGAGAATGATATTGGCCATGTCTTTATAAGATATGTTCACATATCTTGGTAAGATTTACAAGCAAGCAATCTACTAAACAATTGAATAAAATCTAGCACAAGATAGAAGAGCATGGTGTGGAAATATGGTGGGTCCACAAGGGGACCGAATTCGGTTGGGGGGGGGTGGGATTGGTTGTAAATATTTTGTAACTAGAGTGTAATAGTTAGTTAGTTTCCAAGTGTTACTTACATAGGGTATTTATTTGATATGTAGTGGGTGTTAGGGTGTTCGGGGATCACGACTAGCCAAGAAATAAATAAACATTGTGTTTGGCAAAATTTTGGTGTCCCGGGTAATGTCCGGTTGTTCGGTTAAGTACCGGTTCGTTAAGTGTTAAATTGCACCGTTTAGCGTCTTTCTTGTACCCTTTTGCACCCCTTTCAATTCCCGACACTTAGGGAAATATTCTAGACGATAGAACGTAAATTCTGCATGATATTTATATGTTTAAAAGCTGGTTATAGCTGAATTTAGAAAAATTCTGCACTTAAAGTGCGTTTCGGGTGCTTTTTAGTGCGTATTTTAGTCTCCGGAAAGCCTATATGTGAACCCTTGTATGTTCTCTCGGGTTTTATTGCATTCTCGTCATTGGACCTACACCTAGGCTCCAATTTTATTGTCTGACTGCTTTCTGCAGAGTTGTTGGCATATTGTGTCTTACCGGTGAGTTTACTAGTATTTCTGACGCAACGCTCTTGTTAACGCATAAAGCAATATTTTGTAGTATAAAACGTGCATGAATTCACTCGTATGGTATGAAATCAGATAATGTTGACATTTAAGCACATAATTGCAGTCATTAAATAATGATTAAAGTGTACGGAAATTACCGGTTTGGTGCCAGTTGTCACAGTCTCCCCCCGTTAAAAGAATTTCCTCCCGAAATTCAGGCTGAACTGACTCTCGCAAGAGTCTTCTTGAACAGGTGGGGATACTTTTCTTTGAACTGGTCTTCACGTTCCCATGTGTACTCGGGTCCGTGCTTAGAGTTCCAACGTACTTTGACAAGTTTGACAGTGCTCCTCCTGGTCTTGTTGACTTTCCAGTCAGTAACCTCAACGGGTTGTTCTGTAAATCGGAGCGCGTCATCAATATGCACTTCATCCACCGGGATGATTACGTTTTCTTGTGTTGGACTCGTCTTGAGATTGGATACATGAAACGTATCATGTACTCCATTAAGTTCTTCCGGTAGTTCCAACTTGTATGCCACGGTACCAATTCTTTGTAAGATCTTGAATGGTCCAATGTATCGTGGGTTCAGCTTCCCACGTTTTCCGAATCTGACTACGCCCTTCCAAGGTGAGACCTTCAACAAAACTTTGTCTCCTACCTCGAATTCTAGTGGTTTTCGTCTTTGATCTGCGTAGCTCTTTTGTCGATCTCGAGCCGCCTTAATGCGCTCTCGGATTTGCGTAATCTTATCGGTTGTCTCTTGTACCAGTTCAGGACCAACCATACATTTATCTCCAGCGTCTGCCCAACATAAGGGCGATCGGCACTTGCGGCCGTACAGAGCTTCGAACGGTGCGGCTTTTATGCTCGTGTGATAATTGTTATTGTAGGAGAACTTAACTAGCGGTAGGTGAGTATCCCAGCTGCCGCCTAGGTCCATGACACATGCGCGAAGCATATCTTCTAGCATTTGTATAGTCCGTTCGCTCTGACCGTCTGTTTGTGGATGGAATGCCGTGCTTAGATCTAGCTGAGACCCAAAGGCTTCCTGAAATGATTGCCAGATTCTTGAGACAAAGCGTCCATCTCTGTCTGAAATAATTGAGATTGGCACTCCATGTCGTGCCACGATTTCTTTTAAGTATATCTCAGCAAGCTTTCCAGTGCTGTCTTTTTCTCGGATCGGTAGGAAGTACGCTGACTTCGTTAACTGGTCGACTATTACCCATATCATATCGTGCCCTCTCAGGGTCCTGGGTAATTTCGTTATGAAGTCCATCGAGATTTGCTCCCACTTCCACATGGGTATCTCTGGTTGTTGTAGTAGGCCGGACGGTTTCTGATATTCAGCCTTAACCTTAGCACAGGTTAGGTACTTTCCAACGTAAACAACAACATCGCTTTTAAGTCTCGGCCACCAATAATATTCTTTCAACTCTTGATACATCTTGTCCGATCCTGGATGGATCGAGTATCTCGATTTATGTGCTTCATCAAGAATGACTTCTCGTATGCCACCATAGAGTGGAACCCAAATACGCTTCTTAAAGTACAAGGCTCATTCTTCATTTGGTACCATATATTTCAACATACCCCGGAGGTATTCAGCTTTACGGTTTTCCCCTTGAGAGCTTCTTGTTGTGCGTCACAAATGCGTGCGGTGAGGTTCGTTCGAATAGTCATTTCCAATGCTCGAACCCTTAGGGTCTTAACCCTTTCTTTTCGACTTAACGCGTCTGCTACAACGTTTGCTTTTCCAGGATGGTATTTAATCTCACAGTCGTAATCGTTTAGCAGCTCGACCCACCGACGCTGACGCATGTTTAATTCTTTCTGATCAAATATGTGTTGTAGGCTTTTATGATCTGTGAAGATTGTACATCGCGTACCATACAGATAGTGTCGCCAGATCTTCAAGGCGAATACCACCGCGCCGAGTTCCAAATCGTGAGTGGTATAGTTCCTTTCATGTACCTTCAATTGTCTTGAAGCGTAAGCGATGACTTTTTGGCGCTGCATAAGCACGCAACCCAAACCTTGTCGTGAAGCGTCGCAGTATACCACGAAGTCTTCAGTGCCTTCAGGTAATGATAGTATCGGTGCATCGCATAGCTTGTCTTTGAGCAGTTGGAAGGCTTCTTCCTGCTTGCCACCCCAGTCGTACTTCTTGTCTTTCTGCGTGAGGGTAGTTAGCGGTTGAGCGAGCTTAGAGAAATTCTCGATGAAACGTCGGTAATAGCCCGCTAAGCCCAAGAATTGTCGAACTTCAGTTGGGGTTTTGGGGGCTTACCAATTCTTTATGGCTTCTATCTTGGATGGGTCTACATGGATGCCCTTCTCATTCACAACGTGACCAAGAAACTGTACTTCGCGAATCCAGAATTCGCACTTTGAGAACTTTGCATAATGTTTCTCTTTCTTCAGTAGTTTCAGAATGGTTCTGAGGTGTTGTTCGTGTTCTTCTCTCGTTCGCGAGTAAATCAGGTTATCACCGATAAATACAATCACGAATTTATCGAGATATGGTTGCAAACGCGGTTCATCAGGTCCATAAAGACTGCTGGTGCGTTCGTCAATCCAAATGGCATCACAAGAAATTCGTAGTGCCCATAACGCGTTCGGAATATAGTCTTTGGTACGCTTTCTTCTTGTATCCTTAACTGATGGTATCCAGATCGAAGATCGATCTTGGAATAGTAGGTTAATCCTTGAAACTGATCAAATAAGTCATCAATCCTCGGTAATGGATACCGATTCTTGATAGTGAGCTTGTTCAGTTCCCTGTAGTCGATACACATCCGCAGTGTTCCATCCTTCTTCTTTACAAACAATACTGGAGCTCCCCAAGGCGATAAGCTTGGCCTTATGAATCCTTTATCCAACAACTCCTGGAGTTGTGTAGATAATTCTTTCATTTCGGATGGTGCAAGCCGATAGGGTGCCTTGGCTACAGGAGCGACTCCTGGGATCAAGTCTATACGGAATTCGACTTGTCGTTGCGGAGGTAGTCCTGGCAAATCTTCGGGAAAAACATCAGAGAATTCCTTCACCACAGGAATGTCTTCAAGTTTCGGCTCCTCAGCCTTCTTGTCTACAACATGCGCTAGGAAGGCAACACATCCTTTCCTTAAACACTTCTGTGCCTTCATACAACTAATGATTCGCAGAGGCGCGTCTTGTTTTTCTCCATGCACAATGAGAGTTTAATCATTCGCCAGAGGGATGCGAATGATTTTCTCATGACAAATAACTTCAGCTTTGTTCTTGGACAACCAGTCCATCCCGACCACTACGTCGAAGCTACCCAATTGAATAGGTAAGAGATCGATGCTAAATCTTTGTTCACCAAGCTCTAGTGTGCAGCCTCTAACAACTTCGCCCGATTCAACAAGTTTACCATTGGCTAGCTCTATAGAATAAGGAATATCTAATCTACTAGATTCTATTCCAAGCATACGTTTAAATTCCACAGACATGAAGCTATAATCGGCACCAGTGTCAAATAGTATGGATGCAAAGTGATTGTTAACGAGAAACGTACCGGTGACCACGTTAGGGTCCTCGTGTGCGTTCCTTGCTCCAATCACAAATGCTCGAGCCTGAGCGTTGCTTCCCCCTGGGCAATCTTTCACGAAATGATCCTTGCTTCCACAACTGAAGCATCCTTGGTTCCGCCCGTTCCCGTTACCATTCCTGTTACCATTGCCATTTCCATTTCCACTATCGTTCCTATTACCAGCACCGTTGCGGTTTCAATTCCCGTTCCTATTTCCCTTACCCCAACAGTCGTCAGTATGGTGACCCAGTTTTCCACACTTGTCGCATTTTGGGACGCGACAGACTCCTTCGTGATGACGCTTGCACCGATTGCATTTGGGCAGAGTGCCTAGGTATCCCTTAGTTGGAGTGTCATTCATGGCTGCAAGAGATTTCGCCTCCTAAGGCGGGTTAGTGTCATGCTTCTTGTTGGAACCCTTGTGGTTACGAGTTGCTTGATTCAGGTTTGCATGTTTCCTTTTCTTGTTGCCGGACGACTCAGCATGCGTCTCGGTCTCTTCTGTTGGGTTCAGTGATAGCTTCTTCATACGAACACAATCTTCAGTAAGGCTGACAGCCAGAGTTACAGCCTCGGTGATTGTTTGAGGTTTGGCCGAAGTTACCAAGCCACGAAATTCTGGGGTCAGTCCCCAAATGTAGCGTTCAATGCGCTTAAATTCAGGAGTCACCATGTAGGGAAGCACTCTAGACAGATCGTGGAACCTTCGAGTATACCCATTAATGTCAGCACCTTCCATGGTCAAGTGCCAGAACTCCGTTTCCAGTCTTTGGAGTTCAGCACGAGAGTAATACTTCTATCTCATTCTTTCCTTTAGTTCATCCCAAGTCAGGCCATAAGCGGCATCATCACCCAAGGTTTGGACTTGCAAGTTCCACCATGTCAGAGCTTCATCAACAAACAACCCAGTAGCAAAGGTGACTTGCTGATCCGCGGTACACTTGCTCATGCGGATAGTGGCTTCAGTCTTTTCCGTCCAGCGCACAAATGCTACTGCACCTCCTGTGCCGTCGTAGTTCATTGGTTTGCAGTCGAGAAACTACTTGAAAGTGCAGCCCTGAACTGTGTTTCCTCCAGATGAATCTCCATTCCCATTACGTCTGGCATTGCTTGGTCCACCACTGTTTGCAGTGCGGTTACCTCGTAATGGGCGATAGCTGCGGAGATTCTTTCCTCCAGTAGAGCGTTCAGCTCTTCAGCAGTCTTTGGCAGTGGGGGAGGAGGAGGAGGTTGATCACGAGCGTTCACAGCTTTTCTTGGTGCCATGTTCTGACAGAACATAACACAATAGGGTTAGACATTTGTTTGATATCGTCTTACTAGACGGTAGTAGTATATATACACAGGCATATACCACATAAGTGACATCAGACAATTATTACTCTAGCAGAGTATTTAATAGGCCGGTGCTCATATTTGACCTTCTCTTGCACTTGAGGGAATCTATACGTGACAAGACTTGCTGTGATTTCTGTGCACTAAATTCCATAATTATGTATGCATCCATAATTACGTAACACCTTGCACAGTTCGCACAGTTCGTTTCATCCTCGTATCTCTTCCTTTAGATAGGCAATTGTTTTCAGGTAAACTCATGTATACTAGTGGTATCCTATTTCTAGTATAAGTATATGCTAATTATCACACATAATTGCAAGTAATTTCTCAGTTAAAGCCAAGTGCTACTTCTGTGCACTCTAAGCCTCGTAGTGTCTTTTCTTGACTCATGTAAACAGTTTCAGGTAGTGGATGTCGCGGAAAGTTTTATGCAATGAAAACTCTTTTGAAAAATTGTTTTCATGAAAGGATCCTAGAGATTGTAGTCTAGACTCGAGAAGGAATCTTGGTTCACTACAATCGCAGCTCTGATACCAATCTGACACACCCCTTTCTGCGGTGGAAGCACGAGGTGTGATCATGAAAGGTTTTCATTGCATACGATTGGTAAACAAACTACATGCTCATAAAATAACTTCAAATGCCAAACATTACATAACCGAAATTGTAGTTTTAGTGTTTACATCACAAGACAACATTTTGTCTGAAAAGTTACAACTTTATTGAATGATAAACATAAAGGACATCCACGAGCATGAGTAAGACCGCGCGCACATCCATCCTAGTTACCTGAAATACATGTGAGTTTTTGGAAAAAAAAACGTCAACATAATGTTGGTGTGAATTCATGCAGTATTTGTATTTCACGTTTGTATACTTTGTATGAAAACATGGTATATATTTCGTATAAATCACGTATTTCTGTATCTCATGTAAGTCAAGTATGTCTGTATCTTGTACAACTTAAGTATTCATGTATAAATCAAGTAATCTTGTATGTATTAACTTTGTTAATGGGTTGCAAAGCCATTAACATGTGACACGACATAGGAAGCATCCAAACCATAGGCATTTTTCTAGTTGTCGATTCACGACGGAGACACAAAAACACTACTCAGTACTAGTTGTCACCGAGAGTGGGGCTGCCCTGAAACCCATTAGATCTAACCTTTTGTTCTGCGGTCTAAGTATGTACACGATTAATGGTGCTTATGGTACCCTATTCGTGACACGAATTTCTCGTAACATTTCTTGTATTATTTCTCAAAACGCATCATACTTGGTACTAGTTATCACAAAGAGTGCTTTTTGTTTATGTATCATACCATTTATAAACATTGTAATATTTGTAACATGTATTTCACCCCCGAAGTTATAAAACTGAAAACAATTAAGAGAAAAAGGGGAGCATGAACTCACAACTTTGTGTTCCTTGCGTTGTAAACTTCACCGGATTTGCTTAATTAACGTCGTGACCTATACGTGTTTTCTTAACGTTAGTCACTAGACTTGTATCGCACAAGTACAAGTCACTATCTTTTGTATACGTATTCTGGTGTTAAAAATAATTTATATTTTTAACTATGTGTGTTACTTATATTATTTTCTCAAAACTAAATATAAGTTTCTTGTATTTTGCACCCGAATTATGTATCTTGTATGTTGTATGTGTATTTTTGTTACAAAAATTATGGCGAGGTTTATATTCGAAAAGCATAGTTTAGAACACACTAGCAAACATTTGTCTAGAAAATATTTACCAAGTGTTAGGATTTTCAGAAAATTTCGTCATAGTCTCCTTTGTAAATGGAGGTGTCCATGCTAAGTAGCATATCATTTTCTTTAACATATAACACGTTAGATCGTTCGCAAATAATCAACCCGACATTCTGACATGCAAGATACTACTTTTGTCGTTTCAGTTTTAATATATATAAAACTGGACTGTTTTCGGACATTTTAATAAAATGGTTATCTTTTTCCAAAAATTGCCAAATTTTTTCAGAATGTCTTATACGATCCAAATATTATTGTGAAAGAATTTCGGGGTCCAGTTCAGTACCAATATTTTATAAAAATTTATTTCCCGGACTGCAATCAGATTTGTCGCTTTCTGATTGTGGTTTACGAATTAATTCATCTAAAATTTATTGTGAGTCCGATTGACGAAATTCCAGTGGGAGAATTACTACGACATCAGTGGTCATCTACAGTACAATTTTCATGAGCTGATTCAACATGGGTTTCAAGTTATGACTAAAAACATATCACCAATTTACTGCAGTAAAAACTCAGCTTTAGCTGCTGTTACAAAACGGGTCTTTAAAAATAGTAAACGACTTCAAAAAAATATGATTCCAGTGCCATTTGCTTCGTTTTTCGAAAATACATAATTTAGACTTCAGAAAATCAGTTTTTCGAATTATAATGATCAGTTTATAGCCCGTTGAAGTTGGCTGAAAATGCAAATCAGCATGCTTCTTTATAGTTTAAACGCCACTAAAAGGTACCCATACGATCACCATTCCGTCTAATAATGATTTATATCATATCATAAGTCCTTTACAGAAGGTTGTTGCTTATTTAACTTAGATTTATCATGTATCATCATCTCTCAACTCATGCTTCTTTATGTAGAGATTTATGTTTAAATCTTTTATGTTCAAGTTTCTTGTTTAAATTCTTCTAGTGTTCATACATCATACTACAACTTGTAACTACAAAAACAAAATGATCAAGGGTGTATAAGTAACTTACTACTAGCACAAGGCTATGGTAGAATCTAGTGAAGATGATGAGAAAAAGATGATGAAGAAGCAAGAAACAATGCTCCTTTGAAGCTCCACAAGTAGCAAGCCTTCTTGTATCAACCTTTAAGCTTAAATGAGACTTGAAAATGGAGGATGATGGTGGACTTGGGGTGGTGATGGTGGCGGTTTGGGGTGAGCCGAAAGAGGGAGAGAGAGTGAAGATGAGAGGTGTGATCTTGAAGTGATGATGAGAATGATATTGGCCATGTCTTTATAAGATATGTTCACATATCTTGGTAAGATTTACAAGCAAGCAATCTACTAAACAATTGAATAAAATCTAGCACAAGATATAAGAGCATGGTGTGGAAATATGGTGGGTCCACAAGGGGACCGAATTCGGTTGGGGGGGGGGGGTTGGTTGTAAATATTTTGTAACTAGAGTGTAATAGTTAGTTAGTTTCCAAGTGTTACTTACATAGGGTATTTATTTGATATGTAGTGGGTGTTAGGGTGTTCGAGGATCACGACTAGCCAAGAAATAAATAAACAATGTGTTTGGCAAAATTTTGGTGTCCCGGGTAATGTCCGGTTGTTCGGTTAAGTACCGGTTCGTTAAGTGTTAAATTGCACCGTTTAGCGTATTTCTTGTACCCTTTTGCACCCCTTTCAATTCTCGACACTTAGGGAAATATTCTGGATGATAGAACGTAAATTCTGCATGATATTTATATGTTTAAAAGCTGGTTATAGCTGAATTTAGAAAAATTCTGCACTTAAAGTGCGTTTCGGGTGCTTTTTAGTGCGTATTTTAGTCTCCGGAAAGCCTATATGTGAACCCTTGTATGTTATCTCGGGTTTTATTGCATTCTCGTCATTGGACCTACACCTAGGCTCCAATTTTATTGTCTGACTGCTTTCTGCAGAGTTGTTGGCATATTGTGTCTTACCGGTGAGTTTACTAGTATTTCTGACGCAACGCTCTTGTTAATGCAGTAAGCAATATTTTGTAGTATAAAATGTGCATGAATTTACTCGTATAGTATGAAATCAGATAATGTTGACATTTAAGCACATAGTTGCAGTCATTAAATAATGATTAAAGTGTACGGAAATTACCGGTTTGGTGCCAGTTGTCACACCCTCCCCCCCTCTCGACAATTTTTTTTTTTTTTTGGTGGGGGTGGGTGATGAGGGGGTTAGGTTTTTGGGTAGTGGTGGGTTTTTAGGTTTTTTTTTTATGTGTAGTGGGTTTTTTTTAAAAAGCATTTGTACCATTCTTACAATAAGAAGTCTTTGTATTTGATCCTAATCCTATAACATTATTGATAGAGTTTGAACTATTTTCACATATTATAAATTCTAAACTTTTAGTTGTCTCTTTTGTAATTTAATTTTAATTTTTTATTGGATTTAAATTTGTTCCCATTTGAATGAATTGAATGATTGGAAATCCAAGTTGTATCATAAATTCATTATTATGAATCATTGAAGAACATCTCCAACTACTTATCATTATGAAATGATTATAAGACAAATTAATGATAAAAAAACACTTGAGAGAATTTGCAAGTTATTTTAATGTATAAAATACAAATCCATATTTTTAATAATCCTATAAATTATTTAGTACGAACTTATATTTTACCAAGTCTCATATGTTGGACTATCTCCATTCCTACGCGCGTTCTTAGGCGCTCTTAGCTACCATGTCATCGTCACATAAAATTCTTACAAATCCTTAAAAACCTCACCTTCATCTCTAACCCTATAAATATCATTATCCTTCTTAATTTCCACCTCATCATCTACCCATTACACACAATATTTAAATAAAACTTATCTTTTTCACTTTGGACCCACTATATCACATGAACCGAAGTAAAGACATGCCCTTGTGCAAGGTCACCCAACCTAAGGGTTTATTGAGATGGATGAGCTCCAATGGTAAGAGCTTCCTAGGACCTCTAAGGGAAGGGAGCTTGTTCTCCAAAGGCCCATTGGAGATAGTCTTACCAATTCAACGTAGAGAATTTGCCTTTCTCTAAAGAAAAGAAGTCATATCTCTTGATAAGGGCTTAGCATTCATCTTTTGTTTAGTGACAGTGACAAAGCTTGACCCGAATGACGGGGTGTCGAAAACGTATATACCAAAAAAATTCTATAAAACCGGGGGGTCGAAAACGTACACACCAAAAAATTTCTATACGAAAACTACATATATAACACTACTGAGCAAATAGTTCAGAGGGTCAGGCATCCCTCTCCACCCCTTCTATACTTCGCCACTGCTTAGTGATCAAGTTGAAGTGTACTATTTAACTTTTAGATGTCATTATTAATAGCTAAATAGCTAAATGAGATATACATTATAATGTTATTTATGTATATCTTCTATATACTTAATAAAAAGGTAGTAATTGGTTGACCACGTGTCACAAGTCTGCCAACATAAGATTTTTTTCTCGGTTATCTTTTTTCATCTAATCGTATTTTATTTCTTAATTTAAAAAGGTTAAATCTAATAATATATTATCTTAAAATATCGTTTTATAATTTCTAAATACTGATTTCTAATTATTTAATATATTTTTATTTAACTCGTCTAATACACGGATTTTTTATATAAACAATATAAGGTGTATATTAAATTATTTATAATGTATATTCTAAGGGTGGAGGGTATGGTTAATCACTCTAGGGTGATTGAGTGAAATCCTACCCAATAATATTATGCCATGCCAACTCCCCATTCCACTCTTCATTTGCACTCAATCAGGGGGTATGGTTAATCACCATAGGGTGTTTGAGTGATTCTCACTTTTGATTGGTTGTTCTCTCCTCTCTCTCTCTCTCCTCCATCACTCTTCAATCACTTCGGTGATTACACACCGATTTCTCACCCTCTCTTCTACTCAAACACCCTAACTCAATCATAGGGTGTGGTCACCGATCCATGACACCCACTCAATCACCCACTCCCCGCACATCATACCCCCACCCTAATTCTTTTATACATCGAAAAAGATCTCAAAATTCAAGCGTTGAGTAACTAAGATGAAAAGTTGACTTTCTATTTTCTTGAAGAATAATATATTCCAAATTCTAAGATTGAAAGAAATAAACATTTTGTTTCATGAGTTGTCCACATGCCTACCACAACACCCCCCCCCCCCCCCCCCCCCCCAAAAAAAAACAAATATTCTTGTGATATTTTCTTCTTACAGTCCTAATTTTGTTCTGTTTTCTTTACGTAAACTGTTATTTTGGTCCCTGTGATTTTGGACAGTTTTGCCATTTTAATCTAAATTTCAAAATTTTTACATCTGGATCCCTATGGTTTCAGTTTTATTACTATTTTAGTCCAAAATTCAAAAAGTCTCATTTTTTACTGTTACCATCTGTCTATTTTTGTCTTTTTGTGCAGAGATATTTTTGTCCAACTACTTTAAATTTAATATTTTCTTAATTAAAAAACTAAAGTAAATAAATTAACAAGCAGCAAAGCTTTGAAATCCCAAGTCTCACGCTTCAGAGACGACATGTTCTTAGTAGACGCCGGAATCGGAGCTCCTAAACTCACCATGCCGGACGAACTCAGAGACATCCCTGACGTCACGAAATTCGAGAACAAAGTCGGATTCATGGAAGCAACGGCCAGCGAAACGTTAATCAAAACGCAGCTGTTGGAACGAATGTTTATGGATCCGGTCGCTGGTGAACCAGATGCGAAAGAGCGAGCGATTGCGAGGTTTGATGAGTCGGTGGGATCGACGAAGACGGTGGCCGGAGAACCGGCGATTATGCTGTCTCGAAGGTATACGCAGAATCAGGCGTTGATTGAGTTGTAGAAGAAGTGGCAGTCGCATAAGAAGGTGAATGGGTTTCCGCTGGAGAAAGTGAAAGGAGGCTTTTCGGTTGCCATTGCAGGTTATATTGCTTTTCTTCCCTTTAGGGCTTCCTTGGCTAGACACAAGTTGATTAATGATAAGTTTACTATTGAGACCTTTAACCCTAAGAGGAAGAAGCTTACTGTCTTTTAGTCCTTTCCTTTTTTATTATTATTTTGCTGTTGTTCTTACTTTTCAACTTAAGAAGAAGATGGATCATGATTCTCTTTGATATAATAATAATTGCTAATGGTGGTAAAAATTAGAGTTACTTTTTGTATTTTAGAATAAACATAGGGTTTCGTTGTTGTTGACAAAGCTTCAACTATCATCAAGGGCAGACAAACATGTAAGTTATTTAATAATTGTAATCATAATCCAAAATTCATAAAGAAATTAATAATGTATTTACTTTAGTTTTTTAATTAATAAAATGTTAAATTTAAAGCAGTTGGACAAAAATACCCTTACACAAAAAGACAAAATAGGCAGGTGGTAACAGTAAAAATAGGACTTTTTGAGTTTTGGACTAAAATGGCAATAAACCTGAAACCACAAATACCCAGATGTAAAAAGTTTGAGATTTGGACTAAAATGGCAAAACTGGCCAAACCACATGGACCAAAATGGTAGTTTACTCTTTTTCTTTTTATGTTTACTTTTTTTCAGATTTTTGTAAGGTGAATTGCTTGTCATCTATATGTTGTTAAACTTATGGTTTAATTAAACGGAAAATGATATTATATATAAGTATAACCAAAGATAGTTTTTTTTAAAGGTGTGAATTATTCGCGAATGTCGGGAGGTCCAGCATACGTTGTGCAACATGCAATCTAGATTGTACGACACACTAGTGTGCGACCATTCAATGTGCGATACACCATTTATACAATCATCAAGTATGTACAAGTACCAAATATAGCAGATTTGCCACTTTATGAACTTACAAACATGCATAACTCAATTTACTGAAAATGGATTGTTTTGGGGTGTCTGTTTTCCATACTTACGAGACTTCAAAAATTACGATCTTTTTAGGTGACGTGCCCTTCGGAGAGGTTGGTTTTGTGTTAAATTTTTAGAGTTTGAATCTTTATTAAAAATTTATAAAAATTCATTTACAAAGCTGCAATCAGATTCATCACTTTCTGACTGCAGCTCACAGAAAAATTCATTTAAAAATCCTCATTTATCCGATTGACGAAATTCCAGTTGGAGGTTTGCACTAACACTTAAGACCATCTACAGTAAAAATTTCATGGTCTAACTCTAATTATTCATCCAGTTACGAGTTAAAACATAACACGTAAAATTTGTAGAAAAAATGCAGCTTCAGTTACTGAAATGAAATAACTTATTTAAAATAGTAAACGATGTCCAAAAATCATGATTCCAGCGCCATTAGAAGCACATTTCAAAATAACATTTTATAGACTCAAGAAAATCCAGATTTCGTTAAATTATGACCCCATTACAGCCGATTACAGTCGGCTGTAACTGTCGGGCATAATCTGTTTTCGTTACCCGATCGTCCCAACCGAATAACTAACGCACCCAACGACCTAAAATCTTTAATCACAGCAGATCATCATCTTAAAATAAATCATATAACAATTAGTTCAATAAACCCATCAAGAGTTACATCAAAATTATTCTCTGAAATGAAACCTTAACGACTAACCGAACCCACACCCAATCATAAGCCAACAACAATGACTTCTAGCAACCCTTTATTACATGTAACTATCACAACGTCAAGAACATACAAGAACTTCCAGAATCGTAACCATGATACTATGTTTTAACAAGTTTATACTGAAATTAAAGACAAGTTACCGGGTTGAAAGATGGTGGGGATCACTCGTGCTTGAACCAAAAGAGTTGAAAGACTTCCTTGGAGCTCTTGATCGTCGACTGTGAAGAAGGGAGGAGAGAGCACAGGGATCGCATGTTTGTGTGCAGGTGGTTTAGGGTTTGAGGAATGTTATAAAAAATAAACTTCCTGCATGTACGCACTGTATTAAAAGAGTAGGAGTTGGGGTGGACTTAGGATTACTTGACTGGGCCAAAACTTGCGGTTAACAATTGGTTTAATACATTAACAACTGATTTGGGCTTAATTATTTTAGATTTGGACTTGCATATTTAGGAAATCAACATCTTTATTATATTGATTTTCTCAAAAGTCCATTATCTTGAAACCAATTAATTTGTTGATGTCCACAAAATTGATTGGACTAAATTTGAGCCAATGGTGGTTTTGTTCATAACTGAAAAGTCGATATGTGGCTTTATTTTTATGCCATGACTTTAGTTTTTCTTGATAAAAAATTGGCAACGCACGGAAAATAAAGAGTGGGCCAGAAACACTTACCAGTGTAGAATAAATTGGGTGGTGGGATGTTTTGGGCGGATAAGAAGAAGGAAAGGTAAAGGGATAACGCATGAGGGTGTTTGGGCTGGCCCTTCTTGAACCAGAGTAAGGGAAGGAATAAGTGGGTGTGGGCCGCGAGTGAGAGAAGAGTAATGGGTTGGGCCACAAAACGCTTTGGGTGTCGTGTCAGTTTAATATTTGACTTCGAGTATCGTTCGTATAACACTATATGTTAAAATAAATTTATTCGTTTATAAAAACTAAGAGAAGTAAGGTGTTACGTAAAAGAATTTATAAATACGAAAATGAACGGTGCTAACCTCATAAGCACGAGTTGTCATGTAACACCTCGTAAAAAGCATGCCCAATAAAATAAAGACACGTGTCATGGAAGGTAAAACGTGTTATAAACCCGGATCAAGTTGAAAGATGTACGGTAGGATTTGAAAGCGTCGACATGTTAACAATTACCTCTGAGCGACCCATTTTTAAATCCCAAACCTTAATTTGTTTTATAAACAACTGATATTTAAATCCGGTTAATTATGATAAATGCATAATTCAAATTTGCACAAGAATTGGATCCTATGAGTGGTTACGATAAATCTTACATTCAAGACTCTTTCAAAAGAATCCAAGACAACATGAGTGCATGGCAAGGTTTTCATGGCTTTTCAGAACTAACCAAGTGGTCCCATTCTGATGTTAAAGACCTTGGATTCGTATTAGCAAAGTTGCATGGCCAAAGTCTAAAAGTTTGCAATTTTTTGTCTTCTGAGCATCGGTTACGGACCGTATGGCATAAGGCTTACGGTCCGCAAGGACTATAACTGGGCATTTCAGATCAGAGCTGGTTGCGGACCGTATCAGGTTAGACTTACGGTCCGTAAGAGTTGAATACGGACCGCAAGGGTGTTAGCTTACGGTCCGTAAGACTGTCGCTGGCAGTTAAAAATTGGCAGTTGCCTGTTATAACCGGTTACACCGCCTTAGTTGCATGGTATTCGAAATTCAGGAGTTGGGCCAATGGTTTTGCATGCATAGGGACACATGGGATCATCTGGAAACAATTGTAGGCTTTGTTGTGATGATCTTATGAGATTTGAGTCATATATAAAGAATTCAAGTTGCAACCATTTCATTTGTTCACTTCAACTGACTTCAAGGACTTCTCTGGAGCTTCTCTGGTCTTCAACAAGTTTCCTTAGGATCCATAATCGTGCTTAGGACCTTTGTAAGTGTCCTTAACTTCCTAATTTCAGTTTTAATTAGCTTAATGACCATAAGTCAAACTTATCGTAATTAAGGTTTGACTTCGTGATTAATCACTAATGGTCCAGTCATTAGTTATATTAAAGGTAGCTTTGAGTTGGTAATTATGTGGGTAATAAACCCTTAAAAGGGCACCCTCTGATTCCCACTCTAACTAGGTCAATTGTCGGGTTAAACTTGATTATAAAAAGTCAACAAAAAGCATTTTTTTCAAATAAACACATAATTAACAATGTAGAAGCCATACAACCTGTTTGAAGGGGTAAGGTCTCAAAAACCTCGTTTCGAGCGTTTGGACCATACCACAGCCTCGATTTTCTAACCTTCTTTAGACCTTGCACGGCCGCGCACTGGTCCTACAAAGAAGGCTTAAGAGACAGATAGCAGACAACACTTACGCGCCAAAAGGAAATCATAAATCCTTGCGCTTTCCTCCATAAACAAAGGATGAAAATCCTAAGTTAAACACTTCCGCCTAATGATATCCAGACTTGTATATTATTTACCCAACTGGTGCCACACGATAAAGGGTCACACAGGATTATGGCATTAACCTTCTAGAAGGACCCAATCGTGCACCGCTAAATGGTTACAACCGTCTGGACACGTGTCATCACCTCAGGCATCCCTGAAATCACGATGATGGCATGAAATTGGAGAGAAACCTCCACTTGATCACTTTCCATGTGGGAAACCCCCAGCCATAGATCTAAACAGCGATCCGTGTGCACTCACATCGGATTGAGAAACTTAACGGAAGGAAATGTAACCGCTTACGGGGTTAGCATCTTCCGTCAGCATTTCACCAACGAGTTTTCTCGCCCAAAACTCCCAGCTATAAATATGAGAGGAATCCGGGAATGAAATTCAAGTTACACACACTTCTTCAATACTTCTTCTTCTTCTTCTTCTTCTTCTTCTTCATAAATACATACTTATTCTCACGCCGGAGTCGGGTCAAGGAGAGAACCCCTTTCTCCCCTTGACGAGGCTAATGGTGCTTTGTTTTGCAGAATTTATCGGAGAAGAAGAGCTGTTCCATCAGATCGAACGAGAGAAAACCCACCTTTTTATGCAGATCCAAACCCCCTAGATAATTTGGTTCTGGTCAATTATCTAGTGTTTCTTCATTGGCGCCCACCGATTTCTCAGTTTCATCTGTTTTTCTCGTTTCGATTCATATTTTCTTCATTCTCTGTTTAATATGGCAGAGAATTCATCATTTCACCCATCAAGTCCTCGATCTGAATTCAAGGGTTCTGCAATCCGAGATGTTTAGATCAACGGAATTATAGGGAGTAAAGAAAGCAACAACAGTCATTCGGGAGAAATTACTTCCCTAATGCAAACGGGAGTTCATAACCGTTCAGATCTATTTATGGAGAAAAACTCCAGAGTACTGGTTCAACAGGTTCCAGATCGCCATGAACCAAATTTTGCACAAACACTCCAGATTTGGGAGGTTCATTTAAGTTCTATGTGGGTTTTCTTATCTGCATATTTAGATATGTGCTCACTCAAGCTTTAAGCATGGATTTCAATCAAAGAAAAAAAAACGTTCAAGATCAACAAACTGCAGATCTGAGGTCGCAAAACGCATAACTTCCGGAGTTTTGCTTCTTGGGGCTATAAGCCTTGACTAATACGGTTTTCGTCAAAACCTAGGTACTACAAATTCCTCTGAAAGATCTTTTCGATTTTTCCTTAAACAAAATGAGGGAAAGAGAACAAATTCCCGAATTCTTTTACATAACGTGAGCACCCTCTAGCATACACTAAACAGTTGGTGATATCACTTATAAACATTTAAACTGGCACTTATACTAATTCAAGTGACATGACTTTTCAACATGAAAGTTTTACAATCTGACACTTATCTACGCCATAACGGATATATATGCACAAGCATTTATATTGACTAGCATAATTAGAGCGTCTATATCTGTACAATTGGTACTTAAAATTTGATGGATGAAAGAAATCATTAAAAAAGACATACGCAATCCTTTATCTTTTCAAGATGATGGGAACAATATAAACACTATTGCTGCGGTATAATACCGCCGATTGAAAAATCACATCAAAATTTGGGTAAAACTTATACTCCTTATTTAAGGATAAGAGCACGTCAGTCTCCATGCGAGTCGGATGCTCCTTTACATACAAGCACGTAAGTCGCCATACGCGCATGCTACTTTACATTTGAGAACGTAAGTCGCCATCCGCGCTTGCTCCTTTACATACAAGCACGTAAGTCGCTATACGCGCATGCTTCTTTACATTTGAGCACGTAAGTCGCCATCCGCGCTTGCTCCTTTACATAAGTCGCCATACGCGCATGCTTCTTTACATTTGAGAACGTAAGTCGCCATCTGCGCTTCCTCCTTTACATACAAGCACATAAGTCGCCATACGCGCATGCTTCTTTACATTTGAGCATTCGCCATCCGCGCTTTCTCCTTTATATAAGCATACGCGCATGCTTCTTTACATTTGAGCACGTAAGTCGCCATCCGCGCTTGCTCCTTTACATACAAGCACGTAAGTCGCTATACGCGCATGCTTCTTTACATTTGAGCATGTAAGTCGCCATCCGCGCTTGCTCCTTTACATAAGTCGCCATACGCGCATGCTTCTTTACATTTGAGCACGTAAGTCGCCATCCGCGCTTGCTCCTTTACATACAAGCACGTAAGTCGCTATACGCGCATGCTTCTTTACATTTGAGCACGTAAGTCGCCATCCGCGCTTGCTCCTTTACATACACGCACGTAAGTCACCATATGCGCATGCTTCTTTACATTTGAGCACTTGCCATCCGCGCTTGCTCCTTTACATACAAGCACGTAAGTCGCCATACGCGCATGCTTCTTTACACATGAGCACGTAAGTCGCTATCCGCGCATACTCCTTTAAGTCGCCATACGCGCATACTCCTTTGCTTACGAGCGAACACACATACACTTGCTCCTTTACATACGCGCAATCCTGACAATCTAGTACAACCAATCAACGAGCACCAAGGTTTGCACAATCAATTCCCACGATGAGCAATCACGTACTATTCACTATCTCTACATCCCTACTCACAGTTAAAGACGGACACAACTAGTGTGATCAACAACTATTCCTCACACCGGGAACGCGCAGCAACTAGCCAAGCTATTCAACAAGTCAGACTGATACAGGCAAGGTATTTTTTCCATTTCACTTTATTGGCCCCGCGCCCTATTAATGAAAAAAATTATCTTTACATGTTATTGTTTGTTACAAATTGCATGTAATTCCTTTGGTATACGCGAAAACAGTATGGTAAACATTGTAAGCCTCATGAACGGTCTAAAAAAGAGTAAGCCCCGCGCACAATCTAGACTTACGTTCGCACATGAGCACAATACCATTTTCATTCGCTCTACCTAAACAAAGTAATTATACACATGCAACATATTGTAATTCAAACATAAATCAATAAACACAAAACATGAATGCATAACATTGCATCAACAAGGGAAAGTTACAAGTGCAGCAAGGCACCTTTAGCAGCATTTACAGCAGCAGAACATCAAAACGTTCTTTACAAAATTAATAAGATGACAAATCTATTATAAACTTCTAAGAAGTCATTGTCATCATTTTATGTAGCAATCAAGCTACATGGCTGAGTCTGAAGAAGTCAACAGTCATCCAAGGGAGAATCATGATGTAACAACTCTCATCAAAAAGTACTATTTATTATTTTAATTTGACCAATAGGAAACCCTAATTGAGAAACCCAAGTGATTCTGCATAATCCCTAAAATTTTCAGAACATTTGGAATCAGGATTAGGACCCCTAAAACTAGGGGGGGTAAACCCTAGTTATAGTTATCTACAGAAAACGCTGTCAAAAACGAGAATTCACAAAACGTTGACTCAGCAGGCCTATACCAGTGACAAGCCTACCCTACTCTAACTTGACACCCAGGCGAGTCGCGACAGACACCACAACATCTTCCGCGACACGCAGGGGAAACCAAATTCACGTATAAATAGAACAGTCTGTTTCATGCAATTGAGTGTTCGTTCGACGTTCAAATTCGAATTGTACGTTGAGTTATAGCATAAACAGTCCCAAAACACACACTGATCACGAAGTGCTGTCACAATTCAGGGTAATAACTCGATCGCTGCTACGATTCAATGTCCGATCGATTAAACTATCCAATGGATGTTTAAGTGCTACCCACATTAGGGTTTATGCTTTGTCATTCGTCGTTAAATTGATGGATGTTTAAGTATCGCACTTTGTCATTCGTTGTGAAGGTTTTAATCTCGTGAGTTATCGTAAATGCTGTATTAAGTTACTAACCTAGTTTGTGTGCATGATTATTTAAACTAGGTTACCAAGTCTAATCAGTAGAATAAGCTCTGTTAAATCTGCAATGTGAGTCATTCTCTTTTTATCAAATTACTTTACAAAAGCATGTTTATTTTCAAAGATTATAATTACAGGGATTAAGTCTATGTAATCTGAAATTACTGCCAGTATGTGGGGGGATGTGCACATAGCTACTAATTATTTATCACTTGTGGGTGAACGGACCCAGCAAGTGATATGTCCACAGTCATAAGTCCGGTCAAGTGACAACTGGTTCAGTTAATTCAAAAGATAGAAACATTGTAATCGCTCTTAATACTGTAAATTATAATAAACGGGTCATTTTATTTAAATAGAATGATTCGCTCAGTATTTCCCGCTGACAAAACCTTTTTCAAACATGTTTCAGGTGATCTGTTGTGATCCAGGAAAAGTGTCGTGAAGCACTATCAGCTTAAGGAAGTGGCTCAGTATAAAATAAAGAAACATGTTTTGTAAAATAAAAGATTTCTTCGTGAAATCTCAATATTGTAAATTACCGGGTTTTATCCCGAATTGTTAAATAAAATAATTGGGAAATATTTCAGTTTAAAAAAAAGGATCCAGAAGAAACTTCCGCTGTTAATTAAATACCACGGGATTTCTGTTCCGCGGCTCCTGAAACGGGTCAAACCGGGTCGGGGGTCGTGACACATGATACCACCAGGATCAACGTAGCTGGTGCGGAACTTCAAGAACTGATTGATAATGTTGTTACCAAGGCCATAGATAGGCAGTTTAATGAGTCAAGTGGTACTCGAAGTAGGACCTTATCAGTACCCCATTCTAAACCTAAGACTCACTCTGAGGCTCATAGTAAGTCACCCTCTAAACATAATGGATCAAGGAGGGATGACGATCATCACTCCTCAAATCAGCATAGTGTTCCGTCGAAGAAGATTGAGCTCAAACGAGAACCACGTGGTAAGTCCTGTACCTACAAATATTTCGTCTCCTGCAAGCCCAGGGATTTCACTGGGGAGAAAGGGGCTGTGGACTGCATGACATGGTTGGACGAAATGGATACCGTGGTTGACATCAGTAGTTGTGCTGATAGGGATGTTGTGAAGTATGTATCTCAGTCATTTAAAGGTGAAGCACTAGCTTGGTGGAGGTCTCTAATCCAGGCTACTGGGAAGATTCCATTGTACAATTTGTCTTGGGATCAGTTTGTTGCACTCATCAAAGAGAATTACTGCCCTCGGCATGAGGTTGAAAAGATTGAGTCAGACTTCTTATCTCTGGTGATGAAAAACCTAGACTGTCAGGCTTACCTTACTAGCTTTAATACCATGTCTCGACTGGTTCCATATTTGGTGACACCGGAGCCCAAGCGAATAGCTCGTTTCATTGGGGGTTTAGCCCCAGAGATCAAAGCCAGTGTAAAGGCATCCCGACCTGCTACTTTTAGGTCAGCAGCTGACCTATCTTTATGCCTTACCTTGGATGCGGTCAGGATAAGATCGCATAAGAACTCGGAGGAAGACAAGAGAAAACGTGAGGACGATAATTCACAACAGTATGAGAAGAAGTTTAAGGGAACCACAGACCACAAGAAGAAGTTTGATTCTGGCAAGGGTAGCCAGCAAGCAGATGAAAAGCCAAAGTGCAAAACCTGCCAGAAACGTCACTTCGGAAAATGCAGGTTTGAATCCAAGTCTCAGTCAAAACCATCTGCATGTGGGTTATGCAAATCCAAGGAGCACAAGACGATAGAGTGCAAGAAGATAAAGGAAGCAACGTGCTATAACTGTAACGAGAAGGGGCACATCAAAACCAACTGCCCTATATATGCCAAAAAGCCTGAAGAAGTCAAGAAGACCAATGCAAGGGTCTTTCGAATGGATGCATGAGAAGCCGTTCAGGATGATAATGTGATCACAGGTACCTTTCTCATAAATGATGTTTATGCAAGAGTGTTATTTGATTCGGGTGCGGCGGATAAATCATTTGTAGATGATAAGTTTTGTAAGTTGTTGAATTTACCTGTTAAAACCTTAAGGGTGAAATATGAAGTAGAGTTGGCCGATGGTACCTTAGAAACTGCCTCAACTGTGCTAGATGGATGTTTTATATCCATTAGGAACCACTCCTTTCCATTATCCTTACTTCCTTTAAAGTTAGCTGGTTTCGACATAGTTATAGGCATGGACTGGTTATCTCATAACCAAGCCCAGATCATTTGCAACAAGAAACAAGTGGTGATCAAGAGTCCGTATGGTGAGCCACTTACCATACAAGGAGATACTCAGTATGGGTTTCCTGAGCAAGTGTCTGTGCTTAAGGCATCAATGTGTATGAAGAAAGGTTGTGTCATTTATATGGCACAAATGACTATTGATGAACCAAAACCCAAGATTGAAGATATCTCTGTCATTTCTGAATACCCTGATGTATTTCCTGAAGAACTACCTGGTTTACCCCCAGAGAGACAAGTAGAGTTCAGAATCAACATTATACCTGGAGTAGCACCTGTTGCAAGAGCACCTTACCGATTAGCCCCAACTGAGATGAAAGAGTTGAGAACTCAGTTGGATGATTTATTAGCAAAAGGATTTATTAGACCTAGCTCATCTCCTTGCGGTTGTGCATTGATTATCGTGAGCTAAACAAGGTTACAATTAAGAACAGATATCCATTACCCAGGATCGATGATCTGTTCGATCAACTGCAAGGGGCAAGTTACTTCTCCATGATTGACTTAAGGTCTGGTTACCATCAGCTGAAGGTTAGAGATGAAGATGTGCACAAGACTGCATTTAGAACTCGTTATGGTCACTACGAGTTCTTGGTGATGCCTTTTGGGCTCACCAATGCACCAGCAGCATTCATGGATCTCATGAATCGCGTTTGCAAACCCTACTTGTACAAGTTTGTCATTTTCTTCATTGATGACATTCTTATTTATTCGAAAAATCAGGCTGACCATGAGAAGCATCTTCGTTGTATTCTAAAACTTCTTCAACAAGAAAAGCTCTACGCCAAATTTTCAAAGTGTGAATTTTGGCTTCGTGAAGTCCAATTCCTTGGACATATGATTAGCGAGCGTGGTATCCAGGTGGATCCCACTAAGATTGAAGCTATCATGAATTGGCAAGAGCCGAAGACGCCCACAGAGATTCGTAGCTTCTTAGGTCTGGCAGGATATTACAGGCGTTTTATTGAAAACTTCTCAAGGATTGTAGCACCCCAAACTTCGTTGACTAGAAAGAATATTAAGTTTGATTGGGGTCCTAAGCAACAAGAATCCTTCGATATTCTTAAATAGAAATTAAGCAATACTCCTGTGTTGTCATTTCCTGAAGGGATTGAAGAATTTATGGTTTACTGTGACGCATCGCACACTAGCATGGGATGTGTGCTAATGCAGAAAGGGAAAGTATTGCATACGCTTCCCAACAATTAAAAGTGCACGAGAAGAATTACACCACCCACGATTTGGAGTTGGGTGCCGTTGTGTTTGCACTGAAACTTTGGAGGCATTATTTATATGGTACCAAGTGTGTGATTTATTCTGATCACAAGAGCCTTCAACATCTGTTTAATCAGAAGGATCTGAACATGAGGCAACGACGATGGATGGAGACACTGAATGATTATGATTGTGAAATCCGATACCATCCAGGTAAGGCAAATGTGGTCGCCGATGCCTTAAGTAGGAAGGAAAGAGTTAAGCCCATTAGAATCAATGCCAAGAGCATTGAATTAAAGAACAGTTTAAATGAAAGATTGTTAGCCGCTCAGAAGGAAGCCGTATTAGAAGCTAACTATCCTAATGAAAAGTTGGGGGTAACTGTTGAGCAGTTATCTTATGGCAAGGATGGAATCCTAAGATTAAATGGACGAATATGGGTTCCAATCTATGGAGGACTGCGGGATGTTATCCTTCAAGAAGCCCACAGTTCTAAGTACTCCGTTCATCCTGGAAGTGATAAGATGTACCAGGATTTGAAAGCTAATTATTGGTGGATAGGCTTGAAGAAGTCTATAGCTACCTATGTAGCCAAATGTTTGACGTGCACACAAGTTAAAGTTGAGCACCAAAAGCCGTCAGGTTTACTCCAACAACCTGAACTTCCCACCTGGAAGTGGGAAATGGTGACCATGGATTTTATCACCAAGTTGCCAAAGACTAAATGAGGAAATGATACTATTTGGGTTATAGTGGATAGACTGACTAAGTCAGCCCACTTCTTACCAATTAAGGAAACACACAGCTCAGATAAGTTAGCTCAGCTGTACGTGGATGAGATTGTATCTCTCCACGGAGTGCCAATATCTATCATCTCTGATAGGGATACAAGGTATACATCACATTTCTGAAAAAGTTTTCAACAATCCCTAGGCACTCGATTAAACTTTAGCACGGCATATCATCCTCAGACAGATGGTCAAAGTGAACGTACTATACAGACACTCGAGGATATGCTACGAGCTTGTGTTATTGACTTGGGAGGAAATTGGGATGATCATCTTCCTTTGATTGAATTTTCATATAACAATAGCTATCATTCCAGTATTCAAGCTGCACCATTTGAAGCCTTGTATGGAAGGAAGTGCAGAACGCCAGTTTATTGGGCAGAAGTTGGAGATGTCCAACTAACTGGACCTGATATAGTCCTGGAGACGACATATAAGATTGTACAGATAAGAGATCGTCTCAAAGCTTCCAGGGATAGGCAGAAAAGCTACGCAGATAAAAGGCGTAAACCTATAAAGTTCGAGGTTGGCGACAAAGTGTTACTCAAAGTATCACCCTGGAAAGGGGTAATGCGATTTGGCAAGAAAGGCAAGTTAAGCCCAAGATACATAGGACCATTCGAGATCATCGAATGTGTCGGAATAGTGGCTTATAAGTTAAACCTGCCTGAAGAACTCAGTGGTATTCATAATGTATTCCACATCAGCAATCTGAAGAAATGTCTAGCTGATGAAACACTAGTCATACCACATACGGATGTGCATATAGATGAGAGCTTGAAATTTGTTGAAAAACCTTTGTCGATCGAGGATCGACAGGTTAAGAAGCTTCGAAAGAAGCTTGTACCGATTGTAAAGGTTAAATGGGATGCCCGCAGAGGTCCCGAGTATACGTGGGAGGTAGAGTCCACAATGAAAGAGAAGTACCCTCATTTATTTCAGTAAATTTTGAGGTCGAGATTTATTTTAAGGGGGTGAGGATGTAACACCTCGTAAAAAGCATGCCCAACAAAATAAAGACACGTGTCATGGAAGGTAAAACGTGTTATAAACCCGGATCAAGTTGAAAGATGTATGGTAGGATTTGAAAGCGTCGACATGTTAACAATTACCTCTGAGCGACCCATTTATAAATCCCAAACCTTAATCTGTTTTATAAACAACTGATATTTAAATCCGGTTAATTCTGATAAATGCATAATTCAAATTTGCACAAGAATTGGATCCTATGAGTGGTTACGACAAATCTTACATTCAAGACTCTTTCAAAAGAATCCAAGATAACATAAGTTCATGGCAAGGTTTTCATAGCTTTTTAGAACTAACCAAGTGGTCCCATTCTGATGTTAAAGACCTTGGATTCGTATTAGCAAAGTTGCATGGACAAAGTCTAAAAGTTTGCAAATTTTTGTCTTCTGAGCATCGGTTATGGATCGTATGGCATAAGGCTTATGGTCCGCAAGGACTGTAACTGGGCTTTTCAGATCAGAGCTGCTTGCGGACCGTATCAGGTTAGACTTACGGTCCTTAAGGGTTGAATACATACCGCAATGGTGTTAGCTTACGGTCCGTAAGACTGTCGCTGGCAGTTAAAAATTGGCAGTTGCCTGTTATAACCGGTTACATGCATGGTATTCGAAATTCAGGAGTTGGGCCAATGGTTTTGCATGCATAGGGACACATGGGATCATCTGGAAACAATTGTAGGCTTTGTTGTGATGATCTTATGAGATTTGAGGTCCTATATAAAGAATTCAAGTTGCAATCATTTCATTTGTTCACTTCAACTCACTTTAAGGACTTCTCTGGAGCTTCTCTGGTCTTCAACAAGTTTCCTTAGGATCCATAATCGTTCTTAGGACCTTTGTAAGTGTCCTTAACTTCCTAATTTCAGTTTTAATTAGCTTAATGACCATAAGTCAAACTTATCGTAATTAAGGTTTGACTTCGTGATTAATCACTAATGGTCCAGTCATTAGTTATATTAAAGGTAGCTTTGAGTTGGTAATTATGTGGGTAATAAACCCTTAAAAGGGCACCCTCTGATTCCCACTCTAACTAGGTCAATTGTCGGGTCAAACTTGATTATAAAAAGTCAACAGAAAGCAATTTTTTCAAAAAACACATAATTAACAATGTAGAAGCCATACAACCTGTTTTATCATTCATATAACTTGGTAATTAATGTAAGAACATGTCTAAGCATGTTCAACCCGACAATTTTCAGTATAAGCTTGGCTCGGAACCGAAAGTCGCATAATTAGACTTTTGCTTAGACTTTCAGTTTTGATCCAATATAGCATGTTTTTGATGTGCCTTAGAGCTTTATTAGGACCAGGTTACATGTTAGTATAACCCTCTGTGATTATACAACTTGGTTCATTAGTTATCCGATTCATATGCATGTTTCCGTTATATGCCTAAATGTTGACCAATATGCCCTTTTGACCTTAAAACAAGAATTTTGAAAATGTGAGAGGACAATAATATTTATTACTGATTTATAAACATGTCCCTAAATTTTCACATCAGTTGGAGGTCTAGATTAAGAGTTATGCTCAATAGCGTAATTAGAAAGCTTTTTATTAATTAAACGGCGTAATTAGCATGAAGCCTATCTAAACCCAATTTTTGATACCAAACTTCTTACCCACTGATGTAAAATAATATTTTGAGATTTTTGAAGATTTTTATTTATTTTTAGGCCAAGCATAACTAGGGTTATAGCTTTGATTCGGTAATTGTCGGTTTTGCCCTTTTGGCCTATAAAAAGAGTTTTACATATTATCTTGATACCAAACCTTTTGCTACTGATTTTATATAATAAATAAAATATTTTGAGTCTTCTGGAATGATAAAAATATCAGCTTTTCTTTAAAAACCAGGGAATCGCTTAAAACCGTCTTTTTACGCGTTTAAAACGCATAGAATGTATTAAAACCATTTTTCTCATATAAGACTTAATACCTACTGATGTTTTAAGCAAAAGTTTTATATCTTAACAGTGAGCAAAAGTTTTAAACTCAGATTCCCTATTTTAACCTTTAAAGCTTATGTAAAATTACCGAAATGCCCATACGGTGCATAGTTTAGTTATAAAAGGTAAATTTCACCTATATACCATACCCTACTATTATGACTTATAAAAATAAGTATTTTTACTGAATATATCAGACCTAAAACTTAGATTTATATTTAAACTCTTTTATAAGCTTTAAAATGACCAAAATGCCCCTACGAGGCATAGTTTGAATTTAAATCCATTTTGGGCATAATGGAAGGTATCCTACTGATATCACAACATATTTAAGGAATATTAACTTAGGAAACCTGTTCATGAATCATTTGGTTACCCGTTACGCATTATTCGCGTTCGGTGCGGTTTATGTAACTAGTTTGCATAAATTAGCCGAAACGGGTCAAACCTTATCATTTTTATCTCAAAATCCAGAATGTGTTTAGTTTACCCATATTATACAAGTATACAAACTTGTCGGGTCTAAACCACATTCTAATCCGGTCTTCGCATAATCGTGCGTTTGAACCATATCTTCCTTTAAAAATAACCGGTCTAAGTTTAGGCTTAATTAAGACCCGTTAGGAATCTAATAGATTATTAAAAACCTTCGTTCCAGATTAGGAGCCCGGTAAAAGCTACTTGCACTCGCTGTTTGTGAATTATACTTGCTCAGGTAAATACTTTTAACTTATTTTCCCTATACGGGCTTGGGATACGGTATTATAATAAAATACCGCTTGGTCGGGTATGTAGTTGTTTAAATCGTATTGTGATTAATATATTTACATAACCCGTTTTAATCTGTTTTATTTGGTATATGTCCCTTGGGGGGTTAATGACCATGTCCCGGATATCCTTGGCATCATTCAAAGAAATGGCCACGAACTAAGCACGGGGTGTAGGCATACACCTGACAGTTGCATATGTAAAAACTGGTAATCCACTTAAAGGAATCAACCTTGTGGGCATTATACCTGTGGCGTGTATATTAATCTTGACCGGCTCTTCTAACCGGCACTACCGGACAACAAATAAGTAAAACTGTATACAAGATTATTTTTAAATAATTGTCCCAAGTTATAAAAGATATTTTGTGCCGTGTGCATTCAAACTAATTTTCTTAAACTCTTTTCAAAATGAGTCAGTTAATTGTATTTACCAGTGTAAACTGACGTATTTTCCAAAAGGCTAAGTTCAGGTACTTGACGAAATAGGCTGGCTACTCCTGGCATCATTAATCAAGTCTTGCAAGCTCTAGATGTTAAAGTCTGTTGAACAATGATCTTTTATCTTTTGATCCGCCTGTGGATCCTTTATAGTCCGTTTGTAATACTTGATATTACTATTTATTCGGTTTGTAATGTGATTCATCTTTTGCTTCTGATGTGCATTTAAATTGTGTTGTTTGACTATGATGATATCAACTACGTTACGATACTCCCCACTGGGCCCACCGGTAATACGTGGAAATTCGGGGTGTGACATGTCACATCATCCCCAAATTGAAAGAAATTTCGTCCCAAAATTTAGCACGCAGTCACTGAGGAAGCTAGTGTTGTTGAGCGTTTTTGTGGGGTGTTGTTAGTGCAGTATGTGTCTATCGCCTCCGTCAATCAAAACCATAGTAGAAACATAAGAATTCTAGACTTTATGATGTAATATGTAGTTAAAAGGGCAAGGTGGCAAACTTGTAAATAAGGAGAAATCCTTATAACCTTGTGCCTATAAATAGATGCCTTAGGTTTTAGAATTAAGACTTTTTGCTCATTTGAGATCTTAGAGCTTAGTGCTTAGAGAGAGAAAGTTTAGAGAGAGAAAATCCTCATTCGTGATTCTCGGTGCATTGTACTCGTCATATATATCAATAGAATCACGGTTATAGTACGTTCTCGTGTGTTCGATCACGTTCGTGTATGGATTCCGCACGTTACACGTTCGTTACGCAATCGTTCGGTGTGAAAACCGATCCTACAAGTGGTATCAGAGCAGGAGCTCGATTGCACTGATCAAACACATAGATTCGTACAGGATTTCATCGATTTCAGATCCGAATTTCATCTATTTCTTCATCTTTTTCATTTTTATCACTTTTTTAAATAAAATCGTCAAATTGAACGGGTTTTTACGGTCGAAAATTCATGATTTTTTAATATGTTGTGAGAAAACACCTGATCTATAACCCTATCAAGTTTCAGATCCTAATTCCTAGCCGTTTAGGAGAAATCTGAGTTTTTAGGTCCGATTTCGTGTAAACAACCTGATTCCGCTTGAAAGTTCACCTTTATTCCGCTTGAAAGTTCACCTTGATTCCGCTAGAAAAAGCATATCCCGCTTGAACTAGTTTGTAATTTCAAGCGAAATCAACTTGAAATCTGATTCCGCTTGAAAGTGACTTATTTCGCTTGAAATACACCTTATTCCGCTTGAACATTATTGTCTGATTTCGCTTGAACAGTTTGTTATTCCGTTTGAATGTGAAATTGTAATCTCGTTTGAAAGGGTCTCAGCAATCACGTGAATCTAAAAGTCTCGGTCCAATCAAAGTTCATGCACACTTAAAATTGACTGCCTCATAAACTGTTAACCCATGTGAATCACTGCCAATTCATGTGATAATTGTGTGTTGGTCGAATAAATTTGTTTGTGAAATAAGAGATCACGTGACCATAATTGCATAAAATCATTTGAAAGTCAATAGTGTCAGCCGTTGTTTACATCGGCCCAATCATAGTATTTTAGCACTTGTTGTTTGCCGGTTTAGTGGATTCAGCGGCCCAATCAGTGATCAAAACGACAGTTCATTAATATCATTGTTGTCGGCCACAAGAATTAAAAGGCAGCCCATGTGAATCTGTTAGGTCCAAAAGTTTTATGCTTTATCTTTATTATATTTATTATATTTATTTGGTTTAGATTAGTTTTGGGCTTGGGCTTAGGCCATGTGGGCCAATGGGTAGTGGCTTCTATATATAGTATTGATTAGAGTATTGTAGTTAGAGCTCTCCCACATATTGTAATCATGTAGCCCCAGTAGAGAACCTTGTACCCGACAATCCTAGAGATTGTGTGCAAGGTTCTCGAAGATCGTACCAGACGGTTCCTTGAAACCGTGTGCGATCTAATCAGCGACACTTTGATTTGTATTGAATATTTCTTTTTGTTCTTATGGATTGATCTTATTTTCCGCATTCGATTAATCCTAGAGTGATATCACGGATTTTCGGGACTTACAAGTGGTATCAGAGCCATTTAAGTCTTTCAAAGGCTCGGTTTTGATATCGCTCGAAGAACAAGAAGACGAGTTGCACAGTGTTGGGGATTTATGTTCGTAAATGTAGATCTCGGTTCATAGAATCTGATGTTTATTCACAGATCTGAAAATTTCAAGATCTGATGTTATTATTGTCGGAAGAAGTCGGAATCTGAGGTGCCGATTGGTTTCTGATAACGAAGCTGGAAGTTATCGGTGGAGCTACGACCTCCGGTGAACCTTAAAGAATGACTACGGTGGTTTCTGGTGTAGCGGCGATGATGAAAGTCATCGGAGTGAGCGGTGGATGGAAGTTTATGAAGGTTGTCGGTGAATGGAGGTAATGGTTTGATAAGTTGCAGGTTGTTGTTCGGTGGTGGCGGAGCTCCGATGGAGGTCGTCGGAAGTTATGATGAAGGTGAAGGTGATGCAACAGTGGTCGGCGTGCACAGGGTTGGTCGGAGATTATGAAGATGATACGGAGGTGTCTAGTGGTAGGGTGACAATGTTGATGGTTGAACGGAGAAGATGACAATGGTGAAGGTTGAAGATGGTTAATTGTACGGGAACCAGAAAGATGATGATGAGAACAGAAGGAGACGGTTGTTCAACGGAACGGTGAACGGTGGATGAACGACGTGATAAAACATGAAGACGGTAAACTGGGAGATCGGAGATGGTGATAACGATGTGAACGGCGAAGATGAAGGAAGCGTTCATACGAAACGCGTTTCGGAGAGAGTTTCGGATCTGAACCGTGGTCGATGTGTTGAAGATGATGAAGGACGAAGATAATGTACGTATGAAGTCTGAAATGATTTTTAATTTGAAGTTTTAATATGATGATGATGATGATTGATGAAGACGGCTGTTGATGAATATTTCTATTGTTGTCCGATGATGAGTTTCTGATTATTATAATAAAGAATAGTTGATGTGTGATAAAGAAAGTAAAAGGATGTTGTCGGCTGATGTTGATGATCTCGGAAAATGATGATATTTTCCGATGAATTCAAATGTGGGATGATGTCATAGTAGCATCAGCCAAGAATGTTGGGGAATGAGTGTTTGCGGCTGCACATGATGTCCATTCAAATTGTCAAAGAACCCTAAATTTCTACACCATTGGATGATGAGTGATCTACGGTCAGATTGTTGGGACACTTTTTAAAATGGTGTAACATTCTGTGGGGCCAAGTAGTGCAGCCGAGAAGCTTCTAAAGATGATGATTTATTTGGAGCCCAATACAGAAGAGCCCAAGTTAGTATAATAGTGGATCTAGTAATGAAAGTCCATTTGTATTGGGAGTAGGCCGGACAGAAAACTTGTCTACGGCAACTACATCCGGACAAAGTGAACTTGGGCCTAATATGTTCTATGGGCTACGCATGACAATACTATAATCTGTCAACATTCATCATTATATCATCATCACGGACAACAGTCTTTCATCCGAGATACATTTCAATGCATCCGAGATCAACTGTCATCATAATATTTATACATCCAAGACGCATGGCATTCTATCATTCATCAGAAACTTCGCAACATCCGAGATACGTTGATGGGGCCACTAAAGGAGAAGACCCAAGCTGGAGATCGTCTAAACCGTAATAAAGAGAGCATAAAACTAGGGGGAGATTGTTAGGTCCAAAAGTTTTATGCTTTATCTTTATTATATTTATTTGGTTTAGATTAGTTTTGGGCTTGGGCTTAGGCCATGTGGGCCAATGGGTAGTGGCTTATATATATAGTATTGATTAGAGTATTGTAGTTAGAGCTCTCCCACATATTGTAATCATGTAGCCCCAGTAGAGAACCTTGTACCCGACAATCCTAGAGATTGTGTGCAAGGTTCTCGAAGATCGTACCAGACGGTTCCTTGAAACCGTGTGCGATCTAATCAGCGACACTTTGATTTGTATTGAGTATTTCTTTTTGTTCTTATGGATTGATCTTATTTTCCGCATTCGATTAATCCTAGAGTGATATCACGGGTTTTTCGGGACTTACAGAATCATTGTTAACTGCATGTGTTTTTCGATCCAATCAGAAGTTGAAATATCAATTATTATCGGTATTGCATGTGACCAGACTTTACTTGCGGCCCAATAAAATTTTAGAAGTTAAAAGTTTGTCGGCACAATTAATACATTTCATCTGATCAATTATCTTGGCCCAATCACAATCATAACAGATTCTTTCAAAACAATCGGCCCAATCAGATTTCATGCAAACTTGAAATTGTCAGCCCATGTGACTTTGATTTTATCGGCCCAATTAATTCCTTTGATTGACGGGACATGTGTGTGAACTGAACAGAGAATATTGATCAAGCCCATTCATTTAGAGATTTCATCCGAACAACATTTATCCGCAAATCTTCGACACGAGTCTTAGATTGATTTCATCAACACATGCTGTTACATATTCAGTCTGTTTAAACTGATCGTTTGTTTGTTTGTTTGCAGGTGATTCGAGGAGATTTACAAGGTGCAAAAATCAAGAAGTTGAAATTTTGTGGACTTTGAGCTTAAAAAAAAATTGAATCAAGTCACTTAACAAAGAAATTGTGATCAAAATGTTTGATGAACAGGAAAACAAGAATCTTGAAAATATAAATAATTGGCCTAGTGAATCTTGGTATGAAAGGAGAAATGATAAGAATGTTTATGTTAAAAGATTCGAAAATTTCTTGTGTATGAAGAATGAATCATTGGAGAAGCTGGATAAACGGTTTGATGAGTTAATTAACAAGTTGGATAGATGTGAGATAAGGTTTTCAAATGATGAAAAAATTTAGTTGGATAGATGTGAGATAAGGTTTTCAAATGATGAAAAAATTTCAAAATTTGCGGACGCATTACCTCTGGAATGGAATGAATTCTTGAGTGAACTGAAAATGGATTCTAGTTTTTCATACTTTGGTTTAAGATATTTCATAAATAAGCTTATACTAGACAAGCTTGATAAAGACAAAGGAAAAGAGAAGTTGATGAATGAAATAAAAGAGGATTTAGAAAAAATCAATTTGGATGTGATTATTGAAATGAGGAAAAGAATCTCTGTGTGTCTTGCTGCAAAAAATGTCATGAAATATGATATTAAGAGAGGTTGCTATATAGATGAAAAGGCAAACCCTCTTGATTTTGTTAAAATTTTCTGTGCAGGAACGTACAAAATGGAAACAAAGAAAGAGGCTGATGTTGGAAAGATAAATGAAAAATGCTCAAAATGTGATATATCTGAAGCAGACAATGTCAAACTAGTGAAAGATGTGGAGAATTTGACAGTGGAAAACAAAGCTTTGAAAGATGAGAAGAAATCTGTTGATGAACAGATTCTGGAGTTGCGCTTGAATTGTGAAAAACAGAAATATGAAAATGACAAACTTTTAAAGAATGTTGAGAGTTTGTCATTAGAAAACAAAAATTTGAAAAATTTGGAAAATGATTTTGAAAATCAAATAAAAATTTTAGAAAAGGAAAAATCTATTTTTGGCAAAAATAATCTTGAAAAGCAACAAGCAATAAATTCTCATCTTGAGAATATCATTCGACTTGAAAAAGAAGCCAAATGTGCAAGAAAATAAAATTACTGAGTTAGAGAATAAATTGAAAGGTTTTGTGACTTCGGCATCATATGTGTGTCCAGAACCGATCAATTCAGTTCCAATAAGTGACAATGTCACAAATTTTGACAAAGTCAAAATTGAAGATTGTGATGACAAAACTGATGATGAAAATGAGAAAAATGAGAAAAGAAAAATATTTTTGGAATTAAAAGAAAAATTCAAAGATACTGTTTTACATTCTACTGAAATAGGTGAATGCTCAAAGCAAAAACCTGTTAAGAAGTGTAACACCTCGAAAATTCACGTCCTATAATGTGTCGACACGTGTCATATGTTTGAACGTGTGAAAGAATGTTATAAAAGGATTAAAGTTGACAATCATGGAAAGTATGTTAATATATGAGTTCTAAATGTTAACTATGAATAAATATACTGTACATTAACCCTACATGATGCTCATACCTTCAAACGAATAAATCATGGATCATACGAAGCTAAAAGTGAGAGATTTCAAAGTACAGGGGTTAAATGTGTCAACATGTTTAAGTTATACCTCTGAGTGACCTTTTGACAAACCCGAAGCTTTGTAACGGTTAATTATGCTCACTAGAATACACGATATAAATTTCATAAAGTTTCGTTATCGTATGAGAAAGTTATGATCAAATTCGTATGCGAGGGGTTAAAGCGTCAACGTTGAAAGTTATGCCTTTTCGGGTAACAATAAAGTTAACCGAGGACTAAACAAAGTGGGTAAATGTCTTAAGGCCCTTATAAGTCAATTTAGAGGGTTCATTGTGCAAAACAAGACGTGAAAGCGACCTTTAGAAGGACCAGGGACCAAAACTACAAATAATGGAAATTGTTTTGTCAGATCAGCCCATGCTCGCGTAGCGCGAGCCCTAGCCCACATGTCGTCGCGCTACACGACGACCACATCTGATCAGATTTTCGATTTTGTTGGATTTCTTGTCTGCCTTAGCCTTGTAACTGACCTTTGAACGATTTTCCTTATCTTTCTTGGCCCCTAAACAACCCCTAGACATTTAGGGACACTTGTTAGTGATCAAACATCAGTTATAGAGCTTGTTGTCAACAATCCATGAGGTTCCAAGCACTATAAAAGGCCATGATGTGCAACCATTGTTCTTCACACCTTTCTCTTGCACTTCTGATCATTCTTGGAGCTCCAAAGCAGACTCAAGGGATCTCTAATCGTGCAAAGGACTCTAGTAAGTTTGCTTAACCTTTCTTAGTTAAGTTTTTGCTTAGTTTAGCTTAAAAGTCAAACCGTCGTAATTAACGGTTGACTTAACGATTAATCACTAATGGTCCAGTGATTAGTCGAATTGAAAGTAGTTATAAGTTGGTAATTATTTGGGTAATAAACCCTTAAAAGGGTTCCCCCTGATTCCCACTCTAACTAGGTCAAATGTCGGGTCAAACTTGTGATTAAAAAGTCAACAGGATAGTTAGTTTCTAATTTATGCATAATTAGCAATGTAGAACACATACAACCTGTTTGATCATTATTATAGCTTGGTAATTAGTATAAGAACATGTCTAAACATGTTCAACCCGACAATCTCCTGTTTAGACCCGGTTCGGAACCGAAAGTCGCAAAGCTTTGACTTTTGCTTTGACTTCAGTTCTGACCCGTTATGGTATGTTTTAGAAATACCTTAGAGCTTCATTTAGACCAGGTTACATGCTAGTATAACCCTCTGTGATTATACACCATGGTTCATTAGTTAACCAATTAATACACATGATTCCGTTAATTGCTCATATGTTGACCATTATGCCCTTTTCACCTTAAAACATGATTTTTGCAAATGTAAAAGAGTAGAAACCTTAGTTACTGATATATAAACTTGTACCCAAAGTTTGACATCAGTTTGAGGTATAGTTTGATGCTCATTAGCGTAAATTGAAAGCTTTATGTTAATTAAACGACGTAATTATCGTATAGCCTAGTTAAGCCTACTTTTTGATATCAAAATCTTTACCCACTGATGTAATATATTATTTTGGGATTTTTGAAGATTTTTAATTAATTTTAGGCTGAGCATAACTTATAGTCGTAGGCTTAATCCGGTAATTGTCGGTTTTGCCCTTACGGGCCATAAAATGAGTTTTACATATCTAATCGACTCCAAACCTTTTGCTACTGATTAGATATGATAAATAAATTATTTTAAGCCTTCTGGAATGATAAAACTATCAGCTTTATATATAGAACCCGGAAACGGCTTCAAATCGCCTTATTAAGCGATTTTAGCGCATAGTATGTACTAAGACCATTTTTATACATACAAGGGTGATACTTACTGATATTTTAGGTAAATTATAATATTTTAACAGTAAGCAAAAGTTATTAAACTCAGACTTCAGTTTTGAGCTTTACGGCTTATGTGAAATTACCAAAATTCCCCTATGGTGCACAGTTTGGTTATAATTGATAAATTTCACATATATACTTTAACCTACTGTTATAACTTAGTAAACTAAGTGTTTTTGCTGATTATATCAGACCTGCAACTCAGGTTAATGCTTAAACTCTTTTATAATCTTTTAAATGACCAAACTACCCCTACGGGGCATAGTTTGTGCTTAAATTCGTTTCGGGCATAATAAAAGACATCTTACTGATGTTACAACATATTTGAAGCATATTAACTTAGGAAACCTGTATATGGCTCTTACGGATACCTGTTACGCTTATTACGCGTTCGGTTCGGTTTATGTAACAAGTTTACATAAATTAGCCGAAACGGGTCAAACCTTATCGGTTTTATCTCAAAATCCAGAGTGTGTATGAAATACCCATATTAAGCAAGTCTCCGAACTTGTCGGGTCTAAATCAAATTCTATCCGGTCTTCGCTTAATAGTGCGTACGAACCGTATCATTGAAACTAACCGGTCTAAGCTAAGGCTTAATTAAGGACTCGTTAGAAATCTAATAGGTTATTATAAACCTTCGTTCCAGATTAGGAGCCCAGTAAAAGTACTTGCATTTGCTGTATTTGATTGATACTTTGCTCAGGTAAATACTATTAACTTATTTTCCCTATACGGGCTTGGGATACGGTACTATAAAAGTACCGCTTGGTCGGGTATGTAGTTATTTAAATCGGATTGTGATTAATGTATTTCCATAACTCGCTTTTTTCTGTATTATTTGATGTATGGCCCTTGGGGGTTAAATGACCATGTTCCGGATATCCTTGGCATCATTTTACGAAATGGCCACGACCTAAGCACGGGGTGTAGGCATACACCTGACAGATGCATTATGTAAAAACTGGTAATCCACGTAAAGGAATCAACCTTGTGGGCATTATACCTGTGGTGTGTCAGTTAACTTAAACCGGCTCTTCTAACCGGTGCTAATGGATGGAAAATAAGTAAATCTGTATACAAGATTATATACGAATAATTGCCCCAAGTTATAAAGATATTTTGTGCCGAAGTGCATTCAAATCAATTTACAAACTCTTTTCAAAACGAGTCAGTTGAGTTGTATTTACCAGTGTAAACTGACGTATTTTCCAAAATGGTTAAGTGCAGGTGCTAGACGAAATTGGCTGGCTACTCCAGGCATCATTACTCAAGTCTCGCAAGCTCTAGATGTCAAAGTCTGTTGAACTATTGTTTCTATTTTATTTTCGATCCGTCTGTGGATAAACAATCGACTATTGTGATACTTGATATTACAACATTATATTCGGTTGAATTAAATCTTACAATTTGCTTCCGCTGTGCATATTAAATATTGTGTTGTTTGACTATTATGTTGCCAACCACGTCACGATACTCCCCACCGGGCCCACCGGTGACACGTGGAAATCGGGGTGTGACAGGTTGGTATCAGAGCCAACACTGAGTGAATTAAACACTAGCCTTTTTGTGTTTAATCTCAGTTACACAGTTGCACATTCTTGAGTCTAGACGAGAACATAGGACTAATCCAAATTCGTTACATTGTCTTTTAATTACTTCCTTGTTATTTTTCTGATTAGCCTTTGCATGGGCAAGTCATTTTTTTAGAAGTCCCGTTTAGGACAACCATATACTTGTTTAAATTTAAAGGAACAATTATGTTTAAAATATCATTCCTATATTATAAGATCTACCATTATAATAAAAATGGCAAAATCTAAAAAGGACAAGACCTAGCCATATGTCATCTTAAGACAGGGCCAAGATGGTAGATCCACAATTAGATTCAGATCCTTGTTAACAGTTCAATTAGGATTGTTCTGCGTTAAATATTAAAAAGAATCTTAAAGGTAAAACCTAGCCTAAATGTCACTGCAGACAAGGCCAAGATGGTAGAACCTATTCAAGAGATTCAAATCCTTATTAAACATCTGAAAGCATATTAACATGCTTGACAAAGTGTGATACGATAAAATCACATAGGTCATTTTTAATTGGGTTATTCTAAATTCCCTTATTTATATAATCACCACTTATGGATGAAGTGCCCACGGGCTATAATTAACGTCCTCTGAGACTAAAGACAGTGGTAGCTTACGACTCCCTGTCAAGAAAAGGTAATGAACTTTGATTCAAACCTTAATGCCTCGATTCTCCTGAAATCATGGCTTATAAATTAAACTTGTCTACGTGACTAGGCCTTTTGTGCTATTATTAACTTATAATTTAGGATTATAAAAAAAATCCTGAACAATTATATATTTAGCAAATTAACTAAAATGTGTATTAAAAACATGGTTAATAAATCGTTTAAAATGATAATACTGTATGGGCCTCTAAATAAACCTTGCCCTTATTTTTTCGTTTTGTAGCAACTAAGACTACATGGCTGACTCTGACGAGATAAACATTCACCCTTTGGAAAACCGCGATGATAATGATAGGATTAATATAACCAAAGGAGAACTTCGTACACTGATTGATACAGCTGTATCTAAAGCTGTGGAGGAACAGTTTAGGGAGTATAGTGGGACTAATAGTAAAGCCTCATCTGTACCCCACTCTAAGTCTGTCCCTAAAACTCATTCTGAGGCTCATAGCAAGCCACCCTCAAAGAAAGATGAGTCAAAGAAAGATGATGATCGACGTTCATCTAATCAACACAGTGTTCCATCCAAGAGGATAGTGTTCGATAATGAACCGCGTACCAAGTCCTGTACCTATAAATACTTTGTTTCCTGCAAACCCCGGGATTTCACCGGGGAGAAGGGGGCAATTGATTGTATGATCTGGTTGGATGAAATGGACACGGTTGTCGATATCAGCGGTTGTGCTGAAAGGTATGTAGTGAAGTATGTATCCCAATCGTTCAAAGGAGAGGCACTGGCATGGTGGAGGTCTCTCATTCAAGCTGCTGGGAAGATCCCGCTCTACAACATGTCATGGGAGCAGTTTGTTACTCTCATTATGGAAAACTACTGCCCTCAACATGAGGTCGAAAGAATTGAATCTGATTTCTTATCATTGGTGATGATAAACTTAGACTGTCAAGCTTACCTCACCAGTTTCAATACCCTGTCCAGACTGGTTCCTTACCTTGTAACACCAAAGCCCAAGCGAATTGCTCGCTTCATTGGGGTTTTAGCCCCAGAAATCAAAGCCATTGTTAAGGCTTCAAGACCTGCTACATTTAGGTCAGCAGCTGATCTCTCTTTGTCCCTTACTTTAGATGCGGTCAGGTTGAGATCGCTAAAGAAATCTGAAGAAAGTAAGAGGAAGCGTGAGGACGATAACTCACGAGGGTCAGAGAAGAAGCACAAGGGAAACAACGATTCTAAGAAATTTGGGTCTGGAAGGAATAGTCAGCGAACAGAGGAAAAGCCAAAGTGCACGACTTGCCAGAAACGCCACTTTGGAAAGTGCAGACTTGAGTCCAATTCTAAGTCAGGAGCACCTGCATGTGGGATATGCAAGTCTAAAGAGCACAAGATGATAGAGTGCAAGAAGATAAGAGATGCCACATGCTACAACTGCAATGAGAAAGGGCACATTAAGACCAACTGCCCTAAGTATGCCAAGAAGCCTGAAGAGGTCAAGAAGACCAATGCAAGGGTCTTTCGAATGGATGCAAAGGAAGCAGTCCAGGATAACAACGTAGTCACAGGTACCTTTCTCATCAATGATGTCTATGCAAGGTACTTTTTGATTCAGGCGCTGATAAGTCTTTCGTAGATCATTAGTTTTGCAAATTGCTGAATTTACCTGTCAAAACCTTGAGTATAAATTATGAGGTAGAGTTAGCAGATGGCACCATAGAAACCGTCTCAACTGTGTTAGATGGATGTGTTATATCCATTAAGAACCACTCTTTTCCTCTGTCTCTACTTCCCTTTAGGTTGGCCGGTTTTGACATAGTTTTGGGTATGGACTGGTTATCTCATAACCAGGCCCAAATTGTCTGCAACAGAAAGCAAGTGGTGATTTAGACTCCGTCTGGTGAATCACTTACCATTCGGGGAGATACCCAATATGGAATTCCTGAGCAAGTGACTATGCTCAAGGCTTCCAAGTGTTTAAAGAAGGGTTGTGTCATCTACATGGCACAAGTGATTATTGATGAGCCGGAATCAAAGATAGAAGACATCCCTGTCATTTCTGAATACCCAGAAGTTTTTCCTGAAGAACTACCTGGTTTGCCACCAGATAGACAAGTCGAATTCAGAATTGATATCATCCCTGGAGCAGCTCCAGTTGCTAGAGCTCCTTATAGTTTGGCGCCCACGGAAATGAAGGAATTAAGGACACAACTGGATGAATTGCTAACTAAAGGTTTCATTAAACCTAGTTCGTCTCCTTGGGGAGCACCTGTCTTGTTTGTCAAGAAGAAGGATGGATCGATGCGTCTGTGCATCGATTACCGTGAGCTTAATAAGGTCTCAATAAAGAATAGGTATCCATTGCCCAGGATCGACGATTTGTTCGATCAATTGCAAGGGGCAAGTTATTTCTCGAAGATTGACTTAAGGTCAGGCTACCATCAGCTGAAGGTCAGAGATGAAGACGTACACAAAACTGCATTTAGGACTCGTTATGGCCATTACGAGTTCCTAGTGATGCCTTTTGGGCTCACTAATGCACCTACCGCGTTCATGGATCTCATGAATCGCGTTTGCAAGCCTCACTTAGATAAATTCGTCATCGTTTTTCTCGACGACATTCTTATCTACTCGAAGAACCAAGCTGACCATGAGAAACACCTTCGCTGTATTCTCAAACTCCTGCATCAGGAGAAGCTCTATGCCAAATTCTCTAAGTGTGAATTTTGGCTTCGAGAAGTCCAATTCCTTGGACATGTGGTTAGTGAGCGTGGTATCTAAGTGGATCCCGCTAAGGTTGAAGCAGTTATGAACTGGCAAGAGCCAAAGACGCCTACAGAGATTCGTAGCTTCCTGGGATTGGCAGGATATTACAGGCGTTTCATTGAAAATTTTTCAAGGATTGCTGCACCCCTAACTTCCTTGACTAAGAAGAAAGTAAAGTTCATTTGGGGCCCTAAGCAGCAAGAGTCCTTTGATATCCTAAGACAGAAGTTGAGCAATGCTCCTGTATTGACATTGCCTGAGGGTATCGAAGAATTCGTAGTTTACTGTGATGCATCACACACTGGCATGGGGTGTGTGCTTATGCAGAAAGGCAAGGTTATTGCCTATGCATCACGACAGTTAAAGGTGCATGAAAAGAATTACACCACCCACGACTTGGAGTTGGGTGCCGTTGTATTCGCACTAAAACTGTGGAGGCATTATTTATATGGAATCAAATGTGTGATCTATTCTGATCACAAGAGCCTCCAGCACCTGTTTAATCAGAAGGATTTAAACATGAGGCAGCGCCGATGGATGGAGACGTTAAATGATTATGATTGTGAAATCAGATACCATCCCGGCAAGGCGAATGTAGTCGCTGATGCCTTGAGTCGAAAGGAAAGGGTGAAACCCACCGAATCAATGCCAAGCGCATGGAGATAAAGAACAGTTTGATTGAAAGGTTGTTAGTTGCACAGAAGGAAGCTGTGTTGGAAGCTAACTATCCTAATGAAAAGCTAGGAGTAACCGAGGAGCAGTTATCTCTTGGCAAAGTCGGAATTCTTAGATTGAATGGACGAATATGGGTTCCAATTTATGGAGGACTTCGAGATGTTATTCTTCAGGAAGCCCATAGTTCCAAATATTCCATTCATCCTGGAGCTGATAATATGTACAAGGATCTAAGGGCAAACTATTGGTGGATAGGCTTGAAAAAGTCTGTAGCTGCCTATGTAGCTAAGTGCTTGACTTGTGCGCAAGTCAAGGCAGAACATCAAAAGCCGTCAGGCTTGCTACAACAGCCTGAACTTCCTACGTGGAAGTGGGAAATGGTAACTATGGATTTTATCACCAAGTTACCTAAGACAAGGAAAGGAAATGATAAAATATGGGTTATAGTTGATAGACTGACTAAGTCAGCACATTTCTTACCCATCAAGGAGACTTATAGCTCCGACATGCTAGCCCAATTATACGTGGATAAGATTGTAGCCTTACATGGCATACCTGTGTCTATTATCTCTGACAGAGATACTAGATACACGTCACATTTTGGAAAAGTTTCCAGCAATCTTTGGGCACGCTTTTAAATTTCAGTACGGCTTACCACCCTCAGACTGGCGGACAGAGTGAGCGTAACGTCCAAACGTTGGAAGACATGCTACGTGCATGTGTAATTAATTTAGGTGGTAGTTGGGATAACCACCTACCCTTGATTGAATTCTCCTACAACAATGGCTACCATACCAGCATTAACGCTGCGCCTTTCGAGGCCTTATACGGTAGAAAGTGTAGAACGCCCGTTTGTTGGGCGGAAGTTGGAGATGTCCAATTATCAGGACCAGAGATAGTCTTTGAAACGACGGACAAGATTGTCCAGATTCGTGACCGTCTCAAAGCTGCCCGAGATAGGCAGAAGAGCTACGCAGATCCAAAGCATAAATTTTTTCACTTCGAAGTAGGTGACAAAGTATTGCTTAAAGTATCACCCTGGAAGGGAGTGATGCGATTTGGTAAGAAAGGCAAGCTGAGCCCGAGATACATAGGACCTTTTGAGGTTATCGAACGAGTCAGATCAGTTGCCTATAAGCTAAACTTACCTGAAGAGCTCAGTGGTATTCATAATGTATTCCACATCTGCAATCTAAAGAAGTGTTTCGCTGACGAATCACTGGTTATACCACATACAGATGTACATATAGATGAGAGCTTGAAATTTGTGGAAAAACCATTGTCGATTGAAGATCGACAGGTTAAGAAGCTTCGAAGGAAGCATGTGCCTATTGTAAAGGTAAAATGGGATGCCCATAGAGGTCCCGAGTATACGTGGGAGGTTGAGTCCACGATGAAAGAAAAGTACCCTTATTTATTTTAGTAAATCTCGAGGTCGAGATTTCTTTTAAGGGGGTGAGGATGTAACACCTCGAAAATTCACGTCCTATAATGTGTCGACACGTGTCATATGTTTGAACGTGTGAAAGAATGTTATAAAAGGATTAAAGTTGACAATCATGGAAAGTATGTTAATATACGAGTTCTAAATGTCAACTGTGAATAAATATACTGTACATTACCCTACATGATGCTCATACCTTCAAACGAATAAATCATGGATCATACGAAGCTAAAAGTGAGAGATTTCAAACTACAGGGGTTAAATGTGTCAACATGTTTAAGTTATACCTCTGAGTGACCTTTTGACAAACCCGAAGCTTTGTAACGGTTAATTATGCTCACTAGAATACACGATATAAATTTCATAAAGTTTCGTTATCGTATGAGAAAGTTATGATCAAATTCGTATGCGAGGGGTTAAAGCGTCAACGTTGAAAGTTAGGCCTTTTCGGGTAACAATAAAGTTAACCGAGGACTAAACAAAGTGGGTAAATGTCTTAAGGCCCTTATAAGTCAATTTAGAGGGTTCATTGTGCAAAACAAGACGTGAAAGCGACCTTTAGAAGGACCAGGGACCAAAACTGCAAATAATGGAAATTGTTTTGTCAGATCAGCCCATGCTCGCGTAGCGCGGGCCCTAGCCCACATGTCGTCGCGCTACGCGACGACCACATCTGATCAGATTTTCGATTTTGTTGGATTTCTTGTCTGCCTTAGCCTTGTAATTGACCTTTGAACGATTTTCCTCATCTTGCTTGGCCCCTAAACAACCCATAGACATTTAGGGACACTTGTTAGTGATCAAACATCAGTTATAGAGCTTGTTGTCAACAATCCATGAGGTTCCAAGCACTATAAAAGGCCATGATGTGCAACCATTGTTCTTCACACCTTTCTCTTGCACTTCTGATCATTCTTGGAGCTCCAAAGCAGACTCAAGGGATCTCTAATCGTGCAAAGGACTCTAGTAAGTTTGCTTAACCTTTCTTAGTTAAGTTTTTGCTTAGTTTAGCTTAAAAGTCAAACCGTCGTAATTAACGGTTGACTTAACGATTAATCACTAATGGTCCAGTGATTAGTCGAATTGAAAGTAGTTATAAGTTGGTAATTATTTGGGTAATAAACCCTTAAAAGGGTTCCCCCTGATTCCCACTCTAACTAGGTCAAATGTCGGGTCAAACTTGTGATTAAAAAGTCAACAGGATAGTTAGTTTCTAATTTATGCATAATTAGCAATGTAGAACACATACAACCTGTTTGATCATTATTATAGCTTGGTAATTAGTATAAGAACATGTCTAAACATGTTCAACCCGACAATCTCCTGTTTAGACCCGGTTCGGAACCGAAAGTCGCAAAGCTTTGACTTTTGCTTTGACTTCAGTTCTGACCCGTTATGGTATGTTTTAGAAATACCTTAGAGCTTCATTTGGACCAGGTTACATGCTAGTATAACCCTCTGTGATTATACACCATGGTTCATTAGTTAACCAATTAATACGCATGATTCCGTTAATTGCTCATATGTTGACCACTAAGCCCTTTTCACCTTAAAACGTGATTTTCGCAAATGTAAAAGAGTAGAAACCTTAGTTACTGATATATAAACTTGTACCCAAATTTTGACATCAGTTTGAGGTATAGTTTGAGAGTTATGCTCATTAGCGTAAATTGAAAGCTTTATGTTAATTAAACGGCGTAATTAGCGTATAGCCTAGTTAAGCCTACTTTTTGATATCAAAATCTTTACCCACTGATGTAATATATTATTTTGTGATTTTTGAAGATTTTTAATTAATTTTAGGCTGAGCATAATTTATAGTCGTAGGCTTAATCCGGTAATTGTCGGTTTTGCCCTGACGGGCTATATAATGAGTTTTACATATCTAATCGACTCCAAACCTTTTTCTACTGATTAGATATGATAAATAAATTATTTTAAGCATTCTGGAATGATAAAAATATCAGCTTCATATATAGAACCCGGAAACGGCTTCTAATCGCCTTATTAAGCGTTTTTAGCGCATAGTATGTACTAAGACTATTTTTAAACATACAAGGGTGATACTTACTGATATTTTAGGTAAATTATAATTTTTTAATAGTAAGCAAAAGTTGTTAAACTCAGACTTCAGTTTTGAGCTTTACGGCTTATGTGAAATTACCAAAATGCCCATACGGTGCACAGTTTGGTTATAATTGATAAATTTCACATATATACTTTACCCTACTGTTATAACTTAGTAAACTAAGTTTTTTTGCTGATTATATCAGACCTGTAACTCAGGTTAATGCTTAAACTCTTTTATAATCTTTTAAATGACCAAACTACCCCTACGGGGCATAGTTTGTGTTTAAATTCGTTTCGGGCATAATAAAAGGCATCTTACTGATGTCACAACATATTTGAAGCATATTAACTTAGGAAACCTGTATATGGCTCTTACGGATACCCGTTACGCTTATTACGCGTTCGGTTCGGTTTATGTAACAAGTTTACATAAATTAGCCGAAACGGGTCAAACCTTATCGGTTTTATCTCAAAATCCAGAGTGTGTATGAAATACCCATATTAAGCAAGTCTCCGAACTTGTCGGGTCTAAATCAAATTCTATCCGGTCTTCGCTTAATAGTGCGTACGAACCGTATCATTGAAACTAACCGGTCTAAGCTAAGGCTTAATTAAGGACCCGTTAGAAATCTAATAGGTTATTATAAACCTTCGTTCCAGATTAGGAGCCCAGTAAAAGTACTTGCATTTGCTGTATTTGATTGATACTTTGCTCAGGTAAATACTATTAACTTATTTTCCCTATACGTGCTTGGGATACGGTACTATAAAAGTACCGCTTGGTCGGGTATGTAGTCATTTAAATCGGATTGTGATTAATGTATTTACATAACTCGCTTTGTTCTGTATTATTTGATGTATGGCCCTTGAGGGTTAAATGACCATGTTCCGGATATCCTTGGCATCATTTTACGAAATGGCCACGACCTAAGCACGGGGTGTAGGCGTACACCTGACAGATGCATTATGTAAAAACTGGTAATCCACGTAAAGGAATCAACCTTGTGGGCATTATACCTGTGGCGTGTCAGTTAACTTAAACCGGCTCTTCTAACCGGTGCTAATGGACGGCAAATAAGTAAATCTGTATACAAGATTATATACAAATAATTGTCCCAAGTTATAAAGATATTTTGTGCCGAAGTGCATTCAAATCAATTTACAAACTCTTTTCAAAACGAGGTAGTTGAGTTGTATTTACCAGTGTAAACTGACGTATTTTCCAAAAAGGTTAAGTGCAGGTGCTAGACGAAATAGGCTGGCTACTCCAGGCATCATTACTCAAGTCTCGCAAGCTCTAGATGTCAAAGTCTGTTGAACTATTGTTTCTATTTTATTTTCGATCCGTCTGTGGATAAACAATCGACTATTGTGATACTTGATATTACGACATTATATTCGGTTGAATTAAATCTTACAATTTGCTTCCGCTGTGCATATTAAATATTGTGTTGTTTGACTATTATGTTGCCAACCACGTCGTGATACTCCCCACCGGGCCCACCAGTGACACGTGGAAATTGGGGTGTGACAAGAAGAATGTAGAACAAAAACAAAAAGTTAAAGATTCGGAAAATTTTCAAAATGAAAATAAAAGCTCATCAGTTAAGTCATCCAATCATTATGAAAAACCACAAAAATTTAAAAATCAAAACTCACAAAAAGTTGGTAATAAGTGGTGCAGGTTTGACCACAGTGCTCAAATGCCAAATCAAGGATACAAGAGGAGACATGAGTACCACAAGGCAAATCAATGCTATGATCTGAGTGTTTGGTATGAAAGTGGTGAATGGTACGATAACAGGGTGTGCTACACTTGTGGTGTTAGAGGACACATTTCTGTTAACTGCCAAAGTCAGAGAATTGAAAAGAGAAGGTGCTATAATTGCCAAATCAAAGGACATATTGCAAGAGATAGTATCATGGCTGAAATCAAAGAGAAAACCATAGAAGAGATTTTGAAAGAGAAAACTGAAAGAGAAAGATTCATTGTGGGGTGCAGAATGGAGAAAATGCCGGAAGAATATGAGAATGTTGTTGTGAACAAAAGATGGGATAAGAAACAAGAATGTCATGTCAACAAACAAGGTGAACCAGTTGTTCCAAGAAGTAACATAGTTCATGATGATGTTCTCCTTGTTATTCCTAGATCCGGCGAATATTATTCCAATGTTGCAAAAGACAAGACATATGTGAAAAGGCTGGATAAAATCATCAGGGATGCTATGACAACAAAACTGAGGAAGAGGAATGAAGAAAGAATGAAGAAGAATATTGAGAATTTAGTTGATAATTTGAAGAAAGCTGCTGAGGTGGTCAAGGTTGAAAAAGTAAAAGAGGAAGATTTGAAAGTTGTTGAGACATAAAAGGTTGAAGTAAAAGAGAAGGTAGTTGAGAAAGAAAAGGCTGTTACTGAAGAACAGCAAGTTGAAGAAGCCAAGAAGAAGAAGGAAAGTTCGATAGAGGTGAAGATTGAGAGTTCAACAGTTGTTGTTGGTGATGCTGGTGCTAGTGAAGATAAGAAGAATGGTGCTGACCAGAATTAGACTGAAGTTGAAGCAAACACCAAGGTGCCAATCACTAAGGTAAATTTTGATTCTAACATCTTGACTGAAACTGTTGAACAGTGCAAGAAATACATGGAAACGTGCAATGCTTGTACTGAAAAAGACGAAAAGATAGAACAAGAGATCTTGATTTCACAAAACTTGAAAAAGTTTTCAAAAACAAGTGCAAAGAAATGTTTGAAAATGAAAAGGTTTTAAAAGAAAATAATGAAACGCTTTCAGAAAAATATAAAAAATTAGAAAAAGAGAATGAAGTTTTGAAAGAAAATGTTTCTAAAATGACAGAAGAATGTTTTCAAAAAGAAAATATTTGCCAAGAAATGAAAAAGGAGTATGATTCAATAAAATTGGCTTATCACATTACAAAAGAATTATATGAAAAAGTAAAAAGTGAAATGAAACTTGTTCAATCAAGATTGAAATATTGTTCTGAACATCAAATGAACTAAAACGAATGTATGAAATAAAACAACAAGTTGTAAATTCTTATATTGAAGATGTTGCTAAACTTAAGCGTAAGATTGCTGATTTAGAACAGGATAACAACAAATTAAAAAGTTATCACGCGTCGTCATATGTGCTTGAACGTATTTTCAACATAAAACCGGATGGGAAAGATTCTGAGCAAAACACAAAAGGTATTGGCTCAAAGTTTCATCAAGTTCCACCACCTGAAAAGTTTGTGTTTTATGATGATGAAAAGGTCGAAAAAGCTTTCAACATGGTAGATCAATTGCCAGACAACATTAATGTAACCTATTTCAAATATGATGATTCTAGTGATTCAGAGGTGGTAGGTAAGGTCGTTGAAAGTGTGTTGAAAGAAGAGTCGGTTGAATCAGGTAATTCTGAATCACAGGATGAAAATGAAGGTAATTTTCATGATGGATATCTGAAAAACACAAAATCCGAGAAGAATTTGAATGATGATTCAAAGGGATTGGTTTATACCATGATTGGATCGGACAAATTATTCTTAGATGCTGTATTCCCGATTCAGAATGTGATCTCAGAAAAGGTTGATAAAGTTTTCAAGATGGTGGAAATTGAAAAATCTGATATTTCAAAGTTTGCTGGTAAAGGTCACAAAACTTTTTATAACTAACTTGGTTTCAAGAAGAAAAACATGAAGGCTGGGTTGGGTTATAAAAAGAAACATAATTGGAAAAGAAATGAAACGCCGAATTATCAGGCAAAAATGAATTTTGTTCAAGGAAAAAGTTTTGAAGAAGAAAAAGAATTTTAATTTGGACAACAGTCTAATGAAAAGTTTTATGCTCAAAAGAAGAAGCAACAACCACAGGTCAAAGATGTGTCCAAGAGAACATGTTTCAAGTGTGATCAAATTGGACATCTTGCACGAAAGTGTCCGAATCTGAAACCTGTGGATGTTGACAAAAAGAAGTCTGAAAATGTTGAAAAACAGAAATCTGAGGATGTGAAACATAGGTCAACCAGATTTGATTCAAAACAAACTTGGAGGTATAACACAAACAAGTTTGCTTCGAATCAAACTTGGAAATCAGATCAAACTTGGAAATCAAACCCGAATAGGTTTGAGACTAGAAAGACCTGGAATTCTCACACACCCAGAGTTAGAACAACACAAAGTTGGAGAACAAATGTTGATATGACAAAACCCCAAGAGTTTTGGAAACCAAAAGTTGTTGTTCAAAATCAAAATGTTCAAAAAGATTCACATTTTTACAAACGAGGTACTCCTAAAGGTTAAACATGGAGTGCTAAGAAACCGATGACTTTTGTAAAAGATGAAAAAGTTGAAGTCAAAGTTGATAAGGTCTTTGTGAAAGATGACAAAGACTTTCCGGCATTGAATGAGGTTTATTGTGTTGAAATGCCTAAGGTCAAGCAGGCATGGGCTAAATTGTTCAAGTAATCAAGTTGTTTGTATGTGCAGGTGCTCAACAAAACCAAAGATTGTGAGAATGGAAGTTGGAGCAGCCTGACACAACAGGAAGAGGAGGCTGCTGGACCTTGTGTTGGTTGAAACAGGGAGTTTAGTTTGTTTGTTTTCTGTACATAAATAAACAATATTTCAAAAACCCTAAAAATTTAAAAAGTAAAAAACAAAAATATGTATTGATTGAATAAGACGAAACCCTCACGGCTGAACAAACATGATTAATTTCACAAAATTGAAAAACGGTTTTCAAACTGTAAATATCAATGTGTTGTAAATCATGGGGGTACATTAGATTTTCTACAAATCAGAGCACTTTTAGCAGAAAATGGATGGCGAGACAAAGCTATCAATATTATTTGTCAAATTTTCTTTAAATGATTTTGCATTTTCGGGGGGGAAAATTGTCAGAAAATCCAAAAACATTTGAAAATGACAAAAACATGATAAAAACCTATTGGCAAAAAGAAAAAAAACATGACAAGATGAAAATTGAGTTTTTGTGTAAAAAGAGGAAATGATAGTACATCAGTAGACAGTTACAGTACGCTAAAGAATTGGAAAGTTAAAATGTGTTAAACGATCTCACCGTGGATGTGTCGGTAGATTTTTATACATTTAGTAAACTTTTTCAGGATATAAACCTAAATTCAAACTTGCTTATTTTGTGGGGAACACTACTTGGATATATAGGTAACCCCTGAAATCTCGTTTGAAAGGTCCCTCTTTCTGAGATACTAGGTCTTTATGCTTAGTGATATCTGGGGTATTATCCCGGGACTTCTGATTTTGCGGAAGTAATGGCCCCGTCCCCGGAGAATACTTTCTGCTTGCTTGAAATATAGCGCCGCCCTCAGCAAAAATGATGAAACAATAAAAATGATAGTCATTGTTGTTGTAAAAAAGATCCTCTAAAGGGGACACACCATAAGTCGAACCGTCATCTCTCTGCTGAACGGAAGTTCTGACATGAGCTCTCACGGTTTTGTACTATTTCATAATTTATCCCCTTACGGATATCATCTAGGTATACTCACCTGTAAGACTGAATATTGGGATCTGGATACGGGAGTATATTCAAGAGGTGGGACACATGAATGAGTTTAAGTTCTTAAAACACTTAATTCGTATCCTGAATCAGTTGAAGTTTGTGTGAAAATTTAAGTGGATCAATATATCGACATTCTAAGTGAATTGTTTAATTGTTAATGTGTAACTAAGCTCAACGGTACTTATGACTTGTCAAAAACTGATATGATCCTCTAACGCATACTCAAACAAAAATATTGTCTGTAAATATGTTTGTACATATTTCTTTATTGCTTTATATTTTCAGAAAAATATAAAAAGATTTTTGATTCTGCTTTATTTTCGACAACCGATGTCTGAAATGCTGAGTTTCAAAATCTAAGTATGTTGATTGTGTTTCTGAAAATAAAACAAGTTCATTAATTTGAAACTTGAAGTTTTTAAATTCAAAAATCAAAAACAGTTTGTGATATCTCCAAGGTCATTAAGTTGGACTTGGATGATTACCCGTGAAGGATTTGGATTCTCATATTGTTAAAATTTGTAAAAAAAAAATCAGTTTACGATCAATGAAGATTGTTGATAGGAGGAATGTTTTAGAAAGTTGAATAGAACCAGATTACGATTTCTGAATAATTGAATATTCAAAACATTGTTACTTATAAATGTTTGAGAATTGCAGATGTTGTACCAGACTACGATCCCGACAGTCGACTCTAAGGGGGAGTCTGAAGACGAGCTCAACGCAAGAGGAAGCGTGGATTCTAGAAGCCATGTAACTATCCCAGAAGAGCTTGTATACGAAAAGCAATGTGTCGATCCCAAATGCACGGAAGCTTGACGAAAGGGGGAGCTTGATGAAGAAAAGAGTCTACAGAAAGGAGAAGCTGAAGGTGAAGACAGATTCACGGGGATTTTGTTCAAGCAAGAGAGAGTCTACGTTGAATAAAGCGTGTTAAAGCTTCAAGAAGACTCAAAGAGAGAGAGAGAAAGACAAGACACTATGAGATTGACTGCGGCAATATCCAAGGGGGAGTCTGTTAGTGTAGTATGTGTCTATCGCCTCCGTCAATCAAAACCGTAGCAGAAACATAATAATTCTAGACTTTATGATGTAATATGTAGTTAAAAGGGCAAGGTGGCAAACTTGTAAATAAGGAGAAATCCTTATAACCTTGTGCCTATAAATAGATGCCTTAGGTTTTAGAATTAATACTTTTTTCTCATTTGAGATCTTAGAGCTTAGTGCTTAGAGAGAGAAAGTTTAGAGAGTGAAAATCCTCATTTGTGATTCTCGGTGCATTGTACTCATCATATATTTCAATAGAATCACGATTATAGTACGTTCTCGTGTGTTCGATCACGTTCGTGTACGGATTCCGCACGTTACACGTTCGTTACGCAATCGTTCGGTGTGAAAACCGATCCTACAAGTGTCACATCATCCCCCTGTTAGTTTGGAATTTCGTCCCGAAATTTAGTAGTAGCTTCGATTCTGGACGCATCTTTCTTAAACAACTGAGTATACTTGCTCATTATTTGATATTCTTGTTCCCAGGTAAAATCTTGGCCACGACGGGAGTTCTAACGAACTCTAACTATAGGTATCTTGCTACGTTTAAGAGTCCTGACTTCTCGGTCCATGATCTCCACCAGTTCTTCAACGAAACGTAGTTGATCATCGATCGTGAGTTCCTTGAAAGGAACAATGAGAGTCTCATCTGACAGACACTTCTTCAGATTTGACACTTCTTCAGATTTGGCACGTGGAAAACATTGTATACACCACAGAGCTCTTTCGGCAGGTTCAGTCTATACAACACTGTGCTAACTTTCTCAGTGAGTTCAAATGGTCCGACGTAATGCAGATTAAGCTTTTCCCGATTGCCAAAACGAACCATACCTTTCCAAGGTGAGGCTTTTAGTAAAACCCGGTCACCGACCTGGAATTCCAGAGGTTTCCTACGCTTATCAGCGTAGCTCTTCTAATGGTCATGTGCTGCCGGGCAATTTTCTCCGTTGGTCGAGTACGAGTTCTGGGCCAGTGATTTGGCTGTCGCCAACTTCAGTCCAACACGAAGGTGATTGGCATTTTCGTCCATACAACGCCTCAAACAGAGCAACCTGAATGCTGGTATGGTAGCTATTGTTATATGAGAACTCAACCAAAGGCAGGTGCCTCTCCCAGCGGTTACCAAAATCAATAACACATGCTCGCAGTATGTCTTCCAAGGTTTGGATGGTGTGCTCAGTCTGACCATCAGTTTGTGGGTGATAAGCAGTACTCATGTCTAGATGTGAGCCAAAAGATTTGTGCATCGCTTGCCACAATTCAGATGCAAAACGCGGGTCACGATCAGAGATGATGGAAGTTGGCACTCCGTGCCTAGCAACTACTTCCTTCAAATAGATATCTGCGTGTGTCGAAAACTTATCGGTTTCCTTGATCGCTAGGAAGTGCACAGATTTAGTCAGTCGATCTACGATCACCAAGATGGTGTCGTTCCCTCGTTGTGATTTGGGTAACTTGGTGACGAAATCCATGGAAATTTGCTCCCATTTCCATGTTGGTATCTCTGGTTGTTGTAGTAATCCTGATGGCTCTTGGTATTCGATCTTGATTCTAGCGCAGGTCAAGCATTTGCTAACGTAGGTTGCTATGATAGCTTTCATGTTGGGCCACCAGTACAATGTCTTGAGATCATGGTATATATTGTCTGAATCAGGGTGTACCGAGTAGCGAGCAATAAATTCATCAATGCCCCAGACAGGATAGGATAGGATAAAAGCACCTCCTAGCTTACCTTTTAATTGCTGGACTTGCGAATTCCTGAGCATCCTTTGAGTTAAAGCTGCGGGGGATTGTGTATGCGATCGTGAAAAGAGGGCTTCGTGACGTTAAAAGTCGTACGTTGAAAACTGAAAATGAGGTTGTTTGTGTTGTAAAAGTTCCAAGATAAGAAGTAGGTGTCGATCGGATTCCTACTAGTTCTTGGAGTAGATTCGGATGTCATCGAAGAAAACAAGTGACCAATCTGTCAAGGAAGGTTAAATTCGAATGTCGTGACTGGGAACTTGTATTGGTCGTATTGAGTTCTAAGGACAGTGGCTTATGATATCTTCATATCTGTGGTATCTATGGCTCATTACTCCTCGAGTAACATTCGTATAGAGTAACTCGTTCAAGCGAGGGTTCGCGCAGAATGTCGTTGGGATAACAATCATAGAATTCGAGAAGTACATCGTGAATAGATGTGAAAACATGAAAAAAGGGTAGTCGCAATTGATGCGTAATCGTTTAAGGATCGGTAGCAAAGGCTTACCTGATGTCGAGGATGTAGCTAGTTGTACACAAGCTATATGTGGCTAAAATAAAGAACATCGTTTTCCGATAAGAAGTGTTATGTCGATATAGTTGGCATAACAAGAACTAACTAGAGAAGGAAGGTCGTCGTACAGGTTTGAGGGGCAAAGGTTCACTGAAATGTTCGACATGATGTTTTGAGCGGGGTCGTGTATGAAAGGGAAGTAGTTCATCTTGATTCATGATCTCTAAATGAGTTTGTGATTCTCCAACCAGTAAGTAACCAATTTCGGATGGACTATCTAGGTCATGTGGATAAGTCCGAAGTAGTGCTTGTGTCGTCGAGGAGTTTCAATCTGAGAATGCAAAAAACATGTTTGAAAGGGTATGATCAAATCAACAAGTCACAAATTTCGAGGTTCAAGAGGTTTATCAATCGGGTGTCGAGCTTGCCGAATCCCCTATACTAGAGAGAAAACTTATTAATGTTTCTATATGAAAAAGTAAAGACATGATGGTATCGCGATAAAGGAATGATAAACTTGTCCAAGTTAGTAACAGAAATAAGGCATCACCTTAAACAATAAACGTTGGTTTGTACGAAAGCTAGTGATAAGATTTACATAACCAGAAAAGTTATCATGGGATGACGGTTCTTTCAATAGAGTTAACGTTTAGATCATTGTGCTCATTTGTGAGTTGACTAATCCGTGTCTTCATCCTCATATATTCTCCAAACCCTTTAATTTATAAGAATGATATCACTTTTTTAGGTTGAGGTATGCGGAGGTGCAAGGTTAGGTTCAACTACATATTAACCACGTATCAGGGAATTAGGATAAACAACTTCTTGATCAATGGGAATGCGGTGTGAGTGTTAGCACTTCCATGAGAAGTATACACTGCGTACGCTTCTGGTATTCAAGGCATGCAAACAGGAATCTGAGGAGTGTAGACCTACTAGGACACTTCCAGACAATTGTCAAGAATCCAGATCATCAGTCGGATGAAAGAATGAGCCTCGCCACTCGAGTTGGGAAAAGAATTGCATGAATAAAAAGGATGTGAATGACGTTGTCGATCCTTCTAATCCCTGTTAATTGCTTCACGTCTACTCTTTGTTTTGTATGTGTCGTAAACCACTTCGCATTTCGAGCACTAATGTCTATAGTTGCTTTGTATATGGGACCAAGTTGTCGTGCTGTCGTGCCTTAACAGTTGTTCCTCTAATAATACGTGATATAGGAAAGACTCTCCTTCGTCGTTTCGCTCTTGTGACTTTCTTCTAGGATCTGTAGCAGGGTCCTAAATGTTCATCGTGTCGGTTCGTCCTTGTCCTGTGATGAGATCGGGAAAGGTGTGGGCGAGGGTTATGAACAACTGGTTTCTCATACTTTGTGTGTTGTGATGTCGAATCAAGGTTAGGAGAACTCGTGCTTCCCTATGGTATATCATGTTTGCATTCTTTGTTTACGTATGAGTTATAGTGTTAGATACTAAACATACATATGTATACACATCCATACATATACCGTACACAAGTAAACGTCAAATGGTACAATTACCATATAAGCCGCTGAGTCTGACGAACCTTGCAAATCTGGAGTGTGATGATTTGATTTCTTCTTGAAGAACGGTTATAGTCTGGTTTCCATATAAAAGTATTTTATTTCTCAACCAAATATTATATACTTTTAACCTAGTTCACTATAACCAATGGCTCTGATACCAATCTGCCACACCCTCAAAATTTCCACATGCGGAGTATTACTACGAGGCGTGCGACTGCCCAGGATCCAACCACTAATTATTTTGAACCGTTTACGAAGTGTGTAAAACTATTTCAAATATACGGTTGGTGATTTGGTTTAAACGTTTAAAAAAATGTACTTTATGTTTGCAGCGGAAATGTAAAATAACCTTATCACGGGTAGAAACAACAATTTAAACAAATGTACCAAATGTACCACTTTCCAAACCACACACACTTCATCCGTTTGCAACGTCTGCCCTCAGCTGTACCTATAGATCTGCAAGCATGGAGTAGCGTGTCAACATAAAGTTGGCGAGTTCACAATTTATTAGTGTTGTTTTCAAAACCGCAAGTTCGTTAAATTACTATGTTCTTATAAAACATGTTATGGGGAGCTACCCCACCTTTTTAAGCTACTAAACCCATTGCCATACCGACTACTAGCTGTGGTTATGTTAAGTGCCCCGCGTCAATGTCTATCGTCATTGACTAGTGCCCAGGCATATTAGTTCACGCACGTCCTCTGCGGCACGGTGTGAGGCTTGTTAGACCTAATAGCGCTATTCAACTAATACCCCGTTCACCATTGGCCCGACGATTAATCGGTATAAATGTGTAGGGGATTTCAGATAAAGTTTCCGTCTAGTACGCTTAAGAGATGTAGTATAATAGTAAACTAACATGTTGTCCCACCCAAGAGGACAAGGTTTCCCGTATCCTACCCAAGGAGAATACGTAATGGTATCCCACACAAGGAGATAGTTGTTGTTTATTCCGTTCCCAATCCACCGGGAATACATGCTTTTATAAAAAGTGTAAACTCACCTTAGCTTAGCTTGGCAGATAAATGTCACTTGAGCTAGTGTGATCAACCACGTCCTATTATGGTTACCACAAAAGTCAGGTTCGTATTCAAGTAATACACGTATTGTTCTACACGTATTCTAACAAGTTGAATACAAGCATGGTCGTCACATAACACGTATAGCACAACAGCTACAACATGCGTTCACATCAAAGGCCCATAGTATACGGTTTAAGTGTACGACCCAGCTGGTGTGCGATCCAGACTCTTAATCCATTTAATGTGATAGTGCGGCCCTTAACATATAACAGTTCAATACAAGTGTGCGATGTGCATCAAAAGTTTGTACAACATACAGTCTAGATTGTGCGACACACTAGTGTGCAACCATTCAATGTGCGATACACCATTTGTACAATCATCAAGTATGTACAAGTACCAAATATAGCAGACTCGACACTTTATGAACTAACAAACATGAATAACTCAATTTACTAAAAATGGACAGTTTTGGGGTGTCTGTTTACCATACTTACGAGACTTCAAAAATTACGATCTTTTTAGGTGACGTGCCCTTCGGAGAGGTTGGTTTTGTGTTAAATATTTAGAGTTTGACTCTTTACTAAAAATTTATAAAAATTCATTTACTAAGCTGCAATCAGATTCGTCACTTTCTGACTGCAACTCACAGAAAAATTCATTTAAAAATCCTCAGTTATCCGGTTAACGAAATTCCAGTTAGAGGTTTGCACTAACACTTAAGACCATCTACAGTAAAAATTTCGTGGTCTAACTCTAATTATTCATCCAGTTATGACTTCAAACATAACATGTAAAATCTGTAGAAAAACACAGCTTCAGTTGCTAAAACAAAATAATTTATTTAAAATAGCAAACGATGTCCAAAAATCACGATTCCAACGCCATTAGAAGCGTATTTCAAAATAACACGTTATAGACTCAAGAAAATCCAGATTTCATTAAATTATGACCCCGTTACAGCCGATTAAATTCGGCAGTAACTGTCGGACGGAATCTGTTTTCGTTACCCGATCATCCCAACCGAACAACTAACGCACCCAACGACCTAAAATATTTAATCACATCAGATCATCATCTTAAAATAAACCATATAACAATTAGTTCATTAAACCCATCAAGATTTACATCAAAATTATTGTTGATGCACAAGAATGTCTGTTGACTGCATCTTCATCAAGTCTTAAATCAAGAAAGTCAAGAAAGTCAAGATTAGGGTTTTAATGTTAATTTCGCTTAAATGAACATTAGTTATAGGTGATTTCGCTCCTAAGGTCTAGGTGATTTCGCTTATACTTACACATGGGATTTCGCTTATGTGGTCATGACATAAAAGCGAAATCAGTTACATGTGATTTCGCTCATATGGTCATGCCATATAAGCGAAATCAGCCTCACTATAAATACCTCATGTGTGTGTTCATTAGAGCGAGACCTGGTCATAAGCTTTGTAACCAAACTCTGTCAAAATTGATTCAGAAAGCTAATAAAGTGAAGGAATTGAATAGGAAAGCTGTTGTAACGTTGCGTATACTGATTCCGCCTTTATACGTGATGATGAACTACCTTGACTGATCGTTTAGGGTCACGACACGGTCCAACAAGTGGTATCAGAGCTTCAGGACGAGGAGTTCATACTACATCAGCTGATTCAACACTATTATCTCATTTCTACTCACTTTCTCTTTTATATTTTCGAATTAAACAAGTTCCTACGGACAAAATGAGTTGAAGTTCAAGAATATTGGGCGAAATTGTTTCTTAAACAATCCGTAACAGTTTTAGATCTTAAAACAAAATAAAAATCAATCAAGTTTAACAAAATCTCAATCGGTTCACGAACAGAAACTTCATTTTCAGATCTGGAACGAATTTGTGGTTAAAATTGAACATATTACATATCATTGTGATCGGAATTAAGTGTATTACAATCCTTGAAAGTATCAGACTGAAATTCGAATTAAAACATGGTGAAATTTGGTTAGAACGTGATTCCGCTTTTGTGAACATCGAAAGTTAATCAACTGATTTCGCTCAAAGGGACATCCTGATTTCGCTTATACGAACAAAAGTGATTTCGCTTTTGTGTCACTTTGAGTGATTTCGCTTATCAGTCAATCTGACTGATTTCGCTTCAGTGTCAGTGTTTGTTAAAATTTCGAAAATTTGTCTAAGTGTTGGCTGATTGTTTGTTACAGGTACATTCAATATGGATGACATATTCTTGAACCCGTTCAGTGACATGTACGCGTTTGCTGGAAACTCGGGAGATGTTTCATCTACAAGTAATGAGAACGAGAATCCACCGAAAGAGAAGAAAAAGGAAGCTTGGGAAACTGAAAGCGCATTCGGAACGTTCAATAAACCCCCAAAGCTAATGGCTATTGAGGAGTACAGTAGGTGGTCCAGAAAGTTCGAAGACTGGTTGATGGCATTCGCATTTCCTAGCTGGAAGAGTTTGAAAAACGGTTATGAACATGGAAAGAAATATGGTGAAACTTTAAGAGCAGCTGAGGAGATTGACTCGTTTGTAGCTGAACAAAAGTGTGTGGCATTGTTATTTCAGTCAGTTCGGGAAGAAATTATTGCTTTGATTGACTATTCAAATGCAAAAGATCTTTGGGAAAAGTTAGAAAAGAAATGTATAGGTAGTCAAGAAATTAAGAAAAACAAAAAGAAACTTCTTAGAAAAGAGTTTGATCTGTTTGGATGTCTAAAGAACGAATCAGTTTGTAAAATGATAGAAAGGTTCGGTCATCTGAAGCTGGAATTAGTAAGACATGATATCGACATTCCTGAAGAAGATCTTATCGACAAATTGTTCGATTCGTTGCCTGACGAGATGGATTGGAGATATTATGCGCTGATGCTGAAGAATACCATCAAAGAACCAGAAAAGTTGACATTAGATTTGCTGATTGAGAAACTTGAAAGTCATGAGTTGGAGTTGAAGAAGACGTACAAAGTCAATCACTCATCTTATCAGCAGAATTTGGATCTATATTATCCAAAGAGCATGATGCCAAAAGCTACTTCTCCAAAAACTGTTTTTTCTGCTGAAAATGTTTCGACAGCCGGCAAAGAAAGTCAAAGTGGTCAAAGCAGTGGAAGTCACAGTGGTTATCACAGTGGATCTTCATCTTCTGGAGGTCATTCTGATGCAAAGAATCGTTTTCAATGCAACATCGCAATAGACTTGAAGAATGCTCAGAACTTTGATGAGGAATCAGCTAAGCAGCAGATGATTTTCCTAGCATCGGTGTTGGAATCGTATGAAGGATTAGTAGCTGGGAAGATAGGCAACACAAATCTGACGAAAGAAGATTACGATCAGATTGATCCGGAGGAAATGGAACTGATCGATATTCGTTGGGCTATGGCAAGTGTTGTTCGTCGAGCACAACGTTTCATGGAAATTACCGGAAGGAAGACAATTGGTGGTGCATCTACTAAGTTGGGGTTCGATAAATCGAAGATGACATGCTTCAAGTGTAAGCAGAAGGGTCACTTCAAACGAGAATGCCGAAACGCTTATGCTGATGAATCGGAGAACCCTTTCAGAGATGATTACTACAAGAAGGCGATTTATCACCAGAATAAATCTGAGCCGCCTAGATTGAAACAGGTTGAAGACAACAGAGAGAAATCTAGAGCTCTTGCGGTGATTTACGATGATGAGGGTTATGATTGGAGTCAAGAGGTTCTACCAGAAGAAGATGCGGTTGGTTACGCATTCATGGCGAAAAATGACGATCCTATTCCATGGAAAGACGATCGAACTGAAGAACAAAAGTATAGATACAGAAAAATGATAGCTGAAAACAAAGTTATTAGAATTTCTCGTATCTATCTTGAAGCAAGAAGAGCCAATAGATGGGATCCAGATAGAGAGTGCTATCTTGATGAGTATGGAAATATTGCAATTGATGATAGCACACTTGATATTGAAGCCATAATCCAGCAGTACAAAGAAGATGATGAGTATTGGCAACACAAATGGTGGGGAACTCCAACTGAGAAAATGAAAGAGGAAGCGAAGAAAGAAAAAGAAGACAAAGAGTTGAAAGAGAGAGAAGAGATCGAGAAAGCAAAGAAAGTTAATACTGGAGTTATTGACACAACGCAGGAGTTGACTGCTGAAAATCTTCGAAGAATAGCTGACAAAGTGCTAGCTGCTAAGGCACTTGAGGTAGACTCTAACTCCGTGTCTGAGTCAAAAAGCCAGGTCAGTTCAGATGTGTCAACAAATGTGTCAGGTAAGAAAATCGATGGAAATGCTGATTGCAAAAATTGCAACAAAGAGTGCAAATTTTGTAGCACAGTCACGTATCTCAACGGGAAGAAAGTTGATGATCTAACAGCAAAGGTCAGAAAGGTTGAGAATCAGATTCTTGATCGTGACAAAACAGTTAGAGCTTCAACTGAAAGGATAAGAGAGTTAACTAAACAAATTGAAAATGATAAAATTGATCATGATAAAGTTAAAAATGAAAATGAAAAGTTAATTCTTGAAAATCGTCAGATTTCTGAAAAGTTTGAAAAACTCAAAAGCACAATGAAAGATTATGATGATCGAAATGGTAAAACTTTTAAAGAAAATGAACAGTTAAAAGCAGTGCTTAGAGTCAAAGAAGAATCAATCAATCAACAACTGGATGAAATCGCTAAATTGAAACTTAAAGTTCAAGAGGCTGTAATCGAAAACGAGCGAATCCAGTTGAAGCTTAACAGTTACAGCTCCGCAAGCTTTGTTTTGCAACATATCATTCCCAAACCCATCGGGAAAGACAAAGCGGGCGAAGATGTGTATTGTGATGGAACTGGGGTGGGGTTTCATCAAGTTCCACCACCTGTTCTTGATAACTACACGAAAAAGCAATCTGGGTTGGTTGAAATTGAGGAAGAAAAAGAAGTTAAACTTCCGGAAAAACATTGATGTTACTTTTACATCATCTGATGATAGTGTTCAGACAGAGATTGTTAAGAGCACAACTGAAAGTGTTTTGATGTCTGATTCACCTGAAGATGATGGGTGTTTCTTGGACAAGTACATTCAGAAACCAAAGTCCAAAAACAACTTAAGTGATGAACCGGGTCTTGTGATGTACAAGATGGCTGGATCTGATAAGTTGTATTCGGATTCTGAGTTTCCAATTGAGAATGTAAATGTGAAAAAGTTGACAAATGTTTTCAAGTTAGTTGAAGTTGAATTGTCAGAAGTGAACAGTTTGAAACAAACAAAAAGGCAAATGAATTTTGAGAAAGATAAAGCTTACTACAAAAAGCCTGTTGTTCCACCTCGGTTTTATAATAACAATCGAAACAATTGGTCGGGCGGTTATAGGGATGGTAAGAGTTATCAACAAAGAAGGTTTCAAAACAAAAGGTTTGCTGAAAAGAAGGTGTTTGTGAACAGTTCAAGTTCACTTTCTGATGAGGAAAATGAGATTTTTTCAAAATCAAATGAAGAGTTCTTTGAGAAAAGAGCTTCACAGTATCAGTCTAAAGGCACAAGTAGAGTTATTGATACTCGAATATGTTTCAGATGTAACCAAGTTGGTCACATTGCACGAAAGTGTACCAATGTGAAGCCTAAGACTGAAACTGTGAAGATTCAACAGAAGAAAGTTGATGTGAAGGGTAAAGCACCAATCGTTGTTGAGAAAAGGAATGTGAAAAATGACAACATCAAAGTGAAAAATGAACCCGTAAAGAAAGTGGTAACTAACAATGAAAAATTTTACAAGCGGGTTGCTTTATCTCAACAAGTTTGGAAACCAAAAACTGAAATGAAAATTTCAACTTCTGAAGTGAAAAAGGCTGAAGAATCAATTTCGGTTGATTATGATGCAAATTTTCCACCTTTGAAGGCTGAAAATTTCAAAATTCAAATTGCTAGAGTCAAGGTTACACCTAAGGCTGATGAGGCCTGGGTGGACACCATGTTCGAATAAGCAGTTTGAATTGCCGGAGCTTCCTTGTTCGCGAAGCATGAATCGGCATCTTTATTGTAGTTGATTAAATTGAAGTTTGTTTTGTGCAGGATCTTCCACAACTTGTATCCAGATGGATTATGGATAGTGGCGCATCTCGACATATGACAGGAAAAACCGCGTTGCTGTATGATGTGAAGAACATTAATGGTGGTTATGTGGGATTTGCTGGTGATGAAGGAGGTAGAATTGTTGGTGAAGGAACGTTATCCAATGGAATTGTGACGTTTGAGAGAGTTAACTACATCACTGAGCTGGAGAACAATCTGCTTAGTATCTCGCAGATTTGTGACAATCAGTATACTACTCACTTCACTGATAAAGAATGTTTGATTTTGAAACCTGGTTTTGTTATCCCTGAAGAATGGATTATCATGAGGGCACCTAGAGTGAATGATTTATATGTGTTAGATATGTCTGTAGCAACTACAACTACTGGTCAAGCACATTGTTTTGTGTCTAGAGCAACTGAGAAAGAATCAAGATTGTGGCACCGCAAGATGGGGCATATTCACCTAAGGAAGATGAATCACTTGGTGCATAATGATTTGGTATTGGGAGTTAATATCAAAGGTTTTCATCTGGAAGGGGAGTGTATTAGCTGTGTCAAAGGCAAGCAGAAGAAAAAGTCACACCCTATAAAGCAAGTCAATTCAGTTTCAAGACCTCTGGAAAGACTTCACATAGATTTGTTTGGTCCTGTGAATGTCAAAAGTATTACAGGAGATTACTATTGTTTGGTCGTTACTGATGATTATTCCAGATTTTCGTGGGTTTCTTTCTTGAAGACGAAAGATGAAACATTTGACAGTTTGATGGGGCTGTTCAGGAAGATTGAGAATTTGTACCAAAGGCGTATCAAAAGAATACGAAGTGATAATGGTACTGAATTCAAGAACAGCAAGATGGAAGAATTTTGTGATGAAAGAGGTATTTTGCATGAGTTTAGTGCTCCGTATACTCCGCAGCAGAATGGAGTCGCAGAACGCAAAAACCGGACACTAATCGAGACGGCTAGAACTATGCTCGCAGATTCAAAGTTACCGATTAATTTTTGGGCTGAAGTTGTTTCTGCCGCATGCTATACGCTCAACAGGGTTCTCACTGTAAAGAAATTCAACAAAACATGCTTTGAGCTAATCAATAACCGCAAACCGAATTTGAAGTATCTAGAACCGTTCGGGTCACCCTGTACAGTTATAGAGCCTTTTGGAAAGTTTGGTCCGAAGTGCATTGAGGGAATATTTGTTGGTTATGCAAATCCGTTGCGACGTGTCTTCGTTCCAAGTGAGAAGCGGATTATTGAAGCTGCAAATGTTGAATGTCAAGGTTATACTATGCCGCCACAGAATCCTGGTGATTCATGGCGTTATCATTATGACAAACTTTGGGATTCGTTTGACATGAGAGAAGAATCAGAGATTGATGAAGATTTCTTTGATGAGTTGGATATTTTGCGTGAATATGAGTCGCAGCTAAGGTTCCCAGCAGAATGAAGTAGGTCCAAGTAATGCTGGTGAACATGATGATGTCCAACAGAATGAAGTTGCTCAGGATAATCAGTCGGCTCAGAATGATAATCTAGAAGCTGAAAACATGCCAGTTTTTTATCATGGTGATTCAGATTCTGAGGGGGAGCAAATTCAGATTTCAAGTCAAACAAACCAAGTTGGTGAACAAGATGTAGAACAGAATGTTACCAATCTGGAGGGAAATGTAGATGTTCCAAGTGAAGTGATGTCGCGAACTTTTTCATATCATCCAGAGGAGTTGATCATAGGAGAATTGCAGACAGGCGTTCGCACTCGAAATCAGATTGATAAAGGGCTTACATGTTTTTATACAAAAGTTGCTCCTTTGCAAACTGAATTCTCATTAAGTTGTTTTATATCACAGGTTGAGCCAAGAACTTACAAAGAGGCGCTTACTGAAGACTCTTGGGTCAATGCAATGCAGGAGGAACTTAGTCAATTCGAGAAATTGGGAGTGTGGAAGTTAGTTGATTTACCGGATGGTCAGAGGAAAATTAATACCAAGTGGGTGTTCAAATGTAAGAGGGACGATAGAGGAGTTGTTGTAAGGAACAAAGCTCGACTCGTTGTTCAGGGATTTAGTCAACAGGAGGGGATTGATTTTACCGAAGTATATGCTCCTGTAGCACGACTAGAGGCAATCAGAATTTTCCTAGCATTTACGTCTTGGAAGAACTTTAAAGTTTATCAGTTGGATGTTAAATCGGCGTTTCTTTATGGGAAGGTTAAAGAGGAGGTTTATGTTGGTCAGCCGCCGGGCTTCACCGATCCAATCCACAAAAACAAGGTCTACTTATTGGTCAAAGCGCTGTATGGTTTACAGCAGGCCCCGAGAGCCTGGTACGAGACTTTGTCTCAACACCTACTAGCCAACAAGTTCATTCGTGGAAAAGTGGATGCCACTCTCTTCACTAAAGAGGTCGATGGTCATCTTCTGATAGTTCAGATTTATGTGGACGATATAATCTTTGGGTCGACAAATGAAAATCTATGCAAAGATTTTGAATCAGTGATGAAGCAAAAGTTTGAAATGTCATCAATGGGGGAGATGAAATTCTTTCTGGGTTTACAAGTTGAACAACTTCCTGAGGGTATTTTCATTCATCAGTCAAAGTATGTTCATGATATTCTATAGAAATTTGGGATGTCAAGTTCTACTCCAGCTGCTACCCCACTTGCAACAAATCATGGGATTCACCCAGATCTCACCGGAGACAGGGCTGATGAAACATTTTACCGTTCCATGATAGGTTCTTTAATGTACCTAACTGCTTCACGTCCTGATATCATGTACCCAACGTGCCTCGCAGCAAGATTTCAGTCTAACCCGAGAGCATCGCATATGATCATTGTGAAGAGGATATTGCGCTACCTGAAAGGAACTCCTTCATTGGGGTTGTGGTATCCTAGAAAAGGTGACTTTACGCTCGAAGGGTATTCCGATTCGGATTTCGGATGCTGCAAAGTCAATTCAAAATCAACAACTGCAGGATGCCAGTTCTTTGGTCCTAGATTGGTTACCTGGCAGTGTAAGAAACAAACGTCTGTGGCGTTATCTACATGTGAAGCGGAGTATGTTTCTGCTAGCAGTTGTTGCTCTCAGATCTTGTGGATACAGCAACAGATGCGCGACTACGGTTTGCAGTTTCTTAACACACCTCTTTTTGTTGATAATGAGGCCGCTATAAATATAACTAAGAATCCAGTACATCACGCTAAAACTAAACACATAGAAATTCGTCATCACTTTATTCGTGATTGCTTTGAGAAAAAGTTGATACGAATTGAGAAGATCCACACTGACGAACAGAAAGCTGATTTACATACCAAAGCTTTTGATAAAAATCGGTTTAAATATTTGTTAAAACTGAACGGTATGAAGCTTCTGTCGGTGTCGGATGGCATAATTGGCGTTGATGAAAGTACTGTTGCGGATGAAGACGAGAAACAATCTGCAATGGTTTGTCGAAATTTTACTTGTTTTGGTATTTAGGGGGAGTAGATGTTTGTACATAGTTATTTTTAGAAAATACAAAAACAGTAAAAAATGATAAAATACAAAAACATGATAAAATGAAAAAAGATCTTGTGTATATAGGGAAAATGATAGTACATCAGCTAGACGATTACAGTATGCTAAAGATTTGTAAAGTATAAAAGAGTTAAACAGTCTCACTGATGATGTGTCGATAGGTTTTCACACATTTAGTAGATTTATTCGGGATATAAACCTAAAATTCAAACTTGTGAATTCGTGGGGAACACTACTTGGATATATAGGTAACCCCTGAAATCTCGTTTGAAAGGTCTCTTAATCTGATATACTAGGTCTTTATACTCAATGATGTCTGGGGTATTATTCCGGGACTTCTGCTGAACGGTGGTTCTGACCTAGTCCTTGGATAATACTTGCTGCAATGCTTGAAACACAGCATTAAACCCTCAGCATGCTGAAACAATAAAATTGATAAATGCTGCTGTTGTAAGGAAAAAGATCCTCTAAAGGGGACACACCGAAAAGTTGAAGCTGATATCTCTCTGCGTATACGGAAGTATCGACCTGAGATCCCTCGGCCCTCGCATACCTAATTTATATACAGATATCATTGTAGTATACTCACCTGTAAGACTGATTATTGGGATTCTGGATACGGGAGTATATTCAAGAGGTGGGACACATGAATGATCTAAGTTCTTAATTCATCTAAATCGTATCCTAAGTAAATTGAAATTTGTGTGAGAATTTAAGATGGATCAGTATATCGACAATCGAGGTGAATTGTTTAAGTCTGAGTATGAAATTAAGCTTAACGGTACTTGTGATTTGTCTGAAAAGCTGATATGATTCCCTGACACGCTCACCAAAAATATGTTTGTAAATAGTTTACTTTGTTTACTTTCTGCAATTTAAGTTTTCTGTATTTCATTTCTTAGTTTAGAACACTTTGATAAAATCCAAAAAGATTTTATTTCTGCTTTATTTTCCGACAAACCAAAGTGGAGAGTTGATTGTCGGATTCTCAAATGTTTGAAGCAGATGCAGGAGATTCTGGACTGAAGAATGAGAAGAGCTTACTTTGATGAAGTTTGAATTGTTTGAAAAGTCAAACACAAGTTCATTAATTTGATACTTGGTATTTTCAGAAAATATTTGAAATTGTTGTTTTAAACCAGTTTGATTCGTCAAATGATCAACCAGGGTCATTAATTTGGACTTGGTAGATTAATCAAGTGATCAGGGTCATTAACTTGAACCTGAATACTTGAGTGGATTTCTAAAACTGATTAAGTTTGTGATTTATGGTTGAAAGATAGAATTGTAATATTTGTTGGTTGAGTAACAGATTTGAACTTCATTATTCCCAATGGAAGCTAATTGTCAAAGCTTGAACCAGATTTCTTAGATTCTAGCATATCGAGAGGGGGAGTCTGTGAAAGGGGGAGTCTGGATCAACAGTCAAAGGGAAGATGAAAGTTAGAGACAGATTGTGTTTCTGAAGTTTGTAAAGATAGAGAGTTGGAGAACAGACTAAGACTGAAGACTCAGGAGCTGAAGACTACGTCAACATCCAAGGGGGAGTCTGTTGATGCACAAGAATGTCTGTTGACTGCATCTTCATCAAGTCTTAAATCAAGAAAGTCAAGAAAGTCAAGATTAGGGTTTTAATGTTAATTTCGCTTAAATGAACATTAGTTATAGGTGATTTCGCTCCTAAGGTCTAGGTGATTTCGCTTATACTTACACACGGGATTTCGCTTATGTGGTCATGACATAAAAGCGAAATCAGTTACATGTGATTTCGCTCATATGGTCATGCCATATAAGCGAAATCAGCCTCACTATAAATACCTCATGTGTGTGTTCATTAGAGCGAGACCTGGTCATAAGCTTTGTAACCAAACTCTGTCAAAATTGATTCAGAAAGCTAATAAAGTGAAGGAATTGAATAGGAAAGCTGTTGTAACGTTGCGTATACTGATTCCGCCTTTATACGTGATGATGAACTACCTTGACTGATCGTTTAGGGTCACGACACGGTCCAACAATTATTCTCCGAAACGAAACCCTAACGGCTAACCGAACCCACACCGATTCATAACGCCAACTGATGCGTGTGAAGTGTTATATGTATTAGGTGAATATTTTAAGCCCCTTTAACACTTATTTTAGCCAAGTTTTAAATTTATAAAACACGATAATTTACTAACACTAAACACACATATGGGCAAGTGCACCCATCGTGAGCGTAGTATAGTGTTGGCAACATACCGAGGTCGTCCAAGGACACAAGAGCTTTTAGTACCGGTTTATCCTCAACGTCTAATCAAAAATAAAAAGGTTAGAAAAATGTTTTTAACTAAGAAAAATAAAAACTAACTAAAATGCTGAAAATAAAATAAAAAGAAAAACAGATAGACAAGATGAATCACTTGGTTCCGACTCGTATCTAGTGTAACCTTTGATTATTTCCGCACTTTTGCACATAATTAAGAGATTATCTTAGTTATTGTAGTAGGCCCCTCTTTTGAAGGTGACGTTACCCTCACCCCAGTAGTTTGAGTCAGCAAGGATACAATCCTAAAAGGGTGGATTACTGGAAGATAATTAATTAAGTTATTAATGCAAATTATGGTAGGCCCCTCTTTTGGAGGTGACGTTACCCTCGACTAAGTAGTCTGAGTCAGCAGGGATACAGTCCTAAATAGCCGGGTTATAGTATTAATAGTAGTTAACTTATGAGGGGATCAAAGAGTTTGGACCCCCGCCATCCAATATCGTTAAGTATTGAAGGAGGTCCTACTAAATTTGACCCAGGTCCATTGCAGGACCTCTAAACGCTGAACAATGGCAAGACCTTTACCAAACCGTTCCCTTAACCCCCGACCAGGTAGCCAACATACCTCCATATAGACCGTGGAGATATGAATGGTGAAAATCTTTTATTTTATATAGACAGTAAAATAATGCCAAGACACCACGGACAAACGATAAGGAAAGATCACCTTCAACATAAGCAACTAGTTATTAAAGTCATTAATACAAAACCAAGTAAAAAGTGCAAAAGATTAAAAATAAAAAGTATTACACTAGACACTTTGTCTTCACCAAGTGATGTAACAGACTTAGGCAAACATGGCCTTGATTGTCAAGAACTCTTACGATCAATCTTGGATCCCGAGACGACTCACACACTCTACGATGGACAATGGATGATGGTGGTGCATGATGGTGTTATGGTGGTGGTGGGTGGTGGGTGAAGTGTAAGAGAGGTGGTGTGCCAAGGGATGGTTTGAGCTTGAGCCAAGCACTCCTATTTATAGGCTGAACAGAAGCTCGGGCACGGCCCCGTGTCCAGTGGGCACGGCCCCGTGTCCACATCCTCTCTTTCTTCATTAGTTGCAGCTTTGTCTTATTAGTTGACCACGCCCCCGTGTCCGCTGAGCACGACCCCGTGTGCAGAAGAATCTTTGTACTATGAAGATTTGCCTGGTTTGTGCGAATCTTATAGTTAACCACGACCCCGTGTCCGCTGAGCACGGCCCCGTGGTGGGCAATAGAAGCTTCTACCACTTTGTCTTTTCTGCTAACACTTGGGCACGCCCCCGTGCTGGCTGAGCACGGGGCGTGTTCAGGTTTCTGATCTCTTGTTTTGCTTGGGAAGATGCTGTTGTGGGGTCGGGCATGCCACGTCTTGTTCCTTTTCTTGTATTTATGTTAGATTTTGATGTCTTTTTTGCTTCTTTTGTTAATTTGAGCTCATTTAATCCTGAAAATACAAAAGGAAGACAAAAGCACACTTTTTCCAACATTAGTACTAAAAAGGGTTAGTTTTATGCCTCATTTGATGAAATTTATATATTACATTTTGAACACATCAAATACCCCCACACTTGAATCTTTGCTTGTCCTCAAGCAAAACTCTTTAATATGTGGCTATTTACACTCCCAAATGGAATGGGTAGGAAAGAAGGTTTTGGGCTTGTCATAGAGTGTCGGGATATCCAAGATTCTTTATTTAGTTTTATTTTTTATTTATTTACAATCCTATTCGTCATGATTTATTTAAAACTTTTCATAAGATAAATTACTTATTAGGGCATAACATGCCTTTTTAAAATTCTATTTATATACAAGTTCACATACCTCACGGGGATCACTCAACACTCGGCCGAAAATGTATTTTTGTGGATCACTCGAGAGCGGCATGGAACTTACTCCTACCATAGGCTTGCCAAGCAATCAATCCTCCTCCTTTTTAACTTATATACCTTTGTAAATATCAAGAGGACTTAGTGGGTTAAGGGTTAGGCTTGGGTTAAAGGTAGGTGGTTGGGTTGGTGGTTAGTGGTTAGTAGAAAAAGGGCGAAAAGCGTAACAAGTGTTGGTTTTCGTATGACTTTCTATTTTTGTAACTTTTATTTTTGATGAAGCTATTTATTCAAACAAAGTTATTTTTGATGAACTTGTTTGTTTATTTTCTTTTGCTTCATCATCAACAACATTTTTTTTTTGAAAAGTCATACGAAAAATCGGACTTGTTACTAAAATAAAGGGTTAAAAATGAAAAAGGTTTTGGTGGGTAAAAAGGGTGTTTGGTTTGGGTTATGAAATGAAAAGGTTTAGGCTCAAAGGGGCTAACTAGGGGGATTTTGGGTAGGTGGTAAAAAAAAAGAAAAATAATGGTGTAGAAATAAAAAGGTTAGTCCTAATGCCTCCATCATTTACTTACTCGGGTTTTAAGTTGGTAAGGACCGGGAATGTATCGTCATGGCAAGTTCTAGAGTCGTAAGAACCAAGCGGCTATTCACACAAGAAACGAAAAATGAGCATTTAGTTCTAATGATATGTAATTGTATGCTCAATAAAGGCTCAAAACTCACTTTTGTGGGAATGAGTTTTTATGTGATCAAGTATATATAATCAAATTTTAACTAAGCTTGTCATGCCTTTTCATAATTTTCTTATGTTGGTTCTTCTTATCACGACGCTATCGGTTGTAAATTTGTAAAAAATATAACCTTTTTAGAACTTGAATTTCCCGAGTTAAACCTAGACAAGTAAAAAAAATGAAAATTTTTGAAAAAAACTTGGGGTGATTAGCAATTCCAATAGAGTTTTGTGTAAGGCTTGTATTTAGGACTTGCGAGATTCAAGGTTTTAGCATCCCCCCACACTTAAATTACACATTGTCCTCAATGTGTCCCAAAAATAAGTTTTTAGGTTGATTGAATGTGTAAAAAGGTGTAAAAGGCAAAAAAAATTGTGTTACTGGCTACCTGGACACGACCCCGTGTTGAGTGAACACGGCCCCGTGCTCAGGTGCCAGTAACGAAAACTTACAGAAGGTGAACATGGAGGCGTGTTGGTTGGACACGACCCCGTGTCTGTCAAGGTCTGCAGAATAAATACAAACAGCAGGTTCAGGAGAGTGGGCACGGGGGCGTGTCGGGTGGACACGACCCCGTGTTGACAGTCTGCAAAGTTGAAAAACATGTTTCTTTCGTCTGTTTTCCTGTCCCGGCTTTAGTAGTACTAATGTTTAGCACTCTAAGCCTCGTTTGTACCTGTTTAATCAATGAATACTCCACCAAAACATAGCAAACATCCTACTTTTACCAAAGTTAACATCCATGTCAAAGTTAAAAAGAAAAAAAAATGCAGAAAAATAAAAGTTAGGGAAAGTAAATTGTTCAACACTTGGCACGCAGGCCATCAATTGTTCAAGAGTGGAAAAGGGTTAACCTGGGGAACCATCAAACAACCTCCGCTTCCTCCACTTCTCCCGCCTACTCCATGGCATCGTCATCATCATCATCGTCATCATCATCATCGTCATCATCATCATCATCACCTCCATGGCGTGCAATGTGGTCTCGTAAGTATCCAACATCATCTTGGATATCGGATATGTTTATTTCGATAGCTCCGACCCGGTGGTAGGTGTTGCTCTCCATGTTGTAAGTGTTCCTGGTGCACATAAGGTTTTCCTGCAACAAATCATGCAAACTTTGGAAATTAGGAAAACCGCCTCCGGAGGAGGATGATTGGCCCGGATCACCATGGGGTTGGTATTGATACTGATGATGTTGCGGAGCTTGGAGGACCAGTGCTTCTTGCGGGTTCCATGCATGACCTTGCATCCTTTGAAAGCTTACCGTTCCGTCCTCTGCCTCATAAATCAGGTTCATTGAGCGGCATATGTGTATATCTACCATACCCGACCATGGGCTCTTCTCAAATGAGCTAGGTATGTGGGCGAAGTGCCTAAAGAGACGGTACACCCATCCCCCAAAGAAGATAGGAGTCGGTGCACTAGCAAGGCGGTTATGATGCATGTTTTGGAGCATGAGGAACGGAACATCGAGTGGCCTGCGGTTGTGGATGCAGTGGAGGACAACCAAATCTCTTAACCCAACGACGCCACTACTATCATGCCTTTGACTAAGAGAGTAGCCGAGGAGCCTATGAATGTATCTGTATAGCGGATTCCTCAACTTCGTACTCTTAGTGCTGCTCGGATTGTAGTACCCTTCACCAATCTGAGCCCAAATAGCTTGGCGTTCATTCTCGTCAATCTCTCTCATTCCTCCAGTATTTTCTTCGTTTCCCGCATCCTCTTCCGCATACAACCCGACAATCGATCCAAACTAAGCCATAGAGATCGAATATTTCGTTCCGCCACATCGGAATGCTACCCCGTCATTGTCGAACGGGTCGCACCTCGAGTTGAATGTGAAGGTGCTATAGAACTCCAACGTGCATTCATGGACGGAACGGAGTCGAGTTGTTAGGGCTACTCTGAGTGGTCCCATGACAATGTTGTTGAAGCGGTCGATTTGATTCACCAAGGTTAGCAAGTCCGTGCATGCTTGCCTCGGGTATCCCTCTGGCCTTGTTTGAAGTATCTCGTATCGAGCTCTAGCATCGAGCTCAGTGGCGTTGAATCTTGTGAACTTCCTAGCCATCTGAAAGAATACACCAAAAGTTAGCACGAAACAGAAATATTTTTGGACAAAACTGCAAACAATGGTCTAGACACGCCCCCGTGTTCAGCGGACACGGCCCCGTGTCCAGGCGTCTGTTACTCAAAAATTCCATTTTTCGACCCGGTTTCGAAAACTTGAAAATTTTTGGTCCAATAGGTGCGGTTTCCCCCGAAAATGAAACCCTAAGTGCCGTTTTTTCCAAAATATCCCGTTTACCCTATCAATTTTATCTTTTTCGGTTCAAAAACAAGGGTTTGGGGTTTTTGTGAGAAATCGGGTGAATCTATGAACAATACAAGTGTATTTACTTCCCATAACACTAATCTAACTAAATGCAAACAGAACTAAACAAAAATTTGAGGTTCGATCCGGATGAACTTCAAGAACCCTAGATTTTTCCCCAAATTTTTGGTGCTTTAACTACATGCAAGTAACTAATCTAACTACTAAAAGTGATAGAATCATACCTTGATGTTGTTAGAGCGATAGGAGACGTCGAAAATCTGCAAAAAATCGCCTGAAACCAGAGCTTTTTCGGGGAAACGGGGCGTGTGGAATGAAGTAACTGTTTTGAAAAAGGGGATATATCCCGACTGCAGCGCGGACACGGCCCCGTGCCCAGCGGACACGGCCTCGTGCCGAGCACAGTTTTTTGAAAATTTTTTTTAAGTGCTCGTGTAAGTGCCCTTGTTTCCCATAAGCTTTGGTTAGTTAACTTACCGCTTTATTTGTCTCAATCGTTCGTAACTTACCAGGCATGATGTTTTATTCTTCCATCGTTTGAAGCGAAATCTCTTCTTCTTCATCCTCAATGAATCCTTGATAGAGTTTCAGCCGTTGGCCATTGACTTTAAATGGAGGCCCATTTCGAGATTTAATTTCTACTGCACCGTGTGGGAAAATATGGGTGATGGAAAAAGGTCCTGACCACCTAGACTTTAATTTACCAGGAAACAATCGAAGTCGTGATTTAAACAAAAGAACTAGATCCCCTACCCGAAATTCATTAGGTTTAATATGTTTATCATGCAAATTTTTCATTCTTTCCTTATAAATTTCGGAGTTTGAGTATGCATAATTCCTAAGTTCGTCTAATTCATTTAATTGACAAAATCGATTTTTACCAGCAAATTCTAAATCTAAGTTTACATTTTTGATTGCCCAGTAGGCTTTGTGTGCAATTTCTACTGGCAAATGACAACTTTTTCCATAGACTAGCTTATATGGGGTTGTGCCTATTGTTGTTTTATAAGCAGTTCGAAAAGCCCATAAAGCATCATCTAATTTATCCGCCCATTCCTTTTTATTTAACCCTACAGTTTTTTCGAGTATTCGTTTTAAACCTCTATTAGTCACTTCGGCTTGCCCGTTTGTTTGAGGGTGATACGCTGTTGAGACCCGATGATAGACCCCATATCTTGTTAAAAAAATTTCAAGTTGATGGTTGCAAAAATGGGTACATCTATCACTTATTAATGCTTTAGGTGTACCAAAAAGAGAGAATAATTTTTTCAGAAATCTTACCACGACTCTTCCATCATTTGTTGGAAGTGCCTCGGCCTCGGCCCATTTAGACAAGTAGTCTACTGCCTCAAGTATATATTTGTTTCCTTTTGATGGTGGGAAAGGTCCCATAAAGTCGAGTCCCCACACATCAAAAATTTCACAAACAAGAATGTCATTTTGTGGCATTTCGTTTTTGGAAGAAATATTACCTGTTCTTTGGCAAGCATCACATGTCTTGACAAGACTTTGGGCGTCTTTGTAAATGGTTGGCCAATAAAATCCTGAATCAAACACCTTTCGTGCGGTACTAGTGGCACCATGATGCCCTCCGTATGGACCTTCATGACAATGGCGGATAATTCTTCGTGCTTCATTACCATGTACGCATCGTCGGACGAGTTGGTCGGCACATATTTTGAAAAGATATGGATCTTCCCAAAAATAGTGTTTCACATTGGCAAAGAATTTTTTTCTTTGATAATGTGACCATCCTCTTATGACTATACCGCTAGCTAGGTAGTTAGCATAGTCGGCGTACCATGGCTCTTCCTTATATTCCACCATTTCCAGGGACTCTGTTGGAAATTTTTCGTTGATTTGCTCGTCCCTGGTCGCCTCCAAAGCTGGGTCTTCTAAGCGCGAAAGATGATCTGCTGCGGTATTTTATGCTCCTCTTTTGTCTCTGATTTCAATGTCAAATTCTTGGAGGAGTAGAATCCACCGAATCAAACGTGGTTTTGCGTCCTGCTTTTTGAAGAGATATCGAATGGCTACATGATCTGTATAGACTATAGTTTTAGAAAGAACAAGATAAGAACGAAATTTATCAAAAGCAAATACCACAGCTAGTAATTCTTTTTCAGTTGTTGTGTAATTTTCTTGTGCATCGTTAAGTGTTTTACTAGCATAATAAATTGGGTGGAAATGCTTTTCCTTTCTTTGTCCCAAGACAGCTCCAACTGCAAAGTCACTAGCATCACACATGATTTCGAAAGGAAATTTCCAATCAGGCGCTATCATGATAGGTGCGTTGACTAACATTTCTTTTAGGGTTAGAAATGCTTGATTGCAATCCTTGCCAAAGATGAAGGGGGCATCTTTTTCAAGTAATTTTGTTAGGGGCCTTGAGATTTTAGAAAAGTCTTTGATAAACCGTCTATGGAATCCGGCATGCCCTAGGAAGCTTCTGATAGCTCTTACGGAGGATGGAGGTGGTAATCTAGAAATGGTATCTATTTTGGCTCTATCCACCTCCATTCCTTCGCTCGAGATCTTGTGACCGAGTACTATTCCCTCCGTTACCATGAAATGGCATATTTCCCAATTAAGGGCGAGGTTAGTTTCCTCACATCGGGATAGCATTCGTTCAAGGTTATCGAGGCATTGGTCGTATGAATCCCCAAAGATAGAAAAAGTCGTCCATGAAGACTTCCATTGTTTTTTCTATCATGTCATGGAAGATGGCTACCATGCAACGTTGGAATGTTGCGGGGGCATTACATAGACCAAACGGCATGCGTCGATAAGCAAAAGTTCCATAGGGACATGTGAAAGTTGTCTTTTCTTGGTCTTCGGGTGCTATCGGGATTTGAAAGTAACCTGAAAAACCATCCAAGAAACAATAAAATTTATGACCGGATAATCTTTCTAACATTTGATCAATGAAGGGCAAAGGAAAGTGGTCTTTTCTTGTTGCTTCATTTAATCGTCTATAATCTATACAAACTCTCCATCCTGTGACGGTTCTTGTTGGTATTACTTCATTTTTTTCATTAGTTATTACCGTCATACCTCCTTTCTTTGGAACTACTTGGACGGGACTTACCCAAGGACTATCGGAGATAGGATAGATAAGTCCGGCGTCAAGTAATTTGATGACCTCGTTTTTAACCACTTCTTGAACATTTGGATTTACTCGACGTTGTGGTTGTATAACTGATTTGTAGTCATCATTCATCAAAATTTTGTGTGTGCACATAGAAGGACTAATTCCTTTTATGTCTACAAGTTTCCAAGCTATTGCATTTTTATGTTTTTTCAAAAGTCTAATTAATTTTTTCTTTTCTAAGCTATCTAATTTAGACGAAATAATTACAGGTAATTTACCCTCTTTGTCTAGAAAAGCATATTCCAAACCTTTTGGAAGTTCTTTGAGCTCAAGTGGTGGGTCTTTAGGAGACTCCTTATTTGGTTGCTCATCTCGATCAAGAACTTTAAAAGTTTGTTCTATGGCGACCTCTTCTTCAACAAAGTGGTCAATCTCTTCACTTGTATCGGGTGGTTCATCTTCATCTTCAATTAGGGGGTCATTATTGCCGAATGGATATTTCATTGATCGTTCGAGATCGACACTTCTTTTAAATGCCCCTAATTGAAGATGTAGATTGTTGAACTTCCGGGTTTTCAAAGCTTCGTGTGTTTTTACAAATGGTCGTCCCAACATTAGAGGAGCGTCATCGAGGATGACAAAGTCAGTTGGTATTACCATTTGATTTGTTTGAATCAAAACGTCCTCAACTATACCGATTGATTTTATTACTTTCCGATTGGATAGAAAAATGGGTATTTGAAGTGGAGAAAAATCACTAATACTTAATTTTTCAAAAATGTAGTTAGGCATTATGTTAACACAAAGATCTTTATCAATTGTGACATTACTAATAAATGAATTTTGAAAGAAACATGGAACCGGTGTAATGTTAATTTCAAATGGGTCCTCTTTTATTAGTGACGTTTGATCATTAGTTAACTTAACACTTACCGTTTCGTCAATTTTAGTGTTAGTGTTTAACTCTTTTAAAAACTTGTGGGTACTAAACAATGATTTTCAAAAGAAGGTGACAAGAGATTAATTTCTTCAAAATTAGACTCTTCTTGAATTTTAACGTTGTCGGACTCACCTCTTTCGTTGTTTAACTCATGTGTCGGTTTTTCACTTATTTGTTCTTCCATTTTTACACTTTCGGTTATCTCTTCCTTTTTTAATTCTTCTCTTGCGCGGGACTCCTCTTCCCTTGCGCGAGCTTCTTTTATACATCGATCGATAACTCTAGTGTGTTCTAATATCCTATCGGTCACTTCGGTTATAGAAAAAGAATCGGGATTTTCTAAGCTTGAATCCGGTTGTTCGACCCTTTGTTCCTCATAATACCTATATGAAGTAGATGGTTCACACCATTGTCCTTCATTGTAAGCATATGATGGATAAGGTTCGTAATTTTGTTCTTCATAATACTCATATGAGGTGGGTTGTTCACGCCATGGTTCCTCATAATAAGCATACGAAGGTGGTGGCTCATATCTTGGTTCCTCAAAGTATGAGTATGAAGGTTCATACCTTGGTTCATCAAAATATGAGTATGAGGGAGGAGGTTCATACCTTTGGTCTTCATAGGATGTGTATGAAGTTGATGGCTCGTACCTGGGCTCCTCATAGTAGGTGTATGAATTGGATGGTTGATATGAGTGATTGTATTGAACCGAGCGTGCGTTACGACAATTAGTGCAATAGTTACCCCTATAATCATCCTCCTCATAGGTGTAGTTGTAACCTCCTGAGTATTGATCCATAAGAATCACTCAGCAGACCACAACCGAGTCTCGAGATCAGAAAACAAAAATAAAACAGAAACAGAGGCTGGACACGGCCCCGTGTTCAGTGAGCACGGCCCCGTGTTCAGAATTTGTATCTGGGCGTTTTAATTAATTTTACTGATTTCGTTGAGCACGGGGCGTGTTCAGTGAGCACGGCCCGTGTTCAAGCTACTGTTACTGGGTGTTTTTATGAAAATGTGCAGCACGGCCCCGTGTTCAGTGAACATGGCCCCGTGTACAGGCTACTATAAATGCAAATCTAAACTAAAATGTAGAAAAATGTGCGCGCTTTTAAAAAGGTTTTGAAAAACTGATTAGGCCGTCGATTTTAAGCTTTCTTAAAATCCTTGTGTCCCCGGCAACGGCGCCAAAAACTTGATGCGTGTGAAGTGTTATATATATTAGGTGTATATTTTAAGCCCCTTTAACACTTATTTTAGCCAAGTTTTAAATTTATAAAACACGATATTTTACTAACACTAAACACACATATGGGCAAGTGCACCCATCGTGAGCGTAGTATAGTGTTGGCAAGATACCGAGGTCGTCCAAGGACACAAGAGCTTTTAGTACCGGTTTATCCTCAACGTCTAATCAAAAATAAAAAGTTTAGAAAAATGTTTTTAACTAAGAAAAATAAAAACTAACTAAAATGCTGAAAATAAAATAAAAAGAAAAACAGATAGACAAGATGAATCACTTGGTTCCGACTCGTATTTAGTGTAACCTTTGATTATTTCCGCACTTTTGCACATAATTAAGAGATTATCTTAGTTATTGTAGTAGGCCCCTCTTTTGAAGGTGACGTTACCCTCACCCCAGTAGTTTGAGTCAGCATGGATACAATCCTAAAAGGGTGGATTATTGGAAGATAATTAATTAAGTTATTAATGCAAATTATGGTAGGCCCCTCTTTTGGAGGTGACGTTACCCTCGACTAAGTAGTCTGAGTCAGCAGGGATACAGTCCTAAATAGCCGGGTTATAGTATTAATAGTAGTTAACTTATGAGGGGATCAAAGAGTTTGGACCCCCGCCATCCAATACCGTTATGTATTGAAGGAGGTCCTACTAAATTTGACCCAGGTCCATTGCAGGACCTCTAAACGCTGAACAATGGCAAGACCTTTACCAAACCGTTCCCTTAACCCCCGAGCAGGTAGCCAACATACCTCCATATAGACCGTGGAGATATGAATGGTGAAAATCTTTTATTTTATATAGACAGTAAAATAATGCCAAGACACCACGGACAAACGATAAGGAAAGATCACCTTCAACATAAGCAACTAGTTATTAAAGTCATTAATACAAAACCAAGTAAAAAGTGCAAAAGATTAAAAATAAAAAGTATTACACTAGACACTTTGTCTTCACCAAGTGATGTAAGAGACTTAGGCAAACATGGCCTTGATTGTCAAGAACTCTTACGATAAATCTTGGATCCCGAGACGACTCACACACTCTACGATGGACAATGGATGATGGTGGTGGATGATGGTGTTATGGTGGTGGTGGGTGGTGGGTGAAGTGTGAGAGAGGTGGTGTGCCAAGGGATGGTTTGAGCTTGAGCCAAGCACTCCTATTTATAGGCTGAATAGAAGCTCGGGCATGGCCCCGTGTCCAGTGGGCACGGCCCCGTGTCCACATCCTCTCTTTCTTCATTACTTGCAGCTTTGTCTTATTAGTTGACCACGCCCCCGTGTTCGCTGAGCATGACCCCATGTGCAGAAGAATCTTTGTACTATGAAGATTTTCCTGGATTGTGCGAATCTTATAGTTGACCACGGCCCCGTGTCCGCTGAGCACGGCCCCGTGGTGGGCAATAGAAGCTTCTACCACTTTGTCTTTTCTGCTAACACTTGGGCACGCCCCCGTGCTGGCTGAGCACGGGGCATGTTCAGGTTTCTGATCTCTTGTTTTGCTTGGGAAGATGCTGTTGTGGGGTCGGGCAAGCCACGTCTTGTTCCTTTTCTTGTATTTATGTTAGATTTTGATGTCTTTTTGCTTCTTTTGTTAATTTGAGCTCATTTAATCCTGAAAATACAAAAGGAAGACAAAAGCACACTTTCTCCAACATTAGTACTAAAAAAGGGTTAGTTTTATGCCTCATTTGATGAAATTTATATGTTACATTTTGAACACATCACCAACAACAATGATTTCTAGCAACCCTTGATTACATGTAACTATCACAACGTCAAGAACATACAAGAACTTCCAGAATTGAAGCCATGATACTATGTTTTAACAAGTTTATACTGAAATTAAAGACAAGTTACCGGGTTGAAAAATGGTGGGGATCACTCGTGCTTGAACCGAAAGAGTTGAAAGTTCTCCTTGGAGCTCTTGATCGTCGACTGTGAAGAAGGGAGGAGAGAGCACAGGGATCGCAGGTTTGTGTGCAGGTGGTTTAGGGTTTGAGGAATGTTATAAAAAAATAAACTTCGTGCCTGTACGTACTATATTAAAAGAGTAGGAGTTGGGGTAGACTTAGGATTACATGACCTGGGCCGAAACTTGCAGTTAACAATTGGTTTAATACATTAACAACTGATTTGGGCTTAATTATTTTAGATTTGGACTTGCATATTTAGGAAATCAACATCTTTATTATATTGATTTTCTCAAAAGTCCATTATCTTGAAACCAATTAATTCGTTGGTGCCCACTAAATTGATTGGACTAAATTTGAGCCAATGGTGGTTTTGTTCAGAACTGAAAAGTCCATACGTGGCTTTATTTTTATGCCATGACTTTAGTTTTTCTTGATCACAAATTGGCAACGCACGGAAAAGAAAGAGTAGGCCAGAAACACTAACCAGTGTAGAATAAATTGGGTGGTGGGATGTTTTGGCCCGATAAGAAGAAGGAAAGGTAAAGGGATAACGCATGAGGGTGTTTGGGCTGGCCCTTCTTGAACCAAAGTAAGGGAAGGAATCAGTGGGTGTGGGCCGCGAGTGAGAGTAGAGTAATGGGTTGGGTCACAAAACGGTTCGGGTGTTGAGTCAGTTCAATATTTGACTTCGAGTATCGTTCGTATAACACTATATGTTAAAATAAATTTGTGCATTTATAACTGTGCATGATTTAGTTTACAAGACAAATGAAATTCTGATTACTGTTACATAAAATGGCATTTCAAGTTGCAAGACTTTTATCATTACTACATGCAACACAATATAGTTCTATTAATGCCCAGAGCAGGGTTAGCACAGTTATCAGACAAACTAGAAGTACTAACGGGAGTTCGGTACTTAGACAAACATGATGGTAAGACACAAAATAAGCCCCAGGACCAACTTTTACACTAGTATAGTGTGTAGGAAAGTAGAGATTTCAAAACTGCCTTCCTAGTAATGACATAGGTACTGGAAAGTGCCAGAAACAAACTGAAACTGCAGAATTCTGCAGAAAATAAACAAATTCAGCAAAAATTCAGCTTTTAACATCTAAATATAATGCAGAAAAGTGGTTTAATGGTTAAGAATACTTTCCTAAGTGTCGGGAATCAAAACTGTCACAGAACACAACATAAAGCACACTAAACTGCGCAATTTAGCACCTTAACGAACAGTAATGAAACGAACAACCGGACACTACCCAAAACATCAAATTCTTACTAGAAGCATTGTTTTAGTGTTACAAAGCTAGTTATGGTCACCGAACATCATAACACATCCTATAAACATATAACACATATAACCCTAACTAGTATACTTGAAATCTAACTATAAAACTTAACTTACCATTAAATGTTACACTTTACCCCCCCCCCCTTGATGGCCGGTTAGGGGACATGGGTCCCAAATAATATTTGTTTGCTATATTTAATTAGATCTTGTTGAGGAATATACCAACATATATGCCATATACCACTTAAATGTTGGAAGGAAGATTATAATAAATAAGAGCATTAAACACTTATGTTCATCACATTCCAAAACTCACAAAACCTCCTCCATCTCCTTCAAAGTTCATGGCCCAAACACCCCTACATCATCATCCATTTTTCAATCCATTCCCAAGTGTTCTAAGCATATTCTAAGGTGTCTTAAGCCTATCTAAGAAGGTTGCAAGCAACGGAATTGGAAGGACCTCTCTCTAGTGCTTCTATCCACCTCATTTGTTATCTTCATCTTCTTGAACATCATCCCTAGCCTTGTGCTAGTAGTAAGACCTTCCTAATCTCATTTTACTTCATATTATGTTGGTTAAAAGATGATATAAGTTGTTAAGCATAAAGATCATGAAGAAACATAAGCATAAACATGAACATAAAGCTCTAAATCATGAAAATCAAAGATGTTTAAGTGTATGTAATATACTTGCTTGTTGTTTTCTTGTGTTTATGATGTTGATCATCATAAGAAGCTTGATAGAATGTGATTAAACACATGATCTAGCAAGTATGAGGATGATTCTTGAGAAAATCATAATAACCATCATTTATGATAAACATGAACTTGAAAATAAACTTGTTTTAGTGTATGATGATTTGTGATACATGTTATAAGTCTTGAAAATAAAGGATTTCAAAGATAATATTTTCAAGAGAACAAAGTTATTTACAAAATTTACAAGATCATGATTTTTAAAGAAACTAATCATATTTTTAGTGATAAATCAAGTATAGAAACATGTTATTAACAAGAGAAATACAAAAGAATTGTTTTTGGAAAAATCATCTTGTAAGTTGTAAAGGACTAGATTTTGCAAGAATGTGATTATTAAACAAATAACAATGTTTTAGAGGGTAACTTAACCTACTAAATAACATACTAAGTTACTACAACTTTTTACAAAATTTCAAGTTCATGTCAAGGTGTAAATTGCATATTTAAAGCATATGCTAAGTCTTCAATGATTTGTTGATGATTGATGATGATTTATAAAAGAAAATGATATGCTTTGAAAGCATGGAAACCTCCATTTTAAGGGGAAACTATGACAATTTTTTTCTAAAAATATAACACTTAGAAAAATTATTTTTAAACAAATAATTACAAGTATATTTTAAACCGTGAAATTTTTATAAAGTTTGCCATAATTTTTGTTAAAAGATTATAAATATTGGAGGTTGGTTTTTGTAAATAAAAGTGACCAAATATGTATTTAGGAAATATATATTTAGATGTCACCATGTGTGTGATTATTTGTATATTATGTGTATTAGTTATATTATTTTAGGGCTTGAAATAATATAACTCACTAAAATACCAATAAATTACAATCCACAATACTACCAAAATTCCAAGAAATAAATACATAATTTATATCCAAAATATTGGTGAAACTGAACAAGGAATATAACTTACATAAATATTCCGGAATTAAAGTCATAAGTATATTTTGGTAACGGTATTTTGGAAACCAAGAGAACAAAAATATGATTTTCGTGAGTATTATAAAATAAATCATATCTTTGACAAGGAGAAAATATATTATTTTTGGTAAGTAAAAATATATATATTTTTTCTTGGAATTATTAGAAGATATATTATTTTTGGGACAAAATATATATTTTCTTAAATAAACTTTGGACATATTATTTTTGGGTGAAAAATAGATTTATATATATTTTTTCTAACTTAGACTTGAAAATATATTATTCTTGAGATTTATATGAAAAGTATATATATTTTTGCCAAGGAAAAATTCTAACTAATTTTTCTATGTAATATTTCTTAAAATATATATTTTGGAAATATATATTGATGTATTTTTATTAGAAATATTATTCGGGAAAGGTTAATACAAAAATTAAGTATGAGATACTTAATAAACACAATAAAATACGTATCCTCGTACATATAATTGCACACCGGAATACACCATCGATACTTGGCAAGAGTATAGAAGGATAAGAATACGAATACAAATACACCCAGCCTTGGAGAGTTATACAAGTACAAATACATAAACTTGACAAGTTAAAATGTATCATTTTAACTAATATTCCAAAATTCATAAATATAATTTAGGTTAAAATATTTTTTATATTAACAAATAATTATATAACTTGGAATAATATTAAGAACACAAAGAAACGTAACTCAAAGACACTAATTAATACTAAGTCAAGGCACGACCCGCTCGTCTAATAGACTGTAGTACGTTGTAGATAGTCGTGCACACTAGTAGCAGCTTGAGTTACGTCGGATTGAAGAACGCAAAACTGTGAGTTCATGTCTCCCTTTTCTCTTAACTGTTTTTGGATTTATAACTCTCGGGGGTGGAATACGTGTTGTATATGTTTAAATGGTATGATTTGGCTATGAAATGAATTATAGATCATGTTTGCATAGATTGAAATTGAAATGCCATTAACTCTTATTTATGGATGAAGGTTAGATCTAACGGGCACGGCCGAGCCCCACTCATCGTCCTTATGTGACCACTTGAGTGCTTTGGTGTCCCAGTTGAGGTAATTCGACAACGGTCAAGGGTAATTTGACACAATCAAGGTAAATTGACACAGTCAAGGTGAATTCGACACAGTCGAGGGAAATAGACGTGGGTATAAGCCTACTCATATTGTATGTCTTCACATACATTATTGTCTTTGCAAAACATTAATTTGATATGTTCATAGATGCCTTTCATACATGTTTTCAAAGGAGTCTCTGAAACATTTACAAGTTTATCAGTATTTATACAAAACGCATGAACTCGCTCAAATTTTGTTGATGTTTTTCAAAAGTACATGTATTTCAGGTAACAAGTTGGATCTTGGGCACATGTGTTATTTCTAGAAGTAAATTCCAAGTTAGATGTCATCCACTTTTGTTGGTTTGTAACTTAGTCAAAGGTCGTGTTGTTTGAAACTTAAATAACTGGTGTTGTAATATTTAAAAATTAATGAATGGATGAACATCGTTTTGATCATATAGTTGTTTATTATGATTGAATGCAATGATATTGAACAAGTCACACGTCATACGCTTCCACAAAAGTCAGGGTGTGACAGTTTGGTATCAGAGCTTCGATTGTAGTGAACTAGGATTCCTTCTTGAGTCTAGACTACAATCACTAGGACTCTCTCACGAAAACATTTTCACAAAAAGGTTTTTCATTGCATTCACAAAAGCGCCAAGATCCACGAGTCAAACATTTTTCAAAGAAAAGACAAGGCAAGGACATTAATAGGGAGGAGAATACCCCAAATAAAAATGCCAATTGAGGTATAGTCTACGTGAGATAGACTTGCGATAGACAAAATGACCCCCCCCCCCCCGAAAGGACAAACGAGAGTTATATGTGACATGATGCAACTATTTTCCTGTTTATACTAAGTAACATATTTATTTATTAATATATATGTGTATAAGTGTACGGAATAAATATAGACGTGAACAAGATACCTTAGACTTCGAATCCTATTAAAGTTCATGACTCGCACGATGAGACTATCGACCTCGCATTTATGGTGAAGCTCATGACTGGAGTGATTACCAAACGAGATCCTGAGCTGGTTCCGTAGAAGATGGCTGCTCTTCCCTCTCGATTGTGAAGGTGCCTGACTATGGTAGTGACGGCAAGGCGGAGGTTGCAACCTTGGACAACACCCTTATCAGCAGGACGAGGTCCCTATGGCTTTTGTGAAATGAGATTGAAGACGCTCTTGTCTAGACTAGGAAGATGAGGTACTCATCTTGAAAGTGCCGCTCCAACTACTAGGAATTCTCCTTATTCTATTACGTTTAATCATCGTGCCTATTCACGCGAAACGATAACGAATGTTAGCACGTGGACCACCGTAATGGTCCTTTCCATATCGGAGGTATAAGGACAGTAGTGTCCCCTCTTTGGTGGATCATCTGCTTTGAACGAGGGAAACTTGGGGTGACCGTGCAAGACAATTTATTATTACGGGGGCCCACGTAATAATGACTTGTATTGCATGGAAATCCTGGTGGACTCTGAGGGGTTAAGCTAATGATCACCACCCATCCAAAAATTTCTAAGTGTTCGCACCTTCATCTAGTAGAACAATACCTAGACAATTGCTATAGCACTTTACAAAGTAGGAAACCTGTCTTTACCTACTTCGTGTCTGACACTTCTACCCGTACGAGTTGTTTGGAAACCGATATCTAAGCAAGTGAAGATGGATGACACTCGGAAAGGATTCAGTAACGTTACACTCTCTATCACCCCTATATGTACAACCCCCATCTCTTGGTAAGTATACCCGTCTTTGTGAAGCTAAAGACCTAAGAAAACCAATGTAGAAGGAAAATAACTACTACTTTCATATTATGAAACTTGTATGACCTAGGCGATGTAACCTCGAGTTCATTTTGTTTCCCCGTTACAAACAATAAGTCAAGTTGTCAAGCCTATATGAAAGCTCAGTAGTTGTTTCCTTCCTTATACATTGTTGATTATATATGCATGTGATATTGGGTGATTACATGTTTGCTTGGGGTAATATGTACCTCATAGACAATTATGGAAGGTTGTCTAACCTACCCCATACCTTTTGACAGAAGAAGATGCCGCCCAGACGTGACACGGACACCATTACATTAACTAAGGCTAAATACAATGAGCGCATTTCCCAAGCTATAGCGCAACATGAAGCCCTCCGCTCTGAACGCAGCGGTGGCACTTCCGGAAGTAACCCTCCAACTGGCTGCACCTATAAACAGTTCCTGGACTGCAAGCCATTGAATTTTGATGGCACAGGAGGTGCCGGTGCTTTTGTTCGTTGGGCAGAAAAGACTGACTTCGTTCTGAGAATGAGTGAATGTTCGCCCGAGCACAGAGTTACCTATATCTCAGGGTTGTTTTTGGATGGCGCACTCTCCTGGTGGAACCTTCAGGTTCAGACCCTTGGTGAAGCTATTGCTTATGCACTGAACTGGGACGAGCTCAAGGAATTGATGCGGAAGAAGTACTGTTCTAGGGCCAAAATCCAGAAGCTTGAGACTGAGTTCTGGAGTTTGAAAATGGACGAGTCGAAGATTTCTGAGTGCGTCCAATGCTTTCACGACTTGTCTAGGGTTGTTACCTACTTAGTCAAGCCAGAGTTCAAGAGGATTGAGCGATTCATTTAGGGACTTGTACCTCAAATCCTGAGCATGGTTGCTGCCTCAAAGCCTCCAACCATCACAGAGGCTATCGATGTGAGTGTCGCACTTACTGAAGAAGCCCTTCGTATGGGAAAGTTTTTGGGATCTGAGACAAACAAGAAAGAGACTCATGTGGAGTCTTCGGGCAATAAGAGAAGGAAGTCTTCGAACCTAAAGATAGGCACCCAAGCCAGTTATGAAAGCTCTAAAGCAAACAAAAGAAGGGAAGTGGACCCGTCTCGTGGCACGCAAGCTTATGGAGCCACCAATAAGGCCGGTGATAAGGTTTACTTGGGGACTAAGCCGAGATGCGAGGAATGCAATTTTAAGTGTGTTAGGTGTGGAAAATAAGGGCACAGCAAGGATGCTTGTTGGGCGAAGTATCCCAAACAAGGAGGAAATGATGACGGCAACCAAGACGGAAGCAATAATGGTAGAGTTCCAGGTTGCTAAAAATGTGGTGAAGTAGGGCACTTTAGGAAAGATTGCCCTAGGAAGTACCAAGCGAGGAAGGGTCTTCACGATCGGAGCTCGTGAAGCACGCCAGGATCCAGATGCGGTTACGGGTACGTTCCCTACTAACCAACTCTATGCATTCATTTTGATTGATACTGGCGCCGACTTTAACCTTGTATCCTTAGGAATTAAGAACCTACTTGGCCTAGTTTCAAGTAAGATAGACGCCCCGTATTCCCTAAAATTGGCAAATAGAAGGTTAGTTAAAGCAGATGAGGTGATTAAAGATGGTATTTTGGGAACTTAGAAGGCCAGAACCTTCTATTACCATTGACTTGGAAAGTCATGATATTGTAGTCAGCTTAGATTGGATATCCAAGGATAGAACTGAAGTTGTTTGACATAAGGAAAATCATTCGCATCCCTCTTGTGAATGATGAGACACTTATAGTACACAACCTTCTTGCAATAGATGTGAGGGCTCTAGGCCCCATAAGGCGATGAGTTTGCAACACCTCACATTGGTCATAGAGAGACTGAAGCGCCTCCGAATGGGTTGCATGGCCTTCCTTACTCATGTTGCCGAGAAGGAGACCAAGGAGCTGAAGCTACAAGACATCCCCGTGGTGGAGGAATTTCCAGAAGCCTTCCCTGAAGACTTGTCTGGGTTACCTCCACCACGACAAGAGGAGTTTAGGATGAACCTAGTGCCAAGAGCGGCACCAGTGACGGATGACGCCTTACGACTAGCTCCGTCCGAGATACAGGAGCCTCCGATGCAACTGCAGGATCTGCTAGGCAAAGGAAATCTACCAGGCCGAGCCTCTCACTGTGGGAAGCCCCCGGTGTTATTCGTTTGGAAGTAGGACGACAGTTTTTACACGCATACACAGTCTAATCTGAGAGGAACTCAGAAGAACTAATGTGTAAAAAGTATTACACACAGGTTACAGGGAGATAGACAACTAACCCTCAAGAATCGGTACCCCTTACCGAGAATCGATGACTTGTCGACCAACTGCAAGGTCCCAGCTACTTATCCAAGGTGGACTTAAGGACAGGGTATCACTGGTTGATGGCGCAAGAAGAAAGTTGGCAGTTTCCGTTTGCATCAACTTCAGAGAATTGGATATCAAGGACCGGTATCCTTTGCCAAGGATTGATGACTTGTTCAACCAATTGTAGGGTTCTAGTTACTACTCGAAGATTGACTTGAGGTCAGGATGTCCTCAACTGCAAATACAAGAAGGAAGTATCCCTAAAACGACCCTTAGGACTCGCTTTGAGCATTACGAGTTCCTTGTCGTGCCGTTTGGCTTAACACTTGCACCGGCGATATTCATGGACCTCATGAATCAGGTGTGTAAGCCGTACCTGGATAAGATCGTGATTATATTTATTGACTACATTCTTATTTGCTCAAGGACCAAGGAAGGTCATGAGCAACATCTGCAATTTATCTTGGAACCCTTAGAGAAATAACACTTGTGTGCTAGGATGTCGAAGTGAGAATCTTGGATTCACGAGGCAAGATTCTTTGGAAACGTGGTGAATAAGAATGAGATTCATGTCGACCCTGCAATCAAGAACTAAGGAGTCCCTAAGACACAACTAAGGATTTTTGGGGATTGTAGGCAGTATCAGACGACTCCTAGGAAACTTTTCAAGGACTGCTCAACTGCTAGCAACCCTAACCCAGTCGATACCTATCTTGTCTTCACCTGACAATACCAATAGAATTGCGATTCTTGTGACGCTTCTCGACAAGGTCTCCACTGCGTGTTGGTGCAACGAGACCAAGTCATCGCATACGCGTCGCGTCGGTTAAGGGATCATAAGAAGAGATATTGAACTAGGTGTGGCGAATTGCTAGTTGAAGACTTGGCGTCATTACTTGTATAGGAAAACATTGCACGATCTTTACTGATCACAAGGGTTTGCAGCACACCGTTGATCAGAAGGACTTAAACATGAGATAACTAGATGGAATGAGCTACTGAATGATTGCGACTGTGAGATTAAGTATCACCTGGACAAGGCAAGCGTTGTAGTAGACGCCTCGAGCTGCAAAGATCGCGCAAAGCCTCTAATGGTGCAAGCCTTAGAGATGACCATACAGACAAACCCCGCTACTCAGATTCGTGAAGCTGAGCAAGAGATGCTCAAACCAGAGAACCTTCAAACTGAAGCGTTACGCAGAATGGAAGTACAGTTAATGCCTAAGGAAGATGGAACCTTATACTCCATGGGACGACTTTGGGGTTCCGACTCACGACAATTTACGTACGCTCATTTTAGGACAAGGCTCATAGGTCAAGGTACTCGATCCATCCTGGATCCGATAAGATGTACCAAGACTTGAAGGATTAGTAAGGATGGCCCAAGATGGAAGTCGATATACCTACATATGTGGGTAACTGTCTTACTTGTGTCGAAGTTAAGACAGAATACCAGAAACCATCAGGGCTGCTGCAACAGCCTGAGATTCCCATGTGGAAGTGGGAACGAACCTTAATGGATTTCATTACAAGCTACCAAGAACCCAAAGAGGTCACGATATGATTTGGGTGATTATTGATCAACTCACCAAGTCTGCATATATCCTACCAATCAGTGAGGAAGTCAGCACAAGGAAAGTAGCAGAGATTTATCTTAGAAAGGTTGTGGCACGTCATGGAGTGCCTGATTCTATCTTGACCGACCGAGATGGTCGTTTTGTGCCAAGGGTATGGCAGACGCTTCAAAAGGCGTTTAGGTCATGATAGGACCTTAGTACTACATTTCACCCTCAGACGGACGGCTAGAGTAAACGAACGATACAGACTTTGGTAGACCTGCTATGTGCTTGTGTGATAAACTTTGATGAAAAGATGGATTACTCACTTGCCCTTAGTGGATTTTTCCTACAATAATATTTATCACACCGCTGTTTAGGCCACTTCATGTGAAGCTTTATAGGAACGTAAGTATCGGTCCCCTTTGTTTTAGGCGGAGACCAAGGATAAACGATTTACTGGCCCGATTTGGCTCAGGAAACTACAGACAAGATCGATCGGATACATGATCGTATCAAGTCAAGCATGTAGTATATAGAGAATCTGCGCCGGAAAGCGGCGGAAACCATTGGAATTTGAGTTCGGAGAGATGATATTATTGAAAGTCTCGCCTTGGGAAGGCGTGGCGTGATTTGGAAAGCGTGGGAGGTTGGACCCACGGTATATTAGACCTTTCAAGATTATGGAAAGGTTCGGGACCATTGCTCACAAGCTGAAACTTCCAGAGAAGTTCAGTAGTGATCACGACACATTCCACGTGTCTAGTCTTTAGAAGAGCCTGGCTCTAGGAACAGTCGTTATTACCGCAAACAGGATTCACGTCAACGACAAACTCCAATTTATTAAAGAACCTGTTAAGGTAGCGGAATGGAAGCCCACAAAACACGGAGAAGTCGTAATTGATTTGTTAGAGTTCGTTGGAATTCATATCATGGCCTAGAGTTTACTTGGGAACATGAAGACCAAATTAAGACTAAGTGACCCCATTTAATTCACAACTCCCCTGCGACCGATGGCATAGCTTGAATTTCGGGACGAAATTCTTTTAACGGGGGGAGAATGTGACAACTGGCACTTTTCCATGCATTTCGTACAATAATTAAACAGTAATCTGTGCTTTAATAACTGTACGTGATTTAGTTTACAAGATAAATGAAATTTTGATTACTGTTACACACAATGGCATTTCAAGTTGCAAGACTTTTATCATTACTACATGCATAGTTCTATTAATGCCCAGAGCAGGGTTAGCACAGTTATAGACAAACTAGAAGTACTGACGGGGGTTCAATACTTAGACAAACATGATGGTAAGACACAAAATAAGCCCCAGACCAAGTTTTACACTAGTATAGTGTGTAGGAAAGTAGGTATTTCAAAACTGCCTTCCTAGTGATGACATAGGCACCGGAAAGTGCCAGAAACACACTGAAACTGCAGAATTCTGCAGAAAATAAACAAATTCAGCAAAAATTCAGCTTTTAACATCTAAATATAATGCAGAAAAGTGGTTTAATGGTCAAGAATACTTTCCTAAGTGTCGGGAATCAAAACTGTCACAAAACATAACATAAAGCACACTAAACTGCGCAATTTAGCACCTTAACGAACAGTAACGAAACGAACAACCGGACACTACCCGAAACATCAAATTCTTACTAGAAGCACTGTTTTAGTGTTACAAAGCTAGTTATGGTCACCGAACATCATAACACATCCTATAAACATATAACACATATAACCCTAACTAGTATACTTGAAATCTAACTATAACACTTAACTTACCATTAAATGTTACACTTTACCCCCCCCCCCCCCCTTAATGGCCGGTTAGGGGACATGGGTCCCACATAATATTTGTTTGCTATATTTAATTAGATCTTGTTGAGGAATATATCAACATATATGCCATATACCACTTAAATGTTGGAAGGAAGATTATAATAACCAAGAGACATTAAACACTTTTGTTCATCACATTCCAAAACTCACAAAACCTCCTCCGTCTCCTTCAAAGTTCACGGGCCAAACACCCCTACATCATCATCCATTTTTCAATCCATTCCCAAGTGTTCTAAGCATATTCTAAGGTGTCTTAAGCCTATCTAAGAAGGTTGCAAGCAACAGAATTGGAAGGACCTCTCTCTAGTGCTTTTATCCACCTCATTTGTCTTCTTCATCTTCTTGAACATCATCCCTAGCCTTGTGCTAGTAGTAAGACCTTCCTAATCTCATTTTACTTCATATTATGTTGGTTAAAAGATGATATAAGTTGTTAAACATAAAGATCATGAAGAAACATAAGCATAAACATGAACATGAACATAAAGCTCTAAATCATGAAAATCAAAGATGTTTAAGTGTATGTAATATACTTGATTGTTGATTTCTTGTGTTTATGATGTTGATCATCATAAGAATCTTGCTAGATTGTGATTAAACACATGATCTAGCAAGTATGAGGATGATTCTTGAGAAAATCATAATGATCATCCTTTATGTTAAACATGAACTTGAAAATAAACTTGTTTTAATGATGATTTGTGATACATGTTATAAGTCTTGAAAATAAAGGATTTCATAGATAATATTTTCAAGAGAACAAAGTTATTTACAAGATTTACAAGATCATGATTTTTAAAGAAACTAATCATATTTTTAGTGATAAATCAAGTATAGAAACATGTTATTAACAAGAGAAATACAAAAGAATTGTTTTTGGAAAAATCATCTTGTAAGTTGTAAAGGACTAGATTTTGCAAGAATGTGATTATTAAACAAATAACCGTGTTTTAGAGGGTAACTTAACCTACTAAATAACATACTAAGTTACTACAACTTTTTACAAAATTTCAAGTTCATGTCAAGGTGTAAATTGCATATTTAAAGCATATGGTAAGTCTTGAATGATTTGTTGATGATTGATGATGATTTATAAAAGAAAATGATATGCTTTGAAAGCATGGAAACCTCCATTTTAAGGGGAAACTATGGCAAAAATTTTCTAAAAATATAACACTTAGAAAAATTATTTTTAAACAAATAATTACAGGTATATTTTAAACCATGAAATTTTATATAAAGTTTACCATAATTTTTGTCACAAGATTATAAATATTGGAGGTTGGTTTTTGTAAATAAAAGTGACTAAATATGTATTTAGGAAATAAATATTTAGATGTCACCATGTGTGTGATTATTTGTATATTATGTGTGTTAGTTATATTATTTTTGGTCTTGAAATAATATAACTCACCAAAATACCAAGAAATTACAATCCACAATACTACCAAAATTCCAAGAAATAAATACATAATTTATACCCAAAATATTGGTGAAACCGAACAAGGAATATAACTTACATAAATATTCCGGAATTAAAGTCATAAGTATATTTTGGTAATGGTATTTTGGAAACCAAGAGAACAAAAATTTGATTTTCGTGAGTATTATAAAATAAATCATATCTTTGACAAGGAGAAAATATATTATTTTTGGTAAGTAAAAATATATATATCTTATTGGAATTATTAGAAAATATATTATTTTTGGGATAAAATATATATTTCCTTAAATAAACTTTAGACATATTATTTTTGGGTGAAAAATAGATTTATATATATATTTTCTAAGTTAGACTTGAAAATATATATTATTCTTGAGATTTATATGAAAAGTATATATATTTTTGCCAAGGAAAAATTCTAAATAATTTTTCTATGTAATATTTCTTAAAATATATATTTTGGAAATATATATTGTTGTATTTTTATTAGAAATATTATTCCGGAAAGGTTAATACAAAAATAAATTATGAGATACTCAATAAACACAATAAAATACATATTCTCGTACGATAATTACACACTGGAATACGCCATCGATACTTGGCAAGAGTATAGAAGTATAAGAATACGAATACAAATACACCCAGCCTTGGAGAGTTATGCAAGTACAAATACATAAACTTGACAAGTTAAAATGTATTATTTTAACTAATATTCCAAAATTCATAAATATAATTTAGGTTAAAATATCTATCATTTTAACAAATAATTATATAACTTGAAATAATATTAAGAACACAAAGAAACGTAACTCAAAGACACTAATTAATACTAAGTCAAGGCATGGCCCGCTCGTCTAATAGACCGTAGTACGTTGTAGGTGGTCGTGCACACTAGTAGCAGCTTGAGTTACGTCGGATTGAAGAACGCATAACTGTGAGTTCATGTCCCCCTTTTCTCTTAACTGTTTTCGGATTTATAACTCTCGGGGGTGGAATTCATGTTGCATATGTTTAAATGGTATGATTTGGCTATGAAATGAATTATAGATCATGTGAGCATAGATTGAAATTGAAATGTCATTAACTCTTATTTATGGATGAAGGTTAGATCTAACTGGCACGGCCGAGCCCCACTCATGGTCCTTATGTGACCACTTGAATGCTTTGGTGTCCCAGTCGAGGTAATTCGACAACGGTCAAGGGTAATTTGACATAGTCAAGGTAAATTGACACAGTCAAGTTGAATTCGACACAGTCGGGGGGAAATTTGACACAATCGAGGGAAATCGACGAGGGTATAGCCTACTCATATTGAGTGCTCCCTGTCTTCGCGTACATTAATGTCTTTGCAAAACATTAATTTGGTCTGTTCATAGATTCTTTTCATACCTGTTTTCAAAGGAATCTCTCAAACGTTTACAAGTTTATCAGTATTTATACAAAACGAATGAACTCGCTCAACTTTTGTTGGTGTTTTTTAAAATTACATGTATTTCAGGTAACAAGTTGGATCTTGGGCACATGTGTTGTTTCTAGAAGTAAATTCCAAGTTAGATGTCATCCACTTTTGTTGGTTTGTAACTTAGTCAAAGGTCGTGTTGTTTGAAACTTAAATGACTGGTGTTGTAATATTTTAAACTTAATGAATGGTTGAACATCGTTTTGATCATATAGTTGTTTATTATGATTGAATGAAATGTTATTTAACAAGTCACACATCATACGCTTCCGCAAAAGTCAGGGTGTGACAGTTTCCAACTATAAATATAGGTGCTTGGTTCAATGCCAACTCATCCCGTGGCAGCCCTCTCTCCCACTCACCACCATTTCACTACCACTCAAACACCATCATTCACCTGTCACACCTAGGGGTGTTCAAAAAACTCGTGGCTCGCAGCTCGCCCGAAACTCGCTCGAAAAAAGCTCAAAGAAAGCTCGACTCGAAATTGGCTCGGTTGTAAACGAGCCAAGCTCGAGCTTGGCCTGGCTCGGCTTGTGAGCTGGCTCGATAAGGTTTACATCCTTCATTTTTTTTGTCCCACATCGCTTAGAAAACATAAACTAAGGGAGTATCTCCACTATAAAAGAAGGTAAAGACAATGTATAAAGTGAATTAACTATTTATACTTGCATATTTAACCATATGGTTAAATTAAATGACAGTTATGGCCCTTAGTCCATGAAGAAATTCATTTTAGGGCTCTTTAAGTAGTAAATTTTGCGGTTCTTTGTTAGTTCGAGCTAGATCAAGCCGAGCCGAGCTAGCTCGAATTCTAATCGAGTGGAGCTCGAGCCGAGCCAGCTCGAATCGAGTTTGAGCCGAGCTCGAGTTGGGTCTAGCTCGACTCGGCTCATTTACAGCCCTAGTCACACCCCGATTTCCGGTGGGCCCGGAAGGATAGGGTTTAAGCATGACGATTGGATAACAGTATCACAATTTAATAATGCAGCGGAAGTATTGGAGTAAAAATATTCATTCAATAAAAGTCTGAATATATAAATAAAATTTAATGAAGTGTTCAAGTACAAGCCCACATGCGGGATCTAGTAAAAAGAGCTTTAGACATCATATGCCTTAAGCTAAGAGTTGCAAAATCCATAGCCTTTACCATAGCCAACCCGGATTCTCAGCCTAATATCAAGGTTCGGTACCTACAGTTCAATATTTTGAAAATATGTCAGCTTTCGCTAGTAAATACAATTAACTGATTCATTTTAAAAATAGTTTTTCAAAAAGAACTTTATACGTAGAGAAAACCCATAGGTAATCATTTAATATTTCTTGGGATTTTATCTTGTCACCAGATTTACATACTTGTCATACAATGGGAACCAGAGATCAAAGCCGGTCATTTTGAGTGGTGTAATGATTAAGGTACACACCAAAGTTGAGTAACGTGTCTTACAGTCAGTATGCCTAGCCCGGCACATTATTTCGTATGGCCATAATAGTTCATGAGTCGGGACGCCCGGACATAGTACAATAACCCCCAATTGTTTCAGTTATCAAGTAAAACGGATTAAATCGAGTTCTTATATTTATGAGCAATCATAGGCGGCTCATTTATATAATACCTGCTCCAAGTGGTGTATTCGCCATACCCCAAGTTTTAAAACTAAAATAAGTTAAGAGTATTTACCTTTTGCTAGCTTCTAACCGAATACGATTATAATTTAGCAAAAGCCGCAAGTAAAAGTATTATTGACCCAAGTTCGATTATCTGGGGGGTTCTATAGTCGGGAATGAACAAAATTAGTTATCTGTTAGAATGTATACGTGTCATAGGTTAGTTCCTTTAGACATGACCTGTTACTTAAGAATAGATTCGCTAGAGTAAGCGTAAACCAGAATAAATGTGGTTTATGCCTATCTGAGTGCAATGACTCTTTGGATAAATGTCAATTAACCAAACATTCTGTTTTGAAGTGAAATTGAAGTGATTAGACCCGTTAGGCCTAACTTATACAACTAGGTTTATATAACTAGTTATGCGCGTAAAAGCAGGTTTGGAAGGTTAGATGGGTCTTATGACACGTCCATGGTGTCAAAACATATTTTATAACCTTATACATTCTGTTTGAAAGTCAGAATGTTAGCTACTTTGGTTTGAAAACCGTTTCTTTAGCTTTTAAGATGAAAAGGACATAATCATCCTTTTTAGAATATAATTACTAGACTTGTCATTTAAGACTATTGGGTGTGGGGCTTGGGTTGGGGTGTGGGTTGGGGGAAACGCCCAAGCCACCTCCCCGGGTGGGCTTGGGTTGGGGCGTGGCCCTTGGGGCTTGGGTTTGAAGCCGGGCGTGGGGCGGGCTAGCAGGTGACATGGCGGGCTCTCAATGGCCAAACCAAACTAGCCATTTCACATGCTCCCATGTGTCAACTCAAGCCCCCAACCCAAGCCCCACCATACCCTACGGGCGTGGGTTTGAGTTTGTTTTCCACGTGTCAACTCAAGCCCCACCATACCCCATGGTCTAACCTACCAAATAACATGACCAAGAGGTATAACTTCAAAGGGTTATACCGTATATTAATATGGTCATAATATTAGTTTTAAACAAGTTCTAACGTTGACAAAACGGGTCAGAATCGAAACTCAAAGCAAAAAATCAAAATACTTGACCTTCGATATAGAATTGAGCTCTAATCAAGAAATGACGAGTTGGACATTATTAAACATGTCCAAATTTGTTTTATAAACTGATATGATGTCAAAATTTAAGGTTTTGAGTTAGAAACTTATTTAACGTAATTTACAAAGTTTACGTTTTTGACCTTTTATTTAATATAAATTTGACTCGTCATTTCGCCTACTTAACGTGATCTTTAGAGGGTTCCACCACAAGGGATTAACACCTTCATTATTACGATCACGTAGCCATGTTCGATTCGAACTTTGGCTTGACCGAAATGATCATAACCGGAAGTCAAAGCAAAAGTCAATTTGCTTGACTTTCGGCTAACAACTAGCCTAATTAAAATGAAATAGACTAGAGAGAGTACTTACTAGTGTTGGAGAACACTCAAGGTACTCAGATTGAGGCTTCCAAATAATGGAAACAAGCTCCAAGAAGAGAGGAAGAAGAAAAATGGAAGGTGTAAATTGAAATGGTTCAAGAAGGGTCTATTTATACTAATCCTCGAGCTCCCAAATCATGACAAGTGTTGCCATGAGTAATCATAAGCTGATTGGTGTTAGGACACTTGGAAGATGGAGGTGAATTGGTGGTAATTTGGAGCAAGGTGGCATTCTTGGCAGCCAAGGCAGCCAAGTAAAAGTGATGCCTTATGGTCCGTAAGGACCTTAGGCGCTCAGATTTATTTAAACACCCTTGTGGGCCATAAGGGCTAAGCCTTGCTGATCGTAAGGGCTAAGCCTTGCGGCCCGTAAGGGATCTCCAAAAATAATAATTTGATATTTTTATATTTTAGTCCTTAGACTTTGATAAATTCTCATTTGGACATTTTTGTCCTTATCCTTCCACATAGTTGGGATTATTCAGAGAATTTTGGATACGTTTTAAATAACGCATAATAATAGTCCCTCTCCTTCCAAGAGTCGGGATCAGTCGGAGATACGGGACACGTTTCAGTGAACGTGTAATGTGGGTCCTTCCTCCTTCCACATAGTCGGGATTAGTTGGAGGATTGGACACGTATCGTCGCATAATTGGACGAAAATTTTCGGGTGTTACATCACCACATCCGTTCACGTTTAGAGTGTGTGGCAGTCTTAGGATCCAAGATTGATCGTAAGAGTTCTTGTCAAACAAAGGCCATGCTTGGCTAATCTTTTACATCACTTGGTGAAGACAAATCTTTTATGTATTACTTTTAATTTCCAAGCTTTGGCTACCTTTTATTTGGGTTTGTATTAATGACTTTAAAAACTAGTTTTTTTATATAAAAAGTGAACTTTACTCTATCATTTCTTCATATTTTGTTAATTCATTCATTCGTGTCTTCACGGTCTATATAAAGCACGTTAACTTCTTGGAAGGGGTTAGAAGGGTGGTTTGGGTAAAGTTTTTGCCTCGTTTAGTGTATAGATCCTACGGGGACTTTATTCAAGCTTATTAGGACTTCTCTTGAGGCAGAGAGCATCAAAGCGGGGGAAGTAAGAACGACTTGAATCCCTTATAAATAAACTACTATTAAAACGTTAAACCGGGCTTGCAGGACTTAATCCCTGCTGACTTAGACCAATATGGCAGATGGTAGCGTTGCTTCCAAAAGTGGGACATGCCACATTTTGCATTAATAAATTACTTAATTATCATTCAATAATCCGGCCTTGCGGGACTGTATCTGTAACACCCCGAAAATGTAAATCAATTATTAAAAATATAATGTCGGTGAACAAACAAGTGAACTAACTAGGATTAAAAATAACCTAGTTAGATAAAAGTCTTGTAGTGATGTATAAGTGAGTTAAAACACTAAATGTAAGAACTAAACAAAAGTTGAGGGGCTTGTGTTGTAAAACTTGAAACTTAATTTAATTAAAACAAATAACTCACACCAAACACACACAAAAAGGTGTGTCTAGTCGATCATCAGAGAAAGGGGCGACCCAAGCACATCTTCAAACCCTAAGTTACATAAAAACTCAAGAATTGAAGGCAAAGATCAGTTCCAAAATGAAATTAAAGCTTAGATTTGTGATCTCCACTGCAAGGGGTCATTAGGTATGTGAGTCTTAAAGGAAATCTCTACTTTGATTTCTGGATGAATTTATAAAATTCGAAAATCGTTAATGCATGATTGTTATATGGATGAAATAGGAACATTGTAGTGTCTAGGAGTAAACCCTAGGCAAGTATATGTTGATATCATGCTTAATTCTAGTAAAATCCATGAACACCATTGAAGGTGATTAATGGGTTTTTGTAGAACTAGATAAACACTAGGATTATGGTTATTGTTCTAGTGTAATCAGATATTTGTGAAGTGATTTCACATTTATTGATGTTAACTCTTATATGAGATAGTCCGATTGATGTTAATTTAGCAAAAATAACAAGTTGTGAACTTGATTCTAGTTAGATAAAAATCAGACCCGCTAGGTGTTTGTTAAAATGCCTAAGTGAGGATTAATATGTTAAAAATCGGGTGAAAACGCATATTTAATTGTTATAGCAAATTATGCGTTAATAATTGCGAAAAGGGTTCTAAATTGAATGTGAATTGAACTCTTTAGGCAAGGAATCCAGATCGTCGAGTGGACAAGCCGGAGGAGATACGCTTTTGAAGGGTGTGCTCTAAAGGTACGTAACTACGGTTTCGTTACGTTATGCTCAATTATGTATTTTCGTTAGTAGACTTTAAAATTAGCATAATATATGAAGTTGGTATTTAGTTGAAGTGACGGAGATCACTAGATAAATAAATGAGTTAAAATTAGATTAGAAAGCGTTTGGTAGTCATTAGAAATGGAGGATTCCATAAATGAGCCAAACAGTTCGAATAATTGTTTAGTGAGTAGTAAGGGTGTGTTTAGAATAGCATTTGGCAATGACGGATTACAAGAGCGTGAAACCATAGATTTGGTAATGAAACGCCGGTGATCACAAGCCCCAGATGTTGGGTAAATACGACTTGCGGACATAAAATTTGTTAGTGGTTAAGTTAACGCAAAAGCTAAATGGTCAAATAAATACATAAGGTATTTATATACTTTCATCCCGTACATCCAATTTTTGATATAATAATCTTGATAGATGCATTGGTAATTTAATTACGGACGCGTAGGAAAAAGAATCACCTAAAACGGACTTACGGATCCAAAGTTATGGTGGTTTTAAGTTTGGACTTGATAAAAGATTGAGCTAGGAAAGTGCAGCAACAAATAAACAACTTGCTGTCAAAAGGGGTCTAGGTGTAGCGCGACGCCCCCCCCCCCCCCAAATTCCGAAATTGTTTAATTTTTGTTGTTTTGACTCATGAAACTTGTTATAGCCATTCCAGCATTATCAAAACTAACATTTTATGTGGTTTTGACCTTAGGTGGTAAAGGAGGACCTTCCGGATGGCGATCAAGTACGATTGAAGAACCGAACACGAACTTTTGAAGCTTCCGCGTTGATTTAACTTTGTTTAGACAATGTTTATGTTGTAATCAATTTAACTAACCATGTTTTGAATGCTTAAACTAGTTGGTAATTAACTAGTAGGTGATCACTATGAACACTTTTATTTTGGTACTTTTAATGAAGTGTAGCCTTTATTTTTATAAATACGCATATTTTAATAAATTCGAATATAAAACTAAGAAGGGTGTTACAAGTTGGTAATCAGAGCTCAAGGTTGTCAACAAAGTGTGTTCGGTTCAAGCTTGATTGATCGTCCGGTAAGAATTAATTAATTATTTTAGTAGATTTTATATTATGTAAGAAACAAGATGTGAATTAATGTGCATGGAAAGAGGGTGTTAACACACTCAAAACCGGAAAGTGCACTAAATGTGAACGGTTAAAGCAAGTTACGAACTTGGCTAAACCGAAGAAAATAAAGCTATGTTATAAATGAAATGTTTAATAATTGATGTAAACATTTCAGTTTCAAGATGACAGAAAGAAACGATGATTATCCGGTGTCGACAAGCACCGAACAAATGAAAGAGTTAATTACCGAAGAAGTGGGGAAGGCAATTGAGGGTAGTCTATCCGGTTTCATACAAAAAATTCAAAACACGGTGTTATCATTAGTTGAAGAACGAGTTAAAAGGTTGGAAGATAATGTCAACCTTATGAGAGAAAAATCCGGAGAACGCAAAGGGTGTTCGTATAAGGAGTTTATGGCGTGTAAGCCGCCAATTTACAACGGGGAGGTTGACCCGATAATATGTCAAAGATGGCTAAGTGATGTAGAAGGGGTATTTGAAAGGACCCACTGTGACGTAAGCGATTATGTGGCTTACAAAATGGGTCAATTAAGGGGTCAAGCCAAGGATTGGTGGGATAAAAAAAGAAGGAGATTGGAGCCGAAGCGGCAAGGGTTATGACGTGGGACAAGTTTAAGGTACCATTCCTTAAACACCACAGTCCCAAGGCGGTCATCAACAGAATCAAGGAGGAATTCATCCAGTTAAGGCAAAAGGGTGAAACGATTGATAAAATCACGGGTATTTTCATGGATAAGCTGAGATTCTGCGATGAGCTAGTAACTACCAAGGAGCAGAAAATATATTATTATTATAATATGTTAAGTGCAGAATATCGGAAGTTTATGACTCCTTCCAAGTATGAGACGCTCACCGAGATCATAAATACAGCTCGAGAAAGAGAAATTGAACTCAAGAAGCAAATTGAACGAGGCAAACGAAGGGCGATGGATGTCAACTCGAGCCCTATAAAGAAGGCTTGAACAAGTGAGATGGTAAAGGAGACAGATGCGAAGGGTGGAACACCGAGTTGCAAAGTTTATGGAAAGGGGTACAAGGGCGAATGCCGCTTTAAAGACAAACCATGCCCCATATGCGGAAAGACAGGGCATACGGTCGCGCTATGTCCTGGGAAAGTTTCGGTGTGCTATAAGTGCTATCAGCCAGGCCACAAAAAGTTGGAGTGCCCGGAATTGGACGGGAAAAGGAATGAAAAGGATGTGCAGATGGAGGCACAAAAGGCAAGGGCCAGATCCTTGCAATTAACCGCAACCGAAGTAAAGATAGAACCTGATGTCGTTTCGGGTATGTTTCTTGTGAATTTAATTTTAACACAAATTTTATTCGATTCGAGTGAGAAATATTACTGAATCTATGCGATAGGTCGTAAAAGTGTATGGGAAGGAAAATGTAAAACCAATGAAACCGAAGTGTTAAAAACATTAAGATAAAGAACGCGGGTAACGAGTTGAAAGGAATTAGGGGCATAAACCAAATAAAGGATCGAGTGGGATAAACCGACGCAAAAACGACGTAAGAAGTCATAGAGTCGGAAAGATAAGCCAAAAGAAAATGAGTGTAGCCTTAGACTACGGTTAAGGTCAAATGAATTTCAAAAGCAAAAATAAATTATTCTAAACATAAAAGGGGGTGCCTTGACGCCATATGTATATATATGTATATATATATATAGTGTAAGTATCTATGGAAAACCCATTTAATCTCGAAAACTTGGGAAACCTGGATTGTGTAGACAGGATTGATCCACGTCATCTATTAAAAACACATGATCAAAGGGAAATTTAGTCATTTTGTTCAAACCATCACCTCACCCTTCCCCATCCCATCATTTTCTTTATGTCACATCTCTCTCTCTCTCATATATCACTTTTCATCCAACCATTTTCAAAATAATTCATTAGATATTAGAGAGAGAAACATCACATTTTCATCAAAGCCACCATCAAAGCTATGAGATCTGAATATCAAAGATCAAAGCCACCAGATCTGAAGATCGAAGATCGAAGACACTATGTGTTCATGTACTCATCCCTTTCTTTTGAAGCCACCAGATCTGAAGATCGAAGCAGGCTGAAATCGTTTGGTTGCATGAGTTTCTAGAGAGGGAAAATTATTGGAACACCAAGACCAAAAACACACACAAGTGTGCGAGTGAGAAGCAGGTCAGAAATCATTTGGTTCATGGGTTTTAGAGAGAGAAAGTTGTTAAAACACCAAGAACACACACACAATTGTGAGAGAGAGAAGCAGGTCAGAAATCATTTGGTTCATGGGTTTTGGTTAAGAGAAAAAGTTGTTAGAACACAAAGAACATACTCACAAGTATGACATGGACTGGTTCCATGTCTTAATGTTATTTATTTGGTAAAAGTTGAATGATTTTGTGTGTGTATAAGTAAAATAGATTTGATAGTTTGTTGGGTATTTTTTTTGTTTTAAATGTATTAAAAAAAATTTAGAATTGAGGTAATGATTGTTGTTGTTGTTGTTGTTGTTGTTATATATTAGTTACCTTTAAAAAGTCCATAATCTAATCGTTGATGATCTCGTTTATTTTATAAAAAAATTGTGTTTGGTTTGGTTGCTTGTTTGAGACTTTTGATCTGAACAGTAACTGTTTTTGTTAGTTTGGTTGCTTGTTTGGGGCTTTTGATCTGAATACTAACTGTTTTTTTGTGTTATACTAGGCGGTAGCACATGTATAGGCATGTTACATGTGTTACAACAAAAAGTTTACACATGTGTAACACGTAACACATGTTATACATGTGTTACCACTCTAGTGTAACACAAGTTACAAACATGTGTTACATATATGCAAGCCCCTATATGTTGCTTGTTTGGGGATTTTGTTTACCCTATATGTTATGTGTTACCTTTAGAAACTTCATAATTTATTAAGAATATCTCGTTTATTTTAAAAATAAAAAGTAGTGTCTTTTTGTGGGATAATTAGATACATATATAGTAACAATGTTACACATGTTATTTATAGTTACCCCAACCCTTTTTGGACACAAATGGGGCTGCACATATGTAACACATGCTTGTAACTTGTGTTACATTAGAGTGGTAACACATGTATAGCCACATTACACATCTTACATATAGTTGTTACACGTGTTACAACAAAACTTTACACAAGTACACATGTTATAACATATACTGATGTACTTGTTTTGTTCATAGGTGAATGGATGTTTTGTGTTCAAGATGAAGATGGTTATCAAGGAGCAAAGCATATTGTTTTGAAGTAACAATGAAGGAATCTTTTTTCACAACATTATGCAGATACATATTAGAATGCCTATTGTTACTTCAAAACAATGGACAATTCTAACATGTGTAACACATTCTAACATGTTTACGGACCTTTTTTTAAGGGTGCACCCCCGTAACCAATTCGGTAACCAATGAAACCATATTAGGTAAACATGTCTTTATTAGGGTAACATGTGTTAAACCTGTCTTATTAGTTAAACATATTAGAGTAACATGTGTTAAACCTGTCTTATTTTAATCGAATTATAACATATAGGAGATTAATACTGATGTACTTGTTTTGTTCATAGGTGAATGGTTGTTTGTGTTCAAAATGAAAATGGTTATCAAGAAGCAAAGCATAGCTATATTTTTGTTAACTTATAATAGTTTTTTGATCATTTTTATATATTTAAGTTCACATAAAACACTTTTGCCACTTTTGTTACCTTATGTATTACATTACAACTTCCAGGAACCAAAACCCTGAAGATGTTACATATGTTAACATAAGTAGATTCTCTTAAAATCAGAAGAAGTATTACATCTCGTAAAGAGGAGTATTGTTGAACGTAATATAACATTACATGTACCACATAACATCATTAAAAGTAAACTATAAAAATGTTGTGGTAAACCATTCAATGAAACACGTAAACTATAATGTCAGAAAAGGGTAATATAACGTTAAATGTTACCCATAACATCATTAAAATGGTAATATATAAAAATGATACAAAATGTATAAACTTCATAATTTATTCGGAATATCTCGTTTATTTTACAAATAAAAAGTCTTGTTTTTTTGTGGGATAATTAGCTACATATGTAGTAACAACGTTACACAAGTTACTTATAGTTACCCCAACCCTTTTTTTAGACACAAAGGGGGTTGCACATATGTAACACATGTTTGTAACATGTGTTACACTAGAGAGGTAACACATGTATAGCCACGGTACACATGTTACATAGGAGATTAATAAGTTTTAACTATAGAAGATTAATATTGATGTACTTGTTTTGTTCATAGGTGAAAATATGTTTTGTCTTCAAGATGAAGATGGTTATCAAGAAGCGAAGCCCGCCGAAGGATTACAACGCATCATCAGCTTTTCGTGGTGACAATGGTGTGTTTTTTGGTTGGCTGCTATGTGTTGTAAAGATGGATGTTGTTGTGATGACCATTTTTAGAAGCATTACAACTATTGATATAAAATTCATTTTTATTTTCATTGTTAGTATGAATACGGATGTTGTTGGGAAGGCAATTTTTTTTACGCAACAACTATATGTCACATGTAACACCTATATGTAACATGTGTAAGATGGTTATACACGTGTTACATATGTTACCCCATAGTGTAACATATGTTATAAACATGTGTTACATATGTCAGCCCGTTTGGTGTCAATTTAAACTTAGTAAAATTACATATGTAACAACATTACATCATCCAAAATGTCATATCAATAAACAAACAAGTAATATATGTAACTATAAGTATGTGTAACTAGTGTAACGAATTAAAGGGACAAACGATACACTTCATGTTACATATGTACCTAGAGTTGTTATTAACAATGTTATTAGTAGATAAAAAACCTGCATTAACGTATATTTTTTACATTGAACCCAGCTTATTGGTCATAAGTCTTATACATGGAAATAAGTTCTTCCAGTGTGATGTATGATTTAACAATAATATGATGATATTGCTCGTTGGCATTCGGTGTCCACAATTTAGTGCCATTAGAAGACTCGTAAAGATGGTAACATGGAGTATGTTCTAGATCATCTATGGACATAGGGACGGATGTTAGTATAAGTTTATGTGTGTTATGAACCCTATAATACGTTTAGCACCCTTGGGTAACAAAAAGATCCATAATCTACAACGTGTGTAACATCCTTAAAAGTTGTGTTCTCACTCTGCTTTATATTTTGTAAGTACTTATAGGTAAACATGTTTTAAAGATACAACATGTAACATGTTTTAAAGATACAACCTGCTTTATATTTTGTAAATGTTACACAAGTGTTTCTAGTTTACACATGTTACATCTTGTATAACTCTGCTTTATATTTTGTAAATGTTTCCAGTTTCCAGTTTAAACATGTTTTAAAGATACAACCTGTAACATGTAAGTACTTATAGGTAAACATATTTTAAAGATACAACCGTATCACCTTACAAGTTATATGTTTTACTGACAAACGCCATGTCACACATGTTACACACTATATAGTGAAACAACAGTATTGAACGCTGCTACACATTTCCCATTTTGTCGTAACATGTGTAACCTTTTTGGGGGTATCGATGTTGTAGGTTTATACAGGCTTAAAATATATACAAATGATCCAAAAATGATCATACATGTGTTACCCTATGGTGTAACATTAGCTACAAACATGTCTTACATATGTGCAGCCCCCATTTTTTGTAACAAAGGGGTTGAACATATGTAACACATGTTTGTAACATGTGTTACACTAGAGGGTAACTCTTGTACAACGCCAAAGGTACCCACCACATGCCCTTCATCGACTTCTTGTTCCCATTCTTCATCGGTTTCCCCATCTACCTTCTTTCGCTTTATGGCCACCTTTTGTCGTATCCGATATTGTGGTTCTCTTCCTTCCTGCCAAGATCCCTTCTCGTTTGGATGCAACTGCTATGGTCAAGTCGTAATAACACAAGTTACAGTCCAACATTTTTAATCTACTAATTAAAAAAAATAGTAGTAACATAACTAAGACTAGCTACTTTCTACCAAATTATGCCTTGAACTTGAAGTCTCCCCAAATTTTGAGTTTTTATCTGCATCATTTCACACATAAAAAAAAACTAAGTAAAACCACCCAAAAAAAGGTTACATATGTAAACAAGTAGCATACACTTCAAACAACTACTATCCGGTGGAACCAACTCCCTCGCTACAAGCACTAAAAAACATGTAACATATGTTAGCACAACCTTTGTATAGCTTTCGTTTTTGTTTTCTGGATCGCCTTCGTGATCGAAGGGAAAGTCTTCCAAACTTCTACTACGACTTTGTGGGCCTTATGCCAGGGGGTTTGGGAAAAAAAATAAATTCATTGTTAACGATAGGGAATTCTAAGATGTGTTACACATGTTAGAATTGTCTATTGTTTTGAAGTAGCAATAGGCATTCTAACATGTATCTGCATAATGTTGTGAAAAAATATTCCTTCATTGTTACTTCAAAACAATAGGCAGTTGTAACATATGTTAGACATGTAGCTCTTATATTAAAATCTTTCCTAACCAACGTAAGACGTATTACATGTGTTACACTTCAGAACATTATGCAGATACCTGTTATAATGCCTATTGTTAATTCAAAACAAAAGACAATTCTAACATGTGTAACACATGTTACAATTGCTTTTTGTTTTGAAGTAACAATAAAGATATCTTTTTTCATTGTTACTTTAAAACAATAGGTAATTGTAACATGTGTTACACATCTTAAAATTGTTTATCTTTTTCAAATAACAACATGCATTGTACACATGTAACACATGTTACAATTGCTTTTTGTTTTGAAGTAACAGTAAATATTTTCACTACAAGAAAACTGGGTTTTTAGTACGCGCAAAAGCGTCCTAAAATGCTATTTTATAGGACCTTTCATTTAATAGGACCAACGGTAAAAGCGTTTCATGTAAAGGGGTCGTAATAAGTCCCGGAACTAAAAAAGCGTCCTAACATCTCAAATAAGATTATGAAACCAATTTTATGGTCGCGTAATATGTATTTGAACAACCAAAATAGTGTCCTAATAAAAACATATTAGGACACTTTTACGATGTTCTAACATGTGCTTACATACTTTTAATCTTTTGATACACTTACAAGCGTCATTAGAAATTAATTGATAGGACCCTTATAATGTAACACTATAGCTAATTTAGTACCAAGAAAAGGGTCCTAATGTTGGTGCATTCATCTGTCGTCTTCGTCTTATGTCGAGTTTCGGGTTCGTTGCGAAGTTGTTCAAGCATGATGACATCATCAAAGTGACATCATCATGACATCATTACACAAAAGACAAAAGCATTGATGATATATAGTTGCTGATTTCGCTCAACATGGATATTTCTGATTCCACTCGTAATAATTTAGTTTCTGATTTCGCTCATGTCGTTAAAAGTTGATTCCGCTCTTGTTGTCATAGTGTACATAGGAGCGAAATCAGATCCCTTATAAATAGGGTCTTTAGGAGCGAAATCAATATAGAGTTAGAGGTGTGTTCTTCCGGTAAGCCACGAAGTGCTGCCGAAGTGTTGTCTGAACGTGTACTCGCATTATTGATCAATACAACAACAGATTAAAGTGAATGTTCGCTGAATTACACCGAAACACTTGTTTCCGCCTCTTGTTTTGGTGATAAACTCTTCTAACCGACTCGTTCGGATCCGAAACCGATCCTACAATTGGTATCAGAGCCAGTGAAGAAGAGTTCTATACAATTCAGCCGATAATTCTGTTTCTACACCATTCTTTTCCGAAAATTAAAACTTTTTACGGTCAGAATCAGTTCAAATTTTCACAGTGTGCTCGGAATTGATTGTTAACAAAGCCTTGAAAGTTTCATAGCTAAAATCGACTTAAAAATGAATCAAATTGATCTCCGAACTGATTCCGTTCATGTGAACAATTTGATTTCGCTTATGTGAACAGTTTAATTCCGCTCATGTGTACATTGTTGATTCCGCTCTTTCGGTCATCGTGATTCCGCTCTTGAGTACATTGTTGTTTCCGATCCAAAAATTGTTTTTCACTAGAAAAAGTTCATTGAAAAGTGTGAACTGTTTGAAAAGTGTATCGATTTGTGCTGAACGTTTATCTAGTTGTCAGTTTGGTTGGGATAAGAAATCATGTGTCATGTGTTAGTTTACACGAGGTGATCAGAACACAAGTCATGTGATATTGTCTTTTCGAGGTCTCGTAAATTGAAGTTTTTGCATGTGAAAAATAAAAGTGTCTGACATTAATTGAGATTGCATGCGTGATAATTGTGAAGGTCAAATTAAATTGTTTGGTTTGCATGTGAAGTTGATAAAATGGTGCGGCCCAATCATATCGAATTCTAAAAGTTGTCGGCAGTAAGCTTTTGATAATGTCAAGACTTACATGTAATTTTTTTTTAAAATGCACATGTGATAGATGTTAAAGTGTGTCAGCTGGTCAACCCCAATCTTGTTTAATTTGATTCAGATTTGTTGTGTGGCCCAAGATATTCAAATCAATTTTTGAGAATATTGCATATAATATGTCAGATTGCATTTAGAGTTTTATGTGATATATTTCATTTTGACACATCATCAGTACATCGGCCCAAGTTGATAATGAATTGTGTTGATATCTCATGATACCGAGAGTTTGGATGTTTGTTTGAAGCCCATTAAAGTACTCGGCCCAATCATTGTTTAGTGTAACCCACTTCATACTTGAAAAAATTGAAAGTTTGTTTTGAGTGAAATTTGTCGAGACTGTTTGAAAGATGGAAATGGTTTTTGATGAGAAGGAAAATCATGATCTTGTTAGGATAAATGATTGGTATCGAGGATATTTCAGTAATCATTATCAAGGTTTATCCAAGAATGTGTGGGCTAACCGGTTCGATTGTTTTCTGTGTAAGAAGGATGAAAAATTAGATGATCTGGAGAAACGATTTGATTGTTTGATTGACCATTCGAAAGAAAACCAGATAATGATATCAGAAGCTGAAAGAGTATCAAAGTTTGCTAATGGATTACCAGCTGAATGGAATGAGTTTTTGGAAAATCTAAGAAAGAATTCTAGTTTTTCAAAATTATCTTTAAGTAAATTCATTAGTAAACTTACAACACATAGATATGATAATGAAGAGAAAAAGAAAGAATTGTTGAATAGGATAGAAAATAATTTGAAAAAATTAAATTTGGATGTGGTTGTAGAACTGAACAAAAGAGTCTGTGTGTGTCTTAGTGCAAAAGATGTTATGAAATACGATATGAAGAGGGGTTGTTATATTGATGAGAATATGAATCCTCTTGACTTCGTTAAAATCTTTTGTGCAGGAACATACAAGATAGAAGAAAAAGAAGTTCCAAAGAAGAAAGAATCTGTGAAGATTGAATTTTCGGATTCAGAATCAGAATGTTCAAAATGTGATAAATTTGAAGTTGACAATGCCAAACTCTTGAAGGACGTGGAAAGTTTGACATTGGAACTTAAGAATTTGAAAGATGAGAAGCAAACTGATGTAAAACAGATTCTGGATTTACAGGGAAATTGTGAAAAGCTAAAAGCTGAAAATGTTAAACTGTTAAATGATTTGAACAGTTTGACATCAGAAAACAAGAAGTTGAAAGAAAAAGCAAAAGTTTTTGAAGAGAAAATTAAAAGTTTTGAAAATGAAAAATCAAAGATTGAAAAAGATTTTCAAAGTCAAATAAAAATTTTAGAAGATGAGAGAGACTTGTTTGGTAAAAACAATCTTGAAAAACAAATTGCAATCAATTCTCATCTTGAAAAGATTATTCGACTTGAGAAAGAGGCAGAATGTGCTCAAAAGAAAATCAAGGAATGGGAACAAAAGTTGAAGGTGTTTGTGAATACTTCAACTATTCCTTGTCCAAAACCTGTTAATTTAGTTCCAATAAGTGACGATGTCACAAACTTTGACAAAGTCAAAGTTGAAGATTGTGATGAGAAATCTGATGATGAAAATGAAAAAATTGAAAAACAAAAATTGTTTTTGAAATTAAAAGAAAATTTTCAAAATACTGTTCTGCAATCAACTGAAAAGGGAGGATGCTCTAAGCAAAAACCTTTGAAGAAGAAAGCGGAACAGAAACAAAAAATTAAAAATGAGAAAATTATAGAAAAAGAGAATAACAGCTCATCAGATCGATCATCCAATCGCATTCAAAAACCACAAAAATTGAAAAATGAAAACTCAAAAATTGTTGGCAATAAGTGGTGCAGGTCGGACCACAGTGCTCAAAAGTCAAATCCAGCAAACAGGAGGAGCAAGGATTATTACCAAGCCAAACAGTGCTATGATCTGAATGTTTGGATTGAAAATGGTGATTGGTATGATAACAGAGTGTGTTACCGATGTGGTTATCAAGGACACATTGCTGTTAACTGCCAAGGTTGGAGTTACGAGACGAGGAGATGCTTTAACTGCAACATCAGAGGTCATATTGCTAGAGATTGCTCAATGAGATCAATGAGAAGATCGAGGGCTGAATCTCAGAAGATGGCAAAGAAATCAGTCAATGTCAAGCCCAAAGAACAGAAGGCTCAAGAACCTAAAGTTCAAGAAACGAAATTGAAACTTTCTCAAGGGCAGAAAGACAGACTGAGGAAGAAGAGAAAGAAGGCTAGAGAGTATCTAGAGAAGATCTTGTCCTCAGGTTCATCTGTTAAAAATAAGAGTTCTGATGAATCGACTCCCTCGATGGCAAAGTCAAGCAAGACGAATTCATCAGATACAAATCTGAGGACGAAAGAAGAAAAGAAGAAGAAGAAAATGGTCGGCGATGAATCTGACGTGTCGAAGTCAGACAAGCCACCTTCAGGCGATGAATCTGACAGATCAAAGTCAGACAAGCCATGTGCAGGCAATGATTCTGGTACGGTAAAGCCAGAAGAGCCAGTAGTTGAGGTAAAAACTGAGAATTCAGGTTTAACAATGGATGATGCAAATTTTCCACCATTGTTGAACAAGAATTCAAAATCACCCAAGGACAGTCAGGCTTGGGTGAAATTGTTCAAATGAAAAACCTGACTTGCCGGAGTTCCCAGGTTGGTAAGCGTGGAACATGAATCGGCACATTTTTTGAGAAATTCACGAAAGTGATATTTCGACGTACATGTGGTAAATCAGGGACATTAAGTTGTACTTGATTTTCTACAAGTGATGTTTGTGGATTGTTTTTAAAAAAATGTTAGTTTTTTACAAGTGGTTGAAAGAACAAGGTGATGAAACTCCATATTTGAGAAATGACTTACAAAACTAATTTATCAGAAAAACTATTTTGATTAAAACAAACTTAAGTGTTTTGAAATCACTATGGGAAAATGTTTTGTTGTCAGGGGTGTTCTGATTGTTCAAGCCAAGTGAATGGAGAATTGAAGTAATTCTCATCATGTTGTCACATTTCTTGTACAGTTGGTTTTCAAATTTTCCCAGAAAATCAAAATTGAGACATATTTTGATTTTAGGGGGAGTAAAAATTTTTAAAAAAATAGAAAATTTGAAAATGTCAAAAACATTAAAAATGCAAAAATGAGTTTTGTTGTCAAAAAGAGGAAATGATAGTTGATCAGTTGGACTATCACAGCATGCTAAAGATATGAAAAGTTAAAATGTGATAAACGGTCTCACTAAAGATGTGACGGTAGGCTCAGCTAGACTAGTAAATTTGCGATAACGATACAAACCTCAATGAAAAAGCCTAGTTCTAGTGGGAAACATGATTGAAAGCATAGTACTTAGTTTTGTCCTTCTTAACTGTGTGCCTACTCAGTAATCGCTGATTGTCGAAAGACATAATACTGGTTAAGTTTGTGAACTTTCACAACTTTGCTGAAAAGTCGCTGTGATTGTGTATTTTATTTTGCAAAGATTTAAACTTGTTTTATTTCTTTATTTTGTTTAAGCATCGGACATCCTCTGCGTATACGTGAGTATCGACCTGGATGTTGTTGCCTAAACGTTCTGCTTTATTTTCTTTGGTGTTTCCTTTAAGCTTTGGATCTCCTCTGCGTATACGGAAGTATCGACCTGGTGGTTAAAGCCTAAACAACTTCAACTTGTTTTATTTTTCTTATTTTGTTTAAACATTGGACTTTCTCTGCGTATACGGAAGTATCGACCTGATTGTTAATGTTTAAACATTCTGCTTTGTTTTCGCACAAATCACAGTTGATAAAAGTTTAAAGGCATTACTTGAGTCAGTGTATTGCATGATAAGGGGATATGCCGAGATCGTGGGGTCCATAAGAACTTAGTGCTATCTTAATATACCTTAAAGTATCGGTAAGCAGATTGAAAGTTTTTAGTTTGAGTTTAAGTGGACAACAATATCGTCAATCAACGTGAATCGTTTAGAACTGAAAATGTTTAAAGCTTAACGGTGCTGGTGATTTGTCTCAGAAACTGATATGATTATCTTACACAAACTCACAAAAATAGTGTCTGTAAATATTTCTTTACTGCATTTACTTTCTTTCAAAAATCCAAAAAGATTTTAGTGTGTTTTAGCATAAAATTTTGATAAAATATAAAAAGATTTTCGACAACTGATGTTGGAAAGCTGATATTCAAAATTTCGAGTGCTAAACAAGATGAACTGGTTTGGGAGTGTGTGTACTGAATTGAAATATTTTGCTTTGAGAAAGAAGTTGAGATTAGTTAATCAGGGTCATTAATTTGAACTTGATGTAACTATTTCCAGTAAGTTTTTCTTATTGTTTTTAAGTAAAAACTTATGTGGTGGTGAGAAAATGTGTGCAGGAGTTGAGCTAAACAGAGTTAAAGCCAGGGATTGATCTCAAGGTGATAGCTAATTCCAGACAGCGATCCCATCATGATGAGAGGGGGAGTCTGACGAGGTTAGAGCCAAAGAGAAGATCCTGGTATATGCTAAGAAAGAAAAGAGACTGATAAAGACTGAAGATGCGAAGACTCGACACTTAAGACTCGTCAACATCTGAGGGGGAGTCTGTTGGTGCATTCATCTGTCGTCTTCGTCTTATGTCGAGTTTCGGGTTCGTTGCGAAGTTGTTCAAGCATGATGACATCATCAAAGTGACATCATCATGACATCATTACACAAAAGACAAAAGCATTGATGATATATAGTTGCTGATTTCGCTCAACATGGATATTTCTGATTCCACTCGTAATAATTTAGTTTCTGATTTCGCTCATGTCGTTAAAAGTTGATTCCGCTCTTGTTGTCATAGTGTACATAGGAGCGAAATCAGATCCCTTATAAATAGGGTCTTTAGGAGCGAAATCAATATAGAGTTAGAGGTGTGTTCTTCCGGTAAGCCACGAAGTGCTGCCGAAGTGTTGTCTGAACGTGTACTCGCATTATTGATCAATACAACAACAGATTAAAGTGAATGTTCGCTGAATTACACTGAAACACTTGTTTCCGCCTCTTATTTTGGTGATAAACTCTTCTAACCGACTCGTTCGGATCCGAAACCGATCCTACACCTAATATACCAAACAAGATTATAAAACCAATTTTATGGTCGCATAATATGTCTATAGACAACTTAAATAGCGTCCTAAAAAGAACATATTACGACACTTTTACAAAGTTCTAATATGTGATTACCTATTTTTAATCTTTTGATACACGTACAAGCGTCGTTAAAAATTAATTTATAGGACCCTTATGATGTAACCTTATAGCTACTTTAATACCAAGAAAATGGTCCTAATATCCCAAATAAGATTATAAAACAATTTTATAAACAGACTATCAACATATAACATCCTAATAGTTATTGTATAACATCAACTAATGAAAGAAATAAAACTTCATTATATTTCAAATAAGCATGTTCATAACAAAAACACTAACCATAAATAAGTTATAACATTATATAACATAAAGTCTTAACATTTAACAAAGAAATTAAAAGTAATTAAAGAAATAAGAAGCATAAAATCTTGAGTCATCATGCATCCTCAATTCTCATGAACTACCTACAAATAAATCATCCATGTATAAGCATTAAGTTCCATGATATTAAAATTATTTGTATCACGAGTTTAACAAATACATACCGAGATGAATGGATAGGGCCATGCGATAGATGCACCAATACAATCTTGAATTGTAGAAAATAAACCATATGGCTTGAGCCCAAGCTTAAAAACAAGTTTATTTAATAAATAAGCCCAAGCCCAAAATTTGTTTATCGAGCTCTAGTTTGAAAAATTACCTAGCAGCCAAGCTTGAGCTTTAGAAACAAAGCTTGAATCGAACTGAGCCTGAGCTTTCATAACTTAGGTGTACTGCATTTCCTCATGTTACAAACTGTTCTAAAAGCGAAATTGACATTTCCACATTTTGGGCATTCCCAATCGTTTTCTCAAGTTCCGTCTGTAAATTTTAAAACAATGACAAACAGATCATAAAACAACATCACAATATTATATGGTTCGAAGCATAAACTCGTCAGATGTAAAGAACCTTTCTTCTTAGATGCCTCTTCTGGAAAAATTCCAGGCTGTGATACCTAATGAGTTTCAAAAATCAATCGATCAATAAACTTAGCACATGCTATAATCTTATAGCTATTACTAATAAGTTGTTTGAATTAACACATACTATTCGGCATACAGTTTTAAAGATTCAAATTGAATTTCTAACATAAAACTAGAAGTTATTTGTAAAAAATATATATCTTATCTTATAGCAAATTGAGACCTTTAAATTTTAAAATGAGCGTTAAGACTTAAGAGTTCTTTTGTTCAATTATACTATTACTAATAAGTTGTTTGAATTAACAAACTTCAAACTTATCAAGTCAATAAAATATCAAAATATAGAGTAGTTTTTAGTTTTAATCTTAAAAATCCAAATTATCAAGCGTAAAAAAACTGATGCAAGACATTTGGTGCTTACATTCTGGCCGAACCAGTATAATCTCCACTCCGGTCGCCGTCGCTGGCCGGCTACCACCACCGCACATACCAAAATCCAAAAAAAAAAGATTAACTTAGCAACCGTGTATAGTCAACGTATTTACCCGAAACGAGAAAAAGGAGCACACTCACCGGATAATCGGCACCCCACTGTCGTCGGTCGTTCTCTATCTCCCTCCTGCAGCTTCCTCTCCCCTCGTACTCTCTCTTTCTCTCTAAGTAACTTCCGGTGGTTGTAGGTTGTAACTGGAGATGCGGCTAGGGGTGTGTATAAAATGGTTCGAGATATGATGGATGAGCATCGGAGGTGCTGGGGCATCTTGTTGGCGAAACTGTCGCCGGCAGCCGGTTTTCTTGTGTGTCTGCCAGTGTTTGAACGAGAGGGAGAGGGAAGGGAGATGCATCTATAACAGTATATAACTGCTGCATTGCTTATATGTTTTAGGTCACGAGTTTTGTCTGCATGCTATTGCAGTTAAAGGAAAGTTATAAGATATACCAACAAGTAAATGCAAATTAAAAGTGAGATGCATCTATAACAGTATATACCTGCTGCATTGCTTATATGTTTAAGGTCACGAAAACAAATTGTGACAGCTAAGCAAAGGAGCATCAAAGTCCAATTAATATCCGGTATGTAGATTTATCCGTGCTTATTAGGTGACATGTGGATTACTTTGAACCTCGGGAAACAACCCAACGCCAAACACTCCTGGTGATGATAACTTGGTTTCCAACAACTGCAACAAGTATTGCAATTCCAATAACTAGACTATTTTATGTCACAATATTAAATAAATAAATTTCACATCAAGATCAAAATAAGAAAAGAAAAGAGATAGAAAATGACCTACCAGGCACGGATACGTAGAAACCAATTCAGCAGTCGGTTTCAAGAATGTGATGCTTTGAGAGATACGCGGCTTGGCCCATATAAGCAAGGATTAAGGAAGGGTAAACGACAAAGGTAAAAGCCATCTAAAATATTAGACCAAGAAGCTCATTAAACTGATAATGTAAAAATAAAGACCAGAGAATAAATAATGCAAAAATAAAGTCTGCCCACTTACGGGCAAATTTACTTGAAGTCCAGGGTTTTTCTAACAACTACACATGCAGTATTGGAATTATCTAACTAATTTTCTATTACTCTTATTATTGCTCTACCAAAAATAGTGGTCATTAGCATAAACGTTGATTAAATCCACACACAACTAACTAATTACCTGCCAATTAATTGTTCTATGTTATCAGCAATTAACTAACATAAATAATAACAAATAACAACAAAAAGCAGACGTAAAGGTTATTAAATGAAATAGAAAAGTAATATTTTCTTTTTGAACAGTCAAGGGGCCATACTTTCGTTCAACAAAATACTTCAGGCCCCCAAGCAAGTCAATTTAGGAGCCTCAAACTTACAGCAATAGTTCAATATGTACATAAAATTGCATAATATCCAGCAAACACAATACAAGGGAAGTTAAAACCATACTGCACCATTACACCAGCTGCTCCAGTCAATTTTGTTTGTTCTTGACTTGTGTTTTATCCACTTGGACGACGTCTTGTTCACCTCCTGAGCCAATTTGAACACAGATGGGACCCCACCTTTGAAAACCTTCGCATTACGTGCTTGCCAAAACATCCGACATGTAAGAAGAATAACTTAATGAACTATCTTTTTCCGCGTAACTGCTACTTCAAGCCCATTTACCAACTGCAGCACTTGACTCGCCGATACAAGCTGGTTATGGATGGGAATCTTCAACCATCAGAACATTTGGCTCCACACTATGCCAGCAATAGGGCATTTTCTTAGAATATGATCCGCTGTTTCATCTTCGCCTCCAGAAACCGGACAGGATACTAATCGGAAACTCATGCATCTACTTGCCAATGCAACCAAATTGGGTATCTTTCCTCCTACCGCAACGATCAGGCGGATATGAGGATGATGGCTCATCAGAGCTGGGGAAACAGATGGCCTGCAATTACGAATAGTACCCATCAAGTATCAAGCACTCAACCTTAGGTGACCAAACAAATCACAACATCAAAAACTAACAAATCTGATATGTTTTGGGATATGTGTGTTTTGTTTTACCTATGTTCTCCAAAGTGAAAGAGATAATCAAAGGATAGAGGCGAAAATATTAGTGTCAGGTAACGTTCCTCTTGATTCGGCATCATACTCTTGTTCTTTAAACCATTTAACATCATAAATACGTTAGCAGCAAGGTACGCCCAAAGCAAACCAAATTAAGATAGTTAAAATCCATTGATTTGGTTTCCGTTTTCATCCAAATAATTATCTATACCAACGAAGACGTGTGTACCACCACCGCCTAGTTTGATTAACATTACCTACCCGATGCTATGATAAGCAATAATTCTAAATTTCTAATTGATGATTTTTACAAACTTGTATATCACCAAATAAAAAACACAATAACCAATTCAGGTATTTTCATCAGTTTTCAAAATACTAACAAAAATTTAGGGTTTCAAATTAAACTTAATCACATTGAATCAGAAAATAAAAAGATTTAGGGTTTACCAACAATAACAGAGGAAGAACAAGCGGGATTAGGGTTGTGCGAGTGTTCAGAGGCTCGGAGCAAAACCTAATTGAAGGAGCGTTGAAGAAGCGAGTATTCCGAGGCTCGGAGCACACGTTACTGTACGACTGTGCTTTTGAGGGGGGAGCGCCCTTCCTGACCCGTTGTATGATTTTTAGCATTTCTGAATGACAACTCTTATGAAGTTTTTAGCATTTCAGAATGAGAGTTAGAATAAAATAGATTATTGGGAGTTAATAGAAAAAAATATTTAGTTTGACGATTGAATGGAATCATCCACTACAAAAGAAATCTTAATCCCTCTAGACACCTCAAAATCATTTTATTCGCTCTTGTTTATTTTTATTTTTTATTTCATTCCCTCTTTCACCAATCATTAACACCACCATCGCCCACTGCTGTCACCGCCACCCACCACTACTCCCACTCATCACAAATTTTATTAATTTGTCATTTTCTGGCTGCATACCAAAAAACGCTAAGTAATGATTAATTTCAATTCCACAAGGTAACCGAACAAGACATTGAATGACAATGATCTATTATTGTCTATTTTGATTCATTAAGGCCTAATATAGTCCATTAAGACATGTATGATCTATTATTGTCCACTGTGATTCGTTAAGGCCCCATATGGTCAATTAAGACATCTATGATGTATTATTGTCCATTGTAATCCAATAAGGCCCCACCGTAAAGCATGTATGACCTACTATCGTTTATTGTAATTCGTTAAGGCCCAATATGGCCCATTAATACATTTATGATCTAGTATTGCCCATGGAGGTCTATTAAGGCCCAATATGGTCCATTAAGACATGTACGATCCAATATTGGCCATTGCAATCCATTTAGGCCCAATGTGGTCCATTAAGACATAAATGATCCACATTACTCAATTAGCCATCATGCTCCATTAAGGCCCATATGGTCCATTAAGACATGTATTATCGACTATTGGCCATTGTGATCCATTAACACCCAATATAGTCCATTAAGAAATTTTGATCTACTATTGACCTTGTGATCCATTAAGGCCCAATATGGTTCATTAAGATATATATGATTCACTATTGGCCAATGTGAGATATCAAAGCCCAATAAGGTTCATTAAGACATATAAGATCCACTATTGCCCATTGTGCTCCATTAAGGCCCAATATGGCCAATTAAGACGTGTATGATCACCCGCTATGATTCATTAAGGTCCAAGATGGTCTATTAAGACATATATGATCCATTATTGGCCATTGTGTTCCACTTAGGCCCAATATGGCCCATTAACACATATATGATATACTATTGTGCATTGTGATCCATTAAGACATGTATGATCCACTATCATTTAGGCCTAATATGGTCCATTAAGACATGTGTGATCTATTATTGTCCATTGTGATCCAATATGGTCCATTAACATATCTATGACCATTATTGGCCATTGTGGCCCAGTAAAGCCCAATACGGCCTATTAACACGTATATGATTAGGGATGAGTTCGGTACCGGTACTGGTACCGAACATGCCGGTACCGAAAAGGCCGATACCGGAGATAATCAAATATGGGTACATGTACCGGTACCAAAAATGTTCGGTATGGTACTGTACAGTACTCGTACCGCACCGCTATATGAAAGTAAAATTCGTTGAAAACAATTAACTACGAGAAATCCGGTACCATTATTAATATGCATACATTAATATATCATTTAGAAGAAAACAAATATGGTTTAAAGTATATAATATTTAATAATAGTTTGAATTATCAAATATCTAGTAAGATATTTTTTTGTTTTTTAATATTAAATAATGTAATTTTTTAAATAAGAATATTATTTGAGAGAAAAGTTTTGAATTAAATATTTTGGGGGGAAGTTTAAGTTTTAGAATGAAATATTTTAGAGGGAAGTTTTAGGATGAAATATTTTAGGTGGAAGTTTAACTTTTGGAAATAAATATTTTGGGGGGAATTTTTAATTTTGGGGGGAAGTTTAAGTTTTTGAATGAAATATTTTAGAGGGAAGTTTTAAGATCAAATATTTTAGGTGGAAGTTTAACTTTTTGAATTAAATATTTTGGGGAGAATTTTTAAAGATGTAGTAAGTTTAACATTTGGCCACACTTTTTAGTGTGACTAATAAATGTCATAGTTTTTTTCTTAAAGTGTGGCTAAAGGTTTTGAATACACATGTTATTGGTCACAGGAAAATATATAATGTGATCGTAGAAATATTTAGCCACACTTTGCCGGTGTAGCAAATATATGTCTCAATTTTTTTTCTTAAAGTGTGGCTAAATGTGTTAAATACATGTTTTTTCGTCACATGAAACAAAAATATATGGCCATAGATCACATTTGGCCACACATTTCGATTTGTGACTAATAAATGTCACATTATTTTCTAAAAGTGTGGCTAAAGGTTCTGAACTGGTATAAATGGTCACATTAATAATAAAATGTATGGCTAAAGGTATTTTACAATGTTATAAATAACCTTTAGCGACACAATTTTATAAATGTGTGGTCGGGCGGTTTTGCCAAAAGTGTGGTTGTAGCCCCTTTTTCACATAGTGCCACCACCGGCCACCACCACCACTCACCACCACCACTCACCGGCCACCACCACCACTCACCACCACCACTCACCGGCCACCACCACCGGCCACCGCCACCACCACCACTCACCACCACCACTCACCACCACCGTTCACCGGCCACCACCACTACTCACTACCACCACCACTCACCGGCCACCTCCATCGGCCACCACCACTACTCACCACCACCACCATAACCACTCACCACCACCACTCACCGACCACTACCACCAATCACCGGCCACCACCACCACTCACGGGTCAATAACCTAGTGTTATTGTAAAACTCTAGCGAATAAACGTCCTATAAAACTTATGTTTTACGACTCAAATATCAAGTGTCTTATTACGGTTTATTATAATAACACCATAATGATTAAGCGTCCTATAAAGGTTAAAGTTATAAGACCCTAGTGTCAAGTGTCCTATTAAGTTATGTTATAATAGAACTCTAGCGAATAAGCATCCTATAGAACTGATGTTTTATGACTCAAATATCAGGTGTCCTATTACAGTGTATTATAATAACACCACAATGATTAAGCATCCTATAAAGGTTAAATTTATAAGACACAAGTGTCAAGTGTCTTTTTAAGTTATATTATAATAAAACTATAGCGAATAAGTGTCCTATAAAACTAATGTTTTATGACTCAAATATCAAGTGTCCTATTACGGTGTATTATAATAACACCACAATGATTAAGCGTCCTATAAAGTTTAAAGTTATAAGACCCAAGTGTCAAGTGTCCTATTAAGTTTAATTCTAATATGACTTCGACTAGAAATGGTCCTATAACACTAAACATTTATGACTTAAGTACAACGTGTCCTATTAAGTTATGTTATAATAGGACCCCAGATGATCAAGTGTCCTAATACAGTACCACATAATGGGACACTAACAATTAAATGTCTTATAAAGTACTTTATTAGGATCTACATTTTAAATGTCCTATTAAATTATATGATAATAAGACCCAAAAAAATCATCCATCATATTAAATAGTTTTTTAGGACACCGATTTAGTAGAGTATATTATAAAAGGACCCCAAAAGTTCATAGTTATATTAAATGGTTTTTTAGGACCCTCTTTTGCAAGCGTCCCAAAGAAAAGGTCCTAAAAAGCCATTTTTGTTGTAGTGTTTTTTACTGTTACTTCAAAACAATAGGTAATTGTAACATGTGTTACACATCTTAAAATTGCACCACTCCTATTAAAAAAATAGGAAATGTTAAAATCAACCCAACTTACTACCTATGAAAACACTAGTCATTGTAACATGTGTTAAACTTTTGTTTTGCCAACATCGAAGACACTTTTGTTAGGTTTCTTTCTAGTTCCATTAATGCCCCGCTTGCAGCTGTGTAACAAATGAAAAACACAAATATTAATAATCATGAAGGCCAACACGTGTAACGTGGCTATACATGTGTTTCCCTCTAGTGTAACACAAGTTACAAACATGTGTTACATGTCTGCAGCCCCTTTTGTGTCCAAGAGAGGGCTGGTGTAACTATAAGTAACATATGTAACATTGTTACAACATATGTACCTACTAATTATGCCAGCAAAAAAACACAACTTTTTATTTGTAAAATAAACGAGATCATCAACGATTAAATCATGTACTTTCTAAAGGTAATGAAAATGTGATATTCGAGTGAAGTTTATACAAGACATCTAACAACCCATCTAAAACAACATTTCAACATTTTAAAAGATATTGATTTGTATTCAAACAACAACTGAGAATATCAAAAACTCAAAATGATTTTAACACAAAAACAAAAACCTGCAAACTACACAAACATTTACCCACTAACTGGAACACTTTGAGCACATAAAAACATATTAACAACCATTTTAATAAAAAAATCAAATGTGAAATGATTTTTCAAAATAAAACACTCAAGAGATTGTTGTTTTTCTCTCTAATCATTTTTTTCAAAATAAAACACTCAAGAGATTTTTCAAAAATCAAGTGTAAAATCATTTTTCAAACTAAAAATGTGGAAAATATTTAAACAACAAACCTGCAATCTAGGGTTTAACGCAACTAGCATCCAGATGTAGAACCCTCCATTGCTGGAACACTTTTGTCACCTCCTTCAACCACCATCGAGGGTTTAACGTAGCTAGGATCTCGATCTCTCTGCCACTACCCTTCACCCACCACTGATTAATCTCGTCGCCACCCGCCTTCATCATGCCGTCGTGAACTCGCCATTTATTTGCTCCTGTGAACAGCTTCCTTTAGCTTGGTTTCTCATTTCTATTTGAGAGTGAAAGAAATGGGGAAGAAGACACAAAGAAAGAACTTAGATCTAGAGAGAGAATGACATTAATGAAATGAAAAAGAAGGATGGGATTTTCTAGAAAAGTGGGTATGGATGTGTCAGGAAGAAAGAGAGACATTTTGGTTATACCAATAATACCCTTAGATCCACTTTTTGTACTTTAAAGATATTTAATTTAAACAAAAAAGGCAACAAAAAAATAGGAGCCATTGATCAAAGATAATGGATGGTGAGGATGAGATTTACTAGGTTTTCTTAGCACAAATAAGTTTTCTATACATCCTTCCCGTATATATATATATATATACAATTAAGTAAAGACATGAGTAGAAGGTGATCAACAGGATCCCTATAACCTTCGGGTTATAATCAATATAAAGGTATACGGGACCAAAATGACCCTCGGGTCACAAATACAAAGAAACAAATTATAGGGTCTCACCTTAAAAAGGTAAAGATCTAATAAAATAGCTTACGAGGCAAAGTGAAGGAATCTACAAGTCACTTGGGGTTAAGCATGGGGACTAGTTACGATTCCCCGTGCAATATAATAACGGAAAAGAATAAATTTTTGTTGTCAATTCCCGGATATGAGTAATTGACATAAGTTAAAGAGATAGATGTTAAACTAAAATTCAGTTTTAGTATGAAGTGGCGTTTTACAAATATGAATATTATAGAGAGATTAGAAAATAGTTAATGTTAAAGAATATAGGTCTCGACACCGATAGGTGTGAGACGCTATGTTCGAGAGAAGATTCGTGATAATGAAAAGTTTATAAAAACTTAAACATAATGTAACGTGATGTAATCATAGTCACAAGAGTGATATAGAAATGCAGAAAATAATCATGTCGTAACGTAAATTACGGGATAAGAGATCATAAACTCATGTGAGGCCGAATATGGCAATATGAAAGACCCGAATAACGGGGCATGAAATGACCGTGCTTAATCAATCTAGCCGACAAGACCATCCAAGTCAAAATAGTGACGTGATTTATACAAAACACTTGTCAATATAAGATTAGTATGGGGCAAACATGTCGATGAACTCATACTATTGAGTGGTCAATTGAAAATTGGGTCAAATAGGTGACAAAATAAGAAATACAAGATACAAGTTACAGTCCATGAGGACTTACTCGTGAAAGACGCATGCGTATGATAACTTTTGACTAGAAGAAACAATGACTTAAAAACGAAACTAAGTTAGTTTGGTCCAAATCAAAGAACTACTTAAGGAAGGTTTCAGGGACGAAACCTCTTTTAAGGGGGGTAGACTTGTAACACCCCGAAAATGTAAATCAATTATTAAAAATATAATGTCGGTGAACAAACAAGTGAACTAACTAGGATTAAAAATAACCTGGTTAGTAAGAGTCTTGTAGTGATGTATAAATGAGTTAAAACACTAAATGTAAGAACTAAACAAAAGTTGAGGGGCTTGTGTTGTAAAACTTGAAACTTAATTTAATTAAAACAAATAACTCACACCAAACACACACAAAAAGGTGTGTCTGGTCGATCATCAGAGAAGGGGGCTACCCAAGCTCATCTTCAAACCCTAAGTTACATAAAAACTCAAGAATTGAAGGCAAAGATCAGTTCCAAAAGGAAATTAAAGCTTAGATTGGTGATCTCCACTGCAAGGGGGTCATAAGGTATGTGAATCTTGAAGGAAATCTCTATTTTGGTTTCTGGATGAGTTTACAAAATTCGAAAATCGTTAATGCATGATTGTTATATGGATGAAATAGGAACATTGTAGTGTCTAGGAGTAAACCCTAGGCAAGTATATGTTGAAATCATGCTTAATTCTAGTAAAATCCATGAACACCATTGAAGGTGATTAATGGGTTTTTGTAGAACTAGATAAACACTAGGATTATGGTTATTGTTCTAGTGTAATCAGATATTTGTGAAGTGATTTCACATTTATTGATGTTAACTCTTATATGAGATAGTCCGATTGATGTTAATTTAGCAAAAATAACAAGTTGTGAACTTGATTCTAGTTAGATAAAAATCAGACCCGCTAGGTGTTTGTTAAAATGCCTAAGTGAGGATTAATATGTTAAAAATCGGGTGAAAACGCATATTTGATTGTTATAGGAAATTATGCGTTAATAATTGCGAAAAGGGTTCTAAATTGATTGTGAATTGAACTCTTTAGGCAAGAAATCCGGATCGTCGAGTGGACAAGCCGGAGGAGATACGCGTTTGAAGGGTGTGCTCTAAAGGTACGTAACTACGGTTTCGTTACGTTATGCTCAATTATATATTTTCGTTAGTAGACTTTAAAATTAGCATAATATATGAAGTTGGTATTTAGTTGAAGTGACGGAGATCACTAGATAAATAAATGAGTTAAATTAGATTAGAAAGCGTTTGGTAGTCATTAGAAATGGAGGATTCCATAAATGAGCCAAACGGGCCGAATAATTGTTTAGTAAGTCGTAAGGGTGTGTTTAGAATAGCATTTGGCAATGACGGATTACAAGAGCGTGAAACTATAGATTTGGTAATGAAACGCCGGTTATCACAAGCCCTAGATGTTGGGTAAATACGACTTGCGGACATAAAATTTGTTAGTGGTTAAGTTAACGCAAAAGCTAAACGGGTCAATTAAATACATAAGCCATTTATAGGCTTTCAGCCCGTACATCCAATTTTTGATATAAAAATCTTGATAGATGCATTGGTAATTTAATTACGGACGCGTAGGAAAAAGAATCACCTAAAATGGACTTACGGATCAAAAGTTATGGTGGTTTTAAGTTTGGACTTGATAAAAGATTGAGCTAGGAAAGTGCAGCAACAAATAAACATCTTGCTGTCAACAAGGGGGCTAGGTGTAGCGCGACGCCCCCCCCCCCCCCAAATTCCGAAATTGTTTAATTTTTGTTGTTTTGACTCATGAAACTTGTTATAGCCATTCCAACATTATCAAAACTAACATTTTCTGTGGTTTTGACCTTAGGTGGTAAAGGGGGACCTTCCGGATGGTGATCAAGTACGATTGAAGAACCGAACACGAACTTTTGAAGCTTCCGCGTTGATTTAACTTTGTTTAGACAATGTTTATGTTGTAATCAATTTAACTAACCATGTTTTGAATGCTTAAACTAGTTGGTACTTAACTAGTAGGTGATCACTATGAACACTTTTATTTTGGTACTTTTAATGAAGTGTAGCCTTTATTTTTATAAATACGCATATTTTAATAAATTCGAATATAAAACTAAGAAGGGTTTTACAGTATCCCTACTGAGGGTAGCTTTGCCTCAAAAAGAGAGACATGCCACTCTAACTAAGATAATCTCTTAAAAAGCCCAAAGTGCGGAAATTATCAAAGGATATGTAAAAGAGGAGTCGGAACCAATTGATTCTATCTTGTTTAATATTTCTTTTAATATTTTATTTTCTTTTTAATTTTAACATCTTTTCCTCAAAATTTTGGTTAGATTAGACGTTAACGATATTCCGGTATTATAAGATCTTGTGTCCTTGGACGACCTCGGTATCTTACCATCACTATACTACGCCAACGATGGGTGCACTTACCCTAACGTGTTGTAGAGAGTGATCGTGTTATATCGTGTTTTATAAATTTAAAGCTTGATAAACGAGTAAAGGTGCTAAAAATACACCACAATCGCAGCATGTCAACATGTATGATGTTCTCTTGTTGTATACTCCTTAACTTGTGTACTTGTTGTATTTATAGGTATACATATACCCATGTGTGTATACTTTTTAGATAAGGTATTTGCGTCGTATTTGTACGCATAAGCATATACAAGTATAATGCTTGTAACTTCGTATTTTACAAAGTGTGTGGTTGTGTACGTATTTATACGTATACTTATACTTGTATACTTGTATTTCTACACTTAGTCTTTTATACGTTTTTCCGGATTTATCTTCGTGAATATATATATATATATATATATATATATATATATATATATAGGGTTAGGATTTAGAGAAAACGGTGGAAAGTGTGAGAACCGTGAGAACGGTTATGGATCGTCCGATCAAAACAATCTATGAACTAGATTGGCGATGTGGCGTTTTCGTAAATAACTTAAATTTTATTTCGTGGACGCGCTTCATTAAGGGTAAAAAAGGTAAAACATCATTTCTCACATAAAACACCGTTGAAATATAAAACGCCAAGTAAATACAAAACGACAATTTTATCACTGCGTAGTTTTTTCTGTGTTTTTATTTAAGCTCTCAGGCTGCAAAAACGCCATAATATATAAACGCCAAGCCTTACATCCGGATAAATGTTGATTGCATTTATTGTTATAAAAATAATATCCCGCCTAAAGTACGCACCAAAAAAATCCTATAAATAGAAACGTCTCACCACCTTCAGTTTATCACACCAAAAAAACACAATGGTTCCTAAAAAATTCAAATCAATGTAAAATGCCAAAACGTTGAGAGAAATCAACGATGACAAACATCTTTTCTTTGATACTCAGTAATGTTCTGCATGAAGTTTCGCTGAATGATTTGTTAGGTGAGGGGGGTAAGATTTTGCTGCATGAGATTGACAAAATTCAAGAAAGAGGGACTGATGACACCCATATGTCATTTTGTCTTCTTTGTTCATGAAGAAGGTTTGGATGAGTAGAAGAGACCTATCCCAGTGCAAATGCTACTTTGGCCTCGATGATTATAATGAAGATGACGGGCAGATGACATCCACCCACAAGGAGTCGATCTATGTCTCCAACATCCACAAAGACACTTCAACACATGAACAAAGAAAATAAACCACGCCAAACCCAAAACGCCATTTATTTGTGACAGTTCTTGTAGTTTCAAAAAGAGAAAGAGACCGAGGACACTAAAGATTTAGATCATAAATTGCTTCTATTTGTTTTTTTAAGTTTCTTTTTCTGTTGTTTGTCATGTAATTTTCAGCTAAGAACAACAAATACGTTAATTCTGTAATGAAAAATATAATAAAACGCCAAACGGGCAAATGCTTGTGAAACGCTATCATGCCATAAAACGCCCCAAAACTACCAAACTATAATAAAATTACTTTGAACAAGTACTATTATAATAAATCTAATGAAAAAGGTTAAAACAATGTGCAAAAGAGAATAAAACAAAAAGTGCCATCTGTATCTAAACGTCATTGGAAAACAAAACGTCGTAATTACAGACGTCAAGATGGGACGTGTTACACCATAAAAACAGATGAATCAGAAAACAAAACACGGTAACTGCAAACAGTAAAATGAAACGACGGAAACATAATTACTAACATTTATTATATTGAAAGCCAAATACTTGGGGAATTGAATTTATTTATCTTTTTCAAAACGCCATAATTACCTGTTATGCGCGGGAAAAAGTCATTATAAAAGTAGACCATGAGAACACAAACTCAAACACGCCAAAACATTGCCTAAAACGCCACATATTGTCCAAAACGCCAAAAAATTAAAAAAAATGGCTAAGGTTATTGCACGGTGGTTTGAAGGGTCAGAGAGACGATTCATCATAAAGTTATCTGATAGGAGAAGGGTGAATGTCAGGACAATCAAAGCCATACTTGATATGGATGAAGGGGTTCAGAGGGATATTCTGGCCCTTGAGGTTCCAATGGCTAACGATTGTGAAAGAACTCGAACTGTAATAAGAAGATTGAAGAGAAAATTTCCGGCAGAAGATGATGATGATATTGACGATACTCCTCTACCAACACTTAGCAGTTGGGTGATGCATGAAGAAGCAGGAACGGTTGAAGTGACTTATCAACACGTGGTGCAATATTCATTGCCAATGGAGGAAATGTTGAAGACATGGAGGCTATTTCTCATTGAACAACTCTGTGATTTAGCACCTTCAAACGATGCAAAATCCAGGGCTGCAATGATATTCAAGAATGGGCTGCAGCAAAGAAGAGACGAGCTATTGGCGTTATACGCCAATCTAAAATTTGATGATGATGAATCTGAAGAAAGTGATGAACAAAGCGATGGGTACATCTCTGATGTAAACCCATCCACAGAAGACCATTAGTTTATTTTGATTTCGTATTATTGTAATCTTATAAAATATTAATCTATGGTAATCAATTATTAACAAAGATGTCACACCCCGACCACGTAAAACAACAAATCGTGGCGGAAACGTCGGGGAGTGTTGTAACAGAATCATTGTTTCACAACCATGGATTAAATTGTTTCGTTTTATTAAATTATTGAACTCATTGTTTTATTACAAATTAGATAAATACAAATATTATCTTTCAAGTTTTAAAGTCACTAAGGCATGAGTCCATCCTATGTATAGTATGCATCAACAATCATCACGTAGCAGCACCTGAAACAAATGTGAAAATAGGTACGTCAGCATAAAAATGCATGTGAGTAACATAGGTTTTGTGAATTAGATTCATGGCTATAGTTAACACAAGAAAAAGGTTTTATGTTTACAAAATAATAGCCATGAATCCTTGTAAAAAGCTTTGTTTCTAAAAATGCATTGTTTTGATAAAAAGGTATATAGTATATACGAAAATATACTTTGGTTTGAAATAGTTTAATAGATAGTATATCAAATATACTTTGGTTAATGAAATAGTAGGTTTGGTAGTATATCTCAAGTATACTTTGGTTTTGTAAATAGCATCTCAAACTATGCTTTGGTTTGGAAATAACATATCAACTATGCTTTGGTTTTGAAAATAGCATATCAACTATGCTTTGGTTTTGAAAATAACATATCAACAATGCTTTGGTTTTGAAAATAACATATCAACTATGTTTTGGTTTGATAATAGCATATTAACTATGCTTTGGTTTGAAAATAACATATCAACTATGCTTTGGTTTTGAAAATAGCATATCAACTATGCTTTGGTTTGAAAATAGCATATCAACTATGCTTTGGTAAATAACAAGGTCAATAGTATATTAAAACACATGTTGGATTTTGTACATAGTATATCAAATTATACTTTGGTTAATAATATCACATTGGAGAGCACATCAAACTGTACTTTGGTAGTATATCAAAATATACAAAAGAAACTGTGATTTAGTAGTCATTCAAACCTTAGTGTATCAAACTACACTTTGGAGACTATAGAAATACCACAAAGGCAATTTCTATTTAGTTAAAATTTGATTTCTGACATTCCATACAACAGGAATGGGGTGTCTAGTCCTATAGCGCTATATCATACTACCAATCGGTTTGGTGAATGTATAAAGAAAGTACAATCCAACGATTAGTTTTAAAATCTTTGAAAATTTGTGTTTAAACCATAGATAATTGTTTAATTCGTCAAAAGATAAGTACTAACATGTATAGTCATATAGTTGAAATCATGAAAATAACAAATAGGCACATATGTTTCACCCCAAAACATTTGAAAGCAGTAAAAGAGGGGACTATGTACTCACTTGAGATTGCAAGTATCCTTGATTAAGTGTCCTAACGAAGCTCGGGAAATCAAGGAATCAAGTGGCACCTAGTATGGAATCACTATGTTAAATAATCGAATCCTAAATCGGGAGATAGGATAGAATGAAGTCCTATAAATCAAATGAGTATTGGAACTCATATGACATGATTTAATAGACCTAACATTCGGATTTGGAAGTCTACCCAAGTGCTTTTCACCCGTTTCGACTCATTATGGTAGTATAAGCTACTATAACATGTCGTTTGCGTAAAACTATGGTCAGATGGTTATATATGTGCTATGTCAAGTCTTACATGCCCAATTATGCCTAAACATGTTACTAAATCAGATTATATGTCAAAAACATGTTCACATATGCAAAATACGGATTTATGCTTCAAAAGGGCATTTTGGGCATTTCCTATGGGCATATAAACTACTTAGCAAATAACTAACCAATTCTAAGTGATCATAAGGTATAACCTAGGAGGTTATTCTCTATGCAACTATGATCATTAAAAGTGCTTGGTCGGATCCTAATGATCGACCAAACGGGTCGGGTTCGAAACTCTAAGCGGTTGTCTAGGCCGCTTAACTTACGACCCTAAGCAAGCACTAAACTAGTAGTGGCGAGTTAAACATGTCAAAACATGTTTAACTAACTTTAAAAAAACTGATTTGGTATCAAAACAAAGTGTCTAGATACCTAAAAGTAGTTCCATTGCAAAATGCGCGCAAATGCGCATTTTGACCGAAACTTTGACTCGTCACTACACCTAGTCAACGTGGTAATCAGTAGGTATAATCGCTAAGGATTATAACCATCGTGATTACAATCACGTTGCAAAGTTCAAACGAACTTTGTGTTGACCATTGATTGGTCAAAGCAGAAAGTCAAACACTGTTTGACTTTCACGCTAAAAAAGCGATAAAAGCACGAAAAAAGTTTACAAAGGGTCTAAGCTAGGGAGAACTTGATCTATAACACTCAGGTATGAAGCAAAGGCTCCAACTTAGAGTGTTAACCAGATCAAGGGTGAGGAAAACAAATGAATGGCAAGGCTATTTATAGTTTTGGATGAAGAACAAGATCATGCCATGTGTGTTATGTATTGCCCAAGCAATAATCTGGGCCACACAAGTGTTTGGTGCAGGTTTAAAGCCTTGATGATCACACAAGAGCCCACAAGTTTGCAAAAACTAGCATTGAAAACAAGGGCTGAAGCTAATTCAATGAATCTGCCCTGATAGGGTTGTGGCTACCCGCGATGGATACAGCCTTAGGCTGTCGCGCCCCGCCACGCCCTCGGATCAGAATTTTCATTTTTGGTAGAAACAGTCCCTGCACGCTCCAAACTTGTTTTTCGACGTGTTTAACCCCCGTTAACCCAATTTCAAGGCTCTACAGGGATGTTAAAGCATATAGGACTTAAAATATTCTTGAAAATATCACGGATGTCGGTTCGTTTGGTCGTACGGTCACGTTGTTCGGTTAACTACGACAAAACTCGAATGGACGCGAAAACGATCCAAAATAAACGAAGAATGGCATTTTTGCATTCCGATCACTAAAATAAAATATTTTAGTGTCTACAAAAATTTTTGGATGTCCAGATGTGGTCAGAACGTGAGATATGTGCGTAAATGCAAACTTACGCCGTTTTTGACTCTTTTAGTCCCTCTTGATCAAATAAGCGTATTTTCGCATACCGAATCCCTCAAAGCCTATTTCTGTGACAACAAGTAATTAACGGCTTCTAATTACGCAATTAACAAACGTTTAAGGCGATAATAAATAGTGTTTAAGACGTAGAATAAACTTAATCAGGCCTTTGAAGTGCCTACAAACGTCTAACCTGCTTTACAGTGCGCGAATGACGATCTACGGAAAAACCGTTGAATATTAAACGAATACGAACTGACATCGTACAAAATACTGACAACGCCGACAAAAACGAATTTTATACGATAATTTTATACTTATAAATTTAGTTTCGCGAATTTATAGTGCTTCCGTATACCACAAAACGTAAACGTGAACTAAAAACGCGACTGTCGGAACCCACCGTCAACAAAACGGGAGCATCAGACACGCGTGTTACCTTCAAAACTTAAATCTTACGCTATATTTTGCTTCGTAATTAAAATTTATATCCGTAGTCGAAACCGGATCGAAAAACGGATTTAAAACCACCAACACTACATTTTAAGCAATTTTTAAAGTAAACGACGAACGAACGCGCAAACGTCTACCGAAACTATTTACGTATATTTAACCCAAAAATTTTAATTTACGACGTTAAGAGGAGTTCGGGTTTCGTAAACGGGATCGTAGGAATTGCGGGCCACCTAAGTACGTGGATTGGGCTTGTGGGCCTTGGGCCCAAGCCCAAAGCCCACTATAAAACCTAAGTATATATGGGTAGTGATACCCTAATTTAATTAATTTGAAACCTCAGCTCATCAAACACGCCTACCACCAGATTTCCTCTGCTTCTTCTCTTTCACTTCTAATTTGAAACCCTAACACCTCCATCTTCTACAAAACACACACACACATAAACCCTGTCAGCCAATGATCTCTAGATCAAGTGGTGGAAGACTTGCATTTCTCTTGGGAGATGCAAGTTCAACTCTCACTTGGTGCAGAGTGAGGCATTGGTGGGCAATGATAGGAGACCCAGGGAAACCTGGGTTGGATCCTTGAGCCAAACGGGTTTTACCGGTAATTTCATCGTCGTGCCTACGAGCGGGTGGGTTACCGGGTTTTCCCCGGAATTGGTGGTGGACCAAGGTTACTCTCGGAGTACTCCGTTTGGTCCAGTGGGTGCCCCGAGAGTGCTCGGGATTGATTTCTGTTGGCCGTTCAAAAAAAAACATAAACCCTGTCAACATCTCTCTCGGTCTATACATCAAATACACAACACCACACTAACCTGTTACCCTTTTTCCTCTCGACGATCACCGACGGAAACGGCAACGGTGCCGCTGCTCACGGCGGCGGAGATGGTGATAGAGGAATCCGACAACCACGAAGCAAGCTCACACTTTCCGGCAAACATTTGACGACCAGCGACGTAAAACGGAGAGCCGAAGAGAGAGTAGAACGAGAAACAGATCGAAGAATCAAGAAGGAGAGAGTGATCGGAGAATCGAGTGAGAGCTTAAGAGGGAACGAAGGAAGAAACCGGAGGCCGCGGCGGCGCCGTTCGGTGAATCGACGGCCGCTGTGGCGGTGGTTCTGTTTCGACAAAACTTTCGTGGAGGTGGCCGACGACAGTTGTGGCCACCGGAGCCATGCCGGCCGGCAGCGGCGGTGGTGGAGGTGGTTCGACTCATGTACGGGTTTGGGTATGATGTGGTTTAAGTGCAGTTCCGTTTGGATTCGGGTTACGACCTGGCTCGGTTCGGTCGCGTATTAAATTCGGGAGTTCGGGTCAACAGTCAACTGTTAGTCAACAGGTCAACACCTGGTCAACACCAGTCAAACATCATCTCGGGTCAGTTTCGAGTATGCAGTTTAGTTTTGGTTCGGGTTCGGTTCACTTCAAATTTGTTTCGGTCCAATAGGTTCAGATTCAATTCAAAACCAGAAGTCAACACAGCGGTCAACTGGTCAACACGGGTCAAACCCGGTCAACACAGTCAAAAGACAGCCAACGCGACCCGGTAACAAGATTTATACGACGCGAAATTTCTGAATTTATAGTTATATACTATATAGTATACGCGAACCGAGCTCGACCCGTATAACTAACATTTTTACCTTAGTGATTTTGTTTTATGTTTGGCGCATTTGACAAAATTTATTATATAATATATGCATTTGACAAAATTTATTATATAATATATGCATTGACGAAATTTGATCATATTATTGAATTGTTGTGAAAATTGTTGAATTTTGATAAAAAAAATATATCGACACTTTGATTGTCGGGATCGTCCAAAAACAGAGGGAACTCTGTCCGTTTTCCGTAAAAACTTGATATACGAAACATATTTTGTTATGTAAACGACACCTATCGGAAGTTAAAATGATTCTTTCAAAGATAAACATGTATGTATATTATTTTGACAAACACTAGTTATAACTTAACGTAACCCGACACATATTTATATAAATATAATTTTCTATATTTATTCAAACATCGATACTTCCGAACGCATTTATAAAAGAAATATGATTGTTTATATTTATTTTAAACGACGTTACTTCATGTTAGATTATAAAATAAATTTAAACGCTTATATTTATTTTAAATGTCGACTTTAAACTCTCTTACGAACTAAATATAGTTTTTATTTTTAGTTCAAACAACTGAATTCGGAGTTTATATTTGAAACTCACGACTTAAAATATATGTGTGTGTATATATATATATACACACTTTTATTTTCATCTTATGACAACTACAACGACAAGAACCGCTATCCACCTACGTATGTCTATTCACGACGACTAACACGACATCGCAAGTATATATTTATATTTGAATATATATAAATATATTTATATCTTAATCACTCGAAAAATTAGTCGATCTCGAGACTTTGTTTTTATCCCGATTATAAGCGGGACCAAATAACCATAGATTGGTTATTCTAAATCAAAACAATAACACCTTCATAGAATCGTTGAGTTAACGATTCGGTAGAGCTCGGACACGTACTTTAGCTACGTCGATTTGTTTAGAAAACTTATAAGTATTCCTTCGTAGGAATGTCATGGTTGCACGCTAGCTAATTCACGTTTTTGGAATGACATCACGGAATCACGTTCACAGGAATGTCAAGGTGAGTTCATAACCCCACTATTTCTAGTTTTACGTTTTTACAAACGTTTTCGGGGGTGGAAAGACATGCAAGTTTTGCAAAAATAAACAACTTTTCAATGAACGAAAACTCATACTTTTAAACCGTTTTGCGAATGGATTTCAAGGAACTTAAACGGTTTACGAACGCTTTATACTAAACATACCGGTTTTACAAAACACACGCGTATTTACGAAACGTGCATGATTTTCATGACTAGAGACAGGAATGTCCTAGCTACAACAACGAGACCGGGTTTGTCAGCGTACGCAAAAAGAGACCACCCAGTGAGTTCATGTCCCCCTTTTCTTTTAAACGTTTTCGGTTTTATAACTCTCGGGGGGGGGGGGGGGGAATACATGTTACTATGGTATCGTTAAGCTACGGAATGAATTAGTAGATCACGTGCGAATAGGTTGATACTTAAAGCACCATTAATCTTGTTTAAGACCACGGAACAAAGGGGGTAGATCTATCGGGTACAGGGCGAGCCCCACTCACGAGTCCTTGTGTGACCACATGGAGTTTCCTTTGTTACCCTCATCGGGTGGACCGGTACTAAATCGCTTACGGGTTGGTGGCTTTCTATGTCGACACACATATTAATGTCCTAGCTAAACATTAATGATCAGCATGTTCATTGACGCTTTACATACCAGATTTCGATACCTAAACTTTCAAATGTCTTTAAGATTCATTTGACACAAACTCACAAATACATGGATTTACGAACATTGGTAACGTTTTCAACTTATATACAAGTAAGAGGACGAGTTGGTCCTGCTTACAAAGACTCTCGTGGGCTAGACTCACAACTTTCATATATCATGCTGAGGAAATGATTTTACTATATTTTCTCAATAACTTTTAAACCGGTTATCAAAAAGATTTGTTTTAAATCTTTTCAAAACAAACTATGAACTCGCTCAAATTTATGTTGATTTTTCGCATGTTCTTTCTCAGGTGACATTTTTCGAAACTATGGAACGGTTGGAATATGAGAACCCATTGGAGATTCGAGTACTTAGTGGGCGTTCACTGTTTAGAAGTTTTAGCTCAAATACTTCCGCTGTGCAATGAAGATACCAGTCCAGTCACGCCAGCTCTGATATTTTGGGGTGTGACAATTTCTAAGCTTTGTAAAGGATATTTAGGGTATGTTTAGCTTATGATCAAGTTCCGGAATGTTCGTTACTATACAAATCGGCATAGTTTCGCAGTTTGACGCAAATAGTCCCTGTAAGCGACCAAACTTGTTTTTGCCATACCAAACCCTTTAAAACTTATTTCTAAGTTATGTAAAGGTTATTTAAGGTATGTTAAGCTTATGTTGCTATTCCAGAGTGTTTTTCGCATTAAACTGATTATATTTACACATAAGTGCGCGTATAACATTCTAGAAAGCGATTTAAAGCTCGAAATTGAACAAGAATTGATATGTGCAAATGATACACATATTTATACAAATCCCAAGTATGAAACACAATATTTCATTGGTTTGTTATTTGTTTGATGGTCGCAGTGTCACAGTGTCCCCTACTTTAGGAAATTTCATCCCGAAATTTAATTTTAGAGGAAACATGTGAAGACAATTGTGATTGTTTCGCTTTCGAATGAATCCTCCGTTTCCGAAGTAAAACTCTAGGTCACGTTTGGATTCTTAGCGAATTTGTTAATTGCCAAAATGTTGTCATTGTTGTAACAAAAGCATGGAGCTTTGAACAACGGATAGAAGAATGTTTCCGATGAAGACTATGATAGGAAACTTGTGTGTGCTCGAAATCAAAGTCGGGGAATGCAAGATAAAATAACAATGGTCCAGAACTTCTAGTAAGTTAAATAATGCTACGCTTGCAATGTAAAATAACAATGGTCCAGTACCAGCGGCGTATCCACCATGCCCTTTTTACTTTTTCTTGTCTCGTTATTCTCATCACTATAGGTCTTAACACATGACAACACTTGTTGTGGTTTCTGTGCACTGAATTCCATAATTATGTATGCATCCATAATTACGTAACTCCTTGCATAGTACGCACAGTTCATTTTATATTGTGTGGGGGAAAAAATCAATCGGACATACATGAAATGACTTGACTAGACCACTAGAGGATCTTTTTAACTAGATCAACGAATGATCTTTTTAACTAGATCAACACATGATCTCCTTAACTAGATTGTCGTATGATCTCTTTAAATAGACCACTTAAGGGACCTTTGTAACTCAAAACCAAATAATCGTTTTGAAACAGCACTTGGGATCCAAGGGTCTGACTATTTGCATAGAAAGCCCCTTAAGGATTTAAGATAGTACTTTGAGTATCCTTCTGAGAATCTATCGTATGCAAATATGAAAGATTCTACTAGGATTTAGATAGCGAGCTTTAGAATTACCCATAAAAACATAATCACATAATCGTGTATTCGTTAATTTAGTTATTAGCTCGTTCGTTAACTTGAATTAATGCATTTAAAGTACACCAGAAATCCAATCACGGACTTTAATTGGTACTTTAAGTATCCTCAAGAATCTAACTATGAAGATAGGAAGATCTTATAAGGATTTGGAATTCATGTGGTGAAAATGTTTTGAAACCCATGTACTAGGCATGTTAAGGCAACACACGAAGCAAAATGTACTTGATAATCGTGTACATAGTCACATAACATGGGTCCAGTTAAGGACTTATGAAAGTACCTTTAGATATCAAATCAAGGATTTGAAATGGTACTTCAAATATTTGTTTAAGAACTTGTAACTTGTACCTTGTACTTTGTACCTTAAAAAGAAACGAGTACTTAGGATTTTAGGGGAGATCACAAGTGATCATAGAATGAAAGAACCACACGAGTAGTTTGTTCTGCAAGGAACACGGTTCCTTGGTGTCGGTATCGCAGGGGTATGTCATGTAGACACATAATCATAACAGCTTCGCAAAATAAAATTGGAACAACAATTTTATTTATATAATAGCCGAATTGTTTCCAAAGATAACAACAAAGGAAAATACAAGGTCTAATTGTTCACTGCTGCATTGTCATTTGCGTTTGCCTCGTTTATGTTAAACACTCGTCCACGCGATGGACTTGCGTTAACAAGTCTTGGGTAATTGTTTCGGTAGTGAGTGAGATCACCACAGTTGTAGCACGATCCAGGTGGATATGGTGCTTGAACAGCAGTAGGATGTGCAGCATTTTGATTTTGGATAACATGACGGCATGTATTGACCAAATGTCCCAATCGTCCACAGTGGGTTCATTTGTGACACGGTGTCTGATTCACATGATGACGGTTGCATTTGTTGCACAAGGGTGCGGTACCAATATAGTTTTTCCTAGCACGAGGCTGTGCTGGCTGGTTTGGTGCAACCTGATCATTCTGAGCAACTACTGTGAAGTTCTGTGAAGCCTTACGCTTCTTCGACTTCTTAGAGGACTCGGTCTGTTTATCCTTTGGTTTTTCTTGTGCCGACTTGTCAGAAGGTTTCTTGTCGCCTTTTCTGAAAAGTTTACCCTTCCTGATTTGAGATTCAGTCAGGGTAGCAGATAGTTCAATGGCCTGTCTAACGGTAGTAGGGTTGCTACCAGTAACAATGTCCTGAATTGGATCAGGGAGTCCATCGATGTACTTTTCTATCGTCTTATCCAAAGGCGTAACCATTGTAGGACATAACAGACTTAACTCCTCATAACGATCAGTGTAGGCTCGATGTTCACCACTGTCTTGTTTAAGATCGTCAAATTCCCTTTCCAAAGCCCTGAGCTCATGACGAGGACAGAATTCCTTCATCATTAGAGCTCGAAGCTCTACCCAGGTTTGTGCCATTGCCACATCGGCACCCCTATCATGCATCACACCGTTCCATCATGTAAGAGCACACTTCTCGAACGCACTAGATGCAAACTCAACCTTGCACTCATTCAGACATTACACATGTCTGAATGTGCTCTCCAAACTTTCGAACCATTGAAGGAGTGCGATTGCTCCTTGAGACCCAAAAAACTTCAAAGGTTTAGCAGAATTGAAGGTTTTGAAACTACACTGAGCATTGTTGTTGTTATTGTTGTTGTATAATTGATGGATCTGGGTTACTATGTTCGGAAGCACTGCAGCCATTTGCTGAGAGACAAGGGCTGCGACTTCTTCACTGGTTAGAGGTTGTGCATCTCGTCGAGGAGGCATTGTCTAAAAGGAATAAGGAAACATGAGAAATGAGTGAGGTCGACAATTGGAAAAACAAAAGAGGTATTGAAAACATCGACAAAACACAAGGAAGGCGATCATTCGTCTGTTACCTCGAACAAACAAACGACACGCAGTGACTAATCAAAATAAATGGGTCAATATAATGTATCACTGAAGACGTGACAACCAATAGTTTACGCCCTTAATTACGTAATTAAAGCAATAATAAATAGTGTTTACGACGTAAATTAACTTAATTAGGGCCTCAATAAGCTTAGGAACGCTTATGCGCGCGTGTGACGATCGGCGGAGATACTGTTGGAAATTAAACGGTAATAAACTGAAACCGTACCAAATACTGACGACGCCGACAAATATGGATGTTACACGAATATTTTATGCTTATGGAGTTTGGGTCGCGATATCGGGTCTCGTAAGAATTACGGGTCACTTACACATGAGATGGGCTTGTGGGCCCTGGGCCAAAGCCCCAAACCCACAAGCCGAAACCTGCATAATATATTAGATCGTATAAAATCTATACTAAATCTCTATCAAATCTATACAAGATTTGATATAATCCTTACAAATCTCTACAAGATTTTTGTCCCAAAAGTTTAGAACACACAAGATCCACAAGATCTCAACAAGATCTTGCAAAATCTCAAACATATCCATAAAAACCTATACCCCCTCATTTCATTTTACACATACAAACCACAGACTTTGAGTCTGTCTTACCCCCCCCCCTCTCTCTCTATTGCATATTAAACAAACACCCACACCTCACACATTCTCCCTCTCTCTCGAATACACATTCAGGCAACACCAAGCAGCATCATCCTCTCAACACTCCCCTCTCCCCCTCCCTTCTCGGTGAAGACCAGGTCGGCGGAGCTCCGGCTGGTCAGGTGGTGCGACGACGGAACCGAGAAAAGAAGGGGGTGGCGGTAAAAAGAGAGAAAGGCGATGAGGGGGAGAACCAGTGGCGGTGGAGACTGAGGCGACGGAGATGAAGCGGCGCCGCCGCCCATGGCGGCGACAGTTCAGGCGAGCGGCGGAGCAGCGACGATATACGTCGGATCGACGGCCAAGAGCGGCAATGATGGCAGTGGTAGTGATTCAGGTCCCAGATTCAACAGGTTTGACTTCGATTTGTTTCTTTTGTTCGGATTAACTTCGGGTTCGAATTGGTTCGGTTTAACAAGGGATACGGGTCAGTTCAGAACTCTGATGGGTGTTTTGGTTCATGGTGTTACAAATTTCGGTTCGGGTATTTGGGTGTTCCAAGTCTCGGGTTTCAGCTCTACGGGTGCGGGATTCTGATTTGGTTCAGTACGTTCGGGCTCGGACGTGGTCAACTGGTCAACATCAGTTTTACGGGTCAACAGACGGTCAACGAAGTCAATGGCGGTCAAACAGTCAACTATGGTCAAACGGTCAAAGTCAATCAAGACCTGGTCAACTCAGGACCCGGTAAACTTCAAACGAAACAAATTTTAATTTCGTTGTTTATATACATTACACTTTACGCGAACCGAGCTCGAACCTTTAGCGATTAAATAACGTATATGTGTTAGTTAATTTACGTTTTGGCGATTGATGAAAATTATATATATATATATCGTTTGTTAGACAATTGTTGAACTTTTGATAAATACGACAATTTTTGTCGGGTTATTCCAAAAACAGGGGAAACTCTGCCCGTTTTTCGAGAAAACCCGAAAACAAAAAGTGTTTTTATTATAAAACGAACGTTCGATTTCAATTGATCCTTTAGAAAAACAAATACAAACATATAGTTTCTGTCGACGACACTTTACAACTTACGAAAACAACGATTCGGAAACTATTTACAACAGCAACCATAGTTGTTTTGAACTTCGGAAATTCGACGAATCCTTTTATAAAAATAAATAAAATTTATATATTTATTTCAAACGTAAACTCGAATCCTTTTATAAATAAATATAGTATATATATTTATTTCAAACATCGCGTAACACGAATTCGTTTTATAAAAATAAATATAGTTTTTATATTTGTTTCAAATACCATACCACACGAATTCCCTTATAAAAATAAATATAGTTTTATATTTATTTCAAACTTCAAACAACTCGATGATACTTTCGCAAAATAAATATAACTTTTTATATTTATTACAAAACGCCTAAAAGACACATTATATAACATACATTTCAACGTACGAGTTTGTTATATGTTATTTTCTTACAAATATTTGTTACATACCCAACGACTTCTCGGGACGACAAGCGATCTTAACGATATATTTATATATTTTGATATAAATATTTATTTTTAAATATCTCGAGAATCAAGTCTTTTCAAGACTTATTAGTTATATTCGATGATAAACGATACTTATCAAATATGACCTAATCGTTTCCATTAACTTAACAACTTAACTGTCGAATCGTTCGGTTAACGATTCGGTAGAGCTCGGTGACACGTAGTTTAGTTACTGCTATTGTTTAGAAACTTATCAGATATTCCGTGTTAGGAATATCGTAGAATGCACGCTAGCGAGTCTCATCTTGGAAACGACATCACAGAGCCGTATATAGCTAGCTTTGCATATGGAAATTCAGGTGAGTTCATAACCCCACCTTTTCACTGTTTTACATTTTATAAATGTTTTCGGGGTGGAAAGACATGCAAGTTTTGCAAAAATAAACAATTTATCGATAAACGAAAACTCATATTTCTAAACCATGATACGAAAGGATTACAAAGAACTCAAATGGTTTACGAATGATTTGTACTAAAGATACCGGTTTTACAAAACAAATGCGTATTTTCGAAACATGAATGATCTTAATGATTAGGGACGAGATTGTCCTAGTTATAATAATGGGATTGGGTCGGTTTGCGTACGTAAAACGAGACAACCCAGTGAGTTCATGTCCCCACTTTTAAACTTTTACATACTTTTTAAACTTGGGGAAAATACATGTGTTATGGTATGATGGATACGAGAACTAAGGAATGATACTTGAAATCGTGTCACGAATAGGGTACCAGAAGCACCATTAATCAACAATATACCTAAGACCGCAAAACAAAATGTTAGATCTAATAGGTTTTCGGGCAGCCACACTCTTGGTGAAAACTAGTACCGAGTAGTGCTTTTGTTTCTCAGTCGTGAATCGACAACTAGAAAAATGCCTATGGTTTGGATGCTTCCTATGTCGTGTCACATGTTAATGGCCTTGCAACCCATTAACAACCCAGATTCATACAGAAATACTTGATTTACACAGGATACATACCATGTTTTATACAAATTTAAAGCATAGGATTATGCGGGCATGAAGTCAATGTCATGGTGGGCATTGACGGTTATACAAACTTTACAAATACAAGAGTTTACAAATACATGGTTCTACGAACATAATGCGTTACAAATACAAAGTTTCCATATAACTTGACAAGAAAATGATTTTTAAATTCGTTTTCTCAATAACATTTCAAAAACCGGTTATCAAAAAGATTTATTTCAAATCTTTTACAAACAAACTATGAACTCGCTCAACTTTGTGTTGACTTTTTCGCATGTTTCTTTCTCAGGTTACTTTTCAGAAACTATGGCACGGTTGGAATAGGAGGACCATGTGGAGTCGAGTACTTAGTGGCGTTCATTTTCTAAAAGACTTAGCTTATTTGCTTCCGCTGTGCAATGAAGATACCGGTCCAGTCACGCCAAGCTCTGATAATTTTCGGGGTGTGACAGATTGGTGTCAGAGCCATAGGTTACAGCCATAGGTCACCCCAGCTCTGATCCCAGATTGGTATCAGAGCTATAGGCTCTAACCTCATCTTTTCTCTAGGAACTTAGACTATTATGAATTTGAATACATACAGAATGCCTAGTACTCGAATATGGTCTCCAACCGTTGCCGAAAAACAAAAGTCAAAATTTTGTTTTCAAAACATACGCTAAAGTGGTGTATACACGGTACACAAAACAGTTGCATACATTACACAAAACTCTGAGAATTTAGGAAACATGCATTTAAGACCTTTGGAAACTCATGTTGAAGTTCATAAAAGGTCATCACATAGGAACCGCGAATATTAACTCGGGCACACACTATTATTCATATCGTCTATGATATTTTAACTTCCCGAGCAGGTAGCCTACGCAGAACGAAACGCTAGTGCACAGGTATACGTGAAACTTAAGCTATACATCAACGGAGGTTGAAGTGCGTCACATACGACTTTCGAGACAAGGTTTTTGAGAAGACACGATTGAAAACTTAAGCGGCGATGCTAATCCTGTCATCAGGAGAATTACCGATCAGGATGCGACAGCTTGTCACGCGATCCTGCAACGACACAAATCACGCCAAGGAGAAGACACATGTCTCCGTGTTCCCCCTATCTCAATAATGACAAATACGCTATGTTCGACATTCCGTGGTAATGTCCCTTAACAACCGGTTATCACATGCAACCCCATGTAAAGTCCTTAAATTTCTTTTATTGAAATTTCGACTTTCACATTTACTGAGTAGATTTTCGTATCCCTACTCCTCTTTATGGTCATTGTATCATGATTATTTCTTCCAGTATAGTGAATATTCAATTGCTTCATTTCTTTAGGAATTCATATGTTACGCATGCATCGTTTGTTACGCATGTGGTTTTGTTTCGAATAAGCGTTTCATTTGTTCCGAGTCGTAGTGGATTTGTTTGGTCTACAACTGCATTAAGTTGTTTGTTGGTTTCAACATCTTGTGATGGTGTTTTCACTAATTGAAGCTTGCGCTAATCTCGTTTACACATCTCAGGCACGGATTTAAATTATTCAATTATTGATTGCTTTAAATCCGCTTTGATTCTTAATACAATAGTGTGTTAAGACAGTGGTACACAAATTTATTTCTATATTCCGGTGTACCTCTTAACGGTTCTTTCATTATCGATCGAATGCTTTGCGACATTTATTGCCTTTTCATCGTCGATCGAAAACAGTGTTTCTTTGATGTTCCATTTTCAATTGAAAATTCTATGATGTCATTCGAAACAAACTTTCAGATTCATTTTATTACGCTTTCATTTGATTTCAAACACGGTGAATTTGTTTGAACACCACTATTATTGAATTATTTAAATCACTACGACACCTTGTGGTGTCAGTACAAACTTGTAGCTTGGGCTAATCATGATTGAGCGTTTTATGCAAAACACATGTGATACTTGTTCGATCACCGCTATATTTGAATTGTTTCATTCACTACAACACCTTGTGGCGCCGGTAGAACTAGCAGCTTGGGCTGATCATGATCGAGTGTTTCATGCAAACTATTACATTTGAGCTTGTTGAAATCTAAATTCATTTATTGGATGTAATCATTTCTAGAATTCATTTGCATCTTGTGATACGTCCTTAAATTCACATCATTCGAATAAGTCTTGATTCGATTTCATGATCGTTCACTTACTATTCGTATTTTCTACGCATAATGTAACTCTAAGGAGTTAACGTAAACTAAATTTCGAGGACGAAATTTCATTAACAGGGGGAGAATGTGACAACCGGTAGTTTACGCCCATAATTACGTAATTAAACCAATAATAAATAGTGTTTACGACGCAAATTAACTTAATTAGGGCCTCAGTAAGCTTAGGAACGCTTATGCGCGCGTGTGACGATCGGCAGAGATACTGTTGGAAATTAAACGGTAATAAACTGAACCCGTACGAAATACTGACGACGCCGACAAATATGGATGTTACATGAATATTTTATGCTTATGGAGTTTGGGTCGCGATATCGGGTCTCGTAAGAATTACGGGCCACTTACACATGAGATGGGCTTGTGGGCCCTGGGCCCAAGCCCAAAACCCACAAGCCTAAACCTGCATAATATATTTGATCCTATAAAATCTATACTAAATCTCTATCAAATCTATACAAGATTTGATATAATCCTTACAAATCTCTACAAGATTTTTGTCCCAAAAGTTTAGAACACACAAGATCCACAAGATCTCAACAAGATCTTGCAAAATCTCAAACATATCTATAAAAACCCATACCCCCTCATTTCATTTTACACACACAAACCACAGACTTTGAGTCTGTCTTACCCTCTTTCTCTCTATTGCACATTAAACAAACACCCACACCTCACACTTTCTCCCTCTCTCTCGAATGCACATTCAGGCAACACCAAGCATCATCATCCTCTAAACACTCCCATCTCCCTCTCCCTTCTCGGTGAAGACCAGGCCGGTGGAGCTCCGACTGGTCAGGTGGTGCGACGACGGAACCGAGAAAAGAAGGGGGTGGCGGCGAAGAGAGAGAGAGAGGCGATGAGGGAGAGAACCAGTGGCGGTGGAGACTGAGGCGACGGAGATGAAGCGGCGCCGCCGCCCACGGCGGCGGCAGTTTAGGCGAGCGGCGGAGCAGCGGCGATCTACGTCGGATCGACGGCCAGGAGCGACAATGATGGCGGTGGTAGTGATTCAGGTCCCAGATTCAACAGGTTTGACTCCGATTTGTTTCTTTTGTTCGGGTTAACTTCGGGTTTGAATCGGTTCGGTTCAACAAGGGATACAGGTCAGTTCAGAACTCTGGTGGGTGTTTTGGTTCAAGGTGTTACAGATTTTGGTTCGGGTATTTGGGTGTTCCAAGTCTCGGGTTTCAGCTCTACGGGTGCGGGATTCAGATTTGGTTCAGTACGTTCGGGCTCGGACATGGTCAACTGGTCAACATCAATTTTACGGGTCAACAGACGGTCAACAAAGTCAACGGCGGTCAAACAGTCAACTATGGTCAAACGGTCAAAGTCAATCAAGACCCGGTCAACTCAGGACCCGGTAAACTTCAAACGAAACAAATTTTAATTTCGTTGTTTATATACATTACACTTTACCCGAACCGAGCTCGAACCTTTAGCGATTAAATAACGTATATGTGTTAGTGATGATTTACGTTTTGGCGATTGATGAAAATTATATATATATCGTTTGTTGACAATTGTTGAACTTTTGATAAATACGACAATGTTTGTCGGGTTATTCCAAAAACAGGGGAAACTCTGCCCGTTTTTCGAGAAAACCCGAAAACAAAAAGTGTTTTTATTGTAAAACGAACGTTCGATTTCAATTGATCCTTTAGAAAAACAAATACAAACTTATAGTTTCTGTTGACGACACTTTACAACTTACGAAAACAACGATTCGGAAACTATTTACAAGAACAAACATAGTTGTTTTGAACTTCGGAAATTCGACAAATCCTTTTATAAAAATAAATACAATTTATATATTTATTTCAAACGGAAACTCAAATCCTTTTATAAATAAATATAGTATATATATTTATTTCAAACATCGCGTAACACGAATTCGTTTTATAAAAATAAATGTAGTTTTTATATTTATTTCAAATATCATACCACACGGATTCCCTTATAAAAATAAATATAGTTTTATATTTATTTCAAACTTCAAACAACTCGATGATACTTTCGCAAAATAAATATAACTTTTTATATTTATTACAAAACGCCTAAACGGCACATTATATAACATACATTTCAACGTACGAGTTTGTTATATGTTATTTTCTTACAAATATTTGTTACATACCCAACGACTTCTCGGGACGACAAGCGATCTAAACGATATATTTATATATTTTGATATAAAAATTTATTTATTTTTAAATATCTCGAGAATCAAGTCTTTTCAATACTTATTAGTTATATTCGACGATAAACGATACTTATCAAATATGACCTAATCGTTTCCATTAACTTAACAACTTAACCGTCGAATCGTTCGGTTAACGATTCGGTAGAGTTCGGTGACACGTAGTTTAGTTACCGCTTTTGTTTAGAAACTTATCAGATAATCCGTGTTAGGAATATCGTAGAATGCACGCTAGCGAGTCTCATCTTGGAAACGACATCACAGAGTTGTATATAGCTAGCTTTGCATATGGAAATTCAGGTGAGTTCATAACCCCACCTTTTCACTGTTTTACATTTTATAAATGTTTTCGGGGTGGAAAGACATGCAAGTTTTGCAAAAATAAACAATTTATCGATAAACGAAAACTCATATTTCTAAACCATGATACGAATGGATTACAAAGAACTCAAATGGTTTACGAATGATTTGTACTAAAGATACCGGTTTTACAAAACAAATGCGTATTTTCGAAACGTGAATGATCTTAATGATTAGGGACGGGATTGTCCTAGTAATAATAATGGGATTGGGTCGGTCTGCGTACGTAAAAATAGACAACCCAGTGAGTTCATGTCCCGACTTTTAAACTTTTACATACTTTTTAAACTTGGGGAAAATACATGTGTTATGGTATGATGGATACGAGAACTACGGAATGATACTTGAAATCGTGTCACGAATAGGGTACCAGAAGCACCATTAATCAACAATATACCTAAGACCGCAGAAGAAAAGGTTAGATCTAATGGGTTTTCGAGCAGCCACACTCTTGGTGAAAACTAGTACCGAGTAGTGCTTTTGTGTCTCAGTCGTGAATCGACAACTAGAAAAATGCCTATGGTTTGGATGCTTCCTATGTCGTGTCACATGTTAATGGCCTTGCAACCCATTAACAACCCAGATACATACAGAAATACTTGATTTACACAGGATACATACCATGTTTTATACAAATTCAAAGCATAGGATTATGCGGGCATGAAGTCTAAGTCAGGGTGGGCATTGATGGTTATACAAACTTTACAAATACAAGAGTTTACAAATACATGGTTCTACGAACATAATGCGTTACAAATACAAAGTTTCCATATAACTTGACAAGAAAATGATTTTTAAATTCGTTTTCTCAATAACATTTAAAAACCGGTTATCAAAAAGATTTATTTCAAATCTTTTACAAACAAACTATGAACTCGCTCAACTTTGTGTTGACTTTTTCGCATGTTTCTTTCTCAGGTTACTTTTCAGAAACTATGGCACGGTTGGAATAGGAGGACCATGTGGAGTCGAGTACTTAGTGGCGTTCATTTTCTAAAAGACTTAGCTTATTTGCTTCCGCTGTGCAATGAAGATACCGGTCCAGTCACGCCAAGCTCTGATAATTTTCGGGGTGTGACAGAAGACATGCTCGCCTATAAGTGAACACTCACCCCAAGAGTTTCCAGGTAAGAGTGACTGGTCCGATACTGCGGATTTATACGAACACTCTAGCCTTAGACAGAAAACTCAGGGTACAGGCATTCACCTTTTCAGTTTGCACGTGTTCACATTATTTAGACCCAAACTTTGACGAGATTTTGAAAACTCCGAAGGCACAAGCCAAAAATGAATCATCCAGAAGGGTGGGTGATCATTTTCAAAATCATCTCGAAAACTTTGAAGGTTCAAAACCTTATAACAAATCATCCACAAAGAGATGATTGGTTTTCAAAGCGGATTTGAAAATTTGTGTTCTTGTTGTGGTTATCACCTAAGGATAGGTGACGGTATTGTTTTAAAATCTAAACACAAGAATCTTGTGTTAGGGTCGTAGGAAGGTTATAGTCTAGGTCAAAGCATTACTAATAACCTAATTCCCTATAACCATTGGCTCTGATACCAACTTTTCTGTTACACCCCGACCATGTAAAACAACAAATCGTGGCGGAAACGTCGGGGAGTGTTGTAACAGAATCATTGTTTCACAACCATGGATTAAATTGTTTCGTTTTATTAAATTATTGAACTCATTGTTTTATTACAAATTAGATAAATACAAATATTGTCTTTCAAGTTTTAAAGTCACTAAGGCACGAGTCCATCCTATGTATAGCATGCATCAACAATCATCACGTAGCAGCACCTGAAACATATGTGAAAATAGGTACGTCGGCATAAAAATGCCTGTGAGTAACATAGGTTTTGTGAATTAGATTCATGGCTTTAGTTAACACAAGAAAAAGGTTTTATGTTTACAAAATAATAACCATGAATCCTTGTAAAAAGTTTTGTTTCTAAAAATGCATTGTTTTGATAAAAAGGTATATAGTATATACGAAAATATAGTTTGGTTTGAAATAGTTTAATAGATAGTATATCAAATATACTTTGGTTAATGAAATAGTAGGTTTGGTAGTATATCTCAAGTATACTTTGGTTTTGTAAATAGCATCTCAAACTATGCTTTGGTTTGGAAATAACATATCAACTATGCTTTGGTTTTGAAAATAGCATATCCACTATGCTTTGATTTTGAAAATAGCATATCAACTATGCTTTGGTTTTGAAAATAATATATCAACTATGCTTTTGTTTTGAAAATAACATATCAACTATGTTTTGGTTTGATAATAGCATATCAATTATGCTTTGGTTTGAAAATAACATATCAACTATGATTTGGTTTGAAAATAGCATATCAACTATGCTTTGGTAAATAACAAGGTCAGTAGTATATTAAAACATATGTTGGATTTTGTACATAGTATATAAAATTGTACTTTTGTTAATAATATCACATTAGAGAACACATCAAACTGTACTTTGGTAGTATATCAAAATATACAAAAGAAACTGTGATTTAGTATTCATTCAAACCTTAGTGTATCAAACTACACTTTGGAGACTATAGAAATATCACAAAGGCAATTTCTATTTGGTTAAAATTTGGTTTCTGACATTCCATACAACAGGAATGGGGTGTCTAGTCCTATAGCGCTATATCATACTACCAATCGGTTTGGTGAATGTATAAAGAAAGTACAATCCAACGATTAGTTTTAAAATCTTTGAAAATTTGTGCTTAAACCATAGATAATTGTTTAATTCGTCAAAGGATAAGTACTAACATGTATAGTCATATAGTTGAAATCATGAAAATAACAAATAGGCACATATGTTTCACCCCAAAACATTTGAAAGCAGTAAAAGAGGGGACTATGTACTCACTTGAGATTGCAAGTATCCTTGATTAAGTGTCCTAACGAAGCTCGTGAAATCAAGGAATCAAGTGGCACCTAGTATGGAATCACTATGTTAAATAATCGGATCCTAAATCGGGAGATAGGATAGAATGAAGTCCTATAAATCAAATGAGTATTGGAACTCATATGGCATGATTTAATAGACCTAACATTCTGATTTGGAAGTCTACCCAAGTGCTTTTGACCCGTTTCGACTCATTATGGTAGTATAAGCTACTATAACGCGCCATTTGCGTAAAACTATGGTCGGATGGTTATCTATGATCTATGTCAAGTCTTACATGCCCAATTATGTCTAAACATGTTACTAAATCAGATTATATGTCAAAAACATGTTCACATATGCAAAATACAGATTTATGCTTCAAAAGGGCATTTTGGTCATTTCCTATGGGCATATAAACTACTTAGCAAATAACTAACCAATCCTAAGTGATCATAAGGTATAACCTCGGAGGTTATTCCCTATGCAACTATGATCACTAAACGTGCTTGGTTGGATCCTAATGATCGACCAAACGGGTCGGGTTCAAAAGTCTAAGCGGTTGTCTAGGCCGCTTAACTTACGACCCTAAACAAGCACTAAACTAGTAGTGACGAGTTAAACATGTTTAACTAACTTTAAAAAAACTGATTTGGTATCAAAACAAAGTGTCGTGATACCTAAAAGTAGTTTCGTTGCAAAATGCGCGCAAATGCGCATTTTGACCGAAGCTTTGACTCGTCACTACACCTAGTCAACGTGGTAATCAGTAGGTATACTCGCTAAGGATTATAACCATCGTGATTAGAATCACGTTGCAAAGTTCAAACAAACTTTGTGTTGATCATTGACTGGTCAAAGCAGAAAGTTAAACAATGTTTGACTTTCACGCTAAAAAACGATGAAAGCACGAAAGAAGCTTACAAAGGGTCCAAGCTAGGGAGAACTTGATCTATAACACTCAGGTATGAACCAAAGGCTCCAACTTAGAGTGTTAATCAGATCAAGGGTGAGGAAAAAAAATAAATGGCAAGGCTATTTATAGTTTTGGATGAAGAACAAGACCATGCCATGTGTGTTATGTATTGCCCAAGCAATAATCTGGTCCACACAAGTGTTTGGTGCAGGTTTAAAGCCTTGATGATCACACAAGAGCCCACAAGTTTGCAAAAACTAGCATTGAAAACAAGGGCTGAAGCTAATTCAATGAATCTGCCCAGATAGGGCTGTGGCTACCCGCGACGGAAACAGCCTTAGGCTGTCGCGCCCCGCCACGCCCCGCCACGCCCGTAGATCAGAATTTTCATTTTTGGTAGAAACAGTCCCTGCACGCTCCAAACTTGTTTTTCGACGCGTTTAACCCCCGTTAACCCAATTTCAAGGCTCTACAAGGATGTTAAAGCATATAGGACTTAAAATATGCTTGAAAATATCACGGATGTCGGTTCGTTTGGTCGTACGGTCACGTTGTTCGGTTAATTACGATGAAACTCGAACGGACGCGAAAACGATCCAAAATAAACGAACGGATGGCATTTTTGCATTCCGATCACTAAAATAAAATATTTTAGTGTCTACAAAAATTTTTGGATGTCGGATGTGGTTAGAACGTAAGATATGCGTGTAAATGCAAACTTACGCCGATTTTTACTCTTTTAGTCCCTCTTGATCAAATAAGCGTATTTTCGCATACTGAATCCCTCAAAGCCTATTTCTAAGCTATGTAAAGGATATTTAGGGTATGCTTAGCTTATGATCAAGTTCTGGAATGTTCGTTACTATACAAATCGGCATAGTTTCGCAGTTTGACGCAAATAGTCCCTGTAAGCGAACAAACTTATTTTTGCCATACCAAACCCTTTAAAACTTATTTCTAAGTTATGTAAAGGTTATATAAGGTATGTTAAGCTTATGTTGCTATTCCGGAGTGTTTTTCGCGTTAAACTTATTATATTTACACATCAGTGTGCGTATAACCTTCTAGAAAGCGATTTAAAGCTCGAAATTGAACAAGAATTGATATGTGCAAATGATACACATATTTATACAAATCCCAAGTTTGAAACACAATATTTCATTGGTTTGGTATTTGTTTGATGGTCGCAGTGATACAGGTGTAACAAAAGACCCCGAACACAAAAAAAAAATGACCTGGAAAAAGCCATAAAGCCCAAAAAATTAACTATGTGACACAAAAAGAATTAATTCAACGAGACGAAATCGGGGAAAACAGTAAAACGCCAAGTAATTAATGATTCTAGTTAACGCCAAAATTATCTTGCCAAAAAATTAACTATGTGACACAAAAAGAATTAATTCAACGCAAAAAAATGAAGCAGCATTTCACACACGAAAATCGGGAAAAAAGAAGAATATTGAAAATACAAAAAAAACCCTCAGACCCTGATCATGTCCCGCACCACGTGTTGGGCCAGGATGCGTTCTCACCGTTCTCACACTTTAGGGCGTTTTCTCCTGATCCCGTACCTATATATATAATTAGGGCCTTAAAGTGCGAGAACGCATCCTGGCCCAACATGTGGCGCGGACATGATCAGGGCGTGAGGGTTTTTTTTGTCTTTTCAATATTCTTTTATTTCCCAATTTTTCGTAACTTGTTGCTTCATTTTTTGGCTTCTAAGATTATTTTGGCGTTAATTATATTCATTAACAAATTGGTGTTTTATTTTTTCTTAGATCTGTCACATTGAATTAATTGTTTTTGTGTCACATAGATAATTTTTTTGGCGTTATAGTGTTTCCCTGGTCAATTTTTTGGCGTTTTGTGGTGTTGTATAATAATTCACTACGAGTCATTAATATTTTCATAAGATTACAACAAGACCAAATGTTTTTTATGGCGTTTAGTCAATTTTTTTGGCGTTTAATATATTGACAAGGTTCTTTGCCAACACTTGTTCTCACAGTTTTCATACTATTAGCGTTTTGGTGTTTGTATTTTTTGGCGTTTTATATAATAATGTATTTTATTAACAGAGAATTAGATAACAAACAACATATAATTATATAACAAAACAATAGAAAATGAAAAAGAAAAAAAATAAAAAACGGTAATCTAAATTCTCATCTAAATTTTCACTGTCATCAGCCTCTTCTTTTTGAATTTGTTTTGACATTTTGAACCTTTGAATACCTTAGCTAGATGCCAACTTTCCTACATAAACCCCGTCCTTTTTAGACAAAGCTTCTTAGTGGCATCCTGGTTTTTGGTGTGATATTCTTGTTTGGTGGCATGTCATTGAAGATCAACTCTTGCTTGAATGCTATTTATAATAATGGAGTCCAAAATAACATTTTACATTTGTGTTGATCCCTTTATAGCATGCATATAGTCATTAAGAACAAAGCTCACATTATGACATATCACTGTAATCAGTCTCTTTTTCTTGAATATTTGTCCATCTCATTCAGCAAAAGATTATAGAGATAACCACCTTAGAGAAGAATCCATTCAGTGAAAGCTTTGCCATCTGTGGTTTTTTAACTAACTTTTTGGCGTTTTAAAGTGAGTGGTTTCTAGGGAACATGGGGTTTGTTTTTCTGGGTGTGATCAATTCATTGTGTGGAGACCCCTCTCTTATAGGAGTTTTTTGGCGCGTAGTTTAGGGGGGATTTTTAATGTAATAAATGATAGTAATAAAGTAACCGTCTTTTCAGTTACTGTGTGTATTTACTGTTTTGTTCAGCTTTATCAGTTTCTAGGGTGATAGACGTCCCATCTTCCAAGTTTGGCGTTTTTTTAAATGACGTTATGCAGACCAAGATGACAAAATACAATAACAGAGAAAATATTAAACAGGAAAAATATTTTTTATTATTTTTGGCGTTTTGTAAAGAAATAACTTTTTGTAGTATTTTTTGGCGTTTTGCAACTAAATAGAGAAATATAGCATTTAACTATCTTAAGAAAAAAAAAAGATTACACAGAAGAAAACTAACAAAAAAAATTAAAACTACTCGTCAGAAGGTACTTTATCCGAGAAGTATCCATCACTTCCGTCCTCTTCTTTCTCGGAGTCTTCATCTAGACTTTCATCCATGTCATCACCTTCACTTTCCACGGCTTCTTGTTCCTGAAGATTCTGAAGCCTCCATTTGAATATGTCCTGTATTAACGCCATTTTTGAGTCCTTGTCTGTGTTCAAACAAGTGGCGTTGTGCAATTCATCCATGAACCCAAGCCCTTGCTTTGTCATGATGTTTTCAAGTAGGTAGTTATCCTGCTCTCCGCTGTCGTATGCCAAAAACTTGATGTGCTAAAATTGGGTTAACTAAAATAACTAAATTTACCCTAATTCTAGATTCTCTAGGTTTTAAATTTATAAAACTAAGACTCTCTAAACCCTAAACCACACGACCGGCAAGTGAACCGATCGATACAGTATAGCCTAAGGAAGTCCGAGTATCGAACCCAAGAGACTCTACTGATTACACTAATGACTCTATCTAGACTTAGACTGACACAGACTTAACTAATTGTTTGTTAATTGGGGGGTTTTCTAAAAAACCTAAGAATGCAAATAACGACTAACTAGATTAACTAGACGAACTAGACACGAACTCACACGAAGACTTTGACCAGTGGAGAATGAAGACTACCTAGGTTAAACGCAAGCTAAACTCAGAATGGATCTCTCTTCGATAATTTTGTGGTGTGGAACCGGGATCTTAAAATTCTCACCTCTCGGGAAATCTAAGGACCCCTAATCCTTCTCAAGAGCACGCTAAGATCCCCTAAAGGTTGTTAAATTACCGGTTTTCTTGATTTCCTTACAGTCCTCTAGTTTCTTGAAAGTGCTTATGTAAGACGCTCTACCTTACAGCGCGAACGTCTAAAGCGACTACGGGTTCTAATCTTGGCTTAATAGACAATGGAATGTTAAGTCCTTATAACTCAACCGAGACCTATTAATACCCTCGAGCCTTACAGCGACGAGTCTAGCAGCACACTTGATTTTATTAAATTACCGAATATTACTTCTAAGGTTACTTACATGATTTTCACCCTAAAGGATCAAAGATTTATTATGTGATATAGACACTCACCAAAACCTAAAACCCTAGTCCAACTCTATTCCGTGATAAAGACCGTCACCAAGAATCGAACGAAGCAATAAACAATAATAAAATAATCACAAGCACACATACGCACCAAGTTAAATTCCCATAGCTTTTATAGTACAAGAAAAATCCACAACCACGCCAAAAATCGAATAAAAATCCAAACTTTATTTTAAACTCTTGTCATAACCTAGGTAGTTAAAGGTATTTAGCCAAGTATCATCATATTAAAAACAATCAAACAAAATCTTAAACAAGAATTCATCGGTTAAAACAAAGAAAATAAGAAAACTAGAAGAATCGGATAACAAAACCCGGTAATTCCTTGTTCTCCAAGCTTTTCGCTCGACCCCGATAATTCTTCGTTCGTCTGATGTGTATGGCAGCTCCAATCCGTGCGTCCCCCTTCGTTGATGTTTGCGTTCTGTATATATTCTAAAAGTATTCCTTTTTCTCCAAGGCAATAGGTATATTTGAGTATATCTATTATTTTTTTTTCCCTATCCTTCGTCCAACTCAACCCCCAATAATAATAAATATGGCGGCAGCCACTTTTTTTTCCTTCCATTCTTTTTTTGCTAATCGCCCCCTCCTAAATAACGTATATTTGATTCACGTAAACTAATGGGTTGAATGGTTGAAATGCTTTCGGCCCAAAGTCAGCTCTAATTCATGTCCAGCACTTGATATGCATGCGTCCAAGTATGATTTCGCTGGGCTTACAGGTCTTTCACGGCCCAAAATCACGTGGCCCATCTCCAATCCAATTATATAATTTTTGGCAGCGTTTTAACATAAAAATAGAGATAGTGGCCTCAGCCCACTCACAGAAAATAGCGCCAATTTTACTCCGGTCACTGGCATTCTACTCTGCCCAACTGGCAGATCATTTCCATATTACTCGTTTTCGCTCTATTTGCACCAGGACCTGACCCAACACAAAATAATATAATAAACTACTAAAACTAAATAAAAATAAATAAAACCTATACAATAATCATACAATTTACACTGAACAAGTATGTATATTTTATCGCATATCAGTATATAACGGTCACCATGTCTGTTTCATCTCAAAACGCCATGATGTCATAACAGGGTCCGGTTTTCCATCTGCTTTGATTGGTCCAAATTTCCTTGTTAATGTTTTCATAAGATTATGTGTTTCATGACATTCGTTATCTAGAGCGATGCCAAGAGATAGGATACCCCTCTGTACCTCTTCTTCCATCTTCAAAATTGCCTTGATCATCCTAACATACATCCTTCTTCTGTTATCAAAACGTAGGACGAATCGCCTGATTGCTAGAGTGTATCTCCACCAAACGATGGTTGGCATTTTTGGCGTTTTGGTTAAACTTGGCGCTTTTGGTAAAAGATGTGTTTTTGTAGAAGGTTAGATTGAAGTGATTATGGAAGCGATGTTTAACGTCGTTTATATAATGATGTTTTTTTAGAAGGGAATTTCTTCTAATAAATGTTAATAACTGAATTTCAGTTACTGTGTTGTTTCCTCTTCCAGTAATCTCCAACGCTTTTTATCATTAGTATTTGACATTTTGTATTTATTGGCGTTTTATTTTTTTGAATGGCGTGTTATCATTTTTTGTTGGCGTTTTGAATTTGAGCGGTAAAAGACCATTTTACCCTTAATGAAGCGCACCACACTAATAAAAGTGATGTTATTTACGAAAACACCACCGCGTCATCTAGTCCATAGATTGTTTTGATCTGACGATCCATAACCGTTCTCACACGTTTCCCTGTTTTCTCTAAATCATAACCCTATATATATATATATATATATTGTTTGGTTTTTAGAAATAAGCTATTTTTAAGACTTGTCGATAAGTATATATATTTCTCTTATGTGTCGGTCAAATATATATCTTGCTTGGCCTTTAAAAATAATCTATTTTAAGACTTGTCAATAAGTATATATATTTCTTATGTGTAGATAAATATATATCTTGTTACTTATCCAATCTTGTGTATTTTTACCGAGTTGTTTTAGTATATATATAGTCTTCAACTCATTTATATATATTTGTCCAAATTTTTCCGTTCGTCTGATCAGCCGATATAAATGCCAAGGTATAGATAGATATATATACTTATTGTAACTTTGTCCCAGTATTTTTGTAGGTACATATATGTATATCTATTTATTTACTTTGTCGTAATTTCTTGTGTATTCTTGTAAGTATATTTTTGGTGTTGGTATTTAATTAGTTATGTATTCCTACATCTTCTAATAAATACACATAACACATAGATATTTATACACACTTGTAGGGTTTGCTAATTATATATATATAAGTTCATTTTAGCTTATGAAAACACTAGTAAACTTAACTTAGTATGTTCACCAAAACCTTGTATAATCATGATTAAGTGCACGAAATACATTTTAGCCTTGTAAAACCTTGGTTAATTACACCTTAATCATGATTATAGTTTTAGAAAATTTTGTCATAGTTTCCACTAAAATATGGACTTTTTCATGTTTAATAACATCTTCAAAAATCAATTTTCAACTCATCAAAAATCATCATAAACAACAAGATCATAAATATATAATTTTCCAACATCAACTTCATGAACTTTTTATGTAAATTACTAGTTCTTTCAAGATAACCATTCTTTTCTCATGTTCATCCATATGTTTTAACAAGTTCATATTAAGCCAGTTGCTTTACTCTTCCAAGATCAAAACCTATGAACATGAGTTTTAGAAAGCTTTATATCTTTCAAAAATCATTTTAAGATTATATTCAAGTTCATGATACTTCTTGTTTATGGATCTTGCTAGATCTAAACATATACTTGTTTAGATCTACGTTTTACAATATTTTTGTAAGATCATCATCTTTACATCTTCATCAACATCAAGAATCAACACATAAACAACATAAGACTATTTATATAAGTTAATTTATATTGTTTGTTTTAGGATTTTATTGTATTTTTAAGATGAGTTTCAAGATGATTAATTTGTACTTCTTTAATCTTCATGTAACAAGGAGCATAAGAATGGTGTGAGGTGAACTTACTACTAGCACTAAAGGCTAGGGAAGATTTTTAGTTGAAGAATAAGAAGAGATGAAGATGATAAGCTCCAAAATAAGCTCCTAGATGATCATCACACTTGTATCTTCCTTAAATCTTCATGCCATGTTCTTGAAAGCTTCTTGAATACTTGAAATGAACTTGAAGATGAGGGGTGTTGTTGGGTGGTTCTTGGCCAAAAATAAGAGAGGAGAAAGAGAGGATTGTGTGCGTTTGAAAGTGAATGAAATGGTGATGGATAAGGTGATGTTGTTGGTCTTTTATCTCTCAAGTTTCCTTAGTCAACGCAAGATCTTCTCATGCCATGCCTTTCTATCCATATCATGATCATAAGGTGAGGGCATGTGGTCGTCACCATTGCCGTCAACTAGGGAAAGGGGCAGGCATGGTGTTGTTCTTTTTTTTTATCAGTTACACATGTGATGGAAAGTTTGAATTATAGATATTTAGGTTGTTAGTATAATTAGGATGATTAGGATGTTTAATAGAGTTTAGGGTGGTAAATCATATTAACTAGTTCTCTAGACTAGTCTAATTAGTGTTTAGATATTGAAAATGACACTTGTTTCATTATCGGATCGTTTACCGGCACTTTGTATAATGTTACATGTTAATATTCCTTTTTACACCCTTCTTATATATGTGATATTCTTGGTATTGTATGTGATCATTAACATGGTTTAATGATCATATAATGCTTCCTTGATTCTTGAATTGTTATCAGGTTTGTGGAATTGGTAACTTTTGTATATCGGTCGGACAATTTAGTGTTTATGCATCTAGGGTTTTGTATATATATTGTATCGGACATGATTTCTTGTCATGTATTTGCCGTTTCAGGGAGTATCAGAACTCTCCTGGCATGAGTAGTGTGTTCGCATTGTCTACCAACGTTTTCTGACATAATTTGTATCGTATCGTATCGTATCGCGATGCGGCGAATACGATTATGTGATATGCAATGTAAATGTATATCCTGGCATTGCTAGACTTATGAGACTCAGTTATATCAAAATTAAGTCCAATGCACGTAATTTTATATGTAAACAGTGATTAAGTTGTACGGAATTATATGTTATTTTGTCGTTTGTCACATATACCGGAAAGGCAAATATTTATACACCACACTAAGCCCACACAACCTCCAACCCAAGTAAATAAATATAACATAAATCTATTAATTCTAAGAAAAAACGTGAATGCTCAACTTTAGAGAGGGATGGACACATTAACTAATATAACTTGAAGACCTACCATCGTACCACTACCATTACATGAAACAAATCAACAACCTAGTTAAGTAGTAAGTTTGTTAGGGTAGCATTAGGCTTTTGGTATCCAAGTGTGTAGATTGGTGGCCCTTCTCAAGAGATAGAGGGTTCGAGTAATGCAGTGAACAATGATGTGGAATTAGGTGTAAATTAGGTTAATTAAAAATATAAAAAAACACAAGTGTTATCTATATTCTTAGATTATGCGTCTAGTGGTAACAAAACGTGTAGTAAACCCTTGATCCGTAATATTCGTTAATCAATTATCTTATTTCTTCCATACTCGTTTTGTTTTCTCTACGAAATATTGATGTCATTAAGGTTGGGGAGTATTATTGAAGAAACTGGGATTTCAATTTGTTCTTGCAATATGTAGAAATCAATGGTAAATTCGAGCATTTGTAATATGGGATAAGACATAAATAACTACTAAATTCGTTATAAGAAAAGTGTTTTTGTCACATGTATTCGGCCAAACCAATTCTACTTCAACATATTCTTGTTTGAATTATGTGTATGTTTTAGAGCAGCAACAATGCTACGGTTTGAAATAGAAGTCCAAAAACAAACCACCTGATCCATACCACCCCGCGTAGTGAAGGTTTGACGTTAGTGGTCTGGTTTGTTCCAACGGAGTATCTTGGTTTAGAATTGCTGGGACCACACAATCACAAACGTTTTTTAGTCTAAAAAGTGAGGTGTGGTGTGGAGGTTTGGAATGGTTTGAGATGCTGACTATGCTAGTTTGGATTTGGACTTTGACCAGCGTTGTAAATGCTCTTATATGTATATTTTATGTAATAGTATTGCGTATTTTTTTTAAATAGACACAAATGTATAATTTCGCAAACTTAAAGTTTAAATGTAAGTTTACTTGATTTACTCTAGGTTGGTTCAACAACTATAGGGCAATAAATTTAAAACTTGGTAAAAAATGCATCAAACAATCAGGTTTTAATTACAATGATATTAAAAGTATAAGTTATAGTTTTTATCTTATGTCAATTCTGATTATATATTTCGTACCAGTTAATAATTATGAGTTGAGATAACTAGATAAGTAGAAGTGATAAATATATACGTCATATACATTTAAGTTTCTCAAGTTGACTATTCCTATAGAAATGGTTAATCTTGTGTCATTGCCCATGAATCCATCACAAAGTACGTCCATCTGAGTATAGGATATAGTATGCAATTAAAATGATAGTTTTAAAATTCATATGATTATTATAAAACTTCTATAACTAAATTTACTAACAAATAAATGAACTTTAACAATTATATATGTTTAGTATTATAAGGTAAAATCATCATACAAAGTCTCTTATATCTAAGCAGAGTACAAAGACACTATAGACCGCAAAATATAACACAACACCGAGGAAAAAAAAGACAAAATAATAGCAAAAAAAAAAAAAAACACAATGACGAAAATAAAAGAAAAACACAATGATAAATAAAAGAAACAATGATCTAAACAAAAATTCTAAAATCTTCAATCCAAAAATCAAAAAGCGAAAAATCTAAAATCTAAGATCGTGGAGTTTGACGAGGCGGTTCCAATACCGCTAAAATGAGTTCAATCGGAGTCTGTTTGATACCCTTTCTACGACTTCTTATTTTTTGGAGATATTGTATTTGAGCTTTACCCTGATATTATATGGTTTAATATATTTATAAAATACATAAAAATATTAAGATATGGTGGGGTTCTAGAGTGAACACTAGTATATTTGTGAATTGAGTGAACAAATCATGACCTTTGATTTAAATTATCAAATCGTATATTACACTAATGTATTTTCATCATCAAATACTGACCATTGAATTACATTTGTGTATTGATAATCAGAGACTAGAATTAGCTCATTAGTGTTCATAGATTGAGGATCATGTACATTAATCCAGAAGTGTGAGAAGTGTATTATAACACTATATAACACCATATAAACACCGTATAACAATATGTAACACCATATAACATCATATAACACTATGTAACACTATATAACACTATATAACAAATATAACACTATAGTTTGTCTGATAGCATGTCTATGATAGATGTTTAGTGTTATATATTGTTATATAGTGTTACATAGTGTTACATAGTGTTATATGGTGTTATATGGTGTTACATATTGTTATACGGTTTTTATATGGTGTTATATAGTGTTATATATAGTGTTATAATACACTTCTCACACTTCTGGATTAATGTACAGGATCCCTACCCAGTGTTCACAATCAAGTGAATTATTCACAAATGAGTTAACCCTATTACGATATTCGAAAGTAATAAAGGCTTTTGGAATCATGATAAATTGATATTAAAGAGTAGTGGATTCAAAATCATGATTTTTACCTACCAATTAATCAGAACTTATTCGTCTATTGCTTTCTTCCTAAGTTTAGGTGAAATCCTATTATATCCCTCACAAACCTAAAATACACATTCAAAGGTCTGGGTTAAAAAGAACAAATATGATGACATGATAATTACGGTTTATTACTTATTAGAGAGCACTTGCATCAATTTGTGGAAGTTTTTTTAAATATATTTTGCAAAAAGAGAGGTTAATTTGAGAAGAAAATATTAATTGAGAAGAAAAGAAAAAAACAAAGTGTAAAATTGTAAAACATCAAATATTTTTTTTCCATCTTATTTATTATTATCTTTGACTTATTAATTAGTTATTTTTTAAATATATTTTGCAATAAGGGAGGTTAATTTGAGAAGAAAAAAAAACGAAGGGTAAAGTTGTAAAACATCAAATACTTTTTTCATCTTATTTATTATTATCTATGACTAATTAATTTGTCATAAAGACTATCATCCTTCACAATAAAAAAATTTGCCTACACACATCAAAATTTATCCTAAACATATTGAAATATATCCTACACATATCAAAATTTATTATACACAACTCGTAATTTATCCTACACATCTCGTAACTTACTCTACACATCTCGTAACTTATCCTACATTCTAAATTATAATTTTTTTAAATATATATATATATATATATATATATATATATATATTGAAAATAAGCTACAAATTTAATGTAGTTAATTAAAAATGAAGACTACTAATTAATGATCTATTTAAGTTTACTAATATGCCTTTACAATAATATTAAATAAAGCAAAATAAAATATTCTTATTGATTAGAAATTATTCTTTCTTCTTTCTAAAAAAAATTCTTCTCCATTTTTGCAATATATACATAAATAACAAATAGTGTGAAAATATATCTCTAGTTTTGGGATTATTGGTTTATTTTGATATTTTATCTTTTTAATTGAACAACAATAATTCACATTCATCAGAATTAGAAATGAACCAACGTGAGACTGGAAATGAATAGTACATGCAACTACATGGGCACTTCTCCAACACACTTTAGGGCATGTCTGGCTAAGCTTTTCCACTTAACTTATATTTTGACTTTTACAAAAAGCTAATAAGGAGAATTGGTGTTTGACAAAACTAAAATGACATTTAAAAAATGACTTTTTGTATAGGAGAAAAAGTCATTTTTGATAAGTCGAGATATTCTGACTTTTTGAGCAGTTTATAAGTTTTCAAAAAAGAAATTATCAGATTACCCCTGTGAAAATTATAACTTTGCCCTACACATTATTCGCATAAAGAACTTGTGACCTGAACACCTCTCCGAATCAAATGCAAGCTCAAAGGGATTCTATCAAGTCTCCAACTAAAGCAAACCAAATTTATCGGGATCCAAATTTACCAAATGAGCTTGGATGCCGGATTTTATCTAACATTTAAAACTATGAAGTTTAATACATCATTATAACGAGTCAGACATGTCACTTTATACCATGGTTGTAAAACAAGGTTTCCAAGTCCGAGTACTCTCAGAGTAATCGCTTCCAGGTAGGCTGTCGAGGCGACTTTCTTAAACTCCGCCTAATTACTTGGAATCGATCATACGCGGTCAACATCGGCCAGAATTGGATCTAGTAGGCCAACTCAGGCCGAGTTTGACTTTAAACAAAATAAAACATAATTTCTATGCCTATTATATTAAAGAATGAATATCATTTTCACTTATTTTGTTTTAATTATTAGTAATTTAATGTTATTTGTCATATACATAATTTTTTAAAACTAATTTATTTATAATTTAGCATGTCCGAATACTCCCCGAGTACTCTCCACCTAGGCCGAATACTCTCAACTCCCCGCTCAACCGACTAGAGAGCGCCTAGCGACTTTTGCAACTATGCTTTATACATGCGCTTCAAAGCTATTGGTGTGCATATCATTATAATGAGTTATGTGCATCGTCATATACACACAGATCAAAACTCATTACCATTATGAATCAAACCCAAAAAGCGGACGCAACATTATATACATTTGCATGGAATTCATATAAACAATGTATCAAACATGAAAAGTGGAGAAATCATGGTAACAGGTTATATACGTCTGCATCAAAGTCCATGATGACGGGGTAGCTCAAATCTCACAAAATGACTAAAACACATTTTAGCTTAAAAGGTAAAAAGGTTGAAAGCTTCACAACCCGGGAACTATGGTGAATAGCAAAAAGAACATGAACAGTAGCATGTCACTTCACTGATTACTTGTCCAGTCCTCTCACAGCCGTAAAAGTGAGCACATGCACAAGAAGCTCCCTTTTACCCGCAGGTCCAAACCGTTCAACCCCAAAATGGGTAAGTCTCCCACTACAAGCATGGTTCACTAGTCCAAGGATTCCTCTTTGGGCGATGCCTTCCCCTATAAAATGACACTTCATTTAGTGCCAAAGGACATTCCGATCAGCTCCGATTCCAATGGGATCTCTAGTCTTTCATCTCGAGCACTTGTCTCATGCAAGTCTCCCTTCTTCACATTCAACACACACCTTTCCACTGCTCTTGCATCCGAAGCTGAACACACTTCAGTTGAGGATCTTGAACAAACAAGAAAATACAACAAGTGAACCTCTCTCCACGTCTTGCAAATGTGGGGGGACCCCACGACCTGCGTTAGGCAAACCGGAACCCTCCAACCCTTTTGCCTAACCAACCCAGCTACTACCATCAGTCTAGTATTTGTTGCATCAACAAGTTGGCGCCCACTGTGGGGCTACGCCACTAATTTTCTCCAAAAAGACCTAGTAGTGTAGCTCCATTCTCTCAAAATTACCATGTCGGAAAGTGAATCTCCGGGAGAGGTAAATCAAGTCCCGAATACCTCTACCCCAAGCACTAGCCAAGCTCATGTGGATATACCAACGTCCTTCTCAACACCGGGGAGCACTCCTACTGGAGCAACATACCCCGAGTTCCTCACTTTCCAAACACCAACTCCGTCTAGATCAGGGGTTCCATCCCCTAACGTCGGTGCCTCTAACACCCCCTCACATGTTGACCTTACCCCTGAAGGGGTCGCCAACAACTTCCTATAATTGAGGTCTCTCCTCAACCAATACGTGAGTAGAGACAAAGGGGTAAGGATTCGGTTGGACTATGACGAGCCTGAGCCGTCGTTATCTCCTGGACCTCCAGCTCTTCCTTTCACAAGCTCACAACCAACCTTGTCCAAGTAAGAGGCTGGTTCAAGCCACCCACCTCCAAATCCTAACCCATACATTTACACAAGGCCAGATCCGACAACATTTTCTCTCTTTTCTTCCCAACCAGCTGCAATCGGTGCTCCATTGGGGCACGAGCTGACTTTGGACCAGCTCCTACAATCTCCAGTAGCAAGCCTTCCACCCTCAGCAACAACTACATGGGAACAAGCTTTGTCTGTGCTTCCCTTGGCACGAAGTGCCGTTATGAGTGCTCCTTTGGGGATAAACTGCTCTGCTGCACCTGAAAGCCTTCAAGGCTTCAACCTTATGCCTCAAATGATGGCTCAGATGATGGCCTCCTTCCCTTGGCAGCACTTTATCAATCAAGTGATGGCCATTAAAGGGAATAACAACAACAACAACATGGGTGCAAGGATAGAAGAGGATTTGGCCAAACCGTACAAACCAAGTAATCTTTCGTGCTTCTCACAGCAAATAGCCGATTATGATTTTCAAACAAAAATCAAAATGCCATCCCATATCAAGACATATGACGGAACCGAGGATCCAGAAGATCACCTTCAGATCTTCACTGGTGCTTCTAGAATTGAGAAATGGTCAAATGCTGAATGCTGCCTCATGTTTATGCAGACCCTCATAGGATCAGCCAGGATATGGTTCAACAATTTACCTGCCAGAAGCGTTCGAAGCTTCGATGATCTGAGCAAAGGGTTTCTATCCAATTTCTCACAACAAAGGCGGTACGTCAAAGATGCTACGGTGATCTTTCAGATAAAACAAAGGGATGACGAAAGCCTTCGAGAGTTCATAGAAAGGTACAAAAAAGAAGGTCTAACATACGTAGGGGCGGATGAAAAGATGAGAGTGGCCGGTTTTATGAACGCCATTACCTCCAAATATCTTACAAGAGATTTCAACAAATCCCTACCCAAGACCTTGGAAGAAGCTCTCGAAAGGGCCGAAGCCTATATCAGGGGAGAAGAGGCTGTAGATATAAAGGAGCAGAGAAAAAGAGGATCTAGCTGGCGAGGCAACAACCCCACTAGAAAGAAGGGCAACTTTCGACCCTATGACATGCGTCAAAGGGGTTCAGAGCAACGAAGATCTGAAGGTTGGAACCCTCCTAGCAGGGAGAAGACCATAAACTTTACAGCCCTCACAAACACCCCCCAAGAAATCCTTGCTACGGAGGAAGTGAAACAAAGCTTCCGGCCTCCCAGACCACTCCCAAAAAACAAAAGGAATGAAAATTCCACCCAATTTTGTGAATTTCATGAAGAGAAGGGCCACCATACTAACGATTGCTTTCAACTCAAAAAGAGGATTGAAGAGGCCGTCAAGTCCGGAGAACTAGCCCACTTAGTGAAGGGGGTAAGGGACAAGATAGTTGAAGGAAAAGGCAAAGAGGTTAAATGGTGGACTTTGATGGAAAGGTTCCCAGCAAACGGTAAAGGTTGGAAGCTTGGGAGCTTTAGTGTGTATGCTTCCCACCAACAGAAAAAAGCCCACTCTCAAACCCCTTATGGTTAAGGCAACTGTGGGTACAAGCAGAGCATACATTGACACTGGTGCAGCTACGGAAATCATGTTTGAAAAGTTCTTCAATCGTTTGAGCAATGAAGAACGTTTGAAGCTTCAACCATCCGGAACCTCCTTAAAAGGTATTGCCGACATACCCCTCAAGCCTTTAGGGCAACTAACCCTGGATATCTGTTTTAGTGAAGGCAAGATGGAAAGGATTCAACCTCTCACTTTTGTGGTTATGAATATACCTTCCAACTATGATGTCATCATAGGAAGGCTGGGGCAGCGTGCATTCTATATGGTTGTTTCTGTTGGCCATGGCACAGTCAAGTTCCCAATCGAAAGAGGGATTGCAACCCTTCAACCTACCCAAGAAGCTTACATGGTTGAAGGGGAAAGTTCAAAAAGTGAAGACGACAAGCAAGGGCTGATCATAAACCTCAAACACCCTGAACAAAGGATAAGGGTTAATCTAAGCCTTTCTCAAGAAACTCTCTCGTACCTTGAAAAGCTACTAGTACACTATAGTGATGTCTTTGCTTGGTGCCCGGAAGACATGACGGGTATCCCTCGAAGCATTGCTGAACATGAGCTGAGAATACCACCCGATGTCAAGCCTGTCGTCCAAAAGAAGCGAAGTCTAGCACCCGAAAGAAGCTTGGCAGCATGCCAAGTGGTTGAAAAGCTTGTCTCAGCCGGAATTCTCTGGGAAGTCAAATATCAATCCTGGGTTGCAAACCCAGTCATGGTTCGAAAGCCCGATAATTCTTGGAGAATGTGCATCGACTTCAAGGACTTGAACAAGGCTTGTCCCAAAGATTGTTACCCGTTACCAGAAATCGATCTCAAGGTTGATTCCCTCACTGGTTACCCTTTCAAGTGTTTTCTCGATGCTTACAAGGGTTACCATCAAATCCTCATGAAAAAAGAAGACGAACAGAAGACCGCCTTTCACATGGATAAGGGTATCGTTTGCTACCAAAAGATGCCTTTTGGCCTTAAAAATGAGGGTGCAACCTATCAACGCCTGGTTGACAAAGCTTTTGCTAGTCAAATTGGTAGAAACGTGGAGGCATATGTCGATGATCTGGTAATCAAAAGCAAAATGAAATACCAAATGCTTGATGACATCTAAGAAACCTTCAAGAACCTAAGGAAGGTCAACATGAAACTCAACCCCGAAAAATGTTCGTTTGGGTTTGAAGAAGGTAAGTTTCTGGGCACATTCTGGGAAAACAAAAGGCCAATCCAAACAAAGTCAAAGCTGTTCTTCAAATCAGGCCTCCCCAAAGCAAAAAAGAAGTAGAAAGTCTTAATGGAAAGCTCGTGGCCCTGAAGCGTTTTACCTCAAAACTGGCTGAAAAATCTTTACCATTCTTTAAAACTGTTAAAGGGTGTTCCGACAAAAAGGATTTCAAGTGGACTGAAGAAGCAGAACAAGCTTTCAACCAGATGAAGCTGCACCTGGCTTCACTTCCTGATATCGCAGCCCCGGAAACATGAGAGCTGATCTCTGTATACCTCTCGGTTGCTGAGGAAGCAATAAGTGCGGTCTTAACCATTGAACGAGACAAAGTTCAGGTACCCGTTTATTTTTGCAGCAAAACTCTAAAATTGGCGGAAATCAAGTATCCTCCTCTGGAGAAGCTTGCCTTAGACCTAGTCCAAACGACTAGAAGGCTTCAAAGGTATTTCCAAGCACACCCTATACAAGTGGTCACAGACCAACCCATAAAGAGTGTGCTTGAAAAGCCTGAAAATTCACCTATGTTCCAAGAAAAGCCATTAAAGCCCAAGTCTTGGCTGACTTCATTGTGGAAGTCCCAAAGCAAGCTATCACGGAAGTTAATACAACTGCGGCTGAACCTTCTGACCCTGAAGCCTGGAAGCTTTTCACCGATGGAGCTTTAAGCGTTGAAGGGTCAGGAGCCGGGCTCATTTTAATCAACCCTGAAGGCTTAGAATTAACATATGCTCTTCGATTTGAGTTCCAGACCACAAACAATGAAGCTGAATACAAAGCATTGATAGTGGGGTTAAATATAGCCAAAGAGATGAAGGTTCAAAAGCTTCAAGTCTTCACAGACTCGTTGCTTGTGTCAAGCCAAGTCAATAACTGGTACGTTGCAAAAGAGCCCAACATGAGAGAATACAAAGAAAAAGCCAAGGAATTAAGAAACACCTTCCAGATATGTACCATAACTCAAGTCCCGAGATCTCAAAACAAAAGGGTAGATGCCTTGAGTAAGCTTGCCTCCCTCACCTTTGCCCACCTTACAAAAAAGGTATTGGTGGAGGTATTGAAAGCTCCCTCAATTCAAGAATTAGAGGTTCAAGATGTAATCACCGAAGAGGGTCCCAATTGGATGACTCCTATTAAAAATTCCTCAAAAATGGTGAATTACCCAGTGACCAAGTAGAGGCTGAAAGGGTTTAAATCAAATCAAGGCAGTACGTGTTGCAGGATGAGATCCTCTACAAAAAGGGCTATCTTGCACCTTTACTAAGATGTGTTGGCCCGGAACAAAGCCAGTACCTAGTCAAAGAGGTTCATGAGGGTATATGTGGAGCTCATTTTGGAGCTAGAACGGTGGTTGCTAAACTAATGAACCTCGGGTATTTTTGGCCTTCAATGCACCGAGACACCACCAAACAATTAAGAAAATGTGAAGCTTGTCAAATGCATGCACCGGTACCCAAGAGCCCCAAACACGACCTTGTCCCGATATCTTCAGCTTGGCCATTTCACAAATGGGGAATGGATATTGTTGGTCTTTTCCCACCGACCAAGGGTGGAGTAAAGTTTTTGTTGGTGGACATAGATTACTTCACAAAGTGGCCTGAAGTCAAACCACTTGCAAAAAAACATAGGCAAACAAGTCATTGACTTTGTTTGGGAAAACATCATTTGTCGCTATGGGTTGCTGGGAGTCTTGGTAACGGACAATGGGAAGCAATTCGCTGAGAAGCCTTTTAGCACTTGGTGCAAAGAGTTCATAATAACTCAGGTATTCAGCTCAGTTGCATACCCACAATAAAACGGCCAAGTGGAAAGAACAAATCAGAGCATTGTCGAAGGTATCAAGATGAGGTTGGGAAGGTATGAAGGTAATTGGCTTGAAGAATTGCCAAATGTTTTATCGGCTATACGAACAACAGAAAAAACAAGCCACAAAAAAACACCTTATAGCTTGGTATTCGGATCCGAAGCCGTGATTCCAGCTGAAATAGGAGTTGTAACTCAAAGAACACTCAACATGGATTCCGAAGCAAACAACAAAGAGACCATGTTGAACTTGCAACTCCTAGAAGAAACACGAGACCAAGTTGCAATTCAAGAGGCCAAGTACAAACAAAGGATGGAAGCTTATTACAACAAGAGAGTCAAGCATGAACGCTTCAAGCCCGGAGACCTTGTACTCAGAAACAATGAGGCTAGTAAAAAAGAGAACCAAGGAAAACTTGGCCCAAAGTGGGAAGGTCCATATACAATCCTTGAAGCACACAAGGGTGGATCCTACAAACTGGCCAACGCGGAGGGTAAAAAGCTTCCCAGACATTGGAATGGCAAAACCCTTAAAAGGTCCCATGTCTAATCAAGAAAATCTAGTTTGTATTTCATAAAGTTGTATTTCAAGAGTTGCCCAATGATCACCTTTTGTAAAACACTATCTCTTGAATGAATGAAGATGTTTAATCAAAATTGTCTTTCTATCCTAAAATCAGGTTGAGAACCTAGCAAAAAAACTCCATGACAAGGGTCATGTAAGGGGATGAGCTCCCAAGCCATATCGCTTAATAGGTTCAAGGGTTGAACGAACCTATATAAGGGGTGAGTTCCTAAATCAATACAACTCCATAAGACTTATGAAATTATCAAAAACAAAGTTATCTCATAGACGGGTCTAAACAGCCTACACCAAATGTTCCTTAAGCCTTAGAAAACTTATCAAAATTAGGCTTACGAACTGAAATCAAACTAAGAAAAATAATAAATAGGATAGGTGTCATGTCTTTTTGTTAAAAATAACAAGGCTAAGTGACTGCATCACTGAACCCTTTAAGGTATAAAAAACATAAAAGCAACACAAACACAACAAAGACAATTCCATAGACATAAAAAGTTATAAAAGACAACAAAGGCTATAGGCAACTCTGGATAAAAAATACAAGATAAAGCAGCAAATAACAAATATTAAGAAACAGCCAGAAGCCTAGAAGGCTTCAAGCCAGCCAAGCTGCCTTACAAAAACAGGCACCAACATAAGAAATCACAACACAAGGCAAGTAGTAGGAACTTAATAACATAAGATAAGAAGCTTTAAAGGCTTCCAAACATCCAAACAAGTTAAAGCAAACCTTAACGGTTTGTAAACACAGGAATTGTTCAAACAGCCATTAAGGCTAACAACCACCAACAGAAACCATAAGGGTTTCTGCAAACCTAAATTGTTCAAAAAACATACAAACCATTAAATTTTTTTTGGGTGCTAAGAAAGCTATGAATATTGTTCAAGCATCAACAGGAGGCTTAGAAGCCCTAGAACCATCACCGTTAGCCTTCTTGGCCTTCTTTGATGTAACAACTCTCACCAAAACTATTATTTCTTATTATATTCTGTTCAATAGGAAACCCTAATTGAGACCCCCAAGTAATCCTTCATAACCCCTAAAATTTTCAGAACAATCAGAATCAGGATCAGGGCCCCTAAAACTCAGGGGGGGGGGGGTATTTCCTAGTCAGTATTATCCAAACTGTTTTTGATAGGAATCGAATTTTAACGAACGGTCGACTCACCCAAGCTACTGAGACACGTGGCTACCCTATGCTAAAAGTGACCTCTCGCGCCACGCGAGAGCTCTCGTGACACGCGAGCGTGCCGTTTTTCCAGAATAAATAGAGGAGTTTGGCACTTGAGTTTCTGCGTTGGTTCGACGTTAAAACTCGTTTTCTACGTTGAGTTATCTTCTGTTTACTACAAAAACACACACTAGCACGAAATTCTGCCGCGATAACAGGGTAATAACTCGATCACTGCTACGATTTAATGTCTGATCGATAGAAACCAATCTGATGGATGTTTAAGTGCTGCCCAGACTCGGGTTATGCTTTGTCATTCGTCATGAATTCGATGGTTGTTTAAGTATCGCACTTTGTCATTCATTGTGAAGGTTTTGATCTCGTGAGTTTTCGTAAAAGTTGGATTAAAGTTACTAACCTAGTTTTCGTGTGCATTGTTATTTGAATTAGGTTAACAGGCTTATCAGTAGGCTAAACTCTGCCCGTTTAAATCTGCAATGTGAGTCATTCTCTTTTTATCAAACTGCTTTACAAAACTCTATTTATTTTCAAGGTTATAATTACAGGGATTAAGTCTTTGTAATCTTCAATTACTGCCGGTATGTGGGGTTTTGTATACATTACTTGATAACCGTCACCATTGGACAACGAGTTAGCCAATGGGTCATATGACCATAGTCACAGAAACGAGTCGAGTGACAAATACCGTTGGGTAATTGGTTGATATATAAACAATGTAATCGCTCTTAATACTGTATATTATAACAATGTGTCGTTTTGTGCAAAATGAGTGACTCGCCAATATTTCCCTGCTGATAAAACATGTTTCGGGTGATCTGCTGTGATCCAGGAAAAAGTGCAGTATAGCACTATAAGCTTGAGGATGTGGCTCAATAAAATGAATAAACATGTTTTTTTGTAAAATAGGGGTTTTTTGTGAGAAATCACCTTTATTGCAAATTATGGGGTTTATCCCTAATTATGAAATAAATTAATCGGGCATTTTCAAGTTTTAAACGATCCTGTGAATAATTCCGCTGCCAAATTAAATAAGTACCACGGGATTTCTGTCCCGCGGCTTCTGGACCGGGTTAAACCGGACCGGGGGCCGTGACATTTGACTTCTTAGGCTTCGACCCCCCAACACTCCCAATAGCTGAACCTTGGAGGCTTGCTTCCTTGGAGACATCGGCATTTTCTGATAAAGTTTCCTCACTATCTCCTGAACGAGAACTTTTCTTGGACAGGGAATGAAACACTTCAGCATAAACTTTTTCATTAAGCTCAGTCGGCTTTAGCTTCTGCAAGACAGAGGGGTTTACCAAAGCAAATTGCAACTTGACTTACATATGGGTAAGTCAACCTCTCCATCTGCTGGACAGATGCCTTAAACACTTCGGAAGCATCAGGAAGAAAAATGGGAGATAGTTCCAAGGCCTGACCAGACTAGTGAAGCTTAAAACTAGTAATAAGGCCTTGATGTTTCCCCAAATTCAGCAGTTTCGTATAGACCTCTCCAAGAGCAGAGTTGAACTCATTGGAATGAAGGAGGTATGTAACAACCTGGTGAAAGCCTTGCTCAATGAGCCACTGGTTATCACCAGTAGCTTGAACAACCGAAGCCTTCAAACCTTCTTTCTCTTCATCAAAAGCCTTCTGTTGAATAGTCAAGGCTTCCCTATCAACTTTCAACTTCAACCGGTCAGCTTCAAAACTTTTCTTTAGATCATTCTTCTCAATTTAATGTCTCCTTGTCAATTCACCTACCTTCTTGACCCAAGCTTCCTCCTTCTTCGAAAACCCATCAATTTTCTTCTTCATCACGGCCATTGAAGACTTCATCTTTTCCTTCTTCTTAGAAAACTCCTCGTACTCCTGCATTTCCTTCTAAAAACGACTAACACCCTCAGCTATCAAGGCAGAAAGGTTGCAAGAACTTAACATCAACCTTGATATGAAGTGAGCACTCTCCATCTCAGATTTAGCACTACAAACACCAGGAGGAGCAAAGTGAGCTAACACATTAGCACAAACATTCGGATCCTTGAAGCTATCACCAACCTTCACAGTCCAATCAGGAACATAAACTTCATCCTGGTTCAACCCTTCAACGTCTCTACTCAATGAACTCTGAACAGGAGTAGTCACAACCTTCTTGGCCGAAGCCTTCTTCTTACCATGAACAACTAACTTTTTCTCCTTCTCAGCATCAACATCTTGACCCTCGGAAACCTCAATATCATCACTCAGTTCCACCGGATCAGAAGAAGTAGATTGAGGTGCACTCCTTAACAAACGACGAGCAAAATGACGGGTTGAAGCCTTGGGAAAAGCAGGCTTAGTAAAACCCTTGACGTTAGAAACACTAACATAGCCAGCATCCTCAAATCTCTGTTCCACACCCCTAGCAACAACATCATCCCCTTCAGCGGCTTGAGCATCCGTAAAGACAACATCGGATGCATCATCACTTTTCATAAAGTCCAAAGCAGACATAACTGCAAAACATTTTAAAATAAAAACACATAAGCTACCAAATAAAGATATTTCAAAAAGGCAAAACAAGGAAAATGCATACCCTGGCCATTCCTCATAAGAACCGGATCCCGATTAGCCTTATCCCACAATTTGCTAACACCTAACAGAACTAGCAAATGTTCGGGAAAAGGTCGAACCCTTGAAGGGCACTCTCGGATGGTTTTAAGAAAAACTTCATTCAAATCAGACTCGGAAGGTTCCGGTTCATTGAGAACGGCATCCGGGTGTCTCCACACCATTTTAAAGGGAACAATAGAATCAGAAACCCAGAAAAATCGATCTTTCCGGGTACCGAGTGTGGTAACCAAGGAAGAGGTTAGACAAATGTCAGCCTTGGATGTCTCAAAGGTAAACCAGTCACCATTCTTCGCCAGGCGAAAGAATCGACGGAATAACAACAGCGAAGGGTCATAACCACAAGCCCGGCATAAAACCTCGAAGTGTAAAACCCTAGCCATGCCCTTCAGATGAATTTGACCAAAGGAAACCAGATAGTACTCCAAGATGTTCAATACAAAAAGCGAAAAATGATGACGAAGGTTGGAAAATTCAAAATCACGGCAGTACAAATCAACAGAACCGGAGGGACATTGATCAACAGATTTATCACCACCCAGTGCAACCGGATTAAATTTAAGACCAATGCCCCATTCCACACAAAAATTCTCCACTTCCTCTTGAGTAAGGCATGAAAAACTAACGGAAAGATCTTTCCGTGCACCCATGATCAAAGTAAAGAACAAGTAAAACACACAAGGAAATGGGGACTAACCTGAGTTTAGAAGAGGAAATCGGAATTCTCGGAAGAAGATAAGTGAAAAAATATCACCAAATGACGTTAATAAATGAAAAAGTAATAAAATAGGGGGTTGATGACGAGGGTAGCCCAAGACTAAATAAAAGGACTAAATATGTAAACGCTCAAAGGGTTAAATGGTTGAAAAACTGTGAGGTAGGGAAAAGCAATGCAGAAACAGTAGCCAGTCACATCCAGAGATTGCTTCACCAACCCACAACCGCAAAAGCAATGCAGGTCTGCAGAGCACACGCTATTATCCAGGGGTCAAAAGGCTTTAACCCCCGAAAGGGCAAGCCCCTCACTTCAAACAAGGACACTAGTCAAATGAATGCTTCTTTGGGAGATGTCTTCTCCTATATAATTGACACTTCATTTACTGAGTTGGGACATTCTGGGCCAGGCCTGTTTCCTTAAACTCTGGTCATTGATATCGAGTACTTGCTTTATGCGAGTTACTCACTTTCACATCCAACACACACATTCCGTTTGCTCCCACATCCAAATCTGAGTATACTTCAGATGAGGATCTTCAGCAAACAACAACAATAAACTAGTGAACCTCCTTCCATGTCTTGCAAACGTGGGGGGACCCCACGACCTGCGTTAGGCAAAGTTAAACCCTTCAACCCTTTTGCCTAACCAGCATAGCTACTATCATTGGTCTATTATTTGTTGCATCAACAAGTTGGCGCCCACCGTGGGGCTACGCCGCTATTTCTCCTCAAAAAGACCTAGTAGTGTAGCTCTCTTCACTTAAAATCACCATGTCTGAAAGTGGATCCCCGGGTGAAGTAAATCAGATTCCAAACACCTCTACCCCGGGTAGTAGCCAAGCTCATGTGGCTATACCGACTTCTTTCTCAACTACGGGGAGCACACCCGAGTTCCTCACCTTCAACACACCAACTCCGTCCAGATCCAAAGTCCCTTCTCCCAATGTCGGTGTCTCTGACACCCCGACGCATGTTGAACTTACCCCCGAGGGGGTTGCCAACAATTTCCTGGAATTGAGGTCTCTCCTCAACCAGCATGTGAATAGAGAAAGAGAAAAGGGGGTGAGAATCCGCCTAGATTATGACGAGCCAGAACCAACGTTGTCTCCTGGACCACCTCCCCTTCCTTTTACAACTAGAAATGAGGCTGGTCCCAGTAATCCTTCAAACCCTCACCCATATCTGTCCACAATGACAAATCCCACAGTGCATCCCATCTTCTCTTCCCAACCGATTACTAGTGGTGCTCCTTTGGGACATAAGCTAACCCTTGACCAGCTCCTACAATCCCCGGTAACAAGCTTTCCAGCATCTACAACAACCACGTGGGAGCAAGCTCTGTCCGTGCTCCCTTTGGCACGAAGTGCTGTTATGAGCACTCCCCGTGGAATAAGCTGCTCGGTTGCACCTGGAAGCCTACAAGGCTTCAACCTCATGCCCAACATGATGACCCAGATGATGGCCAACTTCCCGTGGCAAAACTTTATTAATCAGGTGGTAGGCACTCAGGGAAATAACGGCAATGGCAATAATGTGGATGCAAGGGCTGAAGAAGACTTGGCTAAACCATATAAGCCAAGTAATCTTTCATGTTTTTCACAGCAAATAGCTGATTACGATTTCCAAGCAAAGATCAAGATGCTATCCCACATTAGGACGTATGATGGGACTAAAGATCCTGAGGACCATCTTCAGATCTTTACCGGTGCAACAATGATAGAGAAATGGTCAAATGCTAAATGTTGCCTAATGTTCATGCAAACCCTTGTCGGATCAGCCAGAATCTGGTTCAACGACTTACCTGCTCGAAGCGTTTGAAGCTTTGACGACCTCAGCAAGGGTTTTCTGGCAAATTTCTCCCAACAAAGGCGATATGTTAAAGACGCAACAGTAATCTTCCAGATAAAACAACGTGATGACGAAAGTCTCCGTGCGTTCATTGAACGATACAAGAAGGAAGGTCTGACTTATGTAGGGGCAGATGAGAAAATGAGAGTGGCTGGTTTCATGAATGCCATCACCTCTAAATATCTCACAAGAGATTTCAACAAATCCCTACCCAAGACCTTGGAAGAAGCTCTCGAAAGGGCTGAAGCCCACATCCGAGGAGAGGAGGTGGTAGACATTAAAGAACAAAGAAAAAGGGGATCCGGCTGGCGAAGCCATAGTCCAGCTAGGAAAAGGGGAAACTTCAACTCCTATGACATGCGGTCAAAGGGTTCAAACCCTCGAAGGTCTGAAGGCCAGAACCCTTCAAGCAGGGAGAAAGGCATAAGTTTCACACCCCTCACGAAGACCCCTCAAGAAATCCTCGCAACGGAAGAAGTCAAACAAAACTTTTGGCCTCCTAGGCCTCTCCCCAAAAGCAGAAAAAATGAGAGCTCCACACAATACTGTGAATTTCATGAAGAAAAAGGTCACCACACCAATGATTGCTTCCAACTCAAGAAAAGAATTGAAGAAGCTGTTAAGTCCGGAGAACTCGCTCATTTGGTAAAGGGAGTCCGGGACAAAATGGGTGAAGGAAAAGGTAAGGAAGTCAATATGGTGGATTTTGATGGAAGGGTTCCTCATAAAAGAGAGCGGTTGGAAGCTTGGGAGCTTCAGTGTGTCTGCTTCCCCCCAACGGAGAAAGACCCTCTCTCTAGCCCTCTTGTGGTAGAAGCTATCGTGGGTAAATTGCAAACATGTAAGGCATACATAGACACTGGGGCAGCCACTGAAATCATGTTCGAGAAATTCTTCAACCGCTTGAGTAATGAAGAACGTTCAAGGCTTCAACCCTCTGGAACCTCTATAAAAGGTATCGCCGATATACCCCTCAAGCCTTTAGGGCAACTGACACTTAATGTTCGTTTCAGTGAAGGTTTGAAAGAAAGAACCCAACCACTCACCTTTGTGGTTATCAACATCCCCTCAAGTTATGATGTGATCATTGGAAGGCCAGGGCAGTGTGCATTCTACATGGCCATGTCTGTTGGCCATGGCACAGTCAAATTTCCCACCGAGAGGGGTATAGCAACCCTTCAACCCTCTCAAGAAGCATACCTAGTTGAAGGTGAAAGTTCTAAAAGTGAAGAAGACAAGCAAAGGCTAATCATAAATCCTAAGTACCCTGAACAGAGAATAAGGGTCAATCCAAGCCTTTCACAAGAAACCCTTTCGTATCTCGAAACGCTGCTAACACATTACAGCGATGTCTTCGCTTGGTGTCCAGAAGATATGTCAGGGATCCCTCGGAACATTGCCGAGCATGAGTTAAGAATACCACCGGATGTCAAGCCTGTGGTCCAAAAGAAAAGAAGCCTGGCACCCGAGAGGAGTCTGGCAGCCTGCTAAGAGGTTGAAAAGCTTGTGTCAGCCGGCATTCTCCGAGAAGTCAAGTACCAATCATGGGTTGCAAACCCGATTATGGTCAAGAAACCTGACAACTCTTGGAGGATGTGCATAGATTTCAAGGATCTTAACAAGGCTTGTCCTAAGGATTGCTATCCACTACCGGAAATTGATCTCAAGGTTGACTCCCTCACCGGTTACTCATTCAAATGCTTTCTTGATGCATACAAAGGTTACCACCAAATCCTCATGAAGGAAGAGGATGAGGAAAAAACAGCCTTTCACACGGAAAAAGGGATCTTTTGTTATCAAAAGATGCCTTTTGGCCTCAAAAATGCCGGTGCAACCTACCAACGTCTCGTTGACAAAGCCTTTGCAAGCCAAATTGGTAAGAACATAGAGGCATATGTCGATGACTTGGTAATTAAAAGAAAAACGGAGTATCAAATGCTCGACGACATTCAAGAAACTTTCAAGAATCTCAGAAAGGTTAACATGAAGCTTAACCCGGAAAAATGCTCATTGGGATTTGAAGAAGGAAAGTTCTTGGGTCACATTGTTGGGAAACAAAGCATCAAAGCCAACCCAAACAAAGTGAAAGTTGTCCTCGAAACCAAACCACCAAAAAACAGGAAAGAAGTCGAAAGTTTAAACGGGAAACTTGCAGCCTTGAAGCGTTTTACCTCCAAGCTGGCTGAAAGGTCTCTACCCTTCTACAAAATGCTCAAGAATTGCTCTGATAAGAAGAACTTCAAATGGACCGATGAGGCTGAAGAAGCCTTCAACCAGATGAAACAACATCTTGCTTCCTTACCAGACATCGCAGCTCCTGAAACGGGGGAACCAATTTAAGTCTATTTATCAATTGCTGAAGAGGCCATAAGTGCAGTCCTCATCATCGAATGGGACAAAGCTCAGGTACCCGTCTATTTCTTCAGTAAAACTCTAAAATTGGCTGAAACCAAATACCCTCCCCTTGAAAAGCTTGCCTTAGCCCTAGTTCAAACAGCTAGAAGGCTTCGAAGGTATTTCCAAGCACATCCTATACAAGTGGTCACTGACCAACCTATTAAGAATGTGCTTGAAAAACCAGAGAATTCGGGAAGACTGGCGAAATGGGCAGTGGAACTAGGTGAACATAACATCACCTACATCCCACGAAAAGCTATCAAAGCCCAAGTCTTAGCCGATTTCATCGTGGAAATCCCGAACCAAGCAATCACTGAAGTAAACACTACCACCACTGAACCTTCCAACCCTGAAGCCTGGAAGCTTTTTACCGATGGGGCTTCGAGTGTTGAAGGGTCAGGGGCAGGGCTAATTTTGATCAACCCAGAAGGGTTGGAATTCACATATGCTCTCCGTTTTGATTTTCAGACCACGAATAACGAGGCTGAATACGAGGCACTAATAGCTGGCTTAAGGCTGGCTAAAGAAATGAAGGTTGAAAAGCTTGAAGTGTTCACAGATTCGTTGCTGGTCTCAAGCCAAGTGAATGATAGCTATATAGCTAAAGAACCCAACATGAAAAAATACAGAGAAAAATCCAAGGAACTGATGAGTACCTTCCAAGCATGCAACATCAAACAGATCCCCAAATCTCAAAACAAAAAGGCTGATGCCCTAAGTAAGCTTGCATCTCTTACTTTCGCCCACCTTACCAAGAAGGTGCTGGTAGAAGTATTGAAGACTGCATCAATTGATGAATTGGAAGTTCAAGACGTAGTTACCGAGGAAGATCCAAACTGGATGACTCCCATCAAAAAGTTCCTTAAAAATGGTGAATTACCCAATGATCAAGTAGAAGCTAAAAGGGTTGAAATCAAGGTGAAGGGGTAAGGTCCCAAAAACCTCATAAAAAGGATTTGAGACCATACCACAAACTAACTTTTCCAGCCTTTTGACCTTGCGCGGCCGCGCACTGGTCCTACTAAAGGAAGAAAGGAATCAGTAACTTATAGTCGCGCGCCCAAAAGATAAACATAAATCTTTGCGCCTTCTCCCATTCAATAAAGGATTAAAAAGCCTTTGTACAATACTTCCGCCACAACACCCAGACTTAGATATCATTTTACCCAGACTTGGGATTTATTTGTCTGTGTCCACACAGTTAGGTATCACACCAGATTATGGCAGTAATCTTCTAGAAAGAAATACAATCGTGCACCACCCAAACGGTTATAACCGTCTGGACACGTGTCGTCACCAGAAGCAATTCTGAAATCACAACAAAGGCATGCAATCAGGGAGTAAATCTCCACTTAATCTCTTTCCACGTGGCAATCCCCTGGCCACAGATCAAACCACGATCCGTGTGCATTCACTTCGGATCGAGGTTAATTAACGTTAGATCAAAGAAATCAAACGGAAGAAAAATAACCGCTACGGCGTTAAGCATTTTCCGTTATCTTTTCAATAATAGGTTTTCCCTCCCAAAACTCCCGGTTATAAATAAGAGAACTGTTCAGGTATAAACTCAGACTACTTTCACTCTTCAAATACTGATCTTCTCCGATACCAATACTTATTCTCACGCCGGAGTCGGGTCAAGGAGAGAACCTTCTTCTCCCCTTGGCGAGGCTAACGGTGTTCTTTTTTGCAGAGCTACCGGAGAAGTTAATCCATTATGACTGAATCAACCGAGAGAGAGCTAACCCTTTATGCGGATTCAAACCCCCTAACTATCTCGGTTCCGACCATTTAGTTAGTGTTTCTTCATTGGCGCCCACCGTTTTCTCAGTTTTTCTAGTTTCTACCTCGTTTTGATTCAGTTCATTCTATTTTCTGTCTTTGCACATGGCAGAAAATTCGTCATCTCACCGACAACCTGGTCCTCGACCAAATGTCGAAAACAATTTACAGCTAGATAAATCTCCAGAACATTGGTTTAGCAGATGCCAAGCTGCTATAAACACAATCGTTGTTCAAATCGTCAGATCTGATTTGTCAAACATCAGATCTAAGAAAGAAATTGATACCTCAGAATTGGATCCACCAACACCACACAAGGAGGACATCCAATTCAGCCGATATCACAGTTATCAGAGACAAATACACATGGTTCAGGGAGGTCCATCACGAAGACCAAATAAACGAAACTATGATCAACATTGGAGAGAACAGCAAGTAGTGTTCCCCGTTGTTCCTGGGGGCCCCCAGGAAGAACGACCAGTGATTATCACTGGTATTTTCGGTCATTACCGAACTGACTATATGTTCATAGATCCAGGAAGCTCGATGGACATCATATACGAGCAGTGCTTTAAGCAGCTTGATCCAGAAGACAAAGCACGTTTAGAGCCGGTTGATTTTCCCCTCACCGGATTCTGTAATGAAGCTGTATTTCCATTAGGGCAAATCGTTTTCCCGGTGACCTTATCCGATGGCGAGCACTCACGAACAGTTTCAGTTAATTTCATGGTCATGCCGGCAACATCACGACATGATGTCTTGCTCGGGCGAAGGTCACAAAGGGAATTTAGCATGATCACTTCTATTCCACACGCTGCTTGTGGATTCCCGACAGAAACTGGAGTTGCAATACTTTATTCAAGCAAAGAAGTCATGTTCGTAGATGACGAACCACCAGCAAAAGTAGCCAAACCTTCGGCATCAAATGAACCAGAGAAATGGGTTCTGAACAACGAGTACCCAGAGCAGACCATTCTGTTAGGACCAGCCATTTCACCAGCAACACGCATACAACTAAAAGAGTTATTGTCTAACAACAAAGATATATTCGCCTGGTGCCCAGCAGACATGACTGGAGTCCCACGCGACATCGCGCAACATTGTCTAAACATCAAGCCATCAGTAGAACCTGTTGCTCAGGGGAGGCGCAGTTTCAGTGAAGAAAAAGCAAAAGCAATGGACGAGCAAGTAGCAGAGTTACTTAACGCGGGCATATTGCACGAAGTAAAGTACCATACATGGGTAGCCAACCCAGTAATGGTGCAGAAACATAGCGGAGGGTGGAGAATGTGCGTTGACTTCAAAGACCTGAATAAAGCATGCCCAAAAGATTGTTACGCGCTTCCAGAGATAGACAAGAAAGTCGACTCTCTAGCGTCATTCAGATGGAAATGCTTTCTTGACTGTTACAAGGGTTATCATCAGGTCCAGATGAAAGAAGAAGACGAAGACAAAACGGCGTTCCGCACAGATAAAGGCATTTTCTGTTATACCAAAATGCCGTTCGGCCTGCGCAACGCAGGTGCAACTTATCAACGCTTAATGGACACAATTTTCAAAGATGACATTGGCAAGACTGTCGAAGTATACATGGATGACCTCGTCATCATGAGTCATGAGGAAAGCACAATGCTTGATAATATCCAGCGCACATTCGACTCCTTGCGCAACGTCAGTCTAAAACTCAACCCAACTAAATGCTCCTTCGGCATGGAAGAAGGGAAATTTTTGGGATTCATCGTCACAAAAGATGGTTTTAAAGTAAATCCAGAAAAGGTGCAGGCTATTCAGCTAATGCCGTCACCCGCAACAGTTAAAGAAATGCAAAGGCTCGCTGGGCGTTTAGCGGCTTTAAACAGATTTTTGGCTAATCACGCGGCAAAGTCTTATCCATTCATCAGTACGCTACGAAATTGCGCAAAGAAAACTGACTTTCAGTGGACATCTGAAGCGGAAACCGCATTCAAACAAATGAAAGAATGTTTAGTTCAGTTGCCAACATTGACAGCCCCAAAGGAAAAAGAGCCACTAATTTTATATCTATCTGCCGCGGAAGTAGCGGTCGGTGCTGTATTGATGGTAGAACGCGAGAACATCCAGACTCCAATCTATTACATCAGCAAAATGCTTACCGGCCCGGAAACTCGGTACTCAATGATAGAAAAGCTAGTCCTAGCGCTAGTACACGCATCCCGACGTCTACGCAGGTATTTTTCGGGTCACGTCATCACAGTTCTTACCAATTACCACCTAGGCCAGATCTTATCCAAGCCCGACATAGCGGGACGACTGGCCAAATGGGCAATTGAACTGGGAGGTTACAACATTTTTTACAGACCAAGACCTGCGATCAAAGGGCAAGTGTTAGCAGATTTCGCCACTGAAGTTCCTATCGATAAAATACAAGAATGTGAGGCAATCCAGAACCCAATACCTGTTTTCGATGACAGAGTTTGGACCTTACACACAGATGGTGCTTCCAATGACGATGGAGCAGGAGCAGGTCTCCGATTAATCAGCCCAGACAACCACGAGCTCACGTACGCTATACGATTAGATTTCAAAAGTACGAATAACGAAGCCGAATATGAAGCCTTCTTGGCAGGTCTTCGCTTAGCGTTAAAAATGGGGGCAAGAAATCTTGAAGCTAATGTCGATTCAAAACTGGTAGCCGAGCAAGTTAATGGCAATTACGACGCAAAAGAAGCTATGGCATTGTACCTTGAACAAGCGCGGATGTTAATCAACCAATTTCAAACATTCAAAGTTAATCACATAAACAGAAGCGAGAACAAACATGCTGACGCGCTAAGCAAGCTAGCTGCTACCAGTTTTCAGCACTTAGCAAAGGAAGTACGCATAGAAGTATTATCCAACCCTTCCATTCATCTCAAGCAAGTAAACGTTATAGAAATGGGAAATCCATCTTGGATGTCTCCGATTATCTTGTACCTCCAACACGGAAAGCTACCGGAAGGAAAGGCAGAAGCTCGGAAAATACAACACAAGGCGGTAAATTATGAAATGGCGGATGGCGTCCTCTACCGGAAATCATTCATGGGCCCATTACTACGCTGTGTCGATAAAACAGACGCCCAATACCTTGTCAGAGAAATCCACGAAGGATTATGCGGGATACACGCGGGACCGCGCATGGTCGTGGCAAAAATAATGAGTGCTGGATACTACTGGCCAGGAATGCACATGGACGCAGTCGACCTGTTAAGAAGATGCGAGGCATGTCAACGCCACGCACCAAAGACACTCCGACCTAAAAATCCACTAATACCTGTTACTTCCGCCTGGCCATTCCAGCAGTGGGGCATCGACCTCGTCGGTCCATTTCCTGACGCGCCAGGTGCGGTAAAATTCATCATCGTCGCGGTGGATTACTTCACAAAATGGGTAGAGGCTAAAGCTTTGGCCTCAACAACAGCAATGGTAATCCGTAAATTTATATGGGAGCATATCATTTGCAGATTCGGATTACCATTGCGCATTATTTCCGACAATGGTACCAACTTCGCCGCAGAAGATCTTCAAAAATGGTTCAAAGAAATGAAGATCGAGCATAACTTCGCCTCCGTTGCGCATCCTCAAGCGAATGGACAGGTAGAAAGCGTAAACAAACAGATCGTTGACGGCATAAAAGCGCGACTCGGGACAGCGCGCAGAGGATGGGTTGACGAACTTCCCAACATCCTTTGGGCGCATCGAACAATGCCAAAGACTAGCACAGGCGAGACTCCGTTCAGTTTAGTCTATGGATCTGAGGCCGTCATCCCAGCCGAGATAGGTTTACCATCACCGCGCATGATAGCTATGGAAAAACAGAACAACGAACAAGAAAGGAGAATGGATTTGGACCTTCTCGAAGAAAGGCGCGAGAACGCCGCCATAACAGAAGCAAGGTACAAATCTAAGCTCGAAAAATACTACAATGCACGCGTCCGCGTTTGCACTTTTGTCCCCGGTGATTTTGTCTTGCGCGACAATGAAGCGTCAAACGCTGAAAAGCCAGGCAAATTAGCGCCAAGATGGGAAGGACCATACGTCATTAACGAGGTCCTAGGCAAGGGAGCATATACCTTAAAAAGGATCGATGGGACCCTAGTTCCCCGCACCTGGAACGCACAACAATTGCGCAGGTGTTACATATGATCTAAGCCCTCACAAGCATACAGGCAATGTCTTTCTTTATTATATGTTACAAAGCCTTGCGCTTTTATCAATACAAACATTATTTCTACTTATATTACTGTTTATTACAAATTGCATGTAATTTTTTGGGTTCGCGCGAAAACAATATGGTCAAACATTGTATACCTCATGAACTGTCTAAACAAAAAAAGGGGCAAACTGCTACGCCTTTTAGACAAACGTTCAAACATGAGCACAATACCATCTCTCATTCGCCTTACCTATTCAAAAAACAATTAAAACCATGCAACATATTGTAATTCAAACACGTATTATCGATGTATCACCAAGTGTAACAAAACACTTCAGAAACAAGATCATGACAATGATCTTCACAATTTTAGTTCCAGAAACTAAAACAGTCAAACAAAAAAAACCTTGCTTCCACAAGATAGCAAGATGATCAAACAAACAGACTTTAAACAATGATCATACCCGTGATCTTCAAAAGATAAGTTTTTACTAACAGACTTATATATACAAGCAAAAGACAGGAAGATACAGCCCCCAAACCTAACCAACCGTAGGTTCATCTTCAACATCCACCTTCACCGGAGGTTTCTTCCGACGACGCTGGTACACCAACTGACATATACTCGGACGAAGGGTTGGGAAACGAGCCACTAAATCTTCGACCGACAACACGACGACCTCATTATCAACCTCCGGAGACTGAAGACCAACGTCAACAGACCTGACAGCAGACATCATCTTACCAGTTCCGGTAAGCAGCGGCGATGGAGAATCGGCAAGTAACAAAAGAGCTTCAGCAGCATCACGGACTGCTAAGATGTCTGAAAGACGACGGGAGCGGACGGAACTTTTCCCCTTCATCTTCTCCAAATGAATGATAAAAGGAATCCCAATACTTATATATATATAAAAACTCAACCTCGGAAAATGGGAACCCTGCTCATCATTAGTTATCAGAATTGTGTCACTTACGGCGCTACAGGAGCCAGGGTCACATCCTCATTAATAAGGTCTGACAAGCGCCATTACAAAATTCAAGAACAAAGAGAAAAATACCCACTCTAATTGCTAGTTGACGTCATCACGTGTCAGAGCATGATTACAAAGATTTTTTCCCTTTTTCCAAAAGGATAAATCTTCTCATAGAAGCTTTCTTATTTTAAACGCGCCTAAAAACATTTCCCTCTCATAAGTCCAGTGCTCCACTTACTTGCATAAGTACAACACTAGACTGGGGGGACTTGAAGGGGTAAGGTCCCAAAAACCTCATAAAAAGGATTTGAGACCATACCACAAACTAACTTTTCCAGCCTTTTGACCTTGCGCGGCCGCGCACTGGTCCTACTAAAGGAAGAAAGGAATCAGTAACTTATAGTCGCGCGCCCAAAAGATAAACATAAATCTTTGCGCCTTCTCCCATTCAATAAAGGATTAAAAAGCCTTTGTACAATACTTCCGCCACAACACCCAGACTTAGATATCATTTTACCCAGACTTGGGATTTATTTGTCTGTGTCCACACAGTTAGGTATCACACCGGATTATGGCAGTAATCTTCTAGAAAGAAATACAATCGTGCACCACCCAAACGGTTATAACCGTCTGGACACGTGTCGTCACCAGAAGCAATTCTGAAATCACAACAAAGGCATGCAATCAGGGAGTAAATCTCCACTTAATCTCTTTCCACGTGGCAATCCCCTGGCCACAGATCAAACCACGATCCGTGTGCATTCACTTCGGATCGAGGTTAATTAACGTCAGATCAAAGAAATCAAACGGAAGAAAAATAACCGCTACGGCGTTAAGCATTTTCCGTTATCTTTTCAATAATAGGTTTTCCCTCCCAAAACTCCCGGTTATAAATTAGAGAACTGTTCAGGTATAAACTCAGACTACTTTCACTCTTCAAATACTGATCTTCTCCGATACCAATACTTATTCTCACGCCGGAGCCGGGTCAAGGAGAGAACCTTCTTCTCCCCTTGGCGAGGCTAACGGTGTTCTTTTTTGCAGAGCTACCGGAGAAGTTAATCCATTACGACTGAATCAACCGAGAGAGAGCTAACCCTTTATGCGGATTCAAACCCCCTAACTATCTCGGTTCCGACCATTTAGTTAGTGTTTCTTCACAAGGCAAGGCAATATGTACTACAAGGAGAAACCCTTTACAAAAAGGGTTACCTTGCTCCCTTGCTAAGATGTGTGGGTCCTGAACAAAGTAAGTATTTGATCAAAGAAATTCACGAAGGTATATGCGGAGCTCACTTTGGAGCTAGGTCGGTGGTTGCAAAGCTCATGAACCTTGGGTATTTCTGGCCCTCAATGCATCGTGATACAGCTGAACAGTTAAAGAAATGTGATGCTTGCCAGATTCATGCACCAATCCCAAAAAGTCCCAAGCATGAATTGGTCCCAATAACCTCGGCATGGCCATTCCATAAATGGGGAATGGACATTGTTGGCCCATTTCCCCCAAGCAAAGGAGGAGTGAAATTCTTGTTGGTAGCAATAGATTATTTCACTAAGTGGCCCGAGGTCAAACCACTTGCTAAGATCACGGGAAAGCAGGTTATTGACTTTGTTTGGGAGAACATTATTTGCCGTTATGGATTACCGGGAGTACTTGTCACTGATAACAGAAGGCAATTTGCTGAGAAGCCTTTCAGCGTTTGGTGCAAGGAATACAAAATCAACCAGGTTTTTAGCTCAGTGGCTTATCCGCAATCAAACGGTCAGGTTGAAAGGACGAATAGAAGCATAGTGGAAGGTATCAAGAAAAGATTGGGAAGATACGAAAGCAACTGGCTTGAAGAATTGCCTAGTGTCCTATGGGCAATTAGAACAACCGAAAAAACAAGCCATAAGAAAACACCCTATAGCTTGGTATCTGGGTCCGAGGTTGTGATCCCCGCTGAGATAGGAGTTGTAACCCAGCGAATCGTCAACATGGATCCCGAAACAAACCAAAAAGAGACCATGTTGAATTTACAACTCCTAGAGGAAGCACGAGATCAAGCTGCAATCCAAGAGGCCAAATACAAGCAACAAATGGAAGCCTACTACAACAAGAAAGTCAAGAATGAACGATTCAAGCCAGGAGACCTGGTCCTCAGAAACAATGAAGCTAGCAAAAAAGAAAATCAATGAAAGCTTGGCCCAAAATGGGAGGGTCCATATACCATCCTCGAAGCACACAAAGGTGGATCCTACAAGCTAGCAGATTCAGAAGGCAAAAGGCTTCCAAGGCATTGGAATGGCAAAACCCTGAAAAGGTTCCATGTTTAGACAGGAAAGTTTGGTTTGTATCAAAATGTATTTCGAACAACACTATGAATACCTTTTGTAAAAAGAAAGTATTGCTTGAATGAATGAAGTTGTTTTATCAAACTTGTCTTTCTATCCTAAGATCAGGTTGAGAACCTAGCAAAAAACTCCATGGCAAGGACCATGTAAGGGGATGAGCTCCCAGGCCACATCGCTCAATAGGTTCAGGGATTGAATGAACCTATATAAGGGGTGAGTTCCTAAATCAATACAACTCCATGAGACTTGCTAAGAAAAAATAAAATAGTCTCATAGACGGGTTTGAACAGCCTACACCAAATGTTCCCTAAGCCTTAAAATATAATCAACAAATAGGCTTATAAAGTCAAATGAAAAACAGAGAAATGACAAAAAGGATAGGTGCTATGTCTTCTTGTTAAAAATACCAAGGCTAAGTGACTGCAGCACTGAACCCTTTAAGGTATAAAAAACATAAGGGCAGCACAAACTCGACAAAGACAAAGTTACAAAAAGACGAAGAAAATCTAAAAGAACAATACAACTTAGACAAAAAATTATAAAAATACAAACCAAGTCAGATCACAAAACTAAGAAGCCTTCAAGGCTTCAAGCCACCCGAGTAACAACTCGAACCCTCAAAGGCTTCAACCTACTAACAGATAGCCAAAAGGCTTGGAAGGTTAAAGCCAAACAAACTGCCTTAACGAAACAGGCACAAATATACAACATAACACACAGAAAATAGCTAAACATCATACCATATCAAAGAAAGCCCTAAAAGACTTTCAAATACAAATTAAGGCAAGTCCTAGTAACTTGCAAATTTAACTATTGTTCAAACGGCCATACAGGCCTTAAACACAACCAACAGGAATCTTAAGGGCTCCCGAAAACCTAACATTGTTTAAAGGATACAAAACATAAATTGTTTTAAGAGTGCTAAGAAAGCTACGAATTCATGCATCAGTAAAAGGCTAAGAAGCCCCAGAACTACTACCTTTGGCCTTCTTAGTCTTCTTAGCCTTTTTAGCTTTTGGACTCAGATCCTCAACAGCTGAACCCTCCAAGCTGGCATCCTTCGGAGCATCAGATTCCCCAGGAAAAGTATCTTCACTATCTCCCGAGTAGGAACGTTTCCTTGAAAGGGAGCTAAGCATTTCAGCACACAACTTTTCATTCAAACCATCTGGCTTTAGTTCCTGCAAAACGGAGAGAGGCTTACCATAGCAAGAAGCAACCTGGCTCACATACGGGTATGACAACCTCTCCATTTGCTCAACAGAACTCTTAAAAAAATCGGAAGCCTCGGGACGGTACAGGGGAGACTTCTCTAAGGGATGACCAGACTCGTGAAGCTTATAACCCGCAATAAGACCTTGGTGTTTTCCCAGATTGAGCAGTTTAGTGTAGACATCACCAAGAGCGGAGTTAAATTCTTTAGAATGCAAGAGATAGGTAACCACCTGGTGAAAGCCCTGCTCAATGAGCCATTGGTTATCTCCAGTAGCCTGGGCAACCAAAGTCTTCAAACCATCCTTCTCCTTATCAAAAGCCTTCTGTTGCACAGCCAAGGCCTCCCGGTCAGCTTTCAGTTTCAATAGGCTAGCTTCAAAGCTCTTCTTGAGATCACCCATCTCAATTTCGTGCCTCTTTGTTAACTCCTCCTCTTTCTTGGTCCAAGCCAATTCCTTCTCAGAAAAGATCTCGATTTCCTTCTTCATGGCGGCAATTGAGGCTTTCATTTTCTCCTTCTTCTTGGAGGCCTCCTCATATTCCCGCATCCCTTTAGCAAAGCGAGTAACACCTTCAGCCAAAAAGGCAGAAAGGTTGCAGGAACTGAGCATCATCCTAGAAATAAGATGATCAGCCTCCATCTCAGATATGGCACTTCGAACACCGGGAGGGGAAAAATGAGCCAAGGCTTCGGCACAAACAGCAGGATCCTTAAAGTTATCACCAACCTTAACCCCCCAATTAGGCACATAAATGTCCTCTGAACCCTCGAAGCTTTCAACGCTTTTGGCTGACGAACCCTGAATAGCAGGAATGGCACCCTTCTTAACCAATTTCTTCTTCTTGCTTAAAACAATCAACTCCTTTTCCTTGCCCTTACTAACATCCACAACTTGATCCCCTGACGCCTCAATATCATCACTAACATCAATAGGCTCTGAACCAGAAGGTTGGTCAACACTTTTCAAATGGCGTTGGGAACGACGAGTAGAACCTTTGGAAGTAGTAACCTTGGTAAAGCCTTTAACATTCGGAACATTGACATAACCAAAACCCTCAAACCTGTAATCAGAACCCTGGACAACCGCATTCTTGCCAGGGGTAGCAGCAACATCATCAAAAGCAACGTCAGAAGTATCATCGCTTTTGATAAAATCGAGGGCAGACATAGCTACAACACAAATGTAAAAGCACATGAGCAAACAAAGAGAAAGGAACAAAAAAGCAAGAAAAGAATAAATGCATACCCTTCCCATCTCTAATAAGCACCGGATCCCGATTAGCCTTTTCCCACACTTTACTTATACCCAACAACACCAACAAATGCTCAAGGAAGGGACGAAGCCTCGAAGGACACTACCTAAGAATTTCTAGAAAACGAGTATTTATCTCAGAATCAGAGGGCTCCGACTCGTTCAAAACCGCATCCGGGTGTCTCCAAACAAGTTTGAAGGGAACAATTTCCTCCGACACCCAGAAAAACCGATCTTTCCAAACCCCAAGTGTAGAAACCATGGATGAAATTAAACAAGTGTCAACTTGACTGGTTTCAAAGGTGAACCAATCACCATTCTTAGCAAGCCGGAAAAAGCGACGGAATGCTAAAAGAGTAGGATCATAACCACAAGCCCGACACAGAATCTCAAAATGTAAAACCCTAGACATGCCAAGGGGATGAACTTGACCAAAAGACACTCGATAATATTCCAAAACATTTAAAACAAACTTTGAAAACGGATAACGAAGATTGGAAAACTTAAAATGACTACAATACAAGGCAATCATACCAGAAGGACAGGCATTGATAGATTTATCGCAAGCCGGTGCAACTGGTTTATACTTCGTCCCTATCCCCCATTCCATACAAAATAAATCCACTTCCTCTTGGGTCATTCGAGAAAAGGATTTAGCCATATCCTTACGAGCACCCATGATAGAAAATTAAAAAGAGAAAGCAAAGAAAACTGACCTGATTTGAAAAAGGTGAAATTGGAGAGAAATAAGGAGAAGTAATGTTCTTCAAAAAGAAAAATGAGAAAATAAATGAGATTAGGGATAATTATCAACAGGAAGAAATTTAAAACCGCCGCCTGACAAACTGCCACGGGTCTTGTCAACTGTCTTGTCAAATTCCGAAATTCAAAAACCGTTTCAACCTTCCTACCCTTGTACCTTCGAAGCCTTTGGACAATAAAACACACGTATAAAAGTCAGAAGTCTTTGAGCTCATTCACCAAAAACCTCTGACTTGGGGGGCTGATGACGGGGGCAGCCCAAGACAAAATAAAAGGACTAAATATGTAAACGCTCAAAGGGTTAAATGGTTCAATGGTTGAAAAACTGTGAGGTAGGGAAAAGCAATGCGGAAACAGTAGCCAGTCACATCCAGAGATTGCTTCACCAACCCACAGCCGCAAAAGCAATGCAGGTCTGCAGAGCACACGCTATTATCCAGGGGTCAAAAGGCTTTAACCCCCGAAAGGGCAAGCCCCTCACTTCAAGCAAGGACACTAGTCAAATGAATGCTTCTTTGGGAGATGTCTTCTCCTATATAATTGACACTTCATTTACTGAGTTGGGACATTCTGGGCCAGGCCTGTTTCCTTAAACTCTGGTCATTGATATCGAGTACTTGCTTTATGCGAGTTACTCACTTTCACATCCAACACACACATTCCGTTTGCTCCCACATCCAAATCTGAGTATACTTCAGAGGAGGATCTTCAGCAAACAACAACAATAAACTAGTGAACCTCCTTCCACGTCTTGCAAACGTGGGGGGACCCCACGACCTGCATTAGGCAAAGTTAAACTCTTCAACCCTTTTGCCTAACCAGCATAGCTACTATCCTTGGTCTATTATTTGTTGCATCAACATGGGTTATTATTACCTATTGTATAAAACCGCTGACTGAAAAACTACCACACATCACATCACATCAATTGTCAGTTTTAAATTCCAAATTCTCAACCATTCTCAACCCTTGAAGCCTTCAAGCCTTCAGGCAATAAAAATGACGAAAAAGTCAGAAGCATTTGAGCATAAAACCCAAACACCTCTGACTTAGGGTGGCTGATGACGGGGGTAGCTCAAATCTCACAAAATGAGTAAAACACGTTTTAGCTTAAAAGGTAAAAAGGTTGAAAGCTTCATAACCCGGGAACTATGGTGAATAGCAAAAAGAACATGAATAGTAGCATGTCACTTCACTGATTACTTGTCTAGCCCTCTCACAACCGTAAAAGTGAGCACATGCACAAGAAGCTCCCTTTTACCCGCAGGTCCAAGCCGTTCAATCCCAAAATGGGTAAGTCTCCCACTGCAAGCATGGTTCACTAGTCCAAGGATTCCTCTTTGGGCGATGCCTTCCCTTATAAAATGACACTTCATTTAGTGCCAAAGGACATTCCGATCAGCTCTGATTCCATTGGTATCTCTGGTCTTTCATCTCGAGCACTTGTCTCATGCAAGTCTCCCTTCTTCACATTCAACACACACTTTTCCACTACTCTTGCATCCGAAGCTGAACACACTTCAGTTGAGGATCTTGAACAAACAACAAAATACAACAAGTGAACCTCTCTCCACGTCTTGCAAACGTGGGGGGACCTCACGACCTGCGTTAGGAAAACCGGAACCCTCCAACCCTTTTGCCTAACCAACCCAGCTACTACCATCGGTCTAGTATTTGTTGCATCAACAGTCCACTATAACAACAAATTAGATATTGAAAGTTAATGGATTGTTATAACGAGTTAGACACATCATTCTATAGTTATGCATTAAAATTCATTATAACAACGAATTAAACCCAGGAAATGAAAGCAGTGTTGCAGTTGCTTAGGCACATTATTGTAGTCAACAATGTATCTTACCTTTTGTAAACAACGTTGTTTTTTCTTTATAACATAATAAGGATAAGAATAATATAAATTAAAGTACATAAAACTGGATTTAATAATATATTTTTATCTATCTATACTTTCTATAAAAGGAGAAATCTGAGTGACATAAGAAAAGCTGATGTGTCAACTATAGAGGCTGTCCAACAATGTTTTTCTTATGTTATCAACGATGAGGTGGCAGCCATAAAGGGAGCATAGTGACATCATAAATTCAAACCACTGCCCCACTTTAAAATTTCAAAGGTCTGGCCCACATTCTTTCTTCAAATATCTGCCCACATTCTTTCTTCAAAGGTCGGCCTACACACAAAAGGAAAGCTCTGCCCCATATTCAAAATTCAAAGCCCTCTCTCACATTCAAAATTCAAAACCTCTGTCACATTCAAAATTCGAAATTCTGGCTCCACATATATAAGATACATCATTCATTCTCCACATTCAAAATTCAAATCACCTTTTCAATGCTCTTCCCTTTTCTCTCCATTTTCAAGAAACCCTTTTTTTCTTCAGCTGTTATCGTCTGTAAGTTCGTTTCTGTGAAGGCATATTTCTTTTCAATCTGAATCTCATATTTTTTTATGAAAACCCTAGAAAAGTGTTTGTGCCTTAATATTTGTTGTATTTGTATACATAAAATCTTATTGTTTGTTTGCACCTTTTCAATTAGGGCAAAGCTTTTCCTTTTCCGACGACAACTTTTTCTTCCCCAGCGACACCTTCACCGACAACAACCAGCCACAAACACCACCGAGAACAGAATCCGAAGATATCCGTCATCTCCTCAGCCACATCAAGCTTCTCATCTGTCGCAAACCACCGCAATCGCCACCCTAGAAGTTTCCAGATGCGAAGAATCGGAGGTTGTAGCGGGAAGAGTTTCAGATGCAGGATCACTTGATCTGAGCAAAATACAGGATCACTTCAAGGTTTGTTCATTATTTCTAGCTGAATTTCAATCGTTTGTTCACTTCGAGGTTGATTTAGATAACATATTGTGTTTCAGTTCATTATTTATAGCTGAATTTCAATCGTTTGTATAATGGTAAAACCCTAAAACCTTCAATACAGTTGATTTTTGTTTGTTTTAGTTGTTGATTGACTGTTTGTGATTGATCAATAAACTGGATATCATACAGAAATCTTGCAAATAGAACTTGTATTAAAAGATACGAGAGAATATACCTGATATATGACATTACAGGGAAGCAAAGGCTTGAGTACTTCGCTGTATAACGATAAAACATATTACTCATTTATGTTTACTTAGATTATCCGAAACAGATAATATGTTGAATTTGGTTGATAATTTGACATTTAAGAGAAGTAATTGTGCATACAATATTCTGTTTGTTGAAGATATTTGAATCAGTTATAAAAAATTGCAAATCGCCATTGACGGGGCTTCACTTTTATTGACGGAGCTTCACTTTCGTCAGTATCTCGCCGGTGTTCTCTCCACCAGGATTCAGTCTCTTGAAGTCAAAATCAAGACTAAAACCAAGGTTTATTCTCCTTCCTAATTGTCATTTGGATTATCATTTAACGAATTGCTTGCTTAAATTATCTGAAACAGATAATATGTTGAATTTGGTTGATGATTTGACATTTAAGAGAAGTAATTGTGCATACGATATTCTGTTTGTTGCAGATATTTGAGTCAGTTATAAAAAATTACAAATCGCCATTGACGGAGCTTCACTTTTATTGATGGAGCTTCACTTTCGTCAGTATATCGCCGGTGTTCTCTCCACCAGGATTCAGTCTCTTGAAGTCGAAATCAAGACTAAAACCAAGGTTTATTCTCATTCCTACTTGCCATTTGGATTATCATTTAACAAATTGTTTGCAAGCATAGGTAGCGCTACTTCTAAACACAAGATCAAATGTGTTGAAAGATAGTCAAATAGCAGAGTGTAATAAGGTTTAATAATAATCAATAAACTGGATATCATACAGAAAGCTTGCAAATAGAAGTTGTATTAAAAGATACGAGAGAATATACCTCATATATGACATTACAGGGAAGCAAAGGCTTGAGTACTTCGTTGTATAACGATGAAAACATATTACTCATTCATGTACAAGATAACAATGGGGTACAAGTAAACTATAGGACAAGTAAATCGAATGGAGGTTTACGAAAAGATATCTAGATTAAGTAAGATTGTTAACAAAAGATATGTATACAATATACTGAACGAGTATGCAAACTGACGAAGTGTAAAGTTGAATTCAATGAGGCCTATCTCATAAACCACAGTGATTGACTACCAGAATATCATATTCTCCAAATTTTCATAGAATTAAACTGAAGGAACAATAGGAAGTAGAATACAATTGATCCTTACAATGCAGATGTTGTAGTTGTAGTCATCAAAACAGTTACATCAGGTCTTTGTTCAACACGTCGCTTAATCACAGGAACCACGCATATGGAAAGCCATTTACTGACTTAAAGAGTTTAAAGATTCATCCAGCTGATGTTATCGAGCCAGAAGTAACCATGTCTACTGAAGTAAAAAATGTGACAACTGGTCCAAACCGGTACTTTCCGTACACTTTAATTATTGCTTAATGACTGCAATTATGTGCTTAATTGTCAGCCATGTCTGATTACCTACTAAACAAGTGAATTCATGCATGTTGTATACTACAAAATATTGCTTTATGCATAAACGAGAGCGTTGCGTCAAAAATACTAGTAAACTCACCGGTAAGACACACTGTGTCAACATAACTGCAGAAAGCAGTCAGACAATAAAATTGGAGCCTAGGTGTAGGTCCGACAACAAGAATGCATTAAAACCCAAGAGTACATACAAGGGTTTAATACATATGCAATGCGAAAGCAAAAGTAAGCACTAAAAAGCACCCGAAACGCACTTTAAGTGCAGAATTTATATAATTCAGCAATAATTCAGCATTTAGACACATGAATATTTTGCAGAAATGTCGTTTTATTATCCAGAATATTTCCCTAAGTGTTGGGAATCGATAGTATTATAAAAAGATACTTATTAAACACTAAAAGGTGCAATTTAGCACTTTAACGAATCGGTATGCAACCGAACAACCGGACTATACCCGGAACATGAAAATATTGTTAAAAACATTACTTATCTTTTTCTGAGCCAGTTAGGGTCCCTGAATACCCTAACACCCACAATAAAGCACAACACACTACTAACCGGGTTAATCCCTAAACTTAACTAGATTAACCTAACTATTAACTAATGTTTAGTTGGAATCTAACCGGATTACCCCCCCCCACCCCCCTAACCGAAACCATCCCCAAGGGGACACCCCTTGTCCTTGCAAGATTATAATAATCTTGGTTGTCTTATATCTAGTAGACACATAATCTCTTGGTTAATGACCATGAAAATTATCTATAAGTTCTAACCATAACACAACATAACCTTTCCATCACAAACTCAACTTCACACCTCTCTCTCCCTCTCTCAAGGCTCTCGGCCGAACTTCCCTATCCATCCATCAATTTTTCGAGTTTTGATCTTGCCATTCCAAGCTTACACAAGTGTTAAGGATCACCTACAAGGAAGCTTGGTGCAATCGGAAGGCGAAGGACCTCACTCTATTGCTTTTATCCACTCATTTTGCGTCTAGATTCTTCCCTAGCCTCGAGCTAGTAGTAAGTTGCTTGAATCACACTCTCGATCTATTTTAAAGTGGTTAAAATGTTATGTAACGGCTAAAACTCGTAAACATACAAGTTGATACATAAAAGTCTACTAAAAATGCTAGTAATGGTGGTTAAAAGCTTGAATGTTGTGTAAATCTTGTAGTATTTGATTTGTGTGGTTATTTAGGCCCGATCTATGTTGTGGTAGCTCGGATCATCGTTTAACCCGGATTGGTCATGATCATGGATTATGACATAAAGCTTGTTTAAGTGTAACAAGGGTTAGGTGATGAAACTCTACCACACATCAAACTTGAACTTGTGTAAAATCGATTTTACTTATGAAATGGTGTTCAGAACTAGTAGATCTACGGATCTACAAGCGGTACTTTCAAAGGACCAAGTGTCCAAGAAATCATATTTTCTAAAGCCGGATCTTACATGAAAAAGAATGATTTTAGCAAACACACGAGTGTGTAAACACTTGTGTAACACAAAGTTTCGACAAAATAACTATTTTTGTAAATATTGACAGGAAGTTGTAAAGATGTAACTTCTTTAAAAACGAGACTTTCAAGAAACAAAGTTGATCTATACAAAGATCCACTAAAAATAATGGAAGGATACTACCTATTTTGGAAAAACCACAAGTTCATGTATTTCTGCGATTATATCTATTTTAACTAGTTGCATATTGTTTATTGTTGAATGAGGAGATTGTTGACGATTTAAAAGAAAATGAACACATGTTTTGAAAACATGGGAAACCTCCATTTTTAGGGGAAACTCTGTCAAAATTTTTATAAATTTTGACACTTAGAAAAAAAATATAAGTTTTTGAGAAACTTATTCCCTAAAAATGTGTTTAAAAGTATTACCAAGGTTTCCCTAATTTTTGGTGATAAGAAATGAGGATTTCTCCAAGAATAAAAATGGATATAAGTATGTATATTTTTGAGAGAAAAATATATATTATTTTATCACCAACTTTTGTGCTAAGTGTGTATAGTATGTGTTATACGTGCTAGTGTATTAAGACTTAAAAATACACTAAATACTCATGAGGAGTATAAACATAAAAATACACATACAAAATACAAGATACATAATTCGGATGCGAAGTGCAAAACACAAAAGACTTATATTTATTTTAGAGGAAATAATATAAGTAAGATACGTAGTTAAAAATATGAAAGATTTTTAACACAACAATACAAATACAAAAGAGAGTGACTGTACTTGTGCGATACAAGTTTAGTGACTAACATTAAGAAAACGCGTATAGGTTACGACGTTAAGTAAGCAAATCCGGTGAAGTTTACGACGCACAGGAACGCAAAGTTGTGAGTTCATGCTCCCCCTTTTTCTCTTAACTGTTTTCCGTTTTATAACTACGGGGGTGAAATACATGTTACAAATACTCCAATAATTACAAAATGGTATGATATGTACTAAAACGAGAAGTAATCTTGGCGACAACTAGTGCCAAGAATTGATACGAGAAATCGTGTCGCGAATAGGGTACCATAAGCACCATTAATCGTGTACATACTTAGACCGCAGAACAAAAGGTTAGATCTAATGGGTTCCGGGCAGCCCCACTCTTGGTGACAACTAGAACCAAGTAGTGTTTTTGTGTCTCAGTCGTGAATCGACTATAGAAAAATGCCTATGGTTTGGTGACTTCCTATGTCGTGTCACATGTTAATGGCTTTGCAACCCATTAACACTTGATACATATGGAAATACTTGATTTATACTTGAATACGTGATTTAACAAATACATACCGTGATTTTTATACAAAGCATACAAGCGTTAAAAACGAAAACTGCATGAATTCACACCAACTTTATGTTGACGTTTTTTCCAAAACTCACATGTATTTCAGGTAACTAGGATGGATGTGCGCGCGGTCTGACCCATGCTCGTGGATGTCGCTATTGTTTATCTTTAAATAAAATTGTAAACTTTTTAAGACAATGTTTTATGCGACTTAGCGATGTAAACGCTAAACTTATGTTTTCAAATTATGGTATTTGAAGTCATTTTCATGAACATGTAGTATGTTTACCTTTCGTATGCAATGAGAACCTTTCATGATCACACCTCGTGCTTCCGCCGCAGAAAGGGGTGTGACAAAAAACTATTTGCAAGGTAGTTCTCAAGGTGCCACCTTCACATTGGTTTTATATTAGGTATGCACATCATGAAATGCATGTTATCTTCCATACGTTTTAGTTATTCCTATGCTATTTTTAAAGTGAACCATCAATTTTTGCAAGAAATGGCATTTAATATATGAGATTTTGATCATAAATGGACAATATCTATATTTTCATGCTTATCATATGATACATGGAAACCATGCAGGAGGTTAGACCTGTGATGGATGTTGCATCGGCACGAAACCTTATGACAAAATTGCAGGTGCTACTTGAGCAATGGAAAGAAAATAGTGAAGCTAAGATGGCTCATATAGAGCAAGATAAGTCAGCAACAGAGAGCCACGTGGCAGTGGCATCCAACATATGATGATCTCTAAAGTCCGATGATATCTAAAGTCTATTATGTACAAAGATCTGCTACATTGGTTTTGCATCAAATGATGTATATGCAAGATATTGTTATTACGACAACTGTTAATTTTGTGTTTTAATTTAGATATCGAGTGTGAGTCTTAGGAACATACTGTTATTTACAGAAGCAAAGATACTGCCAACCAAGTGACCATTTTCACAAAATAAGAGTTGAAGAAAGCAACAGTGTTTTCAAACCACTTTTAAAACCACTGTTAGGTTAAGTAGTGGTTTGAAACCACTTTTGGGTTAAAACAGTGTTTGAAACCACTTTTGGGTTAAAACAGTGTTTGAAACCACTGTTTTGGGTTAGAACAGTGTTTTGAAACCACTGTTAGATTAAACAGTGTTTGAAACCACTGTTGGGTTAATACAGTGTTTTCAAACCAGTTTTTAAAACCACTGTTAGGTTAAACAGTGGTTTCAAAACGCTGTTTTAATGATGTTAGTGTTTGCCATTGAAAACCACAAAATATTTGTAACTAGCTTGAATGCATACAAAATGTTAAAATTCAGGATTATGTTTTCAATAATGTAATTCTAACAAGTGATATTAGAATAATAAATTTAGCCATGTTAGTCTTAGATATGTCTATCTGTATATAAATAAAAAATTCTTACATTTTAATAATGTGTTATGCATGGTTTTCTAAGAAACGGCTCGTGTTTGCACACGGGTCTTACCGCTAGTCTACTATAATAAAAGAAACCAACTTTTGAACACGTGTCATTCATTAAAGGTATTCTCAAATCTATACTTATCTTATATTAATTAAATAAATAATAAATTAATATTAAATCTTTTAATACTTTAATAAATTATTATCCTCAAATCTAAATTGTTAATTTAATATATTTTTAAAACAAATACCTCTCTTTCCTACTTATCTTATATTAAAAATAAAAATTAATATTAAATGTTATTTAAATTTATTAAAAATATAATTTTTTATTCTTTGGTATACAAAATTATATTTATTCAACTCGTGTAAAACACGGTGTTGTTAAAAAAATATATATTTTTTATTATTTACTATACAAAGTTACATTTATATAACACGTGTAATACACGGGGTTTTAAGGATATTTTTTTTATTTGATAGATTTTTCAACCTGACTATACATGTGTTTTTTAAAGATACGACGTTTTTAGTATCTAATATACAAAATTATATTTATTTAATCTGTGTAATACACATGATTTTTAAAGATATAACTCTTTTTAGATCTATTTAACACGTGTAATATATGGGGTTTTTAAGGAAGTAATTTTTTTTATTATTTGGTTGATTTATTCAACCCGATTATACACGGGTTTTTTAAAGATACGACGTTTTTAGTATTTAGTATACAAAATTGCATTTATTTAATCTGTGTAATACACATGGTTTTTAAAGATATAACTTTTTATTATTTAATATATAAAATTACATTTATTTAACCCGTACAATATACAGGGTTCATAAAGATATAACTTTTTATAGTTTAATATATAAAATTACATTTATTCAACCCGTTTAATACACGGGGTTCTAACCTAGTCAATAAATAAAGTATATTGAGGTATTTTAGATTAGCTCGATGATGTAAGCTGTTAGGGATAGAATTTTATAGCATTTGGATCACGGATCCTCAAGTGTAGCCTGGATCATGGATCCTCAGTTTAGTATGGATCGAGGATCCTCAGGAGATGATACAGGGAGGCTAAGGATATAGGATCCTCATTGTTATTCTAAACTAACAATTGTTTTCATCATGTTTTGAATTGTTTGCAGGTGTATTCGAAGGAGACTTGGTCCTGCCGAGATTCTAGGGGAATATGCTTCGCATTTGTGATAGCTTCATGAACGTTATGGTGATCGTGGGGGAGCTAGCACTTTATTCGGATAGTTTGTTACTTAGATATTTTCTAATTTAAAAGGGGATAACAAGCTTTATTTAGTTAAATTAGTTACACACACATACATACAACTCTCAAACTCGAATTCTCTGCAAACTATTGGCGATTACACACACTAACACTTTAGCAATCATTGTACCAAGCTTGTTATCATCCCAAGTTGTAAACTTTGTTTATTCAATATAGTTGGTGATCGGTAGTTTCCATCACCCGAGGTTTTTTATGCCGGAGATCATTCATTGATCAAAGGCTTTTTCCTCGTACAAATCCTTGTGTACAACATTCATTTCATTCATTTGTTGTTTACATATTTGTTCAATTAACCAAGCATCTAACCTCACAAAAATCAGATTTGGTTACATTATCCTTGTGTGATTTTTGACCAAAACAGTTTGGTGCCCACCGTGGGGCAATCGGTGCTTCATTCTTGAAAAATATTGTTCATTTCATTCATTTCTGTTCATTACCTTCAAACACATGGCTTCTCATGGGATGAAAACTTCAAGTTCTATGCCGGCAATCACCTCTTCACAGGGCATTCCACCCTTGCCTCCTGTTCCTTCTGGATCCCAGAAGAATGCTGAGAATGCTGCGAAGAAACATACCCTCGTTTTCACAAAAAGCAATTACTGTTGTTTCTTCTGGTCCTACTAATAATGATCTTTATTCTTTGATTTTGCAGATGAAGGATTACATGCGGCAGCAGGACAAAACTAATGACAGGATCCTTCGTGAGATTAATGAAATCAAGAAATTGAAGAGATCAACGAAGGATCACTCTCCATTGATGCCTAGATAACTAGATTTCAGCACTCCAGCAACAACTGTCCAGCATTCCACAGCATTAGGTGTCCAGTACCATGGGGGATCATCAAGTATGCACTATGGATCATCGGCAATGAAACAGGCTCAAGGATCCTACTTTCAACTCTCAGGATCCTCTCTTCATCCTCAAGGATCCTCCTTCCAGCATCAAGGATCCTTCTCTAGTTCAGGAGGATATATGGGGACTCAGTCAGTTCAAGGATCCTACTCTCAGTACCCAGGATCCTCATCTCAGGTTCAAGGATCCTCATCACAAGTTTACGGATCCATGGAGTATCCTCCAAGACCTTCAGCTACGATGCATATTGGATCCAACATCTTTCAGGATCAGGTATCCTTAAGGAGTCTGATGTATTGTAAAATACATCTTTATTCGCGTCCGTTTTAGTCATTAGATATTCGTTTTTTGTCCGTTTTTAGTGTAGAATGTACATACTTTTGATATTTTATGTTTTCCAGGTCTTTGCAGCCAAAAGGAGCAGAAACGAGTTAAAATCTGGAAAGGCGAAAGGCTGAAACGGAAATCGAGGAACTCAGGAGCAAGAACAAAGCGAAAAACAATTCTGGAGCTTCCAGGTGGGCCGCGTAAGATATTACAACCATCTACGCGCCCCGCCTCAACTTAAAACAAGAGTTCAGGAATTGTGACATCCGGGCGGGCCGCGTGAACTTATGTTCACATATTACGCGGGCCGCGAGAGAGCTGTGATCGTAAACCGACTTGAAACAGCAAACGGCTAGTAGGGTTTAAGGATTATAAATGATCATCTTCATCAACAGCCGACGGAGACACGAATTTTGGAGTTCTAAACCACCATTGAAGGCTGATTGAAGTTCTTGGAAGAATTCGGATCACTTGGAATCATCGGGTAACATTCGGGAGCGTGCGGTGTGAAGTTTACGGGTTTTATATCTTAGATTCTTCGTTTTCCGTTTGTTCTTTATTGTTGCACGATGAATTCAGACTTGAATTCAGACTTTATATTGATTGATATTATGTTTTTGATCATGATTAGCGGCTAAACTTCATAAACTACCTAGGCTAATGACAATAGTTAAATAAAGTTTGGATCTTTATTCGATTTTTGGTGTGGTTGTGGATTTTCACTACGTCAAAAAAGGCTTACCGCCACATAAAAAAAGTGTGACCATACGCCTTTCGCCACACTTTTTTTTCCATCTCAAGTGTGGCCAAAGGTCTAGTCATCGTAGGTATCATACGGTCACACTCACTTATGTGTGGCCGTAGCAACTTAAACTGTGGCTAAAAGGTTTTTTTGAAAATCAATCATTTTGTCTGATAAGTGTGGCTAAAAGGGTAGCAACAGCCACATGAATTTACTATGAATGTGGCCAATTCTATTATATAGTCGCTAATAAGTTTGTTTTAGCCACTTCAATTTTTAAAAAACGTGGCAAAAAGATTTTCTAAACAAGCAAATGGTCCATTAAATGTGGCTAAACGGTATCAACGGCCACATGAGTTTAGTGTAAATGTGAGTGTTTCTATTATATAGCCACATGATTTTACCGTAAGTGTGGCCGTTTTTATTATATAGTCACTAAAAAGATTGATTTAGTCACATCAATTTAAAAAAATGTGTCAAAATGGTTGTTCTAACCAAGCAAATGGTCCATTAAGTGTGGCTAAATGGTATCATCGGCCACATAATTTACTATAAGTGTAGTCGTTTCTATTATATAGTCACATGAATTTACTATAAGTGTGTTCGTTTATATGATATAGTCACTAAAAAGTTTGTTTTAGTCACATTAATTTAAAAAAACAGTGGCGAAAAAGTTGTTGAAGTCAAGTAAATGGTCTATTACGTGTGGCTAAATAGTATCAACAGCTACATAAATTCACTATAAGTGTGGCTAAATGGTATCAACGGTTACATAAATTCACAGTAAGTGTGACCCTAACTATTATATAGTTACTATAATTTATTATAAACGTGGCTAAAAATTATATATAGAGACATACAAAATTGTAAATTTAATTGTGACTATTGTCTAACCTTTGGTCACACATATTTGTTATAGTTTTATGTGGCCATTTTTGTGTAATTATCAATTTTATTTTTAATTTTTTGTAAAATTAAATTAAAACTATAGTAAACATGAACAAATCTAAAAATCAAATTATTGATATTAACAATAATAAACCAAAATCCAAACATAAGTTTTCAATTTTCATACTAAATACATAAACTACTAATCCAAAGTTATCTACTAATACTAAATACATAAACTACTAATCAAAAGTTATCTACAAATGATACAGCAACTGCAACAAAACATGCACCACTTGCAACAAGAGCACTTTGGTCTCAGCATGCATCACTCCTAGCAACACTTGCAACAACATAACCTCCTCTCATTCTCTAAAAGAGTCTCCCCACTTTCATTTCGGCCCTTAGTTGGTCTTTTTTGTCTCAGCCAATCAAAACTCCTTTGCGAAACAACTTCATGCAGTTCATCATGTTTTGTCTGCATGCTATGTTCAGTTGTGGTTAAAGGAAAGTTATAAGATATACCAACAAGTACATGTAAACTAAATTGATTATACTACACTTACATCTTGTTCACATGAGCTCAATGATTGTTCAAAAGATTCTCCTCGGTATATATAGCTATTGTTGCCCCCATTATGTCCATTAAGTACCTACAAATTGAAACTCATTGATAACATTTACAAATTCGGACCGTAGAAAAAATTCAAAGGTACAATAGGCCAACTAGTACTGATCGCAACACTTCAGAAGAAGAGGACCCGTGTAAACATTCATCACTTAGATCGAGAGACCTGCCATCTATGTAAAGTCTCCATGCCTATATGAATCCAGTTAAAATAAATAAACTCAGAAGTCAGAAGTTAGTTCATATCAGAAGGTACACCTAAAATCATACATATTCGTTATATGCACATATAGGCTCATTGTCACATACATACATGGACTGATGTTAAGATAAGAACCGTTCAAATACTTGGACTTGTAACAGTGGTCAAATGGCACACCGTTAAAAGTTTGTGGCATTTGCTTGTCTGTCAAACTATGAGAATAGAGAATGCAAATGGTCAGGTTTTAGAACTTTCCGGATGTAATAAAGAACCTAGATGATGAAGGCTTCTTCAACAACAGCTTTAGATATTCCATCTGGAAGAACAGTAAAAGATGTTCCACTATCAAATTGAGCTTTGAAGCTTGTCTGATCAAGACAATTAAACCGTGTTAACAATCCTTACTAAAAAGATAAAGAAAAAAGTGCATTAAACCGTGTTGACAATCCTTACTATTTTCCATCTATTGGCAGAAATGGAGTTGTTCTTTGAGTAGATGGTCCTTGATCCCCAAAATATATATTCCCAGAACCTGATTCACCAAAACACAAAGATAAACTGCTTCTTGTGACTCCGAATTTGGCAAGAAAGCTTGGAACCGACCTCACTAAGTCCAAGACCCAATAAACCATCAGGAGCTATACCCTCGAGGTAACCACCACTCTGCTTCTTACCACATCTGCATTTAATAACTACTAATAATATCCATAAAGGGAAAACATCTGTGGGGAATAAAAAATGACAAAGATCAAGTAAGGAAAGGAATATACCCTATGATAATTGGAGCCCTTACATAGGTGTTAGATCCATTAACACTATCTGCTGCAAGATGCAATATGTCTTCAACCAATGTTCCAGAACTGGATGTAGCTGTTGAGGTATAGTTAACAGTGTACGGGCATGGCTGGCTCGGGTTTTTGCAAGTGGAACCCAACTCACACAACTCATGGCTACATGTTATGGTTTTGCTTGTGGTTGAATGGGATAGATTGTATTCATTCTCATCATTGTCCTGCATAATAGATGCCCCAAATACCAGGGAGCACCTGCAAATCAATCAATTTGAATAAACGCTAAAACTGTAGCCTAGGGGTGTGAATTTCTGACACGACCTGAAAACACGACACGAACCTAACACCAAATTCTTGGGTTTAGGTTCAGTCTATATGTCTAATGAGATACCAAAACCCACAAGAGATAATCAAAATCAGAACTCAGTCATAAGTTAAAATTAGATACCAAAACCCACAAGAGAGATGGTTGAAGCTAACTTTACAACACAGACATTTAAATATACAAAATATAGACATTTCAATCTATTACCCTTAAACCTTTTACAAACATGAGCATAGTTGTTAATTGCGACCATAGCGGTCGCTATAGCGCGCTTTATGGCGTTGCGGCGAAGTGTCGCTATGTTGTTCATGGCGATGACTAGCGACCTCAGCGGTTTTTTTTTTGTTATTTTCGGCTGGGCTGGGCTTGGCTTTAATTAAAAAAAAACTGGGGTTAAATTGTGCAAAGCCCACGCGGGCCTGGGGTTTTCGGAACTGCATTCGTGTCCGCAGGACGTGCGGGCATGCACGAGTTCAATTAAATTTCAATTCAGAAACTCATTTTTTGCACCCCCCCTGCGCGCGGGTAGGACTTGTGGTAAAACCATAGTTGTCAAAGGCGCGAAGCGCACTCTAGGCGCATAGGCACCGATTAGGGCCTAGGCGATAGGCGCAAAAAAAGCGTGGGCCCGAGAAAAAAAAGCGCATAAAAAAATACTGCAGAAAAACTGGAAATTACCAACTTAAACTTACAGCCCTATAAATACTGCAGAAAAACTGGAAATTACCAACTACACATTTTCAAAAGAATGAATGTCGGTTCCCTTGACCTCGGAGATTTTCTTGGTATCGCTTACTTAACTCTTTTATGTCATCGCCTTTCTAAATATACCTAAAGTTACAGTTCGAACCAATCTAAATGAGCGAAAACAAATGTCTGATATGATCACATGAAGCATAAACAAACATAAAGTTCCAGTTTTAAATATACCTAAAGTTCCAGTTCTAAATATACCTAAAGTTCCAGTTCATACTCTATAAACAAACAACATGTCGTCCACATACAAATTGTAAACATTACTCATAACATATAAACAGGGAGTCAGCTAATGAAAAAAGAAACGAACTAAATTAGTTTAATTTAATTTATGACTTTTAATCAGTTTAATTTAGTTTTTATCAGATTGAAAACGTAAAGATAGAGTAGTTTTCATAGAAGAAAAATAACGAATCGCCGTACACGATGATAGAGTAGGATTCATCACGAATCGCCGTCTATAACATTACGTTTGTTTAAAGTATCATTGCGTCATTACCAATCACAACGACTGGGCATTCAACATGCCACCCCAGCCTCATACATAATTGAGTAATGCACAATCTTTTGAAACCGTTCACAAAACCAATCCCTCTAAATATACCTAAAGTTCCTGTTCAAACCAATCTAAATGAGCGAAAACAAATGTCTGATATGATCACATGAAGCATAATTATGAGGCATCTTTCACATAAAGAATCAATCAAAATCATCAAACATAATGATACAAATATGGGGTAAATAATAGATTTCAGATCAGGGCAACAAAATTAAAACATGACTGATAAAATGTAGCAATATTAACCGACATTTTAGTTATAGTTACAAACCAATGCAAAACTGAAACTAACTACAAATTTTCACCTAATTAGCTAACTAAGTTCTGAATAAACAACCACAAAACGCTTTTTGAATAAATGCGAATAAAATAGGGTTCTTACACTTACCTTAATCATGTCAGTCCTTAATTGGTTTTCAGAGATCCAATTAAGGTCTAGAATCGGATGGCTTCTGATTTATGTTCCTCTTCCTTCGGTTCGCGTTCAATCAGAGGAGAGATTAGACAAAAAGAGAAGAGGGTATCAGTACGAGATCGAGATCTGGGAAGAATTTTGGGAGGGGAATCCTTTTAGGGTTAAAAGGAAAATAAGGGGGGAAAGTAAAAAATGAACATGTTTTATGTTTTAGGAGGGAGACATAAGAGAAAAGGAGAGGGAAATTAGAATTTTTTAGGGGCAAGTAGTGGGAAACGAAAATTAAAGTTATATTTTTAATACATTACACAAAATAATAATCAATATGATATTACTATATACATTTGTGTTGTTTAAGTAAAATTTAATTTTAATATATTACTTTCAAAAAAATAAAAATTCAGGTTAAACGAGTCTTGTTCGGGTCAACCCACAAAAGTTCGGGTCGTGTTCGGGTTCCTATGTATGATACGATTTTCGGGTTCGGGTTCGGGTCGGGTTCGTGTAAAATTTTTGGGTTCGGGTCGAGTTGAACCCGCCAACCCGCGAACACGACCCGTTTAGGACCTCTGAATAATAGACCTAATCGTAATTAATTAATAATGATCATACTAATTTAGTCCCTATTGGTCAATTTTCCTATGGTTCATGTTGTTTTTCAGGTGGTGTCCGAATTTCATACCCATACTCACTAGAGTAGTGTAACAAGTAATTCACTTTCATTGCCTCTAATTGACCATGACTGGGCCTAATTGACTAGCATTGAGGTCAACAACCCTAACTAACTTTCATTGGGCCTAATTGACCTTTATTAAGCCTAACTAACTATCACTAGGGCTAACTGATAATCATTAGGCCTAGTTGACCTTTTGAGCCTAATTGGCCACCATTGAGCTCAACAACCCTAACTAACCTTCATTAGGTCCGTGTTATTTTTCGGGTCGTGTTAGAATTCACATTCTACTCACTAGAGCATTATAACAACTAATTCACCTTTATTAGCCCTGATTAATCACCATTTAGGTCAACAACCCTAACTGACCTTCATTAGGTCTAATTTGCCATCATTGAGCTTAACAACCCTAACTGGCCTTCATTAGGCCTAATTCACCTTTATTAAGCTCAACTAACTATCATTGAAGTTAACTGACAATCAGCTGACCTAGTTGACTTTCATTGGGCCTAATTGACCATCATTTAGCTAAAAATCGTAATTAACCGTCATTTGGCCTAAATGACCATCATTAGGTCTATTTGATCACCACTGGGCTTAATTGGCCATCACTGAGCCTCAACAACTCTAATTGACCTTCATTGAACCTAGTTTACCATCGTTGGGTCTAATTGACCATCATTTGGGCCTAATTGACCATCATTGAGCTTAACAACCCTAACTAGCCTTCATTAGGCCTAATTGACATTTATAAAGCTTAACTAACTATCACTGAAGCTAACTGACAATCATTAGACCTAGTTGACTTTCATTGGGCCTAATGGGCCATCATTAAGCTCAAAAACTGTAATTAACCACCATTTGGCCTAAATAAGCATCATTGGGTCTATTTGGTCACCACTGAGCTTAATTGGCCATCACTAAGCCTCAACAACTCTATCTGACCTTCATTGAACCTAGTTTACCATCATTGGGTCTAATTGATTGTCATTAGGCCTAATTGACAATCATTGAGCTCAACAATCCTAACTGACCTTCATTGGGCCTAATTGACCTTAAGAACACAAATAACCATCATTGGGCCTAAATGGTTGGTTCTAATTGACCGGTTATACCGATTAACCGAACCGATTATTAAGATTAACCAATTTATGCAACTCTATGACATACTAGTGTCCATTGTGATCCAATAAGGCCCAGTATCGTCCATTAAGCCATATATGACTTTTTGTTGTAAGATTTTTGTATCATCATCATCATACTCAGTAAATCCCACCAATAGGAAAGCTAAAGTAGGAAATCTGTCACACCCCGACTTGCAGCGGTCAAGGTGATCGGGGAATGATTGGTTGATACGAAGATCACGACATACTATTTAATAGTCCAATAATAATTTCCCATTTAAAAGAAAATCCAAGTAACACATAATCCAATCAAACCATACATAAACCAAAATGTTTATAAATTAGTTATTTATATGTAATATTTTTTTTCTTAATAATTTGTTATTTATCTATGATTAGATTTAAAATTTTAATTATATAAAAAAAAGAAAAAGAATTAATTGTTATTTGTTATAATTTATATAAGAGTTAATTACTGTTTTCATCCCTGTGGTTTGTCAAAAATCACTATTTCTGTCCATAAGTTTAAAAATTGCGATTTCAGTCCCTGTGGTTTCACTTTCGTAACCATTTCAGTCCACCTCCGTTAACCCCATCCATTTATTCTGTTAAGTACACGTGAATTGACCATAATGCCCTTATTAATAAAAAAACTAAAAGATATCTAAATGAGTTAATTACTGTTTTCGTCCCTGTGGTTTGTCAAAAATCACTATTTCAGTCCCTGTGGTTTGTCAAAAATCACTATTTCAGTCCAATCTTCTAACACTGTATATTTTACCGTTAAGTTTTTAATGAAATACCTAAATTACCTTTGTATTAATTAAATATGGACTTATATGATTTTATTATTGGATTTATATGATTTTATTGTTGTATGACATATGGACTTAAATTGGATTGTAGGGTTCGACTAATCATGGCTTTAATAGAAGTAGAAGTCTGGCATTATTTTTACATATATGGTTCTAAAATTTTAATTTTGGATTTTAGAATGAGAAAATGTCCAGGTAAGCATTATTTTTCAAAGTTATTATGTTAATTGATGCTGCTAGGAAGATATTAATTGGGGTGGGGTAATGGGTCGTCAGACATTAAGAGGGTGGGGTTGTGATGCCGCAGACTGGACTGAAACGGTTACGAAAGTGAAACCACAGGGACTGAAGTCGCAATTTTTAAACTAATTGACCGAAATAGTGATTTTTGACAAACCATAGGGACGAAAACAGTAATTAACTCATCTATATATCTTTTTGTTTTTTTTATTAACAAGGGCATTATCGTCAATTCACATGTACTTAACAGAATAAATGGATGGGGTTAACGGAGGTGGACTGAAATGGTTACGAAAGTGAAACCACAGGGACTGAAATCGCAATTTTTAAACTAATGGACTGAAATAGTGATTTTTGACAAACCACATGGACGAAAACAATAATTAACTCTTTATATAAAAAAGAAAAAGATTTATAGATATATTTATATGAATTAAACTTGACAGAAAGAATAGCGAAATTTAAGAGCAAAATAAAGGAATTAAAATTTAAAAAAAATCGGTCTTAAACGAGGATTGAACCCATGACCTTAAGTTCAAGGTACACCGGTTGCTCCAGCTGCAAGATCCAAGTAAGTTTGCTATGGCTGCACCGGTTGCTGAAGCTGCTCCAGCTGCTGCTGCTGCTGCACCTGTAGAGATGGAAAATGGCCCGATAAACCTCGAGCTTAGTTTCTCTCTTTTTCTGGTAGCTCGAGGCGATAAGCCACCTTGCCAACCCCGTTCGATGATTTTAAATGGCCCGATAAACCTCGGGCTTAGTTTCTCTCTTTTTCTGAATCGGATAACACCCTTCCTTGGGGAAAACTTTTAGCATAACTATATCACCTATTTCCTATCCTTTGTCGCCCTTTTAATCGGGTTGTCTTTTGACCATTCAGTCACTGAGTCCGTCAGCATACTTACTTGACGCTAGTTTTATATTAACAAGCGCTCTACATAGGTCACAGTGTTATTTAGGCTACAACTTATTTTATTGCCTAAACTAATTGGTCACCATTTTACCTCATACCTCGTCATTCGGGTATGCAATATTGCCGTCATCGGCCCTTTACGTGCTTATAATTTCATATCTAGTCATTCACACTATAACGTGATTACATTCTATATTACTTTTGTGTCCATGATCACATCACGCAATGTTTAGTTTTACATCGACTTTTCATTCTTAAGAATCTTTCCTCCGAATGCATCATCTTACAGCTTTCGGCGTTAGACCTATATTCTTTAGTACTAACCATTTTCTAATTTCTCTCTCGGTATTCATAGGTGTTAGAACATCGTTTCTTTACTAAAACTGAATTTTAGTTTAATGTTTTTCTCTTTAACCATGTCGATTAATCATATCAAGGAATTGACGACAAGGATTATTCTTCGGGATTATCATTTTACGCGAGAAATCATAATTGGTTCTCCACGCTTTATATTATCGACCTGTAGGTTCCTTTACTTAGCCTTGTAGACTATTCTATTAGGTCTTCACCCTTTTAGGGTGAGACCCCCCCCCTAGCATGTTCCATTTGTATTTGTGACCCAATGGTCATTTTGTTCCCGTAGGCCTTTATATTGTTTATAATTTGGAGGTTATGGTGATCCCATGGATCATCTTCTATTCGTTTGACCTTGACCGTAGTCTAAGGCTACACTCATTTTCTTTCTGATTATCTTTCCAACTCTATGACTTCTTATGTGTCCTTCGCGTCGGTTTATTTTACTCATACCGTTATTTGGTTTATACCTCTATTCCCTTTCAACCCGTTACCCGGATTCTTGATCTTGATGTTTTTAACAGTCCGGTTTCATTGGTTTGCATTTTCCCTTTCATACTCTTTTATGACCTATCCCATAGATTCAATAATATTTCACGCCTTCGTTATCCAGGTTGCGCTTACTTGGGATATCAACCACTATACTTTATTCTGTTGGTGCACTAAATGTCTGCTGATTACGTCATTATCAAGTCTTGTGTCTAGGATTGTTTGAATGATCACACAATAGGGTTTGAGTTAGGGTTTTTATGGTTTAAACAAGAGATTTCGCTTGAGTGGGTTTATGTATGCTTGAAGCGAAATCAACACACAAGATTTCGCTTCAACAAGCTTCAAGCGAAATCAAGCTCTCTATATATAGGTGTGTTGGTCATTTGAAGCGAACATCAGTTGTCAGTGTATGTGAGTCAAGGTGCTGCTGAATTTTTGTCAGAAAATCATTGTAAAGACTCAGAAGGCTTTAATAGAAGAAAAATTAAGAGGAACAAAGCTGTTATGACTTTGTATACATTGATTCCGCCTTTGTATTCAAAGATGAACACCTTAACTGACTTTTAGAGGTCGTACAACGGTCCAACAAGTGGTATCAGAGCTCAGGACGAGGAGTTCATACCATAGCAGCGGATTATCTTCTTTCTACTCATTTCTTTTTACATTTTTCAGATCTGAACAAGTTCCAACGGTCGAAATGGTCTAATTTTCGAGTATAACGTGTAAAACATAGTATTAACAAAGCCTACAAAGATTCGGACTGAAATTCAGATTAAAACATGATAAAATTAACCTAAAACAGGGTTTCGCTTGAAAAGTGTTTGAAGGTTTTAGTTGATTTCGCTTCAGATCTGACTGTTTGGACTATTTCGCTTGAACTTTTGAAGCGAAATAGTATTGTGTTCTTGGTTCGCTTGAATTTTTTCTGAAGCGAAACAGTGGTTTTCGCTTGAACAGTTGAAGCGAAACTGTTCTGTAAGATTTCGCTTGAAGGTTTTGATTAGTTGAAGCGAAACAGTTGGTCTCGCTTGAAATCAGCTGAAGCGAAATAGAGGATTTCGCTTGAATCAGTCTTGCTGACTGATTTCGCTTGAAGCTGATAACTTCAAGTATTTCGCTTGAAACTGTTCTATTTTCGAAACCTAAAAATTTTCTAAGTGTTTGACTAATTTTTCAGGTACGATCAAAATGGATGATATTTTCATGAATCCTTTTAGTGATATGTACGCATTCACGGGCAGTTCAGGAAACAACGATACTTCTTCAAGTGATGCAAACAAAAGTCCACCGAAAGAAAGAAAGAAGGAAGCTTGGGAGTCCGAAAGCGCATTTGGAACATTTAACAAACCTCCTAAGCTGATGGCTATAGAAGATTATAGCAGGTGGGCAACAAAGTTCGAAGATTGGTTGATGGCATTTGCTTTTCCTTGCTGGAAAAGTATGAAAAATGGTTTTGCCCAAGGAAAGAAGAATGGTGAAGCATTAAGATCAGTTGAAGAGATTGATAATTTTGTGGCTGAGCAAAAATGTGTGGCATTATTGTTTCAATCGGTGCGTGAAGACATCATTTCGTTGATAGATTACTCTAATTCTAAAGACTTATGGGAAAAACTCAAAAAGAAGTGTCTTGGAAGCAAAGAGATTGTAAAAAACAAAAAGAAACTTCTTAGGAAAGAGTTTGATATGTTTGGTTGTCTTAAAAATGAATCGGTGTGTAAATTGATTGAAAGGTTTGGTCATCTGAAACTGGAGCTTGCTCGACACAAGATCACGTATTCTGATGAAGAACTTGTGGATAAACTGTTTGATTCATTACCAGACGAAGTGGATTGGAGATATTACGCGCTGATGTTGAAAAACACTATTTCTCCAGAAGATTTGACTCCAGATGTGTTGATTGAAAGACTGGAAAGTCATGAGCTAGAGCTGAAGAAAACGTTTAAAGTCAATAATTCATCTTATCAGCAGAATCTGGATTTATACTATCCAAAGAGTATGATGCAGAAAGCTACTTCTCCAAAGACTGCGTTTTCTGCTGAGAACGTTTCTTCAGCAAACAAAGAAAGTCAAAGCAACTCAAACAGTGGAAGTCATAGTGGTTATCACAGTGGATCTACATCTTCTGCAAATCATTCTGATGCGAAGTTTTCTTGCAATATTGTGATAGATTTGAAGAATGCACAGAATTTTAATGCGGAGTCAGCCAAGCAACAAATGGTCTTTCTGGCATCTGTTTTGGAATCCTACGAAGGATTGGTGGCTGGAAAAATCGGGAATACAAATCTGACGAAAGAAGACTACGATCAGATAGATCCTGAAGAAATGGAGCTGATCGACATTCGTTGGGCAATGGCAAGTGCAGTTCGACGTGCACAACGCTTCATGGAAATTACTGGAAGAAAAACAATTGGTGGTGCTTCTACCAAGCTGGGGTTCGATAAATCGAAGGTGACTTGTTTCAAATGTAAGCAGAAGGGTCACTTCAAACGAGAATGCCGAAACGCTTATGCTGATGAGTCAGAGAACCCTTTCAGAGATGATTATTACAAAAAGGCAATCTATCATCAGAATAAATCTGAGCCGCCTAGATTGAAGCAAGTTGAAGATAATAGAGACAAATCAAGGGCTCTTGTTGTGATTTATGATGATGAGGGGTATGATTGGAGTAAGGAAGTTCTACCGGAAGAAGATGCGGTTGGTTACGCATTCATGGCAAGCAATGATGAACCTAAGCCATGGAAAGATGATCGTACTGAGGAAGAGAAGTATCACTATCGGAAGATGACTGCTGAAACCAAGATTATCAGACTTTCTGGTATCTTTCTGGAAGCTAGAAGAGCAAACAGATGGGATCCAGATAGAGAGTGCTATCTTGATAGGTATGGCAACATTGCAATTGATGACAAAACGCTAGATATCGAAGCCATTATCAAGGAGTACAAAGAAGAAGATGAATATTGGCAACATAAGTGGTGGGGAACTCCAACTTCGAAAATGATTGAAGAAGAAAAAGAGAAAGAGAGAAAGAGGAGAAAGAGAAGAAAGAAAAGCAGGTTGATACAGGCATAATTGATACTACGCAAGAGTTGACAGCTGAGAACCTGGGAGTGATGGCTGACAAAGTGCTAGCTGCAAAAGCACTTGAGGTAGATTCTAATTCTGCTACTGAGTCAAAGGAATCGGTCAGTCAAAGTGTGTCAACAAATACGTCAGGTAACAAGTTTGAAGGGAATGCTGATTGCAAAAATTGCACCAAACAATGCAATTTTTGTAACACTGTCACGTATCTTAACAATGAGAAAATCCAGAATCTGAAAACAAAGGTTAGAAATGTTGAAAATCAGATTCTCGATCGTGACAAAAGTGTAAGAGCTTCAACTGAACGGATTAAAGAATTAACGACTCAAATTGAAAATGATAAAACTGAACGTGAAAAAATAAAATCTGAAAATGAAAAGTTAATTCTTGAAAACCGTCAAATTTCTGAAAAGTTTGAGAAATTGAAAAGCATTGTCAAAGATAGTGATGATCGTAATGGCAAAACATTTAAAGAAAATGAACATCTAAGAGCTGTTTTGAGATTAAAAGAAGAATTGATTAATGAACAACTGGATCAAATTGCTAAACTGAAACTTAAATTTCAAGAAGCTGAAATTGAGAATGAACGAATCCAGTTGAAGCTTAACAGCTATAAATCGGCAAGTTTTGTTTTGCAGTATATTGTTCCTAAACCTATAGGGAAAAACAAAGACGGCGAGGATGTGTTTTCTGATGGAACGGGTGTAGGTTTTCACAAAGTTCCACCGCCAATTTTAGACAACTACACGAAAAAGCAGTCTAGTTTGTTGGAAATTGAGGAAGAAAGTGAAGTTAAACTTCCTGAAAACATTGATGTCACGTTCACATCTTCCAATGACGAGGGTGTCCAAAGTGATGTGGTGAAAAGTGTGATAGACAAAGTGCTTAAACCGGATTGTGACACTTCTGAGGAGGATGGGGGTTTCTTGGACCTGAATACTTGAGTGGATTGTTAAAACTGATTAAGTTTGTGTTTTATTGTTGAAAAGATAGAATGGTTATGTTTGTTGGTTGAGTAACAGGATTGGACTTCATTATTTCCCACGGAAGCTTATTGTTAAAGCTTGAACCAGATTTCTCAGATTCTAGCATATTGAGAGGGGGAGTCTGTGATAGGGGGAGTCTGGATCAACGGTCAAAGGGAAGTTTGAAGATAAAGATTGATGAGAGTTTTTACAATGTTTGAAGATTGTTAAAGACAAAGACTTGAAGCCAAAGACTTCATCAACATCCAAGGGGGAGTCTGTTGGTGCACTAAATGTCTGCTGATTACGTCATTATCAAGTCTTGTGTCTAGGATTGTTTGAATGATCACACAATAGGGTTTGAGTTAGGGTTTTTATGGTTTAAACAAGAGATTTCGCTTGAGTGGGTTTATGTATGCTTGAAGCGAAATCAACACACAAGATTTCGCTTCAACAAGCTTCAAGCGAAATCAAGCACTCTATATATAGGTGTGTTGGTCATTTGAAGCGAACATCAGTTGTCAGTGTATGTGAGTCAAGGTGCTGCTGAATTTTTGTCAGAAAATCATTGTAAAGACTCAGAAGGCTTTAATAGAAGAAAAATTAAGAGGAACAAAGCTGTTATGACTTTGTATACATTGATTCCGCCTTTGTATTCAAAGATGAACACCTTAACTGACTTTTAGAGGTCGTACAACGGTCCAACATATTCAACCCACCCAACATTAAAGTAGTTGAACATGACTATCGAAATTTCTGTTTTTGCAAAATTTTGTCGTTTTCTCAGTCATAACTCTTAATCCGAGTCTCTTGACTTTTAATTCGCATTCTTGACTGTTGGTTACGCATTTATCTGAAAACATACCTATTAATTGAGTATTTTATCGATATTATTTTCATAGCAACCCTTCCGGCATTCCTTAAGACTTTGTTTCTCAATTTATTTGGTCGTATCAGCAAAATCCACCGCTTTTACTCAACCGAGTCTTTTATTCTTCCACTCGTCTGGTTTGACTTGTTCGTGTGAGTTCCATCGCCTATGACAGTCAACTTTATCCTTATGCCTTGACATTCTAAATTGTCGATTCATATTTTCGTTTACTTGATTCTTATCCCTTCCCTTGGGCTCATTATCTTTATGTAATATGTTCCCATTATCCGGCTTCCGTTTACCTTTATTATCAAGCACTTTACTTAATTAATCAGTACACCACCTTTCTTTTGTCAGCGACCCTTAGGTCTGTTTCTTTTACAAATGTCCCGAAGGCCCATGTCTCAAGTCTTAATTGGTAAACTATTGTTATTTTTATTCGGCCTTTGGGGTTTACTCGTTCTTATTCTAATGCTTTCATAATGTTTGTCTTACTAATTCTTTTACATATTCACCCTCATCAAGGTGATTATCGTTCTTCCTCAGGAGGAATTTATTAATAACATGTTACTTGGGTATCTACCCATACCCGAGCTTTTAAATCCAAATTTATTGGTATTTCATTATTTACAGCAACAAATAATACATATTGTCCATTTAGTTTCTTTTTCGAGGATATTCCTATCCAAATCTTAATCTCTTGATTTCTGACTTTAACTCATTGTTACAATAACAAAATCAATTCATATCATGTTATTGTTTCATATCGTTGTATGGAATTTATCCACATCGTTTGTTGACATAGACGATGTTTCTATCTGTTTCATTTAGTTGGCTTAGTCTATAACCATGTCCTTGTCATTTATTACTATTGTAAACTCCCAGGGTTCGGGTGTTATTACACTCCTCCCTATTATGATGCTTATGTTTCATTACGTTCTCGGGTTCGAGTGAGCGCGCACCCCTTCCCAAGGCAATATTTATCATGATTATTTTTACCTCGATGCTCAACGTACAGTTTCAGCACCTCTTATAAACAATAGAACTTTTATTATTACCACTTTCTATTTTTCAAAGCCTTGGTAATTTCGTTAACACTAATGTAGAATGTTAAATAAATCGATATAAAACAAACGATTTATTTGCATTCGTAATAATTAAAAAATTCATGCTGAAATTTAATTTACAAGAGTATACCTGAAACGACATCAGGTTCAGCTTTAGCCTCCGTGGCTATTATATAAAGCAACTTTGTCCTTGATTTCTGGGCATCAAACTTTGTGTCGGTTGTGTCCTTGGTTCCAAGCCTCTCTGGACATTTAGACTTTTTATGTCTTGGCTTACCACATGTGCCCTTGTGAATTTTTCCACAAAATCTACACTGATGTAACACACTTTTTGTAACTCCCTTCTTGGGAGCTTTATTAGACTTGGACTTCTTTACGGATCTTGGATTCATATCCAACACCCTCCTTTATTCTATTTCTTGTAGTATGTTGTCTTTCAATTCAGCCATCATATCGTTCACCACCGGCACGATTGTGGTTTGTAATCTATCAATATACTGTGATAGACTATTTTCTAGAGCTTTTCCGACCTCCTCGGAAATCTTAGCTTTCATTTGTTCAGTCAATTGAGATGTCGAATCATCTCCGGTTACTCCAGACATCTCTTTAACTGAAACATCCATCACGATTTATCAATAATTATTTAATTCATTTCCATCTTATTATACGGAAAATTTATATCACTCTCACTCAATCATAAATAATGTGTTATTCTTTTTCGGTTTGGTCAAGTATATATCTTGCCTTACCTTTCTTACTTAGTGTATTTTCCCAGGTTCGAGCGTATTCATACACTCCTCCCATCTTTCCGTCATCTTGAAATTGAAATGTTTACACTAATTGTTAAACATTTCATTTATGACATATGCGTCATTCATTTTGATCTAGCCAAGTTCACCACTTGCTTAAACCATTTATGCTTAGTGCACTTTTCCGGGTTTGAGTGTGTAAACACGCACTTCCCGTGTATATCAATTCAAATTTCCTTTTTCTAGTATTCTAGTAAGTCTACTAAAGCAATTAATTCTTACCGGATGATCAATCAAGCTTGAACCAAACACTTTGTTAACAACCTTGAGCTCTGATACCAACTTGTAACACCCTTCTAATTACTACTCGACTTAAATCAAAATACATATGATTTTATATAGATAGAGTGCGTCTAGATTAAAACATAAGTCCAAAGAGACCAAACATTAGTCAACTACCGACTAACTAAAATAAAATTTCAAATTTCAAAACGTGGATGACAATTCATTTACAGCTTAACCATAGTCTAGACAAAGTTAAGTTTAACGCGGAAGCTTCAAAAATTCGTGTTCGGTTCTTAAAAAGAGGCTTGATCATCGTCCACATACTTGTAATACCTGAAACTAGAGATTTAAAACAAATCTTAGCATTAGAATTCTTAGAAATATTTCTTAATCGAAACTACGCTAAAAACGGATTCGATTAGCTAGGATATAAAAGAATTTTGACAAAAATGTTTAGGATCTACCGTAACTTACGGTACCACCGTAAGTTACGGTGGTTGCTGGATAATCCAGATCTGTCGTAAGGCAGTAAAGGACTGCCGTAAGCCTTTTTATGTCTACTGTAAGTTACGGTACCATCGTAACTTACGGTATTCCCTGTAAGTTCATGATTTGGTTGTTTAGTTTGTTCGGCCAGACCAAATTCTCGGATCTCTCGTTCTATCAAACCAACATGTTAATTTCTCGCATTCTATTATGTCCTTTATCAACTATAACAAAGGCCAATTAGCTATATTACGAAACATTTGTCACGCATAAATTGATTATTCGACCCGTTCTAACTTTACTCATTTCTCTATCATTTGACTAGGAAGCTTATGGCACTTTATACCCAACATCCGGGGCTTATTATCACCCGCATTTCTTTACCAATCTCATGGCTTAATGCTCTTGTGATTGTTATCGCCTTTTTAACTCTCTAAAACACTAGTACAATAATTTACACAACAAATCAACCCGTTTGGCTCATCTTGTGGAATCCTCCAATATGATGACTACCAAACGGTTTCTTGTCACTCTAAGCCTATTAAATCAAGTAACGATCATGGTCGCTACAATCAACACCATAACTACCCTACAACGAAACTTCGCATAATTTAACAACAATTCGTTTAATGTAACGGGTCAAGTTACATACCTTTCGTGCACGCCCTTCAACCGCAAATCACCACCGGCTTGTCCATTCGACGTTCCGATATCCTTTCCTATAGAGTTCAATTATATCACGTTTAGAACTCTTTTTTTCCTTTTTAATCACATTTCGCATAATAGCCAAAACATCACAATTAGGTGTTTTAACTTCAAAATTCCAGTTTCGAGCCTTCTTTGAGGCATTTCAACAAACACTTTAAGGGCAGAATTTTACATGATTATTTAGCAATTCCCTAGCTTATCATCTAGCCCGAATTTCACATTAATCAACCCATTTTACACAATTGTTAGCTTCTAAAATTCTGAAGTCACTTCACAATTGTCAAATTACACTAAAACAACACCCAATTTCCTAGTGTTTATCAAGTTCTACATAACCCACTAATCACCTACAATGGTGTTCATGGATTTTACTAAAATTTCACATGATTTCAACTTGTATTTGTCTAGGGTTTGTCCCTATACACTATATTGTTCCTAATTCATCATAAAACAAACATGCAACCTTGTAATCCTCTTGCGATGAGGATTAATAATATATGCTCGATTTTCGATTTCAGCTTGATTTGAGCCCTCAGTTTTGTGAATTATGTGATGAACTAGGGCTTGGTGAGGAGCTCTGGTCGCCCCCTGCGTCCCATGTACGACTAGACACACTTTTGTGTGTTTGGTCCTTGTTATTTTTTTTATCTAATTAAGTTTCAAATTTTACAAGATAAGCCCCTCTACTTTTGTTTATCATAAAGTTTGGTTGTTTTTAACCCTATTATAAGTTACTTCTAGAAATTAGCTAACTAGGTTAAAATTCCTAGTTTGTAAATTCTTGTTTATTTATACTTTATAATTCTAATATAAAGTTTTATATTTTCGGGGTGTTACAAACAGATGTTCATCCGAGATGTGTTCCTCAAGCCACACAATCCTTAATTTAAGCAGTTAATAATTGATAAGATTGAAATCCGAAATCTTAGGGATTATGGGATTAAGTTTCTGTTTAGATATTAATTATATTTATCTGTTTATTTCGAAAATTATATCCATTAATAATAATAACAGATTTCGAAAATTGTTAAGTAGATAAAATAGATTAAAATAGAAACAAACACCCAATAATCCGAATTCATTCCAAAACTAAGGGAATTTTTGAATTTTCTCATGAATATGCGATGAACCCTAAAATAAAAATATCTAAACATTCATCCGAAATCTGGAAATTTTTACACATTTAAACATATTTTTGAACATTCCGATTTCGGAACAGTAACAAAGAATGAGCACATGATCCGAGGCGGATCCGGAATGGTATCTCGGGTGATAAAACCGAATTTTATTAGGGTTTTCAATTCTGTTTTCCAGTTTTATTTCAGATTTATGGATACAAAACAGAACCGAGTAATCAACATATGCTCTGATACCACATGCTGGTCGGTTCTGTTTAAACGTAAGGGAAAACATGAAAACATACCTGTCACAGCAGACAGTGCAGTAGAGAATCCCGTGATGGAAGAAGCCATGGAGTTCGACATACTTGTCAGTGTGGTCTGGTTCCTCCTTAGGGTGCTGACTGATGATGGTGATGGTGATGATTAAACCCAATAGGGGATTCGGTATGGAGAAGAGGTCGATGATGTTATGATTATTAGGTTATGTCTAAGTGTGAACTGTGTAACCCTTTAACCTCTATATAAGTCTCCTTATATAAGTACCCAGGAGGAAACCTAATTAGTTAATAAGGGTAATTAGGCTCATCAACAATTACTAACTAATTATTTAATATGTTGTTATATATTTTGATCGATATAATGTAAATGATTATAATGGCTACTAGATTAAATATAAAATAATATATATTTAACCTTACATAAAATTGTCTAAGGGTGGCAAGTTGATATATCCACTCTAAACTTGCCTTAATGACCGCCAAGGCTACCTTCGTGATCACTATCATACCCCTAGGGTCACTATAGTGTATGTGAATTTTGTCACATTGCTCAAGTATTCGATTAATATTTAAAGATTAGCATTGAAAAACTATAATCAGATAGTGATCATACACCACGATTCGAAAATATTATCTAGAGCATTCCAAACAAAACTACAATGCCCACATATTCAACAAATCCACCATCAAACTTACCAAAGTTTAGTTTGGAAAAACATGAAAACCAAAGGGAGCATACCGATGAATAAAAACAAAAGGCATTCGATTGTTCATCGATTTGATTTAGTACGAGGTTGATGATTGTTCCTTGCTGCTGCATATTAATTAGGATTGATCAAGGGGTGGAAGAGGATACTTGATAGCATTCTTGATGATTTTGTTTAGAGATGCTTGAGCAAGATCAATGCCACATACATCAGCCAATCTAATAAGGTATAACAATACATCTGATAGTTCTTCCCCCAAATGCTCTTTCTCTGATTCTTCCCAATCTTCCAATCCTCTTTCCACTTCTCCTTTCCATTGAAATATCTCTGATAACTCCCCCACCTCACCCACCTGCATGCATGCATGCATTCCATTCAAAACAAACATTTATGCTTTGTCACTTTATGTATATATGTAATGTTTGCACTCTTACCTACAAACTTAACAAATTTGGTTGATGATGTTTTGGGTTTTAGTCACTTTCATATAGGTTTAGATTCGGTTGGGAAGTGGTATGTGTTTGATGGCAGTGTTAGAGCATTCACATTCAATCCATCAAATTATACATACATTCCACTAAAAAACAACTCCTATATCAATATATTTCCACTAAAAACAAATACTTTTTCTCTCTCCTTTCAATTAAATAATATTATCATTACATTTTTCTCTCTCCTTCACTCACAACCACTTTCAATATATATTAAAAAAATTATACTGGATGAACAGTGTCCCCCCAAATATACAGATGAACAGTAACATTTTCTCTCTCCTCCACTCACAACCACTTTTTATACCCTTTATAATATAAAAACCTCTACTCTCATTATTTGATGGATTGAATGTGAGTGCTCTTAGATGGTATAAATGATCACTACTACAAAAAGAGGCATTTGCTACGGGGAAAATCGGTCACAAATTTTGCTATGGATTAGCTACGCACTAGCTATGAACGCATTTAGCTACTATTTTGCGACGCATATTTCGTAGCAAATGAAATCCATAGCAAAATTGAGAAAATAAATATAAAAAATATAACGTGGCAGAATCGGTAGCAAAACCATGAAAATAAATATTTAGAAATTAAATAAAAAAAAGTAAAATAAAATCTGTAGCAACATATTTTTTTTTTTGGATTAGTAGGTGGTTTAGGATAGTGTTAATTACTTCTACAAACCTTTTGTAAACGAAATCATAGAAGTTCTAACAATGTTTTTTTTTTGGAGTTTGTTGGTGTTGTAAAGCCAACTAGGATTTTAACACAGATTTTTAAAAATCACTTTTATTTTTTTAATTTATTTTCTTAATTTAAAAAGTGCTTTTTTTTTAACCTGTGACAGATTTTGCCAAGTTTATAAACCAAAACTTCGTATTAAATCAGTCACAAAATTGATCACTAGTCTTAGGACAGTTCTTTTCCGTCACAAAATTAGCGAGACATTTTTCCCATAGCGAAATTTCATCACAAACACTTGTTTTATTTTAGTGACGAATTTCGGAATCTTTCCTAAACCCATACAATCCAGTAACTAGATCCTTAACTACAACCAGGTACTTAACTATATAAAATAGTGTCTAATTAATTAAAGATAAAAACTATACAAGTTCATTAAACATGAAGATATATAGGAATGATGTATACCATGGCAAGGAGTAGATTTCTTGGTGTATGATACTTTTCCCAGTCCCTAGCCTCTGCAAAATCTTGTAGTTTCTGAGACAACTCCTTTAGAGTTATGCTTCTATCTTCATCTTCTCCATCTCTAACAACGTCTGTAATAGAGGCCCGCTGGCCTCTATGGACGCAGACGTGGAAAGGGGATGGAGGACAGGCGGCCGACATTGAGGTGAGAGGTTGCGGGAGAGAGAAGCCAAGGTCTATTGTCATGGACTGTCCATAAGAGACGCTCGAAGGTTTTGTTAGAGGAGGAGAGAGAAATGAGGAAAAATCCGTGGTAGAGGAGAGAGAAGTGGTTGGTCCATGGGATAGGCATGAAGCAGCGTCCGACATGGAGGTTCGTGAACCGCCCCCGACCGCAGATGCTCTAATGGCATCCATTAACCCTCTGAATTTGTGTCTCTATAGATGAAAATATTCTTGAATATATAGCATGAAAAACGATAGGTTTTACTTAGTTTTGTTTTATTTTTGTGGGAATATTTTCTCAACTATTTTTTATTATGAAAAGGAAGAAATGGTTGTATACTAATATTATTGGCCAGCATAAATTGTGTGGTCTAAGATTCGTCACTCCATTTAGTGAGAAAGAATAAATAAAGTCTAGTGCTACATAATATTAATATGTTATCGTCAATTAGAATATTGGAATTTGGTTCCCATCATCACTTTGGTGGGTGATAGAGGCTTTGTGCCTGATCAGTGTTCAATTTCTGGCATAGAATAAAATTTGATGTAATTTAATAGTAGTATTATGTAACCTTTGAAAAAAAAATAGAATTTGGTGTTAGTGTAGGATATTGAGGATAGGTCACTCACTAGCCCATTTTGGAAAGAAGGGATATTATTTTTAATGCTTTTAGAATTAAGATTAGAGAAAATTACAAAAATCGTCCAATATGTTTGTATTAGATTGCAAAGTGTGTCATTTGTCTTTAAAGTTGCTGAGATTCATACTTTATGTATGCAAACCCTAACACATTATGTCATTTACCACAAACTCAGTTTATTTTTACAGTCAAATCTGATTACATGGGCCCACGTGTGGGCATTATTGTCTTTTTCCTTCCCCTTTTGATTTCCCTTTATTAAAACACCACCACCATCTTCCACAACCACAGCCACCCAAGTCCGGTAAAAAAACCACCGCCATTTGAGATGCAGCAAAAACCCACCACATCTACCATTGTTCTTTTCCTCTGCAAATCTGGTCACCAGTACACCACCACCATTGGAAACCCTAGCCAAAACCCATCACATCCACCTGCCACCACAGATTAAGGGGCTGTTTGGCTAAGCTTTTCAAAATAACTTATTTGCTTATTTACTTTCTGAAAAGCAAATAAACAAATAAGTCATTTTGAAAAGCTCCATTTTATAGCTTTTCAAAACAGTTTATTGACTTATTTGTTTTTCAGAAAAGCAAATAAGCAAATAAGTAGTTTTGAAAAGCTTAGCCAAACAGCCCCTAATAATCAACAAATACCCAAAGCCCACCATATCCACCACCTACCACCAACAAATACCCAAAGCCCACCACATCCACCACCCACCTACCACCATTGATTAATCCCCAATTAATCAACCAACAAAATCCATAAAAATTAAACTAGTACCCACAAAAAAAATCTAACCTCTTAGATCATTTACATCATCATCGGTGGCTCGTGGTGAGAGGCAGTGGCGGAGGAGGTGTTAAACCGAAGGTGGTGGCAGAGGTGGTGAAGGGAGGCGGTGGCGAAGGTGTTTAAGGGGAGGCGGTGGCTAAGGTGTTTAAGGGGAGGCGATGGCGGAGGTATTAAGGGGTGGCGGCGGCAGAGGTGTTGCAGATCTGATTGGTGAAGATGAGTAGCGGCAGCCGGGTGGTGGTGGTGGTCTGGTGACGATGGTCATATGGTGGTTGGTGGAGAACAAAGAGAATAGGGTGAGTAAAGTGAGGGTTGTTTATGGTGGCGGTGCTAGAGTGGTGGTGGTTGTGGTGCTAGAATGGTGGTAGGATCAAGAGGTTAGAGATAGAGAGAAAGAGAGAGAGTTAAGAGAGACAAAGAAAATCAGAGAGTTATGAGACAAGAATTAATTTTTAAAATTCTTTTTTATTTTATTTATTAGAGATATTTTTAATAGATTAGTAAAATGACCAATATACCCTGATTTAACATTAAAATTTAACTGGGTTAAGGTTAAATGACATAATATGTTAGGGTTTGTATACATAAAGTATGAATCTCATCAACTTTAAAGATAAAGGACATACTTTGCAATCCGATACAAACATAAAGGACGATTTTTATAATTTACTCTTAAGATTATTTATTTTGTTTTTGACCCTTCCACACCCACACAACATCTACAACCACCATTTTTCATGTGTCTAGGACTCTAGGGTATGCAAATAGTCGACATAGCCAACAACAATGGCAAAGGAAAAGAGAAAAAAAATTGCATGAAAATTACTCTAAAAACTCATGGGGGTTAATTTATTATTTTTAAGTTTTATAAAACTTCTTACCATGTTATTAATATTTGTACTACGAATGAAGGTTCTTTCAAAAGTATTTGACCTCTTTTACTTCATGATATTGAGGTTTTTTTTTAATTTATTTGTTGACGTATGAAATTAATCACTTCGTGATCCCGGGTTTCATTAAAGGGGAGAAAAGAAAGAATTTGGAAGGAAATAAATTTTTTGTTGTGTTCCCGAGTTTTATTAAAGGAGAGAAAATAAGGGAAAATGAGAGGTTTTTTACTTAAAATTCTTCCTTCCAATTTAGAATGAAATGGAGCGAAAAGAAAAGAAATTTGGGGAATCATTTCTTTTCTCCTTAAGTTAACTCAGGAATTAGAGTTTTAGATTCCTCAAGTGCAAAGACGAAGAGAGGTGGAAGGAGGGAGAAAGAGAGTGTGTGTGTTAAAAAATTGTCAAGAGCATCTTAGAGTGTCTACCACTATTTTACAAACCTCCTAGTGAGAAACATCCCTCATAAGATGGTTTCACTAACTCATAAGCGCTTGGTCATTTAACGTTTGCTTGAGCAGAACCGGAATGAAGACATGTTGACTACGATAAATTATATTTATAAAAACTTGCCACTGATAGATGACACTGTCAAACCGACCATGCTTGGTTGTAACAGTTCCCTCTTATAGATTTTTATTTGTTGCATAACACCAAACAAGTTTTAAGTTTTAACTCATATATGAAATATCGAAGAAAGTGAGTGACCAAGTGCGCAATTTGACCAGTAAAAAAGGAGGTGACATGTGCTCAAAATGCAAGATCTCTTTTTCCAAAGAAGAAAAAAATCTTTGTTTCTTTTAAAACGCTTGGTTGTATCCTTAATTAATCTAGGTGACATTTTCCTCAATGTGACTGCTATCAATCATAGAGATGAAGAGTTAAAATCCTGCAAGGTGTGGACATGGAAATAGGTTAGCTTACCGTTCTAAAAAAATCTAGCCACGCTTTTTGTCAGGTTTAAATTTTGAAAGGTAGTCAACTGTGGTGGTGATGGATTGTTACTCGATGCCTTGGGGGTGTTTGGAAATTGTTTTCGGCGGGTTTTAAGTTTGGTCAACGACGGTCAAAGCTAGTCAACGGTGGTGGTGACGATGGAGGTGCAGTGGTGATGGTGGAGGTGCAGCGGTGGTGGGTGGTGACGGTGGAGGTGTAGTTGTGGTGGTGAAGTGGAGGTGTAGTGGTGATGGTGGTGTGGTGTTGATGGTGTGTAAGATTAAATATATTATGTAACAATATTTAATCTATAGCCATTATAATCATTTACATAATAAAGATCAAAATATATAATAACCTATTATTTAAATTAGTTGGTAATTGTTGATGGACCATATTACCCTTAGTAACTAATTAGGTTTCCTCCTGGGTGCTTATATAAGGAGAATTAAGTGGAGGTTAAAGGGTTACTCAGTTACACATCCCATTAGACATAACATCAATTTCGACCTCCTCTCCTAACCGATACCCTTTCCGGTTCTCTAAGCCCCATCATCAGTCAGCACCCTAAGGAGGAACCAAATCACGATGACAAGCATGTCGAACTCCATTACTGGATTCTCCACTGGACTTTCTGCTGTGACAGGTATGATTTACTGTTTTCCCTCATGCTCAAACAGAACTGAACCAACATGTGGTATCAGAGCATATGTTGATCAGTCGGTTCTGTTTTCGTATCCATTAATTCTGGGATTGAAACTTGGAAAACGGAATTTTGATAACTTATTAAACAAGCAGCCAATTTTCGAGTCATAAAGGACGACTCGAGACCACTGTTTTCGTGAAAGCTCAATTATATGTTTGTTCGAAATCAAATGGGTTTATGTTTTACAACCGAAATCTGTTTTAGAAGTATTAAAAGTTTCAGGTTTCGGGTTCCAGAATTTTATTTTATGTTTAGGGTTCATCACATGTTCTTAGGAAATTCGAAAATTCTGTTATGATTTGGAATATGATTTGGATTATGAAGTGTTTTTTTTTGTTTTGATCTGTTTTGTCCTCAATAGATTTTCGAAAAACTGTTATTAGATAAACATATCATAATTTTCGAAATATGTTGATAAAATTAGATCATCTTAAAATAGGAAACAATATCTCATAATCCCTTAGATTTCGAATTTCAGTTATGTTATCACAAGAAACAGCTATCAACAGTGGACTCGAGACCATCAGGTTTCGACTCGAGACCAAGATCTCGACTCGAGACCACAAGGTCTCGACTCGAAATCATAAGGGCTCTCAAAAGTTTTCAACTCGAGACAGAGGTCTCGACTCGAGACCATAACGCATCAACTCGAGACCACTGAGGATTCGACTAAGGCCATTAAACCATTACAACTCGAGACAGAGGTCTCGACTCGAGACCATTAGATCTCGACTCGAGACCATAACATGACAAGGCGAGACCATAACGTGTCAACTCGAGAACATAACGTCTCGACTCGAGACCATAACGTGTCAACTCGAGACAAAGGTCTCGACTCGAGACAACAAGGCTATGACTCGAAACCTCATTATTTTCAACTCGAGACAAAGTTCGATCCGCGCTAACGGGTGGTTTGCTATTAAATAAATGGTTTTGTAATTTACTTAGTTAATTTAATCAGAATCAGATAATGTTTTGCAAAACCAGAATAGCTTAACTTGAATGAGCTTTTGATATATCATTTCTGGCCAAAGCTGACTTGATACATCTACTTATCGTTCAAGTATTACGAAAGCTATGTTGTGTGTGCATCATAAGCATGAATGTCTTAATTTCTGGCCAAAGCTGATTTAATTCATTCATAGATGGCATACTCAACAAGTGCATAACTAAAGTGATTGTTTCAATTTCTGGCCAAAGCTGATTTGTTACAAACACTTTGCACATATGCTTAAATGATTACACTTCTGGCCAAAGCTGTTTTGTTTTCGTTTAAGTAGAATTTTTAGCTAAGTCTATTATTTTGATGTTAGTAATAGACAATATCACAGCTTCATAATGTAAAATGGTCATTATTTATGCCTGCCTTAGTTTAACGTGCCCTTAGATCACATTAGGACTTCTTCATTTGTATCATAACTTGCTCATCTTATTTCCACTATCAGCACCAAATTGCGGAATTCCACCTTTAACTGGTGATAATTTTGCTGCATGGAAAGATGCTCTCATGCTTACTCTCGGGCTGCTGGATTTCGATTATGCTCTAAGAGAGGATAAGCCAGCGGACCTTACTCCACAAAGTACTGCTGCTCAGCAGTTAACTCATGACAAGTGGACTAGGTGTAACCGCATGTCTCTCATGTTTATGAAGCAGTCCATAAGCAATGCAATCAGAGGAGCTATTCCTGATTCTGAAGATGCTAAAACCTACTTGGAACATGTGGAGGCTCAGTTCAAGGGGACGTCTAAAGCACACGCTAGTACTCTTATTCTCAAGCTGGTGACAACTAAGTATGATGGGAGGAGTGGCATTCGCGAGCACATCATGATGATGAATGACATGGCCAATAAGCTGAAGGGGCTGGAAATGGAAATCAGTGATGGTTTCCTTGTTCATTTCATCATTACTTCGCTTCCTTCGTCCTTTGAAGCATTCAAGATCAATTACAACACTCAGAAGGACAAATGGACGATGAGTGAGCTGGTCGCCATGTGCGTACAGGAGGAAGAGCGTATGAGGATGGATCGCCATACTGATGTTGCAAACTTCACTACCTCCAACTCTAAGAAGAGGAAGAACAATTATCAGAGGAAGGATGCTTCTAAAGTCCAAAGGCCTAATTCTAATCCTAGTACAAGTGCAGCTTCCAGCTCTAAGAACTCCTTAGGCAGTATCCGCTGCAAGTTCTGTAAAAAGACAGGACATATGCAGAAGGAATGCCCTGATTTTAAGGAGTGGCTGGCTAAGAAAGGTAACGATTATTTTATGATACTTGAGTCCTATAATTTAAGTGTTCCTGCTAATTCTTGGTGGTTTGATTCTGGTTCTATGGTTCATGTTACCAATTCTACTCAGGGATTCCTTTCAATCCGGACGCTGGAAAGAAACCAAAGAACGCTTAAGGTTGGGGATGATCGAGAATTAGAAGTGAAGGCCATTGGAACATTACAATTAGTTATGAAAACTGGTTTATGTATTAAACTTTATGATACCTTATATGTTCCTGAGGTAACTCGGAACCTTGTATCAGGACCAAAGTTAGACATGGACGGTTTTATTGTTTCCCATGGTCATCGCAAACTCTCTATCCATTATGATTCTGTTCTTTATGGTACTGGTATTCTGGATGGTGGTCTCTATAGATTAGAACTAGAAGATAACTTTTCCAAATCTTTGTTGTCATATAATATTAATGAATCACTCACAAAGATGGAAGAGAAACGAGACTTAGAAACTTCATCCATGTTGTGGCATCAGCGTTTAGGCCACATTTCAAAAGAACGATTAAATCGTCTTGTGAAGGATGAAGTCTTACCTCCTCTCGATTTCTCTGATTTTGGAACATGTGTCAAATGTCTTAAAGGTAAAATGACATTAGCGAATAAGAAAGGTGCCACTAGGAGCTCTAATTTATTAGAACTCATCCATACTGACATTAGTGGTCCCTACCAAATCGCTGGCATAACAGGACATACTTCATTTATCACTTTTATTGATGATTATTCTCGTTACATGTACTTGTATCTAATTAAGGAGAAATCTGAATCTCTTACAACTTTTAAAGATTATAAGGCTGAAGTTGAAAAGCAAATAGATCGTCAGATTAAAGTTGTGAGATCAGATAGAGGCGGTGAATATTATGGAAGACATACTGATGTGGGTCAAGCTCCTGGTCCATTTTATGAGTTTTGTAAGGGCCAGGGGATTGTTAACCAATACACCATGCCTGGTACACCTCAGCAGAACGGTGTCGCTGAAAGAAGAAACCGTACGCTTATGAACATGGTGCGCAGTATGTTAGCCAACACTAATTTACCATTATTCCTCTGGACTGAAGCGTTAAAAGCAGCTGTTCATATACTCAATAGAGTTCCTTCTAAGTCTGTCCCTAAAACTCCTTATGAACTTTGGACAGGAAGGAAACCGAGTCTTAAATATATGAAAGTATGGGGCTGCATTGCTGAAGCAAAACTTTACAATCCTTTCCTAAGGAAACTTGACCCTAAAACAGTTACCTGTTTCTTTATCGGGTATCCTGAGAACTCTAAGGGTTATCGTTTTTATTGTCCTTCCCATGTCACCCGTATTGTTGAAACCAAGCGTGCTGCGTTCCTGGAGGATTTCAAGGTCAGTGGGAGCAGTACCAACCCTTACGAAGAATTGCAAGAAGTACAAGATGCGGGGGGGAGAGACTCGTCGCTTACCATTACTCCGATTACTCCTCTTGTACCCAATGCAACTACTGTATCTGAAGCTACTGCACCAACTCCAAATTCACCTCTACAATCAGAACCCATTATACCTCATGACGAAGGCACATCAAACGCTCAAAACCAAGACAACGCTGAACCCGATAATCCACTCAGGAGGTCATCTAGGCAAAGAAGGCCTACTAATTGGGATGATTATGTTACCTACCTGACTGAAATGGATGCTGGAAAGCTAAATGATCCTATCTCTTACAATGAAGCCGTTAGCAGTGATCAGTCTTCTGAATGGAATAAAGCAATGATTGATGAGCTTGAATCCATGAAGAAAAATGATGTTTGGGATTTGGTAGAATTACCCAACGGAGCCAAACCCGTAGGATGTAAATGGGTATTCAAAACAAAACTGGATCCGAATGGTAACGTTGAACGCTACAAAGCGAGATTGGTTGCAAAGGGCTACACTCAGAAAGAGGGAATTGATTATCAAGAGACGTTTTCACCTGTCTCTCGTAAAGATTCATTAAGGATCGTCATGGCCCTAGTAGCTCATTTCGATTTGGAGTTACATCAGATGGACGTTAAAACCGCTTTCCTTAACGGAGATTTGGACGAAGATGTTTACATGAAACAACCTGAAGGCTTTAAACCTGAAGGTGAGGAGCATCTAGTCTGTAAGCTGAAGAAATCCATTTACGGGTTAAAACAAGCATCACGTCAATGGTACCTCAAGTTTGATGAAGTCATGAAGAAGCAAGGTTTTATGAAGAATCAAGTGGATCAATGCACCTACCTCAAGATGAGTGGGAGCAACTTTACTATTCTTGTCCTTTACGTTGATGACATTCTATTGGCAAGTAATAGTTTAGACATGTTGCATGAGTCGAAGCGGTTACTTTCGCATAACTTCGACATGAAGGATCTCGGAGAGGCTTCTTACGTCATTGGCATCGAAATTCACCGAGATAGACACAAAGGGATCTTAGGATTGTCCCAAAGGGCCTACATAGATCGTGTCCTTACGCGTTACAACATGCAACAGTGCAAACCCTCCGTCGCTCCAGTAGTTAAGGGAGATGTTTTCGGTTCATTCCAGTGTCCGACAACAGAGGTTGAGAAGGAGAAAATGAGCCAGATACCTTACGCGTCAGTAGTCGGGAGCTTGATGTATGCTCAAGTCTGTACTCGCCCAGATATTGCTTATATTGCTGGAATGTTAGGCCGTTATCAGACTAATCCTGGCCTAGATCACTGGAAAGCAGCTAAGAAGGTACTTCGATATCTGCAAGGGACGAAAGACTACAAACTGACTTATAGAAGAAGTGATCATTTAGAAGTGGTGGGCTATTCTGATTCTGACTTTGCCAAATGCAAAGATGACAAGAAATCCACTTCGGGCTATATCTTTATGTTAGCAGGCGGCCCTATCTCATGGAAGAGTCATAAACAACAGTTGACCACAACTTCCACAATGATGGCAGAGTACATTGCTGTTTATAACGCAACCTGACATGGAATGTTACTTAGAAATCTGATCACTGGACTCAAAATCGTTAATTCCATTTCTAGACCATTGAAGCTTTATTGTGATAACTCAGCTGCCGTTAGTTTCTCGAACAGTAACAGTTCGACTGGAGCTGATTTATATCTCGATACAAAATATCTGTTCGTACGTGAACGAGTTGAGGAAAATAATCTTTGTATTGAGTATATTAGTACTAAGGATATGCTTGCGGATCCGATGACTAAAGGTCTCCCTCCTAAGGTTTATGAAGAACATGTTCGTAATATGGGATTTTGTAAAGACCTTATTTGAGCATATTGTACTAGCTTATGTTTTATGTTAATGAAATTTCCTCAGTTTGATTTTGTATGTCTCTTAGAATATGTTCAACCGGTATAATGGCATATTGACAAATAAAGTTACAAATCAAACAAAGGGCTTACGCGTATTTTGATCATGACGATTAGGTTTTAAATTAAGGCTATAGTATGATTAATGGGGGTCCTGAGTCGCATAATGATTCAACGGCTGTATTTTTCTGCTATAGTACTTGTTTAAGGCTAAAATGAGTGTTAACTCCTGATCAGGCTTATCTAATACTCATAGTAAATGATTACTCGGCTAAGTGGGAGAATGTAAGATTAAATATATTATGTAACAATATTTAATCTATAGCCATTATAAGCATTTACATAATAAAGATCAAAATATATAATAACCTATTATTTAAATTAGTTGGTAATTGTTGATGGACCATATTACCCTTAGTAACTAATTAGGTTTCCTCCTGGGTGCTTATATAAGGAGAATTAAGTGGAGGTTAAAGGGTTACTCAGTTACACATCCCATTAGACATAACATCAATTTCGACCTCCTCTCCTAACCGATACCCTTTCCGGTTCTCTAAGCCCCATCATCAGTCAGCACCCTAAGGAGGAACCAAATCACGATGACAAGCATGTCGAACTCCATTACTGGATTCTCCACTGGACTTTCTGCTGTGACAGGTATGATTTACTGTTTTCCCTCATGCTCAAACAGAACTGAACCAACATGGTGGAGGTGTGGTGGTGGGGGATGGATGATGGATGATGGAGGTGGTTTAGAGAGAGGAAAAAAGATGGGAGAGATGGAGACAAGGGAGAGAAGAGAGATATATAAGAGAGAGAAATTTGATAATATATTAACTTTATATTTTAACTATAGGGATAATTTAGTCATTTAACAAAACTTAATAAAAAATTTCTATTAGGATTAAAAAGTTGGACTCAGAACGTTACAAGAAAAGCGTTTAGGGACTCAGGGTGTTAAATATATTGATTTTGTACTCAAGTGGTTAACACTCCAAAGACTCAGGGACTCAAAGAGTAATTTTCTGTGTATTTTTCTTTAAGAGTCTAGTGATTTATAAAAGTTGTGTGTTTCTATTAACTGGTATGAGAATGTTTAACTTACTTGTTATATTGTTTGAATCTTCTAAATTGTACTATCTTCATGTTATTGTTAACAATGGCTTAAAATATTCATTTTGCCGTTCTTAAAAGTTTATCTCGTGGTTTGACGATCGATGCATTGTGGATCTGTTGTAACTACTGTGTCTTAGAAGGTTGATACATGACACAACCGTAGTGTTGACCAAATAGTCCACAGAGTTATAAAACACCCAATGTTCTAGGGCCCAAGGCTTTCCTAATTTGACCCAATTCCCTTTTATGTAAATAACTCTTCATATACTTTACAAGCTTGACAAGCCCGGCCCAAAACTGCCTTATACATTGTTGGTTACAAGCGTGACCAGCCCAGCCCAAAACTGTCTATACTTTGTCACTTTATTGTTTATTCTATATGTAGGCATGGAGCTGTAGTAATTAATAAGATTGGATGTTGTTAATTAAAAATAATCTGAGAGATGATTTATTTATAAGATTCATAAGTGACTTACATATTTATGATATAATTTTTTAATTTAAACTGATTAAACAAATTCTATTACCTACGTTTTCTTTTTCTTTTTTTGAAAATTGCAGAGTTGGTCCCAAGGGTTTACTAATTAAAGAGTTGGTCCCAGTGGTTGAAAATTTTGCACTCAGATGCTCCTCATCACTAACCTATGCTAGTTTTCTTAGTTCTCTATCGGCAGTTCGATTCTCCACGAGTGAACAACATCACGTTATTCGTACGATGAGGAATCTCGTGGTGGGTTCAAATTGAGCATAAGAATGACGGTGGCATGGACGATGATGGTTGGTTTCTAATGATAGATTCAAAGACAAGTTAGTGGCGGATAGGGTTGTGTGGTAACTAACAGACGACAACGACTCGTTACCTTCGACAACAGCGATGGTGAACGGTTGTCTCGGTATCGGTTGGAGTTCATATGACTATTGGACTTCTGACGAGTCATCAGTGGAATTCCAATTGTAACCAGATATGGTGATGAAGGTTAAAAGATGGCAGTGTCTAGTAACGATTCTGATGTGGCTTCGGTGGTTCCTAACGGCAAGATGGTGGTTGAAGATTCTTGGGTTTTATAAGATCTTCTGACGATGAAAACCAAAACCCATGGGAACCATCTTTCTTGTCTGATGGAATAAGGTTAAAGTTCAACTCATAGTACCAGAAGTTCCCCCTTGAAAACTTCTCAAACAACAAACCCAAACTGCTAGAACAAGAACTGCTAAACTAAAGTGTTGGAAAATAAGGTACAAGTGTTAGATTGATGAAGTGTTGGTCAACAAGTGATATTCACCAAAATACGCATACTTTATTACCCCATTTTACCCCCATTTTATGCGTTTTCGGCCATAAAACCGTGAATCGGATACTTAATCAGGTATACTTTTGTTTACAGGCCCAAAACAGCATACCAAACAAGAAGATGGTGAAAACGAGGATTTTCCGGGCGAAACGACAAAGCTGCGAAGATTCTGATCTGGGCAATTGGCACGGCCGTGCAATGACTGGCACGACCGTGTGGATCCGACAACAGAGCTCTGCCCAGCAATGCACGCCAGTGCAATCAGAAGTGCAAAGGAACCCCGGAACTGCACGATCCTGCAATTGGTGGAACGCCCGTGCGGTTGCGATAAAAAGCCCCAGCTCGGACATGCACGCCAGTTCAGAAGCTCGTGCCATCCAATCATCAGAGATGCACGCTCGTGCGACCCTTGGAACGGTCGTGCGACTACGAATTCCGGTCAAGATCTGCTGATGTCACACAGTATGGTGGACAGGATTTTAAAAGTGAACGGTCGTGCACTTTAGTGGCACGACCGTGCGATCCGAAAATGTTATAAAAAACAGACAGCAGCTTTCATTTCGAAGTCTGGACTTTTGGGAGCTCATTTGGCGAATTCACAGGTTCCGGAGGCTCTTGCTTTCACCCGGATTCAAGCCACATTGTGCCGATTAGCTCCGTTACTATCCGGATACTCAATCTTGTGCTTGTTTATGGTTTGATTCTTGAATCTTTCCATGCTTTTGTTATAATTCAAGTATTTAGATTGATGATTATGTATTATTGTAAGCCTTTGGGCAAAAACACTAGTATCCCTTGCTTAATTACAACCTTTAGTATGTTAATTATGTTTGTAATGACACTTTGAAGCATTTTCTATGTTAATCTTTGATGATTAGTTTGCAACCTTGTTTATTGATGTTGAATTCTTGATTATAAGTAATTATCTTGGATGATTGGTATATGGTTAGTTGGGATATTTACAAGAAGATGCTTAGTTAATCATGTATTAGTAGACTTTGAACTTGGTTAACTTGTTTAACTTGTTTAGAATGTTTGCACCATGACACTAGAAATGGTTAGTGGGTTAATAAGGGGTAATTATTGTTAATCAAGAAGGATTTCCCTCACGGAACGACCTTAATGGGTTAAATGGTGTTGTTATGAATTCTTGAAATGAATTGTTAGCTTAGTTAGTAGTTTAGGCCAAAATTGCTATCTTGGTGAATTTATGTTCAAGATTTGTAAAATGAACTCGGTTGTGATTTAATCTAATTTATGCTTGTCTCGGTGGTTGCATTGTGTTTATCGGTGTCACTTTCCTTGATTAAGTGAGGTTAGAAAACTCCTAACGGATGACTAACTCATCTTTAGGGGATTATCATAGACATTTATCAATTGCACGTTAAAGAACAATTTTAGGTGGTTAAAGTGTGATTATCGTTTTAGCTTTCCGAATGATTGTCATGTTAGGATTCCCGAAAGGGATACTAATTGTCTTGAAAATGGAGAATTGACCAAATGTTTCAAGTGGCAAAACCGACTTAGTTTATATACTTTGGTTGTGTATAAAGCAAGGCTATATATCTATTTTCTTATTTGGACTCTTCTATGTTTTATTAAATATTTGTTTATGCTTATTTTAGTTTTTAGAAAATTACACAACTTATCTTCCTACCGGTAATTTAATGACAAAGGTTAAGTATTATTCCTCCGCCCACTTCCTTGGATCGACACTTGGTTCTTACCAATACTTTACTACATATATGACGGGGTACACTTACCCTTTTGTGTGTGTTTTGATGTTGAAGTATAAATCACTTTTATAAATTTAAAACCGAATCTTGTGTAAATTCATTATAAAAATATGTATACACGCGCACACGTCAAGTTTTTGGAGCCGTTGCCGGGGAAGTTGTATTACTGTTTCTTGGACGGGTTCTCTGGGTACTTCCAAATTCCTATAGCTCCTGAGGATCAGGAGAAGACTACCTTTACCTGCCTCTTCGGCACATTCGCCTACCGGCGTATGCCTTTTGGGTTATTGAAGAAACACTAACTAAATAGTCGGAACCGAGATAGTTAGGGGGTTTGAATCCGCATAAAAGGTTAGCTCTCTCTCGGTTGATTCAGTTGCAATGGAATTCCTTCTCCGGTGATTCTGCAAAAAAGAACACCGTTAGCCTCGTCAAGGGGAGAAGAGGGTTCTCTCCTTGACCCGACTCCGGCGTGAGAATAAGTATTGGTACTGGAGAAGATAAGTATTTGAGGAGTGAGAGTAATCTGCGTTTATACCTGAACAGTTCTCTTATTTATAACCGGGAGTTTGGGAGGGAAAACCTGTTATTGAAAAGATGACGGAAGATGCTAACGCCGTAGCGGTTATCTTTTCTTCCGTTAAGTTCTTTGATCCTTTGTTAAGTTGTCTCGATCCGATGTGAGTGCACACGGATCGTGGTATGATCTATGGCTGGGGAGTTGCCACGTGGAAAGTGATTAAGTGGAGATTACTCTCCAATTGCATGCCTTTGTTGTGATTTCAGAGTTGCTTATGGTGATGACACGTGTCCAGACGGTTATAACCTTCTGGGTGGCGCACGATTGTATTTCCTTCTAGATTATTATTGTAATCTGGTGTGACACCTTACCGTGTGGACGCAGATGAATAACTCCCAGGTCTGGGCAAAATAATATCCAAGTCTGGATATTTAGGCGGAGGTATCTGAACAAAAGGTTTTGATCCTTTGTTAATTTGGGGAAGGCGCAAGGATTCATGTTATCCTTTGAGCGCGCGATTATAAGTTACTGATTGTTTTCTTCCTTTAATAAGACCCATGCGCGGCCGCGCAAGGTTAAAAAGGTTGAAAAAACCAGTTTGTGGTATGGTCTCAAATCCTTTTTATGAGGTTTTTGGGACCTTACCCCATCAAGTCCCCCCAGTCTAGTGTTGCTCTTATGCAAGTAAGTGGAGCACTAGACTTATGAGAGAAAGAGTTTTGGCGGGATTTTATGTGACTTGTATGGGAAGATTTCGTGATATATTTTAAAAAGGTGATTTTGCTTTTTGGAAACTGAATTTTGTATTTATGATCTAACGTCTGATGACGTCATTTTATAATAAAATATTCAGATTTGTGAGAGCTTGATTTCTTACATCGAGATACGTAATGGCGCTTTGTCAGTCTTCATTAATGGGGATATGACCCTAGTTTCTGTAGCGCCGCTTAGATGTGATGTTTTCTGAACATTAACGAGTAAGTTTTGTTTTTTTTTCTGGGGTAGTGCTCCTTTATATGTACATGTGATGGGTGCATACTTGCTTTATTTTGGAAAAGATGAAAGGAAAAAGTTTCGTTCGCTCCCGGCGACTTTCAGACATCTTAGAGGTCCGTGATGCTGTTGAAGCCTTACTCCTTCTTGCTAACTCTTCGCCGTTGATGTTTACCGAGGAAGAAAATGCTGTTGTTGTTGGCCCTTCCCTGATTGCCGGTGCTGGTGATAAAATCTTCCGGCCAGATAGGGTTGTTGATGTTAGTGGTGGTGTGTTGGATGCCGATGGACTGATGGCTCGTTTTCCGACTCTCCGTCCGAGTACATGTGAGTTGGTGTACCACCGTCGTCGGAAAGAACCTTCGGTGAACATGGGTGAAGATGAACCTATGGTTGGTTAGGTTTGGGAGTTGTTTCATCCCTTCTTTTGATTGTATATATAAGTCTGTTAGTATAAACTCATCTTTTGAAGATCACGGGTGTGATCGGTGTTAATGTCTGTTGTTTGATCATCTTGCTATCTTGCAGAAGCAAGGTTTTTTGTTTGAATATTTTAGTTTCTGGAACTAAAATTGTGAAGATCATTGTCATGATCTTGTTCCTGAAGTGTTTTGTTACACTTGGTGATATATCGATAATGTTTTTACTTCATACGTGTTTGAATTACAATATGTTGCATGTTTTTAATTGCTTTTGGATAGGTAAGGCGAATGAGAGATGGTATTGTGCTCATGTTTGAACGTTTGTCTAAAAGGCGTAGCAGCTTGCCTTGTTTTTAGACTGTTCATGAGGTATACAATGTTTGACCATATTGTTTTCGCGCGAACCCAAAAAATTACATGCAATTTGTAATAAACAGTGATATAAGTAGGAGTGATGTTTGTATTGATAAGAGCGCAAGGCTTTGTGATACAAGACATAATAAAGAAAGACATTGCCTGTATATTCTTTCCGCTTTTGAAGACTTAGTTCATATGTAACACCTGCGCAACTGTTGTGCGTTCCAGGTGCGGGGGACGAGGGTCCCATCGATCCTTTTTAGGGTGTATGCCCCTTTGCCTAAGACCTCGTTAATGACGTATGGTCCTTCCCATCTTGGCGCAATACGAAATCGCTGGGGACAAATGTGCAAACGCGGACGCGCGCATTGTAATACTTCTCGAGCTTGGATTTGTACCTTGCTTCTGTTATCGCGGCGTTCTCGCGCCTTTCTTCCAAAAGATCCAAATCCATTCTTCGCTCTTGTTCGTTGTTCTGGGTTTCCATGGCTATCATGCGCGGTGATGGTAAACCTATCTCGGCTGGAATGACGGCCTCAGATCCATAGACTAAACTGAACGGAGTCTCGCCGGTGCTAGTCTTTGGCATTGTTCGATGCGCCCAGAGGATGCTGGGAAGTTCGTCAACCCACCCTCTGCGCGCTGTCCCGAGTCGCGTTTTTATGCCGTCAACGATCTGTTTGTTTACACTTTCTACCTGTCCATTCGCTTGGGGATGCGCAACGGAGGCGAAGTTATGCTCGATCTTCATTTCTTTAAACCATTTTTGAAGATCTTCTGCGGCGAAGTTTGTACCATTGTCGGAAATAATGCGCAATGGTAATCCGAATCTGCAAATGATATGTTCCCATATAAATTTGCGGATTACCATTGCTGTTGTTGAGGCCAAAGCTTTAGCCTCCACCCATTTTGTGAAGTAATCCACCGCGACGATGATGAACTTTACCGCACCTGGCGCGTCAGGAAATGGACCGACAAGATCGATGCCCCACTGTTGGAATGGCCAGGCGGAACTAACAGGAATTAGTGGATTTTTAGGTCAGAGTGTCTTTGGTGCGTGGCGTTGACATGCCTCGCATCTTCTTAACAGGTCGACTGCGTCCATGTGCATTCTTGGCCAGTAGTATCCAGCGCTCATTATTTTTGCCACGACCATGCGCGGTCCCGCGTGTATCCCGCATAATCCTTCGTGGATTTCTCTGACAAGGTACTGGGCGTCTGTTTTATCGACACAACGTAGTAATGGGCCCATGAATGATTTCCGGTAGAGGACGCCATCGGCCATTTCGTAATTTACTGCCTTGTGTTGTATTTTCCGAGCTTCTGCTTTTCCTTCCGGTAGCTTTCCGTGTTGAAGGTACAAGATAATCGGAGACATCCAAGATGGATCTCCCATTTCTATAACGTTTACTTGCTTGAGATGAATGGAAGGGTTGGATAATACCTCTATGCGTACTTCCTTTGCTAAGTGCTGAAAACTGGTAGCAGCTAACTTGCTTAGCACGTCAGCATGTTTGTTCTCACTTCTGTTTATGTGATTAACTTTGAATGTTTGAAATTGGTTGATTAACATCCGCGCTTGTTCAAGGTACAATGCCATAGCTTCTTTTGCATCGTAATTGCCATTAACTTGCTCGGCTACCAGTTTTGAATCGACGTTAGCTTCAAGATTTCTTGCCCCCATTTTTAATGCTAAACGAAGACCTGCCAAGAAGGCTTCATATTCGGCTTCATTATTCGTACTTTTGAAATCTAATCGTATAGCATACGTGAGCTCGTGGTTGTCTGGGCTGATTAATCGGAGACCTGCTCCTGCTCCATCGTCATTGGAAGCACCATCTGTGTGTAAGGTCCAGACTCTATCGTCGAAAACAGGTGTTGGGTTCTGGATTGCCTCACATTCTTGTATTTTATCGATAGGAACTTCAGTGGCGAAGTCTGCTAACACTTGCCCTTTGATTGCGGGTCTTGGTCTGTAAAAAATGTTGTAACCTCCCAGTTCAATTGCCCATTTGGCCAGTCGTCCCGCTATGTCGGGTTTGGATAAGATCTGGCCTAGGTGGTAATTGGTAAGAACTGTGATGACGTGACCCGAAAAATACCTGCGTAGACGTCGGGATGCATGTACTAGTGCTAGGACTAGCTTTTCTATCATTGAGTACCGAGTTTCTGGGCCGGTAAGCATTTTGCTGATGTAATAGATTGGAGTTTGGATGTTCTCGCGTTCCACCATCAATACAGCACCGACCGCTACTTCCGCGGCAGATAGATATAAAATTAGTGGCTCTTTTTCTTTTGGTGCTGTCAATGTTGGCAGCTGAATTAAACATTCTTTCATTTGTTTGAATGCGGTTTCCGCTTCAGATGTCCACTGAAAGTCAATTTTCTTTGCGCAGTTTCGTAGCGTACTGATGAATGGATAAGACTTTGCTGCGTGATTAGCCAAAAATCTGTTCAAAGCCGCTAAGCGTCCAGCGAGCCTTTGCATTTCTTTAACTGTTGCGGGTGACGACATTAGCTGAATGGCCTGCACCTTTTCTGGATTTACTTTAAAACCATCTTTTGTGACGATGAATCCCAAAAATTTTCCTTCTTCCATGCCGAAGGAGCATTTAGTTGGGTTGAGTTTTAGGCTCACGCTGCGCAAGGAATCGAATGTGTGCTGAATATTATCAAGCATTGTGCCTTCCTCATGGCTCATGATGACGAGGTCATCCATGTATACCTCGACAGTCTTGCCAATGTCATCTTTGAAAATTGTGTCCATTAGGCGTTGATAAGTTGCGCCTGCGTTGCGCAGGCCGAACGGCATTTTGGTATAACAGAAAATGCCTTTATCTGTGCGGAACGCCATTTTGTCTTCGTCTTCTTCTTTCATCTGGACCTGATGATAACCCTTGTAACAGTCAAGAAAACATTTCCACCTGAATGATGCTAGAGAGTCGACTTTCTTGTCTATCTCTGGAAGCGCGTAACAATCTTTTGGGCATGCTTTATTCAGGTCTTTGAAGTCGACGCACATTCTCCACCCGCCGCTATGTTTTTGTACCATCACTGGGTTGGCTACCCATGTATGGTATTTTACTTCGCGCAAGATTCCCGCATTAAGTAACTCTGCTACTTGCTCGTCCATTGCTTTTGCTTTTTCTTCACTGAAACTGCGCCTCCCCTGAGCAACAGGTTCTACTGATGGCTTAATGTTTAGACAATGTTGCGCGATGTCGCGTGGGACTCCAGTCATGTCTGCTGGGCACCAGGCAAATATATCTTTGTTGTTAGACAATAATTCTTTTAGTTGTATGCGTGTTGCTGGTGAAATGGCTGGTCCTAGCAGAATGGTCTGCTCTGGGTACTCGTTGTTTAGAACCCATTTCTCTGGTTCATTTGGTGCCGAAGGTTTGACTACCTTTGCTGGTGGTTCGTCGTCTACGAACATGACTTCTTTGCTTGAATAGAGTATTGCAACTCCAGTTTCTGTCGAAAATCCGCAAGCAGCGTGCGGAATGGAAGTGATCATGCTAAATTCCCTTTGTGACCTTCTCCCGAGCAAGACATCATGACGTGATGTTGCCGGCATGACCATGAAATTGACTGTAACTGTTCGTGAGTGCTCACCATCGGATAAGGTCACCGGGAAAACAATTTGTCCTAATGGGAATACAGCTTCATTACAGAATCCGGTGAGAGGAAAATCGACCGGCTCTAAACGTGCTTTATCTTCTGGATCGAGTTGTTTAAAGCACTGTTCGTATATGATGTCCATCGAGCTTCCTGGATCTATGAACATATAGTCAGTTCGGTAATGACCGAAAATACCAGTGATAATCACTGGTCGTTCTTCCTGAGGGCCCCCAGGAACAACGGGGAACACCACTTGCTGTTCTCTCCAATGTTGATCATAGTTTCGTTTATTTGGTCTTCGTGATGGACCTCCCTGAATCATGCGTATTTGTTTTTGATAACTGCTATATTGGCTGGATTGGATGTCCTCCCTACGTGGTGTTGGTGGATCCAATACTGAGGTATTAATTTCTTTTCCAGATCTGATGTTTGACAAATCAGATCTAGCGATTTGAATAACGATTGTGTTTAAAGCAGCTTGGCATCTGCTAAACCAATGTTCTGGAGATTCTTCCAGCTGTAAATTGTTTCCGACGTTTGGTCGAGGACCAAGTTGCCGGTGAGATGACGAATTTTCTGCCATGTGCAAAAACAGAAAACGGAATGAACTGAATCGAACGAGATAGAAACTAGAAAAACTGAGAAAACGGTGGGCGCCAATGAAGAAACACTAACTAAATAGTCGGAACCAAGATAGTTAGGGGGTTTGAATCCGCATAAAAGGTTAGCTCTCTCTCGGTTGATTCAGTTGCAATGGAATTCCTTCTCCGGTGATTCTGCAAAAAAGAACACCGTTAGCCTCGTCAAGGGGAGAAGAGGGTTCTCTCCTTGACCCGACTCCGGCGTGAGAATAAGTATTGGTACTGGAGAAGATAAGTATTTGAGGAGTGAGAGTAATCTGCGTTTATACCTGAACAGTTCTCTTATTTATAACCAGGAGTTTGGGAGGGAAAACCTGTTATTGAAAAGATGACGGAAGATGCTAACGCCGTAGCGGTTATCTTTTCTTCCGTTAAGTTCTTTGATCCTTTGTTAAGTTGTCTCGATCCGATGTGAGTGCACACGGATCGTGGTTTGATCTATGGCTGGGGAGTTGCCACGTGGAAAGTGATTAAGTGGAGATTACTCTCCAATTGCATGCCTTTGTTGTGATTTCAGAGTTGCTTATGGTGATGACACGTGTCCAGACGGTTATAACCGTCTGGGTGGCGCACGATTGTATTTCCTTCTAGATTATTATTGTAATCTGGTGTGACACCTTACCGTGTGGACGCAGATGAATAACTCCCAGGTCTGGGCAAAATAATATCCAAGTCTGGATATTTAGGCGGAGGTATCTGAACAAAAGGTTTTGATCCTTTGTTAATTTGGGGAAGGCGCAAGGATTCATGTTATCCTTTGAGCGCGCGATTATAAGTTACTGATTGTTTTCTTCCTTTAATAAGACCCATGCGCGGCCGCGCAAGGTTAAAAAGGTTGAAAAAACCAGTTTGTGGTATGGTCTCAAATCCTTTTTATGAGGTTTTTGGGACCTTACCCCATCAGTTATGTAATGCACCGGCGACCTTCCAGAGATGCATGGTTGCAATTTTTCATGATATGATCGAAGATTCTATGGAGGTTTTCATGGATGAATTTTCGTTATTTGGAGATTCCTTCGATCATTGTTTGGAAAATTTAAAGAAGATGTTGAAGAGGTGCGAAGAAACGAATCTGGTCCTAAACTGGGAAAAGTGCCACTTCATGGTGAAAGAGGGCATAGTTCTAGGACATAAGATTTCGCGTGTTGGCATGGAGGTCGATCCAGCTAAAGTTGACATTATTTCATGACTTCCGCCTCCCACCTCTGTGAGAGCGATACGGAGCTTTCTTGGTCATGCGGGGTTCTATAGGCGATTCATCAAGGATTTTTCAAAAATCGCTATGCCCATGACACGTCTGTTGGAGAAAGACGCTCCATTTATCTTTGGAGATGATTGCTTGAGGGCTTTTGACCTTCTCAAGCAAAAGTTGATTGAGGCCCCTATTTTGGTTGCACATGACTGGAGTCTTCCATTTGAAATTATGTGCGATGCGAGCGATTTCACTATAGGGGCCGTTTTGGGACAAAAGAAAGAGAAGCACTTTCACCCGATCTATTATGCGAGCAAGACTCTTCATGACGCTCAGGAGAATTATACCACGACAGAAAAAGAGCTCTTGGCGGTTGTTTTCGCATTTGACAAATTTAGATCGTATTTGGTGCTTTCAAAAACAGTTGTGTATACTGATCACGCAGCCATCAAATATCTTTTCAGCAAACAGCACCCAAAACCGTGTCTCATCAGATGGATCTTATTGCTGCAGGAGTTTGATATTGAAATTCAAGACAAAAAGGGTGCGTTGAATGTAGCGGTTGACCATCTCTCTCGGTTGGAGCATGGAGACATCAAGGACACGCGTTGGGATCCAATCAATGACAATTTCCCACATGAGTCATTGATGAGCGTCGAGGTATACGATGACTCACCTTGGTTCACCGACTTTGCGAACTATCTTGCTTGCGGGATTCTGATTAAAGGGTTGACTCACCAACAAAAGAGGAAATTATTTTCGGATGTCAAGCACTACATTTGGGACGATCCTTTCTTGTTTAGGGTTGGTGCTGATCAGGTGATAAGGAGATGCGTTTCAGGAAAGGAGGCGACTGACATTCTGCGCCACTGTCACGAGGGACCTACCGGAGGCCACCATGGAGCCAATTTCACCACTAAGAAAGTGCTTGATTCCTGGTTTTATTGGCCGACAATATTTTGTGATGCGCAGAGTTGGGTCAGAGCGTGCGATGCCTGCCAGAGGGCAAGAAATATATCGGCACGTGACAAAGTGCCTCAGAATTGGGTACAGGTGTGTGAAGTCTTTGATATCTGTGGGATAGACTTTATGGGACCATTCCCCCCCTCACGGGGAAACAAATATACCCTGGTTGCGGTTGATTATGTATCAAAGTGGGCGGAGGCACAGGCATTACCCACCAATGATGCAAGGGTAGTCGTGAGATTTTTGAAGAGTTTGTTTGCCTAGTTTGGTGCACCGAATGCGCTTATCAGTGATAGAGGGACCCACTTCTACAATACCCAGCTTGAGAAAGCTTTGTCCCGCTATGGTGTGCATCACCGTTTATCCACGCCCTATCATCCATAAACGAGCGGGCAGGTGGAGGTCACAAACCGGGGGTTGAAACGAATCCTTGAGCGGTCGGTTGGTGCAAACCGCAAGGATTGGTCAGAAAAACTAGATGAGGTACTGTGGGATTTCCGTACAGCTTACAAGACGCCTATTAGGACTACTCCCTTTAGGCTTGTTTATGGAAAAGCGTGTCATTTACCTGTGGAGTTGGAGCATAAGGTGATGTGGGCTCTCTAAAAACTGCTAATCTGGACCTAAAAACCGGAGGTGAAGCCCGGTTCCTTCAGATTCATGAGTTAGATGAGCTACGAAAACACGCTTATGAAAGCTCCGTGTTATATAAAGAGCACACTAAGAGGTTGCATGACAAACGCTTGAAGGACCATAAACAATTCCAAGCGGGCGATCTTGTTCTCCTCTATAACTCGAGGTTGTGTTTATTTCCAGGAAAATTACATTCATGTTGGACAGGACCATACACGGTAAAAGAGGTATTTTTCCATATGGGACTGTTGCAATAGAGAACACAGACAACGTTATTTTCAAGGTAAATGGTCATCGTTTGAAGCTTTACGTTGCCGGGCCGATCAAGTCGGCGGTGGAGGTTATCGAGCTCCACGTCCCGCACACATCATAAGTGTGGGAGGAGAGTCTACGCTACTGACTCGAGGATTAAAAATGTAGCAAGAGCGTCTTTGGCGCTTTAGGGGTAATATTGTCCATATTTTTATTTTGCCGTTTTTATGTGTTTTTGGTGTGTTTGGTAGATTACGTAGGTTCGTATAGTTTTTAAACATGCCGAGCGAAGGTTCTAAGTTGGAATAATATTAGAACAGTTGGCGTAGTGCAAAAATGGCGAAAAAATGGCAAAACGGCTGCTGAAACTGCATTCTGCAGAAAACAGACAAGTCTGCATATATGGCACGGCCGTGACTCAGGTCGCACGACAGTGCGATTGCGGGCCGGCCAACACCTCGAGTCGCACTCCCTGTGCATTGCTGAGGTCATCGTGCCAGGATCGGTCAAAGTCGGTGACGCACGACCGTGCGACTAGCCAAGGGTAGTTTGGTCATTTGTGCAGTATAAATACCCTTATCTACAGCCCCATTCACAATTCGCGAACCTTAAACTGCACCAGCCGTTCCAGACCGATTTTGCCCCAAATCGCACCATTTTTCGCACGGTTTCTCAGATCCTTCCGCACGGTATGTTTTTCTTGTCGATTTTCTGTTTCATCCTTGTTCTAGGGTTAGATTTGTCCGATTTCTTCAAGGCTTTTTAGGGTTCCCTTCATAAACACAATTGAAACCCTAGCCCTTGCAAGAATCATATGTCTCGTGAACAGCCGGCCGATTTCTAACCCCCATCTGCCCAAAATTTGATAATTTTCGGAAAAATCTGGTAGTTCTCGTTCGGGGGTTCGATTTCTGCAGATTCACTGTCGCACGGTCGTTCCTTGGGTGGAACGGTCATTCAGTTACGGATGTTCACGTGGTTTTGTTGTGATCTCAGAGTCGCACGGTCGTTCCTATTTGGCACTGTCCGTGCATTTCCGACAGACTTCGATCACAGGGACTGGTCTCGGCGACGCACGACCGTGCGTCTGGTCGCACCCCCGTCCGACAGGCCCATATCAGTATTACAGAACATTCATAACTGTGTGATTAGGCTGTTTTGTTTGTAATTTTTCCCGCTCCTCTTATTCTAACAACTTTCCTCATGTAGATGGACCATCCCTTTTTACAATTCAACCCCAACAGGGAGCAGGAAAATCTCTGCATCCCGAAACTCAACGCATTGTGGCAAAGGCGGGGCCAGTTTGGCATCCCTAGAAGGTTGGACTGGGAAGTAATGACATAATTAAACCAATGCGAACGGCTTGAAGACATGTTGACACTTCCGTTCTCGCGTCTGGTCAATATCGACCGTCCGATTTTTTTGGAGCCTACGCTTGAATTCTTCGCTTCCTACTCGTATGACAAGCCAAAAGCGAGTAGAGATCCTAACTTCCGCTACAAGAAACGGATAAATTTCAGATTAGGATAAATTTCAGATTAGGCGGTCGTTGGCATAGTTGGACAGTGGGAACGTTGGGTCGAATACTCGGTATCTACACCGATGCAGAAATGGATTCCGAGTTCTTTACTGATCAGTTCACCTTCCCCAACGAAAATGAGCGGGGCGAGTTTTGGGCGCGAAATGTAGTTGGCAGGCCATATGATCCTCGGATGTCCAAAGCTTCAAGGATACGAGAACCTTTACTTCGGGTTATGCATCACATCATCAGCCACACCATCGTCGGGCGCATGGACAGTTTGGGAAACTGTCCCACACCGAATCTTATATTTCTTTATGCGCTCAAGGAGGGGGTCCACATAAACCTCGCCGCACGGATGGCTGATTACTTCGTGCATAGTTCGGGTAGAACCACCAACAGTCAGATCCATGGCGGTCAGTATGTTACCCAAATCGCTTACGGCATGGGTATCATGACTGAAGAGGTGGTTCAGTGTCTTACTTTGGTTAACGAGGGTACATACGTCGACATCCGCTCCTTGAAAGCGATGGGGATTATTGCAAAGACAGATCACGGGGATCGGTTGAAGGGATTGGACAACGAGGTCTGGGACCCGTTGCCTCCACTCCCAGGCGAGAATGAGGATGAGGTTATGGAGGAGCAGCATGTGCAGCATGAGAAGCCGCCACACACGCCACCACACTCACCACAGTAGCACCACTCCCCACATTACGAGCAATGGCCTCTTGGCATCACTTCGTATCCGAAGTTCTATTGCCAGTTCCAGCAGATGCAGATCAGCCACAAGAAGCAGCGGGCCAGTTTAGAGCAGCTGCGTGTCAGTCAAGAGCAGTTGCGGGCAAACCAGGAGGCGATTAGGGCGTACCAGGATTTCATACGCCAGGAGGTGCATGTTGGGTTCTCATACATATGTGGGGGGCTTCAAAACGCCTACCCTAACTACTTTGTTGAGCCCCCACAGTTCCCATTTGGGAACCCTAGTGACTATAGCGGAGCTGGGCCATCCGGTACAGGAGGAGGTGTCGATGATGAGCAGTAGGTGGAGTTGTGAGTTGGTGGTTATTATATTTTAGTAGTTTATTTCTTGGGTTTCATTTTGGTCTTCATTTCAAACAACCGCAGCAATGGACTTTATTTTTCAGAGACTATCGTTTATTTGCTTTGTTTTATGTTTGGATATTTAGTACTCCTTTTATCTATGTAAATTATGGTTTGTTTGAGTTTAGATTCTCGCTGCCTTCTGTTTTGTTTTGCTTCGATTTGTGACATTCGTACAGATTTTTGAAGCAAGTCTTGGACCGGAGCACATCACATAATCAGCTTTGAAGTCTCGTTTCATCTAAATCATCTTCAGGGGAGTGTTATTCTCCATTTTCTCTATATTTCGGGTTTCGCATTGGGGACAATGCGAAGTTCAAGTGTGGGGAGGGGGTTTAACATTTTGACTTTGTTTGTCCTTATAAAAAAATCAGAAAAATCAATCAAAAATATCAGTAAATTATATATATTTTTAGTAAATAAACCGGTTGGTTGTGTTTTAAAAAGCTTTGGATATGATAAAAACCTGACAAGTCAAATAAATTTTGAAAAAGAAAACTAGAAAGCGTGACAAACAAAGAAAAACTTGCATGATAATTTTCACACTTTTACCCATTCCTTCCGTTATGTGAGCATACCTGAGCCTTAAAATTGTTATATGTTTGTTCATTTCAGAGTAGGAGTGAGCCGGATGTCACGTGTAGTTTAGAACTTGTCGCTAGCATGCTTGTTAAGACCATGAACTTGCGAAATTGTGTAGAAGTGACAGAGGCACCTAGAAAACCCCTTTGTTGTTAGCTTTGTTCTTTGTGTTATATTTCCCTAAACCATACATTACCCCTTAGGATTAACCATGTTGAGCCTTTCCCGTGTGTCCCTTTGTTCACCCAACAAAATCACCCACTTAGCCAAATTTAGCCTTTTATTTTTGAACCTTTTGTGTTAAAACTCGGCCAAAAGCATCGTTTAACTAGCGCTTCATGTAGTTAATTGTTCATTGTACAAATCCATTAGATTATTTTTTTATAAAAAACAGAAAATAAAACACCTTAAAATAGGGTGAATTCGACAAAATTCGAGCAATTTTCAATGCTAAAATGATGAAATCTCGTTGATGAGCTCGATAATACAAAAGTCGCCTTTTTAGGACATTAGTATGTATAGTTTTATTGTGTTGCGCTTGTTAAACGTAACTACCGAGTTTTAACCATTTCGTCACTTTAAAAATCCCTTTCCATACCCTTCACCCAAGCCTATCGTTACAACCCGTAAAGACCTCTTAATTTGCACTTTTTCACATGTTAGTTGGTGGAGATAAGATCTTGTGACAAGGTTATGATATTACACGTTTCATTGACGAGGCATTGAGTGTTTGCACATACACATTTTATGTATGTTTCACAAATAAAACCGAGTGTTTGTGAACATTGTGAGGTGTGTGAAGATTAGCGTGTTAAGTCAATCGAAAGTGAAGTCACGGCTTTTTGGTTATTTTTACATAATTTCATGTGCTTGTTTGGTTTTATTCAGTTGATGTTGCGTTTCGAAAAACCGGCTAACCGTTTGTAGTTGTATTAGTAGATAGTTTGTAAATTCTCGTTCTTGTTAGATTCTAGCTTTTATTGCATTTTAGTTTTAGCTTGCTTGAGGACAAGCAAGGTTCAAGTGTGGGGAGGTTTGATATTCACCAAAATACGCATACTTTATTCCCCCATTTTAACCCCATTTTATGCGTTTTCGGCCGTAAAACCGTGAATCAGAAAATCAATCAAAAATATCAGTAAATTGTATATAGTTTTAGTAAATAAACCGGTTAGTTGTGTTTTAGAAAGCTTCGGATATGATAAAAATCCGACAAGCCAAATAAAGTTTGAAAAAGAAAACTAGAAAGCGTGACAAACAAAGAAAGACTTGCATGATAATTTTCACACTTTTACCCATTCCTTCCGTTATGTGAGCATATCCGAGCCTTAAAATTGTTATATGTTTGTTCATTTCAGAGTAGGAGTGAGCCGGATGTCACGTGTAGTTTAGAACTTGTCGCTAGCATGCTTGTTAAGACCATGAACTTGCGAAATTTTGTAGAAGTGATAGAGGCACCTAGAAAACCCCTTTGTTGTTAGCCTTGTTCTTTGTGTTGTATTTCCCTAAACCATACATTACCCCTTAGGATTAACCATGTTGAGCCTTTCCCGTGTTTCCCTTTGTTCACCCAACAAAATCACCCACTTAGCCAAATTTAGCCTTTTTATTTTTAAACCTTTTGTGTTAAAACTCGGCCAAAAGCATTGTTTAACTAGTGCTTCATGTAGTTAATTGTTCATTGTACAAATCCATTAGATTATTTTTTATAAAAAAAACAGAAAATAAAACACCTTAAAATAGGGTGAATTCGACAAAATTCGAGCAATTTTAAATGCTAAAATGATGAAATCTCGTTGATGAGCTCGATAATACAAAAGTCGCCTTTTTAAAGCATTAGTATGTATAGTTTTATTGCTTTGCGCTTGTTAAACGTAACTACCGAGTTTTAACCATTTCGTCACTTTAAAAATCCCTTTCCATACCCTTCACCCAAGCCTATCGTTACAACCCGTAAAGACCTCTTGATTTGCACTTTTTCGCATGTTAGTTGGTGGAGATAAGATCTTGTGACAAGCTTATGATATTACACGTTTCATTGACGAGGCATTGAGTGTTTGCACATACACATTTTATGTATGTTTCACAAATAAAACCGAGTGTGTGTGAACATTGTGAGGTGTGTGAAGATTAGCGTGTTAAGTCAATCGAAAGTGAAGTCACGACTTTTTGGTTATCTATACATAATTGCATGTGCTTGTTTGGTTTGATTTAGTTGATGTTGCATTTTGAAAAACCGGCTAACCGTTTGTAGTTGTATTAGTAGATAGTTTGTAAATTCTCGTTCTTGTTAGATTCTAGCTTTTATTGCATTTTAGTTTTAGCTTGCTTGAGGACAAGCAAGGTTCATGTGTGGGGAGGTTTGATATTCCCCAAAATACGCATACTTTGTTCCCCCATTTTATGCGTTTTCGGCCGTAAAACCGTGAATCAGAAAAAACAATAAAAAATATCAGTAAATTGTATATATTTTTAGTAAATAAACCGGTTGGTTGTGTTTTAGAAAGCTTCGAATATGATAAAAACCCGACAAGCCAAATAAATTTTGAAAAGGAAAACTAGAAAGCGTGACAAACAAAGAAAGACTTCCATGATAATTTTCACACTTTTACCCATTCCTTCCGTTATGTGAGCATATCTGAGCCTTAAAAATGTTATATGTTTGTTCATTTCAGAGTAGGAGTGAGCCGGATGTCACGTGTAGTTTAGAACCTGTCGCTAGCATGCTTGTTAAGACCATGAACTTGCGAAATTGTGTAGAAGTGATAGAGGCACCTAGAAAACCCCTTTGTTGTTAGCCTTGTTCTTTGTGTTATATTTCCCTTAACCATTCATTACCCCTTAGGATTAACCATGTTGAGCATTTCCCGTGTTTCCTTTTGTTCACCCAACAAAATCACCCACTTAGCCAAATTTAGCCTTTTTATTTTAAACCTTTTGTGTTAAAACTCGGACAAAAGCATCGTTTAACTAGCGCTTCATGTAGTTAATTGTTCATTGTACAAATCCATTAGATTATTTTTTTTTATAAAAAAACAGAAAATAAAACACTTTAAAATAGAGTGAATTCGACAAAATTCGAGCAATTTTAAATGCTAAAATGATGAAATCTCATTGATGAGCTCGATAATACAAAAGTCGTCTTTTTAAGGCATTAGTATGTATAGTTTTATTGTTTTGTGCTTGTTAAACGTAACTACCGAGTTTTAACCATTTCGTCACTTTAAAAATCCCTTTCCATACCCTTCACCCAAGCCTATCGTTACAACCCGTAAAGACCTCTTGATTTGCACTTTTTCGCATGTTAGTTGGTGGAGATAAGATCTTGTGACAAGCTTATGATATTACACGTTTCATTGACGAGGCATTGAGTGTTTGCACATACACATTTTATGTATGTTTCACAAATAAAACCGAGTGTGTGTGAACATTGTGAGGTGTGTGAAGATTAGCGTGTTAAGTCAATCAAAAGTGAAGTCACGGCTTTTTTGTTATCTATACATAATTACATGTGCTTTTTTGGTTTGATTCAGTTGATGTTGCGTTTCGAAAAACCGGCTAACCGTTTGTAGTTGTATTAGTATATAGTTTGTAAATTCTCGTTCTTGTTAGATTCTAGGTTTTATTTGTCACACCCCCAAAATCCACCATGCGGAGTATCACCGCTTGGAGGCGTGACATGACCAGGATCGAACCACCAATCATATTGAACAACGTAATTAAGTAAGTAAGACCAACCACAATACGATTGGTGACCAAAGCTAGTTAACCATGTTTAGTTTAAACGGCGGAAGCATAAAAGTAAATCCAAAAGCATAAGTCCATAGTTTATAAGATAAAGTTCAAAACGCAAGTTTAATAAGTTCACAAGGATTTAAATAATAAGCACGGAACATAACAGTCCGTACACCACAACGACTCCTTCCTCGTGCAAGCTCCAAGCGTTTAGCGACCTGTAAGGCATGTAACAACGAGTCAACAACAAAGTTGAGTGATTTCACGTTTGGTTGTTTAGTTTTAAGTTGTTTCTGAAAAACGTGGTTTGACTTTCGTTGGCTTAATTGCCGTGGGGGTTACCCCGTAGTTGAAAGTATGTTTAACCAGTTCCTTTTTCATTACCCAAACCATAACCATAATCAGTGGGGGCTTTCCCTATGTGAACTACTAGACCATACATATCGACAACTGACGAACAATAGTTGTGCCCTACATCAGTGTCTATCATCACTGACAGTTTGCCATAGTCCATTAGTACACGCCCGTCCGAACGACACGGTGTGAGGTTTGTTAAACCTAATAGCGCTATTAACTAATGAATCGCTCGCCATTGGCCTCGGCGATTAAGTCGATATAAATTGAGGGACTTCATGATAGAGTTTTGTCTAGCTAGTTTTAAGGTTGTTGTCCTGCACCAGGAGGACGAACGTACGTATTCTGCACCAGGAGAATTCGTAGGATTAATAATGGCATCCTATCTATGGAGGATGGTCGTACATATCCTACCCACGGAGGATATGTAGATTTAGTTTTAAATTCTTTAACCCATTCCCAAACCACCGGGAATCCCATGCCTTAGAAAGTGTGTGAACTCACATGGGTTTGCTCAGTTAGATTCTCAAATATAGCTAACAGTCAAGGTTGGTCAATCACGTCCTAGTATGATTTACTAGTTAGTCATTTAGTGGCTTTGAAATAGAGCACAAAGTTCCTACACGTATCTATCACACAACATGCGTCACTTTGACGGTTTATGCCCATCTAGGTTTCCCATCCATTCCCCACTCATAAACAAACATACGATATAATGCACATAACACATATAACATGTTAGATCATTTACAGATAGCACACTCGACATTTAGACACGCAAATTACAGCTTATGTCATTACAGCATAAATATTCAAAACCAGGTTGTTTTCGGACATTTTAATAAAATAGTTAACTTATTCAAAAAATTCCCAAATTTTTACAGAATGTCTTAAATGTTCCAAATTTTATTGTGTAAAAATATTGGGGTCCATTTCATTATTATTATTTTATAAAAATTCATTTTCCGGACTGAACTCAGATTTATATTTTTCTGACCACAGTCCACGGAACAATTTATTTAAAATTCATCGAGCGTCCGATTTATGAAATTACAGTGGGGTAATTACAAATACATCGGTGGTCATCTACAGTACAAGTTTCATGATCCAACTCTTCACAGAACCCAAGTTATGACAGAAAACAATACACATATTTTCAGCAGAAAAATACAGCTCTAGCTGCTGTTACGAAATGACGCTTTAAAAATAGTAAACGAAGTCCAAAAATTACGATTCCGGTGCCATTAGAACCGTGTATCATAATAACACGTTTTAGACTCAAAATATCAGTTTTTCGTTGAGTTTATGACCTGTTTACAGCCAACTGAAGTTGGTTGTAAAACTTGGACAGATTCTGTTTTCATCCTTTAACTACTAACTTGTGTTCGATTGATTCCGTTAATCATGTTTAGTGATTATAACAACATCAAAAATCAATATTACCCGGCAAAACATCAGATAATCAACCAATAATCATAACCACACAAGATCTACATGATTTACACACATATCTTCTCTTTATCCACACTTTAACACATTATGTTCAAGACTTGTTCATGAGCTTTAAGGTCTCTTAACTTTTTATCATTCTAACATCTATTAACCACTTAAATCAAGAACAAGATGGTGATTTAGAACACTTACTACTAGCACAAGGCTAGGGAAGAAACTAGACGAAAAATGGGTGGTTAATAGCGTCGTAGAGAGGTCCTTGCGATTCCGTATGCACCGAGCCTCCTCGTATGAACTCTAACACACTTGTGAGTATATAAAATGGCTTGATCAAAGTTGGAAGGTGAGTGGATGATGATGGTTGTGTTTGGCCGTAGGTGTCAAAGGGAGAAAGAGAGGGTTGCAATTTTGTGTTGTAGATGTGAAATGAAAGTAATAACCTTAAGGTTAATTTATAAACTAAATTAGTGTTTTAGCCACTAGATAATGTGTTCTCTTGATTCAAGACATGGCAAATAAAATAATCAACAAGTGAGGGTGTGTGTTCCACATGGGGGAACCGAACGGTTGCAAAGGGGTGGGGGTTTAGTTCAATTTCAACTAATAGTTAAGCACTAGTTATGTTAATTAGGGACTTTAGACAAGTTACTAGTGTGTAGTGTTTTATAACGGGTGTTAGGGTATTCGGGGACCCTAACTGGCTCAGAAAAAGAAAAAAAAACAATGTCATGTCAATATTTTTATGTTCCGGGTAAAGTCCGGTTGTTCGGTTTGACACTGTTCCGTTAAACTGCTTAATTAATCCGTAAAGCGTCCTACATATATATTTTTGCAACGTTTTTAATTTTTAACACTCAGGAAGGCATACCGGACTATTTAGTAACTTTTATGTATCCTACTAGTATGTTAACAAATACATGTAAGTATAACACAGATATCAGAAAGCAGTTAAGTAATTCCACACAGTCGTCAAGCACTTTAATTATCATTAATGAATTGTACGGAATACATGGGATTTTGAGGGTTGTCACATTCTCCCCCTGTTAAAAGAATTTCATCCCGAAATTTAGCGCGTGGTTACTGAGGAAGCTAGCTAAGTTGCGTTGTTTTCCTGATTTTCCTAGGGTGTCACATCATCCCCCCGTTGATTTGGAATTTCGTCCTGAAATTCTGCAGTAGCTTCAGCCTCAGTAGTGGTTGCGTTTTTCTTAAACAACTGGGGATACTTGAGTTTCATTTGGTCTTCTCGTTCCCAGGTATACTCTAGGCCACGACGAGCATTCCAACGAACTCGGACCAGAGGTATCCTGGTACGCTTGAGGATCTTAACATCTCGATCCGTAATCTCTACTGGTTCCTCGGCGAATCGCAGCTGGTCGTTGATTGTGAGTTCCTTGAGAGGAACTATGAGGGTCTCATCTGACAGACACTTCTTCAGATTCGACACATGGAAAACATTGTGAACTCCGCTGAGTTCTTCAGGTAGATTCAACCTGTAGGCGACTTTGCCAATTTTCTCGGTGACTTCGAATGGTCCGACATAACACGGATTGAGCTTGCCTCGTTTGCCAAAATGGACTACACCTTTCCAAGGTGAGACTTTGAGTAACACTCGATCCCCAACCTGGAACTCGAGTGGTTTTCTTCCCTTATCAGCATAGCTTTTCTGACGGTCACGAGCTGCCGCCATTCGCTGTCGAATCTGAGCAATTCTCTCGGTGGTATCCACCACAAGTTCTGGGCCAGTGATTTGGCTGTCACCAACTTCTGCCCAACAGAGAGGTGATCGGCATTTGCGTCCGTACAATGCCTCAAACGGAGCGGCTTGGATGCTGGTGTGGTAACTGTTGTTGTATGAAAACTCCACTAGCTGGAGGTGCTTTTCCCAGCCATTACCAAAATCGATTACACATGCCCTAAGCATGTCTTCAAGGGTTTGGATGGTGTGTTCAGATTGCCCATCCGTCTGCGGGTGATAAGCGGTGCTCATATCTAAACGTGAGCCAAAGGACTTGTGCATTGCTTGCCACAGTTCAGAAGTAAAACGTGCGTCACGATCAGATATAATAGAGGCTGGCACTCCGTGCCTTGATACCACTTCCTTTAGGTAAATGTCTGCAAGAGTAGAAAACTTATCCGTTTCTTTGATAGCCAGAAAATGTGCAGACTTGGTCAGTCGATCTACGATCACCCAAATGGTATCGTTTCCGCGTTGAGATCTGGGCAGGCCAGTAACAAAATCCATGGAAATTTGCTCCCATTTCCATTTAGGTATCTCGGGTTGTTGAAGTAGGCCTGATGGTTTCTGATATTCAGTCTTGACTCTCGTACAAGTCAAGCACTTACTGACGTAGGTTGCTATGTGGGCTTTCATGCCAGGCCACCAATACGTAGTCTTGAGGTCATGGTACATTTTATCCGAAGCAGGATGTACTGAATAACGAGACTTGTGCGCTTCGTCCATCACAAGCTCGCGTAAGTTTCCATAAAGTGGGACCCAGATGCGCCCTGTTACATAGTAAGCGCCGTCTTCCTTTTGTTCTAGCCGCTGCCTCGATCCTCGTAGGGACTCAGCCCTGATGTTTTCTACTTTCAATGCTTCAACCTGAGCATCGTGAATCTGAGCGGGAAGGTTAGATTGGATGGGAAGCTGTAGAGCACGTACACGCCTAGGTATGGTATCCTTTCGACTGAGGGCGTCGGCCACAACATTGGCTTTGCCCGGATGATACTTGATTGCGCATTCATAATCGTTCAAGAGCTCAACCCATCGGCGTTGACGCATGTTTAACTCCTTTTGCTTGAAGATATGCTCGAGACTCCTGTGATCGGTGTAAATGGTGCACTTGGTACCGTACAGGTAATGTCTCCATATCTTAAGCGCGAAAACAACTGCTCCGAGCTCCAGATCGTGAGTAGTGTAATTTCTTTCGTGAACCTTGAGTTGGCGTGATGCGTAGGCAATGACCTTGTCACGTCGCATCAACACGCAACCAAGTCCTTGGATGGAAGCATCGCAGTAAACCACAAAATCATCTGTGCCCTCAGGCAATAAGAGGATAGGCGCGCTACAAAGTCTATCCTTCAAGTGCTGAAATGCGGACTCCTGTGCATCACCCCAACAATAGGTGACACCCTTCTGAGTCAGTGAAGTGAGAGGTTGCGCAATCTTGGAGAAATCTTCGATAAACCTTCTGTAATATCCTGCCAAACCCAAGAATTGGCGGATCTTTATTGGTGTGCGGGGTGCAGGCCAATTCTTGATCGATTCAACCTTAGATGGATCCACATGAATTCCATCCTTGTTTACCACATGGCCTAGAAAGTGGACTTCGCGAAGCCAGAAGTCACATTTCGAAAACTTGGCATACAACTGCTTTTTTCGAAGAAGTTCCAGCATAAGTCGTAGATGATGCTCGTGTTCCTCCTGACTCTTAGAATAGATCAGGATATCGTTGATGAACACAATAACGAACTTATCCAGGTAAGGCTTGCACACTCGGTTCATGAGATCCATGAAGACCGCTGGTGCATTCGTCAGCCCGAATAGCATAACCAGAAACTCGTAATGGCCGTAAGGAGTTCTGAATGCTGTTTTGGAGACGTCCTCATCTCGGACCCTCAGCTGATGGTATCCCGATCTCAAATCAATCTTGGAGTAATAGCTCGACCCTTGCAACTGGTCGAACAAGTCGTCAATACGTGTAAGAGGATAACGATTCTTCACAGTCACCTTGTTAAGTTCGTGATAGTCAATACACATTCTGAAAGTACCATCTTTCTTCTTTACGAACAAGACTGGAGCTCCCCAGGGCGAATAGCTAGGACGTATAAAACCCTTTTCCAAGAGTTCTTGTAGTTGTGTGGACAGTTCTTCAAGTTCTGATGGAGCTAGACGATATGGTGCTCGAGCTACTGGTGCTGCCCTAGGAGCTAGCTTGATTTGAAACTCTACTTGGAGATGAGGCGGAAAACCAAGTAATTCCTCAGGAAATACCTCGGGAAAGTTGCGTACAATAGGGATGTCCTCAATTCTCTTCTCTTCCGTTGATGTGTTAGTAACGAGTGCTAGAATGGCAGTGTGGCCCTTTCGCAAACACTTCTGGGCCTTAAGGAAAGAGATGATGCCTTCGACAGCACCACTCTTATCGCCATGAATCATGAGAGGTTCTTCACCAGAACGAGGAATGCGGACGGTTTTCTCCTTGCAAACAATCTCCGCTTGATGATGAGATAGCCAATCCATCCCAATAACAACGTCAAAACTACCAAGTGTGATAGGAATAAGATCGATAGAGAAAGTCTGACCAGCTAAGACGAGGTTACAACCTTTAACTACGTGTGTGGCTTCAAGACTTTTACCATTTGCTAGCTCTATCGTGTGTTTGGTGTTCAAAAGTGTTGGAGTGCGCTTAAGAATTTGGCTAACTTTTAGGGACACATAACTAGTATCGGCACCCGAATCGAATAAAACAGTAACAAAGAAGTCGTCCAGAAGAAACTTACCCATCACAACGTTGGGATCGTTCCTTGCATCACCCTGGCCTAGCACAAAAACACGACCCCTTGCCCCATTACCATTGTTGTTTCCCCCATTGCCGCCTCCATTGTTGCCTCCATTGTTGTTCCCAATGTGGTTCCCATTTCCTTGGTTGTTGTTGTTCTGATTCTGGTTCAGTTGGGGGCAGTTCCTCTTAAAATGGCCTTCAGCGCCACACTGAAAGCATCCTTTATTGCCCTGTTGTTGTTGTTGCTGCTGGTGGTTCTGTGGAGCTTGTTGTTGTTGTTGGCGATTTTGATTTGTTGGTCGGGCGCTCCTGCAATCCTTTGCTTCATGACCAAACTTGTTACACCTCAGGAAACGGCCCTTGTTGCACTGCCCGCTGTGATGCTTGTTGCACCGGTTGCACTTGGGGTGGTTCCCTCGGTATCCACCCTGTCCTTGGTTACCAGAAGATTGCTGACCAGGACTCTGGTAGTCATTAGTCTTTCGCTGCTGAGACTGAACTGAAGTAGATCCCTTTCCGGAATTCCCATCCCATTTTCGCTTGTTGTCGGTAGGTGCATCAGAAGTAGCTGTGGCACTGATACGTTTGGGTAGCCTGTTTTGCTCCACCGCCTGGTCGGTGAGACGATGAGCCAACTTGATAATTTGCTGAATGGTACCCAGGTTGGCTGAAGTTACGTAACTTTGAATCTCTGGTACAAGGCCCTTGAGGTACAGCTCAATACGTTTGATGGGAGGGTCCACCATGGTAGGACACAGGATGGCCAGTTCGTTTGACCTCTTAGTATACGCCTCAATCTCAGACCACGTCATTTTCAGATTGTAAAATTCCACCTCTAGCTTGTGGATGTCATCCCGACTACAGTACTCCTCCTTGATCAGCTCTTTGAAACCATTCCAGGGGGTGGCATTAGCAACTGCCAGTCCTAGTAGTTGAACCTGTGCCTTCCACCAGGTTAACGCAGCTCCTTCAAGTGTTCTGGTAGCATATTTCACCCTACGGTCTTCGGGGCATTCGCACATCTCGAAAACTGACTCAAGCTTTTCAAACCAGTGAAGAAGGCCCACCGCTCCTTCGGTGCCACTGAAAGTAATAGGTCGGCAGTCCATGAATGTCTTGAACGTGCACACAGGAGGTTAAGCATGTTGACCTCCTGCAGGGTTAGCTGCGAGTGCCTCAGCGACTCGTCCGTTGATCAAAGCCGTCAACTGGGCTTGAGTGAGGTTGATACGTCCTCCGCGTCTGCTCATGATCTTCATAATGAAGCAACGTAAGTGAGAAAAGTGTCGCGAAAATGCGTAAGTGTGGGACGACAATAGAGAGTAAGCACACAAGGTTCAAATAGCAATTACCACATTATCTAATGCACAGTGAGAACTATCTAACCGACAATATAACATAAATCATACCACTTATGGTGTCGAGTCTTGCACGTGGAGCCTTTCCCGTGTTTCCCTTTGTTCACCCAACTAAATCACCCACTTAGCCAAATTTAGCCTTTTTATTTTTAAACCTTTTGTGTTAAAACTCGGACAAAAGCATCGTTTAACTAGCGCTTCATGTAGTTAATTGTTCATTGTACAAATCCATTAGATTAATTTTTTTATAAAAAACAGAAAATAAAACACCTTAAAATAGAGTGAATTCGACAAAATTCGAGCAATTTTAAATGCTAAAATGATGAAATCTCGTTGATGAGCTCGATAATACAAAAGTCACCTTTTTAAGGCATTAGTATGTATAGTTTTATTGTTTTGTGCCTGTTAAACGTAACTACCGAGTTTTAACCATTTCGTCACTTTAAAAATCCCTTTCCATACCCCTCACCCAAGCCTATCGTTACAACCCGTAAAGACCTCTTGATTTGCACTTTTTCGCATGTTAGTTGGTGGAGATAAGATCTTGTGACAAGCTTATGATATTACACGTTTCATTGACGAGGCATTGAGTGTTTGCACATACACATTTTATGTATGTTTCACAAATAAAACCGAGTGTGTGTGAACATTGTGAGGTGTGTGAAGATTAGCGTGTTAAGTCAATCAAAAGTGAAGTCACGGCTTTTTGGTTATCTATACATAATTACATGTGCTTGTTTGGTTTGATTCAGTTGATGTTGCGTTTCGAAAAACCGGCTAACCGTTTGTAGTTGTATTAGTAGATAGTTTGTAAATTCTCATTCTTGTTAGATTCAAGGTTTTATTTGTCACACCCCTAAAATCCACCATGTGGAGTATCACCGCTTGGAGGCGTGACATGACCAGGATCGAACCACCAATCATATTGAACAACGTAATTAAGTAAGTAAGACCAACCACAATACGATTGGTGACCAAAGCTAGTTAACCATGTTTAGTTTAAACGGCGGAAGCATAAAAGTAAATCCAAAAGCATAAGTCCATAGTTTATAAGATAAAGTTCAAAACGCAAGTTTAATAAGTTCACAAGGATTTAAATAATAAGCACGGAACATAACAGTCCGTACACCACAACGATTCCTTCCTCGTGCAAGCTCCAAGCGTTTAGCGACCTGTAAGGCATGTAACAACGAGTCAACAACAAAGTTGAGTGATTTCACGTTTGGTTGTTTAGTTTTAAGTTGTTTCTGAAAAACGTGGTTTGACTTTCGTTGGCTTAATTGCCGTGGGGGTTACCCCGTAGTTGAAAGTATGTTTAACCAGTTCCTTTTTCATTACCCAAACCATAACCATAATCAGTGGGGGCTTTCCCTATGTGAACTACTAGACCATACATATCGACAACTGACGAACAATAGTTGTGCCCTACATCAGTGTCTATCATCACTGACAGTTTGCCATAGTCCATTAGTACACGCCCGTCCGAACGGCACGGTGTGAGGTTTGTTAAACCTAATAGCGCTATTAACTAATGAATCGCTCGCCATTGGCCTCGGCGATTAAGTCGATATAAATTGAGGGACTTCATGATAGAGTTTTGTCTAGCTAGTTTTAAGGTTGTTGTCCTGCACCAGGAGGACGAACGTACGTATTCTGCACCAGGAGAATTCGTAGGATTAATAATGGCATCCTATCTATGGAGGATGGTCGTACATATCCTACCCACGGAGGATATGTAGATTTAGTTTTAAATTCTTTAACCCATTCCCAAACCACCGGGAATCCCATGCCTTAGAAAGTGTGTGAACTCACATGGGTTTGCTCAGTTAGATTCTCAAATATAGCTAGCAGTCAAGGTTGGTCAATCACGTCCTAGTATGATTTACTAGTTAGTCATTTAGTGGCTTTGAAATAGAGCACAAAGTTCCTACACGTATCTATCACACAACATGCGTCACTTTGACGGTTTATGCCCATCTAGGTTTCCCATCCATTCCCCACTCATAAACAAACATACGATATAATGCACATAACACATATAACATGTTAGATCATTTACAGATAGCACACTCGACATTTAGACACGCAAATTACAGCTTATGTCATTACAGCATAAATATTCAAAACCGGGCTGTTTTCGGACATTTTAATAAAATAGTTAACTTATTCAAAAAATTCCCAAATTTTTACAGAATGTCTTAAAAGTTCTAAATTTTATTTTGGAAAAATATCGGGGTCCATTTCATTATTATTATTTTATAAAAATTCATTTTCCGAACTGAACTCAGATTTATATTTTTCTGACCACAGTCCACGGAACAATTTATTTAAAATTTATCGAGCGTCCGATTTACGAAATTCCTGTGGGGTAATTACAAATACATCGGTGGTCATCTACAGTACAAGTTTCATGATCCAACACTTCACAGAACTCAAGTTATGACAGAAAACAATACACATATTTTCAGCAGAAAAATGCAGCTCTAGCTGCTGTTACGAAATGACACTTTAAAAATAGTAAACGAAGTCCAAAAATTACGATTCCGGTGCCATTAGAACCGTGTATCATAATAACACGTTTTAGACTCAAAATATCAGTTTTTTGTTGAGTTTATGACCTGTTTACAGCCAACTGAAGTTGGCTGTAAAACTTGGACAGATTCTGTTTTCATCCTTTAACTACTAACTTGTGTTCGATTGATTCCGTTAATCATGTTTAGTGATTATAACAACATCAAACATCAATATTACCCAGCAAAACATCAGATAATCAACCAATAATCATAACCACACAAGATCTACATGATTTACGCACATATCTTCTCTTTATCCACACTTTAACACATTATGTTCAAGACTTGTTCATGAGCTTTAAGGTCTCTTAACTTTTTATCATTCTAACATCTATTAACCACTTAAATAAAGAACAAGATGGTGATTTAGAACACTTACTACTAGCACAAGGCTTGGGAAGAAACTAGACGAAAAATGGGTGGTTAATAGCGTCGTAGAGAGGTCCTTGCGATTCCGTATGCACCGAGCCTCCTCGTATGAACTCTAACACTCTTGTGAGTATATAAAATGGCTTGATCAAAGTTGGAAGGTGAGTGGATGATGATGGTTGTGTTCGGCCGTAGGTGTCAAAGGGAGAAAGAGAGGGTTGCAATTTTGTGTTGTAGATGTGAAATGAAAGTAATAACCTTAAGGTTAATTTATAAACTAAATTAGTGTTTTAGCCACTAGATAATGTGTTCTCTTGATTCAAGACATGGCAAATAAAATAATCAACAAGTGAGGGTGTGTGTTCCACATGTATCCCTTGCTTAATTACAACGTTTAGTATGTTAATTATGTTTGTAATGACACTTTGAAGCATTTTCTATGTTAATCTTTGATGATTAGTTTGCAACCTTGTTTATTGATCTTGAATTCCTGATTATAAGTAATTATCTTGGATGATTGGTATATGGTTAGTTGGGATATTTGCAAGAAGATGCTTAGTTAATCATGTATTAGTAGACTTTGAGCTTGGTTAACTTGTTTAGAATGTTTGCACCATGACACTAGAAATGGTTAGTGGGTTAATAAGGGGTAATTATTGTTAATCAATAAGGCTTTCCCTCACGGAAGGACCTTAACGAGTTAAATGGTGTTGTTATGAATTCTTGAAATGAATTGTTAGCTTAGTTAGTAGTTTAGGCCAAAATTGCTATCTTGGTGAATTTATGTTCAAGATTTGTAAAATGAACTCGGTTGTGATTTAATCTAGTTTATGCTTGTCTCGGTGGTTGCATTATGTTTATCGGTGTCACTTTCCTTGATTAAGTGAGTTTAGAAAACTCCTAACGGATGACTCACTCATCTTTAGGGGATTATCATAGACATTTATCAATTGCACGTTAAAGAACAATTTTAGGTGGTTAAAGTGTGATTATCATTTTAGCTTTCCGAATGATTGTCATGTTAGGATTCCCGAAAGGGATACTAATTGTCTTGAAAATGGAGAATTGACCAAATGTTTCAAGTGGCAAAACCGACTTAGTTTATATACTTTGGTTGTGTATAAAGCAAGGCTATCTATCTATTTTCTTATTTGGAGTCTTCTATGTTTTATTAAATATTTGTTTATGCTTATTTTAGTTTTTAGAAAATTACACAACTTATCTTCTTACAGGTAATTTAATGACAAAGGTTTAGTATTATTCCTCCGCCCACTTCCTTGGATCGACACTTGGTTCTTACTGATACTTTACTACATATATGACGGGGTACACTTGCCCTTTCGTGTGTGTTTTGATGTTGAAGTATAAATCAATTTTATAAATTTAAAATCGAATCGTATGTAAATTCATTATAAAAATATGTATATACGCGCACACGTAAAGAAGTTAACAACTTAGTCCACAAGTCAAAGCTGAAAACCAAAGATATGTCAACAAGTCAACTTAGAAGACCAGAAGCATTGGATTTCAAAAGTGTTGGAATCCTTCAAGCAATTTTGGAATCCTAGATGTTTCCTTGTATATATTAGTAGTTTCAATGTAACAATAGTTTTTCTAGCTATGCAGCAGTTTTGCAATCTGCTGGCAGTTACATCATTTATTGGGTTGTTTATAGGGGTGTAAACGAGCCGGGCCGAGCCCGAGCTCGTCCAGGCTCGAGCTCGGCTCGTTAGGTTTTTATGAAGCTCGAGCTCAAGCTCGGCTCGGTTCGAGCCTACTTCTTTGAGCTCGAGCTCGGCTCGCGAGTAAAACCCAAAGCTCGAGTTCGGCTCGACTCGGCTCGAACTATTTTGAGAACAACCTTAAACGAGCTAAAAGTTCGGCTTGAGCTCACTTCAACATCGCTTAAACGAGCTAAAGCTCGGCTCTAGCTCGGCTCAATAATGTTATCATCATTATTAATATATTATATATAAAAAAAATTAAATTTTGTATGGGCTCGTTTAGGCTCGCGAGCCTAAACAAGCTTTGTATTTCAGGCTCGAGCTCGGGCTCGATAACAAAACGAACTCTATTTCAGGCTCGATCTCGGGCTCAGGCTTGTTAAGGCTCGGCTCGTTCGAGCTTTTAACCGAGCCGATCACGAGTAGCTCTCGAGCCTCTGGGCTTGTTTACACCCCTAGTTGTTTAGGGTCATTTTCTTGGTGACATCACCAGTACTTCTCTCCTCTTATAAATAGAACAGTAAACTGATGTAATAGTTAACTCTTATAGCTGAATATCATCTGACTTAGATTGAGAAAAGTGTAAGAACTAAGAGAGAGAATGTGTGTGCATCTGGTAAGGGGGAGTGAATTCTATTGTGATTGTTCTTAAATTATATTCAATATAATTGAAATCTTTTGACAATCATTTCCTAAATCTAGTTGTGTATTGAATTGATGTGTTTATTATTACTGTTTTGATTAATTTCTTAACTATTTTATCAAAAACACTCACAAACACACACTGTCAAATCCAAAAATTGGTATCAGAGCCCATTACACTGAATTTACTTAATCATTGGTTTAGAAGACAAACTGAGCTCATATTAATAACTTATTGAAGTGATCATAGGACTTGAGAAAAATTACACCAGTTGGAACATTTAATTGCTCTGATACCTTGTTTTTTTTTTCTTTTTTGAGAAAAACTCAATAGAATTCAAAGAGATGTCAATCACTCATGACCCTCACGATAATGGATCGACAAACAAGCCTCCAATGCTTGTTTGCCATGAATTCAAGATATGTCAACAAAGGATGTGTCACCACTTATCCCAGCAGAACACAGGCTACTAGAGGTCAGTGGTTTATGGTCCTTATGTTCTTTCTGTGCCGGGTACTTAAAAACCAAATACAAGTGTTCCTCATAATTCCACAGACTATTCTGAGCAGGATTTCCAGAAATTGGAACTCGATGCCAAGGCATTCGGGATATTGGCCATGGCCTTACTCAATTAAATCTATGTTGGATTGCTCCACTGTGAGAATGCCAAAGAATTGTGGGATGCTTTGAATGAACAATTTGGATGTACATAGGAAGTACATGAGAACAATAGGGAAATTATGAACCAACAATATGAAACATTCACTCATATCAAGGGAGAAACTCTGACTCAACAGTTTGAGCGATTCAATTGCTTATTCAGTGAACTAAGACTTGCTAATCAAACTTACACAAATGTTTCTCTGAGTCACAGATTTTGGAGATCATTCCCTGATAAGTGGAATACAATGGAAATAGTCTTGATAAACTCTATTGGATTCAAAGAAATGACTTTCACCCAACTTCATGGAAAACTCCTCACATTTGAGAGAGAGTTGGATCAAAAACAGAAGTTGATCCCATCTGGAAAAGGTGATGATGATTACCAGAGCCGTCCCCTAAAACTCTTGAAAATTTTTAGGCCTCGGGTGACGAAAAGAATTGGGCCCAAAATTATGGTTAAGGGTAAATGAATTACAAAAATTAAAACTTAGTGATGGAGCAAAGACTCGAACTTGAGACTTTTACATTATTTTGAGATGGTTTTTGCCACTACACCACTAATATTTTTTTGCATAATGAACGGATAAATATACTAAATATATAATTTAATAAATATATACAAACTTATAAAGACTTTTCGGGCCCTTTGAAATTTTGGGCCTCGGGCGTCGGCACGGGTTCGCCGGGCCCAGAGCCGGCCCTGATGATTACCTTTAACACAGCCAAAAGATTAAAATACAATTATCGTGTTATATTGTGATATTTGGACACGATGTAATTTAACTAGTAATATTTATCCTAGGCAATAAGGCTTAATATTTGTATAAATAATTAGGTTGCACCCTACTTAGTAACTAATAAAAGTACAAGGACTAAAAGGGGCACTTTGTGGAAAGTTGAAAATGTATAAGATGGAAAAAAATAAAAACACACACATATGTGTGTGTCGTGTTTAGAGAGGGGGGGGGGGTTATCCTCTCAAAATCTCAAACAAAAAATTCAACAAATTGGAGGTTAAAATTGAAGCCAAACCTTTGCATGATCAAGGATTTTTAATAATCTAAGCCTACAAATCATGAGGTATGTTGTGAAATTTGGTTTGATAAACTTCCTATGAAAAGGAACTTGAATGTGGTAACCTTGAGTTGGATTAGGATATTGTTGGTAGGATGATGAAATTGGTAAAGTATTTATGTTTAAAATCATCATACTTGATTGTATGTGTAAGATACTTGAACAATTTAGAGATTAGATTAACTGTTCATACATGCCATGAAGTGGGTTTTGATGATATGATGAAATTGATGTGTAAATTTGGTTTAGAATCATGATATGAATGGAAATATATATGTAGAAATCATATGCATGATAATTCAAGGTTAAAACCCTCATAAGAGGTGAAATGGGTTTTGACATGATTATATATTGTCAGGCCTTTTATGGTTGAATTCTAGATGCTAGTCATTAAACATGAAATCATAATGAAATTGCTTATGATAATTGAAAGTTTATGTTAACTTGATGCTAATAAGTGTATGAGCTTGTTGAGTTGAAAGATACATGGTGATTTTGGTTGGAAAATTTTGCAAATATGATGGCCTAAAAATGATGCCCCCACCAAGTGTTTGATAAAATGCCTAAATGGATTTTTTTTTATCGGCAAAGGTTACATAATCCCTATTTCTAAATTACACCAATTTACCCCATGCCAGGAATTGAACCATGGTCTCTCCCCAAGAGGCACAAAGCCTCTACCACCCCACCAAAGTGGTGATGGCAAATGCGTTTTATTTAACTTGTTAGTGTATCCATATATGTCAATTGGCAGTTTGACTTTTATAAAGTCAAACTTACGTAAAAAACTGAATGATTAAAGAGGTATAAAATCCGTAAGGGTGATGGTCATGGTAATTGATAACTAATATAATCATCTTGTGGATATTATCTGATCGTTTGACTCTTGACAAGCTAGATAGGAGCTTGGAAAAGAATGGGTCAAACGGGTCAAACTGCACAAGGAAACATGAAGGGATGCAAAGTAAGTAAAGCTTACAACTCTTAGAATAGAATTACAACTTACATGATGGAAAGTATTTTGGTGATTAATGAGAATTGTTAAGATGTGACCTTATAGCGCAAACCAAAACAGGTAAAAAATGAGTAAAACTATGACGAACCAAATCTTGGTAATAAAACAAAGACTTTTAGAAACTAGACCCTATGGTGTAAACCATAACAGGTTAAACGGGTAACTTGGTGAGTAACCACATATTGGTTATTAAACAATGAATGTTTTGAAGGACCCTATGGTGTAAACCATAACGGGTTAAACGAGTAAATTGGCAAGTAACCACATATTGTTATTAAATAATGAATTTTTAAAATAGGACCCTATGGTGTAAATCATAACAGGTCAAGCGAGTAAAACAGTAAGTAATCACATATTGATGATTAAACAAAAAATTTAAGAAACTAGACCCTGTGGTGTAAACCATGAAGTGGGTCAAAATGAGTAAAATTGCGATGAACTATATTTTGTTGATAAAAACAATGTCTTGATAAGATGGGACCTTATGGTGTAAGCCATAATAGGACAAATGGGTAAAATGGTAATTAGCTCATGATGAGGTATTGACCTAGATCAACCTAGACAGGTCAAACCTACTACAATAATTATATATTACCGGAATAACCCATTTGTACGGATGATCATTGTCAACTGAATCTCCAAAAAGTTGGGGAGATTTGCATGATCTCCTATTTTTCGGGTATGATCCCTATGTAACTACAACTCCAAAAAAAGGGAAACCTTAAACCACCAAACACTATAAATAGATGTAGGTCCCGAAATCTGAGGATCGATAACGAAAACCGAATCCTTGTTTATAACACACAATGCCACGGGTGCGGAATCCCCGTAACGATGCCAAACCAAACACAGTTAATAATAACACACGATGTAACCAATGAAACGCAATCTATTGATTAAATGGGATGAGAACAAAGAACAACTGATACACACACAGTTTGACAGAATAACTCTCAGGGTATGCTCTCATCTAGTTTCAAAGTGAAACCAGAAAGCTGTTTATATAGTAGCCTGGGCCAAACATCGACGAATCCAAAGGTGGGTCGACGAAACAACATTTGGACCAGACATTGGGCCTGAAGCAGCACAACAGTCGACGAAACAAGGGTGTTTCGTCGCTGATGTTGACAAAACAGGATGAAATGGACACTTATCCGTTTCGTCGAGAGGTGTTCGACGAAACGCTTTGTTTCGTCGAAGGATGCAACAGTTTTGTTGTTTGCTGCAAACAGACAGCAAACATCATCAACATATAAACACTCACATAATGACCATAATACCCTTACATGCAACATGCATTGTTCGTATATCATTACATATCAAATAGAGACAAATAAGTTGGACACAAGCGGATAGGAGGATATCCGACTTGGTCGACGGCAAATACAGACTCGATAAACGATAAAAGACCGTACAAAATACAACAGTAAATAAGACTAGTTACAGACACAAAAAGGTGCACCAACAAACTCCCCCTTGTCTGTTACTCGTCTTCGGTCTTCGAATCTTCTTTCTTCAGTGTTGTTCCGACCACGAACTGCCAGCGTGTATTCCTTGGTAGTTGCAGTAACAAGTGACGCGCTGAAATCGCAACGCTTGTTGCCCATCCTTGTCTTCATAGAAAATGTCGTGCCGATATAACTTGTCAATGTCGGACGCGGACATGTTAACGATCCACATCGGATCCAACATACGGAAATTCTCACGATCATCTCTAAAAACTATCACCGCCTCGTGCGTGTCTGAGTCGTAGCACCATAATGTCATTTCATTGAGAAAGTTCTGTGGCACCGACATTAATGGGATTTTATCTACAACTTTCGCTGGCTGATATACAAGTTTGTAGCGCCCCTTGTTCGTTGCAGGATCAAGAGTGAATTTAATCTGCTGGTAGATTCGAATCTACGGCTTGTACGATTCATCTTTCCAGCCTGACTTTTTATTGAACTTTATCCTTTTCTCGAACAATGTAGCTCCCTCGAAGTTTGAGCGATTGTGGAGCTTTAACTTTGTCAAAGCTGCAACATCGTAAAATGGCAGAGATAATATGCTCAGCAGCGAACTGAAATACTGGATACCGAATTCCCTTTTGATGGCGATGCAGAGAATTTCCTTGACGAACATCCAACAGAGAATTCTTCCACTCGGCTTCACTTTTTCAAACTGTAAGTAGTCGACTTGAGCGATGTCTGGCACAGGTTTGGAAACCTTGGATAAGAACTGTTATCGCCATGCGGAGAACGCATCTGTGGCATTTTCAGACGTATCACGGTTCTTTAAATGCTCATCAATGACTTCCACATTCTCTTTTAGCCATTCTTCATCGAAAGGGGGAAATTCAGTCCCGTCTTGTCGAACATATGAAGATTTCTTCTCATTTCCTTCAAATACGATTTCTTCAATATTTTCAACATTTGTTGTTTCAGGCTCACTTGGCATCTTATCAATCTCAGCATCATCAATCTCTCTCATAGCATGTAGAGCAAGCAATTACTCATGTGAAAGATCTTCGATAATTTCACCTTCTTCAAGTAATTCTCCAGTGACTTGATGAATAGCCTGCAATGCAAGATCAGCACTGCTAGGAACAGAAGATGTACCTTCAATCTGTTGAACTGTTCCAGAAGAGGTTCCTTGAGAAGATTCGATCGCTGGCGGCTGAACAACAACGATTGCAGAAGATGTAGCGGCTGGCGGCTGCTCTGATGTAGTAGAAGGATCAGGATTCCCTTGATCTTTAGGATCATCATCCCGTTTCTGCATAACTTCTTGTTGCTTACATCGATCGTCCCACAGAGTAGCAACCCACTTTCGAATAAACTCATAGCCAGCAGTTATCGTCTTAACGCTATCAAGTATCATTGTATTCCGTGACTCGTACCATTTTTTCATAAAGTCACATCTTCCTTTAAGATCTTCAGCCAACTTTTGAAGAATAGAACTGCTTCTCTGTCTCTCCTCGTCTGCAGCTTTCAAACGAATATTTTCAGCCTTGAGTAGATCAATCTTAGCTTGTTGGCGCTCTATCACAGTTTGCTGTTGATCAACAGTGGACTTCAACTTGTTAATTTCCACCAATTGACTGACCTGATCATTTTTTGTGATCCTGATAAAGTCAGTTTGCCTCTGAATACGATCAGCAGCTGCTTTGAATTGAGAGAATAGGAAGTTGTTCTTCTCGTCTTGGGACATCTCTGAGAAAATCCTTTGACGGTCAGCACTAGGCTGCGAAGTAGTTGCTCTAATTGTAGCAGCCATAGATCTTTGAGGAACGGCCTGAGGGGTTATTGTTGGAGATTCAGTAGCTGAAGATACCACATGAGTTTCAGCAGCTGAAGATATCACAGGAGTTTCTTGAACAGGCTCTTGAGGAGTAGATTTCCGAGCAGAGGTACTCAAGTATCTTCTTGATTTCTTCTTTTTACTTTCAGCAGCTTTCTCAGCTTTCCTTTTCTTTAAACGTTCCGCTTCAGTAACCTCTAGAACGTATTCAGGATCATCTTCCTGTCTAATCCTCCTGTATCTGGGCTCGATTAGATGATCGTCGGAATCGGAATCCTCTTCATCATCGCTAGCTGATGTACCACCAGTCGCACCAGCACTAGATGCACCAACGGCACCTGTATCACCACCATCATCACCATTACCTTCACTATCACTCTCCGACATATCAGAATCAACTGGATCTGGACCAAACTTTTCAACCATTTTTCTTTTCAACTCCGGCTCTTCGTTATCAGATTGGCTGTCATCATGACGCCATTTATCATCAGCTGGAGCAACGTAATCAGGATTTCCTAGTGCACCGATCAACTTCCTTGGAGGATCGCCAGCTGATACCACTTGTAGGTCCCGAAATCTGAGGATCGATAACGAAAACTGAATCCTTGTTTATAACACACAATGTCACGGGTACGGAATCCCCGTAACGATGCCAAACCAAACACAGTTAATAATAACACACGATGTAACCAATGAAATGCAATCTATTGATTAAATGGGATGAGAACCAAGAACAACTGATACACACACAGTTTGACAGAATAACTCTCAGGATATGCTCTCATCTAGTTTCAAAGTGAAACCAGAAAGCTGTTTATATAGTAGCCTGGGCCAAACATCGACGAATCCAAAGGTGGGTCGACGAAACAACATTTAGGCCAGACATTGGGCCTGAAGCAGCACAACAGTCGACGAAACAAGGGTGTTTCGTCACTGATGTCGATGAAACAGGATGAAATGGACACTTATCCGTTTCGTTGAGAGGTGTTCAACGAAACGCTTTGTTTCGTCGAAGGCTGCAACAATTTTGTTGTTTGTTGCAAACAGACAACAAACATCATCAGCATATAAACACTTACATAATGACCATAATACCCTTACATGCAACATGCATTGTTCGTATATCATTACATATCAAATAGAGACAAATAAGTCGGACACAAGCGGATAGGAGGATATCCGACTTGGTCGACGGCAAATACAGACTCGATAAACGATAAAAGACCGTGCAAAATACAACAATAAATAAGACTAGTTACAGACACAAAAAGGTGCACCAACAATAGAGGAGGCTAAACCTAAGGTATGATCATCTACTCTCTCACATATTTTCTCTATTACATAGTTCTGAATACCAGACACTGATTCTCACGCCAGAGGGTGGTCACATGGATAACACCATTCCTTTGACGAGTCCTAACGGTGTTATGTTTTGTAGGTCACAACCTTGTTGCCGACATGGAACTTGACCCAATGAGATCCACCTTTCAGGTACACGTTTCTTCATTGGCGCCATCCTTGGGACGGAAACTGACTCAGAGAAACCTACAACCATGACGATCAATCAGAATACTCATACGATAGCCGATACGATGTTATAAACGGTAGCTTCGGGAGGGTTGTCTACGGAAACCACTACGGTCGTACTTCCACAACTGGACGTAACAAGGTCCTTGCACCTCAAGTGTGAAGCAGAAGATTCACGTCCAGGGTTTAGTCCTAGCCAACGATTATCATTCTTCCCAGTGACGGAGAAAAACTCTAGAAGCTCGTTCTTGTACTCCTCTTGGCATAATCAACAAACTCAAGCCACTACCATGTCGACCATTGTGGATGGTCCTTTTATGTGATCGATGCAGGAACTCCTTTCACACCTCAAGATGTCATTTACAGTACCACACCGCTTGTGATAACTTCCGCGGTGCAAACCACTGTCATACCATACATGACCATGTCACAAAATTATCAATTATCTAACACTCCTCCATTGCCTTCGCTCTATTCAGCTGCATTGACCGCCGCCCTTTCCACTCCTCCATATAGGCCGATTGTGATGCCCAGTGTAGTGCAGGGCGCCCCTATCACCCCATGTAATCGAGCGTATATACCCCAAAACTGTTATACTCCACCGTTTTAATATATACCTCAATTCTAGTCTCAAAGTTATGGGCCACATATACCCTATTTGGGGAATCTACAGCCATTGCAGTACCCGCACTATGCACCATTACAACTGTACTTTAGATGTCACACCCCAACCGATGGCGGAAACATCGGAGTGAGACGAAAATGAGATTGCTCATTGCATCATAACACTAAATGTGACAATAATTTAATTTCAATTGCATAAATTCTAAATGAATACATTGTTTCAAAACAAATACAATCAAAAGAGTAGCAAACATAACATGAAATATAGAATAGTTTATTTCTTTAGGTGTGTATCGAAGTCCACCCTAACTTTGTTTCTTCACATCATCATCTATCAACCTGCAACATGTATTAAAATATGATTAACAAATATGTTGGCGAGTATACAATTTTGATACATAGCATAATAATGAAAAATGTTTTAACTGTGCTCATATCCAAGATGATAAATATATACAAGTTTCTAACATGTTGTACTAGTGTAAACTATATGTCAAACCAGAGTTTAAAATGGTGATTACCCAACATCGTCAAGACGAAGAGGGTGTAATGGTGTTTACTTAACAATACCACAAGAATACGGGCGGGGCGTTAATCCTAAAGCACTATAATTGTTAAGGTAGGCTTGAAAAGTTAATGAACATATAGACACAATGTAAACATAGCATATGAGTTTAACAAGTATAACAAGTTTCATGTTTAATGGTGGATAGATTTTGATTGATAAACATGTTTAATTATGACTGCGTGTTTTTATATATGTACATGTGATACGTGGTCGAAAACCGGTGATCGTTTGTGCTTAAGTTGATGCTTTTACATAGCTTTTAATCTTGAATAGCCTACTTTTAATGGGATTTGTGTTTTACAGGTCTAAAAGAGTTTAAGGAGCTAATCGGGAGCTAAATGGAGCACTGGGGATGTGAAATGAACAAAACCGGGTTAATCACGAAGATTGGATGTGTTTTGTGGAATGTTAATGGATTTAAAATGAATATATTGGAAGATGGCATGATAGAGGGCTGAATTACGAGAACGTGGGCGAAAACGGTGAGTAAAACGGAGCTATAACGAAGAAGTTATGAAGAAAACAGTTTCGGACAAAACCGGCAAAACCAGAGGCCGTCGGGGACGTCCCTATGGCCGTCGGCGACGGGCCTCCGTTTTCTGAGTCGCGAAATCTTGTTTCTTGTTGATCTTTGATGAGTTATAACGCTTTGTTTGACCATTTTTCGGGGGTTACGAACCTTAGGAGGTAAAAACACCTCCTTGGAACCATTCTTGATCATCCAATTCATCCCTAATCAATCCTAACACAACCACTAACACCATCTTCATCCTAACCCTAATCAAATCACCATCTCCATCATTCCATCATCACCATCATCCTCTTCCACCTTCATCTTCAAACCCTAACTTCCACCTCTCCTCAAGACTTGAAGATTATGGTTCGGGGTTCGTGTTCATCCTCCGGTGATCGTGCTTCTTCGACTATGAACGGCTAGTCTCCTCGGTTTCACCCCGGTATAGGTAGTTGTTTAATTTAGGGTTTCGAATTGTTTCTTGCTTCAACTTTGTGACAAATTGTGTTTGATTTTTGAAACCATTGACAATAGTTTACATTTGTTTCGTATTCATAAATTGTCGAACGATGTTAAAAGTTATGACTTTACGAAATGGTTATGTGTAGTTATGCATTGTCGTGGTTAGGTTTTACTTGTGTTGATTAGAAAGTGCATTCGTGTCCGTTTTTCGAAACGTTGATAGTTATTAGCGGATTTAGTGACTCACGGTACACTAAATCCGCTAATCGTATGCAATTGAGTTGAATCTAAAATTTGTAGAAACCCTAGGTTGGCAATTACCGAAACCGGGTGTGGAACTTGTTTCTAGTTTCTTGTTTCAATCATTTAGTAATTTAGTTTGCTATCTTAGTTAATCAACAGTAGTTTTAAATAATATCAATTTGTCGGCTTAGTCCGACTCCTTTTCAAAACCTAACAAACAAATAAAAATAAGCAAGCTTCATAATCAATTTGTACATTTTTGTAAATAGTCTAACTAGTCGAACAGGTCATGCGATACTGACCACATGCACTTCATGGATTCGATACCCGACTTACCCTAGCTACCTAGGTTTAATTGGGTTTTTGACTGATCGGGACGACACGGTCTTTCAAAATGGCGCCGCTGCCGGGGAGCTAGTGCGCTTAGTATTTCATTGCTTGTGCGATTTTAGTTTAGTTTATTTTCTTTCCTTTTTTTGTATATTTGTGATTTTACTTCGGGTGGTCGAGCTTGTTTGTGCAGGTACATGTTTTGCAGGTACCATCTTTCAATATGAATTGGGTAGATGATGATCTGTGTGAGTGTTGCGGAAGCGGAGAGCATTATTTAGAAGATTGCTCTGTTTTCCACGCAAAAGTTCAAGCCAATAAGTATCGGGAAGACTACCTCAGCGGATTATATGAGTATAGGAGGGCGGATTATGAAGATTTCAGTGGTCCATCCTCATATTATCCATATGATAATCCACCACCACCACATTATCAAGAATACTACTATGAGCCCGAATTGCTACACTTCCCGAGTTACCAGGAGGAGTATGATGACTATTATCATGACTCCCCTCAGCCGACATACGAGGAGCCTCAAGATTCGTTAAACTCTAAACTCGATATGATTATGGATATGATGATAGAAATGAAAAAGAAAGACGAGCTGAGAGACAAATCATTTGAGGCTTTGGTTATTCAGGTTGGTCAATTAACCGAGGAGATGGCACAAATTAGGCGAGACCAAGAGGTTTTGGCTAATGGTACCATGGTTGATGGTGATGTGGTGGAAGAGGTTATGGAACTTCCAGAGCAAGAAGTTGAATGTTTGAACCGAGCGGAAGACATCACACCGCGAGACGAGTCGGATCCGAAAGATGCCCACGTTCATATCCATCCTTCTCCCATACTTATCACTCCAACCAACAAAGTTGGGGATGCGGGTTCGGGTATAAGGATTCGAAGGGTGGCGTTGCAAGACATAGGCCATTTTAGTAAGAAGCGACCCCAAAGTTGTACAATATGCATGCCGAGCAAAATAAAAAGAGAATGGATCCGGCATGCCAAATACCGAGCGTATGTAGGCAACTCGGTAGGAAAATGTGCACTTCGACCACCATGAGAGGAAAATCAGGTATAATTGTTGTAGAGTTTGTACTATTATTCGTTTTATTTTTATTTTTCATTTTTTTCTTTTCTTAGTTAAATGAACTTTGTGGGTGTGTTCCCTATATAACCCTCACGAGACCTCTCGTCCTCCCGAGCTATCGGGAGGTTTAAAAGGGCTTGTTGCATAAGCTAAATGCAACCGTGATTCCTACGAAAGTGAGTTAGGTTTGTTGTTATTGTAAATTAATTTTCCACATACATCAAGGTAAACTAACGTATGATTTGGTAATATCTTCATAAAAGTGGTAGAACTAGGTAGCTAATAAATTTTAATGGTTGTGAGAAGCATGCTTCTACACAAGGGTTAAGATTTGTAGGTACATTATGTTCGTGGGACGACCGCTTTCTTGAAAAGAAGAAGAGCACACGAGGAATGAGCTCAAAAATCAGGTGCATACGTTTCTTTTTACTTTTGATTCTTAGCTTAGTAATAAGTGGATTGTATTTTGTATTTTATTTCCGGGGTGAAATTTTGGGGAGGTTAGCCTTGTCACATCCCTTGTGCATTTCAAAAACTCTAGTTCTTACACATTGAGGACAATGTTCACCTCAAGTGTGGGGATGGGGGAGTAGTAAAAGTTTTCGATTTTGACCCGTTCATTTAAACACTACACATTGAGGACAATGTTTACCTCAAGTGTGGGGATGGGGGGAAATTTCAAAAAAATTTCAAAAATGTCTTTGTTTGAAGCGATCTAAAAAGCACAAGTAACTAAGTCAACGAGGGATGGCACAACCCATTTGGTCTATTGTCATGGTCAAGTTCAAACAATTAGCATGACGGGTATTTAGCGGGTTAATCTTCGATAACCATTTTATATGTGATTATTCACTTTACCGTTAGATATTTCGTAAATTGTAAAAAGTTTGAACCGGGTATGACTTTAGACCTTAACTTTAGTCTCGGGGATGGGATGTGTGTTTCTCGTTCGACCCACGTGAAAGTGAAAAACAGATTTGCTTGAGGGCAAGCAAAAGACAAGTGTGGGGATGTGATACGTGGTCGAAAACCGGTGATCATTTGTGCTTAATTTGATGCTTTTACATAGCTTTTATTCATCTCCAATCCATCCATCATCAAGAAGAACAACCCGAATCATCAATCATCCATCTACACAATCAATTCATCAAAACCCTAATTCTCCATACTTCACCATTACCAATCATTCCACAAACCCTAATCAACCACCATTCATTCATCCATTAAGCTTCAAGATGCTTTCATTCACGTTCCAAACATCTGGTGATCAAGCTTCTTCAACCATGAGCGGCTAATCATCTCGGTTTCACCCCGGTGTAGGTAGTTGTTAATTCTAGGGTTTCGAATTGTTCTTGTTTCAACTTAGTGACAATTTGTGTATGTTGCACCCAAAGTGTTTAAAAATGAAAAAGGGATCGAGTATACTCACGGTTTTGCAAGTGGTTTCCACAAACGTGAGATGATCGTCTTGAGAAGTTGAAGCACCAATTTATCCTAACAAGGATGAACAAGGTGTGTAAGTACAAGGATTTAGAAGTTGGAATGTAAATGAGATTTGAATAAGAAATAAATAAAAGAGTTAATTGCCATTTTCGCCCCTGAGGTTTGGGCACATTTGCCATTTTCGTCCAAAATGACAGTTTGGTACCATTTTGCCCCTCACGTTTGGCCATTTTTGCCATTTTCATCCAAATCTCTAACCTAGTTAAAAAGTTCTGTTAAATGAGAATTTTTTTAATTTAATTTTTTATATTTACTCTATAAAATATAATAAACAATTATGTTCTTTTTAAATAAATAAATAAAATATATGTATATATATAAAAATACACACAGATCACCATCTCCATCTCTCTCTCTTCTCTGTCTTCTCTCTCATCTCCTATCACCGCCACCACCATTCCCCACCACCTCCACCACCATTCCCCACCGTTATCCACTTCATCTTCAACATTACCCCCACCACCACCACCATCAAATCGCATACGGAGACCACCACCACCACCACCATCAAATCGCTGGTCAAACAATACGGAGACCACCACCACCACTATCACCCCACCACCACCATCAAATCGCATACGGAGACCACCACCACCACCATCAGATCTGAATCTCAGGTAATGTGATTCTTCAACAAACAACAATCTTTAAACAAAAAACAACCAAATATCAATGACGGTCTCTAGATATGTATCTCTTTCTCTCTAATCTGGGTAGCGGTGTTGGTTGGGGTGATAGTAGAGGTGGGGTGATGGTGGTGCCAATGGTTGTTGTGCGGCAGTTGTTGTTGTTTGGGTAATGGCGGAGGCGATGGTGGAGGTGGGGTGATGGTGGTGCCGATAGTTGTTGTGGCAGCGGTGGTGGCTGTTGGGGTGAAGTTAGAGATGGTGGTTGTTGGGGTGATGGTTCTTGGGGTGATGGTGGAGGTGGCGGAGCTGGTGGCTGGCGGAGCTGATGTAAAGGGATTTGGGTTTTATTGGATTTTGATTGAATTTGATTAGTTGGAGATGATGTTGAAAAGTTATCGACGGAATCATCGCCGGAGAGAGGTGATTTAGGTGGGAATCGAGGGTTTTGGGAGCTTCGAGGGATGCAGTGGCTGACGGATTTGGGGGTGTTGCCCTGTTCTTCGTCTGCTGATGATGTTCTTCGTCTGCTGATGATGTTGCCCTGTTCTTTTAGTTTCTGATTCGTCTACTGATAATGTGTTTGTATAATGAGAGATGAGAGATTAGAGAGTGCAGTATGTATGTATGTGTTGTGTGTATGTATGTGTTGTGATATATTACAAGTCACCCCCTTATTATTAACAAATTTCAAAAATACCCCAATTTGACGTTATAAAGTAACTAGGTTAGGCATTTGGATGAAAATGGCAAAAAGTGACAAACGTGGGGGGCTAAATAATACCAAACTGTCATTTTGGACGAAAATGACAAATGTGCCCAAACCTCAGGGGCGAAAATGGCAATTAACTCTAAATAAAAATAATAATAATAATAATATATAAAAATATTATCTTAACTAAACACTCACTTTGAACACTATTAATTTATGTGTATTTCGTGGGGACTATTTCACCCACTAGAAGTCTAAGTATGAGGAATTTAGTCTAAGATAAATATTTACCTTTGCACACAACTTTCCACCATAAATTGGTTGGTGTCATGGCTAGGTTTAATATTTATATATATTTAATACATAATAATAAATAATGGATTGATAATGATAATTAGATTGTAAGTCTAAAAAGGTAAATAACAAAAATTAAAGGAGTTAGTACTTTTATATATTTTTAGTATGTAATTATAATTAATGAATTGGTAACAATGATGTAATTGTAAAACTAAATAAGTAAATGAAAAAATTAAAAAAAAATAGTATTATTAGAAGAGTTAGTAGTTAGTAGCATAGTTAAAGAGTTAGCATGGGTTAGTAATGTTAGACATGGTAATAATATGTTAGTTAATAATATTATCTAGGTTAGGCATGAATAATAAAAGTAAGTGTTAGACATGGTAATAATATATTAGTTAATAATATTATCTAGGTTATGCATGAATAATAAAAGTAAGTTAGATAATATAATAGTAATAATATTATCTAGGTTAGACGATCGAAGAAAGTGATGTCGCTGCACGCAAAACCGAAGTCGTTGGGGCCTTTAGGAGAGAAATCGGACGTTGTGACGGGCGTTACGGCGGTCATTTAGGGGTCGCCGTGCCGTTACGGTGTTCATTTGGGGGTCTCTCTCTTTTTACTCTGTTATGATAGTTTAGGGTTTACAAACAAAACAACAAAACGTACAATAGTTAAATGCATGAAACAGGCCTGAAGCCAAAGGTACAAACCAATATTGCCTATTTATGTTGTAAATTAGAAGTATATATAATTAAAATTTGTGAGTATTTTCATAGGTTGCACAGAATATAATGAATAGAGATAAACATTTCGTATCAGGTACCGATATTGAATTTTTCGTACCGAATCATTTTTTACCGATTCGGTACCCACTTTTTGACGTTTTCAATATCGATACTTTCGGTTCAATATCGTACCGTGCCGTATGAAACATTTTTGATACCGATATCAATACCCATATATAACGATTTTCAGTAATAGTATCAAGCTCATCCATATAAAAGGATAAAACTCCATTTGAGTATTACATATTCCCATAATTGGACCACGAAACTAACCTGTAGAAATCATAACATATCTCTACCCCTGAATCATGTTACTTAACAATTTAAAGACTAACGCTTAAATTTTTCATATAATTATACTATTATATCACCACAAATAACTTTATTTGCACGTATGATTGTCTCTAGTTTTAGATATTTAGTTGTCACAACTCACAAAATCGTCTAATGAGACCACTTGTTGCGATCTCAGGTCGAGGGCTAGACTATCTGGCTGGTTCATGATCATGGGTTAATGGTTTCATCATATACTCATAACGGAATATTCCTGACTCTTGAATTGTAGGATACATTTTAATTAATCATTGAGCTACTCTAACAATTTACAATAGCTTTGAGGAACTTACACGATTAAGCATGATGACGGGGGTAGCTCAAGACTAAATAAAATGATTAAATATGTAAACGCTCAAAAGTTTAAACGGTTCAACGGTTGAAAAGCTGTGAGTTGGGAAAAGCAATGCGGAAACAGTGGCCGGTCACATCTGGAGATCGCTTCACCAACCCGCAGCCACAAAAGCAAAGCAGGTCTGCACAATACACACTATTATCCGGGGGTTAAAAGCCTTTAACCCCCGAAAGGGGAAACCCTCCACTGCAAGCGAGGTTACTAGTCTAATACATTCCACTTCGGGAGATGTCTTCTTTTATAAAATGACACTTCATTTACTTCAGAAAACATCTCCTGACCAGCTCTGATTCTCCAATCTCTGGTCATTCACTTCGAATGCTTGTTCCACACAAGTCATGCCCTTTCACATCCAACACACACATTCCCTTTGCTTCCACTTCCGAATCTGAGAACAATTCAGAGGAGGATCCAAAGCAAAGAACAACAATAAACTAGTAAACCTCCTTCCACGTCTCGCAAACGTGGGGGGACCCCACGACCTGCGTTAGGCAAGGTTGAACCCTTCAACCATTCTGCCTAGCCAGTCCAGCTACCACCGTTGGTCTTGTATTTGTTGCATCCACAAGTTGGCGCCCACCGTGGGGCTACGCCGCTATTTCTTCTCAAAAAGACCTAGTAGTGTAGCTCTCTTCACTTAAAATCACCATGTCTGAAAGTGGATCCCCGGAGGAAGTGAATTAGATTCCAAACACTTCTACTTCGGGTAGTAGCCAAGCTCACGTGGCTATACCAACTTCTTTCTCAACTCCGGGGAGCACACCCGAGTTCCTCAACTTCAACACACCAACTCCGTCCAGATCTGGAGTTCCATCTCCCAACATCGGTGTCTCCGATGCCCCATCATGTGTTGAACTCACCCCTGAAGGGGTTGCCAACAATTTCCTTGTGCTAAGGTCTCTTCTCAACCAGCATGTGAGTAAAGAAAGAGAAAAGGGAGTGAGGATTCGTTTAGACTATGACGAACCTGAGCCAACATTGTCTCCTGGGCCACCTCCTCCTCTTTTTGCAACAAGAAGCGAGGCTGGTCCCAGTAACCTTTCAAACCCTCACCCTTATCTGTCCACTATGACAAATCCTACGGTGCATCCTATCTTCTATTCCCAACCAATTACTAGTGGTGCTCCTTTGGGACATGAGCTGACTCTTGACCAGCTCTTACAATCCCCAGTGACAAGCTATCCAGTATCTACTACAACTACATGGGAGCAAGCTCTGTCCGTGCTCCCCTTAGCACGAAGTGCTGTTATGAGTGCCCCCCTCGGGATAAACTGCTCCGCTGGCCCAGGAAGCCTTCAAGGCTTCAACCCCATGACCAACATGATGACCCAGATGATGGCCAACTTCCCATGGAAACACTTCATCAATCAAGTGCTTGCCACTCAGGGAAACAACGGCAATAGCAGTAATGTGGATGCAAGGACTGAAGAAGACTTGGCTAAGCCATACAAGCCAAGTAACCTTTCATGCTTTTCAAGGCAGATAGCCGATTATGATTTCCAGTCAAAGATCAAAATGCCGGCCCACATCAAGACATATGATGGGACTGAAGATCCTGAGGACCACCTTCAGATCTTCACCGGTGCAGCTCGGATAGAGAAATGGTCCAACGCTGAGTGTTGCCTAATGTTCATGCAAACTCTTGTTGGATCCGCCAGGATCTGGTTCAACGATTTACCTGCTCAAAGCGTTCGAAGCTTTGACGATCTCAGTAAGGGTTTCCTGGCCAATTTCTCCCAACAAAGACGATATGTCAAAGACGCAACAGTGATCTTTTAGATAAAACAACGTGATGATGAAAGTCTCCGTGCTTTCAATGAACGATACAAGAAGGAAGGTCTGACTTATGTGGGGGCCGATGAGAAAATGAGGGTGGCTGGCTTCATGAATGCCATCACCTCTAAGTACCTTACAAGGGATTTCAACAAATCTCTACCCAAGACCTTAGAAGAAGCTCTTGAAAGGGCTGAAGCCCACATCCGGGGAGAGGAGGCAGTAGACATTAAGGAACAAAGAAAAAGAGGGTCCAGCTGGAGAAGCAACAGTCCAGCCAGAAAAAGAGGGAACTTCAACTCCTATGACAGGCGGTCAAAGGGTTCAGACCCTCGAAGGTCTGAAGGTCGGAACCTTTCAAGCAGGGAAAAAGGCATAAGTTTCACACCCCTCACAAAGACCCCTCAAGAAATCCTTGCAACAGAAGAAGTTAAACAAAACTTTCGGCCTCCTAGACCTCTCCCTAAAAGCAGGAAAAATGAGAACTCCACCCAATACTGCGAGTTTCATGAAGAAAAAGGTCACCACACCAATGATTACTTCCAACTCAAGAAAAGAATAGAAGAGGCTGTCAAGTCCGGAGAACTCGCTCATTTGGTAAAGGGAGTCCGGGAGAAAATGGCTGAAGGAAAGGGTAAGGAAGTCAATATGGTGGATTTCGATGGAAAGGTTCCCCACAAGAGACAGAGGTTGGAAGCTTGGGAGCTTCAATGTGTCTGGTTCCCCCCTACGGAGAATGACCCCCTTTCTAGCCCTCTCGTGGTAGAAGCTACCGTGGGAACGTTGCAAACATGCAAGGCATACATAGACACGGGAGCAGCCACCGAAATCATGTTCGAAAAATTCTTCAACCGATTGAGTAATGAAGAACGTTCAAGGCTTCAACCCTCTGGAACCTCTATAAAAGGTATCGCTGACATACCCCTCAAGCCTTTAGGGCAACTGACACTTAATGTTCGTTTCAGTGAAGGTTTAAAAGAAAGAACCCAACCACTTACCTTTGTGGTTATCAACATCCCCTCAAGCTATGATGTGATCATCGGCAGACCAGGACAGTGTGCATTTTACATGGCCGTGTCTGTTGGCCATGGCACAGTCAAATTTCCCACCGAAAGGGGCGTAGCAACCCTTCAACCCTCTCAGGAAGCCTACATGGTTGAAGGTGAAAGTTCAAACAGTGAAGAAGACAGGCAAAGGTTGGTCATAAACCCTGAATACCCTGAACAAAGAATAAGGGTCAGCCCAGACCTTTCTCAAGAGACCCTTTCATACCTTAAAAAATTGCTAACACACTACAGCTACGTATTCGCTTGGTGCCCTGAAGATATGACCGGGGTCCCCCGGGACATTGTCGAGCATGAGTTGAGAATACCACCGGAGGTCAAGCCCGTTGTCCAGAAGAAAAGAAGCTTAGCATCTGAGAGAAGTCTGGCAGCCTGCCAAGAGGTTGAAAAGCTTGTGTCAGCCGGTATTCTCCGAGAAGTCAAGTACCAGTCATGGGTTGCAAACCCGGTTATGGTCAAGAAACCAGACAACTCTTGGAGGATGTGTATATACTTTAAGGATCTTAACAAAGCTTGCCCCAAGGATTGCTATCCACTACCAGAAATTGATCTCAAAGTTGACTCCCTAACAGGCTACTCGTTCAAATGCTTTCTTGATGCATACAAAGGCTATCACCAGATCCTCATGAAAAAAGAGGATGAAGAAAAGACAGCCTTTCACACGGACAAAGGGATCTTTTGCTATCAAAAGATGCCTTTCGGCCTCAAAAATGCAGGAGCAACCTATCAACGGCTCGTTGACAAAGCCTTCGAAAGCCAAATCGGCAAACACATGGAGGCATATGTAGATGACTTGGTTATTAAAAGCAAGACGAAATACCAAATGCTCGATGATATTCAAGAAACTTTCAAGAACCTAAGAAAGGTTAACATGAAGCTTAATCCGGAAAAGTGTTCATTTGGATTTCGAGGAAGGAAAATTTTTGGGCCACATTGTTGGAAAACAAAGCATCAAAGCCAACCCTAACAAAGTAAAAGCCGTCCTTGAAACCAAGCCACCAAAGACCAAGAAGGAGGTTGAAAGCTTGAACGGGAAGCTTGCAGCCTTGAAGCGTTTTACCTCAAAGTTAGCCGAAAGATCTCTGCCCTTCTACAAAATGCTCAAAGACTGCTCAGATAAAAAGGATTTCAAATGAACTAAAGAAGCTGAAGAAGCTTTCAACCAGATGAAGCAACATCTAGCTTCCCTACCAGACATCGCGGCACCAAAAATCGGGGAGTTAATATCGGTGTACCTCTCAATCACGGACGAGGCCATCAGTGCAGTCCTCACCATTGAGCGAGACAAGGCCTAGGTACCCGTTTATTTTTTCAGCAAAACTTTAAAATTAGCTGAAACGAAATACCCTCCCCTTGAAAAACTTGCCCTAGCCTTAGTTCAAACAGCTAGAAGGCTTCGAAGGTATTTCCAAGCACACCCCATACAAGTGGTCACCGACCAACCTATTAAGAGTGTGCTTGAAAAACCTGAAAACTCGGGACGATTAGCCAAATGGGCCATAGAACTAGGTGAACATAACATCACCTATGTCCCAAGGAAAGCCATCAAGGCTCAAGTCTTGGCCGATTTCATTGTGGAAGTCCCAAACCAAACAGTCACTGAAGTAAACACTGCCACCACTGAACCTTCCAACCCTGAAGCCTGGAAGCCTTTTACCGACGGGGCTTCAAGCGTTGAAGGGTCAGGGGCCGGATTAATTTTGATCAACCCAAAAGGTTTGGAATTCACATATGTTCTTCGTTTTGATTTTCAGACCACCAATAACGAGGCTGAATACGAAGCACTAATAGCCGGCCTAAGGCTGGCCAAAGAAATGAAAGTTGAAAAGCTTGAAGTGTTCACGGATTCGTTGCTGGTCTCAAGTCAAGTCAATGACAGCTACATAGCCAAAGAGCCCAACATGAAAAAATACAGAAAAAAATCCAAGGAACTGATGAGTACCTTCCAAGCATGCAACATCAAACAGATCCCAAGATCTCAAAACAAGAAGGCTGATGCCCTAAGTAAGCTTGCATCCCTCACTTTTGCCCATCTCACCAAGAAGGTACTGGTAGAAGTGTTGAAGGCCCCATCCATTGATGAATTGGAGGTTCAAGACGTGGTTACCGAAGAAGAACCAAACTGGATGACTCCCATAAGAAAGTTCCTCAAAAATGGTGAATTACCCAATGATCAAGTGGAAGCCAAAAGGGTTGAAATCAAGGCAAGACAATACATACTACAAGGAGAAACCCTTTACAAAAAGGGTTACCTTGCTCCCTTGCTAAGATGTGTCGGTCCCGAGCAAAGTAAGTACTTGATCAAGGAAATTCATGAGGGCGTGTGTGGAGCTCACTTTGGAGCTAGGTCGGTAGTTGCAAAGCTCATGAACCTCGGATATTTCTGGCCCTCAATGCATCATGACACAACCGAAGAATTGAAGAAATGCGATGCCTGCCAGATCCACGCACCAGTCCCAAAAAGTCCCAAGCATGATTTAGTCCCAATAACCTCGGCTTGGCCATTCCATAAGTGGGGAATGGACATTGTTGGTCCATTTCCCCCAAGCAAAGGGGGAGTGAAATTCCTACTGGTGGCGGTAGGCTATTTCACCAAGTGGCCCGAGGTCAAGCCACTTGCCAAGATCACAGGAAAGCAAGTCATTGACTTTGTCTGGGAAAACATCATTTGCCGTTATGGATTGCCAGGAGTACTTGTCACCGACAACGGAAGGCAATTTGCTGAGAAGCCTTTTAGCGTTTGGTGCAAAGAATACAAAATCGATCAGGTTTTCAGCTCAGTGGCTTATCCGCAATCAAACGGGCAGGTTGAGAGAACAAATAGAAGCATAGTGGAAGGAATAAAGACAAGATTGGGAAGATATGAAAGCAACTGGCTTGAAGAATTGCCTAGTGTTCTATGGGCAATTAGAACAACGGAAAAAACAAGCCATAAGAAAACACCTTACAGCTTGGTATTTGGATCCGAAGCTGTGATCCCTGCCGAAATAGGAGTTGTAACCCAAAGAATTGTCAACATGGATCCCGAAGCAAACCAAAAAGAGACCATGTTGAATTTACAACTCCTAGAGGAAGCAAGAGATCAAGCCGCAATTCAAGAAGCCAAATACAAGCAACAGATGGAAGCTTACTACAACAAAAAAGTCAAAAACGAACGTTTCAAGCCAGGGGACCTAGTCCTCGGAAACAACGAAGCCAGCAATAAAGAAAATCAAGGAAAGCTTGGCCCAAAGTGGGAGGGCCCGTACACCATCCTTGAAGCACACAAAGGTGGATCCTACAAGCTGGCTGATTCAGAAGGCAAAAGGCTTCCAAGGCATTGGAACGGCAAAACCCTGAAAAGGTTCCGTGTTTAAACGGAAAGTTTGGTTTGTTTAAGAATGTATTTCAAGCAGGATTATGAATACCTTTTGTAAAAAGCAAGTATTGCTTTAATAAATGAAGTTGTTTTTATCAAACTTGTCTTTCTATCCCAAAATCAGGTTGAGAACCTAGCAAAAAACTCCATGGCAAGGGCCATGTAAGGGGATGAGCTCCCAGGCCACATCGCTCAATAGGTTCAAGGGTTGAATGAGCCTATATAATGGGTGAGTTCCTAAATCAATACAACTCCATGAGACTTGTTAAGAAAACACAAAATTGTCTCATAGACGGGTATGAGCAGCCTACACCAAATGCTCCCTAAGCCTTAAAAATATAGTCCACAAAAAGGCTAAAAAACCAAAAGAAATAATAAAAAGGATAGGTGCTATCTCTTCTTGTTAAAAATGCCAAGGCTAAGTGTCTGCAGCACTGAACCCTTTTAGGTATAAAAAACATAAGGGCAGCACAAACTCGACAAAGACAAAGTTAAAGAAGAACAAAGTCAATTGAACAAAAATCACAAAGGTACAAACCAAGCCAGGACGCAAAACTAAGAAGACTTCAAGGCTTCAAACCACCCGGGCAATACCTCGAAACCTTAAAGGCTTCAACCTATTAACAGACAGCCAAAAGGCTTGGACGGTTAAAATCCAAATGAACTGCCTTGTCCAAAAAGGCACATGCATAAAACCATAATAAATGGAAAATAGTTAAAACATAACATCATATAAAACAAAGCCCCAAAAAGACTTTCAAACATAAGTTAGAGCAAGTCCTAATAACTTGCAAGCTTAAACTAATGTTCCAGCGGCCACAAAGGCCTTAAAACACAACCAACAGGAACCTTAAGGGTTCCTAATAACCTAATATTGTTCAAGTTAACATTACAAAACATAAATTGTTTCAGTGCTAAGAAAGCTACGAATCAAGCATCAACAGATTTGGAAACTCCAGAACCTTCGCCCTTGGCCTTCTTTGTTTTCTTCAACTTTTTAGTCTTCACACCTCCATCACCACCAACCGCCGAAGCCTCCAAGCTTGCATCCTTAGGAACATCCGGCTGACCTGAAAGGGTATCGTCACTATCACCCGAATAAGACCTCTTCCTTGAAAGAGATCCCAGGACTTCAGCACAGACCTTCTCATTCAAGCCCTCCGGCTTCAAACCTTGCAACACAGCAAGAGGCTTACCAAAGCAACCAGAAACTTGATGGATGTAAGGATAAGTCAGCTTCTCCATTTGCTCAACGGAGCCTTTAAAAACATCAGAAGCCTCGGGCCGAAACAGAGGTGACTTCTCCAAAGGATGACCGGACTCATGGAGCTTATAACCTGCAATAAGACCTTGGTGTTTTCCTAAATTGAGCAGCTTAGTATAAACATCACCAAGGGCAGAATTAAACTCTTTGGAGTGCAGCAGATAGGTAACCACTTGATGGAAACCCTGCTCAATGAGCCATTGGTTATCGCCAGTAGCCTGAGCAACTGAAGCCTTCAACCTCTCTTTCTCCTTACCAAAAGCCTGCTGCTGAACAAACAAAGCTTCCCGGTCAGCCCTAAGTTTCAACCTATCAGCCTCGAAGCTCTTTTTCAAATCACCCATCTCAATCTCATGCATCTTTTTCAGATCACTAACCTTCTTCTCCCATGTTGTTTCCTTCTCGGCAAAACCAGCTATCTCCTTCTTCATCCCAGCCATAGAGGATTTCATTTTATCCTTCTTCTTGGAAAATTCTTCATATTCGTGCATTCTTTGACGAAAACGGGCAATGCCTTGAGGAAGCATGGCAGCAAGGTTGCAAGTACTCAAAATTATACGGGACAGCATCAGGTCATCATCCATTCCAGCAATAGTCTCGTGCACCGAGGGAGGAGCAATGTGACTCAGAACATCCTCACAAACAGCAGCATCTTTGAAACAACATCATTCTTCACCGACCACGTAGGCATATAAATCCCTTCCGGATCCAACCCTTCAACATCCCTGCTCGAAGACTCCTGAACAGGAGTGGCAACAACTTTCTTGCCTGAAACCTTTTTACCATGGACAACCAATTCCTTATCCTTCTCAGCACCTGCTTCAACACCTTGATCTTCTGAAACTTCAATATCATCGCTCAAGTCCACTGGTTCAGTAGAAGTGGATTGAGGGCCAGCTTTCAACAACCGACGAGAAGATCGGCGGGTTGAAGACTTAGGAACATTAGACTTAGAAAAACCCTTGGCAGTAGCAGCACTAACGTAACCTGAGCCCTCAAACCTTTGATCAGCATTTATAACCACAACATTCTCACCAGGAACAGACGGAGCATCCTCAAAAACAACATCAGAAGTATCGTCGCTTTTAATAAAATCCAAAGCAGACATGACTGCAAAAAGCAAACAACATATAAGTCATAAGTTAAGAAAAGCATAAAGAAGGCAAAAAAGGAAAATGCATACCCATGCCACTCCTCATAAGAACCGGATCCCGATCAACATTCCCCCAAATTTTACTAACCCCTAATAGAACAAGTAAGTGTTCAGGAAAGGGACGAACCCTCGAAGGGCACGCCCGGATGGCATTGAGAAAAACAACATTCAATTCAGACTAGGAAGGTTCCGGATCATTGAGAACAGCATCTGGATTCCTCCACACCATTTTAAAGGGGATGATAGTATCGGAAACCCAGAAAAAGCGGTCTTTCCAAGCCCCAAGCGTAGTAACCATCGACGAAATAAGGCAGGTATCAACTTTGGTTGTTTCAAAAGTAAACCAATCGCCATTCTTAGCCAAGCGAAAAAACCGGCGAAAGAGTGAAAGGGAAGGATCATACCCAAGAGCACGACACAAAACCTCAAAATGCAAAACCCTAGCCATCCCCTTCGGATGAACTTGCCCAAAAGAAACCCGATAATACTCCAACAAGTTCAAAACAAAAAACGAAAAGGGATAACGAAGGTTCGAAAACTCAAAATGACTACAATAAAGGGCAATCGAACCAGAAGGTGGTTTATCAACGGGAACATCACAAGCAGGGGCAGTGGGGTTAAACTTCCTATCAATACCATATTCCATACAAAATAAATCTACCTCCTCTTGTGTTAACCGGGAAAAAGATCTTGCTAAGTCCTTACGAGCACCCATTTTTTGAAAACAGAAAATGAAGAATGCAAGATGAAGAGAAACCGGAACTAACCTTAGAAGAAGGAGAAAATGACGAGACACTTGAAAAAATTATGAAACAAATGGATAAGTTTGGAAATATAAAATAAGTATAAGCCTACAATAGGGGTAATAATGGCAAAACAGTAACTCCTGCGAAAACCGCCACCCTATCAACTGCCATACATCAATCAAATCAATTGTCAGTTATTTAAAATTCAAATTCAAAACATTAACTGCCTTCAACCTTTCAAGCCTTCAAGCAACGAACCCTTGAAACCTTCAGGCAATAAAATACGTACATAAAAGTCAGAAGCCTTTGAGCTTATCACCCAAAAACCTCTGACTTGGGGGGCTGATGACGGGGGTAGCTCAAGACTAAATAAAATGATTAAATATGTAAACGCTCAAAAGGTTAAACGGTTCAACGGTTGAAAAGCTGTGAGTTGGGAAAAGCAATGCGGAAACAGTGGCCGGTCACATCTGGAGATCGCTTCACCAACCCACAGCCACAAAAGCAAAGCAGGTCTGCACAATACACACTATTATCCGGGGGTTAAAAGCCTTCAACCCCCGAAAGGGGAAACCCTCCACTGCAAGCGAGGTTACTAGTCTAATACATTCCACTTCGGGAGATGCCTTCTCTTATAAAATGACACTTCATTTACTTCAGAAAACATCTCCTGACCAGCTCTGATTCTCCAATCTCTGGTCATTCACTTCGAATGCTTGTTCCACACAAGTCATGCCCTTTCACATCCAACACACACATTCCCTTTGCTTCCACTTCCGAATCTGAGAACAATTCAGAGGAGGATCCAAAGCAAAGAACAACAATAAACTAGTAAACCTCATTCCACGTCTCGCAAACGTGGGGGGACCCCACGACCTGCGTTAGGCAAGGTTGAACCCTTCAACCATTCTGCCTAGCCAGTCCAGCTACCACCGTTGGTCTTGTATTTGTTGCATCAACAAAGCACAACATCAAGTAAATGTGATCTTTAAACATTTGACACTTCACACAATGGTAACTAACAAATCATTTCTCTATGGTTAAATACATTTTCTGTCCATTAGATTTATTAAGTATTGCTACTTTCGTGTTTTATCTTCAATAATTACAAAAGTATCATTTGCGTTTAATGTCACACATTTCAATCTTTTAATAGATGAACGTTAGATTCATTCCTTAAGTCCATTTGAGTGCATTGCACATGATGATAGTTTAGTCTTTCCACTTTCAGCCATGTATATTAAAATGTTGAAATATGTGACTAACAATAAATGTAAAGGATATTTAGTGTAATTATCAAAAATAAGAAATGAAATTTGTAATTTATCTTTATCTCTAAACAAACTTTTTTTAACGGTGTATGGTTAGAATGTCACTAACCGGATCCAAGACCTCAAAAAAAAAAGCTAAGTTTCGCATCTCCCACTTAATCACTTGACCAAGAGATCATTGGTTATCCCTAAACAAACTAAACGTATGAATAATTGTTCTCAAATTAATATTTACATATCTTTTGGTTGACCAAAGATTCATTAAGTCCGAATTATACATTTTATAATAGTTATTATCAATGCAATTAGAACCTAAGTTTGAGCCTAGGATTAAAATATTTTTAAATGTATCATTGGAAGTACAAAAACGCAAATTTTAATATATTAGGTATGATCTTTATATTTCCTCCGTTGATCATTGTATCTACAAATTGATGACAAACACAAACCCAATAGATTTCTTTAATGGATTTTTTAATTCAATGAATAATGAATAATGATAATGCTAAAAACAACTCATTACTATTCCCCATTCCTTGAAACTTCAGATAGAAAAGAAGGAAAAGCAACAATTATCCACTAGTACCCACCTACGACTCGTGCAATTACCAAATTGCCCCTTGCCTTTTTTGCTTTTCATGAAAATGAAACTCATTAGGGACCAAAGGAAATATTGATGAATAGGGTTGAAAATAAGCATGGCAAAGGTTTTAAGAGGTGGGAGGGGATCACCGATACCTTGAAATTTTCGTTCAATAGTGGAGCTTATGTACTTTCGTACAGAAAATTTTAGGTGTATATGTTTTTGACCCTCGGTTTTATAGAGACTTTTAGGACCGTTGACTTACGCCCCCAATTAAAAATCTCAAGCTTCGCCACTGAAAATAAGTAAACTTTTACGGAGCAATTTATGATTTGTTCCAACTTCCAAGTCCAACCTTTCATTTTAAAATGAGCTTAAAATATATATATAACGAGTTTGGTTTAACTTATAAAGATGTTATTATTAGACTTAGAGTAAACTGCAATTTTACCCCCTGAGGTTAGGGGTCATTGGCACTCTTACCCCCCCCTAAGGAAATAATTGCAATTTTACCCCCCACTGTTCACTGTTATGTCGCAACCTTACCCCCTAAGCTCAGTCAACGGTAGTTTGACCATTATATGTAAGGGTATTTTGGTAATCTTACCCTCTATTTATTTTTATTATTATTTTTATTATATACAGAGTAAATTGCAATTATTATTGTTATCATCCATCATCATCATCTGAACCTCCATCATCATCATCTTCAACCATCAACGTCGCCATCTGAACCGCCACAACCACCACTGCCGCCACAACCATCACCGTCGCCATCATCACCACCCCCGCCACAACCAGTCTTGTCTTCTTCGTTATTGAAAAGTATAGATCTGAACCTCCATCATCATCATCTTCAACCATCACCGTCGCCATCTGAACCGCCACAACCACCACTGCCGTTATCGTCACCATCACCAGCGCCGCCCAGGGTGCCGCCATGGGTGGTATCATGGATACTCTGACCACCGACGTCGTCGCCTCTGCTCCGCCTCCCGCAACCTCCCTTAATCCACAGGGCCTCTTTCCAGCAAGCCCATGTTACATGTTAGCTATGAATAATTGAATTGAATTGAATTGTGTACGTGTGTGTATATTTATCTGTGGATTGATAGACAAATTTGGGATGAGGAGATTAGAGAGAACATGAGATAATTAGAAGCTTAATTAATGAATTCATGCCCCTAGACTAGTGCATCAATGCCATTTTGTAGCCTTACATTAACAAGGGAATAAACTGCCACTGCTCATGATCCACCAATTAACAGTAACAGAGAGATGAGTGTTGTTGCTCTGTTTCTAACAAGGGAAGTGGGCTTTGAATTATCCCCAATTTTATGGGAGCTTAGATTTTAATTTATGTTGAATAGATTGTGTTGAATGGTTTAAATGGTCAATGGGTGTGCAAATTTAGTGTAAAGATTGGATCTTTTTTGTGGGTTTGTGGTCAATGCTTCAAAGTAGGCAGTGGTGGTTGTGGTGAGTTTTGTTGCTCTGTTGCATTTTATTATGTATATACATCATATATTCATACATGTGAATATGTGTGTGGTTATTGTTACGGAGAAGTTGCAGGTGGTAGTGGTGGTTGAGGGTGGTGGTTGGGGTGTGGAGATGACGGTGGTGATTGTTGAAGATGAAGGCGGGTGGTGGGTTTTTTTAGAGAGAGAGAGAGGGGGGGAGAAGATGGCAGTGGTGGTTGTGGTGGTGAATGGCGGTGGTAGTGGTGGTTGAGGGTGGTGGCTGGAGGTGGCAGTGGTGGTTATGGTGGTGAATGGCGGTGGCAGTGGTGGCAGGGGGTAATATTACAGAGTAAACAAAACACAGGGGGTAAAATAAAAGGGTATAATAGTCATTTCATCCCCAAGTCAACAGACCAGTCAACAAAATTGAAGCCGGGGGGTAAAATTGCGACATAACCTCAAACAGTGGGGGGTAAAATTGCAATTATTTCCTTAGGGGGGTAAGAGTGCCAATGACCCCTAACCTCAGGGGGTAAAATTACAGTTTACTCTTAGACTTATTTAAAGGATTTTTTACACTTGTTATAACTTTTTTTTTACTTTTAATTTATATTCATTTGCCACCGAATATAGTTATATAAATTTAAAAGTTGTTCTAATATTGAAATAACTAGAATTGAGTACCCGTGCGTTGCGACGGGTTGTAATCGTATACGTATTTAGGTAAATCACAGGGATCATTCGAATATAACACGTGTTTAGAAAGCTCGAAAATTAAAATGCTAGCAGTTTAAAATGTATGTTTCCATTTATTAGAATACATATAAAATTTATACTTTAAGATGTAATTTACGTTTTCATCTATCGTAATCTTAGTAAATGTATATATATAAAAATCCCTAGATTTATTTCTTATTATCAAAGAAAAATACTAATTTATTTATAAAATCTCGACAAAACTCTAAATTATATAAATAAAATTGATGATAGGTGTCTTCAGCTTGTATTTTTTTCTACCTATTATTCTAACTGAGACTTAGGTTATTCAATTTACACATTATATCCATTCAATTACAATATACATTAACTTTTTCTATTTACATCATATACCTTATCAATAGAGTATTTAACAATTCATTTGTGAGTTTATCTTAGTATTTAGATATTATTTTAATTTATTAGGCCAGCAAGGATTATAATTTATATTTATATTCAAAAAATTTAACCAGTACAATTCAGACTCTTTTAACTTTTCTCATCTCTACATTTCTCTCTTTACTTTTGTCACCACTACTTCCGGCCAACCTTGCCGCTGCAGCACTCTGCCACCACCGACCCCCTGCCCACCCAATGATCTCGTTTTCTTTTCTAGGCACCACAACCTTCAAGTTAAATGATTCAAAGTGAGAAAGAACTGATCCACCCTTTATTCAAGTAAGATTTTACTGATTCAACTTCATCTTCATCCATAAGTCAATCGTTCGGAATTTTCACCTCTAATGCACACCATCTTTTGTTCCGGAGACCATCTCCGCCGTCGGTAGTTACCACAGTTATCATCACAGCCTCCTAACCACCACTTAACGTCGTTGCCGGAGCATGCAACGACCATTCATAACTTGAAAGGTTGGGGTTGAAAGGGAGTGATGACAGGGAAGAAGACATTGTGCTAAGCTTTGAACAACTAGAGAGCGATGAGTGATAAATCAGAGGGAGAGAGAGAAGTACCTATGCTTCACTCACTTGTTCAACGTGCTACAAATAATTGTACAAAATTGAACAGTGAAAGTAAGACAAAAAGTTTTTTTTTGTAAATTAATAGAAGGGTAATTGTTTACTTAAATATTTGAGTTTTCTTAATCACCTTAATTTGATCATGAATCATCTTTAACCCGAGCTTAAGACAACATTATGAATGAATAACAATTGTCAAGTTATCCAGAGCTCAAGCCCTACATCACTATCAACTTGTTTTTTAGTCCAACTAGGTTTAAAGAAGTTCGCCGCGTTGCGGCGAATTTCTTTTGGTATTTAGTCTATGTTTACATATGTTTTGAAATCACTACGAGCGTGTTGCGAACCGAACTCCTGACAATAATAAAAAGAAAATGTAGAAAAAAAACACTAAAAGATAACTAAAAGAAAATCAACCAAAAAAGTTGTATGGTAATGATGTTGTTCATATGAAACCCGTGGTCAGAGATGAGGAAATTGTTCTGGGTACCGGTACCAAATTTGCCGAACTAAAAGATCATAAGTACCAATTCGGTACTGACTTTTGGCGTTCCTGGTACCGGTTCACTACCGTTTTTTATCTTCATATATCGGTACCGTAACCGGTATTTTCGGTATCAGTACCGATTCTGTATCGATTGGCACCGAGCTCATCCCTACCCCTGAAACTAAAAAAGAAAAAATTAAAAGTTGAAGAAAATCAACAAAAAAAGTTGTACGATACCGTTGTTCGTACGGTAACTGTGATCAGGGATGAGCAAATGGTACCGGGTTACCGCACTGAATTTCCCAAACCAAAAGATTTCCAATATCAATTCGGCACCAACTTTTGGCATTTTCTGTATTAGTGCTGTTTTTTACCTTCATGTACTGATACCGAACAGGACCTTACCGGTATTTTCGATACCAGTACTGGTTCGATACCGGTTGACACCAAGCTTATCCCAACTCCCGATATTAAAAAAAATGATTTAAATTAAAAAGTAAAGAAAATAACTATTATTATAATATTAAAATCACTATTCATTTCGATTCGTTTAGTAATATATGGTAATAATATATAGTAATATATAGTAAGTGGAGGGTTCAAATGAGAAGAAATTCTTTGTAAGAAGAAAAAAGAAGAAATTTCAACCAATAGGAATGCTTCATTAGACTTCATTTAATATTTGTACTTAATGTTACTATAAGGGTATATTAGTAAACTTACATACATCATTAATTGGTAGTTTCATCTTTAATAACTAACTATATTAAATTTGTAACTTATTTTTAAGATATATATATTTTTCACAAAAAATAAAAATAAAAATTCATTTAAAGTGTAGGAGAAATACGAGGCGTGTAGGATAAATTATGAGTTGTGTAGGATAAATTTCAATATGTGTAGGATAAATTTCGAAATGTGTAGGATAACTTTTGATGTGTGTAGGCAAAAATATTTAGTGTGGAGGATTATAGTCTTAATGACTAATTAATTAGTCAAACATAATAATAAATGAGATGAGAAAAAAAACTATTTAATGTTTTACAATTATACCCTTTTATTCTTTTTCTTCTCAATAAAATTTTTTTCTCAAATGAACATTCCCCTATATAGTAATACATAGTAATAATTGATTTCAACCCTAATGATATTATATATCACATGATACTTATAAATATTTTATAAGTGAACTTACAAATAATTATATCATCGTTTGTGACATGGTATTATTTTTATTTTTGACAATAATAGAATGATTAAATATGGCCAATTATTGTATGTTTTTGTCTATAGAAATTGAATTTAAAACAGACCTACTTAATGTGGCAATTAGTCCTTGCCTCACATCACATAAATATATCTTCTTTTATGGTTGTTTCATAAAATAATTATGTTTTTTTAATTCAAAAAGTTAGATATTTTAGCATGAAAAATATCACAAACAAGAAGATAGCAATTGTAACATTGAGTCATTGAGTGTATATTTAATGAAAATAGCTTGAGGTAAAAGCTTACTTTTCTGAAAAACCAAAACTTAACCTCTTAAAGATTATAAAAAAGTGATAACGATGCATAACGTCTATAACTGTAATGCACCCACTATGTCCTAACTTTTATAAAAAAAATTAAATAAAAAGATAAACGAGTATGTGTCTTAGTGTTTTAAACAGTATGAACCTATAAGCCTTTTTACATCTTTACACCAAAATTCGTTTTTTTGTTAAATCATGTTCCTTTAAGAGGATTGTGTGGATTACATCCTTCCATTTAAAACTAAGGCATACACATTTCTTCGTTTTCAATGTTTCATAAAATATGTTTTTACATTTTTTGAAATTTGTAAGATCTGGACTAAAGATACTTTTATCATCGTGAGAGTAAACTTACGTATCCTCATCGTTATAAAATGCATCCTCATGATAACTCAAATCACCATAAAACGTATATTGTCCCACAAAAATATCTTCGTCATTTTTCATGTGCCATCGATCAATGACCACCACCTGTTTGGTTCGTGATACCCTCATGCGCATGCTCAAATGACCACCTACTTTGGTTCGTGATACTCTCGTGAGCATGCTCAAAAGAAATCAAGATCCATGTTCGGTAACAAAAATCAAATCTAGGTCAGGCCTTATTGGAATACAATAGGTGCCAAGTGAAAAAAATGCTTATATGTGATGAATATTTCAAGTTGACTAAGGGGTTGTTTGGCAACTACTGGATAGTTAAGTGCTGAACTGGTAAGATGTCTGAACCATTAAGTACTGAACCAGTAAGGGGTCTAAACCATTAAGAGCTAGTATAACGCTTAACCATTCAGAGGCAAATATCAGACCAATTCAGATAAGAGGTCTTAACCATTCAGACTTAGTTTAATGTTTAACCATTCAGAGGAAAACGTCTGAACCATTCAGACATCTACTTGCTAAACAAACAGTCTGAACAATTAAGTGTTGAACCAGTAAAATGTCTGAACCATTAAAAGCCCTATTTAAAGCTAAACAAACTGCCACTATGTACAACTTACCCTTACTAATTATTTAACATCTCTCCATTTGAAAAACTCAAATCAACGAATTTCTTTTAATCTTTTAATTCAACCACACGTAATCGAAGAATTTACATCGAGATAATTGGTAAACGGGCAACAAGTTGCGCCGCTACCCCTTTTTGAATAGCAAAACTAAGCCTTTTAAAAACTACGTTCATAGATCTTGGGGTCATAACATTACTATGCATGACCCTTTGAACTCGACTAAGTAGGTCCACAGCCTCTGGCGCCAGAAAACCAAAAGTATCAAAAGCAAACGGGATAAACACGTGCTGGTTGTCAATGCACGCTTTCTCATGCTTGATCACTTTACCTGAATCAGCCTTTAAAGCAGCCTGGCCCACTGTGAAAGCACTACTCCCTAAGCCCACAAGCGGGGAAACCCCTGTTAAATCCACACAGGCGTGTTTACCCCCTACCCATCCAAAGACCAGAATGTCGGCTGGTCGAAGGGTAGATCTTCCTTCCAACGGGTCTGTTAAGAAATTAACGGGAGCCTCTTTCTTAGCAGAAATACCAGCGCACCTGAATATGTCAAAAAGGACATCCCTAACCAAATCATGTCGGTATTTGAACCCCGGGAGCTCTCTACAATGAACAGCATGCTCACCAAAAGAATCCAAACACGCCTTATGACAAACTGGGCATACCTCATCAACTGGGAATAAAGGAATCATGAGGCGATACTTAAGGATAGTACGGTACTCCACCGGCGACATATGCTGGCCTAACCCATCTATAGGTATAGCAAGAAGAAAATCTTGTGCATGTGGTGCTCGGAGACACTCGAAAACGGCTTTCTGTCTAACGGTCAAGTCAAACTGCACTTCGATTTCGTGAACAATTTTACTAAAAAGAGCACTCGCCAATGCATGTTGAGCTTTAGGGGGGGCGGTGTCCTTATTAGTGAAACCGCTGAAGTCAAAGCTTGGAATCGTATCACGAAGACAAGCCAAAGCACAAACATAATCAGAATCCATACCGCATATGCCACTGTCCCTTAAGATGTGGTCCTGTAGCACCCACGATTGGGCCCTCGAGGCCACAAAAGCGTAGGATGAAGCCTCTACAGCCGAATACAAACCCAAACCTCCAGACCTAATAGGTAAAGAAGCAAGTCGCCACTGGAGGTCTCCAAAGAAAGGACCTCCACAAACCACCAATTCCTCAATCGCCTCACGCAAACCTTTGTCAAAGAACAACGCTGCATCCTCCATGTGTACAGGTTGGCATGTCCTCAAGCCAAAGAAAAGTTTGGCAATGCCCATACAGGATCGAAGCAAGAGTAGTTCACTCTGCGGGTCACCTAATTTCGGTAGAAGACGCATCAAATCTACTGCCTTAGCAGCTCTTTTCATTGCCAACCCACTAATAAAGCTTGCGTCTCTACTAACAGCCCCCCCAAGAAGCTTCACCCCCACTGACGGCCTCCCGATGTCCTTAGGAAATAACCCTTCACGAAACTTGCTACCATCACAAGAAGGCCAAAATAACTCAGTTTTCTTAATATTAAGTTCAAGACCCAATGTTGGACCCGACACCCTGATGATGTCCAACACTCTAGCCACCTCTTCTGAACCTCCAATGACAGTCCCATCATCAAGATACCAAGCATGAAGGAGAAGCTTGCATTTATCTCTAATCTGATGCACAAGGGGGTGCAAAACAAGAGCGAAAAGAAGTGGTCCCAATGGGTCCCCTTGCTGAACTCCCGTGGTAGACCAAATGTGCCCATCTCCAAGATACAATCTTGCTGGCTGCCCATATAGAAATTCCACCCATAAAGAAATAGAAGGGCACCTCATCCTGACCTCACGAAGTAAGGCTGATCTATCCACCTGGTTAAAAGCATTAGAAAAATCTACCATAAGCATTGCAAGAGACCCATCAGTGTGACGTTCACTTAGAACTCTATTGACGCTATGTAAAATGGCCTCAGCGCCACCCGACACGCCGACCCCAAACTGAAAATCATTAAGGTACTTAGTCATTTCTTTACCAACACCCTTCATAGCAACCTTAGAAACCAAACGCCTCCATATAGTACCCACTGCAATAGGTCTAATCCCATTGTCGGGTTTTAAAAGCGGCGTAAGGGGAGCAGACGCGACAAACTCTGCCAAACACGATGGGCATTTCCCCCTAGCCATAAGTTGACTACCGCAGTGATAGCGCATAAGAGATCAGTGGCAATAGCAGACCCCTCTCCACATAAAGCATCCAAAATGTGTTGTGCCCTCAAGCCATCCCTCCCGCATGAGGTTCCTTTAGGAAACGATTTAATGCAGCAAAGAACACTATCCACCTCTACGACAAGGGGAGGCTCAGAATATATAGTACCTGGCAAAGATGGAGGTTCTCTGTACGGGTGTTTAGCCTCTAAAGCCTGTACGGTATTATCATTGCACGGAGCAACACCGGATGAACTTAACACCTTCACTGCAGCTGTAAAGTGGCCATCAGCAACCTTTCGAAGACACTGCCTAACATTGGAATTACTAACAGTACTCTCTTCAGGATTATCAACACCTCCTTGACCTAGAGACCCCACCGTAGGACTCTCAAATATATTTTTAACTAACATAAAAATACCATCTTCTTTCCCCCATATAAAAATTAAAAAGATTAATAATTTAACAACTTTAAAGTACCCCAACTAAAATAATGAAAAGGGTAAATTACTTTTTCAGTCAATGTGTTTTATTGTTTTTAACTACTTGAGTATAAAATTAATAAGTTTAATGCTATGAGTCCCTAACCGTTCATTTTATAACGTTTTGAGTCCAATTATTTAACACTTGAATTCTTGATTTTGGAGTTAAGTGGTTAAATCCACTAAAACATAGAGACTCAAAATGTGGGTTGGGGGAAAACGCCCAAGCCACCATCCCGGGTGGGCTTGAGTTGGGGCGTGGCCCTTGGGGCTTGGCTTTCAAGCCGGGCGTGGGGCGGTATGGCCATGCTAGCTGGCTGCCTCCCATTCGCTCACCCGCCACGTCATAGCGGACATTCAAAATTTGAATTTAAAATTCAAACGGTTTGGGGACACCAAACCGCCACCCGGTCACCCAACCACCCCCTATATATTGTAACCCCAACCCACTGGTCCCGCCCATCCCACGAACCCAACCCCACCGGCTACCCACTTCTCTCGAAACTGCTAACCCACTGGTCCCCCCATCCCACGAACCCAACCCCACCGGCTAACCCATTGTCCCCCCCCCCCCCCGCTATGGCATCCTGGACCCATGAAGAAGAAATGACACTCGTCACTAGCGTCGTCGACGCTATGAAAGGACGGCCACCAGGCCAAACAAAATATTGGGTGGAAGCATTCACGGCCTACCGACATAACGTCGGTAACGACAGCCACAACCTCAACGCGTGCCAATATAAATGGCGCGAGCTACGGACCAAGCTCGACCGTTTCAAGGCTTACTACGAAGCGGTTCCGAGCGGCGAGTTGAGCCACGAGGACCGGGTGGCAGTGGCGAACATAGAGTTTCGAGGCAAGGAGCGAAAGGCATTCGACAAGATCGACCTTTTTGAAATTTATTTAACGCTCTAGGTTTGTTATTTTGTAATTTTTAGAAATTATGTAATTTTTAGGATTATGTATATTTAAATTTTAATGAAGTTGTAGGTTTTTTTTATAAATGTTATGTGATTTTTTATAAATTTTTTGTAATTTTTTTTAATATTCTGCCATCGGTGCACCGCACCCAACCCACGCCCCGCCATACCCAGCGGGCACGTAACCAGGCGGTGGAGGGCTCCCATTCCATGTGTCAACCAATGCCCAACCCAAGCCCCAACTCAAGCCCCACCATACCCCACAGTCTAAAATAAGGGATAGAGACTCAAAATGTTAAACTTTTTAAATTTAAATTCAAATGATTAAAATCACTAAAACTTTGAGAACATTTAACCATTTTAGTATAATGGAATATTTAGCATAATTTAATATTGAGTAAATTGCTAAAATAGTCCCTAACGTTTGTTCACATTTGCTAGATCCATCCAAAAAAAGATTTTTTTCTCATATGAACCACTGAGGTTTCAAAAAATCCATCCAAACTTCAGGGACGATTTTAGCAATTTAATAAAACAAACTTTTTTTGGATGGATCTAGCAAATGTGAACAAACGTCAGGGACGATTTTAGCAATTTACTCTATTTTTTTTATTTTCATATTTTTATTATATCTCTTAATTAACATAAAATCTATTTAATTTTTTATTTTCATCTTTTTATTAAATTTCTTATTTAACATAAAATCTACTAGTTTTTTTTTAACGGCGAATTTCTACAACATGTGATAGATTCGCACCTGCTTTTGCAGGCCCTCCACCCCACTCTGGCCAAGACTATGTTGTCTTAACCGGGCTCACGCTTGGCATCAGAGTTTGGCTTGGCGCTCCCCGACAAAATTTCCAGCCTACTGCCATATGCGAGTAGTTGCACCCTCCACAAGAGCCGAAAACTCTCTGGAGTAAATGCACTGTAATAGAAAACTCGGGTGTGCTTTACGGGTTTCGAACCTGTGACCAGGCCTTCACCCACTTCATAATAAAGATTAATCATTTATATTTTACAATTATGAATACGGTTTTATATTTATAATCATCTAATCATCTAACCAAGTCTTTTAAAATGTAAACATTTTACTCATTACTAATCCTTTAATAAAGTTAATTATACGACAAAATCTTTTCAACGGTTTAATTTGTTACCTGTTTAGCAAGAACGTGTATTTTATTTTATAAATGAACAAAAAAATACTGGGTGAAGGCCTGGTCACAGGTTCGAAACCCGCGGAGTACACCCGAGTTTTCTATTACAGTGCATTTACTCCAGAGAGTTTTCGGCTCTTGTGGAGGGTGCAACTACTCGCATATGGCACTAGGCTGGAAATTTTGTCAGGGAGCGCCAAACCAAACTCTGATGCCAAGCGTGAGCCCGGTTAAGACAACATAGTCTTGGCCAGAGTGGGTGGAGGGCCTGCAAAAGCAGGTGCGAATCTATCGCCTGTTGTAGAAATTCACCGTTAAAAAAAATACTAGTAGATTTTATGTTAAATAAGAAATTTAATAAAAAGATGAAAAAAAAAATAAAATAAATAGATTTTATGTTAATTAAGAGATATAATAAAAAGATGAAAATAAAAAAAATAGAGTAAATTGCTAAAATCGTCCCTGACGTTTGTTCACATTTGCTAAATCCATCCAAAAAAGTTTGTTTTATTAAATTGCTAAAATCGTCCCTGAAGTTTGGATGGATTTAGCAACTTTTTTGAAACTCAGTAGTTTATACGAGAAAAAATATTTTTTTGGATGGATTTAGCAAATGTGAATAAACGTTAGGGACTATTTTAGCAATTTACTCTTTAATATTCTTTTGAAATGTAAAAATAAACATCAACTTACATCATTACTAGACAACAAAAGCATGTCTATTTTAGTAATTTCACCCAATGCACACCTCCACCTTTTCAAAACACTCCCACTTCTCTCTCTCCCCACTTCTCTCTCTCTTCAATTCTCCCCCTTTTCATACTCCACACTTCCCCTCTCCTCCACACTTCTGCAACACACGAACTGCGTGTTTTACAAACATTTCTCTTGAACAAATGACAGCATCTTCCTGCTTCAACCCCACCAATTCCACCGGCATGATCTCTCAAGTGGTCCAAATGCTCCAAACCAACTCCAAAAACGATTCTCAGACCAGAATAGCAGGAGAAGAAGAAGGTTGTTCCAAAACGGTTACTCGAGAGTGTAGAATATGTCAAGAAGAAGATGATGAACATGAATTGGAGTCTCCCTGTGCCTGTAATGGTACTCTCAAGGTCTGTTTTTTTGATCGTTTATAGTTAGTTTATTTAGGTTTTCTTTTTGTTTGGTGTTTACAAGTGCATACTTTTATTATTATTTGATTTGCTGATCCTTGATTCTGGGCTGAAAGTGTGATTCTTTTGTTGAATATGTGTGGATTCCAATTCCATTAGTGGGTCCAGGTTTGGTTCAGATATTTTGATCTTGTTTGTTTAAAGAGTTAAAGTAAATGAGTTATTGAGTTTGGTTGTACAGCTCATTTATGAGGTCATTGCTTATGTGCTGCTTATTCTTATCTAAATTTGAATTGATTGGGTTATTATTTATTCATTAAATGCAGATGATAATTTAGTCAAAATTAGTATTTTTTTTTTTTTTTTTTAAATTGATTTGGATTGTCACATTTGATTGTAATTTTGTATTTGTGGGTTGCAGTTTGCTCATAGGAAATGTATTCAGAAATGGTGTAATAAGAAAGGGGATATAACCTGTGAGATTTGCAATCAGGTTTTGCCTTTTTCGGTCCAGACTTTAGTTAATTTGGCGATTTTTTTTTTAATTTATTTATTAAAATGGTGATGTGTTTTCAACTTGTTTTATAGGTTTATTCACCAGATTATGCTCTTCCACCTGCACGAACAAATCCAGATGTCATGACTATTGATATCAGGTGAAGTTGCTACAAAGATTTGAACTTTTTTATTCCTTTCTGCATTCTGCACAAGGTTTACTGTTTTTTTACATTATTATTCTCATTGTCTTATTTAGGCATGCGTGGGGCCCACAAATCGATCTCCGGGATGCTCACTTCTTGGCTTTTGCTTCTGAGAATCAGTTTCTTGAACCGGATTATGAAGATTACGGTGTAGGAAGTAATAACAGCATTGCCTACCTCCGGTTTATGGCTCTCATTGTAAGTAAAAAACAAGTCTTATGTCACAAAGTTTATAAAAGGTCGTATAAACTTATTATTGTTTGCTTAAATTAAATGTCAGTTGATGTTAATATTGCTGATACGCCAAGCTTTGCTGGTCACAAGAGACCTCGGGATGCTGCCAGAATCGTCAAAATTCTTTAACGTAAGTTCGTATTGTATTGTCGGTTGACTTATAGTTTGCAATCATTGACTTCTCTACATGAATTGCAGTTTCAGGTTTCGGTTCTTCAACTTGTGGGCTTACTTCTTCCATGCTACGTGGTGGGCCGTTCATGGATAATGATTTTAAGGCAAAGAAGAAGGCAGGTTAGTGAGTCACTTGAAATTCGTACTCCTTTTTATTCTTATCTAACAATTGTGTAATAAAGTAAACCACGTGTTTGAAAAGATTTATTCTTATGTCATTGTCGTAGTTCATAGACAATGCAAGAAATGGGGCTAACTGCGATTAAGACCGCCACCAATAATCCCATTAGCAAATAATTCACCTATGAAACTTGTACCATAAAATGCAATCAAACAAACTGTTGTTTATTTCCTCAGGTTGGATGATGAAAATCAGGAAAGCGGTTAGTATATCCTTTCTGCTTCTTGATGAGCGGTTTAATGGCCGTGAAGTTGAGTGCATTTGCAGCAGCACCTACAACAATCAAAGCCTCAAAGGCGAGAAATCTTGAAATGTATAGATGTTTTCATCCTTTATGAATCTAGTTTCAATTGCTTCACTTGATCCCATCTTATGTAAATTGTGAATATTGGCGAGTTCATTGCCTCATTCGTCTTTCTTGCATTTTGTGATTGCTTGTCGATTTGAGCCAGAGGGGTTAAGCTAAAAGATTTGACTGAAAAAGGAAACAGGTGAAACCGGTTGAAACGATGTTAAGTGCATTCAAATGTATAACACGACCAAATCGCTTGTTAAAAAAATATAAGGTTAGTTTTGTAACAAGATATCATTTAAACATATATATGCATACCAGCAAAATTCGAAATAAAAAGTGAAAAAATGTTCACATTCATTATTCTTTTACCTGTTATCCTGAGGTGTCATTTGATTTCACAGAATTCAATCATTCATGAAGTGTGAAAGGGGTTTCGACTGCACGGTTTATCATCATTTTCTTTCCTCATCAATAGAGTATTTTAAATATTAGGAAGTTTATAGGCGAAACTATTAAGAGTTTAATGTGACAGGGTTGAATGGCCTGACCAAATTGATATTTTTACTATTACGGCCTGGTTCGACACATATCCTATATTTTTGTAAAGTCTCGTTATGAACCAAACCAAAATGACCATTTTTTGTCCCAAACGATCCATTGGACCCGAACATTTTTTGACCCGCTACCCATCCGTATTGCACTATTGCCAAGTAAAAGAGTCCAAGAGACGATACTTTCCATTTATCCAAAAAGAAAAAAAAGAGAAAAGAAAAAAGAAAGAAGAAAGTTAAGTAAGACTAGTGGTGCACAAAAAACCCGAACCCGGAAAAAAAAACCCGGAACCGGGTATTATAAAAACCGGGTTTTCTATACCCGAACCCGATCCCGACCCTTCCCATAGGGTAGGGACCGGGTATTCATATTTGATCTAAAACCCGAACCCGGAACCGGGTTTTTTTATACCTGGTATATACCCGAAACCCGGTTTTTATAAATACCCGAAACCGGTTTTTATAAATACCCGGAACCGGGTTTTATAAATACCCGGAACTGGGTTATTTTATACCCAGTTATATAGCACTTTTGACTTCTAGTCCTATCTATGTTTTTTTATCTATGTTTTCAAGCATTAAGACTTCTAGTTCTTATGATTTAACAAAATTATGTATGCACTTTGATGTAATCTTGTTTAATTATTAGGTTTCTAATGATATTTGAAATATTTGGTCATTATTCCCCTCTATTTGTTGGAAAGATTCATTGGTGTTTGTTATACAAAAAAATAAAATAAAAATGATTGGAACTTGGTTAAAACATAACATAGCAAATAAAATATGTTGTTGTTTATGTAATCCAAAAGGATTCAAATCAGGACTATTCCTTCGATCTAGCACCATCGAATTTAAATTTAGAAATGTTATTAAAATTTCAATAGGTACCATCCACTAAAACATATAAAGAAACATTAATACCCGGTCGGGTTTTTTTAATACCCGGTGCGGGTTTTTTCCCAACCCGATGCATACCCGAACCCTACCCGATGAATACCCGAACCAGACCCGAACCCGGAAATAGGGTATTATAATACCCGGGTTTTATAAAACCCGACCCGAACCCGGGTATATAGGGTATACATTTTTGGTAGAAAACTCGGACCCGGACCCGACCCGGTTTAAAAAAAAAACCCGATTTTGTAAAACCTGATCCTACCCGAACCCGGTTCCATACCCGGAACCAGTTTTAAAAAAAACCTGATTTGTGCACCACTAAGTAAGACCCATATGTGTTCTCTCTTTTCATAAGGATATTTTTCAATGTCCTTTACCTTTGCCAGTTGCCTTGATAGTGTTGTCATAGAGGCAACATGTGTTGGGTTTGTGAAGGCCTTTTGGGCCTTTTCTGGTTAGAGGTAGAAGGCCCATTTTGGATTCATTTTGTGCATAAGTTGTTTTAACTTTAACCTCTATTTGTTCTCTATATATAGTGGTGCACAAAAAACCCGAACCCGGAAAAAAAACCCGGAACCGGGTATTATAAAAACCGGATTTTCTATACCCGAATCCAAACCCGACCCTACCCATAGGGTAGGGACCGGGTATTCATATTTGATCTAAAACCCGAACCCGGAACCGGGTTTTTTTATACCTGGTTTATACCCGAAACCCGGTCTTTATAAATACCCAGAACCGGTTTTTATAAATACCCGGAACCGGGTTTTATAAATACCCGGAACTGTTTTTTTATACCCGGTTATATAGCTACCTCTAGTTTTAAGTAGATGCATCTTTGAAAATATGATTACACACACCTAATTATGGACATTTCACTTCTGTTTAAGCTTATGGGCTTCATGGGGGCTTTTAAGCTTTAGGGGAATATCACTCACAAAGTTGATTGAATTTTTTTGTCCCCTACTCCCCTTGGGGGCCTGCACTTGATGTGACATTTGTTACTGTACACCAAGTCTTTGAAGACATTTAAAACAAAGAGTAGTTGAAGATTATTTACTACAGAATTAATATGCACAACTAATATGCACAACAACCAAAAATTAGTATATATAAATCCGAACGGTAATATTATTGTTTCTATGTTTGGGTTTTTTTTGAAAGTTAAACCAAACATCCAGCAAGAAGTGAAACCAACAAACAAAACAACCAGAAAACACAACTCAATTTTACACTGAAAATCAACAAAACCCCACTCTAAAAATGGCTTCGCAAAGTGCTACGTCTTCCGTTGGCGTGGGTTCTACGGCTACCAAAGCAAGCGTCGTGGAGGTTATTCCTACAACTCGAAACCAAGAAGTTTGGGTTCATTACGAGTTATGTAAAATGTCGTTTGGACCAAGCAAAGCTCGATGCATTCATTGTGGAGCTATGTTGAAGTCCGATTCGAACACGACGTTGAAAAAACACCTGTCAACGTATTGCAAAGTTTTGAGGAATGATCCGAACCAAGGTCAACCACCATTGTCAACCGACGGGAAAATTTGGCATTATGACGTTGAGTCGGTTCGCGAAGGATTCAGAAATTTCGTGATTCAACAAGGTTTGCCATTTCAATTCTTTGACAACCAAAGATTGACCCATCTCATCCAAAGAGTTCTACAACCAAGTAAGGCGCACTACTCTTCGACGTGATTGTCTAAAAGCGTGGAAACAAGGAAAACAACAATTGTTTTCGACTTTTCAAAGTTTAAAAACCGGTGTGAATTTGACGTGCGATGTTTGGTCGGCACCTCATGGGTTACCCAAATCGTACCTTTGTGTTACCACGCTTTGGATAGATCCCTCTACGTGGCAAATGCAAAAGTGTACGATTGCTTTTGAGTTATTTCCTTATCCACATACCACCAGGGGCGAAGTATTGTGGATGCCCGGGGGTGCACCCGCCCACCCCAATATTTCGGTTAGAAGTGTATAAGTTCCGATTTTTCGTTCGAAAATTTTAAAATTATATAGGATCGCCCCCCTGATTATTTTTCCTAAATTGTATATCCTAAATATTTATAAACTTTGTATATAAATGATGGGTAGTTTGGTAGATATACACTTTGTTTTATTTGGAACTATTATTATTTGACCCGATTTGAATCGAATAGCCAACCCAACCCCACCCGAAACATAAGGATAGGAAAAAAAATTTGGGTCCCATCACTTTACGCCCCCTCGAAACTTTTGGTCAAGCTCCGCCACTGCATACCACAAACAATTTGTTTCAACTTTTAAAAGAAGTAATCGATGGTTATAACTTTGGTGACAAGTTGTTTGCTATCTCTTTTGATAATGCATCCAACAACACCGCCACGGTCACACAACTAAAGTTAAGATATAAACCGACTTGTGACGGTGTTTTTTTTCATAGCCGTTGTGTGGCACATGTTATCAATTTAGTTGTGCAAGAACGTTTAAATGAAATTGTGGATTTGAGAAAAAAAATTAAACAAATGCTACAAGATATTTTTGCTACTAGCAAGGGAATATATATGCGATATAGAAAATATTTTAAAGAATCGGGTGTTAAAAGTTTGGGTGCGAATTGGGACGTAGCGACTCGATGGAACTCGACATGTAGCATGTTTGAAAGCGCTATAAAACAAAAGTATTGTTTGTTTGATTGCTTTTCCTAATTTTGTGCCAAAAGCACAATGCTTATTACGCAAAATATGGTCAATTAAGTTCACAAGTTCATCAAGCTTATGAAAACGGGTTCTTATAGTGGTAGTTCAACAAGTCGTAATAGAAATTTAAAAATTTGTTTGTTTAATACTTTGCGAAGTGACAATGCTAAACGAGCTCGTGGTAACACTGTAGGTCCCGTTTTTCTCGGTGGATCCGATACGAAAACCTATCCTTGTTTATCACAAACACGATAACGGGTGCGGAATCCCCGTGACGGTGCAAACCAAACACAGTTAATAAAACACACGCGTAACCAAAGATTCAATATCTATTGATTAGGGATGAGAACGAATACAAACATATACAAACAATGTTTTACAGACTCTCTCAAAGTCTCACAACTCTCATCAGTTTCACACAGAAACTGTGAGGGGTATTTATACTAGACAGACACAGACTATGACGAAACGCATAGAGGACACGACGAAACACCAAAGTCGACGAAACACTTTCTGTTTCGTCGACATACATTTTAATATCATTCTTGTTTTGTCGTTTGTGTTGAAGCCCAAATATTAGTCAAAGTCCAATTCAAGTTTTCGGCCCAAATGTTGAAAGAATTACGGCCCAGACAAGTTTTGTTCTAATCTTTCACCAATTCAAAGTAGGACAAACTTGTGACATCACCATGACATCATAATGATGATGTCATGGTGATGTGTAAATGGGACTTGGCTTGCAGCGCTCCGTGCTTCGCGTGTCGAATTCTGGGGCGCACGACGGAGGAATGTCGTGACGTCGGGCTTGAGCCGGACCTAACCGAGTCGACCCGAACCGAGTCGAACCGAGCCTAGTCGCGTCCACATAAAGTGTACCAACAAACTCCCCCTTAGACGCTACTCGTGATGGTTCGTCTTCCGTGTCTATTATGTCGGAGGATCTTCAAAGTCTTCACGCGTCGTAAGAAGAAAGTGTATCAACAAACTCCCTTTTTCATTTAGGAAGTGTGTTAACAAACTCCCCCTTAAAATGAACTCTCCATTGAGTCATGCTCGTGAATCTTTTGATTTGTCAATTCTTCAGATCCTTGTGGTGTTGATGAGTGAACAACTGCAACCCGATCATCTTGATCTTCTGATTGCATCAACGTCGTGTCTTCACTTTACGGCTTGTCATCTGACACGTTCTCTTCGCCTTTAGCTGATTCTGATGTCGCATCTGCACATACAAGAAAGCTAAACACGTAATGAGAACAACCGCTTGGAATATAGACAAATTAAACAAACGACACATATGAGATCAAATCTCAATCAAACACCGACCGACAACAGTTTGAAAGTTTAGAAAATGATCAATTTTAATCCTTTAACTTTCAAAACCTGTTAACTTCGACAGTTTATGAAGGTGCAATTGTTTTCCGGCTTACGATCAGGATTGTGGGTATGATAGACTCGAGTTCCAACATCGGTCAATCAAAAATAAACTAGAAGCAAAATCTTTTTGGATTTTATAAAGTTTATATTAAAACACACCTAAAATCTTTTTGGAATTTTTCATTTTTCAAATGTAAAGATGGAAAGCAATAAATAAATATATACAAAGATGCAGAAACGAAAGCAGTAAACAAATATTTACAAACATTATTTTTGCGAGTTTCGAGGGTAAGAGAATCATATCAGTGTACGGTCATGCCAAAACGCTCTTGTTGTTCATTTTGTTAACAAATAGATAAGCATCCTATAACAATTATCGGTATTGTTGTCCACATAAGCTCAACTTATCAGATGTAATCATGGCGAGGGGATACGTTAAGGTATGATTTATACTTACCGACCGGTGTTCATCCACACACGACACATTCCCGTATCAAGGTATGCACGAGAGTTTATCTTACCGGTGAGTATACCGTTTATCATCTGTTTGACCGTATAAAATAATGTGAGAAACTCACTTATTTGATTGAAAACAAGCCCTATGTGATAGAATCACTTATTGATGAGGAACTTGATTTTCAGATGCATGAGGGCACAGGAGCAAGTCCGTGAACAGGTCAGTGCTTCCGTACAGCAGAGAGACGAACTTGACTCCCGGATAAATCGGTGATATATTATCACTTATTTTGTTTGGACATGTGATTGTTGATCACTTATTGAGGTCGAATGCAATATGTACACGTATGTATAGTATCATGGAAGATCTAAACTTCGTCTCCGTTATATTTCGGTAAAAGATACAACCATGATACCCAGATGATAAGACAACATAAAGACCGAATATCTCAGAACCTCGGCAATCTCTCAAACGAAATTTCGGTACTAAGACCATATGCCAATGTGCGGTTCCCACCTGGTCTTCAGTCGATTTAAGATTTATATCGCCCTGCACACTTTAAAATGATTCTGAGCCTACCGATACATCTTATATAGAGCTGCTTAATAATTTTCATTTTGCATTTCAGTTCGAAGAGGTTTAGAAAGACCACTGATGTACTATCATTTTCTCTTTTGCTCGCCAGGAAACTCATTTTTGTTTTTCTATTGTTTTTGCGTTTTGAAATTTTTCGATATTTTTGAATTTTCAAATATGGATTTACTCCCCCTAAAATCAACAAACTAAGATAAAATTTAAAAAAAAAAACACAAAGGTATTTACAAAAAGGATTTCCCGATGTCGGTTTAACTCATGTTTTACTTCAATGCCGTCTACCAAAATTAATTTTAAACAGAAATGATTTATCAAATTTTGGAAAAATGAGTTGGCACGTCGGTAAGCGGTGCGGACCATGACAACATTGACGAGTTTCAAATTGAAACAATCACGTGTGAGGTGATATTCGAGATCAACGTGTCTGGACAAAGAGTGCTATACGAGATGATAATAATTCATAAAGCAGCTTAAATATCGACAAGTATAGGAGAGATTAGAAATTTAAAACCGTATCCTGCAACTGCTTCGTGCATTGCCAGGAATCTGAGTGCTCTCCCAAACTGGATATCCACCCGGTGTGGATTTCAAAGTCGATTATGTAGCTACTGAGAAATCTCTTCACAGCAACAAGATCATAAACCATTAAGTCCGGTTGGTCTTCTACATTGCACCAGCGAAGGTCTTTGTCTTTCTCTTTGAGAAGTAGTGTGCGGTTGTTCAATCCATGCCAAGGCATCCGCATACCCGGTTGGTTTGTTCAACAAACACATTTTCTTCAATCACACCACAAAGAAATGTACACTGCACGTTCATCTTGTGGATTATGAATCTTCAGACGTGCTGCAGGTGCGTACATTTTGATTGAATCTATCCCAGGGACCCGATCAAAAATCTTGAACAATCACATTTTTGGAATGATTTTCAATTTGTCGAAGCTTTTCAATTTCTTTCGACAGACAATTCTGTCTTCTTTTCTTTTTCTCTCCATCAAAGGCAACAAATTCTTTTGTCGCCGTTCTTGTGCATGAACATTCCACTATCAATAAACCTATGACTATCGAAAGTTCCTCCTGGAACATCCTGCACACTCACTTAGAGATTAGTTGGAGAGGGGGACCCAAGCCTTCATAGACTTGGGTTGCCCCTGAGAATCAAGAAATGTAATTTCAATCTCTTGACGATTTGGAAATTTCACGCCTCCCCCTGAACCTTCACCTGTTTTCGGTTTCCAAGCTTGTTTCCATTTACCAGATTGTGTATTAATTACAATTTCTGGTTTTAACGGTTGTTGTGAACTTGGTTTCCTTTTAACATTTTCCGGTTTTAAAGCCTTTTCGATCACCTTCACATTCTTATGTCGTTGTTTTGTTTCCTGTTCTTTAATAGTGCGTTTATCATGTTTTGGAGAAACAGGACGACTTTGTGAGTAACCTTGTTTAGAAGGGGCTCTTTCTACAAAATTTGGTTTTGGAGAGTTTGTGCAATTTCTGATAATGTGGCCTAACTCCCCGCATTTGAAACATGATCTCCTCTCAACAAACTTGGGAGATCCGGTTCGACTTTCACATGTTGAACCTGTAGACCCAGAGGTACTTGTTCCTTCATCACACTCGTTTGTGTGTTGGGTGTAATTGTTTTGAGCGTTACGTTTTAAAATCTTGACTTGTTGGACAAAATCGGTGTTTGATTTGTTTTCAAAAGTCTCAATTTTATCAGTACCATTGGATGCTATAAATTTAACATCATTGTTTTTCTTCTTGAAACGAGCTCCTTTGGTCTCAACCTTCGGTTGTGAACCTTTAGAATTTTGAGCTCCCTGCTGTTGCTGTTTACCCTTAAAAGCGATAGGTTGTTGCTTTGTTGGTGATTTTTGATTTCCAAATTTTCTTCTAACTTCAGCTTTTGGAATCGGATCACACTGAGTTACTGAAACTCTCCGGATCCCCTTTTCCAAAAACTTACTGGTAGTATCTTCAAACACTTTATCAATCAAAGATTGATTGACATTTTTAATTGGAAAATCTTTGTTTGAATAAATTTTGTCATCACCAACTAAAGTGTACAACACGTTATCACTTTTAACAGTAGAAAATGTTTTAGTGATAGGATCTATCTCTTGTTTAGCACCAGTTGATTGCACAGCAGGACTAGGAGGATCACACAGAATGTGATTCTCAAAAGGCACTTCTACACCTTTGTTCTTCTCAAGAGATTTATCCTCATCACTCACATCTGGTTCATCATCGGACGAATCATAGTCCTCAACTGTGGGAGGACTTTGATTTGAAGCACATGATGACTTTTCTTTCCGATCAGATGAGCCCTCCGATGAATTGTCTGTTTTGAACCCTAAGCCAGTTGTAACTTCCCCATAATCAAGAGGTACAATTGGCTCAAAACGTGGCATTTCCTCCTCATCGGGCATTCGAGTATAATTTTGTCTCAAAGGGGGCGGACATTTCTTATACCCAACACCACTCACGTTTCCCTTCAGTTGTTGAACGTCAATAATGTGATCGAGTACAAATCGGGAGTTAGAATAACTCTCCAACTTGAGCTTGATTGAATCATGCTCGCATTTGGCAATGGCTAGTTCCTTTTTGGTTTCCTCAACAATGTTAATGTAATCGTTAATGCTAACTTGTTTATGATAAACAGTTTTGGTTACTTCGGAAACACTTTTCTTTAAGGTTTCAATTACAGATTTAAAATCCTTTTCATTTCTAACTAAAGCCATATTTGCCTCTTTGCACTTTGACAGTTCAATAACCAAACTCTGATTGTGACTATGAACCGTTTCAGATTCAAGCTTCAATTCAGCACAAGAATTACAAACACTAGGAGCAGGAGTTTCAGAATTTACCTGACTCGTAGAGGCTGAGACATTTGCCATAAAGGCAGTCTGATAAGAAAAAGATCCGTCTTTAGAATTATCATCTCCCGCATTTGAGCTTTCTTCATCTGAGCTCCCGCTATAACCCGAGCTGTCATCACTTTCAGAAAACTCTTCCTTGTGAACATGCTTGATGTGATTGATGATTTTTGCATAGCATGCGGTTCCACCTCCTTGATCATTATCTCCGAATTGTACAGACCAATTACACCCTTCATCAGTTTGAACAACTAATGCTCTGTTGGCGTTTGAGGGTCCAGACTGGTTCTGGTTCTGATTATTGTTCACCGCTACTATCCTTTGTTCACGATTGTCTTGATTTGCATTAGAAGTACTTGTCTGATTTCTGAACGGATTCTAATTGCCTTGTTTGCTTGGTCGGGTGCACTCACGTTTGAAGTGACCCTTTTCGCCACAATTGAAACATGTAACCGCATCTTTATCAAACCCGTACTTCGTATTATTTTCGCCTTCCAAGCTTGTTCTTCCAGTTCGAGACATGAAATCCTTTGCCCTTCTAACAACACTTGCAAACGCCCACTTGATATCCATTAACTCCATTTCATCACGGTCTATCTGCTGATAATCTTCATTGGTCGTATTGATGTTTCCAATTTGATTTGCTACCAATCCACAGTAGGAACTGAACATTGTGTTGAGAAGTTCCAAATGTTCCTTTGCAACTTCTACACTGACTTTTGAAAGATTGGAAGTATCAACTCGGACAGTGTTGGTGTTTTGGGGTAAAGGATTGTTGGTATAATGTGCTTGTTGTTGTTGTGGTTGGGCCTGAGGTTGGGGTATAGATTTTGAAAGATAAGCACTTTGATTCCACTGTTGTTGAGTAGTGGTAACTTGAGGTGGAGGTTGGGATTATGAAAGATAGGCACTTTGATTCCACTGTGGGAACGGTGATGAGCTTGTATTGGACACAAACGCCGTTTGAAGCTTCGGTTGCTGAATGGAACTAGAACTAGCTGAAGGACCAAAACCAGGTAAATACATTTCTGTGTTTTGAGGAGGTGTAATCATTTTAGCTTTCTGAATTTCCTCTTCGTTCTTGTGCTCCAACTTCTGAATGAATTCATAGAGAGTGCCATTTGCTGTATCCATAGCGCCCGTATGCTTTAGAAGTTCAATAAATGGACTCCACTTAGGAGGTAAAGCATCAGCAAACCGTGCAATCATTTCCGGATGAGTTGCAGCAACATTATAAGAACACATTTCACTCATCAAATGATAAAAGCGAGAAGTCATATCATATAGAGTTTCATTATCCAAGAATCGAAATGATTCAAACTCTTTCTTCAATAAATCATGGCGTGTCTTTTTAGAAGCTGCATTTCCTTCTCCTCTCGCTACCAATGCATCCCATAACTCTTTCGTGTTCTTACAATAAGGGAATTGATGATAAATGTCTTTGTGAAGTGCTTGAGTGAGAACAGCATACGCATTCTTCTCTAGATCATATGCCTTTTTGTCGTTTTCAAGCATATTAGTAAAACCCGCTGAAGTTGATGCTGCTACTTCGAGGGCAGGGTTGCATGCAGTAAGGAAACACGTCCAAAGTTTGGTGCTTTGCCCTTGAATGTATGTGTGGAAACGACCTTTCCATGTTGGATAGTCGTTCATGTGATTTAACTTTGGCGGCCGATTGTTGCTACCCGTTTCGCTCTCGCTAAGCAAAATATTCTGAACGCTTTGATTTTGATTTGATACCAAAGCCCATTGACTTGCACTTATTGACTGTTGTTGTTGAGGTATGGAATTCGACATATATGCGGCCATCGAAGTCTGATTTTGAGCTGGTCGTGGGTCGGTACTCCAATCCCAAGGGCTCGTACAACTCATGATTGGTATATGTAAGTGAAAACCTGGTCACACACTCAATAACAAACTGTTAAATCACTTTTAGAAGTCCTCTGTTAAAAATGACAAATGATCACGACGAAACACTCTGTTTGATAATGAAAGACGAAACAGAATCTTGAACTATGGTCGACGAAACAGATCTTGAATTATGGTCGACGAAACAGATTGTTTTAATTAAAAACGACGAAACAGAATCTTGAACTATGGTCGACGAAACTGATTTGATGTTGTCTTGTGAGACGAAACTCAGAATTCCGACGAAACTGATTTGATGTGAGCGACGAAACTGATTTGATGTTGTCTTGTGCGATGAAACTCAGAATTCCGACGAAACAGAATAATGTCTGATGAACGACGAAACACAATTTAAATAAGGTCCAACGAAACAGAATGTGATTATGTTGATAATCGACGAAACAGTTCCTTGGTCGACGAAACAGATGAAGCTCAATAGTGAAGCCCAATGAAATGTGAAGCCCAATTCAGTTTTGTTGGATCCTTTTTGTTCGACGAAACAGATCTGATAAGAATGATACTTTGACGAAACAGGTTGTTTGTGTGGATATTTTATAAATAAAGCAAATCTTATCCCTGACACAAGCCACAATATTCAAAGTATACACTACTGTTGATCACAATTTTCAAGTAAACAACCATCATTTTATGTCACAAATGTCAAACAATTTATATTTTAATCACAAACACTTTAATTCAAACAAGAAACGGATCAAACACTCATATATTATGAAGAACAGTTTGAAGATAGCTTATGAACTATATGAATATCAGATGAACACAATTTTCGGAAACAAGATTTTGCTTAAATTTTCAACAAAAACCCACTAGTCACATGTAAACATTTAAACAAACAAGGTTTTTGAACAAACTTTTAGCAAAAACAATAGGATAAACACTGATTTTAACGACTTTTTCCAGAAAAAAATATAAACTTTTCAAGAACGAAATCTGAAAAAAAATCACAATAACACTTGTTTCAAACACGACAATGTTTGGTTTTAAACAAGGAAAAGAGCCAAAGCTCTGATACCACTTGTAGGTCCCGTTTTTCTCGGTGGATCCGATACGAAAACCTATCCTTGTTTATCACAAACACGGTAACGGGTGCGGAATCCCCGTGACGGTGCAAACCAAACACAGTTAATAAAACACACACGTAACCAAAGATTCAATATCTATTGATTAGGGATGAGAACGGATACCAACATATACAAACAATGTTTTACAGACTCTCTCAAAGTCTCAGAACTTTCATCAGTTTCACACAGAAACTGTGAGGGGTATTTATACTAGACAGACACAGACTATGACGAAACGCATAGAGGACACGACGAAACACCAAAGTCGACGAAACACTTTATGTTTCGTCGACATACATTTTAATATCATTCTTGTTTCGTCGTTTGTGTTGAAGCCCAAATATTAGTCAAAGTCCAATTCAAGTTTTCGGCCCAAATGTTGAAAGAATTACGGCCCACACAAGTTTTGTTCTAATCTTTCACCAATTCAAAGTAGGACAAAATTGTGACATCACCATGACATCACAATGATGATGTCATGGTGATGTGTAAACGGGACTTGGCTTGCAGCGCTCCGTGCTTCGCGTGTCGAACTCTGGGGTGCACGACGGAGGAATGTCGTGACGTCGGGCTTGAGCCGGACCTAACCGAGTCGACCCGAACCGACCCGAGTCGAACCGAGCCGAGTCGCGTCCACATAAAGTGTACCAACAAACACCCCAAGTAGCGAGTTCGGGAGATATATTGCATCGGATTTTTTAGCATTCGTCACTTCCGAAGAAGAATTTGATAATTTCGACATTTTGGCTTGGTGGAAAGAAAAGGAACCCCAATTTCCGGTTTTAGCCGCAATGGCCCATGATCTACTAAGTGTCCAAGCTTCCACGGTAGCTTCGGAGTCCGCCTTTTCTTTTAGTGGCCGAGTCATTTAAATAAGGAGGACGAAGCTTAGTCCCGAGTCAGTTGAAATGTGTATTTGCTTGAAGGACTTTTTGGATGCAGCGGAGCGGATTCAACATGTGGAGTCACTTGAAGATGAAAATGGCGTTGAAACGGATATACACGAGGAATGGGTCGAAATGGGAATGTCAAGCCCAATAGAAGAAGACTAAACGAAGACGACCAAAAAGAAGAAGATCAAGAAGCGAACATGATTCAAGTCCTATCTATGTTTTTTATCTATGTCATTTTATCTATGTTTTCAAGCATTAAGACTTCTAGTTCTTATGATTTAACAAAATTATATATGCACTTTGATGTAATCTTGTTTAATTATTAGGTTTCTAATGATATTTGAAGTATTTGGTTATTATTCCCCTTCTATTTGCTGGAAAGATCCATTGGTGTTTGTCTAATAAAAAAAATGAAAAATTGATGGAACTTGGTTAAAACATAACATAGCAAATAAAATATATTGTTGTTTATATAATCCAAAAGGATTCAAATAAGGACTATTCATTCGATCTAGCACTATCGAATTTAAATTTAGAAATGTCATTAAAATTTCAATAGGCACTATCCACTAAAACATATAAAGAAACATTAATACCCGGTCGGGTTTTTTTAATACCCGGTGCGGGTTTTTTCCCAACCCGATGCATACCCGAACCGGACCCGAACCCGGAAATAGGGTATTATAATGCCCGGGTTTTATAAAACCCGACCCGAACCCGGGTATATAGGATATACATTTTTGGTAGAAAACTCGGACCCGACCCGGTTTAAAAAAAAAACGATTTGGTAAAACCCGATCCTACCCGAACCTGGTTTCATACCCGAAACCGGTTTTTAAAAAAACTCGATTTGTGCACCACTATCTATATATAGTTAGTCTCGTATTGTTTTTTTTTCTTTTTTTGTTTGTTTTTGTTTTTGTTTTTTTTTGGTAGTGTTTAATGGAATTGTTAGTATAATAAAGAAGTTTACTTTACTGTGGGCTTTGGCCCGTTAGCTGGTAAGTCTCTAGCTTTGCTATATAATGTTTATTTCGCTCTCATTTATGTTTAATCACTTTTCATTATAGGGTAAAGATCAAATAGGAAGTTAATTTTCTCTAGGAAGGATAGGAAGCCATAGGATTATGACATGTGGCAAATTTTAAAATAAAGAGAAAGGGTATTTTAGTCAATCCAACTCCTTCTTCTTCCTTTTTCAAAACCCAGTAAATTCAAAAACCCATCATTTTCAAAATCCACCATCTTCAACTATTTCTTCACTTTCTATCTCAATAATCACTACATTATAGTGCGATTTTCATCACAAATCAATGATTCAGAACCCGATCAACGTGTTCTTCAGCTTTTTTTTGAAGAAAACCCAGTTTAATTTCATAAAAAAATCTCGTTTTTTCCGGTGATTTTGGAGATAATCACTCGATTCGTTCGATTCGAGCGTTGATAAGTGTTTCTATCATTCAAATCCCGTCAATTGATGAAGAAATCGGCTTCGATCCATGTAAGAAATTCTTTAATTTCATTTTTACGAATTGGGTTTTTGATTTAGTCATTGCGTTTTACGATCTTTGCGGGGGTCCGGGGGCGGCAGCCCCCGGTAGCGGGGTCCCAGGGGCGGCAGCCCCTGGCGGGGTCCAAGGGGCAGAGCCCCTGGCTGGGGTTGAGCTCTACCGTGTCCATTGGCTCATTTCGAAGACAGTAATTCGTAGACAATTCAGACAGTTCATAGTGACAGACAGTTTTATGTGTCCATTGCGTTTTAGAAATAAGAGAGTTTTATGTGGTTTCTGGCTATTGCGTTTTAGAAAAAACACATTTTTAAGTGTTTTTAGTCATTGTGTTTTAGGTAAAACACATTTTTTAGGTGTTTTCAGTCCATTGCGTTTTAGAATGAGTCATTTTTAAGTGTTTTCTGGCCATTGCGTTTTACATATATGACATTTCTTTGTGTTTTTAGTGCATTGCGTTTTAGGTAAAACACTTTTTTATGTGTTTTCAGTCCATTGCATTTTAGAAAACAGACATTTTAAGTGTATTCTGGCCATTGCGTTTTACAAATAAGTCATTTTTTTGTGTTTTTGGTGCATTGCGTTTTAGGTAAAACACATTTTTATGTGTTTTCTGGCCATTGCGTTTTACAAAAAAGTCATTTCTTTGTGTTTTGGTGCATTGCGTTTTAGAAAAATGTCATTTTTTAGGGTTTTTTTTCTTTGCGTTTTACGATACTTGGGTTTTTTCTATTGCGTTTTACGCAACTGGGTTTTAAATTTTTTTTTTCAAAATATAGCAATAGTATACTCGTTTTAAAGATAAAAAAACGCTCGTTTTTTTGGTGCAATTTTTATAAAAAAATAATGTCGTATGAAAGAGTTATTAACGTTTAAAAAATGGGGGGGAATTGGAGGAGAGAGATATATTGGCTTGGATTGACTAGATTGCCCCTGATAAAAGTCACGCGCCTCTTTTTTTACTTTCAATTTCTCTGATTTAATCTTAGCCCTTGATTAAGTAAATGGATGGTCAAGATCACTTCCTAGCCTTTCTAGCCAAATAAACTTCCTATTATATCTCCACCCTTTCATTATAATATAAATGCTGGGAAAAGATCAAATAGGAAGATTAATTTCCCTAGGAAGGATAGGAAGCAATAAGAGGATGACATGTGGCAACTATTAAAATAAAGAAAAATGGTATTTTAGTTAATCCAACCCTTTCTTCTTCATTATCAAAACCCAGTAACTTCAAAACCCACCATTTTCAAAACCCACCATCTTCAACCATTTCTTCACTTTCTATCTCAATAATCACTCACATTATAGTGCGATTTTCATCACCAATCAATGATTCAAACACCCGATCAACGTGTTCTTCAGCTTTTTTGAAGAAAACCCAGTTTAAATTCATATAAAATCTCGTTTTTTCCGGTGATTTTGAAGATAATTACTCGATTCGTTCGATTCGAGAGCTGATAAGTGTTTCAATCATTCAAAATTCGTCAATTGTTGAAGAAATCACTTCGATCCAGGTAACAAATTCTTTAATTTCATTTTTACGAACTGGGTTTTTGATTTAGTCATTGCGTTTTACGATCTTGGCGGGGGTCCGGGGGCGGCAGCCCCTGGCGGGGTCCAAGGGGCAGAGCCCCTGGCTGGGGTTTTTTTTCGATTAAATTGCTGTACTAAAAACGCATCAGAAATATTAATTTTCCAGAAATTGGCTCATTTCGAAGACAGTAATTCGTAGACAATTCAGACAGTTCACAGACAGTTCTCAGACAGTTTTATGTGTCCATTGCGTTTTAGAAATAAGAGAGTTTTATGTGTTTTCTAGCTATTGCGTTTTAGAAAAAACACATTTTAAGTGTTTTTAGTTATTGCGTTTTAGGTAAAACACATTTTTGAAGTGTTTTTAGTCATTGCGTTTTAGGTAGAACATATTTTTAAGTGTTTTCAGTCCATTGCGTTTTAGAATGAGTATTTTTTAAGTGTTTTCTGGCCATTGCGTTTTAAAAATAAGACATTTCTTTGTGTTTTTTGTGCATTGCGTTTTACGTAAAACACATTTTTATGTGTTTTTGGTGCATTGCGTTTTAGGTAAAACACATTTTTATGGGTTTTTAGTCCATTGCGTTTTATAAAGTACATTTTCTTTTAAGTTTTTAGGCTATTGCGTTTTAGAAATAAAACATTTCTTTGTGTTTTCTGGCTATTGCGTTTTACAAATAAGTCATTTCTTTGTGTTTTTGGTGCATTGCGTTTTAGAAAAATGTCATTTTTTAGGTTTTTTTTTTCATTGCGTTTTACAATACTGGGGTTTTTTCTATTGCGTTTTACGCAACTGGGTTTTAATTTTTTTTTTCAAAATATAGCAATAGTATACTCGTTTTAAAGATAAAAAAACGCTCGTTTTTTTGGTGCAATTTTTATAAAAAAATAATGTCGTATGAAAGAGTTATTAACGTTTAAAAATTGGGGGGGAATTGGAGGAGAGAGAAACTATTGGCTTACTTGACTAGAATGCCCCTGAAATAAGTCACGCGCCTCTTTTCTTACTTTCAATTTCCCTGATTTAATCTCAGCCCTTGATTAACTTAATGGATGGTCAAGATCACTTCCTAGCCTTCCTAGCCAAATTAACTTCCTATTGTATCTCCACCCTATAAATGCTAGCCTTTTTTCCTGTGTACATCTTTATCATTATAATATAAACGTTAGCCGTTTTTCCTCTGTACATCTTTATCAATTGATATGGTATCAGAGCCGTATTCGATCCATACTTTATTGATTTGGTGATTGGAGGGGAGGACCTTGAAATTCTTTTCGTTGGAATTTTTTCACGAGGTGTAGAAGTTTTCTTTTTCTTGTTGCACAAATAAAAAACTTTGAAATTGTTGACAAGTTAGTTGCATCAATTAATTATGAAGACTTATTGGTAAAGAACTATTTAATTGTCTTCTTTTTGGATATGCTAGCCGACAACCGATTGTTCTTGTTATGAATTTCTTTTAGTGGTGAAGAGATCTTTATTTGTTTCTTGAAGAATCGTCTGATTAGTGCGAAGATAGAAGACATCTTCATCATCATTCTTTAATCGGTGAAGATTGAAGAAATATTTATTCGTTATCCATATTTTCTTTTATGGTTTGCTCTATCAAGATTAAAGGGATACCGTGTCCCCGAGTCTCATTTAACAGAGGAGGGAAAGGAAAATGAATTAAGAGAGAAAAAGAAAGGAAAATAAGTGATTTTTTTCGTGTTCCCGAGTTTAATGAAAGTAAAGGAAAAGATGAGAAATCAAGCATTTTATCTGTTCCCGAGTTAGGAGGAAAATAAAAGAAAGGAACAATTTTACCATTATATCATTTAAACATAAAACATTTTAATTAACAAGGAGGATAATTTAGTAATTGATAAGATTTTCTCTCATAATCTCTCCGATTTGGGAGGATAAATATACCTACAAATTTTCTTCCCTTTTCCCTCCCTTTCTATCCCTAAAAAATCTCGGGGAACATGGTTTTTTTTTCATATTTTCATCTCATGTCTTTCCCCCCCTGTTAAATGTGACTCGGGAACAGAGTGTAAGTTCGTTTGTTGCATTGTAGTATCCGTTGTTGGTTTTCGTTTGATGTTGGTTGAAATAAAAAAAGATTGATTTGTTCAGCAGTTTTCAAGTGGACTATCGTTGTCAAGTGAAGATTCCTCTACTGTTGTGGTTTCATCTTTGTCGAATTCATTCGTTATTGATTTCGTATTAGTACGTCATTTTCGATTTGGGTCATTTTAGGTTTTGTATTTGCTTCCGCTGCTTACTTCGTATTTGGATCTGGTTGGGTATTCAATTAGAAGCCGGTGTACTTGTTTCGCTTTGGTTATTGTGGCTAGAAAAAAAAATTGTTTAAAAAAAGTTAGTTGGTTTTAGCTTTGTTCGACTTGATTGGTTTGATTTCTTAGGATTCGATTTGTTTTGAGTTTTGTATTTGGTTGCTCTCATATTTGTGACATTCTCGTTTGGGTTTAAATTATTTGCAACATGGATGATTCTCTTTAGTCTTCACGTGCTTTTAAAGTTGCTTCCGATCATTGTGGATATTGCAAACAGAAAAATCATTGGAAGTCTCTATATTCATTTTTGCTTAACAAGATAACACAACAGGGACACCACTTTTCAAATCTGAATTCACCTTTTGGTCTTGTCCCAATGCCCACTTTAGATCCACATTTGTTGAGCAGTTCACGGACACTTTCCATTCAAGCATGTCTTCATCTAGTACCTCAGGTTTTACTTCATCTATTTGGATTTTGGATTCTGGGGCATCTCATCATATGTCACCATACTTGTCATCGTTTGTATCTTTGACTTCTGGTTCACCTGCATCTGTACTATGTCTGCTAGTGCTACATCAATGGCAGTAAAAGGTATTAGATCTGTTGTTACCCCTCATATTTCTCTCACCAAAGTCTATTATATCCTAAATCTTGCTTTAAGCGTTGTCTTGGTTAGTCAGTTGTGCAAATCTAGCCATTGTGTGTTCTTTTCTAATTCTGTTTGTTGTGTGTTGGATTCACATTCAATAAGGGTGATTGGGACCGGTCGTAGGGTAGGTGGACTTTATGTCTTGAATGATCTCAAATAAATTGATGTTGTTACCTCAAGTGTTGACTTGTCTTCCTTTCGCTTAAGTCGTTCATCTCCTGACTTTTATTAGTGGCATTCTCGTTTGGGACATGTGTCAACATCACCTTTACAGTTTTTGGTTTCTACTGGTGCTTTGGGACAATTGAAAACTTGTGGTAATTCTGATTGTAATGATTGCAAACTTGCTAAATTTTCTGCTTTGCCTTTTGAGAAAATATCTCTCATTATGTTGCTCCATTTGACATTGTGCATCCGGATGTGTGGGGTTCCTCTCCAACTCCACTAAGGGTGGGTCGATTTGCTATGTATCATATATAGATTATTATACTCGTTATACTTGGGTGTATCTTCTGAAACGTAGACCTGAGTTCTTCGCCATCTATAAAAACTTTAGAGCCTATGTTAAGACGCAACATCCGGCTGTGATAAAGTGTTTTAGGTGTGACTTAGGGGGTGAATACAACTAGAATGATTTTACCCAGTTACTTGCATCCAGTGATACAATACACCAGACGTCTTATACTAACACCCCTCAATAGAACGGTATCCCTGAAAGGAAACATCGTCATCTTATGGAGACTGCTCGCTCGTTTCTTCTATCCGCTAATGTTCCGAGTGTTTTTTTTTGGGGGGGGGGGGGGTACTCTTAACTGCACAACATGTGATTAATCGAATCCCCACTGCTCATAATTCTGGGATGTCTCCATTTGAAAAACTATATGGTGAACTCCCTGATTACGATCAATTAAGGGTTTTTAGATGTACTTGCTTTGTTCTCCGTCCTCATGTTGAACGAGACAAATTGTCAAATAAGTCAGCCTTATGTGTGTTATTGGGTTATGCTAGTGGCCCGAAAGGTTATGGCATTGGACAGAAACAATATCGTTGTTTTGATCCTGTAAGTAAGAAGCTATATGTTTCGAGGCATGTTATTTTTCTCGAGCATATTCCTTTCTATTCGATCCCATCTATATCGCACAATGTAACAAAGTCAGATATCCTGAATATTGATCCTTTTGCTGGTGACGTTGATGATTCATCTGATGTTCCAACTACATCTACTAAACCTAGTTAGCTAATAGAACCTGGTGGGTTTGTTCAAGACACCCATACTTCGTCAAACACAACTTCAGGTTCGACTATGCCTGAGACAGTTCCTGTTGAGACAGCCCCACCTCCGAGGAGGTCTACTCATGAATGTAAGTCCACCAAACTACCAGATTTTTCCTTCTCTACTTACTCGGCTTCGTTTGCTTCTTTTATCGCAAATATACACCATCTATCTGAACCTGAATCGTATGAAGAGGTTGCCTCTAATCCCTTTGGAAAAATGTTTTGGCTGAAGAACTCACTGCTCTCCATCAAACATAGACATGGGGTTTGGTTCCATTACCACCTGGTAAGCATGCAATTGGTTGTCGTTGGGTATATAAGATTAAAACGAAGTGTGATGGGTCTGTTGAGCAATATAAGGCTAGACTTGTAGCGAAAGTATACTCACAAAATTATGGTTTGTATTATGAGGTGACATTTGCTCCAGTGGCAAAAATGACTACAGTCCGTACTCTCATAGTTGTTGCATCTGTTCGTCAGTGGAAGATTTGTCAGATAGACGTTAGGAATGCCTTTTTGAATGGTGATCTCCATGAGGAGGTCTACATGACTCCTCCTCCCCAGGAATTGCTCATCAGCCTGGTGTAGTCTGTCGGCTTCGGAAAGCTTTATATGGCTTGAAACAGGCCCCTCGTGCTTGATTTGAGAAATTCTCTACAGTGGTTACTTCCCTTGGCTTTGTTCATAGTAATCACGATTCAGCATTGTTTGTTCGATGCACAGTTGTAGGACACATTCTTTTATCTTTATATGCGGATGATATGATTATTAGAGGGGATGATTATGATGGTATTGAGTCCTTGAAGCGTGATTTGGATCACCATTTTACAGTGAAGGATTTGGGTTTGCTACAGTATTTTTTGGGTATTGAGGTAGCTCAGTCTCATAAAGGATACCTCCTTTCTCAGGAAAAATATATATCTGATTTGTTTCAGTGTGCAAGACTTTCTAATAATAGAACTGTAGACACTCCTCTTGAAACCAATGTAGATTTCTCCCACTGATGGTGTTCCCTTGGCCGATCCGAGTTTGTATCGTACTATTATAGGTAATTTGGTTCATCTTACAATTACTCGCCCATATATTGCTCTTGTTGTTCATGTGGTTAGCCAATTTGTAAGTACTCCCACATCTGTTCACTGGGGAGATGTTCTTCGTATTCTCAGATATCTTCGTGGCACTCAGACTTCTGTTTCCATCAACATCTTCTTTGTAGTTACGTGCCTACAGTGATGCTGATTGGGATAGTGATCGCAATGATCGCAAATCCACTACGTTTTTTTGTTTTCCATGGAGATTCGTTAATCTCATGGAAAAGTAAGAAACACGATGTTGTGTAACACCCCGAAAACGGGTTTGGTAATCAAACTCCGTTAATACTAAAAGACGGGTAAAGTACCGTTAGTAGTAAAAATAACCAGGTAAATATTTGGATTTAAATAAGAAATCCTAATATTAAATAGAAGCGAATCAAAGTTTTAAGGAATTGAATTTAAAAGAGCCCGAGTTAACGGGACTTAAAATAAAACGGGTTATAACTCCCGGGACCCACCAAGTAACTAGGAATATTAACCTAGTTAGTTAGTGTCTTGACATAATAGAGCAAATGTGGTTAAAATACCCTTTAAATAACTTGGTAAAATATAGGGATCAAAGGTGACAAACTTGAAACAAGTTTGTATTAAATAAAACATTCAAACACCAAAACATACACTCTAAGTGTGTGTTCTGGTCGAAAATTACAGAGGAGCCAGGGAACTCCATGCTCAAACCCTAACTAGCAAAAATCAAGCAACTGAGAAGCCAAATCGACTCCAAATCGAAATCTAAGTTTAGATTAGTGATCACCTCAGTGAAAGGATCACAAGGTATGCCAAATTTCATCTCCCAGTTACATCTCGAAATTTTGATGAAACATATGAAATCGAAATTGATGGTTGCATGTTGGTTATTTTGATGAAATATGAATGATATAATGTCTAGGAGTAAAACCCTAGTCAATCACATGATGAAATCATGCTTATTTCTTGTGAATTCACAATCACCATTGAAGGTGATAAGTGGGTGTTGTAGGAACATGTTAAACACTAGAATTTTAATTGTTGTTCTAGTGTAATTTGAGTTCTAGGAAGTAAATTCAGATTTTGTTAATGTGAAAATTGATGTAAACATGCTTAGTTGATGTTAACCATGGCTAAATGACAAGTATTGAGCTTGATAATAAATTGTGAGAAATCATGCCCGCAAGGTGTTTGTTAAAATGCCTAAGTGAATGTTTATATGTTGAAATTACGAATGAAACGCGTAATTGCCTTGTTTGACTAATTACGTGAAATAAGGGTTAAAACGGGTTCTAATCATAATGTTGATTTAACTTAATTATGCCTATTGTATGATTTAAGATAGTTGACCTATAAAAGTCAAACTAACCAATGATAAAGTCGAATAGTGGTTTCGACATAGAAAATACGTAAGGTGGAATAGTCGTGAATTGAAATGACTAATCTAACCACCTTGTGAATGATGATAGTTTGTCGCCTAACGAGCTAGGTGGAGGCTTGGGAAAGAAGCGGTCAAACAAATCAAGCACGAGAAGAAAGCGTATTCGGATGCGAGGTAAGTAGAGCTTACGCCCCTTTACATTACTTGCAAAGTTACTTAATTTCAAGTATTGATATGAATGCTACTAAGTGGTTGGTATATGATATTCCGACACGATTCAATAAGAGTCGGAATGAGAGAAAATGGTAAGAAATCATGAATTATAGAAAAAGGGGTAAAATGGTAAATTAGTCATGTAATGACGAATAAATAAAAACGGTTTTAAGTAAAACAAGTTCAAAGGAAAACCGGGATAGGTTTAAAGGGGTGAAATGGTAATTAAATACCATCTCATACGGATAAATGGTCAATTAGACTAAATGGGTCAAATGGTGTGGTTAACACCATTTGACAATTACATTTGACAAATCGCTTGTTGAGTTTTGTAATTACAGGAATACATATTCATGGGTCAAATGCATAAAAATGGTCATTTGTGTAAAATGACCAACTGATGGGTAAATTTTGGGATAATAGGTTAGTTATGCTTAGAGGTGGCAAAATGAATGGGTTGGATTGGATTGGTTGTTGGGTCAGGATGGGTTTGGGTTAGAATGAGTTTGGGTCAAGATGGGTAAAAGAAAGAAGAAGGTCAGGATGGGTTTGGGTCAAGATGAGTTTGGGTCAGGATGGGTTTGGGTCAGGATGGGTTGAGAATAAATCAATAATAATAAAAACTGAAAAAAAATTATAAAAAATGAAAAAAATTATAAAAAAATTAAAAAAAAAATAAAAAACGAAAAAAAATTAAAAAAATTAAAAAAAAGGAAAAAAAAATAAAAAAAGGATCTGCACTCTTCCTGCATAACATAACTGATGTTATGATGTACCTTCGATCTCAGCTTAATACATTTGAACAGTTAAAGATATAAGCAGATTAGTATGCAGGATAATAAAACAGGTTGTTTCATTGTTGTCTCAAAAAATTGTTTCATGAGCAGTTGTATATATGTCATGTACCAGTTAAGTTATTGGCATTTGCTGATACTTGTGAAATCTTGATGAATGCTTGGCTAACTTTAGTTTTGTACAAAAACTTATGGATGTGTAGCGCTACTGGCGTATAGTGCTTTGCTTGATCTTTGTCAAATTTCATTAATAAGATATAGATCAACACATTAAATAGGTTACCATAGGAAGTGGAGTGGGTGTCGTGGTGCTTGTAGGTGGTGGTTCTGCTTCATTTAGGCACGGGTAACGAGTTGACATATGAACAGAGAGGTTGAGATATGCGATTCAGAAAACTCACGGACTCGTATCAGTGGTTACGGTGTTCATCAGTGGTGGTTGGGTGTCACGAAGATGGTCAGAGGTGCTTGGTTGTTCGCTTCTAGGTACGGACAAGCACTTGGTACTGACCAGGCCTGGACCTAGTGTTGCAATTGGGTCGGTCAGGTAACCAATAGAGGACCCAGAGAGATAATGTGTTTGAAGGAGATGGGTACATCAGACTCAGCTGTCACATTGGAAATCAGCAATAAAATCATATGTCAAAGATTTAGGATCCTAATGTGATCCCATCATACTAACCAACACAACACAACCCAAATACAATCTGTAAGCTAAAACCCCACAATAAAACAAAGCAAGACAAACTAACAAATCCACACGACAGTCGGCAACAAAGCGAAAAAGAAACCAAATTTAGGATCCTAATGTGATCCCATCATACTAGGGTCAAACCAACACTCGAACAGTAACTCCATTTTCAACCATCAACAAAAGTTAAAGCAAATTAGAGGCCATAACATGTAGAAACTTGCTTAAAGCAACAACCACATTAGCCTCAATCAATCATACCAGTTTCCCAAAACAAGAATCTAAGTATCCAACAACTCCGGTAGTACAAAACTACAAAATCCCAATGTGAATCTATCAAACAAGACAACATACAACTCAAACGACATCTAAATCGTCATGAATATTCACGGATTCCTAACTATGGTTTCGCTGTGTATTTGAAATTGAACAATTAAGATGAAGTTTAGAATGCATACAGAAAATAAATCAACCAAAAGTGAAATTCATACCTTTCAATCGATCAAGAAGTGTAGAATAGATTGTCTAATAGGTTGATTTAAGGGTAGAAATTGAGAGCGTACTGGTAGAGTAGAAAAGATGAGAGCGTATATGAGTTGTTAGGGTAAAAAAGATAATGATCCATCCATCCTGACCCATTCTCTTTTTCTTAATGGCCCATCCCGACCCATTCTCTTTTAATTCTGATTTTTTTTATTACCCATCTAGACCCATTAATAATTTTAATCAACCCAAAATAACCCAGCAGCTTAAAATTAAAGTCCAAATTAACCCAAATTTAGGTTTTTGGGTAGAAATTGCCAGGCCTAGTTATGCTAAATCCACCATAAAAATAGTTGTGGTGGAAGATCATTTGATAAATATTGCGAAAATAAGATGCTAGAAATAAATGAGTAAGAATTATGCGGAAAAGTACTTAAATACCCTTAACGGGTCAAAATATGCATTTAAGTACAAACGGGTTTAAGAATATACATAAACTCGTGAATTGAACCTAATATGATAGACAAGATTGAAATTATAAGATTCATGTGAATTTGGGATCAAACAAACATGTTTGTTTGATAAACGCATGAACGGGTCAACACTTTGTAAAAAGGTATTAAGTCAAAGACTTAAAGGTCTGAAATTTTGTTATGCTGGATGTTGGATTTCAACTTCATAAGATGGAGAATTAAATTACGGACGCGTAGGAAAAAGAATCGGGTAAAACGGATTAAAAACGAGAGAGTTATGCTCGTTTCCGTGAAATCGGGTCATGTTGGGTATGTACAACAACATAATATGAACATTCTGCCAAAAAGGGGGCTAGGTGGGGCGTCTAGCCCCTAGGCGTGACGCCTAGCCCCCCCTGAACTTGAAAAATGTTTAATTTTGTTTGTTTGACCCATATAACTTGTTTAAACTTGTTATTTAACTATCAAAACTAACTTTTAAGTTGGTTTTGATCATAGGTGATTGCCAAGAGTGCCCGGATGAAGATCAAGCTCGAAGAAGAACCAAACATGATAAAGTTAAAAGCTTTCGCACGACGTTTCGTCGTATCTTTTAAACGACGAATTCAATTACATTAAGTTATTCATTAACTTTTAAATTGTAAAAGTTTTAGTAAACTCGTATTGACATACTTACGTGTAATCGTAAAAACATGTATTTTTACGAAACTTATATAAAATATTGTATTAAACAAGCAAGGGTGTTACAAGTTGGTATCAGAGCCTTGGTTTAAGAGATTCAAGTATGGTGGGAAAACTATGCTTGGACTTAAACCTTATGCTCTTGATAAAGATTGGTGTTCGGTTAGAGGCTTGATCGCAAATCCGGTAAGTACGTGTATTTAATGGTTTAGCATGTTAAAGTGTTGTAAACAACACATAGGGTTATCGTGTAATATACGATACCTCAATTAAATAATAGATATAGTTAACAAAATTACGTGCGTTAACACGTATAGTAGAAAAGCCTTGTATTATGATACAGGCATTTAGTAAAGTTGATATTACTAACTTTTATGAATGTTCTAATTGGAGGAAACTCGCATTTGAAGATGACGAGGGTTGAACAAATTACGGATATGATAGAGGAACGGTCCGAAGTATGACAAGAGGAGCATGCTCACCATGGATTAAATCGCGTAACGAACGCGTACAAGGTTAATGGCAAGGAACGCCCGTCGGGACAAACATTACAAGGTGCACGCTTTTAAATGTAAACGCACAAATAGCAATATGCAACAAACATGTAGGGAATGATTGTTGCATATGTAAATTAGAAACTTGGAAAACCGAATAGAAAATGTATTCGGGATATTGTTTCCAAGAGAAACAAATAGAGGCATTACTTACATAGGGCGTGATGTGAAAACTATAAAAAGGTCATGTGTGTCATGTGTTAATCGCTTACTCTGGCCAAGTAAGTAGTGGCATATGATACCATGAACTTCTTATAGCGGACACATTTATGTCCGATGTAGTAAGGGTGGGGTGAATGGGACTAACTTAAATGGTACCCAAATGAATCAAATAAGTAAGATGTTTGATAGTAAACGTAAGTCGGATGACGGAAGCGTATTACGTAAGAATAACGAGCCCGAGAGAAGGGACAAGGATCAAGTAAAAAGAAAATACAGACCGACCAATAGGAATGCTAAGGCATAGGGATAAAAGTTTGACTGTCACAAGTGATGAAATTCACATGGACAAGTCAAACGAATCGAATAAAGAATAAAGGAATTGATTGAATAAAAGCGATGGATCTCGCTAAGAAGACCAAATAAATTAAAATAACGTCTAAAACCATATAAGAATGGTTACTTGAAAATGATTACGGTAAAGATACCTGATGAATGGATAGGATTTGGAAAGAATGCGTAAACCAAGAGACGGGAACGCGAGATAGAAAGTCAAAAGACTCGGAATATGAGTCATGACTAAAAGACAATGAGAATTTGCAAACAGAAATGTTAATAACTACGCTAAACTATTTTAAAGTTGAACGGGTCGAATAAAGAATGGAGTATGATGTTCACAAGTGATGAAATTTCACACGAACAAGTCAAACGAGATAAATAAGGTATAAAAACTTTGTAGTGCAAGTAAGCGCAAATTGAATAATGGAAGCGCGAAACATTAATGAACCTACGTGATGGGTCATAAAGGAATATATATAGGAAAAACGCAAACTAGCGAAACAAAAATGCCAAAAAAAAACACTAAGTTAAAGAACCCGGGTAATGGGCCGTAAAGAAGTATAGGTAAGAACCGGGTAACGGTAAGTGTAGGACAAACCGACGTGTAAATGACTTTAGAAGTCATAAAGTCAGAAAGATAATTCGAAAGAAAACAATGTAGCCTTAGACTACGGTCAAGGTCAAACGAAATCCAAAAAGTAAAAGTGAATAATTCTAACCATAAAAAGGAGTGCCTTAACGCCATATGCGTATATAAACGTATACACATTTGAATAAAGACTCGAATAAAAGATGATCTACGGGATCATCATAACCTACGGGATATTAATTAGTGTGAAGGTCTACGAGGCCAAAATGACCCACGGGTCATGTATTGAAGCAAAAGGATCATAAGGGCCTCGCCTTAAAGGGGTGAAAGCTTAAGGAAATAGCCTACGAGGTTAAGTGAAGGAACCTACGGGTCAATAGTGTAAGGTGAGGGAACTTGTTATGATTCCCCGCATAAAACTAAGACTGTAAAGGAATAAATTATGGACTGTCAATATCCATAATTTTGACAAAAGTTAAAGAGAAGATCCTAAAACTAAAACTTTGGTTTTAGTAAGAAATAACGTTTTTACAAATACAAATTCTGATAGGAATTTAAATAGTAAGCATGAAGGATACAAGTCTTGACGCAAATAGGCGCAAGATGATATATTCGAAAAAGTGATGTTTTCGAAAATGAAAGGTTGATATGAATTAAACATGATGTGACACGATCACGGTCAAGAAATGCAATGTGAGGTAGAATCACATTATAACCAAGCGAGCGGTAAAAGTAACTGGACTAATAAGTCTAGTTAGTGAGACCGGTTAAGGTCAGCAATTCAAATCAAGAAATTTGTTTTGCTTGTAAGCGGTAGATTCGATACAACTGAACCGAATAAATAAATTTGAAAACAAAAGAATTTGTTGCTAAAAGTGAAAGATTTCACTAAAGACCTTTAAACGGGTCAAAGTAACGGATTCATAAAGAATTCGATAGTATATGAAAGCGATGGATATCGCTAAGTTAACTAAACTAGTGGAAATAACGAGATTACGTTATTTCAAGTTGCACTATGTCGTATGAGATACGTAGACAATTAGTGACCAAAAAGATGTTACCAAAGTTATCTGGTAATACTAACAATTGGATAAAAGTATAAGTAATGTTTAAAAGATTTCTCGGATCAAATAGATTGAGTTTAAACTCAATGAATTATGTAAGAAAAGGTTTCGAGGACGAAACCTACTAAGGGGGGTAGACTTGTAACACCCCGAAAACGAGTTTGGTAATCAAACTCCGTTAATACTAAAAGACGGGTAAAGTACCGTTAGTAGTAAAAATAACCAGGTAAATATTTGGATTTAAATAAGAAATCCTAATATTAAATACAAGCGAATCAAAGTTTTAAGGAATTGAATTTAAAAGAGCCCGAGTTAATGGGACTTAAAATAAAACGGGTTATAACTCCCGGGACCCACCAAGTAACTAGGAATATTAACCTAGTTAGTTAGTGTCTTGACATAATAGAGCAAATGTGGTTAAAATACCCTTTAAATAACTTGGTAAAATATAGGGACCAAAGGTGACAAACTTGAAACAAGTTTGTATTAAATAAAGCATTCAAACACCAAAACACACACACTCTAAGTGTGTGTTCTGGTCGAAAATTACAGAGGAGCCAGGGAACTCCATGCTCAAAGCCTAACTAGCAAAAATCAAGCAACTGAGAAGCCAAATCGACTCCAAATCGAAATCTAAGTTTAGATTAGTGATCACCTCAGTGAAAGGATCACAAGGTATGTCAAATTTCATCTCCCAGTTACATCTCGAAATTTTGATGAAACATATGAAATCGAAATTGATGGTTGCATGTTGGTTATTTTGATGAAATATGAATGATATAATGTCTAGGAGTAAAACCCTAGTCAATCACATGATGAAATCATGCTTATTTCTTGTGAATTCACAATCACCATTGAAGGTGATAAGTGGGTGTTGTAGGAACATGTTAAACACTAGAATTTTAATTGTTGTTCTAGTGTAATTTGAGTTCTAGGAAGTAAATTCAGATTTTGTTAATGTGAAAATTGATGTAAACATGCTTAGTTGATGTTAACCATGGCTAAATGACAAGTATTGAGCTTGATAATAAATTGTGAGAAATCATGCCCGCAAGGTGTTTGTTAAAATGCCTAAGTGAATGTTTATATGTTGAAATTACGAATGAAACGCGTAATTGCCTTGTTTGACTAATTACGTGAAATAAGGGTTAAAACGGGTTCTAATCATAATGTTGATTTAACTTAATTATGCCTATTGTATGATTTAAGATAGTTGACCTATAAAAGTCAAACTAACCAATGATAAAGTCGAATAGTGGTTTCGACATAGAAAATACGTAAGGTGGAATAGTCGTGAATTGAAATGACTAATCTAACCACCTTGTGAATGATGATAGTTTGTCGCCTAACGAGCTAGGTGGAGGCTTGGGAAAGAAGCGGTCAAACAAATCAAGCACGAGAAGAAAGCGTATTCGGATGCGAGGTAAGTAGAGCTTACGCCCCTTTACATTACTTGCAAAGTTACTTAATTTCAAGTATTGATATGAATGCTACTAAGTGGTTGGTATATGATATTCCGACACGATTCAATAAGAGTCGGAATGAGGGAAAATGGTAAGAAATCATGAATTATAGTAAAAAGGGGTAAAATGGTAAATTAGTCATGTATTGACGAATAAATAAAAACGGTTTTAAGTAAAACAAGTTCAAAGGAAAACCGGGATAGGTTTAAAGGGGTGAAATGGTAATTAAATACCATCTCATACGGATAAATGGTCAATTAGACTAAATGGGTCAAATGGTGTGGTTAACACCATTTGATAATTACATTTGACAAATCGCTTGTTGAGTTTTGTAATTACAGGAATACATATTCATGGGTCAAATGCATAAAAATGGTCATTTGCGTAAAATGACCAACCGATGGGTAAATTTTGGGATAATAGGTTAGTTATGCTAAATCCACCATAAAAATAGTTGGGGTGGAAGATCATTTGATAAATATTGCGAAAATAAGATGCTAAGAATTATGCGGAAAAGTACTTAAATACCCTTAACGGGTCAAAATATGCATTTAAGTACAAACGAGTTTAAGAATATACATAAACTCGTGAATTGAACTTAATATGATAGACAAGATTGAAATTATAAGATTCATGTGAATTTGGGATCAAACAAACATGTTTGTTTGATAAACGCATGTACGGGTCAAAACTTTGTAAAAAGGTATTAAGTCGAAGACTTAAAGGTCTGAAATTTTGTTATGCCGGATGTTGGATTTCAACTTCATAAGATGGAGAATTAAATTACGGACGCGTAGGAAAAAGAATCGGGTAAAACAGATTAAAAACGAGAGAGTTATGCTCGTTTCTGTGAAATCGGGTCATGCTGGGTATGTACAACAACATAATATGAACATTCTGCCAAAAAGGGGGCTAGGTGGGGCGTCTAGCCCCTAGGCGTGATGCCTAGCCCCCCCTGAACTTGAAAAATGTTTAATTTTGTTTGTTTGACCCATATAACTTGTTTAAACTTGTTATTTAACTATCAAAACTAACTTTTAAGTTGGTTTTGATCATAGGTGATTGCCAAGAGTGCCTGGATGAAGATCAAGCTCGAAGAAGAACCGAACATGATAAAGTTAAAAGCTTCCACGCGACGTTTCGTCGTATCTTTTAAACGACGAATTCAATTACATTAAGTTATTCATTAACTTTTAAATTGTAAAAGTTTTAGTAAACTCGTATTGACATACTTACGTGTAATCATAAAAACATGTATTTTTATGAAACTTATATAAAATATTGTATTAAACAAGCAAGGGTGTTACATGTTGTTTCAAGATCTTCTACTGAGATTGAGGACCGTGCTATGGTTGTGACTACATGTGAAATTGTTTGGTTACGATGGCTTCTTGCAGATATGGAGGTTACCATCTCTCAGCCTACTCCCTTACATTGTGATAATCAAAGTGCTATGCAGATTGCTAAGAATTCTGTTTTTCATGAGCGAACAAAACATATTGAGTTTGATTGTCATTTTACTCGTCATCATCTTCAGCCTGGGATAATCTCTCTTCCTTTCGTTCCATGAGCCTTACAGATTGATGATGTTTTCACCAAGGCTCAGTCGGCATATGGGTTCTCGTTCTTATGTGACAAACTCTCAATGCTTATTATTGTTTCATTGTGAGTTTGAAGGGGGATGTTAGTATAATAAAGAAGTTTAGTTTATTGTGGGCTTTGGCCCGTTAGCTAGTAAGCCAGTAGCTTGACTATATAATGTTTATTTCCCTTTCATTTGTATTTCAGCACTTTTTATTATAATATAAACCCTAGCCATTTTTCCTTTGTACATGTTTATCGTTTAACAGGAATAACCTAGTAGCAGCCCGTGGATGTAGGTCCTCTACTGTGACCAAACCACATAAAAATTCTTGTGTCGTATCTTCTGTTTATCGCGTGTTCACGGTGTGTTGGTTCTGCTATGCCACTTGATACCTAACAAGTGGTATTAGAGCTCTGCCTCATTGTTTTACACACGGTTCTTGGCTTCTTGCACTGAGATGATTCGTCAAAATGTTGGTTTATCCTGTTTGATGATCAAACTTTGGAGTCGGTTAGGGTGTTGGTTAAAACGACCCTTGAAGAAGCCGTCGATTATAAGTTTGATCGAGATCTGAAGGAAAGTCGGTTATAAGGTATTTCTTTTTATTGGAATCACAAGAGTTGCCGGTTTTTTTAGTTAACCTCGCGTGAACAAGATTTGGAATTTGCAATGTTAGAATTCTTGTTGTTTGTTGCGTTGACCATAAGAAAAGGAGTTAGATCAATTTCTTTAGTCTCTTGCGGTTTGTGATACAAGCGAAATTAACGTACAAATGGTACGAAGTGAAGGAAACTAAAAAACATAGTGGCATAATGGTAAATAACAATAACTTGTTTGCTGCGTTAACCACAAGAAAAGGAGTAGATCAATTCCTTTAGTCTCTTGGGGTTCGTTATACAAATGAACTTAACGTACAAATAGTACGAAGTGATGGAAGCTAATAAAACATAGTGGCATAATGGTAAATAACAATAACTTATATTTAGAGTAATTACTATGTGTAGTGTGTACGTATTTGGAAGTTTTACGACTTAATTTATCAAAGAAGTGGTTTAATCTAATCATTCATTCTTAGAAAACTTCATTTGCAGATGATCATGGTGGTGTGAAGTGGAAGGTTAAGATCCAATATAACGTTAGTGTGAAGATAAAAATACAACACTTGGAGTTACGCTGAGACAAAAAAAAAAAAAAAGCCTGCCACCGTCAAAATTGAAATGTAAGATTATTAATTGCAAAAAAAAAGAAGAAGAAAAGAAAACGAGTACAATGCTTCAATCTCAGAAAACAATAGATTATAGAAGAACATATATGGAACAAAATAATATTAGAGGAACATACATGGATTAAATGTGAATAGGAGTTAAGTATTTATATGGGTAAGGTAACTTAATGGGTTTAAACACATTGGGGGAGGTTCATTTGAGAAGAAACGTTATTTGAGAAGAAAAAAGAACAAAGGGTAAAATTGTAAAATTGTAAAACATTAAATTGTTTTTCTCTCATCTTATTTATTATCATGTTTAACTAATTAATTAGTCATAAAAACTATCATCCTCCGTACTAAAATTTTTTGCATACACACATCAAAAGTTATCCTATACATTTCGAAATTTATTCTACATAATTCGTAATTTATTCTACACATCTCGTAATTTATTCTACGCTATAAATGAATTTTTATTTTATTTTTTAGAAAATATATATTTTAAAAATAAGTTACAAATTTAATATAGTTAGTTATTAAAGAGAAATAATACAAATTAATGATACATATAAGTTTACCAATATACTCTTATAATAACATTAAATACAATTATTAAATGAAGTTAAAAGAAACATTTCTATTGGTTGAAATTTCTATTTTTTTCTTCTTACACAAAAAAAATTCTTCTGAAGCTTCCAATAAACACATATTGGTTTTAACTTTTAGTGGATAACAGAAAACGCATAGAAGAGATGGACCCAACAACCAACATTGAAACTCCAGCCCATCAAGCTTGATCTTTAGCCCAAGTTCCCAACATGCCTTAGCCCAAAAGAGAAACATGGCCTAATCCGACAAAGAAAGAAATTAGAGTAAAAAACTATATTTTCATGTAGAAAACTATATATCCATAATTTATAATACTATATAATACATCTCCTATGTATAAAAAGGTAATTTCCTTTAAAATTATAAGATGGCAGACAAATGGTCATGACGTCCTCCCTAAAAGCATGACCCTTTCTCCCAGTTTTGCCCCCAATTCATGTTTTCGCTACAAAGAAATCAACCAGCCAATTGATCTCCCTTAGAAATATAACGGTTGTCATCAATCATGTTCATCATGGCCATTAAAAGCTTCGACTAAACTATTTGATATTAAACCCATGCCTCCATCTCTAGCCTTTTTATCTTACACCAACACACATATTAGAGAGGGAGAGGAGAGCCGAGGAGACGGACGCTTAATCAAATCTGCCCATTCGTTTCCGGTCCCCACTCCTGAATTGAATGGAAATTAGGTCTACTTTGCGAGTCGACATATATATAGATATATACTTTTCGTCTTCACTGAATTCATAGAGATCGAGAAACCGGTAGCGGTGGCGGTGGTGGTTGTGCTGGCCGTCCATCAATTCAAGGTAAGCAACAATCAATTATCACTATACATAGCAGCCCGAATTCATAGATCATAATTTTTGATTAATTGCTTGTGTGTTGCCCTAATTTACTAATAATCAGTCAATCATTTGTTTAAATCATGGTGATTTCCAGCCATCATCAACCAGGTTCCTTTGCTAAATTTTGGGGTTTTTCTTTTGATATCCCTTAGAAATATAACGGTTGTCATCAATCATGTTCATCATGGCCATTAAAAGCTTCGACTAAACTATTTGATATTAAACCCACGCCTTCATCTCTAGCCTTTTTATTTTACACCAACACACATATCAGAGAGGGAGAGGAGAGCCGAGGAGACGGACGCTTAATCAAATCTGGCCATTCGTTTCTGGTCTCCACTCCTGAATTGAATGGAAATTAGGTCTACTTTGCGAGTCGACATATATATAGATATATACTTTTCGTCTTCACTGAATTCATAGAGATCGAGAAACCGGTAGCGGTGGCGGTGGTGGTTGTGCTGGCCGTCCATCAATTCAAGGTAAGCAACAATCAATTATCACTATACATAGCAGCCTGAATTCATAGATCATAATTTTTGATAATTGCTTGTGTGTTGCCCTAATTTACTAATAATTAGTCAATCATTTGTTTAAATCATGGTGATTTCCAGCCATCATCAACCAGGTTCCTTTGCTAAATTTTGGGGTTTTTCTTTTCGACCAATTGTTTAAACGAATTGTTGGCGGTGGTCTTTATCAAGTATGTTCGTTATAATCCTCATATCTACTAACCCGCCTCTAAATTGTGTGATATTTCCTCCTATTAAGGTGTTTCATTTAGGATAAAAGCTGACCTGAACTAAACCAACTTCTGGATTTTTCCTTTAATTATGTTTGCTTATAAAGCCCTGAAAGTCCCATGCTGAATTTAGTATCTCTCTTTTGAGTTTGGAATAGCTATTTTCTTTCAGCGTAAACACTAATTATTTACCCTAAGAACAATGGTGAATTCTTCTATTTATGTCATTGCTCAAAGCTTTTCCTTAATTAATTTCTTCAGGTGGTAGAAGATTCATTGGTTAACTATTTCTTATATCTTAATGTATAGGATTCATTTTGTTATTTATGGTTTGAGGTGTATTTGTCTTTAGACCTCTAAAATTTAACCACATTACAAAGAAAATATTCTCTTTACTGTACATTTGTTCATGAGTGTGTTTAAGATGAGTTTTTGGAGAAGCCAAAAGCGCAGACTTAAAGGCGTACCTCTCCGAAAGTAAATTACAGAAGAGCCAATCGTGAATCGTTTTTTGTTCAGTTGCATTCTAATATAACGAGGTTCATTCTTAATGGCCATAAAAAAGAGCTACAAGGGAGGCATAATGACTGCTATGTCCACCGTGGTTGCAGACTTCAAAGGCTCCGGATATGGTGTCGTTTTACAAACACCGGCACTGCACCCATGTATGTTTTCAGCACTAATGCTTGGGTTTGAAGTCTTGTAAATAATGAATGTGTTACTGTAATGGTATGAACGAGTCAGACCACTATGATGCTACTTGACATCAGTACATTAAAAGTCTTAATCGAGCTGAGTTTAGATGAGCTCGAGTTTCATATAACAAATGAGGAAAGGTTTTTGGAGTTTAGGGCCTCTCTATCTCTTGGGATTTGGTTAATGTTTTTGGGTTTCCTATGAGTGGATTACTGAGTACGTTTAAACGAGCTTGATCACGAGTCCAAGCCTCATATATCTCCGCCTTTTAGGTCGATCGATCGAATGGCGGTTCGATCGGGTGATGATCCGTTCGGCGAGGTATTTCTCAGAGAACAAGTTCACAGCAGTGTTGTCACTCAATCGGATGATCTACCGATCGGGTGGCAATCCGTTAGAACTGACTATGCATTGAGCATGTTGAAAATTGTTAAGTGTTGAAGTTCCAAACATCACATGGCTGGATGGTGATGTGTTCAAAATGTGACATATAAATTTCATCAAATGAGGCATAAAACTAACCCTTTTTTAGTACTAATGTTGGAAAAAGTGTGCTTTTGTCTTCCTTTTGTATTTTCAGGATTAAATGAGCTCAAATTAACAAAAGAAGCAAAAAGACATCAAAATCTAACATAAATACAAGAAAAGGAACAAGACGTGGCATGCCCGACCCCACAACAGCATCTTCCCAAGCAAAACAAGAGACCAGAAGCCTGAACACGCCCCGTGCTCAGCCAGCACGGGGGCGTGCCCAAGTGTTAGCAAAAAAGACAAAGTGGTAGAAGCTTCTATTGCCCACCACGGGGCCGTGCTCAGCGGACACGGGGCCGTGGTCAACTATAAGATTCGCACAATCCAGGCAAATCTTCATAGTACAAAGATTCTTCTGCACACGGGGTCGTGCTCAGCGGACACGGGGGCGTGGTTAACTAATAAGACAAAGCTACATTTAATGAAGAAATAGAGGATGTGGACACGGGGCCGTGCCCACTGGACACGGGGCCGTGCCCGAGCTTTTGTTCAGCCTATAAATAGAAGTGCTTGGCTCAAGCTCAAACCATCCCTTGGCACACCACCTCTCTCACACTTCACCCAGCACCCACCACCACCATAACACCATCATCCACCACCATCATCCATTGTCCATCATAGAGTGTGTGAGTCGTCTCGGGATCCAAGATTTATCGTAAGAGTTCTTGACAATCAAGGCCATGTTTGCCTAAGTCTCTTACATCACTTGGTGAAGACAAAGTGTCTAGTGTAATACTTTTTATTTCTAGTCTTTTGCACTTTTTACTTGGTTTTGTATTAATGACTTTAATAACTAGTTGCTTATGTTGAAGGTGATCTTTCCTTATCGTTTGTCCGTGGTGTCTTGGCATTATTTTATTGTCTATATAAAATAAAAGATTTTCACCATTCATATCTCCACGGTCTATATGGAGGTATGTTGGCTACCTGGTCGGGGGTTAAGGGAATGGTTTGGTAAAGGTCTTGCCATTGTTCAGCGTTTAGAGGTCCTGCAATGGACCTGGGTCAAATTTAGTAGGACCTCCTTCAATACTTAACGTTATTGGATGGCGGGGGTCCAAACTCTTTGATCCCCTCATAAGTTAACTACTATTAATACTATAACCCGGCTATTTAGGACTGTATCCCTGCTGACTCAGACTACTTAGTCGAGGGTAACGTCACCTTCAAAAGAGGGGCCTACCATAATTTGCATTAATAACTTAATTAATTATCTTCTAATAATCCACCCTTTTAGGATTGTATCCTTGCTGACTCAAACTACTGGGGTGAGGGTAACGTCACCTTCAAAAGAGGGGCCTACTACAATAACTAAGATAATCTCTTAATTATGTGCAAAAGTGCGGAAATAATCAAATGTTACACTAGATACGAGTCGGAACCAAGTGATTCATCTTGTCTATCTGTTTTTTCTTTTTATTTTATTTTTCAGCATTTAGTTAGTTTTTATTTTTCTTAGTTAAAAACATTTTTCTAAACTTTTTATTTTGATTAGACGTTGAGGATAAACCGGTACTAAAAGCTCTTGTGTCCTTGGACGACCTCGGTATCTTGCCAACACTATACTACGCTCACGATGGGTGCACTTGCCCATATGTGTGTTTAGTGTTAGTAAAATATCGTGTTTTATAAATTTAAAACTTGGCTAAAAATAAGTGTTAAAGGGGCTTAAAATATACACCTAATATATATAACACTTCACACGCATCAATGGTCATTCGATGAGATGGCAATCCGATCAGACGGTAATCCGTTCGTCGTTCAAAACTTTGAAAAAGTTGAAAATAAAAGTTTAAGTGTGGGACCAAGTGTAAGCCAATCGGGTGGCTGTCCGATGGGATGGCAATCCGATCGGACGACAATCCGTCCCAACGGCCTGATCGTCTTGACACTTGATAGTTTTGATAGTTTGCAGTTTTGATCGAGACGATGTGATAACGCCTTAAACAACATAACCTCGTCAGGACTCAAGTGATCCGATCGAACAGGAATCACCCTAGTCCGACCAGTTAACTGTTCGAGACGGTGGTTCATGTTTAATCCGAAATCGGTTGTCTCTTGGATAGAATTCAGATCTCGAACCAATACATCCCTAAGAAGGAGTAGAAGATCAAAACTAACTCCGATTCAATCGGTTTTGAGTGCATTGAGTGTAAAAGAGTTGAAAGAAAGTTAGAAAACCATCTTTCAATCCTTTTCACCATGAATATGTTCAGATCTATGCAAGATCTCTGTTCATTCATGTGGAAATCGTCCAGATCTAAGTTGTTCTTGGTGGATTGAAGCCAAAACATGAAGTTCATACGAACTCCCTGATGACATCATCCTAGAACACCTCAAATCCACTGATTTCAAGGTTAAAAGGTGAGATTCAAAAGAAAAAATGATGAAAGAGTGCGTGTAGATCATAGAAGTACAAGATTTAGGTTGAAAACTTACAAGGATCGCGAGAAATCGAGAGAAATAGAGCTTGAGTGCGGCTGGGTTGAGTGGAGAGCTGTCACATCAAGTGATGTGAGAAGTGAGGGTATTTATAGGGTTTCCCAAAAAGGAAGGTGCAAGGGACCGAGTGGGTCACCGATCGAGTGGCTCCGACGATTGAGTTTCGGCGTTTCATTTCGTGCGTTGGGTTTTGTGATGCATTTCGAGTGAGCTGTGCGATAGTTTACCCATCAGTTACACAAATAATCTAACTACTATATCTAACATACAATCATCATAAATAACTTGCGTTTAGCGTTTACGATTCGATTGCGATAGAGTTGCGATTGTGTTTTGTTTAATCACCACATCATAAACATAAACATAAACATAAACATAAACATAAACATGCACAAGTAACACATAAAAGGCACACACATGTAAAACAATATCCAGAACGCATAATTTGGGTTGCGAATGCGATTGCGATGCGATAAGCGATAAAACAAGCGATAAACATCGATTAAACCTCGATTATTAACAAGTACTCCATATAATACAACTAATGCGGTAAAATAAATAGATTATCTACAAGTCAAAGAAGTCAAAACAGTAGTTGAGCAAGGAGTGACAGATCGCAATTAGCAATCATTTTCTTCCTTTGACTTCAATCTTGACTTTGACTTTGACTTTCGAAACACAAGGTGTTACAGCCTCCCCTAGTTGAGGGAATTTCGTCCCGAAATTAGGCCGAAGCCGTAAAAAACAACTACGGGTACTTCGCCTTCATGTCGCTTTCGAGTTCCCAAGTGAACTCTGCGCCTCGTTTGCCTTCCCAGCGAACCTTCACAATGGGAACGCGTGAGCCCCTGAGCTGCTTGGTTTGGCGGTCCATGATCTCGACAGGCTTCTCCACGAAGTGTAATGTTTTGTCCACTTAAAGATCCTCGAGTGAAACTTGTAAATCATGCTCAGCTAGACACTTTCTGAGGTTCGAGATATGGAAATTCGGGTGGACGTTGCTAAGTTCCTCCGGTAGTTTGAGTCTGTAGGCCACTTTGCCGATCCTTTCCAGAATCTTAAAGGGTCCAACGTATCGAGGCGTGAGTTTCCCTTTCTTGCCGAATCTGACCACACCCTTCAAAGGTGATACCTTTAGGAGTACATGGTCGCCAACGTCAAATTCAAGGGGCTTGCGTCGTCTATCGGCGTAACTTTTCTGACGACTCCGTGCTTTCAGTAGGTTGTCTCGAATTTGGAGGATTTTGTCAGTCGTTTCTTGCAATAGCTCGGGACCAGTTATTTGCGAATCTCCGATCTCGTGCCACACGATAGGCGATCGACATCTTCTTCCGTATAATGCCTCAAATGGTGCCATTTGAATGCTGGAATGATAACTTTTATTGTATGAGAATTCTACTAAAGGTAAGTATGCGTCCCAATTACCACCGAAATCTATGACACACGAACGGAGTATGTCTTCAAGGGTACAAATCGTTCTTTCAGTCTGACCGTCGGTTTGGGGATAGAAAGCGGTACTTAGATTAAGCATAGTACCAAGAGCAGATTGAAACGTTTCCCAGAGACGCGAGGTAAACCGACCATCGCGTCCAGAGATGATGTCGCGAGGCGTCCCATGTCGACAAATAATCTCATTGGTGTAGATTCGGGCTAATTTTTCTACCTTGTAGTCTTCTCGTATCGGCAGAAAGTGAGCAGATTTAGTCAAACGGTCGACGATAACCCAGATGCTGTCATGACTTGATGGCGTGCGCGGAAGTTTCGTTATGAAGTCCATAGCTATACTCTCCCATTTCCATATAGGGATCTCAGGTTGGACGAGTAAGCCAGAGGGTCTTTGATGCTCGGCCTTGACTTTCGAGCAAGTCAGGCACTTCGAAACATAGAGAGCGATATCTTTCTTCATGCCCGGCCACCAGTACTTGTAGCGAAGGTCCTGGTACATTTTATCGGCACCGGGATGAATGGAATATCGACACTTGTGGGCTTCATCCATCAAAATCTGTCGTAAATCGGTCCGTTTAGGGATCCAAATTCGGTCCAGATAATGGAATATCCCATTCGACTTGTTCACTAGCTGGGTTCCATCGTTGAGAATCCTTTCCTTCTTCAAAGTGCGTTCGGTAAAACAAGCATGTTGGGCTTCGCGGATGAGGGTTTCGAGATGATGCGGCTTGAACATTACAGGCGCTATGCAAATAGCTCCGTCTGCTGAGAGCGTTGATGCGTGTGAAGTGTCGTATATATTAGGTTTATATTTTAAGCCCTTTTTAACACTTATTTTAGCCAAGTTTTAAATTTATAAAACACGATATTTCACTAACACTAAACACACATATGGGCAAGTGCACCCATCGTTGAGTGTAGTATAGCGTTGGTAAGATACCGAGGTCGTCCAAGGACACAATAGCTTTTAGTACCGGTTTATCCTCAACGTCTAACCAAAATAAAAGTTTAGAAAAATGTTTTAAACTAAGAAAATTAAAAGCTAACTAAAATGCTGAAAATAAAAATAAAAATAAAAACAGATAGACAAGATGAATCACTTGGTTCCGACTCGTATCTAGTATAACCTTTGATTATTTCCGCACTTTTGCACATAATTAAGAGATTATCTTAGTTATTGTAGTAGGCCCCTCTTTTGAAGGTGACGTTACCCTCACCCCAGTAGTTTGAGTCAGCAGGGATAAAATCCTAAAGGGGTGGATTATTGGAAGATAATGAATTAAGTTATTAATGCAGTATTGTGGTAGGCCCCGCTTTTGGCGGTGACGTTACCCTCGGCTAAGTAGTCTAAGTCAGCAGGGATACAGTCCTAAATAGCCGGGTTATAGTATTAATAGTAGTTAACTTATGAGGGGATCAATGAGTTTGGACCCCCGCAATCCAATACCGTGAAGTATTGAAGGAGGTCCTACTAAATTTGACCCAGGTCCATTGCAGGACCTCTAAACGCTGAACAATGGCAAGACCTTTACCAAACCGTTCCCTTAACCCCCTACCAGGTAGCCAACATACCTCCATATAGACCGTGGAGATATGAATGGTGAAAATCCTTTATTTTATATAGACAGTAAAATAATGCCAAGACACCACGGACAAACGATAAGGAAAGATCACCTTCAACATAAGTAACTAGTTATTAAAGTCATTAATACAAAACCAAATAAAAAGTGCAAAAGATTAGAAATAAAAAGTATTATACTAGACACTTTGTCTTCACCAAGTGATGTAAGAGACTTAGGCAAACATGGCCTTGATTGTCAAGAACTCTTACGATCAATCTTGGATCCCGAGACGACTCACACACTCTACGATGGACAATGGATGATGGTGGTGGATGATGGTGTTGTGATGGTGGTGGGTGGTGGATGAAGTGTGAGAGAGGTGGTGTGCCAAGGGATGAGATGAAATGAATCCAAGCACTCCTATTTATAGGCTGAACAGAGTGCTGGACACGGCCCTGTGTCCGCTGGACACGGCCCCGTGTCTGTCTGACAATCTCTCTCCTCATTAATTGTAATTCGCAATTACAATAAATGCGCCTGCAGTACTTTCGACACGCCCCCGTGTCCGCTGAGCACGGCCCCGTGATGGGCAATAGAAGCTTCTATGGATTTGTCTTTTCTGCTGCTTCTTGGGCACGGCCCCGTGCTGGCTAAGCACGGGGCGTGTTCAGCCTTCTGTCTTCTCCTTTTTGCTTTGGAAGGTGTCGTTGAGGGGTCGGGCAGTCCACTAATGTTCCTTTCCTTGTATTTATGTTGGATTTAGCTGTCTTTTTGCTTCTTTTGCGTTTTTGAGCTCATTTAATCCTGAAAATACAAAAGGAAGACAAAAACACTCTTTTTCCAATATTAGTACTTAAAAAGGGTTAGTTTTTTGCCTCATTTGATGTAATTTATATGTTGCATTTTACACACATCAAATACCCCCACACTTGAACTTTTGCTTGTCCTCAAGCAAAACTCTTTAATATGTGGCTTACACTCCCAAATGGAATAGGTAGAAGAGAAGGTTTTGGGCTTGTCGTAGAGTGTCGGGATTTCCAAGATCTTTTTGGGTTTTATTTTTATTTATTTACACTCCTATTCGTAATGATTTATTTAGAACTTTTCATAAAAGAAATTACTTATTTGGGCATAACATGCCTTTTTAAAATTCTATTTATATACAAGTTCACATACCTCACGGGGGAAATCACTCACACTCGGCCGAAGGTGTATTTTTTTGTGAATCACTCGAGAGCGGCATGGAACTTATTCCTACCATAGGCTTGCCAAGAAATCAATCCTCCTCCTTTTTAACTTTTATACCTTTGTAGATATCAAGAGGACTTTGTGGGTTAAGGGTTAGGCTAGGGTTAAAGGTAGGTGGTTGGGTTAGTGGTTAGTAGAAAAAGGGCTAAAAGCGTAACAAGTGTCGGTTTTCGTATTTTTGCAATTTTTTATTTTGATGAAGCTTTTATTCAAACTAAGTTATTTTTTGATTAACTTGTTTGTTTATTTTCTTTTTGCTTCATCATTTTTTTTTTTTTTGCGAAGAACCGAACTTGTTACTAAAATAAAGGGTTAAAAAATGAAAAAGGGTTTTGGTGGGTAAAAGGGTTTTTTTTTGTTTGGGTGATGAAATGAAAAGGTTTAGGCTCAAAGGGGCTAACTAGGGGGATTTTTGGGTAGGTGGTAAAAGAAAAAGAAAAATAATGGTGTAGAAATAAAAAGGGTTAGTCCTAATGCCTCCATCATTTACTTACTCGGGTGTAAGTTGATAAGGACCGGGAATGTATTGTCATGGCAAGTTCTAGAGTCGTAAGAACCAAGCGGCTATTCACATAAGAAACGAAAAATGAGCATTTAGTCAATTGATATGTAATTGTGTGCTCAATAAAGGCTCAAAACTCACATTTGTGGGAATGGGTTTTTATGTGATCAAGTATATATAATCAAATTTTAAATAAGTTTGTCATGCCTTTTCATAATTTTCTTATGTTGGTTCTTTTTATCACTACGCTATCGGTTGTAAATTTGTAAAAATATAACCTTTTTGAGAACTTGAATTTTCCGAGTTAAACATGGACAAGTAAAAAAAATGAATTTTTTGAAAAAATTTGGGGTGATTAGCGGTTCCAATAGAGTTTTGTGTAAGGCTTGTATTTAGGACTTGCAAAGTTCAAGGTTTTAGCATCCCCCCCACACTTAAATTACACATTGTCCTCAATGTGTCCCAAAAATAAAATTTTAGGTTGATTAGATGTGTAAAATAGTGTTTAAAAAGCAAAAATTTGTGTTACTGGGCACTGAACACGGCCCCGTGTTATCCGGGCACGGCCCCGTGTTCAAGTGCCAGTAACAGAATTAAAACAAGAGAAACAGAAGCCTGGACACGGGGGCGTGTTGGGTGAACACGGCCCGTGTCCAGTTACCTGAACTGGGCGTTTTCTGCAGGGTGCTCAGCACGGGGCCGTGTTGGTTGGGCACGACCCGTGTTGAACCTTCTGAAATGGAGAAAATTGTCGGGTTGCCTTGTTCTTGTGCATGGGTTCATTTTTCTCGTTCCCCTTTTCATCCTTTACCACCATGAGTGTGTTTTATTCATTACAAACCATCCAAACCTTAAAACCATCATTTCATTTCATCATAGAGAGAACTTACATAGTCCTAAATTAAACTAAAATTAAAACTTAACTAAATAGGTCAGCAGGTGCACGAGGTTATCATAATAAGCTCTACTCATTTTAAGAAAATTTCGAGAAAAGTTTCCCGATATAGTAGGACTTTTAGCCGAATGAGTTCTTCCCTAAATGTTATTTAAAGCCATTCTTCGATTTCCCTAGGAAGGAAGAATGCGGCTTCATTTTCTTCCGCAGCTGGTGGTTGAGGGGGAACATTCACCGGGAATCCTTGCACCACTCTTCGCGGAGGTTCTTGGTGCATGGAGTACCATTCGGCTGGAATGACAACTTCGGGTACCATGTTCCACGCCCTTTGGGTTATTATAGGTACCAAATGCGGGGAGGCGAGAAGGTTTAACCTCTGGTGCAAGAGGTTTACTTCATGGAGACAGCCCTCCAGCCCCACTGAAAGATGGTTGATACGGTCGACCAATGCTTCTTCCACTCCCGTCATTTCATCAATAGCCTCCCTTAAAGCGTAAACATAGTTTACAAGAGAGTCTTCTGTTGTTGAAGATCTCCTCCCTTGTCGGTTATTTCTTGAAGATGATCCGCTTGTTCTGCTTGCCATTTTCTGTGAAGGAAACCGAAGAAAGCTAAATTTTTACAAAACAGATCCTCGGACACGGCCCCGTGCTCACTGAGCACGGCCCCGTGTTCATTTGTCTGCAGGATTTTATGCTAGGGAGTCTTGGAGTTTTAAATTATTCTCATGATTTTTAGCTAGTTTTTAGGCTTAGATAATTTAAAATAAAGTTATACAACTAACTTTAAACAAGAATCCTTAGCAAATAATCTTACAATCTTCACATAGAGGGTTGGAATCAAGAGATTTCCAAGCTTCCATGGAGGAAATTTTGAAAAAAATTTTAAAGAGGAGGAAATAAGTAAAAGTGGAAGGGACAAGAGGGTCCTTTGGAACCTTCTTTTAGCACTTACCTAGGATGGTATGAGTGAAAATCCCAGGAATCTCTGTCTTTTGAAGTGGTAAAAAATGAGCAGGATTCAGGCTGCATTTAAAGAAAACGACAGTGCACTGGACACGGCCCCGTGTTGACTGGACACGGCCCCGTGTGCAGAGGAATTCCTGACACATTTTGTCCGTATTCTGACCAAATCAGCAGAGAATCTCTTTGATGAGCACGGGGGCGTGTTGACCTGGACACGGCCCCGTGTCTGGAGGCTGTCTTATGGAGTTTTGCTTCTTCTAAGGATTTCGTCGAAATCGGGTGGTTCCTTACTGGTTGGAACAACCCCAAAGTGCCTAAGATACCTTAATTGTCCTAGACTAAGGCGAGAACGCAAGAGGTTGTCGGTGAGGGTAATTCCTATTTTTATTCTAGGTGGACAAGTCCAACCCTTTCCCGGGCTCTTGTTAAAGAAGGTGTATGCCGAATCGCTCAGGTCTATGTATGCACCGAAAGAAGTCGATGGAGAGTCCTTCACGGCACAATCGACACAGGGACGACTATCGTCCAAGTCTTTGCTAGGTACGAAGGTATTTTTGGGAGCAACGAGGTTGTCGGAATGCGGTTCCAACTTTTCTTCATGGTTATCGTCTTGGGTGGATCAATAAAATCCTTCCTAAGCTCTTATAACCAATTCTGAACTAGCTTTTCTAGTTGAAATAACTCATCAAGGAGCATTTCCCCTAGAATATCTGGCTGGGCGCATTCGAGGGAGAAATAGTGCTTATTTTTACTTTCGCCCCTCTTAAGGTTGTGAGAAGTTGGTGGGTCCATGTAGTGGGGCTTATAATTTAGAAAGTAGCATTTTACTTCTTCATGTTTGCCACCACATAATTGAAACCACGTACCATAAGAGTGTCGAAAGTAAAAACAATTACTATCACTCATGTTTATGTCAGAAATTACCAACCGCCGGGATCTAACGGTTCTGTTTTCAGTAACTGAATCTTCGGCACGGGGGCGTGTTGGGTGAGCACGGCCCCGTGTTCAGCTTACTGTCTGACGTAAAACAGGATTGCCAGTTCCAATGATTGAGCACGGGGGCGTGTTCAGCGGGCACGGCCCGTGCTGAGCTCTGCAGAAGCTGAAAAACTAAGAAAATCCTAAAAAATTAAAAAGAAAAATAAAAAAAAATGATTAGGTCGTTGATTCCTAACTTTCTTAAAATCCTTGTGTCCCCGGCAACGGCGCCAAAAACTTGATGGGTGTGAAGTGTCGTATATATTAGGTTTATATTTTAAGCCCTTTTTAACACTTATTTTAGCCAAGTTTTAAATTTATAAAACACGATATTTCACTAACACTAAACACACATATGGGCAAGTGCACCCATCGTTGAGTGTAGTATAGCGTTGGTAAGATACCGAGGTCGTCCAAGGACACAAGAGCTTTTAGTACCGGTTTATCCTCAACGTCTAACCAAAATAAAAGTTTAGAAAAATGTTTTAAACTAAGAAAATTAAAAGCTAACTAAAATGCTGAAAATAAAAATAAAAATAAAAATAAAAATAAAAACAGATAGACAAGATGAATCACTTGGTTCCGACTCGTATCTAGTATAACCTTTGATTATTTCCGCACTTTTGCACATAATTAAGAGATTATCTTAGTTATTGTAGTAGGCCCCTCTTTTGAAGGTGACGTTACCCTCACCCCAGTAGTTTGAGTCAGCAGGGATACAATCCTAAAGGGGTGGATTATTGGAAGATAATGAATTAAGTTATTAATGCAGTATTGTGGTAGGCCCCGCTTTTGGCGGTGACGTTACCCTCAGCTAAGTAGTCTGAGTCAACAGGGATACAGTCCTAAATAGCCGGGTTATAGTATTAATAGTAGTTAACTTATGAGGGGATCAAAGAGTTTGGACCCCCGCCATCCAATACCATGAAGTATTGAAGGAGGTCCTACTAAATTTGACCCAGGTCCATTGCAGGACCTCTAAACGCTGAACAATGGCAAGACCTTTACCAAACCGTTCCCTTAACCCCCTACCAGGTAGCCAACATACCTCCATATAGACCGTGGAGATATGAATGGTGAACATCCTTTATTTTATATAGACAGTAAAATAATGCCAAGACACCACGGACAAACGATAAGGAAAGATCACCTTCAACATAAGTAACTAGTTATTAAAGTCATTAATACAAAACCAAATAAAAAGTGCAAAATATTAGAAATAAAAAGTATTATACTAGACACTTTGTCTTCACCAAGTGATGTAAGAGACTTAGGCAAACATGGCCTTGATTGTCAAGAACTCTTACGATCAATCTTGGATCCCGAGACGACTCACACACTCTACGATGGATAATGGATGATGGTGGTGGATGATGGTGTTGTGATGGTGGTGGGTGGTGGATGAAGTGTGAGAGAGGTGGTGTGCCAAGGGATGAGATGAAATGAATCCAAGCACTCCTATTTATAGGCTGAACAGAGTGCTGGACATGGCCCCGTGTCTGTCTGACAATCTCTCTCCTCATTAATTGTAATTCGCAATTACAATAAATGCGCCTGCTGTACTTTCGACACGCCCCCGTGTCCGCTGAGCACGGCCCCGTGATGGGCAATAAAAGCTTCTATGGATTTGTCTTTTCTGCTGCTTCTTGGGCACGGCCCCGTGCTGGCTGAGCACGGGGCGTGTTCAGCCTTCTGTCTTCTCCTTTTTGCTTTGGAAGGTGCCGTTGAGGGGTCGGGCAGTCCACTAATGTTCCTTTCCTTGTATTTATGTTGGATTTAGCTGTCTTTTTGCTTCTTTTGCGTTTTTGAGCTCATTTAATCCTGAAAATACAAAAGGAAGACAAAAACACTCTTTTTCCAATATTAGTACTTAAAAAGGGTTAGTTTTTTGCCTCATTTGATGTAATTTATATGTTGCATTTTACACACATCAAGCGTCAACAACGGCATTTGCTTTGCCAGGAAGATAACGAATCTCACAGTCGTAATCGTTAAGAAGTTCAACCCATCGGAGTTGGCGCATATTAAGTTCCTTTTGGCTGAGGATGTGTTGTAGGCTCCTATGATCTGTGAAGATCGTACACTTCGCCAAATCTTCAACGCAAAAAAAAAAACTGCACCTAGCTCGAGATCATGGGTTGTGTAATTCTTCCCGTGGATCTTGAGCTGACGAGACGCGTAAGCGATAATCCTGTCTCGTTGCATGAGAACACAACAAAGACCAAGGTTCGAGGCATCACAATAAACAATAAAGTCATCGTTTCCGTCAGGTAGAGTAAGAACGGGAGCATTGCAAAGCGTATGCTTGAGGGTTTGAAAGGCAGTCTCTTGTTTAGTTCCCCAAACAAAAGGCTTATCTTTATGCGTCTGAGAGGTAAGCGGCATGGGGATTTTAGAGAATCCTTCGATAAATCAACGATAATAGCCCACTAGTCTGAGAAAAGAACGGACTTCAGACGGGTTCTTAGGTGTAACTCAACTCTTAACAACTTTGATCTTTGCGGGGTCGACGTGAATACCTTGACTATTGATATTGTGAGCGAGGAATTGAACCTCCTTCAACCAGAATTCACACTTGGAAAACTTGGCATAGAGTCGATTCCCCTGGAGTAGCTCGAGAACCAAGCGTAGATGTTGCGCGTGTTCGGCTTTCGACTTGGAATAGATCAGGATATCATCGATGAACACGATGACGAAGCGGTCGAGAAATGGTTTACACACGCGTTTCATCAGATCCATGAAAACCGCGGGTGCGTTGGTTAAACCAAATGGCATAACAACGAACTCATAGTGGTTGTAACGAGTGCGAAAAGCGGTTTTGGGTATATCTTCCTCTTGAATGCGTAGTTGGTGATAGCCTGAGCGTAGATCGATCTTGGAGAAACACATAGCACCTTGTAACTGGTCAAACAAATCATCGATTTGAGACAGGGGATATCGATTCTTGATTGTCAGCTTATTCAACTCCCTATAATCGATACACATCCTGAACGACCCATCCTTGTTTTTGACGAAAAGAACTGGTGCACCCCAAGGGGAGGTGCTAGGGCGAATGAAGCCTTTATCAAGCAATTCCTGGAGTTGACTCGAGAGTTCGCGCATTTCAGACGGAGCGAGTCGATAAGGAGCTTTAGTAACAGGATTGGCTCCAGGAACGAGGTCGATTCGAAAGTCGATATCTTGACTTGGCGGCAGTCCGGGAAGATCATCAGGAAACACATTAGGAAATTCACATACCACGGGAACGTCTTTCACTCCTGTCCTTCCTTTCTTTTCCTCCTCCGCTACTACAATGTTAGCCAAGAAAGCTCTGTATTCCTTGCGGGGATACTTGCTTGCCTGGATACATGACATGAGTTTGAGACCTTTCGAAAGGGTTTCACCATACACACAAAGTTGGTCACCATTTGCAAGCGAGAAACGGATCATCTTATCGAAGCAAACAACTTCAGCATGATTTTCACGAAGAAAGTCCATGCCTACTATGACGTCAAAACTACCGAGCTGCATCGGAATAAGGTCTATAGGGAAGATGTGATTGTTGAGTTCGAGAGTACAATCATGAAGAACAGAATTGAATGCGATGGTTCTTCCGGTGGCAATTTCAACATCGAACGTCGAGGGGAGATGGGCGCGCTTACGATTAAGGAGCTTTTCGAATTCCAACGACACAAAACAGTTATCGGCTCCAGTATCAAATAAACACGAAGCATAAATACCATTCACAAGGAACATACCATTGACCACGTTGTTGTCAGCCTGAGCCTGGCGCACATTGATGTTGAAAGTTCGGGAGCGAGCTGCTTGTTGCTGTTGTTGCTGAGGCTGGTGCTGGGGCTGCTGCTGTTGTGGCTCTTGTTTCACCACTCGATTTGGGCACATGTTTGCAAAGTGGTTGGGATCACCACACGCAAAGCAAGCTCTAGCGTGGATCGCGGGTGCAGGAGCCGCTTGTTGGCCTTGAGGAGCAGGAAGTAGAGCTTGTTTAGCAGTAGCGTGACCCTGGGTTGGAGCTGGACGCGGACCTGTACAGCAGTTGGCGGTGAAGTGTCCGTATATGTTGCAATGCACACAGTATCTGCAAGCGATTCCCATTGGGTGGTGATAAGTACAAGTAGGGCAAGCCGGGTGAGGACCAGTATACGCACGCTTTGCTGGCAGTGCGTTGGTAACCGGGGCCACTACTTGGTGGTGTTGTTGCTGCGGTTGAGCTGGAACTGATTGAAGCGGGGCAGCAGTGGTGACAGCGTAGTTCTTGCTATTATTGTTGTTGTTGTTGTCCTTCCTCTTGCGACGAGAGGCCTTTGAAGACTGAGGAGCGGCGGCGGTTTCAGCGGTTGGTACGGTGGTAGCTTGATGCAGGTTCTTGTTGGCTTTATCCCAGTAGCCAGACTTGACTCGCTTGTCGTTGATCTCAGCGGTGAGCAGATAAGTTTCCTCGATTGTTGACGTCTTGGCAGCTTTAACGAAATCAGCCACGCAATCCGGAAGAGCACGGATATACTTTTTGATGGTGATTTTGGGCGTCTTAACTTGGTCCAGACAGATTATACTCAGCTGCTTGAAGCGAGCAGTTAAAACAACATTGTCACCATCCTTCTGCTTGATATACCAGAATTCGTCCTCCAACTTTTGGCGCTCGTGGGGAGGGCATAACTCTTCCATCATGACGTCCTTCAATTCATCCCATGTCAAACCATAAGCTGCATCATTTCCACGTTTATTTCTCTCGGTCGTCCACCAATCTAAAGCTCGGGATTGGAAGACGCCGGTGGCGTTCAGAGTGCGGAGATTACCAGGACAGCCACTCTGGCGCAGGGTGACCTCGATCGAATCGAACCATTGGAATAGGGCTGTAGGCCCATCTTCGCCAGTATATTCTTTCGGCCAGCAAGCTTTGAACTGCTTGAAGCTAAAAACAGCCTTGGGAGAATCAGTCCTGGACTCTTCAGAAGACTTGCTAGCGTTTTCGTTCAACTTGCTAACGATTTGCGGGATAACCTTCGCAATTTGCTTGGCAACGAGTGAAGCGAGACGCTTGTCCTTTTGGTTACGTCGGGCAGCGCGCCAGTGACGGGATCCAGATGACGACATTGTCTGCAACAGACATCGTCATAGGACTCAGACACAATATAATTGAATCTCACCTCACACGCCTAATACTACTAAAGCTCAGGAACATAATCATGTAACACATAAACATATACGCACATTACACAGAATCACATAAGCACAGAAGCACATAAGCACGTAAGGCACAAAAACACAAGAGGCAGTCAGAATACAGAAACCTATCATTCAAAGTTCGCGCGCGATTTGTCACAACATAGCATAGCGGGTAGCATAGCGATTGCGATTAGCGTGTACACAGCGAGTATCATATCATGCGTTCATCCACAAGTAGTAACGATTTGTTAGCAATTTGAGGCAGATGTGCAGTGCGGGTCATGTGTGTTGATCAAAGCGAGGGCGAAAAGCGAATAAACCACCAAAATCGAACCACATAAACAGATAAAATCACGTAAAACACATAAAAGTGACGAATATCAGAGTCAGCGGCGGCGAAATCCAGAATCGAAAACACATAAAATCGAAAGTAGATCGTCAAAGGCGTGATAGACGTCGACTAACCAAAATGGTTTGACTATTCACAAGGACCTTTGGTACATACTTTAGCCTTCGGGACTGTGCTCTCGCCTCGAATTTGGGCGAACGACACGCATCCTTCCAGTTCAGTGTGACTTCAAGTCGTTGGAGTCCGTCGAGACTTTGGTGAGAGTTTTGTAAAACCAAAATAGGGCACGGAACAAGTCGTCATGGTTCGGGTTTCACCCATGACTTAACAACTTCGTTCCTGTTTTGGGGAAATAGGGGAGAAAATATGCGTTAAAGTACGGATTTCACTCCCGATTCAACGCAAATTCTCCTGTTTATAGATAAAATTGTGGGTCGAACAAGCAATTTAGTCGAGAGTTCGCGGTTTTCACACCTAATCTCGACCTAATCGCTCGTTCATTTTTGAAAATTATAGTGCAGTGATAGTGTAGCGTAAGCGAGAGTAGCGAGAAATTGCAAGTAAGATCGTACATAACCCCTACAGGGCACGCACAAGTCGGTCTGTTGGTACTTAACTATAGACTAGGTCATTTCTAAGACATCAGCCCAGACTAGGTCGAGTCTTGCCTAATTCTCTATTGTTATGGCTCTGATACTTATCTGTCACACCCCAACCGATGGTGGAATCATCGGGGTGCGGCACTGAGCGAAACAGATTGTTCAAGAGAATCCACAACAACTATTAAATTACCAAATCCTTAACGTTAATATCCCATACTACTAATAGATTAAGTAAAAATAGTTATTACAGATAATTGTCTCAAAAACAAATAAACTGTTCCGACAACTCAGATTTTTATTAAGTTTGTTTCTAGACTCCATCCTAGCTTGATTCCAGCATATAACGAGCAAGCTTCCTAAGCATTCAGACACCTGTCACATACGTTAAAATAAAGGTCAATACACATAGTGTAAAGGTGAGCATACAAGTTTGTTAGGTATAATAGTGTTCGAAAGCGTTTACGCATAACCAGCATGTAACATGTATAAAGTGAAGGCTAGTAGGTTATCGACAGAGAAATATGCACAGACGTGACTGCGAGTTGTAGAATGCGCAACACATATCCCCACTGGGACACGTGAAGTAAAGCCCTTAACAACCCCTGTCCACGACAGGTGCTGAGTCCAAACTATAGTACTATCATTGCTAACGTGTCAGGCAACAATCACTGTGTTAACATAACATACAAGCATTCATTGAATAACACGTTGCATGCAATAATGGTTAGAGTATAAGTAGTGTTTTCATTGTGTGTCGATTGTGATTTAGAATAAGTAACGTATGTAACACCCAAAAGTGCATAAAGCAAAAAGGGATCGAGTATACTCACAGATCGTGCTTAAAAAGTAAACACTCTCTTGGATTGAAGGAAGCGCTGGAAGAGATTAGCCTGAATAGTTAATGATAGCATAAATGATAAGCGGCGTGTAAAACGGTGCAAAGAATAACAATGTCGGATGGTAATCCGATCGAATGGCCAGTCGTTCGGATGTCAATCCGTTCGAATGGTCATCCGATCGGATGGCCATTCGATTGGATTGACACCTCGTTTGGTGAGGATGTGTTTGTGTATGATCGTTTGCCTTTTGAAGTTTTCATTGTAGCATTTTGAAAACAGATAAGTATCTCCGCCTTTTATCTCGATCGATCGAACGATGGTTCGATCGGGTGACGATCCGTTCGGCGAGGTATTTCTCAGAGAACAAGTTTACAGCAGTGTTGTCACTTAATCGGATGATCTACCGATCGGGTGGCAATCCGTTAGAACTGACTATGCATTGAACATGTTGAAAATTGTTAAGTGTTGAAGTTCCAAACATCACATGGCCGGATGGTCGTTCGATCGGATGGTAATCCAATCGGACGATAATCCGTTTGTCGTTCAAAACTTTGGAAAAGTTGAAAATAAAAGTTTAAGTGTGGGACCAAGTGTAAGTCGATCGGGTGGCTGTCCGATCGGATGGCAATCCGATCGGACGGCAATCCGTCCCAACGGCCTGATCGTCTTGACAATTGATTGTTTTGACAGTTTGCAGTTTTGATCGAGACGATGTGATAACGCCATAAACAACAGAACCTCGTCAGGACTCAAGTGATCGAGACGGTGGTTCATGTTTAATCCAAAATAGGTTGTCTCTTGGATAGAATTCAGATCTCGAACCAATACATCCCTAAGAAGGAGTAGAAGATCAGAACTAACTCCGATTCTATCGGTTTTGAGTGCATTGATTGTAAAAGAGTTGAAAGAAGGTTAGAAAACCATCTTTCAATCCTTTTCACCATGAATATGTTCAGATCTATACAAGATCTCTGTTCATTCATGTGGAAATCGTCCAGATCTAAGTTGTTCTTGGTGGATTGAAGCCAAAATATGAAGTTCATACGAACTCCCTGATGACATCATCCTAGAACACCTCAAATCCACTGATTTCATGGTTAAAAGTTGAGATTCAAAAGAGAAAATGATGAAAGAGTGCGTGTAGATCATAGAAATACAAGATTTAGGTTGAAAACTTACAAGGATCACAAGAAATCGAGAGAAATAGAGCTTGAGTGCGGCTGGGTCGAGTGGAGAGCTGTCACATCAAGTGATGTGACAAGTGAGGGTATTTATAGGGTTTCCCAAAAAGGAAGGTGCAAGGGATCGGTGGGTCACTGATCGGATGACTGTCCGATCCGATCGGATGGCAATTCGATCGGTTGCCCATCCGAATGAGCGGTCACTCGATCGAATGGCTCCGACGATTGAGTTTCTGCGTTTCGTTTCGTGCGTTGGGTTTTGTGATGCGTTTCGAGTGAGCTGTGCGATAGTTTACCCATCAGTTACACAAATAATCTAACTACTATATCTAATATACAATCATCATAAATAACATGCGTTTAGCGTTTGCGATTCGATTGCGATAGAGTTGCGATTGCGTTTCGTTTAATCACCACATCATAAACATGCACAAGTAACACATAAAAGGCACACACACGTAAAACAATATCCAGAACGCATAATTTGGGTTGCGAATGCGATTGCGATGCGATAAGCGATAAAACAAGCGATAAACATCGATTAAACCCCGATTATTAACAAGTACTCCACATAATAAAACTAATGCGGTAAAATAAATAGATTATCTACAAGTCAAAGAAGTCAAAACAGTAGTTGAGCAAGGAGTGACAAATCGCAATTAGCAATCCTTTTCTTCCTTTGACTTCAATCTTGACTTTGACTTTGACTTTCGAAACACGGGGTGTTGCATTATACCAAGGTTCAAAACAGTGAGCTTTGAACACTTTTTCTCTCAATTTCTTCTTATTTCTTGTTTTCTTCCTACTTGGATAACCTCTAGGATTATTACCACAAGTTTACCATGGTAAACCAAGTTGGTGCGTTACCATTTTGAGGTCCAAGTTAGGTTTATTTTCTGTTTTGTTTAAACTTTTTCAAACAATGTTCATCCTACTTCATCTCTTGGAACATCTTCAAGTTGCCAACAAGTTCCTTTGTTGGAAAGGTTTGGATTGATGTTTGTTCTAGAAATGTTAGACACATTAGTTTACTTTCTATTAAATCTAAGTCACCAAGTTGCTTCCAAGCACACAAAGTGAACAAACTACATCAAGTCTCCAATCATCACAATGTTTGGAAGCAATCGTCTAGTTGAACTCACTTGGCTAGTTGGTGAATTGGATAAGTTACTTACATTCTGGTACATATATTCATGACCATCCGAATCATCCATGTGGTGATTTGTGCATTGGTGAACTATAGGGTTAAAGGATTCATCCTACCCATGCATGACAGTACATGACTTCTACTTGACTATCATATATAATATACCATGTAATATACACTCCAAACTCTAACCATGATATCAACCAACATCATGGTTAAATATTATGTGATAAGGTGGATATTATCTTAGTTCTTAGACTCCTCATTTTGCGCTTCCAATGAGTGAAACACTCATGAAAAACACTAACTAAAAATGGTGTCCAAATGAGTATCTAAACAAAGATATATTTTCTTTGTATTTTCATAACTATGAAATCCCAAATACATTCCTGTCATCAAACTCCAAAACTCACACATCTTTGTTTATCCGTTTAAGGATAACTTGGTGAATTCTATCCTTCCGAAATCAACTCACTCGCTCTTTGTGGATTTATCTTTGCAAACCGTGAGTATACTTGACCCATTTTAATTTTAGTTCACTTTGGGTTGCAACATGTATAAATTATTAAACTCACAAGTGCACACAATGAATCTTATGCAAACACTCAATCCACTAAACATACTACTTGTCATACTATATGTTTATACATGCTAGAATACTTTTATGCGTACTATTTGTCATTAACTTTTCAATCCTACCTTAACAGGTATAGCGCTATAGAAGGAGCACACCGCCCATTTTGTGGTCATTGTTAAGTATTCAATCAAAACGGTCTTGTTCACTTCGGTGATGAGATTACGCTAGTAGACACTCTAATTTGACCTATAGTCGATGCATGGTAGTAAGATATATAACATAGTGTACAAATTGCCATGTTGGATTTGAGACGTTTCATACATATACTATGTAGACCGAACTTGTATGCTCACCGACCCTTTTTGTGTTTATCGGATACACTAATACATGCTACAGGAAATGTATGATGTTGCTCAAGAAATCTCCTTAGGATGGATTTAGAAACGCACCAATTTAATATATATATATATATATATATATATATTCCTTTATGTTTTGTATTGTTACTTTCCACGTTGTTGTAATTCCTTTTGAAACAACGTATCTTTCAACGTTATGAATAAATGAAATTTTGGATTATTAAATTATTGTCACAAATAGTACGTTATGCTGTTTTGAACAATCTTGTTTGTCTCACTCTGATGTTTCCGCCATCGGTTGGGGTGTGACACAGGAAGGACTCATGTTGTTGCATATTCTGTGGCATACTACGTGTTACCTGTTGTGTTATCTGTTCAAGTGTCCTTTTGTTACTATGATTTTGTGTCTCTAGGTCTAAGTGGCTCCTACAAAAAGGCCTGCGGGGGCACCTATTGAGTGATGAACCCCTGATCGGGTCCCTGTTGTAGTTTTGCCTTGGTTGTTGTCTATTGATTGTGGTGTGTAGTTTTGTTTGCTAATTGGTATATTCTTAATTATTTTTTGTTGCTTCTTGATTATTAAGTATGTATAAATGGGAGATACGGCTCGTCCCAGTGAAACTCTAGTTAGCAAGTTAGATGCTAGTGACCCTCTATACCTGCATGCTAGTGATTCTAGTAGTTTGACAATTGTTAGTAGTAAACTTAAAGGGACTGAGAATTGTACAATATGGTCTAATGCTATGAAACTTGCCCTAAGGCCTAAAAATAAATCAGGCTTTGTTGATAAAACTTGCATTAAAATGGATGATAATGAGGTGTTGGCCAATCAGTGGGAAAGGTGTAATTAAGTTGTCTTGACTTGGATTCTGAATTCTACCTCAGAGGATGTTGACAAGTATATTCTAAGTTAGCCTCTGAGGTATGGGAGGATTTAAAAGAAACCAATGAAAAGATAGATGGATCTGTGGTGTTTGGATTGTATCAAAAAGTTAATTCTCTTACTCAAGGTAGGTCAAGTGTGTCTGAATACTATAACAAACTTAATGCAATATGGAAACAATTTGATGCTATGGTACAACTTCCATCTTGTACATGTAGTGCATCAACAAAATTAATGATTTTAGTTACATAATTAAGCTGATGAAGTTTTTAATGGGATTGGATGATGTGTATCAGCTTGTGGGAACTAACCTATTGACTAGAGACCCTTGTCCTACTGTAAAAACTGTTTTTTCAATAATCTCTAGGGAAGAGTCTCACATGGGATCCAATATCTCATCAAAAGTTCCAACTGTTGGTTTTATAACTAAAGGTAATCAAGTGAATGATAATAAAAGAAGGTTGGTTAGAAGTTAAAATTCTCACCTTAAATGTACACATTGCAATAAATTGGGACACAGTTGAAAAGTGTTTTGAGTTTATAGGTTATCCTTTAAATTTTAGACAAAACAAGTCAAAATAGTGGCTAATGGAATAAGTCTAATGTGTCAAATAATTCTACTTTTGATAATTTTGTACAATAATATAGGTCTTCTTTAATGTAACACCCCGAAAACGGGTTTAGTAATCAAACCTCGTTAATAGTGATGGACGGGTAAAATACCGTTAGTGGTAAAATTTAACCCGGTAAATATTAGGACTTAAATAAATAAATTTGATGTTAATTAAAAGAGGATAAATACTTTGAGAAAAAAAAAGTATATAGAAGGCCCGAGTTAACGGGACTTAAAATAAAACGGGTTATGACTACCCCGAACTCACTAAGTTAAACTAGCAAAGTTTAACCCAGTTAACAAGACAAAATATTGTTGAAAATAAGTAGGTTGTAGCCTACTTACTAGTTAACAAAACTTGAGGGGCCAAAGGTGGAATAACCTAAAAGATTAATTACTAAAATCAAAAACAAAACACACACACAACCAGTGTGTTCGTGAACGACCATGAAAAGGGCTCCAAGGAGCCAAAACCCTAACTCTAACAAAATCAACAAATTGAAGCTCAAATCAAGACCCAAATCGATGCATGAACACATATAAATGATCACCTAGTCGTGGGGATCACAAGGTATGCTGAATTTTATGATTTGGTGATACTTTGAGATTATGATGAACAATCATAATCGAAATTCTGGAATGAATGTTGAATCTATGAGTGCTATTGTGATGAAATCTTTGTTTAGAAACAAACCCTAGTTGAAAAACTTGGAGAATTGGTGTCAAAACTAGGGATTTGATAATTACCCTATTATGTGCTAAGTGGGTTTTGATTATGTAGTGAAGATGATGATATACACATGTTTAAAATCATCATAGTTGCTAGTAGAAACAAGATACTTGAACAATTTGCAAGTTTGAGTGTTGATCATACATGACTTGAAATGGGTTTTTATAATATGATGATGTTAGTGTCTAATTGGTGATTAGAATCATCATATTAGATAGTAAAGATATAGTACTTGAATAATTTAGGTGTTTGGGTACATGAATCATAATTACCATGAATTGGGTTTGGTATAAAAAGAGGGAATTATGAAAGAAACGCGTAATTAGCTAACTTGACTAATTACATAAGATATGGGATAAAGCGATTTCTAATCATAATGTTGATTTGCCTTGATTGTGCATATTATATGATTAAAGGTAGTTGATTTTAGAAAGTCGAACTAACCAATGATGAAGTAGAATAGAAGTTTCGACATAAAATCCGTAAGATGAATTAGTCATAATAATGATGACTAATCTAACCGTCTTACGAATTATGGTAATAGTTTGACTCTTGACAAGCTAGATGGAGACTTGGGAAAGAAGCGGGTTAAACGGATCGTGTACGCGAAAAGAGTATAACCGGATACAAGGTAAGTAAAACTTACACCCTTTTGTAGGACACGTGTTTATTTTATAAACTATAAATGCGAATGATGTAATATCCAAAATAAGGGTTCCGACACGATTGATACAAGTCGGAACAAGTATAAATGATAAAAACCATGGTTTATGGTAAACATGGCAAATGGGTGAATTTGGAAATTTAAAACCATGCTTTTATTCTAATTTATGTAAATGTTTGGTCTTATAGTCCAAACGGGTCAAATGGTGATGATAACACCATTTGACAATATCGACTAATGTGATTGTCAAGTTGTATGTTATCAGGAGCGATTAGCAATTTGGATAATTGCGACGCCATAGAATATTGGTTAATTTAACGCGAGGTATAAAACGGGTCTATATGTTGACTCGAGCTAGGTACGCATATATATAAATTTATAGTTAAAAATGCAATGGGAGTCAAATACCTTAGCAAAAGGACCTATGTCGTAAAAGGAGGAAATAAGCTGACGAAAATGCCCTTGATAGGTAAATCGGGAAAACGACCCTTAGAAGTCGTTTAGATACTAGTATTATCATTGTGTAACTCTTAGACACATGTAAGAGTTGTAGGCTTCAACCTTGGGGGTCAAATGCCTATGAACGGGTCAATCACGTAAAATGACTATCCTAAGGGTAAAAATTAGGATAGCGGTTCATTATGTTAAATCCACCACAAAAATAGTTGTGGTGGAATATAAGAGGCTATTTAAAAGTGAGAATATGAAGTGTAGAAAGAGAAGAGAGAGTTTGATGCTTAAATGTACATAATTCGCTCTAAACGGGTCAAAATAAGAACTTGAGCGTAAACGGGTTTTTATTATGTAAGAATCCCATGATTTGAAATTTATATGATAGGAGATATGGAAATTATGAATTTCATGAGTTTGAGGATCAAATAAACATGTTTGTTTGATAAAAATCGAACGGGTTAAAATTTGGTAAAAAGGGTAATAAGCCGAAGACTTAAAAGTCTGAAATTTTGTTAAACCGGATGTTGGATTTTAACTCCATCAGGTGGAGAATCAAATTACAAACACGTAGGAAGAAACGGTAGGTCAAACGGACAAGCGGATTGAAAGATACGAAAGTTTTCGTGTCAAAAACGGCAAAATGGGAGGTTCTGATACAGGGCCCACCGTAACTTACGGTGGGCACCGTAAGTTACGGTGGGCACCGTAAGTTACGTTGGGGGCTGAAACCTTTATGGCAGTTACCTCCTGCCTTACGGTGGGGGGTATTTATTACCAGGGGCCACCGTAACTTACGGTGACCACCGTAAGTTACGGTGGAGGCCAGTTTCAAGTCCTTGTTTTTGGGATCAAGATATCAATGTTGGAATTTCTTGATTTCCTTGTTTAATTCGATTATTCGACCCAATCTTCCTTATTGTACTAGTTATTTAATTATCAAAACTAACTTTTAAGTTTGTTTTGATCACAGGTGAATATCGAGAGTCCCGGATGAAGATCAAGCATCGAGCAAGAACCGAACACACGTTAAACGAAGCTTCCGAAATGTTGTTTCGTCGTTATTCTAAAACGGCGAATTAAACCACATTATGTTATATCACTTTAAATTGTAAAAACTTTTAATAAACCCGTATTTTTATAGTAGGTGTAGTCTTAACTACACGTCAAATTGTTGGTATTTACATGTAAAACTGTTAAATAGTAACTAGGGTGTTACATTTAAACACACTTACTGCTAATTAGTTTAATAAGTTGCTAGGTCTGTTGAAGGATAAAAAGAGTGAAGATGCATCTACGTCTAATATTGGAGGTAATACATTTTCTTCTTTTGGGTGGTATAATAGAGTGTACTGTTTTAATTCAAACACTTAAACTGAGTTTAATAGTGGTTGGATAATAGACTCAGGGTCATGACATATAAAAATATGTTTTAATATTATTGATGTAAATGAATCTAACATTAATGTAAAAAACCTAATGGCACAGATGCAAAGGTTAATAAGATAGGATGTTTGAAAATAAAGGATAATGTGGTATTGAAAGATGTATTTGTTGTCCCTGAGTATTGTGTGAATCTGATTTCTGTACACAAATTGTCTAAAGATAACAAAAAAAGAGTTGTGTTTGATGAAATGAATTGTTATATTCAAGATTTGTTTTCAAGGAAAACCCTGGTGACTGGTAAACAAACTGATGGCTTGCATTTTTGTGGTAATGTTTATGGTTCTGTTGTGTGTTGTTTAAATAAAACTGAAAATGTAAAGCTGTAACAATATGAATCATTGATCTAAGAATCTAATGGATGAGATTCAAGTGATCCCCAAATCAGTGAATCATGTTTAACAACAACCGGGAAAGGAGAAAAGTAGGAAGAGCCAATATTGTTGACTTTTAAACTCACTTCCCTCACCATAACATTTCATATGTTAATATCTTTCATAAAAAACACCATATAAAAATTAAAAACGAACATTTTATTCTCTTTAATTTGTGTAGGCTATTGCTATAGTTATTTTTTTAATTTTTAAAAATTCTTCTTCTACAAGCTACGTGATTACGTGTTTTTGTATAACGTTATGTGATTGTTCGTATATCGTTATGGGATTATGTACCAGTACATATTTACGTAATATGCATTTTATTCTGAAACAAGTATAACGTTATGTGGTTTTGTAATGTTAAGTGATTATGCATTAGTATGAAATTAGCTAACACTACATGACTATGTACCATTACGTAATTATGTAACACTACGTAATTACGTACTTACTGGGCATATTTTTTGGCTTAATGCTACACATTTACATGGACGAATATACCCCTGGTTTGAAGTACATATGTTATCCTTTTGTGGTCTCTTACCCTTCAACTTAAAAAAACAAAAAAAATATACAATAAGTTAAATAAAAAATCAAACAACTACGATCAGTCTTCCTTGGTTTCTGATGTGCCATAAGTTATACATATTTTATATGCCATTTACCCTTATTTTATGTACGTTTGAGGCTTTATTATAAGGAAACACTTACGAAATCGTTCTTTTTATTTTTGTAGGATTTGAAGGTCCAAAACTAAAAGAAGTGAAAAAAGATGAAAAATGGACGAAAAATACATGTTTTCTCATGCACGCCCGTGCAAAGTATGGTGCATGGTCGTGCCGCCTCAGCCCGCGTTATGGACAATCAGCAAAAATCAGACAAACTTGGTAAAAGGAAAAGAAGTACATGCACTATTGATATGAGCCAAATACAACATATAAATTACATCAAATAAGGTATAAAAACAACCCTTTTTAGTACTAATGTTGGAAAAAGTGTGTTTCTTGTATACTTTTGATTTTCAGGATTAAAAGAGCTTAAATGTACAAAAGGAACAAATTAACGGCAAAAACCAACATGTATATAAAAGAAGCGAAGTTGATACAATATACTAACCCTCCGAGCTTCACCCAATACCAAAAACAACAAATCAGCCGACAAGCACGGGTCGTGCCTGCCGGGCATGGGGTCATGCCCCACCCAAGATTCCAAGAAGAAGAAGACAAACATAACCAGATAAGAGACACAGGGCCATGTCTCATGGAAACGGGTCATGGTCAACTTCCAGATATGCAAATCTTTGATAATACAACAAGTAAAATGGCCATGGGGCCGTGCCATTGACACACGGGGCCGTGTGAGCATCCGGATTGACAAGCTCATTAAATGAAGACAGAGAAGAAGGAAGGCATGGGACCATGCCCACCAGGCACGAGGTTGTGTAAAGCTTCTGTTTTCAGCTATAAATAGGGGTGCTTGGTTCAATAGCAATCCATCCCTTGGCAAACCACTTCTCTCACACCTGCCACCACTCCACCACCACAATACCACCATCATTCACCACATTCATCCATCATCCATTTCTAGAGTGTATGTATTACTTTTGATTTTCAATCTTTGGTTAACTTTTTAATTGGGTATGTATTAATGAATTTAATAACTAGTTTTTTATATTGAAAGTGAACTTTATTCTATCATCTCTTCATGTTTCGTTGATTAACTCATTCATGTCTTTACAGTCACGTTAACTGCCTGGAAGGGGGGTTAGAAGGGTGGTATGGTAAAGTTCTTGCCTCGTTCAGTGTATAGATCCTGCGAGGACTTGATTCAAGCTTATTAGGACTTCCTTTGAGGCAGATAACATCAAATCGGGGGAAGTAAGAACGACTTGAAGCCCTTATAAATAAATTACTATTAAAACTTTAAACAGGCCTTGCAGGACTGTATCCTTGCTGATTCAGACCAATATGGCCGAGGGTAGCATTGCCTCCAAAAGAGGGACATGCCACATTTTGCATTAATAACTTACTTAATTATCTTTCAATATTCCGGCCTTGCGGGATTGTATCCCTGCTGACTCAGACCAATATGGATGAGGGTAGCGTTGACTCCAAAAGAGGGACATGCCACTATAACTAAGATAATCTCTTAAAAAACCCAAAGTGCGGAAATAATCGAAGGATACATAAAAGACGAGTTGAGGCCAAGTGATTCTATCTTGTCTATTTGTTTCTTTATTTATTTAGCTTCTTTATTTTACTTATTAAAAATTTTTCCTCAAAATTTGATTAGATTAGCGTCGACGATATTCCGGTATTAAAAGCTATTGTGTCCTTGGACGACCTCGGTATCTTACCATCACTATACTACGCTAACGATGGGTGCACTTGACCTAGCGTGTTGTAGAGAGTGATAGTGTTATATCATGTTTTATAAATTTAAAACTCTATAAAAGATTAAGAAAAAGTACTTCAAAATAGAATAAAAATCACACACCCTCGCTACACGTCAACGGACGTGCAAATCAAGGCACGACTGTGACTCCCAGAAAAAATAAATCAGACAAGACAAAATAGATGAGTAGGAGTATGTCAGCTGTGGGACCTGTCGGGACACGTGTCCTATGCACGGTCGTGCATATGGAGGCACACTTGTGCATAGTACCAACACAACGATAAAAAGAACAACTTCTAGAAGAATCTATGGACAAAATAACAAGGCACGACCGTGCCTAACCATGCACGACCATGCATATCTGCCTCCAGCTCCACTATAAATAGAGGGCTCCCGTTCTCCTTTCAAGCATTTCTTGTGCCTTGTTATCTCTTGAGCTTTGATTGTTCTTCTAAGCCTTATAATGCCAAGTCTCCATTTAAGGACTTGGTCTATGAGCTTTATGGGACCCTTCGTAACTTCTTTGAAAGTTTGGATGATGCATAGATCTTGGTGATTAATAAGCATGCCATGATTGTGATTCTTCATAAGCCCCCTTTGCTCGGAAGATAAGAGCTTGATCCCTAGGGAAGGAATTCATGCGAACCAAAACCTCTCCAAAGATAGAATTCTAACATTCTATCTTTGATCTCCCACTTCAATAATAACACATCGGTAGGTTAGTTCACTAAAAAAATGTAAAAAATGAGAGTTGAGAGACACGTTATACACATACTTTCACTTGAGCTTGAGTTTGATCATCATACAAGCTTGGTAGTCGACATGGGTAAAAGTTTTAAGATCTTCATATAGTTGTAATATATATGTCTTCCCAAACTCGTGGATTAGTTAATCTTAATTAGTCTAGTATTTTATTTTATCATGTGTGTTTTTCTTTTACTAATTCTTGGTTTGTTATTTTTGTAACATGATCACTTAGCTCTTTTAAAACTAAATTGACTTATCGACTTAATTTAACTAAATCAATATAATCTAACTAAACTTGACTAGGTGTGCGTATCGCTTCTGGTACCCTTAATCAGGCCCGATGCAAGCTTCTAGTATTGAACTAGATCTTGCTAGGGGTTTTCTAGTATTGAACCAGATTCGAGTGATAAGCTTTTGGTATCGAAATAGATCTTGGGGTAATAAAAGGCTTCTAATTTTACATCGAGATCCTTAGTGTGGCTTCTAGAAATGCACTAGATCCAATTGGGGTGTAAGTTAATTAACGGGGGTTTAGGTAATCCGACAACGTAGTGAAACTAGCGAGATTGTTACCAAGTACATATATCTCCGGTGTACCCGAAAAAGGGACCATGATTATAGAGATCCGCGTGGTAACAAGATCAAAGGAAGATCTATTTTGTTTATTTGGTAACTTTATTAATTTCGAAGTTAACCGCCTCGGTAATTAATAAGATTCTAACCAAAATCTTGAGTATACGCTTGGAATAGTACAAACTAACTAAGTTACAAAAGTATAATAAAACCAAGATGGCCGTAAAACCAGTTTTGTTGTGGCGTATTGTTTACTAGTCGAGAGGCTAGGTGTTGTCTAATGAAGAGCCTATAAAGCCGGCCACTTTAAACCAGTTTATCAATATGTTGTGCAAAATTGAGGGAAAGACGATAACCTTAATAGGAGCCTCTTCCAATTTTCATAAAAGATAAATAAGAAGATTTAAGTATCTTACACACTAATAATATTAATGCTACTAAATAAGTAAGACTTATCCAAGAGTCCATATATTACTATTTAGTCTAACTAATCTTTCACAAAATAAGATTAGTCAAGATAATAATGTAAGGCTGGGTAAAGGAAGCATATCCTTGGACAATACTTAGTTCCTTATCTAAGCTATACTTGAGTTCTCTGCCCGTTGTATATATTTAGTCTAAATAAAAATCATTTTTATAAATTTAAAATAAGATAATTGTGTTTAGGGCTGTAAACGAACCGAACGAACACGAACAAGGCCTTGTTCGTGTTCGTTCGTTAAGGAAATAAATGTGTTCACGAACGGTTCATGAACACTTACCGAACGAGATTTTATGTTCGTGTTCGGTCATTAAGGAAATGAGCGTGTTCGCGAACGGTTCACGAACACAAATAAATTTGACGAACGACAAAGGATAAACATAGATGGCCCAGAGAGTAGCAATCGAACTTGAATCCCTTATTGTGGAACGGAGGTCGATCGTATTTGTCGATATAAACAATGAGAAATGAAAGGGAAATGATGCATAAACAAGGTGAAAGTGGGTTTCCTAGTTTAATTGTTAGGGTAATAAAATAAATAAAAGTTTAATAATATAAAAAGTGCATATAAAATATAAGAAAGTACAAAGATCTTCAATTAAAACACAAACATACAAGCATAAACGAACGCAAATCAACGAATGTTCACGAAAACGTTCACGATCACCTTACCGAACGTTCATGAACACAATCGAACGAAAGAGACCTCTGTTCATGTTCGTTCATTTAACTAATCGAACGAAATTTCTTGTTCATGTTCGTTCGTTTATTAAACAAACGAACATAAACGAACTTCCCGCCGAACGGTTCACGAACTGTTCGCTGAACGTTCGGTTCGTTTACAGCCCTAATTGTGTTCCAAAGTTATTAAATTAACTACTACTAAATCACGTACATCAGTTTCCCAATAACATTCCCAACTATATTTCTTGACTAATTCACGTTTTCGTTGTAGAATTACTGGCAACATATTACCGCGGACTTGGTCGTGTGGTTTTGTAAATCTGAACAAGTCGTGGTCATATTGCCATTGTCTCACCGACTCGCGTTGTTCATCCAATAACATTATAGCTTTTTCTTCTTGTTGCATTTGTTGTTCCACCAACTTGTTTAGCATGTCTTGCTTCATTGATCTGCACGCCTCAAATTCGTCAGCCAAGGAACTTTTTCTTGACGACTTAGCCGGTTTCTTTTTTATTCGTCTTGTTGGTGCGTTGGTTTCTTTGAGTTCCGGCATACCACTAGTGTAGGCCTCATCGGGTGTACATGATTGATATTTGACGGATTCCGATAACTTTCGTTTCTTGTTGGAATGATTATAGGACGCTTCACCCATCAATGAGACTTTGGCCCATTTGTCATGCGTTCGCACAATCTCCCATTCGTCAACATGAGTAAAACCACCCTGACGTTATATAAAGGATACTCTTAAACAAATACGGGGACACCCCTAAAACAAAATAGGATACTTTAATTTATTAAAATTACAAATTTATATAAGCCCAAACCTTTTACAACACCAAACTTGTGTAATAATTAAGCTAAAATTAAATATAATATAATTAAGCCCAAATTAAGTATAATATAATTGAAATAGTCCCAATAGTTAAATATAATCCAAGCCCCAAAACAAATTAAATATCCTTTTGTTTTGTGTATGGCGGCGACAATGTAAGAAACAGAACGTCACAAGATTTGCGACCGTCCCAAACTCCCAGCTGCTCGTCCATGTTGCTGCATCGTTGACCTGCATGTCTGGTGAGTGTTTCTTGTCCTTTGACTTTTTGTTTGTGGTTAATGTTTATGTAGTATTGTTGTTTGTAGATTTGTTAGGGTTTAGTATTTAGATAAGTTAAAGTTTATAAAAAAGTTATAGTTTGTTGCACGTTTAAATCTTTTTGGGGATACCCCTAATTTAATGGCTAGCTCCACCACAATGATCTGTAATACCTATAGAAGTGAATGGTCATTTGTCTTCAAGTTAACCTTCTGGGGTACCTTAGTTGGCCAGCCTCACCCACCCTCTCCCTAGAGGTCCCGGGTTTGAATCTTGGTGTCCGCATCCCACGGCCAAGTTCTTCGCTCTCGGTTGGGTATTCAGCCCCATACAGCTATGAGGCTAAGCTAGTTTGTGGAGGGGGCTTCATCCCAGTAACGAGCGCCAATGGCATTGCAGGTGGGGCCCAATGTTTTCAAGCAATCAGATTTTTTCCAATTTAATTTTTTTTTGTATTTTGTTTAATATGAGGCTTTATCACACACCGTGCAAGTTAACGATAAAACTACTCGCTTATATGGTCCATACATGGCTCCGACGTGACACTATAAAACCCCTAGGGACTTTAAACCACACCCACAAGCCCTATGGTTTACTTGAGCATTGAAGTGGTTTACAAAATCTTCATCCTGTAAACCCTCACACGACGTACAATTATCAATTTTTCATAGATCAACTTCTAATCCTTTAAGCACTCACTGTATCTGTATTCTCACGCATGGCCAATACTACAATACATTTTTATTTAAATTACGTATTCGTTTAAAATGAGAGTCTCTCTTGTCGGTGAAGTTACAAAAGAATCAAATTAAATTAAAAAAAGTATAGTAAGCTTTTCCACTCTCACAACATAATCAAAGTGAAAAGATACAAACTTGGTATGATCACGAGTAGGGCTGTAAACGAACCGAACGAACACGAACGAGGCCTTGTTCGTGTTCGTTCGTTAAGGAAATAAATGTGTTCACGAACGGTTCATGAACACTTACCGAACGAGATTTTATGTTCGTGTTCGTTCATTAAGGAAATGAGTGTGTTCACGAACGGTTCACGAACACAAATAAATTTGGCGAACGCGATGAAAGATAAAGGTGGATGGCCTAGAGAGTAGCACTAGAACTTGAATCCCTTATTGTGGAACGGAGGTAGATCATATTCGTCGATGTAAATAACGAGAAAAGAAAGGGAAATGGTGCATAAACAAGGTGAAAGAAGGTTTCCTAGTTTAATTGTTAGGGTAATGATATAAATAAAAGTTTAATAGTATAAAAAGTATAGATAAAATATATGAAAGTATAAAAATCTTTAATTAAAACACGAACATACGAACATAAACGAACGCAAATGAACGAATGTTCACGAACACCTTACCGAACGTTCACGAACACCTTACCGAACGTTCACGAACACAATTGAACGAACGAGACCTGTGTTCATGTTCGTTCATTTAACTAATTGAACGGAATTTCTTGTTCATGTTCGTTCGTTTATTAAACGAACGAACATAAACGAACTTCCCGCCGAACGGTTCACGAACTGTTCGCTGAACGTTCGGTTCGTTTACAGCCCTAATCACGAGTGCTCAATCATTTATTTTGTCAATTTATTTGGCCAAATCTACAAAATTCTCTCCATTTCAGGACTTACATCTTTTTTTTTTCCGGCTAGATCACTCGGTTAGGCCTTTGACCTTTGATCACCCGGTCACGAGTAGGAATCCCGCGATTAGCATATTATTACCAGTTTAAACCGGTGCCACAATTCGCCCTCTGCAAGATTCGTCCCGACCTCCCGGACAGAAACCCACATAAGTGGGTAAACCTTCCCACCTCCCCCAAACCAAGACAGAAACCTCACATAAGTGGGTAAACCTTCCCACTTCCTTCAAACCAATTGATTTGTGAATCATTGGCTTCAGGACTTAAATTCCCTTTTGAATATTCTTTTTAAATTCCCTTTCTAATAAATTTTTTGTCGGTTTTTATGAAATCAACTCCCTCACGACAATGCAATCTAGCATTTAATTAATATAAAGAAAGTTTCGGCAAATACTTTTATATTGATTATAAAATGTTTCAAGAATGGAAATCAACCAAATAATGAGATTATTTGTTGATTAAATTAAAAAATATAGAGAAAATACTAAAGTTGTTATCTTTCTAAATGATGTATCAAATTGGTGTAGCAATTTTTATGAATAAATCAATCATTTAGTCATGAGACTTTTTTTTTTTTTTTTTTCGCTTAATAGCTCAAGTAAGTAAACAGAGTTATACTTGACAAGTTAAGATAAGATGAGTTGTGTATATATTTTTATTACTCAAGTCAATCATAATAATTATTTAAAAAATATTCACTTATAAGGATAACACAATCAAAAAAAATTCTAAAATTATTCATGTATAATAATTATTTAAAAAATATTCACTTATAAGTAGAACACAATAAAAAAATAATTCTAAAATTATTCATGCATAACAATAACGAAAACACTTTATCAATGGAGTGGTGGTCCGTTAACAAAGACAAAACCTTTAAACACATTGGAAATGGAGGGTCTTGGGTTTAAATCACACAGACGACAGAAAATAAAAAAGAAATTTGTTGTTAAAAAAAACGAAAACACTTAAAGTAAAACATAAAAAAGGTATAAAACAATCAAAGAATTTATATTTATATACTATTAATTTGTAACATGTGTATGCATCTTTGGTTGTAAATTATGCTTAAATGTTTGTACCTTAATCAAATAGTATGTATCTTTGGTTGTAAATTATGCTTAAATGTTTGTACCTTAATCAAATAATTTGTATGCATGTTTGGTTGTAAATTGTGCTTAAGTGATTATACCTTAATCAAATAATGGTTTCATTACCTTACCAAATTCAATCTGTTTTGTATGCATGTATGGTTGTAAATTGTGCTTAAATGGTTGTGCCCTAATCAAATAATGGTTTCATTATCTTACCATGTTCAATCAGTTTGATCCATTCAAATTTGTGTTATTTTATTTGTAAATTATTATTATTATTATTATTATTATTATTATTATTATTATTATTATTATTATTTATAGTAATCTAATTAATTTAGCCAAAATCTTATATAAATATAATTTGAAACATATTGATGCAATGGTTGTTGTAATATATGCATTATGGTTTGTATAGTGGTAATGATATATAATATATATAGATTACGATAAACTTGTCAAACGGGAAAAAATAGACCCGAGTTCATCGTAACGCGCGAGTCCTAGATCAACTTAGTTATTTTATTCTCTGTTTTACGTTTCGGTTTAATTTCTTCGCATTAACACGCTCTAACTTCAGTGTCGGTGGTTGATGGCAATAGTATGACATTAGTGCTCTCCCCTCCCGCAACGCATGGGGTGCTTAATAGTAGTTAAAATTAATTTTATAAATACTTAAAAGCCATGTTTCAAACTTACAATAAGTATAGTATTGGAATATCTCAAAAAAAAAAAAAACCATCTACCGACTAGTCGACTCCATACCAACTTTAAATACATGTTAGCTACATTGAAATTTGAAATACGTTGGCAGTTGCATGGTACACAAAATATCCATGGGCCCCACATAGTAACGATCTCAACCGTCGACCCACCCCGATTCAATTCAATTCAATCCAATCCATGACAACACATACCTCACCATCATCACATCACACGCAAAACCTCCGATCAAATCTCCAGATCCTCATTTTCCTGTAATAATTCATCATCACCATCACCAATGTCTAAGCAAACCTACACTGTATGCTTCTGTTTCAGACGACGGTTCCGTATTCCGGCCGCCCAACCGCCTGCCGGAATCAAATCTGTCTTCGATAAGTATGCCGTTAACGATCATATGTCCGCTGATCGCCTCCAGCGGTTTCTCGTTGAGGTTCAGAAAGAAGAGAAAGCTACGGTTGAAGGAGCTGAAGCGATTATTATGAATAATTCCTCTCTTATGTTCCATCGCAAGGGTTTCAATGTTGATGCGTTTTTTAGATATCTTCTCGCCTCTTCTGTTCCTGTTTTGTCTCCTCATTCGGTAACTAATTCTTCCTTTAGGTTTCAGTTGTTGTGGTTCGGATTAGTATGCCGTTAACAGTAACAAGTAAAGTGCTGATATGTAACTGCATATGAGCACTGTTTGTTACATATCAGCACTTTGCTTCCTATGTTAACATAGATCTATTTGTATTTGATTATGCCTCTATAGTTAATTAAGAGTATAGTACTTTTATTCTCCTTATTGATTTGGCTAATTGTTGTTTGGCTTAGTATGATTGAGCTTTTATTTCTCTTAATTGATGATTGAGTATAGGCCTGAAACACATTATCTGGTTTCTGTTTGTGTGTTTCTGTTAATAATTGTTCCGTTTGAAGTTAGTTTTTGTTGTGGAAATGATTAGTTTTAATTATCAACACGATAACCACCGAATGCATTTGCTTGTACAATGTACATTATCTGTATTACTATTGAAATAAGAGTTGAGAGTAAATTACTTTTTGAGTCCCTCTGTTTTAGTGGTTTTAACCACTTGAGTACAAAATCAAAAAGTTTAACGCCCTGAGTCCCTAGCCATTTATTTTATGACGTTTTGAGTCCAATTTTGTTAAAAAAAATTGGACTCAAAAGGTTAAAATTTGGACTCAAATGGTTATAAAAAAAGTGTCTAGGGACTCAGGGCGTTCAAATATTTTGATTTTGGAATCAAATGGTTAAAATCACTAAAACACAAGGGCTCAAAAAGTAATTTACTCTTGAAATAATCTTCTGTTGTTCTCCAGATTCACCAAGATATGACTGCTCCATTGTCTCATTATTTTATATTCACTGGTCACAACTCATATCTAACCGGGAATCAACTTAGTAGCGACTGTAGTGATGTTCCCATCATTCAAGCACTGGAAAAAGGCGTAAGAGTCATCGAGTTAGACATATGGCCCAATTCAACAAATGACGACGTGCTTGTCCTTCATGGAATGTAAAAAAGCTTGCTTTACATACATTACACTTTGTATCAGTGCATTATGTCTACTTGGTCTAATCATTATGTTGTGCATATAGGACATTAACCTCACCTGTTGAACTATCCAAGTGTTTTATGTCCATCAAAACTCACGCTTTCGTTGCATCTGATTACCCTGTCGTGATTACGTTAGAAGACCACCTTACCACCGAACTTCAAGCTAAAGTGGCAGAGGTAATTTTGTAATTTAGATTGCTATCTGGCGTTATCTTCGTTGTTAATTTTTGTGTGATCAAATTCATAGATGGTCCATCAAATATTTGGAGACAAGCTGTTTACTCCTGACAAAGATTGTTTAGAGGAATTTCCGCCACCTGAATCTCTTAAAAAACGGTTCATCATATCTACTAAACCACCGAAAGAATACCTTAAAGCGGAGAAAACTAAGGACAAGGGAAATGAATCACACGAGAAGGATTCATCAACAGAAGCTTGGGGCGGTGAAATTCCAAACGCTTTTGATGATAAGGTACATGAACATTACCCATTTTGACCCGTTTCAACCTGTACTGACTCTGTCTTTGCAGGATGATTCGGATGACGATGATTCAGATGATGATGACAATGACGATCTACACATTGGTGACGTGGCACCTGAATACAGGAGTTTGATTGCCATCCATGCTGGAAAGGGAAAGGGAGGTTTGGATGATTGGTTGAAAGTGGACCCTGATAAAGTACGACGTCTTAGCTTAAGTGAACACGAGCTTGAGAAGGCAGCAAAAACTCATGGCCCACAGATTGTAAGGTATTGGCTCGCGGTCGCAATTTTTGACACAACAAGAATATACTTATGTCATCATTATATGCTAACAGTTGGCATGCTGTAGATTTACTCAGAGAAATATCTTGAGGGTGTATCCTAAAGGAATACGGTTCGACTCGTCTAATTACAACCCGTTAGTCGGGTGGATGCATGGAGCTCAGATGGTGGCATTCAATATGCAGGTGCATACACATCAATCAGAAATTTGCAAAATCTTTAGTTCCTTGTTTGTTTATGCTTCATTTGATTTTTTTTTAATGCAACAGGGGTATGGAAGATCACTGTGGTTGATGCAAGGAATGTTCAGGGGAAATGGGGGCTGTGGATATGTTAAAAAGCCTGATTTTTTGTTGACCGGAGGTCATGAGGTCTTTGACCCCTTAGTCAAGCTGCCGGTCAAAATGAAATTGAAGGCACGTGACTCAACTTAAATCTTTATGAGTTTGTTTGTAATTATGTTGAACTAATTCACGTTCTCTATGTTTACTCAGATAACTATTTTTATGGGTGAAGGATGGTATTATGATTTTAAACACACACATTTTGATGCATACTCTCCACCAGATTTCTATGTGAGGGTAAGCTATTCATTGATTCATAAACTTGTTTTGTATTAAGTAGGTGTGTTCATAAACTGTCGGTTCGACTAGTTTAAGATTTATATCGTTCGGTTTTGATGGTTTAACGGTGTGGTGGAACTTAGCACTTCATTTTTTTTATTTTTTTCAAGAGTAAAATGTCGTTTTCATCCTTGAGGTTCGGTTAGTTTTGCAACTTTCGTCCAAAAGTTTGTTTTTTCTGTATCTGAATCCAAAAGGTTTGAAATCTTGTCATTTTCATCTGGCTCGTTAACTCATCCATTTTCTCCGTTAAGTCAGGAACTTTTTTCGTTTTTTTACATATATTATTTTTGTTGTTTAGTTAGTAATGGTATCTTAAATGCTTGTACATAAAGTGAAAAAGACCAAATTACCTTTAAGTTAACTAAAAAAGTAGAAATACCCTGGATTTAAAGGAGTAAAAATGGATGGAGTTAACGAGACAGATGAAAATGACAAGATTTCAAACCTTTTGACCCAGATGCGGAAAAAAATAAACTTTTGGATGAAACTGGCCAAACCTCCTGCACTAAAATGACATTTTACTTATTTTATCAAACCGGAGCACGAACAACCCATATTATATATTATGAGAGTATCAAAAGTTTTGGAATTGCTACAGATTGGAATAGGTGGGGTACCTGATGATACAATAATGAAGAAATCAAAAACAGTGGAGGACAGTTGGAGTCCAGCTTGGGATGAAGAATTCGAGTTCGAGCTAACGGTTCCGGAACTGGCTCTGCTTCGAATAGAAGTTCATGAAAATGATATATCAGAAAAGGATGATTTTGGAGGCCAAACATGCTTACCAGTAAGAGAGATTAATAAAGGCATACGGCCTGTTCCATTGTACAGTCAAGAGGGTGATAAATACCCATCTGTAAAGCTGCTTATGTTGTTTGATACTGTTTAAGGTTGTTATACACTTTACATGTTGATGCAGCATTTTCCCGTTTTCGTCTTTTCAAGTCAAACGTATAGAGAAAACCCAAAATTGGGTACACTAGTTACTTGTGGACCTCATCTGTTACTCTTTTCACAGTGTGAGAGCCTAACCGCAAACTATGGTTTTAAGAAACGATAAACTAAGCTAACCGGCAGTTTGGTTGTTTGCTAATTTTTCTTTTAAAATGAGTTGGTTTGTATTTTTAGATAACAAAGATGGTTTAGAAACATAATGCATATACATTATTTCAGATTTAAAAATATAAAATATAAATCGTAAAGGTCAAATGGGATAAATTTTGGTAAATAGTCGATTGGGTTTAGGTTTATGGGTTTTGAGTATACCTTGTTTATCATATATGGTTAGGCTAGAGGGTGTGGAATAACCCCCCTTGGGCTTTATAAGGACACCTCAGCGCCACGTAGGCGCCACGTCAGCTAGGGGGTTTTATAACGCCCCCCCTTTAACTTGCACGGTGTGGGATGGAGTCCTCTATTAAACAAAAAAAAAAAAAATTTGATTGGATGACACTCGAGTGGGCCCCACCTGAACAACCCCTTCTTCTCGTTAACATGATGGCGAGCTCACCTATAGCGCCCCTCTTGATTGGCTGGGTGTGGGGGTATAGCGCCGGCGGCGCCATAGGTGGTGACGAGGCGGTGGTGGCGCCCCCCACACCCTCCGGCCTTAACATGACCCGTTAGGATGCCATTATTCAAAATACGATTTTAAATCCACCCAAAAACCAATTTAAAAATACAAACTACATTTATAACAGATCTATGATTACAATAATTTCAAATTTCTAACAGCTTCAATATTTACGAGTTGTATTTAGAGAACTCGACTCTTATGAAAGGTTTTCCAATTTTTTTTTTACCAAAAATCCTTAAAAAAATAAGCTTTTCCAAAAAAAAAAAAACCCTAGTTTTTTTTTTAATTTATAGCAACCGTAAATGTTGTGATGGCATCAGCTTTTTACAGCAACTGTAAGAGGCCGAAAACACCATTTCGGAAATTTTTTTTAATTTATTTTACGATCGTCAAAAACCTAGTTTTTTTTTTTTAATTTATAGCAACCATATATGTTGTGATGGCATCAGCTTTTTACATCAACTGTAAGGAGCCGAAAACACTACTTCAGATTTTTTTTAAATTTATTTTACGATCGTCTTTGTAACATTTTAATCTAGGGGTGTGAAAAAAATGGGGGCAAAACTCGCACGTTCTCCAAGTTCTCACAACTCGTAGAAGTTTTCCCTTGATCTGAATCCTATATATATATATATATATTTAAAACTAGTTTAAGTACCCGTTTGTTACACGGGTTACTCAGAGTAAATTATATAATATTTATCAGTGTTGACATGAAATTTAAAATGAAAAAAAAAGTTTCATTACGTATGTAAATATTAAATTACCATGAACTTTAAAAAATGAGTAAGAAAGTATCAGAAGTCGTTAAAGATTTCTTTATACACCATATTTGTTGTTTTATCTTTAGGTTTGCAGTCTTTTTCTAACATTAGTAATTTGACTCAATCTATGGTTTTTACTTTTGATAAAACGACATACAACTGCTCGTGAAAACCGATTCTTTAAAGCACAAACCAACACTCGCTACCGCCGTTTCTAGAGCTCCAAAATGTGTTTTGTTTGCGATTTGCTTAATCATATAAAATGCCCATTTCAGTAAATTTAATAAAATTACCTCAAGCTTGAATGTTTGAGATTTATCTTTTTCATCATGTGTCATTTTAATTATCATCATCGTTATCTTTTTCATTTGTCTTTTTTAAACTACTCAAATACTTTCACCTATTCTTATCCAAATGCTTCACAAATAAAATTTGAAACCTTCTCGTATCGGTGATCTTGCATGCAATATATAAATTAAAAGTTTAAGTATTCGTGGATACTACACAGGTTAAACAATGTTACATATTTAATTTATAAGTCGGTAAATAAAATTTTGAAATGAAAGAAATGTGCATTAAATCTATAAAAATTTAAATTACAATTAATTCACAAACAAATAAGTACATCGGATAAAAAATTCCTTGTAAACCACATATGTTGTCAACTATTAGTAATAGGTTAGATATCCGGTTTACTACATAAGTCAAACAATGTAAAATACAGAATTTATAATAAACATTTTTTTTGTAAACGAGATTAAACTAGATTTAAGCCCCGTCATGTTGCGGTGGCGGGGCCTAAAACCATCATAGCCAAAAATGTTGCCACACCATCATCCAACCAACATAAGCTGACTGCATAGCTAAAAAGACCTCAGATGAGCCAATACCATCATCATCGGCGCAAATGGTCATTGAATGTCATACGACATTAAGACCTTCAAGAACAACAACCATCATCAAACCAAGGTAAATTTTCTGTCACAAGGAGGTTATGCCATATGGCTTACATTCGAGAACATAACTGGTCTTCACCGTTGCTATCATAGACGACCAGAAGGCCATTGAAAATAGCAAGTTACCGACGGAATAACCACATGTAAGATACTGTAATACCCGTAAATTTTTGTCCAACTATGAGACGACACGTGTCCCAAGTCTCCAACTAAGGAGAGGGAATTTTTCGTTCAACTATGTAACGATACGTGTCCAAACCTCCAACTAATCCCGACTACATGGTGGGAGGAAGGACTTATATTCTACGTTCTTTGAAACGTGTTTCGTATCTCCGACTGATCCTGGTTCTGGGAAGGAGAGAAACTATTATTGTGCGTTAACTAAAACGCGTCCCAGATCTCCGACTAATGTCAACTATGAGGAAAGAGAGGGACTAAAAGGGCCAAATGGCAAAAGAATCAAAGTCCAGGGACTAAAGATGTAAAAATCTCAAAATAATATTCTCTGGCAATCTCATACGGACCGTAAGCATTTAAAGCTTATGGACCGTAAGCTGTGAAGAATTCTGGTGCGGTGAGGTCCTTACAGACCATAAGCGGTTAACCCTTACGGTCCGTAAGGGACCATGCTGGAAGAATTATCCTTGCTGCCCAAGGCAGCCTGCAAATGGTGACACATTGCTTCGAATTGCCACCATTTTCTCTGGTCTTAACACATCACTAGACACATGTTAGCATCTGGAAATGATGGTCAACACTTGGCATCATCTTAAGAGCTTGGTTCAAGTATAAATAGCCACCGTATTTGCACTTTGTTCCTTGCTCATTTCACATTCTTTCTCTCTATCTTCTTGGAGTTGTTTCCTGATTCAAGGAAGCCTCCTACTGAAGTTAATCTTCTCCTAGAACACAAGTAAGTGTTCTTTCATAGTCTATTTCATTTTATAGACTAGTTATTAGCCAAAAGTCAAACAGTTTGACTTTCTGTTTGCTTTCGGTTATGACCACTATGGTCAAGCCAACTTTCGATTCTAACATGGCTACGTGATCGTAATAATGATGGTAGGGCTGTAAACAAACCGAACGTTCAGCGAACAGTTCGTGAACCGTTTGGCGGGAAGTTCGTTTGATAAGCTTAACGAACGAACACGAACAAAAAAATTCGTTCGATAAGCTTAACGAACGAACACGAACAAAGGTCCCGTTCGTTCGAATGCGTTCGTGAACGTTCGGTAATATGTTCGTTTATGTTCGTTCGTGTTCGGTTTTTTATGTTTATTTTTCTAAAAGTTTTTAATGTTTTATTAATTTTTTACTTTCCCCCATAAGTATTATTTCTCTCTCTTTTTGTTTACCTTTCCCACCTTTTTCTACTTTCCTGACTAATTCCTACACTTTAGTACACTAATTATATTAAAAAATTAGTAAAAACTACTAACCCATGTGGACGCTAGATATTCAAGAGTTAAGACAATTATTTTGAAGTTTGTATGAAGAAGCTGGACATTGAAGACTTTTTTGGGATATGTATTATGGGTGATTATGTCTTAAGATAAACTTGATTTGTCATATGTTGCTACTTTTGTGTCTTGAATTCTTGATAATCGTTTAATGGTTATATTTTACTACTTTTGTTGTGTACAATGTTTAAGATTAACAGTACCTTTTTTTTAATTTTCAAAATTAATGTTCATTTCTGTTCGTTTGCGTTCATGGTTAGTGTTCATGAACTGTTCGTGAACAACCAAAATTCCTTAGCGAACGAATACAAACATAAACTTCTATCGTCATGTGTTCACGAACAGTTCACGAACATCCAAATTTCCTTAACGAACGAACACAAACATAGCCTTGTTTGTGTTCGTTCGGTTCATTTACAACCCTAAATGAAGGTTATATTCCCTTGGGATCTTACCTTCTAAAGATCACGTTAAGTAGGCTAAATGACGAGTAAACTTTATATTAAATAAAAGGTCAAAAATGTAAACTTTGCAAATTACGCCAATCAAGTTTCTAACTATTAAAACTTGAAGTTTTGACATCATATCGGTTTATAAAACATATTAGGACATGTATAAGCATGTCCAACTCGTTATTTCTTATTTAGAGTTCAATTCTATAAAAGTCAAGCAGTTTGACATTTGCTTTGACTTTAGATTCTGACTCGTTTGGTCAACGTTAGGACTTGTTTAAAACTGATATTATGATCATGTTAGTATAAGGTATAACCCTTAGAAGTTATACCTCTTGGTCATGTTGTTTGGTAGGTTATATGACAAGTCTAGAACTTATACCGTAAAAAGGACAATTATGCCCTTTTATCCTAAAAGCTCAAGAAACGGTTTTCAAACCAAATGATTAACATTTTGACTTTAAAACAGAATCTATAAATATTATAAAATGGGGTTTTGGCACCTTAGACTTGTTATAAGACCTATCTAACCTTCCAAACCCGCTTTTACACGCATAACTAGTTATATGAACCTAATTCATATAATTTAGGCGTAATGGGTCTAGATATTTCAAAAGCACTCCAGATCAGAATGCTTGGTTAAATAACCTTATCCAAAGAGTCATTGTACTCGGATAGGAATAAACCACATTTATTCCGATCTACGCTTAATCTAGCGAATCTATTCTTAAGTAACAGGTCATGTCTAAAGAAACTAACCTTTGACCCGTATACACTCTAACAGATAAATAATTCTGTTCATTCCAGACTAAGGGAGTCTAGTAAATTGCAACCTTGTTAATTGTTTTGTTTGAACGGCTGTGCTTATATATATCCTTGGGCTGTAAAGATTTAAGCGAGGTAAATACTCTTAACCTATTTTCCCTATACGGGCTTGGGATACGGTATATTATTACCGCTTGGTCGGGTATAGAATCGATGACTTATGTGTCTGGAATTCAAATAACCCATTTTAATTCGTACTGCTTGATAACTTAAACATTGGGGGTTAATGCGACCGTGTCCTGGATATCCTCGGCCCATTTAATTGCAAATGGCCACGACCCAAGCACGGGGTGTAGGCATACACCTGACAGATGCTAATGCTATGATAAAATATTTTATAACCCGATATGGGTTTGCCCAATAAGGGTATTTCCCAATAGGGGTATTAAAGTGGTGTGTCGGTTAATCATGTTCTCGGCATAGTTTCTTGGCCCCATATGTATTTACAAGCATGTAATACTGATAACAATAGATATGGTTTGTCCCAAGTTATTTATGAAAATATATGTACCGGTATATAAAATGATTTTGAAATATTTTCAAAATGTGTCGGTTATTTGTATTTACTAGTGTAAACTGACGTATCTTCAAAAGACTAAGCGCAGTTTGCAAAGTACATAAATAGGCCGAAAGCTGCCTGGTAATTGCTTAAGTGGAACTTTAACTCCATGCAAGATGCCTAGTAGTCTAAAAGTTCTTTTTATTAGATCCAGCCTATGGGTTCATACTGAAACGCTTGTACAACTTTTATATATATTCAAGCTTTTATTGAAATGAATATTTTTACTCTAATACTTCCGCTGCATATTATTATATTGCGATACTTTTATCCAATCGTCACGACCCATCCGGGCCCACCGGGAATTGGGGTGTGAAAGATACCAACTTAAAAGGTGAGTAACACACGGTTACAACTTAAACTAGGTGGTAACCGACGAAGAACTTAATAAGCAAAGAAGTACAACTCGTGAAGCATCAAATCAACTTAAAACGACAGCCACCAAGAGGCTACCGCCAAGGGTTTAAATTAAATAAAGGGTAAATTACTTTTTGAGTCCCTTTGTTTTATGGGTTTTAACCACTTGAGTCCAAAAACAAAAATTATTACGACCTGAGTCCCCATAAGCATTTTCTTTAACCATTTGAGTCCAAATTTCTAACACTGTTAGAATTTTTTAGTTAAGTATTATTAAATGACCAAAATACCCTTTTATTTAAAAAATAAAAAACTCTCTTTTTCTCTTTCTTCACCCTTCATCTCTCTCTCTCTGATCTTTCTTTCCCTCTCTTCCACATCTCATCTTCTCCAAACCCACAATTACAATTCCCCACAAAATCAAATGTTGCAATGAGTTCCCATTTCTACCCGCAAAATCATCCTCAAAACGCCTCTTCCAATATCAGCAATCCAACAAGAACTTTTAGTAGTAGAAAAACATGAAGAAGAAAAAGAAGAAAAGAGAAACTAGAGCAACTTTTAATCTTCCATGGTCTTTTACTTTTGTTGATGTGGAGACGAGGCTCAGGCTGTAACAAGTCACACAAACCGATCCCCATTTCGCTCAATTTCTTCATCTTGTTCATCCAAGACGGAACGGACTCCGACGATTTTGAAACATCGCCACTGCAACATCACCCTCCCAGTGGCAACACCTCCTTTATTTACTTGATCTTTTTTAGAACAAAAACATTATTCGTTTTTAAACCAGTTGTTTTACCTTAAAAAAACATCCCGATTTTTCCGGTAACAAAGATGACGTGGTCCTGCAAAGTTAGGTTAAAGTCGCCGGGAACAGAGAACACGTCGGAGACTCCGATCTGAACGAGGCGGCGAGCAAGGTGGCGGCCGAGTGTGGCCTCGCCGGAGTTGAAGGGGACGGCCGACGCTGTTGTGGCTGTTGTCGGTGCCGGATTTCTTTTTCCGGTGGAATAACTTCTTCAGTCCTATGAATATGATGGTTGAAAGATGAATTTGTGAAGGATGAATTTGAACAATCGAAAGGATCTGGGGATCAGACCTCGAAAGATATAAAAGAGAGAGAGTGAGTGAAATCTACAAATAATTTATTTTTTTTTATTTTTTTAACTATAAGGGTATTTTGATCATTTAACAATACTTAACCAAAAAATTCTAACAGTGTTAGAAATTTGGACTCAAATGGTTAAAGAAATTGCTTATGGGGACTCAGGTCGTTAAAATTTTTGCTTTTGGACTCAAGTGGTTAAAACCCATAAAACACAGGGACTCCAAAAGTAATTTACCCTTAAATAAAGTATCGATCATCACTGTCGCCACCATAGACGGCCAGAAGGCCGCCGCCGACGATAAGTAACAAACGAAACGACAATTGGAATACGACCATCATCAACGCCGCCAAAGCACATATCTTTGCTAAAACATAACTATTTAAATGTTTGTTTTAAAATAGAAATGCAACTCAAGCGACGAATATGTGATGTAAGTTTGTTTCAAAATTTCGACTCTTTTTCAAGCGACAATTGGAATACGACCATCGTCAACACCGCCCCCACAACCACCTACGCTTTTCTAATCTCTCTCTACATTCCATCCATCAGATCCGGCCTGCTACGGTTTCTGATAAGTGATGATGGTAATGAATACTAATGTTCATACATTGATTTTAGCCACCACAACTACCATCGATCGCCGGAACTGATCACCATCACAAAACCACCCCCATAGTACAAGAAATAGTTAAAACAAGAGACTCAGATCTAAGAGATCATCATCGTCCTTACGGCTCAGTGTTGCCACAGCTGCAACCAAAGTTGCTATGCCAAGAAGCAAGCAACCATCATCGTCGATGTAAGAAACCCTCAAGAAACAAACAGCAAAACAATTGACTCGGATCTAAGAGATCATTATCGTCCTTATGGATTAGTGCCGCTATGGCTGCAACCGAAGTTGCCATGCCAAGAAGTAAACCACCATCATCGTCGGATGTAAGAAACGCTTAAGAAATAAAGAGCAACAAACTAACAAATCCACAAACTACAATATCGTCAGTGTCACACCCCGATATTTCCACGTATTACCGGTGGGCCCGGTGGGGAGTATCGTGACGTAGTTGATATCATCATAGTCAAACAACACAATTTTAAATGCACAGCGGAAGCAAAAGATAGATTTATTTCAACCGAATAAATTGTAATATTAAGTATCACAAAATAGTTGAAACAGATCCACAGGCGGATCAAATAAAAAGGAAACATAGTTCATCAGACTTTAAATGCATCCAAGCTTGTGAGACTCTTATTGATGCTAAGGAGAGGCCAGCCTATTTCGATTAGTACCTGCACTTAATCTTTTTGGGAAAATACGTCAGTTTACACTGGTAAATACAATTAACTGACTCATTTTGAAAAGGTTTAGAAAATTGATTTGAATGCACAAGGCATAAAACATTTTATAACTTGGGATAATTATTTGTATATAAACTTGTAACATAATTACATGTTTCTTATACGTTCAGTAGCCCGGATTGACACCGGGTTAAAGATTAATAGACACACCACATGATATAGTCCCGCGACGAGTTATTCCTGTAACCGGTGGTTATACCTTATTATTTATTTATGCACTGTCGGGTGTACACCTACACCCCGTGCTTAGGTCGTGGCCATTTCGTAAAATGATGCCAAGGATATCCGGGACATGGTCATTAACCCCCCAAAGGCTTTAAGCAAACAAAACAATTTAAACGGGACATTTCAATGATTTAACCTTCATACAATTAAAAATTCAATGCCCGACCAAGCGGTATTTTATATACCGTACCCCAAGCCCGTATAGGGAAAATAAGTTAAAAGTATTTACCTGAGCTAAATATAAATTCAATCCCAGCCGTATATCAAATCAGCAAGTACAGATAGCTTTTACTGGGCTCCTAAATCTGGAACGAAGATTTTTAATAACCTATTAGATGCCTAACGGGTCTTTAATTAAGCCTATGCTTAGACCGGTTAGTTTTAAAGGAGGATACGGTTCAAAATGCATAATTAAGCGAAGACCGAAATTTTAAGACCCTAAAACGTATTTAACAAAAAGTCGCAGCGGAAATTCGTGCCATAAAAATTCTTTCATTACAACATCTTGACTTAATTGAAAGTTCGTTTTAATATGTATCTTTTACAAAAATAAGGTGTAAGTCCTGTTTGCTAAAACACATACTCAATTATTCCCGTACAATCTATCTTGTGACTCGGTCTTCGATCTCTAATCTTTGTAATAACTGCCCGTGATTCGTACAACCTGCACTCACCACATACATTCATAATGTTAGTGCACAATACATAAACAAGATTCAATCATGTACACCTCCCATTCCAATTATATGTCTATCTTTAAGCATTACATCCACATATCAATTCCCTGGTGAGTCTTCGATAAAGTATCTGCATTAATGTTCATTCTCCAGGCACACTATTAATAACGTTAATCCTCAACGTATCGAAATCATGCATACATACACACTTACATTCATACATACACATCTACATACTTACATACATTCATACATCTCTACATACACGCATACATACATACTTACATTCATACATCTCTACATACACGCATACATACATACGGATCTTCATATATACGTAAACACACATCTACATACGTACATATGTCCCTACGTTTCTACATACATGCATACTCACATTTACACATTCAAGATCTTACCGAACCCTTATATACTCATACATACCTTTATGCTTACATACGTAGACATCCACATGCATACATACCTTCCCATATCTTCACGTGCATACATACACTCAGACGTACCTTCACACATACATATATATACACATCTACAGATGTACATACCCATATATACACATACAAGCTCTCACATACTTCTTACATAATCATACATTAATTACATGGGACTTAGACTTAGATTTATAGCCCACAAACATCTAAGGAACCATCAAAATCATGTTTGGAAAGTCCGCCGTAGTCCACGGATAACAAACCGAAGCCTACGATACATAAATCAACTTATATAACAAATTTTTAGGTTTTTGAACTTGGGGAGGGCGTCGGCGACGGCCCATGCAATTACCCGTAGCCAAAAACCCCCGTAGACAGTCAAATAACCCGTCAGCCAAAAACTCACTTTCTGGAGCCCGTCGGCGACGCCCCTAAGCCTGTCGGCGACGCCCCTAAGCCTGTCGGCGACCCCCCTAAGCCTGTCGGCGACCCCCTCTAGAAATTGCATTTTTCTGCATGTTCGTTTCGTCGTCCGAACGCACTAAAACACGCATAACTTTTGAACCGTTTACCCGTTTAACCTCCCGTTTCTTCCTACATGATCATAATTTGACCCTCTATCAAATGGACTTGGAATCCCATATCCGACTTAAGGAAATTCCTACCTTACGCGCATTCGGCTTATTATCATTTTCTAATTATTTGACCCGTTATGGGTATTTGCGCATTAAATGGTCTATGACATACAAAACCATACTCTTCGCTTTCACACATGACCAAAACATTACTCTAATCGATTCGCTTGTTTCCAATAGACATTTAAGGTCGTTTCCCGATATACCTATCAAGGGCGTTTTTGTCAATTTCGCTCTATCCTTAACAACAAAGGAATTCCTTGCATAAGTAACCAATCCTACTACTTAGCTACAATTCTTAATCACACATACCTTGCTCGGATCAAAACTAAGATCCGTTTAATACTTCATCGACATCATACAATTCATTCCTATTTGACCTCAATTATCATATTTAATTAAGTTGCATATAACTTTACATAAGCAACTAAGAAGTTATTACGAAATCACTTACCTTATGCGTCCGTGCTCGTATCCAATCTCTTGCCTCCTCTTGGCCCGTTAACACCTCGTGCTTGAGCTCGTCTCGACGTGATTCCTATGCTTCCATTTCATCGAAATCACGCTCTTATTAGCATACTCATTTGTACATGTTAACGGTCATATCATTAGTCATTTCTAACAAACGTAACTCATATAGCCATACCCATATCCATTTGCACTCATGTAATTCATCATGCCATCGCATTAAACACACATAAGTCTAACACGCACCGTATAACTTACTCTAATCTTACAATTTTGACAACACGTCTAACCATTCTTCTTATACCCAGTTGACTTTTAGAAGTCAACGGTTCATTTAATTTAACTTTCGACTTATCATTATATACCCGTAACATCATAATCGACTATACGGACGATAATATATACATTTTATCATACGATTGGTGTGCGTACCACCTTTTAAGCATAACGTACAACTAGTTCATGCATATCCTTCTAATCTCATACATAATTCATCAATTTCTTCCTTCTAATCAACATGAATCATACATGCATAAACATCAAACATACTAGTATCACATTTCTTTCAATTCATCTAACAAGAATCCATCATACAAATCAAAATACATCAATATTAAGCAAGAATTTAGACATAGATGATTTACCCATGTCATCATCTTCACCATAACAAACGGGTTTCACCCTTAAACATCAAATTAATCTAAACCATGCATAATCCATGTTCTATATGATGATTCTAACACACACCCATTCTCAATTTCATACAAATTCACGGTTTACATCAAAACCCACTTCGTGCATAATCACCAATCTAACTTTTAAGACATACCTTGCGATCCCCTTGTGAAGGTGATCATTAATCCATGTTTCTTCTTGAATTTGAGCTACCATTAACCCTTCAATTTGGTGATCTTCATGGAGCTCCTGGCTCCTTCTCGAACACACCATCGTGTGTGTATGTGTATATATATATTTTATAAATACAACTTTCATTTACCCCACTTTAGTCCCTCAAGTTTGCCACTAAATAATATTGGCAAATCTCTTGTCTTTTAATACTTCTAACCACACACTTAACTAGGTTAAATAGCCTAGTCATTTATTTCATGCTAAGTCATATAGGACATACGATAATTATAAACATTCGGGTTTTGGGGTGTTACAGAAATGGAACGTGGTTTAGACCCGAAAAGCTTGTATACTTGTGTAATAAGGGTAAACTAAACACATTCTGGATTTTGAGATGAAAACGATATGGTTTGACCCGTTTCGGCTAATATATGCAAACTAGTTACATAAGCCGATCCGAACGCGAAAAGTGCGTAACGGGTAACCAAAATGAGTCATACACAGGTTTCCTAAGTTAATATGCCTAAAATATGTTGTGACATCAGTAAGATATCTTCTATTATGCCTCAAATGAATTTAAACTCAAATTATGCCCCGAAGGGGTATTTTGGTCATTTAAAAGGTTATAAAAGAGATTTAATATGATTCTGAGTTTCAGATCTGATACAAAAAGTAAATATACTCAAATTAATAGGTTATATCAGTAGGGTATTACCTATATGTGAAATTTACCATTTATAACTAAACTATGCACTGAAGGGGCATTTTGGTAATTTCACTTAAGCCTAAAAGGTCAAAACTGGAAACTTGAGTTTAAAAACTTTTACTTACTGTTAGAATATAAAAATTTACTTAATATATCAGTAAGTATTAAGTCTTATATATCTAAAATGGTTTTAATACATACTATGCGTTTAGAATGCGTAAAAAGGCGATTTCGAGCGATTACCGGGTTTTATAAAGAAAGCTGATATTTTTATTATTCTAGAAGGCTTAAAATATTTTATTTATCATATTAGATCAGTAGAAAAAGGTTTGGTATGAAAAATATTTGTAAAACTCATTTTATAGGCCAAAAGGGCAATACCGACAATTACCGAATCAAGCTTAGAACTCTATGTTATGCTTAGCCTAAATTTAAATAAAAATCTTCAAAAATCCCAAAATATTATTTTATATCAGTAGGTAAAAAGCTTGGTATCAAAAATTGGGTTTTGATTGGCTATATGCTAATTACGCCGTTTAATTAATAAAAAGCTTTCTAATTACGCTAATGAGCATAACTCTTATTCTAGACCTCCAATTGATGTGAAAATTTAGGGAAATGTTTATAAATCAGTAATAAAGATTATTTTCCTCTCACATTTTCAAAATTATTGTTTTAAGGTCAAAAGGGCATATTGGTCAACATTTAGGCATATAACGGAAACTTGCATATGAATCGGATAACTAATGAACCAAGTTGTATAACCTCAAAGGGTTACACTAATCAATAACCTGGTCCTAATAGGGCTCTAAGGAAATTCTAAAACATGCTCTAATGGGTCAGAACTGAAAGTAAAAGCAAAAGTCTACTTTTGCGACTTTCGGTTCCGAACCGAGCTTAAACTGAAAATTGTCGGGTTGAACATGCTTAGACATGTTCTTACATTAATTACCAAGTTATATGAGTGATAAAACAGGTTTCATAGCTTCTATATTGTTAATTATGTGTTTATGCGAAAATTCACTTTCTGTTGACTTTTTAAAATTAACTTTGACCCGACAATTGACCTAGTTAGAGTGGGAATCAGAGGGTGCCCTTTTAAGGGTTTATTGCCCACATAATTACCAACTCATAGGTACTTTCAATTTGAAATTTGACTGGACAAATTAAGATTAATGAAGAAGTCAAATCTTAATTACGACGGTTTGACTTTAGGCTAATTAACTAAGCTAAACTGAATAAGGAAAGTTAAGGACACTTACTGAAGTCCTATGCACGACTAAGAATGCTAGGGAAGTGCCCTTGAGCTCCAGAAATCTTCAAAACAAAGGTTTGGAAGCTTTCCAAGTGAATTGCTCAAAGTGTGAGTTCATAAGTTGCAACAATTGTTCCTATATATAGCCATGGAGGGTCAAGGAGATGGATACAAGTGTTAGTGCATCTTCAGGGATGAATACAAGTGTTATGGGACGTGTTTCAAGGAGCTAGAGGGTGGCAAACTCGCGGATTCGAGCACACATGAAAGCTGCCACGTTAAGGAAGAGTTTGCTGAACTGGCAGTCCGTCACATGGTGCCATGGACGGGTGCCCAGGTGGTGGCGCTACGCCAACACCCCACATATCAGCCAACATGTTTCAAAATGTGACACTTTCACCCCCTGAACCTTCAAATGCGTAATTTCTTCCATTTTAGGCACTTTTAACCCTTGAAATTTATATTTCTATGATCCATGAGATAAAACCAATCATCAATAGGTCCAGTTTCGTTAAATGATAACCGAAAACACAAGTTTTGCCTCGTTGACGCTTTTAACCCCTCGTACACGAATATTATCATAACTTTCTCATACTTTATCGAAACCTTGTGAAATTTTTATCACTTATTCTCGTGAGCATAATTAATCGTTACAAAGCTTCGAGTTTGCTAAAAGGTCACTCAGAGGTATACTTTAAACATGTTGACACGTTTAACCCCTGTAGTTTGAAATCTCTAACTTTCTTCCACAATTAGCTTCGTATGATCCATAATTTATTCGTTTAAGGGTATAAACATCGTGTTGGGTTGTTAAAAGATATATTTATCCATTGTAGACATTTTGAATTCTTTCTTTCACATACTTTCTCTATTTGTCAACTTTAGTCCTTCATAAGTAATCTTTTACACGTTTAAAGCTCATGACACGTGTCGATACATCATTGGACGTGATTTTTACGAGGTGTTACATCCTCACCCCCTTATAAGAAATCTCGACCTCGAGATTTGCTAAAATGCTGGAAGTTATTTTTGTCCCATAATGGACTTAACTTCTATAGCCTATCTGGAGTCTCTCCTAGCTCCCAAAGTGACCTTTATATTAGGTACATGTATCCTTTTGGAGCTTCTTAACCTGTCGATCTTTAATCGGTACAGGTTGCTCATCATATCATAAATCTGCTTATCATTATGTGATAATGCTTCTCAACTGATTGGCGAAACACATCCTTAAATCATTAGTGTGTAATGCATTGCGAGCTCCACTAAGCTCCTTAAATAGGTTTTAGCTTATAAGCTATGTGATCTTGATACATTCGATTTCCTTCGAATGATTCTATATATTCAGAGCTTAACTAGCCTGATAATTAACAAATTGGCACAGCCTTCCAGGGTGATATCTTTTGTTGAACCTTATTTCTTAACAAGAACTTAGGAGGGTTGCTACTTTCATTAATCCTTGAATTTCTGCCGAATACTGGCAACTTACAGATGATTATGGATTTGTATGGTCTTAAGTAAGAGTTTGCTGAACTGGCAGTCCGTCTCCTGGTGCCGTGGACGGGTGCCCAGGTGGTGGCGCTACGCCAGCACCCCACATATCAGCCAACATGTTTCAAAATGTGACACTTTCACCCCCCGAACCTTCAAATGCGTAATTTCTTCCATTTTAGGCACTTTTAACCCTTGAAATTTATATTTCTATGATCCATGAGATAAAACCAATCCTCAACAGGTCCGGTTTCGTTAAACGATAACCGAAAACACAAGTTTTGCCTCGTTGACGCTTTTAACCCCTCGTACACGAATATTATCATAACTTTCTCATACTTTATCGAAACCTTGTGAAATTTTTATCACTTATTCTCGTGAGCATAATTAATCGTTACAAAGCTTCGGTATTGCTAAAAGGTCACTCAGAGGTATACTTTAAACATGTTGACACGTTTAACCCCTGTAGTTTGAAATCTCTCACTTTCTTCCACAATTAGCTTCGTATGATCCATAATTTATTCGTTTAAGGGTATAAACATCGTGTAGGGTTGTTAAAAGATATATTTATCCATTTTTGACATTTTGAATCCTTTCATTCACATACTTTCTCTGTTTGTCAACTTTAGTCCTTCATAAGTAATCTTTTACACGTTTAAAGCTCATGACACGTGTCGATACATCATTGGACGTGATTTTTATGAGGTGTTACAGTCAGTGGTACCCACAAAACTAAGAACAACAATATTGGTGCTAGTAACCACAAACCCACCACCAAAGCACACTTTCCAGTGGTTTAAAGGGGATTATCTATCAAAAACTCAAAAACAAAAGTAACAACAAAATCAACTGGAAAAGTGTCACCCATAACAACACCAGTGGCGGTCACGAAAAATCCACCGGTAAAGTGTCACCCACATATCCACAGACAAAGAAATGGGTTTTTTAAACACAAAGGTCGGTACAACCCATACAACTATGGGTACAACCATCACATGCACATAACACACATAAAGCATCATATGTAAAATATCGTTAGGATGGAGGCGACGACAATTTTAGGGCTTTGTAGAGCTTTTTTTTGTGATGGAAACCGGTGGGAGAGATGGTTAGATCTAAATTATGTTTTTGCTTGAAAAAGAAAACAAAACACTAAGGAAATATGTAAACGGAGGCTGTAAAAAGGTGTGACGGAGCAGCGACGACGACCGTCCCGCCGGAGATATTTTTCCGGTTGTTGTAACCTAAGCTATGATACCAAAATGAAACTACAAAATAGTGATTGTATTAGATTGTTGTGTATTTAGTGATACAATTGTGTGGTTTATATAGACTACATAAAACACATTAAGTCCCTATATCACAATATGTTACTTGGCTTAGTAGTTTACACCATAGTCAACTCTTGTGGGCATCTGCACAAATCACGATATATAGTTCATGCAACATTTGTGGAATTGGACATCTTCCTTCTTACTGCCCAAATCGTGATCCTTCAACTATCCGCGACCGTCCACAAATGCCAACTATGCAGAGTTTTAGTCTCAACCAGGATCACCAAGAGGCTCTACCTGGTTTCTAGAAACATCAGCAAACAATCATGACGCACCATATTCTTCATATTGGTTCATAAAAAATCATTCTTGTTGATAATGGTAAAGGTAATGATTCCCTTCTTGTTGGTAATGGTAAAAGTCTTTATGTTCTTCATATTGGTTCATCCAAAATTCATCCTTCATATAATTATTTTCATATATCTAACAATCTTCATGTTCCTAATATTAGAAAGCAACTCCTTTCTGTTAAAAGATAATGTTTAGATAACAATGTTTTCTTTGAGTTTCACTCATTTTTTTGTTGTAAAGACACATCTGCACACACTATCCTCCTCACGAGCCTGAGTGAACATGGTCTCTACACTCTCCGCCTTCTGTTTAGCCAATCTATCAATAAACACATGTTCTCGCATACATACACCATAAAATTATTTGGCGGTGCATTAATTCGAGAAGGAGGTGGACAATGAATTAAATTGAAAGAGCGGGTTGCCTTATCTCGCATACATACACCATAAAATTGCCAAAATTCCATGGTCCATTTTGTTTACTGATTTGGTCCACTCGTAGATAATGAGACCACGCCCACACATTATTCACAATCCGCTAAAGGCCCAGCTTGTGAAGAATTTATTTTTTTATCCACTTATAGTTATAATACGAGATAAGGGGCTGCATTGTTAGATATAGAAGGGATACACAATATATAAAAAAACCTGCTGTTGAGGGAGGATAGAGACTTTGAACGAAAGAAAATATTCAAGGGATGAATAGGAAGTAATTTTGAAGGAGAGAAGGCTCGGGTTTGAAGAATGTAACATAAAGGTACAAGCTTTTCAGTTAGAGAACTTTTGTTTATTATTTTTGGTTTTTTATTGAACTTGTATCTCATGACAATGTATTCTGATTCCACCTGCTTTAAATTTATTTTTGTTTCGCTTTCGACAATGAGTAGCTAAACTTGTTATGGTTGCTTAGGTTGATGAACTAGACGATTTGTTTGATTGAATAACCTTTGGTTTTGAATGAATGTGTTGATTTACATGTTATAACTTTGAAAACTGATTCTAATTATTTGCTTGTTAGTATTGATTGGTTTGGTGATTTATTTGTTGATTCCATTGTTCTAGATACTTAGAAATATACTCTAGATTCAGAAGTTACTCTAGGTTGTTAATCTATATTTTCAGTCTAGACCTTGAAAGTGAGAAACCTAATTCAAGTGTAATAATTATTAAAACCAATTAATTAAGGCATGCAATCTTTTTTGGAAGTGAAAATCTGATCTAGAATTGCTAGGTTATTAGCTGAGCGTTTTTTGGCAGTTTGGGTAGCTGATCACTCGGGTTCACCTGTTTATTCGCGTCTAAAGTTCCCTGGGGTTTCATTGTTCTTAGTTATTTATGCTTCACAATTTGAGGGGTTTAGTACATAGATTACTTTATACATGATAATTATGGGTGGGACTTGGTGGCCAATAACTCGAGTCGGTCCATTTTATCACTACTTCACGTGTCGTACTGTTAGATTCGATTTATCTTCTGGGGGTTTATAGAGTTAGACAACCATTTTCTCAAAAACCAACTTATTAGGCTAGGAGTCCGAGCTTGTTGTTCTGTTCTGTTTTGTTTATTTATTTATTTTAATTGCATTTGATTCAAAAACCATTTTCTCAAAAACCAACTTATTAGGCTAGGAGTCGACAGAGACCAAGAGTTGCTACTACCGTGTCCATGGTTCGATACTTAGACTTACTTGTTTTACTACTTTCGACTAGTACACTTGTCGGTAGTGTGTGGTTTAGCGGGTTTCCCAATTTTAAAACTTGTTTGAATTTAATTAATATACATTTCACACATCACTTGTAAATACACTAAAGATAGTAAACAAGTCTAGATCGACCCATACCAATACTAAACCATACAAAATGCTAAGCCCACTATCATTTAACAATGTACAAGATACCCAAAGACCGAATATGATGCTGTTGTTATAATATGCACCAAGAGTATCGTAGCAACACATCTAGTATTTGTCGCACCCTGACTTTTGTGGAAGCGTGTACGTGTGACTTGATCAGTTTTCATTGCATTCGATTATAATAAACAACTATATGACTAAAATATGATGTTCATCCATTCATAAGTTTTTGAAAACATTACAAACATAATTTGTTTAAGTTCAACCAACACTATTTTAGTTAAGTTACAACCCATCAAAAGAGATTACGTTCCATACATGGACTTTTGACAAAAGACTAGTTTAACCAAGGCTTTGCTTCATATATCTTATTCAGGATAAGATATACAAATCAAACCCTTCAAAAGTGGATGACATCAAATCTTGAAATTTCACTTCTTGAAAACTATCCCAAAGCCGAAGATCCATCAAGTTTCCTGAAATACATGTAATTTGAAAACAATCAACAAAAGTTGAGCGAGTTCATGCGTTTTATGTGAAATCCAATAAACTTGTAAACATTTGATAGATTCTTTTGATAACCGGTATGTAAAGCGTCTATGAAAAGATCATTAATGTTTTGCAAGGACATTAATATGTGTGGTGGTGTAGGAAGTGCTCAAACCTAGCGAATTTCCTCCGGTCCATCCGGCTGGAACGACATAGTCACTACATGCGGCCACACAAGGACCCATGAGTGGGGCTCGCTACACCCGATAGATCTACCACTCCTGCCCCTCGGTCTTAACAAGATTAATGGCCTTAAGAGTGCGCCTACCTATCCACATGATCTAACAATTCATTCCTTAACTAAACCATAACATTGAAACATGTATTTCACTCCCGAGAGTTATAAATCCGAAAACAGTTAAGAGAAAAGGGGGACATGAACTCACAGATTTGCGTCCGAAGTCTCGTGCACTCAAAGTTTTTATCCACGGGTCGTATCACTACCTACACACGTGCTATGTTTTATTAGACACTTAGGTCGTATAACGACTCCTAGACTTAGTTATCTTTATTAAGACTTATTTTGGAATTTTGGTATACTTTGAGTTACACTCTCGGTGTATGTTGTATAGGTAATTATATCATTCCAACTTTAATATATATATTAGTTAAAATAATGATATTTTAACTTAATTTATTTTCATACAATTATTCGGGGGTATTGTTAAAAATGATATATTTTTAACTCGTTGTTCCGTATGGTTCTCATATACGTATTTTCAAGTATAAGTATACTTGTATTTTGAGTATGTCATTTTGTATTTTTATAGTTATGCATAATACTTGTATATGGGTATTTTACCAAGTGTTGGTAGTGTATGTCGGTATGTATTTATACGTATAGGAATACGTATTTTCTTGTATTAAGTATTTCATACCTAATTTATGTGGAATTTACGGAATATTGTTTTTATACAATTAAAAATCACCATCTTTATATTCTTAAAATATATATATTTTAAGAAAATTTTATAGAATATTATCTATAATTTGATTTGGTAAAATATGTATATATTCACATTTATCTTAAAAATAATATATTTTTAAGATCAAAGTTAAAAAAATATATATTTTTAGTTTTCACCAAAATAATATATTTTTGAGTTGTTTATGAAAATATATAATCTTCTTATACTCCAAAATAACATATATTTTCAAGTTGACAAAATATGATATATTTTCATAATAATTGTAAAAATACATCCTTTGTCGTTTGTTCGGTTTCAAAAATACCGTTTACCAAATTTGTCTAGATACAAATTAAATTTCTGGAATATTTATATATATTGTCCAAAGTGTCCATTGTCCGAATCGTCCAATATTTGGGTGCAAGTTATGTATTAATTTTCTTGTGATTCTTGAAATACTTAGAATTATAATTTTTCGTATTTTGGTGTGGTATATTATTTTTCAAGTTCTTAATTTTTAGTATAACTAATACAAATAATATACACATAGCACATAATTTTTGTGACTTCTAAATATATATTTTCCTAAATATATACTTAGTCGTTTTTAATCTTGAAAATCAACCTCCAATACTTGTAATTTTTTATACTTAAAACCATGATTCCAAAATTACTTGTAAACACTTGTTTAAACATATTTTTCTAAGTGTTTGATTTCTACAAAAAAAATTGCCATAGTTTCCTTTGAAAATGGAGGTTTCCATGCTTATAGCATATCATTTTCTTTTTCAAAAATTCACCAATAATCATCAATATCAACACTACACTTACCTTATGCCATAAATACACATTTCTACATGAAGGTATGAACTTGAAGATTTATAAAATCTTGTAGTATTTTAACATAGTGTTTAACATGATTTATTATCACCAAAAACATGATTTTTATTTCATAAAAATCATTTTTACAAAAAATTCATCTTCACAACTTGTAACTCATTTTTGCAAAAAAAAAAAAAAAAAAAAAAAAAAAAAAAAAAAAAATCATTTTCTTGAATTTTTCATATCTTCTATACATCATTGGTTCCATTTTCACACATACAGTAAGTTTATTTCCTTTCAAAACTCAAACCATGTTCCTTGTAAGTAAACTTTGTTTTTCTTGAAACTTTTATGTTTAAGATCCTTTACTTTTAAAACTTACAACTTGTAGGAACCATCATCCTACACAAAATCATGCTTACTTTCAAGTTCATACTTAACATAAAGGATGATTAACATGGATCTTGACACACCCCAACCGATGACGGAAACATCGGGGCATGGCACTGAGCGAAACAGATTGTCCAAGAGAAATTCCATAACAACTACTTTACCAAATAGTTAATATTATATCCCATACCATAACCTATTAAGCAAGTACATTATTATAGACGGCGATATCTCAAAGTCGAATAACATGTTCCGACAACTCAGATTTAAAGAAAAATAATTTTTCTGTGTTTCTAGACTCCATCCTACTTGATTCCACAAAAGCAGATAGAGTACAGCATCCTAAGCTGTAGGATCGGGGATTCAATCAAACGAGTCGATCAAAAGAGTTCTCGATTAATACGAAAGGCGGAATCAGACGTATTGATCACTTTAACTGTCGATTGTACTGATTTGATAGAGTTTACAGATCGTTCGACACTTTAGCAGAGCTTCGCTACTGGAATCACAATGTTACAAATGAAGATCCAAGACCACCTATTTATAGGAAATGCCAGGTCGTACGAACCAGTCCTGCCAGGTCGCATGAACAGGCCAGGTCGCATGAACCTGCCAGGTCGCATGAACTTGGTGGTTCAGGCCTGTTTCCCGTTTCTCTCGTACAACATGTCCTGGTCTATCTATTCTATTACATGACTCGATACAAGACGAAGTCAACAGACATATGCACTAACAAACTCCCCCTTGGATGTTGACGAGTCTTCACTGTATTGAGTCTTCAGTCTTGATCGGTCTTCACGCTCTCACCAAAGTATCTTTCTCTGTAAGCATCCTCATCAATCTCTCTCTTCTTCTATCAGAATCTCAACCTGGCTCTATTCTTTCTCTAATTCCCTTTATCAGGTCTCTTGATTCCTTAAGCTTATCAGCATTAGCAGCTTCTATCTCGAATGCTGTTCCAATAACTGAATCTGGCTCTTATGTCTTCAGACTCCCCCTTTCGATAAGCTGGGATCACAGTCTGGAATTCACTATCTGCATGCTTTGGATTGGACACCTGGCTCTAATCTGCATACGCTTATGCGGAAAGTTTTCAGGAGTCAAAATCTAGCTCTTTTAAAGCTTTTTTCCTGCACATACTCTACCCAAAACATAAGGTTTTTTATTTATAACAATTTTAGAAACTACTTGAAACATTCTCAAATCAACATGATCTCTCATTTATGATATCTGCTTAACCACTTATATTCGAAACACTCAAATTTGGTTTCAAATTAATGAACCATTTAATCATTTCAAAATCATTTCTCATTTCAAACAAACTCTCCCAATCCTGTTGTCGTTCATCATGTTTAGCACTTCGAATTTTGAAAAACAGCTTTCCAAACATCAGTTGTCAAAAATAAGATGAAATAAAATCTTTTTGAATTTTCAAAATTTTATGCTAAAACACACTGAAAATCTTTTTGGATTTTGGGAAATATACTATATACAGACATCTTTTTGTGAGTTTGTGTAAGAGGATCATATCAGTTTATGACAAATCACTAGTACCATTGAGCTTTAAACACTTTAAGATCTAAACGATTAACTTAGATTGTCAGTATACTGATCTACTTAAATTTTCACACAAAGTTCAATCGATTCGAGATATGAGATTAGTGTTTTAATGGACTTAACTTATTCGCGTGTCCCACCTCAGAATATACTCCCGTATCCAGACTCCTATATTCAGTCTTATAGGTGAATGTACACTAATGATATCTGTAAACGGGTAATGCGAGACCATGAGAGCTCAGGTTAGAACTTCCATTCAGAGAAAGAGATGATGGCTCGACTTTTAGGTGTGTCCCGTTTGGGGATCTTTTCTTCAACATCACATGATTAGCATTTTTCAATGTTTCATCATTTTTTATGCTGAGGGTGGGCTTTATGATTAAAGCAGTGCAGAATATTATACGAGGACTAGGCTATTGCTTCCGCAAAATCAGAAGTCCTGGTATAATACCCCAGATATCATCACGCACAAAGACCTAGTATGTCAGAAATAGAAAGCCCTTCAAACAAGATTTCAGGGGTTACCTATATATCCGAGAGATGTTCCCCACGAGATAAGTAAGTATTTGATATTTAGGTTTATATCTCGAAAACAATCTACTAAGCGTGTAAAAACCTACTGCATATCATCAGTGAGACCGTTTATCACATTTTAACTTTCCAATTCTTTAGCGTGCTGTGATTGTCTACTGATGTACTACGATTCCCTCTTTTTCACATCAAAACTCATTTTTGATTTTTGATTTTTCGATGTTTTTGGTTTTTAGATTTTATCATGTTTTTGGATTTTTCAAATTTTCAAATTTCTAAATTATTTACTCCCCCTAAAATCAAAAATATGTTTCAATTTTTGATTTTCCGGAAAATTTAAAAGTAAAAGCAATAAACTGTACAAATAAAATGACAGACTGATGTGAATAGCTTCAATTCTCCATTCATTTGGCTTAAACAATCAGAACCCCCCTGACAACAAACTATTTTCTCATTATGATTTCAAAACACTTAAGTTTGTTTTAATCAAAATGGTTTTTCTGAAAAATTAGTTTTGTTGATTTCACACATCATGGGGATTCATTCATCACTTTGTTCTTTTAACCACTTGTAAGTTCACTTTTCCTTTTCTTTAACCACTTGAATGAAAGTTAAATCAAGTTCAACTTAATGACCTTGATTAACCACTTGTAAGATCTTATCAACAATACTACTTGTAAGTCGAAATATCACAGTTGTGAATTTCTCAAGAAAGATGCCGATTCCTACTCCCCAATTACCAACCTGGGAGTTCCGGTAAGTCAGGATTTCAAACAAAGAATGTTGACACCCAAGCCTGACCAGCTTTAGGTGTAACCGGTTCAATTTCACTTGGTGTGTAAGATCTCCTCTTTGATTCATAGAATTCTTTTACCCCTTTGACCCTACCATCAACCATCTTACCAAAGATATGTTTCACTTTGCCATTAAACGCTTTTTCGACATCAAATTCTTTCTTTTCAGAATAGAATTTATTCGAAATTTCCACTTTTCCAACTTTTTGTTTTAAATTTTCAGTCCGCAATGGTGGAAAGTTTGCGTCATCCATTGGCGGAACTGAATTTTCTCTTTTTAGCTCAACTTGTGGCTCCTCTGACTTTGACGAGTCAGATTCATCGCCAGAAAGTGGCTCCTTTGCTTCCGAAGAAACAAACTCATCACCAGAAAGTGCCTCTGATTTCTTAACAACCCACTTGTGGTTGTTCAGATTCACTCTTCTTTTGTAGAAACGTGTTGAACTCTCACCAACCTCAAATTTTGAACTTTTTAACACTTTAAATTGTTTGGTTGGTGGTTCATTATCAACCAACTTTTCTTTCAAGTTTTCAGAGACTCCCTGTTTTGTTTGGGTTGCCTTTGGACAGTTCCATGCAATGTGCCCAACTTTTTTACATTGATAACAGGTTCTCATTTCCTTCTTCTGTGTAACATCATTCTTCATTCCTTCTTGCTTCTTAGCAAGGAATTCTTTGTTCGTCTGCTTTCTGAACAAATTCTCTTTTTCTTCTTCAGAAGATGTTCCCGATACAAAAACAATTTTCGATTTAAAATCTTTAACATATTTTTCATTTTCTTTTGGAATAAAACCTAATCCTTCTTTTTGAAATTATTTTTGTGATTTGGTTTCTTATGGTGATTTGGACCAAAACCTTTTTTCTTGTTTAACCTTCGTTGAACTCTTGAAGTGTATTGTTTAGGTTTTTCAGAAATATTTTTATCTTTTATTTCAGAAATATTAATTTCTGTTAATTTGAAAACCTTTTTAATCTGTTCAGTTTGTACACCTCTTATTGGAAATTCTTCATCAGAAAATAATTTGTCGGAGTCATTCAAAGTATATGCTACTTTGAATGTTTATTCATTCAAATTATTTTTTGATATCAGAAAATCATTATTGTAAACCCTTTTGATCTTTTCAACTGTTGGACTTGAAGTGTCAGACTTTGACTTTGACTCCTCGGGTTCATCTTTTTCTAACACATGATCCACCACTTTCTTAATCAACTCAGATTGTTGATCAGTGTCAGATGCAGTGAATGTGATGTCAATATTATCTGGCAATCCATCTGATGGTTCAGATTCCCACTTTAAATTGGTTGCCTTTTTGACTCTTTCTGAATTAGGATTTCGTGGAGAATATCCTTCTTCAAGCGGAGGTGGACACTTTGTATAATTGGTACTATGTTTCTTACCAGTATTCTTTACTTCCGATTTCTTCTCTTCAAACGCTTCCATGCCTTCTACTGTAGGGTAAATCCTGTCAATCACGTAAGAAGCACATGAATAACTTTTCAATAACCTGTTTACCCTCTCCGTTTCTATCCTCTGAGTTTCCAATTTTTTTTCAAGTTCAGCACATTTCTCAATGTACTGATTGATGATTTTCTGCTTCGTCATGAACGCTCCATTGAGTGTCTTCATAGCTATCTCTTGTTCATTGCTTGACTTGCTATATTGATTCATAGCTTTTTTTAAAACATCATAAGATTCTTCCAGTCTGTTCATGTTATGAATCAATTTGTTGTTGTGCCTTTTCACATTATCACAATTTTCACACTTCTCAGGTATCTTTTCAGTATCTGCTTCCTTCTCAACCTTGATAGCTGGAATTTCTTTAACCTGCTTCTTTACTACTCGAACATTTTCCTCAGGTTTGACCTTTTCTTCAATAGTTGTTGCCTTATGATTCTTCTTTTTCGCAGCTTGTCTTTCTTTAATCTCTTCCATTTTACCTGCAAAATACAAATTATACCTAATAGGTGAAAGTTCTCTTTTATAATATTCAAGTTTTCGAATATCTTCATTGTCATCATCACTCTCTTCATCTGATGAGTGATCAAAGATTGGTGCTTTTTCTGAAGCCTCTTCTGTTGAAACTGGTTCTTCTTCTTTCTTTTTAGGACTGAATTGCTGAGATTCGTAATAAGCATACACTATTTCATCTTCAACAGTTGAATCTTCAAAAAATTGAGCAACAAATGCTTTAGAATCTGAAGTTCTGTTAGGATCATAATGATCCCAATTAAAACCTTCTGGAATTCTTTCATCTTCTTGATGAACTAGATAAGCTTTCTTTGATGGCTCTTTGATCAGATCCTTCCTAGCATGTGAAGTTTGTGGCGATTGTTGTTGATGCGGCTGTAGAGCAATTTGATGATAAATTGCTTTTCGATGATAGTCATTGTTGCCGAATGGATTTTGAGCTCCACTTGCTTCGCGATTTGTGCATTCTCGTTTAAAGTGCCCCTTCTTCCTGCAACGAAAACAAGTAACTTTAGATTTATCAAAACCTAAAGGTGAAGTTCCAACATCACGGAAATCATCTCTTCCAGTGATCTATTTAAACTTCTCAGCTCTTCTCAACACACTAGCCATACACCACTTTATATCCATTAGTTCCATCTCTTCAGCATCAATCTGATCATAATCCTCTTTGGTCAACATTGGATTACCAATCCTTCCGGCTACCAAACTTTCATAAGACTCTAATACGGTCACCAATAAAGACATATGACCTTTGGCAACCTCTTCCAAGAAATTCTGACCATTCTGAAGATGTAATGCAATGTTGCATTGTAATACTTGGCCATTATTGTTGTATGAGCTTTGCGGTTTAGAATTGGTTGCTGAAAAATTTGGATCAAATGATGGATATGAAGAGAATCCATTATTGTTGTTTGATCCTTGAGATGACCCTCCAGAAGAATTGTTTGCGTTAAATGCAGTTTCGATCTTTGGTGCAATGTTGGTCTTATCAATCATACTTCCTTTGTAGTACAGACCAATGTCCTGTTCACCATTAGAATTCTTCATTTTTGCCATCTTTCGTTGTTCCATCTCTTGAACTTCGAGTTTTTCAATAAACTTGCTCAGCGATAGATTCGCAAATTCACCATTATTCTTCAAAATCATAAGATACGTGCCCCAAACATCTTGTGGCAACGCATCGGCCGACTTTTCCACCCATTCTTCTCTATCTTTCTTGATATCCAATCGCTTCATGTTAACCACCAAATTGCAATATCTTTCTATAATCATTTTGGTGTTTTCAGTTTTCAATCCATGAAATAGATCAAATTCTTTCTTCAAAAGCGATTTTTTGTTCTTGATCATGTCTAAACTTCCAACAAACTTCGTTTTTAGTGCTTTCCACATTGAGTGTGCACTTCCCTTGTGTTGCAATAAGATCAAGATGTCTTCCTTAATGGCTTATTGCAATATACTGATCATCATCTTTTCACTTTTGTATTTCTTTTTCTCTTTATCATCTAAATCTTTAATAGCAACAATCTCTCCGTATTCATCAATCGGTCTAACATATCGTTCTTCAACACATTCCCACGCCTCTAAGTGATTCGCTTCAACCCAATTTTCGAAACGTTCCTCCCATCCACTATACTCCTCAATATTCATGAGTTTAGGCGGTTTTTGCATGGTGCCCATTTCATTCTCTAAGTTCACGTTCTGAGCCATAGTGATCGGGGTAGCAAATGTGTTGTATAATTCGTTTTCCATGTTTCGGTATCGAGAGTTCACAAAAACAGAATTTTCAAACGATCTGAGGGTTTGGAACGAGCTGGAAGCCTTAAACCACACGACGTGGAAGAATTAATTCAAACGATCTGATAAACAATTCACCTCGAATCACCTGAATACGATCAAACAAAAACGATTAGTTTAAACACTTATCAAACAACTTGAATCGGACGGGTACTCGAACGAGTGAGTCAACAAAAGTCAACAGTAATAACAATCAGGTGAAAGTGTTGTCCGATCGGGTAGCGTTTTGACTTGTTGACCTCAACGATGAACTTTGATTTTCAAAATGTCCTCACATGCAAACTGAAAACTTTAATGATGTCAAGACACTAATATCAATTCAATTGGACCGAAGATATTCACTTTACAAAACTGACAATCACCTTTGATTTTATTTTGTGATTGGGCCGCTTATACAGACAGATATGATCAAATATGAAATGAGCTGTCAAACAATTTCTAAATGAAATGCTATTGGGCCGCAAACCTTGAATGAATGACCAAATTAATGATCACATGGGCCGAAGACTAATCTGACATACCATACAATATCTCACATGCAAAGGCCGATAACTTTGATATTAATCAACTTCTGATTGGACCGTTAATCACATGCACTTAACTCATGACACATGCAATCCACTCTATAAGTTTCACATGCAAATTATTTAATGGACGAAAACTCTATTAAACTGTTATATGATTGGGCCGATAAAAGAATTCACTTTAAATGAACCCGTGCGATCTGATCAAACTTTCCACGCGACCTGGTGAGATTTCACTCAACCCGTGCGAGTTGAGTATAATTCGTACGACCTGGAGTTTTTCAAGCGACCTGGTTCAGAATTTCACACGACCTGAACCAAACCGTGTGACCTGAACAAAAATTCAAACAACCAGGACTCAACTCGTACGATCTGAGATGATTTCCAAACGACCTGAATGTTTTTCGAACGATCTAAATGATTTTCATGCGATTTGGTTCAATAGTTTATCATTTTGTCAATTTTGATCAAGTTTTAGGTTGAATTTGGTTCTGGTTTGTTCACGGATTGATTAAAACTCAGTTTTACGTGTTATATCACAAAATCAGGTCATTTTAACCGTAAATTCATTGAAATTTTGAACAAAAAGTGTAGAAAATGAGTAGAAAGAAGTTGTTTTTGAAGAAATCAAGCTGAAATGGTAAGAACTCTTCCTCCTGAGCTCTGATACCCCTTGTAGGATCGGGGATTCGATCAAACAAGTCGATCAGAAGAGTTCTCGATCAATACGAAAGGCGGAATCAGACGTATTGATGTTATAGCAGCTAGATTCACACTTAGAATCACTTTAACTGTCGATTGTATTGATTTGATAGAGTTTACAGATCGTTCGACACTTCAGCAGAGCTTCGCTATTGGAATCACAATGTTACAAATGAAGATCCAAGACCACCTATTTATAGGAAATGCCAGGTCGCACGACCCAGTCCTGCCAGGTCGCACGAACTGGCCAGGTCGCATGAACCTGCCAGGTCGCATGAACTTGGTGGTTCAGTGTTGTTTCCCGTTTCTCTCGTACAACATGTCCTGGTCTATCTATTCTATTACATGACTCGATACAAGACGAAGTCAACAGACATATGCACTAACATAAGCATTCAAACACCTGTCACATACGTTAAAATAAAGGTCAATACACATAGTGTAAAGGTGAGCATACAAGTTTAATAGGATAATAGAGTTCGAAAATCGTTTACGCATAACCAGCATGTAACATGTATAAAGTGAAGGCAAGTGGGTTATCGACAGAGAAATATGCACAGACGTGACTGTGAGTTGTAGAATGCACAACACATATCCCCACTGGGACACGTGAAGTAAAGCCCTTAAAAACCCCTGTCCACGACAGGTGCTGAGTCCAAACTATAGTACTATCGTTGCTAAGGTGTCAAGAAACAATCACTGTGTTAACATAACATACAAGCATTCATCGAATAACACGTAACATGCAATAACGGTTAGCGTATAAATAGTCTCTGCGTTGTGTGATTGATGTGATTGGAATATAGATAACGTATGTAACACCTAAAAGTGCGTAAAGCAAAAAGGGATCGAGTATACTCACAGATCGTGCTTAGCAAGTAAACACTCTTTTGGATTGAAGGAAGCGCTGAGAGATTAGCCTGGACAGTTAACGATAGCTAAGCGAAGAACGATGCGTAAAACAGTGCAAAGTGACCAAGTGTTGGATGGTAATCCGATCAGATGGCAATCCGATCGGTTAACCATTCGATCGGATGTTCATCCGTTCGGATGGTCATCCGATCGGATGGCCATTCGATTGGATTGACATCTGTTTGGTAAGGATGTGTTTGTGTATGATGGCTTGGAAGTTTTCGTTGTAGCATTTTGAAAACAGAGAAGTATCTCTACCCTTCAGGTCGATCGATCTAACGGTCGTTCGATAGGATAACGATCAGATAGGCAGGACACTTAGTGAGAACAAGTTCATAGCAGGATTGTCACTCGATCGGATAGCAATCCAATCGGGTGGTAATCCGTTAGTTACTGATGATCTTTGAAATTTTGAAAATGGTTAAGTGTCGAAGTTCCAAATGTCACATGGTCGGATGGTTGTTTAATTGGATGGTAATCCGATCGGACGGCAATCCGTTCGACATTCAGATCTTTGAAAAGTTGAAATAAAAGTTTAAGCGATAATCCTCAGGTGCAATCCGATCGGATTGAAGTTCGATCGGATGGCAATCCGATCGGACGGCAATCCGTCCCATGACCTGATCGTGTTGCTAACTTGAAAATTCGTTAAGTTTTGCGGTTTGCTTGAGACGATATGACAACATGTTAAACAACAGAACCTCGTCAAGACCCTAGTGACTCGATCGAACAGTAATCACCCTAACCCGATCAGCTAACTGTTCGTGACGGTTGTTCGTGTTTAACCCGAAGTCGGTTGTCTCTTTGATAGAAAACAGGTCTTGAATCAACGCATTATGATGTGCACGAAGTGGTTTAACTAAATTAACTAAATTAACTAAATTAAACCCTAAACTAGACTCTCTAAGTTTTAAATTTATAAAACTAAGACTCTCCAAACCCTAAACCACACGACCGGCAAGTGTACCAATCGATGCAGTATAGCATAAGGAAGTCCGAGTATCGAACCCAAGAGACTCTACTAAATTACGCTAATGACTCTATAAAGACTAAGACTGACACGACTCAAACTATTTGTTTATTTATTGGGGGGGTTTCTAAAAATCCTAAGAATGCAAATAACGAATACTAGATTAGCTAAATAACTAACACGAACTCGAACGAATACTTTGACCAGAGATGATGAAGACTACCTAGGCTAGACGAAAGTTAAACTCAGATTGGATTTCTATTCGATGATTTTGTGGTGTGGAATCGGGATCTTTGGATACTAAACCTATTAAGACACCACTAAGCCACTCAAACACTCTCAAGGCGATTCTTGTGGCACTACCTAGGCTGTTACGCTTACTGGTTTTCTAGATTTCCTCACAGTCCTCTAGTTTCTTGAAAGTGCCTATATAAGACGCTCTACCTCACAGCGCGAACGTCTAAAGCAACTACGGGTTTTAATCTTGGTTTAATAGACAATGGAATGTTAAGGACTTATAACCAAACCGAGACCTATTAATAACCTCGAGCCTCACAGCGACAAGTTTAGCAGAACACTTGATTTTATTAAATTACCGAATATTACTTCTAAGGTTACTTACTCGATTTTCACCCTAAAGGATTAATGATCTATTATGTGATAAAGACCGTCACCTAAATCAAGAACCCTAGCACAACCCTATTATGTGATAAAGACCGTCACCAAGGATTATACGAAGCAATAAACAGTGATAAAATAATCGTCAAGCACGCATATGCACCAAGTTAAATTCCCGAAGCTTTTACAATACAAGAAAAATCCACAACCACGCCAAAAACCGAATAAAAATCCAAACTTTATTTAAACTATTGTCATTAGCCTAGGTAGTTGAAGATATTTAGCCAAGAATCATAACCACTAAAAAGAAACAAGTTTTGAATAACAAATAAGTCATGTTCATAATTTTAATAACACCAAGTAAATTAAAACCAAAACTAACTCGTTTGCGAAATCGTGACTCGAATCTTGATCGCGGCTTTGAACCCTCAAACCAATCTTTATTCCTTCTCCTTGATCGCACCTTCTGTTCTCGTCTGATTTGATGTTGCCGTCCAGAATAATGTGCCCCCTTCCTTTATTTTCTTTCGTCTGATGTGATCTCCGTGCGTCCCAAGTTTCGATTATATATACTATATGTTGACTAGGGTAATAAGTTGACATCTTAAAATAACAAAACATTATTGATAAATGGCCCAATATTTCAATTTCACGATCACTTGCATGGGCTGAAGGTGTTTGGCGGCCCAATGATTTCTTGAAAATCATTCTCTCAAATTCGTCCAGAACAATTCCTTTTCATCTAAATATCCTTCAGATAATATTATTCCCCCACAAAAAAATATATAATAGATGTTGCAAACCTTCCAACGACAGTAATAATTGGCCACCTTCTATCCAATCTCTTAGAATGTATAATATGCCAACTTTTCTCTAATGCCCTCACAATAAGCATATACGTGGCCTCCAACAGTTAATGTTGCCTTTCCCAAATAATCATACTTATGAGGCTATGGGGTGTGGATGGAGCCCCATGGGGCTTTATAGGTGCCACATAGGATCCACGTCAGCGCCATGTCAGCGTTGGGGCTTTATTATGCCCCCCTTTAATTTGGAGGGTGTGGATGGAGCCCCGTGTCATGATTACCTAATTATTTTTTTATTTAATTATTTAAAAAAAAACACTACATAATTTCATTAAAAAAATAAAAAACACTAGATAATTTAATTTAAAAAATAAAAACACTACATACTTTCATTAAAAAAAAAAAAACACTAGATAATTTCATTTAAAAAAAAACACTACATATCTTCATTTAAAAAATAAAACCACTAGTCGTCGTCTGTGTCGAGTCCTCCTTGTTCACGATAAAACCATAGGTGCTCTGTCAGATCGGCTCGAAGGTTTTGGTGTGTGTGCCTAGCCCGTATCATTGCTCGGATATCTTCTTTCTCCGCGTATGTTAGTATTGGGTTCATCGGTTGGATACTTTCATCATAGCTTTCTCCACAAAATGCTCTACCAGAGTCCTCCAATATCATGTTATGCAAAATGATACACGTATACATAACGTTTCTCATTTTACTTTTTTCAAGTATCCTCGAAGGCTGGGAGATGATAGACCATCTTTTCTTTAACACACCGAAAGCCCGCTCAATATCTTTTCTTGCCGACTCTTGTTTCTTCTTGAAATACATTTTTTTTTCGTCATCTGGACATGAAAGAGTTTTCACCAACGTCGCCCACTCCGGATAAATACCATCTGTGAGATAGTACCCATACTTATACTCCACGTTGTTTGCATAGAATGAAGTATCTGGTGCAACACCGTCTATGACATCGTCGAATAGATTTGAGGACATTAAAACTGTAATGTCATTGTTCGTACCAGCCATGCCGAAGTACGCATGCCAAATCCATAAATCTTGAGAAGCGACCGCTTGTAATACTACCGTTGGACCATCGTGGTCACCACGATGATGTTGCCCTTTCCAAGCGGTTGGGCATGCCGCCCATTCCCAGTGCATGCAATCAAGACTTCCCAACATTCCAGGAAACCCATGTAAGCGCTGATGGGCCTCGTATAGAATTGGAACGTCGGCTGCGGTTGGTATCCTCAAATATCGTCTCCCGTACAGAGAGATTACACCTGATAAATTATTGCTAATTTAAAAATAATAACGACGTAAAATAATAATAAATACTAGTGTTAATAAAAGTTACCTTCACAAAAATTTTCAAGAGACTCACGACACATTCTTGACGACATCCTTATATACTCATCCCACGCATCACTCGATGTGCCGTAGGCTAGTTGCCTAATTGCTGCCGTACACTTTTGTAGTCCAAAGAAACCAACCTTGCCAGTTGCATTTACCCTTTGCGTGAAAAAAGGGGATTCACCCGCAAGATCATTGGAAATTTTAACGAATAGTCGTCGGCTCATACGAAACCTACGCTTAAACTGATCATCATTGTACACGGGAGTTTCACAAAAATAATCTTGCACTAGACGTTCATGAGCAGCTAACCGATTTCGTTCAATAGGCGGTTGTCTGGTACGCGATGCAGAGGATTCGGCTTCTTGCAAATAATTAATCATCTCCTGCGCCATGACGATAACCATATCATCAAGAACACCGTCGGATGACGAGCTCGAAGAAGACATTTTTAAAATTGTGATTGGTGTGTGTTTAAGTTGTGATTGGAGTGTTTTTTGGTTGTGATTGATGATTTTTTTAGTTTAGAATAGGTTATATATATAATAAAGATTAAGTTTTTTTTTTTTTTTTTTTTTTTTTTTTTTTTTTAATTTTCGACCATTCCACAACGGTCATTTTGACCATTTCAAAATTGTTCAACGCGTTGCCACTCGTTACCACGATGGCGGATGACCTATGGCGCCCCGGCTATGGCGCCGGGGGTGTGGGCGATGGCGGATGGGGCGCTATGGTGGTCCAGGTGGCCGACGGGTGGCGCCCCACACCCTCCAGCCTGATGACATCCACCAATTATTTTCTTAATAATATATGACCACAATCAAATAATAATATAGAGATAAGTGGGGCTCGGCCCACTCAAAGAAAATAGCGGCAATTTCAATTCGCCCACAAGCCGTCTACTCTACTCAACTGGCTGGTCATTTCCATATTACTCATTTTTGCCCCATTTACACTAGAACCTGCCAAAACATAATATCAAATAATATAATACTAAAAACTAAATAAAACAAATAAAAACTATACAAAAATTATACAATTTACACGGGACAAATATGCGTATTTTACCCTATATCAAATATCCCCACACTTAACATTTTTTCGTCCTCGAAAAAGAATTGTGCAAACGGAATCATAGTCGGAATAATCGATCGGGACAAAGCTTATGTTAATTTATTAAAACCGAAACTCGTGTTAGCCGCGATTGCAAGTATATTGATCCACACTAAGAATTTCAAGTCCACCTAATCCCCCTCAAGCATATAGGACAAAAGGAACAACTATTGAGCTATTTCCTAACCGCCTTATACCAAGATCAAGAGAGTTTAAAATCAAATCTGTTCTTATTTTTTTCATTTTTTTTCACTTTTTCATCATTTTTTTTTCGAGCGTAGACGTTGCTTTCCCTAACCAAGAGGCATTCCGGCTGTAGAGTCGCTATCCCCAACTCGGATTACTTAGGCTTCGGTACTTTTTTATTTATTTTTCTTTATTTGCAAGATCGATTTCACACACCCTAGAGGTAATCCGGCTGTAGAGTCGCTATCCCCAACCCAGACTACATAGAAATGGCTACTTTCATTCAGAGTCTAGCTCGTTTACTTCATTTTTTTTTCTTTTCCAACGAGATAATGACCAAAAACTCTAACGATCTTAGCTTATAACGGCATCCCTTATACTATTTTTGGCGGTTTCAATTTCCCCACTTTCCCTAGATGAGAACCCACTAGTAGACCGACAATTAGGTAATTTTAAGATCAAAGGAACCCAAAACTGAATTGAGCCTACCCGCACATCCCAAACTAGAAACAAGCTCAATTATTTTATTCTCATATTATTATTATTTGAACCCGAACAAAAATCCGACTTTTCTATCATTTTCCGCCTTTTATTTTGCAAACTTCTTATTTCAAAAGACATTTTCTAATTTTTTCAATTTTTTTGGATTTTTGAAATTTTAAATTTTTTTTTTTAAATTTTTATGACTCAACTAACTATACTAACTATACTAAACGATAGTTTCCCATCCCCACACTTAAACTCTACATTGCCCTCAATGTAAGATGGAAACCGACTCAAAAAACTAAAAATAAATAAGAGAGAAAAATGCCCGGATAGTCCCTGTGGTTTCACCTTTTTTCACCTATAGTCCCTATCTTTCTAAAACTACTTGAATAGTCCCTGTGGTTTTCCGTTTTGTTCTCGGATAGTCCCTGGGTCTAACTTCAGTTACTTTTCTCTGTTAAGAGGGGTGTGAAATGACAAAAATACCCTTTCTTAAAAGGCCAAACCATAGGGACTATCCGGGCATCTTCTTCATTTTTATTTATATAACCCCACCACCACACTTCATCTTCAACCTCCACCCACCATCACCCTCCTCCACCCTCCACCATCACCGGCCGCCGCCGGTCTCCGCCGCGCAGAACCACCTGAAAACAGCAAATATTTATATGAAAAGATGTCGATTCAGCAAACCCAAATCACCTAAAATCACCCAAATTACCGAGAATCAGTAAACCCAAATCACCTAAAATCGGTTTGCCAGAAAAGATGTCGATTCAGCAAACCCAAATTACCTAAAATCAGTAAACCCCATTCACCTAAAATCAGTAAACCCAAGTCGCCAAATCACTTGCAAATCACCAAATCACCTAAAATCAGTTAACCCAAATCACCTAAAATCAGTAAATCCAAATCACCAAAATCACCTGCAACCCCATCGGCTCCGTCAATGTGTTCTGCGCTGGAATCGGTTTCAGAAAAGATGTCGGAATCAGTAAACCCTTGACGGAATTCTTAGTTCAGAATCAGTAAAACCTTGACTGAATCGACGGTGGCGGTGGTTTAGGTGGTGGTGGCTTGATGATGGTTGTATAAGGAGGGAGAAGGTGGATCAATGCTGGTGACGGTTTTGAGAGGTGGGTGACGGTGTTGCTGGTGGTGGTAGGTGTGTTGATGACAGGTAGGGTGTTGGAGGTGGCGGGTTGATGGTGGTGGCGGTGACAGGTTGATGGTGGTGGTGGTAGCGGGTTGATGGTGGTGGCGGTGACAGGTTGATGGTGGTGGTGGCGGGTTGATCAATGGTGGTGAAGGTGTTGAGAGGTGGGAGAGAGAGATCTCTGTGTGTGAGAATGGTAGAGAGAGAGAGGAAGAGAGAGAGAAGATAGTTGTGTGTATATATATAAAAGAGAAAGATGCCCGGATAGTCCCTATGGTTTGGCCTTTTAAGAAAGGGTATTTTTGTCATTTCACACCCCTCTTAACAGAGAAAAGTAACTGAAGTTAGACCCATGGACTATCCGAGAACAAAACGGAAAACCACAGGGACTATTCAAGTAGTTTTAGAAAGATAGGGACTATAGGTGAAAAAAGGTGAAACCACAGGGACTATTCGGGCATTTTTCTCTAAATAAGAAAAAAAAAAACGAAGGGCATAAAAGGAAAGGACTTTGCTGGTTCTATAATGTGTAAGCTCCAAATCTGTCATCCAATCCAGCTCGATCGTATAGCATTTCATTCGCGATCGGCTTTGACACTGACTGGTACACTTGATAAATGCCTGATATCTGATAAGCAGCTCCAAAATCACCCGAATGGAGATTGAGTACGGGTGGTACATATTCAAACCTGCATAAACAAAAACAAGCAAACACCAAAGCAATACCGACTCGACATAAACGACTGACTCAATACTACTAAATTAGACTCATAGTACAGAATAAAAGACTCAAAATACAAACTCTACAAGTGGGTCACAACTGTTCACGCACTCATGGAGGATCATACAAGCGCAGCTCACCTCCATACCAACTCTTACGGGCCGTAGCACTACCATTCCTAATATTGCCCGCATCTCTCCTATCCCCATATCTCTCACATTCTCTCAACTCGTCATCGGGCGGTTTGAATCTAGATGTTTCATATCGAAACCTATCCCCACACTGAGCCTTGCTCAGTATCTCTATCTTAGATTCTAACCTCATCAATCTCTCTTCGAACTCCTCGACTCTCCTATCAGGTGGATCCCCACACTTGGGTTTTATCACCTTCTCTAAACTTGGCTCACTCACCACCTTTTTCTCATCACTCTCAACCCTCTCATTCTCCCCCACTGACGCTATCGCCTCGACTTTCTCACTCGGCCCTCTCGCATTATTCACCTTCAAAACTACTGATTCGTCGCCCGCTCTAAGTGTGATTGTGCCTAAGAAGACATCTATAAGCGCTTTAGCAGTGTTCAAGAACGGGCGCCCTAAAATCAACGGTACGTTTTCATCGGCCTCCATATCTAACACTACAAAATCTGCCGGGAAGATAAACTTGTCCACCTTCACTAACAAATTCTCTATAATCCCCCTAGGGTACTTAACTGTCTTATCTGCTAACGAAAGGGTCATATGAGTTGGCTTCAAATCACCAAGGCCTAGTTTTTCGTAAAATGAATATGGCATCAAATTAATACTAGCACCAAGGTCTGCCAACACGTGGTTCTTAACATCACCACCAAACAAACAAGGGATCGTGAATATGCCCGGATCGGTGAGTTTCTCAGGAAGTTTAGCCAGGATCACTGCAGAACAATCTCCATTCAATGGAGTACTAGAACACTCACCTACCCTATCTTTACGCTTAAGAAAATCCTTAAGAAACTTGGCGTATTTAGGCATCGACCGCAGGGCCTCTATGAACGGAAGATTCACCTTTAGCTGGGTGAACATCTCAAGAAATTTCTCTTATTCCCTAGCATATTGTTGTTGCTTAAAACGGACGGGAAACGAAAGACGGGAGGGATCAAATACGGGCGGGGGCCTAAACCTAGCTGGTTGCTTCTCTACTCTCCTTTCAACCTGAGGCTCCTCGGTATGTGCGGTACTTGCTGGGCCTAGCCTATATTGCACCTTACCTGGGGCCTCCATCTCTATCTCCTCATCTACCTCATCATCACCCCCTAACTCAGCATTCTCTCTCACGACCTCTCCTAGACTCATCACACTGCGAGTAGTGGTTGCTTTCACAGAATGGTTGGTTGGGTGCGTGGTACCTGAAAACTGACCAGAAGAGGATTCTCTCAACTGCCTAGTTATATCCCCTACTGTTCTCTGAAGATCTAAAAGAGTAGACTTTTGATTTTTAAGCTGAAGATCGTGACTCTTATTAATTTGATCTTGAGTTTGAATAAATTCAGTTAGGGATTTCTGCGTCGCCTGACTTTGTGTCATCATCTGCTGATTTTGTGTCACCATCGCTTGATTTTGTGTCATCATCTGGGCGAACATCTCCTCCATCCTACTCAAACTACCCTCTAGAGCCTTCCCACTACCTTGACTCTCCTGATTCGACCCTCCACTAGCAAACTGACCTCCTGAGCCACTAAACTGACTACTCTGACCCGAACCACTACTCGTGTAAAGACCCGGCCCCCTATTTTGATACTGACCAAATGGGAAACAAGGGGGATTGCCTGAAGGGCGATATCCACTACTACTACCACTACCCTGCCAGCTGGAGTTAAAAATATTATTATTATTAAATTGACCCCTAGACTGACCCGCTAAGAACTCAACCTGCTCTAGAGTAAGAGTGGGACAATCGAGCGTGTCGTGACCTCCCCTACAAACCTCACACCTATCAACTTTCTTCTTAATCTCATTCAACTCTTGCTTCATCTCTTGCCTCAAACTCTCGACTATAGCAGCTACCGATGGATCCAAGTTAACTTGGTTTACCCCTCGACCGGCCGAGGAGGTACGGACAGGAATGGAAGTCCTGCTGGTAGAGCTGTAGTCCATGTCAGAATGTGTGAAACTCTCGAACAAATCATTGCACTCATTCACCGTCTTCTTTCCCATAAGCTGCCCTCTTGCTGAAGTATCGAAACGAGCTCTAATCTCCGGAGTAAGACCATTCTAGAACTTTTCAACTAACGCCCAATCAGACAAACCATGCTGCGAACAACGAGAGAGAAGCGTCTGAAAACGCTCCCAAGCTAAGTGGTACGGCTCATCAGGCTCTATACAAATGAGTGAATCTGATCACGAAGGCGAGACGCCTTGGCTGGTGGGAAATATTTGGCTATGAAAGCATTGCGAAGACCAGCCCAAGTAGTGAAAGTGCCTGCGGGCTGAGAATCGAACCAGACGGCTGCGCGCCAGCGAGAGAGAATGGGAAAACCTGAAGGTACCTGGTCTCTAGATTAACACCCTCAATGGAGATGGTGCTGCAAAGGCGAGTGATGCGATTTATGTGAGCGGGAGCATCCTCGTCGTCACGACCATGGAACTGGAAAGAATTGGTAATGGCTGTCATGATGTAAGAAGGAATCTGCCAGGATCTCTCATTCGTGATGTTCAGAAGGGTGATGGGTGAAGTAGCGCCGGTGAAACCGGTGGTAGCCTGCTGGTAGACGGTGCGGTTCGCCATCTCAAACAAGTAAGAAGACTCTAACAAACAACTCACTAAACTAGAAAAGACATTAAAACAAATATTTTTATGATTTTTATAATTTAGACTCCTATGACTCAACGAACAAACAAATAGCACGTAATATGTCAAATAAGTCCAAAGAAAGTAATTAACGCAATCGCCAAAGAGTTCCCGGCAACGGCGCCAAAAACTTGATGTGCACGAAGTGGTTTAACTAAATTAACTAAATTAAACCCTAAACTAGACTCTCTAAGTTTTAAATTTATAAAACTAAGACTCTCCAAACCCTAAACCACACGACCGGCAAGTGTACCGATCGATGCAGTATAGCCTAAGGAAGTCCGAGTATCGAACCAAAGAGACTCTACTAAATTACGCTAATGACTCTATAAAGACTAAGACTGACACGACTCAAACTATTTGTTTATTTATTGGGGGGGGGGGGGTTTCTAAAAATCCTAAGAATGCAAATAACGAATACTAGATTAGCTAAATAACTAACACGAACTCGAACGAAGACTTTGACCAGAGATGATGAAGACTACCTAGGCTAGACGAAAGTTAAACTCAGATTGGATTTCTATTCGATGATTTTGTGGTGTGGAACCGGGATCTTTGGATACTAAACCTATTAAGACACCACTAAGCCCCTCAAACACTCTCAAGGCGATTCTTGTGGCACTACCTAGGCTGTTACGCTTACCGGTTTTCTAGATTTCCTCACAGTCCTCTAGTTTCTTGAAAGTGCCTATATAAGACGCTCTACCTCACAGCGCGAACGTCTAAAGCAACTACGGGTTTTAATCTTGGTTTAATAGACAATGGAATGTTAAGGACTTATAACCAAACCGAGACCTATTAATAACCTCGAGCCTCACAGCGACAAGTTTAGCAGAACACTTGATTTTATTAAATTACCGAATATTACTTCTAAGGTTACTTACTCGATTTTCACCCTAAAGGATTAATGATCTATTATGTGATAAATTAATGATCTATTATGTGATAAAGACCGTCACCTAAATCAAGAACCCTAGCACAACCCTATTATGTGATAAAGACCGTCACCAAGGATTATACGAAGCAATAAACAGTGATAAAATAATCGTCAAGCACGCATATGCACCAAGTTAAATTCCCGAAGCTTTTACAATACAAGAAAAATCCACAACCACGCCAAAAACCGAATAAAAATCCAAACTTTATTTAAACTATTGTCATTAGCCTAGGTAGTTGAAGATATTTAGCCAAGAATCATAACCACTAAAAAGAAACAAGTTTTGAATAACAAATAAGTCATGTTCATAATTTTAATAACACCAAGTAAATTAAAACCAAAACTAACTCGTTTGCGAAATCGTGACTCGAGTCTTGATCGCGGCTTTGAACCCTCAAACCAATCTTTATTCCTTCTCCTTGATCGCACCTTCTGTTCTCGTCTGATTTGATGTTGCCGTCCAGAATAATGTGCCCCCTTCCTTTATTTTCTTTCGTCTGATGTGATCTCCGTGCGTCCCAAGTTTTGATTATATATACTATATGTTGACTAGGGTAATAAGTTGACATCTTAAAATAACAAAACATTATTGATAAATGGCCCAATATTTCAATTTCACGATCACTTGCATGGGCTGAAGGTGTATGGCGGCCCAATGATTTCTTGCAAATCATTCTCTCAAAATCGTCCAGAACAATTCCTTTTCGTCTAAATATCCTTCAGATAATATTATTCCCCCACAAAAAATATATAATAGATGTTGCAAACCCTCCAACGACAGTAATAATTGGCCACCTTCTATCCAATCTCTTAGAATGTATAATATGCCAACTTTTCTCTAATGCCCTCACAATAAGCATATACGTGGCCTCCAACAGTTAGGCCCTGTTTGGTAGCCTCTTAATCCATTCAGAGGCTGCCTTTTAATGAAATCATTTGTGGCCTTTATGTCTGAATGAATAAGAGGTAACCTTATGTCTGACTGGATAAGAGGTAACATCTGAATGGTAAACCATCACATGTCACATTCTTCTACATTATCTTTGTTAAACTCTTAAATGATTTCATTAAGAGGTAGCCTCTTAATGTCATTCAGATGCTACCAAACAGCCCCCTTGCCTTTCCCAAATAATCATACTTATGATGACATCCACCAATTATTTTCTTAATAATATATGACCACAATCAAATAATAATATAGAGATAAGTGGGGCTCGGCCCACTCACAGAAAATAGCGGCAATTTCAATTCGCCCACAAGCCGTCTACTCTACTCAACTGGCTGGTCATTTCCATATTACTCATTTTTGCTCCATTTGCACCAGAACCTGCCAAAACACAATATCAAATAATATAATACTAAAAACTAAATAAAACAAATAAAAACTATACAAAAATTATACAATTTACACGGGACAAATATGCGTATTTTACCCTATATCACATTACTAAGAATGAGTAGAAGATCAGAACAAGCTCTGATTCCATCGGTTTTGAGTGCATTGAGTGTAAAAGAGTTGAAAGAAAGTTAAAAAACCATCTTTCAATCCTTTTAACCTTGAATATGTGTAGATTTATGCGAAAACATTGTTTAATCTTGTGGAAATCCTTCAGATCTGAGTTGTTCTTGGTGGAATGAGGCCAAAACTTGATGTTCATAAGAACTCCATGATGACATCATCGTAGAACACCTCAAATCCATTGATTTCACAGTTAGAAGTTAAGATTCAAAAGAGAAAATGGTGAAGAAGTGTGTGTAGATCATAGAAGTACAAGATTTAGGTTGAAAACTTACAAGAATCGCGAGAAATCGAGAGAAAGAAGGTCTGAGTGCGGCTGGTCGAGTGGAGGAGCTGTCACATCACAAATGATGTGACATGAGGGTATTTATAGGGTTTCCAAAAGAGGAAAGTGCATAAGGGTCGGATTGGTCACCGATCGGATGGCGACTCGATCGGATGGCAATCCGATCGGATGGCCACTCGATCGGTTGGCCACTCGATCCAGGTGTCCGGTGTGTTGAGTTTTGTCATTTTGATTCGCGTGTTGAGCGTTGCGATGCGTTTCTAGTGAGCGATGCGATAGATTAATAATAAACACGCAATTACTATATCTAACATACAATCATCATAAATAACTGGCGTTTAGCGTTTGCGATTCAATTGTGATAGAGTTGCGATTGCGTTTCCATTAATCATCACAAACATAAACATAATTAAACATGCACAAGTAACACATAAATAGCACACACACGTAAAACAATACCCAGAACGCATAATTCGGGTTGCGAATGCGACTGCGATGCGATAAGCGATAAAGCGGTAAAACATGCGATAAATATCGATTAAACCTCGATTATTAACAGATACTCCACATAATACAACTAAAGAAAATAAAATAAAAGATTTGATTACAAGTCAAAGAAGTCAAAGTAGTAGTTGAGCAAGGAGTAACAGATCGCAATTAGAAATCTTTTCTTCCTTTGACTTCAATCTTGACTTTGACTTTGACTTTCGAAACACGGGGTGTTACAGCCTCCCCTACTTAAGGGAATTTCGTCTCGAAATTAGGTTTTAGCCGTAACAAATAACTATGGGTACTTCGCCTTCATGTCAGTTTCGAGTTCCCAGGTGAACTCTACGCCTCGTTTGCCTTCCCAGCGAACCTTCACAATGGGAATGCGTGAGCGCCTGAGCTTCTTGGTTTCTCGGTCCATGATCTCGACAGTCTTCTCCATGAAGTGTAGTGTTTCGTCCACTTGAAGATCCTCCAGTGAACTTGTAAATCATGCTCAGCCAGACACTTTCTGAGGTTCAAAACATGGAAGGTCGGGTGCACGTTGCTAAGTTCCTCCGGTAGTTCGAGTCTGTAGGCCACTTTTCCGATCCTTTCCAGAATCTTAAAGGGTCCAACATATCGAGGCACAAGCTTTCCTTTCTTTCCGAATCTGACCACACCCTTCCAAGGTGATACCTTTAGAGATACGTGATCGCCAACGTCAAATTCAAGGGGCTTGCGTCGTCTATCGGCGTAACTTTTCTGACGACTCCGAGCTTTTAGTAGATTGTCTCAAATTTGGAGGATTTTGTCAGTCATTTCTTGCAATAGCTCAGGACCGGTTATTTGCAAGTCTCCGATCTCGTGCCATATAATAGGCGATCGACATCTTCTTCCATATAATACCTCAAACGGTGCCATTTGAATCCTAGAATGATAACTGTTATTGTACGAGAATTCGACTAAAGGTAAGTATGCGTCCCAATTACCACCGAAATCTATGACACACGAGCGAAGCATGTCTTCAAGGGTATGAATCGTTCTTTCATTCTGACCGTCGGTTTGGGGATGGAAAGCGGTACTTACATTAAGAGTAGTACCGAGAGCAAATTGAAACGTTTCCTAAAGACGCGAGGTAAACCGACCATCGCGGTCAGAGATGATGTCACGAGGCGTCCCATGTCGACATATGATCTCATCGGTGTAGATTCGGGCTAAATTTTCTACCTTATAGTCTTCTCGTATCGGCAAAAAATGAGCAGATTTAGTCAAACGGTCAAAGACAACCCAGATGCTATCGTGGCTTGATGGCGTGCGCGGAAGTTTCGTTATGAAGTCCATAGCTATACTCTCCCATTTCCACATAGGGATCTCGGGTTGGACGAGTAAGCCAGAGGGTCTTTGGTGCTCGGCCTTGACTTTCGAGCAAGTCAGGCACTTCGAAACGTAGAGAGCGATATCTTTCTTCATGCCCGGCCACTAGTACTTGTAGCGAAGGTCCTGGTACATTTTATCGGCACTGGGATGAATAGAATATCGAGACTTGTGGGCTTCATCCATCAGAATCTGTTGTAAATCTGTCCGCTTAGGGATCCAAATTCGGTCCAGATAATGGAATATCCCATTCGACTTATTCACTAACTAGGCTCCATCGTTGAGAATCCTTTCCTACTTCAAAGTGCGCTCGGTCAAACAAGTATGTTGGGCTTCGCGGATGAGAGTTTCGAGATGATGCTGGGCGTGAACATTACGAACACTATGCAAGTAGCTTCGTCTGCTGAGGGTGTCGGCAATGACATTTTCTCTGCCAGGATGGCAACGAATCTCACAGTCATAATCGTTGAGAAGTTCTACCCATTGGCGTTGGTGCATATTCAGTTCTTTTTGGCTGAAGATATGTTGTAGGCTCCTATGGTCGGTGAAGACTGTACACTTGGTACCATAAAGGTAGTGTCGCCAAATCCTCAACGCAACAACAACTGCGCCTAGCTCGAGGTCATGGGTTGTATAGTTCTTCTCATGGATCTTGAGCTGACGAGATGCGTAAGCAATAACCTTGTCCCGTTGCATGAGAACACAATCAAGACCAAGGTTCGAGGCATCGCAATAGACAATGAAGTCGTCGTTTCCGTAGGGTAAAGCGAGAACAGAAGCATTGCAGAGCATATGCTTGAGAGTTTGAAAGGCAGTCTCTTGTTTGGTTCCCCAAACAAAAGACTTGTCCTTATGTGTGAGAGAAGTAAGCGGCACAATGATTTTAGAGAATCCTTCGATAAATCGGCGATAATAGCCCGCTAGTCCGAGAAAAGAACGTACTTCAGACGGGTTCTTAGGTGTAACACAACTCTTAACAGCTTCGATCTTCGCGGGGTCGACGTGAATACCTTGACAATTGACAATATGACCGAGGAATTGAACCTCCTCCAGAAAATTCACACTTGGAGAATTTGGCATAGAGTCGATTCCCTTGTAGTAGCTCGAGAACCAAACATAGATGTTGCGCGTGTTCGGCTTTCGACTTGGAATAGATCAGGATATCATCGATGAACACGATGACGAAGTGGTCTAGGGACGGTTTACACACGCGATTCATCAGATCCATGAAAACCGTGGGTGCGTTGGTTAAACCAAAAGGAATAACAACGAACTAATAGTGGCCGTAATAAGTGCGAAAAGCGGTTTTGGATATATCCTCCGCTTGAATGCGTAGTTGGTGATAGCCTGAGCGTAGATCGATCTTTGAGAAACACGTAGCACCTTGCAACTGATCAAACAAATCATCAATTCGAGACAGTGGATAGCGATTCTTGATGGCCGGCTTATTCAATTCCCTGTAGTCGATGCACATCCGGAACGACCCGTCCTTCCTTTTGATGAAAAGGACTGGTGCACCCCAAGGAGAGGTGCTAGGGCGAATGAAGCCTTTATGAAGCAATTCCTGGAGCAGACTCGAGAGTTCGCGCACTCGGACGGAGCGAGTCGATAAGGAGCTCAAGCAACAGGATTGGCTCCAGGAATGAGGTCGATACGAAAGTCGATATCACGACTTGGAGGTAACCCTGGAAGCTCGTCAGGAAATACAAGAGGAAAATCACTAACCACGGGCACCTTATCTATCTCCTTAACTTCCTTTTTCTCCGCTACTACAATGTGTGCCAAGAAAGATTGGTATTCCTTGCGGAGATACTTGCTAACCTGGACACACGACATGAGTTGGAGTTTCTTCGATGCGACTTCATCGTAAACACATAATTGATCACCATTAGCGAGCGAGAAGCGAATCATCTTATCAAAGCAAACAACTTCAGCATGGTTTTCGTGAAGAAAGTCCATGCCTACTATGACGTCAAAACTACCGAGCTGCATCGGAATAAGGTCGATAGGGAAGACATGATTATTGAGTTCGAGAGTACAATCATGGAGAACAGAATTGACAGCGACGGTTCTTCCGGTGGCAACTTCAACATCGAACGTCGAGGGGAGATGGGCGCGCTTACGATTAAGGAGCTTTTCGAATTCAAATGATACAAAACAGTTATCGGCTCCAGTATCAAACAAACACGAAGCATAAATACCATTCACAAGGAACGTACCATTGACCACGTTGTTGTCGGCTTGAGCTTGGCGGACATTGATTTTGAAAGTACGTCCACGGGCCGCTGGCTACTGTAGCTGCTGTTGCTGTTGCTGAGGCTGCTGCTGTTGTGGCTCTTGCTTCACCACTCGATTCGGGCACATGTTCGCGAAGTGTTTGGGATCACCACACGTGAAGCAAGCTCTAGCATGGATCGCGGGTTCAGGAGCCGCTTGCTGGCCTTGAGGAGCAGGAAGTAGAGCTTGTTGAGCAGGAGCTTGACCTTGAGCTGGAGCTAGAGCTAGAGCTTGGCATAGACCTGTATGGCAGTTGGCGGTGAAGTGGTCGTACATGTCGCAGTGCACACAGTTTCTGCAAGCGATTCCCACTGGGTGGTGGTAAGTACAAGTAGGGCAAGCTGGGTGAGGACCGGTATACGCACGCTTGGCCAGCGGTGCGTTGGTGACCGGTGTTGCTACTTGGCGGTGTTGAGGCTGCGGTTGAGCAGGAACTGATTGGAGCGAGGCAATAGTGGTGACAACGCAATTTTTGCTACTGTTGTTATTGTTCTTCCTGTTGCGACGAGAGGACTTTGAAGACTGCTGAGCGGCGACGGTTTCAACGGTTGCAGCAGTGGTAGCTTGATGCAGATTTTTGGATGCTTTATCCCAGTAACCAGACTTGAATCGCTTGTCGTTGATCTCAGCAACGAGTAAGAAGTTTTCCTCGATTGTTGTCATCTTTGCAGCTTGAACGAAATCAGCCACGCAATCTGGAAGAGCACGGATATACTTCTTGATGGTGATTTCGGGCGTAGTAACTTGACTAGGACAGATTATGCTTAGCTGCTTGAAGCGAGCAGTCAAACCATCGTTGTCTCCATCTTTCTGCTTGATATGGCAGAATTCGTCCTCCAGCTTTTGGCGCTCATGGGGAGGGCAGAACTCTTGCATCATAACGTCCTTCAACTCACCCCACATCAGCCCGTAAGCTGCATCATTCCCGTGTTTGTTTCTCTCGGCCGTCCACCAATCTAAAGCTCAGGATTGGAAGACGCCTGTGGCGTTAAGAGTACATAGATTATCAGGACAGCCACTCTGGCGCAGGGTAACCTCGATCGAATCAAAACATTGAAACATGGCCGTAGGCCAATCTTCGCCGGTAAACTCTTTCGGACCGCAAGCTTTGAACTTCTTGAAGCTAAAAGCAGCTTTAGGAGTATCAGTCCTGGACTCTTCAGAAGACTTGCTAGCTTTTTCATTCAGCTCACTAACAATTTGGGGGATAACTTTCGCGATTTGCTTAGCAACGAGGGAGGCGATGCGTTTGTTATCATGATTGCGGCGAGCGGAGCGAGAATGAAATGATCCAAATGATGACATTGTCTGCAACAGTCAGCGCCATAGGATTCAAAACGCTATATAATCGAATCTCACCTCACACGTACTACTACTAAAGCTCAGGAACACGAACAATGTAACATATAGACACATAATCCTAGAAGCACATAAGCACGTAAGGCACAGAAGCACGTAAGCACGTAAGGCACATAAGCACATAAGGCAGTCAGAACACAGAAACCATACTATATTTTGCACGTATTATCCTACATTTGTCTTACTGATTCATCCATCATTCAAAGTTCACGCGTTCGAGAATAGCGATTAGTGAGTACACAGCTTGTAGCATAGCATAAGCGAGTAACATAGCATGCGATCATCCACAAGTAGCAGCGATTTGCTAGTGATTTGAGATAGTTGTGCAGTGCGAATTATGTGTGTCGATCAAAGCGAAAAGCGTAAAGCATATAAATCACCAAAATCGAAATGCATAAGCAAATAAAACCACATAAAACACATAAAATCCACATAAAACGACAAATATCAGAGTCAGCAGTTGCGGGCTCAGAATCGAAAACACATAAAATCAGCGAATGCGTGATTGAAATCGAGGATAGATTGTCTAAGGCTTTCGTTGAAACACGTCTACCAAGCCTAGGTGATTCGACTATTCACAAGGACTTTTGGTACACACTTTGGCTTTCGAGACTGCGCTCTTGCCTCGATTTAGGCGAACGGCACGAATCCCTTCAGTTAAAGTGTGACTTCAAGTCGTTGGAGTCCATCGAGACTTCGGTGAGAGCCTTGTAAAGCCAAAAATAGAGATCGGAAAAAGTCGTCAAGGTTCGGGCTTCACCCCTGACTTAACAACTTCGCTCTTGTTTTGACAAAGCAGAGAGGAAAATTTGTGTTAAAGTACGGATTTTACTCCTGATTCAATGCAAATTCTCCTGTTTATTGATAAAATGCGGGTCGAACAAGCGATTTAGTCGAGAGTTTGCGGTTTTCACACCTAATCTCGATCTAATCACTCGTTCATTTTCGAAAATTAGAGTGCAGTGTTAGTGTAGTGTTCAGCGAGTGTGAGCGAGAATAGCAAGTAAGCTCGTTCAAAACCCCTAAAGGGTGTGCACGAGCCTGTCTTGTTGGTAATTAGACTATAGACTAGGCTGTTTCTAAGACATCGACCCGGACTAGGTCGAGTCGTGCCTAATTCCCTATAGTTATGGCTCTCATACCAATCTGTCACACCCCAACCGATGGCGGAAACATCGAGGCATGGCACTGAGCGAGATTGTCCAAGAGAAATTCCATAACAACTACTTTACCGAATAGTTAATATTACGTCCCATACCATAACCTATTAAGCAAGTACATTATTACAAACGGTGATATCTCAAAGACGAATAACATGTTCCGACAACTTTGATTTAAATAAAAATAAATTGTCTTTGTTTCTAGACCATCCTACTTGATTCCACAAAAGCAGATAGAGTACAGCATCCTAAGCATTCAAACAACTATCATATACGTTAAAATAAAGGTCCATACACATAGTGTAAAGGTGAGCATACAAGTTTAATAGTATAATAGAGTTCGAAAATCATTTACGCATAACCAGCATGTAACATGTATAAAGTGAAGGCAAGTGCGTTATCGACAGAGAAATATGCACAGACGTGACTGCGAGTTGTAGAATGTGCAACACATATCCCCACTGGGACACATGAAGTAAAGCCCTTAACAACCCCTGTCCACGACAGATGCTGAGTCCAAACTATAGTACTATCGTTGCTAAGGTGTCAGGCAACAATCACTGTGTTAACATAACATACAAGCATTCATTGAATAACATGTAACTTGCAATAATGGTCAGCGTATAAATAGTGTTTGCGTTGTGTGATTGATGTGATCGGAATACTGATAACGTATGTAACACCCAAAAGTGCGTAAAGCAAAAAGGGATCGAGTATACTCACAGATCGTGCTTAACAAGTAAACACTCTCTTGGATTGAAGGGAGCGCTAAGAGATTAGCCTGAACAGTTAACGATAGCATAAGCGAAGAACGGCGCGTAAAACAGTGCAAAGTGACCAAGTGTCGGATGGTAATCCGATCGGATGGCAATCCGATCGGTTGACCATTCGATCGGATGTCAATCAGTTTGGATGGTCATCCGATCGGATGGCCATTCAATGGGATTGACATCTGTTTGGTAAGGATGTGTTTGTGTATGATGGCTTTGAAGTTTTCGTTGTTGCATTTTGAAAGCAGAGAAGTATCTCTACCCTTCAAGTCGATCGATCGAACGGTCATTCGATCGGATAGCGATCCGATAGGCAGGACACTTAGTGAGAACAAGTTCATAGCAGGATTGTCACTCGATCGGATAGCAATCCGATCGGGTGGTAATCCGTTAGTTACTGATGATCTTTGAAATTTTGAAAATGGTTAAGTGTCGAAGTTCCAAATGTCACATGGTCGGATGGTCGTTCGATCGGATGGCAATCCGTTCGACGTTCAGATCTTTGAAAAGTTGAAATAAAAGTTTAAGCGTTAATCCTATGTGCAATCCGTCCCGCGACCTGATCGTGTTGCTAACTTGAAAATTCGTTAAGTTTTACGGTTTGCTCTAGATGATCGAACCTCGTCAAGACACTAGTGACCCGATCGAACAGGAATCACCCTAATCCGATCAGCTAACTGTTCGTGGCGGTTGTTCATGTTTAACCCGAAGTCGGTTGTCTCTTTGATAGAAAACAGATCTTGAACCAACGCATTACTTAGAAGGAGTAGAAGATCAGAACAAGCTCCGATTCTATCGGTTTTGAGTGCATTGAGTGTAAAAGAGTTGAAAGAAAGTTAGAAAACCATCTTTCAATCCTTTTAACCATGAATATGTGTAGATCTATGCGAAAACATTGTTTAATCTTGTGGAAATCATTCAGATCTGAGTTGTTCTTGGTGGAATGAGGCCAAAACTTGAAGTTCATAAGAACTCCATGATGACATCATCCTAGAACACCTCAAATCCATTGATTTAATGGTTAGAAGTTAAGATTCAAAAGAGAAAATGGTGAAGAAGTGTGTGTAGATCATAGAAGTACAAGATTTAGGTTGAAAAATTACAAGAATCGTGAGAAATCGAGAGAAAGAAGGTCTGAGTGCGGCTGGTCGAGTGGAGGAGCTATCACATCACAAATGATGTGACAGGAGGGTATTTATAAGGTTTCCAAAAGTGGAAAGTGCACAAGGGTTGGATTGGTCACCGATCGGATGGCGACTCGATCGGATGGCCACTTGAACGGTTGGCCACTCGTTCCAGGTGTCCGGCGTGTTGAGTTTTGTCGTTTCGATTCGCGTGTTGAGCGTTGCGATACGTTTCGAGCGAGCGATGTGATAGATTAATAATAAACACGCAATTACTATATCTAACATACAATCATCATAAATAACTGGCGTTTAGCGTTTGCGATTATATTGCGATAGAGTTACGATTGCGTTTCGATTAATCATCACAAACATAAACATAATTAAACATGCACAAGTAACACATAAATAGCACACACACGTAAAACAATACCCAGAATGCATAATTCGGGTTGCGATTGCGATGCGATAAGCGATAAAGCGGTAAAACATGCGATACATATCGATTAAAGCTCGATTATTAATGATACTCCACATAATACAACTAAAGCAAGTAAAATAAAAGATTCGATTAGAAGTCAAAGTAGTAGTTGAACAAGGAGTGAAAGATCACATCTTTTCTTCCTTTGACTTCAATCTTGACTTTGACTTTGACTTTCGAAACACGGGGTGTTACAGATCTTTCAAGATCCATCCTCATACTTGCTAGATCACGTTTTAAATCATCATCTAGCAAGCTTTTATGTGGTGTCTAACACCATACACTCAAGAAATCAACAAAAAAGTTCATCACATAAACTAAACAACTTATATTCTTGAGATTTTGAGTTTTATTCTTATGTTCATCTTGTTGATTTGGTGTGATCTTTAGGTTTTTAGTTACTTATATACTTTAACCACTAAAACAAGATGTAAAAATGTGATTAAGAAGACTTACTACTAGCACAAAGGCTAGGGATGAACAAGATGAAAGATGAAGAAGAAAAGTGGTGATTAATAGCTCCTCAAGGTGGTCCTTCAACTCCTCTTGCTTGCAACCTTCCTAAATATGCTTGATTCTCCTTAGAAAACCCTTAGATTTGTTGGAAATGGACTATAAAAATGTAGGTGAGAGTGGGGGTGGTTGGCCGTAGCTATGGAGGAAGGAGGAGAAGATTTTGTTGTTTAAAGTTTGGTGAAGTGTTAAGTGTAGGATGAGATGATATGATGAGGTCCTTTATGCACAAGTCCCCAACTCAATACCCTTCATGTAATCTCTAAACCTTATTTCTGCATTGTATTTTGATGTTCATTTGCTGAGTTTTGCTGAATTCTGCAGAATTATGCATTTAGAGTGTGTTTCAATTCGTCACTCAGAAGGCAGTTTCATAACCCTTACTTTCCTACATGGAGTTCTAGTATAAACTTTGGTTCTAAGCCTCAATCTGTGTCCTAACATGATGTATGTCTGAGTACTGAACTCCTGTCAGTACTACTAGTTTATCTGATAAGTATGCTAGTTTCGTCTGTGCACTAATTGAACTGTTTTGGAGTTGCATTTAACAATAATAAGTAGCATGCATCATGTAATGTATTTGTGAGTCTTTTGAAGGTAAACATGAAATCATTCACATCATAAGTTCAACATGCACAACCATATATTACAAATTACTGTCCACATCATACGGAATTACATGAAAAATGGCACTTATCACATTCCCCCCCCCCCCCCCGTTAAAAGAATTTCGTCCCGAAATTCAACCTGCGTTATCGGTTGCAGGGGAGTTGTGAAACAGGTGTGGATACTTAGACTTGATTTGGTCTTCATGTTCCCACGTAAACTCCGGGCCATGACGTGAATTCCAACGAACTTTGACGAGTTTAATACGACTTCTCTGTGTTTTGTGGACCTTCTAGTCCGTAACCTCAACAGGTTCTTTAGTAAATTGGAGTTTGTCGTTGATGTGAATCTCGTCCGCGAGAATGACGACTGTTTCTTGAGAAGGACTTTTCTTGAGATTAGACACGTGAAACGTGTCGTGGACACTGCTAAGTTCTTCTGGAAGCTTCAGCTTGTATGCAACGGTTCCGATCCTTTCTAGAATCTCGAAAGGTCCAATGTAACGCGGGTTTAACTTTCCACGTTTTCCAAATCGTACCACGCCTTTCTAAGGCGAGACTTTCAACAAGACCATATCTCCAACCTTAAATTCCAATGGTTTTCGTCGCTTGTCGGTGTAGCTCTGTTAGTGCATGGAATGTCTGTTGACTTCGTCTGCATTAAGTCTTGTGTCTAGTATGATTGAATGAACACATGACAGGGTATTAATTAGGGTTTGTATTGTTTTGTCTTGTAGATTTCGCTTGAAATCAGTTCAAGAGAAATCAACATCAAGTGATTTCGCTTGAAGCAATCTCAAGCGAAATCTACATCCTATATATAGGTTAGTGTGTGTTCATTTGTTAAGGAGGAGATCATTGTATGAGACACGAAGTGCTGCCGGATTTGTATCAGAAAACGTTGTAAAAGCACAAATATTAATCAGAAAAGAAGGATTAAAAGGATTAGAGCTGTTATGACTTTGTTTACGTTGATTCCGCCTTCGTACGCAAAGATGAACTGCCTTAACTGACGGTTTAAGGTCGTAGAACGGTCCAACAAGTGGTATCAGAGCTCAGGACGAGGAGTTCATACCATAGCAGCTTAATTCTACCAGATTTTCTTCTTTCTACTCATTTCTTTTTATATTTTTTCAGATCTGAACAAGTTCCTACGGTCAAAATGAGTTGAAGTTCAAGTATATTGTGCGAAACTGTTTTTTAAACAATCCGTAAAAGTATCAGACCTTAAAACAAAGTAAAACTCAATCAATTTTATCAAAATTCAATCAGTTTTCGAACAGGAACTTCAAACTCAGATTTGGAACGAATTTGTGGTTGAAATTGAACATTAAACATATCATTGTGATCGGAATTATGTGTAGTAAAACCCTTGGAAGTATCAGATTGAAATTTGGTAAAAACGTGATTCCGCTTTTGTGAACATCGAGTGTTAATATTCTGATTTCACTCATACGGACAACTTAATTTCGCTTTTACGGACATAAGTGATTTCGCTTATTCGGACAAGTTTGATTCCGCTTATTTGAACAGTTTGATTCCGCCCTTGTGACACTTCAGTGATTCCGCTTTTGTGACACTTAAGGTCTCGATTATTGTGACACTTAGAATTTTGTGTACATCAATTTGCGTGAACCGTTTGAAAAATTAATCAAACTGTGTATAACAGTCTACAAGGATGTCAGGTTATTGATGTTTGTGATAAAAGATATCATGTGTTATGTGTCGGTTTGCATGTGATAGACACTAAACGAAGTTGTCTGTTAGTGGAGATTGTGAGAGTTCTCGGGTCATGTGTTGCATACAAAAACTTTTGAGTTGATAAATGTTGGCATGTGAAACAAAATAGGAAAGGTCCAATTAAAAATTGAAGGTTTAAAAGGTTGTCAGTAGGTTGAAAAAGGAAATTTTGTGTCAGTTGGTTTCGTTCAAGGTAGTTTGCATGTGAAGTTCTCATAGTTGTTGGTTATCAAAAAGTGTGATACAAGGTGTCAGCTCATTAAAAAGGCCAAGGGAATCAATTAATAGTTTCGGTTTGTGTAAGACAACAATTCCAACAGAGGTCTGATAACATCATAATCCAAGCCCACGTGAAACAGTGAATTGCTCCTACCCACTAGATTTACGGAAACTTTAAATGATTGTTGTTCATTATGATATTTATGCATTGATTTGATAAAAACATCACATGATATGTCAGACTTGTGTTGAATCATAGTTGATAAGTGGTTTGTCGTGTAGTGCCATTAAGTTTTTGATAACTAGTCCGGGTCTGCATCATTCATTATTTGTCATTGTTTTTCAAGATTTTGAAAACTTTTCGAAGTGTGTAAACTGATTTAGTTTGTTTGTTTGTGCTAGGTATTTGAAGATGTCAAACAACGGTGAAGAGTTCTACAATACTTTCTACAACGCGTTCAATTCCGAATCATCAGATAGAAGATCTGAGATGAAAGAATATTCGAAGGAGATTTCGGAGAATTTGAAGTTTGAGAACATGTACGGAAGCCAACAGAAGCCACCAAAGCTAATGAAAGTTGAAGATTATAATTGGTGGAAAAACAGATTTGAGGGTTGGGTAAAAGCTTTCGCTCCTGAAAGTTGGTTAAAACTGACAAATGGATACACTGAACCAGTAAAAGAGGGAGGAGAGTTAATAGAAGCAAAAGATTTCACAGACATAGATACAAAAAATTTTGTAGCTGAATATAAAATGATCACATTAATCAAACAGTCAGTAAGAGAGGATATTATTTCATTACTTGAACAAGAGAAAACTTCAAAGAGTTTGTGGGAAGCGTTAGGGAAAAAGTGTGTAGGAAGTAATGAAATTGTCAAAAACAAAAAGAAATTGTTGCGTAAAGAGTTTGATTTATTCAGTTGTATGAAAAATGAATCTGTTTGTAGAATGATCGAAAGATTTGGGCATCTGAAAATGGAGTTAGCCAGACATGAAATCACATATTCTGAAGAGGATTTGGTGGATAAATTGTTTGATTCATTGCCAAATGATCAAGAGTGGCAATACTTCGCTTTAATGTTGAAGAACACAATCAAGCCTGAAGATTTGAAAGTGGATTTGCTGATTGAAAGACTTGAAAGCCATGAGTTGGAGATAAAGAGATCTAAAGTCAATAATCCAGCTTATCAGCAAAATGTGGAGCTTTACTACAGAGGAAATGCACCACAGGCTGGATCTCCAAAAACAACATTTTCTGCAGAAAGTTCAAGTTCAGTGAATAATGAAAGCCTTCACAGTGGTATTCACAGTGGATCTTCTTCAGACACTTCAAACCAATCTGCTTCAAAGAATTTGTTTCAGTGTAATATCGCAGTGGATCTGAAGAATGGGCAGAATTTCAGCGAAGAATCGGCAAAACAACAGATGGTTTTCTTGGCATCTGTACTTGAATCGTATGAAAGCCTCGTTGCAGGGAAGATTGGCAATACCAATTTGACTAAAGAAGATTATGATCAATTAGATCCCGAGGAGATGGAACTTATGGATATAAGATGGTGCATGGCCAGTGCAGTTCGTCGGGCACAGCGGTTCATGGAGATCACGGGGAGAAAGTCAATTGGTGGACCATCTACCAAACTGGGATTTGATAAATCTAAGGTGACATGTTTCAAATGCAAACAAAGAGGTCATTTTAAGCGCGAGTGTAGAAATGCGTATGCTGCTGATGATTCTGAAAATCCATTCAATGAAGATTACTACAGGAAAGCGATTTACCATCAGAACAAGTCTGAGCCACCAAGATTGAAACAGTCTGAAGAAAAATCAAGGGCTCTTGCAGTTATATATGATGATGAAGGTTACGACTGGAGTCAAGTTTGCCCTGAAGAAGATGCAGTTGGATATGCATTTGTGGCTAATGCTGATCCTGATAGATATTGGAAAGCAGACTATGCAAGATGGGAAATTGGAAAATTAAACGAACCATTCAAAGAAGCCCAGAGAGCAAAAAGATGGAATGAAGAGTTGGAATGTTACATGGATCCACGGGGTAATCCAGTTGTTGACCCATCAAAGGTGGATTTCGAAGCTGTAATAAATTTGGTTCCAAGGCAGGCTACTCTCAACACACGAAGGTTATCTGATAAAGCATATTTGCCTGATTTGGAGAAGAAGATTAGAGAAGTTTGTGAAGCAAGTCTACCAAAGGTGGTAGAGATGAAGAAGAGAAAAGAAGAAGAATTGAAGAAGATGATTGAAGAAGTAAAGACTGTTGTGAAGATTGCTGCTGAAGAGGAACAGAAAGCTGAAGAAGAACAGAAGAATGAAGAAGCTCAGAAAGAAGAAAAAGTGGAGAACAAAGAGCAAGATCAGAAAGCTGAAACAGAAGAACTGGTGCTGAATGCTACTGAGGTTAGAAAATCTTCTGATTTACTGAATGTTGAATTGATTGATGAAAATGAAAACAAGTGCAGGAATTGCATAGAAATGTGCAAAGCCTGTACAAAAAAAGATGACATCATAAAATTTAAAGAAATTGAAGCAACCAAATTTGAAAATGTTTTCAAAATAAAATGTAAAGAAATGGTTGAAACAGAAGAAATGTTGAAATTAAAAGTCGAAAAGCTAACACAGAAGTGTCAAGATCTTGAAAAAGATAATGATGTGTATAGACAACTGTGTTCAGCAAAATGTGTCGATTGTGTTGAAAAAGAATCTAAATTTCAAGATTTACAAAAACAGTATGATTCTTTAAAGTGGTCGAATCAGAGAGTACAAGAAGCTTATGATACTTTGAAGAGCCAAGTCAAAGGTTTTGATCAAAGATTGTCAGAAACTTTAGTCACTAAAGAAATGTATGAAAGAAAGTTTAAAGAAAAGCAAATTGAATTAAACAAATGTGTTGATGAAATTGCAAATCTTAAACAAGTCTTGGCTGAAAAAGAAAAGGTTGTTACCAAACTTCAAAGTTATCATAACTCTTCGTACATTCTCGAACGCATTTTCAACATCACACTAGATGACAAAGATACTGAAAATTGCAAAAAGGGTATTGGTTCAGAATTTCATCAGGTACCACCACCATTGAGAAACAATTATACTTTTTATGATGAGGAAAAGGTGGCAAAGGGTTTGAATATAGCTGACCAGTTACCTGAAAGTATCGATGTGACTTACTCCAAATCTGATGATGCTAATGATTCAGAGGTGGTAAGTAAGGTTGTTGAAAGCGTTTTGAAAGATGAGTCTACAAAAGGTAAGTCTGAATCACAGGATGAAGATGAAGGAAATCTTTATGATGGTTATCTGAAAAACACAAAATCCGAGAAAAATTTGAATGATGATTCAAAAGGATTGGTTTATACCATGATTGGATCGGACAAATTATTCTTAGATGTTGTATTCCCGATTCAGAATGTGATTTCAGAGAAGGTCGATAAAGTTTTCAAAATGGTTGAGATTGAGAAGTCTGAGATTCCAAAGTTTGCTGGTAAAGGTCATAAATCTTTTTATAACAAACCTGGTTTTAAGAAGAAAAACATGAAGGCTGGTTTGGGTTATAAAAAGAAACGGAATTGGAATAAAAGTGAAAAACAGGATTTGCAACAAAAGATGAATTTTGTTCAAGGGAAAAGCTTGAAAGAAGAGGAAAAACTCAAATTTGGTCGACAGTCTAATGATGAGTTTGATGCTATAAAAAAGAAACAACAACAGGCCAAGGATGTTTCAAAGAAAGTGTGTTTTAAATGTGATCAAATTGGACATGTTGCACGAAAGTGTCCAAATCCAAAGCCTGTTGATGTTGAAAAACAAAAATCTGAGGATGTGAAATCAAGGTTAACCAGATTTGATTCGAAACAAACTTGGAGGTACAATACAAACAAGTTTGCTTCAAATCAAAATTGGAAATTAAACCCGAACAGGTTTGATTCAAGACAGACCTGGAATTCTCACACACCCAGATTGAGAACAACACAGAGTTGGAGAACATCTGTTGATATGACAAAACCTCAAGAATTTTGGAAACCTAAAAATGATATTCAAGATCAAAAGGTTCAAAAAGAGAATTTTTTTTACAAAAGAGGTACTCCGGAAGGTCAAATGTGGAGTGTTAAGAAACAAGTGACGTTGGAAAAAGATGAGAAAGTTGAAGTCAAAGTTGAACAAGTTTTAAATGACAAAGAGTTTCCAAAATTGAATGAAAATTATTGTGTTGAAATGCCTAAGGTCCAACAGACCTGGGTTAAATTGTTCAAATGATTGATAAAGTTTGAATGTGCAGGTGCTCAACGAAGCTGAAGATTGTGAGAATGGTGGTTGGAGCAACCTGGCACAGGAAGAGGTTGCTGAATCCTGGTTTGGTTGAACATGGATTTTAGTTTGAGTATTTTCTGTACATAAATAAACAATATTTTCAAAATCCTAAAAATTGAAAAATTAAAAACCAAAAATATGTTTTTAGTTTGTTAAAATTTGAAAAACCAAAAATATGTTGCTTTTAATTTTGTTTTGATTGTATGTTGATTGAATACGCCAAAACCCTCACGGCTGAACAAACATGATTACTTTCATCAGATTGAAACACGGTTTTCAAACTGTTAAGATCAATGGGGTGTAAATCATGGGGGTATGTTAGATTTTCTGCAAATCAGTACACTTTTAGCAGAAAATGGATGGCGAGACAAAGCTATCAATGTTGGTTGTCAAATTTTCTTTAAATGGTTTTGCATTTTAGGGGGAGATATGTTGTTAGAAAATACAAAAACATTTAAAAATTTGAAAAAGCCAAAAACATGATAAAAATTCAAAAATTTGAGTTTTGTGTAAAAAGAAGAGGAAATGATAGTACATCAGTTGACAGTTACAGTACGCTAAAGAAATGGAAAGTTTAAATGTGTTAAACGATCTCACCGTGGATGTGTCGGTAGATTTTTATACATTTAGTAAACTTTTTCGGGATATAAACCTAAATTTCATACTTGCTTATTTTGTGGGGAACACTACTTGGATATATAGGTAACCCCTGAAATCTCGTTTGAAAGGTCTCATAATCTGATATACTAGGTTTTTATACTCAATGATGCCTGGGGTATTATTCCGGGACTTTTGCTGAACGGTGGTTCTGACCTAGTCCTTGGATAATACTTGCTGCAATGCTTGAAACACAGCATTAAACCCTCAGCATGCTGAAACAATAAAATTGATAAATGCTGCTGTTGTAAGCAAAAAGATCCTCTAAAGGGGACACACCGAAAAGTCGAAGCTGATATCTCTCTGCGTATACGGAAGTATCGACCTGAGATCCCTCGGCCCTCGCATACCTAATTTATATACAGATATCATTGTAGTATACTCACCTGTAAGACTGATTATTGGGATTCTGGATACGGGAGTATATTCAAGAGGTGGGACACATGAATGAGCTAAGTTCATAAGACATCTAATTCGTATCCTGATTCAGTTGAAGTTTGTATGAAAATTTAAGTGGATCAGTATATCGACAATCTAAGTGAATTGTTTAATGCATAATGTGATTTTAAGCTCAACGGTACTTGTGACTTGTCAGAAATTGATATGATCCTCTGACGCATACTCAAACAAAAATATTGTCTGTAAATATGTTTGTACATATTTCTTTACTGCTTTATGTTTTCAGAAAATACAAAAAGATTTTGATTTCTGCTTTATTTTCGACAACTGATGTCTGAGTGCTGAGTTTCAAAATCTAAGTAAGCTGATCGTGTTTCTGAAAATAAAACAAGTTCATTAATTTGAAACTTGAAGTTTTAAAATAAAAAAATTCAAAAACAGTTTGTGATATCTCCAAGGTCATTAATTTGGACTTGGATGATTAACTGTGGGGGATTTGGATGCTTATATTGTTATAGAGCTAGTTTTCGATACGATTCGATGAAACTGCCAAATTCATGAGAAGTGATTTTGAGGAGATTGAATTGTCAGATTACGATATCTGGAAGATTAAAATGTTGTTACTTATAGATGTATGAGTTATTGCAGGAAAAGTCCAGACTACGATCCTGAGAGCAAAGTCTAAGGGGGAGTCTGAAGACAAGTTGAAAGTTAGGAGGAGCTTGTAGCTGGAAAGCTAGGTGTCGATCCCAAAGCACGGAAGCTTGATGAAAGGGGGAGCCTGAAGCTAATAAAGGCTGAAGACTGAGAAGACTCGACACTTAAGACTCGTCAACATCTGAGGGGGAGTCTGTTAGTGCATTCATCTGTCAACTTCGTCTTAGATTGTGTCTCAGTTCGTTGCGAAGAATGTTCAAGAATGATGTCATGATGACATCACCAAAGCAACATCATCATGACATCATCACACAAGATGACAAAAGCAATTAAGGAAATGATATTGTAATTACGTTCATTCATGCATTTCTGATTTCGCTTTTATGTCCTAGACTAGGTTTGCTTATATGTCAATATGGTGATTTCGCTCATATGTCATGTCATTGGAGCGAAATCAGCCATACTATAAATACCCTACATGTGATCTCATTAGGTAACTTGGAGCGAGACCTGTTCATGTGCTAGGTAACCAAACTCTGTCAAATTCATTTCAGAAAGCATTAATAAAGAAGAAATTGAGAGGAACAGCTGTTGTTACTTTGCGTGCATTGATTCCGCCTTTACACGTGAAGATGAACTACCTTAACTGATCGTTTAGGGTCACGACACGGTCCAACAAGTGGTATCAGAGCTCAGGACGAGGAGTTCATACCATAGCAGCTTAATTCTACCAGATTTTCTTCTTTCTACTCATTTCTTTTTATATTTTTCAGATCTGAACAAGTTCCAACGGTCGAAATGATCTGATTTTCGAGTATCTTGTGTAAAACTGAGTTTTAACAAAGCCTACAAAGATTCGGACTAAAATTCAGACTAAAACATGTTAAAAAATGACCTAAAACAGGTTTTCGCTTGAAAGAGTTCGTAGGTTAATATAGATTTCGCTTCAAAATCAGACAAATTTCACTTGATATTTAGACTATTTCGCTTGAGTAGTTCAAGCGAAATTGAGTTGTTAAGGATTTCGCTTGAATAGTGAACTTGTTATTTCGGATTTCGCTTGAAATCAGTTGAAGCGAAACAGATCTTGTGGATTTCGCTTGAATCAGAATTGTTAGCAGTTTTCGCTTGAATCAAAGCAAGTCTTAGTTTTCGCTTGAAACTCTTGAAGCGAAATTGGATTGCTGAATTTCGCTTGAAATATAGCTTGGATCAGATTTCGCTTGAACAGTAATATAGATCTGATTTCGCTTGAAGCTATTTTCAGCATAAGATTTCGTTTGATCTTGTTGTTTCTTCAAAAACTAAAATTTGTCTAAGTGTTTCTCGGTAATTCACTGTTACGTATTCAGTCCGTTTGAACTGATTGTTTGTTTGTTTGTTTGTTTGCAGGTGATTCGAGGTGATTTACAAGGCACAAATACCAAGAATTCAAAATGTTTGACGAACTGGAAAACATTAAACTTGAAAGAATAAACAATTGGACTTGTTGTTCTCCTCTTGAGAAAAAGGAGGTTTTGGTTGAAAGATTTGAACATTTTATGTGTAGGAAATATGAGAATTTTAATGATACATATAAGCGATATGAAGATTTACATAAAAGTTTTGGAATGTATTACTTAAGGATATCAGGTGCTGAAAAGATATCTAAGTTTGCAGATGCATTACCTTCAGATTGGGATGAATTTTTAGGAAAATTGAAACAGGATTCTAGGTTCTCAAAATTTGGTTATTATGATTTCATCAGAGAGATTAGAAAACGCAATGATGAGAATGAAGAGAAAAAGAAAGAGTTGTTAGAGAAATTAAAAGGAAATTCAAAATGGTTAAGTTTGGATGTGTTTCTTGAAATCATCAAAAGAATTGAAAATGGTATTGATGTAAGAAGAAAGATGAAATATGATTACAAGAGAGGTTGTTTTTTAAATGAAGATTTGAATCCTGCTGATATGGTTAAAATTTTTCTTGCAGGAACATCAAAGATTGAAGAATCCAAGAAAAATGAAACTTCAAAATATGAAGTTGTGTGCTCAAAATGCGAAAAATCTGAAGCAGAAAATGTCAATCTTTTGAAAGATGTGGAGAATTTGACAGTGGAAATCAAAAGCTTGAAGGATGAGAAAGAATCTGATAATAAACAGATTCTTGAAATGCGAGAAAATTGGGAGAAATTGACGTCAGAAAATGTCAAACTTTTGAGTAGTTTGGATAGTTTGACATTGGAAATTAACAATTTGAAAGAAAAAGAAAAAGTTTTTGGAAAAATCAAAATTGAAAATGAAAACGTTTCTTGGATAAAATTGGAAAATGAAGCGTTAAAAGAAAAAGAAAAAGATTTTCAAAATCAAATCAAGATTTTAGAAGATGAGAGAGATATTTTTGGTAAAGATAATCTTGAAAAACAAATTGAAATCAATTCTCATCTTGCTAAAATCATTCAGCTTGAAAAAGAAGCTGAAAAAGCTCGGATTAAAATCAACGAGCTTGAGAATAAATTGAAAGGTTTTGTGAATTCTACTTCACATGTTTGTCCAAAACCGATCAATTCAGTTCCAATAAGTGAAAATGTCACAAATTTTGACAAAGTCAAAATTGAAGATTGTGATGAAATATCTGATGATGAAAAAGAAAAGAAAAGAAAAATATTTTTAGATTTACAAGAAAAATTTAAAAATACTGTTTTGCAATCTACTGAAACAGGTGAATGTTCTAAACAAAAACCTGTTAAGAAGAGTGTAGAACAGAAACAAAAAGATAAAAATTTGAAAAATATTAAAAATGAAAATAAAAGCTCATCAGATAAGTCATCCAATCATTATCAAAAATCACAAAAATCTAAAAATGAAAACTCACAAAATGTTGGTAATAAGTGGTGCAGGTTTGACCACAGTGCTTCAAAGCTAAAACCAGTTTTCAAGAAGAATGTTGATTACCACAAAGCCAGACAATGTTATGATCTAAGCATATGGTGTGAAAGTGGTGAATGGTACGATAACAGAGTGTGTTACACTTGTGGATTTCAAGGACACATTGCTGTTAACTGCCAAAGTCAGAGATTCGAAAGGAGAAGGTGCTATGAATGCCAAATCAGAGGACACATTGCCAGAAATTGCCCAATGAGATCAAAGGCACGATCGAGGGCTGATTCTCAGAAATTGGCAAAGAAGCCAGTCAACATCAAGCCCCATGAACAGAAGGTTCTAAAACCTAAAGTTCAGGATCAGACAATTCAAGAAAAGAAAGTTAAACTTTCACAGGGGCAGAAAGACAGACTGCGAAAGAAAAGGAAGAAGGCGAGAGAGTATCTCGAGAAAATTTTGTCTTCGGGTTCACCAGACAGATTGAATAAAAGTTCTGATGAATCAATTCACTCGACTGCAAAGCCAAGTAAATTGAATTCTTCAGATGCAAATCTGAGGACAAAAGAGAAAAAGGAGAAAAAGAAAATGGTTGGCGATGAATCTGATGTGTCAAAGTCAGACAAGCCACCATCAGGCAATGAATCTGACAGGTCAAAGTCAGACAAGCCATGTGCTGGCAATGATTCTGGTTTGTCAAAACCAGAAGAGCCATCTGTTGAGGTAAAAACTGTCAAACCCAAGGCTGGTCAGGCTTGGGTGAATCTTTTCAAATAGAAAAACCTGACTTGCCGGAGTTCCCAGGTTGGTAAGTGTGGAACAGGAATCGGCATATTTCTTGAGAAATTCACAGGTTGGTAACTGTGATATTTCGATTTACAAGTGGTAAATCAGGGACATTAAATTGTACTTGATTTTCTACTAGTGTTTGTTGTTGACAAGGATCTTAATTGTTAATTCTTTAAAATGGTTGAAAAAGAACAAGGTGATGAAACCCCGTGTTTGAGAAAAGACAAACAAAACTAATTTTCCAGAAAAACCATTTGATTAAAACAAACTTAAGTGTTTTGAAATCTAAATGGGAAAATAGTTTGTTGTCAGGGGGAGTTCTGATTGTTAAGCCGAGTGAATGGCGAATTGAAGCGATTTGATATCAGTTTGTCATGTTTCTTGTATAGTTTGTTTTCAAATTTTCCAAAATTTAGGGGGAGAAAAATTTTAAAAAAATATTAGAAAATTTGAAAATTTCAAAAACATTGAAAAAGCTAAAATGAGTTTTGTTGTGAAAAAGAGGAAATGATAGTACATCAGTGAACTATCACAGCATGCTAAAGAATTGGAAAGTTAAATGTGATAAACGGTCTCACTGATGATGTGTCAGTAGGTTTTTGCACATTTAGTAGATTGTGACGAGATATAAACCTAAATTTCAAACTTGCTTATATCGTGGGGAAACATCTCTCGGATATATGGGTAACCCCCGAAATCTTGTTTGAAAGGTCTCGTATTCTGATATACTAGGTTTTTATATACTCAATGATGTCTGGGGTATTATTCCGGGACTTCTGCTGAACGGTGGTTCTGACCTAGTCCTCGAATAATACTTTCTGCAAAGAGTTAATTACACAAATGGGTCCTGTGGTTTATAGTTTGTTTCGCCTTAGGGTACTAACTTTTTTTTTTAACATGTTAAGGTCCCGTGGTTTACGTTTTGTAACACCTTTGGGTACTAACACCAAAATTAGTTAATTAATGACCAAAATGCCCTTGCTTTTTTTTTTTAAGATTATCAATGTAACACATTTGGGTACTAACACCTAATTTTATTTAAGATTACAAAATCTATTTTTTTTTATTTTCATCTTTTTATTATATCTCTTAATTAACATAAAGTCTATTTTTTTTTTCATCTTTTTATTATATCTCTTAATTAACATAAAGTCTATTTTTTTTTTCATATTTTTATTATATCTCTTAATTAACATAAAATCTATTTTTTTTATTTTCAACTTTTTATTATATCTCTTAATTAACATAAAGTCTATTTATTTTTTTATTTTCATATTTTTATTATATCTCTTAATTAACATAAAATCTATTTTTTTTATTTTCAACTTTTTATTATATCTCTTAATTAACATAAAGTCTATTTATTTTTTTATTTTCATATTTTTATTAAATTTCTTATTTAACATAAAATCTACTAGTTACACCAGTAAAATCTACTAGCAATATAGTTTTATGTAAATTAAATATTTTACTCGTTTTAAATAATGTAAACCTTACTCGTTTTCAATTTTGGATAGATAGGATAGATAATAATAAATATATAAACTGTATAAGTTCTAAAATAGTAAAATGTAAATGAACAAAAAAACGAGTTAAAAAAGGCTTAATTTTTTTTCATGAAAGATATTTATTATTATCAATCATATCTATCCAAAATTGAAAACGAGTAAGGTTTACATTATTTAAAACGACTAAGAAATTTAATTTACATAAAACTATATAGTTAGTAGATTTTCATATTTTTATTAAATAATGTAAACCTTACTCGTTTTCAATTTTGGATAGATATGATTGATAAAAATAAATATCTTTCATGAAAAAAAATTAAGCCTTTTTTTAACTCGTTTTTTTATTCATTTACATTTTACTATTTTAGAACTTATACAGTTTATATATTTATTATTATCTATCCTATCTATCCAAAATTGAAAACGAGTAAGGTTTACATTATTTAAAACGAGTAAAATATTTAATTTACATAAAACTATATTGCTAGTAGATTTTACTGGTGTAACTAGTAGATTTTATGTTAAATAAGAAATTTAATAAAAATATGAAAATAAAAAAATAAATAGACTTTATGTTAATTAAGAGATATAATAAAAAGTTGAAAATAAAAAAAATAGATTTTATGTTAATTAAGAGATATAATAAAAATATGAAAATAAAAAAATAAATAGACTTTATGTTAATTAAGAGATATAATAAAAAGTTGAAAATAAAAAAAATAGATTTTATGTTAATTAAGAGATATAATAAAAATATGAAAAAAAAAATAGACTTTATGTTAATTAAGAGATATAATAAAAAGATGAAAATAAAAAAAATAGATTTTGTAATCTTAAATAAAATTAGGTGTTAGTACCCAAATGTGTTACATTGATAATCTTAAAAAAAAAGCAAGGGCATTTTGGTCATTAATTAACTAATTTTGGTGTTAGTACCCAAAGGTGTTACAAAACGTAAACCACGGGACCTTAACATGTTAAAAAAAAAAGTTAGTACCCTAAGGCGAAACAAACTATAAACCACAGGACCCATTTGTGTAATTAACTCTTCTGCAAATGCTTGAAACATAGCATCACCCTCAGCATCAATGATAAGACAATAAAATTGCTTAGCAATGCTGTTGTAAAAAAGATCCTCTAAAGGGGACACACCCAAGTTGAGTCATGATCTCTCTGCTGAACGGTAGTTCTGACCTGAGCTCTCATGATTCTTCATAAATTATTAACCCCTTACAGATATCATTTGTGTTATAATTACTTGTAAGACTGAATATTGGGATCTGGATACAGGAGTATATTCTGAGGTGGGACACGCGATTAAGGTTAAGTATCTAAGACATTAAACTCGTATCTCGAAGCAGTTGAACTTTGTGTGAAAATTTAAGTGGACCAGTATACTGACAATCTAAGTGAATCGTTTAGAACTGAAAATGATTAAAGCTTAACGGTGCTTGTGATTTGTTTCATGAACTGATATGATCCTCTTACACAAACTCACAAAAATATTGTTTGTATATATTTGTTTACTGCATTTTGCATTTCTGTAAAATTTTAAAAAATCAAAAAGATTTTCGACAACTGATGTTGAAGAGCTGATATTCAAAATTCCAAGTTCTAAACATGATGAATTGGTTTGGGAGAATATGTTGAAAATTTTGAATGACATATTAAATTGTTTTGAAAGATTGTGGGGTTAGTTAATCAAGGTCATTCACTTGAACTTGATGTAACTTTACAGATTGTTGAATTGTTGATTTCTACCAGTAAGTTTTTAAGTCTAAGTGTAATAAATTTGTGAAACTTATGTTGTGGTAGAGAATATGCAGGTTTCAGGAATTCCCACGGAAGCTAAATGACAAAGCATGAACCAGACATCTCAAATTCTAGCATATCGAGAGGGGGAGTATGTGAAAGGGGGAGTCTGGATCAACGGTCAAAGGGAAGAATGGAGTTTAAAGTTTGAAGATTGAAGATAAAGATTGAGGAAAGTTTTTACAATGTTGGAGAAAAGACCAAGACTGAAGACTCAGGAGCTGAAGACTTCGTTAACATCCAAGGGGGAGTCTGTTAGTGCATGGAATGTCTGTTGACTTCGTCTGCATTAAGTCTTGTGTCTAGTATGATTGAATGAACACATGACAGGGTATTAATTAGGGTTTGTATTGTTTTGTCTTGTAGATTTCGCTTGAAATCAGTTCAAGCGAAATCAACATCAAGTGATTTCGCTTGAAGCAATCTCAAGCGAAATCTACAACCTATATATTGGTTAGTGTGTGTTCATTTGTTAAGGAGGAGATCATTGTATGAGACACGAAGTGCTGCCGGATTTGTATCAGAAAACGTTGTAAAAGCACGAATATTAATCAGAAAAGAAGGATTAAAAGGATTAGAGCTGTTATGACTTTGTTTACGTTGATTCCGCCTTCGTACGCAAAGATGAACTGCCTTAACTGACGGTTTAAGGTCGTAGAACGGTCCAACAAGCTCTTCTGTTTATCATGAGCTGACTTGATACAATCACGTATCGGAGAAATCTTGTCTGTAGTTTCCTGAACCAACTCTGGACCGATAAGCTGTTTGTCTCCGGTCTCCGCCCAACACAACGGGGACCGACACTTTCGTCCATATAAAGCTTCAAACGGGGCGGCCTGAATGCTGGTGTGATAGCTATTATTGTAGGAAAACTCCACTAAAGGCAAGTGAGTATCCCAACTCCCACCAAAGTCCATCACACAAGCTCGTAGCATGTCTTCCAGAGTCTGTATCGTTCGTTCACTTTGGCCACTCGTCTGAGGGTGAAAAGCAGTGCTAAGATTCAACTGTGATCCAAAAGCCTTCTGAAACGTTTGCCAAATCCTTGACACAAAACCACCATCTCGGTCGGATATGATGGAAACAGGCACTCCATGACGTGCCACAATCTCCTTGAGATATATTTCCGCAACTTCTTTGTGCTATCTTTCTCGCTGATCAGTAGGGAATGCGCGGACTTGGTGAGTCGATCAACAATTACCCAAATCATATCATGACCTCTTTGGGTTCTCGGTAGCTTGGTAATGAAATCCATCGATATCTGTTCCCACTTCCATACGGGAATCTCAGGCTGTTGCAGCAGCCCCGATGGTTTCTGGTATTTCGCCTTAACTTTGGCATAAGTGAGACAGTTACCCACATATGTAGCAATATCAGCTTTCATCTTAGGCCACCAATACCAGTCTTTCAAGTCTTGGTACATTTTTTCGGATCCGGGGTGTACAGAGTACCTCGACTTTTGAGCTTCATCCAAAATAAGTGCGCGTAGGTCGCCAAAAAATGGAACCCAAATTCGCTCCATCAAGTACAATCTTCCATCTTCCTTTGGTAACAATTGTGCTTCCATTCCACGCAATGATTTAGCTTGTAGGTTATCTGGCTTAAGCGCTTCTTGTTGAGCTTCACGAATCCGAGTAGTGAGATCAGTTTGTATGGTCATCTCTAAGGCTCTCACCCTTAGAGGTTTTGCGTGCTCCTTGTGGCTCAAGGCGTCTGCTACAACGTTCGCCTTGCCCGGGTGGTATTTTATCTCACAATCGTAATCATTCAACAGCTTGACTCATCTTTGCGGTCTCATGTTTAAGTCTTTCTGATCGAAAATGTGTTGCAAACTCTTATGGTCTGTAAAGAACGTGCAACGAGTACCATACAAGTAATGACGCCAAATCTTCAAGGCGAATATCATCGCACCTAGCTCAAGGTCGTGCGTTGTATAGTTCTTCTTATGCACCTTCAATTGACATGACACGTAGGTGATGACTTTGTCCCGTTGCATCAACACGCAACCAAGACCTTATCGAGAAGCATCACAATAAACCACAAAACCATCGGTACCATTGGGTAAGGATAGAATCGGCGCATCACAAAGCTTATCTTTCAATAGTTGGAAAGCCGTTTCCTGTTCCTCTCCCCAATCGAATTTCTTATCTTTCTGGGTTAGGGACGCTAGCGGCTGAGCAATCTTTGAAAAATTCTCTACGAATCGCTTGTAGTAACCCACTAACCCCAAAAATTGTCGTATCTCAGTTGGTGTCTTAGGTGCTTCCAAGTTTTTGATCGCCTCAATCTTGGCCGGTGAAGGATCGTTGTCGGACCCGAAATGAGTCGATCAGAGGCGTTCTACTCAAAATGAACGGTGGAAACATACATAATGAGTTGAATTCTGCAAGATATCACTTTTAATTGTCGTTTATATTGATCTGGAATAGTTTTACAGCAAGACGACACTTCGACAGAGCTTCGCCGTCGGAAAACCTCTAAGTAATTTCGTTACAAATGAAACAGACCTAGCACCTATATATAGGCAACTAATTCCGCACGAAACATGCTCAAATGGAAATACATTACATGCGGAATTAAGACTCAAGCGGAATTACAACCTAATTCCGTACGGAATTACTCACTCAACTCTTCAAGCGGAATTAGCACTTTCATGCGGAATTAACTCTTTCACTTGATTTCTCTATCTTTGTGTCCTGAACAATGCAAGGCTCGATACAAGACGAAGTCGACAGACGCATGCACCAACAGACTCCCCCCTCGAATGTTGAGGAGTCTTAAGTGTCGAGTCTTCAACGTCTTCTTTATCAGTCTGTCTGCACTCTCTGAAGTATCTTCTCTTTGCTTTAGCACCAACAGCTCCTTCTCAAACAAATACTCTCTCCTCGGATGTCTTCAGACTCCTCCTCTCAACAAAGCTGGGATCGCAGTCTGGAATTTGTTGAAATCATAGAGACTTCAGGTATCGGAACCTGGCTCTCTCTCACACAGATATCCTGCACATTCTCTACCTCACAATAAATTTCACAAATATAACATTTTGACAAATTTATATATATTCAGACTCTCTCTCAACATTTAACCAGAATGATTTATCAATATAAGAATCTGATGAACCACTTGTATGAAAAACGTTTTTCTTTTTAAGAACTTTTTCTTGTTTCAAAACAACCCCCCCCCCCCCCCCCCTCACAAGTTGTCATCATGTTAAGCACTTGGAATTTTGAAAATCAGCTTTCCAACATCAGTCGTCAAAAATCTTTTTGAATTTTTCAAAATTTATGCTAAAACACACTAAAATCTTTTTGGATTTTTGATATAAAATGAAATGCAGTAAAGAAATATATACAGACAATATTTTTGTGAGTTTGTGTAAGAGGATCATATCAGTTTTTGACAAGTCACAAGTACCGTTGAGCTTAGTTACACATTAAGAATTAAACAATTCACTTAGATTGCCGATATACGGATCCACTTAAATTTTCACACAAATTTCAATTGATTCAGGATATGAATTAGGTGAATTAAGAACTTAAACTCATTCATGTGTCCCACCTCTTGAATATACTCCCGTATCCAGATCCCAATATTCAGTCTTACGGGTGAGTATACCACAGATGATATCTGTAAGGGGTTAGATGCGAAGAACCGTGAGAGCTCAGGTCAGAACTTCCGTTCAGCAGAGAGATGGCGGCTTCGACTTTTGGTGGGTCCCCTTTAGAGGATCTTTTTTACAACAACACATGATTATCATTTTGCAATGTTTTATCATTTTTTATACTGAGGGTGAGCTATATTTCAAGCAAGTGTAAAGTATTCTCCGGGGACTAGGCCATTGCTTCCGCAAAATCAGAAGTCCCGGGATAAAACCCCAGATATCACTGAGCATAAAGACCTAGTATCTCAGAAAGAGGGATCCTTCAAACAAAATTTTAGGGGTTACCTATATATCCAAGTAGTGTTCCCCACGAAATAAGCAAGTTTGAATTTAAGTTTATTGTCACACCCCCAAAATCCACACGCGGGGTATCACCGCTTGGAGGTATGACTGACCAGGATCAAGCCACCAATCATATTGAACATAACAAGTAATAAGAAAAATTCAACCACACAATATGAAAGGTGTTTCAAATAAAAAACGTAGTTAAGTGTTTAGCGGAAGCATAATTGTAAAAACCCATTGCAAGTGTTAAGTACGAAATAAAGTAATGTTTTTTTAGCATGGCACACATTGCCATGTCCCACAATGACCGCGCCTCCCTGTGCAAGCTCCATGAGTACCTAACGACCTGCAAGGCACGTAGCAACGAATCAACAACAAAATTGAGCGAGTTCACAGTTGGTTGTTTAGTTATAGCATTCGTTTCGTAAAGTGTATGTTCATTTTGTAAACCATGTATCGTATTAATTCGTATCGCGGTCTCCCATACATGTTTGCGAAGATTGGTGGGGGCTTCCCATGTGTTACTAGACCACGCGTATCGACTGCTACGAAAATGTAAGAGGTGCCCTAAGTCCATGTCTATCAGCATTGACCCTTTGCCCATAGTCCATTAGTACACGCCCGTCCGACCGACACGGTGTGAGGTTTGTTAAACCTAATAGCGTTATTAACTAATGACCCGCTCGCCATAGGCCTCGGCGATTAAGTCGATATATGAGGGACTTAAAGTGATAGAGTCATGGTCTTATGGTCGTACGTATCCTGTTGTATGGGGAATTCGCAAGTTTGTAGTTACCGTTCAGTTCTTTAACCCATTCCCAACCCTTGGGAATCCCATGCCTTGGAGAGAGTGTGAACTCACCTTGGTTTGCTCGGTATGCTAAACTATGTGCTCACAAGAAATCAGTCAAGTCCTATAGTTATACACGTATACTCAATCAGTTAAGTTCGAATAGATTCACATGCAATTTATGTCACATAGTGTGTTTATGCAATCATTAACAAGTAACACATAACAGTTAGTTTATGTTCATACAATCATTCTCCATATAACTGAGTTCTTAGTAAATTCTAACGTGGTTAATCAATTACCATCTAGCTGGGGTTAACAGGCTTAACAAAATCAATATATTTAGCAAACATAACAAGCTTCACAGGATTAACACACATAACAGGAATAATAACTAACAGTGTTAGTTAGCTAACAGAGTTAACAAACTAGTAGAGTTACCCACTTAACAGAGTTAATCAAGTTAATATAGTTAATAACTAAACTCAGTTAATAGACTAAACAGAGTTATGGACTTAACAGGAGTTAATAAACTTAGTAGCATTATCAACTTGGCAGAGTTACAAACTAACAGTGGACGAAATCACATGCATGGCGAAATCACTTATGGACGAAAACCCTAGGCGACGAAATCCAAGGGTTTTCGTCGGGTGTGGGGTGTGACTAAATCACTTATGTTTTCATCTGGATCCTGTGATTTCGTTGATCCTGATGTTTTCGTTAGATACATCATCATCATCATCAATATCAGTTGCAAACTACAACAACCCTAATCATCGCCTAACATTTACATCGATAGTAACAGCCTTTTGATCAATCTGATCTATTCATACAATCACCTAAATTAATCAGTTCACAATCAAACATATATGCATACATCAACCAGTCGATTAGCATGACATATCACATAACCGGATTCCTGATCACCTTAATATCATTCAGATCATCATTAACAGATACACACGGTCGATCATATCATCCAATATACATAACAGTTTGTGAACAATAACATATATATACATACATAACGATCATCTAGTCTTATGTTTTTAAAACAATCATAGTTATGATAATAAACAAATCGTTCATACAATTACTTTAAATCAAACAATCGGTTAAAGGTTAACACTAACCGCGAAGAGTCGAGACAACAACTTGATTGATCTTGAAGATCGGGGGAACACAAGTTTGCCGTCAGGTTTAAGGGTAGCGAGAGAGAATGTGAGAGATGATTTAGGGTTGCCAGTTACCGACTTCGCGTAAAGGTTATGGACAAGACCCTATATCTAATCGCTACTGGGCCAAAGCCCATTTGTTGTTTTCGGCTGTTAGCAGTGGACGAAAACATCAAAGTGTTTTCGCCACAGGGTGTTTTCGGGTGGGGCATTTGGGTTGGGGTGATTTCGACTATAGTTCCATTTACAATAACTAAAGCATATTATTAATACCAAACAAAATATTAATAATAACGAAAACATATATTAACATGCACACTTATAAGGCACACCATATATAACATATCAATCACAATACGATTTAACATATCACAAACGTGTACAGTTGTGAAACAACCAAGTCGTGCAAACAAACAACTTAAACAATTGACGTGCAATTAATGCGAAGATGGAATCTTGGAAACTCGAGTTGTCACATTATCCCCAACTTGAAAGAAATTTCATCCCAAAATTTAGTACGTGGTTACTGAGGAAGCTAGTTGTGTTGTATAGTTTACTGGTTTTCCTGGGGTCTCACATCATCCCCCCGTTGATTTGGAATCTCGTCCCGAAATTCTGTAGTAGCTTCAGCCTCAGTAGTGGTTGCACTGTTTCCGAATAACTGGGGATACTTGAGTTTCATTTGATCTTCTCGTTCCCAGGTGAACTCTGGGCCACGACGGGAGTTCCAACGAACTCGAACAAGAGGTATTCTTGTGCGCTTGAGGACCTTAACGTCCCGGTCCGTGATTTCAACTGGTTCCTCGACGAATCGTAACTGATCGTCGATAGTGAGCTCCTTCAGAGGAACTATGAGGGTCTCATCTGACAGACACTTCTTCAGATTTGACACGTGAAAGACGTTGTGAACTGCACTGAGTTCTGCGGGTAGATTTAGTTTGTAGGCCACCTTGCCTATTTTCTCAATGATTTCGAACGGTCCGACATATCGCGGATTGAGCTTGCCTTGTTTACCAAAACGAACCACACCCTTCCAGGGTGAAACTTTGAGAAGCACTCGATCCCCAACTTGGAACTCGAGTGGTTTCCGGCGCTTGTTTGCGTAGGCTTTCTGACGGTCGCGAGCTGCCGCCATGCGTTGTCGTATCTGAGCAATTCTTTCCGTTGCATCTACCACCAGTTCTGGACCCGTGATCTGACTGTCACCCACCTCTGCCCAACAAAGAGGTGATCGGCATTTACGGCCGTACAATGCCTCAAATGGAGCGGCCTGAATGCTGGTGTGGTAACTGTTGTTATACGAAAACTCCACTAACGGGAGGTGTTTTTCCCAGCCGTTGCCGAAATCGATTACACATGCCCGCAGCATGTCTTCTAGGGTTTGGATGGTGCGTTCAGACTGCCCATCCGTTTGCGGGTGGTAAGCTGTGCTCATGTCTAATCGAGAGCCAAAAGATTTGTGCATCGCTTGCAACAGTTTAGAAGTGAAGCGTGCATCACGATCGGAAATAATAGTGGTTGGCACCCCGTGCCTCAAAACCACTTCTTTAAGATAGACATCTGCTAGAGTGGAGAACTTATCCGTTTCCTTGATAGCCAAGAAGTGTGCAGACTTTGTGAGTCAATCCATGATCACCCAAATAGTATCATTCCCACGTTGAGATCTAGGCAGGCCAGTAACAAAATCCATGGAAATTTGCTCCCATTTCCATTGTAGAATCTCTGGTTGTTAGAGTAGGCCTGATGGTTTTCTGATAATCGGTCTTGACTCTCGCACAAGTCAAACATTTGCTAACGTAAGTTGCTATGTGGGCTTTCATGCTAGGCCACCAATACGTAGTTCTGAGGTCGTGGTACATCTTATCCGAACCAGGATGTACCGAGTAACGAGACTTATGCGCTTCATCCATCACAAGCTCGCGTAAGTTTCCATAGTGTGGAACCCAGATGCGTCCTGTTACATAGTAGGCGCCGTCTGCCTTTTGTTCTAACCGTTGCCTTGAGCTGCGTAGGGCTTCAGCCCTGACGTTTTCTGGTTTCAATGCTTCTACCTGGGCATCTCGTATATGTGCAGGAAGACTAGACTGGATGGTAAGTTGTAGTGCTCGCACACGCCTCGGTGTGGTATCCTTTCGACTGAGGGCGTTAGCCACAACATTGGCTTTGCCCGGATGGTACTTGATGGCACATTCGTAATCATTCAATAGCTCGACCCATCGACGTTGTCGCATGTTCAATTCCTTTTGCTTGAAGATATGCTCAAGACTCCTGTGATCGGTGTAGATAGTGCACTTGGTACCGTACAGGTAATGTCTCCATATCTTGAGCGCGAAAATAACAGCTCCCAGCTCTAGATCATCTGTAGTGTAGTTCCTTTCATGAACCTTAAGTTGGCGTGACGTATAAGCAATAACCTTGTCACGTTGCATTAGCACACACCCAAGACCCTGAATGGATGCGTCACAATAAACTACAAAGTCGTCCGTGCCTTCAGGCAATGAGAGAATAGGTGCGCTACAAAGTCTATCCTTTACGTGCTAAAATGTTGATTCCTGTGCATTTCCCCAACGATAAATAACGCCTTTCTGAGTTAGTGAAGTGAGAGGTTGTGCAATCTTGGAGAAGTCTTTGATGAACCTTCTATAGTAGCCTGCCAAACCCAAGAATTGGCGGATTTCCGTTGGTGTGCGAGGTGCAGGCCAGTTCTTAATCGAGTCTACCTTAGATGGATCAACATGAATCCCATCCTTGTTTACCACGTGGCCTAGAAAGTGGACTTCACGAAGACAGAAGTCGCATTTTGAAAACTTGGCGTACAGCTGTTCTGCTCGAAGGAGTTCCAAAATGAGTCGTAAATGCTGCTCGTGTTCCTCCTGACTCTTGGAGTAGATCAAAATGTCGTCGATGAATACAATCACGAACTTATCCAAGCAAGGCTTGCACACTCTGTTCATAAGATCCATGAAGACTGCAGGCACGTTTGTTAACCCTAATGGCATGACCAGAAACTCGTAATGGCCGTAACGTGTTCTGAATGCTGTTTTGGAGACGTCCTCGTCCCGGACTCTCAGTTGATGGTAGCCTGACCTCAGATCAATCTTGGAGTAGTAGCTCGACCCTTGCAGCTGATCGAACAAGTCATCAATGCGTGGAAGAGGATAGCGATTCTTTACGGTCACCTTGTTTAGTTCGCGGTAATCTATGCACATACGGAAGGTACCGTCTTTCTTCTTTACAAATAATACTGGAGATCCCCAGGGCGAAGAGCTAGGACGAATGAAACCCTTATCCAATAGTTCTTGCAATTGCTTGGACAGTTCTTCCAATTCGGTTGGAGCTAAGCGATAAGGTGCTCGAGCTATGGGTGCTGCTCTAGGAGCTAGCTCGATCTGAAATTCGACCTGGCGATGAGGCGGTAGCCCAGGTAAATCTTCAGGAAACACTTGAGGAAAGTCGCGTACAACTGGAATATCCTCAATCTTCTTCTCTTTCGCTGATGCGTCAGTAACAAGTGCTAAGATAGCGGTGTGACCCTTTCGTAAACACTTCTGGGCCTTAAGGAAGGAGATGATGCCCACTACATCACCACTCTTGTCACCTTGAATTTCGAGAGGTTCTTTGCCAGAACGGGGAATGCGAACAATTTTCTCTTTGCATAGGATCTCTGCTTGCTGTTGGGATAACCAATCCATCCCAATGACGATGTCGAAACTACCCAGAACTATAGGAATGAGATCGATGGAGAAAGTCTGACCAGCGAGGATAAGATCACAACCCTTAACTATGTGTGTGGCCTCTAGACTTTTACCATTCGCTAAATCTACGACATGCTTGGTGTTCAAAAGTGTTGGTGTGCGCTTAAGCATTTGACTAACTTTTAGAGACACGTAACTGGTATCGGCACCCGAATCAAATAAGACAGTAACATAAAAGTCGTCGAGAAGAAACTTACCCATCACCACGTTAGGATCATTCCTTACGTCACCCTGACCAATCACGAACGCTTGACCTCGGGCGCCATTGTTTCCATTGTTTCCCCCGTTGTTGTTCCCATTGCCCTGATTATTGTTGTTGTTGTTGTTGTTTGGATTTTGATCTAACTGGGGGCAGTCCCGCTTGAAGTGGCCTTCAGCACCACACTGAAAACATCCCCTGTTACTTCGCTGTCGCTGCTGGTTCTGTGGAGCTGGTGGTTGTTGTTGTTGGTTCTGATTCGCAGGTCGTGAGCTCCTGCAATCCTTGGCTTCATGCCCCATCTTGAGACACCTCTGACAACGACCCTTGTTGCACTGACCACTGTGGTGTCTGTTGCATCTATTGCACTTTGGGTGATTTCCTCGATATCCACCCTGCCCTTGACTACCAGAAGACTGCTGACCAGGGCTCTGATAGTCATCAATCTTTCGCTGCTGTGCCTGAGACTGAACTGAAGTCGAACCCCTGCTGGAGGTTCCATCCCACTTTCGTTTGTTGTCATTGGGAGTAGCAGAAGTAGTAGTGGTAGTAGCACCAATACGTTTAGGCAGCTTGTTCTGTTCCACTGCCTGGTCTGTGAGACGATGAGCAAGACGAGTAATATCCTGGATAGTAGCAAGGTTGGCAGAAGTCACATGACTTTGAATCTCTGGTACTAAGCCTTTGAGGTACAGCTCAATGCGCTTGATGGGAGGATCCACCATAGTTGGACATAACACTGCCAGTTCGTTGGATCGTTTCGTATACGCTTCTATCTCTGACCCCGTCATCTTCAGGTTAAAGAACTCCACTTCCAGTTTGTGAATGTCATCATAACTACAGTATTCACGTTTGATCAGTTCTTTAAAATCATTCCATGGGGTGGCATTAGCAGCCGCCAGCCCCAGCATCTGAACTTGCCCGTTCCACCAAGTTAGCGCAGTGCCTTCGAGAGTACCAGTGGCGTACTTCACCCTATGAGCCTCAGGGCATTCACACATCTCGAAGACCGATTCGAGCTTCTCAAACCAGTGGAGGAGTCCAACGGCCCCTTCAGTGCCACTGAAAGTACTAGGACGACAGTCCATAAAAGTCTTGAACGTGCACACAGGTGGCTGAGCGTGTTGACCTGTCGTGTGCATAAGAGTAAACAAAGTTAAGCACAAGTGTGGGTTTACGAGAGTAGGATCTAAAGATCCTAGAGTAAGTTGTGATGGCAGGCTATACCTCCTGCATGGGCAGCTGCGAGTGCTGCAGTAACTTGTTCAGTGATCAAAGCCGCCAACTGGGCTTGAGTTAGATTAACGCGTCCACTCATGATCTTCATGTCAAAGGAAACATGAGTGAGAAAGGTTCGCGAAAGTGCGAGGACAGAGGAGAGTAAGCACACATGTGTTTAAAACAATAGTTGTTACGTTTATCTAAGCATACCATGAGCAAAGTTCTATGTAATCTAGCAAGTAGGCAATGTAAACATAAATCGTATCACCTAGAATGTTGAGTCTTGCACGTGGAGCGAAGCGTCGTTGTGGATCGTTGAGCACTGTTCAGGTTATAGTCTGGTTTTAACAAAAACTTTTTCCCTTATTAAAACCAAGTTCACTATAACCAATGGCTCTGATACCAATCTGTCACACCCCCAAAATCCACACGCGGGGTATCACTGCTTGGAGGCGTGACTGACCAGGATCAAGCCACCAATCATATTGAACATAACAAGTAATAAGAAAAATTCAACCACACAATATGAAAGGTGTTTCAAATCAAAAATGTAGTTAAGTGTTTAGCGGAAGCATGATTGTAAAAACCCATTGCAAGTGTTAAGTACGAAATAAAGTAATGTTTTTTTAGCATGGCACACATTGCCATGTCCCACAACGACCGCGCCTCGCTGTGCAAGCTCCATGAGTACCTAACGACATGCAAGGCATGTAGCAACGAATCAACAACAAAGTTGAGCGAGTTCACAGTTGGTTGTTTAGCTATATCATTCGTTTCGTAAAGCGTATGTTCGTTTTGTAAACCATGTATCATATTAATTCGTATCGCGGTCTCCCAGACATGTTTGCGAAGATTGGTGGGGGCTTCCCATGTGTTACTAAACCACGCGTATCGACTGCTACGAAAATGTAAAAGGTGCCCTAAGTCAATGTCTATCAGCATTGACCCTTTGCCCATAGTCCATTAGTACGCGCCCGTCCGAACGGCACGGTCTGAGGTTTGTTAAACCTAATAGCGCTATTAACTAATGACCCGCTCGCCATAGGCCTCGGCGATTAAGTCGATATATGAGGGACTTAAAGTGATAGAGTGATGGTCTTATGGTCGTACATATCCTGTTGTATGGGGAATACGCAAGTTTGTAGTTACCGTTCAGTTCTTTAACCCATTCCCAACCCTTGGGAATCCCATGCCTTGGAGAGAGTGTGAACTCACATTGGTTTGCTCGGTATGCTAAACTATGTGCTCACAAGAAATCAGTCAAGTCCTATAGTTATACACGTATACTCAATCAGTTAAGTTCGAATAGATTCACATGCAATTTATGTCACATAGTGTGTTAATGCAATCATTAACAAGTAACACATAACAGTTAGTTCATGTTCATACAATCATTCTCCATATAACTAAGTTCTTAGTAAATTCTAACGTGGTTAATCAATTACCATCTAGCTGGGGTTAACAGGCTTAACAAAATCAATATATTTTGCAAAGATAACAAGCTTCACAGGATTAACACACATAACAGGAATAATAACTAACAGTGTTAGTTAACTAACAGAGTTAACAAACTAGTAGAGTTACCCACTTAACAGAGTTAATCAAGTTAATAGAGTTAATAACTTAACTCAGTTAATAGACTAAACAGAGTTATGGACTTAACAGGAGTTAATAAACTTAGTAGCATTATCAACTTGGTAGAGTTACAAACTAACAGTGGACGGAATCACATGCATGATTAAATCACTTATGGATGAAAACCCTAGGCGACGAAATCCAAGGGTTTTCGTCGGGTGTGGGGTGTGACGAAATCACTTATGTTTTCGTCTGGATCCTGTGATTTCGTTGATCCTAGTGTTTTCATTAGATGCATCATCATCATCATCAATATCAGTTGCAAACTACAACAACCCTAATCATCGCCTAACATTTACATCGATAGTAACAGCCTTTTGATCAATCTGATCTATTCATACAGTCACCTAAATTAATCAGTTCACAATCAAACATATATGCATACATCAACCAGTCGATTAGCATGACATATCACATAACCGGATTCCTGATCACCTTAATATCATTCAGATCATCATTAACAGACACACACGGTCGATCATATCATCCAATATACATAACAATTTGTGAACAATAACATATATATACATACATAACGATCATCAGGTCTTATGTTGTTAAAACAATCATAGTTATGATAATAAACAAATCATTCATACAATTACTTTAAATCAAACAATCGATTAAAGGTTAACACTAACCGCGACGAATCGAGACAACAACTTGATTGATCTTGAAGATCTAGGGAACACAAGTTTGCCGTCAGGTTCAAGGGTAGCGAGAGAGAATGTGAGAGATGATTTAGGGTTGCCAGTTACCAACTTCGCGTAAAGGTTATGAACAAGACCCTATATCTAATCGCTACTGGGCCAAAAGCCCATTTGTTGTTTTCGGCTGTTAGCAGTGGACGAAAACATCAAAGTGTTTTCGCCACAGGGTGTTTTCGGGTGGGGCAGGTGATTTCGACTATAGTTCCATTTACAATAACTAAAGCATATTATGAATACCAAACAAAATATTAATAATAACGAAAACATATATTAACATGCACACTTATAAGGCACACCATATATAACATATCAATCACAATACGATTTAACATATCACAAACGTGTACAGTTGTGAAACAACCAAGTCGTGCAAACAAACAACTTAAACAATTGACGTGCAATTAATGCGAAGATGGAATCTTGGAAACTCGAGTTGTCACATTTATATCCCGAAAAAGCTTACTAAATGTGTAAAAACCTATCGGCATATCATTAGTGTGACTGTTTAATGCAATTTAATCATTACATTTCTTTAGCATACTGTAACTGTCTACTGATGCACTATCATTTCCTCTTTTTCACAACAAAACTCTTTTTGATTTTTATCATGTCTTTTTCAAATTTTCAAATGTTTTTGGATTTTCTTAAAATTCTTACTCCCCCTAAAATTCAAATACATTTAAGGAAATTTGAAAACAAACTGTACAAGTAAATTGACAACTGATATCAAAACGCTTCAATTCGCCATCCATTTGGCATAAACAATCAGAACTCCCCCTTACAACAAACTATTTTCTCATTATGATTTCAAAACACTTAAGTTTGTTTTAACCAAAATGATTTTTCCGGAAAATAAGTTTTGTTGATTTTAAACCACTTGTAGGTTCGGGTGAGAGATCATCACTTTGTTTCTTTCTTCTTTACAATGAAATGAACCCCATAAATTCTTTAACCACTTGTAAGAATGATCCAATCAAGTTCAATCTAATGACCTTGATTAATCATTTGTAAACTGAAATATCATCTAAATGAATATCTCAAGAAAAATGCCGATACCTGCTCCTCGCTTACCTACCTGAGAGCTCCGGCAATTCCACAACCTGTAAAAATTTCACAATTTTCTAAGAAACTTTCACAAAATCAATTTTTAATAAGAATGATGCCGATTCATGCTCCGCGATTACCAACTTGGGAGCTCCGGCAAGTCATACCTCTTACTTATGAAAAATAGACATCCAAGCTTCACCAAACTTGGATGCTTTCTCCTTATCTGCACTCGGGTAAAAAGTTGTTTTCTTTGTTTCATAAAACTCTTTTACCCCTTTCACCTTACCCTCAACCATTTTTCCAAAAATCTTTTTCACATTTCCATTAAACGCTTTCTCGACATCAAATTCTTTCTTCTCAGAATAGAACTGATTCGAGATCTCAACTTTTCCAACTTTTGATTTAAAATTTTCAGCCCTCAATGGTGAAAAATGAACATCATCCATTGGAGGTACTGAGTTTTCATCTTTTAACTCAACTTGTGGCTCGTCTGACTTTGTGGAATCAGATTCATCGCCAGATTTTACCTCAGATTTCCTAACAACCCACTTTTGTTTGTCAGGATTCACACTTCTCCTATAAAATCTCTTTGAACACTCACCAACTTCATATGTTGAATTTTCAAAAATTTTGAATTTTTCAGTTGGTAGTTTAATTTCCTCAACAATCTTTTCTTTGAGTTTTTTAGAGACTCCCTGTTTTGTTTTTGTTGCTTGAGAACAGTTCCATGCAATGTGACTAACTTCATTGCATTTATAATAGTTTCTTGTCTCCTTTCTTTGATTAGCTCCAAACTTCTTCTTTTCAGCAAGAAACTCCTGGTTTGATTGTCTCCAGAAAGAGCTTTTTGATTCCTCTTCACAGCTTGTCCCTAAAACAAATTTTATTTTTGATTTAAAATCTCGAACATATTTTTCATTTTTATAATTTTCTGGTGGAATAAATCTAAGACCTTTCTTTTTGAAATTACCGTTATGGTTTGGTTTCTTTTGAAAACCAGAACCAGAACCGTAACCTTTTTTCTTGTTTAACCGTTGTTGAACTCTTGAAGTGTACTTTTTAGGTTTTTCATTAAGATTTATATCTTTTATTTCAGAAATATTAATTTCTGTGAGCTTGAAAACCTTTTTGATCATTTTAAAATTAACACTTCTTATTGGAAATTCCTCATCAGAATATAATTTGTCTGAATCCTTCAAAGTATATGCCATTTTGACTGATTCATCATTCAAATTAGAATTTGATAACAGGAATTCTTTATTATAAACTCGTTTAACCGATGACTTTGAACTTTTGACCGACGAACTCGAACTTTTGACGGACGAACTTGAACACCCAGACTCGGATTTTGACTCAGACTTTAACTCCGATTCCTCCTCTGTATCCAACACCTGATCGACCACCTTTTTTATTAACTCCGACTCATGATCAGTGTCAGACGATGTAAAAACGACGTCAATGTTTTCTGGTAATTCATCGGTTATATCGGACTTTAACTTTATGTTGACTGCTTTTTCGACTTGCTCCTCATTCGGTTTTCTAGGAGAATACCCTTCCCAAATCAGAGGCGGACACTTGTTATAACTAACACTCTGTTTCTTACCAGTATCCTTCTTCTTTGGCTTCTCATCTTTAAATGCTTCAAAACCTGCAACAGTTGGATAAATTCGATCAATGAGATAATCAGAACTAGAATAACTCTGTAATAAACATCTGATTCTCTCATTCTCAATCTTTTCATTTTCCAACTCCCGCTGCAACTTTGCACATTCCTCAATGTAATGATTAATCGCCTTCTGCTTTGTCATCATCACAACATTCATCATAGTCAATGCATCTTCTCTCTCAGAATTTGTCTTTTGAAGACCAGTTACTGTCCTATTCAAAACGTCATACGACTCTTTCACATAATTAAGATTGAACAATAATTGTTCCTTCATCTTTTCTTGCTCACTCAGTTTCTCATCTTTTTCTGCACTTTTTTGCAAGATTCTGAACACTTTAAGCAAGGCTTGATGACTTCCACAGTCTTTTCAACTTCGATGACCTTCTCAACCTCAATCACTGGTTCAGCTTCAATCACTTTCTCAGCTTTAACTTTTTCATTTTGAACAGTCTCTTTGTTTTTATCAACGCTTTCACACTTCATTTTCTTTTGTTCTTTTGCTGCTTGTCTCACCTTTAGCTTCTCCAAGCGATCTGCAAAATAAAATTGAAAGCTTTCAGGAGATAGATGAGTTTTTGTAACATTAATATGTCTTTCTTCCTCATCATCACCACTGTCATCAGTTGGTGTTTGATCAAAATCTATTGTTTTTTCAGAACCATCATCTGAAAAACCAGAATTAGATGATGTTTTATCAGAAACAGTTGCTTCTTCTGAACTTTCATCGGATGAAATAGATTCTTCTTCTTGATTCTTCTTATGAACACCAATCGCTTTCATCCATTCTGTAAACAAATCAGGTTCTTGAACTATCTTTGCAATGAAAGCTTTAAACTCCCCATTCTCATCCACAAACTTATCCCAGCTAAATCCTAGAGCCATTTTCTCATCATCCTGGTCAATGATTAGGCATGCTTTATTTTCGGCTGAAATATATTTGTCCCAGCTGAAATTATCTTGATTCACCAAACATGCTCTCTTAGATGATTCTTCAATCTCCTTCCTGCCATGAGCAGTTTGTGGTTGTTGTTGATGTGGTTGATGAGCAACATGTTGATATATAGATTTTCGATAGTAATCATCTTTTCCAAAAGGATTCTTTGCTCCATTTGCTTCCTGATTTTTGCATTCTCTTTTGAAGTGACCTTTCTCCCTGCATCGAAAACAAGTAACTTTAGATTTATCAAAACCCAAAGTAGAAACATGTGCATCCAAAAAATCATTTCTTCCTGTAATCATTTTGAACTTTTCAGCTCTTCTCAAGACACTAGCTAAACACCATTTGATGTCCATGAGCTCCATCTCTTCAGGGTCGATCTGATCATAATCCTCTTTCGTCAGCATAGGATTTCCGATCCTCCCTGCAACCAAACCTTCGTAGGATTGTAGCACAGTTGCAAGTAACGCCATGTGTTCTTTTGCAATTTCTTCATAAAAACTTTGACCATCTGGAAGATTCAATGCAATGTTGCACTGTATCACACAACCATTTCCACCTTTTGTCACACCCTGGCTTTGCGGAAGCGTGGGTTTATTTTGGTGTGACTTCTTAATACCATAGCGAATATCATAACCATGCTATATGAAATAAAACATATGATGTTCATCCATTCATCAAGTTTTTAAAAGCAAACACGACAACATTGTTTAAGAGTCGACACTTAAAACAGATTACGATATGACATAACTTAAAATGTGTTCACAAGACACAACCAAAAGACATGAATAAAAACACAGTTTAAGACTTGTAACCCATCCAGGCAAAGGTCACAGTTCCTAAACTCGGATGACATCATTATTCCTACGCAGCTTGATGAGAGTGCATACCTTGCCAGATCCCCTAGTTTCCTGAAATACATGTAGTTTGAAAAATCAACAAAAAGTTGAGCGAGTTCATGTAAAAGTGAGTATGTATAAACCTTTGTAATATGTCTGTATGTATGAAAATCCTTGGTATGTAGCAATTAAGGAAAAAGAGATCACCATTGGGTTGCAAAGCCAATGATATGTGTGAAGTGATGCAGGAAGACTCAAACCTAGCAGATTTTTGTGTCGGGCTCAAAGTCACCCCATGGTCCATACAATGGACTCAGGAGTTGGGCTCGCTACACCCAAATAGATCTACCGCTCATGACCCTCGGTCCTACAACGAGGATTAATGGCCTCAAGTTCCACCTACCCACTCACATGATCTAAGTAGTTTACCCTCCTTAAGCTAACCATACCATGTATAAAAGTGTCTGTAATTACTGTAACATGTATTCCACCCCCGAAGTATAAAAACTGAAAACAGTTAAGAGAAAAGGGGGACATGAACTCACAGAAGTGCGTATCCAGAAACGTCAATCTCCAACTCTATCTGCTGCGTGACGACCTACACGTACTAATTCCTATTAGACGGATGGGTCGTGCCTTGGTTTAGGGTTTAATGTTCTTGGAAAATAGTTAGGTAACTATTCCGTAATCACGCTTCTTAATTATTTTATAAGTGTATTTCCTTCCCAAGGATGGGGGGTTTTTATACATGTACACGTTATAATTCCGAAAATATATTTTTAAGTCTCACTTGGAAAATATATTTTAATCACTTGTCTAAAATGTTTTAAATTCCAAAATATATATTTTTCCCAAAAATATTATATTTTATTTCATAAGTTTTTCCAAAATAATATTTCACCAAAAATACACGAATAAGAGTATTTTTCTCAAGTATACATAAGTTACGTTTTAAAGTTCGCGTTGTAACAATAATACTTGTGTAACTTAAATATTTATTTGTGAGGGCGTTGGTATTATTTTGGAGTCGTAATTTCACAGTATTTTCAAGTTATATTATTTTTACCCTAAAAATAATATATCTAGTTCACATAATAAACAAACAATCACACAAGCGTTTTAGTATAAAATATATATTCTAAATATATATTTAACAAATTTTATTTACGAAAATCATCCTCCGGCACTTGGTATTTTGTAATAAAAATCATGGCGAAGTTTATTTTGAAAACCAAGTTAAAAAATATATTTGTAAATGTTTGTTAGAAAATATTTCTAAGTGTTGAAATTCTAGAAAAATTTCGTCATAGTTTTCTTTGTAAATGGAGGTGTCCACGCCTACTAGCGTATCATTTTCTTTTCAAAATTTTATTCAAACAATCATCAACCAACAACATATAATCTTTAATTATCAAACTTGACCAAAAATAAACATGAACCATAAACTTGTGAACTTGAAAGTTTGTAAAAATATGTAGTAAGTTACTAACATGCTTAGTAGGTCTTGTTACCTTTAAAAATAAGTTTAGTTTCTTAAAAACTTTATTTTTAAAGAATATGCATTTTCACAACTTCTATTCTTATTTTCCAAAAATATTTCTTTGTGGAATTTTCTTGTTACACAAGTGTTCATACACTTGTTTACTTACTAAAAATATATTTAGTTCATGTGAGATCCGAGTTTTAACAAGACTAGTATCTTTCACTTGGTTCTTTCAAAAAACTACTTGTAGATCTTTAGATCTACAAGTTTATAACCTTATTTTTCAAGAAAAATTATATTTATTCAAGTTTCAAGTTCATGGGTGGATGGTTTCATCATCCTTTATATTTCTAGTATTTACATCTTACTAGTTCATGTTCTTGAACATGATCTAGCATGTCTAGATGATGATCCATCCTACTTCAACTAACAAACAACATCAAATAATCATAACTACACAAGATCAACATGATTTACCCATATATCTTCTCTTTATCCACTCTTTACCCTTTATGTTCAAGACTTAGATTATGTTCTTTAGTATTTCTTAACATTTAATCATTCTGTCATCTATTAACCACTAAATACAAGAACAACATGAAGTTTTAGAACACTTACTACTAGCAGAAGGCTAGGGGAGAAACAAGGCGTAAAAGTGGTGGATAAAAGAAAACTAGAGTGGTCTTTGAACTTCCGAGTGCACCAAGCTTGTTTGTTGAACCTCTTGCACCTTTGTATGTATGGAAATGACTTGAACAAGACTTGAAGGTGGGTGTATGATGGATGGTGGTGTTCGGCCGTGAGTATGGGAGATAGGAGGAGAAGATGTTGGTTGTTGTGTGTTTTGTGAAATGAAAGTTCAAGTTCTAGTGGGTTAATTTATAAACCATGTTTCACTAATATCCATCATGTATTGTGTTCAAGTAACCAACAACAACATTAATAAAATATTCAAAAGAAATGTGGGGGTGTCCACCCCACATGTAACCGTCGAGAGGGGGGGGTATGGGGTTGGGTTGTGATGGAATTTGTTACAAGTTAGTTAGGATCTAAAGGTGTTTAGTTAGTATATTAGTGTGTTATTTAATATAAGGTGTGTTAGGGTGTTCGGGGACCCTAACTAGCTCAGAAAAGTGAAAACAATGTGTTTGGCAATATTTTTATGTTCCGGGTAAAGCCCGGTTGTTCGGTTGGATGTTAATCCGTTAAAGTGCTAAATAAAGCTTTAAAGTGTCCTTTATATTATTTTTAGTGACACATTTAATTCCCAACACTTTGGAAAGTGTCTAGGACTATTTTGCCAAGTTTTTGCACTTTACTAGCATTGTTAAATGCTGAATTTTTGGTTATCTAGTGCAGAATTCTGCATTTTAAGTATGTTTTAGGCACTTCCGGGCACTATAACTATCACCTAGTGACGCAGTTTTATGGTTCTCACCTCCCTACACTCACTACTAGTGTAGTACTTTATTCCCGGCTCATACTGGGCCTCAAAAATATTGTCTATCTAGGTGCTGGCATTGTCAGCATGTTTTTATGGTTATCCGCTCACTGTGCTAACTGTGCTTTGTGCATCAAGTTTGTCACTAATGTTTGTGTGTAAATAATAGAGTGACAGTATAAAGTGTGATGCATGAGTATGTATGTAACAGAAATCAGTAAGCAGTTTAATCACAGTTGTAATCAAGCACAGTCATTAAGCACAAATTAAATATTAATTTAGTGTACGGATACCTGTAAATGTGAGGGTTGTCACATTCTCCCCCCGTTAGAGAAATTTCGTCCCGAAATTTGAGGCTCTGCTTCTAGTTGCAGGGGTCTTAGGAAATAAATGGGGGTATTTCTCCTTCATACAATCCTCACGTTCCCACGTGAATTCCGGCCCATGTCTTGCATTCCATCGAACTTTGACGATCTTGACACTACTCCTGCGTGTTTTGTTAACTTTCCAATCCTTAACCTCAACGGGTTCTTCGGTAAAGTGGAGCGTGTCCTCGATATGAACTTCGTCAGCAGGAATGATCACAGTCTCCTGTGTTGGACTCTTTTTCAGATTTGATACGTGAAAGGTATCGTGAACGCCATTAAGTTCAGCAGGTAGGTCCAATTTGTAGGCTACAAGCCCAATCCTTTGCAGTATTCTGAACGGGCCAATGTAACGCAGATTCAACTTCCCACGCTTTCCAAAACGTGCCACACCCTTCCAGGGTGAAACCTTTAACAAAACCATATCCCCAACTTGAAACTCCAAAGGTTTCCTTCTTTGATTTGCATAGGCTTTCTGTCTGTCGCGAGCCGCCTCGATGCGCTTTCGAATCTGTGCAATCTTGTCTGTCGTCTCTTGGACTATTTCGGGACCAACAAGCTGTCTATCGCCCGCATCAGCCCAGCATAGCGGTGATCGGCACTTGCGTCCATAAAGAGCTTCAAATGGCGCGGCTCCAATACTTGAGTGGTAGCTGTTGTTGTACGAAAATTCGACCAATGGTAAGTGATTATCCCAGCTACCACCCAGGTCCATTACACATGCTCTCAGCATATCTTCCAATGTCTGAATAGTTCGTTCACTTTGGCCATCAGTTTGTGGATGAAATGCAGTGCTCAGATTCAACTGCGAGCCAAAAGCTTCTTGGAAGGATTGCCAAATCCTTGATACAAATATCCCATCTCTATCAGAGATAATCGAGAGAGGCATTCCATGACGTGCGACAATCTCCCTCATGTATATTTCCACAAGTTTACTCGTGTTGTCTTTCTCTTTTATCGGCAAGAAGTGTGCGGACTTTGCTAGACGGTCTACTATTACCCAAATAGTATCATGGCCCTTGGGCGTCTTTGGCAATTTCGTTATGAAATCCATTGAGATCTGCCCCCATTTCCATTTGGGTATTTCAGGTTGTTGCAGGAGACCTGAAGGCTTTTGATATTCGACCTTTACCTTGGCGCACGTTAAACATTTGCTAACATATACTGCAACATCGCCTTTCATCCTAGGCCACCAGTAGAAATCCTTGAGGTCTTGGTACATCTTATCCGCACCAGGATGAATCGAGTACCGAGATTTGTGAGCTTCATAAAAAATAACCTTCCTCAAACCACCAAACAGAAGAACCCAAATTCGTTTCATGAAGCATAAAGTTCCTTCCTCGTTTGGTACCAACTGCTTCTCCATCCCACGGAGATACTCATCCTCAATATTCCTTTCTTTCAAAGCTTCTCTCTGCGTGGCACGAATGCGCAAAGAGATGTCTGTCTGGACGATCATTTCCATAGCCCTAACCCTTATGGGCTTGATCCTCTCTTTTCGACTCAGGGCATCGGCGACCACATTCGCCTTCCCTGGGTGATACTTGATCTCGCAATCATAATCATTCAACAGTTCTACCCAGCGCCTTTGCCTCATGTTTAGCTCTTTCTGATCAAATATATGCTGTAAGCTCTTGTGATCAGTGAAGATTGTACATCTCGTACCATACAAATAATGTCGCCAGATTTTCAATGCAAGTACCACTGCGCCTAGCTCCAAGTCATGCGTGGTATAATTTTTCTCGTGTACCTTCAACTGGCGCGACGCATATGCTATAACTTTCTGTCGCTGCATCAACACGCAGCCTAATCCCTGACGCGAAGCGTCACAATATACCACGAAGGTGTCCGTTCCTTCGGGTAGCGATAAGATCGGTGCATCACAAAGCTTGTTTTTCAACAACTGAAACGCTTCTTCTTGCTTGTCACCCGTGTCAAACTTCTTGTCTTTCTGAGTGAGTGCGGTCAGAGGTTGAGCAATTTTGGAGAAATCCTCAATGAACCTTCGATAATAACCAGCCAATCCTAAGAACTGTCGAATCTCGGTTGGCGTCTTTGGGGTCTCCCAATCCTTGATTGCCTCGATCTTTGTGGGATCAACATGAATTCCCTTTCCATTAACCACATGTCCAAGAAATTGGACTTCGCGTAGCCAGAACTCACACTTCGAGAACTTAGCGTATAACTTCTCCTTTTTAAATAGCTCTAGAATAGCTCTTAAGTACTGTTCGTGCTCGTCCTTTGTCTTCGAGTAGATTAGAATGTCATCAATGAACACGCTCACAAACTTATCCAAGTACGGCTTGCAGACTCGGTTCATCAGATCCATTAAAACTGCCGGTGCGTTTGTCAGCCCAAACGGCATAACTAAGAACTCGTAATGTCCATAACGAGTCCTAAAGGCCGTCTTCGGGATACTTTCCTCTTGTATCCTAAGTTGATGATATCCTGATCTGTTAGTGCACTACGTCTATTAACTTCGTCTTGTATCATGTAATAGGATAGAATAGGATATTCTGTACACGAGGTTCGAGAAACTAAGAAATGAGGTTCAAGTAATGATTTCGCTTGAAATGGATTTGTGACAAGTTCAAGCGAAATTGACACAATAGATTTCGCTTGAACATGTTCTGGTCTCTTTCAAGCGAAATCCTCACCTCTATATATAGGGCACTTGTCTTTTCATTACGCACGCGACTTCCGAAAGTGTAACGAAGTGCTGCCGGTTTCGTATCGAAGATTGTGACTCAGATATTTCTTGTTATTATCTGCTCAGGCGGACACGGGTTTATTAAGCTGATTTCGCTTGAAGCTGATTATATTTCAAGTTTTTCGCTTGAAGTTGCTGAATTTTCAAAACTTGAAAATTTCTAAGTGTTTTGTTGATTCTGTCAGGTACGTTCACGATGGATGATAATTTCATAAACCCGTTTAGCGATATGTATGCGTTCACTTCCAAATCGTCAGATAGAAGATCTGAGATGAAAGAATATTCAAAAGAGATTTCGGAGAATTTGAAGTTTGAGAACATGTACGGGAGCCAACAGAAGCCACCAAAGTTAATGAAAGTGGAAGATTATCACTGGTGGAAAAATAGATTTGAGGGTTGGGTAAAAGCCTTTGCTACTGAAAGCTGGTTAAAACTGACAGATGGATAGAATAAACCTGTAAAAGAGGGAGGAGAGTTAATAGAACCAAAAGATTTTACAGAAAAAGATATAAAAAATGTTGTGGCTGAATATAGAATGATAACATTGATCAAACAGTCAGTAAGAGAAGATATTATTTCATTGTTCGAACAAGAAAAGACTTCAAAGAGTTTGTGGGAAGCGTTAGAGAGAAAATGTGTAGGAAGTAATGAAATTGTTAAAAACAAAAAGAAATTGTTGCGTAAAGAGTTTGATTTATTCAATTGTATGAAAAATGAATCTGTTTGTAAAATGATTGAAAGATTCGGACATCTAAAAATGGAGCTGATCAGACACCAAATCTTACCTTCTGAAGAGGAGCTGGTGGATAAACTGTTTGATTCATTGCCAAATGATCAAGAGGGGCAATACTTCACTCTAATGTTGAAAAATACAATCAAGCCTGAAGATTTAAAATTGGATTTACTGATTGAAAAGCTTGAAAGTCATGAGCTGGAGATAAAGAGATCTAAAGTCAACAATCCAGCTTATCAGCAGAATGTAGAGCTTTACTACAGAGTACCGCAGGCTGGGTCTCCAAGAACTGCATTTTCTGCAGAAAGTTCAAGTTCAGTGAACAATGAAAGTCTTCACAGTGGTTTTCACAGTGGATCTTCTTCAAACACTTCAAGTCAATCTGCTTCCAAGAATTTGTTTCAGTGTAATATCGCAGTGGATTTGAAGAATGGACAGAATTTTAGCGAAGAGTCGGCAAAACAACTGATGGTTTTCTTGGCATCTGTACTTGAATCGTATGAAAGCCTCGTTGCAGGGAAGATTGGCAATACCAATTTGACGAAAGAAGATTATGATCAATTAGACCCCGAGGAGATGGAATTAATGGATATAAGATGGTGCATGGCCAGTGCGGTTCGTCGGGCACAGCGGTTCATGGAGATCACGGGGAGAAAGTCAATTGGTGGACCATCTACCAAATTGGGATTTGATAAATCCAAGGTGACATGCTTCAAATGCAAACAAAGAGGTCACTTTAAGCGCGAGTGCAGAAATGCGTATGCTGCTGATGATTCTGAAAATCCATTCAATGAAGATTACTACAGGAAGGCAATTTACCATCAGAACAAGTCTGAGCCACCAAGATTAAAACAACCAGAAGAAAGATCAAGGGCTCTTGCAGTTATATATGACGATGAAGGGTATGACTGGAGTCAAGAAGTTCTACCTGAAGAAGATGCAGTTGGTTATGCATTTGTTGCAAATGATGATCATGATAGATGGTGGAGAAGAGACAGTGCAAGATGGGAGATTGGCAAATTGAATGAACCATTCAAAGAAGCCCAGAGAGCTAAAAGATGGAATGAAGAACTAGAGTGTTACATGGATCCACAGGGTAATCCAGTAGTTGATCCATCAAAAGTGGATTTTGATGCTGTAACCAATTTGTTTCCAAGTGAGGGCACGTTCAACACAAGAAGGCTTTCTGATAAAAGCTATTTGCCAAATTTGATGATCAAGTTAAAAGAAGTTTTTGAAGCAAGTTTACCAAAGGTGGTAGAGATGAAGAAGAGAAAAGAAGAAGAACTGAAGAAGATGATTGAAGAAGTGAAGACTGTTGCAAAGCTTGCTGAAGAGGAACAGAAAGCTGAAGAAGAACAGAAGAATGCAGAAGCTTAGAAAGAAGAAAAGGAGAACGATCAGGAAGTTGAGTCAGAAGAATCGGTGCTGAATGAGACTGAGGTTAGAAAATCTTCTGATTTATCGAATGTTGAATTGGTTGATGAAAAAGAAAACAAGTGCAGGAATTGCATAGAAATGTGCAAAGCCTGTACTGAAAAAGATAACATCATAAAAACAAAAGATAATGAATTAAGCAAACTTGAAAATGGTTTCACAATAAAATGTAAAGATATGATTGAAAAAGAAGAAATTTTGAAACTAAAAGTTGAAAATTTGACACAGAAATGTCAAGGTCTTGAAAAGGATAATGATGTTTATAGACAATTGTGTTCTACAAAATGTGTTGATTGTGTTGAAAAAGAATCGAAATTTCAAGATTTACAAAAACAGTATGATTCTTTAAAGTGGTCGAGTCAGAGAGTACAAGAAGCTTATGATACTTTGAAGAGCCAAGTCAAAAGTTTTGATCAAAGATTGTCTGAAACTTTAACAACCAAAGAAATGTATGAGAGACAGTTTAAAGAAAAGCAAATTGAATTAAACAAATGTGTTGATGAAATTGCAAATCTTAAACAAGTCTTGGCTGAAAAAGAAAAGGTTGATACAAAACTTCAAAGTTATCATAATTCTTCGTACATTCTCGAACGCATTTTCAACATCACACCAGATGACAAAGATACTGATAATTGCAAAAAGGGTATTGGTTCAGAATTTCATCAGGTACCACCACCATTGAGAAACAATTATACTTTTTATGATGAGGAAAAGGTGGCAAAAGGTTTGAACATAGCTGACCAGTTACCTGAAAGTATCGATGTGACTTACTCCAAATCTGATGATGCAAATGATTCAGAGGTGGTAAGTAAGGTTGTTGAAAGCGTTTTGAAAGATGAGTCTACAAAAGGTAAGTCTGAATCACAGGATGAAGATGAAGGAAATTTTTATGATGGTTATTCGAAAAACACAAAATCCGAGAAAAATTTGAATGATGATTCAAAAGGATTGGTTTATACCATGATTGGATCGGACAAACTATTCTTAGATGTTGTTTTCCCGATTCAGAATGTGATTTCAGAAAAGGTCAATCAAGTTTTCAAAATGGTTGAGATTGAGAAGTCTTAGATTCCAAAGTTTGCTGGTAAAGGTCATAGATCTTTTTATAACAAACCTGGTTTTAAGAAGAAAAACATGAAGGCTGGTTTGGGTTATAAAAAGAAACGGAATTGGAATCAAAGTAAAAAATCAAATTTGCAACAAAAGATGAATTTTGTTCAAGGGAAAAGTTTGAAAGAAGAGGAAAAACTCAAATTTGGACGACAGTCTAATGAGGAGTTTGATGCGATGAAAAAGAAACAACAACAGGCCAAGGATGTTTCAAAGAAAGTATGTTTTAAATGTGATCAAATTGGACATGTTGCACGAAAGTGTCCAAATCCAAAGCCTGTTGATGTTGAAAAACAGAAATCTGAGGCTGTGAAATCAAGGTCAACCAGATTTGATTCGAAACAAACTTGGAGGTACTATACAAACAAGTTTGCTTCAAATCAAAATTGGAAATCAAATCTGAACAGGTTTGATTCAAGACAGACCTGGAATTCTCACACACCCAGATTGAGAACAACACAGAGTTGGAGAACATCTGTTGATATGATAAAACCTCAAGAGTTTTGGAAACCTAAAAATGTTATTCAAAATCAAAAGGTTCAAAAAGAGACAAATTTTTACAAAAGAGGTACTCCGGAAGGTCAAATGTGGAGTATTAAGAAACAAGTGACGTCTGTAAAAGATGAGAAAGTTGAAGTCAAAGTTGAACAAATTTTAAATGACAAAGAGTTTCCAAAATTGAATGAACATTATTGTATTGAAATGCCTAAGGTCCAACAGACCTGGGCTAAATTGCTCAAATGATTGATAAAGATTGAATGTGCAGGTGCTTAACGAAGCTGAAGATGGTGAAAAGGGAAGTTGGAGCAACCTGGCACAGGAAGAGGTTGCAGAACCCTGGTTTGGTTGAACAGGGAGTTTAGTTGGATTGTTTTATGTATATAAATAAACAATATTTTCAAAATCCTAAAAATTGAAAAATTAAAAACCAAAAATATGTTTTTAGTTTGTTAAAATTTGAAAAAAAAACCAAAAATATGTTGTTTTTAATTTTGTTTGAATGTATGTTGATTGAATACGCCGAAATCCTCACGGCTGAACAAACATGATTACTTTCATCAGATTGAAAAACGGTTTTCAAACTGTTAAGATCAATGGGTTGTAAATCATGGGGGTATGTTATATTTTTTGTAAATCAGTACACTTTTAGCAGAAAATGGATGGCGAGACAAAGCTATCAGTATTGGTTGTCAAATTTTCTTTAAATGGTTTTGCATTTTAGGGGGAGAAAAAATTGTCATTAGAAAATACAAAAACATTTGAAAATTTGAAAAAGTCAAAAACATGATAAAATTGAAAAAAAAAATGAGTTTTTGCGTAAAAAGAGGAAATGATAGTATATCAGTCGACAGTTACAGTATGCTAAAGAAATGGAAAGTATAAAAGTGTTAAACAATCTTACTGATGATGTGTCGATAGGTTTTCGCACATTTAGTAGATTTATTCGGGATATAAACCTAAAATTCAAACTTGTGAATTCGTGGGGAACACTACTTGGATATATAGGTAACCCCTGAAATCTCGTTTGAAAGGTCTCGTAATCTGATATACTAGGTCTTTATACTTTATGATATCTGGGGTATTATTCCGGGACTTCTGCTGAACGGTGGTTCTGACCTAGTCCCTGGCTAATACTTGCTGCAAATGCTTGAAACACAGCATTAAACCCTCAGCATGCTGAAACAATAAAATTGATAGATGCTGCTGTTGTAAGCAAAAAGATCCTCTAAAGGGGACACACCAAAAAGTCGAAGCTGATATATCTCTGCGTATACGGAAGTATCGATCTGAGATCCCTCGGCCCTCGCATACCTAATTTATATACAGATATCATTGTAGTATTCTCACCTGTAAGACTGATTATTGAGATTCTGGATACGGGAGTATATTCAAGAGGTGGGACACATGAATGATCTAATTTCTTAATTCATCTAATTCGTATCCTGAGTAAATTGAAATTTGTGTGGAAATTTAAGATGGATCAGTATATCGACAATCGAAGTAAATTGTTTAAGTCTGAGTGTGAAATTAAGCTCAATGGTACTTGTGACTTGTTATTAACTGATATGATCTTCTAACGCATACTTAAAACAAAAATATTATTTGTAAATATGTTTGTACATATTTCGTTATTGCTTTATTTTTTTTAGAAAATACAAAAAGATTTTGATTTCTGCTTTATTTTCGACAACCGATGTCTGAGTGTTGAGTTTCAAAATCTAAGTATGTTGATTGTGTTTCTGAAAATAAAACAAGTTCATTAATTTGAAACTTGAATTAAATTCAAAAAATTTCAAAAACAGTTTGTGATATCTCCAAGGTCATTAGCTTGAACTTGGATGATAAACTGTGAGGGAGTTGGATTCTTTAACACTGCCATATCAGTAAAGTATGTTGATAGGGGGAGTAGATTAAAGAAGATTGATTGATATCATGAAAATGTTGTTACTTATAAATGGATGAGAAATTGCAGATGATAGTCCAGATTACGATCCCGAGAGCAAAGTCTAAGGGGGAGTCTGAAGACAAGCTTGAAACATGGAAGAGCTTGTAGATGGAAAGCTAGGTGTCGATCCCAAAGCACGGAAGCTTAACGAAAGGGGGAGCCTGAAGCTGATAGAAGAAGAGAAAGATTATTAGATGCTTACAATGTTACAACTTAAATGAGAAGGCAGAATGATCAAGACTGAAGAAGGTGTCATAACGGAGATTAGTCACTGAAGACTGCGTCAATATCCGAGGGGGAGTCTGTTAGTGCACTACGTCTATTGACTTCGTCTTGTATCATGTAATAGGATAGAATAGGATATTCTGTACACGAGGTTCGAGAAACTGAGAAATGAGGTTCAAGTAATGATTTCGCTTGAAATGGATTTGTGACAAGTTCAAGCGAAATTGACACAATAGATTTCGCTTGAACATGTTCTGGTCTCTTTCAAGCGAAATCCTCACCTCTATATATAGGGCACTTGTCTTTTCATTACGCACGGGACTTCCGAAAGTGTAACGAAGTGCTGCCGGTTTTCTGTCAGGTTGTAAACATTGTTATTATCAATACAAGCAACAGATTAAAGATTACAAGCTGTTTTCGTGTCCGGTTTACTGATTCCGCCTTTAAACTGGATGTAAAACTCTTCTGAACGACTCAGTCGGGTCAAACAACGATCCAACAAGAATTTCGTATATAAACGAAAGGCATTGTCTACCGAAGATTGTAAAAACCAACTATTAAAGATATTCAGTCTTATAAGTGACAATGTCACAAATTTTGACAAAGTCAAAATTGAAGATTGTGATGAAATATCTGATGATGAAAAAGAAAAGAAAAGAAAAATATTTTTAGATTTACAAGAAAAAATTCAAAATACTGTTTTGCAATCTACTGAAACAGGTGAATGTTCTAAACAAAAACCTGTTAAGAAGAATGCAGAACAGAAACAAAAAGATAAAAATTTGAAAAATCCTAAAAATGAAAATAAAAGCTCATCAGATAAGTCATCAAATCATTATAAAAAATCACAAAAATTTGTAAATGAAAATTCACAAAATGTTGGTAATAAGTGGTGCAGGTTTGACCACAGTGCTCAAAAGACAAATCCAGCATTGAAGAGGAGAAATGATTATAACCAAGCCAAACAATGTTATGATCTGAAGGTTTGGACTGACAGAAGTGGATGGTACGATAACAGAGTGTGCTACACTTGTGGTGTGAGAGGACACATTGCTGTTAACTGCCAGAATTGGAATTTTGAAACACGAAGATGCTATAATTGCCATATCAGAGGTCATATTGCCAGAGATTGCCCAAAGAGATCGATGGGGAGATCGAGGGTTGAATCTCAGAGAACGATAAAGAAACCAGTCATTGTCAAGCCCAAAGAACAGAAGGTTCTAGAAAAGAAAGTAAAGCTTTCACAGGGGCAGAGAGACAGACTGAGGAAGAAGAGAAAGAAGGCGAGAGAATATTTGGAGAAGATTTTGTCTTCGGGTTCACCGGTTGGTTCGAATAAGAGTTCTGATGAATCGATTCACTCGACAGCAAAGTCACGCAAATCGAATTCTTCAGATACAAATCTGAGGACAAAAGAGAAAAAGGAAAAGAAGAAAATGGTCGGCGATGAATCTGATGTTTCAAAGTCAGACAAGCCACCATCAGGCGATGAATCTGACTCATCTAAGTCAGATAAGCCAAGTTTGGGCAATGAATCTGATTCTATAAAATCAGAGGAGCCACAAGTTAAGGTAAAGAAGGAAGAAACTGTTGTTTTGATGAATGATGAAAAATTTCCTCCATTACAAGCCACAAACACAAAATCAAAAGGTGTTGATGCTGGAAAAATGTTTAATAGCAATGTTAAACATATTTTTAGTAAGATGGTTGATGGTAAGGAAAAAGGAGTGAAAGAGTTTTATGAAGAAAAGAGAAAAGCTCAAAATACACCCATGGACAGTCAGGCTTGGGTGAAACTTTTCAAATAGAAAAATCTGACTTGCCGGAGCTTCCAGGTTGGTAAGTGTGAAGCAGGTATCGGCATCATTCTTGAGAAATTCACAGGATGGTAACTGTGATATTTCGTGTCACAAGTGGTTAATCAAGGACATTAAATTGTACTTGATTTTCTACAAGAGATAGTAGTATTTGTTCTTATATTGTTAAAATTTTTCAAAATGGTTAAAAGAGAACAAGGTGATGAGATGACCCTGAACTCACAAGTGATGGGTAAACAAACTAATTTTTCCAGAAAAACCATTCTGATTAAAACAAACTTAAGTGTTTTGAGATCATTATGGGAAAATAGTTTGTTGTAAGGGGGAGTTGTGATTGAATATGCCGAAACCCTCACGGCTGAACAAACATGATTACTTTCATCAGATTGAAAAACGGTTTTCAAACTGTTAAGATCAATGGGTTGTAAATCATGGGGGTATGTTATATTTTCTGCTAAAAGTGATATATTTTCTGCAAAACAGAGCATGTGAAGCAGAAAATGGATGGCGAGACAAAGCTATCAGTGTTGGTTGTCAAATTTTCTTTATATGATTTTGCATTTTAGGGGGAGTAATATTGTTAGAAAATACAAAAACATTTGAAAATTTGAAAAAGTCAAAAACATGATAAAATAAAAAAAAAAATTGAGTTTTGCGTAAAAAGAGGAAATGATAGTACATCAGTAGACAGTTACAGTACGCTAAAGAAATGGAAAGTTTAAATGTGTTAAACGATCTCACCGTGGATGTGTCGGTAGATTTTTATACATTTAGTAAACTTTTTCGGGATATAAACCTAAATTCAAACACTTGCTTATTTCGTGGGGAACACTACTTGGATATATAGGTAACCCCTGAAATCTCGTTTGAAAGGTCTCATAATCTGATATACTAGGTCTTTATTCTCAATGATGTCTGGGGTATTATTCCGGGACTTCTGCTGAACGGTAGTTCTGACCTAGTCCTTGGCTAATACTTTCTGCAATGCTTGAAACATAGCATTAAACCCTCAGCATGCCGATGAAACAATAAAATTGATAGTCGCTGCTGTTGTAAGCAAAAAGATCCTCTAAAGGGGACATACCGAAAAGTCGAAGCTGATATCTCTCTGCGTATACGGAAGTATCGATCTGAGATCCCTCGGCCCTCGCATACCTAATTTATATACAGATATCATTGTAGTATACTCACCTGTAAGACTGATTATTGGGATTCTGGATACGGGAGTATATTCAAGAGGTGGGACACATGAATAGGTTTAAGTTCTTAAAACACTTAATCTGTATCCTGAATTAGTTGAACTTTGTGTGAAAATTTAAGTGGACAAGTATATCGACAATCTAAGTGAATTGTTTAATTCTTACTGTGTTAAAAAGCTCAACGGTACTTGTGACTTGTTATTAACTGATATGATCCTCTAACGCATACTTAAAACAAAAATATTATTTGTAAATATGTTTGTACATATTTCGTTATTGCTTTATTTTTTTTAGAAAATACAAAAAGATTTTGATTTCTGCTTTATTTTCGACAACCGATGTCTGAGTGTTGAGTTTCAAAATCTAAGTATGTTGATTGTGTTTCTGAAAATAAAACAAGTTCATTAATTTGAAACTTGAATTAAATTCAAAAAATTTCAAAAACAGTTTGTGATATCTCCAAGGTCATTAGCTTGAACTTGGATGATAAACTGTGAGGGAGTTGGATTCTTTAACACTGCCATATCAGTAAAGTATGTTGATAGGGGGAGTAGATTAAAGAAGATTGATTGATATCATGAAAATGTTGTTACTTATAAATGGATGAGAAATTGCAGATGATAGTCCAGATTACGATCCCGAGAGCAAAGTCTAAGGGGGAGTCTGAAGACAAGCTTGAAACATGGAAGAGCTTGTAGATGGAAAGCTAGGTGTCGATCCCAAAGCACGGAAGCTTAACGAAAGGGGGAGCCTGAAGCTGATAGAAGAAGAGAAAGATTATTAGATGCTTACAATGTTACAACTTAAATGAGAAGGCAGAATGATCAAGACTGAAGAAGGTGTCATAACGGAGATTAGTCACTGAAGACTGCGTCAATATCCGAGGGGGAGTCTGTTAGTGCACTACGTCTATTGACTTCGTCTTGTATCATGTAATAGGATAGAATAGGATATTCTGTACACGAGGTTCGAGAAACTGAGAAATGAGGTTCAAGTAATGATTTCGCTTGAAATGGATTTGTGACAAGTTCAAGCGAAATTGACACAATAGATTTCGCTTGAACATGTTCTGGTCTCTTTCAAGCGAAATCCTCACCTCTATATATAGGGCACTTGTCTTTTCATTACGCACGCGACTTCCGAAAGTGTAACGAAGTGCTGCCGGTTTTCTGTCAGGTTGTAAACATTGTTATTATCAATACAAGCAACAGATTAAAGATTACAAGCTGTTTTCGTGTCCGGTTTACTGATTCCACCTTTAAACTGGATGTAAAACTCTTCTGAACGACTCAGTCGGGTCAAACAACGATCCAACATGATCGAAGATCGATCTTTGAATAGAAGTTTGAAACTTGCAGCTGATCAAATAGGTCGTCAATCCTCGGCAAAGGATATCTGTTCTTGATAGTCAGCTTATTAAGCTTGCGGTAGTCTATACACATACGGAAACTACCATCCTTCTTCTTAACCAACAGAACTGGAGCTCCCCAAGGTGAGAAGCTTGGTCTGATGAATCCCTTGTCTAACAGCTCCTGGAGCTGCGTTGACAACTCCTGCATCTCTGAAGGTGCAAGTCTATAGGGTGCCTTGGCTACAGGCGCGGCGCCTAGAACCAAGTCAATGTGGAACTCGACTTGCCTTTGAGGCGGCAATCCCGGCAAGTCTTCTGGAAAGACTTCAGGGTATTCTCTTACGAACCGGAATGTCTTCAATCTTCAGCTCCGTGGCTTCTTTATCCACGATGTGCGCCAAGAATGCGACACATCCCTTCTGTAAACACTTTCTAGCTTTCAGACAGCTAATAATTCTCAGTGGCGTATCACGCTTCTCTCCGTGCACTACGATTGTTTCTTCATCCGTCATTGGGATGCGGCTGGTCTTCTCGTGGCAAACAATCTCGGCCTTGTTGTTCGATAACCAATCCATTCCCACTACCATGTCGAAGCTTCCCAACTCGACAGGCAGCAGATCTAGCGTAAATTCGTGTCCTCCCAATTCTATCGCGCATCCTCTGATGACTTCTCCCGTTTCAATTAGTTTTCCATTCGCCAATTCGATCGAGTACGGAACGTCTAACTTACTAGTGGCCAACCTAAGTATATTCTTAAATTCTAACGATACGAAACTATAATCGGCACCAGTATAAAAAAGAACAGATGCAAAACATTGGTTTATAGGGAACGTACCGGTGACAACGTTTGGATCCTGGCGCGCTTCCCTTGCGCCAATGTTAAAGACTCTTCTCCGTGCTTGGTTCAATTTTGGGCATTCCCTCTTAAAGTGCCCAACGTCCCCACAATTGAAGCATCCTGGCCCTCGGCCATTCCCATTTCCATTCCCGTCCTGATTTTCGTCTGCTCCCCGGTTACCAGCTTGATTTGCAACATTCCCACAATTACCACCACGGTTGTTGTTATTGAAACCCCTTTGGCCACCCTGGCCTAAACCAACCCAGCAAGTATCCTTCAAGTGGCCAATTTTCCCCCAAGTTTCACATTTTCTCAATCCGCACTGGCCAGAATGATGGCGCTGGCATGTATTACACTTGGGCAGACTGCCCATGTAGCCTTTTCCTCTGCTTTCAACACCGGTTTTGGCTCTTGCCGGCGTGCTCGACTCACCCTTCTTGCTCACATTGCTTGTACCCTGCTTGAAGTTGGAAAATTTTCGTTTGTTTTCACCAAACGATTCAACATGTGTTTCCTTTTTCTTCTGATCAGAAACTGAGAACTTGTTCAACCTAATGGCCTCCTCAGTAAGTGCCACACTTAGGTCGATGGCTTCCGTGATCGTGGCAGGTTTGGACGTGGTAACCATACTCATTATCTGGGGTGCCAATCCCCAGATAAATCTCTCAACACGTTTAAACTCGGGTGTGACCATGTTCGACACTACGTGAGATAAATCATGAAATCTTTGAACATATTCTGCAATCTTGGGACCATCCATTCTCAGATGCCATAACTCAGTCTCTAGCTTCTGTATTTCAGCACGCGAACAGTACTTCTTTCTCATTAACTCTTTTAACTCGGCCCATGTTAACGCATAAGCAGCAGCTTCTCCTAAAGTTTGCACTTGCAGATTCCACCACGATAGGGCTCCATCCAGAAACAGCCCTGAGATGTAGGTCACTTGTTGCTCGGGAGCGCATTTGCTCATTCTTAGGACAAAGTCTGTCTTTTCAGCCCACCTAACAAATGCAACAGCACCTCCAGTGCCGTTGAAATTCACGGGCTTACAGTCGAGGAACTGCTTGTAGGTGCACCCTGCACATACGTTAATATTTACAAATGGTATTAGCGATCGTGCTATAAATATCCAAATGTATGGTAATATATCTCAAACGACTTAACATTACCATGTGGTGGATTGGTATTGCCGTTTTTGTTGTTGTTATTCGAAGTGTTCCTGCTCGTTTCTGTTTGGGAGGCCGCATACTGTGCTATAGCTGCGGCGATTATCCCCTGGAGTTCCGCCTTGTTAGTAGGCATGCGTACATCGCGTCTTGGAGGCATCTTCTAAAAGATGATCATGTTGGTCAGGTCATAGTAAGTATAATAAATATACATATACAGTAACATCCATCAACACATAACATCTCATGTTATAAATTAAAACATATAACCCAACAAAGCATGTAGTGAGAACGTTGCCATTGAGCTTTTCATTAATCACGACCACAACAGTGTTTTACAAGTTTAATAGTACATCACATGTCAAAGTAAGATCGTGGGGCTACATCACCCCCAAAAGTACAAATCTGTCTACACCTATCATATACAAAAAGTGTGATCTCTCAAAAGGCTTCGTAAGCTGGCTCAATAGCGACCTTCTAACCAAAAGATCGACCTGCATAAAACCAAAAACGCCTATGCTGATGGCGGAGGAGGAGGAGGAGGAAAATGAGAGAAAAGTAAACGACGCATGTGTAACCAGTCCTCCTCTAAGGCATGAAAGGCGCGCAGCAAATATGCTTTCTGCTGCTCAGAAGTCCAATAGCGAGCGTCTGAATCGGGGGAAAGTGGACATGGAGCATTTGGTGCTGCAAATGGGGTTTGATAATGACAAGATGGACGTGGAGCTCTCTCCAAATCCTGAATACGATGCGTCAATGCATCCTGCTGTATCATCAAGGAAGTGAGGATGTCCTCCGTAGAGTACCCAACATGGTACGGGTGGTACGGGTCAGACAGTGGCATGATAGGGGGCGTAGTCCATAAAAATGGCTCACTAGATGGAATGAAAGATAGTGCAGTAGGTGGCGCAACATGAGGAAACTGTGACATGACCGGATCAGACGTCGATACAGGTGGAACAAAAGTAGGATGAGGAATCTGTGGTATAAACTGGCTGCCTCCTGTCATGAAAGGTACGTGACCAAAAGGCTGTCGCGATAAACCATCCCCATGACATGGTGGAGGGATGTCCTGGAGAAAGGTAATCGGAAGATCAGTACGATGGACATCGGTCGTGTGTGGGTGGGATAGTGGAATATCAGTGGGTACAGGAACAGGTGCTACTGGAGGTGTAACAGGTAACACAAATGGTGGGTAATCATCATCGTCATCGATCCACCCGTTACGGGTGTCGGCGTAACGTGGATCTATATGAGTAGCAAAAGGTGCGCGGTCAAACAGTACCGGCACGGGATTGAGAAATGGTGCATCAACAACAGGATCATCTATCAAGGGTGGAGCAACAGCGGGAAGATCAGCAATGGGTATATCATCGACAAGAGGTGCAATGGCTGGTGCATCATCATGGACAGGGTCATGCTCTAACGCAGGGTCAGGAGCAACTACAGGCTCTGGGGCCACAGCAGGCTCTGGGTCAACAAGATCCATATCAAGATCAGCAGGGATGTCAAACAAAGGATCAATAGGATCTACGGGCACCTCTAGGGGCTGATCCATGTGAATAAACTCAATATCATGGTCAGGATCGAAATCAGGGGGAAATACCGGCTCGAAAGCGTTATCGACCTCGTGGTCAAACTCGAACTCGTACGATGGACCGGGTGCAGCTGACATCGCCATGTCAGGGTCAGAAGAGTGAGGCTGCACACCATGGTCATGCAAAGATGTAGATGCCACAGACTCCAATGAGTCCGGGATAGGTGAACCAACAGGAAGCTCCTCTATAGGGGCATCAGCAATGGGAAGTATAACGTCAGCATCAATAGGGGCCCCGCCCTCATAGTCAGCCTCGGGCAGATCCTCCTCAAACAGATCGATGTCGTCATCAGAAGCGACACCGAGTGGCATATCTACTACTGGAAAAGCAGCAAGCGGAATGGGAGCAGGGATCACCGCAAGAGGTAGATCCCCGACAGGAATGCCATCAGCAGGCTCAACTCCGACGTCAGGTAGCGCGAACGGCTGGAAATCATCGTAGTCAGTGCTGGTGGTGTCTGATGTGTAGACCTCTCGTTCTGATGGAATCTCGTCATCTGACACGATCGCCATGGGGTCTAGTGTGTCCAATACTCCTGTGTCTGACAATGAAACCATGACGTCTGTAACACAATCACATATATGCACATATATCAATGATAAAGTCAAATAAACATGTAAGTCACAATAAAGCAAACAAGTAATCCTCCTATTCTTCCCAGACTACCCTCCCAGCCTCTCAGACTGAACTTCCTAGCCTCTTAGACTAACTCCCTGGTCTCTAAGACCAACCTCCCAGTCTCTAAGACTAAATCCCTGGTCTCTAAGACCAATCCTCCCAGTCTCTAAGACTAAATCCCTGGTCTCTAAGACCAATCCTCCCAGTCTCTAAGACTAAATCCCTGGTCTCGAAGACCAATCCTCCCAGTCTCTAAGACTAAATCCCTGGTCTCTAAGACCAATCCTCCTAGTCTCTAAGACTAAATCCCTGGTCTCGAAGACCAATCCTCCCAGTCTCTAAGACTAATTATCCCCAGCCTCTAAGGCTGGTCCTCCCTCAGTCTCTAAGACTGATCCTCCCTCAGTCTCTAAGACTGATCCTCCCTCAGCCTCTAAGACTGAATTATAAATTTTTGAAAAGTGTATTTGTGCCCTTTTGTTTGTAAAAATGTTTTGTGCCCTGGATCTGGACGTTTAGTGTATGCAATGTAAAAATGTTTTCGTGAGAGCCCTAATGATCATAGTCTAGACTCGAGAAAGAATCCTAGTTCGCTATGATCGAGGCTCTGATACCAAGCTGTCACACCCTGGCTTTGCGGAAGCATGGGTTTATTTTGGTGTGACTCCTAACCATGCTATATGAAATAAAACATATGATGTTCATCCATTCATCAAGTTTTTAAAAGTAAACACGACAACATTGTTTAAGAGTCGACACTTAAAACAGATTACGATATGACATTATTTAAAATGTGTTCACAAGACACAACCAAAAGACATGAATAAAAACACAGTTTAAGACTTGTAACCCGTCCAGGCAAAGGTCACAGTTCCTAAACTCGGATGACATCATTATTCCTACGCAGCTTGACGAGAGTGCATACCTTGCCAGATCCCCTAGTTTCCTGAAATACATGTAGTTTGAAAAATCAACAAAAGTTGAGCGCGTTCATGTAAAAGTGAGTATGTATAAACCTTTGTAATATGTCTGTATGTATGAAAATCTCTGGTATGTAGCAATTAAGGAAAAAGAGATCACCATTGGGTTGCAAAGCCAATGATATGTGTGAAGTGATGCAGGAAGACTCAAACCTAGCAGATTTTTGTGTCGGGCTCAAAGTCACCCCATGGTCCGTACGGTGGACTCAGGAGTTGGGCTCGCTACACCCAAATAGATCTACCGCTCATGACCCTCGGTCCTACAACGAGGATTAATGGCCTCAAGTTCCACCTACCCGCTCACATGATCTAAGTAGTATATCCTCCTTAAGCTAACCATACCATGTATAAAAGTGTCTGTAATTACTGTAACATGTATTCCACCCCCAAAGTATAAAAACTGAAAACAGTTAAGAGAAAAGGGGGACATGAACTCACAGAAGTGCGTATCCAGAAACGTCAATATCCAACTCTATCTGCTGCGTGACGACCTACACGTACTAATTCCTATTAGACGGATGGGCCGTGCCTTGGCTTAGGGTTTAACGTTCTTGGAAAAATAGTTAGGTAACTATTCCGTAATCACACTTCTTAATTATTTTATAAGTGTATTTCCTTCCCAAGGATGGGGGGTTTTATACATGTACACGTTATAATTCCGAAAATATATTTTTAAGTCTCACTTGGAAAATATATTTTAATCACTTGTCTAAAATGTTTTAAATTCCAAAATATATAATTTCCCAAAAATATTATATTTTATTTCATAAGTTTTTCCAAAATAATATTTCACCAAAAATACACGAGTAAGAGTATTTTTCTCAAGTATACATAAGTTACGTTTTAAAGTTCGCGTTGTAACAATAATACTTGTGTAACTAAAATATTTATTTGTGAGAGCGTTGGTATTATTTTGGAGTCGTAATTTCACAGTATTTTCAAGTTATATTATTTTTACCCTAAAAATAATATATCTAGTTCACATAATAAACAAACAATCACATAAGCGTTTTAGTATAAAATATATATTCTAAATATATATTTAACAAATTTTATTTACGAAAATCATCCTCCGGCACTTGGTATTTTGTAATAAAAATCATGGCGAAGTTTATTTTGAAAACCAAGTTAAAAAATATATTTGTAAATGTTTGTTTGAAAATATTTCTAAGTGTTGAAATTCTAGAAAAATTCCGCCATAGTTTTCTTTGTAAATGGAGGTGTCCATGCTTACTAGCGTATCATTTTCTTTTCAAAAATTTATTCAAACAATCATCAACCAACAACATATAATCTTTAATTATCAAACTTGACCAAAAATAAACATGAACCATAAACTTGTGAACTTGAAAGTTTGTAAAAATATGTAGTAAGTTACTAACATGCTTAGTAGGTCTTGTTACTTTTAAAAATAAGTTTAGTTTCTTAAAAACTTTATTTTTAAAGAATATGCATTTTCACAACTTCTATTCTTATTTTCCAAAAATATTTTTTTGTAGAATTTTCTTGTTACACAAGTCTTCATACACTTGTTTACTTACTAAAAATATATTTAGTTCATGTGAGATCCGGGTTTTAACAAGACTAGTATCTTTCACTTGGTTCTTTTGAAAAACCACTTGTAGATCTTTAGATCTACAAGTTTATAACCTTATTTTTCAAGAAAAATTATATTTATTCAAGTTTCAAGTTCATGGGTGGATGGTTTCATCATCCTTCATATTTCTAGTATTTACATCTTACTAGTTCATGTTCTTGAACATGATCAAGCATGTCTAGATGATGATCCATCCTACTTCAACTAACAAACAACATCAAATAATCATAACTACACAAGATAAACATGATTTACCCATATATCTTCTCTTTATCCACTCTTTACCCTTTATGTTCAAGACTTAGATTATGTTCATTAGTATTTCTTAACATTTAATCATTCTATCATCTATTAACCACTAAATACAAGAACAACATGAAGTTTTAGAACACTTACTACTAGCACAAGGCTAGGGGAGAAACAAGGCGTAAAAGTGGTGGATAAAAGAAAACTAGAGTGGTCTTTGAACTTCCGAGTGCACCAAGCTTGTTTGTTGAACCTCTTGCACCTTTGTATGTATGGAAATGACTTGAACAAGACTTGAAGGAGGGTGTATGATGGATGGTGGTGTTCGGCCGTGAGTATGGGAGAGAGGAGGAGAAGATGTTGGTTGTTGTGTGTTTTGTGAAATGAAAGTTCAAGTTCTAGTGGGTTAATTTATAAACCATGTTTCACTAATATCCATCATGTATTGTGTTCGAGTAACCAACAACAACATTAACAAAATATTCAAAAGAAATGTGGGGGTGTCCACCCCACATGTAACCGTCGAGAGGGGGGGGGTATGGGGTTGGGTTGTGATGGAATTTGTTACAAGTTAGTTAGGATCTAAAGGTGTTTAGTTAGTATATTAGTGTGTTATTTAATATAAGGTGTGTTAGGCTGTTCGGGGACCCTAACTAGCTCAGAAAAGTGAAAACAATGTGTTTGGCAATATTTTTACGTTCCGGGTAAAGTCCGGTTGTTCGGTTGGATGTTGATCCGTTAAAGTGCTAAATAAAGCTTTAAAGAGTCTTTTATATTATTTTTAGTGACACATTTAATTCCCGACACTTTGGAAAGTGTCTAGGACTATTTTGCCAAGTTTTTGCACTTTACTAGCATTGTTAAATGCTGAATTTTTGGTTATCTAGTGCAGAATTCTGCATTTTATGTATGTTTTAGGCACTTCCGGGCACTATAACTATCACCTAGTGACGCAGTTTTATGATTCTCACCTCCCTACACTCACTACTAGTGTAGTACTTTATTCCCGGCTCATACTGGGCCTAAAAAATATTGTCTGTCTAGGTGCTGGCATTGTCAGCATGTTTTTATGGTTATCCGCTCACTGTGCTAACTGTGCTTTGTGCATCAAGTTTGTCACTAATGTTTGTATGTAAATAATAGAGTGACAGTATAAAGTGTGATGCATGAGTATGTATGCAACAGAAATCAGTAAGCAGTTTAATCACAGTTGTAATCAAGCACAATCATTAAGCACAAATTAAATATTAATTTAGTGTACGGATACCTGTAAATGTGAGGGTTGTCACACCTTTTGAGCTTTGAGAATGAAAGCTTGAAGTTGAACTCTTTGGATTAACACTTGGATATGAAGATAATCCACTGCTACTGTTTGCATTTTGATCAACATTTCCAGATGAGTTTACAGCACTAAAAGGAGTTTGAATCTTCGGACTCATTTCAACTTCTTGAACACTGCCTTTGTAATACATTTTCACATCTTGTTGACCACTTGGATTATTCATCCTTGCAATCTTTTGCTGTTCAAGATCTTGACCTTCAATCTTCTCGATGAACTGAGAAATTGTCAAACCATCATATTCTCTGGTGTTTTTTAAGATCATCAAAACTGTACCCCATTCTTTTTGAGGTAAAGCATCAGCTAATTTGTCAACCCATTCCTCTCGTTCTTTGGTTATGCTTAACAATGACATAGAACGCACTAAGTGGCAGTATCTTTCAATCAACTTCTTTGTATCTTCTCCTGCCAGACTTGTGAATAGATCAAATTCTTTCTTAAGCAATGCCCTTTTACTTTTGATCATCTTCTCACTTCCTTCAAATTTGATTTTAAGAGCATCCCAAATTGATTTTGAAGTTTTGTCATGTTGAAGCAATACAAAGATGTCTTCTTTAATAGCTTGCTGAAGTAGACTTATCATCATCTTTTCAGCTCTGTACATGTCTCGTTCTTTATCAGTGAATTCAGAGATTTCTTTCTCAACTTGTAGATCAGTACGTGGTAGTACATATTTTTTCAAAATACACTCCCAAGATATCAAATGATTTGCTTGAACCCCGTTTTCAAACCGATCTTTCCAACCGTAATACTCCTCAATGCTCATTAGCTTTGGGGGTTTTTGTGTAATTTCAGTCTCATTTTCCAAGTTCATGTTTTGAGCAATGGTAGCCGGAGTAGTCGGGGATGTAGCAAACGCGTTGTAGAACTCTTCACTCATGATTCGGTAAAAATTTTCACAACAGTTCCTTTCAAACGAGATTAGGTTTCAAACTAGATTACTTCCAAGCGAGATTACCTGCACACCAACTTTCAAACGGAATTAAAAATTTCAAACAAAATCTCCAAACAAAATTAAGTAATTCCGTGCGGAATTACTTTATTTCACATGAAATTAGGTCTGAAACGGGATTATTCAAACGAAATTCTAATTCCGAGCGGAATTAGCTGATCTGTCAAACGAGATTACACAACTGAGGTAATTTCGTGCGGAATTAAAGGACAATTACAAGCGAAATTAGACTGATGTCATTTTGTTTGAACTGATTTTCAAGCGGAATTACAAATTTTTTCAATTTTAGATTTAATTAAGGTCCAATTTTCTCAAGGATTTGTTAAAGCACTATTTCGCTTGTTATATGTGAAATTCAGATCATTTTGACCGTTAAAAGATGTTCAATTGATAAAAGAAGGTGTAGAAGTAAGAAAATGAGATGAAATCAAGCTGAAATCGGTAGAACTCCTCCTCCTAAGCTCTGATACCACATGAAGGATCGTTGTCGGACCCGAAATGAGTCGTTCAGAGGCGTTCTACTCAAAATGAAAGGTGGAAACAGACATAATGAGTTGAATTCAGCAAGATATCACTTTTAACTGTCGTTTATGTTGATCTGGAATAGTTTTACAGCAAGACGACACTTCGACAAAGCTTCGCCGTTGGAAAACCTCTAAGTAATTTCGTTACAAATGAAACAGACCTAGCACCTATTTATAGGCAACTAATTCCGCACGAAACATGCTCAAACAGAAATACATTACATGCGGAATTAAGATTCAAGCGGAATTACAACCTAATTCCGTATGGAATTACTCACTCAACTCTTCAAGCGGAATTAGCACTTTCATGCGGAATTAACTCTTTCACTTGATTTCTCGATCTTTGTGTCCTGAACAATGCAAGACTCGATACAAGACGAAGTCGACAGACGCATGCACCAACAGCCGGATTGACATGAATTCCATTCTCATTCACCACATGACCTAGGAATTGCACCTCGCGAATCCAAAATTCACACTTCGACAGCTTCACATATAGTTATTCCTTCTTCAAGAGTTCCAAGATAGCTCGCAGATGTTGCTCATGCTCCTCCTTGGTTCGCGAGTATATAAGGATTTCATCAATAAATACAATCACAAACTTATCCAGATACGACTTACACACCCGATTCATGAGGTCCATGAATACCGCCGGTGCGTTCGTTAAGCCAAACGGCATGACAAGGAACTCGTAATGTCCATAGCGAGTCCTAAAGGTCGTTTTAGGGATACTTTCTACTTGTATTCGCAATTGATGATATCCCGATCTCAAGTTGATCTTGGAGTAGTAGCTAGAACCTTTCAATTGGTCGAACAAGTCATCAATCCTTGGCAAGAGATACCGATTCTTGATGGTTAACTTATTCAACTCCCTGTAGTCGATGCACATGCGGAAACTGCCATCTTTCTTTTTAACAAACAACACTGGAGCTCCCAAGGCAAGAAGCTTGGCCTGATAAGTCCCTTGTCTAAAAGCTCTTGTAGTTGAGTCAAAAGTTCTTGCATTTCGGACGGAGCTAACCGGTATGGTGCTTTTGCCACTGGTGTCGCTCCTGGCACTAGATCTATCCGAAACTCCACTTGTCACTGTGGAGGTAACCCAGGAAAGTCTTCGGGAAAGACTTCTGGAAATTCCTTCCTAACGGGGATGTCTTCTAACTTTGGCTCCTTGGTCTCCTTATCGACGACGTGAGCGAGGAAGGCTATGCAGCCTTTTTGGAGGCACTTCTGCGGCTTCATGCAGTTAATAATTTGTAGGGGCGTCTCGTGCTTTTCCCCATGAATCATAAGTGTCTCTTCATTCACTAATGGGATGTGGATGGTCTTCTCGTGGCAAACCACTTCCGTACGGTTGTCGGACAACCAATCCATCATAATAACAACGTCAAAGCTTCCCAAATCATCAGGTAGAAGATCAATAGAAAATTCTCGGTCTCCAAGTTCCAGAGTACAATCCTTAATCACCTCATTTGCTTCAACTAACTTTCCATGTGCCAGTTCTATAGAATATGGGATGTCTAGCTTACTTGAAACTAGGCCAAGTGTATTCTTAAATTCTATAGATACGAAACTAAAGTCAGTGCCAATATAAAAAAACAGATGCAAAGTGTTGGTTAATACGGAACGTACCCGTAACCATTGTGACAACTCGTATTCCAAGAGCCTTTCTTTGTGCTTTGATGTAACTTGTATGTATGCTCCTTGAATAATTGATATGTTGATTGTTATTGAATGCTTATGAGTTTGTTTATGTTTATGTGTTAATAGAAAGTTATAAAAGCCCTTGCATAACACTTGTCCGATCGCACAACACCCTTTCGGGTCGCATACTTGCCCACAACCGCACACTTCCTCTCCTTTGTGCTTATACTCTTGGGCCAACCATATCCGTTTCGAATTCATGGCCCAAGGGCAGCCTAAAGCTGGGTTCGGCCCACTCCCCTTATGTGCATACAACACAAGGATTTGTGTATAATCCTCATAACTTAGCAAAAAACAAAATAACACCAAACCCTAGCTCTCTCCTTCCCCTCTCTATCTTTCGACGACAGCCCTCTCCCCTCTCTCGAAGCCCTTGTTCCTTCGAAGCCTTCAATTATTCGAGTATCATTCTCTTCATCTCGGTTAGTATGCTAACAGAATTAAATCAATGTTCATGAATTAATTGCTGATATGATCTAGGGTTATTAGGAAAACTTTGTTAAACATGAAGTGATGCCATGAATGATGTGTTTTAACTAATGATATAATCATGAAAAGGAACCATATGCTTACATGAACTGGATTTGAATGTATGATTTTGATAACTAGAGTTGCATGAGTCTTAAGGTTTCGACATGAACACTATGAATACTTGGTTTGACAATGATGAACATTAGTTGATACGTTTGTGAAAGTCCCGTAAAACGGATCTTTCAATGATATTAAACAATCACCAAGTTTGTGCGGAATCCAAACTTGGTGAGATTCAAGAATAAACACGAAAATCAGAAAATACGAAGAACAAAGAACAATACCGAATCACCTTTAAACACTTGCACCCGATTCTATTACTATGAATTTGCAAAACCGTCTAGTACAAGTGCTCACAACCAAATCGCCTCCCACTCTCTGTTTCCCTAGAATTTCTGTAACATGGAGGTTTAACCTAAAAACAAGTTTAAAACTTGTTTATATACATAGATAAGCCCACTTCCCACATGGGCTCCCCTCAGGCCTGCTTGGCCCACATGGCCTAAAGCTTGGCCCAAGTGACCTATAAAGGTCCAAAACCTAATATAAACTAACCCAGTAAGGCCCAGTTCGTAACCATAGCTCATTTTGTTAATTTGATGCGCCAGTCTCACACTTTAGGGCCTAACAATCTCCCCTAGACTGATGCCATCAAATTTTCTTCATAACATGAATTCAGCAACATCTTCAACGAAGTTTATGGTTGCCACTATGCTGCAGATGTTGTGGAAGTTCTTGACTTCTGAACTCTCAGCACTGGGTCTCTTTCTTCAGCTCTTGTGGTTAGCTTCATATCAGGATCACGATCAGCATCTGCTTGAAAATCTTGTCAAAAAGAATGTGAGATGAGGATTCTCAACAGCTCTTTTCTTCTTCAGTCTTTTTCTTTCAAGCAAGTTCACGGTACTTCTTCAAATATACTTTCATTGTCAGACGGCGCTTCGTATCCGGTTCTTCTGACTCAGGTACATCTTGTTGTTGTGCTGCTTCAGGCTTTTTCAGCAACTAACAGCATCTCAGTCTTCATCAACCCCTGTTCTTGATTGAAATCAAGTTCTGCACATGCTCATAAATTCATAAGCAAACATTTCTTATGCAACAGGGAGAGTACCATATGAACACTAGGTATATCCAAGTACTTGTACTCGGAATTCACAATTTAAATTCTTTCAACTTTTGATGATCAGTCAAATCTTCAAGAACGGTTACATTTTTAATTTTAAGAAAAACAAATAAACACTATATTTTTGGATTTGTTTTGTTTTACAGAAAAGCAAGACACTATTTTTGTATTTTTTAATTTTTGTATTTTTTAATTTTTTTTAATTTTAATAGAAACTCAAAATATAAACAACTACCATAATATACAATTACAATTGCAATGGGATCAAATTCGTTCTCAGTCAGACTAAGGAACACTTTTCAGTACGAGCCTAATCAAACTGGTCTATGCGATTGCCAATATGTTTGTCCACTTAAACTTTAACGCTCAATTTTCAATTTTTTAACTTCGTGATATGCTTAAGGTAATATTATACTATCATTCCCGTGTGTCCCATTCCAAGGCATACCCCCGCGATCAAGGTAAGCACAACGATTCATCGTAACAGGTGAGTATACTGATGTCATCCTTTTTGATTTACAACGTTAGACCATTGGTGACAGGTGAGTACTTTCGTACAGCAGAGCGACCAATGATTGTTTCCAACGAAGGGGAGGCAAATACCATTTTGGTACGAATTTGGCTCTTTGAGCATTGGGAATTTTCTCATTTTGAGATTTTATTCCTTAGGGTTTTTGTCCTCTTGGGATCTTTTAAGATATCCTGACTGTGTCTAGGTCTGCATATAATATGGATGCAACAGAAGGACAGCCAAGACATCCCCGGATGATTCAACAATATAAAGACCCGAAACCTCAGATGTTGGCTATCAATCAACGCAAGATTTAAGACCATAAAATCATACGTCGTTGGTATGTTACCCACATGGTACATAGTTCGTTATGTTTATATCACTTAGTATCTTTTATCATTTTGAGCGTTAAGCCTATCAACATATCGCAGTAGATCCAAGTATTTTCAGCTATGGCACCTTACATGTGTTAGTCAAACCCTTTAACACGAACATTTATTTCACTTCCCATATCATGCAATTTTTCTTTTTGGCCTTTTCATTTTTCTAATGTTTTTGTATTTTCTCATTTTCTCCTCTAAAACAATGCATATATATACAGCAAACTCTTTTTGTATTTTTCTTTTTTCTGAGTTTTCTCCCCCTAAACTCTATATCTATCTATATGTCCCACCCCCCCTAAATTTGTGCATAAATCTTTTGCGGAAATTTACCATTTACTAGAGAAAGGACGTTTTATGTACAAAGTTATAAACTAAGAAAATGAGATTTTTTTTTTGCTTAACCGTTCCGTCATTAGATTGAGGACTAATCAAATTCAAATCAAAGTACTGAATTTAAACGGTACCTTTTGCTGATCATTTCTTACTTCTCTTATCTCCTCCACAGGAAACATATCATCTGTAAAAAAATTGAACTTTTTGCAACAGTGAAATGTTACCCGTTTTTATCTCTGGAACAACCGCTATCAACATTCCAGAGATTGTCAACAGCTCCTCCTTGGTTGTTCCTGAAAAACAAGGAGATTAGTAAGACATTGGTACCCAGGCCATCATGGTCCTAGGATTTACTGAAGCATCAAAATAAGACACTTCTTTTAAACACAATTCCCATTTCGTTTCAAGGATTGGAGACGTTGCTGCCTTGGATTTAGGTTTCCAAATTTGTTTCGACTTAGCAAACGCGTTTGTTGCCTTCGGTTGAGCAACTTTAGCTGCTTCAGACTTGTTAGTTTTAGAAAAACGTTTTTGTTCCTAAGAAGCTTTGCGTTTGTTTTTGGCAACATTCCAATCTCCATCAGAAGGTTTAACCTTCGGATTCACATTCTTCATTGCATTAGGTGATGATACCTTTATTGGCTTAGAATGGTAGTTGTCCTTTGGTGTAACCCTCTGATTTTGAATATAGTAGGGTACATAGGGACGATTAGTGCAGTTCCGAGCAATGTGACCAGCAATGCCGCAATTGAAGCATGTTTATCTCTTCACATAGAAGGCATTCTGATCAGCTTGTGTAGCTCTTGCAGGCCTGAAGGATGAACTGGTCCTTTCTGTGCTTGTTTTTGTTGCACATTTCTTGCAAACGAGGATGAATTTGGATGTCTATACTTATCGTTTGTAGGGGCGTTCTGTGATGTAGATTTCTTTTGATTCTTCTTGTTTTTGTTTAGACTGCAGGTCTTGTTCAGAAATCTCACCAGTCTTTTCGAAAGCTTTGTTAGCACAGTCAAATGCATATTTCTCACATTTGCCATTACTGAATGGCTTATCAAAAGCATTTTTCACATCACGAGCCTTTTGAGGACTATTGCTGCCCGTTGAGGACTGTGGAGAGCCTGCTTGTCTTTGATGTTTAGGCTTCTTCTTTCCGCGTCCTTTACCTGCTTGCTTCGGCTCTTATTGCTTGATCTGAACCTTTTCATCACTAAGAGAAGGTTCAGATTGTTCAGCTTGCGCACTTGGAGCCTTGTTCACGTCAGTCTTCTCTTCATCCTTCATGTCATCAGCTTTGACAGAATTGGAGACTTCTGGTTTGTCGGATGAAATACAAGAAACTTTAGCAGAAACTTCAGCTGAAACATTTGACGAATTTTCAGCACAAGACGGTTCTACACATGACACCTTTGAGCTGAATCCACTAGAATCAACTTATTCCAATTTCTCAGAATCAGCTGCTTCAGATGATTCACATTTAGAATCAGATGGTTCAACTGGATCATTCGTTTGATGCTTGTTCATCTCCAACGACATCTTCAACTTTTACTTCATTTGAAGGGGAAGACGAAGCATTAGTATCATTCACAGATGGAGAAATAAACGTGATTGGCTGATCTGTTCGTTCTTCAACGGTCTCATTTTTGATAGATGTCTCATCAATTTTTGGACCGTAAGTCATAGTATCAGCTCTTATGGACTCCTCCACCGTATAAGGCATGTAGGTGTAGTTGTGGTTAAATGGTGGAGGCACTTTATTATATCCCAAACCACACCCTTTGTTGTTCTTATACTCTAATTGAATATCACAAATATCTTTGACCAGTTTGCTAGAAGTAACATATTTTTTAATATTAATTTCATTTATTTTATATTTCAGCTTGATCTCTTCTAGCTCTTTGATCAAATTATTCATGATTACTTTATCATACTCGTAATTACAACTTTTAACGCTGAGATTCTCTTTCAATTTTGCAATATCTTTTCTTTGAGCTTCATTTTTTTCTTTATAAAGCTTTTCATTTTTTTACTAAAGTACAATTATGTCTTTTTATGTTGTTATAATCTTGGATCAAATCAGTGTTGTGTAAACGGTATGCCTCAACTCTACCTCTACATTCAGGAGTACAGAAAACCGAATTTATCTCTTCAATAGTTAATCTTTCCTGAGCCACCTGAGACATAAGTGTCATATTGTTAGTAGGTGGTTGATTCCTTTGTTCTTTTCCTCAATACACAAACCAAACGAGAACCCGTGCACTCGCTAACTCAAACACTCTTCAGTCGAATGAACCTACCTTCTGAACTGCACCTCAAAACCTGTCGAAACCGTTATCCCAAATTTTTATTTTTTTTATTTATAAAATAAGCCTTTTTTCTCTTTTTTTAAAATTAGAAAATAATTTTTTTATTATAAAGTAATACTTATTATTACTACTACTACTACTACTACTACTACTACTACTACTACTACTACTACTACTACTAGGTTAGAACCCTGTGTATTACACGGGTTGAATAAATGTAATTTTATATACTAAATAATAAAAAAAATATCTTTAAAAATCTCGTTTATTAAACGGGTTGAATAAATGTAATTTTATATAACAAATAATAAAACAATATATATTTAAAATCTCAGTTATTACTTGGGTTGAATAAATGTAATTTTATATCTTAAATAATAAAAAAGTTATATTTTTATAAACCCGTGTATTGTACGGGATGAGTAAATTTAATTTTATATATTAAATAATGAAAAAAGTTACATTTTTAATAACCTTATGTGTTATATGGGTTGAACACATGTAATTTTATATACCAAACAATTAAAAGTTGTATCTTTAAAAACCCTATGTATTATATGGATTGAATAAATCTAATTTTATATACTACATAATAAAAAAGTCATATTTTTAAAACCCCCGTGTATTACACGAGTTACATAAATGTAATTTTGTATAGTAAAAAATAAATATCTTATATCTTTAAAAAATCTCATTTATTACATGGGTTGAATGAATCTAATAAAAATTTATATCTTTAAAAAGAACTTACAGATATACTCGATATACGATGGATGAGTGGATTGCGGTGATGGTTCTTATAAATGTCACGTAAACATAGTGATTACCGTATTTGATTTAAGAGTTGAACATGAAAATAAAAGTATAGAACCAATAAACATCAATTAATATTTTTGTTTACCCCTTATAAACATTTTTGAAATAAGTTCTACCCTTAACTACTTTAGTTTAATAAAATAAATAAATCATTTACATTATATTAATTTAGATTTAGCGTACATCTTTTGTTAATTTCAAGATAAATAATTTTGAAATCTGATAAACATTTTAAAATCTTATATTATCTCATATTCGAATTGTTTAAATTTATATTAAATTAAATTTTATAATTATCTTATAATTGATATTAATTATCTATAAAAAATAGATGGCTTCAATGAATGACATGTATCCTCTCATTGGTTTCTTTTATTATATAGTACTAGCGGTAAGACCCGTGTGTAAACACGGGTCGTTTCTTAGAAAACCATGCATAACACATATTGATAGAACATATACATATGTGTATAGATATTGTACTAAAACGTGTTATCTATTATAGCTAAAAGACAACTATAGACATGCATCATCAGTTAATATATAAGATACATACGAGTATTTCCGTTGTGCTATCCACAAAAAAAGTAGCACCCACCCATTGACAATGAAACCTATTTATAGACATAACTACATATAGAACATGTCTAAGAAGCAAAATTAATACCACCAATGAACCAAATGTACAACCACAAACAATCATGACATGAAACTAAGAGGACTTTATCTTTGTCACGATATGCACAACGTTTTTTAACTTCAGCAATTGAGTAGACTTGTGAAACTCTAACGAAAGTTCATCAGGACTGTTATAACTAACCACTGCTCCTTATAAAATATTATTTAGCTAGGTTATTACCCGAGATTGCTTCCCGGACTCGGGAAACTTATTATATTAATTACTATTTGTTATTAATACGACCACATTACATCAAGCATCTCATTCGATTCAACAATAATGTCTTCAAATCACCGGATTAGATCATGAACCCATATTAGAGGTCAAACAAAAGCACAATAGGACCACATGAATAACCATCATTTCCACTTTTACTTCAATGCACTTAAATGATAGGGTGATTTGGGATTCTGTAAAAATGTTTGTTTTTGTACTACTTTACATATTCCATAGAATTCAAGAAAACGAAACAACGAATTAAACAGATGTTGAGTTATTCAAAGTTTTGTTGAATACTAAATGAGATGTTGACCAAAATTCAAACAGATGTTGACCATAAGTCAATCAGATGTTGACCAATAGTCAAACAGATGTTGACCATAAACAGATGTTTGGAGATCTGTTTAAGGCCAAACATCTGTTTATGGCCAAACATCTGTTTAAGGTAAAACATCTGTTTAAGTCCAAATATCTGATATAGAAGGCCAAACATCTGTTTAAGGCAAAACATCTGTTTAAGGTGAAACATCTGTTTATGGCCAAACATCTGTTTAAGGTTAAACAACTGTTTAAGTCCAAACCTATGATATAAAAGGCCAAACATCTGTTTAAGCCTGAACATATGTTTAACTCAATCAGATCTAATGTCTTCTCATACTGTTTTCCTCTTTAAAACACTGTTGAACCTAACATGGGTTTCCATTAACTATTGACCAAAAGGCAAACATATGTTCAAACCACTGTTTGTAATTGTACTTCTTTACAAAATTACATAAAATTCAAGAAAACGAAACAATAACTTAAAGAATTATAATTTAACACATAATCTAATAGGGCAAAGCAATCTATTATCTAACAATTCCCTGGTTTTTACAACATGAAACACAACATCATCATGCCAAATACAGTCATATATATCCATCCATTATTCTGAATTCATAAACCCATAAATGCATAAGAATGTCACATTTGCGATTAATAAACCAAGTTTCTACTAATTGCAGTTACTATTAGCAAAAAGAAGCATGATATCATCTATATATAAAACATAAAGTGCTAATAATAGTGTTTTATCATGTTAGCCATACATAGCAACAAAACATCAAGTTAATAATTTAAAAAAAACATACAACATCACCATCAAAAAATTCATAGTTATAATATCCGATATCTGCACATACTTAAATGTCGTTGTTAATCTTAGGTAACTTGATTTAATACGATCTTCTGTTGCGAAGACACATATGTGAAGTGCAACATATCACCAAACCTCAAGTTACTCCCAGTCATAAACTTTCGCCAACCGTCCAACGCATAACGTGGCTTCAATTAATTTAACTCCGACTTAACATCATAAACCTCCACAACTCCAACCATGTTTCGAACTTTCAAAGGATGAAGATCAACAGAAAGACCTGCTCGTCTGGGAACTTCAACAGGAAGACGCTACATGTATTGTGTAGAAAAAAATAATAGTCAGACAAATAAACATAAATCATTAGTTTGTTATAAAAAATGGTATACCAGCCTATAGTCTCCTTTGTGATCAAAATGAAAGAACTCAGGGTCGAGAAGATGTCTAGAATGTTTTTTTGCAGTCTTTGTAATCTTATTTCTACGGTTAAGTTTTTTCTGAACGTTGGCGGCTCTCTTCCCCTTGATGAAAAAGTAAACATATACATGTGAATTAAAGTAATGTTGAATATATGCACAAAAAAAACAGTTTATATAACATATACTAATTAAGTGGCGAGTATAGATACCTTAACTTTGTGAGCAGATGAAGAACATCCAATATGATCACTTGTGTCGACAGGTAAGGCAGCATTTCCCTTAGTCATATTCTTGACCTTCTCCTTTCTCTCAGAAGTAACTTTACCTTTCTTCTTAACCTGTTGTCACAGAGTAACTTAAATAACCATAGTAATATAACAATCTTTAAGATGGTAAACTTACATCTTGTGTTTTATTCAATCGTGAAGACATGCGTCTCTTCGACGTGCATTCGGCATTGGTTGGTAACTTCTTCTTAATAATACATTATTGGATAAATGTAACATCAGTAAACAACATCACTAATAGTTGTAAAAACATTAAATTCTTATATGTGTTAAATTAAAAATAAATAATTTTAATAATTTAGTAAGTACCTGAGTAACGGCTCTTCCTTCACCTACAGACACAACTTCTTCATCCTCATAGATGTCCTGGTCAACATTAATGAAATAATTAATATAATGCTAAAACAATTAAAACTTTTACTGCTAATGCTAAATACATACGTACCTTGAATACATTCTCAACATAATTATCCTTCGATATCTCAAGTACACTATCATCGTCAGATTCAGGTTTGTTCGAAAAGCAAATCTCAGTCTCATCTCTATAAACTACTACCTCAAAAACAACATCATCAATTCTGCTAAACACAAGCAAATCGTCCTCCAATATCCCAACATCATTGCACATTTCCGGCCATCCTCTAGCAAATAAAAAATTGGTATAAACCTTAGACGCCTCAACATTCCAATAGGAACCCTTATAACAGATTTGAAATTTGCCACTTGGTGGGCTGTTTACGTAAAATTGTTTAACGAAGCAGTCTTCGATTACCTACATAAAATTAAAAATAATGAATACTATACGTGAAGTATGTAACTTATGAGAATAAGTGTTGACACGTTTAAGATGCAAAAGGATTCAAGTTAAGATAAATAGTCATACCGTAAAACCAAATCTTGCATAACGATTAAACGTGAAATAAGATTCACCACACATGCCATCAACAAAACATGAAAGTTCAAGCCCAAAAATTACCTAACGGTTAGAAAACCAACAAAGTATGCCTCGGCAAATTGAGATCTTTAACAACACTGTCCCAACCGTCAGTTATTATTGGCGTTGAATTTTCTGTTCTGACCCTCACAACCCATTTTTTACCAGACTCATGATAGATTCGCAACTTATTTTTTTGCCAACAATCTCCCCACTTTTGATTAGCAAAGGCTATAGGTACATCCTGTATATAATTTTTAAGTAGTGTAAGAAAATATAAACCATAACAACTGTTAAATATATATATCTCAATAAAAATAAATTATGTATATAAAAACATGTCATACCAGTTTCAAAGATTCTGGGTTATCAAGAAACTTGAAAAATGTAGTATAAATGATAAAACCTGAATCAGTAAAGATGTTAAAATATTCAAATTAAAAAGTTGGCTTCGAAGATGAACATTGACTTTTTGTATTAACAGTATCTACTGAAATTAATCATAGAAACAGAGTATGGGTCAAAATTTTCTGCAAATAATAACTATTTTAATATGTTCTCAACAAATGATTCAAACACCTAACTAAACCCTTCTTGAATGTATAGCAATAAACATTTAAAATCGTATTTGTAGCAAGATAGGATTTGAATTAAAATCAGTTAAACAATATAAAGTTCATTACAATATGAATGTACATACCAGTTGCTGAAGAAAAAACAATAAAACCTCCAGTGATTGAAGTGTAGAAGACGGAGAATAAGAAAGTTGAAACCCTAGAAAATGACTGGGAAGAAGAGATTTTTGAAAGAAGAGATGATAGATGTTTGATGTGTAATGACGCTAAAGAAATAATGACGGTTGTGTTTTCGTTTTCCCATATTTTCAACAGATGAAAAATATTTACACATACACCCCTTATTGGATTTTTTATTTACATTTACATTGAAAACCATGCATAACACATATTGATAGAACATATAGATACATGTATAGATATTGTACGAAAATGTGTTATCTATTATAGCTAAAAGACAACTATAAGTAAATATAAAAGATATTTAACAAACTTAATAAAAGATGTCTAACAAAATGTGTTGGGAAACCTCTGTTGGTCGTTGGGAACAGTGTGAGTCAAACAGTCGTTAGATAAACAGAAGTTATGAGAACAGATGATAACTTTCAGCAGTTGTTTTATTTTTAGCTAACATCTGTCCATGTCAGAACCTTTGTTGTCATAATGGATGACAGTCAGCAGTATAGTAAATCAACAGTCATTAGGATAAACAGAAATTATGACAACAGACGGTACCCTTTAGCAGTAGATGTATTTTTAGGCAAGCATAAGTTTCAAAAATAGTTGTTTTCAATTGGTGTAACTCAACAGTCGTAAGTCTAACATCTGCTATTAGCCCAACCACTGTTAGTATCAAATCCTCTGTTAAACATTTTAAGATTGAATATCATCTGTTGTTCGTTAACATCTGTTGACCCATAGCAGACCTTTGCATCTTCAGACATTTATCTATCAGTGTTTGCTCTCTTTTGTCAGACTTTAGCTACAACACACATTTTATAACAGCAAAATATACCGTAAATTCTTCCAAAAAAACTGTTATTGACATACAAAATTATATAATAATACTTATAGCATACCTTATATAATAATACTTATTCATCATTAGCCCAACCACTGTTAGTATCAAATCCTCTGTTTAGCATTTTAAGATTGAATATCATCTGTTGTTCGTTAACATCTGTTGACCCATAGCAGACCTTTGCATCTTCAGACATTTATTCATCAGCAGATGCTCTCTTTTGTCTGACTTTAGCTACAACACACCTTTTACAACACTAAAATATACGGTAAATTCTTCCAAAAAACTGTTATTGATAATCAAAATTATATAATAATACTTAGGAATGACTGAAATACTTAAAATGAAGATGCGACAACAAAGATTAATACTATTAAAATTTATTCATTTAGTCAACAGTGGTAAATCAAACAGTCGTTAGCATACACAGTTGTTTCATCATCAGCAGATGTTCTCTTTTACCAAACTTTAACTACAACAGACCTTTTACAACTCCAAATATTGACTCTATGTAATTTGCAGGAGCACAGATTCTTCAAAAAACTACTATCAATGATCAAATTCTGAACATTTGTTTTATCTTTGTACTCATCTGTTCACCATCAAACCAACCCTTGATACTATTAAACCTCTGTTGACTTACCAAACAGATTTTTAGACACAATTCAACATCAACATAATCTGTTCACCATTAAACCAACCCTTGATACTATTAAACCTCTGTTGAGTTACCAAACAGATGTTCAGACATAATTCAACATCAACATTATCTGTTCACCATCAAACCAACCCTTGATACTATTAAACTTCTGTTGACTTACCAAACAGATGTTCAGACACAATTCAACATCAACATAATCTAAATCAAACTCAGACACTAAATAAGTAAAACTAAAACGTAACATAGATTCATAAGATTAAAATTTATTCATTTATTCATGACATTAAAAGTCCAATAATTACACAACATACTGAACAACATTAAAGTTCAAATCTAACAATAACAGCAAGAATTAAGAAACTTTAGCTTCAACTCCATCGATTGCTGAATCTCTAGATGTATGTTCTTCAGCATCGCCATGAACTCCACGTCTCTATCACCGCACTCTATATTACTGATAACACAAAGCTCACGAACGGAAGTTGAAGGCATCCGCATAAGATCTCTGGAAACCTGCTCTCTAGTGAACATGCCAACTTGCAATCCATCAAAACATCTCTTCAGCTCTTGAAGAGTAGCCCTATCTTCATACACCTGTTCCTCGATTTGCCTGACAAAACGCTGCTTTAAATCATCTGATTTTGCATTTGTGAATGACGCCATTTGAATAAACTATATTACTCGACTTTCCTGAAAGTATGACATCTTCGTAGGAAAACGTGATGAAAAACAGGTGAAGTGACTATGAGTTTATATACTCAAATTTGTAATTGTGAAAACGTGTAGATTTAATATAAACATATTAATGTATATTTCAAAACAACAGAATTTTAATGCAAAAACCTTTTCAAACCCCAACTTTTATGGGAAAACTGTAAAATTAAATACCAAGAAACCCAAGGGACAAAATTTCGAAGTTCAAAGAACAAAAGCAGATTATCACAATTACAATTAACCTCTTCATTTGCCATGTAGACACGTTTTTAAACTCTATAAAAGACCAATGATTACTTTTGATTCGAAACATCAACAAATTGTCCTACAAATCACTTTCTGTCAAGAATTGTTCCAAATCAGAAAACCAACAAAAAATCAACATGGCAAACTTCAGCTTCTACCACTGGTCAGACACCAGCGATATTAAAACCCAATTCTCGATGTGGTCACTCAAAGAACAAAGAACAAACGAAGAACTAAACAGGAAAGTCGACATAATCAATGACACTAATTACAACAAAACCTGGAACAACATAGCATTGCTCGATGAAGTCCTCCACTCTCCTCCATCAGAGTTCCAGAAGAATGCAGAAGAGTTTCTGACACAACTTCTAAAACAGGATCAGAAAATCTGCAACATGCTAACTGACCTGAAATTCAAAAGAGAGCATGAAATCACATGGAGAAAGGCCAGAGTCTACGAAATCCTAGCAAGTGTTAACTCTAGCTTGTAATACTTTATAAATATTTCATTAAATTTCTATTTTTTCTATGTAGTAGTTCATTTTAATAATATCAACATGCATCTTAACATATTCTAAAATGTCAGTGTCAATAAAAAATCTCAACATCATCAACAGTTAATCAAAATAAGAAACAAACCTAAAATGCAAAGGTCTCCTCTCAACTGTTGTAGCACATCTTACTTTCGATTCAACGAAAATCGAACAATGCAACTCTCTCATCAAAGAAGGTAACACATGCAACTTTTCACGATGTTGCAACAATTATACTGCAACATCGATATTGAAAGGTTGATGTGTGATGGGAAGCTTCATTGAAACGAAGATGTTGGAACAATGATACTGGAACGATAACCTGTAAACAGAATCATCAAACATTCGAACAAAGAAGTGTAATCGGAGATTAGCGGCTGAATCACGAGAAATATGCATTTGAGAGAGAGAGAGAGAGACACGCTCGCAGATATGAGCGAGAGAGATTTGAATGTGGAGCCAGATAATTATATCTTATTTATAGGATCAGAATATATGCTTTGAATTTTGAATATGGAGCCAGAATTTTAAATCTGAAGCCAAACTTTTGAATTTTGAATGTGAGCAGAGGTTTTTTGAATTTTTAATAAACATCAGTACTTTAAATTATGAATGAGGGCAGAGGTTTGCCCATTTGTATGTGGGCAGACCTTTGAAAAGGTGGATGTGGGCCACCTTTGAATTTTAAAGTCTTTTAATATTAAGGTTTATGATGTAAAAATGACATAAGAAAAGCCTTGTTGGATAGCCTCTCCAGCTGACACATCAGCTTTTCTTATGTCATTGAAGTTTCTTCTTTTATAGAAAGTATAGATAGATTATTATTAATGAGTAAGTAATTAATGATAATGGAATGATGACCTAATGATTATTACGATTATAATAATTATTATTGTTATTAATAAAAACCTAAATCAAACACTTTTCTTTTTCTTCTTCGTTACACAAATGCCGAACCGAAACCCTAATAATGTTCAGCCGTCAACACCTCACTGGAGATGATAATGATCGATGACGGTGTCGGAGGTGACGCTGAAGACTGATGATATGGCAGATGACGATGTCGTTTGTATGGCCGGAGAAGATGCACGATGAATATGGAGAAGACAATGATGACCGGAGAAGATAACTGTGGTGATGAAGAATGGTGACCGGAGATAAGGAGGGTGGTCGGAGGTGTTGATGAAAGGTTGTGTATGGATGATTATGGATATCGATGAAAGATGGTATGAAGGTGATGCGATGCAGAGTGGAGATCGTCAGAGAAAGTGAACGATGGAGGAATGGTGGACGGAGTATGTATGATGATGACGATGATGAGAGGTGGTGGTTCAGTGTTTATCGATGGTGATGTAGTGACGGAGACGTGAAGTTGCAGCAAGATGGTGATGTATAGATAAAACAGAGGCTGTCGATGAAATCTGATCAATGATATGTGGTTTAAGGTGGTGATGAATGACAGACGAAAGAGCAGATCACGTTGCGACTTGGAAACCTAATGAGTCAAAACCGTGGTGATTGTGACTCGAGACCTTGTGAAAGATGAATGGAGGTTGCGACTCAGATGACGAATGACTCAATACCGTTGTCAAAACAGGGGTTGCGACTAAAACTGAATGACTCAAGACCTCAGTCGAGATGAGACTCGAGACCTGTGAAGAAGATGGGACTCGAGACCGTGATAAGATGTTGTTGAGTCAAGACCTTGCTGAAAATATTGATGATATGGATGAGGAGTCAAGACTGGCGATGAAGATGAGTCGAGACCTTGATGCACTCTGTTTCCTTAAAAATTGGAGTCGAGACCAGTGAATGAAGGACTTGAGACCTGTGAAGGATGATGATACTCGAAACCGTGGAGGGAAATAGATAGCAACTCAAAAAAATAATGGAACTTGAAATCTTTTGAGTCGAAACCTTTTTCTTGGAAAGTGATGAAATTTTAGTATTCTAAATGGAAAATGTCATAGAAATGTAACCAAGTTTGCTCACTATTTCAATTAAGTCATTCAAACTTTTTTTTGTCTTTTTAAAATAACTAAACTTTATAATGTTCCCAAATTGTCAAACTAATTTTCCCAAAAATTAGGAAAGTGAAATTGTTCAAAAACAAAAAATATTCCTTTTCAAATGCCAAAATTGTTCAATATCTTCTAACAGTTTCAAACAAAAATTGAAACACCAAAATATATTGAGTTTTGACAGAAATTCGATGAACACTACCAATAACAGGAAGAACGCGATGAACAAAAATTCAAAATCTTGAATATTTGATATCAAACGAAGCCTAGAAACAGGTTCTAATGGCTCTGATACCACTTGTAAGTCCCGTAAAATGGATCTTTCAATGATATCAAACAATCACCAAGTTTGTGCGGAATCCAAACTTGGTGAGATTCAAGAATAAACATGAAAACCAGAAAATACGAAGAACAAAGAACAATACCGAATCACCTTTAAACACTTGCACACGATTATATTACTATGAATTAGCAAAACCGTCTAGTACAAGTGCTCACAACCAAATCGCCTCCCACTCTCTGTTTCTCTAGAATTTCTGTAACATGGAGGTTCAACCTAAAAACAAGTTTAAAACTTGTTTATATACATAGATAAGCCCACTTCCCACATGGGCTCCCCTTGGGCCTGCTTGGCCCACATGGCCTAAAGCTTGGCCCAAGTGACCTATAAAGGTCCAAAACCTAATATAAACTAACCCTGTAAGGCCCAGTTCGTAACCATAGCTCGTTTTGTTAATTTGATGCGTCAGTCTCACACTTTAGGGCCTAACAGTTTGAATGGTTTGGGTTTGATTCGATTGGTGATTGGGGTGAATTACTAAAATGTTATGAACATGAATGAATGATTAGGATTGCATGTTAGTATTCGAAATAAATGTCCCAATGATCCGATTTGAATGTCAGAATGATTGATTTAATTTGTGATCATAATTTGGTTGTAGGAATATGCATAAGTGTTGATTAAATGTGATTATTTAATCTGATTGCAACTGCCAAAAATTGTTAACAAATGTTACGGAGATAATGGACTACAAATAAGGAAATCAGTTACAACTTCCTAGTCTCGAGTGAGGTTGCGAGTCGGAATCTTCTAGTTCGACTCGAGACCCCACCTGCACACAAACAAGAGGACTCGAGATCATGGTTGCGGGTCCGGTTGCGACTCGAGACCTGACTCATGACCTCATGGTCTTGACTAGTACATCATCACCCGAGACCCCCTTAGTCTCGACTCGAGACCTCATAGTCTCGACATGTAACTTAATTGGGCCAGAAATTGTTGGGCCATATTGTTTTGGACTCGCACACTTAGATGGGAGTCACACACTTGAGAGATGGTCGCACACTCTCAAGTGTGGGCTAACAGCTAATGGGCCGCACACTAGTGGGGTAGCACACCTGAATAAAGATCGCACACTTACAATGTACCTCTTCAGTGGGCCGTACACTTCAACTATGCATGTTTGGACTTTTGAGATGAATTTATGCCTTGACTGTTATGTTATATGTGCTATGCCATGATCATTGCTTGTATGCAACTTGTTAGTAGACGTGTAGAACAATACGTGTGTTACTTGAGTATGAACCTGACTTGTACGGTAACCATAATAGGACATGGTTGACCACATTAGCTCAAGTGACCATTATCTGTCGAGCTAATCTAAGGTGAGTTCACACTTTTCTTCAAAGCATGGGATTCCTGGTGGTTTGGGAATGGGTTAAACAACAACAACTATCCCCCTTGGGCGGGATACAACCTGCGTATTCTCCTTGGGTAGAATACATACCTCCGCCCTCCTTGGGAAGGGCGACAACCGTTATAATACATGTCTTTAGATTACTAGACAACAACTCTATCTTAAAGTCCCCACTCATTTTATATCGACTTAATCGCCAGGCCAATGGCGAACGGTTATTAGTTAAATAACGCTATTAGGTCTGACAAGCCTCACACCGTGCCGTAGAGGATGGGCGTGGACTAATATACTTGGGCACTTAGTCAATGATGATAGACATTGACTTGGGGCACTCAACATAACTTCAGTCAGTAGTCGATATGGTAAGGGTCTAGTGGTTTAAAACAGTGGGGTAGCTCCCCATGGCATGTTTTTATAAGTGAACAAAGGAACTTATTTTTGTTGGGCTTTTGGAACAACATTAAAACGGACAACCAACTGTGAACTCGCCAACATTTTTGTTGATACGTTACTACATGCTTTACAGGTCGTTAGGTACATGGCTGGAGCTTGCACGAGGAGTGGGCGTTGTGGCTAGGAATCAACTGTTGGATTCCTACTATTAAACGTTATGACTTTTTATTTAATGGGTTTTAAACTTTATGCTTCCGCTATCACTTAAACTTGGTTTTGGGATACTGTTTTTGTGAACACTAAATGTTTTGATTGTGATTACGTTACTTTATTTTACTTATCGTTCAGTATGATTAGTGGTATGATCCTGGTTAGTTACATGCCTCGCGGTAATACTCCGCTTGTGGATTTTGGGGGTGTGACAGATTGGTATCAGAGCCATTGGTTATAGTGAACTCAGTTTTAAAAAGGGAAAATCTTTTTGATAAAAAAAACCCAGACTATAACCTATTCAGTGCTCAATGATCCACAACGACACATCGGTCCACGTGCAAGGCTCAACACTTTAGGTGGTATGATTTATGTTTATGTTGCCTACTTGCTAGTTTACATTTGCATGGTGTATTGCTCATGGTATGCCTAGTTAACGTAGTAGCATGCTGCCCATTAGCCTTAATGTGCTCTCTTTGACATTCAACTGTTTGCCTAAAACTTTATGTGCTCACTCTCTTCTGCCATCCCATACTTTTCACACCTCTACGTCACCGTTCTCACTTGTGTTTTCTGGATGTGAAGATCATGAGTGGACGCCTCAACTTGACTCAGGCTCAACTGACGACCCTAATCAATGAACGGGTTGTTGAGGCTTTAGCAGCAGCCCAACCAGGAGGTAAAGCCTGCCATTTTGACCTATCCTAGGATGTTTAGATCCCACTCTCGTAGCATTATGTCGTTCTTAACCTTACCCTTCTTTCTCACGCGACAGGTCAACCTGCTCAGCCTCGAGCATGTACGTTCAAGACTTTCATGGACTGTCGGCCTAGTTTCTTTAGTGGTACTGAATGAGCTATAAGTCTTCTCCACTGGTTTGAGAAGATCGAACCCGTCTTTGAGATGTGTGAATGCCCTGTAGCCAGTAGGGTGAAGTTTGCAACTGGAACACTCAAAGGTAGTGTGCTCTCTGGGTGGAATGCACAGGTGCAAATGCTAGGGTTGGCAGCTGCTAACGCCACCCCATGGAATGACTTCAAGGAGCTGATCAAGGAAGAATATTGTCATCGGGATGATATCCACAAGTTGGAAGTGGATTTTTACAACCTCAAGATGGTAGGGTCTGAGATTGAAGCCTACACAAAAAGATCGAATGATTTGGCTGCTTTGTGTCCCAACATGGCGAATCCTGCTTACAAGCGTATCGAGCTCTACATCAAGGGTCTAGTGCCAGAGATCCAGAGCATGGTAACTGCAGCGAACCTCCCCACGATCCAACTGATCATACGACTGTCTCACCGCCTCACTGATCAGGCAATCGAGCAGAAAAGGCTACCTAAATGGATTAGTGCCACTACTTCTGATGCTCCAAGTGACAAGCGTAAGTGGGATGGAAAATCTAGCAAGGGTTCCAGCTCTACTCAATCTCAGTCTCAGCAACGAAGGAACGATGATTTCAAGAGCCCCAACCAGCAATCTTCTGCTAATCAATGTCAGGGTGGATACAGAGGAAACCACCCCAAGTGAAACCGTTGTAACTTGCACCATAGCGGGCCGTGCAACAAGGGCCACTGCCAGAGGTGCAACAAGCAAGGTCACGCAGCAAAGGATTGCAGGAGTCCGTATCTTGCGAATCAGAATTGACTGCAGCAACAACAACAGGGTAACAACATGGGGTGTTTCCAGTGCGGAGCTGAAGGCCACTTTAAGAGGAACTGCCCATAGCTGAATCAAAAACGCAACAACAATAACAACAACCAGGGCAATGGGAACAACAACAGGAACACCAATGAAGATAATGGTGCCAAAGGGGGTGTGTTCGTGATTGGTCAGGGTGAAGCAAGGAACGATCCCAATGTTGTGACAGGTAAGTTTCTGCTGGACGACTACTTTGTTTTTCTTTTATTCGATTCGGGAGCCGATACTAGTTATGTGTCCTTAAGGCTTAGTCAGATGCTTAAGCATACCCCGATCCCTCTGAAATCCAAGCATGTTGTAGAACTAGCAAACGGTAAAAGACTTGAGGCCACACACGTCGTCAAGGGTTGTAATCTCGCTCTAGCTGGTCAGACTTTCTCTATCAATCTTATTCCCATTGTTCTTGGTAGTTTCGACGTTGAAATTGGGATGGACTGGTTAACCCAACATCGAGCGGAAATACTCTGCAATGAGAAGATTGTCCACATCCCACGTTCTAACGATGAACCTCTCACTATTCATGGTGACAAGAGTGGTGCTATCGTGGGTATCATCTCATTCCTTAAGGCCCAGAGGTGTTTGTGAAAGGGTCACACTGCCATTTTAGCCCTCGTTACTGACACCTCCACGAAAGAGAAGAAGATTAAAGACATCCCTATCGTACGCGACTTTCCTAAGGTATTCCCTGAGGAATTACATGGTCTTCCGCCTCATCGTTAGGTCGAGTTTCAAATCGAGCTAGCTCCTTGAGCAGCGCCTATAGCTCGTGCACCTTATCGTTTAGCCCCATCAGAATTGGAAGAATTTTCCACGCAACAACAGGAACTATTGGACAAGGGTTTTATTCGTCCTAGTTCTTCGCCCTGGGGAGCCCCAGTTGTCACTGGACGGGAGCCGCGAGCAGTCAAGTGGTACCAGTGGTTATTTTAAAAACATTACAGCGAAAATATTCATCAGGACTGTGAGTTAGGAAAAATATTAGAGTTTAGAAAACACCGGATTTTATTTATTAAATAGATGGGATAAAAGCATGTTTTGAAAGGTAGTTTTAATGTGGGATATACCCGAATACGTAAAACAACGTTTAATTTAATTTAATTTATTTGATAAAATAAGCCATTTCTATAAGCCTTTCGGTGCCGTCTCGCCACTCTTGTTCCAATCTACTGTAATTACCTGAAACGCGTTTTAAAAACATTTTGGTCAGCAGGAAATACTGGTGAGTTCATTCACTTTGTACAAAAACACATTTGTTATAATTCACAACATTAAGAGTTTTTACATTTGCCCCTATCTTATAATTAGCTGGTTCAGTTGTCACTCGACCGGATTTATGACTGTGGACATATCACTAAATTAGGCTCGCCCACCTAAAGTGATAAATCATTAGTAGTAATGTGCACAAAACCCCCACTTACTGCCAGTAATTAAAGATTAGCAAAGACTTAATCACTGCAAAGTATAACTGGAAAACATTTAGGGTTTTGTAAAGCAATTTGATAAAAAGAGAATGACTCACCTTGTTAGCATATAGCCTTGATTAAACAAGCATCTTGATTCTAAGTCTTCTGATGATTATACATCTATTTTTATTGTACGTGTATAGTGCAGAGCTTTCTGGTAGTTAAACATTTAGTTTAACAGAGTGGAATACGTATTAGTGTTAAACCCAATCAAACCTAACGATGGTCACGAGATCAGAACCTTAACGAAATTCACAAAGTATAGTCTTATTTAGACAGCACCATGGCATTCGTTTCAGAATGAAATTCACAAAGTATAGTCTTATTTAGACAGCACTTTGGCATTCGTTAGTTGGTTCCCGAATCGATCAGACAGAATATCGCATCGGTGATTATTGTTTAGAACACCAACGTATAGAGAGAATAATATCAGAAATGACCAAAGAAAAATGAATCCTAAGCTTCCTATTTATAGGTAGGAAATATGAAATTTCCAGGAAGTTTCCTATATACTTTTCTAGGAAGTTACCTATACATTTTCTAGGAAGCTTCCTACCCACATATATATATCCTCTTACACCTTCCTTGCACCTTCCTTTGATATTATCTATCTCATAAATATTTATTTTCATGTATATCTATTATGGGCCATTTTCTGAGCGTATATATATCCTGACTAATATCCTGCTTTTGATTGTTTACTTGTGATCAGGATACTGGATTAGGAAATTGGTAACATCCTGGGTGATATCCTGGTGTTAACTAAATTAACCACGTGCAGGTTAGAAGCTGTGGGTCACTAACGGTCAGATGGACTTCTTCTCCTTAAGACTCGGGCAAATCTGTTATATGAGAGACGTTGAACCCGAAAGACCAGGTCTACAACGTTCAAGTGGGGAATATCTGCCGGATCCCGGTTTAATAGGGTAGTTTGTTAAATTTCTTTTACTATAAATAGATGGGGCGGATCAGATTAAGGCACGCAACTTTACACACACAATCATACGCACACTTTGCTCTCTAGCTTCTAGCAAACACTATACACCAACACTTGTACTCGAATTACATTGTAACACCTAGTTGATCCGCATCACATCCTTCACTGTATCCTGATATTTGGAGCAATAGAAGAACAAGGCAGCTGCGATTGTCAGCTCCTGAGGTTTTGTCACGGCGATCTAGATTGATCAAGGGCTTTCCTCGTATATCTCGTGTCACCCTTTACATTTTTTGCTCGTTGTTTGATCATAGATACAACTCTATATCCTGAGCCGTATCCTGAAACTGTTTTTGCAATTAATCTGTTTAACATATTCTCGACACTCATTTCTAGCACACTACCTCACTTAACTAATTTGATCACTTAATTGCTTCGGTAATTTTTGACCAAAACAATCTGGCACCCACCGTGGGGCAAGTGGTGCTATTGTTGCTAAAAAACTTTAGTAAAATCGTTACTCGGTTTTCTATTGTCAAAACTTTTTGCTACATTGTTTTCAATGGCCTCGAGATCAAACATGAGCTCTTCCACCATGTCTGCTACAACCTCTGCAACAATTGGTTCGGTGCTTCCACCTCCTCCTCCACGAATGCAAACTTCTTCACACGCAACTGAAAGTCATGTGGCTCGGGATGCTATCCCCGCTCCTAGTACCCAGGGATCTGGTCCTGTTTTGGCTTCTAATGATGAAATTCTGAATTTGTTTGGTAGTGTACAGGAACAGATGAGGCAGCAGCAGGAAACTAATCGGATGCTGATGAGAGAGATACAACTCTTGAAATCCAGCCCAAGTAGACCTGCTGAAAAACTGTCACTCCTTTGCAGCCTAGAGCTTTGAACTTCAGTTCTGCAGTTTACACTGAAGATAACCGGGGAAATATCATGCCAAGCCATTCTCAGAATCATACTCCTGAGATACCCTCCTCGATTAGGATGTCAACTGTGAGGAGCTCAGGATATGCTTCAGGATATGGCCAAAATCCTCAGACCGGTAACGTGTCGAATAATAATGTCGACATTTACTAGGGAACTTCAGAAATTGAAGGACATGATATCCAGTGTACCTGGGGTGGTCCAGCCAATTCCAGAAGTGTAACACCTGTGCCTCCACGGCCATCAAACAAATACCGAACCAATGAAATATTATATTTCATACTTGGTATTTGTAAAAATATGTGTATCATTTGCACATATCAATTCTTGTTCACTTTCAAACTCTAAATCGTTTTCTGGAAGGTTATACGCGCACCGATGCGTAAATATAACCAGTTTAATGCAACAAACACTCCGGAATAGTGACATAGGCTTAACATACCTTAAATAACCTTTACATAACTTAGAGATAAGTTTTGAAGGCTTTGGTATGGCTAAATCAAGTTAATTCGTCTACAGGGACTAAATATGACAAACTGCGAAAGTATGCCAATTTGAACTATAACAGACATTCCGGAACATGACCATAAGTTAAACATACCATAAATATCCTTTAAATAGCTTAGAAATAGGCTTTGAGGGGTTCGGTATGCTAAAACAAACTTTTGGGTCATTCAGGGACTAAAAGTGTCAAAAAGTGCACAAGTTTGCATTTTCGCGCATAACTTACGTTCTGAATACATCTGGACATCCAAAAATTTATGTAAGCATGACTATATTATGCTTTAGTGTTTGGCTTGCCAAAAATCCATTCGTCGCGTCATTTGGATCGTTTTTCGCACTTATGCGCATTCCGTCGTAATTAAGCGAACATCGCGTTCGTACGGCCAAACGAACCAATGTCCGGCATATTTTTGAGCATGTTTCATGTCCACAATGTTTAGGCAACATTTTAGGGCCTTAAAGTTGGCTTTACGGGCCTTAGAAGTGTCGGAAAAGGCCTTAAACACGTGCAGGGGCTGAAACTGCCATTTTTGAAAGTTGTATGCAGATCAGAAGGGCCAGGCGGCCCGCATTGTATTTCTCTGATCCTGAAGCGGGCCGCATCCGCATATCAGAACAGATTCAATGTTTTAAACAGCAAGTTGCAGCTGTTTGATTCTCACCCACACATTCTCACATGCTTAGTCAGATGATAAGGATGATATTTAGCCACCACAACTTTACGACAAATGTACGGGCAAGATTAAGGCACGTTTTCCATGAAACGATCTTAACGGTGGACCTTTTACTATAAATACCCCACCCCCCATGCTTCATAATCACTAGAATTTTGATCTTAGAAACTCTAAGTTGAAACCATTGTTTCATACCTGAGATTCTCGGATCGAAATTAGCATTCGGGGACCCTTCGTAAGTATTCTTTCGTTCTTTTCCTTATTTTATTGCTTTTTTCGAGTCAGAAAGTCAAACTTTGTTTGACTTTCAGCGTTGACCAGTAATAGTCAATGCGAAGTTCGTTTGAACTTCGCAACGTGAGTGTAATCACGTTGGTCATAGTCCCTTGGGACTATGCCCACTAATTACCACGTTGTCTAGGGTCGTAGGGTAAGCGATCTGATGAATCGTTTATACCTCGAACCCGACCCATTTGGTCGATCATTAGGATCCGACCAAACACATTTGGTGACCATAGTAGGTAGGGAATAACCTTCCGAGGTTATACCCTATGGTCACATCGTTTAAGTAGTTGTATGATAGGTAGTTTATATGCCTTAGGTAAATTACCAGAATACCCTTTTTATGTATAATTGGTAATTAAGCATATGTAACCTAAAATTTTGTCACATAACTGATTATGTAACATGTTTAGGCATATAACACTTGTCATAGGACTAGTTAGGCGGTCCGAACGCGTTTCACGCGAACGACGCGTTAAAGTAGCATAAGCTACCTAAACGGGTTGTATTGGGTCGTAAACACTTAGGTTAAGTTTCATTTAGTATGTAGGCTTTGTTAAACCAAATGACACGAGTCTCTACACTCGTTTGGTTTACAAACCCTAATGCTACCCGATCTTCCGATTTAGGTCCGGTTTATTAATGTAGTTACCTATAGTAGGTGCCGTTTGATTCCGTGATCTCTAGCTTTGCTTGGTGGTTATCCTAGGACTTCTGAGCAATCTCAAGTGAGTACATTATTCCCCTCTTTTACTGTTTTCCAAACTGTTTTGGGGTGGAACACATGTGCCTACTTGTTACTTTCATGCTTTCCTGTTTTCACATCATATACATGCTATGTTCGTTAGTACATTATAGTACATGATTTCATTACATTTCATGCTAGGTGTGCCCACTGTGTGCATTACTTAGTACATCGTTTTACATTTACATTTTATGCTATGTATGTCCATTGCGTGCATACTTAGTACATCGTTTTCATCACATGCTTACATTTTGTTATGACATTTGGTTTGTTTAACATGGAACAATACATTCATTAACATTAATTACGCCGTTCGTTAGTAGGTAGTGGTACCATAGGAATTGACAACTCCCGTTCCGGACATCCCAGGGAAAGGGGATGAAAGGAATGACCGAATTCGATATTCATAATTTAGATAAACCTTTAAGTGGTTTAAGGGTTTATCGCCTCAGTCTCAAGGCTTGGATGTATGCATTATAACAATACCGCATAGATGTTCATATCAGTATAGCATGCATTTACGCAAAACATAGCTTTGATTTAAACCAAGTTTTACCTCAATACTTTGTTTTTGTGCATATGGTTTAGTTGATATTTATCACTAGCCATACAGATCAGTTTGGTTTACATATTACATGATTTACATTGATCATGCATTTCCACAGAACATAACTTTGATTTAAAGCAAGTTTTACTTCAATGCTTTGTTTTGTGCATTTCATTTATGGTTTAGTTGATGCATTTTCACTAGCCATATATATCATTTTGGTTGCATATTACATGGTTTACATTTGACACATAAACACTTTTGACATTGGTTCTACATTACATGATTTACATTAGACATGAACATTTTACATTATTGGTTTGGTTTGAGTAAGTGATTAAGTAACGATGCGTGTGTAATATGATACAAGCATGGTGGATACGCCGCTGGTACTTCCTATATATAAATGTTTGTATGGTATTACATATTGTAGCGTTATTTGAATCATTTCAGTTTGATACATATAACATTTTATACAAATAACATACTTTTCACAAGACATTGTTTTACAAAACAACTTATCTTTTACAAACTCATTTAACTTGGTTATTCATTTAACCATACATTATTCACTTATTTATACATATCATCTGAACTCATTGTTTTTCAAATGAGTTACAAGACAAAGCAAATTACAAGGTTCATGGCTAAACATTTTCTCAAACATAAGTCATGAAGCCTATTTTCACAAAACCTATGTATCTCACAGGCATTTTTATGCTGACGTACCTATTTTCACATGTGTTTTTCAGGAGCTGTTGCATAAGACGATCAAGATACACATAGGCAGACTTGGGCTTTAGTGACAATAAAAGATGCAAGGCTAGTTAATTATGTTGTATTTCCTTGTTTGTTAAGACATTGTAACACTTTTAATCAATAAATCGAAACTTAAATTTCCATGGTTGTGAAACATTAATTCTGTTACAACACTCCCCGATGTTTCCGCCACGTTTTGTATGTTCTACGTGGTCGGGGTGTGACAGAAAAGATGGTATCAGAGCCAATGGTTATAGGGAATTAGGTTATTAGTAATGCTTTGACCTAGTCTATAACCTTTCTTAGGACCCTAACGCGAGTTTACTTGCGTTTAGTCATAAAACAATATCGTCACCTATCCTTAGGCGACGACCACAACAAGAACATAAATTTCCAAACCGCTTTGAAAACTAATCATCTGTTCTAGGATGATTGATTACTAGGTTTTGAACCCTCTATTGTAAGGTTTTGAACTCTCTATTATATGGTTTTGAACCCCGTGAGTTTTCAAAACTTCGTCAAGGTTTTGGGTTTTAAATAATGTGAACACGTGCAAACTGGAAGGGTGAATGCCTGTATTCTGGGTTTTCTGTCTAGGCAAGCACTTCGTATACATCTCATCAGACGCGAGACCAGTTGTGCTTACCTGGGAATTCTTGGGATGAGTGTTCACTTATAGGCGAGCATGTCTTCGCGATATATTATTTTTGACCCATTTACTTTGATTTGTCACCATCTCATTTGTTTGCCTTAGGTAACAAACAAATGATCACAATTTTCATTCGTTACCATTCTGTATTGATTACCCAATAACCTTTCACTTGCTTCTTCCTCTGTCTTTCATCTTCTTCGAAGAATGTCTATTCCTCTCAGCACTGGTCAAATGCCCGAGCGAACAGCCAAATTTGTCCAGCAAATTGGCGAAGTGATTCAGAGGACTGTGGATTTAGGCATTGCCATGGCTCGTCTCAACAATGAAGCCTCTCGTCTCGACAATGAAGCCACTCAAGAGCCACTGAAGGAAGCAGAAGTCAAGCCAGCACCAAAATCAAGGAAGCGTAAGGCTTCAAGGAAACCCGCAGCAGTTACACCTAATCAAGCGGGACCTAGCCAAGTGGCAAGGCCACCAGCTAGGAAGCCGTACTTTGGAACGGCACCATTATGCAACAAATGTAAGGGGCATCACCTAGCTCACTTACAGTGTCATTGGTGTGTATCATGTGGAAGAGTTGGTCACCTGGCAAGTGTTTGTCGATGTAACCCGAACCAAGGTGGTCTAACTCAACCCCAAGTCAACCTAACTCAAGCTCGTTTTCCGCGTGGTACTTGCTACAACTGTGGCGATACGAGCCATTTCAGGAACAAATGCCCAAAGCTTGCTAATGCAAATCCCACCCACGGATGAGCAGTTGGCTGACTAGAAGATGTTGCTGTCTTATGCTTTTGTTCTTTTGTTTCCTTGTAATGTGAAACAATCTGTTTTGTTTATAAATAAATCGTTGTTCACAAATTCTGATATACAAGTATAATTACATGTGTGTATGACTTTTCCTATGATATCTGCATTAAGGAACTATGTTCCTTACAAACTACTCTTGTGATTCTCTCTTTCAAATGATCGCTCATGATTCCCTCGAACATTTTAAGTACTCGTTTCATTCTAAGAAACAAAGTACAGAAAATAAAGTGACATTATGAGTGATCATGCTTCTGCACATCTGTGCCTTTGAATCCTTGGTTAGATAACTAAGGATATATTTTCAAATCTCATACCCATTACGTTTTGATTTTTTTCAACGTATACAGTACAAGTATTTCAAAAACAATCTTCATGATCTCAAACATTACGTATAGTTTGAAAACAAATTTTCTAAATACATTATCTATGTTATTTCAAAAACATTGGCCATTTTATCAAAACCAACCTTCCTAATTTCAAAATATTTCATATAGTCTGAAGACAATATTAACACAATACATTTTCTTATCAAGTGCATGATTTCGAAAAGCATCATTCATGTCTTTCAAAAACCTTATACATAATTTCAAAATTCATCTCTCATGATTTTAAAACATTTTTGTAAATATATCTATCTAATACACCTACTTTATTTCAAAAGTATTATATATAAGGTTTCAAAAAAACGGTAAACACATTTTTCTTAAAAGAACCCCATGCACAGTGTTCAAAAATATTTTCCTCGTACATTTACTTAACCTTCAAATTCTGCTTCATATGTCGCCTTGACATATCTAGCATCTCAACTTCATAAGCATTTTACTTCATGTTTTGACTTAAGCACATCCCGTGCAAGATTTCAAAACATCTTCAACTTCTAAAATCCATATGGGATCTTTTTATCTCCACAATTAGACCCTTGTGGATAATCATCATTCAAATCAGAGTCCTTAATTGGATTCATTATATACCTAAATTCGAACATTTCGGTTCCTTAAAATCGAAATTGAATTTTTCTTTTAAAAATCTTTCTATCTTTATAGTTAGATTCTTGAAAATGTTTAAAGTACCAAATGAAATCCACAAGATGGATTCCTAGTGTGCTTTAAATACATGTACTCTGTTAGTAGAACAAACTTCTAGTTAAACAATTTTGTGGTTATGTGACTATGTGTTTATTCATCTCATGTTTTCTTTTATGCATTTTTGTGTTTTTAATACTCTGGATATTCGTTATCCAAATCCTCGCAGGATCTTTCATATCTTCATATGAGAGATTCGTAGCAGGATATTCAAAAGGTACTACCTTCAATCCTTAATGGGCTTCTATGTAATAGTTAAGACCCTTGGATTATATAGTACTGCTCCATGATTCATTAGAGACCCTTTAGTGGTCTAATCAAAAAGATTGATTCACAATTTGGTTAAAGAACGACATCTAGTGATGTAGCTGGACAGACTCCTTGATAGTCTATTTAGATCATTTAATGATTTAATTAAAAGGACTCTATGGCGGTCTAGTCACACTCATCACAGGATTGTTCATTTGGTTTTCCCCTACACATTATAAAATAGACTGAGTGAACTATGCAAGGAATTGTCTGATTATGGACGCGTACATAATTATGAAATTTAGTGCACAGAAACACAGTAAGATTTATTATGTGTAAGAACCGATAGTGACAACAATAACGAAATGAGAACGATGTAATGGAGGTACGGTGGACGCACCAATGACGCTTCATATACTTGTATATAAGTATCCCTCTTACATTGCAATCATGATGTTATTAAAGGTTACTAGGAGTTCAGAACCCTAATCAATAATGTTCGATCTTTTCAACTTCATGTTTTCAAGCTCTCACAAGTTTCCTCTAAATAAATTTCGGGACGAAATTTCCTAAAGTAGGGGAGACTGTAACACCTGTGCCTCCACGGCCATCAAACAAATACCGAACCAATGAAATATTATATTTCATACTTGGTATTTGTAAAAATATGTGTATCATTTGCACATATCAATTCTTGTTCACTTTCAAACTCTAAATCGCTTTCTGGAAGGTTATACGCGCACCGATGCGTAAATATAACCAGTTTAATGCAACAAACACTCCGGAATAGTGACATAGGCTTAACATACCTTAAATAACCTTTACATAACTTAGAGATAAGTTTTGAAGGCTTTGGTATGGCTAAATCAAGTTAATTCGTCTACAGGGACTAAATACGACAAACTGCGAAAGTATGCCAATTTGAACTGTAACAGACATTCCGGAACATGACCATAAGTTAAACATACCATAAATATCCTTTACATAGCTTAGAAATAGGCTTTGAGGGGTTCGGTATGCTAAAACAAACTTTTGGGTCATTCAGGGACTAAAAGTGTCAAAAAGTGCACAAGTTTGCATTTTCGCGCATAACTTACGTTCTGAATACATCTGGACATCCAAAAATTTATGTAAGCATGAATATATTATGCTTTAGTGTTTGGCTTGCCAAAAATCCATTCGTCGCGTCATTTGGATCGTTTTTCGCACTTATGCGCATTCCGTCGTAATTAAGCGAACATTGCGTTCGTACGGCCAAACGAACCAATGTCCGGCATATTTTTGAGCATGTTTCATGTCCACAATGTTTAGGCAACATTTTAGGGCCTTAAAGTTGGCTTTACGGGCCTTAGAAGTGTCGGAAAAGGCCTTAAACACGTGCAGGGGCTGAAACTGCCATTTTTGAAAGTTGTATGCAGATCAGAAGGGCCAGGCGGCCCGCATTGTATTTCTCTGATCCTGAAGCGGGCCGCGTCCGCATATCAGAACAGATTCAATGTTTTAAACAGCAAGTTGCAGCTGTTTGATTCTCACCCACACATTCTCACATGCTTAGTCAGATGATAAGGATGATATTTAGCCACCACAACTTTACGACAAATGTACGGGCAAGATTAAGGCACGTTTTCCATGAAACGATCTTAACGGTGGACCTTTTACTATAAATACCCCACCCCCCATGCTTCATAATCACTAGAATTTTGATCTTAGAAACTCTAAGTTGAAACCATTGTTTCATACCTGAGATTCTCGGATCGAAATTAGCATTCGGGGACCCTTCGTAAGTATTCTTTCGTTCTTTTCCTTATTTTATTGCTTTTTCGAGTCAAAAAGTCAAACTTTGTTTGACTTTCAGCGTTGACCAGTAATGGTCAATGCGAAGTTCGTTTGAACTTCGCAACGTGAGTGTAATCACGTTGGTCATAGTCCCTTGGGACTATGCCCACTAATTACCACGTTGTCTAGGGTCGTAGGGTAAGCGATCTGATGAATCGCTTATACCTCGAACCCGACCCATTTGGTCGATCATTAGGATCCGACCAAACACATTAGGTGACCATAGTAGGTAGGGAATAACCTTCCGAGGTTATACCCTATGGTCACATCGTTTAAGTAGTTGTATGATAGGTAGTTTATATGCCTTAGGTAAATTAACAGAATACCCTTTTCATGTATAATTGGTAATTAAGCATATGTAACCTAAAATTTTGTCACATAACTGATTATGTAACATGTTTAGGCATATAACACTTGTCATAGGACTAGTTAGGCGGTCCGAACGCGTTTCACGCGAACGACGCGTTAAAGTAGCATAAGCTACCTAAACGGGTTGTATTGGGTCGTAAACACTTAGGTTAAGTTTCATTTAGTATGTAGGCTTTGTTAAACCAAATGACACGAGTCTCTACACTCGTTCGGTTTACAAACCCTAATGCTACCCGATCTTCCGATTTAGGTCCGGTTTATTAATGTAGTTACCTATAGTAGGTGCCGTTTGATTCCGTGATCTCTAGCTTTGCTTGGTGGTTATCCTAGGACTTCTGAGCAATCTCAAGTGAGTACATTATTCCCCTCTTTTACTGTTTTCCAAACTGTTTTGGGGTGGAACACATGTGCCTACTTGTTACTTTCATGCTTTCCTGTTTTCACATCATATACATGCTATGTTCGTTAGTACATTATAGTACATGATTTCATTACATTTCATGCTAGGTGTGCCCACTGTGTGCATTACTTAGTACATCGTTTTACATTTACATTTTATGCTATGTATGTCCATTGCGTGCATACTTAGTACATCGTTTTCATCACATGCTTACATTTTGTTATGACATTTGGTTTGTTTAACATGGAACAATACATTCATTAACATTAATTACGCCGTTCGTTAGTAGGTAGTGGTACCATAGGAATTGACAACTCCCGTTCCGGACATCCCAGGGAAAGGGGATGAAAGGAATGACCGAATTCGATATTCATAATTTAGATAAACCTTTAAGTGGTTTAAGGGTTTATCGCCTCAGTCTCAAGGCTTGGATGTATGCATTATAACAATACCGCATAGATGTTCATATCAGTATAGCATGCATTTACGCAAAACATAGCTTTGATTTAAACCAAGTTTTACCTCAATACTTTGTTTTTGTGCATATGGTTTAGTTGATATTTATCACTAGCCATACAGATCAGTTTGGTTTACATATTACATGATTTACATTGATCATGCATTTCCACAGAACATAACTTTGATTTAAAGCAAGTTTTACTTCAATGCTTTGTTTTGTGCATTTCATTTATGGTTTAGTTGATGCATTTTCACTAGCCATATATATCATTTTGGTTGCATATTACATGGTTTACATTTGACACATAAACACTTTTGACATTGGTTCTACATTACATGATTTACATTAGACATGAACATTTTACATTATTGGTTTGGTTTGAGTAAGTGATTAAGTAACGATGCGTGTGTAATATGATACAAGCATGGTGGATACGCCGCTGGTACTTCCTATATATAAATGTTTGTATGGTATTACATATTGTAGCGTTATTTGAATCATTTCAGTTTGATACATATAACATTTTATACAAATAACATACTTTTCACAAGACATTGTTTTACAAAACAACTTATCTTTTACAAACTCATTTAACTTGGTTATTCATTTAACCATACATTATTCACTTATTTATAAATATCATCTGAACTCATTGTTTTTCAAATGAGTTACAAGACAAAGCAAATTACAAGGTTCATGGCTAAACATTTTCTCAAACATAAGTCATGAAGCCTATTTTCACAAAACCTATGTATCTCACAGGCATTTTTATGCTGACGTACCTATTTTCACATGTGTTTTTCAGGAGCTGTTGCATAAGACGATCAAGATACACATAGGCAGACTTGGGCTTTAGTGACAATAAAAGATGCAAGACTAGTTAATTATGTTGTATTTCCTTGTTTGTTAAGACATTGTAACACTTTTAATCAATAAATCGAAACTTAAATTTCCATGGTTGTGAAACATTAATTCTGTTACAACACTCCTCGATGTTTCCGCCACGTTTTGTATGTTCTACGTGGTTGGGGTGTGACAAGAAGTGTCCCAAGACAGTCACAGGATATCCCGCTTTGCGTATCCTATCTGTGATGCTGAAATCCCAAAGAGATTTCAAACCCCCAACATGAAACTGTATGATGGAACTACGGATCCTGAAGAGCATGTTGCCCAGTAGAGGGAAAGAATGGAGATTAACCCTATCCCTCCGGAGCTCAAGGAAACATGCTTGTGCAAGGGTTTTGGATCTACCCTGACAGGATCAGCCTTAAAATGGCTGTTAAATGTTCCTCCTCACTCAATTACTTCATTTGCTCATTTGGTTAATTTATTTAATAGTCAGTTTTCTTGCAGCCAAACTTTTGAAAAACTAACCAGTGATCTTTACAGGATAACTCAAGGACCTCATGAATCCTTGAGGGATTATGTGAACAAGTTTAGTCGGGAATCCTTGGATATCCCATATCTTGATGTTGCAATAGCTATGCAGGCTTTTAAGATGGGGTTACAAAAGGATTCTCAGTTTTATCAGGATCTTGTAATGAATCCCTGCAGGAATCTCGACGAAGCTCGTAACAGGGCCTTGAGATATATTCGCTTGGAAGATGACAAAAATATGCAAGAGAGAATGAATTCTACCTCAACCTATGAATCAACCAACAGGAAATCAGAATCCTCGTATAAACCAAATCGCTCTAAGCCATATGGCAGAAATGACAACAAGAAAGTGAATGTTGTTGAAGACGAGGATCCTGAAGAATATCCTGAATTATCTGAATACTGCTTTTCTGTTAACATACCTGAGTTAATGTATGCCATGCAGGGTTTAGGAGACAAAGCTAGGTGGCCTCGAAAGAATCAACAAAAAGCTAATTGGAAGGATAAATCCAAATGGTGTGCCTTCCATGAAGATTTCAGACATGTGACTGAGGATTGCATTGCTCTAAGGAAAGAAATAAGCTACCTATTGAGCAAGGGGTATCTGAAGGATCTGCTAGGAAGAAAGAAGAATAAAGGGCAGGATCCTGAGAAGGATCCTGAACGAGCGGCATCTCCCCCAGCAGATGCCAAAATAATTAACTTTATCTCAGGGGGATCCGACATTTATGGAACTTCGTATTCTGCGGCCAAGAGACATGCAAAGGAGGCTAAGACTGAATGGGGAGACAAACCAGCCAGGATGACTACCCTTACAACTGATAAAGTGATCACTTTCGACAGTGATGACAGGGATACTGTCCAGGATCCTCACCATGATGCTCTCGTAATAACATTGTATGTTGCTAACCATTTTGTACGTAGGATATTAGTGGACAATGGTAGTTCTGTCAACATAATTCAGCTGGAGACATTGAAGAGGATGAATGTATCCCCGATGGACATTACTTCAAAGTCCACTGTGCTCGTTGGTTTCAGTGGAGAAGCTAGGAATACCGTAGGGGAGATAAAGTTACCAGCATATGTTGAAGGGGTCAACTCAATACAACGCTTCTGTGTGATGGACCCCCTATCCTGCTATAACATCATACTAGGCGGGCCATGGATCCATGACATGAAGGCTGTGCCATCGACTTATCATAAGTGCATCAAGATCCCTACCCCTTAGGGGGTTGTCAAAGTTGATAGTGATCAGCAGGAGGCGAAGGAATGCTACTCATCCTCAATGAAATCCTCAACCAAGCCTAATGCAGCATAGCAATTAAAGATGCGGGCCCAGGATATGATGGAGGCTTCGGAGCAGGATGTAAAGAAGGTTATCCTGGATCAGGAAAATCCGGATATCTCGGTGCTCGTAGGAACCAATATCCCTCAGGATATTGAAAATCAATTGACTAACTTTTTGAAATGCAGGATGTCAACATTCGCATGGAAGCACGAGGATATGACAGGTATTTCCAAGGATATTATAACACATAAACTTGGTATTGACAGGTCATTCAAGTCGGTCCAACAAAAGAGAAGGAAATTTGCTCCGGAGTGAAATGCGATCATCCAAGAGGAAGTTGAAAGGCTACTAAGAAGCAAGATGATTAGAGAAGTGAAGTTTCCTAGATGGCTTGCGAATGTAGTCGTGGTACAAAAGAAAAATGGGAAATGGAGAGTTTGTGTAGACTACACAAACTTAAACAAAGCCTGTCCAAAAGACCCGTTTCCTCTACCTCATATTGATTCAATGGTAGATGCTACCGCCGGCCACGAAATGTTAACCTTCATGGATGCCTCTTCAGGATTTCAGCAAATCCAAATGGAACCCTCCGATCAGGAGGATACTGCTTTCATGACACCCACAGGTATTTATTGTTATACTGCTATGCCCTTTGGTTTGAAAAATGCAGGTGCAACATACCAGAGGTTGGTAAACATGATGTTTAAAGACAAGCTGGGGGACACCATGGAGGTATATATTGACGATATGGTGGTAAAATCTAAAAAGGCTGAGGATCATCTCCAGGATATTAAGGGAGCATTTGATATCCTGGATCAATATAACATGAAACTGAATCCTGCTAAGTGTCATTTCGGAGTGGGGGCAGGAAAGTTTCTAGGATATATGGTGACAAAAAGGGGGATAGAGGCAAGCCCGGAGCAGATTAGAGCTATCTTGGATATAAAATCACCTTCAAATATGAAGGATATTCAACGGTTAACAGGCCGAGTAGCAGCGTTGAACAAAATTATTTCAAGATCCTCGGAGAAGTGCAAGGAATTTTACGATATCCTCAAGAGGAATTTTACGATATTCGCAATCGTTTTGGAGTCAAAACCGGTCCTAACAATATATATATATATATATATATATATATATATATAGAAATGAGATCAGGAGAGAACGATGAAAAGTGTGAGAAAGGTGAGAACGGATCCTGGTCCAACACGTGGCAGGGAGCGCTAATTGTTATGCGGGGGTACGATTGTCATTGTACACTTCCCGCTAAACGATGGCGTTATGAATCCTTTGCCCAAAAAAAATTAAATATAATTTCCGTTTTCATCTTTATGCTAGTTTTACATGGTGTTTTTTTTAAATATATTTTTTACGAATGGCGTTTATGTTTTGATGGCGTTTTCATCTTTATGCTAGTTTTTCATGGCGTTTTTTTAAAGTATTTTTTAACAATGGCGTTTATGTTTTTAATGGCGTTTTCATCTTTTTGCTAGTTTTTCATGGCGTTTTTTTAAAAGTATTTTTTTACGAATGGCGTTTATGTTTTAATGGCGTTTTATTGATATCCAATAGATATGGCGTTTTTGTGTTTTCTACTTGTTTTAATTTAGTTTTTTTAATCCTTTTTTTTAATGTTGTTTATGTTTTAAATGGTTACTATTTGTTAATTATTCTAATCATGGTGTTTTCTTTGATTTGCACAAATATGATAGAAGATCACACAACCAAACATGTAGATGTAATAATGTAAACAGTAAAACACAATAGTCAACATTAAAATCCATGGCGTTTAGATAATCTACAAATTCTTCCATTCTTTGTGCTATTCTCTCGTCTGCTTTGTCAAAGAATTCACGTATTTTTGGTCCCCATAAAGCCATGAATGTTTTTAGACAACTTGTCAATAGTTTTCTGTTTTCATTTTCGCTATGAAACATGATTTTTCCAATGTATTTAACCCTTAGTTCATTTAGCTGTCTTTGCTGGAGTTGATTTGGGGCATCTTCTGTTGCCAAACCACTTCTCCAACGAGCTATATCCCCCATGTATGTTTCCATATACCTCATTGTGAAAGTCCCACAGTCGATCACGTTAGACGTTGTCCTCCAATCCATCTGTTGTAGGATCGTGATCTGACCCAAACGAGTCGTTCAGAGGTGTTCAACTTCGTTTCAGGTGCGGAATAACAAGAAACAAAGGTAGAAATAGCTGATTCTTCACTTTTAACACTGATTGTATTGATTAACACTCGATTACATGCAGTTCTTCACACCGGCAGAGCTTCGGTATGGAATACAAGGTAACTGTTATGATTTCGCTCATGGGAATCCCTATATATAGCTTTGTGATTTCGCTTATATGTACATGTACATATAAGCGAAACCTCAACTTGTCCAAATAAGCGAAACCTCCTGACTACAACCATATGAGCGAAACCTCTACCTAAGATACATACAATCTCCTGTTTTCTCGTAAAACGTGCCCTAATTTATACAATACAATGTAAGACTCGATACAAGACGAAGTCGACAGATGTAGTGCACCAACAGACTCCCCCTCAGATGTTGACGAGTTGACTATCGAGTCACGACAATGCTATCTCTTCACTTCTTCAGTCTTGATCTGTCTCTGGGCTTTTCTCTCTCTATCTTTATCAACAGACTCCTCTTAACTTGAAAATCTTCAGACTCCCCCTAACGATTTGCTGGCATTCCTTTGTTCTTCAGCAACATCTGCTTCAGGATCTTTGTCTGGCTTTCTTTGTCTTCAAAATCCGAAACCTGGCACTCTATCTTCAGATTCAGAATTGAAACTTGGCTATTCCTGCACATTCTTAACCCAGAAATAAATTTCTAAATATAACACTTTATATGCACCAACACTGACTTTCCCTCTAACTACTTTCTTTATGATGAACCACTTATTGATTGTCAAAACACATTTGATGATTAATACACACTCCCCCTCACAACAATGTCATCATGTTTAGCACTTGGAATTTTGAAAATCAGCTCTCCAACATCAGTTGTCGAAAATCTTTTTGAATTTTCAAAAAATTTATGCTAAAACACACTGAATATCTTTTTGGATTTTTGAATGTAAAGAAATGCAGTAAAGAAATATTTACAGACACTATTTTTGTGAGTTCGTGCAAGAGGATCATATCAGTTTATGACAAGTCACAAGTACCGTTGAGCTTAGTTACACATTAAGAATTAAACAATTCACTTAGATTGCCAATATACTGATCCACTTAAATTTTCACACAAATTTCAACTGATTCAGGATATGAGTTAGATGTTTTAAGGACTTAAACTCATTCATGTGTCCCACCTCTTGAATATACTCCCGTATCCAAATCCCAATATTCAGTCTTACAGGTGAGTATACCACAGATGATATCTGTAAGGGGTTAATAACTTATGAAGAATCATGAGAGCTCAGGTAAGAACTACCGTTCAGCAGAGAGATCATGACTCGACTTTTGGGTGTGTCCCCTTTAGAGGATCTTTTGAATTACAACAGCAATGACTATCAATTTTATTGTTTCATCAATTTGCTGAGGGCAGCGCTATATTTCAAGCAAGCAGAAAGTATTCTCCGGGGACTAGGCCATTGCTTCTGCAAAATCAGAAGTCCCGGGATAATACCCCAGATATCACTGAGCATAAAGACCTAGTATCTCAGAAAGAGGGACCTTTCAAACAAGATTTCAGGGGTTACCTATATATCCAAGTAGTGTTCCCCACAAATAAGCAAGTTTGAAATTTAGTTTATATCCAGAAAAAGCTTACTAAATGTGTAAAAACCTATCGGCATATCATCAGTGAGACTGTTTAACGCTATTTAAACATTACATTTCTTTAGCATACTGTGACCGTCTACTGATGTACTATCATTTCCTCTTCTTTGACACAAAAACTCATTTTTGATTTTATCATGTTTTTGGATTTTTCAAATTTTCAAATGTTTTTGGATTTTCTGAAAACTTCTACTCCCCCTAAAATGCAAACACATTTTAGGAAATTTGAAAACTACTAGACTCTTGACCCACTTGAAACATAAAAAGAACTGTACAAAAACTTGACAACCGACATCGAATCGCTTCAAATCGCCATTCACTAGGCATAAACAATCAGAACTCCCCCTTTCAACAAACCATTTTCTCATTTAGATTTCAAAACATTTAAGTTTGTTTTAATCAAAAATGATTTTTCTGGAAAATGAGTTTATTTTACCACTTGTAAGTTTATCACTTGTTAAGTATAGGGATATGGTTCATCATCTTGTCAGTTTTTATCAAATATAGTAAATCAAGTACAATTTAATGTCCCTGATTTACCGTTTGCAATTAAGCAACCTCTGTACCAGTTGTAAAAATAACCACTTGTAAGATCACAAACAATACCACTTGTAGGTATGACTAACCAATACCAACTGTAGGAATGTTACGTCTACATTCATCATTTTATCAATCAGAATGCCGATTCCTGCTCCACACTTACCAACCTGGAAGCTCCGGCAATTCCTGCAGTATGACTTGCCAAAATTTTTCATTATAAAATTCATTCACATAAACAATTATCAAGAAAGATGCCGATTCCTGATCCGAGATTAAAAACTTGGGATCTCCGGCAAAGTCCTAAGACTTCAAGGGAAACAAACTTCCATCCAAGTCTTTTCAGACTTGATGGCTTTCAACTCTTGCGCAGTAGGGTTGTAAGTTGCCTTTTTAGTTGCATAAAAATCTTTAACCCCCTTAGCTTTCCCATTCAACATTTTCCCAAAAATTTTCTTAACACTTCCATTGAATGTTTTCTCGACATCAAACTTAGTATTCTCTTTGCAAAACTGATTCGAGATATCAACCTTTCCAACTTTCTGTTTAACTTCTTCAAATTTCAGTGATGGAAACTCATCATCATTCACTAAAATTTTCATCTCAACCTGTGGCTCTTCTGGCTTTGTGGAACCAGATTCATCGCCGACACTTGGTCGTCATTCTCTTTCTTTTTATAAAAATTCTTTTTATAAAAATTCTTTTTAGAACACTCACCAACCTCATAAGTTGAGTTTTCAAAAATTTTAAATTTTTCGGTTGGTGGTTCAATATCAACAACTTTTCCTTTCAACTTGTTAGAAACTCCCTGTTTTGACTTAGCATTTTTCTGGCAATTCCATGCAATGTGACCAGCTTCATTGCATTTGTAACAGATTCTAGTTTCTTTTGAGTGACAAACTTCAGTTCCATTCTTCTTCTTTTCAGCAAGAAACTCTTGATTTGACTGTCTCCAGAATGGTTTCTTCTGTTCCTCTTCTGCACTTCCACCTGACACAAATTCTGTTTTTGTTTTAGAATTTTTCAAATTTTTATGATTTTCTGTTGGAATAAATCCAAGACCTTTCTTTTTGTATCTACGATTTTGGTTTGGTTTCTTTTGAAAACCAGAACCAGAATTGTAACCCTTTTTCTTGTTTAGACGATGTTGAACTCTTGAAGTGTATTTTTTAGGTTTTTCAGTAAGATTTAAATCTTTTATTTCAGAAATATTAATTTCTGTCATTTTGAAAACCTTTTTGATCATGTCAAAACGAACACTTCTTATTGGTAACTCTTTGTCAGAGTATAATTTGTCCGAATCATTTAAAGTGTATGCAACTTCAAATGCTTCATCATCCAAATTTGCTTTCGATAACAAAAATTCTTTACTGTAAGACCGTTTGACCGACGACTTTGGACTGTTGACTGACGAATTTGACCCTCCAGACTCAGACTTTGACTCGGATTCCTCCTCAGTATCCAACACCTGATCAACCACCTTTTTTATTAACTCAGACTCATGATCAGTATCGGACGAGGTAAACGTGACATCAATGTTATCTGGTAAAACGTCAAGTTGTATCGGTTTTTAGCTTTATATTGACTGCTTTTTCAAGTTGCTCCTCGTTTGGTTTTCTAGGAGAGTACCCTTCCCAAATTGGAGGCGGACACTTGTTATAGCTAACAGTCGGTTTCTTACCACTATCTTTCTTTTTCTTCGGCTTCTCGTCTTGAAAAGCTTCCATACCTGCAACAGTTGGGTAAAGACGATCAATGAGATAATCAGAACTAGAATAACTTTGTAATAAACGTCTAATTCTCTCATTCTCAATCTTCTCTGTTTCCAACTCTTACTTCCATTTAGCACTTTCTTCGATGTAAAAGTTGATGGCTTTCTGCTTTGTCATCATTACAGCATTCATCATTGTTAGTGCTTGTTCTCTTTCTGAATTTGTCTTTTGGAGACTAGCTACTGTTTTGTTCAAGACATCATAAGATTCTTTCACATAGTTGAGGTTAAACAGTAACTGCTCTTTCTTCTTTTCATACTCAGCAATTATCTCGTCTTTTGCTGCACAACCCTTGCATACTTCCAAACACTTCTCGCAAGGCTTTACAACTTCAACAATCTTCTCAATCTCGATTGTCTTTACCACTTTTTCTTCTTCAATCACCTTCTCTTCTACCTTCACTTGCTCAATTTCAACCATCTCCTCAGCAACACCTTCAACATTCTCCTTCTGATCAACATCTTCAGATTTCTTTAGTTGTTGTTCTTTAGCAGCTCGTTTCTCCTTCAGTTTCTCCATGCGATCTGCAAAATAGAAATGAAAACTTTCAGGAGAAAGATGAGTTTTAGCAATATTAATGTGTTTTTCCTCCTCATCATCACTACTACTATCATCTGGAGGTGACTGATCAAACTGTGCAGACTTTTCAGAAATAGTATCTGATAATCCAGAATCAGATGGTGTTTGATCAAATACAACTTCTTTTTCTGAAGTAACAACATTTTGTACACTCTCATCTGAACTTTGTAGACTTTTATCAGCACTTTCTGAACTTTCTTCAGATGTAACAGACTGTTCCTCCACACTTTTCACTGTTACACCAATAGACTTCATCCATGTGGCGAACATGTCTGGTTGAAACCTTTAAAATTCTCATTCTCATCTGCAAACATATTCCAGCTGAAGCCTTCAGGTAGTCTCTCATCATCTTGATCGACTATGCATGCTTTGCTATCAGGAGATATATAATTGTTCCAGTTAAAATCCACCATGCACGCTCTTTTTGAATCCTCGATTCTTCTACCATAAGCCGTCTGTGAATCTTGTGATTGACCAACCTGTTGATAAATAGCTTTCCGGTAGTAATCATCTTTTCCAAACGGATTCTGAGCTCCACTAGCTTCCCTGTTCTTGCATTCCCGTTTGAAATGGCCTTTCTCCCTGCATCGAAAACAAGTAACTTTAGATTTATCAAAACCTAAAGTAGATACATGAGCATCAAGAATGTCATTTCTCCCGGTAATCGTTTTGAACTTTTCAGCACGTCTAAGAACACTAGCTAGACACCATTTGATATCCGTTAATTCCATCTCTTCGGCGTCTATCTGATCATAATCCTCCTTTGTGAGCATAGGATTTCCGATTCGACCAGCCACTAGACCCTCATAAGATAACAAAACAGAACCAAGTAGAGCCATGTGGTCTTTAGCAGTGTCTTCTGAAAAACTTTGACCTTCTGGAAGATTTAGAGCTATGTTGCACTAAATCACATAACCATTTCCTGTCTTTGTGCTTTGAGACTGAAAGCTTTCTGATGAACTCTTTGGATTGACACTCGGATATAATGAGAAACCACTGCTGCTTTTGTTTGAACTTTGATCAGCCTTTTCTGTAGAATCCCCAGCACTAAACGCAGTCTGAATTTTCAGACTTCTCTCAGCTTCAGGAACCGGAACACTCCCTTTGTAATACATTTTTACATCCTGTTGACCACTTGAATTGTTCATCCTAGCGATCTTCTGCTGTTCCAAATCTTGACCCTCAATCTTTTCGATAAACTGACCAATTGTTAACCCATCATAAACCCCTGTGTTTTTCAGGATCATCAAATAAGTTCCCCACTCTTTTTGCGATAACGCATCAGCTAATTTGTCTACCCACTCTTCAGAATCCTTTTTTATACTAAGCATTGACATAGATCGCACAAGGTGACATTATCTTTCAATCAGCTTCTTTGTGTCTTCACCCGGTAGACTGCTAAACAGATCAAACTCTTTCTTTAACAGTGCCTTCTTGCTTTTAATCATATTCTCGCTACCCTCAAATTTGACTTTAAGTGCATCCCAGATTGACTTTGCAGTTTTGTCATGCTGTAGCAGAATGAAAATGTCTTCCTTGATAGCTTGCTGAAGTAGACTGATCATCATCTTTTCAGCTCTATACATATCACGTTCTTGATCACTAAATTCAAATATCTTTTTGTCAACTTTCAAATCAGTCTGTGGCAAAACATATTTCTTCAAAATACATTCCCAAGACCTAAGATGGTTTGCCTGAACACAGTTCTCGAATCTATCTTTCCACCCGTAATATTCTTCGATACTCATCAATTTTGGGGGCTTTTGGGTGGTTCCCGTTTCGTTTTCCAAATTCATATTCTAAGCAATAGAAGCCGGAGTAGACGAAGTAGCAAACGCGTTGTAGAACTCGGTATCCATGACTTTTCAACACGTATTTCAAAAACTGTGACTAAAAAGCGAAATCAAGTGTTTGTGCACAAAGAGCGAAATCTCAGATAGTCCTTATCAGCGAAATCAGATGTTACACACAAGAGCGAAAACCCTAATGTCCGTTGAAGCGAAATTATCTGATGTTCTTTGAAGCGGAATAGGATGTTGGTGACACAAAAGCGAAACTTCTTATGTCCTTAAAAGCAAAACCTCAAAAGCGAAACATTTATGTGCACTTGGAGCGAAACCCCTTATGTCCACAAGAGCGAAACTGCTGATGTTTGTATAAGCGAAACAACTGATGTTCTTTGGAGCGAAATAAGGGTTTTGGATGACCCAATGAGCGAAATCAGGTGACCAAAAAAGCGAAATCAATGAATGTCCGTATAAGCGAAATCATGTTCGAAGGTAATTTGGTCCATTTTTAGTCCAAATTTCAGTCCGAAACTTTCCAGGATTTGTTTATATCCAATTGCGCACAGTCTGTGAAATTTTGAACGAATTCCGACCGGTAAAATTTTCTTAATTGATGAAAGGTGTAGAAGCAAGAAAACAAGATAAATTCCAGCTAATCTCTGCAGAACTCCTCCTCCTGAGCTCTGATACCAATTGTAGGATCGTGATCTGACCCAAACGAGTCGTTCAGAGGTGTTCAACTTCGTTTCAGGTGCGGAATAACAAGAAACAAAGGTAGAAATAGATGATTCTTCACTTTTAACACTGATTGTATTGATTAACACTCGATTACATGCAGTTCTTCACACCGGCAGAGCTTCGGTATGGAATACAAGGTAACTGTTATGATTTCGCTCATGGGAATCCCTATATAATGCTTTGTGATTTCGCTTATATGTACATGTACATATAAGCGAAACCTCAACTTGTCCAAATAAGCGAAACCTCTACCTAAGATACATAAAATCTCCTGTTTTCTTGTAAAACGTGCCCTAATTTATACAATAAAATGTAAGACTCGATACAAGACGAAGTCGACAGATGTAGTGCACCAACATCTGTTGTCTGACAATCTTCGCCTTGCTCATATCTTATGCTTTGGGTGTTTTTTAATACGCAAGTAGTTAGCAAAAGCTCCGTGCTGCAGTTTCACATTTTTTCGCATATATTAGTTTGGCGTTTTGTCAACATAGTTCCTATATTCAAAGTTTTTAAGATACTTACCAATCTTTCCACCCATCCTTCATACTTGTCTTTAATGCTGACGTCATCCCCTGCACCGCTGTTGTCCAATACATCAACTCTTTCGTGTTTTATGTTGAAACAGATAACATAGAAATGTCTTTTCCATATTATTGGCTTGAAGACCAGTTCATAATCTTTGATGATTTTATTTTTCTTGTCTCCTTTGAAACGTGTATTTTTCAGAACAGTTTCCATGTTTCTGTTGAATTCTTTGTTTCGTATATCTTCTTTTGTCGTTTCTTCGTATGCCGGAGTATTCTGTAATATTGGTTACCATATTTTAAACAACAAAACAATGTCCTATTATAATTTTATCAACTAAATATAGAAAAAGAGTTACCAACAGTAATTCTGAGCAGAATAACCTTGAGGGTGATTCTGGAGCCTTGTATCTTTCTTCATAGTTCAAGATATGTGCCCAACATAGAATAATTGAGACGTGTGCTTGAAATCTTGGTTTCATGCTCTCACAGATCACCCTCATGAGAAACTTTTCTCCCATCTTGAACACCTCAGTGCTAAAAAAACATCATTTGGCGTTTTAGTTATACAAACTCATTCTATTATAATATATGCCGTTTTGATCGTTTTTACATGCATATTTTCAAGTAAACGTTATGAATGGAAAGTTTGGCGTTTTTACACTTCTCCTTCTCCTTCTCCTTTTCCTTCATTTTCAACTTCAATGGCCTTTTCATGAACTCTTTCCACTTCCATGGCGTTTTCATCTACTGTTTCCACTTCAATGGCGTTTTCAATTCCAGCCATCTCCTTCTCCCTTTCTTCTTCATTTTCACATCCTTCTTGTCCTTCTTCATTTTCAAATTCTTTGGCGTTTTCATGAACCGTTTGCTCTTTAATGGCGTTTTCTGGTTCAGCCATCTCCTTTTCCCCTTCTTCTTCATTTTCATCTCCTAGTACCACCTCATTTTCAACCCCAGTTTCATGTGTATCTTCTTCTCTTTCAGCTGGCATTTCTTTGGCGTTTTCATCAACAAATTTTGAGATGTTCTCCAACAATGTCATATATTGTGAGTATTTAATGTGTACCTGGAGGCTGTTTGGGTATTCAGACTTTGGCTGTTTTAACAATGTGCTTATTTTATTGTAACAGTCTTCTAATTCTTTGTATGCTCCATCCAATTTATCACCCATTTCCTGTTATATTAAAAAAAAGGATTTTGTTTATCATGGTGTTTTTTGGTTTTTTTTTAAATTTATTATTTGAACAACATACCTCTTCAGGTTCTTTGTTTTGTTCTTCTTCATCAGCAAAAATGTTGTCGTACTGTGTTACTCCTCTGATAAGAGCATGGTTTCCTGATGCAGAAACTTCAAACATCATTTCCCGGCTTTCTCTATCCTCATTCACCATCCTTTGAAGTGAAGCCTCTTCATCATCATTGAAGGGCATGTCATTTTGCACATCATAGTCATAATGATCATCATGATCAAAACCATCATCATCCTCAAACTCATCATCATTGTTATCAACATGCTCATCGACCTTGTGAACATCATCTTCATCTTCATCTTCATTCTCAACATCATCACCATCATCTTCATCATGAACAACAACCTGCATTTTTCTTGTTTTTTGGGCTTGCTTCCCTTAGCATCCTTGACTGTTTTCCTTTTTACTTCATTGCCCACAAGGCATTTTGCCATTGCACTCTCAAATAAGTCAAGAGTATTTGTTGTAACCCACTCAATTGGGTATCCTTCTTTTCGGTCCCATTTTTTCCTATTGCAGGCATAGTTCACCAAGGCAAGTTGTAACAAAATAGATTTTTCAAATGACAGATATTTTTTGGCGTTTTAGTGACACACAAATGAATAGTGAAATTTTATTCTTACCGCAAGTATGATCAGTGGACCTGTGTAATGCTTTTTGGGAGCCCATGCGGTTTTGGCGTGTTACAAGCATTGGATGATATAACTACACCAGTTCATTTGGTTTATTTGAACGTTTGGTGTAACGTTGTGCAAGAATTGTTTGTTGACGACTGCATTGTCAGTTGCATGCCCCATTATAGTGAAGAATACTACAAGGAAATTTAGGCAAAAGTCTCTCCCAAAGCCATGCATCATAGGCAAAACGTTATCAAAGTATATCTTCACACTTGGTCTGTTAACCCAGCCCAACCCTTGGAACTGTGTTTTCCACTCAGCCACCACCTGGTCTTTAGTTGTTGGTCTTTTTTTCATGTTCACGGGCACCCTTCCATTTGGTATACCCGTTAAAGAGTTTATCAATTCTTCATTCATATGTATGGTATGGTTGCCAACGTTTAGGGTGTTTGTCTTTTCATTGTAATTTTCAACCAACCAGTACGCAAGCATTGTCGGTACGGTGTCTATTTTCAACCTTAATGTAGCTCCAAACCCCATTTGGTGTACTGTCTGTCTTTGATTTTCGTTTAGATTCAAAACCAAGCAGTCAATTTTGTAGGTTTTACTCTTGACAAGATCCTAGCCCCACTGAACTCATGATATGGTTCTTCCTCAACCTCAACATTTTGTCTTAATCCCTTCCTCTTATTGGCGTTTTGTGCCTTTCCAGTATGGACATTTATTCTCAATCTTAACCTCTCTTCGCCTATAAAAAATGATTTCATGGCGTTTTATTTTATGGTGTTTTAATAGTATAATTTAACATAACTATGATACATTTATGGCATTTTATAAATCAATAAGAGATGATAGATGTTGAATAAGACAATAACAGTTAAATGGCGTTTATAACAGAAACCATACATATTTTGGCGTTTAGTAACAAAGCTATGACAGGATACATGTTTGTGGCGTTTAGTAACACATGAGTGATATGTAAAATTTCGTTCTCATACATTGTTAAACAAACGATACAAATTTTGGCGTTTTGGCAACAAAGTATCAAAGTGTATTTTTACATCACGAAAAGTAACATTGTGTACCATATCCTCTTGTTGTCGTCTTTCGTTGCTCGTTCGTTTTTTGGCGTTTTGGACCAGATGACCCTTCCCCTTCCACACTTGAAGAAACTGCAAATTTTTTTAAAATTAGAACGCCAAATGCATCATAAACTAGCACAATGTAAATCAAAGTTAACTCACTATGTTTTTTTTTCCTCTGGATCTGGTTTGATTTTTCAACGCCATAGTTTTTGTTGTTTCGCGTTTTCTATGGTTTTCGCGTTTTACGTTGGTTTTGGGGAGGTTTCTCTAGGAAGTATATATGTTTTGGTCAGGCTTTGATGTGTTTTGTATATGAACATTTACCTTTTTACCCTTATGGAAGCGCGCCACACTAATAAAAGTGATGTTATTTACGAAAACGTCACCGCGTCATGTAGTCCATAGATTGTTTTGATCTGGCGGTCCATAATCGTTCTCACCGTTCTCACACTTTAACTAGTTCTCTCTAAATCATGGCCCTATATATATATATATATATATATATACTAGGTTAGAACCCCATGTATTACATGGGTTAAGTAAATAAAATATCAAATAGTTAATAACGAAGATTTAACAATTATAAAACGATATTTTAAGACACTTTTCTGATATCCGGACAAAATTTTGTTTTATGTATGATCAATACTTATGATATTTGTCAAGTTTATAAATATGAAAACATTTGAACCATCGATTAGAAGACAAACTGTATCATCGACTTTCTCACGACGTGAACCCAAGTTTTATTTAAATAATAGTGGTCTTAATTTATTAGTTCTAAAAATATTGTTGAAATGTTTAGATTAGGCATATAACAATTACCCAATTAGATAAACTTATAACTACAAAATAATATTTAAATTAATTAGATAATTATAAATTATCGGTAATTATTAAGTTATATAACTTTAAAATTTAAATATATGGACTTGAGTTGCATCTTAAAATGATGGTTGTTTTGAATAAATTTATTAGTATGATAAATGTAGTTATTATTCTTCTTGAATTTTAAATATATTAAATTAGTAAATTATTTGTTAAGCAAGAAAATCGTCCCCTCCACCCTCGTTATGAAAATGCTCGATATTTGTTTCAATTATTAAGATATAATTTCTAATCTATTAATTAATACAAATAAATAATAAAATAATTTATGGAACTTTATCCTAATTTCTTAAATGTTTGAAACAAATATTAAATTTAATAATTTAAATTAAATAATAATTATCTACAATTAAGTAAGAGTAGATGGTCTAGAATAATAACCTAGTAATTAATATAAATAAATAATAAGATAATTTATGGAACTTTATCCGTAATTTCTTAAATGTTTGAAACATATATTAAATTTAATAATTGAAATTAAATAATAATTATCTACAATTAAGTAATTCTAGATGGTTTAGAATAAAGAAAAGTGTTCATTTATTGGTTTCTTTTATTATATAGTATATATATATATATAGGCTAATTATAATGAGAAAACTCACCGCACTTAAGAAAACCTAGGAAACTCCTTTGTGTGGATTAGAAGAATCCACGTCAATGTACCTTTCTGTTGTGGAAGATATGAAGGAAGGGTAGTGTGGGAATTTCATAGTGTGCATGTAAAAGACTTTTGCACAGAGATTTTGTGTTGTTCAGAGAGCACAATAATCTACCTATCACCTCCGATCTCATATTTTCTCTTTTCATAAAATGTCTAAATAAAACATTCAAAGGGTTTACACCACCATTTACCCATTTCCTTCCACATTGAACATAAGTCTATTAACTCACTTTAGAAAAAAAAATATTACAATTTTTTTCACAATAGTAAATTACAAAACAAGTAATATCATTTATAACAAAATATATAAATTTTAAAAACAAAATAACAACTCATTCAATAAATCCGGCATCCATTTTAGTTTGTACGTGCAACTTTTTATGGAAATATTTTTTTGTTTAAAATCATATTTTATGTTTTTTGATGCAACAAATTTGTAGGGTTTTTTTTTTTTTTTTTTTTGAAAAAAATATACCATCTTTTTTCAGTTTGTTTTGATGTAACACAATTGCATTTTTTTACTTAGGGTATGTTTGGCATGGAGCTTTTAGGAGCTTCAAGCTTTAAGCTTTTAAGAAAAAGCTCCTACTTAATAAAAAGTCTTGTTTGGTTGAAGGAGCTTTAAGCTTTTAGGTTAGGAGCTTGAAGCTTTTGGTTGAACGCTACTACTAGTAGCGTTTAGAAGGAGCTACAAGCTTTTAGGGAAAAATGACTATTTTAACCTCTCAAAATAAGAAACTTTTTAATGCACCAACTTTCTAAATTTTTAGTTATGTCCATTTTGGTAATTTTATACATTTTATTAAAAGCTCCAACTACTCTACCAAATACCAAATATATCTAAAAAAACTACAGCTACTAGCTACCAGCTACAGCTAACAGCTTTCAGCCACCAGCTACCAGCTTGCAGCTTTCAGCTACCAGCCACCAGCTACTTTTGCCAAACATACCCTTAGTATTTTCGATGTAACATTTTCCTAGTGTAACTTCCAACATCAGTTTACACATGATGCAAATCCATTTTTTTTAAATACTAGACAATTAAATCATAACATAGTCAAAATAAGAACCCACTTGAGTTAAGAAAACTATGAAAACTATGTTTCAACCATTGATTAATTTAGATCTATGGCTCTCATTTTATCATGACCAAATGTATCATTTTTACATATTAAAAAAATCTGATAATTGCTAAAAGGGACAGAAGAGTATTCTGGTAATTGCTTAAATATGGTAATTTGTACCTATCAAGCGACATCTATCAAGAAAGAGCAGACTTCAAAACCCTACAAAACTCTATAACCTACTAAAGCGTGTCTTCAAAAAGAATTATAAATTAATAATAGAAAGGACTAATTACAACCATTGGATTAGTTTTAAATAAAGAGAACGAATTATAACCATTGGATTAATTTTAACGTCAAACAAATCTGGAAAATGGTGTACTTTTTTTGACTTTTTATACTCTCTCTCATACTTTTACTTTTCATGTATTTCTCTTTTTTTATTTTTTTGACATACGTCAGATCTTGATTATTTTTTATATTTACCTATACATTTATATTACATGAAAATGTAATATACATTTTTACGTGCTCAATTTACGCCATATTTGTAATAACACACTTTATTTTTGTAACATAAAATGTTAACATACATATTTACATGATCAATTATACGTCACATATGTAACAACCACTTTGGCTTTGTAACATAAAAAATGTAACAACGCACTTTTTTTCCGTAACAGACACTTATTCACTTATTTTTACAATAATTTGAAGAAAATTAATGTAAGAACGCACTTTATTTTTACAATAATATGAAAAGTGTAACAATGCACTTTATTTTACGTCACATATGTAACAACCACTTTGTTTTTGTAACACAAAAAATGTAACAACGCATTTGGTTTCCGTAACAGACACTTAATTTTTACAATAATTTGAAGAAAATTAATGTAACAACGCACTTTATTTTTACAATAATCTAAAAAAGTGTAACAATGCACTTTATTTTTTGTGACACAAAAAAATGTACCCGGCATTTTTGCTTTGATTGTTACATTTTAACGCCCTGTTACGTAGTGTTACAATAAAAAAAAACTAGATCTTGGAGATTCATAACTTCAAATAATCAAAATCAAGTATGTTTCTAGCTATTAACACCCAGCTAATCAAAAAGGATAAACACCATAAACACCAAAATAAACAATAACCATATATACTTTGCTTTTCTTTTTGTGCCATTTGAATCCACCATAAACACCAAAATAAGTCAATCAAGAAAATGATATAAAGTTAAAATTTTAAACATACATTTGACATAAAATGTTACATAAAAATGTTAACATACATCTTTACAATAATCTGAAAAAGTGTAACAATGCACTTTATTTTCTGTAACACAAAAAAAAATGTAACCGGCATTTTTGCTTTGATTGTTACATTTCAACACCCTGTTACGTAGTGTTACAATAAAAAAAAGACCAGATCTTGGAGATTCATAACTTAAAATAATCAAAATCAAGTATATTTCTATCTATTAACACCCAGCTAATGTAAAAGGATAAACACTATAAACACCAAAATAAATACCAAAATAAACAATAACCAAATCTAGTTTGCTTTTCTTTTTGTGCCATTTGAATCCACCATAAACACCAAAATAAATTAACCAAGAAAATGATACAAAATTAAAATTTTAAACCAATACATATAAGAAAACCGGATCTTCTAAACAATTTTCTTAAACATAAAAACATACTTGATCTTGATGGTGGTTGTCCGATTTCGAATCTTGGTCGTTGAACCGCATCAACACTTTTTTTTCCAGATATTGGAGGCTTGGTTCAAATATTGGTTGTTGTTTCAGATCTTTTGGTGACTGATTTACACCTTCTTGAACCAAATATCGCATCATCGAAACCCTCAAACACACATGCAGAAACCCCACAACTTCATCTCCTTAAAGCCCTAATCACACTGGCAAAACCACCTACGATTTTATTTTGTTCAGATCTGAAACCCAAATGTTAAGACTTGTTCCGGATTTTATTTTGTAAAAAGTCAGTGTTTATTTGACATACCTGAATATTTGTAGTCGGTAGAAAATTCCGGGAAGATCGTTACCAAATCTTTGAGTTTTCCATTGTTTTGCAGGAGGATATTTGGATTTTTTTTATTTTGTTTGTTGTGTTTATCCAAAGATTTGAATGAAGAATTTGGAACTAGAGAGAGAGAAGTGGTTTTTCAATTTCCCCTAGGTAAACAATTGAATGGATGCAACTTCTTTATGGATGGATTATTTTTAATTATGGTTGAAAGAAGTAAGTAGGTTTATAGGTTATGTATGTTTCAATAGACAACACGATGGATGTTACTGTAGATGAATAGAGCATGTTATATTACCCAGGAGAAGTACACATGCAGTTTCAATTTTTCTCAACAAACAATTTATACCGATTATACCCTTAGATGTACTCTCACCTATTATTATATTTAAAAGAATCAAAAAGTCAAACCAAAAGTGATCTCATCCATTAATCTAATTAATCGATGGTTGATATAAAGTTTTCTAGGTTTTCTTAACTTAAGTGAGTTTTCGATTTATCCTTGCCCTATATATATATATATATATAGGATTAGGATCATTACAGAACACTAATTATTGCGAGAACAAAAAGAACAACTCTACATCACAAAATTTTGGGATTTAAGGTTCATATTTTTTAAATTTTATATTTCTTACATTCATATGTGTATGATATACACGTAAGAAAACCATTAATTTTTACCTACACATAGCTTACATACGTGTAGGTAATTTAAGCTACACATAACCTACATATGAGTAGGTTATATAAAAAACATTTCATATTTTGTTTTGAATTCTAGTGTGAGAAACAATAAGTCTTACATTTGTAACATTTTCCTTTACTTGTTAGGCTTTTATGGTTGAAAAAATAGATGATAAATTTTGTTCTGCTTGTTCTCGCAATATTTAGTGTTCTACATAGAACCTTCCCCGATATATATATATAGAAACGGGATCAAGAGAAAACGCTCAAAAGTGTGAGAACGGTGAGAACGCATCATTTCCCAACACGTGTCACGCGACATAGAGAAGGGCGGAGGGGCTTTTTGTCCTTTCATATTTCTTTTTTTAAATGCGTGTCACATCATCTTTCCATTTTTTGGCGTTTAATTAATACGCGGTGTTTTTATTGTTTTTAGATCAGGATCATAGTAAATATTTTGGCGTTTTAAGTATGTTTTGGCGTTTTTATTGTTTTTAGATTAGGATGCAGGCCTATAATGTAAAAAACATCAGTAATTTTTTTCTTGATGTCTATTATATCAAGTGTTGTGCCATGTAGGATACAAGCCTATAATGTGACAGACAATTATGGCGTTTTGAAAAGATAAATAAATTCATTTTTCCATGTAGTGGCTTTTAATATAATAAATTTTTGGCAATAATGTTACCGTCTCTTCATTTTACTGTTTAGCAATTACTGTTTCGTTCAATTTCATCTATCAATTAGTGTTGATTTTTCCAGAAATACTTTGTTTGGCGTTTTTTGGCTTTTTATATAGCAACATCGTGCTTTGCTAGCATCCGTTCTCGCAGTTTTTCACACTATCAGGCATTTTGGTGTTTGTAGTTTTTGGCGTTTTATACTCAATTTTTTTAAATTAGTGGAGAATTAGATAATAAACAACATAAAATTAGATAAACAATCGAAAATGAAAAAAAATTAAAAATTATAATTTAATTTCTCATTCAAATCTTCACTGTCATCAGCCTCTTCTACTTTAACATTTTTGGCGTTTTCAACCTGTTTTTGAATACCTTATGTAGATCCTTATTTTCCTACATAACGCCCGTCTTTAGAAGATGCTTATTTTTTGTGGCATCCTTTATTGTGAGTTGATATATACTTGTTTGATGACATGTTGAAGACCAAAGTCTGCTCTAATGTATTGATCCCTTCATGCCATCAATATATCCATCAAGAACAAAGTGACATGGTGACATATCAGTGTCATCAGTCTCTTTTTCTTGAATATTTGTCCATCCCATTCAGCAAACGATTATAGAGATACCCAACTCAGAGAAGAATCCATTCAGTGAAACTTCATTCAGAACAATACTCAATATAGAAGAAACAAGGTTCCGCATCTATGGCTTTTTTAACTATTATTTTTGGCATTTTTAAAGTGAATGGTTTCTAGGAAATATGGCGTTGTTTTTGGTTTGTGATCAGTTGATTGTGCAGATACGTCTCTCTTATAGGATGTTTTTGGATCATAGTTTAGGCGAGATTTTATTTTATATTAATGATATTAATAAAGTAGCCGTCTTTTCAGTTACTGTGTATTTTTATCGTTTTTGTTCAGCTTTTAATGAGTTTTTAGGGTCATAGACTTTCCATCTCCCAAGTTTGGCGTTTTTAATTACTTTAAGTAGTTTTTGTCGTTTTTTTTTTCATTTTTAGCTTTTATTAATACTTCTGCAAATTACTTTCATTATAGTTTTGGAGTTTTTGGCATTTTTACTGCATTATGGCTTTTTCACATGCATTATGACTGTTTGGCGTTTTATTAATATAATGTATTTTTTATTCTAAGTTGAAAAATACATAACAAAAAACAGAAAAAAAAATTAAAAAAATAAAAATAGAAACAATTCATCTTCCAAATCTTCACTGTCATCAGTCTCTTTCTTCTTTGACTCATGTTCACTGGCGGTTTGGTTTTGTCATGCTTTTGTTTTTGTGGCCGTTTGGAAAGACAAAATGACATGAGTTTTTTGTTTGAATATGTATCTTCAAACAACTCATCAGTGTCATTCGTCTTTTCATGCCATTATAATATTCATCAATAACAAAACACAAAAAATGACATAAGTCTGACACCAGCATCTTTTTGTTTATGATTTGTCCATCTCATGCAGCAAAATGTTATTTGAGTCACAACACCTCAGGGAAGAAAGCATTCTCCGAAACTTTGGCGTAGAACAATATTTGAATATACAAGAAACGATATTTGCCATTTTTGGCTTTTTACTGAGGAAATAGTGTATCTGAAAGAAACGTCGATTTTTTGGAATCTTTTGATGTTTGAGTGTTTTGGTGTTTTCTAAAGATGATTGGTATATAGTAAAATATGGCCTTTTTTGAGTAGGTGTGTTTGATGTTTTGGGGATTTTGGAGTTTGTAAGATGAATGGTATATAGTAGAAAATATGGCGTTTCAGGTTCTGGGCGGTGTGTTTTTATGTCTGGGATGTTTTTGTTTATAAAGGGATTTGTTTTTGTCCGTAATGGCGTTTTATTCATTAGTTTGCCGTTTTGGTATAGAAGTGTAAAGACCTTTTTACCCTTAATGAAGCGCGTCCACTTAATAGAATTCGTGTCATTTACGAAAACGCCACCGCGCCAATCTAGTCCATAGATTGTTTTGATCGGACGATCCATAAACGTTCTCACCGTTCTCACACTTTCCACTGTTTTCTCTAAATCCTTACCCTATATATACATATAGGATTAGGTTCAACAGTGAACAACTTCTTAAGAGTGAACTGAGTGAACAAATCTTGACGCAAGATCATTTTTTAGATTAAAAGGGTAAGATTGACATTAGCCAAGTATATGTTTAATTAAAATCCCTTAATTTTCTCCTCTTTTAACTGTCTCTCTCTATCTCGCTCTCATTTTTAATTATTTCTCCATCGTTTCTTTATCCATAGATTTTGTTTTTATTTCAACTTTAATATTGTTTTTCTTTTATTATCTATATATATAGATATCATAATATATTGTTTTTAACTTTTTATAATTTTCAATAAATATTGAAAAATTTCTCTGAGATTGAAATTGTAATTATTTTTGGGCATTAACTTTTGTGATGAAGTTATTTATTTTTGCATACATGTGATATGTTTCGTTTTCATTAGTATCATAATTTTTATATGAATCTACTCGCGTGCATGCATAATATGGTATATGTTGTTAATATACACATATGTAACCATTTCTGAATATAATACACAGATGTATAAAAGACTGTACACATGTGTACAAACTAACAGCTTAGTTGTGTATTTTGTATAAACTGATAGTTAGCGAGACTGTACACATATGTATATACTAACAGTTGTATATCATGTATAAACTGATAGTTAGCGAGAATGCACATGTGTATAAACTAACATCTTTGTATCTTATATAAACTAATACTAGCGAGACTGTACACATGTGTATACACTAACAGCTGTGTATCTTGTATATACGGAAACTAGCGAGATTTTAGGGATTTTGATTATATTTTTTAATAAATGCAATTTACAAAAGACGCAAATACCCTTCTCACAATGAATTTAATAAGAAGTTACAACATTATTAATTACAATCTTGCCATTATTTAAAAATCTCTAGATGATTAGATGATGTAATCCAATGGATCAGATTAGTTCACTCTTAACCTGGTGTTCATTCTAGAACCATACCATATATATATATATACACACACACATATATATAGGGGAAGCTTCATTGGGGAACACTAAAAAAGTGGGGAACAACGGGGAACCAACTCAAACGAACTCCGATTGGACTAATTCCAGCGGCGTTGGAACCTGCTCGTCGAACCCTAACAAAGATCTCTTAACCCTAAACCCTAAATCCTAACTCCTAAACTCTAAACCCTAAAGCTAAAAAATAAGGATAAAACCTAAGCTAAACCGTAAAATCTAAACTATAAACCCTAAAAGCAAAACCTTACCGGCTAAACCTAAAGCTAAACCCTAAAGTTAAACCCTAAACCCTAAAGCTAAACCCTAAACCCTAAAACTAAACCCTAAAGCTAAACCCTAAAAGCCAAACCCTAGTATATTTAGGGTTTAGGGGTTATGATTTAGGGTTTAGGGTTAAGAGATCCTAGTTAGGGTTCGACGAGCCGGTTCCCCACTTTTTTAGTGTTCCCCAATAAATCTCACACTATATATATATATATAGAGAGAGAGAGAGAGTTAAAAACATAGTTAGTCCCTATGGTTTGCACAAAATAACATACTTAGGTACCAATAGTTTAAAATCACCTTCTAGGGTATTAACTTTTTATTTTGTAACGTTTGGAGGTATTAACTTCTAGGGTATTAACATAGTTAGTCCCAGTGGTTTGCACAAAATAACATACTTAGGTACTAATAGAATGTGATTTTAAACCTACAAATAACGTTAATACCTCCAAACGTTACAAAATGAAAAGTTAATACCCTAGAATGTGATTTTAAACTATTAGTACCTAAGTATGTTACTTTCTGCAAACCACAGGGACTAACTATGTAATTAACTCTATATATATATATATATATATCCTAAGGGAGCCGCTAAAATGAAAACCACCTCCAGTTGTAAGAACCGCGAGAACCACTCTCAACCAATCAGATTTTGCCAAATAAAAGGGTATTTTGGTCTTTTACCTCAAATGTAAATCCTCCCTCTCTCTTCATTTAATGGTTGTCTCTCTCCTACTTTTTATTTCCTTTCATCTCTCTCTCTCTCTCTCCTAATTTCTTCCAAAACAGATTCATCTTCCCAACCCATTACCCACCACCATATTCTACCACCCACAAAACCTCTCATCTCTTCCAAAACCTCCTTTTTAAACGTTCACTTCCTTTATTCAATTTTAAAAACCCTAAAATCCTCTCATCTACAGCCGCACACCCCTCCCTAGTCCGAGCAGAGATTCTGGTGACTGCTCCGGTGACCGCACAGTGACTCCGATCACACACCTAAATCTCCCAGCAGACCAGACCCCCACCTCCCTTCTCCCGGTATCTTTCTCATAACACCTCACCCACAACCACCTTCCTTGAAACCCTTTACTCACAGATCAGAAATGGAGGTTCACGGCGGCAGTGACGGCGTCAGATTGTTTCGAGCACGAGAAAACACAAAGATAGAGAGAGAGCGGGAGAGAGAGACAATGGAGTTGGTCAGTCAACGGCAACAGCAGTGCCACCATCAGCGACGGCGACGAGAATGGGGGTTTAGTTATGTTGATGAGTTAAAATTAGGGTTTTTGACTTGATTTTGGGTGAGTTTTGGTGTCTTATATTGTTCTAATACACTGTGAATTCATATATGTTGACTTGCTAAAGTCATAATATTAATATTAGGGTTTTTAATTGATCTTTTTTTTTGTTTGTGAAATATGTTTTTGTAGTTCAGTATTGGTTTTTAGGTTCTGGATTGTGTTTGATATGAAAGTTTTATATATTATAGCTTTACAGTTGGTAGTAGAAGTGAGGGTGATATCCGAACCGATAACCGAAACCGAATTAACCAGAAGTCGGTAATCGGTTATTTTTTGTACCATCGTTTAACCGAACCATTTGTAAAACACACCAGAAAAAAGAGAAATAGGACTTTGTTGTTATTGTTTTTTTTTTTTTTGTATTTAGTTTAAAGATTTTGTGAAGATGAATAGTGTTAATGTTTGAAGATGACGATGTTGATGGTGACGACGACAGCCGGCCGACGTCGGAGCTGCATCGGCGACGACTGCAGTAGAGGTGAGTGTGTTTGGTTCAAGTTCGGCTTAGATTTCGTGCTCAGATTCTGATGTGGTTTGAGTTTTGGTTCGGGTTAGGTTCGGGTTCACTTCAGATTATGTTGGGTTTTCGGCTCGGTTTCGGGTCTCGGTCAAAGCTGGTCAGCCGCGGTTCGGGTGTGGTTCGACGTAAAATGTAATAAAAACGTAAAACGTAAACTTTTTAACGTAAAACGTAAACTTTTTAACATATAACGTAAAACGTAAAGCGTAAACTTTTTAACGTAAAACGTAAAATGTAAATTTTTTAACGTAAAAAGTAAAACGAAAACTTTTATGTAAAAACTTTTAAACGCAAAACGTAAAACTTTTTTATGTAAAAACTTTTTAACGTAAAACGTAAAAAAAAATTTATGTAACCTGTAAAACGTAATGTAAAACGTAAAACTTTTTTACTTCAATTGTAAAACGTAAACTTTTTTATGTAAATTGTAAAACTTAAAACCCTATTACGTAAAACGTAAAACATTGTGTTATGCAAATTGTAAAACGTAAAACGTCAAAAAAAAATCGTAAAAAAAATTAAAAACCGTAAAAACAAGTTTTCGTAAAAGAAAAAGTTTAAAACCGTAAAAAAAGTTTTAAAAACGCATGTGTAAGAAAGGGGGCGCAAAAAATGACGCGCAAAAAAACGACGCGTGACAACAGGGCGCAAAAAATGGCTCTTAAAAACCGGGTGATAAAACGGCGTGTAAATAAGGGGCGTGAATACGGGGCGCGTAAAATCGGGCATAAAAAACAGCGCGTAAAAACACGGTAGCGTGAAAAAAACGGGGCGTAAAACGGGTCGAAAAAAAACACACGTAAAAAACGGGGGCGTAAAAAAAGGGCGTGTAAAACGGGTCGTAAAAACGGCGCGTAAAAACGGGACGTAAAAACGTGGTAAAAAAACTGCGCCTAAAAACGGGACGTAAAACACGGCGCGCTAAAAAACGGTGCGTAAAACCGGGAATAAAAAACCGCACGTAAAAAACCCGGTCGCAAAAACGGCGTGAAAAAAACGGGGCGTAACAAAACGGCGCGTAAAACGAGCCGTATAAACGGCGCGTAAAAACGGGACGTAAAAAATGGGACGTAAAAAATGGGGCGTACAAACGGCTTGTAAAAACGTGACGTAAAAAACGGCGCGACAAAAAACGGTGCGTAAAACCGGGCATAAAAAACGGCACTAAAAACCCCGGTCGCAAAAAACGGCGTGAAAAAACGGAGCGTAAAACGGGTCGTAAAAAACGCCCGTAAAAATCGGGTTGTAAAAAAACGCGCGTAAAATTTTTTTAATCAAAAAATCTGATTTCAAAATGTTGTTTAATAAAAAAAACTGATTTGGAAAAAAAGAATTAATGCAATAGGACAAAAATGTAATAAAAAACAATAAAACTAATAAGATAAAAAAAAAACAAAATTACTTAAATACCCCTTTAGATTAAAATATTAAAGACTTAATAAAAAAAATTATATTACTTTTAACTACTTTTAATCTCATCCATCCATTTTGAAGATCTAATGGCCAGAAAGTGATTCCCGCGGTTCTTACAACTGAAGGTGGTTTTCATTTTAGCGGTCCCTATATCCTAATACATCAAAATTAAAGAGTAAACATAAAGAAATGAACCATTTAAGAATCACTTTAACAATAATCATTGACAAATGAAAACAGGTGAAAATGAAAGCATGTGTTCCACATAATATTAGTGAGGCTAAAGATATTGTGATGGATATCATTAAAACAGGTGAATGAAGGATGCTAGTTCAGTGGTATTGGAACAACACAAAGAGGATTCGCCTTGGATAAGGTGATTCCAAATTTCTCATTCATGTCCAAAGTGTCGGCTTGATTTCTCGTGTCTGGAATCCAATCAAAATTGTTGAGTAATGAGCCCAACATGATTGGAATCATACGGATTGCAAGTGGCAAGCCAGGGCACATTCTTCTTCCAGCACCAAACGGGATTAGATCAAAATCTTTACCTCGGACATCAACCCCAGATTTCAAAAATCTTTGTGGCTTGAACTCTAGTGAGTCATCCCATACAGTTGGGTCTCGTCCAATGGCCCAAGCATTCACAAGCACTTGTGTGCCCTTTGGGATGGTGTATCCATTGAGTTGTACTTCTTTAACAACTTTTCGAGGAATAAGTAAGGGGACTGGCGGATGCAATCGTAAGGTTTCTTTCACTATGCATGATAAGTACGGTAGCCTCAAGACATCATTCTCTTTTACGATTTTAGCTTTACCTATAACTTCTTCAAGCTCCCCTTTGGCTCTAGTCATGGTGTTTGGGTTGCGTAGCACTTCTACCATCGCCCATTCTAATGTGTTTGAGGTCGTGTCTGTGCCAGCACCAAACAAATCCTATATCAAGAAGTTGATTTCGTCGATTAGTATCATATTCAAATAGATGTAACTTTTAAGAGAATTGTAATTTACTCACCAAAAACAAGCTCTTTATGTGTGTGTGATTAATCTCATTTGGGTTGTCTTCAATGATTTTCAAACACACGTCCAATAAATCATTATGCGTCAACCTTCCCATTCTCAATCTCTCATCAATTAACTCCTCAAACATCTCAAGAAGCTTACCAAAATGACCACTCAATCTTCTCCGGATACCATGTGAATCAATCTTCTTCAACACCGGAAAAAAGTCCACAAGATTTGGCTTCCCGGCCTCCACCATAATATTTGTAATCACCTCCTTAAACTCTTTACCTGAATCCTCCTCATACGGGTCTGTTACATCCTTGGAGAATATAGTGTTGGATAAAAGATTCAACGAGGTTCTGAATGCAGCACGACCGATGTCCACATAATCATTCGACACACTAGCTTTCCAGCAGTATGCTATTAGCTCTTCAACTTTCTTGCTCCTCAAGTGCTCGTTAGCCTCAAGGGAGTTGGAGGAGAACATATTGGAATTCAAGATCCTTCTGAGTGCGCGCCACCTGGTGCCCACTGGGAGCCATACAACGGAGTGCCCGGCGTGGTTACGTGCATGTACCGCGTTAGGGACATGACGGGCGGAGAATGCAAGGTCTTGTTTTTGGAGTACTTCTTTGGCTGCACTGGCGGAGGAGATAACGACTGTGGTGATGTGACCAAGTTTTAAGGACATTATCGGGCCATGAGTTTCGGCTAGTTTGGCTAGGGACTTGTGTGGTTGGCCTCCAAGAAAATGGAGGTTTCCAATGATCGGTAGCCATGTTGGGCCTGGAGGTAAGTTCTTGGGTCTACCGACACCAAAAACTGAGAAAGTGGCTCGGATTAGGATGTAAGATAAGAGTAGACCTACAACTATCACAAAACCCATTGATGCATACAAGAAATATACTTGTTTTAGCAAAAAGAAAAGACACCGCCCACGTTATTATAAACTTCAAGTTAGTTAACGTTTTCCTGTGTTCCAAAAATGTCACCAGTCACCATATCACTAACTTCTGGAGCTTGTCACGTGGTTTTAGATGTATACAAATACAATCATTTTATCTTTAACATTATTCCCATCTCATTATCTACAATTTCTTTTCTTTAAACGGCCAACATTATCATCATCATACTCGTAAAATCTCGTCAATAGTAAAGTTAAGGTAGGGTCTGAGAAGGGCTTATAAGATGTAGACAACCTTACCTCTACCCCGTAGGAATAGAGAGGCTGCTTCAGGTGAGATCCCCGGCTAGATGGTAGTTTTGCATCAAGCCTTGGACATAAGAAACATAACACTCGGCAATTAAGAGAAAGGCCAATTAGTGCATGTACTCCCTTGTCTTTCGGATATCAACGCCACCACATGATACATGATTAACCATCCCCCTCTTTTAATATTATTTTCACGAAATTAGTAAAATAACCTTAAAATTAGTGCAGTTTCACTTTTGCCCCCGAGCGCCCGCACATATATACATTATATGTGAATACCGCAAGCGGGGCGTTTTAAACGGCCAACAAAAAAATATTAATATCGAAACGAGTTAAATGTCTGGTTGGTCCCTGTGGTTTGCGAAAATTGCAGATTTAGTCCCAAGGGTTCACTAATTACACACTTGGTCCTAGTGGTTGCAATTTTTAAACTCGGGTGGTCCTTAACGCTAACCTATGTTAAATTTCTCAGTTAAGTGCGTGTAATTAGTGAACTCTTGGGACCAAGTCTACAATTTTCGCAAACCACAGAAACAACCAGACATTTAACTCTATCGAAACTGTAGCCAACAATACGTTACCCGTTGTTTATCGGAGGTGAAATTTAGGTTGTTTTCTGATTTAGGTTTATAACTTCATCATTGTGTAGTTTTCAGCTTCTAATTCTTGGCTTTTTTCCTGATCCAAACATCCGATTGAAGCCCACATCCGAATCCTTCCATTCGCTTGCTTTATAAACTTTCTATTATTATCACGTAAGGACGTTGGTGTAGAAGAAAATCTTCAAATCATAACCTTTTTGGGTCAATCAAATCATATATAAGCTCTGTGGTGTTTTCATAGTTTCTGTAACATCGGTTCACGGGTTTTTCATTATGATAATTAGAAGATTTTGTTGGAATTATTTTTACATAATTAAAAGAAAGATACGATTTGATTAAGCATTCTATCTAACTAACTATATATACTAGATGTAAAACCCGTATGCAAACAGGGGGAGTTTTAGAAAACCATGTATACAACATTTTATTAAACGACGAACGACTATACATTTTTTAAGATTTAATTAAAAATAGATTATAAAAAAACGGAACATCTTTTAAATAACAAATAAATAATAATCAAGCACACATTTACAGCACCATCTACAACACGGTACCCACATTTTATTATTTTATCAATCAACTTCTGTATGATTAGGTAATAACTTTAAGACCAATAAAAAAAGTCAACAATTACACACTACAGCCTGTTTAAAACTAAGCTTACAATCGTTTAAATAAAGGAAGCATAAAGAACCTCATAGGCTAAAGAATGATGGGCAATACTATAATTACTTTACTACTAAATATGCACACAAGTTCATACAAAATACATTTCACTGCAATTGTATTTCAACAATGTCACTTCAAGTTTCTTCATATAATGAAATGAAAAGTAAAGGAGGTTTTTCAACACAAAAATCGTGCAAAAAGTACCAATCAGAATGTAATAGTTTATAACGGGTCAAGTAGATTAAACATAAAAAATTAGCCAAAATGCGGTCAAATTGGTTCACTTACAACGTCATCGTTTAAATCGGTTGAACGAATAACCGAACCCCTTGATTTAATTCATACCGATGTGTGTGATTTAAAATCGGTTCCCACACGTAGAGGAAATAAGTATTTTATCACGTTTATTGATGATTGTACTAAATATTGATATGTGTATTTACTTAAAAGTAAAGACGAAGCAATAGAAAAGGTATGTTTAGCGGTGTGAGGTCCCCCCCGGTCTCGGTTCGTCCCTTCCGTCGCACACCGCCCCCTTGGGGCTCGGCGCGTCCCAAACGTCGGCAGGGAGACGTTGGTGACGAGCTTGGTGGTTGGCTGAGCTTGTAATTTGGTGGGCCCCTCTCTCTCTCTCTCTCCTTTATTATATATTGGTTTTTTATTAAGTTGAGTAGTCCTCCACACCCTTGGGTAGTCCCCAAGGGGATGATCCTCCACCCTTGGTTATGTGGCGCCTACGTGGCGGATAGTCTCCAAAGAGACTAACCAAATCACACCCAATGGTCTTATACAAGAACCAGAGCCATCCCTTTGATTTATACAAGAACCAGAGCATCTAGTAGGACCAAATTATTATGTTTGTTGTATTCTTGCGTCAAACAATCATGATTAACAAAATATACGTTTGGAATCAATTTGTTTCTTTTTTGTTTTCTTGTAATCATACATCTACAATAGTCAATACTGAATTCTCTAAATTGAATTCTAAAGAAACTACCCATTAGTTATTATGAGAACAATGAGGTGCTATTTACAAAACTACAAAAGTGTATTTGTTATAAAACCAAGAGATTGATTAAAACTTTCTCAATACATCTTTCTCTAATAATTCTCTCTTCTTTTCTCAAATCCACATTCTATCGATCTATTACATTCATTATATAGAAAGAAAAAGAAATAAAAACAAAACAGGTGGGGTACTGGTGGGGTCTATATGTCTGCCACTTCTAATAATTCATAATACTCCCCCTCAGACATATGTCCATTTATTTATTTGATGAATAAATCATTAGCTCTTTGTTTTATGTTGTTCTTTCGTTTTGGTGCTTAGCTTTGAAATACTGCCTCGTTAAAAACCTTGCTAGGAAACCCCAGTGGGACAAAACCATAGCTAAGGGAAAAAGAGTGCAACTTGCATTATACACAGTGGATCAGATATGTTGCCTCATTAAAAACCTTGCTAAGAAAAACCCGGTGGGATAAAACCATAGCTAAGGAAAAAAAATGCAACGTGTATAATGCTCCCCCTTAAATTGTCATGTGTGGATTATCACATTTTCCTTACATGTCGCATCCCAATATCATGAACGTGTTTCCTGAAAGTTGCTGTAGGTAGTGCTTTTTGTGAAAAGATCGGCTGAATTGTTGCTGGATTGGACATATCTCATCTCGACTTGATTGACTTTAATAAGGTCTCGAGTATATTCAAAGAATCTTGGTGGTATATGCTTTGTTCTATCACTTTTGATATACCCTTCCTTCATTTGCGCGACACAAGCTGCATTATCTTCATAGATTGGAGTTGGATTTACGTTTTTCTCTAGTCCACAAGATGTTAGTATGTGTTGTGTCATAGATCTTAACCATACACATTCTCTTGAAGCTTCATGTAGTGCAATGACTTCGGCATGATTTGAAGATGTTGCAACGAGTGTTTGTTTCTGAGAACGCCATGAAATTGCAGTTCCTCCAGTCTTGAATATGTATCCAGTTTGAGATTTTGCTTTATGGGGATCAGATAAATAACCTGCATCTGCATAACCAACTAACCCTTCTTTTGAATCGTTAGGATAAAACAAGCCTAAATCAACAGTACCTCGAAGATATCGAAAAATATGTTTAATCCCATTCCAGTGTCTTTTAGTGGGAGCTGAACTAAATCTTTCTAACAAATTAACTGCAAAAGAAATGTCAGTTCTCGTACAGTTAGTAAGATACATAAGTGCTCCAATTGCACTAAGGTATGGTGTCTCTGGACCAAGAACTTCTTCGTTGTCCTCACAAGAACGAAAATGATCATTTTCAACATTAAGTGATCTAACGACCATTGGGGTGCTCAAAGGATTTGCATTGTCCATATTGAAACGTTTCAATAGCTTTTCAGTATAATTCATCTGATGAACAAGTATTCCATTGTTCAATTTGTAAACCAAGACAATATTTGGTTTTTCCAAGATCTTTCATTTCAAATTCTTTCTTTAAAAGAATAATTGCTTCATGAATTTCCTTTTGAGTCCCAATTATATATAGATCATCAACATATACAGCTATGATCACATATCCTGACGTTGTCTTCTTAATAAAGACACATGGACATATAAGATTATTTGTATAACCTTTACTTATCAAGTAATCGCTCAAACGATTGTACCACATCCTCCCAGATTGTTTCAACCCATATAAAGACCTTTGTAATTTGATCGAATATATTTCTTTGGGTTTTGAACTTAACGCTTTAGGGAGTTTAAATCCTTCAGGAATTTTCATATATATGTCACTATCAAGTGATCCATATAAGTAAGCTGTAACAACATCCATAAGATGCATTTCTAACTTTTTAGATATTGCTAAGCTGATTAAGTATCGAAAGGTTATCGCGTCCATCACGGGAGAATATGTTTCTTCATAGTCAATCCCTGGCCTTTGCGAAAAACCTTGAGCTACAAGTCTCGCTTTATACCTTGTAATCTCATTTTTCTCATTTCGTTTCCGTACGAAAACCCATTTATACCCTACAGGCTTTATTGCCTTAGGTGTGATAACAATAGGCCCAAAAACCTTTCGTTTGTTTAATAAATTTAATTCAGCTTGCATAGCATCTTTCCATTTTCCCCAGTCATGTCTATTTTTACAATCATTGACAGACTTTGGTTCAGGAGCATCATCTCCGCTCATAATCTCTCTGGCAACCGAATATGAAAATATTTCATCCATATTTTCCATTTCATCTCGGTTCCATATTATATGTGTATGACCATAGTTGATTGGTATCTCTTTGTTAGTATCATCAACATCTTCCTCATGAGAGGTTTCGGTATTTACCGCTTGATCAAGATTTTTATCTTTTTGGTCAATTTCATTTATAAGTGCTTTTCTTTTTCGAGGATTTTTATCCTTCGAACCAATTGGCCTTCCACGTTTTAAACGTTTCTGAGACTCATGAGTCATATTATTATCTATTGCCTTATTAGGGATCTCAACTCGAGCTGGAGCATTAGCAACTGGTATATGAGATTTAGTAACCCTATTTATATCAGTAAATGCATCAGGCAATTGATTTGCAATTTCTTGCAAGTGTATTATCTTTTGAACCTCTGTCTCACATTGTTTAGTTCTTGGATCCAGATATAATAATGAAGGTTCACACCATGTGACATCCTTTTCCTTATTTTTATCTTTATTCTCCCCCCCCCCCCCTAATACATGGAAAGTTGTTTCATTAAATTTACAATCAGCAAACCGTGCTGTAAAGACATCACCTGTTAAAGGTTCAAGATATCTTATTATAGAAGGTGAATCATATCCAACATATATTCCCAATCTTCTTTGAGGTCCCATTTTTGTGCGTTGTGGTGGTGCAATTGGGACATAAACTGCACATACAAAAATTCCAATATGGGAAATATTTGGCTGTTGGCCAGATGCAATTTGTTGGGGAGAGTATTCATGATTTGCACTTGGTCTTATGCGAATTAATGATTCAGCATGTAAGATTGCATGACCCCAAACGGATACAAGAAGTTTTGTCCTCATTATTAATGGTCGAGCTATTAGTTGTAGACGTTTAATTAATGATTCAGCTAAACCATTTTGTGTGTGCACATGAGCAACAGGGTGCTCAACAATAATTCCTACAGACATGCAATAATCATTAAAAGCGTGTGATGTAAATTCACCAGCATTGTCGAGTCTCACCCTTTTAATAGTATGATCTGGGAAATGTATTCGCAATTTAATAATTTGTGCAAGAAATTTTGCAAAATCCATATTGCGAGTTGATAACAAAGACACATGAGACCATCTACTTGATACATCTATTAGAACCATGAAGTATCTAAATGGTCCACATGGTGGATGGATTGGTCCACATATATCTCCTTGAATTCTTTCAATGAACATTGGAATTTCCTTTTCAACTTTTACAAACGAAGGTCTTGTAATTAATTTTCCCAGAGAAAAAGATACACATAAAGGAATTTTATCAGATTTTGGGATCTTTTTATACTTCAATGGATGTCCATGAGTATTTTCAATCACTCTTTTCATCATTGTAGATCCTGGATGGCCTCATCTGTCATGCCATAAGTTAAATGTTTCAGGATCACAAAAATTTTCTTTTACTGCCATATGTGCTTGAGGTACATCAATATATGTATAATGCAAACCAGATTGAAACATTGACAGTTTTTCCAATATCTGATCTTTGCTCATGATATACAAATATTTTTCATTACCAACAGTCTTTGACTGAGTGTCATATCCATTATGATATATGTTTTTGAAACTTAACAAATTTCTTGTTGATTTGGGGGAAAATAAAGCATTTTCTATTTCAAGTGTTGTTCCATTTGGTAGTGCTATATTAGCTTTTCCCACTCCTTCTATCAAGTTCTTAGGATCTGATATTGTATTGACAGTTCCCCTTGTTGGTTTCAATTCATAAAAATATTTTTTAGATTTAAATATAGTGTGCGTGGCTCCACTATCCGCTATACAAATATTCGCTTCATTCATTCGATCTTGAGCTCCAATGATATCCATTTTAATCTTACAATTATAAAAAGAAAAATAATAAGAGTATGATTAACATATTATAATTATTCATAATAACTTTATTAAAAAAAATTATATGAAAGAAAGACATAATAAAAATACACATTTAATTGTTACATAAAATCATTGAGATCAAGCAACATTTTGTTTAAATGTCTTCATCAAAATCCGCGGCGTTTAGCTCAACATTTTTATCGAATTTATTCAAATAGTTTACTTCCTTCTCTTTTCCTTTAAGAGAGGCTTTGTAAAGCTCACATAGATGTGGATCTGTTCTACAAGTTTTTGACCAGTGATCTATACTTCCACATCTATAACAAGAATTATCATTTTTTTTTCCGGACACACCGGCTTCATTCCTTTGATTATGAAAATTGGAAGTATTATCTTGTGGAGCATGATAATTTGTAGTTCTTTGATTTCGGCCACGGCCACGACCGTGTCCACGACCTCGGTAATTTTTATTACCTTTGAAAGTATGGTTGTGACCATTATAATGACATTTACCAAAATACCCACGACCGCGGCCACGGCCTCGTCCTTGGCCTCGCCCACGGCCTTGTTCCCTTTTATTTTGGTAATTATTAACAACATTTGCTTCAGGTATAGTTAATGATCCTGTGGGACGGGCTTCATGATTTTTCATCAGAAGTATGTTATGTTGTTCTGCTACGAGGAGATGTGCATTCAAATCAGAGTATCTGTAAAATCTCAACAATCGATATTGTTGTGCTAAACTTATATGTGATGCATGAAATGTGGAGTAAGTTTTCTCCAATTTTTCTTCCTCAGTAACAGGATGGCCACAAAACTCTAATTTTGAGCATATTTTAAATAAAGCAGATGTGTAATCATTTACTTTTGTAAAATCTTGGAACCTCAGATTGTTCCATTCATTTTTAGCTGTAGGAAGTAAAACTTCCTTTTGATTATCAAATATGTTCTTTAAATCCGTCCATAATTCATATGGATCATCAGAATTGAAATATTCATGTTGTAGTAAATTATCAATGTGTTTATGAATAAACACATCAGCTTTGGCCTTTTCCTGATCCGAACAATTATTCTCTTCATTTATGACTTCTATTACACCCATTGCTTTTAGGTGTCTTTTGACATTTGTTGTCCAAGTCATATAATTTTCTCCGGAGATATTCAATGCTGGAAATTCAAGTTTCGCGATGTTTGCCATTTTGTTACTAAATACAAATATATAAATATTAGGATTACATACTTATTAAAATGAGATAAAATATAACAATACACATAATTAAAATGTTAGTTGCATAAATAAATGTTAGCTTGCATAAATGAATGTTAGATACGTAAATAAATGTTAGATGTATAAATGTTAAATTCATAAATAAATGTTAGATGGTTAGTAGTCCCATTATTATTATATTCCCATAGCAATAGGTACCCTGTACTAATTTTAATTTATCACAGAACTATATTATAAGTATACATATATATATATATAAAGGAGAAACGGGATCTAAAAGATCATCCTAAAGGTAAAGGTGTATGGTTTTACAACTCACTGGTGCACCCTTAGGCTTTCAACCTATATATATATATATATATGTACACATATGTTTGTATTTAAATGTATGAAATTTTTACATTGAGTATGGTAATAGCTCATTTGCTTTTGTTGATTTGCTTGGTAGAGAACCCTCGTGATTGAGTATGGTAATAGCTCCTTTGATTTTGTTGATTTGCTTGGTAGAGAACCCTCGTACTGATAACGTGTTATAAAACCAAGAGATTGATTAAAACTTTCTCAATATATCTTTCTCTAATAATTCTCTCTTCTTTTCTCAAATCCACATTCTATCGATCTATTACATTCATTATATAGAAAGAAAGATAAATTACACTTTTCGTCATTTATGTTTGTATCGGATTGCAATGGATGACCTTTAACTTTAATAATTACAGTCACAGTCCTTTATTTGCAAAACCTGTTACACCCTAGGTCCTTTAACACAAACCAGGTTAAAATTTTCAGTTAATTATGACATGTGCTATGCACATGAGGGTATATTAGTAATTTTACTATTATATAAAATATCTTTTTAATTCTTTATTTTCACAATCACACACACACAGTCAAACCCTTATCTTTCTTCTCTCCCTCTCTCTGTAGAACCACCGTAACTAAAGTCTTCAAAGATGCATTCTTCTTCTACTCCCCTACCAAAACTGATAACTAAAATTGATAGTAAATCCAGATCTAAAACAACGTTTCGAATTCAACAATGAAACTGAAAAATCAGATCTAAAGCTCTCAGTCTCGCTACATGAGGATCGTAATCAAACCAAGCCCTAGCCGATTCAATTTGGCAATCTACCGACGCCGACGATAACGATCGTTTCAACTGCTTGTTATTGTGTTGCTGAATCGAGATATCTTTCAATCGCTCCTCCATCGTTTCAATCTTCGAATCCTCCCCATCTCATCGGCAATTCGCATCGGTTCATCATCGATATTATCCGCTTGTAGTTGTTGTGGTGGTGGTGGTGGTGATTGTGATTGTGTGGTGTGAGCGAGGAAGAGAGAGAGGTGGCGGTGAGCGGCGTGGAGGGAGGCGTAAATAGTTGCAGAGTCGGTGGTTGATGGAAACTGTTTTGCCATGACGGTTGCGTGCTCTAAAACTGTCACAAGGTTTGTGACTTGTGTCTCATTCTCCATTTTTTATTTGGTTTAAGGAATTGGTGGTGGTTGATGACCCACCATGGGGTATTTATTGATGACCCAAACTGTACAAAATGATTCAAACAGGACAAAAATCCATTTCTCAATGACTCAAATGTGTAAAAATCTCATTAGTGCAGGGAGTTCATTCAGGAGCAGATCTGGAATCTGCAATATCAAACTGCATGGGCTATACATCGGAGGTGTTAAGAGAGTGGATGTGGATTTGGTTGGTGTCAAATTGAAGAACAGGGGATTTGGGTTTGGTTGGGGGAAGAAAGGGTTTAGAGAGAGAGAGGCGATTGAGTTAAGAGAGAGAGGCGATTGGTTGGTGGCTAGTGGTGGCGGTCACAGGTTGTGATGGTTGGCTTTGGTGGCTACTGGTGGCAGTCAAGTTAGAGAGAGATGATAGTTGAGAGAGAAAGGGGAATTGGGGAAGATGAATTGGTTTTATTTATTAATCATTTAAATAAAAATATGAATTGACCAAAATACCCTTAACTGAATAAACTTAACTGAAAATTTTAACTTGGTTAGTACTAAAGGACGAAAGATGTAATAAGTTTTCCAAATAAAGGATTGTGTCTGTAATTATTAAAGCTAAAGGCTATCCATTGCAACCTGCTACTAACATAAAGGACAAAAAGTGTAATTTATCCTAGAAAGAAAAAGAAATAAAAACAAAACAGGTAGGGTACTGATAGGGTCTATATGTCTGTCACTTCTAATAATTCATAATAGTATTAGGTTATTCAATCCATTAATAATTAACTGGCATGCATTATGTGACCGGTATACCCAAATGATTGCCCTCTAAACTAAAGACGCTCCCATGGCAACATAGTAAAGAATAATTAAAGGTACGATTCATTATCTTGAGTATTTCTTTTGTACTATGTGTGGGGTCAACCATCCTAATACAATTGGTTATGTGTGGGGTACAAATACAATTGGTTAGTCTCATTTGTATATGAGTAAATTTGACTTTCTATTCGACTTTATATTAACAATCTTTATTGAGTTATAAAAATCAGGCATGTTGTATGTAAATTGCATCAAGGAAAGGTAAAGAAAGAAGATTAACCAAAGAGGAAGCCGTGTCGGTTCGACTCTTTGAGTTCTCTCTCCTATTTTCTTTTTAATTGCAAAAGAGGTAGGACACGTGGGTCAAATAAGGTAGAGGAGGGAAACGAGGGTGGTTGTTGTAACACAGTCAAATAAGGTAGATGCATGGCACTATTCATTTCAATGTGTTTTTAATATATACGTTAATGTGGTTAAAAAATATATTTTTAGATGTATTTTCTATTCCAAGTTATTTTTATATAAATAAAGTTAATAATTAAATAAGTTAAACCATAAAAAACATTTATAACCGTTAATTTGAAATCATTTTCACTGTATTTTTACAAGCTTTATAATCATTTAGTGTTTCCTATATGGCTTGATATTCGGGTGACTTGACATTAGGTACTGGTTCTAGTTAAAGAAGATTAGTATTTTTGACATGCATTAGGGTATACTTCACAACACTTTACGAGAACTTTACGACCTACTTGATTGTCGAGGATGCCATCACAACATCAACATTTATTCTAAAAAGTATTTTCTTCCCAAGGTAAGTCTCACAAATTTTAAACAAGTACTATCTTATTGCGGAATTGCTTTTACCATACGTCACACAAAAATAACAAGGTTTACGGTGTCTCATATTCATGTAGTTTTACCCTTTCGTACATTTTCTTCATTATTAGGGGTTAGGGGCGCTCCACTAGTGATGGTTTTCCATCACTCACTACACCTATCATTGGCTGACACGTCATTGAGCTTGATTCCATCACTGGTGATGGATTTTACTAGGGGTGCCCATCACTAGTGACGTTTTTTTTTTTTTTAATTATTTATGTCAGTTTGGGTTTTTTTTCCTATTGTAGAAATCTAAAGCTGAAAACCCAAATTTATTGACGAAAAGTCCATAAAGGAGTTTACTTCAGGTCCAGAAAACAAAGGCCCAAATCTGGCCCATTTGATATAACATAAATAACAAAAAAAAAACGACATCATCGTCGTTCCAAGATTAGGGTTTTTACTTACAAGGTTAGCTGCAGTTTCTTCTGGCAAACATGGGGTACGCATCTTATTTAATTTAGATCTGTTCTATTTTAGTGATGGTCATCATCCAACGGTAACAAAGTTTCAGAATTCAATGCGTGATCATGGCAACGCGTTTTTAACTCCATGCGAGGAAAATGGGTCCGGCGGCGGTGTATCACGTTGTAAAACGCACGTTCCCCCTTATGCTTTACTATTAATAGTCTAAGAACAAACGTAAACAATGAACGGTAAAAGAACTAAAAACCATTGAGGAAACAAAAAATCAAACTAATATATAGATGGGTGATGGTCGGTTTTCAGTAAAATCCCCAAAAATTTCAAGATTTAATGTAAATATATGAATACATATTTAAAATTTCATCGGTTTTGGATCATAGCTAGTTGGGTATGAGGATTTTCATGTTCATTGTAGGGTACACCATGATTGTTGGTATCATTACCACAGGCTTCCCAGGTCCAAGATTTTTCCAACTTGTTTTCTTGAAGAAGTCTTTCGGAATCGTCTTCTTGGGGAACTTGTTAATTGGCGACTTCCATGAACGAGTGGAATGCTTCCCCTGCGCGTACTTGCCCTTCCTTACGTTTCCCTGGCCGCATCTCCCCTTGTTCACCCCGGTGTCGCGAGAATCAGCACCAACCGATTTACCCTTGTTTACCCTCAGACAATCTCCGAACCCGTCTTCCTTCTCCTCCGTGATCTTGGTAGAACCATCGGCTCTGATACCAATATTGGTATCATTACCACATGCTTCCCAGGTCCAAGATTTTGGAGTAGACGCATGATAACAAGTGACTACGTATTCACTACATATCTCGCACCAATACATGATCGAATCGTAAAACAGAAATCGAATAAACTAACTGAAACAATGATGCACAATCTTGACTAAACAGAACTTGAATTAACAGAAACTTCCAGTACAAAAACTTGATTGTTGAAACCCTATTTATAAGTGTTGAAGGGGTGCGACTTGAAGGATACGTTGATCACAGAACAGTTGTGTCGATTCCTTCATAACTGCAAAACAGTTATATCCCCTTACACTCACGTTGTTTCAACAAACAAGCCCAAAATACAAACAACCCTACTGGACTATAGACATTTGTTCGACCCATTAACTACATGGCCTCAGGCCCAAATTCAACATAACAGTAAGCAATTAAATTGTTTGACCCAATAACTATAAACAAACGAAATAACAACTACCGGTTCGAAACCGGCTTCACTTCGGATGTTCTTGATTAACTCTTGATCTTCAATGATCAACAAACATGCAACGTACCTAGGTTTTCAATGATTCTAACACATAACAAACCTGATAAACACTTAACAAATGCATAAAATAAATGTTTTAAACACATATTAGCAACTTTACTTGAAAAGATAATAAGAGCTATTCTACTACTATAATAAGTTCAATCACTAGTAAACGACTATCATCCTTTATTTCTAATAGCAACTTATCAACATCCCATCTAGAGTTTCACTTTATAATGCACACATACTTGTCTATTTAAGACTTTAACTTTCCAACATACATGAATCACATGTTTGTGATTTCATTTGAATAATCCTCTAAAGCTTCGACCTATTATAATTGCAAGTCAATACACAACATATATAATGCACAATATAAGATCATTTTAACATAATTTTAAATAGGAACCCATAATACATCCAACATGTCTATTACCATACATTCATGCATGTATATAAACCAACACAAGATAATACTCCAATTTTTAGTTAATTTTGACTCAGTGACAAGAATATGTTTTGTACTTAGTAACAATTCGTTCAGATTTCACAATTTCTTGATTGAGACATGTCATCAAACACCTATTGTGCATAATAAACCCTAAAACGCCATAGTCTACCTTTTTGCCATACTAACTCATTTCAGTTACTCAAATTTCATCATAACTGAATCAGTTCAACTAATTTTACATGTTATAGATGATTTCCATTAGAAGCCCAACGTTTACAGGTTAATTCAAATCCTTCCAAGTCGTCATTTTCTACATTCCGATTCAATCTAAAATTCAAGAATATTAGCAACTATTAGGATCTGAGTTTGTTTGATTGTGTTGTTTAATTAAGTGAATAATGAAAGAAGATAGATAAGAGGATAATTGTAGCGGAAATTGAAGATAAACTTTATAACACAATCAAAGAAGAATAGTTTTCAACAGACATGATTTCATTAGTTAAAAGATTGTATGAATTACAAAAGTTTAACTATGCATGCATGTATACTAAACTCCCCCTCAGCCTAGGCTGACTAGTTTGTTCGTACAAGATGATTGGTGAAAGAGAGCTAATAGAACAGTACAGGTACTGTTCTATTTATAGTACAAATCTAACCACTGAGCATCTTGGCTGACGTCACCTAGACGGTGACATCTAACAGACTAACAACCTCTAAACACTGATCTAGACAAACACTGTTACATTGAATATACTGATGTACTAAACACTGATACTCCTTTCCACTGTTGTTGCCTAAGCACTGATGTTGCAGATCAGTGCTTTCTTCAATGGTTGATCAGGCCTTGAATAAGCAGTGCTTTAGTCTTCATCAGGGATTTGACAATCAGCAGGTGTTAGGTCTTCTCAGTCTTTGTAACTAACAGTACTTAGATGAACAGATGTTGAGAAGATCAGACTTTAGGATGATCAGCTGATAGAAACACTGCCATTGGAGGGAACTTAGAACATGCATTGCTTATTGTGGATCAACAGTTGAGAACCAGTTTTGGCTTTCTAAATCATCTGTTCTTCAAGGTTTGATCACATGGGCCAACAGCAACAATATTGACATAGCAAAATAAAACAAGCATATCCATAAAGTAGTCGTACACACAACCACAAAGTTAAAACTTCAAAACATAGATCATAGAGACTATAAATAATCAACAAGTCTAATGGCACAAAATATAAATAATCTTCAAACCATGGGGATATATCTATACTATAATAAAAGAAACCTGATTTGGGACACATGTCATTCAATGAGGGCATCAATAATTTATTGATAAATTTTAAATTAAAAAGATTTAAATATTATATTAGAATTTTATTTTGATTGTAAATCTAAAATTTAAAATGTGTTTCAAATCTAATCTATAATTTATGGATTTAGTTTTGATTTGAAATTATTAAACAAAAACCCATAAAATTAGTAATCATTTAATCAATTCGTAAGAAGAAAAATCTTTTTTTTTTCCAGTTACATATTTGTATAAAAATTACAAGTCAAAGGAAATATAAAAGTTACTATACAATTGGAATTAGTATATACAGGTTTTTAAGAAAACTATCTTTTAAAGCAGGTTTGTTAGAAAAAGGGTTAATTCTAATATTTATAAGACCATTAGTAGTGGTTAACACCCCAATCTTAGGTGTTTTGTGCCATGTGGCAGCCCAGTCAGCAATGATGCATTATGGAGCGTTTTCTAAAATGAGTGTAATGGGGTTTTGGGCATTGTGGGGTGTTATGTTTATAATAAAATTAAATAAAAAAATCAAATAATCTCATTGGACAATGAAAAGGAAGATGAAGCTGATTGGCCAACAACTTGCCCCGAAAGCGTGATTTAAAACACGTCAAAACAAAAAAAAAATACTAATCACACCCAGGGGCGGTTTCCTTACTAATTGTGATAAAAGTAATTATTTCATACAATTCATATTGGTTTATAGCTTTGAATACGAGCATACCTTATATTAATGTTAATGATAGCGAAAGTGGGGAAACTGTATTTGGATGGTAGAAAATATAATATTATGCCAACATTAACCGTCAGAATAATCTATTATCTGATAAAATCAGACACGTTACCTTTGAACAAGAAAATGTCACAATAAATATTAGTAGTGGTACAAAATTTTAAGTTTCTATGACAAATCCTAAAACAAATAACACATCATATTATTATGAATGGCTATACAAACTTCAAGATTTATTTCGTATTTGGTCTGCATATTACTCTATATTATATATACTTAGATCATATTATGAACATATTTTTTTTATTTCACAATATAATTATGATTCACCCCGTGTATTACACATGACAATAACCTAGTATACTTATATATTAGACTTAGTAGTTCAGGCTAATAAATTTTATATAGTTTATTAAAAATTATTATTTTTATTTAATATTATTAAATTAACGATTTATTCGGTTATCCAAATAAACCGAATAAACCAAATTAAAAAAATGTGGATCAAAAACCGAACCAAAAACCATATTCACAATTCGGCTTCGGTTAGAAACCAAACCAAAAACCGAATTCGTTGTTCGGATCGGTTTTTCGGTTACGTTTACGATTCGGTTTACGGTTTTTTCTGAACACCGTTCGGCCCAAAATTTAGATCGTGCTAAAATTTTGAACTCAGGCTCGGCTTGTTTGTAAACCGAATCTGGCCGGCTCCGCTTGCTTAATGCTAATTAAACTCATTTGCAGGTATTAATTTAGTTAGTTACCCAAGTTCTCAATTTACAGAGAAGAACTATACCTTAGATGTGTTGTTTGGGCGATGTGAGACATGGATATATAAGGAAATAAATAAGGTGAAGCTTTCGCATTTAGGCGATGTAAGGCATGAATATTTAAGGGAAAATGGGGGAAACTTTCTCATTTTTGAGTGAGGTGGGAGGGGTAAATCACAAAAGGAACAAATGGAAAGGGGAAATGGGCAAAAAAGAAAGCGGATATGCCAAGTCGCAAACGTGTAACATCGCTTGTGGGGTGGAGAGGGTCTTACCAACTCTTTCATAACTACTTTTGTGTTTACATATTGAATATAATAATTAATTTATTATATATATAAACCTAAGAAAAAAAATTAGCCCCCCCCCCCCCCCTCCATTATGGGTGTTGTGTGGTTGCCACCGGACACACCCTTAGGAATGACCCTATAACTCTATAAGTAAGGGTGAGAGGGGCACTCCCCTAAGAGGGGAGTCCCCTCTCTTACGCACACCCAATCAGGTTATGCCACGTCAACTCCCCTCTTAAACTCCCCTCACACCCCAATTTGATGGCGCCACTCCCCTCTTAGGGGAATTGCTTTTTTTATTCAAAAAAAAAAAGAAAAACAATTGATTGGTTGGAAATTAGATTGGCCCCACCATCTCTCTCCTTCATGCGGTGAACTCCCACCGAGCTTGGTCCCCGATTTGCCTCACCGCACCAACGGCGGCGGTGTTCCCGCTAGGTGACTTGGGTCACCGAAAGGGGTTACCGCTGGTGCCCCGGACACCCTAAGTAATTCTATTATCTTCTAAAAAGCATCAAGAAAGCTAAATGCAACTATATAATAATGAAAAAACCCTCTAAAGTATTAAACACTATAAAGAAGCAACTTAATTATGTATATATGTGTTGTAATGTTGGCTTTAGGAGTCTTTTAAAAAAATGGAATTTTTTCTTTTTAGCCCTAAAGTTTTAATGTTTGACAATTTAAGTTTAAACTTCTAATCTTTGTTTCCTTTTTAACCCTAAAGTTTTAATCTTTGACAATTTACCCTAAAGCTTTATTTTTTGACAATTTAAGTTTAAAATGTTTAATCTTTGTTTCTTTTTTAACCCTAAAGTTTTAATCTTTGACAATTTAAGTTTAAAGTTTTAATCTTTGGTAATTTAACCCCTTTGATTAATTTGATTTTTTACTTCTAATTCAAAAGTTTCCATCTTTTGTGATTTAACCACTTTGATTTTTTTTACTTATGTGTTGTAATCTTGGCTTTGGGGGGGTTTTCAAAGAAAAAATGGTTATGCATATGGTTGTTGTAACCTTGGCTTTGGGGGTTTTTCAAAAAAAAATTGATTTTTTTACTTTTCACCCAAAAGTATTTCATAAATTACTTTTAACCCAAAACTATTTGTTTTTTACTTTTAACACAAAACTTTTCATCTTTTGCAATCTATCCTCACAATTTTTTTTACTTTCAACTTTGGTCCTTTATAGTTTTCATTTTCCGCAAATTTTCGCTTTATGCTTCGTTCTAAATTTTGTGACTTAACACGTCGCAACGTGCGTCTTTGGTTTAGCGTTTTTACGTTTTGTTCTAAATTTTGCGAGTTAACACGACGCAATGTGCTTGTGCGGGTGAACGTTTTTACATCGTCTATTTTTTTATCGTTTGACAGGTTCAACATAACGTGCGCGTCCTAAATCGACTTAGTTATAACTAAAGAATCCCCGCCGCATTGCGACGGGTCGTAATTCTAGTTTTGTATTATTGATCAACTATTTATAAAAATACAATAAGAATAATTACAAATGAAATCTAATCAAATCATATATATATCTTCTACTCATGGTAACAATATAACACACCCTACCTAATATACTCTCTAATACTCCACGCAAACGGAATAGGTGCAAATTAGACGCTTAGACCTAGGGTGTTCATCGAATCGAATATCGAATTTTTGAATTATTCGAATCGAATTGTTCGAATAATTTTTATTTTTCCTTGAATTCGTATTCGATTAAAACCTACCGAATTCGATTCGAATTCGTATTCGAATAAAAAACTCAATTCGTATTCAATTAAAAATTCGAATTCGAATCGAATTCGAATAAATTCGATTTAATTCAGAATCTTTAAAAACATGTAAAAATTTTCAAAATGAAACATAAATTTTAAACCAGCCATAAAGCACGATATCATATTAAAAAGTTTCAAATAAAGTAGCATAAGTCTAAAATTCAAAACGAGAAGTCGGGAATAATCACTCCACATTACAAGTTAATATTTTTACGCTTGAAAATCTATTGATAGATTTGTTACTTAGGTTTTAGTTATGGGTCATGTAGTGGGTTTGGTAATAGGTAATTTTAATACTTGGAAAAAAATTTGAACATAATTTATAATATAGCCTAATAAAAGTTATATATGTATTATATATAAAAATAATAAATAAAATGTATAATTTTTATTCGAATTTCGAATCGAATCGAATTTGAAATCATAAATTCGTATTCGATTCGTATTCGATTTACCTGACTCGAATTGATTCGAATTCGAATTCTTATAATCGAAACGAATTCTTGATAATCGAATCGAATTTAAACGAATTTCGATTTTTTCGAATTCGAAACGAATTCTGCACACCCCTACTTAGACCGTAGCGAAAAATAATGAATATGTATGTATGACAAGAATATAGATTCTTGGAGAAAAAGGAATAAAAAACTTATAAAACTTAAACACTAAGTAAAATGTGTCAGCAAATGGCAAGGGAAGATCTAAGGTCATAGTTGCAACTGCAAGAGACACGCTAACCTAGTTATGGTGACATGAGTTACAACTATGACAAAACCATGATGACAAAATAAAAACATTACTTAATATATAATGTATAGCTGGGGCATGAAGAAAAGGAAAAAAAGAGAAAGAAAGTCCTCATATAAGATGGCCAATGGGAGAAGCAGGGGCGGACCTAAGCTCGGCCTAAGGTGGGCGGGCGCACCCCTGGAAAAAAAAACAATTTAGTGTTAAGTTCCGGCGAAAATCCCGTCCACATCCCTTGGAATTTTTCATCCGCACCCCATAGGTAAAAAGTGTTATCAATTTATATTTTAAAAATATTCTTTAGTAAACTTTTATTTTATAAAAAAAAAATACTACCTAAATTATATTACTTTTAATACCTAAATAACTAAACCCAAATACCCAATACATTTAACTAGCCCACTACTAAGTCTTAGCCCAATAAACAAAACCAACAAATCAACAATATTGCAAACTAAAATAAAATAAATAAGTCCAAAACCCTTAATTATTTTATCATGCTCTCTTTATCGTCCTTGCACACCAGTGATCAGAACATCAACAGCGACAACAGTGAACAGTCAGCAGCCGCATACCACCGTAATCAGCCACCATACCACCACCGATCAAACACGGGTAAGTTTCTTTGTTATTTTTGGTTGATATTATCCACCTCTAGCAGCCTATTATAGCCGCATACTAAACATAGTAGACATGTGTTTCGTTTGTTTTCATTATGTTATGGTGGGTTATATTTTGTTAGTGATGATATTTTGCCTTTTTTATATAGCCGCATACCACAATATGTTTGGCTTTTTTTTAGTGTAGAACGTTTGGCTTTTTTTATGGTGTATATGTTGTTTAGATGATTTTTAGGGTGATTTACATTATAATATTTAGAGCTTGAATAGTTGATATATTATGTAATATGTTATGAAGCCATGAACTTATAGATCAATTTGTTTGTGATAGCCTATAGGAACAATGAGCAGGGACTTTATGGCGCGATTTCTCAAGAGGAAAGTTGATACGTCTTCCGGATTCGTTGATGTGGATACTTGCGTAATCGGATTGGCAATGAGAATTTAAGTGAAGATTGTATATGTTATATAGAGAAAAAGTTGCTTAAGAAAGTAGGTTTAGATGATGTTTTGGATAGATTTCAACAAAAGAAAACCCGTAGGACGACGTTTTAATTATGTTTGTAACAAGGTTTGACGTGTTTTTAATGATTATATAAATTTAGTTCTTTTGTTTTAGATGACCAGACTCGACCCGATACGAACCGATTTTTTATTTGTATACCTTGGGACCTAAAATTTTTAAAAATGTTCCGCACCTCCATGGAAAAATTCATGGGTCCGCCACTGGGGAGAAGAGGGTCGACAACCAACAAATACCTGATGATTACGAATAGGAAGGAAGAGAAAAAAGAGAAGACAAGAACCCCGAGGCTTTGATTCTATATATTTTGATGAAGATCTCGTAAGGTATGATGTATTATTGATTAACCATTTATGGGGATACAATGATACTAATAAAGGAACCCTAATGAAATCATATCTTACACAATGTTATAACAATAAACCTTACTTAAGCTATTATCTTTAATTGAAAGTTTCTTTATGGCAAAAACAATCAACAGCGATTCGAATTATGAGTAGCCGAAACACTTTATACAAATCCAGTAACTAAACTACAACTCTTAGGGGTCGCAATGAGCTGGGTGTGACAACTCCTAGTCTCATTCCTTATTATAAAAGGGTTATTGGATTTTAACATTCCTAATTATTGGGCATTGACCGCTGTCACTCCCAACTTTTTGGTCAGTTAATGAAAATAGTGCTAGCAAAAATTTTTACTAATTGATATATAGGGGAAGATTCATTAGGAACACTAAAAAAGTGGGGAACAGCGGAGAACCGACTCAAACGAACTCCGATTGGACTCATTCCAGTGGCGTTGGAACCGGCTCATCGAACCCTAACTAAGATCTCTTAACCCTAAACCCTAAATCCTAACTCCTAAACTCTAAACCCTAAAGCTAAAAAATAAGGCTAAAACCTAAGCTAAACCGTAAAATCTAAACTATAAACCCTAAAAGCTAAACCCAAAAGGTTAAACCTAAAGCTAAACCCTAAAGCTAAACCCAAAATCTAAACCCTAAACCCTAAAGTTAAACCCTAAACCCTAAATCTAAACCCTAAAGCTAAACCCTAAAAGCCAAACCCTAATATATTTAGGGTTTAGGGGTTATGATTTAGGGTTTAGGGTTAAGAGATCCTAGTTAGGGTCCGACGAGTCGGTTCCAACGCCGCTGGAATGAGTCCAATCAGAGTTCGTTTGAGTCGGTTCTCCACTGTTCCCCACTTTTTTAGTGTTCCCCAATGAATCTCACACTTGATAAATATATATATAGTGGAGAGTTCAAATGAGAAGAAATTCTTTGTAAGAAGAAAAAAGAAGAAATTTCAACCAATAGGAATGCTTCATTAGACTTCATTTAATATTTGTACTTAATGTAACTATAAGGGTATATTGGTAAACTTACATACATCATTAATTGGTAGTTTCATCTTTAATAACTAACTATATTAAATTTGTAACTTATTTTTAAGATGTATATTTTTCTCAAAAAATAAAAATAAAAATTCATTTATAGTGTAGGATAAATACAAGGCGTGTAGGATAAATTACGAGTTGTGTAGGATAAATTTCAATATGTGTAGGATAAATTTCGAAATGTGTAGGATAACTTTTGATGTGTGTAGGCAAATTGTTTTAGTGTGGAGGATGATGGTCTTAATGACTAATTAATTAGTCAAACATAATAGTAAATGAGATGAGAAAAAAACAATTTAATGTTTTACAATTGTACCCTTTTGTTCTTTTTATTCTTAATAAAATTTTCTTCTCAAATGAACCTTCCCCTATATATATATATATATATATATATATATATATATATATATATGGGAGCGCTAAAATGAAAACCACCTCCAGTTGTAAGAACCATAAGAACCACTTTCTAGCCATTAGATCTTCAAGATGGATGGATTATATTAAAAGTAGTTAAAATTAATATTAAATACTTTTTGTCTTATTATAATTTTAATATTTTAATGCAAAATGGTAGTTTGGTAAATTTACTCTTTTTTGTCTTTTTGTCTTTATTGTTTTTATTACTTTTTTTGTATTATAATATTAGTTTTTATTTTTTAAACAAAATTTTTTTATTAAAAGCTTTTTAAATTCACATTTTTTGTAATATTTTTACGTTTTACGTTAAACTTTTTACGTTAAAACTTTACGTGAAAACTTTACGTTAAAATTTTTACGTTTTACGTTTTACGTAAAACTTTTTACGTTTTTACGTTAAACTTTTTGCGTTTTACGTTTTTACGTTTTACGTTTTATGTTAATCTTTTTACGTTTTACGTTTTTACGTTAAAATGTTTACGGTTTAATTTTTTTTTTACAAAAACTTTTTTACGCAAAACAAACGCATTCAGAAATCGCAAACTCGGTAGGTGTCTCAGATGGATTGTTATCGTCATCGACTAGGGAAAAAACATAAAAAACCAACAACATCAAAACAATAGTGTATCTCGAAAAAAAAACGGGGTTTAGCTCAGATTTTTCGATAATCAAAAGGCTGCAAAGTGGGGTTGCAGGTTCAAAAACCTACCCTCCACCATCCTTGTCGCGCCATTGTCATCAAAATCTAGGTTTTTTTTTTTTTTTTTTTTTGCATAATCGCCACCCAACCCAACCCAACGGATCAAACCAACATTGTTCATTAATAAAAAATCACCATAAAATCAAGAACACAGGCCAAAATTCACCAGAAAATCAAAAATCACCAGAAAATCAAAGAACATCGTTCACTGATCAAAAATCAACATATCAAACCCACAGAGTTCATCAGATTCTTGTTCGTGACACCCGACCACCCGAAACTGTTGACTCGCTTTCACAAAATCTGAACCCAATAGCACCAAAGCATAAACCTCATCTTCAGATTCAGGCGCCGGAATACCGGCAAACACCCCAAAAATCCTCATTTTCATGTACAACACACTCCCACTTCCTCTCGACCCCCCCTTCAAGAACCCGAAAGACCCGAACTGAAAACCTAAAACAAAACTCGAACCAAAACAAACCTGACTGACACAAAACCCCACCATCATCATTGTTCACAACAGGATTTCATCACCATCCATAATAATCATCGACGATGCCGCCGGTCGGCCGCACCCCCGCCGCCGGCAGCTCTGTTTCCATCACCAGCCGTTGTTGCTCCTTCTCTTCTGATCTTGTCGCTGAAATCGAGGGAACGAGAGTGTGGGTGTGGCTATGCCGTCGCTCAGGCTCACCACCGCCTCCGCGGCTCCTCCGCCAACGGCGGTCCGTCGCCGGTCGCCGTCGAAGTCAGCGGCTGCTGCTGCCGCTGCAGATTTTCTCCATCCCTCTCTCATCTTCGTCTCTCTCTTCTCTTCTTGTTCCCGTCCTCTCTCTCTAGGATTTGTAGGTGTGTATGTTTTTAAGAGAAATTAAAGGTGGGTGTGTGGGAAAGTGGTAGGAGGGGAGTGTGTGGGTGCGAGTGGCCGGTCGGATTACCGGCGCCGGCAGCCGGCCGGTGTAGTGCCTGTCGAACATCGAGAGGGAGAGGTGGTGAGGATTTTGTTGCCATGTTTGTGTGTTTTGGCAATAGAGATCGAGGGAGAGATGAAGGGGGGTGTGGCTGATGTGTGTGAGGAAGAGAGTCTAGGATTTGAAGATATGAGAGGGAGAGAGGTCTACTTTTTGAAGAAATGAGAGAGACTGATGAAATGAAATAAAAATGAGGAGAGAGACAAGCATTAAATGGAGAGAGAGAGGAGGGGATTTGACATTTGGGGTAAAAGACCAAAATATCCTTTTAGTTGGCATAATCTGATTGGTTGAGAGTGGTTCTCACGGTTCTTACAACTGGAGGTGGTTTTTATTTTAGCGATCCCCTATATATATATATATATACACTCTCCACCAATCATATTCTGCCAACAAAAAGGGTAGTTTGGTCATTTACCCCAAATGTCAAATCCCTACCTCTATCCACATTTAAAACCATCAGCCTTTTTAAAATGTCAGATTCATTTAAAACCCATCTTTGTCTCTCTCTCCTCATTTGAAACTCATCCCTCACTCTCACTGATGAAGATTTTGATGAAGCAAATCTTCATCCTCTCTCAAAGAAACTCTTCATCATCTTCATCAGATTTACAGGAAAGAGAGAGAGTAGAGAGAGAAAGAGGGAGACCGGTGAACCCGTCGGGAACATAAAAACACCACCGCCGCCGGTCCCTTCTGCTGAAATCCACCCGCTACCACCTCCGTGAGCGGCGACGACGGCACCGGTAACCCTTCGTCGGCTTCTCTCTCTCCACCGCATTTCTCTCATCTCACACTCTCTCTCTCGACCTTGGGTTTTTCACCGTCGTGTGCCACCACCAGAGGGTGGTGGCCGGCTGATTCTGTTCGTCGGAGATGGTGGAATGCACGAGGGATGTGGGGGTATGTGTTACAGGGACGAGGGATGAGGGTGTCGAGGTGTGTGTGCTTGACCGGCCAGTTAATCGGCGCCGGAGGAACAGTTTCCGGTGGCCGGGATTTTAGCGAGAGGGAGAGGCAGAGAAAAAAGAATGATGGTGTCTGTGTTTGTTTTGGAAAAAATGAAGCTTGTGTTTATGTGTGTATTTGTTGAGTCTTGGCACAGACAAAAGAAAGATGGGATCTGGAAAAAGTGAGTTGCACTTGTTTGAATGTGTTTTGAATGATGCAGGTTGTTTGAACGATGCATTTGTATTCTTTGATTCTCATGGGATTTGATCTGTTTGGATTGGGCGACGATGATGAAAAAAAAACATAGATTTTGATGACGATGGCGCGGCAAAGACAGTGGAGGGTAGGTTTTTGAACCCGCAACCCCACTTTTGCAGCCATTTGATTATCGGAAAATCTGAGCCAAACCCCGTTTTTTTTTTCGAGATACATATTGTTTTGATGTTGTTGGTTTTTTTATATTTCCCCCCCAGTCGATGATGATAACAATCTATCTGAGACACCTACCGAGTTTGCGATTTCTGGGTATGTTCGTTTTGCGTAAAAAAGTTTTTGTAAAAAAAAAAGATAAACCGTAAACTTTTTAACGTAAAACGTAAACTTTTTAACGTAAAACGTAAAAAGTTTAACGTAAAACGTAAAAAGTTTAACGTAAAACGTAAAACATAAAAAGTTTAACATAAAAGGTAAAACGTAAAACGTAAAGACATAAAATGTTTAACGTAAAACGTAAAATGTAAAACGTAAAAAGTTTTACGTAAAACGTAAAATGTAAACATTTTAATGTAAAAATGTAAAACGTAAAAAGTTCAACGTAAAACGTAAAATGTAAAAAGTTTAAAAAATCTGATTTGAAAAAGCTTTTAATAAAAAAAATTTGTTTAAAAAATAAAAACTAATATTATAATACAAAAAGTAATAAAGACAAAAAGTCAAAAAAAAGTAAATTTACCAAACTATCATTTTGCATTAAAATATTAAAAACATAGTAAGACAAAAAGTATTTAATATTAATTTTAACTACTTTTAATCTTATCCATCCATCTTGAAGATCTAATGGACAGAAAGTGGTTCTCATGGTTTTTACTACTGGAGGTGGTTTTCATTTTAGCGCTCCCATATATATATATAGCTTTTCCATTATAAGAATTATTTATTTCAAATTCTTGTTCTTCATGAAGAACATCCTAAGGAGTAGGCCTAGGATAGTAATATAACCTTTGTTTGGGCCTCTCAGCATATTTGCTATTATAATTATCATAGGTCTTATGTTTTTTACCTTTCCCAAATTTATTTATGGAATCAGTAACATAAGCTTCATAAGTTTCATCATTCATGTTTTCTTCATCACTTAAGACATTAAGCTGAATATTTGAAAACTTTTCTTTTATAATTCCTATTAAGTCATCTATAGACTTAAGCTCTTCTTCAGGCTTTATTCTATAATTTTCTATCTCAGGAGGAGGCTGAATAGTAGCTTTAGCTAATATCTCTAACTCAGGCTCAGAAGATTTTGTATTACTTGATTCTCCAGTTTCTTTTTTCTGGTTATCCAAAATTTTTTCAATTTTATTATTTATTTCTTGAAGATTTTCAGATAAATTTTTAAGACATAAATTTGTATAATTATTTTGTTGTATAATATGATTAACATGACCAATAGTCGCAGTCAAGGACTCATTATGTAAAGCCCTTTTAAAAGCAGCAAAATGAATTGCACAATTTTCTTTTGTCATTTCAAAATCATTTTGAGGAGGAAAGACAGATTTTGTTATTTCTCCTGTAATAAGTCTATAATTTTTCTCAATAACTGAAATATATTTCAAAGAATATTTGTTTATAAACCAAACAGGAAACTCTATGATTTCTTGAACATCATTCAAATCTTTATAAAATTCTTTCCCTATTTGAAACCGTTTATCTCTAGAATATGACTCTAAAAACCATTCTTTAAATGGTATCCATATAGGATTTTTATATTTTTCACATATTTGCTGTCTAATGACAGATCCCGGACTAAAATCAAGTTTTCCTTTTATCATTATAAACTAAAACTCATGTGGGAGACTGTATCATCCTCACTAACAGGTTGGTATATCCCTGAAACTAAATTGTTATTATCAACATTTAGGGTTTCTACTCTATTATTTCTTATCTGAGAAGTAGAGGCTCTAGAGGATTCTGGTAAATCCACTTTGTAATCAAGATGTGATATATAAGATTTAGCAGAAATAGATTTTAAAAGTTTTTTATCTTTCCTTTCTTCTTCAAATTCTATTTCTATATTTCCTTCAGGAGTTTCTATTAATCTTCTTAGCTTATGATTTATCTGTGGTTGTATTTTAACAGCCCTATTAATAACCCAATTTTCTAGAAAAGTTATTTCTTCCCATTTAACTGATCTTCTTATGGAAATATTAAATTTTCCATAATTTGTTTCTATTAAAATAGTTTCATCACTAGATTTATCTACCCTTTTACATCTAGCATTCATAGTAGTAAGAAGTCTATAATATATTCTATAACAATTGCATATAACTTCAGATCATTCAGCATAATTATAACCATGCGTTTTAACATATAAAGTTAAAGCATCATCAATATTTTGATCTGTTAGAGATAGATGAATATCAGGATAAACATTAAAATATACTGGGTCATGTGCCAGACTGGTTTCTATAATACCCATTAATGATTGTTTCCAATTAAGATTACGAGCATCTCGTAAAACAGCTAGAAAACTTTCCGGTAAACCTTTCAATGTTAAAGGTTTAAAAGCAACTTGAACTAAACCAATATGCATAAAATTAAAATATCTTTTATATCTGTTTATGTCAGATATATTTAAAAGTTTTATTACCATTTCCTCATCTTTTATAGAAGTTGATTCTTCAGTGGTTTTAACCACATGTTTGTTTATTAAATTATCAAAACTTCCAATTTGGTATATGACCTTAGGATTTATATAAAGTATTGTCCACTTATTAAGTAGATCAAGGTCTTGAGGTATATCATATTCCTCATTAGTACTATTTTTAATAGTACTCTTTTTCTTAAATAAATTTAACATGATTTAAATTAAAGTATTGAAACAAGACATACAATAACTTCCTTTGAATCCATGGCTCTGATACCATATGAACATTATTAAATGGTCTCAGATGTCATACTTTAACTTCGTTTAGATGGTATAAAGATGTCTTTTTAAGTAGAGTCTATGAGCTTCCAGAGAATAATAGTTCTCACTATATATATATATATATAGGGAGAGGTTCATTTGAGAAGAAAATTAAATTGAGAAGAAAAAGAACAAAGGGTACAATTGTAAAATATTAAATAGTTTTTCTTACATCTCATTTATTATTATCTTTGACTAATTAATTAGTCATAAAGACTATTGTCCTTCACACTAATTTTTTTGCCTACACACATCAAAATTTATCCTACACGTTTTGAAAATTTATCCTACATATATTGAAATTTATCCTACACAACTCGTAATTCATCCTACACACCTCGTAATTTATCCTACACTTTAAATTAATTGTTTTTTTCTTTGAAAAAAATATATTTTTTGAAAATAAGTTACAAATTTAATTTACTAGCTATTAAAAAGGAAGACTAACAATTAATGATCTATCTAAGTTTACTAATATACCCTTATACTAATATTAAATACAAAAATTAAATGAAGTAAAATGAAGGATTCTTATTGGTTGAAATTTGTTCTTTTTTATTCTTACAAAAAATTTCTTCTCATTTGAACTCTCCACTATATATATATATATATATGTGTGTGTGTGTGTGTGTGTGTGTGTGACCGCTAAAATGAAAACTACCTCTAGTTGTAAGAACCGTGAGAACCAGTTTCTAACCATTAGATCAACAAGATGGATGGATAAGATTAAAATTAACTAAAATGAATATTAAATACATTTTGTCTTATTATGTTTTTAATATTTTAATCCAAAAGGGTATTTTAGTAAAATTACTCTTTTTTATCTTTTTGTTTTCATTATTTTTTATTACTTTTTTGTTTTATTATATTACTTTTTATTTTTTAAAAAGAATTTTTTTATTAAAAGAATTTTTAAATTCAAAATTTTTTAACAAGACAAATTTTTTTGCGCGCCGGTTTTTGCACGCCGAGCTTTTTCAAGCGTCGTTTTTTTTTACGCGCCGTTTTTACGCCGGACCTTTCCAAGCGTCGTTTTTTTAACGCGCCGTTTTTTACGCACCGTTTTTTTCAAGCCTCGTTTTTTTAACGTGCCGTTTTTACACGTTTTTTAAACGCGCCTTTTTTTTACACTTTTTACGTTTTACGTTTTACGTTTTACGTTAAACTTTTTACGTTTTACGTAAAACTTTTTACGATAAAATTTTTACGTTTTACTTTTTACGTTTTACGTTAAACTTTTTACGTTTTACGTTAAAAATTTTACGTTTTACGATAAAATTGTTACGTTTTACTTTTTACGTTTTACTTTTTACGTTTTACGTTAAACTTTTTACGTTTTACGTTAAAATTTTTACGTTTTACGTAAAACTTTTTACGTTAAAAAGTTTACGGTTTAACTTTTTTTTACAAAAAAAAATTACGCAAAAACGAACGCACCGAGAGATCGCAAACTCGGGAGGTGTCTCAGATATATTGTTATCATCATCGACTAGGGGGAAAAAAATAAAAAAACCAACAACATCAAAACAAAGTGTATCTCGAAAAAAAAAACGGGGTTTGGCTCAGAATATCTGATAATCAAAAGGCTGCAAAGGTGGGGTTGCAGGTTTAAAAAACCTACCCTCCGTCGTCCTTGCCGCGCCATCGTTATCAAAATCTATGGGTTTTTTTTTTTTTTTGCATCATCGCCACCCCCATCCAACATATCAAACCCATATAGTCCACTGATCAAAAATCACCAGATAAACAAGAACACAGGCCAAAAATCACCAGAAAATAAAAAAACATGGTTCACTGATCAAAAAATCAACAAGAACAAACCCACAGAGTTCATCAGACAAATATCAAAGAAACCCAACCAAAACAAAATTGAAACCCCACCTTCACTAACCCGACTCAAACCATCATCTCGAGCACCCACCACCTCCGTCATCGGCACTCCACCACCGTCATCGAGCACCCACCACCTGCCATCATCGTCAATACCATCATCTCGAGCACCCACCACCTCCGTCGACACTGTAGCCGGTATCTCTGGCCGTTACCGGTCACCATCCCATCCGATCTGATGATGTTGAGCCGATGACTTTATCCCCAGTTTCACTGAAAATCAACAACCCTTTAAAGAACATAGTGAGCAAAGAGAGATGGCGTCTTGTGGCGGATCGACGGGATGGGGTCTTGTGGTGGATGCGGCGGCTGAGGGTTGGTTGTGGGTGGCGGAGAGGAAGGGAGGCCGAAGATGGGGGATGGGGATTTTGGCTTCGAAGATGATTGTGGTTTGGTTTTGAGTTTTGTGGTTGAAGATCTTCAAAGTTTTTAGATCTGATTTCAATATACGAGAGAGAGAGAAAAGAATATCAGCAATTATGTGGTAGAGAGAGAAAGGAGATGTGATATATATGACATATATCACAGTATGGGTGATTTACAAAAATACCCCTCAAATATACACACATGTCTAAACAGGTGTCTACTTTTGATTGGTTAATATTGGTTCTCGCGGTTCTAAAACTGGAGGTGGTTTTTATTTTAGCGGCTCCCTAGATATATATATATAGGGGATGGTTCAAATGAAAACCACTTTTATTGTGAAAACTCGAAAACTAACTAAAAAAAGCCTAAAAAACACACCAATTTTTTTTTCAAATTTTTTATAAAAAATCGCAAGTTTTTGTATATAAAAAAAAAATTTCAAATTTTTTTTTTGTATTACACATTGGTAATACTACACATGTGTACGTGTACTACACATGTGTATGTGTACTACACATGTGTAGTATTACATATGTGCACTACAAAAAAGAATTATTATTTCATTTTTTTTTAAAATTTTTTTTATATACTAAAATTAGCGAAAATTATTATGAAAAAAAAAATTTGGTATGTTTTTTTTGGCATTTTTAATTAGTTTTCGAGTTTTCACAATAACTAGTGGTTTTCTTTTGAACCTTCCCCTATATATATATATATATATTATAATTATAACTATTTTTATTTATAGATAAGAATAAAAATAAAAAAATTGTGTATATATACTATAGTTCTAAATATAGTTTTTTTATTTAAAGTTAAATCATCCTTGAGCTAACGATATTCCCAAAATCTTCATTGTGTTAACGAAGTCTTTTAACTGAGTTAGTAATTTGGATGAAAATGACAACAAAAATGAAACATTAGAGATCATGTTACAAAAAGTTTTTGTTTTGAATGTTGCAGACAAAAAGCCAAAATCTCAAAGACGATTTTAACTTTTAACTCGTAACAAAACGTCATCCATGAACCTTATAGATAAATTTGCTTTATTTTATATGGAAGTTAAACAAACTTTAAAGAATTAATTACATCAAGTCCTTGTGGTTTCTAAGAAATGACAATGTTGGATACCAAGAGTTTCAAGTAACAGGTTGAGGTATTATGTATTTTTTTTTTTTTTTTTTTGTAAAAATGTTGGGTCCTAAGACTAACATTCGTTAACTATTTTTGTTAAATGTCTTTCCATAACCACAAGGACCATTTATGTAGTTAACTCGATTTAATTGCAGGTACCAATTATGTAACTTCCAAAAAAAAAAATTAAAATAACATTACCCCCCTTCTTGCAATCAGTTGATGTTTGTTCTTTTCCCAGCTTCTTACCCAATTTCTTTACCCGTATTTTAGGTAACATAATAATAATATTATTAAACATACACAACAAATCAAACTAATGACTTTTTGTGTGGCTTAAAGTTTCTTCTATCAAGTAATTAAGTATTGTATAGGTGATTCGGTCGTGTGTCGAAAGCATGTACAGAGTTACTTTTTAATGTTATTATACAAGGAGATAAGTTTGAGTAACGGAGCATGGTTGCAGCCGATTCTGTCAAGGCTCGGTTAAATTGAATTCTTGGTTTTAAATTGTGTGCATCAGGAGCGCGTAAGGCGCACATCACATGATGTTTCTCTCTCTATAACCAGAACGAAGACGATAATGATAATGATAATGATCTGAAATTTGATTTCGATAATAGTTGTTTGACTCTGAAAAATTTTGTTTGAACACCCACTCGATTAGAGAACTTCCATAGCCTTAAGTTCTTGAACCAATTAAATCAAGTTATATGAATCGATTAGAGAACCTCCAGTAATGGCTACTGTTTTTTTTTTTTTTTTTTTTTTTTTTTTTTTTTTTTTTTTTAGGAAGTTTCACAAATAGTCCCTGCAACTAAATCGAGTTAATTACATAAATGGTTCTTATGGTTATGAAAAGATATTTAACAGAAAAGTTAAGGAACGTTTGTCTTAGGACCCAACATTATTAAAAAAAATAAAACATAATACCTCAACCTGTTACTTGAAACTATTAACACTGAACGTTGTAATTTCTTAGAAACCAATCGGACTACGCATGTAAGTATTTGGGATTACCCTATCCGATGAGCAATGAGTCTAGACATAATCTATTATCTATAATAAATGAATAGATTTGGCTTGAGGTGTCATTACCTTAGAGCTTCTTAGATGCCTTTTTGGCGGGAAAATAAGATGGATCCTTTTCTTGCTCGCGGATCCCGTTTTTAGCTACCTGACCCAATTTGTTCGGATCCTATTTAATCCAAAAATTAGGCGCTCTACCTAGAAACCCTAATTTTTATCTCATCGTTCTAGTCGTTCACTCCATTTTGCAAGGAACACGACCTCCTAACCACCAATAATCGCATCAACAATCAACCTAATATGGTGTTATTCATTGATTCTTGCTACCAATTTCTAATTCTCGGTATGTTTCTTCAACTTTTACAGTTTTTTTCAATGTCGTTTAGAATTTTGTCGTAATTTTTTTTGATTTACAAACCCTAAATCGATTTTTTGTTGATACTTGAAGATCCTAGACTGATTACTTCTCTGTTTGATTCTTCAAAATGCTTTAATCATCCAAGAAGTCTGCCTCTAAGGTACCGTTAAGTTTTGTTTTCAGTTTGTTGATTATTATATCTATGTTAATGTATGTCACTCTGATGATGTTTTTTTAGTTTTATATCAGATTGATCATCTTCTTCGATTGTAGCGTCAGCTACCAAATCAACGAAAATAGGTAGCTTTGGTTTTTGGTTTGATTGTTTTATACTCTATAGATTAATTTCTATGTGTATTTTAGATTTTATACATGTATTTGATGATTTATATTGTTGATATCTGATTTGTACCTTTGTGACAAATCGGTTCTGATGTATTTCATGCATTTTTGTCATCTGGAGTTTTTAGGGTTCTGATGTTATCATCTCCAATCGCAGGCTATCGGAAGTTGAGGAGTCACCGGTGTCTGTTGTAGTTGTTTTGCTTTGTTTCCTGCATTACTCATTGCACTAGGTATTTCGTTACAATTTAATCTAAGTATTTGGGATTACCCTATCCGGTTCGGATGAGGTGTCAAACCGAATGGCGGAGAATACTATGTCGAGTCTGGTCAACTGGGTTGCGTATAGTCACTGAGTAGTCTTCAAATCAATAAGGTGGTAAGTCTCTTTTAGACAAAGATATTTATTCTCATAGTCTCTTTAATTGAAGTTGTTGTGATCCATGGAACAAGAAAGTGTAATATTGTGTTTATCTTACTAAAAAGAAACTTCATTTTATTTGTTAATTTGAAGTGTTTTGACTTTGAACATTCAAGATGGCGGGATATTAAGTTACACGCTTCTGATGATGCAAAGCATTGAACTTTTGTTGACTCGGAGGTACGTATCGTAATGCCTCGCTTTTTAGAACTTTCTGTATTTAGAAAGCTCGCTTTGAAATCTATTTTTGGAAACTTATATCCGTATCATACTCGTATTTCACTACTGGCTTCGTAATTCGCAATATCTATTTTAGTAAAACTTGATCACTTTATTCGAATCATACCTTGATTAATCATACTTGTCCTACATTCAAAACATATGCATGCTTGATACAAATTCGTTATTCTCATATACACATACATAATTCTCACACAAACGATCGAAAATACGTATTTTATACATGTTATATAAGCAAACATTTGATTTTACATTTATAATACTTCATCTATACTTCCATACTTGTCTAATAATTAAACGTATTCTAATTACTCATGAGATAACCTAAACCATACCTATAACAAACGTGAGGGACCATTATTGTCGAAGACCAAACTTTTTCCTGGAAAACAAGTGTCGCGCATCGCGGCACCGACCCTGCACACCTTCCGTGACCCGCGGGTGGGTTGGATCCGTGACAGCCCCCTAATCAGCTCGTTAGTGGCTGATTGTTGCCACACACAAGACAAACACTTGATTCTAGCTCCGGGGGACTTCTAGGTAATCGTCGCCCACATGAAATATATAATCAAATTGAGGAAATTGCTCAAACAAATTTTCAGTGGCACACTCCCCGAGGCAATAAATCTATTGCCCCAGGCGCCCATAAGGTTGATGAAAGCACTTCTTTACAAGCCCAAATCGAGGCCCTTTCTTCAAAAATCAAAAAGTTAGAAATGGCAAAAACGGCCTCGGTTATGTCTTGTGAGGGGTGTGGTGGGCCACATGAAAATTGGAGTTATATGAAAGAAGTTGATGATCAAACGGAAACGGTAAACTACATTGATAATAGACCTAGGCCGTCGGGTCCTCCAACGGGTACCTACAACCAAGGATGGTGTAACCACCCCAATCTTGGTTGGAGAGATCCCGGCAATAGTAGTAACCAACAAAACCAACGAACTAACTTTCAACAACCACAAATTTTTTCTCAACAACAAGGTGGACGAGAAAGGCTTGAAGATACTGTATCTCGCCTCCTCTCCGACACCGAAAAGAAAAACTCGGATCGATTTCCGCAATTGGAATCGAATTTTAGAAATCAACAAGCTAGCATTCAAAACATTGAAAAACAATTAAATCAAATAGCTCAAAATTTCTCCGAGAGACCACAAGGCGCGTTACCAAGTAATACCAAGACCAACCCAAAGGCGCAAGTACATCTCATAACATTGAGAAACCGTACCGTGGGTCCCAAGGAGGCTCCACTTCCACCAACTGAAAGAAACCAATCTAGCCAAACCGCAACTCCACCCGCGCCCCAACAAGAGAAAGCTTCTTCACCAGTTCAAGAGCCTACTAAGACTCCTCCGGTTCCATACCCCGGTCGGTTAATTCGTCAAAAGAACGATGAGCAATTCACAAAGTTCGAAAATTTACTAAAACAATTGCATGTTAATATTCCATTTATCGAAGTCCTAACCCAAATGCCTAAATATTCAAAATTTATGAGGGACTTCCTCACTCATAAAAGGAAAATTGAATCATTGCAATTAGTTAACTTAGGCGAAGAATGCTCCGCCTTACTACTCAACAAACTCCCTAAAAAGAAGATTGATCCTGGAAGCTTCACGATTCCTTGCTCAATTGGGGAATCCCCCATTCGCAATGCACTAGCCGATCTTGGGGCTAGCATCAACCTCATGTTCAAACGACTCGGCCTAGGAAAAACGAGCCCTACAAAGATGAGCATACAACTTGCCGACAGATCCGTCAAATATCCACAAGGTGTCGCTGAAAATCTATTGGTCAAAGTCAACAATTTCGTCTTCCCGGCCGACTTTGTCATACTAGACATGGAAGAAGACACCGAAGTCCCTCTCATCCTAGGATGGCCATTTCTAGCCACTGCCCAAGCAGTGGTAGACATGAATGACGGAACACTAACATTGAAGTTTGGGGACGAGAAAGTGAAGTTTGGAGTCGGAAAAAGAGTAGAAGACGAAGACCCGGTCAACTAGATGAAGGTCATAGACTCAAGCTTGGATGACGCTCTCCGACGGTGTAGCATGGGATGCAAAATATCCCACTTGGGTAACATATGACCAGGCTTCGGGTCTAGCCAAGGACCCTTATAAACGTGGCGCACCACGGAGGCATTCCGCGGAACTATCCTTAGTTTAGTTTAGATTAATTCTTATGTTTTCTAGTTTAGTTTTAATTTTCAGGAATAAAACACACTCGGGATGGCAAAGGATAACAAGGGAAACTTGAACCAGCACCCCATGCACGAAAACAGGGCCATCCGACGAAATTTTCTTCATTACAGCAAGTTCAGCACGGGCCGTGTCCGCCCAACACGGCCCCGTGCTGCACAGTCTGTAGAAAATGCCCAGTTCAGGTAAACTGGACACGGGTCGTGTTCACCCAACACGCCCCCGTGTCCAGGCTTCTGTTTCTTTTTACAACTTTTTGTTACTGGCAACTGAACACGGGGCCGTGCCCGGACACCATGGGGCCGTGTCCAGACGTCCAGTAACATAAAATTTTGATTTTTAACACATTTTTACACATCCAATCAACCTAAAAACTGATTTTTGGGACACGTTGAGGACAATGTGTAATTTAAGTGTGGGGGGGATGCTAAAACTTTGAATCTTGCAAGTCCTAATCACAAGCCTTACACAAAACTCTATTGGAACCGCTAATCACCCCAAATTTTTTTCAAAATTTTTTTTTTTTCAAATTTTTATTTACTTGTGTAGGTTTAACTTGGGAATTTCAAATTCAAAAAAGGTTATATTTTTATAAATTTACAACCGATAGCGTCGTGATAAAAAAGAACCAACATAAGAAAATTAGGAAACGACATGACAAGCTTAGTTAAAATTTGATTATATATACTTGATCACATGAAAACCCATTCCCACAAAAGTGAGTTTTGAGCCTTTATTGAGCATACAAATATATATCTTTTAACTAAAAATGTTCATTTTTTCGTTTCTTGTGTGAATAGCCGCTTGGTTCTTACGACTCTAGAACTTGCCACAACGATACAGTCCCGGTCCTTACCAACTTAAACCCGAGTAAGTAAATGATGGAGACATTAGGACCAACCCTTTTTATTTCTACACCATTATTTTTCTTTTTTACCACCTACCCAAAATCCCCCTAGTTAACCCCTTTGAGCCTAAACCTTTTCATTTCTTAACCCAAAAACCAAACACCCTTTCACCCACCAAAACCTTTTTTTTATTTTTAACCCTTTGTTTTAGTAACAAGCTCGGATTTTCGTATGACTTTGCAAAAAAAAAATGACGATGAAGCAAAAGAAAAAAAACAAACAAGTTCATCAAAAATAACTTTGTTTGAATAATAGCTTCATCAAAATAAAAATATGCAAAAATAAAAATTCTTACGAAAACCGACGCTTTTTTACGCCTTTCGCCCTTTTACTAACCACTAACCCAACCACCTACCTTTAACCCAAGCCTAACCCTTCACCCAAAAAGTCCTCTTGATATTTACAAAGGTATATAGTTAAAAAGGAGGATGATTGATTGCTTGGCAAGCCTATGATAGGAGTAAGTTCCATGCCGCTCTCGAGTGATTCACTAAAATACATCTTCGGCCGAGTGTTGAGTGATCCCCCGTGAGGTATGTGAACTTGTATATAAATAAAATTTTAAAAGAGGCATGTTATGCCCTAATAAGTAATTTATCTTATGAAAAGTTTTAAATAAATCATGACGAATAGGATTGTAAATAAATAAAAATAAAACTTAACAAAGAATCTTGGAAATCCCGACACTCTATAAAAAGCCTAAAAACCTTCTCTTCTACCCATTCCGTTTGGGAGTGTAAAGCCACATTATAAAGAGTTTTGCTTGAGGACAAGCAAAGATTCAAGTGTGGGGGTATTTGATGTGCACAAAATGCAACATATAAATTACATCAATTGTGGCATAAAACTAACCCTTTTTAGTACTAATGTTGGAAAAGTGTGTTTTTGTCTTCCTTTTGTATTTTCAGGATTAAATGAGCTCAAATTAACAAAATAAGCAAAAAGGCAGCTAAATCTAACATAAATACAAGAAAAGGAACGAACGTGGCATGCCCTACCTCCTCGACAGCATCTTCCCAAGCAAAACAAGAAAACAGAAGGCTGAACACGCCCCGTGCTCAGTGAACACGGGGGCGTGTCCAAGTGTCAGCATAAAAGACAAAGTTGTAGAAGCTTCTATCGCCCACCACGGGGCCGTGCTCAGCAGACACGGGGCCGTGGTCAACTATAAGATTCGCAGAATCCAGGCAAATCTTGATAGTACAGATATGCTTCTGCACACGGGGCCGTGCCGAGCGGACACGGGGTCGTGGTAAACTAATGCAGACAAGAGCAATTAATGAAGACAGAGAAGGATGATGGACACGGGGCCGTGCCCGAGCTTCTGTTCAGCCTATAAATAGGGGGTGCTTGGCTCAATTGCAAACCATCCCTTGGCACACCACCTCTCTCACACTTCACCCACCACCCACCACCATCACAACACCATCATCCACCACCATCATCCATTGTCCATCATAGAGTGTGTGAGTCGTCTCGGGATCCAAGATTGATCGTAAGCGTTCTTGACAATCAAAGGCCATGTTTGCCTAAGTCTCTTACATCACTTGGTGAAGAAAAGTGTCTAGTGTAATACTTTTTATTTTTAATCTTTTCGCACTTTTTACTTGGTTATGTATTAATGACTTTAATAACTAGTTTCTTATGTTGAAGGTGATTCTTCCTTATCGTTTGTCCGTGGTGTCTTGGCATTATTTTACTGTCTATATAAAATAAAAGATTTTCACCATTCATATCTCCACGGTCTATATGGAGGTATGTTGGCTACCTGGTCGGGGGTTAAGGGAACGGTTTGGTAAGAGTCTTGCCTTGTTCAGTGTATAGATCCTGCAAGGACCTGGGTCAAATTTAGTAGGACCTCCTTCAATACTTACCAGTATTGGATGGCGGGGGTCCAAACTCTTTGATCCCCTCATATGTAAGCTATTATTAATACTTTAACCCGGCTACTTAGGACTGTATCCCTACTGACTCAGACTACTTAGCCGAGGGTAACGTCACCTTCAAAAGAGGGGCCTACCATAATATGCATTAATAACTTAATTAATTATCTTTCAATAATCCGACCCTTTAGGATTGTATCCTTGCTGACTCAAACTACTGGGTTGAGGGTAACGTCACCTTCAAAAGAGGGGCCTACTACAATAACTAAGATAATCTCTTAAAAAGTGCAAAAGTGCGGAAATAATCAAAGGTTACACTATACACGAATCGGAGCCAAGTGATTCATCTTGTCTATCTGTTTTTATTTTTATTTTATTTTTCAGCATTTTAGTTAGTTTTTATTTTTCTAGTTTAAAACCTTTTTCTAAACTTTTGATTTGATTAGACGTTGAGGATAAACCGGTACTAAAAGCTCTTGTGTCCTTGGACGACCTCGGTATCTTGCCAACACTATACTACGCTCACGATGGGTGCACTTGCCCATATGTGTGTTTAGTGTTAGTAAAATATCGTGTTTTATAAATTTAAAACTTGACTAACATGTAAAAAGGGCTTAAAATATATTTAAAAAATATATACACACTCGCACACATCAGCACTATAGCGGGCATAAATACCCCCTAAATAACGAAGTTCTACCTCGTTGTAAGTATCATAACCCCGGTTACGTATTAGATACGTTGCCCGATTGATCCAGGGTTCCGTAACGGCTGGCGTGGTTCTGCCCGACGTAGTCGTTGGAATGACGTCTCGGGGAGAGTATTACTAATGTAAATATTGGGTTACTATACTAACGCGTGTGCATTTGTGTAATTTATAGATAATCACCAGGAAACCCTAAAGGAAAACCTAAGACAGCAATGTGAGTAATCTCCTTTTTGTAAATTGTTTTTACAAAACCTCACTTAATTAAATTACATTAAACAGTGATTGAGTATTTGTATTCTACAATTATTGTCGGTATGTTGGGGTTTTGTATACAAAATTTGTTACTACCTTGCGAGGAGTAACATGACCACAAGTCGGGTTGACAGTACCGTGGGTGGTAATTAAAGTAGATGGAAACAAATGTAATTGCGCGACCGCCCTCAATACTGTACAATGGTTTTACTTAACTTGATTAAACTGAGATTTACTCACCAGTATTTCCCACTGACAAAATGTTTTTAAACGCGTTTCAGGTAACAAACTGTGAAAGCCAAATATAAGCCAGCCGGACAACACTGAAGGCTTTAAAAAGTGGCTATAAAGTTACCTAAAATAAAGAGATGTTTTATTAAATAAAATAGGGTTTATCCCTATAAAAATGTGTGTACTTAAAACTTGGGATTTTTCCCACGTGTTTAATATTATGAAAGTGTGGTATTTTACTCTGATAAAATATTTCCTAACTACGGTCCTGATGTAATTTCCGCTTCCAAAATGATAAACACCAATACCACCGAAAATGGTTGCGGCCGCCCGTTCCCGGGTAATTAGGGGACGGGGGTTGCGATGGAAGGTGGTATCAGAGCTAAGCCACTGATTCAGCCACAGAAGTGTTCTGCAGACACCAAGATATTATTCAATATGTTAGGAAATAAATGACGGAACTACGTGCATAGTCGTATTTTATTGCTGTGTGTTATTTGACTATTTGTTAGTTTACAGTATGAGCGACCAAGGACCTTCCGACGCCTACCGTCAGTTGTCCAGATCACCTAGAAGCGAAGGCACCTCTTCACAGCCTGCCCTCTCAGGGTATTCAGCTGGCAATGAAGATGGGATATTCGTGTTTAAGGCTCAGTTTGAAGAGTCATTCCCTCCTAAAAAGAGAGGATGGTTCAGTAGAGGAGCGCATGAATGTAGGAAAAGAATGAAAAAGTTACAACAGCAGCGAGCCTTAGCAGCCGCTAAAAGAGAGACAGAAGCCCACACACAGGATATGCTCAATAGGAGTCTAGCAAACTTCCATATCCTAGCAACCACAGCTGCCGACCCTAACCTGGAGCAACTCATAGCATCCCAACCATTACCACTATTCCCTACACAGCCAATGGAAATAGAAAACAACCCAGAAAATCAAATCCAAATGCATGATTTCAACCCAGAAGAGATACCTAGGATACCAGCACCCAATCCCTTAGACCCAGTCTACGAACCTTGGTTAGACGAACATAGGGATTACCAGCAGCGCTACCCCATACCAGAAGATGAACCCATGCCGAATCTAGCAGCCTACCCAGGTTTGGACCCTCTAGATCCCTACTATGATAACGATGAATACATTAGGGAAATTTTAGAGAATCCATATTCATACCAGGAACCCATGCCCCAGTTCCCAAACCCAGTACCAGCACCCCCAATGAGTGCAGAAAATGTGCAAGAACTCCGAACCTTCGGTGAGGAGATTTTAGAAAGTAGCGAGAAGATGATAAAGGTTGGAGAACAACTCGTCTGGAAGTATGACGAGTGTAATATGGAGTTCTGGATGAACCCATATCAATGATGATGGTGGTAGTAATAATAATAATAATATAATATAATATGTGTGTATGTTTGAAAAAAAATCTAGACAATAGCTATAAATGCCTACTAGTATTGTAATTTTAATTTTAGTTGTATTGTAAAATATATGGATGCCTACTCTATAAGAAAGAGTAAGTTGCAATGTTCGACGTTTTTTTATCAATATGAGTGTTGTGTGATTGGTTGTATTACATATTATCTTGTGATATTAATAATTGGCAAATGTTTAAAATTCAGATGGACAACGAAGTGAACCAGGAAAACCATAATGATAATAACCAGAATGACAATTGTTTTGGTCAAAAATTACCGAAGCAATTAAGTGATCAAATTAGTTAAGTGAGGTAGTGTGCTAAAAATGTGTGTCGAAAATATGTTAATCAAGTTATTTGCAAAAACAGTTTCAGGATACGGTTCAGGATATAGAGCTGTATCTATGATCAAACAATGAGCAAAAATGTAAAGGGTGACACGAGATGTACGAGGAAAGCCCTTGATCAATCTAGATCGCCGGCACAAAACCTCGGGAGCTGACAATCGCAGCTGCCTTGTTCTTCTATTGCTTCAAATATCAGGATACAGTGCGGGATATGATGCGGATCAACTAGGTGTTACAATGTAATTTGAGTACAAGTGTTTGTGTGTAATGATTGCTAGTAGCTAGAGAGTAAAGTGTGCGAAAGAGAGTGAGTGACTTAATCTGATCCGATCAATCTATTTATAGTTAAACGAAATCAACTAACTATCCTATTAAACCGGGATGCTTCGAATATTCCTCAAGTAAACGTTGTAGTCCACTTCTTCCGGGTTCAACGTCTCTCATATAACTGGTTTGCCCGAGTCTTAAGGAGAAGAGGTCCACTTGACCGTTAGGGACCCGCACCTTCTAATCTGCACGTGGTTAAATTAGTCATTACCAGGATATCACATCAGGATGTTACCAATATCCTGATCCGGTATCCTGATCACAAATAAACAATCAAAAGCAGAATATTAGTCAGGATATATGTTCAGAAAATGGCCCATAACAACAATAACCCAAATAATGATAATCCGAACAACGATAACAATGGAAACCCATTGGATAACAGTGCCATTCAACACATAGTGGCACAAGGGATAATAGATGCAATGCCATATATTATCAAAACAGTTAGGGAAGCGGATAATAAAGGTAATCGTAGCAGTAAACGACCCACTGAACCGGAACACAGCGTAAACAATGGACCCATACTTCAAGTGCCCATTCCTAAAAGAAGAAGAACCATATCTTATGGTTGTTCTTATAAAGAATTATGGTCTTGTAAACCAATGGAATTCTCGGGCAATGAAGGGGCCGTTGCAGCTCTACGCTGGATATAAAAGAGTGAGGCAGTCTTAAAAATAAGAAAGTGTGCGGAAGAGGATAAGATAATGTTTGCTTCCAATCTGTTTAAGAACTCAGCCTTAGAATGGTGGAACACGATCCTCCAGTCTAGGGGAAGTGACAGAGTTTACAATATGGAATGGGAGGAATTTAAGAACATGGTAGAAAGGAAATTCTGCCCTCCCAATAAAAAAGAACAGATAGCAAATAAGTTCTTAAACCTTAGAATGACTGGATTAGATAGTAAGGGGTACACTACATTATTCTTTGAATATGCTAGAATAGTACCAACCCTTGCATCACCTGAACCAGTATTAATCTCCCGTTACATCTGGGGATTAATCAGTAAGATTAGGCATGTAGAACTAGCAAATACCTTGACAGATGAGTTAGTGCGTACACGAGAAGAGGATCAAAGGAAGAACCTAGCTCAAAGACTTAACCAAGAATTTCGTTATGGAAATTCCAACTGGGGGAGAAATGTAGGTTCTACCTCTGCACCCTACTGCAAGGCCTACAAGAAGAAGCATTCGGGAAAATGCTCCACTTACTGCAATTTCTGCAAGATACCAGGGCACAAGGAAGAAGATTGCAGGAGGAAACCTAATAATGAGATGTGCTTCAACTGTGGAGAAAAATGTCACATCAAGCCAAATTGTCCAAAACTAGTTCCAGCCATGGGCAATAAGACTACCAAAAATGGTAGAACATTTGTTCTGACGGCAGATGAGGCCAAGATGATTCCGGACGTGATAGCCGGTACGTTTTTAGTTAATGATGTTTTTGCTAAAGTATTATTTGACTCTGGTGCGAACCAAAGTTTTATTAATACTCCATTTTGCAAACTTCTCAACCAACCATTAACTAAACTCCCACAAGAATGTCTAGTAGAGACAGCAAATGGGGAAACCGTTAGGATTTCTGAAATCTTGCAGGGAGCAAGAATAGAATTTTTAAATCAAAAATTTATTGCAAACCTTTATCCAATGAATCTGGCAGGATTTGATGTTGTATTAGGAATGGATTGGTTAATAGCTAATAAAGCCAATATTTTATGTGATCAAAAGTCAATCCAAGTAAATTCACCAAGGGGTGAAAAGATCACAATTAAAGAAGATAAGCCATCCAGATCCACGAAATTCATCTCTGTGATGAAAACAGCAAGTCATATTAGAAAAGGATCCTTAGTATATTTTATACTAATGTAAATATTGGGTTATTATACTAACGCGTGTGCATTTGTGTAATTTATAGATAATCACCAGGAAACCCTAAAGGAAAACCTAAGATAACAATGTGAGTAATCTCCTTCTTGTTAATTGTTTTTACAAAACCTCACTTAATTAAATTACATTAAACAGTGATTGAGTATTTGTATTCTACAATTATCGTCAGTATGTTGGGGTTTTGTATACAAAATTTGTTACTACCTTGCGAGGAGTAACATGACCACAAGTCGGGTTGACAGTACCGTGGGTGGTAATTAAAGTAGATGGAAACAAATGTAATTGCGCGACCGCCCTCAATACTGTACAATGGTTTTACTTAACTTGATTAAACTGAGATTTACTCACCAGTATTTCCCACTGACAAAATGTTTTTAAACGCGTTTCAGGTAACAAAATGTGAAAGCCAAATAGAAGCCAGCTGGACAGCACTGAAGGCTTGGAAAAGTGGCTATAAAGTTACCTAAAATAAAGAGATGTTTTATTAAATAATATAGGGTTTATCCCTATAAAAATGTGTGTACTTAAAACTTGGGATTTTTCCCACGTGTTTAATATTATGAAACTGTGGTATTTTACTCTGATAAAATATTTTCTAACTACGGTCCTGATGTTAATTTCCGCTGCCAAAATGATAAACACCTATACCACCGAAAATTGTCGCGGCCGCCCGTTCCCGGGTAATTAGGGGACGGGGGTTGCGACAGTAATCTTGACCATCAATAGATTTAATCAAAGGCTAAGATTAAATGAGTGAAATTGAAGATAAAAAAAAAGAGGCGCGTGGGTTTTGTAAGGATATTCTAGTCACTCCACGACAATAGTTTCTCTCTCCTCCAACTCCCCCCCATTTTTTTAACATTAATAACTCTTTCACACGACATTATTTTTTATAAAAATTGCACAAAAAAAACGAGCGTTTTTTATCTTTAAAACAAGTATACTATTGCTATATTTTTGAAAACCCAGTTGCGTAAAACGCAATGGAAAAAAACCCAGTTGCGTAAAACGCAATGGAAAAAAAAACCTAAAAAATGACATTTTTCTAAAACGCAATGCACCAAAAAGACAAAGAAATGTCTTATTTGTAAAACGCAATGGCCAGAAAACACAATGAAATGTCTTATTTCTAAAACGCAATAGCCTAAAAATATAAAAGAAAGTGTACTTTCTAAAACGCAATGCACTGAAAACACATAAAAATGTGTTTTATCTAAAATGCAATGCACAAAAAACACAAACAAATGTCTTGTTTCTAAAACGCAATGGCCAGAAAACACTTAAAATATCTGTTTTCTAAAACGCAATGGACTGAAAACACATAAAAATGTGTTCTACCTAAAACGCAATGCACCAAAAACACAAAGAAATGTCTTATTTATAAAACGCAATGGCCAGAAAACACTTAAAAATGTCTCATTTCTAAAATGCAATGGCCTAAAAAAACAAAAGAATGCGTTCTCTCTAAAACGCAATGGATTGAAAACATCTAAAAATGTGTTTTACCTAAAACGCAATGACTAAAAACACTTCAAAAATGTGTTTTTCTAAAACGCAATGGCCAGGAAACACATAAAAAATGTCTTAGTTCTAAAACGCAATGACATAAAAACACCAAAGAAAGTGTTATATCTAAAACGCATTGAACCAGGACAATAGTTTTGTCTGTGAATTGTCTGAACCAGGAATGCAGTTCTAAAACGCAATGGCATAAAACTGTCTACGAATGCAGTTTTCCAGAGTCAAATTTACAGAAAATTAAATTTTCTCATGCATTTTTGTCTGTGAATTGTCGACCCCAGCCAGGGGCTCTGTGTCACACCCCAACCGATGGCGGAATTATCGGGGCGCGGCACTAGGCGAATCAGATTGCTCAAGAGAATCCATAACAACTATATTGCGATAATATTTAATACATTCGTTATCCCATACTAACAAACAATACAACCACATAAGTTATCACAGATTTCTTGTCATCTCGATCAATATAATCCGACAACCTAGATTTTAGTTGAGTTTCTAGACTTCCTAGCTTGATTGGATATAGCCTGCGATCTAACCTGCAACATACGTTAAAATATTTGTCAATACAAAAGTATTGGCGAGTATACAGGTTTGATATGTATAGCGTAATAGATAAAAAGTGTAGCGAATTTCCACATGCATAATCGTAACACACGACATATATGTACTCACAAAGCTGATACTACCAACTAAATCCTCGATGCTCGAATATGCGATGGCAACTAGACCCCGTCGGGCGCAATAGTACTATACTAGTCTTGGTGGGACGTCGCGAGTATAAGCCCTAGCACATATGCGACTAGCATCACGTATATCTATGCATAACAGTTATTCGCAAGTAATAATTTGATTGATTGAATAATTCGTTTGATAAGTTCGATTTGTTAGGAACGTATGTTACACCCAAAATGCGATAAAAAGGGGGTTCAAGTATACTCACAGTGCGTATTTGGTTTGGATTGCGGGATTATGTCCGAGAATACCCTGGTTATAGACTGATCACCTGAGTGTTTGATGGCGCATTAAATAATAACAGAATACGCGAAAGCGGATGAAAACTAGATTAAGGGCTGGCCCGTTCGGATGGGCTGTCCAATCGGATGGGCTGTCCGATCGACTAGCCCGTTCGATTGACTGGGCTGGCCGATCGACTAGCCTGTCCAATCGACTGGGCTGTCCGATCGAGTAGCCTGTCCGATTGACTGGGCTGGCCGATCGACTAGCCTGTCCGATCGACTGGGCTGTCCGATCGGTTGCCCCGTCCAGCTGTTTTCGACAAAGATTTGGAGATTTTTCGATGGTTTTAATCGAGACGGTGTTCCTTCATGCTAAACAACTGAAATTCCATCAAGTCTGACCCATTCTAACAGACGGGAACCACCCCGTTCCATCAGATCTGGCCGTTCTTGATGGCTTTTCCCATGTTTAACCCGAAATCACACACACTTTGGCTAGGTAACTTAGATTTTTGGTGAGATTTATTATAAAACAGTTGAAATTACTTAGATCCGAGCTGTTTAGGGTAAGAATGAGGTCACACTTTGAAGTTTATGATGACATCATCTTCAAGACACCTCAAATCCTTAGGAATCACACAATTTCTTGATTAGAAAACATAGATTTAGACTTGATTTATGTAAAAACGTATGGAAATCACTCAGATCTGGTTATGGATGACATTACCCTAGAATGCCCAAAATCCAGAGATTCCACAGTTAAAAGTGGAGATTTAACAGGTAGAAAGGTGTAGAATTGGTTATGGATCAAGGAAGTACAAGATTTGAGTTAAAACTTACAAGAATCGCGAGAAATCAAGAGATAAAAGGGGTTAGAACTTCTGGTCGAGCAGCAACAGTGACAACAAGTGTGTTTGAGGTGAATGAGGGGTATTTATAGGCAAGGAGGAAGGAAAGGAGCGCATGTTGGCCTGGATCAGACGGCCCGTTCGATCGGCCGGCCTGTCCGTCCGGAGGCCTCTCGATCCTCGTTTTTGGTGCGTTGCAATAGTTTGGGCCACATTTCCATATATTTATATTATTATATATTATAATTAATCACCAAAGGGTCGTATATACGTATTCATATTCCCAAGTGTTCGTTTCGAGTATGTGTTGCGTCAAGACGTATCACGGCCATCGCAAAGGGTAGAATAGGTCCTCTCCCGACGTCACCGTGAGCGTTAGTGTATACGTTGTGCCACAATGACTGTCGGGGTACCACTCCCTCGTATGGTTATCATCGTCACGACGACTGGAGGCATGGTACTCACCCGAAAGTCTTTGTTGGCATTAATTGTTTACGTTCGATACCTCACGGCTATCGAGGAGGGTAGAGTAGGTCCTCACTCAATGTCATCGTGAGTGTTAGTATTTGTGAAAATAGCGTTGTAATAGCGATAGAATATGCGTAATTATTCGAATATACTATGATATAGCGATGTATGCGATATAGTTACATTACGATCCGAATCTCTGGTGCTAGGCGTAACGAGTATTTCGAGTAGTAACAACGCACGAAAGTGCGGGTTGTTACAGTCTCCCCTGCTTTAGGAAATTTCGTCCCGAAATTAATCCAACAGCAGACTTTTGAGAGTTGATCCTGCATAAGTAGCGATACAGCGAGTGATTTGACCGTGAGTTGACAAACGAGAGTGCTTCGAATGAGAGAGATCGATTGCGATAGCGAGATGGCGACGTAAAGACAAAAGTAATATTCCACAAGTTGGCGTTCCACGGTGCCTTGTGTCGTGAAGAATTTGTTAGTTCGATGCGATTGAAATTTTAAAGAACTTGAAAGGTTCCTCATGACGTGGAATTAACTGAGTCGATCGTTAACCCACGTTACAAGGAGCGTTCGTTTTTAGATAAACAAAAGGAAATTTTGGATGAAAATCTCGAAAGGTTCCCTTTTACGTATGGCCAACTGAGTCGATGTTAACCAACGTTGCAAGGAAGTTTAGGTTTTACACACATTAAAGAATTCGAAGATGAAAGCTGAGGTTACGAAAACTCTCCTACGACACGGGTTCAGCTGAACTTGGTGCTGAACCAACGTCTCAAGAAAGTCTTGTTTTTGTCATTGAAAAAAAAAAGGTTTTAAGGAAAAATTGGACTCATGAAAGCTCCCCTTGGACATGGAGTTAAGCTGGTTCGATGTTACCTCCACATTGTGAGGGATTTCATTTGTCCCATGGTTTTAATAAAAGTTTTATAAAAATCAGTTTTTTTACCGTTTGAGAAGACAATTTAGCATCGAGCCCCCACTCGGCACCTTCCCACGGAAGTTCGTTAATATGATTAAAACATTTATATATAGGAAGTACCAGCAGCGTATCCACCATGTTTCTCCCATATTACTTCCGTTTCGTGAGGCGGTGTCATGTGCGCCGATACGACACGGATAGAATTGCGCTCACTCGGTCCAATCGATAGAAAGTCAGACCGAGTATAGGATGGAATCGAATAGGTTAAACCGGCGAGTTGAATTACGAGCGTAGCTGTAGCAGCGTGCGCGAGTAGTCTGATGACACAAAACATTTATGTGTCGTGTCTGGGTAGGCGTCGAGCAACAATCGATAAGTGAATAGCGCGTTTTCGATTAGATTCCACTTTGAACCCGCATGGCACGTTTCCACGAGAGTTTGCTAACATGGTGAAACACTACGTTTAACCAGGTTAGTTTTGCCTCGTGAAGCGATGTCATGCGTACTAATACCATACAGACTGGAGTGAATACCAAGCGAGCGATAAGCGGTACGCGATACGCGAATAAGCGGTAGACTATACACGATAAGCGATAAGCGATTTGATGATTAAGCAAATAACACAACCCAATACCAGTAATGACGGCGGCGATAAACAAATTACGATAATCGGCAGTTGTTGCGTTGCAAGCGATGGAGGTATACGCGATTTGTGCGGTTTGATTTGATTGATTAACACCACAGAGTTTAACTAACATCAGGCCCCACTTGGCCCTTTTCCACGAAAGCCTGTTGATATGACTAAAACGCCTTGCTTTAACCATATGAGCTTCACCTCGTGAAGCGGGGTCATGTGTGCTAACTTTACCCAAATATCACAGATAACGGTAGGTGATAGCGATAGGTTGATACACAGCAAGGGATATAGCGGTTCCCATAATAAGCGGTAGTGATCCTCGTAGTAATCGATAGAGATTGCGAGATACACATGACAAGCGATTGCGATTAGCCGAGTTTTGTTTCGAATAAGCTTTTCGTTACGTTGCGACGCATCACGGTTATCGAGGAGGGTAGAATAGGTCCTCACTCAAACAACATCGTGAGCGTTACTGTACTCGATGAGATTGACTGCGACAGACTTACAACCAGTCTTGCGTCGATACAATGGCCCTGCGAGGTAGACTCTCGGAGTCCATCGATGAGGCGATTGCACTGCGTTTGCAGACTCGCGTCAAGTCTCGCGATGATGCGATTCAGTTGTTACGCCTTGCGATTGAGTGTAGGGTGTTGAAAATAATCACAATAGTATAATAGGTCTAATAACGTTCAACTCCACGTGGCACTTTCTTCACGGAACTTCGGTAGTATGATAAAGCACACCTTGCTTGACCCCTACTACTTTCATCCCGTGATTTGGTGTCACCTTTTGTCAAAACGCTTATGGCACCTTAGAATTCACTACGATCTCTGTGCACTGACCCAAATAATCCCGTGTGCACCCGTGATTAATCGTTCCTTGCACGTTTATCGTACCTCGCTCTAAGAGTGTAGTGAGGGTAAAACACATTATTTCGTGATATAGTATATAGTATGCGTGTGAACCTAGTTTAAGTGCGATGATTAGAGAGTGGAAGAGAAATGAAAACGAGAGTTAAGGTTACGCATAGTGGCAACATCGAGTAATAGAGTAGGTTCAAAACTTAGAAATTAACGTCGAAAATCGTATCATTACAACCTTATCCTATGCTTGTCTGATGCTGAAGACTTTTGCTGGAGCTGTTGATGTTGTACTCAGGTTCGCGGTTCGATGCGGCAGTTGCGGGTGAAGTGACCGTAACGGTTGCAGTTACTGCAATAGTGACAGTCAGCCCCAACTGGATGATGATAGGTGCATGAATAACACTGGGGATGAGCTCCAGTGTAAGCTCGTTTTGGAAATATCGGAACTGTTCGAAGAGGTTTCGGTTGCAGCAGTTCGGTTGTTGATGAGCTCGGGCTTGAAGTCTTTCGCTTGCGGCTGGGTTTGTCGGTGTCTTGCGAAGAGGCGTCGTCTTTGGAGAATTCGCCTGCGGACTCGCTTGCAGAATCTTTGGCCGAGTTGTCGGGAGATCCGTCGGCAGACTCGTCAGAAGAATCGGCAGCGGATTCGTCAGAAGAATCGTTAGCAGATTCTTCAGAAGAATCGTCAGCAGACTCATCAGGAGAATCGTTGACAGGATCGTCTGAAGGATTTTTGGCGATTGCTTGATAAGCTTGCTTGACAAGATTCTTGGAGGAAAACTCTTCCCTGAGTCGTTTGTCGTTGATTACTGCGGCTAAGCGGTAGGTTTCTTCGATGGTAGCAGGTCTTGCAGCTTCGACAAAATCACCCACACACTCAGGCAAGCCACGAATGTACTCCGCGATGGCTTTCTCTGGGGTGTTGACTTGACCTGGGCAGATTATGCTAAGCTGTTTGAACCTTGCGGTGTAGCCAGTGTTGTCACTTTCGAATTGCTTGATTTTCCAGAATTCGTCTTCCAGCTTCTGAATTTCGTAAGGAGGACAGTACTCTTTCTTCATGAACTCTTTCAGCTCATTCCAGGAGAGAGCGTAAGCTGCAGAGATTCCATGTTTGTTACGTTCGGCGGTCCACCAGTCGAGTGCTCGTGATTGAAATACTCCGGTAGCGCAAGTAGTACGGAAACTATCGGGGCACCCACTTTGACGAAGGGTAACTTCGATAGAATCGAACCACTGGAGTAGTTGAGTCATACCTCCTTCGCCCGTGAAGACCATCGGATCATAGGCTTTGAAGTGTTTATAGAGAAATGTAGACTGCGGCTCTTCTGTCTTAATGTTTTCCGAAGCTCGAGAGTTGCTGAGAGAGTGCACTCGAGCGGCAATTTGAGGAATAAGCTTGACCACTTCCTTGGTCACAAGTGATGCAATCCTCTTATCGGCGCTTCGTTTGGCTCTTCTCCTAGCTGTTCGTCTCGAGGTAGAGTCGTTGAAAGGCATCTAGACAGGAAGAGACTTGGAATGAGATTCGATCATAATGATTTTTGAGTTTTGCGATGCGTTTGAGTGCGTTCAAAACTTGATGCGATAGTATAATAGTAAAGCGAATCACATAGGAGCCATATAGGAGACACGAAGTTCCTAAGCTCTCACGCAATGACTTGTTTGTTTATACGTATTTATATACTTATATAAATGTAGTTTGTAATCATACACATACAGGTCGATTTAGAATAAGCGAGGACGTGTTGAGGTGAGAAAACGAGAGCGAAGGCGATAGATTATGCATTAGTTTTGTTGCGAACATTCGGGTTTCGTTTTAGATTGCGATGGCTGTGCGATTTGTGCGTTTATAAAGCAGGTAGTGAAAATCGTTAAATCGAGAAATCAATAAAGCGTAAAGTTTCAAAACGTAAATAAGTTCCAACCATTTGTAAAATTGGCGGGTCGTATGATAGAGTTCCTTGGGTGTTTAGGCGTCGACTACCCAAGGTAACCCAACTATATTTAACAAGTTCGTGCGCGCGTGTTGACCTAGAAGACTTCCATGCTTCCACTGGGATGCAGCTCATGGCATTCGTCTTCCTAGTCATCACGTGGCTCGAGTTATCGTGATAGTCGAGTCCTTGGTGAGAGCTTTTGAAAACCAATTTAGAGAGTGGAACGACTTATTAAGGTACGGGTTTCACCCCTGACTTAACAGCTTCGTTCCTGATTGTGGTTATGCTTTTCGAATAAATTCATGAGTTCCACTAGATTCCGAAATGGGGACTTTCATCGAGATGTGGATGTCACTCCTAACTCGATGAAAAGTTCTCGTGCTAGAAAATGCGCTGAGTGAGCGATCTCGTCGAGAGTTCTTGGTTTTCACACCTGATCTCGACTGGATCACTCGGTTTCGTTATGCGAGTATTTTCGAAAACATGTGTCTTGTGTTAGCCTTAGGAAAGGCTAAGTAGTATTCCAGCCTTAGGAAAGGCTTCTTCGTGTGAAACTGTAGTACGAGATGTTCACACAAAGTGGTAGCTTTTGGTAATTTCGATCGAGAGTATCAAGTAAGCTCGATACAAACCCTACTGGATTCGTACGAGTCGGCCTATTGGTACTTAGACTATAGACTAGGTCAATCTCTAAGACGTCGACCCGGACTAGGTCGAGTCTGGCCTAATTCCCTATAGTTATGGCTCTGATACCAATCTGTCACACCCCAACCGATGGCGGAATCATCGGGGCGCGACACTAGGCGAATCAGATTGCTCAAGAGAATCCATAACAACTATATTGCGATAATATTTAATACATTCGTTATCCCATACTAACAAACAATACAACCACATAAGTTATCAAAGATTTCTTGTCCTCTCGATCAATATAATCCGACAACCTAGATTTTAGTTGAGTTTCTAGACTTCCTAGCTTGATTGGATATAGCCTGCGATCTAACCAGCAACATACGTTAAAATATTTGTCAATACAAAAGTATTGGCAAGTATACAGGTTTGATATGTATAGCGTAATAGATAAAAAGTGTAGCGAATTTCCACATGCATAAACGTAACACACGACATATATGTACTCACAAAGCTGATACTACCAATTAAGTCCTCGATGCTCGAATATGCGATGGCAACTAGACCCCGTCGGGCGCAATAGTACTATATACTAGTCTTGGTGGGACGTCGCGAGTATAAGCCCTAGCACATATGCGACTAGCATCACGTATATCTATGCATAACAGTTATTCGCAAGTAATAATTCGATTGATTGAATAATTCATTTGATAAGTTCGATTTGTTAGGAACGTATGTTACACCCAAAATGGGATAAAAAGGGGGTTCAAGTATACTCACAGTGCGTATTTGGTTTGGATTGCGGGATTATGTCCGAGAATACCCTGGTTATAGACAGATCACCTGAGTGTTTGATGGCGCGTTAAATAATAACAGAATATGCGAAAGTGGATGAAAATTAGATTGAGGGCTGGCCCGTTCGGATGGGCTGTCCGATCGACTTGCCTGTTCGATCGACTGGGCTGGCCGATCGACTAGCCTGTCCGATCGACTGGGCTGTCCGATCGGCTGGCCCGTCCAGCTGTTTTCGACAAAGATTTGGAGATTTTTCGATGGTTTTAATCGAGACGGTGTTCCTTCATGCTAAACAACTGAAATTCCATCAAGTCTGACCCGTTCTAACAGCCGGGAACCACCCCGTTCCATCAGATCTGGCCGTTCTTGATGGCTTTTCCCATGTTTAACCCGAAATCACACACACTTTTGCTAGGTAACTTAGATTTTTGGTGAGATTTATTATTAAACAGGTGAAATTACTTAGATCCGAGCTGTTTAGGGTAAGAATGAGGTCACACTTTGAAGTTTATGATGACATCATCTTCAAGACACCTCAAATCCTTAGGAATCACACAACTTCTTGATTAGAAAACGTAGATTTAGACTTGATTTATGTAAAAACGTATGGAAATCACTCAGATCTGAGTCGTTCTGGCATGGGATGACATCACCGTTGAAGTTCATAAGAACTTTATGGTGACATCACCCTAGAATGCCCAAAATCCAGAGATTCCATGGTTAAAAGTGGAGATTTAACAGGTAGAAAGGTGTAGAATTGGTTATGGATCAAGGAAGTACAAGATTTGAGTTAAAACTTAGAAGAATCGCGAGAAATCGAGAGATAAAAGGGGTTGGAACTTCTGGTCGAGCAGCAACAGTGACAACAAGTGTGTTTGAGGTGAATGAGGGGTATTTATAGGCAAGGATGAAGGAAAGGAGGGCAGGTTGGCCTGGATCGGACGACTCGTTCGATCGGCCGGCCCATCCGGATAGGACGGCCTGTCCGATCGGTCGGCCCAGCCGTTCGGCCGGCCTGTCCGATCGGTTGGCCCATCCGATCGGTTGGCCCAGCCGTTCGGCTGGCCTGTCCGTCCGGAGGCCTCTCGATCCTCGTTTTTGGTGCGTTGCGATAGTTTGGGCCACATTTCCATATATTTATATTATTATATATTCATATTCCCAAGTGTTCGTTTCGAGTATGTGTTGCGTCAAGACGCATCACGGCCATCGCAGAGGGTAGAATAGGTCCTCTCCCGACGTCACCGTGAGTGTTAGTGTATACGTTGTGCCACAATGACTGTCGGGGTACCACTCCCTCGTATGGTCATCATCGTCACGACGACTGGAGGCATGGTACTCACCCGAAAGTCTTTGTTGGCGTTAATTGTTTACGTTCGATACCTCACGGCTATCGAGGAGGGTAGAGTAGGTCCTCACTCAATGTCATCGTGAGTGTTAGTATTTGTGAAAATAGCGTTGTAATAGCGATAGAATATGCGTAATTATTTGAATATACTATGATATAGCGATGTATGCGATATAGTTACATTACGATCCGAATCTCTGGTGCTAGGTGTAACGAGTATTTCGAGTAGTAACAACGCACGAAAGTGCGGGTTGTTACACTCTGCCCCTTGGACCCCGCCAGGGGCTGCCGCCCCTTGGACCCTGCTACCAGGGGCGCTGCCCCCGGACCCCCCGTTAAGATCGTAAAACGCAATGACTAAATCAAAAACCCAGATCGTAAAAATGAAATTAAACAATTTCTTACATGGATCGAAGCCGATTTCTTCAACGATTGACGAAATTTGAATGATAGAAACATTTATCAGCGATCGAATCGAACGGATCGAGTGATTATCTTCAAAATCACGGGAAAAAACTAGATTTTGAATGAAATTAAACTGGATTTTCTTCAAAAAAAGCTGAAGAACACGTTGATCGGGTGTTTGAATCATTGATTGGTGATGAAAATCGCAGTATAATGTAGTGATTATTAAGATAGAAAGTGAAGAAATGGTTGAAGTTGGTGAGTTTTGAAAATGGTGGGTTTTGAAGTTACTGGAGAAAAGAAGGAAGAAGAAAGGATATGATTGACTAAAATACACTTCCTCTTTATTTTAAATTTTGTCACTTGTTATAATCCTATTGCTTCATATCCCTTCTAACCAAAATAAACTTACTATTTGATACTCACCCTTAAAACCCTTATTGTCAAGTTTATTCATTAACACATAATAATAATAATAATAATAATAATAATAAGTAACTTTATAATAATAATAATAATAATAATAATAATAATAATAATAATAATAATAATAATAATAATAATAAGTAACTTTCTCTAGTGTTACATAAAAAATAATTAAAATAGAAGTCTACAAAAGTATACTAGTTCCTTTTTGCAATTGAAGGATTAAAGAAAGTTAAATTATTATTCAAATTTATTTAAAATATATCCAAAACATAATTTATACACGTGAGAGGAAAACAACGAGTAAAACGTAACAAGAACGCGTCACGCGTGCATCCACTCGCCTGAATTTCTAACCCACGCGCCACACATCAACTCCTAAGGGTGAGAGGGGCACTCCCCTATTAGGGGAGTCCTCTCTCTTACGCACACCCAATCAGGTTATGCCACATCAACTCCCCTCGCACCCCAATTTGATGACGGCACTCCCCTCTTAGGGGAATTGTTTTTTTATTCAAAAAAAAAAAAGAAAAGAAAATTTTTCATTGGTTGAAAATGAGGGTGGCCCCACCTTCTCTCTCCTACCTTCTTCGGTGTCTCCCCCGAAACCCCTCCCCGATTAGGGTCCCCGCCTGGATGGCGGCGGTGTTCCCGATCGGGGAATGGGGTCACCGATCCAAGTCCCCGCGAGTGCCCCGATCACCCTAAACATTCCACACGAATAACAAAAGCGCGTGAGATTCCGACATGATTTCCAGCCGGGTCAAGCTCACACTCCACTGGACAAACCCGTTGAAAGCCAGTCAGATATTTGCAGGCTCCACATCCTCAATTTCATTTGAATCTGAATCCGAATCTGAATTTGCATTTCATTTCCATTTCAAAAGAGCGTTCTCCACTCCATTGAATACTTTGACTTGCAACAAAGAAACAAAGAAGAAAAGCAGCACCTTCCTCTTTCTTTCCATAGCGTGTGTGTTCCCCAACATTATATAAATAATAATCCTACACCCTTCTTCATACACCAGATCAGATCAAAGTAAACCATCATATCATCGTCTTAAGGTACCATACACCTTTTCATTTATTCAATCATCCTTGTGTGCCCTTACAGATCTTTGACTTGTTATTAATATTATGTGATTGAATTTTCAGGGTTGTTCATGTGTAAAGTTACAAAGGGTAAATTTTATTCCGCTATGGATGAAGAGAAGCTTGCAGAAAAATATCAGGGGTTGTTTCTGAAATGCTCAAATTTATTAGAGTTGGCCGCTGCGGATGATGTTACTGGATTCGTACACATGGTGGAAGACAACGGCGTGTGTATAGATGAGGTCAGCTTTTGGTACGGAAGAAGGATTGGGGATCTAAAGAAAATGGGGCTGGAAGAACGGACGCCCCTCATGATTGCTTCCACTTATGGAAGCATTCGTGTTTTGAAATTTATTATTGGTACAAAGAGAGTTGATGTTAACAAATTCTCTGATTCAGATGGTGCTACTGCACTCCACTGTGCTGTGGCTGGAGGGTCTCCTACGTCGGTTGCTGTTGTGAAGCTTTTACTCGAAGCTTCGGCTGATGTTAAGATGACCGATGGTAATGGGAACAAGGCGGTCGATTTGATTGCTCGTGGTGTTAAAGCGTCTACTCGTCGCGCTTTGGAGATGTTGTTGAAGGGGTTATCGATTGAAGACGGGAATGATGAAGAACTAATCGATGAGAAAGAAACGGTGGCAGCGAAAAAGGAATACCCGGTTGATGTGTCGATGCCGGATATTAATAACGGGGTGTATGGTTCGGATGAGTTTAGGATGTATACTTTTAAGGTGAAGCCGTGTTCGAGAGCGTACACTCATGATTGGACTGAGTGCCCTTTTGTTCATCCGGGCGAGAACGCACGCCGTCGTGATCTTAGAAAGTTCAACTACAGCTGCGTTCCATGCCCGGAGTTTCGTAAAGGGAGTTGTGTGAAAGGAGATTCGTGCGAATACGCACACGGGGTGTTTGAATCCTGGCTTCACCCAGCTCAATACAGGACTCGGTTATGTAAGGATGAAACTGGGTGTGCGCGAAAAGTGTGTTTTTTCGCGCACAGAGTGGAGGAGCTCCGGCCGGTGTATGCTTCCACCGGCTCGGGTCTGCCTTCACCAAAATCAGGGTCTGTGCTCCCTGTTGCTGTTACTTCAATGGAAATGGGTTCCATGAGTCCGCTAGCTCTTGGTTCAACTCCTCAGATGTCTCCACCGACTTCCCCAATGTGGCAGAACAAGGTGAATCATTTGACACCACCTATGCTGCAACTTCCAGGAAGTCGGTTGAAGACCGCGGTGAACGCTAGAGATTTGGAGATCGATATGGAGTTGCTTGGATTGGAGAGTATAAGAACTCAACAACATCAACAACGACAACAAATGATCGATGATCTATCGAATAATCTTTACAGTAACAACAATAATAGATTTGGGGAACTAAAGCCGAGGAATCTAGATGATGTTTTCGGGTCACTTGATCAATCATTATTGTCTCAGTTTCATGGTCTATCTCCGAAAGTATCAAACACACAAACCCAATTGCAATCCCCAACAAGCCACCAACAATTCAACTCGCTTCGGGCTTCCTACCCTTCACCAAACTACTCGTCTTCTCCCGTGAGAAAGCCGGTGGGTTATGGGTTTGATTCGTCTGCTGCAGTTGCACAGGCAGTCATGAATTCAAGATCTGGCCCCCTTAAGCTGAGGAGCCATAGCTTTATTGACCGAGGAGCCGGAGCCCATATTGGGCTCCGGTCAAACCCCCAACAATCTTCCGGTTTCACCGAATGGGGATCCCCGGACGGGAAACTGGAGTGGGGGTTTGAAGATGCGAATAAACTTAGGAAATCTGTATCTTTTGGATATGGTGGAACAGCAGTGAATGTTAATCATGAACCGGATGTTTCATGGGTGAACACCATGGTTAAAGATGTCGGAACCGGGGTGAATGGTTCGCCAGAAATGGCCCGGTACGGCGGCAGTGGGGAGATCCTGCCACAGTGGGTTGAGCAAATGTACATAGAACAAGAGCAGATGGTGGCATAAAATCTTTCGCCATTGAAATTCTTTTGAGAATTGTTTAATTTATATATTTTTTGATGTACTAATATCAGATGTAGGAAGATGAAGAAATCTGAAATTGATCTTCATCAGGGAAGAAGAACTGGGAATTCTTTTAATTTTTTCTTCAATTTTATGTAATTTCTTCATAATTTCCCAACTGGGAATTTAATTATTTTCGTTTTTTTTATGATTTATTCCAGAGTTTAGATGATATAAAATCAACTTCCTTTATTAAATTGTTTTTATTTTTTAAATGAGGAAAACACAATTATAGTATAGAAAATCAATGCCTTTAAAGTTGCACTAAAACTTGAAAATAATTGGGTACCTATATCTCGCTATCTGCTATGTATCTAGAGCTTAAAATGAAACCCACTCAAGTAGATTAAACCCACGAAACTTAATGAATAAAAACCTGTTTTTTTAGTAAATTACAAGTTTTGTCTTTTATGTTTACATCAAATTGCAGACTTGTCATCTAGCGCAAAAAATTGACATGTTATGTACTTAATTTTCCAAAATCTTGCACGTTATGTTCTTTAGGTAAAACTCAGTTAGATTTTTTAGTTAAATATGGTCATTTGCAAGACAAATGAGGGTATTCCCCCCTTGGTCATCCCCAGCCGCCATTTTACCTCTGCGAACCCTAATCCCCCACCTTCCTCGCATGGAAATGGAGCGGCTGTTGATAATGCCCCTTCCTCATCTATAACTAGGAACAGGTTTATGGTTAATCTGAATTTAGATGATTTCATTCACGATAGAACCCCATATTATGCACCATACGACTCATGAACAACCTAGTTCAGACTTCGTATCTACTTTGGGGGATTGGGTGAAGAGGATTTCGATGGTTTCCATCGTAATACGGTACAATTATATGCATATTTTCGTTGGTTTCCATCAGTAGATCAAAAGCCCTAAATCTATTTTAGTTTACAGTATAATTTGCAGGTTCAATTGGATGGGATTAGGATCTCGGGTTCATAAGTTATGTTTGGGATTAGGTTCGATCTGGGCGTTATGTTGAATAGAAATCCTATTTTGTTTACAACAACGAACAGAATGCAGCCTAATGTTGATGGGATTACGGGATTTCTATTCAACATGATATTCATATTCACCTTGATGGGAATTAGGTTCGATTCACTACATGATTCTGAATGCATGGTTGTTGTCACCGGCAAAGATAGTCACTGGGTGGGTATGACGGTGATGGTTGGTGCAGTATAGTTGGGGTGGAGGCGGTGAAGGCTGAGGTGGGGTGGGGTGGGGTGGGGTGGGTGGTAGCTGTGAAGGTTGTGGGGTGGTGGTGGTGGGTTGAGAGAGATTGGGTTGTGGTGGTTGGTTCAGATTACAACAGAGAAAGGGAAAGAGTTTAACATTTTTTTATTTTATTTTTGAGTTTTGTAAATGCAGTCACTCAATAATAAATGTTTATAAAATAACCCCTGAAAAGTGAAATGACAAGTATGCCCCCATATGCAAGTCATATTACCGTACTTAACCAAAAAATCAAAATCTGACTGAGTTAGGCTCAAAGGACAAACCGTTCAAGATTTTGAAACATAAAGTACAAACTCGTTAACTTTTGCGCTAAAGAACAGTCCCTGCAATTTGTTGTAAACATAAAGAATAAGACTTGTAATTTACTCTTTTTTTTTTGAAAAAATTGGGCGCATAGATTACGCCATTTAAGGCATTTTGAGAAAAAAGACCAGAAAACGTCAAGTGATTTTTTTTTAAACTTATGTAAAATACAAAATTTTATATATATTTTTGCTGTTAACTGTTGTAACACGCAAAAGTTACGTAAATTTTGTTTTAAAAAAAATCCACTTGACCTTTTTTTTTTTTTGCTCAAAATGCTTTATATGTGTATATATATAACATTAGGGGACTGATATAGCAAAATAAAAAACATCAGTTTAGTTTGTTTTTCTATGTGGGCCTGTATGTCTTTTCTAGTCATATTAAATATGATGTAGCAAAATAAAAGTCAAATTAGTACAATTGTGATAATGTGCCCTAATAATTGATATTTGACACCTTTTATAATTTTACAATTATTCTTGTTAAATTGTGTGTATGTTTTAATAACAAATCGAAATAGTATATTCTTTTAGTAAATCTATAAATTCTCAGTTATTACATGAATTAAATAAATATAATATTATAAATTTATTAATAAAAAACAAAATTATGTTTTTAAAAAACCTATATATTGCACATGATTAAATACATTCATTTATTATATAGGTTATTAAGTGGAATACATGAGTCCCTTGAAAGATGGCTTATTTCGTGTGGAAATTGTTGCAAAATATTACGGCGGTGAAGGAGGTGTTGATGCATAAGGGAGTGTATGTCGCAGACACCTGCTACAGTTTATGTGGGCGAGATACAGAGGACGTCGAACACCTGGTGAGCTCTTGTGTGATTACTCTAGCCATCTAGTGGGATAATAAAGTTTGGTTGAAGCTTCTGGTTTCTGTGGGCGCATCTAAGCTCGAAGATCAGCTAGAATTGATTAAGAAGGCGAAAAGGTTCAAAAGTTTGGAATAAAGTAATGCATGTCGAGATTTTTACTACCGTGTGGAAGATTTGGAAGCCGATGAACGATATTATTTTTCACGACATTCCTCTCATGGTCTAAAGGGTCTTCGAAGGGGTTAAAGAGGATTCTTACCCTTAGTTAAAATGTAGGTATTCGTTGGATAGTCTTGATTATGAGAGGTGATGCGACTTTAATGCGCGTTGATGTGTGAAAATTGTTTTATTAATTATTGAGTAAATTACAAGTTTTGTCCTTTATGTATGTCTCAAATTGCAGGCGCTGTCCTTTGTCTTTAAAATTGATGAGTTTTGTCCTTAATGTTTGCAAATCTTGCACGTTATGTCCTTTAGGCCAAACCCAGTTAGATTTTTTAGTTAAATCTGGTCATGTGCAAGGCACATGAGGGCATTCTTGTCATTTGAGCTTTCCAGGGGCTAATTTGTAAATAACTTTTATTAAAGGGTCATTTTGTACAATTTAAAAACAAAACATTATATACACCTACAGACCACCATCACCACCTCCCGCTACCGTCACCGCCACCACCTGGTTACCACCAACCCCAACCACCACCTGTGACCATCACCACTGCCGGAACTCCATAATTCGAGATTATAGACCAATTCTTCAAGTTTTTACTAGATTTTACGTGAATTAAGATCAAAACTTTTACATACAAACCTACTCAACAACAAAAACCCACAACGTAACCTAAATCTTTAACCAATAAAACAACTAAAATTGAAAAATCAAGAAAACAAGAAACACCCCCAATATAAAAAATGGATCTTTAATCAACAAACCTTAACATAAAACAAATGACATGATCACTTATCAAGATCAAAACTTTTACAGATAAACCTACTCAACAACAAACAACAAGTCAACAACAAAAACACCCAATGTAATCTAATTTTTTAACCAATTAAAACAACTAAAACCCTAAAATCAAGAAAACAAGAAACACCCAAATCAGACTTTGACACATACAACATAAAAAATTGAATCTTTAATCAACATAGCCAACAAACCTTAACAGTGAAGTCATAAACTGATTTCTTCGATGTAGCCATGAAATGTAGGATCGAATTGAGACCCAAACGAGTCGTTCAGAAGAGATTTAATCCGTTTCAGAGGCGGAAACTAAGAAACGAATATAGAAACAGCTTTACTATCACTTTAACCTTATTGTATATTCAATTAACAGTGATTACAATCAGAAAAAATACCGGCAGCACTTCGGTACCTATCCCTATTCTCTGGTCTGTCACCTTCAAATGGCAACACATGTTACATATATATAGTGCTAGCTTGACCGCTTGAAATGACACATACACATTCAAGCTGTCACACTTTCAAGCTATCACACTAGTTCAAGCGGTCACACTAGTTCAAGCAAACTATACAAATTACAATTTCAAGCGATCACACAAAACTTTGTCTTCAAGCGAACATGTAATCTGCTTTCATTTGTGCAAGTTTTCTTCACTTGATGTCATAGATGATGTCATTGATATGATGTCATCATCAATAATGATGACATCATCCTTCATCCTAACCGCAACGAACCGAGACTCGATATAAGACGAAGACGACAGATGTGTGCACCAACAGACTCCCCCTCAGATGTTGACGAGTCTTAAATGTCGAGTCTTTACAATCTTCAGTCTTTATCAGTCTAAACGCTCTCTGACATATCTCACAGTGTAAGCATCCTCAAACTTTATCTTCTTTTCCTCAGCATCAACATACTCCTCACGAACAATCTCTACTCGTATGTCTTCAGACTCCCCCTTTCGATATACTGGGATCGCAGTCTGGCATGTTGAAATCACAAAGTCCTCAGGTATCGGAACCTGGCACTCTATCTTCAGGTTCAAGATCGAAACCTGGCTACACCTGCACATTCTTAACCCAGAAGTAAATTTCACAAATTTAACATTTGACAAATTTATCACTCCAGATTCTCTCTCAAATTAAACAAGAATGATTTATCAAGAATAAATTCTGATGAACCATTTGCAAAAATTAATCATTTTTCTTTTCAAAAACATATTCTCCCAAACCATTTGTTCATCATGTCTAGCACTTGGAATTTTGAAAATCAGCTCTCCAACATCAGTTGTCGAAAATCTTTTTGGATTTTTCAAAAATTATGCTAAAACACACTAAAATCTTTTTGGAATTTTTGAATAAGAAGAAATGCAATTAAAGAAATATTTACAGACAATATTTTTGTGAGTTTGTGTAAGAGGATCATATCAGTTATTGAGACAAATCACCAACACCGTTAAGCTTTAAACATTTTAAGTTCTAAACGATTCACTTAGATTGTCAGTATACTAATCCACTTAAATTCTCACACAAAGTTCAACTGTTTCGAGATACGATATTAATGTTTTAAGCACTTAAACTTATTCGCGTGTCCTACTACTTGAATATACTCCCGTATCCAGATCCCAATATTCAGTCTTACAGGTGAGTATACCACAGATGATATCTGTAAAGGGAATAAATTATGATCAAAATCGTGAGAGCTCAGGTCAGAACTACCGTTCAGCAGAGAGATCACGAATCGATTTTTGGGTGTGTCCCCTTTAGAGGATCTTTTTTACAACAGCATTGCTAAGCAATTTTATTGTCTTATCATATATGCTGAGGGTGATGCTATGTTTCAAGCATTGCGAAAAGTATTATTCGAGGACTAGGTCAGAACTTCCATTCAGCAGAAGTCCAGGAATAATACCCCAGATATCACTGAGTATAAAGACCTAGTATATCAGAAAAAAAGACCTTTCAAACAAGATTTCGGGGGTTACCCATATATCCGAGAGATGTTACCCACGAATTAAGCAAGTTTGAATTTAGGTTTATATCTCGTCACAATCTACTAAATGTGCAAAAATCTACTGGCACATCATCAGTGAGACCGTTTATCACATTTTTACTTTCCATTTCTTTAGCATGTTGTGATAATCTACTGATGTACTATCATTTCCTCTTTTACTATCTTCTCAATCACTTTGACTTCATTCAATTCTTTTGCAGCTTTTCTCTCTTTGAGTTTCTTCAATTTATCTGTAAAATAAAATTCAAATCTGTCAGAAGAGAAATGTGTTTTTCCAAGATTTATCTGTTCAAGCTCTTCATCATCATTACTGCTTTCTGAAGAAACAGATTTTCCATCTTGACTCTCCTCATCATCCGACATTACAGCCATCCACTCCTTCATCAACTCTGGTTTTTGAACAATCTGAGCAATAAAAGCTTTAACATTAGGATTAGCTGGAATGTACTTGTCCCAGCTAAAACCATCAGCCACTTTCTCGTCATCTTGATCAATGATGCCATAGTAAGCTTTCTTGTTTGCATCCTCGATCATTTTTCCATGTGCAGTTTGAGAATCCTTTTGTTGATGCGGTTGATATGTGATTTGTTGATATATAGACTTTTTATAGTAATCATCTTTTCCAAAAGAATCCTTTGCTCCTCTCGGTTCCTGATTTTTGCACTCTCTTTTGAAATGACCTTTTTCCCTGCATTTAAAACAAGTAACTTTAGATTTATCAAAACCTAAAGATGAAAGATGAGCATCTAAAAAGTCATTTCGTCCTGTAATCATTTTGAACTTTTCGGCTCTTCTCAGGACACTTGCTAGAGACCATTTGATATCCATAAGCTCCAATTCTTCTGCATCAACCTGATCGTAATCTTCCTTTGTTAACATCGGATTACCAATCTTTCCAGCAATCAACCCTTCATAAGATTCCAATGCAGTAACTAATAGGCCCATATGATTTTTCACAACTTCTTCAGAAAAGTTTTGACCATTTTGAAGATGCAATGCCACATTGCACTGAATCATATGCCTATTACCAACATTCGCACTTTGAACACTTGGAGGATTAACACTTGAAAACCCACTAGTGTTAACTGAACTTTGAATGCCTGTTCCAGATTGATTTCCTGCACTAAATGTGGTTTGGATCTTTGGGCTTGCTTCAACCGTTTGAACATTTCCCTTGTAGTACAGTTTGATGTCTTGTTGATGGCTTGAACTGTTCATTCTTGCAATTTTCTGCTGTTCAAGATCCTGTGCCTCCAGTTTTTCAATAAACTGACCAATCGACAATCTGCTAAACTGTCCAGAATTCTTCAGAATCATGAGATATGTACCCCATTCTTTCTGCGGTAAAGCATCAGCTAGCTTTTCCACCCATTATGCTGGAGTTTTAGTAATCTTCAATTGAGACATGGTGCGCACAAGATGGCAGTATCTCTCAATGAGAGTTTTTGTATTCTCGCCAGGCATGCTTGTAAACAACTCAAACTCCTTTTTCAGTAATGCTGCTTTACTTTGTAACATCTTTGTACTTCCTTCAAATTTCTTCTCAAGAGCTTTCCAGATCGAAAACGTATTTCCATCATGCTGAAGCAAAACAAATATATCCTCTGTGATAGCTTGCTGCAACAGACTTATCATCATTTTCTCTCCTTTATAACTTTCTTTCTCTAGGTCTGAAAACTTTGAGATAATCTTATCAACATTCATAGCAGTCTGTGGTCTGATGTATGCTGTTTCAATGCTTTCCCAAGCTCTTAGATGGTTTGCCTGGACCCAATTCTCAAAACGATTCTTCCATACATGATACTCTTCAATTCCCATAAGTTTCGGGGGGTTTTTGCATTGTTCCGGTTTCGTTTTCCATATTCATATTCTTAGCAATGGTAGTCGGAGTAATCGGGGTTGAAGCAAACGCGTTGTAGAATTCAGAATCCATGTTTTGGTATCGAAGAATTCCTCAAACATGCTTTCAAATGAACTGGTTCACCTCGTGAAACACCGTATCACCTGACAACAACCAAACAAAACACAATCAGTTTACAGACTTATCAATTAACAGAATAAAACTGGTACTCGAACTGGTGAATATTCTGTGCGGACTGAAAGTTGACACACTATGCGGATTGAAGATTGACAAACTGTGCGGACTGCTAAGACCCGGACCACTTTCAAACAACCAAACCCTTTGAAACCTTTGAACTCTAAACTTTGCGGATAGAAAATTCGGACTTCGTACAAAGTGAATTTGATTTTATGCGAACTGATTTCAATGACAAACCAAACGACCTTATGCGAATGAGATTGATATGACTTGAATTTGGTGCAAATTAACCCAAAACTCACAGAACAATCTGTATTACATCCAAACTGTCTTGATCAACTTCAATGGGCCGAGACTTGATTCTATAGGGCCGAGACTTATATACCAAAGAAATCAATGGGCCTCTAGTAAATGGATCAGACACTTATTAAAAGTGATGTGTTTTGATTGGGCCGATAATTTTGGTCAGATCACATGCTCATGAATCAAACAATTTGGCCGCCCAACATTATCACATGCAATCTTAAAAAAACTATTCGACAATTTTAAATGTTTACTCAAATCTGATTGAGCCGATAAGTCTTGAAGGATTAACAGTCACATGCAAAGTCTGATCAACTGATACAATTCACACATTCACATGATCTCTTTTCTCAACAACTGACAACCTCGATTAAAGAATCACACAATACGATGTAATTTTCAAGCGATCAGACGTTTCAAGCGGTTGAACGATTTCAAGCGGTCAATGTTTTTCAAGCGAGCTCAACAATGTAAATTCAAGCGACCAGTCAATTTCAAGCGAACACAGTGTATTTTCAAGCGAAAAACCAGTTTCATGCTGACTGAAGTTGTTATGTTCGCTTGAACAATTGATGATGTCAGCAACTTCGAACAAATTTCAAGCGAGCAGATGATTATAACCAGTTTTTAAGTTGATTTTAGTGCTGAAACTTTCCAGGATTTGTTAATACATGAATGCGTACAATATGTGAAAGTTTGAGCCGTTTTTAACCATGAATTTTTTTTTTTAAATTTGAAAAAGAATGGTGTAGAAATCAGAAAAAATGATGAAAACAGGCTGTTTTGGCAAGATCTCTTCCTCCTGAGCTCTGATACCACTTGTAGGATCGAATTGAGACCCAAACGAGTCGTTCAGAAGAGATTTAATCAGTTTCAGAGGCGGAAACTAAGAAACGAATATAGAAACAGCTTTACTATCACTTTAACCTTCTTGTATATTCAATTAACAGTGATTACAATCAGAAAAAATACCGGCAGCACTTCGGTACCTATCCCTATTCTCTGGTCTGTCACTTTCAAATGGCAACACATGTTACATATATATAGTGCTAGCTTGACCGCTTGAAATGACACATACACATTCAAGCTGTCACACTTTCAAGCTATCACACTAGTTCAAGCAGTCACACTAGTTCAAGCAAACTATACAAATTACAATTTCAAGCGATCACACAAAACTTTGTCTCCAAGCGAACATGTAATCTGCTTTCATTTGTGCAAGTTGTCTTCACTTGATGTCATAGATGATGTCATTGATATGATGTCATCATCAATAATGATGACATCATCCTTCATCCGAACCGCAACGAACCGAGACTCGATATAAGACGAAGACGACAGATGTGTGCACCAACATGAAATAACCTAACACAGGGCACGTTCTGTTGGCACTAGAGAAACTTGTGGAAAACCAAGATCCTTTTGAACCTATTGGGTTAGATGATGAAGAAACAGATGTAATTGATGGATAATTTGAAAAGGGTTTTTTTTTTAATGAAAAAACAATATTTTTATGAGCAATAAGGTTATTGAAGACACCAGCAGATGAAGACAACATTTGGGGGGTGTTGATATTTATAGGAATGCCATACTGATGATGACTGTATAAATCACCACCGCCGTACCTAACCCGCCGCCGCCCCTAACTCACCACCGCCACATACCACCTTCAATTTGTTACCACCACCGACACACTAACACCACCTCCACCACCGCACTTAACCCACCACCACCGAAGCACCAACACCACCACCACCACCGTCGTACCTAACCCACCGCCGCCCCTAACCACCGCCACACACCAGCTTGAATCTGTTACCACCACCGCCGCCCCTAACCACCGCCACACACCACTTCAATCTGTTGTTAGAGAGAGAAGAGAGAGAGAGAGAGTTGAGAGAGAGAGAGAGAGAGGAGAGATAGTTTATCAGATGTTAGAGAGAGAGATTATCAGAGAGAGAGAGAGAGAGAGGAGAGAGAGTTTGTATATATAGTGTTTTACTTTTAAGTTTGTACAAAATGGCCCCTGAATAGAAGTTCTTTACAAAATAACCCCTGTATAGTTGAAATGACAAGAATACCCTCATGTGCATTGCACATGATCAGATTTAACAAAAAAAATTAACTGGGTTTGGCCTAAAGGACATAACGTGCAAGATTTGCAAACATTAAGGACAAAACTCATCAATTTTAAAGACAAAGGACAGCGCCTGCAATTTGGGACATACATAAAGGACAAAACTTGTAATTTACTCTTAAGTTTATATAGTTAGATCTTAAGTGTATTGATTAGTGTTCATGCATATGATATGTTATATGGTGTGTTATGGTGTTCGGGGATTATAACTAGCTCAGAAACACTAAAACCATGTTTCTAGTAAAATTTTGGTGTTTCGGGTAGTATCCGGTTGTTCGGTTAGATACCGGTTCGTTAAAGTGTCAAACTACCCCGTTTAGTGATCTTTATGTACCCTTTTGTCACACTTTTAATTCCCGACACTTAGGAAAGCATTCAGGACCATTTAGTCATATTTTTGCATGTAACAAGCTTGTTAAAATGCTGAATTTTGCTGAAATATGCTGAATTCAACACTTTAAGTGGGTTTTAGGCACTTTCCGGCACTTAAACTATCACCTAGTGAAGCAGTTTTGTGATCCTTACTTCCCTACACACCATACTAGTGTAGTACTTAGTCTCTTGCCCATACTGGGTCTCATAACACTGTATGTCTATGTACTGAACTTCGTCAGCATTTCTCTGAGTTATCCGCTAACTGTGCTAGCTGTGCTTTGTGCATCATGTATGTCAATAAGGTTTGCATGTGCAAATGATGTGACATTTTGCAATATGTGATGCACATGGAAGTATGATACAGTAATCAGAAAGCAGTCATTTATAATTCAGCACACTCATTAAGCACTAATCATGGTTAATTAAATTGTACGGATACCTGGATTTTTGACAGTTGTCACAACAAAGACACATGAGCTTTTAGAAAAGTTAATTGGGAAACTGGATTTTAATAATCGATGCCCCGGTTCGGTACCGAAAAAGTTCGTTTAGATTGTTGTTGCAATGGAGCAGATTGTTGATATTGGGACAATGTAAATACAAGAAGTTGTAGAAAGATTGAAGGCTTTTGATCAGAAATGTACCAAGAAGCAAATCAAGGAGGAAGACAGACATGACAAACTTCTATTCACTAAAAAAGAAGGAATAAAGAAAGTCAAGGGGCATAAATGTGTATGTTATAGTCATGAGAATTCAAAACAAGAAAAAAAAACGTGATCAAGGAATAAATTTAAAGTCATAGAAGAATAAAAGTGGAAATGTTGTCCACCAGAACAAGAATCACAAAAAATGTTTGAAGTGTAAGCAGCTTGGAAATTTAGGACATAATTAAACAATTATATATAGGATTAATATAATTATTAATTAGGCTTTTGTGAGAGGATCACAATCAACCAAACCGTGTCTTAAATAAAGCCAAGATAAATGATATTTGGAAGCTTTAAGTTGTATGGTTAGACCTTTAACGAGATGAGGTTGTCCACATTGGTTGAGAGATAAATATGGTGTTGATTTATAAGTAGAAATCTCTACCGAATGTATTCCTATGTATCGGGACACAACCAGTGGCAGTCTGGAGGGTGCGAATCACCCGACACGTTGTCGCGCCCGAAATCGCATGTTCAAAAACCACACAACACCCTCGAAGACAGACGGGTTCACCTAGCTTGCTAGAAATTTGTTTTAAGGGACCTATGTTGAAAAGAAATCCTTAGCCAATATTGGTTTTTCTTTTTTCTCTTATTTTGTTTATTTCCATTTGTTATATGTCTACAATTCTATTTTCCTTTCTGTATTGTAATTTGTTTATTATTGATTTAATGAAATTGTTATTTTATTTTATGAACAGTTGTCCAACAAGCTTAAAATAGATTTTATAAATCATGTTTCATAGTTGTGTTTTAAAAATTTTATTTGAGTTTCTATACAGGTTACACATTTATTTGGTTTTTTTAAACGAAATTAAATCTTACAAGCTTTTGGCTAACTTTGTATAAAGGATTATTACTTGTATTCTGGTTTTTAGTAAACCAACACTTCTGACTAGTTCTATCATGTTTCGAAAGTGGCTACACACGTTGCTGCTTCAACCACCACCGTGGGACCTAGATCCTCCACCAAGGGGCTATTTCAATCGGTACTACTTTAGGACCACTAGTTGGTAGCCAAGCGGGCCATGCTGTTAATCATGTTGAGAAGCCAGAAAAGTTTTCTGATTTGAATTTCAAAAGGTGGCAAATAAAGATGATGTTTTACTTGACCACCTTAAACCTTAAAAGGTTCTTGAGTGACCCCCCCCTCAAATTGCTGAAGAGGCATTCGACGCTCAATGTGTGAGCGTCGTTAAGGCGTGGAAACACTCGGGGTTTTTGTGCTGCAACTATCTGTTGAACCGCCTTGCGTATACCTTGTATAATGTGTATTTTAAGGTACCGACTGCCAACTAATTATGGGAATCGTTGGAATGCAAGTACAAAACTGAAGATGCCAGTACAATGAAATATGTTGTGGCTACATTTTTGGAATATAAAATGGTTGATTACAAAACTTTAATGGGTTAAGTTCAAAAGCTACAAATTATTTTTAGCGACATTCTGTCTAAAGGAATGAATCGAAGTGAAACATTTCAAGAATGGTTGTAAAAGTCGGTAGGCGCTCCCTAGTTGGATTTGAGAGTACTATGCCTAGGCGGAGATTACTCAGGGAGTAATTGGCCTAGGCAAATAGTACTCGAGCCTCGGCAACCTACCTTGTAGCGAGTACTCGGAGCCAAGGCGGGACTTTTACAACAATGATTTCAAGTGGCGATAATTGTTGAAAATTACCTTCTAGTTGGGTGAAATTCAAGAACTTCCTTAAGCATAAGTAAAAGGAGATGGCTATTGAGGACCTTGTGGTCCGCCTCAGAATTGATGATGAAGATAATAGGTTGGCACATAAGGGAAGCCAAGTTGAAGCTTCAGCAAAGCTAACATGGTGGAACATAGTCTGCCTTCAAAGCACTACAAAAGTCATAAGTTTAGTGGCAGATAGAAACATAAGGGTGTTGACCTTAGGCCTAAGAACAGTGGTGTGAAGAAGAAAGTTGGTCCCTTCAAAGGGAAATAGAAATGTTAGAACTCTGGTGAATCTGGTGCTGACCAGTGCAACCTAAACGTGAGAAGGAACTTATGATTGATGATGGCAGGCCCTTGGTGGCTATAATATCAGACCTTCCTTATTGCTATGTTCGAGAAGGTTAATTGTTGACAGTTGGGCTACATGCCATGTTTATCTAGATAAAACCCTTTTTAATACATTTAAAGAGGTTGTGGATGGTGAGAAGTTATACATGGGGAATGTTGTTATACCTGATATTATGGGGGAAGGTGATGTGATCTTGAAGTGGACTTCAGGAAAAGAGCACGCTTTGAGCAATGTGCTTTATGTTCATGACTTGTGCAAGAGTATTGTATCGGGATGGTTGCTTAACAAGATTGGTTTTAGTTTAGTTTTTGAGATTGATAAGTTTGTTTTAAGTTAGTGTGGTATGTCACACCCCAACTGATGGCAGAAACATCAGAGTGAGACGAAAACGAGATTGTAAGAGATTTCATAACACTATTTTGCGACAATAATTAATAAGATCGAAATTCATTTCATTGCTAAACGTTCAAGTACAACATTCGAAACAAAATACAACAACAATACAACATAAATTCTAAAATCAAGTGGGTGTCTAGTTCATCCTGCTAAATTCCGTTAGTCATCATCCTCATTAAACTCCTGCAACACGTTTCAAAGTATAGTTCAATACAAAAAGTATTGGCGAGTATACAAGTTTAATTATTAGCATAAGTATCAAAAGTTTAAACAATTCCACACGTATAATCGTTAACATAAACTAACATAATATACTTGCATGCAACTATACAAGTCAAAACAAAGATTCCCGCTAGCATAATCTAAACATAGCAATGAATAGACCGTTTTCGGGCGGTGCGTTACTCCTATAATGCTATACATGTTAAGGGAGGCTTGTACGAAATTAATGACAAGTATAAAGCAAAAGAATAGTCTAGCATGTATGTGTTCACGTATAATATATAAGCATGTATGTTGGAATGTTTGTTTGTGATTGCATAAAGTATGTGTATGTGTGAGTTTAATAGCACGAACATGTTGCACCCAAAAGTGTAAAAGTGAAAAGGGTGTCGAGTATACTCACGGTTTTCCAAAGTTTTCCCTTTTAATCTCCGAGTTGACAATGCGAGGGTTGGAACACAGAGGTTACCCTACATTGGGTAAATGAAGGTGTGTGAGTTATTTGGATTTTGACGAAGGATTCGGATTGGAATTAAAGTACGAAAAGTATGTATATACGAAAATACATATTGTCTAAGTACTCGTTTTGACACTGAGCTTATGTGATTTCATGGGTCCTAACGTGCTCATCAGAATCAAAACGAGGAATTTAGAACGGAGATGAAATAACCTAAGTTCATAATGCTGTTCATGTGGACAGGAGGCCCCTTCGTACGAACAAAAGGTCCTTTCATGCGAAGGGGGCCAATTCATGCAAACAAAAGGTCCTTTCATGTGAAGGGGACCAGTCCGTGCGAACAAAAGGTCCTCTTTGTGTGAATGGGCTAGTCCGTGCGATGATTTAGCCATTAACCGATTATCGTCATGAATTTTGTTAAATGTGTTTTATATATTTTATATAATATAGTATAATTAGTCCAGTATGGTCAGGGAGTTCATGGAAGTCAAGCATGGAGGTATGAACACCTCATTGTATGATTCACCAAAGCTCAAAGTTTATTAACATAGCCGATAAACCCGGTTGGTCATGAATAAGTATAACACAACTAACTAATGAATAATCCAAGAAGTCAAATAAGGACAACCCAGGCGTGTCACTCCCAAAATGGCAAGTGTTAGAGGCGAGGCGGGGTTAACTTACTTTGTTTCTAGGAAACTGCTTGGGTGTTCTTTCACAAGTTCATAAGTGATGTAGTGGAACTAGTTTGGAAAGCTAAGGCTCCCACGGTTCACACTTCTGTCAAACACAAAGACTCATCCATATGGAAGATGGTGAATCTGAGATGACTTCAACAAGTTGAACATGTGTGAACTTAAATCAAAAGTTTCAAAACATATTTCGTGCGAATGTTGGGTCTTTCATGCGAAAGATTCACCATTTGTATGAATGGGAGTCAGTCCGCATGAAGGGGGCTCCTTTTCGTGCGAGTGAGTCCTGATTCTTGGTGAAAATTATCCTTAACACAAACCCACAACTATGAACTGAGTTATGAGCTTGGTGGGTACCAAATTCTACCAAGTTTCAAATTAAAAACGTACTGTCCAAGACTTTAATAAAACAGAATTGTAACATGAATGAAATCAGAATTCGAAATCTTCGTTTGGACCTCCATTGTGGTGAGGTTTCACTTTAGCTGCCAAGGAAAGCTTATGAAATCCATCCAAGATGCCAAACACAAAAATTGGAGAAAAATAGAAAAACATAGAAGAAATAAGTAAGAAATATGTAAAGATGACTGAGTCAGAATTCGAGACGTACACCAAGCGATCCAATGATTATGCTACTCTCTATCCCAACATGTCTCAGCCTACTTATCGAAGAATCGAGTTGTACATCAAGGGTTTGGTCCCTGAGATTCAGAGTTTGGTGACTTCAACCAACCTCACCACAATTCAGCAAGTTATACGTTTAGCTCACCGCCTCACTGACCAGGCTGTTGAACAAGGCAAGCTGCCCAAAAGGATCGGTGCTACTACTTAAGGTTCAGGTGATAATAAACGAAAGTGGGATGGTAACCAGGGCAAGGATGCCAACCTCACTCAAGCCCTAGCTCAGCAAAGGAAGTTCGACAACAACAAAGGTCCTCAACAACAGGGTGGTTATCGAGGAACCCACCCCAAGTGCAACAAGTGTAACCGACATCACAGTGGACCATGTGTAAGAAGCCAGTGTCAACGATGCAACAAGATGGGGCATGAGGCTAAAGACTGAAGAGGCCAGTTTCCAGCTAGACAGAACCCGCCACAGCAACAACTGCAACAGCAGCAAGGAAACAACCGTGGATGCTACCAGTGCGGAGCAATAGGGCACATGAAGAAGAATTGCCCTCAGCTGAACCAGAACCTCAACAACAATAATCAGGGCACTGGAAACAACAACAACAACGGTGATAAGGGTGCAAGGGGTCGAGTCTTTGTGATTGGAGCTGAAGAAGCAAGGAATGATCCCAATGTTGTAGCGGGTAAGTTCCTACTTGATGATAGTTATGCTTCGGTACTATTTGATTCTGGAGCCGATGCTAGCTATGTATCCCTACGTATTAGTAAGAAGCTTAAGTCTACGCCTACTTCGTTAAACTCTAAGCACGTTGTCGAATTAGCTAATGGTAGAAACATCAAGGCCTCACATGTTATCAACAACTGCAAACTCGTACTATCTGGTCAAACTTTTCTCGTCAATCTCTTTCCCATCGTTCTTGGGTGCTTCGACGTCTTTATTGGTATGGATTGGTTATCCAAACATCGCGCCGGGATACTCTGTCAAGAGAAAGCGGTTCGTATCCCTCGTCCTACTGGTGAACCCCTTATTGTTCAAGGCAACTGGAATGGTGTAGTCACAGGCATCATTTCCTTCTTAAAAGCCCAAAAGTGTTTACAGAAGGGCCATACTGCTATCTTAGCACTCGTTACTAACACTCACGAGAAGGAAAAGAGGATCAAAGATTTTCCCGTCGTACGTGACTTTTTAGAGGTATTCCCTGAGGAACTACATGGACTCCCTCCTCATCGCAAGTCGAATTTCAAATCGAGCTAACTCCTGGAGCGACACCCATAGTTCGTGCACCTTATAGACTAGCCCCAGCCAAACTGGAGCAACTTTCTACGTAATTGCAGGAGCTGTTGGATAAAGGTTTTATTCGTCATAGCTCGTCACCCTGGGGAGCCCCGGTACTCTTTGTCAAAAAGAAAGATGGCGCATTCCGCATGTGTATAGACTATCGTGAGCTGAATAAGGTGACTATCAAGAACCGTTACCCACTCCCAAGTATCAGCGATCTGTTTGACCAGCTGCAAGGGTCGAGTTATTACTCCAAGATCGACCTACGATCAGGCTATCATCAGTTGAGAGCTCGTAACGAGGACATCTCTAAAACTGCATTCCGAACTCGCTATGGCCACTAGGAATTCCTTGTCATGCCTTTTGCGATGACAAATGCACCTGCGGTCTTCTTGGACCTGATGAACCGAGTATTCAAACCATATCTTGACAAGTTCGTGATTGTATTCATCGACGACATCCTAATCTACTCAAGAATCGAGAAGAGCATGAGCACCATCTACGTCTTATTCTAAAACTCTTACGCAACAAGCAAGTTTGCGCCAAGTTCTCATAATCCGACTTTTGGCTTCGAGAGGTCCATTTCCTTGGGCACGTAGTCAATGAAGATGGGATTCACGTCGATCCAGCTAAGATTGACTACATTAAGAACTGGCCTCCACCTAAGACTCCAACCGAAATCTGCCAATTTCTGGGATTGGCGGGATACTATCATAGATTCATCAAGGGATTCACAAAGATCGCTTAACCCCTCATGACTCTTACCCAAGAAGGGTATTGCTTACAAGTAGAACGATGCTCAGGAGTCTACGTTTCAGAAGCTGAAGGAGAACCTCTATAGTGCTCCTATTCTTTCGTTACCTGAAGGTACCGACGACTTTGTTGTCTACTGCGACGCGTCTATCCAAGGACTTGGTTGCATGTTGATGTAACGCGAGAAAGTTATTGCCTACGCTTCTCGACAACTCAACATCCACGAACGGAATTACACGACACACGATTTAGAACTCGGAGCAGTAGTCTTTGCACTCAAGATTTGGAGACATTACTTGTACGGTACCAAGTGCACGATTTACACCGATCACAAGAGTCTCCAGCATATATTGGATCAAAAGGAGTTGAATATGGGGTAACGCCGATGACTACGAGTGCGCGACCAAGTATCACCCAGGGAAGGCTAATGTTGTAGCTGATGCCCTCAGCAGGAAAGAGACCAAACCTAAGTGTATACGTGCCTTACAGCTTACTATTGACTTGGACCTTCCTAACCGGATCCGAAGCACTCAAGTCGAAGCACTGAAGGAGGAGAACCTTCTAGTTGAATCCATGTGAGGAATGGAAAAGCAGCTCGAGCTTAAAGACGACGACATTCACTACTTCATGGACCTTATCTGGGTTCCATCCTATGGATATCTCCGAGAGCTTGTGATGGACGAAAAGCACAAGTCTCGCTACTCAATACCTCCTGGTTCTGATAAGATGTATCACGATCTCAAAACCCTGTATTGGTGGCCTAACATGAAAACCATTATTGCTAAGTACGTTAGCAAATGTTTAACCTGCGCTAGAGTCAAGATCGAATACCAAAAGTCGTCAGGCTTACTGCAACAACCAGAGTTGCCAACCTGGAAATGGGAACAAATTTCCATAGATTTCATCACCGGCTTACCAAGATCACAAAGCGGAAACGATACCATTTAGGTGATTGTAGACTGTTTAACCAAGTTTGCCCACTTCCTCGTGATCAAATAGACCGACGAGTTTTCGAAACTGGCAACCATCTACTTGAAGGTTGTAGTTGCTAGGCACGAAGTGCCCACATCCACTATCTCTGATCGTGATCCGCGTTTCACCTTCGAATTATGGCAGGCTATGCATAAGTCTTTTGGCTCATAGTTGGATATGAGCACTTCTTACCACCCGCAAACGGATGGTCAGACTGAACGTACCATCCAAACACTCGAAGACCTGCTGAGAGCATGTGTTTATGATTTTGGAAACGGGTAGGAACGACATCTACCACTGGTAGAATTCTCTTACAACAACAGCTACCACACTAGCATTCAGGCAACACCCTTTGAGGCATTGTACGGTCGTAAATGCCGTTCACCTTTGTGCTGGGCGGAAGTTGGTGAAAGCCAAATTACCGACCCAGAACTTGTACTTGACACTACAGATAAGATTACCCAGATCAGATAACGCAAGGTGGCAGCTCATGACCATCAGAAAAGATACGCTGATAAGCATAGGAAACCTCTAGAATTCAAGGTCGGGGACCGGGTTCTACTTAAAGTTTCACCTTGGAAGGGTGTGGTACGTTTTGGAAAAAAGGGGCAAGTTTAATCCGCGATATGTTGGGCCATTCGAAATTACCGAGAGAAATGGTAAGGTAGCTTAAAGACTAAAATTTCCTGAAGAGCTGAGTGCAGTGCATAACATCTTCCACGTGACTAATCTGAAGAAGTGTCTGTCAGATGAAACACTCGTTGTTCCTTTTAAGGAGCTCACTATTGATGACCAATTGCGCTTCGTTGAGGAACCGATTGAGATCATGGATCGAGAGACCAAGACCCTCAAGCGTAGCAAGATACCTATCGTACGAGTTCGTTGGAACTCGCGTCGTGGCCCAGAGTTTACCTGGGAACGGGAAGACCAAATGAGGCGCAAATATCCCCAGTTATTTGCCAACGAAATCCCAGCATTGAAGCTACACCTGAATTTCAGGACGAAATTCCAAACTAACAGGGGGATGATGTGACACCCCGCGAAAACATTTCATCACACTAGCTTGTCATTGGCTGCGCTCTAAGTTTTGGGACGAAAGTTCTTAAAACTTGAGGATAATGTGACACTTCGGGTTTTCCCGAACAACCTTATTGTATAATACCATTATATAAAGCTATTAAATGAAAATCTCTGACTTATCTTTGTGTATTATGTGAGTTAGGTGAAAATGTGTGAATTACAAATATATATATATATATATATATACACACATATATATATATATATAGGGGAAGTGTAGGATACAAATCCCCTAATCATACAATACGTACGCGATCATAATAGCCCTACACGTGTCCCTGATTCCGTTTTCCTACATAAGGGTATATCAGACAATCCATTCAATCAGCAGAGGGCAAATTAGACAATTCCTTCAATAAGCAGATCACGAGTTCGTTACACCACTATCCTGGTAATTATGAATCGTATCAGTTTAATCGATTGTTGTTTTCAATGGATCCACAGAGCAACACCGAACGAAACACAGATGTTGCTTTTGAAGACGTTGAATTCGTCAGTGAGCATTCCAATAGAAATTAATTTCGCATGTTATATGATAATATTTAATTCGTACGTTACATGATAATATTTAATTCGCATGCATTTACTTTACCCAGGAATAACTCGCATGATAGTGTCACATGATAATATTTAATTCGCATGCTATTATTTTTTTCAATGATAATGTCAGATAATAAATCCTCAGTGGAATTCGCATGTTACAAAAGTTACTATTTTGAAATTCGCATGTTATTAATATTTTTTTATAAGGAATTTGCATGTGCCCCAGTTAAATCGCATGCATATTACAAAAGTTATTTTGTGGGAATTCGCATGTGATTATTATTTGTTTTTCTATGCATTTTGCATGTGAATAAGTCTCCAGGTGATTATTATTTGTTTTTCTATGGATTCGCATGTGATTATTATGTGGGAATTCGCATGCATGTTACAATAGATGATATTTAAGAATGCGCATGCTATTATTATTAAATCGCATGTTATCTATTATTTTTTTAAGGTAACAAAAACCGCATGTGTATAATCTGTGTGCTGTAGTTTATTAGTTAGTTGTCACAGTTACAAAATCGCATGTGTATATTACTATTTAAAGTGCAATCGCATGTATTGACAAGAACAATCATATCAAAATTTTTATTAGTCTAGTAAACATTGCTGTCGATTGGAGATCTAATACATCCCAAAGCTGCTGTAGTTGTCATAATCGTCGGATGAACAATCAATTGGATGAAATCGCACCGGCGAACGTCGATTTGCAGAAGAGTCGGTTGAAGAAGAAGAAGGCACCGAATGAAATTACCAGGATTTTGATAGAGGAATTGTCAATTTTATCCTTCGTGGTTGGTTTTATGTATATTAATTTGATTAATTTAATTATATAAATTAATTTTGCAGTGTTCAATAGATAGAAGATCGGACGACTGGGCTTATCGCGTACATAATGTAGGATAAGGGGTATTGTACGTTAACCGGCCTTTATATATATATGTATATATATATGTGTGTGTGTGTGTGTGTGTGTGAATATTATAATGTATGCATCATGTCAGAGTCGAAACCACGGTTCTGACTCGAGACCACCTTGTCTCGACTCTGGATCTGCTGACTCGAACCAAGTGGGCTACACATCCTCGTTACCTGGCCCAATATCCTATTTAAGCCCACTCGAAACCCCTTTTAGGGTGCACCACTTTTGGAGGGGTATAAAACTCTTGCAATCAGCCGACAAGAAGAATGATTTGACAATCATTCTACACACAAATCCCCAAAAACATTCCCTCATCCTCTTTCTCGCTAACCCCCTCCCTCTCTCTAAGAAACCCTAACACACCAACACCATCTCCTCTTCCTCTCGCCGGCAACAACAACAAGGTGAAGGCAGCCGAGAACCATTGACCGGAGCTCTACCTTATACTCTTCTCTACACACACTTCCACCTTCGAAACAACCAGTTAGTGTTTTAATGGTTACTTTATGCTTATGAAGGATAGAAGTGTCTATTTGTTTGAGGATTAACAATGTATATTTTATGATAATATGTGGACTTATGTGATGAGTTAAAGTTGTTTGATGAAATCCGATTCATGCTAGGGTTTTTGTATGATGCAAACATGATTTAGGTTGAGAAGTATTGTTTGTTCATATGATAAATGCAAACTGCTAGGCCATTTGGTGATAACATGATGTTTGGAACAACAACCTATCATGAGTATAATGTTGTGTTTATGTGGTTGATGAAACAGTGATGGATATTATTATGTTTTGGACTGTTTTGATAAAATGTTAAAACCCTAAATGATGAACAGTTTGAATATGCTAAAAATATTCGAAATCATTGCATTTGATCTGATTTCTGTGTGTACGAATGATGGAAACATGTTAAGAAAATCTGATTGGCTCGTACAATGTTGGAGAAGGTTCTAGAAAGATTCCATCTGTGGTTGCGAGTTGAGATCATATGGTTTCGACTCCAGACCACTTAGTGACAACTCGAAACCAGGCAAACACACAACAGGGGACTCGAGACCGGGTAGGTTGCGACTCCAGATCTCCTGATCTCGACTCAAAGTCTGACTCGAGACATCAGGTTGTGACTCAAAAAGGCACAACTCGAGACCATCTGGTTACGACTTGGAATCTCGTAATTTTGACTCGAGATCTCTTGTTCTCGAGTCAAGACCTCATGGTTTCGAGTGGACTGATTTACTTATTGGGCCGCACAATTTGATGTTATGTTTTTGGGCGGTGTGTTGCTGTTTAACTGTTCATGTGTTAGGATAGGCCCAATAACGTATATACTAGTATGACATTCATGCTATGTGTTAGATACTGTAGGATATACGTGAATTATTTGTACCCAAACCTGACCTATACTGGAAATCATAATAGGACGCGGTTGACCAGCAAACCAAACCAAGTAAACTGTCTGCCGAGCAAACATAGGTGAGTTCACAACTTTTTCTAAAAGCATGCGTTCCCGGTGGTTGGGAAATGGAATGAACAACGTTATTTCCTTGTGTGGGATACAAACAACGCTACCTCCTTGTGTGGGGTACAAACATACTTTTCTCCCCTTGTGCGGGACACACAGTTAATTACTATTTATATTAGATGCAACAAGTGTACTAAACGAAACTCTATCACGGAAGTCCCCACTTACATATACCAATTAGTCGCCGGGGCCTGGCGAACGGATTATTAGTTGATAGCGCTATTTAGGTCTCACCAGCCTCACACCATGCCTGGATAGGATCGGTCGTGAACTAATAGACTCTGGCAAACCGTCAATGATGATAGACATTGACAAACGGGGCATACTACGGAAACATAGGGTCGCAAGGATTTGGTATAACGCAATTTAGTAGCTTACAAATGGGGTAGCTCCCCATGGCATGATATAAATGAGAAACTTAACTACTTAAACAAGTTTTTGGAAATTAAAACTGGACAAAGTGGTGAACTCTCCAACGTTATGTTGACACCCTACTGTACGCTTTGCAAGTACTCAGTGACTTTGGAGCTTGTGGCTTGGGGAAGTGTAGTGGTCGTCTTAACCTGTGTTGGGTTTTTTAATAATTATGAACTATGAACTTGTGTTTAAACTATTTTACCTATGCTTCCGCTACTTACTTAAACTGTTGCTTTGAACTTAAGAACTTTTGGACTTAAACTTTAGATTATCACTAATCATATTGGGTTGATGAAACTATTTTGCTATTATTATAATTGTTCAATATGATGGTTTGCTGGATCCTGGTCAGTCACACGCCTCGCGGTAATACTTCGCATGTGGATTTGAGGTTGTGACAAAAATAAAGTCAAGGAGATGCGGGATCTACTTGGCATTGAAGACATTCTGTATACTACGCAGAAATTCAGGGGTGAATGTTGGGAATTACTGAGTCGGTCCGTGGCCCTGGGTAACATGGGACGACTGGAAATAATTGACCATTAATTAATTAGAGGATTGTTATCCAACTATACGTGTTGGGTTAGGAAGTGTATTAGATGATTGTTATGTAATTAATTAGTGTCCTAGATATAGTCTAACGCGTGTAGGTTAACTATATATACCAATTCAATTGATAGATAATTGTAATTTAGGTTTTGAGTTAGTTTCCTTGATGAAATATGTGGGTGTTTGCCATCTGACAAGAATAGCAAATTCTGATTTGTGTTCTTTGTTCCGATTCAAGTGTGATAAACTGATACGCCAAGTTTGGATAATCTTAGGGTTATGGTACTTATGTTATGTTCAAAAAATGGTGTCAATGTAACCAAACCTTTTATGCCTTTTTAGAGCTACTTTGATTTTTACCTATCAAAATAGGGAAGGAAATTAATGCATGTTGCTACATACCATCATTAGCACCTCAAACTTTTCCAATTCTTGGGGTATAACGGTTTATCTGCAGAAAATGGTCATAGATCCTTGATACCAGAAAGTTTAGACGTTTATCTGCAAAGGACTATTTAAAGGACGAGAAACATGCTCGATCTTCTGCAAAGAGGCAGTTTGTGCGAAGATCACATTTGAGGTGTCAATCTGATTGTCATACTGTGAAAATGTGTAAAAGTAAAAATATTCGTCAAAGGTTTTCAGGAACATATTTTAACAATCATAGAAATATCTGTATATCAAGTACAAACCAAAACCAAGGTATTGTGGTGGTTCATGACTTCATTCCCTTTTCTCTCTCTTTTTCTTTTTGGGAAAAATATGCATTTTAAACATTTTTTTTTTAAATGATGTAACAAACTATCATTATTAGTCTATATACTAAATGATTAAATATGCATTTTACTTCCAACATGGTTCACGTGGAGATCCCGGCGAGAACTTTTGGTTATGGAAGATCATGTATTGTATGTATTTCTAGGGTTTGCGAGGAATGAAAGCGAACAACATGTGAGGCTAACTTTGGAGCGATTAAATATTTTTTAGTTTGGGCGGGTGTTACTACCTCCTTTGGCTAAACCTACATTGTTAATCAGATCTAAACATTTTTGAGATATTTATTACACATCTGATATGTTAGTTAGTTACTTAAGTTTTGATAAATTATAAACTTTTTAATTTCCAAAATTATTAGGTATCGAATCCTCTAATTTATATTTATCTAACTACATTCAGTAACAACGTGTTCCACCGGATTTCATTTTGTGCATCACCCCTCCAGGCTCTTTCCTTCAAGATATATCACCCATGTATTTATAGATCATCATTAGAAAGAAAATAATCTAAATTTAAGGCTAAATGCCGTTAATAATAAATTTGAATGAATATATAAACGAAGAACATGAGGTACGTAAATAAACAATGGGATGTGTGTTTATGATTCCTCTGGTTTAATTTGATGCACATTTTCTACATTCAAGAAGATTTCTTCATTCTTGACAAACACTGAGGCAATCATGAGAGCATTGCCTTTGTCCTCATTTTGATTAAGATTGGCTTCATTGTCTTTGGACTTGGTGCATTCCCCATACATGCAAAGTGGCCTAAATCGTTACAGTGTAGCAGCTAACGTGGCTTAAATAGTTACATGTGTAGCATCTAACGTTCTTCTTGTCGCGAGCTATATTGTTTTCTCTCTCTGGTTGTCATTAAGTTGGTCACCATGTCCTCTGCCTCTACCGAACCCTCGTCCTTGGCCGCGGCCATAAGGTTCTTGACTTGAAGATTCACGTGTTCGTCTCTGTTTCCTTTTGCTCGAATCAAGGCCTTTTGTTCTTCCTTGGCCATCTGTTTTCAAGAATTATAGTTCGCTATACACTTCCTTACAGTGTCCCCCGTATGGCTTGATTCTTTCTTGGAACGACCCGACTGATTCTTTCGATAGAAGCTATAATCGGTATGAATCTTAGAGGTACAGAGTTGAGCAGCTACCTTGCCAACAACTGGGCATCAAGAAATGATCCAACATTGTTGAAGTTCCCTTCTATTATATTGGCTGCGGATTCATGGATTGTCTCGTTGTTCTTCATCTTTAACGCTTCTAGTTGTGATCTCCGGATTTGTAATCGAGTCTCATGAACTTGTCGGCTCCCAAGAATCGTACTCTGATTGCTTCCCATATATAAATGGGTTTCCTTTGTGTACTTTGCAACCTGGAGAAGGATATGTTCACGAAATGACTGAAAGATATCGATCCGTATTGTCTATGATATGCATTAACTTATATCTTATAAGTGCCGTTGTTTAAATCTTACATTTTGGATGCAATAGTGGACCAAAAATGTAAAAATATCAAGGCCCAATTGCAATTAAAAAGGCCACGCATAAAAATATTGAAAATGCTAAGAAACTAGGATAACACCACCGCTTAAGGGTTAGAAACAAAGCCTCCTTAAACACCACTTGCCGTCTTCTTCGCCTCAAACTAGCATCGTGTAAGAACCACAATGAGGAACAAAAGGTGTCGATCTGGTCAAAACAAGGTGATTTTTTTCATCGATATTGGTTAATTATTTATGGGATGTGATTTAGCAATTGATTTTTGTAATTTTAGTGCGTATTTCCATCTCTAGGAAAAGTGAAGTTAGTTCTTACAATCAGACGTTCGATTATACCTAAATTCGATTTTCATATATGATAATTTATCAGGATCAAGGTTCTAGTGATTCACTTTATGGTTTTTGGTTTGAGTAGGTTCACTGGTTCAATTGTGATTATTATTAAGACTATCTGATTGTTAATGTTAGTGATGAGTTGCATTTTTGTAGGAGGTTGATGAGGGATCAGATTCGAAAGATTTCATCACCGAACTGTCAGATGATATTGTTGTTATGATTCTGTGTCTTCTGCCTATAAAGTATGCGGTTGTAACAGGCAGTGTCTGCAAAAAATGGAGGTTCTTGTGGCGTAATTTAAGGAAATTAAACTTTGATGGTACTGGCGACTTAATTAGAATATCAAGGGATTGGAGGCTGTTGAATAGAAAGCGTCACATGTACGTCAACCAGGTGAATGATGTCATTGGAAGCTACAACCACCCAATGGTTGAAGAATTCCGGATTCGTTTTGACCTCGATAATGATCATCGAACACTTATCGATGGGTGGCTCAAGTTTGCTGTAAAGAAGAAAGTTGAGACGATTGAGCTCTATTTGGTAGACAACAAGAGTCACACGAGTTTTATTACTACCTACAACTACAATTTCCCCTTATCATTATCCCATAGAAATGATGCAGTTGTGGAGATACCGTCTCTGAAAAAACTTTATTTGAAGAATGTTAACGTGACCGAAGAAATTCTTGAACAATTTCTGACAAATTCTCCACATCTTGAGACGATATCTATCCATGGCTCTGGATACTTGGCCAAGATCCGAGTTAGTGGACGGCCACTTAATATAAAGCACTTTGAGATAGATGAATGTCCGATGATGTCATCCATTCATTTATCTGATTTTGATCTTGTGTCATTTGTCTACAAGGGTCAACCAATAAATTTAAATCTAGCTAATCTTCCAAACCTTCGCAAACTTATTTGTCAAGGAATTGTGGTATCTAGAAATAATATTTATAAGCTGTTATCATCATGTGCATTGTCCCTGGAGGTTCTTTCATTCTTTGAGCATCGTTCTCAGGTTTGCTGTTCATCTTCAATATGCATATAACCATTTAAAGATAGAGCCTGATTTTTTTCTTCTTGTCGCAGAGATTTCTAGAGCTCGATTCCCTACCAATTTTACCAAATGTCAAGGAACTGACACTGACAATCGGAGCTCATGAAGATGAAAGATTACTACAACTCACTTCAATATTTAAAGCTTGTCCGAGTTTGGAGAGTCTTACAGTTAAGGTATTTATGTTATGTCCAATTAAGAGGTTTATTTAATGGTATGAAACTGTCCCAAAATCGGTATCACTGTAACGGAAAAATGTTATGTTTTGTTTTCTTTTTTGCAGCTAATTTGGTTTACCCCGGTCAGAAGGAGAGGGAAAGTAATGCATTTTGCTTCCTACCTTTATGAGCACCTCAAGCTTTTCCAGATCTTGGGGTATTATGGCCGAGTAAGCGACCTTGAACTTGCAGCTTACGTGATGGAGAATGCTGTTGGACTCCAGAATATTGTCATAGATCCACGATACCAAGTGTGGTACCCAAGTGTATCTGAAAAGGTCTTTTCAAAAGAAGAGGAACGTGCTCGATCTTCTGCAAAGATGCAGCTTATACCAAGGTCTCCTGCAGGTGTCAATCTGGTCATACTATGAAAATGCGTAACAGTGAAACAGTTTTTGTGATTTGTCATAGGTTTTCAACTACACCCGTCTGTTTCTACTACAAATCCAAACCAACCTTGATTTTGGTTATGCGATGTGTTGGAGTGTCACATCACACACAATTGAAGACACTGATTATTTCCAGCATAAATGTTGCTTGTTTATTCCATTTTCTAAGGCCTATTATTCAATCACTTTAGGCTATATATAGCCAGAAGTCCATACCAAAGAAATTGGATAATTAAACTAACTACAAGTATTTTGGCTAAAGACTAGGCCCTCCTAAGTGCTAAAGACTTGCTCATTTTCTTCACTCAGTGATATTGAGGACGCTCCTTTACGACTACTTAACTTTGATTTGATTACCTTTCAAATCCCCTCGTAAATCAAAGTCTCGTAACCATAAGTCGTGCATGCAGGTATGTGAACTGTTCTGGTAACCCAAATGTCTGAATGTGTCTATCCTATCTAGGGCTGTTCACGAGCCGAGCCGAACCGATTGGACCTTTGCTCGTGCTTGGTTCGTTTACAAACCGATCCGAACCGAGCGGTTTTTCATTTGAGCCAAAGTCGAACGAGTGTCTTTCGATCTGAGCATATTTCCGAACGAACGCTGAGCGAGTATCGAGCGTCACAAAATAAAATAGGAAAGTGATGATAGGGGTTGTTAGTTTTTAGAGTAAAGTGCAGTTTTTGTCCCTAAGGTTTCGTCCAGTTAGATCGTAAATATAAATTAAGAAATAACAAGGAACAGAAAATACATTCAACTGGTTTACCGAGATCATCTGAGCAGGAAATTGAATCGTCGATCGATTGAAGCAGACCCTTGTTCTATCGAAAGTTCGAAATCAAATGAATCGGCCGAAGCAAAACCCTGGGAGTTGGCGTCTTAGCAATGGAGAATTCGAATAATGATGGTCGATATGGGGTTCTAATTAGGATTATGTACGTTGAATTGAATGGCGGTGGAGACTTGAGTATCCATTGACGCTTCACATTTGAGTATTTAACATTTTGACTTAATTACTCAATTCTATACTTAAGTGGCGTCTATTTGGATCCTGGACCAAACATTATTAATGTGCGCCTCTAGTCATTCTATTAAAAATGAATTGAGCCGAACCAAACTAAGCGGACCTTTGCTCGTGCTTGTTTGTTTACAAACCGATCCGAATCGAGTGCCTTTTTCAATCGAGCTGAATCGAATGAGCAAATTCCGAGCATTTCCGAGCGATTATCGAACAAGTTTCGCGCATCGAGCAATTTGAACAGCCCTAATCCTATCCCTTTAAAACTAACCCATCATTTTAATTTTACAGTCCAAACCAGCCCAAAACTAAAAGGTATTGGCTAATATTGCCAGGTCAAGTGAAAAATCTTGATGCTTATACCTCAGACTGGTTGTGACAATAGATTGTAGTTGTACCTCTTTACTCCTTTACTAGATCATCATCATCATCATCATACTCAGTAAATCCCACTAATAGCAAAGCTAAGGTAGGGTCTGAGGAGGGTAAGATGTAGACAGCCTTACCTCTACCCCGTAGGAGTAGAGAGGCTGCTTCCAGTGAGACCCCCAGCTCCTTTTCTAGATATAGCAGCAAATTCTGCAGCCACACTGCTTGACACGCAGCTGAGAACTAGCCCAGTCGCTGTTCGTATATTCATCCAACTTGATATTCTGCATTTTTTCATTCCATAACCCGTAATCATCCATACCTGCTATGTATCTCAAGACTCAGTTTGCTACTCTAAAATGAATTAAACACCCTTGTTCCCTAAATCTTGAAATGATTCTGTCAAAAATTTTTATGGTTTTATTTGTTTTATTGACGCAAGACAAATAAGAAAAGAAAACCAAGAATTTTATGTAGAAACAAGAATAAGATACAAAAAAAAAACCCTCAATAACTTAAGAATAATAGGATGAAAGAGGAGAAAAATAAAACAAAAGATTACAAGCATGAAAAAAAAAACAGAAAAGAAGAAGATTGATGAACTACATTGTTGTGTGCTGTGAATCGTTTATCCTTTTCTTTGTATATAACAAGAGATAGGCGGGCACTCCTATTTATACCAATCATAGGATCCTTCTTGATTGCCAATTATAAATGGATGATAATTTTGATTGGCAATGAAAACAGATTGATTGCAGCCCAAGAGAAAGGGTTTCTCTCCTTACACCCTCATCTATTTTCCATTCACACCCTAATCTATCAATATTAAGGCTATGAGGTGTGGGATAAAGCCAGGACACATCAGCGTCACCTAGGATCCACGGAGATTTTATAACGCTCTCCCTTAACTTGTTGGGTGTGGGATAAAGTCATGTTATCATTACATAATTATTTTTTTATTTATATATTTTATTTTTTTTAAATTAAATGCCAATTTTAATAACTATAAAATTAAAGAAAAACCATAATTTCATTAAAAAAAATAAAAACATTACAAAGTCATAAAAAACATAAGATACTAGAAAATAAAAAAAACTACATATATTTCGCACGAATTTGTGCCTTACGAGCCTCCAAAATGACACGGTCCTCCTACGCTAGATTTGACAAATCTCTCGCGAGAAAATCCATGTCTTTCTAGATTTGTTTCTCCATTTTCATTTGTTGGTTTTTTCCCTAATCGCGATTATTTTGTTGAGACTTGCCTTGAAGTCGTTCAACTCTGACAGGCCATCCGATGGCGTTGACGAAGACTTTCCTCGTGCCGCTGCCTTACTTTTATCCCTACCCTTTGGTCAAGACAGCTCTTCTGGTTCTTCAAATTCGTCTACATCGTCGTTTAGATTAATTGTTGTATGAGCATCGGACCCAGATGGTTCGGTAGTGGATGTCGATTTGGACCGTTTAGACCTAGGGCGGGTTGGGTCGAACGGTGGTACAAGATGCCACTTAGAAGATTTGCGAAGAAGCTCCCATGTAGTTACCATCGTAAAGTAATGCCCATGGTACAATCTATATTCGGTGTGGGCTTGGGTCATAACGTCCACGTCGCTCGAAACACTTTTTCTTCGATTATTGTTGACAAGATCAGTATATATATTGTTGAAATTGCTAACCTTTGTCCTCATAGCGCCCCACTTTTCCGAAAAAGAGTCGTGCGATCGATATTTGCCACGACCCATTGCGGCGAAAAACTTCTCACGTATACGAGCCCAAAATACCTTTATGTCTTGGTCGTTTCCTATAAAAAGTATATTTACAAAAGTATATGTTTGATTTAAAAAATAAATTTACAAAACTATATGTTTCTAAAAATATGTAAAAAAATATATAGAGATAAATTTTACCAACAATCTCGTCTTCCGATACATCGAGCCATGCTTTTGCCAACTCAAATTCTTCCTTAGTCTACCAAAATTCGATCTTCTTACTAGCACGTTTTTCCAACTCATCCTTCTTTCGATGACTTCGCTTTTTTTGAGGAAGTGGGTTCGGTTTGGGTTTCGGGTACGGATTTGGTTTGGGTTGGGTTGTGTTTTGGGTTTGGGGTATGTTTGGGGAAAAAAATGAGGGTTGAGAATAATACCCGTAAAAACCGGGCATCGGTGGAGTGGTGGGATGAGAAGAAGTTGGGGTGCTTGGTGGCATCGGATAATATCTAAGCTCACCCGTACGCGGGTCTCTTCGATAACGGTCCTCTTTCTCGTTGTTTTGCAAACTTTGCCAAAACATATTGCTCGGATCCACGGGTTTTTCTTGTTGGAAAACATTGTAGAGAATGGTATAAAAGAGTGTAGAGAATGGTATAAAAATAGTGTAGAAAATGTGGGGTATTTATTGGTTAAATTTTATAAAATAGGAAATTAATTTTTTTTTAAATTGTTACCGTTCAACTTGAACGGTAACATTTAAATTAAACCACCTCGATCTTCCCAAATTAAGCTCGTTACCATGGTGAAGCCATGCCCATGGTGGCGCTATAGAGGCACTATAGAGGCTGAGGTGGCCATGGTGGCGCCTCTACACCCTCCGGTCTAACTAAAGTAAAGTGTGATACCCAATAGATTTATTTCTCTCTCCTTGAATTTCTAAGGGGGAGGGGGTGGTCACTAGTGATAGAATTCTATCACTCTCAATATCCAATCAACTCATGTCATGTCATCACCCACTATTCAATCACTAGTGATAGAATTGTAGTGGCAGTGGTCATCACTAGTGATGGAATTTCAATGTACAAGTATTAATACACAATGTACAAGTCATACACATACATTCAACAATCTTCAACGCGTGATATTATCAACGAGTTAAACTATCACTCGTGATAGAGTATGGTGGCGGCGGTGTTCGTGATTGTTTCACGAGTGATGGAGTGTCCATCACGGACCACCCCCACTCCCCTAAGCTATATATAACTTATTTAACTTGAACATATACGACAATATCAAATACTAATTAGATTTCAAAATGCATATTATCAAGAGAATCAATGATATTTCACCATTCACTGGCAATACTAATTCTCATAACATTATAAAGGAAAAAACCCAGCACTAATTTTCACAGCCTTTAAATAAAAAGAACACATATATCCAACGATCATATTGATTCTCCTGTTAATATGCGTAATTTGTTCTCCATTTTTTTGGTAAATCATTATAACACTGAAATGCCATTTTAGTATCTATTAATATGCACTTTTTTAACATGCCATTATTTTGTTAATATGCATATTCCATTTTTTGTTAATGTCATTTTATTTCAAAGTTTATAGTTAGTCTAAGTGATACTTTATTGGACCAAACCTTTACAACTCTTAAGCACCTTTAGCCCCTTTAGATAGAACCTTAAACAAACTTAACCAAGAAATTAGAAAATAAAAGATAAATGTTTACCAATAATTGATAATTTTAACATCCCCTAAATTTAATTGGTAATCATATTTAAAAGACCAAGTTCTTTACAAAAGAGCTCAAGTTGGCTTATGTTAAACAGTTCTCCCCAATCAGAATACAATACAGATAAGAAATGACAACACCCCCCCCCCCCCCCCCCCCCCCCCCCACCCCCACATTATATGGTTGGGTTCTTTGTTCATTTGTTATATTAAAAATGAACTTTATGTTCACCTCTGAAATAATAATACTATAAAACATGAGGTTATATATCAACAAAAAGAACCAAAACATAAACATTTTTTGATAAGACAGAATCAAAGAAGTCACATGACTTTTTAAAGATGTTAAAGGGAAAGTCACATGACTTTTAGCACTTGAGAACTTACGAATTGTGTAAGGCAACAATGTTTTCATCTTTAATTTATAAAATTTATTTGTTCAAAAGTTTACTAAAAAGGTTGTTTTTATTACCATTTTCGAAAAAAACAATACGTTTGTAAGTTTCCTAAAGTTGTCTGGATTATATAGTACACAAATTAAGGAATAAACTAAAATAGATATTGATTATAATACTTTCCAATTTACAAATATAAAACTAAAACTTGACATATATCAGTGCTTTTTTTTCCATTTGGTAAGTTTCCTTTTGTCTAATCTATTTCTTAAACCCTAAATTTCGTAATTGACTATAGGAAGCCAATGGGAGCCCACGGCAGACATGTAAGTTTTTCTATCCATGGTAATATTTTTAATGGTTAATGATTCATGTCTCATAATCTTGATCCAACATTCTTGAATACTATAGGGGTAGACGAAAGAAGTTTTTATTGTTATGTTGATTTGATCTGAATTCATTATTTGGTGCCAAACATTTGATAATTCATGTTTAATCTTAATTTATCTTTCTACTATAATAGCTCTTTCTACAAGTTTGAATAGGTTTATACTTTTTGCATTACTAAATTCTTCAATTATAGCTATACACTCACAAATATTTTTTAACAATTTTAGATGGAAGTTTAAAGTATATAAGGTAATTTGATTAGTAATATGATTAAAACTTAGGATCAAAACATTCAAGAAATATGCATATCCTTAATCCTTAACATAATCAATGATAACAAAATCAAATATTTTAAACATATATGTATTTTTTATTTTATTTCGTCTATATCCGTAAATTATGTAATATGTTACTTTGTTAGTATCTGTTTTATTTATAGACTTATGATTAATATAATTAAAATTTTGTTAAATTGGATTTTAATAATCTCACCTATAAGTGGTTGGCCAATAATACCCACGTTTAAAATTTGCTACTAGCAGTCCCACCTTTTAAAATTATTGTTAACAATGGTCTTTCATCACCAATTTCAGACTGATAAGAACAACAAGTTTAAAAGTTCGGAGTGTCGGTAGCAATTTTTTAAAAGTGAGATTATTATTGGCCAATCACATCTAAGTGGGATTATTAAAATACAATTTCCCTAAAAACTTTAGCCCATGAAGTTCACACGTGATAACCTAGTAATACATAAGTCATATAAGTTTAAAAGATTTAATACGAACAAAGTCACTTGACTTTTATGACTTTAGAACCATGTTTCTCAAACAACAAGACATGTGTGGAATTTAAAGACTATTTTAATTTTATCAAATAAATTTTACGACTTTACAAGAAATATATAAAAATAAGAACTTGTAAAGAACATAAAGCCTAGTTTAGATCAAACACAAACTTTATGACCACACAACAAAGACTAAATGATTTCTTTTAAGATTTTACAAGACAAAGTCACATGAGCTTTTTGAAAATTTTAAGATTTTACAAGACAGAGTCACATGAGCTTTTAGAAAAGTTAATTAGGAAACTGGATTTTAATAATCCAAACTTTGCTCCGGTTCGGTACCAAAAGAGTTCCTTTGTTGTTGCAATGGAGCAGATTGTTGATATTGGGACAATGCAAATACAAGAAGTTGTAGAAAGATTGAAGGCTTTTGAGAAATGTACCAAGAAGCAAATCAAGGAGGAAGACTGACACCACAAACTTCTATTCACTAAAAAAAAGAAGGAATAAGGAAAGTCAAGTGGCATAAACGTGTATGTTGTAGTCATGAGAATTCAAATCAAGAAAAAAGAACGTGATCAAGGAATAAATTTAAAGTCATAGAAGAATAAAAATGGAAATCGAGTCCACCAGAACAAGAATCACATAAAGTGTTTAAAGTGTAATCAGCTTGGAAATTTTGGACATAATTAAATAAGTATAAATATAAGATTAATATAATTATTAATTAGGGTGTTGTGAGAGGATCACAATCAACCAAACCGTGTCCAAAATAAAGCCAAGATGAGTGATATATCGAACCTTTAAGTTGTGTAGTTAAAACTTTAACGAGATGAGCTTGTCCACATTGGTTGAGAGATAAATATGGTGTTGATTTATAGTATAAATCTCTACCGAATGTATTCCTATGTATCGCGACACAACCAGTGGAAGCAGGAAAGCACCCGACCCGATGTCACGCCCGAAATCGCATGTTCAAAAACCACACAACACCCTGGAAGACAGAAGAGTTCACCTAGCTGGCTAGAAATCTGTTTTAAGGGACCCATAATGAAAAGAAATCCTTGGCCAATATTGGTTTTTCTTTTTCTCTTATTTTGTTTATTTCCATTTGTTATATGTCTATAATTCTATTTTCCTTTCTGTATTGTAATTTGTTTTTAATTGATTTAATGAAATTGTTATTTTATTTTATGAACGGTTGTCCAACTAGCTTAAAACAGATTTTATAAAACACGGTTCATAGTTGTGTTTTAAAAACTTTATTTGAGTTTCTATACATGTTACACATTTATTTGGTTTTTTTAAACGAAATTAAATCTTACAAGCTTTTGGCTAACTTTGTATAAAGGATTATTACTTGTATTCTGGTTTTTAGTAAATCAACACTTCTGACTAGTTCTATCATGTTTCATAAGTGGCTACACATGTTGCTGCTTCAATCACCACCGTGGGACATAGATCCTCCACCAAGGGGCTATTTCAATTAGTACTACTTTAGGACCACTAGTTGGTACCCAAGCGGCCTATGATGTTAATCATGTTGAGAAGCCAGAAAAGTTTTCTGGTTTGAATTTCAAAAGGTGGCAAATAAAGATGATGTTTTACTTGACCACCTTAAACCTTGAAAGGTTCTTGAGCGAGCCCCCCCCCCCCCCCCCCCCCTCAAATTGTTGAAGAGGTATCCGACGCTCAACGTGTGAGTGTTGTTAAGGCGTGGAAACACTCCGGGTGTTTGTGCTGCAACTATCTGTTGAACCGTCTTGCATATACCTTGTATAATGTGTATTTTAAGGAACCAACTGCCAAAGAATTATGGGAGTCGTGGAATGCAAGTACACAACTGAAGATGCCGATAGAATGAAATATGTTGTGGCTATGTTTTTTGACTATAAAATGGTTGATTGCAAAACTTTAATGAGTCAAGTTTTGAAGCTGCAAATTACCTTCTAGTTGGGTGAAATTCAAGAACTGCCTTAAGCATAAGTAAAAGGAGATGGCTATTGAGGACCTTGTGGTCCGCCTCAGAATTGATGATGAAGATAACAGGTTGGCACATCAGGGAAGCCAAGTTGAAGCTTCAGCAAAGCCAACATGGTCAGTCTACAAAGTGGTACAAAAGCCATAAGTTTAGTGGCAAAGCAAAAAATAAGGGTGGTGACCTTAGGCCAAAGAACAGTGGTATGAAGAAGAAAGTTGGTCCCTTCAAAGGGAAATAGAAACGTTACAACTCTTGTGAATATGGTGCTGACCAGTGCAAGGCGCCTAAACGTGAGAAGGCACTTATGATTGATGATGGCAGGCCCTTGGTGGCCATAATATCATACCTTCCTTATTGCTATGATCGAGAAGGTTAATTGTTGACAGTTGGGCTACATGCCATGTTTACCCAGATAAAACCCTTTTTAATACGTTTAAAGAGGTTGTGGATGATGAGAAGTTATACACGGGGAATGTTGTTATAGCTGATATTAAGGGGGAATGTGATGCGATCTTGAAGTGCTTTATGTTCCTGACTTGCGCAAGAGTATTGTATCGGGTTGGTTGCTTAACAAGATTGGTTTTAGTTTAGTTTTTGAGAGTGATAAGTTTTTTTTTAAATAATTTTGGTATGTCACACCCTAACCGATGGCAGAAACATCGGAGTGAGACGAAAACGAGATTGTAAGAGACTTCATAACACTATTTTGCGACAATAATTAATAAGATCGAATTTCATTTCATTTCTAAACATTCGAGTAAAACATCCGAAACAAAATTAAACAACAAGATCAAAAAAACAAATACAACAACATTACAACATAAATTCTAAAATCAAGTGGGTTTCTAGTTTATCCTACTAGATTACGTTTGTCCTCATTGTCATCAAACTCCTGCAACACATTTCAAAGTATAGTTCAATACAAAAAGTATAGGCGAGTATACAAGTTTAATTAATAGATAAGTATCAAAAGTTTAAACAATTCCACATGCATTGCCGTTAACATAAACTAACATAATATACTAGCATGCAACTATACAAGTCAGACCAAAGATTCCCGCTAGCATAATCTATTCATAGCAATGAATAGACCATTTTGTTTAACTTAACATGACCTTAAGAATACGGGCGGTGCATTACTCCTATAGCGCTATACATGTTAAGGGAGGCTTGCACGAAGTTAATGACAAGTATAAAGCATAAGAATAGTCTAGCATGTATGTGTTCACGTATAACGTATAAGCATGTATGTAGGAATGTTTGTTTGTGATTGCATAAAGTATGTGTATGTGTGAGTTTAATAGCATGAACGTGTTGCACCCAAAAGTGTAAAAAGTGAAATGGGTGTCGAGTATACTCACGGTTTTGCAAAGCTTTCCCTTTTTAATCCGCGAGTTGACGGTTGCAAGGGTTGGAACACCGAGGTTACCCTACATTAGGTAAACGAAGGTGTGTGAATTATTTGGATTTTGAAGAAGGATTCGTATTGGAATTAAAGTACGAAAACTATGTATATATGAAAATACATCTTGTCTAAGTACTCGTTTTGACACTGAGTTTTTGTGATTTCATGGGTCCTAACTTGCCCATCAGAATCAAAACGAGGATTTTAGAACGAATATGAAATAACCTAAGTTCACAACACTGTTCGTGCGGACAGAAGGCTCCTTCGTGCGAACAAAAGGTTCTTACGTGCGAAGGGGACAAGTTCGTGTGAACAAAAGGTCCTTTCGTGCGAAGGGGACCAGTTCGTGCGAACAGAAGGTCCTCTTTGTGCGAATGGGCCAGTCTATGCGAACAGGAGGTCCTTTCGAACATTTAACCATTAATCGGTTATCGTCATGAATTCGGTTAAACGTGTTTTATATATTTTATATAGTATAGTATAATCAGTCAAGTATGGTTAGGAATTTCATTGAAGTCAAGCATGGAGGTATGAACACCTCATTGTATGATTCACCGAAGCTCTAAGTTTATCAACATAGTCAATAAACCCGGTTAGTCATGAATAAGTATAACAGAACTAACTAACGAATAATCCAAGAGGTCAAATAAGGACAACCCGGGTGTGTCATTCCCAACATGGCAAGTGTTGTAGGTGAGGCAGGGTTAACTTACTTTATTTCTAGGAACCTGCTTGGGTGTTCTTTCACAAGTTCATAAGTGAGGTAATGGAACTAGTTTGGAAAGCCAAGGCTCCCACGGTTCACACTTCTATCAAAACACAGACTCGTCCATATAGAAGATGGTGAATCTGAGATGACTTCAACACTTTGAACATGTATGAACTTAAATCAAAAGTTTCAAAAAAGAAAGTATTTCGTGCGAAGGGAGGGTCTTTCGTGCGAAAGATTCACCATTTGTACAAATGGGAGTCAGTCCGCACGAAGGGGGTTCCTTTTCGTGCGAGTAAGTCCTGATTCTTGGTGAAAATTATCCTTAACACAAACCCACAACTATGAACTGAGTTGTGAGCTTGGTTGGTACAAGATTCTACCAAGTTTCGAATTAAAAACGTTATGTCCAAGACTTTAATAAAACATAATTGTAACATGAATGAAATCAGAATTCTAAATCTTCATTTGGACCTCCATTGTGGTGAGGTTTCACTTTAGCTGCCAAGGCAAGCTTATGAAATCCATCCAAGAGGTTTGCCAAACAAGAAAATTGGAAAAAAAATAGAAGAAAATAGAAGAAATAAGTAAGAAATATGTAAGGAAGTGGGCTAAAACTCACTTAAAAACTGTTGTGATTTACTGTCTGAAGTGTGAAAGTGCAGGGAGCTTGAGAGAGTTTGAAGGGGCTAGAAAGTGGAGAGGAGTGGAAGTGGTCTCGTATTTTTAGGGCGGATGGGAGTCTGGTGCGGATGGATGGTTCGTGCGAGTGAAGCTAATTCGCACGAATGGGTTATGCAGTTCGCATGAATGGTTGTTTATTCGTGCGAGAGGGAGTTCATTCGTAAGAAGGGTAAATCCGTGCGTAGGGTTTTCATTCGCATGAGGGGGTTTCGTTAGGCTAGTTTCGCGTATTTTAGCCGGTTTTAAGTATTTCAAGCATAAAAGTGTAGTGTATAAGTATAAAGTGCATATAACTGATGTTTTAAGTATTCCAAGTATATGCTTTCGCGTATGAGCATGTATTCAAGTTTGCATATATAACACAAGTATGTAATATGTTTAAGTATAAAATAACGGCATTTCATGATGATCAAAGCCTCGGATTACAAATTTTGGAAAAGAAATACGAATACGATACAAGGACAAGTTTCCAAAAATAGAAATACGATTACACTTTCTAAATAAGGAAAGAACAAAATGCAAAGCGTTACGGTTTCCCCTACTATAGGAAATTTCATCCCGAAATTTATTCAAGAGGCAAACTTAACGAAGAGATGCGGATGCTTGGTGTTCATTTCACTCTCGAGTTCCCAAGTGAATTCGGCGCCACATTTTCCTTCCCACCAAACCTTGACTATGGGAATTCGACTGCGCCTTAGTTGCTTGGTTCTTTGGTCCCTGATTTCAATCGAATTTTCTCCACAAAGTGTAACGACTCGTTGATTTGAAGATCGTCGAATGGAACTTGAAGTCCTTATTCAGCTAGACACATCTTCAGGTTTGACACATGAAATGTCGGATGAACATTGTTGACTTCTTGAGGTAGATCCAGTCAATACGCTACCTTGCCAATCCTTTCAAGAATCTTGAAAGGACCTACGAAGTGAGGGGCGAGTTTTCCTTTCTTACCAAATCTAACTACTCCATTCCAAGGGGATACCTTGAGAAGTACGTGGTCACCAACATTGAATTCCAAAGGATTGCTTCTCCTGTCGGCGTAACTCTTTTGTCGGCTTCTAGCTTTGAGTAGATTATCACGTATCTGCTAGATCTTGTCTGTCGTCTCTTGTATGAGCTTGGGACCGGTGATTTGAGCTTCTCCGATCTCATGCCAACAAATAGGTGATCAGCACTTACGACCCTACAACGCTTCGAATGGTGCCATTTGAATACTAGCACGATAATTGTTGTTGTATGAGAATTTTATCAAAGGCAAGTGCATATCCTAGTTGCCACCAAAATCGATTACGTAAGAACGAAGCATATCCTCAAGAGTTTGGATAGTGCGCTTGGTTTGACGTCGGACTGAGGATGGAAAGTGGTACTAAGGTTAAGATGGGTACCAAGAGCATTTTGGAAAGTTTGCTAAATACGCGAGGTGAAACGACCATCACGAATGGGGAGGAAGTGAGCGGATTTGGTCAATCGATCGATGATTATCCAAAATGCTATCATATCCAGATGAAGTTCAAGGTAGTTTGGTGATGAAATCCATACCTATACTCTCCCATTTCCAAACTGGAATTTCTGGTTGTTCGAGCAAACCAGAGGGGCATTGATGTTCGGCTTTCACCTTCGAACACGTGGGACACTTCGAGATGAAGGTGGCGATATCCTTCTTCATACCAGGCCACTAGTAAGATGTACGAAGGTCTTGATACATCTTGTCGGCACCAAGATGAATAGAGTATCGAGACTTGCGTGCCTCCTTCATTAGAAGATCTCGACGTTCATCACGGTTTGGTACCCAAACGCGATCAAGGTAGTAAAGGATACCTTCAGATTTGGACATGAGTTGGCTTTTAGCACCACACTTCATCTCGTTGTACATGTTATCTTCGTTAACGGATGAGTATTGTGCCTCGCGAATGCGGTTTCAAAGGTCGTTTAGAATTTGGAAACAACGAACACTCTTGACATGAGTTTTGCGACTAAGAGCGTCAGCCACGACATTTGCTTTACCAGGATGGTAGCGAATCTCGCAGTCGTAGTCGTTGAGCAACTCTACCCATCAGCGTTAGCGCATGTTGAGCTCTTTTGGTTAAAGCTCTTCTGATCGGTGAAGACCACACACTTAGTACCATAAAGGTAGCGTCACCATATCTTTAATGCAAAATCAATTGCACCAAGTTCAAGGTCGTGGGTGGTGTAGTTCTTCTCGTGTATCTTGAGTTGTCTCGATGCGTAAGCGATAACCTTGTCCCGCTGCATGACGAAATCATCGTTTCTGTAAGGAAGAGTGAGAATATGAGCATTGCAAAGCATGTCCTTGAGTGTTTGAAAAGACTCCTCTTGTTTGGAACCCCAAACAAAAGGTTTATCTTTTTGAGTCAAGGAAGTGAGAGGAACGGCGATTTTTGAAAAGTTGGAGATGAATCGACGGTAGTAACCCGCCAATCCAAGGAATGAACGAATTTCGGACAGAGACTTCGATGCAATCCAATTCTTGACAGCTTCGATGTTCACGGGATCGACATGAATACCTTTCTAATTTACGACATGACCAAGAAACTGAACCTCCTTTAGCCAAAATTCACACTTAGAGAATTTGGCGTAAAGTTGTTCGGTTCGCAAGAGTTTGAGGATTAGACGCAAGTGTCACTCATGCCCATCTTGGGTCTTGGAATAGATAAGGACATCATCTATGAAGACGATCAAGAAACGGTCCAAGTAAAGTTTGCACACTCGGTTCATCAAATCCCTAAAGATCACGGGTGCGTTGGTCAAACCGTTAGGCATGACCACGAACTCGTAGTGACGGTATCTAGTACGAAACGCGGTTTTAGGAATATCTTCTTCGAGGACTTGAAGTTGATGGTAACCAGAACGAAGATCGATTTTAGAGAAACACGTCGCGCCTTGAAGTTGATCGAAGAGTTCGTCGATGCAAGGAAGAGGATAGCGGTTCTTGACGGTGAGCTTGTTGAGTTCTCGATAGTCAATGCACATGCGGAACGATCCATCTTTCATCTTCACAAGGAGCACCAGAGCGCCCCAAGGAGAAGTACTAGGGCGTATAAAGCCTTTATCAAGTAATTCTTGAAGTTGGCTCGATAGCTGTTGCATTTCCGAGGGTGCGAGGCGGTAAGGAGATTTTGCAACAGGCGTAGTGCCAGCGATGAGGTCAATACAAAAATCAACTGAACGAGGAGGAGGACCAGGTAGGTCTTCGGGAAAGACGTCAGGAAAGACGTCGGGAAATTCGCAAACAAAAGGAACGTCTCTCAAGCTTTTTCCTTCGCCCTTCTTTTCCACAATATGGGCAAGAAAAACGAAGTACTCATTGCGCAAGTACTTGTTTGCTTGATTATAGAAAATAAGTTTGAGACCTTTTGAAGGTTTATCGCCATAGACGTTTAACGTGACACCAGAAGGAAGATGGAGATGAATAAACTTTTCGGAGCAAACAACTTCAGCACGAACTCGTTGAAGCCAATACATGCCTACTATGATGTCAAAACAACCCAATTTCATGGTATGAGATCAATCGAAAACTTATGATCGTTAAGATTGAGAGAACAATTAAGGAGGACAGATCGACAGTTACAGATTTACCTTTAGTGAATTCGACCGCGAAAGATTTTGGCAAATTAGAGCTTCTACACTTAAGAAATTGCTCAAATTCAACGGATACAAAACTTTTATCTGCGCCAATATTAAATAAGCAAGAAGTATAAATATCGTTTACAAGAAATGTACAGTTGATGATGTAGTTGTTGTTCTGAGCCTGTGCGGAAGTGATCACGAAGCCGCGTCTGCAAGGAGCTTGTTATTGGATGTTGCATTGCGGACACACATTGCTGAGATGGTTAGGGTCGCCACACTTGAAGCAGGTGCAACCGTTGTTCGCTTGGGGGGTTTTGGTTTTGGGCAGGGGTTTGGGTTTGGTTGCCTTATGGCTTTTGGCCACTTTTGCATTAGGTGCTAAAACGCCCGAACCTATTGCACGTGGTGCAAAGGCGGCATGGTGTGTGGGTTTGGTGATGGTACGAGTAAGTGTTACACTTGGGATGAGTCCCAGTGTAAGCTCGTTTCGCCGGTTCAGGGTTTTGGGTGAGGGCGAGTTGTTGTTGAGGTGGGTTTTGTGGAGTAACAACCGCAAAATTTTGGTTTAAAGCCTTCCGCTTATTACCGTTGGTGTTGGGTTTGGATGAAGGCTTGGATGAAGTGGGTTCGACGGTTGGTTCGGTGGTGGCTTGGTGAACGCTCTTGGTAGAACCCTTGACGTCGAAGGTTCCATCCAAGATTCGGTTGTGGTTGAACTTGGCGGCTAGGCGAAAGGTATCTTCGAGGGTCTTGGGTTGAGCAGACTCGAAAAAGTTGGAAACGGAGGAGGTAGGGCTCGAATGTACTTGGAAATAGCCTTGTTGGTAGTATCGACTTGGCGAGGACACAAGGCGCTAAGTTGTTTAAACCTAGCGGTAAGACCGGTATTGTCGCTCCCTACTTGCTTGAGGTTACAAAACACGTTCTCGAGTTGTTGGAGCTCGTGGGGAGGACAAAACTCGTCCTTCATGAGCTTCTTCAGCTCGTTCCAAGTTAACACATAATCAACGTCGTCTCCACGTGCGTTACGTTCAGCGGTCCACCAATCGAGTGCCCTCGATCGGAATACGCCGGTGACGTTCGGGACACCCACTTTGACGAAACGTGACTTCAATGGCATCGAACCATTGATGCATTTTCGTTGCACCCTCTTCGCCCATGAATGGCATCGTGTTGCAAGAGTTGAACTGTTTGAAGGTAAAGGTGGACTTAGGTGGGCGAGCTTTGGAGTCGACCGAGGTATGAGGGGAATCGGGATTAGGGGTTTGGATCTTGCTGACGATGTCGGGGATCACCTTGGCCATTTGCTTGGCCATAAACTTCATCATGTCGTTTTTGGACATCGAGTCGGAGTTGGGCTTGACGCTTGACTTGGAGCCTCTTCTTGAGTTCGAGCGACAGATGGAAGACATCTAAAAGTTCGAAATAGAGGAAAAATGACAATACTTGATCATAATATGTTTTAGAAAACCACGTTTGTTTGCATGAATGAGCATAGAAGTATTTCACATAGCACATAAGTTTTCACATAGTTTGCACAAGTATAGCATGTATTCACAATGTATAATCACGTATCAGGACAAAAGAAGTATAAATTTATTTTGTTCTCGAGGATTAATTATTGTCTGAGATTGCGGGAAATGTGTGAATTGTGCTTAGGTTTTGAAACGAACGAAACTAAGACTATTCCAAAGTGATCGAAAGTTCTTTCGAGTTAGGAAAGCATGCTTTGGCTTAATAGGTAGAATACTTTCACCGAGGAGCGGTTAATGGTATTCCCCCCTTCCAATTACTACATGTCCCTAATCGATCGAAAATTTGAGACTTTGGCGGGATTGGAAATCGAGGAGTGGGAGTAGTTGTCAAGATGCGGGTTTCACCCCTAACTTGGTAACATCGTACCCTAAGTGAGGTTAGTACTCACAGAACGTGTCAAGAAAATAAATTCTGACTCGTTGGTAAGGGTCCACTAAAGTGAGAATGGGAAATTTTCCATCAAGATGTAGATTTCACTCCTAACTTGATGGCGTAATTTCGTGAAAAATCGAATACGCGGATTGAGGGATTTCACCAAAAGTTGTGGGTTTTCACGCTTATTTTTTGGTGAAAATCGCCTCGTTTGTATAAAACGAGTGTCTTCACGTCTTCATGTGTATATTGTGTAACGTCTTAGGAAAGACATATGTATAATTTAAGAGAAAAGAATAGATGAGAAGCAAAATAGGAAGAATTTAAAAAATTTAAGCATGAAATCAAGAATGGTCAAGTTTGGCACTTAAACTATAGACTAGGTCAAATCATGGCAATTTTCCCTAATTCCCTATAGTTGTGGCTTTGATACCAATCTGTCACACCCCAACCGATGGTTGAAACTTCGGTGTAAGTGACTTCATAACACTATTTTGCGACAATAATTAATAAGATTGAATTTCATTTCATTGCTAAACATTCAAGTACAACATTCGAAACAAAATACAACAACAATACAACATAAATTCTAAAATCAAGTGGGTTTCTAGTTCATCCTACTAGATTCCGTTCGTCATCATCGTCATCAAACTCTTGCAACACATTTTCAAAGTATAGTTCAATACAAAAAGTTTTGGCGAGTATACAGGTTTAATTACTAGCATAAGTATCAAAAGTTTAAACAATTCCACATGCATACTCGTTAACACAAACTAACATAATATACTAGCATGCAACTATACAAGTCAAACCAAAGATTCCCGCTAGCGTAATCTAAGCATAGCAATTAATAGACCGTTTTGTTTAACTTAACATGACCTCAAAAATACGGGGGGTGTGTTACTCCTATAGCGCTATACATGTTAAGGGAGGCTTGTACGAAGTTAATGACAAGTATAAAGCATAAGAATAGCCTAGCATGTATGTGTCCACGTATAACATATAAGCATGTATGTAGGAATGTTTGTTTGTGATTGCATAAAGTATGTGTATGTGTGAGTTTAATAGCATGAACGTATTGCACCTAAAAGTGTAAAAAGTGAAAAGGGTGTCGAGTATACTCACGGTTTTGCAAAGCTTTCCCTTTTTAATCCGCGAGTTGACGATTGCAAGGGTTGGAACACCGAGGTTACCCTACATTAGGTAAACGAAGGTGTGTGACTTATTTGGATTTTGAAGAAGGATTCGGATTGGAATTAAAGTACGGAAACTATGTATATACGAAAATACATCTTGTATAAGTACTCGTTTTGACACTGAGTTTATGTGATTTCATGGGTCCTAACTTGCGCATCAGAATCAAAACGAGGATTTTAGAACGGAAATGAAATAACCTATGTTCACAACACTATTCGTGTGGATAGAAGGCTCCTTCGTGCGAACAAAAGGTCCTTTGTGCGAAGGGGACAAGTTCGTGTGAACAGAAGGTCCTTTCGTGCGAAGGGGACCAGTCGTGCGAACAGAAGGTCCTCTTTGTGCGAATGGGCCAGTCTGTGTGAATAGGAGGTCCTTTCGAACATTTAACCATTAATCGGTTATGGTCATGAATTCGGTTAAACATGTTTTATATATTTTATATAATATAGTATAATCATTCCAGTATGGTCAGGGATTTCATTGAAGTCAAGCATGGAGGTATGAACACCTCATTGTATGATTCACCGAAGCTCAAAGTTTATCAACATAGTCAATAAACCCGGTTAGTCATGAATAAGTATAACAGAACTAACTAACGAATAATCCAAGTGGTCAAGTAAGGACAACCTGGGCGTGTCATTCCCAACATGGCATGTGTTGGAGGCGAGGCAGGGTTAACTTACATTGTTTCCAGGAAACTGCTTGGGTGTTCTTTCACAAGTTCATAAGTAAGGTAGTGGAACTAGTTTGGAAAGCCACGACTCCCACGGTTCACACTTCTGTCAAAACACAGACTCATCCATATGGAAGATGGTGAATCTAAGATGGCTTAAACACGTTGAACATGTATGAACTTAAATCAAAAGTTTCAAAAAAAGAAAGTATTTCGTGCGAATGGAGGGTCTTTCGTGCAAAAGATTCACCATTTGTACAAATGGGAATCAATCTGCATGAAGGGGGCTCCCTTTCGTGCGAGTGAGTCCCGATTCTTGGTGAAAATTATCCTTAACACAAACCCACAACTATGAACTGAGTTGTGAGCTTGGTTGCTACAAGATGCCACCAAGTTTCGAATTAAAAACGTTTTGTCCAAGACTTTAATAAAACAGAATTGTAACATGAATGAAGTAAGAATTCTAAATCTTCGTTTGGACCTCCATTGTGGTGAGGTTTCACTTTAGCTGCCAAGGCAAGCTTATGAAATCCATCAAAGAGGTTTGCCAAACCAGAAATTTGGAAACTAATAGAAGAAGTTAGAAAAATAATTAAGAAATATGCAAGGAAGTGGGCTAAAACTCACTTAAAAACTGTTGTGATTTACTGTCCGTAGTGTGAAAGTGCAGGGAGCTTGAGAGAGTTTGAAGTGAGTGGAAAGTGGAGAGGAGTGCAAGTGGTCTCGTATTTTTAGGGCAGATGGGAGTCTGGTGCGGATGGATGGTTCGTGCGAGTGAAGCTAATACGCATGAATGGGTTATGCAGTTCGCATGAATGGTTGTTTATTCGTGTGAGAGAGAGTTCATTCGCAAGAAGGGTAAATCCATGTGGAGTGTTTTCATTTGCATGAGGGGGTTTGGTTAGGCTAGTTTCGCGTATTTTAGCCGATTTTATATTTCAAGCATGATAGTGTAGTGTATAAGTATAAAGTGCATATAACTGATGTTTCAAGTATTCCAAGTATAGGCTTTCGCGTATGAGCATTTACTCAAGTTTGCACGTATAACACAAGTTAGTAATATGTTTAAGTATAAAATAACGGAATTTCATTATGATAAAAGCCTCGTATTACAAATGTTGGAAAAGAAATACAAATACGATACACGTACAAGTTTCAAAAAATAGAAATACGATTACATTTTCTAAATAAGGAAAGTACAAAATGCAAAGCGTTACATTGTATGCATGCCGGGAAGGGTTATGCGCAAAATTATATATTTAAAATCAATGTAACCACTTAAAAAATGAATGAGAATGTCACTAGTTTGGCTTGCTTTGTTGAGTCTTCTAATGTTTGGCATGGTCGTCTTGGTCATGTTAATCTTACTTCAATACACTAACTTGTGTGATTTAAAGGTGATTCTCACTAGAGGTGGCAACAAGTACTTCACCACTTTCATTGGTGATAGTATAAAATATTGTTGTGTTTACTTACTTAAAAGTAAGGATGAAGCAATTGACAAGTTTTTCTTGTATAAAGCTAAAGTTGAGAATCAACTTAACAAGAAAATCAAACGTGTGAGAAGTGATTGATGTGGTGAACATGTTTCACCATCTGCAAATATATGCACACAAAGTAGCATAATATGTTAGTGTACCCCTCCTTATATACCACAAACAAATGGCATTGCAGAAGGAAAGAATGACATGTTAAAAGAAATGACGAATACCATGTTAACAAGTTATGGGGTAAGCTTGGACATGTCGGGGGGGGGGGGGCATTCTCTCAGCTTATTATCTTTTAAATAAGACCCCTTTAAAAGAGATGTAACACCTCATGATTTGTTGTGGGTAAGGAAAGAATCTTATAAATTCTTCAAAGTGTAAGGGGTGCCTAGCTAGCCAACGTGATGGTTACACCTCCTAAGGCTCTTAGAATAGGGCCCGAAATTGTTTCTCGCATATTCATTGGATAAGCTCATAATGTTAGTTCACATTGCTTTCTTGTATGTGGACAAGTAGTACATCATAGAGACAAGGCTGGGAAATGTAACTTATTTTGAATATGGATATTAAATATTACAACAAACTCATTCGAGTTCATCAACAACAGTTGATAAGATTGTTCAAGAGGAAATTCAAGAACAGTCAACGGATGAAGAGGTTGAGCCAAGAAGAAGCAAAAGGAAAATGATTGAGAAATCCTTTATGCCTGGCTTTCTTACATATATGGTTGAGAGTGAACCTCAAACCTACTAAGAAGCGGTCACCTCTTCAGATGGAGCTCAATGGTAAGAAGCCATCTAAGAGTGAAATTGATTCTATTTCGTAGATTCATACTTGGGAGCTAGTAGATCTTCCACTGAGATGTAAACCACTTGGATATCTATCGATATTCAAAAGGAAGGTGAAAGTTGATAGCTCTGTTGATAAGTACAAGGGAAGGTTAGTCATCAAAGGTTTTAGACAACAGCAAAGTCTTGATTACTTTGACACAAACTCATCTATGACACGAATAAGTTCAATCCGATTGGTGCTTGTGATTGCAGCTCTGAGATATTTGGAAATACATCAAACGGATGTAAAGACCGCATTTCTAAATGAGGAATTAGAAGAAGAGATTTACATGGAGCAACTTAGGGGTTTCTCCACCACGACCAAAAGGGCAAGGTGTGTAAACTTGTTAAATCATTGTACAGCTTAAAGCAACCAAGTTATGCTTAACCGTGGTTTCAAAATTAATGAATGTGACAAGTGTGTATATGTGAAAACACATCTAGAGGTTCTATGTATGCCTTTATGTTGATGATATACTTATCTTTGAGAGTGATGTTAAGATAAATAGATCTACTAAAGACATGTTGAAAGCAAGATTTGATATGAAAGACATGTGTCTAGCCTTCTTAGAGTAAAGATCATTAGAGCCCAAACTGGTTTGGTGGTAAGTCAATCTCTTTATGTGGACAAGATCCTTGAGAAGTTCAATACGAAGGACACAAGCGAGGCTCAAATTCCAATTGATACTACCCTCCGTCAGACAAAAAATAGGGGTGAGGTTGTTGCGCAATTAGAGTATTCAAGGATCATTGGCAGTCTTATGTATCTTATAACATGTACTCAGGTAGACTTAGCGTTTGCTATGAGGAGGCTAAGTAGATATACTAGTAATCCCAGCTCTGAGTAATGGAAGAGTATGTCAAGATTACTAAGGTATCTGAGATAAACGAGGAATTATGGAGTGTAATTGTCACACCCCAACCGATGGCGGAAACATTGGGGTGCGAGCACTAAGCGTTCAGATTGCTCATGAGATTCCATAACACCACTGTTTCAATATAGATTATTTGATTTCATGCAAAATTGTCTAAAACAACATCAACCACCAAAACATAGTCTTAAACCAACAAACATAATCATTATTTCAAAGTTTCTAGTTTTAGCTACGTGGAGTATCTAAGCTTCATCCTAGCTTGTTTCATGAATCCTAGCATCCTATTAGCCTGCAACATGTATTAAAATAGAGTCAGTACAAAAATGTACCGGTGAGTATACAAGTTTGAATAATAGGATAATAGATTAAAACAACTCATATCCATATGTAAATGATAAAATAGTTTCAGCCATGCTAGTGTTCGCAGTCCAACAAGTGATAGCCCAAGTATCCCGATGCTTTAGTGTTTTCCCAAGTCTCAAGGAAAACTAGAATCCTCCTAACAATACCCCCGAGAATAATGGGGAGGTGCATCTCCTATAGCTCTACTATTGTTAAGGCGGAACTACATACCCTGGATTAAATGTCCACATAGCACATAGAATACAAGAATCACAAGTTTCACATACACAAAGGATAGAGTTTCGTTTCCAAAAAGTCTCAAGTATCATACTTTAATAGAATACATGATGCATCCAAAATTTTAAAACAAAAAGGGATCGAGTATACTCACAGTGATTGCTTAACATATTAACTGTTATTGGATCTAAGGGAGCTCTTTAGAGTTAGCCTGATTAGATTACAATGGATAAGAGTTGGGCAGAATAACGAGATTCAAACCAAGTGTTGGATCAGTCATCTTAATCAGATGGCTGTTCGATCGGATGGCTATCCGATTGGATTGCCATTTGATTGGGATGACCATAGTGTGTTTGGGACGGATTGCCATCTGATCGGATGGTCATCCGTCCGGATGGCCATTCGATCGAATGATCATTCGGTCCAAGTGTCTAGATTCCAATTGCTGCTAGGTGTTTTGGTCACTTTGATCAGATGGTTGTTCGATCGGATGGCTATCCGATCGGATTGCCATTCGATCGAGGTTTCCAAAGCTTCAAGTTTCTGAAAAAGTTTCTAAGTGTTGAAAGGTTTCAAGGCACACATCACTTCGATCAGATGGCGGTTCCATCGGATTGCAATCCGATCAGATTGCCATTTGATCATTGTGACCTTGTTCCTAAAGTTTCCGAAAGATTCCAAGTGTTTAAGGTTAAGAGGCAAGTGTCACCTGATCGGATGGCGGTTCGATTGGATGACTATCCGATCGGTTTGCCATTCGATCGAGTTGTCCTTGTCCCGTTCATAACCTTGTAAAGTTTCTAAGTTTCTGTTTAAACCGCGACGACATGGTACGTATTGAGACAACGGTATGCACATCAGTGTACAGCCGATCTGTTCAGACGGGAATCACCCCAGTTTGTTCAGTCGTCCGTTCGTGACGATGCTTATGTCAGAATTCATACTCTGGTAATCTTTTCCAGCAAGAATCCTTCTCCAAACCAACTACAGACAAATCATCAAGTCTATAGTCCATTTAGACCCAGATCTCACCGTTTTAGGTAAAAGTTTTAAGAAAAGATGAAGATAAACATAAGTTTTAGTTGAAAAGTCTAGATTTAGTTAAGATTCAATGTAAAACACATGAAATTCCTTAGATCTGAGTTAGATCTTGGCAGGAATGACCTCACAACATAGTTTGTACTAACCACCATGATGACGTCACCCTCAAGAGCTCAAATCTTAGAGATTTCACGGTGAAAAGTGAGATTTCAAAGGAGAATCATGTAGAGAATAACGTGTAGATCAAAGATGTACAAGAATCTAGTGTAAAACGTACCGAAATCACCGAGAAATGGAAGAAAAGTAGGAGTGCACGCGTCTTGGTCGAGTGAGGCTGTCACATCAGTGAGAATGATGTGACAGACCTATTTATAGTGTCAGAAGGAGGGAGGGAGTGAGGCAGTGTGCACGGATCGGATGGCACTTCGGTCGAATGGCCATCTGATCGGTTGGTCATCCGATCGGATGGTCATCCGATCGGATTGCCATTCGGTCAATCCCATCCTTTCCGTCTTCCCGTCTTCAATTCGTTTCACGAGTTAGATTAAGCGTTACATTGCGTATTATTGGGTAATAGTATTACATAACTAGATTATATCATTAACACAAAAGTTTCCATAGTTTGCATAGTTTCTGCCAGTGACAAGACTCAAGTCCCTCGTTCAACCAAGTCTTAAGTTTCACGAGCCTCAAGAGTCAAGCACCAAAGTATCAAGGGTCAAGAATCTAGATTCTAAGTATCAAGAATCATAGTTTCCAAGTATCAAGAATCATAGTTTTCAAGTATCAAGTATCAAGAATCATAGTTTCCAAGTATCAAGTATCAAGAATCATAGTTTCCAAGTATCAAGTATCAAGTATCAAGAATCAAGTATCTAGAGTTAAGTCTCATAAGATTCATAGTATTAGATTCACAAAGTATCAAAAGTATCACATAACTCATAGTATAAGGGCTAAAAGTGACAATTAGCTAAAAGTCTAGGGACGCAGGCGTTAGAGTCTCCCTTCCTTTATGAGATTTCGTCCCCGAAATCTAAGAAGAAGACTGCTCGAAGAGCTGCGGATACTTGGTCTTCATCTCACTTTTCAGTTCCCTAGTGAATTCGGCACCACGCTTTCCTTCCCATCGAACCTTGACTATGGGAATTTTGCTGCTCCTCAGTCGCTTGATGCCCTGATCCATGATTTCGACTGGTTTCTCCACAAAGTGTACGGCTTCGTTTATTTGCAAGTCTTCAAGGGGAACCTGTAGTTCCTCGTCGGCTAGGCATTTACGTAGATTAGATACGTGGAACACTGGATGCACGTTGTTTAGTTCTTGTGGCAGGTCGGGTCTGTACGCCACCTTGCCAACCCTTTCGAGTATTTTAAAAGGACCCACATAGCGAGGAGCGAGCTTACCCTTCTTACCGAAATGAACTACTCCCTTCCAGGGAGATACCTTGAGAAGAACTCGGTCACCAACATCAAATTCCAGAGGCATACGCTTATTATCAGCATAGCTCTTTTGTCTGCTCCTAGCCTTGATCAAGTTATCACGGATCTGAAGAACCTTATCCATTGTCTCTTGAATGATTTCAGGGCCAGTAAACTGCTTGTCACCAATCTCATGCCAGCTGAGAGGAGATCGGCACTTGCGGCCATACAAAGCTTCGAAACGAGCCATCTGAATACTGGAATGATAGCTGTTGTTGTACGAGAACTCAATCAATGGTAAATGTACATCCCAGTTACCACCAAAGTTGATGCCACAAGAATAGAGCATATCCTCTAGGGTCTGAATAGTACGCTCGGTCTGTCCATCCGTCTGAGGGTGGAAGGCCGTGCTAAGATTTAAATGAGAACCCATAGCGGATTGAAAAGTTTGCCAAAGATGTGAAGTAAAACGGCCATCATGGTCCGAGATTATGTCAAGAGGTATGCCATGACGGCATATAATCTCATCAGTATAGATTCGAGCAAGTTTCTCCACTTTATAATCTTCACGAATAGGAAGAAAGTGGCCTGATTTGGTCAAACGATCAACAATCACCCAAATACTATCGTGGCCAAACGGTGTACGGGGCAGTTTAGTAATAAAGTCCATAGCAATGCTATCCCATTTCCAAACTGGGATTTCGGGTTGTTCTAAGAGTGCAGAAGGACGCTGATGTTCGGCCTTAACCTTCGAGCAAGTAAGGCATTTAGAAACATATACAGCAATGTCCTTCTTCATACAGGCCACCAATAGGTCATACGCAGATCATGGTACATCTTATGGGCACCTGGATGAATAGGGTAATGAGATTTGTGAGCCTCATTCATGATGAGCTCACGAAGATTATCGCGATCAGGCACCCAGATGCGATTGAGATAGTATTGAAGACCATCAGATTTAGTTTCGAGTTGATGCACATTAGCACCATGAACTTCAACAGATAGACTACCTTCATTAACTGACGAATACTGAGCTTCACAAATACACGCATGGAGATCACTAGAGATACGAATAGCCTTAACATGAGTTTTACAACTAAGAGCGTCGGCTACTACATTCGCCTTGCCAGGATAATAGCGAATTTCGCAGTCGTAGTCGTTAAGCAATTCCACCCAACGTCTCTGTCGCATGTTCAGTTCCTTTTGGTCAAAGATATGCTGAAGGCTCTTATGGTCAGTGAAAACCACACACTTAGTACCATACAGGTAGTGTCGCCAGATCTTTAACTCAAACACGACTACACCAAGCTCCCGATCGTGAGTAGTATAGTTTTTCTCATGTACCTTGAGTTGACGAGAGGCATAAGCAATAACCTTGTCCCGCTGCATGAGCACACTGCCCAAGCCACGGTTCGAGGTATCACAATATACCACAAAATCGTTATTCCCATCAGTGAGAGTAAGAACAGGAGCGTTACACAAAAGGGTCTTAAGAGTCTAAAAAGATTCCTCTTGCTCGGGACCCAAAGCAAAAGGTCTCTCCTTTTGAGTCAACGAAGTGAGAGGAACAACAATCTTAGAAAAGTCCGAGATGAATCGACGGTAATAACCCGCCAATCCTAGAAAGGAACGAATCTCAGATGCAGATTTTGGCGTACTCTAATTCTTCACAGCTTCGATTTTAGATGGGTCAACATGAATACCTTGCTGACTAACGACATGACCAAGAAATTGCACTTCGTTAATCCAAAACTCACACTTAGAGAATTTATCATATAAGCGTTCACCACGTAGTAACTCGAGCATCAAGCGTAAATGATGAGCATGATCAGCTTTAGACTTAGAATAAATGAGAATATCATCAATAAAGACTATCACAAAAGGATCAAGATAAGGTTTACACACACGAATCATGAGATCCATGAACACAGCGGATGCATTGGTTAATCCAAAAGGCATGACCACGAACTCGTAGTGTCCATAACGGGTACGAAATGCGGTTTTGGGTACATCATCATCGAGTACACGAAACTGATGATAACCAGAATGAAGATCGATTTTCGAGAAACAGGACGCGCCTTGTAGTTGGTTAAATAGATCATCGATACGCGGAAGAGGATAGCGATTCTTAACGGTAAGCTTGTTAAGTTCACGGTAGTCGATAAACATGCGAAACAAACCATCTTTCTTCTTGACGAATGAATCCCTTGTCGAGCAGTTCTTGTAGTTGGCTGGATAACTCTTGCATCTCAGAAGGTGCAAGTCGATAAGGATCCTTGGCGACAGGAGTCGCACCAGGTATGAGATCAATACGAAAATCAACAGATCTAGGAGGAGGAAGACTAGGAAGATCTTCAGGAAAGACATCAGGGAAATCACACACTACTGGAACGTCACTTATGTTCCTCCCTTTGCCCTTTTGTTCCACCACGTGGGCCAAGAAGACAAAGTTCTGTTTACGTAAGCATCTGTTCGCTTGAGTGCATGACATCAACTTCAATCCTTTCGAAGGTCGGTCTCCATAGACATGCAAAATATCACTGGACGGCAGAGGTAGACGAACAAACTTCTCGTGACAAGCAATCTCGGCATGATTCTTACGCAACCAATCCATACCGATAATGACGTCAAAACTACCCAATTGCATAGGTATTAGATCAATGGCAAATACGTGGTCATTAAGAGTCAAGGAACAACCACAGAGGATAGAATCAACTAGAATACACTTCCCATCGGCAATCCCCACCGAAAACGACTTAGGTAACTTAGAGCGTGCACAGTTTAACAAAGATTCAAATTCCACGGACACAAAACTTCTATCGGCACCAGTATCAAATAGAATCGAAGCGTAAAGGTTATTCACAAGAAATGTACCATTAACGACGTCATTATCGTTACGAGCCTGGTTAGCATTGAGATTGAACGCTCGTCCACGAGCGGCTGGCTATTGGTCCTGGTTCAGCTGAGGACACTGGTTACGAAGATGAGTAGTATCTCCACATTTGTAGCACGCGCGAACGGCATTGACTGGCCTCGGATTCTGCTGAGGAGCTGGAAGAGCGGGCAGGGCTGCCTGAGCTAGGGCTTGCTGAGCTGGTTGAGCAGGATTAGCTTGGCGACAGTAAGGAGTCGTGTGACCATAGCGATTGCAGTTGGTGCATAAACGACATGCGGAGTTAGCAGGATGATGAAAGTTGCAAGTTGCGCACTTGGGGTAAGACCCAGAGTATTGCTTTTTGACTTTAGGGGCAGTAGGGTTCTGAATAGTAGCAGCAGGAGTAGGTTTAGCAGCAGGGTTTGTAGCAAGAACAATAGCATTGCATCCTGAACCCCGAGACTTTTGCCTCTTGTTCTTGCTGCCACTTGGCTGCTGGGTAACTTGATGTGCAGACTTGGAGGGAGCAGAGTTAGCAAACTGCTTATCACGAACGCGGTTGTTGTTGAGACTAGCTGCAAGACGGTAGACTTCCTCAATAGTTTCGAGTTGAGCTGCTTCAATAGAATCACGCATAGCAGGAGGTAGACCATTGATGTACTTAGTTATCATTCGCTTAGGAGTAGAAACCAAGTGAGGAATGATCAAGCTGAGCTGCTTGAAACGGGTAGTATAAGCCAGATTATCATCACCAATCTGCTTCAAGTTCTAGAACTCTTCTTCAAGCTTCAATTGTTCATGGGGAGGACATAACTCAAGCATCATTAGTTCACGCACCTCGGCCCATGGAAGAGCATAGGCCTCTTCATTCGAACAGATGTCTCTCATTAGACCACCACTCCAACGCTCTGTCTTAAAACATTCCAGTCGCACTCCTAGTCTTTAAGTGATCTGGGCACTCGTTGTTAATGAAGGTAACCTCAATGCTGTCAAACCACTCGAGCATAACAGTCACCCCATCACTGCCCGTGAAAGGCTTAGGGTTGCAGGAGATGAAATGTTTGTAGTTGAACTTAGTAGGATTTAGCTTCTCGGCCTTCGAGTCCACAGATGATGGAGGAGTGTTTGATCCTTGGATCTCAGAGATGATCTTTGGCACGACTCGAGCGATCTGGTCGGCCATAAATGACATCATCTTTTTCTGAGACTTCTCCCTGGATCTCTTGAGAGTGTCGGATAGCTTACGAGAAGACATCTAAAGATCCAACTAGAGGATTGTATAAGTCTAAAGTCTCACAGTATAGATTCACACACGATAGATTAAGGCTCAAGATTCAACAAGACTCACATAGATTAAAGATTAAAGTTTCACGTAGATTTCCAGTAGAGTCAACACCACAACCCACGACCTTCGCATGGCACGTTGTACGAAGTTTGGCAACATATAAAAAACGCTTATATATAGGAAGTACCAACGGCGTATCCACCACGCTTCGGGCACATCGCTTCCGCCTCGTACTCGGTGTCATGTTACGTGTCGCAAAACACACTCATCATCATCATCATCATCATCATCATCATAGATTCACATAGATTCCCAATAGATTCACATAGGTTCCAATAGATTCACATAGATTCCAATAGATTTCAATAGATTCAATAGTTTCACATAGATTCCAATAGATTCACATAGATTAGTGTTAACAATCCACAAACAATGAAATCCCGCATTGCACGTGCTACGAAAGTTCGGCAACATGATGGAAGCACTTATTTATAGGAAGTACCAGCGGCGTATCCACCATGCTTCAACCATGCCACGTCCGTCTCGTCATCGGTGTCATGCTTCATTAACCACAACATTAGATTTCACCACCTCTCTTAACATGGATTAACCAAATAGATTCAACCACATAGATTAACAAAATAGATTCCACAACTTCAATCCCGAGCCTTCAAAACTACGAACTTTGCTTAGATCGTGGTACGAAGGTTCGGTAACATGCCAGAAACACTTATATATAGGAAGTACCAGTGGCGTATCCACCATGTTTCGGACATGCCACGTCCGCCTCGTCTTCGGCGCTAGGCTACGTTTCGTATTTTGTTTCACAAACAACACATACTTAGATTACACGTAGATTAAGCTAGAGTACACATAGATTACACATAGATCACGCTCAGATTTCACTTAGAATACACATGTAGTTTCCCATAGTTTTAGAATTCAACAACCTCATCATCGTCCTGCAAAACACTAAGTTTCGCATGGTACTTGGTACGAAAGTTGGTAACATGCCTGAAACACTTATATATATGAAGTACCAGTGGCGTATCCACCATGTTTCAGACACGTCACTTTCCCTTGTATTTCTATGCCATGTTACGTTTAGTGTCTTACCACCACAATAACACATAGATTCATTAGATAGATTCACATAGTATCATAGTCGATCAAGATTCCCACATAGATTATCATAGAATAAAGCCTCATAAATTTAGTTGATCCTGAGATTAGAGTTAATGTTTTAGATTGCGGACATACGTGCGTTTCGTGTAAGAGTCTCAAAATAAACGAAGAATCAAGATAAAACCACACGTAAAATTGAGATATATAAAAGATAGGCTCATAAAACATAGGATTGTTCCGGGTAAAGGAACGGTGACTAACCAGAGTGATTCGAACCCCTTTCGAATTGAGGCAACGTGTCTTGACTTACTTAGACAAATATGTCATCGATGTTAGGCCTACGATATTCGTCCTTTTGGTCATTCCACGTTCCCAATTGATTGGAAGTTTCGAGACTTTGGCGAGACATAAAAATATCAAGGAGTGGGACTAGTTATCAAGGTCTGAGTCTCACCTCTAACTTGACAACATTGTACCCTAATAGCGTCGGTACTTATCCGCAGACAAGACCAACCAGAATATAATAAGGAAATTTTCCATCAAGGTTCGGATGTCACTCCTGACTTGAGGGTAAATTTCGTGCAAAATACAAACACTGAGTAACAGTGTTTTTCAAAGTATCAAGTGTATATTGTGTCAACCTTAGGAAAGGCATGTAAGTTTAGCAGGAAAATGTGCTGCTAGGAAGCAGATACGGTAGAATGCATAAGTCTTAAACAACAGATAAGAATTATGATTCCTAGGACTATAGACTAGGGCAAGTATTCCTACTTATCCTAATTCCCTATAGTTATGGCTCTGATACCAATCTGTCACACCCCAACCGATGGCGGAAACATCGGGGTGCGAGCACTAAGCGTTCAGATTGCTCATGAGATTCCATAACACTATTGTTTCAATATAGATAATTTGATTTCATGCAAAATTGTCTAAAATAACATTAACCACCAAAACATAGTCTCAAACCAACAAACATAATCATTATTTCAAAGTTTCTAGTTTTAGCTACGTGGAGTATCTAAGCTTCATCCTAGCTTGTTTCATGAATCCTAGCATCCTGTTAGCCTGCAACATGTATTAAAATAGAGTCAGTACAAAAATGTACCGGCGAGTATACAAGTTTGAATAATAGGATAATAGATTAAAACAACTCATATCCATATGTAAATGATAAAATAGTTTCAACCATGCTAGTGTTCGCAGTCCAACAAGTGATATCCCAAGTATCTCGATGCTTTAGTGTTTTCCCAAGTCTCAAGGAAAACTAGAATCCTCCTAACAATACCCCCGATAATAATGGGGATGTGCATCTCCTATAGCGCTACTATTGTTAAGGCGGAACTACACACCCTGGATTAAACGTCCACATAGCACATAGAATACAAGAATCACAAGTTTCACATACACATAGGATAGAGTTTAGTTTCCAAAAAGTATCAAGTATCATAGTTTAATAGAATACATGCTGCATCCCAAAGTTTAAAACAAAAAGGGATCGAGTATACTCACAGTGATTGCTTAACAGATTAACTGTTATTGGATCAAAGGGAGCTCTTTAGAGTTAGCCTGATTAGATTACAACGGATAAGAGTCGGGCAGAATAAAGAGATTCAAACCAAGTGTCGGATCAGTCATCTTGATCGGATGGTTGTTCGATCGGATGGCTATCCGATCGGATTGCCATTCGATTGGGATGACTATAGTGTGTTTGGGACGGATTTCCATCCGATCGAATTGGTCATCCGTACGGATGGCCATTCGATCGAATGGTCATTCGGTCCAAGTGTCAAGATTCCAATTGTTGCTGGGTGTTTTGGTCACTTTGATCGGATGGCTGTTCGATCGGATGGCTATCGATCGGATTGCCATTCGATCGAGGTTTCCAAAGCTTCAAGTTTCTGAAAAAGTTTCTAACTGTTGAAAGGTTTCAAGGCACACGTCACTTTGATCGGATGGCGGTTCAATCGGATTGCAATCCGATCGGATTGCCATTCGATCGTTGTGACCTTGTTCCTAAAGTTTACGAAAGATTCCAAGTGTTTAAGTTTAAGAGGCAAGTGTCACCTAATCGGATGGTGGTTCGATTGGATGACTATCCGGTCGGTTTGCCATTCGATTGGGTTGTCCTTGTCCCGTTCATAACCTTGTAAAGTTTCTAACTTTCTATTTATACCGCGGCGAGATGGTACGTATTGAGACAACGGTAAGCACATCAGAGTACAGCCGATCTATTCAGACGGGAATCACCCCAGTTCATTCAGTCGTCCGTTCGTGATGGTGCTTATGTTAGAATTCATACTCTGGTCATCTTTTCTGGCAACAATCCTTCTCCAAACCAACTACAGACAAATCATCAAGTCTATAGTCCGTTTAGACCCAGATCTCACCGTTTTAGGTAAAAGTTATAAGAAAAGATGAAGATAAACATAAGTTTTAGTTGAAAAGTCTAGATTTAGTTCAGATTCAATGTAAAACCCATGAAATTCCTTAGATCTGAGTTAGATCTTGGCAGGAATAACATCACAACATAGTTTGTACAAACCAGCATGATGATGTCACCCTCAAGAGCTCAAATCTTAGAGATTTCATGGTGAAAAGTGTGACACTTGTGCTTGTAATCATTGTATAAACTTTGAATAGTTCAATTTTCAATGAAACAATGTTATTTGATCCCAATATTTGTTTGTTTATGTTTGACATTTTGCACATTTCGATTTTTGTTCAATTTCAAACTCTAAATGTAAGCAGTTTAACGCGACAAACACTCTGGAACATCAATTTTGCACATACCTTAAATAACCTTTACATGACTTAGAAATAAGTTTTGAAGGCTTTGGTGTGGCAAAATCAAGTTTATTCGCTTACAGGGACTAATTTCGACAAACTTCGAAAGTATGCCGATTCGTACTGTAACGAACATTCCGGAACATGACCATAAGTTAAACATACCATAAATATCCTTTATATAGCTTAGAAATAGGCTATGAGGGGTTCGGTATGCTAAAATAAACTTTTTGGTCATTCAGGGACTAAAAGCGTCAAAAAGTGCATAAGTTTGCATTTTCACGCATATCTTACGTTCTGAATACATCCGGACATCCAAAAATTTTTGTAATCATTAAAATATTTTATTTTAGTGATTGGCATGATAACATTCCATTCGTCGCATAATTTGGATCGTTTTTCGCGTCCATTCGTGTTTCGTCATAATTAACAGAATAACGTGATCGTACGACCAAACGAACTGACATCTGACATATTTTCAAGCATGTTTCATGTCCCCTATGCTTAGGCATCATTGTATAGCCTTGAAAATGGCTTAACAGGCCTTAAGAGAGTCAAATATGGCCTTAAACACTTGCAGGGACCAAAGTTGTAATTGTTAAAACTGTTGTTGAACTGATCTGCGGTCGCGAGGCGCGAGAGCCTGTCAGATCAGCAAAACTATTTTTTTAAACAGCAGCCTAGTTTTGGGTTTATGGACATTGTTTTAACAAACATGGAGCTGGTTTTAAGCACCCATAGATTACCAAAACAGTCGGTATTACTTGTAGGGACAAGATACAAGCTCGTTTATCGGGGAACGATCTTAACGGTTGTCCGAAATCTATATAAACCCCATGATTTTTCATTCACAACTTGCACAATCTGATCTTTCTCTCGTATTCTGGACATTAGGACTATCCCTCTCTGGTTGAAGGTCCTAATTTTCGAGTTTTCTTTTTCTATCTTCATCGCTTGGAGCTCTTGTAAGCTTCTTTCATACTTTTATGCGTTTTTAGGCGTGAAAGTCAAACAGTGTTTGACTTTCAGCTTTGACCAGTCTTTGGTCAACACGAAGTTCGTTTGAACTTCGTAACGTGAGCGTAATCACGATGGTCATAGTCCTTTGTGACTATACCTACTGATTACCACATTATATAGGCGTAGTGACGAGTTATAATTTCGGTAAAAATACGCGCTTATGCGTATTTTGCAACCAAACTATTCTTGGGTATCAAAACCCTTTGTTTTGATATCAAACTTGTTTACTAACTTTGTTAAACATGTTTTAACATGTTTAACTCGTCACTTTAGGTAGTGTGCTTATATAGGGTCGTAAGATAAGCGGTCTAAACAACCACTTAGACTTTCGAACTCGACCCGTTTGGTCGATCATTAGGATCCGACCAAACACATTTTGTGACCATAGTTGTATAGGGAATAACCTTCTGAGGTTATACCTTATTGTCACTTAGTCTACTTAGTTGTGTGATAAGTAATTATATGCCTTAGGAAAAATGACCAAAATGCCCTTTTTAAGCCAAATTTCATTCTAAGCATATGTAACATAAATTATGACATCTAAACTGATTAGGCAACATTTTTAAACATGTTAAGGCATATAATACTTGTCATAGGACTAGTTAGGCGGTCCGAACGCGTTTTACGCGAACAACGCGTTAAAGTAGCGTAAGCTACCTAAACGAGTCGTAACGGGTCATAAGCATTTAGGATAGGTTCCGTTTTAGAATGTAGGCTTTGTTAAACCATATAAAATGAGTTCCTATACTCATTTGGTTTATGAAACCTTATTTTATCCGATCTTCTGATTTAGGTCCGGTTTATTAACGTAGTTACCTATATTAGGCGCCGATTGATTCCGTGATTTTTCTAGCATTGCTTGGTTGTTATCCAAAGACTATTGAGCAATCTCAAGTGAGTACATAGTCCCCTCTTTTACTGTTTTTCAAACATTTTGGGGTGAAACACATGTGCCTACTTGTTACTTCCGTGCTTTTCATGATTTCATAACACATACTTGCTATGTTCATTAGTACACGTATAGTACATGATTTCATCCGTGTTTTTGCTATGTATGTTCATTTATTGCATACTTAGTACATTGTTTTACATCATATTTCATGCTAGGTATGTTCATTTATTGCATACTTAGTACATTGTTTTACAACACATTCATGCTATGTATGTTCATTTATTGCATACTTAGTACATTGTTTTACAACATATTCATGCTATGTATGTTCATTTATTGCATACTTAGTACATTGTTTTACATCATATTCATGCTATGTATGTTCATTTATTGCATACTTAGTACATTGTTCTCACATAACATGTTTACATTTGGTATGACATTTGGTTTGTTTAAATGGGACAAAAATATGTTCATTAACATTGGCCATGCCGCTTGGTAGTAAGTAATGGTACCATAGGAATTGACAACTCCCGTTCCTGAAATCCTAGGTTTGTTTGGGTGGAAGGAATGACTGAATCCAATATACATAATTCAGATAAACCTTAATTTGTTTAAGGGTTTGTCGCCACAGTCGCAAGGCTTGAATGTATGCATTTTAACAATACCGCATAGATGTTTGTATCAGTAAAGCATGCATTTATTTTACAAAACATAACTTTGATTTAAACTATGATTTATTTCAATACCTTGTTTTGTGCATTTTACCTATGGCTTTAGTTGACATATTTCACTCGCCATACATGACATTTGGTTACACATTAGATGATTTACATTTGACAATATACATTTTTTACACATAAACATTTGACATTGGTTTAAACAATACATTTGGGTGGTTTGTTTAAGTGATTTAAATAACGAGGCGTGTGTAATGTGATAAAAGCATGGTGGATACGCCGCTGATACTTCCTATATATAAGTGCTTTTATGATATTACATATCGTAGCGTTATTTAAACCATTTCAGTTTAGACATATTACATTTTATACAAATAACATACCTTCACAAGACATTGTTTTACAAATAGTTTATTTTATACAACTCATTTTACTTGGTTATTTATTTAACCATACACCTTTCTTTTATATCATCTGATTTCTTATCAAATTTTCATATGATTTATAAAAGAAAACACTTAACAAGATTCATGACTAACTTTTATTAAATATTTCTTTAAACTTACAAGTCATGAATCCTATTTTTATAAAACCTATGTATCTCACAGTCATTTTTATGCTGACGTACCTATTTTCACATGTGTTTATAGGAGCTAATGCATAGGAATGATCAAGATACACTTAGGCGGACCTGTGCCTAAGTGAAATAAAATGGAGCTAGAATAGTTTAACTTTGTTATGTACTCTTTGTTTCTTCTGTTTTAAGACAATGTAACCCTTTTGTTTATAAATAAAACAAAACTTTAATTACCATGGTTGTGAAACAATAATTCTGTTGGTCGACTCCCCGACGTTTCCGCCGCGGTTTGTTGTTTTACGCGGTCGGGGTGTGACAAAAAGTGAGATTTCAAAGGAGAATCATGTAGAGAATAACGTGTAGATCAAAGATGTACAAGAATCTAGTGTAAAACGTACCGAAATCACCGAGAAATGGAAGAAAAGTAGGAGTGCGTGCGTCTTGGTCGAGTGAGGCTGTTACATCAGTGAGAATGATGTGACAGACCTATTTATAGCGTCAAAGGGAGGGAGTGAGGCGGTGTGCACGGATCGGATGGCACTTTGGTTGAATGGCCATCCGATCGGTTGGTCATCTGATCGGATGGTCATCCGATCGGATTGCCATTCGGTCAATCCCATCCTTTCCGTGTTCCCGTCTTCGATTCATTTCACGAGTTAGATTAAGTGTTACGTTGCGTATTATTGGGTAATAGTATTACATAACTAGATTATATCATTAACATAAAAGTTTCCATAGTTTCCACCAGTGACAAGACCCTAGTCCCTCGTTCAACCAAGTCTCAAGTTTCACGAGCCTCAAGAGTCAAGCACCAAAGTATCAAGAGTCAAGAATCTGGATTCCAAGTATCAAGAATCATAGTTTCCAAGTATCAAGTATCAAGAATCATAGTTTCCAAGTATCGAGTATCAAGAATCATAGTTTCCAAGTATCAAGTATCAAGAATCAAGTATCTAGAGTTAAGTCTCATAAGATTCATAGTATTAGATTCACAAAGTATCAAAAGTATCACATAACTCATAGTATAGGGGCTAAAAGTGACAATTAGCTAAAAGTCTAGGGACGCAGGCATTACAGTAATATGGCCAAGATCAAGCTGGTGTGGAAGAATATAGTGACACCAAGTGGATATCCGATATGAAAGATTCTAAATCTACAAGTGGTTGTGTGTTTATGTCACGACCCCCGACCCACCCTGGACGGAATCGGAAGCCGCGAACAGCCAAGTGGTACCGGTGATTATTTTGAAAAATATTGCAGCGGAAATTTCATCAGGACCTTGAGTTAGGAAAAATATCAGAGTTTAGAAAACACCGGATTTTATTTATTAAATAGATGGGATAAACCCATGTTTTACAATGGTAGCTTTAATAAGGGATAAACCCAATTACATAAAACAATATTTCTTAATTTGATTTAATTAATAAAATAAGCCACTTCTTGAAGCCTTTCAGTGTCGTATCCATCTCTTACTCTGATCTACGGTAATTACCTGAAACGCGTTTTAAAAAGGTTTTGTCAGCAGGAAATACTGGTGAGTTCATTCATTTTTGATAAAACATATTTGTTATAGTTTACAGCATTAAGAGTTTTTACATTCGCTTCTTTAAGATTGGCAAAGACTTAATCACTGCAAAGTATAACTAGAAAACAGTGTTATAAATTACAATATTAAGAGCGATTACAATGTTTCCATATATCAACCAACTACACAAGATATTTGTCACTCGACTCGTTTCTGTGACTATGGTCAGATCACCCATTGGCTAACTCGTTGTCCAATGGTGACGGGAAATAAGTAATGTATACAAAACCCCACATACCGGCTGTAATTTGGTGACTACAAAGACTTAATCCCTGTAATTATAACTTTGAAAATAAACATGATTTTGAAAGTAATTTGATAAAAAGAGAATGACTCACATTATAAGCATGCAGATTTATACAGGCAAAGTTTAGCCTATTGATTAGTCTTGTAACCTAGTGCACACGAACTCGGTAAGTAACTAATACAGCATTTACGATAACTCACGAGATTAAAACCCTCACGACAAATGACAAAGTGTAATCACTTAAACATCCATCGGATTCGCAACGAATGACAGAGTATTCCCCGAGTTCGGGTGGTACTCAAACATCCTGTCGGAATCACGACTAATGACAAAGGATATTACTTAAACATCTGGTCGGATAGTTTCAATCGATCAGACATTGAATCGTAGCAGCGATCGAGTTAATACCCTGTATCGTAGCAGCACCCCACCACTTTGAAAGTGAAATTCGAGCAGAGTGAGAATGATTTTGAAAGTTCTGTCGACACCATCGAACTGCTTATGACCCGCTCTAATTATAGCTGGAAATTGAGTCTCACGCGGCCCGCGTGAGCTTTGGCTTAACCTTTACGCGGCCCGCGTAGCCGCCTAGTCTACGCGTAGGGTTGCTGAGTCACTAGTAGGTCTGCCAGGTGGATGCCACGTGTCCCTTAAGCTTATCCGGAGATTTGCCTTGCTGTCGCGGCCCGCGTAAGCCTCGGCTTATTTTTACGCGGCCCGCCTGAAGACCAGAATTCTTGATTTCTTGATTTTTTGATATGGATTGGGATTTCAGGGGTCCGGGTTTTTACTTACGGATCAATTTGGGACATTTTTTAATATAATTATATCATAAAGAAAAAGGGAATAAAATGGTGAGAAAAGAGAATGGACCTACTTTGTAACTTTAGGGTTCAACTTAGAAAATATTGGGTATAACTTCTGAGCTATTTAAAAATATATAATGCACTCATGTTAAGTATAGTATCCCTAATTCAACCTTGTCCCGATGTCACGAGACAGAACCCCAACGAACTTAGTCAGGCAGAGCCTTGACATATGTTATGGGGCTCAGATCAATTGGAAAGGGTAGCGGTGATCGGGAGTTAAAACACTTAAAACGGGACAGGGCTTTATTATTATTATGAGGTAATAATAAAAGCTATAGAATGGAAAGTGGCGACATAAAAAAATGGAATTTGTTTGCAAACTTTCTTTAGAAAGGCCATCAATTTATATTGAAGGTATAAGATCCTTGTCATCTTATTTTTCTCAAATTCTAAGACACGTATGTACTTTATTTCATACATATGTTTTCATTTTATTTGATGAGATTTTAGATCTTTATCAACAAAATACGTATGCAACACCTTTTCAAATATAATCTTATTTTATTTATTTATTGTTATATATTATAATTAATTTAACTACTTCACTTATTTAGCGCTTATACTTCTAAAATATAACGTTCTAGAAAATAATGAATATGTTATTAGAACGAGAATATTTTTGTCTACATTTGGGTCTAAGTTTCATTAAAAATAGAGTGGGTTCAAAATACAATGTATTTTTATAGTTTAATTAGTAAACAGTTCCTAGGCCTGTCTAGGTACTTCATATTTCTTATAGTCAACTTACCCGTAATCTACCCGTCTAATTATATGAGTTTATATAGACTTTTATTTTATTATAAAGGTCATCCATATACAGGCCAATTAATTAGAATACTATTTCAACCAACTATATAAAATAGTGTTTAAAACTATTTGAGTTGAATATTTATATTAAAAATAAACTAGTTACTAATTACTAGTGGTTAATAAATTTAACCAGACTCATAATTCTTATATAAAAATAGGAATGTTACATTCTCCCCACCTTGTTTTAAATCTCGTCCTCGAGATTTGGGTTACGATATTTCTTTTAGACTTATGTCATATTTTAGTCAATAAAACAATATTAGGGTAGATGACACAGAGTTAAAATATCAAATTTTGTGAATACGAGTTGTACAATAAGTAGGATTCAATGGTTCAACTGAATTAGTTCAAGAAATTGATGACAGATGAAATGATATAATTTCCAAGGTGACTAGGTTCAAGCCAAAAGATATATGATCAATAGATATTTAAAATGAATGTGAAGGACTTTTTAGAATCAATAAAATTCTTTGTCAAAAGAAAGCTTACTTTGATTGGCAACTGAGGAAGACTTAGAATTGACAGGTTCCAAATGAAATAAAAGCATGAAAATAATTTGTCAAATATTGAATTATGATATGAGAAAATCAATTGTGTTGAGAGGAAAAGACAATAGAGTTAGTGTATTATTGTCTTAATACATAATTGCATTAAGATGATTTTAATCAAAATGTTCGATCAAAGATAGGTGATATTTTAATTTATTAAATACCTTTTCCTTTTTATGTTATCATAAAGTAAAATAATAAATTAATATAGATAGTTTTAAAATATCAAAACCCGTGATAATTTTGACAAAATAATGATATATGTTTATCCAAATATCCTAGAACTCACGATTATTATTTTTAAAATCAAGTATGTTTAACTATAAGATTTTACAATAAGATATTTTAAATCATAAAAGTAAAATAATAAATATTTATTTTAATATCAAGCATACTTAAATATTGGCTTGAGTAAATAACATTTGATATTTTAATATATTAAAATACATATATTATAAAATAATATTTCTATAAGAATTTAATAGTTGTAGAATATTAAACAAGATGAACAATTATTTATAAGTATAAAATGTCTTGTCCATGAATACTTAGACAGTTATTTAGATAATTTTATTCGTCTCTCTTATTCTTGTATTGTTTTATGAAAATATGTCTTCTCCTTATAGTACAAAGTATATATATTTTTATATATATTTAAAATTTACTGAATAAGTATGATGACTTTAATTTATATACATTAACTAGTTATTATCATGGTTGGATATTGGTTAGTGCTGCCTTGTTTAAGCATAGGTGATCAGTCCATGCCTAACTAAGACTAGGCTATCCAATACATGCCCCTGACAATAACCCTAGTACCTAAAAATAATACTAGTATTACTACTATTAATATATTATTACTAATAATAAAACTAATATTAATAAATAACTAAATATAAAAATTAAATGAGAGTATACCTCAAACATAATTTTATACATATATATAAAAATATAAATTCTTCACCTCAATGGTTTAACAAGAATTTTTAAATATAGTAATACTATATTGTAAATTACTTATGTAAGTTTCCATATATAATCAATTAATATATATATATATATGTATATATATATATATATATATGTATATATATATATATATATATTTAAACAACAAATTGGAATGAAGCCCTCCAGTGGTCTTCATCAATCAGACGAACCACATGTGCAACAAACAGTGCATGTGTAACGTGTGGATTTACCAAGAAATGAAATAGATCAATATTTGCTAATATGAAAGAAATCCTCATGGTATGATGACCATTAGGAGGAGTAGCAATGCAAAAGTCTATTCACAAAGGTTAGAATTTTAACAAAAGGAATTTAAAATTTTTATCTGGAAATTTGGTGTGATAACCTTTGTTAAGTGACATTACTAGGGAATGTGAATAAAATGAAATAGGGAATTTTGCAAAGGTATGTGACTCCTTTTGTAGTGATAATAATTATGATTCTGATTAGACTGTTCACCGATGGTTGTGAAATCTTGTTCCAACGTACCTAAGGGAAATTCATGTTGTTTATTGGATTGCGTGGCAAAGTGCTTCTTTTTGATTTAGTAGTTCTTCTACTGACGGAATTAGCATTGGTTTCATCGTGCCTAATTTATATTTTCCAAAGGTCTTGCCTTGGAAGTCGTGTGTGATATACTTCGACGTCTGTGTATAATTTAAGTTTCATGTGTTTTCTTGTGCACTAGCACAACTTTACATGCTTCTTACTTGCGTTAATAGTTTATGGTAACGCATTGGAAATTCTTATACCTTTGATGACGTCCCAACTTAAAGGGTTTCCATTATTTATATTGTCGTGCGAGTTATGAGGTAGATGATCAAACGAAATAATGTTTGATATAAGAATGATAGATGTATACGAGAGATTCCTGATAAAGAAATCTATAATTATCTTTGGCACATATGCTTGTGCTTTATTCTTAATTGACTTTTGGAATTCCGTATAGATATACATATCTATATAATCATATATTTCACATATTGTAATATACATACCCTCTATAAGGTCAATGTATTTAACAGATTTATATTTCCAAAAAAACAAGTCAGATATCAGGTCATGATACTATTTAGGGAAATCTTGTCACTTGTTTGACATATTATATACCCCGTCTTATCCGGTTCGCGCCGGAGAGGTAACCTTAGTATATCCAGACAAGCTGGAGAGTCTGCTACACCATACCCAGTCATGCCCGAGAAAATTTCCCATAAATAGTATTTTTTAAAAGTGCCTCTTTTATTAGGGCTTTTATCCAGAATTAAGGAAATTTGTATTCCCGTAACATATCTTATTCTAGACCAAGTAATATCAATAAGCAAGAATTAATAGCAATTTAATTGTTATTGCCTGCAATTTTCTAATCGTTATTCTTATGGCATATCAAAACCTATCATACTTTATTTACACAAGTATTTAGCATATTTCGAAGCTTATACTAAGGCATCTTTTCTTAAGTTCCAGTCTAAATGCTATCATGTGTGCTACCAGTTAACAGCAATCTCCTAACTCTTTTATTTAGGTATTATTACAACACCTATAAGCTTAAATCAGTGGCTCTGATACCACCTTCTGTCACGACCCCCGACCCACCCTGGACGGAATCGGAAGCCACGAACAGCCAAGTGGTACCGGTGATTATTTTGAAAAATATTGCAGCGGAAATTTCATCAGGACCTTGAGTTAGGAAAAATATCAGAGTTTAGAAAACACCGGATTTTATTTATTAAATAGATGGGATAAACCCATGTTTTACAATGGTAGCTTTAATAAGGGATAAACCCAATTACATAAAACAATATTTCTTAATTTGATTTAATTAATAAAATAAGCCACTTCTTGAAGCCTTTCAGTGCCGTATCCATCTCTTACTCCGATCTACTGTAATTACCTGAAACGCGTTTTAAAAAGGTTTTGTCAGCAGGAAATACCGGTGAGTTCATTCATTTTTTGATAAAACATATTTGTTATAGTTTACAGCATTAAGAGTTTTTACATTCGCTTCTTTAAGATTGGCAAAGACTTAATCACTGCAAAGTATAACTAGAAAATAGTGTTATAAATTACAGTATTAAGAGCGATTACAATGTTTCCATATATCAACCAACTACCCATGATATTTGTCACTCGACTCGTTTCTGTGACTATGGTCAGATCACCCATTGGCTAACTCGTTGTCCAATGGTGACGGGAAATAAGTAATGTATACAAAACCCCACATACCGGCTGTAATTTGGTGACTACAAAGACTTAATCCCTGTAATTATATCTTTGAAAATAAACATGATTTTGAAAGTAATTTGATAAAAAGAGAATGACTCACATTATAAGCATGCAGATTTATACAGGCAGAGTTTAGCCGATTGATTAGTCTTGTAACCTAGTGCACACGAACTCGGTAAGTAACTAATACAGCATTTACGATAACTCACGAGATTAAAACCCTCATGACAAATGACAAAGTGTAATCACTTAAACATCCATCGGATTCGCAACGAATGACAGAGTATTCCCTGAGTTCGGGTGGTACTCAAACATCCTGTCGGAATCACGACTAATGACAAAGGATATTACTTAAACATCCGGTCGGATAGTTTCAATCGATCGGACATTGAATCGTAGCGGCGATCGAGTTAATACCCTGTATCGTAGCAGCACCCCACTAATTTGAAAGTGAAATTCGAGCAGAGTGAGAATGATTTTGAAAGTTCTGTCGACACCATCGAACTGCTTATGACCTGCTCTATTTATAACTGGAAATTGAGTCTCACGCGGCCCGCGTGAGCTTTGGCTTAACCTTTACGCGGCCCGCGTAGCCGCCTAGTCTACGCGTAGGGTTGCTGAGTCACTAGTAGGTCTGCCAGGTGGATGTCACGTGTCCCTTAAGCTTATCCGGATATTTTCCTTGCTGTCGCGGCCCGCGTAAGCCTCGGCTTATTTTTACGCGGCTCGCCTGAAGACCAGAATTCTTGATTTCTTGATTTTTTTATATGGATTGGGATTTCAGGGGTCCGGGTTTTGACTTACGGGTCAATTTGGGACATTTTTTAATATAATTATATCATAAAGAAAAAGGGAATAAAATGGTGAGAAAAGAGAATGGACCTACTTTGTAACTTTAGGGTTCAACTTAGAAAATATTGGGTATAACTTCTGAGCTATTTAAAAATATATAATGCACTCATGTTAAGTATAGTATCCCTAATTCAACCTTGTCCCGATGTCATGAGACAGAACCCCAACGAACTTAGTCAGGCAGAGCCTTGACATATGTTATGGGGCTCAGATCAATTGGAAATGGTAGCGGTGATCGGGAGTTAAAACACTTAAAACGGGACAGGGCTTTATTATTATTATGAGGTAATAATAAAAGCTATAGAATGGAAAGTGGCGACAGAAAAAAATGGAATTTGTTTGCAAACTTTCTTTAGAAAGGCCATCAATTTATATTGAAGGTATAAGATCCTTGTCATCTTATTTTTCTCAAATTCTAAGACACGTATGTACTTTATTTCATACATATGTTTTCATTTTATTTGATGAGATTTTAGATCTTTATCAACAAAATACGTATGCAACAACTTTTCAAATATAATCTTATTTTATTTATTTATTATTATATATTATAATTAATTTAACTACTTCACTTATTTAGCGCTTATACTTCTAAAATATAACGTTCTAGAAAATAATGAATATGTTATTAGAACGAGAATACAATGTATTTTTATAGTTTAATTAGTAAACGGTCCCTAGGCCCGTCTAGGTACTTCATATTTCTTACAGTCAACTTACCCGTAATCTACCCGTCTAATTATATGAGTTTATATAGACTTTTATTTTATTATAAAGGTCACCCATATACAGGCCAATTAATTAGAATAATATTTCAACCAACTATATAAAATAGTGTTTAAAACTATTTGAGTTGAATATTTATATTAAAAATAAACTAGTTACTAATTACTAGTGGTTAATAAATTTAACCAGACTTATAATTCTTATATAAAAATAGGAATGTTACAGTTTACCCTTAGAGGAAGTGTTGTAAATGAACTAAATGTTCTGCGAACATTTCGTGAATCGTTTGGTGTGAAGTTTATTTATGCTCATTTTCATAATAATTGAACAAACACTAACACAAAATTTGGTTTCACAAGTTAAACATACGAAGATGAATAGAGGTTGCATTTGTCCGTTAATGTTCATGAACGTTCAGTAATGTGTTCATTCATGTCCTCTCATCTATGTTCATTTGTGTTCATTTATTTAAAGATTTTTCATGTTATATTTTTATCTTATCAGTTTTTGTTTTTAAAATTTGAAACCATAATCATGTTATAAGCCTTCGCAAACATCCCTCATTTGATCATTTCAATTTCATTTTGTGTTATTATATTACTTATTTAATTATTTTTGGTGGATTCGTCAGAAGATTTCTGATGAAAAATGCATATTGTATTTTTAAAGGAATATATAACGTTCGTTCTGTTCATTTATGTTCATGAACGTTTGTTTGCGTTTGTCAACGTTTGGTAGACATTCATGAACATGTTCTTTTCGTTAATGAATGAACACGAAAAAGTAATCCCGTTTAGTAAGCGTTCGTGAATCATTCATGTGCGCGTACATTACTTAATGAACGAACACAAACAAAGCATTGTTCGTGTTCATTCGGTTCATTTAGAGCCATACTTGGAGGAGTGACTATAGCTTGGAAATCATCTAAACAAACTCTTATAGCTAGATCCATGATGGATTATGATTTTATCGCTTTAGATAAAGCTGGACAAGAGATGGGGTGGTTACGACAATTCTTGGAACCTGTTCCAAGTTGGCCGAAGCCTATGATGGCTATTTGCGTACACTGGGATTGCCAATCGTTTATTGGCATAGCTCAAAAAGTAATGTATAATGGCATATCATGTCACACCCTAACCGATAGCAGAAACATCGGAATGAGATGAAATAGATTGCTCATCACTCATAACACTATTTTTGTCAATAATTAATTCAAAAGCGATTTCATTTCATAACATAAATTGTCAAATACAACATGAGAATCAAAGTTTAACATTGAAAGACAAAATGACAAAGTTCAACAAAGTAAAGATAACAATTCTAGTATTTCGCTAGGAGTTTCTAGTGTCGTCCCTACTAGATTTCATCATAATCATCATCATAAACCTGTAACATGTTTAAAAGTATAGTTCAACATGGCAATTCATATACAAGGTTGAACTAGCATGCATAATAAAGGTCAAACCCGAGTGTCCACAAGAATAATGTGCATCCCTTGCCACCAAAGTGAACGAGACTGTAATATATAATAAATAACTTAACAATACCCCAACGGGCGGCGTGTTACCCCTATAGCGCTATATTTGTTATGGTGGGCTAGCTAAGTTAATGACACATAGAGTGCATGTATGTATTCTAGCATAACAACCTAAGCATAACAAATAGCATGTATAGCGGATTGAGTGAATGAATAAGTTTGTGTGGATTGTGTATTTGATAAGTAAAACATGTTACAGCCAAAAGTGCGTTAAAACGTAAAATGGGTCAAGTGTACTCACGGTTTTGCAAAGCTTCCTTTGAAATCCCGTGAAGAGTTGTAAGTTAGAGGATGGAACACCGAAGTCACCCTACAAGGGTAAACGAAGGTGTGTAAGTAAAGGATTTAAGATGGAAGATTTGGATTTGGAATTTAAAGTACAAAAGTATGTATTCACAAAAGTATTATCTAGTTCTAAGTACTTGTTTATGACACTAAGTTATATGTGATTTCATGGGTCCTAGTTTACCCATTAGAATCAATAACAAGTGACTTAGAATCATAGATAAGTTAGCCCTAGTTCATGATGGATAATCAGTATCTGATTATCATCACAAACTTGACCAATTATATATATATATATATATATATATATATATATACACTTATATAGTTATAATAATATCCAAAACTAAGTCTATCATAGAATGTCATGTATTATCATGTAATTCGAGCATTGAGGATTTAAACTCGTTGTATGATTCACCACTACACAAAACCATCACAAGGATGATTCGGAGGGTCATGAATAACAAGAATTAAAAGAAACTAACTAATACAAGTCAAGTAGCCAAGTAATCTTAACCCAGGTGAACCACCACGACATGGAAAGAGTTAACTAAGTGTCGAAGGCTAAACGGGGTTATGTTACTTTGATACTAGAAAGCTACTTGAAATATTAACTAACAACATCAAGTGATGTGTGGAATCAAGTTAGGAATGCCAAAGCATCCAATGTTCACACTTGCATTTAACATAAGTCTCACCATATGAACTATGGCAAACTTATGTGATTTCAACACTTGTGGTTTGTATTGAACCCTAACAAATCGAAAAGCTTAGAGGTTTTTTGTACATCTAAACTTGTATGAATCGTCCCCAACAAGTCCCACAACCATTGATGGGTTTAGGAGGTTGCTAGGTACAAGATTCAAGAAGAAAAAAGTTGTTTTTTTATAAAAGTTTAACCAAGTTTCTTCAAAACAGAAAGTTTAGACCTAAAAGTGGTGATGTTCCACCTTAGATTAATATTGTGGAAACACTCCAATTGGTATTCCAAGCTTTGTAGAAGAGGAAATGGTGAAGAAAATATGTAAAAATGGAGTTTACATGAACATAAACAAAATCAGAAAATTAATCACACTTTGGACCTCAAATATGGTGAGGTTTCACCTTAGATTACCATGGTAATCTTGTGAAAATCTTCCTAGAGGTTATCCAAGTGAAACAAAAGAAGAAACAAGAAGAAAATAGTTGAGGAAGTGAGCTAGAACTCACTTTGAATCCCTTAAACTTTCTACTCAAAGCTGGATATTTTTGGGAGATTTAGAGTGTATTTGAGAGTGTTTTGTGGAGTTGGAAAGTGGAATAGAGTGAGGGAAATATTGTTTATATAGGGAGGGATTAGGGTTAGTGTTTAAATGAGAATTAAATGCAAGTAGGTGGGAGATTTGAGCCAAAAAATGGACCAAATAAGCTGATCCAGCCATGTTTTGGGCTGTGAATTGTGATCGGTCACAAGGCCATCTTAGAACCTTTCATGTTTTCGGTCATTCAAGTCCCTAACCTTTCATATTTTCTTATGTTAATTAGCTTATGGTTGATAATAAGTATTTAAAATTATTGAATGATTAAATTTGAATTGACAAGGCGTTACAGCCGAGGCTTTACAGTCTCCCCTCCTTTAGGAAATTTTAAAAATAGAAATATACGTCAACCTTTCTAATTACCGAAAGTTACTAAAACGAGGCGTTACAGTCTCCCCTCCTTTAGGATATTTCGTCCCGAAATTTAGGAAGATGCCACGAACAGATGCGGATAATTAGTCTTCATTTCACTTTCGAGTTCCCAAGTAAACTCGGCGCCGCATTTTCCTTCCCATCGAACCTTAATGATAGGAATTCGACTGTGCCTTAATTTCTTGACTCCTCAATCGATGATCTCGACAGGTTTCTCCATGAAGTGCAAAGTCTTGTTGATTTGAAGATCTTCGAGTGGGACATGAAGTCCTTCTTCAGCTAGACATTTCTTTAAGTTGGAGACGTGAAAGGTAGGATGAACGTTGTTGAGTTCTTGAGGTAGGTCCAGTCGATATGCTACCTTTCCAATCCTTTCTAGGATCTTGAAAGGACCTACGTAGCGAGGAGCGAGTTTCCCTTTCTTACCAAATCGAATTACACCCTTACAAGGGGATACCTTGAGAAGTACAAAGTCACCAGCGTTGAATTCCAAAGGTTTGCGACGCTTGTCACCGTAACTCTTTTGTCGGCTACTGGCCTTTTGCAGGTTGTCTCGAATCTGTAAAATCTTGTCCTTCGTCTCTTGTATAAGGTCTATAAAATCAAGACATGCCTTTATGTAGATGATATTCTTATCTTTGAGAGTGATGATAAGATAATTAGATCTACTAAAGACATGTTGAAAGCTAGATTTGATATGAAAGACATGTGTCTAGCCTTCTTAGAGTAAAGATCATTAGATCCCAAACTGGTTTGGTGGTAAGTCAATCTCTTTATGTGGACAAGATCCCTGAGAAGTTCAATCCGGAGGACACCAGCGAGGCTCAAACTCCAATTGATATTACCCTCCCTCTGAAGAAAAATAGAGGTGAGGTTGTTGCCGAATTAGAGTATTCAAGGATCAATGGCAGTCTTTTGTATCTTATGACATGCACTCGGGTAGACTTAGCGTATGCTGTGAGAAGGCTAAGTAGATATACTAGTAATCCCAGCTCTGAGTAATGGAAGAGTATATCAAGATTACTAAGGTATATGAGATAGACGAGGAATTGTGGACTGTAATATGGCCAAGATCAAGCTGGTGTGGAAGAATATAGTGACACCAAGTGGATATATGATATGAAAGATTCTAAATCTATAGGTGGTTATGTGTTTACCCTTACAGGTAGTGTTGTAAATGAACCAAATGTTTAGCGAACATTTCATGAATCGTTTGGTGTGAAGTTCATTTATGTTCATTTGCATAATAATTGAACAAACACGAACACAAAATTTAGTTCCACAAGTTAAACAAACGAAGATGAATAGAAGTTACATTTGTCCATTTATGTTCATGAACGTTCAGTAACGAGTAATGTGTTCATTCATGTCCCTCATCTATGTTCATTTGTGTTCATTTATTTAAAGGTTTTTCATGATATATTTTTATCCTATCAGCTTTTGTTTTTAAAATTTGAAACCATAATCATGCTATAAGCCTCTGCCAACATCCCTCATTTGATCATTTCAATTTCATTTTGTGTTATTATATTACTTAATTAATTATTTTTGGTGGATTCGTCATAATGTTTCTGATGAAAAATGCATATTGTATTTTTAAAGGAATATATAATGTTCGTTTCTGTTCATTTATGTTCATGAACATTTGTTTACGTTTGGTAGACGTTTGAACATGTTCTTTTCGCTAATGAATGAACACGAAAAAGTAATCTCGCTTAGTAAGCGCTCGTGAATCATTCATGAACGTGTTCCTTCCTTAATGAACGAACACAAACAAGGCATTGTTCGTGTTAACTCGGTTTATTTAGAGCCCTACTTGGAGGAGTGACTATAGCTTGGAAATCATCTAAACAAACTCTTATAACTAGATCCATGATGGAGTATGATTTTATCACTTTAGATAAAGTGGGACAAGAGACAGGGTGGTTACGACAATTCTTGGAATATGTTCCAAGTTGGCCGAAGCCCGTGATGGCTATTTGCGTACACTGGGATTGCCAATCGGTTATTGGCATAGCTCAAAATGTAATGTATAATGGCATATCAAGGCACATACGATGTAGACATAATACAATACAATACAACAACTGCACCCAATAGGGCTATCTGGGTTGACTATGTGAGGTCAAAAGATAACATTGCGGATACACTTACAAAAATCTTAAGCAGAGAGACAACTACTAAGTCATCAAGAGAAATGGAACTGAAGTGCACTGGGTAAGTCTGTACAACGAAAAACATATCCTATAAGAATGGAGATCCCATTAATTGGGCTAAATAGAACAATCTAATTGTATGAACTAAGGTCATTGTAGGGGAGGGAGTTTCTTACTTTCTAGTCCATTCCTATAACAAATCAGTTATATCAAAGGAGGCTAAGCGTATGGCTTTTAATGATTTTCGTAATGTCAACTATGTTAAAGAGAAGTCGGGTCGCTACAAATTGAATTGTGGGGCACACAATTCCTATAGCTCTCGCAAAACTATGTAAGTGTCATGGCCATGATGGACACGATAAAGAGGGGTTAACCAGACCACGAAGAGTAATGTGTGAAGTGTAATAATATCTATGTAAAAGGGGTTGATTCAAGGACATCAGTTAACCAGACCATGAAGAGTTATGTGTGAAATGTAATATTGTCTATGTAAAAGGGGTTGGTTCAAGGACATCGCATCTTCGAACCGTTAGGATACTAAGTACACATCACAAAGGAGGGTTCAATGGGAACACCTACTTCTCCTACATTACTTAACCACTGAGATTGTATCATGACACTAGAATGTATGGGTCGGTCTTCATTCATGTGGGTGATTGTTTGAAATTTTGAACATAATTAATTAATTATATATGTGAGATTAGTATAATTATTAATCAAGGTGTGGTGAGAGAATCCCAAAGAAACAAACCGTGTCCAATATAAAGGCAAGATGAATGAGATTATGCTGTTAGAACTTTAAAGAAATGAGTTTTTCTCATGTTGATGCAACAAGTGAGAGACCAAGGATAGTAGCTGGGCTGGTTAGGCAAAAGGGTTAAAGGGTTTAATTTTGCCTAACGCTGGTCGTGGGGTCCCCCCACGTTTGCAAGACGTGGAAGGAGGTTCACTAGTTTATTTTTTATGTTTGCTGAAGATCCTCCTCTGAAGTATATTCAGATTCGGATGTGGGAGCAAACGGAATGTGTGTGTTGGATGTGAAAGTGAGTAACTCGCATGAAGCAAGTACTCGATATGAATGACCAGAGTTTAAGGAAACAGGCCTGGCCGAGAATGTCCTCACTTCAGTAAATGAAGTGTCGAATATATAGGAGAAGACATCTCCCAAAGAGGAATGCCTTTGACTAGTGACCTTGCTTGCAGTGAGGGGCATGCCCTTTCGGGGGTTGAAGCCTTTTGACCCCTGGATAATAGCGTGTGCTCTGCAGACCTGCATTGCTTTTGCGGCTGGTGGGTTGGTGAAGCAATCCCGGGATGTGACTGGCTATTGTTCCCGTATTGCTTTTCCCCACCTCACAGTTTTTTAACCTTCGAACCATTTAACCTTTCAAACGTATATGTACTTAAGTCATTTTATTTGATCTTGGGCTACCCCCGTCATCAGCACCCCCCAAGTCAGGGGTTTTTGTGGAATGAGCTCAAAGACGTCTGACTTTTGTACATATATTTTATTGCCTGAAAGTTTCAAGGGTTCAATGCTTGAAGGCTTGGAGGGTTGTAGGCAGTTAATATTTGAATTTTAAATAACTGACAACCGATTTGATTGATGTGTGGCAGTTCATAGGGTGGCGGTTTTGCAGGAGTTACTGTTTGCAATTATCACCCCTATTTTAGGTTATTTACTTTTACATTTACATTTTTTGTTCACTTTCTACATATTTCCATCAAGTTTCTTCCTGTGATTTCTTTCCTCTTCTCCAAGGTTAGTTTCAGTTCCCTTTGCATTTTCCTTACATTCTTCGTATTTTCAAAAATGGGTGCTCGTAAGGATTTGGCAAAATCCTTTTCCCGATTAACACAAGAAGATGTAGACTTATTTTGTGTGGAATATGGTATTGATAAAAAGTTTAAACCGACTGCTCCTGCTTGTGATGTTCCTGTTGATAAACCGTCCCCTGGTTCGATTGCTCTTTATTGTCGCCACTTTGAGTTTTCGAATCTTCGCTATCCCTTTTCTCTCTTTGTTTTGAATCTGCTAGAGTATTATCGAATTTCCTTTGGGCAAGTTCATCCGAAGGGCATGGCTAGGGTTTTACATTTTGAGGTTTTGTGCCATGCCCTCGGATATGATCCTTCATTATTGCTTTTTCGCCGGTTTTTTCGTTTGGCCAAAAATGGCAATTGGTTCACCTTTGAAACATCCAAGGTTGATTCTTGCCTTATTTCGTCTATGGTTACAACACTTGGGACTTGGAAGGATCGTTTTTTCTGGGTTTCCGATACTATTGTCCCATTCAAGATGGTGTGGAGGCACCCGGATGCCGTTCTCAATGATCCGGAGCTCTCTGAATCTGAGTTGAATGATGTTTTTCTCAAAGCTCTCCGGGAGTGCCCTTCGAGGGTTCGTCCCTTTCCTGAACATTTACTAGTTCTTTTAGGGGTTAGTAAAATCTGGGAAAATGCCGATCGGGATCCGGTTCTAATGAGAAGTGGCATGGGTATGCATTTTCCTTTTTTGCCCTCTTTGCTTTTTCCTTGACTTATGCCTTATGTGTATTTGTTTTGTTATTTTCAGTCATGTCTGCTTTGGATTTCATCAAGAGTGACGACACTTCTGATGTTGTGTTTGGGGATGTTCCATCTGTTCCTGGTGAAAATGTTGTAGTTAGAACTGCTGAGCAAAGGTTCGAGGGTTCGGGTTATATTAGTACTTCCAATGTCAAAGGCTTTTCTAAGCCTAGTGCTCCCAAGTCCTCAACCCGTCGATCTACCCGCCGTTTGTTGAAGGCTGCTCCTCAATCCACTTCTACTGAACCGATGGATTTGAGTGATGATATTGAAGCTTCTGAAGATCAAGGTATTGAGGCAGGTGTTGAAAAGGAGAAGGAATTGGTTGTTCATGGTAAGCAGGTTTCAGGCAAAAAGGTTGTTGCTACCCCTGTTCAGGGTTCTTCAAGATGGGACGTCGAAGGGTTGGATCCGGAAGAGGTTTATGTGCCTAATTGGTCGGTGAAAAATGATGACAGCTTTAAGGATGCTGCTGTTTGTAAAGCTGCTCTGAGTCACATTGCTCCTCCTTTAGTTCACAAGACCATTGCTGGGATGGATGATGACTTGATGTTGTCCCGCATGATTTTGAGCACTTGCAACCTTGCTGCTATGCTTCCTCAGGGATTGCTCGTTTTCGTCAGAGGATGCAGGAATATGAAGAATTTTCTAAAAAGAAGGATAAAATGAAATCTTCCATGGCTGCGATGAAAAAGGAGATAGTTGGTTTTGCTGAGAAGGAAGAGGCGTGGGACAAAAAGGTTGGTGAGCTTACTAAGGTGCATGAGATTGAGATGAGTAACTTGAAGAAGAGCTTTGAGGCTGATCGATTGAAGCTTAAAGCTGATAGGGAAGCCTTATTTGTTCAGCAGCGGGTTTTTGATTAGGAAAAGGAAGGGTTGAAGGCTTCGGTTGCTCGATCCACCATTGATAATCAGTGGTTGATTGAGCAGGGTTTTCATCAGGTTGTTACTTACCTTTTACATTCCAAGGAATTTAACTCTGCCCTTGGTGAAGTGTATACTAAGTTGCTCAACCTGGGGAAACATCAAGGCCTCATCGCTGGTTATAAGCTTCACGAATCCAGCCATCCTTTGGAGAGGTCTCCTCTGTTCCATCCCGAGGCTTCCGATGTTTTCAAAGGCTCCGTTGAGCAAATGGAGAAGCTGACCTACCCTTACATCCATCAAGTTTCTGCTTGTTTTGGTAAGCCTCTTGCTGTGTTGCAGGACTTGAAGCCAGAGGGCCTTAATGAAAAAGTCTGTGCTGAAATCTTGGGCTCCCTTTCAAGGAAGAGGTCCTACTCGGGAGATAGTGATGACACCTTCTCGGCAGAACAAGGTGCTCCAAAGGATGCAAGCTTGGAGGCTTCAATAGTGGGTGATGATGGTGGTGCAAAGGCTAAGAAGTCCAAAAAAGCAAAGAAGGTCAAGGGTGAAGCTTCCGGGGTTTCCAAGTCCTCTGCTGATGCTTAATCCGTAGCTTTCTTAGCAGCCAAAATCAATTTGTGGTTTGTAATGTTAACTTGAACAATATTAGGTTTCAAGGAACCCTTAAGGTTCCTGTTGGTTGTGTTTTAGGCCTGTATGGCCGTATGAACAATAGCTAAACTTGCGAGCCACTAGGACTTGCCCTAACTCTTGTTTGAAAGTCTTTTAGGGCTTTCCTTAATATGATATGGTGTTTAACTATTTTCTTTATGTCTATTTTGTTAAGGTAATTTGGCTGGTTTTAACCCTTCAAGCCTTTTGGCTATCCGTAGGTAGATTGAAGCCTTTGAGGTTTCAAGTTGTCTCATAGGTGGCTTGAGTTCTTGAAGGCTTCTTAGTTTTGTGACTTGACTTGGTTTGCATTTTGTGTGATTTTTTCGTTTGCATCATCCTTTAGATAATTTTTTGTTTTCTTGTAACTTTGTCCTTGTCGAGTTTGTGTTTGCCTTTATGTTTTTTATACCTTAAAGGGTTCAGTGCTGCAGACACTTAGCCTTTGTATTTTTAACTAGAAGACATAGCATCTATCCTTTTTATCATTTCTTTGTTTTTTATTTGACTACGTAAGCCTGTTTGTTGGTTGTATTTCTAAGGCTTAAGGAACATTTGGTGTAGGTTGTTCAGACCTGTCTATGAGACAATTTTGTTTTAACTTAATAAGTCTCATGGAGTTGTATTGATTTAGGAACTCACCCCTTATATAGGTTCATTCAACCCTTGAACCTATTGAGCGATGTGGCCTGGGAGCTCATCCCCTTACATGGCCCTTGCCATGGAGTTTTTTGCTAGGTTCTCAACCTGATCTTAGGATAGAAAGACAAGTTTGATAAAACAACTTCATTCATTCAAGCAATACTTACTTTTTACAAAAGGTATTCATAGTGTTGTTCGAAATACATTTTGATACAAACCAAACTTTCCTGTCTAAACATGAAACCTTTTCAGGGTTTTGCCATTCCAATGCCTTGGAAGCCTCTTGCCTTCTGAATCTGCTAGCTTGTAGGATCCACCCTTGTGTGCTTCGAGGATGGTATATGGACCCTCCCATTTTGGGCCAAGCTTTCCTTGATTTTCCTTTTTGCTAGCTTCATTGTTTCTGAGGACCAGGTCCCCTGGCTTGAATCGTTCATTCTTGACTTTCTTGTTGTAGTAGGCTTCCATTTGTTGCTTGTATTTGGCTTCTTGGATTGCAGCTTGATCTCGTGCTTCCTCTAGGAGTTGTAAATTCAACATGGTCTCTTTTTGGTTTGTTTCGGGATCCATGTTGACGATTCGCTGGGTTACAACTCCTATCTCAACGGGGATCACAGCCTCGGATCCAAATACCAAGCTATAGGGTGTTTTCTTATGGCTTGTTTTTTCGGTTGTTCTAATTGCCCATAGGACACTAGGCAATTCTTCAAGCCAGTTGCTTTCGTATCTTCCCAATTTTGTCTTGATACCTTCCACTATGCTCCGATTCGTTCTTTCGACCTGACCATTTGATTGCGGGTAAGCCACTGAGCTAAAGACCTGGTTGATTCTGTATTCTTTACACCACACGCTGAAAGGCTTCTCAGCAAATTGCTTTCCATTGTCAGTGACGATTACTCCCGGCAATCCATAACGGCAGATAATGTTTTCCCAAACGAAGTCGATGACCTGTTTACCCGTGATCTTTGCAAGTGGTTTAACCTCGGGCCACTTGGTGAAGTAATCTATTGCCACTAGCAAGAATTTTACTCCTCCTTTGCTTGGGGGAAATGGGCCAACAATGTCCATTCCCCATTTATGGAATGGCCATGCCGAGGTTATTAGGACAAGGTCATGCTTGGGATTTTTTGGTATTGGTGCATGAATCTGGCAAGCGTCACATTTCTTCAATTCTTCAGCTGTATCACGATGCATTGAGGGCCAGAAATATCCAAGGTTCATGAGTTTTGCAACCACCGACCTAGCTCCAAAATGAGCTCCGCATATGCCTTCGTGAATTTCTTTGATCAAATACTTACTTTGCTCAGGACCAACACATCTTAGCAAGGGGGCAAGGTAACCCTTTTTGTAAAGGGTTTCTCCTTGTAGTACGTACTGCCTTGCTTTGATTTTAACCCTTTCAGCTTCTACTTGATCATTGGGTAGTTCACCATTTTTAAGGAACTTTTTGATGGGAGTCATCCAATTTGGATCTTCCTCGGTGACTACGTCTTGAACTTCCAATTCATCAATCGATGGAGTTTTCAATACTTCTACCAACACCTTCTTGGTGAGGTGGGCAAAAGTGAGGGATGCTAGCTTACTTAAGGCATCAGCCTTTTTTGTTTTGGGATCTGGGAATCTGCTTGATATTGCATACTTGGAAGGTACTCATCAGCTCCTTGGATTTCTCTTTATATTTTTTCATGGTGGGTTCCTTTGCAACGTAGCTATCGTTCACTTGGCTTGAGACTAATAATGAATCTGTGAACACTTCAAGCTTCTGGACTTTCATCTCTTTGGCCAGCCTTAAACCAGCGATCAGTGCCTCGTATTCAGCCTCGTTATTGGTTGTCTGAAAATCAAAACGGAGAGCATATGTAAATTCCAACCCTTCTGGGTTGATCAAGATCAGCCCAGCCCGTGACCCTTCAACGCTTGAAGCCCCGTCGGTAAAAAGCTTCCAGGCTTCAGGGTTGGAAGGTTCAGTGGTGGCAGTGTTCACTTCAGTGATTTCTTGGTTTGGGACTTCTATAATGAAGTCGGCCAAGACTTGGGCTTTGATAGCTTTTTGTGGGACGTAGGTGATGTTATGTTCACCTAGTTCCACTGCCCATTTGGCCAACCTTCTTGAGTTCTCTGGTTTTTCAAGCACACTCTTAATGGGTTGGTCGGTGACCACTTGTATAGGGTGTGCTTGAAAATACCTTCGAAGCCTTCTAGATGTTTGAACTAGGGCTAGGCCAAGTTTTTCGAGAGGAGGGTATTTGGTTTCAGCCAATTTTAGAGTTTTGCTGAAGAAATAAACGGGTACCTGAGCTTTGTCCCGTTCGATGGTGAGGACTGCACTTATGGCCTCTTCAGGAATTGATAGATAGACTGAAATTAATTCCCCCGTTTCAGGAGCTGCGATGTCTGGTAAGGAAGCAAGATGCTGTTTCATCTGGTTGAAGGCTTCCTCGGCCTCCTCAGTCCATTTGAAGTCCTTCTTATCAGAGCAATTCTTGAGCGTTTTGTAGAAGGGTAGAGACCTTTCAGCCAGCTTGGAGGTGAAACGCTTCAAGGCTGCAAGCTTCCCGTTTAGGCTTTCAACCTCCTTCTTAGTTTTTGGTGGCTTGGCTTCAAGGACAGCTTTCACCTTGTTCGGGTTAGCCTTGATGCTTTGTTTCCCGACAATGTGACCCAAGAACTTTCCTTCCTCAAACCCGAATGAACATTTCTCAGGGTTGAGCTTCATGTTAACTTTTCTGAGGTTCTTGAAAGTTTCTTGAATGTCATCGAGCATTTTGATACTCCGTCTTGCTTTTAATCACCAAGTCGTCGACGTATGCCTCCATGTTTTTACCAATTTGGCTTGCAAAGGCTTTGTCTACTAGACGTTGATAGGTTGCTCCGGCGTTCTTGAGGCCAAAAGGCATCTTTTGGTAACAAAAGATTCCTTTATCAGTGTGGAACGCTGTCTTTTCTTCGTCTTCTTCTTTCATGAGTATTTGATGATACCCTTTGTAAGCATCAAGAAAGCACTTGAAAGGGTAACCGGTGAGTGAGTCAACCTTGAGATCGATTTCCGGTAGTGGATAGCAATCTTTAGGACAAGCCTTGTTAAGATCCTTGAAATCTATGCACATCCTCCAAGAGTTATCAGGTTTCTTAACCATAACCGGGTTTGCAACCCATGATTGGTACTTGACTTCTCGGAGGATGCCTGCCGACACATGCTTTTCAACTTCTTGACAAGCAGCCATGCTTCTTTCAGGTGCTAAGCATCTTTTCTTTTGGACTACAGGCTTGACATCCGGTGGTATTCTTAACTCATGCTCAGCAATGTTCCGAGGGATCCCTGTCATATCCTCTGGACACCAAGCGAAGACATCGCTGTAATGTGTTAGCAATTTTTCTAGATATGAGAGGGTTTCTTGTGCAAGGCTTGGATTGACCCTTATTCTCTGTTCAGGGTACTTAGGATTTATGATTAGCCTGTGCTTGTCTTCTTCACCTCTGGGGCTTTCACCCTCAACCAGGTAGGCTTCTTGAGAGGGTTGAAGGGTTGATATCCCCCTCTTGGTTGGAAATTTGATTGTGCCATGTCCAATAGATACGGCCATGTGGAATGCACACTGCCCTGGTCTTCCAATGATCACATCATAGTTTGAAGGTATGTTAATAACCACAAAGGTGAGTGGTTGGATTCTTTCCTTCTGACCTTCGCTGAAACGAACATTAAGTGTCAGTTGCCCTAAAGGCTTGAGGGGTATATCGGCAATACCTTTTATGGAGGTTCCAGAGGGTTGAAGCCTTGAACGTTCTTCATTACTCAAACGGTAGAAGAATTTCTCGAACATGATTTCAGTAGCTGCTCCAGTGTCTATGTATGCCCTATGCGTTTGCAACGTTCCCACGGTAGCTTCTATCATAAGAGGGCTAGAGATAGGGTCTTTCTCCGTTGGGGGGAAGCAGACACACTGAAGCTCCCAAGCTTCCAACCGCTGTCTCTTGTGAGGAACCCTTCCATCAAAATCCACCATATTGACTTCCTTGCCCTTTCCTTCAGCCATTTTGTCTCGTACCCCCTTCACCAAATGAGCGAGTTCTCCGGACTTAACAACTTCTTCAATTCTTTTCTTGAGCTGGAAGCAATCATTGGTGTGGTGACCTTTTTCTTCATGAAACTCACAATATTGTGTGGAGTTCTCATTTTTTCTGCTTTTGGGGAGAGGCCTAGGAGGCCGAAAGTTTTGCTTGACTTCTTCCGTTGCAAGGATCTCTTGAGGAGTTTTTGTGAGGGGTGTGAAACCCATGCCTTTCTCTCTGGTTGGGGGGTTCCGACCTTCAGGCCTTCGATGGTCTGAACCCTTTTGACGTCTGTCATAGGAGTTAAAGTTCCCTCTTTTTCTGGCTGGGCTGCTGCCCCGCCAACTGGACCCTCTTTTCTTTTGTTCTTTGATATCAACTGCCTCCTCTCCCCGGATATGGGCTTTTGCCCTTTATAGAGCTTCCTCCAAGGTCTTGGGCAGGGATTTATTGAAATCTCTAGTGAGATATTTTGAGGTGATAGCGTTCATGAACCCGGCTACCCTCATTTTCTCATCTGCCCCTACATATGTGAGACCTTCTTTCTTGTATCGTTCAATAAACTCAAGAAAGACTTTCGTCGTCACGTTGTTTTATCTGAAAGATGACGGTTGCATCTTTGACATAGCGGCGATCCACTTTCAGACATGGTGATTTCGAGAGAAAAGAGCTACATTACTAGGTCTTCTTTGAGGAGAAATAGCGGCGTAGCCCCACGGTGGGCGCCAACTTGTTGATGCAACAAGTGAGAGACCAAGGATAGTAGCTGGGCTGGTTAGGCAAAAGGGTTAAAGGGTTTAATTTTGCCTAACGTAGGTCGTGGGGTCCCCCCACGTTTGCAAGACGTGGAAGGAGGTTAACTAGTTTATTTTTTATGTTTGCTGAAGATCCTCCTCTGAAGTATATTCAGATTCGGATGTGGGAGCAAACGGAATGTGTGTGCTGGATGTGAAAGTGAGTAACTAGCATGAAGCAAGTACTCGATATGAATGACCAGAGTTTAAGGAAACAAGCCTGGCCGAGAATGTCCTCACTTCAGTAAATGAAGTGTCAAATATATAGGAGAAGACATCTCCCAGAGAGGAATGCCTTTGACTAGTGACCTTGCTTGCAGTGAGGGGCTTGCCCTTTCGGGGGCTGAAGCCTTTTGACCCCTGGATAATAGCGTGTGCTCTGCAGACCTGCATTGCTTTTGCGGCTGGTGGGTTGGTGAAGCAATCCCGGGATGTGACTGGCTACTGTTCCCGTATTGCTTTTCCCCACCTCACAGCTTTTTAACCTTCGAACCATTTAACCTTTCAAACGTATATGTACTTAAGTCATTTTATTTGATCTTGGGCTACCCCCGTCATCATCTCACATTGGTTGAGAGATAATCTTGGGTTGATATATAAGTAAAATACTCTACAGGATAGTATTTCTATGTATTAGGTCACAACCAGTGGCAGCCAGGAGGGTGCAATGCACCCAACATGCACCTGTGACCAGGCCTGGGTACGGGATAGAGACCACGTCGATGAGCGTAATGTGCCGTTTTGATGGCGTACTTTGCACTTCTCATTGCCGCTTGGAGCCGCCATTACTATTTTTTTTAGTACGGCTCGAGTCTATGGCGCATGGCTCAAAGGTCTCGTCAACATAAGACACTTCAAATTCCAACAATTATTACGAATACATCTCCATCGAATTATGTATTGTTCCAAAAACCACACAACACCTCTAACGGTTTCTCCAATTTTTCTGACCTACCAGCTATTGTTTCATGTACAGTTTCAAGTGCTTGGCTAAACTCGGTTGTACAATTTGCTTAGGCTGTTGTACCCTGGTAGAAAGGGGCTCAGCTAGGTGGTCCGGAATCTGTTTTAAGGGACCTCTATTGGACATAAATCCTCAGCCAACATTCGTTTTTCTTTTTCTGTTATTTTGCTTATTTCGGTTTGTAATGGTTTGTAATCTGTTTGCAATTTTATTTTCCTTTTTGTATTGTCATTCGTTTTCTGATTGAATTAACGAAGTTGTTATTTTATTTTATGAACAGTTGTCCTACAAAAACTTCAAGCATGTATGGCTAACATGGAAGAAAAAGGAGGTAAACTTGATCCGACAAGTGATGAAGAAACAACACTTTTGTGATGGCAACCCGGATCTCAAAGAATGAAGCCCTTGGCGTTGGTGTTTAAACTAAACTTGTTATTAAACTAGGTTTGTGGGTTAATATGCAATTGTAAATACGTAGGGATTTAAATTCTAATTATGTCAAATAGGATTAGAAGATTTTTCTTAAGCGTTGCAATGCTTAGATCACACCGGTTGACGATACATAAATAGGAAACGATGATCAGATTTATTATTCATCTTACAATTTGATTCAAGTATGTATTTTGCTTTTGATTACCAGCATCACCTTAAGGGACGTTTGGTTCGCGGAATGATTTAGAATTGGAATTGGAATTTGTATAAAAATCAGAATTTGAAGAAACTGAATTTGGAATTTAAACATTCCAATTGGAATTGGAAATTGTTGGAATTGGAATCTCAATTCCATTTTTGTTGTGTTTGGTTGTCAAATGAATTGGAATCCAACACCCCGGCACCCACAACCACCAGTTCGCGTCGAAGCGGTTCGATTCGAAACGGTACCGGTCGAAACGGTACGGGTCGAAACGGTTCGTGTCGAAACGATTCGATTCGAAACAGTACAGGTCGAAATGGTTGGCGTCGAAACGGTTCGATTCGAAACGGTACATGTTGAAACGGTACGGGTCGAGACGGTTCGCGTCGAAATGGTTCGATTCAAAACGGTACCGGTCGATACAATACGGGTCTCATCGAAACGGTTCGATTCGAAACTGTTCAGGTCGAAACGGTACGCGTGGAAACGGTTCGATTCGAAACAGTTCAGGTCGAAACGGTTCACGTTGAAATGGTTCGATTCGAAACAGTACGGGTCGAAACCGTTCGCGTCGAAACGGTACAGGTCGTAAACGTTCGCAGCGAAACTGTTGAGATCGAAACCATTCTCGTCGAAACGGTTGGGATCGAAACCAGTATCGGTCAAAACGGTTGGGATCAAAATGGCACGGGTTGAAACAGTGCGGGTCGAAACGGTTGAAGATTCCAATGAATTTACTTTAATTCATTCCCATATAGGGAGGATTTTGATTTCCTTTAGTTAAAGTAATTTGAAGGAATTCATGCCTAATTAAAATTTCAATTTCAATGTCAACTAAACACATGAATATTGGAATTGGGATTCCAATTCTCTCAAATGGAATTCAAATTCCAATTCCCATAAATTCTATTGAATTTAATGTTCAATATAACTTCCTAGGCAACAAGCAAAAATGGCGTGTCTTCTTTAATTTTTTTAAATGAAAAAAAAATCTCAATCTTTGGTATCCTACTTAATGTCCAAAAAACATGACTATTCTTTTCCTTTTACCATGTATCATTGCTCCATTTCTAATGTGAACCTTTACTCTCTTGGACTCATCTAGACTTGCAAACAATCCTTATTGTCTAGTCATGTGCTTAGATTAACCGAACACATACTTGACTTGTCAACCTCGTCTTAGCAGAGGATAATAAATAGCCTGTAATCAAGTCTTCATTGGGGTTGGCCATTGCTGCATTTACTTGATTGCCATACCATCACTCCGCAATAACATGCACAAACTTATTACATTTTTTGCATTATAGAATGCTTCTGCTTCTACCTATGAATCGTCCACGAGGACCACAACCTTTGCCTCATCATCGTGGTGGTCCTCGTCCTTGACCTATATAGATGGTGAGAAATCTTCTTCCTATGCAAGGAAAGCTCGATCTTTTGATTAAATCCCACTTCTTGGGATTATAATGCCTTCAAAAGATGACCAACAAAAAATATAACAATTTCTTTTGATTCCAGTTTCTGCATTTTCTTGACCTACAGGCTACAGATAGAAGTACATCGTAAATTGATTTGAACATAAAATATAACAATTTGCAAATCATACAAACTGCTCCTCTCTTATCTTCAAGTTCAGTTTCGACAACATATGCCATATATTAAAAGGTTTCGAATAACTATATCACAGGGAAAGCTTGTAAGGACCTAGCTACAAAGTAACTAAGGTGCCCAAGATCTTAGAGAAGCTCTAAATGTGCATGAGACCATAATATCATCTGGTTGTGACTAAAATTGGCTCCATATCAGTATCGTCTATGATTCACTAACTTATGTCATAGAAGTACCCTGGTTTAAATCTTAATTTTTGTACAAAATCTAGTGAAGCTTTGGATGAAATTAGTGGACCAACAAATTCAGACCCAATTGCAGTAAAAAGGCCATGCATAAAAAATTGAATATCTCCGATCTTTAGCCTCAAGCACCGCTTAAAGGTTAGAAGCAAACCTTTGCCTCAACTTTAGCCTCAAGCAATTGCCGTCTTCTTGGTCTTCTCCTCCGAACGTGTAAGCACTACAATGAGAAACCAAAGGCGTCGACATGCTCAAAACAAGGTGATTTCTTCATCCATACTTGTTAATTGTTTATGGGCTTTGATTTAGCGATTGAATCTAGTGGTTTCAGTGCCTGTTTCCTTCAAATGATATCGATCTTTATCAGGGGTGGACCTAATGTGTTAGCAGGGAAAGCACGGGCTACGGCTCAACCCCGTCTTAGTAGTGTGAAAATACCCTTCAACTCCGTCTCCGTAGTGTAAAAACACCTCTCAACTCCGTCTTCGTTATATAAAGGATACCCCTGATAAAAAAAAATTAGGGTACCCCTAAAATTTTGTGCTAGTTCCTCCACTGATCTTTATGGAAAGTGAAGTTAGTTCTTACAATCAGACGTCGTTTATACCTAAATTTGCTTTTCATCTATGATAATTTATCAGCATCAATGTTCTAGGGATACAGCTAGTCAAAATCTCTTACTTTTTGCATATGGTTCTTGATTCTTATTGTTTTTACCGATCCTTCGAGAGCATTTTCCCTTTTGATACATATATGAAGTATAGTGGTACATGTACCAAATGATCGGTTTATATAGTTTAGAATTAGGAAGTACTTAGGTGATCATGACTATGAAAGAAGGTACAAAAAGTATAGTATTAGTTGAGTGGTGGTGGTAGTATTTAGTAGTTGCCTTAGCTTTCAAAATACACATCCATCCATCATCAGTGTACAAGGCTGTCTTTATCTTTACTCTTTTCAAAATACAAACCCACCAATTATTTTTATCTTTATCTCAAGGCAAAAAAAAAAAAAAAAAAAAAATAGATGTACTAAGGTCTTTATTTAAAAAAAAGAATCACAGAATTGAACTATACGACTTTTAGTAAGCTTTTAAGAATAACTTATTCGTTTTATTTTTTAACTTTTTTAAGTTTGAATAATAATTATTTATTTTATATATTTAACTTTTCTTAGGAGCCGGCAAAAAGAGGTGTTGATAGTGTATAATAAAGGAATCCACTATTCACACACCCCTATAATTTTATTTTCATATTCATAGATGTATACGGGTCGTATAACATTATACGGCCCGTATAGTTAGCTGTTGCACAGAAATAAATACAGTGGAATGTTTTTTTTTACATGTATACGAGACGTATAACATTATACGAGACGTATACAATTGTATATGTTATACGACCAAAAGTGTTTATTTTTGTGGGGTTTGATGATTTTTGGGTTTTTAAGATCTGTATACGAGTCGTATAATGTTATACGACTGGTATATAAGTTTTTTTTCTTTTTTTGTGTAAAACCGAAGTTTTAGTAATTCTTTAGATAGCGTTTTCAATATCCGGAGTTTGTTGGGTGGCAATTGTGAGAGTACTGAGAGTATGATTGCTGAATGTTTTCAGTATCCGGAGTTTGTTGGGTTGTTTGCAGCTAGGGTTCAGAATAATTAGAATAATTGAAGTTTTATTATAAACTTTTTTGGTGAAAGTTATCATCTTTTGGGTCAAGTGAAGCAATGAATGGAGGAATATATTTTACTTATTTTATGTTTAATATATGAAGCATATTATATAAGTTTTTAGATGGTGTTTGTAAGGTTTAATTGCCTTGTGTAACTTTGATTGACATCTATCATTACATTTTCACCCAGGCGGCAACACCAGTAGTCTACTAGTCACCTTAACTCAAACATTGACATCTATCATTGAGTGTCCAACTACAATCCTACATTATTGAAAGTCATTGTATCACCACCATTTATCTTCTTCTGCCATACGTCTTCCTCCTTTCAAAATTCAAATCAAACTCACGATCACATTACCCTACCGCTGGAACCCTATTCTGCTTCACCACTTTTAAACCTAGTGGACTTCACTTTCCGAACAATTTATAAGCACCAGCAGTAGCACACCCACTTTTCCGACCACCCCAAACAATTTATAAGAACCATGAAACAACTCAACCCCCTTTTATTACACATATATATCCACCCACCCATCCACACACACCATTACACCCACACTCTTCACCTTCTTCCACCGGAAAATCAATAATCTTCTGGCGGAAAACAAACCGTCATGGCTGAAGCTTTTGGTATTTATATAATATAAGTTTTTGATGTGGCAAATATTTGGGCATGTTTGTTTAAGTTGTGATGTGTCGCTTTCGTGTCTATCTGATGATGTTGATACTTACTTTTGTTGTTTTTTTATATTTATAATTTCTATTTTTTAATGGGGTATAACCGATTTTATAAATGTTAACCGATTTTATAAATGTTAACCATTTTTATTTTGTCGCTTTCATATCTATTATGCCATATCCATTATCCCCTTGGTGGTTTCTGTACCCATCCTCGCGCGATATGGCGTCTAAACCCTTGAATCCCAATGCTTCTCCTTACATTCCTCATCATTTCCTGAATTCGAGTTCATTAAGAAGTAATGATTGTTGGCTAATTACAAGACTGTTTGTCGGGTTTCCAATGCTCACACAGGGTGATAAACAACGTTGATATGGAATTGGAGAACCGTTGTGGGTGGTAGTTACCCGGTCCCCTGCCGCCTTAGTAGTTGTTATTATAACAACCCTCCAAAATTATTTCCAACACCCCTAATATATTTAGAATGTCCCTATATGTCTTATAATACACCCCTTATACAAATAATGGACCCTAAATACTTTATTTTTGTAAAAATAAAATAAAAAAAATTTAACAGTTCCTGGCGGGCCGTGAAGACCCTTAAGGAGTCTTACGTAGGCCGTGACAGGCCAAGACCAGGGCCGCACCCTGAGGTGCCACGTGGCATAACGCATGTGGAAGCTATGGGTCGAATCAGCCAAGCTAGGGCCTACCCGAGTTGGCCTCGCGGGCAGCGTAGCCCCTTGCTGAATCCTTCGCGGGCCGCGACAAGGTGGTTGAACAAACCTATAAATAGAGGCCATCGGCTGTTCATTTCAGTCGCTCACATTTTAACCTTTCTCTCTCAAATTCTACATAGTATACACTATACCCGGGCATAATACCCCCCTAATTAACGAAGTTCTGACTCGTTGTAAGTATCATAACCCCCGGTTACATATTAGATACGCTGTCCGATTGATCTAGTGCTCCGTAACGGCTATCGAGGTTCTGCCCGACGTAATCGTTGGAGTTCTGTCTCGGGGAGGGTATAACTAATGTAAATATTGGGTTATTATACTAACGCGTGTGCATTGTGTAATTAATAGATAATCACCAGGAAATCACAAAGGAAAACCCTAAGATAGCAATGTGAGTAATCTCCTTTTTGTAAACCTTTTTGTAAACTATTTTTACAAAACCTTAAATATTTTAGAATGTGATTAGCAGTGATTGAGTCTTTGTAATTCTTCAATTACTGCCGGTATGTTGGGGATTTGTATACAAAATGTGGAACACGTTACCATTGGACAAAGAGTTAGCCAATGTGTAATATGACCCACCAGTCAGGATTGACAGTACTGAATGAGTAATTGTGTAGATATAAACATTGTAATCGCTCTCAATACTGTAAATTGATAAAACTCTTCTTGATTAAACTGGGATTCCACTCACCAGTATTTCCCACTGACAAAATGTTTTTAAACGCGTTTCAGGTAACAAAATGTGAAAGCCAAATAAAAGCCAGCTGGACAGCACTGGAGGCTTGGAAAAATGGCTATAAAAGTTACCTAAATAAAGAGATGTTTTTATTTAAATAAAATAGGGTTTATCCCTATGAAAATGTGTGTACTGGAAACTTGGGATTTCCCCATGTGTTTAATATTATAAAAATGTGGTATTTTACTCTGATAAAATATTTCCTAACTACGGTCCTGATGTAAATTCCGCTGCCAGATAATGATAAACACCGATACCACTGAATCTGGTCTCGCGGCCGCCCGTTCCCGGGTAATTAGGGGCGGGGATTGCGACAGAAGGTGGTATCAGAGCTACAGCCACTGATTCAGCCACAGAAGTGTTCTGCTGACACCAAAATTTATTCATTTTGTTAGGAAATCATCTACGGGATTTTGTGCATATCTGTATATTATTGTTTTATGTTATTTGACTATTTGTTAGTTTATAGTATGAGCGACCAAGGACCTTCCGACGCTTACCAACAGTTGTCCAGCTCACATAGGGACGAAGGCACCTCTTCACAGCCTACCTCTCAGGGTATTCGGCTGACAATGAAGACGGGATTTTCGTATTCAAGGCACAATCTGAAGAGCCATTCCCTCCTAAGAAAAGAGGATGGTTCAGCAGAGGAGCTCATGAACGTAGGAAGAGGATGAAAAAGTTACAGCAACAGCGTGCTTTAGCAGCCGCTAATAGGAAAACGAATACTCACACTCAGGAAATGCTCAATAGGAGTCTAGCAAATTTTCATATCTTAGCAACTACAGCTGCAGACCCGAATCTAGAGCAACTCATAGCACCCCAACCATTACCACTGTTTCCCACACAACCAATGGAAATTGAAGCCAACTCAGAAAACCAAGTCCAGGCACCTGCTTTTGACCCAGTTGAAATACCTAGAGTACCAGCACCCCATCCCTCAGACCCATACTATGACCCCTGGTTTGACGACCATAGGGATTTCCAACAACGCTACCAAATACCAGACGAACCCATGCCAAGCCTAGCAGCCTACCCAGACCTGGACCCTCTAGACCCCTATTATGACAATGACAAATACAACAGGGAAATTCTAGAGAACCCATATCCTTACGAAGAACCCATGCCCCAGTTCCCAAACCCAATACCAGCACATGCACCACCCATGAGCACTGAGAATGTGCAAGAACTCCGAACCTTTGGTGAGGAGATTTTAGAAGGAAGTGAGAGGATGAGGCAAATAGGGAAACGACTCGTCTGGAAATATGACGAGCGTAATATGGACTTTTGGATGAACCCCTATCAGTAGTAGTAGTAGTAGTAGTAGTAGTAGTAGTAGTAGTAGTAGTAGTAGTAATAATAATAATATAATATGTGTGTATGTTTGAAAAAAAAATTATATATATAGCTACGGATGCATACTAGTATTGTAATTTTAAATTTCAGTTCTAGTTTGTACTTGACACATAATACATAAAATAGAGTAAAGGTCGCAATGATGACAATTTTGGATCAATATGCTTGTGACATGATTGTTTGTATTGGATATTGTCTTGTGATATTAATATGTGGTAATTGTTTAAAATTCAGATGGACAACGAAGTGAACAAGGAAAGCCAGAATAACGATAACCAGAATAATAATAATAATAATAATGGAAACCAAGTGGATAACAGTGCCATCCAACACATAGTGGCACAAGGGATTATAGACGCAATGCCCAATATTATTAAAAGGTTAAGGAAGCGGATAATAAAAGTAATAATGGCAGTAAGCGACCTACCGAACCAGAACACAGCGTAAACAATGGACCCATACTTCAAGTGCCCATTCCCAAATGAAGAAGAACCATGTCTTAGGGTTGTTCTTACAAAGAATTCTGGTTTTGTAATCCAATCGAACTCTCAGGCAATGAAGGGGCCGATGTAGCTTTACGCTGGATAGAAAAGACTGAAGCAGTCTTAAAAATAAGCAAGTGTGCGGAAGAGGATAAGATAATGTTTGCTTCCAATCTGTTTAAGAACTCAGCTTTAGAATGGTGGAACACTATCCTCCAATCTAGGGGAAGTGACAGGGTTTATAATATGGAATGGGAGGAATTTAAGAACATGATGGAAGGGAAATTCTGCCCTCCCAATGAAAAGGAACAAATAGCAAATAAGTTCTTAAACCTTAGAATGACTTGAGTGGATAGTAAGGGTTACACTACTTTATTCTTTGTATATGCTAGAATAGTATCAACCCTTGCATCCCCAGAGCCAGTATAAATCTCCCGTTACATATGGTGATTAATCAGTGAGATTAGGCATGTAGTCAAGGCAGCTAGACCACAAACTATAGAAGAAGATGTAGAACTAGCAAACACCTTGACTGATGAATTAGTGCGAACACGATAAGAGGACCAGAGAAGGAACCTAGCTCAGAAACTTACCCAAGAATTTCTCTATGGAAATTCCAACCGTGGGAAAAATGTAGGTTCTACTTCTGCACCCTACTGCAAGTATTGCAAAAGGAAACATTCAGGAAGATGCTCTATATATTGCAATTTTTTCAAAATATCTGGACATAAGGAAGAAGACTGCAGGAAGAAACCTAACAACAGGATATGCTACAATTGTGGAGAACAAGGTCATATCAAGCCAAACTATCCAAAGTTAGTTCTGGCTACAAACAACAAGAATACTAAAAATGCTAGAGCATTTGTTCTGACTGCGGAGGAAGCAAAGATGATCACGGACGTGATTGCCGGTACGTTTTTAGTTAATGATGTTTTTGCAAAGTACTATTTGACTCTGGTGCGAACCAAAGTTTTATTAATACTTCGTTTTGCAAACTTCTCAATCAACCATTAACTAAACTCCCACAAGAATGTCCAGTAGAGACAGCGAATGGGGAATCCATTAAGATTACCGAAATCTTGCAGGGAGCAAGAATAGAATTTTTAAATCAAAAGTTGCAAACCTTTATCCAATGAATCTGGCAGAATTTGATGTTGTATTAGGGATGGATTGGTTAATAGCCAATAAAGCCAGTATTTTATGTGATCAAAAGTCAATCCATGTAAGTTCACCAAAGGGTGAAAAGATCACAATTAAAGGGGATAAGCCATCTAGATTTACGAAATTCATCTCTGTGATGAAAACAGCAAGTTGTGTAAGAAAAGGATCATTAGTGTATTTGATTTTCAATATCATTAACAGTAAAGGAAAAGAACTGAAAGATATTCCAGTAGTATCTCAGTTTCCAGATGTGTTTCCAGAAGAATTACTAGGACCACCGCCAGACATGGAAGTTGAATTTAGAATACATCTGCTACCAGGAACATCACCAATTGCCAAGGCACCCTACCGCTTGGCACCAGCAGAAATGCAAGAGTTAAAGAAACAGTTAGACGAACTGTTGGAAAAAGGATTCATACAGCCAAGTTCATCGCCATGGGGAGCACCAATATTGTTTGTCAAAAAGAAAGATGGGTCAATGCGTATGTGCATTGATTACCGTGAATTGAACAAAGTCATGATTAAGAATCGGTACCCATTACCGAGAATCGATGATTTGTTTGATCAGTTGCAAGGAGCTCGATTTTTCTTTAAGATCAACTTACGTTCAGGATATCATCAATTAAAGGTACAGGAAGAGGACATTCCTAAGACCGCTTTTAGGACAAGGTATGGCCATTATGAATTTACTGTCATGCCATTTGGTTTAACCAATGCCCCAACTGCATATATGGACATGATGAACCGAATATGTAAGCCATATTTGGATAAATTCATAATTGTTTTTATAGATGATATTCTCATTTACTCCAAAAGTAAAGAGGAACATGCAGCGCATCTGCATGCACTTGTAAGTTTATTGAGAAAAGAAAAGCTTTATGCAAAGTTTTCGAAATGTGAGTTTTGGTTAGAGGAAGTACAGTTTCTTGGACATTTAGTCAATCATGAAGGAATTCATGTGGATCCCTCAAAGATTGAGGCAATTACCAAATGGAAAACCCCTGAGTCACCAACCGAGGTTAGAAGTTTCCTAGGATTAGCCGGTAATTATAGAAGATTTATTCAAAATTTTTCTAGAATAGCTATTCCCTTAACTAAGCTAACTTGTAAATCTGTTAAGTTTGAATGGGGACCAAAACAAGAAGAAGCATTTAGAATTCTTAAGCAAAGATTAACCAATGCACCCATACTAGCGTTACCAGAAGGAACTAAAGACTTTGTAGTCTATTGTGACACTTCTAAGTTAGGTTATGGATGTGTGTTGATGCAACGCCAAAAGGTTATAGCTTATGCCTCTCGACAACTTAAGAATCATGAAGAAAATTATTCAACCCATGATTTGGAATTAGGAGCCATAATTTTTGCCCTTAAGATTTGGAGACATTACCTTTACGGTAGTAAGTTTACCATTTTCACTGATCATAAGAGTTTAAGGTATGTTTTCGGGCAAAAGGAGTTGAATATGAGGCAAAGACGCTGGATGGAAATACTTAGTGATTATGATTGTAATATCCAATATCATGCAGGAAAGGCGAACGTAGTTGCTGATGCTTTAAGTCGAAAGTATCACGAAAAGACAAAAAGAGTGTGTTCTCTTAATTTAAATCTACAAGTAGATTTAAATGAACAGATCAGGAAAGCACAAGAATCAGTAATCAAGGATGATACTGAGAAGTTGAAAGGAATGATTAAGGAATTAGAACAAGGAACAGATGGAATTTGGAGATTCCATAAAAAAGAATGTGGATACCAAAATTATGAAACCTACGCCACCGTATATAAGAAGAAGCCAATAAGTCTAAGTATACGATGCATCCTGGAAGTGATAAGATGTATCAGGATTTAAGAAAGAACTTTTGGTGGATAGGAATAAAAAAGGATATAGCAGCTTATGTTTCTAATATATTTAAGAAAAAACTTTTGGTGGGGAGGATATAACAACCCTCCAGAATTATTTCCGACACCCCTAATATATTCAGAATGTCCCTATATGTCTTAAGATACACCCCGTATACGAATAATGGACCCTAAATACTTTATTTTTGTAAAAATAAAATAAAAACAAATTTTAATATTTCCTGGCGGGCCGCGAAGACCCTTAAGGAGTCTTACGCGGGCCACGACAGCTCAAGACCTGGGCCGCACCCTGAGGTGCCACGTGGAGTAACGCGTGTGGAAGCTATAGGTCGAATCAGCCAAGCTAGGGCCTACCCTAGTTGGCCTCGCGGGCCGCGTAGCCCCTTGCTGAATCCTTCGCGTTCCGTGACAAGGTGGTCGAACAGACCTATAAATAGAGGCCATCGGCTGTTCATTTCAGTCACTCGCATTTCAATCTTTCTCTCAAATTCTATATAGTATACACTATACCTGGGCATAATACCCCCCTAATTAACGAAGTTCTGCCTCGTTGTAAGTATCATAACCCCCGGTTACGTATTAGATACGGTGCCCGATTAATCTAGTGCTTCGTAACGGCTGTCGAGGTTCTGCCCGACTTAGTCGTTGGAGTTCTGTCTCGGGGAGGGTATAACTAATGTAAATATTGGGTTATTATACTAACGCATGTGCATTGTGTAATTAATAGATAATCACCAGGAAATTACAAAGGAAAACACTAAGATAGCAATGTGAGTAATCTCCTTTTTGTAAACCTTTTTGTAAACTATTTTTACAAAACCTTAAATATTTTAGAATGTGATTAGCAGTGATTGAGTCTTTGTAATTCTTCAATTACTGCCGGTATGTTGGGGTTTTGTATACAAAATGTGAAACACGTTACCATTGGACAAAGAGTTAGCCAATGTGTAATATGACCCACCAGTCAGGAATTGACAGTACTGAATGAGTAATTGTGTAGATATAAACATTGTAATTGCTCTCAATATTGTAAATTGATAAAACCTGTAACACCCCGTGTTACGAAAGTCAAAGTACAAGTCAAAGTCAAAGGAAGAAAAGATTGCTAATTTCGATCTATCACTCCTTGCTTAAATATTGACTTTACTTCATTGACTTGTAATCGAATCCTGTAATTTAATCCCTTTAGTTGTATTATGTGGAGTATCTATTAATAATCGAGGTTTAATCGATGTTTATCGCTTCATCTGTAATCGCATCGCAATCGCATTCGCAACTTGATTTATAGGTTCTGTATACTGTTTTACATGTGTGTGCTATTTATGTGTTACTTGTGCATGTTTACTTTATGTTTGTGGGAGCAATCGAAACGCTATCGCAACGCAACCTAATCGCAAACGCTAAATGCAAGTATTTATGATGATCGTATGTTAGATATAGTATTTGTATGATTTTTATTGATCTACCGCATCGCATAATCGATACTCGCTTAAACGCATCGCAACACTCAACATGCAAAACGAAACGCCGAAATCCAACTCGCCGGATCACTCGATCGAATGGTCATCCGATCCGATCCCCTGCACCACTTTCCTCTTTTGGAAACCTATAAATACCCCTGTCACATCACCAATAGTGATGTGATAGCTCTCTCGTTCGACAAGCACGCTCAAGCTCACTTTTCCTTCGATTTCTCGCGATTCTTGTAAGTTTCTTCCCCAAATCTTGTACTTCTATGATCTAAACACACTTCTTCATCATTTTCACTCTTGAATCTTAACTTTTAACCATGAAATCAGTGGATTTAAGGTGTTCTAGGATGATGTCATCATGGAGTTCTTATGAACTTCAAGATTTGGCTTCATTCCACCAAGAACAACTCAGATCTAAAGGATTTCCATATGTTTTAACGCAAATTTCATCTAGATCTAAACATTTCCATGGTTAAAAGGATTGAAAGATGGTTTCATAACTTTCTTTCAACTCTTTTACACTCAATGCACTCAAAACCGATAGAATCGGAGCTCGTTCAGGCCTTCTACTCGTTTCCTAATGTAGTGTCGGTTTGAGATCTGAATCCTATCAACGAGATAACCGAATTCAGGTTGAACATGAATAAACCGTCATGAACAGTTAATTGATCGGACTGGGTTGATTCCCATCTGATCAGATAGTCTGGACTTGGCGGGGTTCCTGTTGTTTAATACGTTGTCATACCGTCTCGATCAAACCGCAAACTTTTCAAAGTAATCAAGTTTCAAGACGATCAGATCATTGGGACGGATCGTCGTCCAATCGGATTGCCATCCGATCAAACAACAATCCGATCGAATTGCATTTGAGCTTTCATACTTAAACATTTTCAAACTTTCAAAGATCTGAATGTCGAACGGATTTTCGGCCGATCGGATTGCCATCCGATCGAACGACAATCCGATCAGTTGACGATTGGATCTCCAACACTTAAACTTTTATTAATTTTCAAAGATCATCAGTTCTTAACGGATTGCCATCCGATCGGAAGACCATCTGATCGAATGACCATCCTGCTATGAACATGTTCCCAAACTGAAATGTCTCGCCAATCGGATCGCTATCCGATCGAACGACCGTTCGATCGATCGACCTGAAGGGTAGAGATACTTCTCTGTTTTTTCAAAATGCTACAACGAAAACTTCAAAGCCATCATACACAAACACATCCATCCCAAACGAATGTCAATCCGACCGAATGGCCATCTGATCGAAAGACCATCCGAACGGATTGACATCCGATCGGATGACCATCCGATCGGATTACCATTCGTCACTTAGTTCACTTTTCAACGTTTAACGCGCCGTTCTTCGCTTATGCTATCATTAACTGTTCAGGCTAATCTCTCAGTGCTCACTTCAATCCAAGAGAGTGTTTATTTACTTAAACGCTATCTGTGAGTATACTCGATCCCTTTTTGCTTTATGTACTTTTGGGTGTTACATACGTTACTTATGCAAATCACAATAGACACACAATGCAAACACTATTTATACGCTGACCATTATTACATGTTACGTGTTAATCGATGAATGTTTGTATGTTATGTTTACACAGTAATTGTTGCCTGACACCTTAGCAACGATAGTACTATAGTTTGGACTCAGCACCTGTTGTGGACAGGGGTTGTTAAGTGCTTTACTCCACGTGTCCCAGTGGGGATATGTGTTGCGCATTCTACAACTCGCAGTCACATCTGTGCATATTTCATTGTCGATAACCTACTAGCTTTCACTTTGCTACATGTTACATGCTGGTTATGCGTAAACGATTTCGAACTCTATTATATTATCAAACTTGTATGCTCACCTTTACACTATGTGTATTAACCTCTATTTTAACGTATGTAACAGGTGTTTAGGATGTTGTGCTTACCTGCTTTTGTGGAATCAAGTAGAAGTGAGAGTCTAGAAACAAACTAAATAAAATCTGAGTTGTCGGAATGGATATTTGTCTTTGAGAACATCGTCTGTAATAACTGTTTTATTTTATATGTTTGTGGTATGGGATATGAACCTTAATATATTATAATTAATAGTTGATATGGATTCTCCTGGATAATCTGTTTCGCTCAGTGTCGTGCCCCGATGTTTCCGTCATCGGTTGGGGTGTGACAGATTGGTATCAGAGCTATAACTGTTGGGAATTAGGCAAGAGTCGACCTAGTCCGGGTCGATGTCTTAGAAACGACCTAGTCTATAGTCTAAGTACCAACAGACCGACTTGTGCATACCCGGTTGGGGTTTTGTACGATCTTACTTGTTATTTCTCGATCGACTCGCAATCATGCTATACTATCACACTGCCTTTCCTAAGGCAGTCGCACTGCACTATTTTCAAAAATGAATGAGTGATTAGATCGAGACTAGGTGTGAAAACCGTAAACTCTCGATTTGGATCGCTCGTTCGACCCGCAATTTTCACTATAAACAAGATAATTTGCGTTGAATCGGGAGTGAAATCCGTAGTTCGACGTAAATCTCTCTCTCAATCTTGTGATTCTATCACACAAGCAGGAATAGAGTTGTTAAGTTAGGGGTGAACCCCGAATCTTGACGACTTGTTCCGTCCCCTATTGTGGTTTTACAAAACTCTCACCAAAGTCTCGATGGATCCCAAAGACTTGAGTTGCATGTATAACCGAAAGGATGTGTGCCATTCACCGTAAGTTGGTGATAGAGCATAGTCTATTAGGCCAAGACGTATACTTGTAGTCCTTTAAAATAGTCGAATCACTTTGGGTAGTCAACGTCTATCAAGCCTAAGACAATCTATATTCGATTTCAAACTCTCGATCGCTGATTTTATGTGTTTCGATTTTGAGCCCAAAACTGTTGACTTTGATATTTGTCGTTTTTATGTGAAATTTTATGTGTTTAATGTGATTTTGACTATTTATATGTTTCGATTTTTGGTAATTTCTACGTTTTTCGCTGTTCGCTTTGATCGACACACACAACACGCACTACACATCTATCTCAAAACACTATCAAATCGCCCGCTACGATACTCGCTTTAGTGAAATTTTGGCTGTTTATATGTTTACATGATTGATTGTGTTACTGAGCTTTAGTAGTATTAAGTATGTTGTGAGGTGAGATTCGACATATAGTGTCTGAGTCCTGTGGCGATGTCTATTGCAGACAATGTCTTCATTTGGATCGCACACTTCCCGCACCGCCCGACGAAACTTAGAGGGCAAGCGCATCGCCGCACTGGTCGCTAAGCAGATGGCGAAAGTCATACCGCAAATTGTTAGCGAGTTGAATGAAAATGCTAGCAAGTCCTTTGAAGAGTCCAGGACTGATTCGCCAAAAGCTACTTTTAGCTTCAAGCAGTTCAAAGCCTGCGGAACTAAAGAATTCACCGGAGAAGATGGACCTACTGCCATGTTTCAATGGTTTGATTCTATCAAAGTCACCCTGTGCCAAAGCGGCTGTCCTGATAATCTCCGCACTGTTAACGCTACCGGCATTTTCCAGTCCAGGGTTCTGGACTGGTGGACTGCCGAAAGAAACAAGCGTGGAAATGATGCAGCTTGAGGGGGTAAGGTCCCAAAAACCTCATATCAAGTACTTGGGACCATACCACAACCTCGTCTTTTAACCCTCTTTAGACCTTGCGCGGCCGCGCACTGGTCCTACAAAGAGAGTTTAGAAGAAAAACAGCAGACAACACCTGCAAGCTAAAAGGAAAATTATAAGTCCTTGCGCCGATTCTCCATAACAAAGAGATAAAAATCCCAGCAAACACTCCCGCTTAAATAATACCCAGACTTGGATATTATTTACTAAACTGATACCAGAGGATAAGGAGTCACACCGGATTATGGCAATAATCTTCTAGAAGACTCAATCATGCACCACCAGACGGTTATAACGTCTGGGACACGTGTCATCATCCCAGGCCACCCTGAAACCATGATGATGCCATGGAATTGGAGAGAAACCTCAACTTGCCCACTTTCCACGTGGCAACACCCCAACCGTTGATCTAAATGGCAATCCGTGTGCTTTCACGTCAAATCAAGAAGATTAACGGGGAAGGAAATAACCGCTTACGGAGTTAGTATCTTTCATTAACATTTCATTAACAGGTTTTCCCGTCCCAACTCTCGGCTATAAATATGAGAGTAATTCAGGTATGAACTCCAAGTTACACTCACTTCACCAATACTTCTTCTTCTTCTTCATAAACACATACTTATTCTCACGCCGGAGTGTGGTCACGGAGAGAACCTCCCTTCTCCCCGTGATGAGGCTAACGGTGTTCTGTTTTGCAGTATTCGTTGGAGAAGAAGACTCGTCCCTTTAAATTAAACAAGAGAGAACCAACCCCTTTTATGCAGAATGTCACACCCCGACCGCGTAAAACAACAAAGCGCGGCGGAAACATCGGGGCGTGTTGCAACAGAATTAATGTTTCATAACCATGGATACCAAAAAGTGTTTCGTTTTATTAAACATTGAATAATTACATCGTCTTGAAATCTAAATACACTATTTAAACATAGTCTATCATTGTTATTGAGTCACTAAGGCCTTGTCCAGTCCTATGTGAGCATGCATCTTATCAATCGATATCATTCAACAATACCTGAAACATATGTGAAAACGAGGTCAGCAAAGAAATGCTGGCGAGTACATAGGTTTTGTAGGAGTGTCGAAATCATGGCTAGTTTAGACGTTGCAATACTTTATTTAAAAACCTTGTTTTGAAAAGAGTATAATATTGCAACTTAATTAACCAACTCAAATCAAGCGGGTTATAATTTGTAAAACCTCGTAGCCATGACTCTTAACCCAAAAACATTTGTTTTAGTAAATTATTTGAAAAACAATGATAAGTTCAGGTGATATGTATAAATAAGAGAATAATGCATGATTAAATGAATAACCATGTAAAATGAGTTTGTATAAGATAAGTTGTTTGTAAATAAATGTCTTGTGAAAAGTATGTTACTTGTATAAAATGTTCTATGTCTCAAACTGAAATGATTCAAATAACGCTACAATATGTAATACCATACAAACACTTATATATAGGAAGTACCAGCGGCGTATCCACCATGCTTGTATCATATTCCACACGCATTGTTACTTAATCACTTAATCCAAACCAAACCACCAAAGTAATGTTCATGCCCAAATGTAAATCATGTAATATGTATAACCAAAATAATATCGTATATCGCTTTGAAGCCAATCGTTTACCCAATCGTTAAAACATCGTGTGAAACCCAATCGTTACCCAATCGTTAAAACATCGTGTGAAAACCCTATCGTTACCCAATCGTTACCCAATCGTTAAAACATCGTGTGAAACCCAATCGTTAATCGTTTAATTCGTTTTAGGTCGTGAAACTACTTATGTGGTCGTCTCGCTAATAACATCCAAACCTTCGTGACTCATCAATCGTAGCTTCTCGTTTTCGCATTAACAAACCTCCATAGGGTAAGTTAATGTTTCAGATTCAGTCGCTACCTACCATTGCCCACACATAACCACGGGAGTAGTAAATAACGGGATTTGTCAGATCCTATGGTACCATAACCTAATACTGGTCGGCTTGATCATAGCTAATGAATGTCATTTGTTATGTAACTACAACCAACAAGTTTGTTCACTTTATGAAATCGTTATTAGTTTTGTATAAATCGTCTTAATTGTTTTTGAAACCATCGTTATAACATCGAAAACATTTAGCACATATGAGTCACCCCAAAACAGTTGAAAACAGTAAAATAGGGGAAGAATGTACTCGCCTGAGAATGCTTGGAGGTCTTGAACAACAACCAAACAAAGCTTGAGGGAGCACGGAATCAATCGGCAATCTAAAACTATATAAATAAACCGGATCTAAATCGGGAGATCGGATAGGATGAGGCTTGGTAAACCAAACGAGTTTTGGAACTCATATGATATGGTTTAACAAGACCTACATACTACAATGAAACCAAACCTAAGTGCTATCGACCCATCGCGGCCCATTACGACCCGTTTAGGTAGCTTATGCTACTTTAACGCGTCGTTCGCGTGAAACGCGTTCGGACCGCCTAACTAGTCCTATGACAAGTGTTATATGCCTAAACATGTTACTTAATCAGTTATGTGACAAAAGTTTAGGTTACATATGCTTAATTACCAATTATACATGAAAAGGGTATTCTGGTAATTTACCTAAGGCATATAAACTACCTATCATACAACTACTTAAACGATGTGACCATAGGGTATAACCTCGGAAGGTTATTCCCTACCTACTATGGTCACCTAATGTATTTGGTCGGATCCTAATGATCGACCAAATGGGTCGAGTTCGAAGGTATAGGCGATTTATTAGATCGCCTACCCTACGACTCTAGACAACGTGGTAATCAGTGGGCATAGTCCCAAGGGACTATGACCAACGTGATTACACTCACGTTGCGAAGTTCAAACGAACTTCGCATTGACCATTACTGGTCAACGCTGAAAGTCAAACAAAGTTTGACTTTCTGACTCTAAAAGCAATAAAATAAGGAAAAGAACGAAAGAATACTTACCCAGGGTCCCCGAATGCTAATCCCGACTTCAAGAACTCAGGTATGAAACAATGGTTTCAACTTAGAGCTCTCAAAATCAGAATTCTTGTAAGAAATAGCAATGGGGGGCATGGGGTATATATAGATTTCGGGTAACCGCTAGGATCGTTTCTTGAATATCGTGCCACGATCCAAGCCGAACACTTGTCACAATGTTGTGGTGGCTAAAATGTTGTTCTTATCCGCTGACTAGACGATAGGAAACGTGTGGACACGAATCAATTCAGTTGCAAGTTGCAAAACAAACATTGAATCTGGTCAGAAGGGCTAATGCGGCCCGCTTTAGATTTAGGCAAACACAATGCGGGCCGCTTGGGGCCTCTGATCTGCACATATGTTTCAGAAATGACAGTTTAGGTCCCTGCACGTGTTTAAGGCCATTTCCGACACTTCTAAGGCCCGTAAAGCCAACTTTAAGGCCCTAAAATGTTGCCTAAACATTGTGGACATGAAACATGCTCAGAAATATGTCGGATGATGGTTCGTTTGGTCGTACGAACGCGATGTTCGCTTAATTACGACGGAATGCGCACAAGCGCGAAAAACGATCCAAATGACGCGACGAATGGATTTTTCTTATGGCGAACACTAAAATATAATGTAGTCATGCTTACATAAATTTTTGGATATCCGGATGTATTCAGAACGTGAGTTATGCGTAAAAATGCAAACTTGTGCACTTTTGACACTTTTAGTTCCTGAATGACACAAAAGTTTATTTTAGCATACCGAACACCTCAAAGCCTATTTCTAAGCTTTGTGAAGGATATTTATGGTATGTTTAACTTATGGTCATGCTCCGGAATGTCTGTTACAGTTCAAATTGACATACTTTCGCAGTTTGTCAACTTTAGTCCCTGTAAGCGATTTAACTTTATTTTGCCATACCAAAGCCTTCAAAACTTATTTCTAAGTTAAGTAAAGGTTATTTAAGGTATGTTAAGCCTATGTCACTATTCCGGAGTGTTTGTTGCATTAAACTGGTTATATTTACGCATCGGTGCGCGTATAACCTCCCAGAAAGTGATTTAGAGTTTGAAATTGAACAAGAATTGATATGTACAAACGATACACATATTTTTACCAATCCCAAGTATGAAATATAATATTTCATTGGTTCGGTATTTGTTTGATGGCCGTGAAGGCACAGGTGTTACAGTCTCCCCTACTTTAGGAAATTTCGTCCCGAAATTTATTTAGAGGAAACTTGTGAGAGCTTGAAAATATGAAGTTGAAAAGATCAAACAACATTGGTTAGGGTTCTGAACTTCTAGTAACCTTTGATTACATCATGATTGCAATGTAAGAGGGATACTTATATACAAGTATATGAAGCGTCATTGGTGCGTCCACCGTACCTCTATTACATCGTCCTCATTTTGTTATTGTTGTCACTATCGATTCTTACACATAATAAATCTTACTGGGTTTACCGTGCACTGAATCTCATAATTATGTGCGCTTCCATAATTAGACAATTCCTTGCATAGTTCATACAGTGTATTCAATAGTGTGCAGGGGAAAACCAAATGAACAATCCTGTGATGAGTGTGACTAGACCGCCATAGAGTCCCGTAGACTAAATCAATAAATGATCTAAATAGACTATCAAGGAGTCTGTCCAGCTACATCACTAGATGTCATTCTTTAACCAAATTGTGAATCAATCCTTTAGACTAGACCACTAAAAAGGATCTGGAGTGGTACTATATAATCCAAGGGTCTTAACTACAACGTAGAAACCCACAAAGATTAAGGTAGTACCTTTTGAATATCCTACTATGAATCCCTCATATGAAGATATGAAAGATTCTGCGAGGATTTGAAAATCGGATCACACAAAAAAAATCATAGAGGAGAACACATAAACACATATCACATAACCACAAAATTGTTCGTTAATTTGTCTTGTAAATTGCGTACATGCATTTAAAGCACACTTGGAATCCATTCCGTGGATTTCATTTGGTACTTTAAACGTTATCAAGAATCCAACTATAAAGATAGAAAGATTCAAAAAGAAAATTCGATTTCGATTACTAGGAACCGAAGTGTTCGAATTAAGGTACATAAGGAATCCAATTAAGGACTCTGATTTGAACGATAATCATCCACAAGGATCTAATTGTAAAGATAAAAAGATCCCATATGAATTTTAGAAGTTGAAGATGTTTTGAAACCTTGCACTGGATGTGCTTAGGTCAAAACATGATGTAAAATGCTTATGAAGTTGAGATGCTTGATATGTCAAGGCGACATATGAAGCAGAATTTTGAAGGTTAAGTCAATGTATGAGGAAAATATTTTTGAAAACTATGCATGGGGTTCTTTTAAGAAAAAAATGTATTTAACGTTTTTGAAACCTTATATATAATACTTTTTGAAAACATAAAGTAGGTGTATTAGGTAGATATATTTACAAAAAAAATGTTTTAAAATCATGCGAGATGAATTTTTGAAATTATGTATAAGGTTTTTGAAAGACATGAATGATGCTTTTCGAAATCATGCACTTGATCAGAAAATGTATTGTGTTAATATTGTCTTCAGACTATATGAAATATTTTGAAATTAGAAAGGTTGGTTTTGATAACATGGCCAATGTTTTTGAAATAACATAGACAATGCATCAAAAAAATTGTTTTCAAACTATATGAAATGTTTTGAAATCATGAAGATTGTTTTTGAAATACTTGTACTGTGTATGTTGAAAAATCAAAACGTAATGGGTATGAGATTTGAAAATATCCTTAGTTATCCAACCAAGGATTTAAAGGTAAAGATGTGCGAAAAGCACGATTACTCATAATGTCACTTAATTTTCTGTACTTTGTTTCTTAGAGTGAAACGAGTACTTAAAATTTTCGAGGGAATCATGAGCAATCATTTGAAAGAGAGAAATCACAAGAGTAGTTTGTAAGGTACACAGTTCCTTGATGTAGGTATCATAGGAAAAGCCATACACACCTAGCAGGGGTTAAGCTGGTTGGTTGGGGACTGCTTTACCATTGTGAGCAACCATGGCGAAGTTCTGAGAAGCCTTTCGCTTCTTTGACTTCTTAGGGGATCGTTCATCCATGGTCTTTGATTCCTCGATTGGTTTCTCGGCCGGTGGTGTTGTCGCCTGACTAGGTCCTGCCTGTCTTGGTGATTCTTGAGTGGCTTCATCCTGGAGATGATACATCGCCTATTCGCTGAGAGAATTTGGCTGCTTGCTCAGATATCTGGGCGTCATCGTGATGAAGAGACATTCTTGAAGAAAAAGAAAGGCATAGGGAGAAACAGGTGAAAGATAATCAAAAGAAATGACAACGCATGAAGATTGCGACCATTTGTTTGTTACCAAAGGCAAACAAATGAGACATTGACTAATCAAGGTAAGCGGGTCAATATAATGTATCGCGAAGACATGCTCGCCTATAAGTGAACACTCATCCCAAGAATTCCCAGGTAAGCACAACTGGTCTCGCGTCTGATGAGATGTATACGAAGTGCTTGCCTAGACAGAAAACCCAGAATACAGGCATTCACCCTTCCAGTTTGCACGTGTTCACATTATTAGAACCCAAAACCTTGACTAGAGTTTTGAAAATTCAAAGGGGTTCAAAACCATATAACAGAGGGTTCAAAACCTTACAATAGAGGGTTCAAAACCTTGTAATAAATCATCCTAGAACAGATGATTAGTTTTCAAAGCGGTTTTGAAATTTTATGTTCTTGTTGTGGTTGTCGCCTAAGGATAGGTGACAGTATTGTTTTATGACTAAACGCAAGTAAACTCGCGTTAGGGTCCTAAGAAGATTATAGACTAGGTCAAAGCATTACTAATTACTAATAACCTAATTCCCTATAACCATTGGCTCTGATACCATCTTTTCTGTCACACCCCGACCGCGTAAAACAACAAAGCGCGGCGGAAACATCGGGGCGTGTTGCAACAGAATTAATGTTTCATAACCATGGATACCAAAAAGTGTTTCGTTTTATTAAACATTGAATAATTACATCGTCTTGAAATCTAAATACACTATTTAAACATAGTCTATCATTGTTATTGAGTCACTAAGGCCTTGTCCAGTCCTATGTGAGCATGCATCTTATCAATCGATATCATTCAACAATACCTGAAACATATGTGAAAACGAGGTCAGCAAAGAAATGCTGGCGAGTACATAGGTTTTGTAGGAGTGTCGAAATCATGGCTAGTTTAGACGTTGCAATACTTTATTTAAAAACCTTGTTTTGAAAAGAGTATAATATTGCAACTTAATTAACCAACTCAAATCAAGCGGGTTATAATTTGTAAAACCTCGTAGCCATGACTCTTAACCCAAAAACATTTGTTTTAGTAAATTATTTGAAAAACAATGATAAGTTCAGGTGATATGTATAAATAAGAGAATAATGCATGATTAAATGAATAACCATGTAAAATGAGTTTGTATAAGATAAGTTGTTTGTAAATAAATGTCTTGTGAAAAGTATGTTACTTGTATAAAATGTTCTATGTCTCAAACTGAAATGATTCAAATAACGCTACAATATGTAATACCATACAAACACTTATATATAGGAAGTACCAGCGGCGTATCCACCATGCTTGTATCATATTCCACACGCATTGTTACTTAATCACTTAATCCAAACCAAACCACCAAAGTAATGTTCATGCCCAAATGTAAATCATGTAATATGTATAACCAAAATAATATCGTATATCGCTTTGAAGCCAATCGTTTACCCAATCGTTAAAACATCGTGTGAAACCCAATCGTTACCCAATCGTTAAAACATCGTGTGAAAACCCTATCGTTACCCAATCGTTACCCAATCGTTAAAACATCGTGTGAAACCCAATCGTTAATCGTTTAATTCGTTTTAGGTCGTGAAACTACTTATGTGGTCGTCTCGCTAATAACATCCAAACCTTCGTGACTCATCAATCGTAGCTTCTCGTTTTCGCATTAACAAACCTCCATAGGGTAAGTTAATGTTTCAGATTCAGTCGCTACCTACCATTGCCCACACATAACCACGGGAGTAGTAAATAACGGGATTTGTCAGATCCTATGGTACCATAACCTAATACTGGTCGGCTTGATCATAGCTAATGAATGTCATTTGTTATGTAACTACAACCAACAAGTTTGTTCACTTTATGAAATCGTTATTAGTTTTGTATAAATCGTCTTAATTGTTTTTGAAACCATCGTTATAACATCGAAAACATTTAGCACATATGAGTCACCCCAAAACAGTTGAAAACAGTAAAATAGGGGAAGAATGTACTCGCCTGAGAATGCTTGGAGGTCTTGAACAACAACCAAACAAAGCTTGAGGGAGCACGGAATCAATCGGCAATCTAAAACTATATAAATAAACCGGATCTAAATCGGGAGATCGGATAGGATGAGGCTTGGTAAACCAAACGAGTTTTGGAACTCATATGATATGGTTTAACAAGACCTACATACTACAATGAAACCAAACCTAAGTGCTATCGACCCATCGCGGCCCATTACGACCCGTTTAGGTAGCTTATGCTACTTTAACGCGTCGTTCGCGTGAAACGCGTTCGGACCGCCTAACTAGTCCTATGACAAGTGTTATATGCCTAAACATGTTACTTAATCAGTTATGTGACAAAAGTTTAGGTTACATATGCTTAATTACCAATTATACATGAAAAGGGTATTCTGGTAATTTACCTAAGGCATATAAACTACCTATCATACAACTACTTAAACGATGTGACCATAGGGTATAACCTCGGAAGGTTATTCCCTACCTACTATGGTCACCTAATGTATTTGGTCGGATCCTAATGATCGACCAAATGGGTCGAGTTCGAAGGTATAGGCGATTTATTAGATCGCCTACCCTACGACTCTAGACAACGTGGTAATCAGTGGGCATAGTCCCAAGGGACTATGACCAACGTGATTACACTCACGTTGCGAAGTTCAAACGAACTTCGCATTGACCATTACTGGTCAACACTGAAAGTCAAACAAAGTTTGACTTTCTGACTCTAAAAGCAATAAAATAAGGAAAAGAACGAAAGAATACTTACCCAGGGTCCCCGAATGCTAATCCCGACTTCAAGAACTCAGGTATGAAACAATGGTTTCAACTTAGAGCTCTCAAAATCAGAATTCTTGTAAGAAATAGCAATGGGGGGCATGGGGTATATATAGATTTCGGGTAACCGCTAGGATCGTTTCTTGAATATCGTGCCACGATCCAAGCCGAACACTTGTCACAATGTTGTGGTGGCTAAAATGTTGTTCTTATCCGCTGACTAGACGATAGGAAACGTGTGGACACGAATCAATTCAGTTGCAAGTTGCAAAACAAACATTGAATCTGGTCAGAAGGGCTAATGCGGCCCGCTTTAGATTTAGGCAAACACAATGCGGGCCGCTTGGGGCCTCTGATCTGCACATATGTTTCAGAAATGACAGTTTAGGTCCCTGCACGTGTTTAAGGCCATTTCCGACACTTCTAAGGCCCGTAAAGCCAACTTTAAGGCCCTAAAATGTTGCCTAAACATTGTGGACATGAAACATGCTCAGAAATATGTCGGATGATGGTTCGTTTGGTCGTACGAACGCGATGTTCGCTTAATTACGACGGAATGCGCACAAGCGCGAAAAACGATCCAAATGACGCGACGAATGGATTTTTCTTATGGCGAACACTAAAATATAATGTAGTCATGCTTACATAAATTTTTGGATGTCCGGATGTATTCAGAACGTGAGTTATGCGTAAAAATGCAAACTTGTGCACTTTTGACACTTTTAGTCCCTGAATGACACAAAAGTTTATTTTAGCATACCGAACACCTCAAAGCCTATTTCTAAGCTTTGTGAAGGATATTTATGGTATGTTTAACTTATGGTCATGCTCCGGAATGTCTGTTACAGTTCAAATTGACATACTTTCGCAGTTTGTCAACTTTAGTCCCTGTAAGCGATTTAACTTTATTTTGCCATACCAAAGCCTTCAAAACTTATTTCTAAGTTAAGTAAAGGTTATTTAAGGTATGTTAAGCCTATGTCACTATTCCGGAGTGTTTGTTGCATTAAACTGGTTATATTTACGCATCGGTGCGCGTATAACCTCCCAGAAAGTGATTTAGAGTTTGAAATTGAACAAGAATTGATATGTACAAACGATACACATATTTTTACCAATCCCAAGTATGAAATATAATATTTCATTGGTTCGGTATTTGTTTGATGGCCGTGAAGGCACAGGTGTTACACAGAACCTAACCCCCTGGATAATTTGATTCCGGTCATTTATCCAGCGTTTCTTCATTGGCGCCCACCATGGGGCTCTAACCCATGCACAGTCATAGTAAATTTCATGGTCATGCCAGCAACATTGCGCCACGATGTCTTGCTAGGAAGAAGATCACAAAGAGAATTCAGCATGATCACTTCTATTCCACATGCTGCTTGCGGGTTTCCAACGAAAACCGGAGTAGCAATTCTGTACTCAAGTAAAGAAGTTATGTTCGTGGACGATGAACCACCAGCAAAAGTGGCCAAACCATCAGCACCAAATGAGCCGGAAAAATGGGTCCTTAACAAAGAATATCCAGAGTAGACCATCTTACTAGAGCACGCCATTTCACCGGCAATACGAATACAATTAAAGGAATTAATTTCGAAAAATAAGAACATATTCGCCTGGTGCCCAGCGGACATGACCGGGGTTCCGCGAGATATAGCGCAACACTGTTTGAACGTCCTGCCCTCAGCAGAACCTGTCGCGCAGGGAAGACGCAGTCTCAGCGTAGAAAAAGCGGAAGCCATGAACGAACAAGTAACAGAGTTACTCAACACCGGAATCTTGCGCGAAGTTCAATACCATACCTGGTTCGCCAACCCAGTAATGGTTCAAAAACACAATGGCCGATGGCGAATGTGCATCGACTTCAAAGACCTAAATAAAGCCTGCCCGAAAGATTGCTATGTGCTTCCTGAGATAGACAAAAAAGTTGACTCTCTAGCATCTTTTTCGCTGGAAGTGCTTTCTTGACTGTTATAAGGGTTATCATCAGGTCCAAATGAAAGAAGAGGATGAAGACAAGACTGCCTTCCGCACAGACAAGGGCATCTTCTGCTACACAAAAATGCCCTTTGGTTTCCGTAACGCATGAGCTACTTACCAGCGCTTAATGGATACAGTCTTCGGGGAAGACATTGGTAAAACAGTCGAGGTATATATGGATGACCTTGTCATCATGAGCCATGAAGAGGAAACAATGCTCGCAAATATTCAGCGCACGTTCGATTCTTTGCGCAGTGTGAACTTAAAACTTAACCCAACAAAGTGTTCCTTCGGAATGGAAGAAGGAAAATTTTTGGGTTTTATAGTAACAAGAGACGGTTTTAAAGTAAACCCAGAGAAAGTGCAAGCCATCCAGCTGATGTCGTCACCTGCAACAGTAAAAGAAATGCAAAGGCTCGCAGGACGATTAGCAGCCTTGAATAGATTATTGGCAAATCACGCTGCAAAGTCTTATCCGTTCATTAGCACACTGGGCAATTGTGCCAAGAAAAGCCACTTCCAGTGGACACCAAAAGCGGAAGTGGCCTTCAAGCAAATGAAGGAATGTTTAATTCAGTTGCCAACGCTGACAGCACTGAGAGAAAAAGAACCGCTGATCTTATATTTATCCGCTGCAGAAGTAGCGGTTGGTGCAGTGTTAATGGTGGAACGAGAGAACATTCAGACCCCAATATATTATATCAGCAACATGCTCACTGACCCAGAGACGCGCTACTCGATGATAGAAAAACTGGTCCTCGCTCTAGTACATGCATCACGATGCCTACGCCTGTATTTCTCTGGTCATGTTATTACAGTCCTCACCAATTACCACTTAGGGCAAATTCTATCCAAACCCGATGTTGCGGGGAGATTAGCAAAGTGGGCTATTGAGCTGGGAGGATACAATATCCTATATAGACCGCGACCAGCAATCAAACGGCAAGTTTTAGCAGACTTTTCCACAGAAGTTCCCATAGACAAAGTACAAGAATGTGAAGCAATCCAAAACCATGTTCTCGTTTTTGACGATAGGGTCTGGACTCTGCACATAGACGGGGCTTCTAATGACGATGGAGCAGGCGCGGGCCTCTGATTGATCAGCCCAGACGATCACGAGCTTACATATGCGATACGCTTGGAGTTCCGAAGCACGAACAACGAGGCAGAATACGAAGCGTTTCTAGCAGGCCTCCTTTTAGCGCTTAAAATGGGAGCAAAAAATCTTGAAGCAAACGTTGACTCAAAACTGGTGGCCGAGCAAGTTAATGGGCACTATGATGCAAAAGGTGAAGCTATGGCATTATATTTGGAACAAGCACGGATGCTAATCAGCCAATTTCAAACGTTCAAAATAAATCACATAAACAGAAGTGAAAATAAGCACGCAGATGCACTGAGCAAGTTGGCTGCTACCAGTTTCAGACATTTAGCAAAAGAAGTGTGCATCGAGGAATTATCCAATCCTTCAGTTTCGATTAAACAAGTAAACATAGTAGAGGTCGGCAACCCATCCTGGATGTCCCCGATCATCATGTATCTACAACACAGAAAACTCCCAGAAGGGAAAGCGGAAGCTAGGAAGATCCAGAACAAGGCAATAAACTACGAGATGGTGGATGGAATTCTATACCGAAAGTCATTCATGGGACCACTCCTGCGTTGTGTCGACAAAACAGATGCGCAGTACTTAGTCAGGGAAATCCATGAAGGCTTATGTGGGATACAAGTCGGTCCACGCATGGTAGTAGCAAAGATCATGAGCGCAGGCTACTATTGGCCAGGGATGCATGTGGACGCAGTAGAAATATTACGAAAATGCGCAGCTTGTCAGCGTCACGCGCCAAAAAACCCTACGTCCAAAAAATCCACTCGTACCGGTCACATCCGCCTGGCCTTTTCAGCAATGGGGCATCGATCTTGTTGATCCATTTCCTGACGCACCTAGCGCAGTAAAATTCATTATCGTGGCAGTAGACTACTTCACAAAGTGGGTTGAGGCCAAGGCATTAGCTTCAACCACAGCAATGGTAATCCGCAAATTTATATGGGAACATATTATTTGCAGATTCGGATTACCACTGCGCATCATTTCCGACAACGGCACCAACTTCGCCTCAGAAGATCTGCAGAAGTGGTTCATGGAAATGAAGATTGAGCACAACTTAGCCTCTGTGGCGCACCCATAGGCAAATGGGCAAGTCGAGAGTGTCAACAAACAAATAGTTGACGGCATAAAGGAAAGACTTGGGACGGCATGCAGAGGATGGGTTGATGAGCTCCCTAGCATCCTATAGGCTCATCGTACCATGCCAAAGACCAGTACGGGAGAAACCCTATTTAGTCTGGTATACGGATCAGAGGCGGTAATCCCAGCCGAAATTGGCCTTCCATCGCCACGCATGCTCGCCATGGAAAAGCAAAACAATGAATAGGAACGAAGAATGGATTTAGACCTTCTCGAAGAAAGGCGCGAGAACGCTGCCTTCGCAGAAGCAAGATACAAATCCAAACTTGAAAAGTACTATAACGCGCGCATACGCGTGTGTACGTTCGTTCCAGGAGACTTCGTCATGCCCGACAACGAAGCTTCCAATGCGGAAAAACCGGGCAAACTAGCGCCAAAGTGGGAAGGGCCATACATTATCAATGAAGTCCTAGGCAAAGGGGCATACACCCTAAAAAGAGTCGATGGAACATCCATTCCCCGCACCTGGAACGCGCAGCAGCTGCGCAGGTGTTATATATAGCCGAGCTACTCAAAAAGTAAGATTTATACAGGCAATGTATTTTTCTATTTTACTTTGTATTACTAGCTCTGCGCCCTATTAATACAACATTATCCTTGCACATGTTATTGTTTGTTACAAATTGCATATAATTCTTTTGGTTTACGCGAAAACAATATGGTGAACATTGTACGCCTCATGAACAGTCTAAATAAGCACAACCTCGGGCGCATTCTAGACTTACGTTCACACATGAGCACAATACCATTCTCATTCGCTCTACCTAAACAAAGTAATTAGGCATATGCAACATATTGTAATCCAAACACAAACTTGTAAATTACCAAGGCAGATTTGCACAGCAGTGCATCAAAAAATATCATTAGTGCAACAAAAGCACTTTAAAGAACACAGCAGTGTTTCTTCAAAAAAAATACTAGTTACAAGTCAAACTAAGAAAGCATATCTAACACCCCATACGTAGTATGGAGGACCTCACCATACTCAGACAAGGGGTGAGGATCAACAATCCAAGGGTTATTATCCCCCCTGTCATCTCCGGCAGCAACGGCCACATTTCCATCAGTGGGAACCTCAGCCAGAATGACAGCACGACGACTCCGCTGGTAGACGATTGAAGAACTCCCCCCCCCCCGATCAACCGGAAAAGAACGAGTTACAAGGTGTGCTGATAGCCTAGTAACTCCTCCATTGTTATCATCTAAATGATCGGAGAGGTGTAGGTCCCGCGAAGTCTCAGGAAGAATAACACCATGGGAACCCCCACCACTGGTGAAAGAGTCAACCGTTAAACCAGAAAGAAGAAGCAAAGCATCAGCAGCCTCGAGCGTCTTCAAGACTTTGGAAAATCTTTTCCACCGAATCTGCTGCTTTTTCTTCATTTTTCCAAATTGGGAAAAGAATCTCACAACCAATATAAATATATAGACCATAAAAGACTAATGTCAACTTTGAAAAAGGGGATTGTGATGATTAAAGGTCTAATCAACTGACTTCACAACGGCGCTGCCACTGAAAACTTCACTTCACATTTAAAACCCCCAGACAGAGTCCACACGCATTCCCAGAGCTACAGTCAGATAGAAGACGAAGAGATAACACAAACTATATTTCTAAAAGATGACGTAAGCAACTCGTCAGCTCATAATTACAAAAGCTCTTCGCTCAAGATGACAACAGTCTAGAGTAAAGAAAGGTGCAAATATCTTCCCTCATAAGATTTCCATCTTTCTAAGAATTATGATTTTTTCAAAAGGTCAAATTTCTCAAAAAAAACATAAAATAATGGGCAAAGTGCATCTTCTCATAAAAGATCCTCCACTTTCACGCCAAAAAATCTACAGCAAAGGCACCCCTCTCTCATAGTCCAGTGCTCCACTTATTTGCATAAGAGCAACACTAGACTTGGGGGACTTGAAGGGGTAAGGTCCCAAAAACCTCATATCAAGTACTTGGGACCATACCACAACCTCGTCTCTTAACCCTCTTTAGACCTTGTGCGGCCGTGCACTGGTCCTACAAAGAGAGTTTAGAAGAAAAACAGCAGACAACACATGTGCGCTTAAAGGAAAATTATAAGTCCTTGCGCCGATTCTCCATAACAAAGGGATAAAAATCCCAGCAAACACTCCCGCTTACATAAAACCCAGACTTGGATATTATTTACTAAACTGATACCACACGATAAGTATCTTCCGTTAACATTTCATTAGTATCTTCCGTTAACATTTCATTAACAGGTTTTCCCGCCCAAACTCCCAGCTATAAATATGAGAGTAATTCAGGTATGAACTCCAAGTTACACTCACTTCACCAATACTTCTTCTTCTTCATAAACACATACTTATTCTCACGCCAGAGTGTGGTCACGGAGAGAACCTCCCTTCTCCCCGTGACGAGACTAACGGTGTTCTGTTTTGTAGTATTTGTTAGAGAAGAAGACTCGTCCCTTTAAATCAAACGAGAGAGAACCAACCCTTTTTATGCAGAACCTAACCCCCTGGATAATTTGATTCCGGTCATTTATCCAGTGTTTCTTCACAGCTTACGGGCTAACGTGGGACGAGTTGAAGGACATCATGATGAAAGAGTTATGCCCTCCCCACGAGCTTCAAAAGTTGGAGGACGAGTTCTGGCACATCAAGCAAAAGGATGGTGACAACGTTGGTTTAACTGCCCGCTTTAAGCAGCTGAACATAATCTGTCCAGACCAAGTTACTACCCCCGAAATCACCATCAAGAAGTATATCCGTGCTCTACCGGATTGCGTGGCTGATTTCATTCAAGCCGCGAAGACAACAACTATTGAGGAAACCTTCCTGCTCACTGTCGATATCAATGACAAGCAAGCTAAGGCTGGTTACTTTGATAAAGCCTCCAAGAATCTTCACCAAGTTACCGCGGCTCCCACCGCTGAAACCGCCACCGCACCGCAGTCTTCAAGGTCCTCCCGCCGCAAGAGAAAGAACAACAACAGCAGCAGTAGCAAGATTTGCTATGTCACAGCTGCCGCTCCACTCCAAGCAGAACCTGCCCAACCGCAGCCCCAACACCGCCAAGTAGCGGCACCCGTCACCAATGCACCACTGTCCAAGCGTGTATAAATTGGTCCTCACTCGGCTTGCCCTACCTGTACTTATCGTAATCCCGTGGGGATTGCTTGCAGATACTGTGTACACTGCAACATGTACGGCCACTTCACTGCCAGATGCCGTACTGGTCCACGTCAAGCTCCAGCTCTAGCTCAAGGTCAAGTTCCTGCTCAACAAGCTCTACTTCCTGCTCCTCAAGGCCAACAAGCGGCTCCTGCACCCGCAGTCCACGCTAGAGCTTTCTTTGCGTGTAGTGATCCCAACCACTTCGTAAACAACATGTGCCCAAACCGAGGGGTGAAACAAGAGCCACAACAGTAGCAGCCCCAGCAACAGTAGCAGCCAGCAGCCCGCGGACGTGCTTTCAACATCAACGCCCGCCAGGCTTAAGCAAACAACAATGTGGTTAATGGTACGTTCCTTGTAAATGGTATATATGCTTTGTGTTTATTTGATACTGGAGCCGATAACTGTTTTGTATCGTTTGAATTCGAAAAGCTCCTTAATCGTAAGCGCGCCCATCTCCCCTCGACATTCGATGTTGAAGTTGCCATTGGAAGAACTGTCGCTTTCGATTCTGTTCTTCGTGATTGTACTCTCGAACTCAACAATCACATCTTCCCTATCGATCTTATTCCAATGCAGCTTGAAAGTTTTGACATCATAGTAGGCATGGATTTTCTTCGTCAAAATCATGCCGAAGTCGTTTGCTTTGATAAGATGATTCACTTCTCGCTCGCTAATGGTGTTCAACTTTGTATGTATTGCGAAACTCCTTCGAAAGGTCTCAAACTCATGTTGTGCATCCAAGCAACAAAGTATCTCCGCAAGGAATATAGAGCTTTCTTGGCGCACATTTTAGTAGCAGAGATGGAAAAGAAGGAGAAGGCAATTGATAAGGTGCCTGTGGTTCATGATTTTCCTCGTGTCTTTCCCAATAATCTACCTGGTTTACCCCCGAATCATGATATTGATTTGCGTATCAACCTCATTCCTGGGGCCAACCCTGTCGATAAATCTCCTTATCGCCTCGCTCCATCTGAAATGCGCGAACTCTCGAGTCAACTCCAGGAATTGCTTGACAAAGGCTTCATTCGCCATAGCACCTCTCCTTGGGGCGCACCAGTCCTTTTCGTCAAAAAGAAGGATGGGTCGTTCCAGATGTGCATCGACTATAGGGAGTTGAATAAGCTTGTTGGTACACTTTATGTAGATGCGACTCGGTTCGGTTCGATTCGGTTCGGTTCGACTAGGTTAGGTTCGGCTCAAGCCCGACATAGCGACATTCCTCCACCATGCGCCCCAGAGATCGACACGCGAAGCACGAAGAGCCGCGAACCGTCTCACAGACACATCATCCATGACATCACCATGATGATGTCATGATAATGTCATGATGATCATATGAAGACTTCATGAAACATATGACGAACACTCTTATGATTTCGTCAATACATATATGGCGAACTCCCTGTTTTCGTCATTATGTGTGTGTGGCAAAATCCCTGATTTCGTCACACATGGTTTTCGTCGCATGGGTTTTCATCATTGGTTAGTATAAATAGCTAAGTTGTTTCACAGTTTAGTAATGAGAGCACTGTGAAACTCCGTGAGATTATTGTGAGACTCCACGAGAGCTGAGAGACTTGTGAGAGTTTATTGTACAAGCATTGTGTGTATATGTTTATGAATATTCTCATCCATTTAATCGAAGTTAATCTTTGGTTACTTGCTGTTGTTATTTATCTACTTTGTTCGGTTTGCACCGTCACGGGAATTCCGCACCCGCGATCGTGTTTGTGATAAATAGGGAATAGGTTTTCGTATCGGATCCTTTGAGAAAAACGGATCTACAAGTGGTATCAGAGCCTTGGCTCTTTTCCTTGTTTAAAACCAAACATTGTTGTGATTTTAATCAGATTGTTTGTGATTTTTCAGTTTCTTGTTCTTGAAAAAGTTCTTATTTTTCTGGAAAAAGGCTTTAAAATATGTGTTTGAAGTGTTGTTTTGCTATAAGTTTTAGTGAAAACCTTATTATTTTTCATGTCTACATGTTAGCATTTGGTTTTTGTTGAAAGTTTGTGCAAAACTTGTTGTTCGGAAAAAAAATTCAGCGGCCGGAATCTTCAAATCTTCATAGAGTTCATGTGTGTTCTTCATATTTTCCACTTTTTGATCTTATGTGAAGTGACTTATTAGTTGTTGGTGAATTTAAATTAAAAGGATAAAAGTTCATTTGATTAAAATATTTCAGACCATACTGGTTGTTATGATTAAGTATGTTGTAGTTTGAAAAAGAGTGTCATGTGTCAGTAGTTTGGATAAGTTTCATTTGAAAAATCTCACCATATTCTCACCAACTCCTGACCTTATCCATTTGTTGACAAAATTCATAAGAGACAAAATCATTTTCTAAAATCCACCAGCATCTTCGTCAAAATCAAAGAGATTTCGTCGCACAGCATCTTCGTCAATATCAAAGAGATTTCGTCGCGCAGCATCTTTGTCAAAATCAAAGAGATTTCGTCGCACAGTATCTTCGTCAAACATACATAGTGTTCATCGCACATTGAATTTCGTCACCCACAAACCTCCAAATAGACTTCGTCATCCAACAAAGTTCGTCAAACACCAGACTTCATCACCCATTGAAACTATATCACGTATGAAATATCACAACCATCAGACAAAATTCATTACCTTCTGATCTGGCAGGTTCTCCCTAATCGATTAAGGGTCTAGATTGAATCAAAAGTGATGTCGGCTGATTCTTTGAAGGTGGAATCGTGGGATGTTTGAAGAAAACGAAAACCCCCAAAATGATTTAGGGTACAATTTGATTTTGGGGTGAACCAAATTGGTTGTTTCAGCAGGTGGAGGTGTTGAGTTTGTATCGAAGAGAGAGACATATATCTGATAGTGGGTTATAAATTATTATTAGGGTTGTTGACTTGGACTGATTATTTTTGGATTATATCTCACTAAGTGATGGGCCTCAACAAATTTAAAGTGGACCTCTAATCATCCTTCATAAATCTTGTTTTGGTGGGCTTGATATTTTAGTGGGCTTAATTTTTCGTTGCTTGTTTTCAATCCAATGTCGAATTCAAGCTTCTTTCCATTTCCCCAGTCAGCTCCACCTCCGGTTTTCGATCCAAGTGCTTATCAACCACCAGCGCATATGATTGCTCAAGCTCACGCTTTTTCAAAACCTAAATTCGATTCAAGTGTCTACTTCGGTATGACACCATCGATTACTTACACTCCACTTCAACCTCTATTTGCTACACCTCAAGCTCAACCTCAAAAAGGCAACCAAAACCCTTTCAGAAATCAAACAATTACATCCACGTCCAACTCAAATCAAACTGATGGAAGGTGTAATTGGTCTGTACAATGTGGAGGTGGAGATCAAGGAGGAACTGCGTTTTATGCTGAAATTGTCAAGAATGTCAATGATGGTGAATCCTCAGGAAATGATGACTATTCAGGATATAGTGGCAGTACTGATGAAGATGGCTCAGGTGTGAGTGATTACAGTTCAGAATCGGACGTGAAGGAGGGAATAGATTCTGAAGCTGATAATTTGTCGAATGATGCTAACGAGAAATCTGACTTGATCAAGAAAGCTGTTGCTGCTTCAAAAGAAATGGAGAAGTTCCTATCCGAAGATGGATCTTTCTCTTGCCAGACTGACATTCCGAATGATGTCGCAGCTTCTACAAGTCAGGTAAAATCTGAAACTCCTAGCATATGTAGTGATTGTGCTGATATGAAACAAGAATCTGAAAAGATTCACAGTCACAATCAGAGTTTGGTTATTGAACTGTCAAAGTGCAAAGAGGCAAACATGGCCTTAGCTCACAACGAAAAAGAATTTAAATCGGTAATTGAAACACTCAAGAAAAGTGTTTCTGAGTTATCAAAAATGGTTTTTAATAAGCAAACTGGTATTAATAATTACATTAATATCATTGAGGAACTAAGAAAGAGCTAGCCGAGGCGAAATGTGAGCATGAAGCGATCAAGCTCAAATTGGAGAGTTACTCAAACTCCCGATATGTGCTTGATCACATCATTGGCGTTCAACAACTAAAGGGTAATGTTAAAGGCGTTGGGTATAAGTCGTGTCCACCTCCTTTGAGACACAACTATACCAAGATGCCCGATGAGGAGGAAATGCTACGTTTTGAGCCAACTGTACCTCTTGATAATGAGGAAGTTACAACTGGCTTAGGGTTCAAAACGGACAATTCATCGGAGGGCTCATCTGATAGCAAGGAAAAGTCATCATGTGCTTCAAATCAAAGTCCTCCAACCGTTGAGGACTATGATTCTTCGGATGATGAATCAGATGTGAGTGATGAGGATAAATCTCTTCACGATAGAAAAGGAGTAGAAGTGCCTTTTGAGAATCACATTCTGTGTGATCCTCCTACTCCTGCTGTGCAATCAACTAGTGCTAAACATGAGATAGATCCTATCACTGAGACAGTGTCTACCATTAAAAGTGATAATGTGTTGTATACTTTGGTCGGTGATAGTAAAATTTATTCAGACAAAGATTTTCCAATAAAAAATGTCAATCAATCCTGATTGATAAAGTGTCTGAAGATAATACAACTAAGTTTTTGGGTAAAGCGATCCCGAGAGTTTCTGTAACTCAATGTAATCCTATTCCAAAAGTTGAAATTAGAAAACAGCATGGAAATCATAAATTACCGACTAAGCAACAACTTATCGCCTTTAAGGGTAAACAACAACAACGAGCTCCAAAGCCTAAGGCTAAGGTTGAATCAAAAGGAGCTTGTTACAAGAAGAAAAACAAAGACATAAAATTTGTGGCCTCCAAGGGTACTGATAAAGTTGAGACTTTTGAAAATAAATCCAATACTGAGTTTGTTCAAAAGGTCAAAATTTTGAAACGTAATAGTGATAACAATTACACCCAACACACAAATGGGTGTGAAGCTAGTACCTCGGGGTCTACAAATTCAACGTTAGGTCATCGAACAGAATCTCCTAATTTTCTTGAAAGGAGATCATGCTTTAAATGTGGGGAGTTTGGACACATTATCAGAAATTGCACAAACTCTCCGAAACCAAATTTTGTAGAAAGAGCCCCTTCTGAACAAGGTCACCAACAACGTCGTCCTGTGTCACCAAAAACTGACAAACGCACTGTTAAAGAACAGGAAACAAAACAACGACGTAAAAATTTGAAGGTGATCGAAAAGGCTTTAAAACCAGAAACTGTTAAAAGGAAACCAATTTTGTCACAACCATTAAAACCAGAAATTGAAAATAATACACAAACTGGTAAAAGGAAACAGGCTTGGAAACCGAAAACAGGTGAGGATTCAGGGGGAGGCTTGCAATTTAAGGACCTTCAAGAAATTGAAATTACATTTCTTGATTCTCAGGGGTAACCCAAGTCTATGAAGGCTTGGGTACCCCTCTCCCACTAATCTCTGAGTGAGTGTGCAGGATGTTCCAGGAGGAACTATCAATAGTCATCGGATTGTTGATAATGGAGTGTCCATGCACAAGATCGGCGACAAAAGAAATCGTTGCCTTTGATGGAGAGAGAAAAAGAAAAGAAAACAGAATTGTCTGTTGAAGGAAATTGAAAGCTTCGACAAATTGATAATCATTCCAAAGTTTGATTGTTCAAGGCTTTGATCGGGTCCCCGGGATAGATTCAATCAAAATGTACGCACCTGCAGCACGTCTGATGTTCAAAATCAACAAGATGAACGTGGAGTGTACATTTCTTCGCGGTGTGATTGAAGAAAATGTGTTTGTTGAACAAACCAACCGGGTGTGCGGATGCCTTGGCATGGATTGAACAACCGCACACTACTTCTCAAAGAGAAAGTCAAAGACCTTCGCTGGTGCAATATGGAAGACCAGCCGGACCCAAAGGTTTATGATCTTGTTGCTGTGAAGAGATTTCTCGGATTAATTGAAGTAGCTGCAAAATCGACCTTGAAATCCACACCGGGTGGATATCCAGTTTGGGAGAGCACTCAGATTCCTTGCAATGCATGAAACAGTTGCAGCAGACGGTTTCGAATTTCTAATATCTCCTATACTTGTCGATATTTAAGCTGCTTTATGAATAATTATCATCTCGTACAGCACTCTTTGGCCAGACACGTTGATCTCGAATATCACCGCACACGTGATTGTTTCAATAAGAAACTCATCAATGTTGTCATGGTCCACACCGATTTCCGACGTGCCAACTCATTTTTCCAAAATTCGATAAAATCATTTCTGATTAAAATTAATTTTGGTAAACGGCATTGAGGTAAAACATGAGTTAACCGACGTCGGAAAATCGTTTTTGTAAATACCTTTGTGTTTCTAAATTTATCTTACTTTGTTGATTTTAGGGGGAGTAAATCCAAAATTTGAAAATTCAAAAACATCGAAAAATTTCAAAACCCAAAAACATTGGAAAAACAAAAATGAGTTTCCTGGCGAGAAAAAGAGAAAATGATAGTACATCAGTGGTCTGTAGAAACCTCTTCGAAATGAACTTAAAATGAAAAACAATAAGCAGCTCTATATAAGATGTATCGGTAGGTTCACAATCATTTTAAAGTGTGCAGGGGATATAAACTTAAATCGACTGAAGACCAGGTGGGAACCGCACATTGGCATATGGTCTTAGTACTAAAATTTCGTTTGATTGATTGCCGAGGTTTTGAGATATTCGGTCTTTATGCTGTTTATCATCTGGGTATCATGGTTGTTTCTTTTACCGAAAAACAAATGGAAACGAAGTCTAGATCTTCCATGATACCATACATACGTGTACATATTGCATACGACCTCAATAAGTGATCAACAATCACATGTCCAAACAAAATAAGTGATAATATATCACACTTATCCGGGAGTCAAGTTCGTTTCTCTGCTGTACATTGTACTGACCTGTTCACGGACTTGCTCATGTCCCCTCATGCATATGAAAATCAAGTTCCTCATCAATAAGTGATTCTATCACATAGGGCTTGTTTTCAAATCAAAATAAGTGAGTTTCTCACATCTTTTATACGGTCAAACAGATGATAAACGGTATACTAACCGGTAAGATGAACTCTCGCGCATACCTTGATACGGGAATGTGTCGTGTGTGGATGAACACCGGTCGGTAAGTATAAATCATACACTAATCGTATCCCCTCGCCATGATTACATCTGATAAGTTGAGCTTATGTGGACAACAATACCGATAATTGTTATAGGATGCTTATCTAAATGTTAACTAATTGAACAAAAAGAGCATTTCGGCATGACCGTACACTGATATGATTCTCTTACCCTCGAAACTCGCAAAAAGAATGTCTGTAAATATTTGTTTACTGCTTTCGTTTCTGCATCTTTGTATATATTTATTTATTGCTTTTCGTCTTTACATTTGAAAATTTCCAAAAAGATTTTAGGTGTGCTTTAATATAAACTTAATAAAAGCCAAAAAGATTTTGCTTCTAGTTTATTTTTGATTGACCGATGTTGGAACTCGAGTCTATCCTACCCAAAATCCTGATTGTAAGCCGAAAAACAATTGCATCTTCATAAACAGTCGAAGTTAACGATTTTTGAAAGTTAAAGGATTAAAATTGAATATTTTTTAAACTTTCAAACTGTTATAGGTCGGTGTTTTGATTGAGAGTTGGTCTCTCATGTGTATCGTGTGTTTATATGGTTTGAAGTCAATTCTTAGTAAATTTTTCGTTTGAAATCTTTCTAAGATTGATTACTTTCCAAACAATTGTTCTCACTGCGTGTTTAGCTTTCTTGTATGTGCAGATGAGACATCAGAATCAGCTAAAGACGAAGAGAACGTGTCAGATGACAAGCCGTAAAGTGAAGACACGACGTTTATGCAATCAGAAGATCAAGATGATCGGGTTGCAGTTGATCACTCATCAACACCACAAGGATCTAAAGTTTTGAAGTTCAAAAGATTCACGAGCATCATTCAAGGGGGAGTTTGTTGATACACTCCCTGAGTGTGACACATGAAGACCTTTTAAAGATCCGACAATGTGAAGAATGAACCATCAAGAGTAGCGTCCAAGGGGGAGTTTGTTGGTACACTTTATGTGGACGCGACTCGGCCCGGTTCGATTCGGTTCGGTTCGACTCGGTTAGGTTCGGCTCAAGCCCGGTGTAGCGACATTCCTCCGTCGTGCGCCCCAGAGATCGACACGCGAAGCACGAAGAGCCGCGAACCGTCCCGCAGACACATCATCCATGACATCACCATGATGATGTGATCATGATCATATGAAGACTTCATGAAACATATGATGAACACTCTTGTTATTTCGTCAATACATATATGGCGAACTCCCTGTTTTCACCATTATGTGTGTGTGGCGAAATCCCTGATTTCGTCACACATGGTTGTCGTCGCATGGGTTTTCGTCATTGGTCAGTATAAATAGCTAAGTTGTTTCACAGTTTAGTAATGAGAGCACTGTGAAACTCCATGAGATTATTGTGAGACTCCACCAGAGCTGAGAGACTTGTGAGAGTTTATTGTACAAGCATTGTGTGTATATGTGTGAATGTTCTCATCCATTTAATCGAAGTTAATCTTTGGTTACTTGCTGTTGTTATTTATCTACTTTGTTCGGTTTGCACCGTCATGGGGATTCTGCACCCGCGATCGTGTTTGTGATAAACAGGGAATAGGTTTTCGTAACGGATCCTCCGAGAAAAACGGACCTACAAAGCTGACTATCAAGAATTGTTATCCCCTGCCCCGAATCGATGATTTATTTGACCAATTGCAAAGTGCAAGGTGTTTCTCGAAGATCGATTTACGCTCAGGCTATCACCAGTTACGCATTCAGGGGGAAGATATACCGAAAACCACTTTCCAAACCCGATACGGCCATTATGAATTCGTCGAAATGCCCTTTGGTTTAACTAATGCACCTGCGGTTTCATGGATTTGATGAACCGTGTGTGCAAACCATTTCTTGACCATTTCGTTATCGTATTCATCGACGACATCCTTATCTATTTGAAGTTGAAAACCGAACACGCGCAGCATCTACGTTTGGTTCTCGAGCTACTCCAGGGGAATCGACTCTATGCCAAGTTCTCCAAGTGTGAATTTTGGCTGGAGGAGGTTCAATTCCTCGGTCACATCGTCAATAGTCAAGGTATTCACGTCGACCCCATGATGATCGAAGATGTTAAGAGTTGGCTTACTCCAAAATCACCATCTGATGTTCGCTCATTCCTTGGATTGGCGGGCTATTACCGTCGATTCATCGCTGACTTTTCGAAAATCGCTGTCCCGCTTACTTCCTTGACGCATAAAGACAAGCCTTTTGTTTGGGGAACCGAACAAGAAACTGCCTTTCAAACCCTCAAGCATATGCTCTGCAATGCTCTTGTACTCGCTTTACCCAACGGAAACGATGACTTCGTTGTCTATTGTGATGCCTCGAACCTTGGTCTTGGTTGTGTTCTCATGCAACGAGACAAGGTTATCGCTTACGCATCTCGTCAGTTCAAGATCCTCGAGAAGAACTATACAACCCACGACCTCGAGCTAGGCGCAGTTGTTTTTGCGTTAAAGATTTGGCGACACTACCTTTATGGTACCAAGTGTACGGTCGTCACCGACCATAAGAGCCTACAACACATCTTCAGCCAAAAGGAACTGAATATGCGTCAACGCCGATGGGTCAAACTTCTCAATGATTACGACTGTGAGATTCGTTATCATCCTGGCAAAGCAAATGTCGTTGTCGATGCCCTCAGCAGACGAAGCTACTTGCATAGCGTTCGTAATGTTCACGCCCAGCACCGTCTCAAAACTCTTATCCGTGACGCTCAGCATGCTTGCTTCACCGAACGCACCCTGAAGAAGGAAAGGATTCACCATAATGGTGAATAGTTAGTGAATAAGTCGGATCGGATATTCCACTACCTGGACCGAATTTGGATTCCCAAACGCACTAACTTGCGACAAATTCTGGTGGACGAAGCCTACAAGTCTCGATATTCTATTCATCTGGGTGCCGACAAGATGTACCATGACCTTCGTCAACAGTATTGGTGGCCTGGAATGAAGAAGGATATCGCTATCTATGTTTCGAAGTTCCTGACTTGTTCGAAAGTTAAGGCCGGGCAACAAAGACCCTCTGGCTTGCTTGTGCAACCCGAGATCCTGATGTGGAAATGGGAAAGCATAGCCATGGACTTTATATCGAAACTTCCGTGTACAACTTCAGGTTACGATAGCATATGGGTTATCGTTGACCGTTTGACTAAATCTGCTCATTTTCTGCCAATACGAGAAGACTATAAGGTAGAAAAATTAGCCCGAATCTACACCGACGAGATTATTTGTCGACATGGAACGCCTCATGACATCATCTCTGACCGAGATGGTCGGTTTACCTCGCGCTTTTGGGAAACGTTTCAATCTGCTCTCGGTACAACACTTAATCTAACTACCGCTTTCCATCCCCAAACTGACGGTCAGACTGAAAGAACGATTCGTACTCTTGAAGACATGCTTCGCTCGTGTGTCATAGATTTCGGTGGTAATTGGGACGCGCACTTACCTTTGGTCGAATTCCTGTACAATAACAATTATCATTCTAGCATACAAATGGCACCATTTGAGGCATTATACGGAAGAAAATGTTGATCGCCGATTGTGTGGCATGAAATAGGAGATGCGCAAATAACCGGTCCTGGGCTGCTGCAAGAAACGAGTGATAAGATCCTCCAAATTTGAGACAATCTGCTGAAAGCTCGGAGTCGTCAGAAAAGTTACGTCGATAGACGACACAAGCCCCTTGAATTTGACGTTGGCGATCACGTACTCCTAAAGGTATCACCTTGGAAGGGTGTGATCAGATTCGGCAAGAAAGGAAAGCTCGCGCCTCGATATGTTGGACCCTTTAAGATTCTGGAAAGGATCGGAAAAGTGGCCTACAGACTCGAACTACCAGAGGAACTTAGCAACGTCCACCCGACTTTCCATGTATCGAACCTTAAAAAGTGCCTAGCCGAGCAGGATTTACAAGTACCACTCGAGGATCTACAAGTGGACGAAACATTACACTTCGTGGAGAAGTCTGTCAAGATCATGGATCGAGAAACCAAGAAGCTCAGGCGCTCACGCATTCCCATTGTGAAGGTTCGCTGGGAAGGCAAACGAGGCATAGAGTTCACCTGGGAACTCGAAAGTGATATGAAGGGGAAGTATCCTCAGCTCTTTGTTATGCCTGTGCCTTAATTTCAGGACGAAATTCTCTTAAGAGGGGGAGGCTGTAACACCCCGTATTAAGAAAGTCAAAGTACAAGTCAAATTAAAAGTCAAAGTCAAAGGAAGAAAAGATTGCTAATTGCGACCTGTCACTCCTTGCTTAACTATTGACTTTACTTCATTAACTTGTAATCGAATCCTATAATTTAATCGCTTTAGTTGTATTATGTGGAGTATCTATTAATAATCGAGGTTTAATCGATGTTTATCGCTTTATCGCTAATCGCATCGCAATCGCATTAACAACTTGATTTATAGGTTCTGTATATTGTTTTACGTGTGTGTGCTATTTATGTGTTACTTGTGCATGTTTACTTTATGTTTGTGGGATCAATCGAAATGCAATCGCAACGCAACCTAATCGCAAGCGCTAAATGCAGGTATTTAGGATGATTGTATGTTAGATATAGTATTTGTATGGTTTTTATTGATCTACCACATCGCATAATCAATACTCGCTTAAACGCATCGCAACGCTCAACACGCAAAATGAAACGCCGAAATCCAACTCGCCGGATCACTCGATCGAATGGCCATCCGATCCGATCCCCTGCACCGCTTTCCTCTATTGGCAACCTATAAATACCCCTGTCACATCACCAACGGTGATGTGACAGCTCTCTAGTTCGACCAGCACGCTCAATCTCACTTTTCCTTCGATTTCTTGCGATTCTTGTAAGTTTCTTCCCCAAATCTTGTACTTCTATGATCTAAACACACTTATTCATCATTTTCACTCTTGAATCTTAACTTTTAACCTTGAAATCAGCGGATTTGAGGTGTTCTAGGATGATGTCATCATGGAGTTCTTATGAACTTCAAGATTTGGCTTCATTCCACCAAGAACAACTCAGATCTAAAGGATTTCCATATGTTTTAACACAGATTTCATCTAGATTTAAACATTTCCATGGTTAAAAGGATTGAAAGATGGTTTCACAACTTTCTTTCAACTCTTTTACACTCAATGCACTCAAAACCGATAGAATCGGAGCTCGTTCAGGCCTTCTACTCGTTTCCTAGTGTAGTGTCGGTCCGAGATCTGAATCCTATCAACGAGATAACCGACTTTGGGTTGAACATGAACAAACCGTCATGAACAGTTAACTGATCGGACTGGGGTGATTCCCATCCGATCAGATAGTCTGGACATGGCAGGGTTCCTGTTGTTTAATACGTTGTCATACCGTCTCGATCAAACCGCAAACTTTTCAAATTAATCAAGTTTCAAGACGATCTGATCGTTGGGACGGATTTTCATCCGATCGGATTGCCATCCGATCGGATTGCACTTGAGCTATCATACTTAAACATTTTCAAACTTTCAAAGATCTGAATGTCGAACGGATTGTCGTCCGATCGGATTGCAGATTGGATCTCCTACAAATAAAATTTTATTAATTTTCAAATATCATCAGTTCTTAATGGATTTCCATCCGATCGGAAGACCATCCAATCGAATAACCATCCTGCTGTGAACTTGTTCCCAAACTGAAATGTCTCGCCAATCGGATCGCTATCCGATTGAACGACCGTTCAATCGATCGACCTGAAGGGTAGAGATACATCTCTGTTTTCAAAATGCTACAACAAAAAATTCAAAGCCATCATACACAAACACATCCATCCCAAACGAATGTCAATCCGACCGAATGGCCATCCGATCGGATGACCATCCGAACGGATTGACATCCGATCGAATGACCATCCTATCGGATTGCCATCAAATCGGATTACTGATGTGTGTAAAATGCAACATATAAATTACATCAAATGAGGCATAAAACTAACCATTTTTAGTACTAATGTTGGAAAAAGTGAGCTTTTGTTTTCCTTTTGTATTTTTAGGATTAAATGAGCGTAAATGAATAAAAGGAGCAAATATGCAGCAAAATCTAACATAATTACAAGAAAAGGAATAAACGTGGCATGCCCGACCCCTTGACAGCATCTTCCCAATCAAAAACAAGAAAACAGAAGGCTGACCACGGCCCCGTGCCCAGCGAACACGGGGGCGTGGCCAGTTGTCTGCAGAAAGGACAAAGCTATAGAAGCTTCTATTCCCGACACGGGGGCGTGCCCAGCTCAACACGGCCGTGGTTAACGCTAGGATTCGCAGAATCCAAGCAAATCTTGATAGTACAGATACGCTTCTGCACACGGGGGCGTGTGGAGCTAATGTAGACAAATTGCAATTAATGAAGAAATAGAAAGTGGATGGACACAGGGCCGTGCCCAACACGGGGCCGTCTCTGGGATTCTGTGCGGGCTATAAATAGAGGTGCTTGGTTCACTTCAAAGGCATCCCTTGGCAAACCACCTCTCTCCCACTTCACCCACACTCCACCACCACTACAACCCACATCCACCACCATCATCCATCATAGAGTGTGTGTAGCAGTCTCGGGATCCAAGATTGATAGTAAGAGTTCTTGACAATCAAAGACCATGTTTGCCTAAGTTTCTTACATCACGCGGTGAAGACAAGCATTTAGTGTAATACTTTTGATTTTTAATCTTTTCGCACTTTTTATTTGGTTTTGTATTAATGACTTTAATAACTAGTTTCTTATGTTGAAACTTCCTTATCATTTGTCACTGGTGTCTTGGAATTATTTTACTGTCTATATAAAATAAAAGATTTTCACCATTCATATCTCTACGGTCTATATAGAGATATGTTGGCTACCTGGTCGGGGGTTAAGGGAATGGTTTGGTAAGGTTCTTGCCTTGTTCAGTGTATAGATCCTGCAAGGACCTGGGTCAAGCTTCCTAGGACCTCTAATAATACCCACTAGTATTGGATGGTGGGGGTGCGAATGGCTTGATCCCCCTCATATGTAAACTACTATTAATACATTAACCCGGCTACTTAGGATTGTATCCCTGCTGACTCGGCACGGGGCCGTGCCCAGCATCGTTACTGGCAGTTTTATAAATTTAAAACTTGACTAAAGTGTTAAAAAGGACTTAAAATATAACTAAAAATATATTCACACTGACACACATCAAGTTTTTGGCGCCGCTACCGGGGACACAAGGATTTTATGAAAGTTAGGAATCAACGGCCTAATCGTTTTTCTTATTTTTCTGTTTTTTAGGATTTTTCTTAATTTTTCAGTTTTTGCAGAGCTCAGCACGGGGCCGTGCCCAGCATCGTTACTGGCAGTTTTTATTTTCCGAGTTATAGAGTGTTGAGAACGGGCCATGTTGGTGCAGCACGGGGCCGTGTTGAACTCCCCAGTAACAGGGATCCGGAAAAAAAAATCACTGTAACTCCGACCACGAGGCCGTGTTCAGCTGAGCACGAGGCCGTGGTGAAACTTTTGACCAACAATCTTTTATGTTTTTATAGCTGGACTTGGAACCCAGGCGCCGCACCTGAACTTCCGACGCAGTGCATGAGCTCCAGTTCCAATAAAGACATAAAAGAACCTCTAGACGAAGCCGAACGCTTTCTAAGAAAAAGACTTAAAGCTAAAACCCAAGAGAAAGTTTCGGGGGACCCACTTCCAATGGCGGATCAACGTACTCTAATGGATTACCTTAGGCCTACGGTAGGTAATCTCGGCGCCGCTATCAATGCACCGAATGTCGATGCCAACAACTTCGAACTTCGGCTTCATTTGATACAAATGCTCCAAAACTCTGCAACTTTCCACGTGCTTGTGGACGAAGATCCCCATTTATATATTACCAACTTTTTGGAAATATGTGATACTTTTCGGATCAACGGAGCATCTAATGACGCCATCCGCCTTCGAATGTTTCCATTTTCACTAAAAGACCGAGCTAAGGCTTGGCTTAACACCCACCCAGATGGATCAGTAAACACCTGGGATGAACTAGACCAAAAGTTTTTGTATAAGTATTTCCCTCCTTCTAAAACGGCTAAATTAATGACTGAAATTAATGCATACTCACAAGAGGACGGGGAATCCTTATATGAAACTTGGGAAAGGTTCAAGGAGATACTAAGAAAGTGTCCTCATCATGGTCTTGCGGTATGGCAACAAGTATCCACTTTCTATAATGGGTTGTTGCCATACACAAGACAAACACTTAACTCTAGCTCCAGGGGACTTCCAGGTAATCGTCGCCCAAATGAAATTTATAATCAAATTGAGGAAATTGCTCAAAACAATTTTCAGTGGCACACTCCCCGAGGCACAAAATCTATTGCTCCGGGCGCCCATAAGGTTGACGAAAGCACCTCTTTCCAAGCCCAAATCGAGGCCCTTTCTTCAAAAATCAAAAAGTTAGAAATGGCAAAAACGGCCTCGGTTATGGCTTGTGAAGGGTGTGGTGGACCACATGAAAATTGGAGTTGTATGAAAGAAACGGATAGTCAAACAGAAACGGTAAACTACATTGATAATAGACCTAGGCCGTCAGGTCCGCCAACGGGTACCTACAACCAAGGATGGCGTAACCACCCTAACCTTGGTTGGAGAGAACCCGGCAATATTAGTAACCAACAAAATCAAAATCAACTAAAACAATTTCAACAACCAAGAAACGAGTCACAAAATTTCTCTCAACAACAACAAGGGGGACGAGAAAGGCTTGAAGATACTATCTCTCGCCTCATCTCCGACACCGAAAAGAAAAACTCGGATCGATTTCAACAAATGGAATCGAACTTTAGAAATCAACAAGCTAGTATTCAAAACATTGAAAAACAACTAAATCAACTAGCTCGAAATTTCTCCGAGAGACCACAAGGCGCATTACCCAGCAATACAAAAACCAACCCAAAGTCGCAAGTACATCTCATCACATTGAGAAACTGTACCGTAGGCCCCGAGGAGGCTCCACTACCTCCAACTGAAAAGAGCCTGTCTAACCAAACTGCAACTTCACCGACGCCCCAACAAGAGACGACTTCTCCACCAAATCAAGAGCCTACCAAGAATCCTCCTATACTGTACCCCGGTCGGTTACTTCGCCAGAAGACTGATGAGCAATTCACAAAATTCGTAAATTTACTAAAACAATTGCATGTTAATATTCCATTTGTAGAAGTCCTAACCCAAATGCCTAAATATTCAAAATTTTGAGCGACTTTCTCACTCATAAAAGGAAAATTGAATCATTGCAATTAGTTAATTTAAGTGAAGAATGCTCCGCCTTGCTACTCGACAAACTCCCACAAAAGAAGATCGATCCCGGAAGCTTCACCATCCCTTATTCAATTGGGGGATCACCCATACGCAATGCACTAGCCAATCTTGGGGCTAGTATCAACCTCATGCCCGCATCAATGTTCAACCGACTCAGACTAGGGAAAACAAGCCCTACAAAAATGAGCATACAACTCGTCGACAGGTCCATTAAATATCCATAAGGTGTCACCGGAAATCTATTGGTAAAAGTCGGAAACTTTGTCTTCCCGGCCGACTTTGTCATACTAGATATGGAGGAAGATACCGAAGTACCACTCATCTTAGGAAGACCATTCCTAGCTACGGCCCACGCAATGGTAGACATGAATGGTGGGACACTAACATTGAGGGTTGGGGACAAGGAGATGAAGTTTGGGGTTGGGAAAAGAGTAGAAGATGACGACCCGGTCAACTACATGAAAGTCATAGACTCAAGCTTGGATGACGCTCTCCGACGATGCAACATGGGATGCAAAACATCCCACTTGGGTAACATATGACTAACTTTGGGTCTAGCCAAGGACCCTTATAAACGTGGTGCACCACAGAGGCATTCTGCGGAACTATCCTTAGTTTTAGTTTAGATTAACTTTTATGCTTTCTAGTTTAGCTTTAATTTTCAGGAATAAAACACACTCGGAATGGTGGATGTTACTAAGGGAAATTTGAACCCACACCCCATGCACAAACACAGAGCCACCTGACAATTTTTCTTCATTACAGCAAGTTCAGCACGGGGCCGTGCTCCCTCAACACGCCATGTGCCCAATGATCTGCAGAAAATGCCCAATTCAGGTAACTGGACACGGGGCCGTGTTCACTAAACACGCCCCCGTGCCCAGCCTTTTGTTAACTATGATACTGGCAATCTGAACACGGGGTCGTGCCCAGGATCAACACGGGCCCGTGTCTAGATATCCAGTAACATAATTTTTTGTTTTTAACACCTTTTTACACATTCAATCAACCTAGAAACTTATTTTTGGGACACATTGAGTACAATGTGTAATTTAAGTGTGGGTTGGATGCTAAAACCTTGATTTTTGCAAGTCCTAATAACAAGCCTTACACAAAACTCTATTAGAACCGCTAATCACCCCAACTTTTTTCAAAAAACTTTTCATTTTTTTTCTTTTTACTTGTCTTGGTTTAATTTGGGAATAACAAGTTCTAAAAAGTTATATTTTTACAAATTTACAACCGATAACGTCGTGATAAAAAGAACCAACATAAGAAAATTATGAAACGGCATGACAAATCTAGTTAAAATTTGATTATATATACTTGATCACATTATAAACCCATTCCCACAAAAAGTAAGTTTTGAGCCTTTATTGAGCATACAAATACACATCTTTAAATTAAATACTCATTTTTCGTTTCTTGTGTGAATAGCCGCTTGGTTTCTTACAACTCTAGAACTTGCCATGACGATACATTCCCGGTCCTTACCAACTTAAACCCAAGTAAGTAAATGATGGAGGCATTAGGACTAACCATTTTTCTTTTCTACACCATTATTGTTCATTTTTTTATCACCTAACCAAAATCCCCCTAGTTAACACCTTTGAGCCTAAACCTTTTCGTTTCTAAACCCACAAAACAAACACCCTTTACCCACCAAAACCCTTTTTATTTTTAACCCTTTATTTTAGTAAAAAGCTCGGTTTTCATGTGACATTCCTTATCGAAAAAATGAAGTATAGAAATAAACAAACAAGTTCCTCAAAAAAAAACTTTGTTTGAAAATGCTCCGTTTGAATAAAAGTCACAAAAGCAAAAAGTTTTACGACGACCGACGCTTTTTACGCTTTTCGCCCTTTTTACTAACCACTAACCTAAAACCACCTACCTTTAACCCAAACCTAACCCTTCCCCAAGTCCTCTTGATATTTACAAATGTGTATAGTTAAAAAGGAGGAGGATTGATTGCTTGGCAAGCATATGGTAGAAGTAAGTTTCATGCCGGTCTCGAGTGTTTCACAAAATATATCTTCGGCCGAGTGTTGAGTGATCTCCCGTGAGGTATGTGAACTTGTATATTAATGGAATTTTAAAGAGACATGTTATACCCAAATAAGTAATTTCTCTTATGAAACGTTCAAAATAAATCATAACGAATAGGATTGTAAATAACATAAAAATAAAACCCCAATAAAGACCTTGGATTCCCGACACTCAAGACAAGCCCAAAAACTTCTCTTCTACCCATTCATTTGGGAGTGTAAGCCACATTATAAAGAGTTTTGCTTGAGGACAAGCAAAGATTCAAGTGTGGGGGTATTTGATGTGTGTAAAATGCAATATATAAATTACATCAAATGAGGCATAAAACTAACCCTTTTTTAGTACTAATGTTGGAAAAAGTATGCTTTTGTCTTCCTTTTGTGTTTTCGGGATAAAATGAGCGCAAATGAACAAAAGAAGCAAAAATACAGCTAAATCTAACATAAATACAAGGAAAGGAATAAACGTGGCATGCCCGAACCCTCGACAGCATCTTCCCAAGAAAAAACAAGAGATCAGAAGGCTGAACGCGCCCTGTGCCCAGCGGACACGGGGCGTGCCCAAGTGTCTGCAGAAAAGACAAAATTGTAGAAGCTTCTATTTCCCAACACAGGGGCGTGCCCAGCTCAACACGGTCGTGGTCAACGCTAAGATTCGCATAATCCAAGCAAATCTTGATAGTACAGATACGCTTCTCCACACGGGGCCGTGCCCAGCGGACACGGGGGCGTGGTCAACTAATGCAGACAAACTGCAATTAATGAAGAAAGAGAAAGTGGATGGACACGGGGCCGTGTCCGGGCTTCTGTGCAGGCTATAAATAGAGGTGCTTGGTTCACTTCAAAGGCATCCCTTGACAAACCACCTCTCTCCCACATCACCCACACTCTACCACCATCACAACACCCACATCCACCAACATCATCCATCATCCATCATAGAGTGTGTGTAGTAGTCTCGGGATCCAAGATTGATAGTAAGAGTTCTTGACAATCAAAGGCCATGTTTGCCTAAGTCTCTTACATCACTTGGTGAAGACAAGCATTTAGTGTAATACTTTTGTTTTTTAATCTTTTCGCACTTTTTATTTGGTTTTGTATTAATGACTTTAATAACTAGTTTCTTATGTTGAAGTTGAAACTTTCTTATCATTTGTCCGTGGTGTCTTAGCGTTATTTTACTGTCTATATAAAATAAAAGATTTACACCATTCATATCTCTACGGTCTATATAGAGATATGTTGGCTACCTGGTCGGGGGTTAAGGGAATGGTTTGGTAAGGTTCTTTCCTTGTTCAGTGTATAGATCCTGCAAGGACCTGGGTCAAGCTAACTAGGACCTCCTTCAATACCCACTGGTATTGGATGGCAGGGGTGAGAATGGCTTGATCCCCTCATATGTAAAATACTATTAATACATTAACCCGGCTACTTGGGATTGTATCCCTGCTGACTCAAACCACTTAGCCGAGGGTAACGTCACCTTCAAAAGAGGGGCCTACCACATTACGCATTAATAACTTATTTAATTATCTTCCAATAATCCAACCCTTTAGGATTGTATCATTGCTGACTCAAACTACTGGGTTGAGGGTAACGTCACCTTCAAAAGTGGGGTCTACTACTATAACTAAGATAATCTCTTAAAAAGTGCAAAAGTGCGAAAAACATCAAAGGTTACACTAAAGGCGAGTCGGATCCAAGTGATTCATCTTGTCTATCTGTTTTCATTTTAATTTTTATTTTCCGCATTTTTAGTTTTTATTTTCATGTTAAAACCTTTTTTTATAAAATTTTGATTTGATTATACATTGAGGATAAACCGGTACTAAAACATCTTGTGTCCTTGGACGACCTCGGTATCTTACCAACGCTATACTATGCTCACGATGGGTGCACTTGCCCATATGTGTGTTTAGTGTTAGTAAAATATCGTGTTTTATAAATTTAAAACTTGACTAAAGTGTTAAAAAGGGCTAAAAATATATAAAAAATATATAACACACCGCACACATCAAGTTTTTGGCGCCGTTGCCGGGGACACAAGGATTTTAAGAAAATTAGGAATCAACGGCCTAATTGTTTTTCTTATATTTCTTTTTTTTAGGATTTTTCTTAGATTTTTCGGCTTCTGTAGAGCTCAGCACGGGTCGTGCCCGCTGAACACGCCCCCGTGCCCAATCTTTGGTACTGGCAATCCTGTTTTAAGTCAGACAGTAGCTGAACACGGGGCCGTGCCCAATAAACATGCCCCGTGCCCAAGTATCAGATACGGAAAACAGAACCGTAAGATCCCGACGGTTGGTAATTTCTGACACAAACATGAGCGATACTGATTTTTTTTTACTTCCGCTCCTCTTATGGTACGTGGTGTCAAATATGTGGCGGAACGCATGAAGATTTAAAATGTTATTTTTTAAATTACACTCCCCACTTTATAGACCCATTGTTTTCCTATAGCCTTAAGAGGGGCGAGAGTAAAAATAATCCCTATCTCTCCCTAGAATGCTCTCAATCATCTATTCTAAATGAAATGATTCTTGATGAATTATTTCAAATGGAAGATCTAATTCTTAATTGGATAAAAGAGCTTGAGATGGACATAACTAATTCTTTTTAAGACAACGCCCAAGAAGAATTATTGAGACCGCATTCGGATAAAAACAACATCGTCACTCCCAAAATCACCTCTAACTCTTGCGAAGACTTGAGCAACAGTCGTCCCTATGTCGATAGGAATCCCCATCGACTTCCGTCGATGCATACATAGACCTGAGCGATTCGACATACACCTTCTTTAACGAGAGCCCGGATAAGGGTTGGACTTGTCCACCTACATTTAGCATAGGAATTACTCTTTCCGATAACCTCTTGCGTTCTTGTCTAAAACTAGAGCAACTTAGGTATCTCAGGCACTTCGGTGTTGTTCCGTCCAGTAAGGAACCACCCGATCCGGATAAATTCCTTAAAAATAGATAAAACTTCATAAACAGCTTCTAGGCACGGTGCCGTGTCCAGGTCAGCACGCCCCCGTGTCCACCAAAAGATTCTTGTCTGACTTTCGGTCAGAATACGGACAAAAAGTGTCAGAATCTCGTCTGCACACGGGGCCGTGTCCAGCGTGCTGTCGTTTTCTATAAATCCAGCAAGATTCCTGCACATTTGGACCATTCCAAAGACAGAGATTTGGTGGGATCTTCACACATACCATACTAGGTATAATCTAAAGAAGGTTCTCAACAGCCATCTTGTCTTTTCCACTTTTGTCCATTGCCTTCTTCTTCATTTTTCCCTCAACACCTTCATTAGAGCTTGAAATCACCATGGTTTCAAGCTTTATTGTGATATTTGTTAGATTTTTATTCAATGAATCTTGTTAAAAATAAATTTTACACCACTGTTTTAAGTTATTTATGCCTAAAAATGCTTCAAAAATCAAGAAAATAATTTAAAGCTCCAAGATTACTTGTTCCAAAAATCTGTGGAGAGGTGAACACGGGGCCGTGTTCGATGTATTGTTTCACTAAAATGAACTCTTTTCGGTTTGTTCTCTTAGAATGTTGAGCAGAAACAGCGGAACATCCTCATCACACTCCAAGAACAACCGGCAAGGAAGAAGGTCATCGGTGGAAGACTCCCCCGTCAACTATGTCTATGCCTTGAGAGAGGCCATAGATGAAATGACGGGGGTTGAGGAAGCTCTGGTCGACCGTATCAATCATTTATCGGTGGGTCTAGAAGGGTGTCTTAGGGAGGTCAACCTTTTGCACCAAAGGTTGAATATCCTCGCTTCTCTTCCTTTGGTACCAATCATTACACAAAGGGCATGGAATGTGGTACCAGAAGTTATCATACCGGCCGAGTGGTACGCCATGCACACGGAACCCCCCTCAAGACGTACTACATGGGGTCCCAATTGTTGTCGCTCCTCCACCACAAGAAGAGAAATAGAGGAGTGGCTCAACGACATCTAGGGGACACATCTCGGTTCCGAGTTCTACAACGCCTTTAAAATACCGGGAAGCTATTTCCGGGCTTTTGTTATTTCTACAATAAGGGTAGAACTCAATGTTGCAGAAATCGGCCTAGGCGGCCGATTAATCGGCGCCTAGGTGCTAGTCGGTGGTTACTGCCTAAATTTAAGCTAGTCGGTCAAAAAATCGGTTATGATCAAAATCGGTCAAAGTCGGACAAAATCGGCAAAAATCGGTCAAAATCGGACTAATCGGGCCCATGTTTTTTGACTCAAAAAACCCAATTTTTGAAACCTGGCCCATGCTTTAATGCCCAAATTTAGTTATAAACCTATTTTAACATTTAAGTTTATGTATTTTAACATTTAACCTCCCTCTATCTTTCACTAGTTTACATATGGTTCCTAAACTTTTAAATTTATTAATAAAAAGTATAAAGTTATCTCCTAAACTTGTAAATTTATTAATAAAAAGTATAAAGTTAATAATATATATATATATATATATATATATATATATATATATATAAATTTGTAAAATTATACTTAAAAAGTGCAATCCGATTAATCCCTATTAATCCCGATTAATCCCTAGGCGGTACCTTACCGCCCGACTAGCGCCTAGCGCCTTCTACAACATTGGTAGAACTCCTTTGGATGATTTCATGTATCACTTGACCTATTTATCTTAGGAACTTCCTTTTTAGGTTTCTATTTTTCTTGGATCTTATGTGACTCTCTCTTTAATGAATAATGGTTTTCAAAATTATTTGGTGTTTGGATGATGTTGTAATGGGTAAAAAACACTCAGGATGGTGAAGGATACTAAGGGAAATTTGAACCAGCACCCCATGCACAAAAACAGAGCCTCCCGACAATTTTTCTTCATTACAGCAAGTTCAACCCGGGCCGTGCTCAGTCAACACGCCCCGTGCTCAATGATCTGCAGAAAAACGCCCAGTTCAGGTACCTGGACACGGGGCGTGTTCGCTGAACACGCCCCCGTGCCCAGTCTTCTGTTACTGGCAGTAAGAACACGGAGTCGTGCCTGGTCACCACGGCCCGTGTCCAGATGCCCAGTATCATAAATTTTTGTTTTTAACACACCTTTTTACACATTCAATCAACCTAAAAACTTATTTTTGGGACACATTGAGGACAATGTGTAATTTAAGTGTGGGGGGATGCTAAAACCTTGAATTTTTCAATTCCTAATTACAAGCCATACACAAAACTCTATTGGAACCGCTAAACACCCCAAATTTTTTCAAAAAACTTTTCATTTTTTTTACTTGTCTTGGTTTAAGTTGTGAATAACAAGTTCTAAAAAGGTTATATTTTTACGAATTTACAACCGATAGCGTCGTGATAAAAAGAACCAACATAAGAAAATTATGAAACGGCATGACAAATCTAGTTAAAATTTGATTATATATACTTAATCACATTAAAAACCCATTCCCACAAAAAGTGCGTTTTGAGCCTTTATTGAGCATTCAAATACACATCTTTAAACTAAATGCTCATCTTTCATTTCTTGTGTGAATAGCCGCTTGGTTTCTTACGACTCTAGAACTTGCCATGACGATACATTCCCGGTCCTTACCAACTTAAACCCAAGTAAGTAAATGATGGAGGCATTAGGACTAACCCTTTTTCTTTCAACACCATTATTTTTCTTTTTTACCACCTACCCAAAATCCCTCTAGTTAACCCCTTTGAGCCTAAACCTTTTCATTTCTAACCCCATAAAACAAACACCCTTCACCCATCAAAACCCTTTTTCATTGTAAACCCTTTATTTTAGTAAAAAGCTCAGTCTTCATGTGACATTCCTTATAAAAAAAATAAAGTTTAGCAATAAACAAACAAATTCCTAAAAAGAAACTTTGTTTGAAAATGCTTCGTTTGAATAAAAAGTCACAAAAAAAAGTTTTACGAAAACCGATTTTTTTTACGCCTTTCGCCCTTTTCTACTAACCACTAACCCAAAACCACCTACCTTTAACCCAAGTCTAACTCTTCCCCAAGTCCTCTTGATATTTACAAAGGTTTTTAGTTAAAAAGGAGGAGGATTGATTGCTTAGCAAGCATATGGTAGAAGTAAGTTCCATGCCGGTCTCGAGTGTTACACAAAAATACATCTTCGGCCGAGTGTTGAGTGATCTCCCGTGAGGTATGTGAACTTGAATATAAATGGAATTTTAAAGAGGCGTGTTATGCCCAAATAAGTAATTTCTCTTATGAAACGTTCTAAATAAATCATAACGAATAGGATTGTAAATAGCATAAAACTAAAACCTAATAAAGATCTTGGAATCCTGACACTCAACACAAGCCCAAAACTTATCTTCTACCCATTCCATTTGGGTGTGTGAGCCAAACTATAAAGAGTTTTGCTTAAGGACAAGCAAAGATTCAAGTGTAGGGGTATTTGATGTGTGTAAAATGCAACATATAAATTACATCAAATGAGGCATAAAACTAACCCTTTTTTAGTACTAATGTTGGAAAAAGTATGCTTTTGTCTTCCTTTTGTATTTTCAGGATTAAATGAGCGGAAATGAACAAAAGAAGCAAAAATACAGCTAAATCTAACATAAATACAAGGAAAGGAATAAACGTGGCATGCCCGACCCCTCGACAGCATCTTCCCAAGCAAAAACAAGATATCAGAAGGCTGAACACGCCTCGTGCCCAGCGGACACGCTGGCGTGCCCAAATGTCTGCAGAAAAGACAAAATTGTAGAAGCTTCTATTTCCCAACACGGGGGCGTGCCCAGCTCAACACGGTCGTGGTCAACGCTAAGATTCGCATAATCCAAGCAAATCTTGATAGTACAGATACGCTTCTGCACACGGGGCCATACCCAGCGGACACGGGGGCGTGGTCAACTAATGCAGACAAACTGCAATTAATGAAGAAAGAGAAAGTGGATGGACACGGGGCCGTGTCCGGGCTTCTGTGCAGGCTATAAATAGAGGTGCTTGGTTCACTTCAAAGGCATCCCTTGACAAACCACCTCTCTCCCACTTCACCCACACTCCACCACCATCACAACACCCACATCCACCACCATCATCCATCATAGAGTGTGTGTAGTAGTCTCGGGATCCAAGATTGATAGTAAGAGTTCTTGACAATCAAAGGCCGTGTTTGCCTAAGTCTCTTACATCACTTGGTGAAGACAAGCATTTAGTGTAATACTTTTGTTTTTTAATCTTTTCGCACTTTTTATTTGGTTTTGTATTAATGACTTTAATAACTAGTTTCTTATGTTGAAGGTGAAACTTCCTTATCATTTGTCCGTGGTGTCTTAGCGTTATTTTACTGTCTATATAAAATTAAAGATTTACACCATTCATATCTCTACGGTCAATATAGAGATATGTTGGCTACCTGGTCTGTTGGTGCATTCATCTGTCGACTTCGTCTTATATCGAGTTTTGGATTCGTTGCATATTTGATCAAGCGTGATGTCATCATATTCAATAATGACATCATAAAGATGACATCATGAAAGTGCAACATCACACTAAATAGGATGCATGCATGAAACAGATTTTATATTGTCTTTTTGTAATTTCGCATGTAAAGTCCTTGTTTAATTCCGTACGAAATTACAATAGGTAATTTCGTATGAATTGTCACTTATAGTTTCGTGCGGAATTAAGGCACTATAAATAGGTAGTTCATGTTTATCATTTGAAAAGGAATTAGGAATCGATACCGAGGTGCTGCCGGTATTTCTTGTGACTGTAATCGTTGTTAATTCAATATACAAGAAGTTTAAAGTGTTATTCAAGTTGTTTTGAGTCTATACGTCAGTTTCCGCCTTTCGTATAGTCTAAGAACTCTTCTGAACGACTCGTTTGGGTCACAAATCGATGGTAATTCCGTACGAAATTATGTTGTAATTCCACATGGAATTTAATTCCACATGAAAGTTAATTTCGTGTGAAGTAATTCCACACGAAATTACATCCTCTATAAATAGGCCTCATGTGAAATCATTCGTAACGTTCTTGTTTCCGACGCCGAGATGCTGTCGAAGTGTCTACGTGCTGTAAATCGTTTCAAGATCAATAAACAAGACAATTAATATTGAATACAAGCTAAACAAAGACAGAATCAATGAATTCTGCCTCTGATTATGTCTGAGTACTCTTCTGGTCGACTCGTTAGGTCGTTTCACGATCCTACATGGTCGGGGGTTAAGGGAAAGGTTTGGTAAGGTTTTTGCCTTGTTCAGTGTATAGATCCTGTAAGGACCTGGGTCAAGCTTACTAGGACCTCCTTCAATACCCACTGGTATTGGATGGCGGGGATGCGAATGGCTTGATCCCCTCATATGTAAACTACTATTAATACATTAACCCGGCTACTTGGGATTGTATCCCTGCTGACTCAAACCAGTTAGCCGAGGGTAACGTCAGCTTCAAAAGAGGGGCCTACCACATTACGCATTAATAACTTAATTAATTATCTTCCAATAATCCAACCCTTTAGGATTGTATCCTTGCTGACTCAAACTACTGGGTTGAGGGTAACGTCACCTTCAAAAGAGGGGCCTACTACTATAACTAAGATAATCTCTTAAAAGGTGCAAAAGTGCGGAAAACATGAAAGGTTACACTAAAGGCGAGTCGGGTCCAAGTGATTCATCTTGTCTATCTGTTTTTATTTTATTTTTATTTTCAGCATTTTTAGTTTTATTTTCATGTTAAACCTTTTTATAAAATTTTGATTTGATTAGACGTTGAGGATAAACCGGTACTAAAAGCTCTTGTGTCCTTGGATGACCTCGGTATCTTACCAACGCTATACTACGCTCACGATGGGTGCACTTGCCCATATGTGTGTTTAGTGTTAGTAAAATATCGTGTTTTATAAATTTAAAACTTGACTAAAGTGTTAAAAAGGGCTAAAAATATATATAAAAATATATAACACACCGCACACATCAATATACATATATATATATAGGGGACCGCTAAAATGAGAACCACCTCGAGTTGTAAGAACCGTGAGAACTACACCGTACGGGGCGAGGTGGACCAAATTTTTTTTCATAAACGTAGATGCGTGTATTATAAACACATTTGTAAAAAAAAATTAAAAATGTCGTGTGTGTAGTTTTGAGCAGGACAAGTTTGTGTTTACGGGTACCGTAAATTTAACCGAAAAATTTACGGTACCCGTAACCACAAACTTGTGGTGCTCAAAACTACACACACGACATTTTTTTGTTTTGAATTCTTTTTTTACAAATGTGTTTATAATACACGCATCTACGTTTATGAAAAAAAAAATTTGGTCCACCTCGCCCCGGATCAAAAAGTTCTCGCGGTTCTTACAACTCGAGGTGGTTCTCATTTTAGCGGTCACTTATATATATATGTATATATATATATATATATCGGATAAGCAAAACATGTGCATATGATAAACAATACCATAACAATTATTAAACAAACAAGATAATAAACAATACGATAACAATTATAACAATCAAGATAAAATGTAATTAATATTTACAATGGTTTACATCTAAAACAACAAAAGATAAATATTTACAATGTTTCAAATGTAAAACAACAAAACCAAAATGCAATAAGCAGCTACGGCAATAGTGGTGGTGGTGCAGCGCCAGCTAGTGGAGATAGAGGCGTGCCAGAATGCATAGCAATAATCGCCCCCACCATCCACTGTATGTCCACCTGTATAGTAGCTACATCTGACTGGACCTGAGCCAGACTCTCCTCCACCCCTGCTGGAGGCATCACACGTGGTCTCACGCTCCATCTCTCGTATGGGCGATCACCTCGTACATCCTGCACATCCAGCTGCGATCTATCGATGGCAGCATCAACTCCCCTATCTACCCGTAAAGAATAAAGTGAATTGACAAAGGCTACTGGCACAGCCTTTGTCAGTTCACTTTATCCTATACGGGTCGTATAATCTTATACGGCTCGTATACACCATATGAGTATAAGATTTTACCATGTGGGATTATTAATTCCCATAATAAAAGATGGTAGGAAAGAGTTTCTTAGATCTCTTATCATGACAGTCAAGTCATAAGAGTGAATAATAAAAGGTGATAGGAAAAAGTTTCTTGATCTCTTGTCATGACAATTAAGGTGGTGTTTGTTTTTCTAAATTATATATGCGTAAATTTTTCTGTCTACGCGTAGACATTGTCATCTGCAGATGTTTGTTTTTCCGAATACGTTTCATTAAAAAACATATGCTGGAGCTCTTCTTGGTGCAGACTTGGCCCAACAACTTCTAAGATCTTCTAAGGTCTGCAGAGGGTTAAACACCACCACCCACCACCACCGTCCACCACCACCACCCAACGTCCACCACCACCGTCTACCGTCATCATCGTCCGTACACCACCACCAGTTTATTTTAGAAGTCTACATACGTTAAAAAACAAACAACCTTCTTCTTATAGACTGCAGATGTTTGGTCCACCTTTTCTTCTACATATGTCTGCAGATGTGGTCCGCATAGTGCAGACATTTACCTCTTAAAAAAGCTGCATCTAAGAGTCCTTCGGTGTCGAGAACAATATAATAATTCATTAACTGTATTTTCATCAAACTTTGAGAAACACTAAGTGTTAAGATTGTAAATGTTTATTTTTGCATACTTGCATTAACATCCTTAATCATAATGATGATTGGACATTAGTGTATTAGTGAATGCATTTTTACATAGTGTTTTTTTACATAGTTAATTTACATGAAAGGTTTGCATACAACTACAATCGAGTCGGGATCTCACTGGAAGCAGCCTCTCTATTCCTAACGGGTAGAGGTAAGGTTGTCTACATCTACCCTTATCAAACCCTACCTTAGCTTTGCTATTGGTGGGATTTACTGCGTATTGAGTATGATGATGATGATGTTGTTTGCATACAACATGATGATGTTGTTGTTTGCATACCTTAGCTTTTCAGTTGTTATTTTCATTATTATAATTTTGAAATCATTCATGCTTAATTACTTTGTACATTAAGTTACCCCTTTACCCATCTATCGATACCGAATGGAATTTATGATGTTACTTGTTCCATGTATACGAGCTAAGTATTTTTTTCCCAATTTCATTTGCTCGATCATTTAGTAAATCCACGGGATTTTTTAAGCCCTTTTGGTTGTTCAAACTTAAAACCAAAGTCATATACCCAGTCCGGCCAAACCCATTTCAAATCAATAATTATTAAAATATCTTTACCAGCTTGTTTTTTTGTTTAAAGGGCGGTTTTATATCATCTTGTGAGACTTGAACCCAAAACCTTTCATTTCACTTAAGTATTTTAAAAAGTTTCGCCTTACTACTGAACCATCAACCCTATTCGTATTTTTCTAGCTAGTTGACAACTACATATTTATTTTTTATTTGATTTTATTAAAATAGGAAATGTTAATAAATATAACTAGCCATATAAATCCAGCAAAATATACTCACCAATCACCGTAGTCTTATACTCTTACGACCACTTGGGCACTTGGTATAAACTTACCCTTGAGACTTTGACCACTATGGACGCACCCCCTTATTGGTTTGACCAATATATGTTAATAAATTACATCGTGGGGCAACACAAGGAAAATAGACATCGATGTACATGTTAGCGGGAATGGGCGCTCTAGGGTTGTATTTTAGTCTCAACCAATCTCGCGTTGTCATGTCAAATATACTTCAAAGTACTCATATTCGATTATAAAAGAGTCAAATTCATAACAATACTCGTCAAATATGAGTCGGTAATTACCGCTGGCCATGGTTAGGGGTTTTGCTCATAAGGAGTGTCCTCCTAGGAGGTAATTCTCAAGTTCAATCCCTGCAAAAAGCATTAGAATTCGAGTAAAAAACCCGCCCATAGACCTGACTAAATAAGCAAACCTCACGCACGGATTCGAAGTTGGGTAAGACCAGGGGCGGATCTAGGCCACTTTTGTGGGTTTCTAGGAACCAACTCGATTTAGAAAAAATGAGAAAAATTAGTGAGAACCTCGTATGATTTGAAAAAAAAAAATAGTAAAAATCTACCAAAAAGAACCCAGTGAAAAAAGACCTTAGATCTACCACTGGGTAAGACAAAGAGAAGGCCAAAGGCCTAACCAAATGTGTTGGAAGTCGTTCAACCAAGAAGCTATCGTTAGGTATCGGTATACACGGAAGTATTAGACATATCCTCTATTTGTTAAAAGGGGAAATAGCCAAGACTTGGTCAAAGTTTCAAAAATAGCCAAATCAAACGGCTCTTTAAGACTTTTCCTCAAACCTGAAACGTCTCAAACAGCAACCAATCCACGAAAGCCACGTGTCCACAAAAGAAAATAAACAATAAACAAGTAGGTGGTACACTGTACAGATGATGACAGTCTTGTCTTGGGAAATACCATAAACTCTTACCTCTCTCTCTTGTCAAGTTGTCAGTCATCTTTTGTAAAACAATGGGCAAATACCACTCTTCAAATAACACCACACATAAAACACTCGGTGCCCACGAATTCCCCATAGTTTTTATCACTTCAATTCACACATACATAGATAAACTCATATACATCCATCTTAATTTACCTCATTATTTACAGCACATACTCAGTCATATATACATCCATAGATGACTGACCCCCCACCTCCACCACAAAATCCTAAAATTTTGGAAGTTGTGTTACCAGCCAAAATTAATATCTCTAACCGCCGCAGCAGCCCAAATTCCACCGGAAAACATCCTACATATCGTGGGATACGAAGTTGCAGTGGCAAATGGGTTTCGGAGATTCAGGAGCCACGTAAAAGCAAGCGTATCTGGCGGTGGACTTACCCAAGGCCGGAGATGGCAACGGCAGCATACGATGTGGCCGCGTTGTCGCTCAAAACCATCTGGGTTTTATCACCGTCACCTACCACAACTTCGCTGACGTCAAAACTTAATCGCCGGAGAGGATTGCCGGAAAACGAGCGGTTGTAGAGAGAGAAAACAGCAGAGACGTTTCAAAGTTCTGAGATGTTTCAGTGTTCTGAGACGTTTCAGCACTTGTGGACACGTGGCTTTCGGTGGGTGGTTGATGAGGAAACCTCTTAACTTTTGGTTTGAGACATTTCAGGTTTGAGGAAAAGTCTTATTGAGACGTTTGAATTGGCTATTCTTGAAACTTAGGAAAAGTCTTGGCTATTTTGGCTATTTCTCCTTGTTAAAAACTATCTATTGGGATTCCCAAATATATTTCTTTACTTATTTTTATATACCTTTACCCAAGAAAAATTACAAATATAAAAACTCAAATTTAGTGCATTAGTAGATTGTTATATTACCAAGGATAACCACTGGGTGTCAGCCCAGTCGCCACCACACCCCGCATACACCGTGGGGACTCAGGTTTGACTCCGGTCGTTTGCGAAAAAAAAACCGCACCTGATGGCCACTCGGCTGGGGGACTCACCGCCAGGCAGCTATGTGGTGTGCTAGCCTGTGGAGTTGAAATACTCCGCTGGTTAATGGTACCACGCAACTACCATTTTTTTTATATTACCAAGGATAGAAGAAATATATATATGTATATATTATATATATATATATATATATGAAAAAGGAAAATAGGAACCGGATTAAGTTGTGAGAACCATAAGAACTAAACCTTTCAAAATGTTTTTCCAAAAAAAAAAAGTTTTCTCAAAAATCTTAATAAAAAATTACTTGTTTCAGCAGAAAAATAGAAAATTAAAAAAATGTCGCATTAAAAAATTTACATTAGGTGTAAAAAAATTCATCGCCGTAACAAAATTTACATCAAACATAAACAAAACTTATATCAGGCGTAATTACCGATTCGACAATTTTTTATTTTTTTGTTTTTTTACAGATGTATTTATAGTATTTTCATCTACGTTTGTGCAAATGAAAATATGGCCTGACTCGCGTAGGAAGTAGGACTTCTCATGGTTCTCACAACTCGAGTGATCACCACTTCAGAATTGCACGTGTGTGGTGATGTTGCATTATTATATATACACACACAGTTATATATGTTTTAGATAATAAGGTCGGTTATCACTTGATATCATCGTCATCTTATACTCCTTTTTTTTTTTTCTAAAATCTAATCGCATGCACGAAAACTCGTCTCATCACGTTAAAAGCAGATATACTAATTGCCATGGTCTTTTGTGTTGATAGACTTTAGCATACTCGTTATCGAATGTATGACTGCTTTTTGTTTCTCCAAATAACCGATAATTGTCATAAAACAGATATACAAAACACCCCTTTGTAACTGTCTTGGCATTTAACCTCTCATAACTCTTGTAACTGCCTTGGCATTTAACCTCTCATAATTGTTTTGACAATTAACACATGTACGTTATATATACTATTGTATGTTGTTATTTAGAGGTATCACATTTGTATCATATGGAACATATCGATTGAAGATTCAATACAAATTTCCCATGGTTTTATAACACGTTATCAGCACGAGGCTCTCCACTGAGATTTATCGGACATCTAAAATCAATCACAAGAATTTGTACCTGTTTCCCCATCGCCGGCCACAACACATATTCACCGGACTCTATTTTTGTGATTCAGAAACTATTCTGTTCTACCACATCCTGGTACATATCATCACAGTCCCAACTAAGTGTTTATTATGTTTCAATTCTTTTTCCCTTTTTACAGATTTGATATTCCAAAGGATGATTCACATGTTTAAATTTTACAAAGTGAGTATTAGAAAAGTAGATTTTTTTTATGTATATATGCTCTCTACAGTGGAAATTTTTTCACAAAAGGATCCACGCCATTTTCAAATACTTTTCAAATTGGATTTTAAGTCTCATCCTTTGGAACAAAAGAAATAAGAATTTCGATCCGGATACTAGATTACTCAATTCGGATTTTTTTATCTGGACTTTAGAACAACTAGGAATTTCTTTTGATTTGTATATACAGGATCATATATTATGAACAGATACAACAGATTTTAAGAATTGATCCACATACAAATCAATGAATCGATCGATACACATCGGCGGTCACTACCGCCGCACACAAAACTCTTACCCGGCAATTTTTTTTTCCGGCGATTGTCCTCAACCGCCAACTGTTTCTGTGGTGGTTACCGTCTTCTCTAACTAACAAATCAACAATTCCTCCACCACATCGAGATCTACATCTGATCACATTTGTATCATATGGAACATATCGATTGAAGATTCAATACAAATTTCCCATGGTTTTATAATCGGCGACATAGTCAGTTCTTTATTGATCTATAATAAAATTTGGCAGATAAGATCTTCAACCGGTTTTGAGTAAAAAAACAAAAAAAAAGTTAAAACGGATTCCAATTTAAATTGGAATAAGAATTTTTATACAAAATCATATAAGGATCAAATACACCAGCAACTTCTCTTCGGTGTGTTTTTAGTAGGTATGGACATGAAGGAAAAGTTAAGTGGGAATTAAATGGATGGTTGAAGTCCGGTGGGACCATACTGACTATTTGATCTTGTGTGATCTCATTTTAGTGTTTGTTTGTTCACCAAAACCCCAACAAGAGAGGGTAACTTGTCAAGTGCCAAGTCCATTCCTTTTATATATTCAATATAAAAGTATACTAATAAAAAAAAGGGGGGGTTTAGTTAATTTATATCGAATTAAGTTGTTTTTAATCTAGTTGATAATAACCATGTAAGGAGTAACACGTTTTGGTTAGAATGATACATATTGAACGATTTAAAAGTCACTTACAGAGGTTAATATCATGTAACTATTTTATGTTTTGTTATTTCATTGAAATAAATCAATTATTTGAGTGTGTACAAATCTATATGTATTGTTTTTCAAGCTGCTTATTACTATCTTTCGAGCAAAGTTTCTTGGGTGTATGTGATACACTGAATATGTTTTACACTTTTACTCGCAAATGTTAACTAGACTTTTAACTTTGTGTTCGTCGAAAGGGTTGTAACCTATCGGCATTAAGTTATGTGAAACGGTATTCCTTTGTAATTTGTTAAGAGCTCTAGTTAATCTGATTGTTGATAGATGTGTAGACTTAAAAGTAAACATAACGGGTGTGTAAGTTATTTTGTCTAAAGAAATTAACTTTGTGTTCAAATGTATTAAATTATGGATTTTTTTTTATTTATTTCCTGAAGAAATATACATGCTAGCTCAAGTAGAGCTATTATTGGTGATGAATGTCTGGTAGATAGCGGTAGTACTAATACTATTCTCAAAGATATGAAATTTTTCTCTGAGTTGTCTCCGGCAGAGACACCGATTGGTACTATATCTGGTGTCAGTAACCTTATCGAAGGTTACGGCAAAGCACACATAACATTATCTTCGGGTACCAAATTAACTATTGATAATGCATTATATTCTAGTAAATACAGAAGAAATTTACTTAGCTTTAAAGATATTCGAAAAACGGTTACCACCTAAAAACAACATCTGAAAATAATTTTGAATATCTTCAAATCATTTCAATCAAAAATGGCAAAGAAACAATTGTTGAACAATTAGAAGCCTTATTCTCTGGATTATATTGTACTAATATTACTCCTATTGAATCATACATGGTGGTGAGTAACCAAAAGGTACTAGATAAAGACACATTCACAATATGGCATGACCGACTAGGTCACCCGGGTAACATAATGATGAGGCGAATAATTAAAAGTGCAAATGGGCACCCTCTTAAGAACTTAAAAGTCTTGTTATCACAAGATTTATCATGTGCGGCATGCTCTCTAGGTAAACTCATTACTCGACCCGCACAAACTAAGTTGACACAAGAAAACCCCTCGTTTTTTGAAAGAATCCAAGGGGATATCTGTGGGCCAATACATCCTCCTTGTGGTCCATTCCGCTATTTCTTAGTCTTAATTGACGCCTCATCGCGATGGTCACACGTGAGTCTTTTAGCTACCCGAAATGTAGCATTTGCCCGACTATTAGCGCAAATCATACAGTTGAGAGCTCATTTCCCTGAAAATCCAATTAAAACCATACGAGTGGATAATGCAGGAGAATTCACATCCCAAGCTTTTAACGATTATTGTATGTCGATTGGGATAAAGGTTGAACATCCAGTAGCTCATGTTCATACACAAAATGGTTTAGCTGAATCATTAATTAAACGATTACAAATAATCGCTAGACCTCTCCTGATGAGATGCAAATTGCCATCTTCTGCATGGGGACATGCTATTCTACATGCTGCTGCACTAATCCGATTAAGACCAACTGACGATCATGAATACTCCCCATTACAACTGGTCTCCGGAAGAGAACCAAATCTGTCCCACCTCAAAATATTTGGTTGTGCGGTATATGTACCGATATCGCCACCACAACGTACCATTATGGGACCACAAAGAAGACTGGGCATTTACATCGGTTTTAACTCACCGTCTATTATTAAATATTTAGAACCATTAACGGGTGACATGTTTACAGCACGCTTTGCTGACTGTCAGTTTAATGAGACATTATTCCCAGTCTTAGGGGGAGATAAGACTAAAGAAAGACTGGTAACACAAGAGTTAACATGGAATGCATCATCATTATCGAATCTCGACCCCCGAAGTGGTCAATGTGAATCTGAAGTCCAAAAGATTATACATTTACAAAGAATCGCAAATGAATTACCAGATGCATTCACAGACACAAATAGGGTGACAAAGTCACATATACCAGCATCAAATGCACCTGCTCGAATTGAAGTAATCCCAGAAGCGATTACCATACAAAGAAAACGTGGGAGACCAATAGGTTCCAAAGATAAAAACCCACGTAAGCGAAAAGAGCAGAATAAATCAGTTGGTGAAAATTTAGTAAATGAAACCCTAGAAGAGGTAAATGTCCCAGAAGAGACAAATATAATTCCAGAGGAAAATGAAAATCCAGAAGATGCACTGGTACCAAATGAAAACGAGATCTCTATCAATTATGTACAAAATAGTACAATATGGAACCGAAATGAAACACGTGTTAATGACATGTTCGCATATGCTATAGCAACAGATGTAATCAATGAAAATGATTACATACCTAAAACTCTAAAAGAGTGCATGCACAGAGTTGATTGGCCAAAATGGCAAGACGCCATAAAGGCTGAGTTGGATTCGCTTGAAAAGCGAAATGTTTTCGGACCTGTAGTCCGAACACCCATAGACGTCAAACCAGTAGGTTATAAATGGGTGTTTGCTATAAAAAGAAATGAAAAGAATGAGATTGTACGATACAAGGCACGTCTTGTAGCACAAGGGTTTTCCCAAATCCCAGGAGTTGATTACGAGGAAACGTATTCCCCTGTAGTGGATGCGATAACCCTTAGATTTCTAATTGGCCTTGCAATCTTAGAAGGACTTCAAATGAGACTTACGGATGTCGTCACTGCATACTTGTACGGGACACTAGAAAATGACATCTACATTAAAATCCCTAAAGGATTAAAAATGCCCGAAGCATTAAAATCAATACCTCGAGACATGTGTGTTATAAAGCTAAAAAGATCTTTATATGGTCTTAAACAATCTGGCTGTATGTGGTACAATCGGCTCAGTGAATATCTTGAAAAATAAGGATACAAGTCTGATGTAATGAGTCCATGTGTTTTTATAAAAAGATCACTCTCAAAATTCACTATAATAGCAGTCTACGTGGATGATATAAACATCATTGGAGCTCCTGAAGAGATAGAAAAAACTGCTAATATATTAAAGAGAGAATTCGAGATGAAAGACCTTGGCACAACAAAATTATGTCTCGGCCTGCAGTTCGAGCATTTGCGCAACGGTACATTCATACATCAGTCAAATTACATCCAGAAGATGTTAGTACGTTTTAATATGGACAAAGCTCATCCGTTCAGCATACCCATGGTTGTCCGACCGCTAGATCCTCAAAAGGACCCTTACCGCCCTCAAGAAGAAGGTGAAGAAGTACTTGGTCCAGAAGTACCGTACTTAAGTGCGATCGGTGCTCTTATGTATCTTGCAAATAACACGAGACCTGATATTGCATTCTCGGTACATGTACTAGCGAGATACAGTTCAAACCCAACACGTAGACACTGGAATGGAATAAAACACATATTCCGATATATTTGCGGGACACAAGACTTAGGTCTTTTCTACCAGAAAGATCAAAAGTCCCAGCTTGTTGGGTATGCTGATGCTGGATATCTATCAGATCCACATAAAGCAAAATCTCAAACAGGTTATGTATTCACATATGGTGGCACAGCAATTTCTTGGAAGTCAACTAAGCAAACACTTACAGCAACGCCATCAAATCATGCCGAACTAATTGCACTATATGAAGTTGGTCGAGAATGCGTGTGGTTGAGATCAATGATTACTCATATACAAGAAGCATGCGGATTAGAACAAATCAAGAAAGACCCGACGATTATCTATGAAGACAATGTTGCTTGCATAGCTCAGATCAGAGAAGGTTACATCAAGGGTGATCGAACAAAGCACGTCTCACCAAAGTTCTTCTCAACATATGACTTGCAGAAAGAAGGGGAAATTGATGTTCGCCAGATCAAATCAAGTGAAAATTTAGCTGACCTGTTCACAAAATCTTTACCTAGAAGCAGTTTCGAACAGTTATCACATCAGATCAGGCTTCGTAGATTAAAAGACGTTAGCTGAATTGAGGGGGAGCATTATACACGCTGTACTCTTTTCCTTGGCTAAGTTTTGTCCCACTGGGTTTTTCTTAGCAAGGTTTTTAACGAGGCAGCATAACTGGTCCTGCAGTATCAGTTTATCATATAGGTCCTGAAGTATCGATTTAACATCATCCTGAAGAATGTTGTTAATAATGTATAGTGAACAGTATGTATATCTGAGGGGGAGTGTCATAAAACAGATATACAAAACACCCCTTTGTAACTGTCTTGGCATTTAACCTCTCATAACTCTTGTAACTGCCTTGGCATTTAACCTCTCATAATTGTTTTGACAATTAACACATGTACGTTATATATACTATTGTATGTTATTTAGAGGTATCACATTTGTATCATATGGAACATATCGATTGAAGATTCAATACAAATTTCCCATGGTTTTATAACAATAATAATATAATAATGCAGCATCACCACACACGTGCAATTCCGAAGTGGTGATCACTCGCCACATATCACGCCCTCTTAAGAGATCACATGTCGTGGCCAGCACTTACACTTCATGTTTCTTTTTATAATGATATATCATGTATCAACTTATTATTGTTTGGTATTTATTTAATCATAAAACATTTTCTATTTTATATAAACATGTTTAAAAATCAATTTTATTATATAGCGTAATCTGGTTAAAGTAATTTTAGCAAAAAAGAAAATACCAAAATGACATTAGATAACATTTTTTGCTATTTCTTATTTATAAAATAATGAATTAATGTGACTATACAAGTGTTCCATTGCGTTTAAATGTTCTAAAACTATGGTGATAGGTACACTAAGGTGCTGTTTGTTTTTTCAGATGTAAAATGTCTGTAGTCTGCGAACCACATCTGCAGGCATCTGCAAGAGAAGATGTGGCCCAAATGTCTGCAGTCTGCAAGGAGAAGAGGGTTTGTTTTTTTCCTTAAAAAACAACTTCACACACACACAACACACACAAGCTCTCTCTCTCTGCTCTCTCTCTCTAGAAACTCTCTCTCTCTCTACAACCACCACCGCACCACCTCTGCCACCACCACCGCACCACCTCCGCCATCACTGCCACCAGCTCCGCCATCACTGCCACCAGCTCCGCCATCACCGCCGTCACGGAACCACCACCGCTCCTCCTTGTTCTGGTCGCCAGCTCGACATCACACCACTACGGTCTCTCTCCCTCACAGCTCTCTCTCTCTCTCTCAGCTCTCTCTCTCTCTCACAGCTCTCTCTCCCTCACAGCTCTCTCCCTCACAGCTCTCTCTCTCTCTCTCAGCTCTCTCTCTCTCTCACAGATCTCTCTCTCTCTCTCTACGATCTCTCTCTCAGATCTCTCTCTCGCCCAATCTCTCACAGCCCTAAATTGGTGGTGGGTTTTGACGATGGTGGTGGTGGCGGAGGTGGTGCGGTGGTGGTGGCGGAGGTGGTGGTGGCAGGAAGAAGAAGAAGGGTTGGTGGTGTGTGAAGATGGTGTGTGAAGATGTGTGTGAAGATCTTGAAGCAATGATTCATAGCTTTTTTTTTAAGCAAACAAAAGCTATTTTAAGATCTTTTTTTTTTTTTAAACAAACCGTCTTCAGGAGCTTATGTCTGCCCGCCCGCAGACATAAGCTCTTTTCAGCCAATATAAGCAAAAACAAACAGCACCTAAAAGTTCTTATATGACTCACACCCATCCAAAAGTTCTGCGAATCAATATGTTACTTTTATTATTTTCTATCTCTTTATCATTCGTGTCTTTACGATAAAGAAAAATGTTTTAAAAAACAATGTCTTAATAACAGTATGTAAATTTAGAAATGGAAAATTTTCTATAGAAAATAAAACAAAAATCGATATTTGTTTTGTAATAATAAAAGTACTTTGTCATAAAGTATGTTGTTCATTTTTATTACTAGCTTATAATAAAAGATTTCAGTTAATGTCATATGACAATCTCTTCTTTAATTTATTAATAATATTATTAAATACTTCTAGATAAATATCTGACTAATATTATGAATATATAAAAACTCTTTAAAATATAAATTAAATAATGAAACACATGATATAACAAGTATCTATGAAAATTCATATCAATCTTGAAAACACACGAATATAATATCTGAAAATTAGTTAAATTAACATATCAAGATATGTAGCATAATTGAGAAAAACTGTTTAAAAATAAATACAACTAATTTAATATATTTTGTAGTAAAATTGTAATAATGTGTAATCTAATCTGATTTGTTTACGATCAATTCCTTGACACATTTTGAGACGGTGTGATTAGACCATGACGTCTCTATTTTATTTGTGTATCTATGTGATTAGTAAACACTTTAGTTCTGATGAGATATAATCTTTTATTATTATTGTTATTGGTTTTGTATTATTTAATCCCACATATTTAAAATTACAAAAATTAAAACTAAGTTTTATACATTAAACATGTGTAGTACACGGAGTTTTAATCTAATATCTTAATAATAATTTAAGCGAATTTATTCCGTAGGTGGTATGTCATTTGAACAAAGTCAATATGATACACGTTATATATTTTTTTTATTATCGTTGACTAATATATTTATTTGCACATCACCAACTATTATTATACCTATTGAATTTTTAATTATTTAAGATTTTGAGCAACTTCTATTGTGCTAAATTTTTTATCATTTCTTAGAAAATTATATATAAATATTTACTTATATATTATTTAGTCAGTTATTATAAATTATTGATTAGAGCATGACCAATGGGTCATCGCTCCATAAGACCTCCGCGTCATAGATGCCAAAAAAATCAAGGCGAGTTCAAAAACTTCATAAATCGTGCCACCTCTCCTAGAGTGCTCACCTTCACTTCTTACGGATTGTTTATGGCTATAGATCAATCATCCTCTCTCTTCCACACCGGTGTTTCACTTCTATGTTAGAGTTCTTAAGTTTCAATGATCCCGTTGCTTTTATTAGTTTTTGTTGAATTATATTATTAGCAGAGCTTTTAGGGGTCAACGATCCTGTTGCTTGCATTAGTTTTAATTAGAGGTGGCAAAATGGATGGGTTGGATTGGATTGGTTGTTGGGTCAGGATGGGTTTGGGTTAGAATGAGTTTGGGTTAAGATGGGTAAAAGAAAGAAGAAGGTCAGAATGGGTTTGGGTCAGAATGAGTTCGGGTCAGGATAGGTTTGGGTCAGGATGGATTGAGAATAAATCAATAATAATAAAAACTGAAAAAAATTATAAAAATGAAAAAAATTATAAAAAAATTTAAAAAAATTAAAAAACGAAAAAAAAAATTAAAAAAAAATTAAAAAAACGAAAAAAAAATTAAAAAAATAAAAAAAAAATAAAAAAACGAACGAACGGACAATTTCTAACTAAATTAATAATCCAATGGTCACTACATCACGTTAAAGTCAATGAACAAAATTCTGTACAGAAGATTGCTAGATAGAAACGGACATAAATAAAAATATTAGGCTAACATGTTGTGATAATTAAATTAATAAAAGTAATTCGTTTATTAATTAAGTAAAGAATATGGATAGATGTCTTGCTTTGAATGTTGTCATGTACATATATGCTCACAACCTTTCAAGTCTGCGCAAATTAGCAACGAACGGACAATTTCTAACGAATGAAACAGTTCAGCGGATGAACGTTTTAACAGTTCAGTGATGGGTAATTCTGCAATTAAACTAATTCCAGTAGAAGCAGTATTCTGCACTGAATGTATTCTGCCCTCAATTCTACAGATTCAACCAAATGGACAACTTCAGCAAATGCACTTGAAATCTGCGAATGGAGTTTTGGGTCTGCAGCGAATAAACAAGTTCTGCAGCAACGACTGAATAAATTCTGTAGCAATGAATGAACAAATTCTGCAGCAAATAACGAACAAATTCTGCAACAAATAATAATAAATTAAACAATGCCCACGAAAGCCCACGAAAGATAGCTACTTGACATGGGTATTACGATAAAACAACAATTAAAAAAAGCAGAACAAATATATTGAAATAAAAATGACATAATCAATGAACCATTTTCATTGGGGCAATAGGTTGAACACTTGGTGGGCATCAAATTACAGATGAGAATTACTATCTTGCCATTTGCTAGATCCCATTGGGGCATATGATATTTTAATTAGATAATTCTTAAAGCAAAATAGCTCTACAGACTTACAAATCCCATGATTCCAGCTTCAATCTGACATCAATCGAACCAAGATCCAACAGTTCACATACACATCACTCGATAATTGAAATCAATAATCATATCATCAAATTACAGATGAGAATTGAACGAATTTAAAAGTAGGAGTGTAAAATTTCATCATCTCAGCTCTAATCGGAAACCTAATCGACGAGAAGAACAGAAGATTACTCATAAAATAGTCAAAATACCTTATGATTTGCCCAATCAGAAACCCTAATCGACGAATTTTCTTGAACACACTTGAAGAATGGACTGGAGCAACTCGAACTTGTACGGTGTCGGAGGAGCTACGGTGGACCAAATCAACTATGTATTGATTGCCTCACATGAGAAGGAAGAAGATGAACTACTGAATTGCAGTGGTGGTTTGCTAGATGAGTTACAGTGTGTAGGGTAGATACCCATTCTGACCTGCCTTCTTTTTTTTTATTACCCATCCTGACCCGCAGTTCTATTTTTTTACTTTTAATTCTGCCCATATATACCCATTGTAAAAATGATACTTAACCCAAAATGGCCCAAAAGCTTTACAATAAAGCCCATGATTACCCAAACTTAAGCGCATGGGTCAAAATTGCCGGGCCTAGTTTTAATTGAATCAGAGTTTTTAGGGGTCAACATCCTGTTGCTTGCATTAGTTTTAATTGAATCATATTATTTTACATGGCATTATAGCCTAGTGACATCTTAGTGAAATAAGGCTTAAGAATCATTATGTCTTGAGTTCGATTCCTACAAGAGGAATTTTTTTTCAGATTTATTAGGTTACCTCCTAAATTGGTGTATAGCCATTGTAGCCAAATGCTGATTAATATAATTAGGGAATGGGTTTGTGGCGGGGCAAGCGGTACTGAAAGCAGAGTCGAAGAAGGTGGAAAAGCACGCGAAAGCTTGTGAGGATAATCAGCATGCCTTTGTCCCCCTAGCGTTTGACACGTTTGGCTCTTTGGCGCCAGAGGCAGTTCGTTTCTTGTCCAGAGTTCAGCGTGTAGTCCACAGCAACTTTTCGACCCCTCAGGGGCGAGGCTTTGTTTTTAGTAGATTAGGGTTTTCTATTCAGAAAGGGATGGCGGCGCAGTTTGTTGCTCGTCTACCTGCTATTCTTATGTAATTTGCCCTGGTGATTGAAATTCAAATACAACTTCGTTGAAAAAAAAAAATTAGGGAATTCCACTGATGACCCGATAATATTTTAGTGGTACGTCAATAATCAAAATTTGCCGTTATCATGAAATAAAATATTTGGGTGTCAACTTTTGTTTAACATAAAAAGAAACAAATACAACTATGATATTTCGATTTATCCGGAAACAATACCTTTCTTACCGGCTTTGAAAGGGATCAAAACCTTTCTTCTCACTCTTCTCTCTCTCTCTCTCTCTCTCTCTCTCTCATCTTCTCTCTCTAAAACCAGAGATGGAGACTGAAGAAACAAGTCATAAACAATAGAATTGTTGAACCAAATTACTAATAAATTCAACATTTCATCCACCAATTTCTTCAAGACAATCACATTTCACCAAATCCCTCCACTCACCCCCATAAATGTCTCTCTGTCCATTGCTCCCCTCACAATATCCTACACCTTCTCAACTCTTTCACCTTCACCACCACAATGACTTACAGGAAAAATAGCCACATCTCTGTTTCGGTCATCCTCGTATCGGTTTTTCTCATTGGAATCGTCTTTTACAACGAAGATGTCAAGTCCCTAGCTCAATTCCCATTCACCAAATTCCAATACCGCCAGAACTCACTTCCTGACTCACCCGTGTTAAACACGGGTGAATCCAGTAACACATTAGATAAAGATATCGCAGCCGAGTACGATGAGAACATCAAGTTCCCATCAGACGGCTGCGATATATTCGATGGGAGTTGGGTGTATGACGATGTCACACACCCGTTATATAAAGAAGAGGAGTGTGAATTTTTGACACGTCAGGTTACATGCATGAAAAATGGGAGACAAGATTCTATGTATCAGAAGTGGAGGTGGCAGCCTATGGATTGTGATTTGCCAAAGTAAGGTTATTTTGTTTTTTGATTTGATGTTTTATTGGGTTGTGTTTTGAGTTGTTATGGTTTTGACTTTGGTTTGTGGGAATTAAGGTTTAGTGCCAAGTTGTTGGTGGAGAAGTTGAGGAACAAGAGGTTGATGTTTGTTGGGGATTCGTTGAACAGGAATCAGTGGGAATCGATGGTGTGTTTGGTTCAATCGGTTGCTAGTCCGGGAAGAAAGAGCTTGATCAAAACTGGGTCGCTCTCCGTTTTTAGACTCGAGGTTTCTTCTCTCCTCTGTCTTTCACAGTTAAAATTAAAAGTAGCATAGATACTTACGAAATTTACGAGCTTAGTTTTAATCTAAAGAGACGTTTAACTACTTTATTTGAATGAGTCGTGTTTAGATATGACTAGTATAAAGGGTGGTTGGTTTATTGCTTGTAAGCTATTTAGAAATTATATTATTATGATTTGGTATCTCGTATCCAAATTTAAAAGATAAGAGAGAACAAGTCACATGGTTTAACGATAAATATTATATATATAATTATAACTTTGGTGGTAAAGCTGTAATTTTACGGCATTAATATGAAAGATAAAATAATATAATTTTTTTTCAAAATTGGACATGGTCGTGTCAACCTATGAAAGTTCATGTCGTTTTTGAGTTCATGTGTGCGACAATATTTTGGTTCGTGTTTGCTCTCATGCAAAACTTTAAGGTTAATGCTGGGTGTGATTCGCGTAACAGCTTTACATTTGGCATGCATCATGTTTTGTGTAAATGCGTTTTTATTATAATACATAAGAAAGACAGTTATGTAATCACATAATTCGGTCCCTTTACCTTTTTCATTATAATTAGCCATGCTACATAAATGATTTTTGCGATTCTATATTTAAAATTGATTAGTTACTTAACCATCTTTAAATGTGTAAATTTTATAATGAAATAATTTTTGTTAGTTTTTATTTACGACCCAACTCTTTCAACTTTCTAAGGGTGAAACCTATTTTATTATTTTGATATTCAAAACACTAAAGTAAAACTAATATAAAAAAATATTTTGTTATCATATGATCATAAGTTTCCTCTTAGTTTTATACATAATTAGACGGCAAATGAAAATAATGTATTAGCAAAAAATGATAACACAACCATAATTTCTGTAAGCTTTTGAGTGGAAAACCCTTTTTGACCACTTCATTCATAATGATGTCCTTAGCATTTGTCAAAAGAAAAGCAAATGGTCCTATAAAGAATCTTGCAATTAATTTAAAGAATAAGTGTAAAAACAATTTAATATGATGGGTTTCATGTTGTAAGTTTTCTAGAAAAATTACATGTCATTTTCAGTAAGATTGTGACATAGTTGGAGACAATATTATATATTTGTCATTACTAAGGCATATGTAGTTATGTAAAAAAATTAGCATGTTACAGAACACAGCATAACTTTTTGAAAAAAAAAAAAAAACAAGGAAATTGGTTAGTTTGTTGCTATATTTACCATAGTCAGAAGAATAAAGTTGTGAACATATAATAGCAAAGCTTACTTTAAATAGAAAAGTAAAATTGGTTATGATTGTGATTTCTATTGATAACTACTCTAAGCCCCCCACGTTGCGAGGCAGGGGGCGTATTCTAAGCCCCCGAGTTGCGAGGCAGAGGGCATAAAACCGTGCTACCAACGTTGTGAGGTGGAGACCAAAACCGTGCTAAACGAATGAAAACCAAAACCAGGAAAAAATGTAAAACAAAAACACGAATTTCAAATACCAAATGACTAACGTGACATAAAACGTAGACGAAGTCAAATATAATACGTTTTCATGATTATTTTTATGTATGTTTTTAATTGATCTACGTTTTAACATAAATTATCCCGTCACATAGCGTTGGTAAAAATGCTAGTGATGTACAACAAATAACTTTGTACATTAAGTGAGACAAAATTTAATGTTAACTTGTTTTTTTCTCAGGATTATAATGCCACGGTGGAGTTTTACTGGGCCCCATTTCTAGTAGAATCCAACTCTGATGACCCAGATATGCACAGTATATTAGACAGAATTATCATGCCTGAGTCAATTAACAAGCATGGTCAAAATTGGAAAAATGTTGACTATTTGGTCTTCAACACATATATCTGGTGGATGAACACATTAAAGATGAAAGTCCTGTAAGCATTACATAACTTAAATTCACATTTTTTTAATACAAAATGATTTATTTTGAATTTTGCAAATAAACAGGCGAGGAGCCTTCGATGAAGGCGCAACAGAGTATGACGAAGTCGATAGGCCAGTAGCGTATGGAAGAGTACTCAAAACGTGGTCCGAGTGGGTCGATTTAAATGTAAACCCTAATCGCACCATGGTCTTTTTTAATAGCATGTCTCCTCTTCATATCAAGTAAGTTCTCAACAATGTTTTGCATAATCGGACCAGTCATTGACCCGTCTGACATACCATTCCACGAGGTTTAAAACTGGATGACGTCATAAATATATATGTATGGTCACTTGGGTTATTAATACACGTGGCAAAATCAATAAATATATGCATATGTAATGACATTAGCTATTATATTACAAATGAGTTCCGGTTAAAATGAGCTGAGTCGGGATAGACATTAGATAATTGATTACTAATATAATTACAATACTAGAAGTTATTGTATTAATCAAAATAAGAACAAATGAGTTTCGGTCAAGATGAGCTGAGTGGGAATATAGATATAGATATAGATAGTTAAAACGAGCTAGAAGGTTGTAATCATTAGGAAAACTTTCAGTATGACGGTTATTAATAAATATATGGTCCGATTTAATTAATAATGGTTAAATTGATCAGTTGTATTCAGTTACCAAGTCTACATCTTAGAGTTAGAATATATATTGGCTTTAATTAGTTAGTTTCAAAACGTGTGGACTGTGTGAATTTGGTTGCCATAAAATGAATTAGTAGGGTATTAGCTGCACCATTAGTTGTAAATTGTAATCTAAGCCTTGGTTGTACCTACAATTATATGTTGACACTTCAGCCACATAATATTACTATATATATAGAGAGAGAGATTATATAGGAAACCATTTTTATTGAGAAAACCTAGGAAACTTATAGGAAACCTATTTTTATTGAGAAAACTTAAGAAATTCTAACCTTCCAACATTTTTTTATTGTTTTAACAAAAATCACACATGTAACATACATGTTTTAAGAGTTTTGAGCAAGAAAAAAAAATCAAAAAAGCGCCGATCAAATTTAAAAAATAAAAAAACAAGTTTTTGTGTAACACATGTTACAGTCATGTTACGCAAAACTTGTTTATTTTTTAAAAAAATATCCTTGATCTGGACGCTTTTCTGTTTTTTGTTTTTCTTTTTTTTTTTCTGCTCAATACTAAACATGTATATTACATGTGTGATTTTAGTTTTAGATTTATGTCATGTTTTAGTTTTAGGTTTATGTCATGTTTTTGTACTATGTCATATAATATATGACCCAAAAATACCAAACAGATTATAATGAAACAAAAATACACAGGAGCTCGGACTGGAACAACCCTGATGGCATCAAATGTGCCAAGGAGACAAGTCCAATCCTAAACACGACCACACCACCAAGCGTGGGCACGGACCGGCGGCTCTTCACGGTTGCAACCAATCTGATTCAATCGATGAAATTCCCAGTGCAGTTCCTCAACATAACTACTATTTCAGAGTATCGAAAAGATGCACACACCTCAATCTACACAATCCGTCAAGGCAAAATTTTGACCGACGAACAAAAGGCGGATCCCGCTATTTATGCAGATTGTATTCACTGGTGCTTACCTGGATTACCTGACACATGGAACGAGTTTCTTTATACACGCATTGTTTCTCGCTCGTGACCCTAACTTGAGATTTTGCTTTTTTTTTCTTTTTGTATTTTTTGTATTTCTCTTTATTTTCAATTACTTTGTATAGTAAGGAATATTTTAATTTTTTTGTTTTGTATATTTGTTTTTGAGAAGTTTTGATTTGCTCTAAGAGCAACAGTGGAAACATTTAAAGGTGGTGTAAAATGAAAACGTAGAAAGAAAAGAAAAAAATATGTGTTGTAGTAATAGTTACTGCTTAGTTTTAGGGGCGTAAACTAGACGAGCTGTTTGTGAGCTACTTGATACCAGTTTTTGAATCGCTGACATGTGGACACCTACTTATTTTATGAGTTTATAGTTAGGGGTGTAAACGAGCCGAGCCGAGCCAGGGTGGGCTCGACATTGAGCTCGATAGCAATCGAGCCAGCTTGGCTCGGCTCGAAAATGTAAACAAGCTAGATTTTTTAGCTCGAGCTCGACTCGAAAAAACTCAAGCCAGCTCGAGGCTCGACAAGCCATTTTCTTTTGTATAATTTATATTTTTACATATTGTTGTGTTCAAAGAAAAGAAAATATTATATTAACATGGATACATCCAGTTCAATGCGTTCATTAAAAGAACCAATTCAGTGTATTTGCTAAAATAAAACTAAATTCAACATATTCGTTCAGAAAAAGAAAAAAACCCAAGTTAATTAAATAAGTTCTTAACCAAGTTAGAAAAAAGTAAATAACAAGTAGAACTAAGCTCTTCAAAACAACGTCACTAGCACCAATGCTATCATAAAAAAAAATATGTCAATCACCATCTTATATTCCTTCACCAGCACCTGCCCATTGTCATGAGAATGAATTAACCTACAATGTCAAAAACAAAGTTAATTATGTGTATATATTGTTACATCAAAGACCTTAGTAATTAACCTACAATGTCAAAAACAAATTTTGGATCGTTTGGATTAGTTGTGGTCGAAGCTCAAAATTGTTAGCATCGACATTAGGTGGGTTAATAGCGGCTCCAAGATTACCCCCCGTAGGTAATCCATGAGAGAACGTTGATCCGCCATGGTGAGGTTTTGGGTCAAGGTTTTTTGTCGGTTTTTAGCTTGGAGTCTTTTTCTTAGGAAGCGCTTGGGTTCTTCGAGTGGCACTTTTATGTCTTTTTCGGAGGTGGAGGTCATGCACCAGGTCATATTTTCTGCAGGTTATACAAAATAATGTAAATTTCTGCGAACAAAAATAGAAAAAGTGCTGATCAGCTAACAAACACGTCCCCGTGCTATCGATATTAAGTTTCTGTTTTCAGGTTTCCAGATACTGGAAGTGTGGCACGACCCTGTGCTCAATTAGGCACGACCTCGTGCTTCATTCCAGTAACACAGAAAACAGATTCTTTCAGTACTGTAAGACAGACACGGCCTCGTATTAAGTAGACACGCCCCCTGTAGGCCTTCTGGAAGTTAGGCACGACCCCGTGTGTGATCAGGCATGGCCCGTGCTGAAACTGGAGAAAGTGAAGAAAATGCAGAATAGGAAGAAAAACCTAAAAAGAAAAAATAAAGAAGATTAAAAATGATCAGGCCGCCGATTCTAAACTTTCTTAAAATCCTTGTGTCCCTGGCAATAGCACCAAAAACTTGACGTGTGTAGAGCGTGGTATAATTTTTAGTATATTTTTAGCACTTTTTTACTCGTTTATTAAGCTTTAAACTTGTAGAAAACACAATATAATACAATCACTCTCTACAACACGTTAGGGCAAATGCACAAATCGTTGACTTAGTATAGTGATGGTAAGATACCGAGATCGTCCAAGGACACAAGAGCTTTTAATACCGAAATATCGTCGACGTCTAATCTAACCAAAATTTTGAGAAAGGATGTTAGTAAGTTTAAAAGGATAAAAAAATGAAAATAAAATATTAGAAAAGCAATAAACAAGACAGAATCACTTGGTTCCGACTCCTCTTTTACGTATCCTTTGATGATTTTCGCACTTTGGGCTTTTTTAAGAGATTTCCTTAGTTATTTATAAGGGATTCAACCTGTTCTTACATCTCCCGATTTGATGCTATCTGCCTTAAGATAAGTCCTAATAAGCTTGAATTAAGTCCTCGCAGGATCTATACACTAAACGAGGCAAAAACTTTACCCAAACCACCCTTCTAACCCCTTCCATATAGTTAACGTGATTTATATTGACCATAAAGACAGGAATGAGTGAATCAACAAAACATGAAGAAATGATAGAGTAAAATTCACTTTCAATATAAAAAATCTAGTTATTAAAGTCATTAATACAAACCCAAATAAAAAGTAGCCAAAACTTAGAAATCAAAAGTAATACATAAAAGATTTGTCTTCAGCAAGTATTGTAAGAGATTATCCAAACATGGCATTTGATTGATAAGAACTCTTACGATCAATCTAGGATCCTGAGACTACTACATACACTCTAAAGGTGGATAATGGAGGAATGTGGTGGATGATGGTGCTATAGTGGTGGTGGAATAGTGGCAAGTGAGAGAGAAGTGGTTTGCCAAGGAATGAGTTGGAAGTGAACCAAGCTCCTCTATTCATAGCTGAAAACAGTCCCTTCACACGGCCCCGTGTCCTTCCTTCTCTGTCTTCATTTAATGCCTAGTGTCAGTTCGTATACACATGTGGTCCCGTGTGACAGTAGGCATGGCCCCGTGGTCAACTTTGTGGGGTCCATTGGGAGATTCTGCATATCTGGGAGTTAACCACAGCCCTGTATCTCTTGTTTGCTTTGTTTGTCTTGATCTGCATGGCTTCTGATCTCATTCTATAGTGGGGCTCGACCCTATGTCTTGATGGAACGGCCCCGTGCTTGTCTTCTGGTTTGTTTTTTTAGTCTTGCGGTGTGGCTTGGAGGGTAGGCATGGTGTGCCAACTCTTCTTTCTTGTATTTATATTGGTTTTTTTGTCGTTAATTTTTTACTTTTGTATGTTTAAGTTCGTTTAGCCCTGAAAATCAAAAGTATACAAACGCATTTTTTCTAACATTAGTACACAAAACGGATTAATTTTATGTCTTGTTTGATATAATTTGTTTGTAGTTTATTTGTGTATTAAACCAACTTTTAATTTTTCGTGATGTTTAATTTGTTTGTAGTTTATTTGTGTATTAAACCAACTTTTAATATTTATTCAAATAACCTAATATTTTATCATAACACTAGTTAACTATTTGGTATCTTATAATTTTTAACCTTTATAACATATTTAAATGTCATTTTAGTCTCTCTGGTTTGGGTCATAATTTTTAACCTTTATAACAGACTTAAATGTTATTTTAGTCTCTGTGGTTTGGGTTATTTTGTTAGTTTAGTCTAAAGGTTTTAATTTTCGTCTATGGGTCCCAAAAGGTTTCATCGTTGCCATTTTAGTCTACTGGGTTAATTTTATCCATTTTTTATGTTAATGAGAAGAGCAGTTCGGTCATTTTATATGTAATTCTGTTAACTAGAAGGACAATTCGACTATATAAAATAACCGATTTACAAAAATAATAATAATATAATAATGTTAGATAATAATTTAAATCAATCTTATTTAGATTTTTACAATAATGCATGACACTACAAAGGTCCATTCGGCTCGGTTTGACTCGAAATATTTTTTAGTTTATTTATATAAATAATTATACACACACATGCACACAAGTATTAATTATATTTATCGTTTTTCATATATTACTCTTATGGATATTGACCCATTATATATACAAATATACAATTATATTTATACATATTTTACCCAAATCTAAAAGTAAAATTCTAAGTTGTTAAGTGATAGACTTTGACCCGGACATTCTACTTATCGCTTCATTGTCTCCCGCTCTGAGCAAAAGTCAATCATATCCCTCTCACGATCACCGTTCTCTACAGTCTGCTCGGGTTGAATAAATACGTGTATTACACCAACATGGCCATCAAAATAACATTATAAAAATAATTCGGTATTTTATTTAGATAACCAATAATAAGTACTTATACATAGTTATTTGATAATATATAAGAAATTATTCTTTCTATCAAAATAATATATTTGATATTATTAAGTTGGTATGCTCGGGTTAAATTACCAGTGTTTTTTTGTTCGGATTATTTTCTATATTAAAAACATGTATAAAGAAAAAAAAAATCATATTATTTTGTAGTGTTATATACGATAATGTAGTAAATGAAATTATATTTAATTGAATTATTATTTAATATGAGAGAAGATATATATACCTAATAGTGTGTATAAAAAATCATTACATTATTATTTAAAAGTGAGGATGCGCCATAGAGTGATATGTGTTCGAAAAGATTTTCATTTATTGGTATAGCAATATATAATATTAGTTTAAAAATGGGCTAGGTGTATTTTGGGTTTTTCATGCGAAACTAACAAAAAAAAATTGGATTTAGTGAACTGAACCTAAATTGATTTAAAACCAAATTATTAGATTAAAAAAATTCAAAAATATCTTTTGGACTGAAATAGATTCTTTTGAACAAAGCACAAAGACTTAAATAATATTCAACTCTGTTTATTTATTTGAATCACAAAATACAAATCATTCACGAAATTCTATATTCTTATAAACATTCTATATATTCTATAAATTTTGAACTATGCAATTTATACAAAACTAGTTTTTTTAGCCGTCGCGCGTTGCGACGACACCGTACACGACATGATAAATTATAGACGACAATCAACCCAACTTATTTCTGAACTAAATTTACGTTGAAACTTAGAGTAATCCAAATTCAGAAATGAAAATGTATTATATTTAACTCGACTTATTTCCAAACAAAAATTACATCTAAACGAAGATCAACTCAAACCGCACATAAAAATAACACATACGTACGGGTCACATGCGGTGTGATAAAGCATAGACTACAATCGACCCGACTCGTTTCCAAACCAAATTTACGTCAAAACGTATAATAGCTCAAATTTATATCGTCGAATGAAAACATATTATATTTGGCATGATTTGTATCCAAACAAAATTTATGTCAAAACGTACATAAAAAAACAATACATGATATAATTGACTAGACTCGTTTCCAAACCAAAATTACGTTAAAGCGTAGACGCGCTCGAATTTACACCGAAACCTACATAAAAATAAAAATGTAAAAAAATGAATTTGTGGGTAGAATGGGCATTATAAATTAAACAAAACGCTAACAAAACGCTAAAAAACGCTACATGAATTACCAAAATGCCACAAATAACTATTCATTTACTTCTCCTATTAATAGTATACAATTAAACGAATTTAATTCACGAAATTCAGTATTCTTATAAACATTCTTAAAATTTATGAAACTTAGGGGGCGTTTGGTTCGTGGAATGATTTGGAATTGGAATTAGAATTTGAATAGAAATTAGAATTTGAAGGAATTGTCTTTGTTCCCCTGGCGTTTGACACGTTCGGCTCCTTGGCGTCGGAGGTGGTTCGGTTCTTAGCTAGAGTTCAGCGTGTGGTCCACAGCAACTTTTCGACCCCTCAGGGGCGAGGTTTTTTTTAGTAGATTAGGGTTTTCTATTCAGAATGGGATGGCAGCGCAGTTTGTTGCTCATCTACCTGCTATCCTTATGTAATTTGCCTTGGTGATGGAATAAAATATAAAACTTAATTTAAAAAAAATGGAATTTGAAATTGTTGGAATTGGAATCACAGTTCCAATTTTGTTGTGTTTGGTTGTCAAATGAATTGGAATCAATCACCTCGGCACCCACAACCACCAGTTCGGGTTGAAATGGTTCGGGTCGAAACGGTACTGGTCGAAACAGTACAGGTCGAAACGGTTCGATTCGAAACGGTTTGGGTCGAAATGGTACGGGTCGAAACGGTTCGCGACGAAACGGTACGGGTCGAAACGGTACCGGTCGAAACAGTTCGCGTCGAAACGGTTCGTTTCGAAACAGTTCGGGTCTAAACGATACGGGTCGAAACAGTTTGGGTCGAAACAGTTTGGGTCGAAACGGTACGGGTCGAAACGATACTGGTCGAAACGGTACGGGTCGAAACGGTTCGATTCGAAACGGTACGGGTCGAAAACGCTCACGTCGAAACGTTAACGGGTCGAAACCGTTCGCGTCGAAACGGTACGAGTTGAAACTGTTTGCGTCAAAATGGTACGGGTCGAAACAGTTCGGATCGAAACCAGTATGGTTTGAAATTTTTCGGATCGAAACGGTACGAGTTAAAACATTGCGGGCCGAAACGATCGAAGATTCCAATGAATTTACTTTAATTCTCTCACATATAAGAAGGATTTTGAATTCCTTTAGTTAAAGGAATTTGAAGTCACTCACATATAAGAAGGATTTTGAATTCCTTTAGTTAAAGGAATTTGAAGAAATTCATGCCTAATTCCAATTTCAAATCCATTGTCTACCAAACACATGAAGGTTGGAATTGGGATTTCAATTCCATCAAATTCTGTGAACCAAACATCTTAATAGATGGAATTCAAATTCCAATTCCCTTAAATTCAATTGAATTTCTGCGAACCAAACCCCCTTGTTAGCGTAAATTATTTATTTAATTATCTATTTAAATAATTTATGGTGCGCTTATTGATCATTTATCTAATAATCAGATCAATTTACCTTAATATCCCTATAAAATTAACTGGGCTTTATTTGATGGACGCAAAGGCCCGTACTAGTTAATTAGGGTTTCCCCTTGGGTGAAGCATATAAATACAGGTTATTGGGGAACCCTAAAGATACACCAAAAAGTTTACAGCCCCCTCACTGCAATAACCTAATTCGTATTCATCTCCATCCTAACTGCTCACCCTAAACGGGAACCGATCAAGATGGCTTCTTCTTCATCTCTAACCACTACTGGATTGTCAGGTATATCAAGATCCCTAAAGTGTTTTTCCATTAGATAAAAGAACTTATTAACATGTGGTATCAGAGCGATGTTACTCAGTTCTTAAATTCTCTTCTGATCTGGAATTGAAATCGGAAAAAACTAAGTTTTTATTAAACCTGATATAATCAGGTTTAGCATGAATTTTCTTATGACAAATTAAGGGTTTCTTGAACTTCAAGATATGTTAACAACCATTTGGTTCTCATTAAAATTAATTTATTATTTTTAAATTATTATTGTACATTAACCATAATTGTTGATTAATCTATTTATTAACTGATGTGTTAGATGATTTAAATAATTTATTAACTGATATGTTGATTTCGTACTTACTGGTTTTACGAAAATAATTGTAACGTTCAATATTTTAATAGATTATTTAATTCTTGGTTAATGTACCATAATAAATGATCTCAATAATTGTTTACCCATTAAAAAAAACCCTAAAAATTGCGTCAGGCCACATACCAAAAATTGGCTGGCATGAATAAAGCAGTTAATTCATCTTGGGCCATTAACTGGATATTGGATTTTTTATATTATGGTTTTCAAACGTAAGCCCATCATTTGTTTAATGTTTCATGTATATATTTAGAGAAGCTAGAGCAATGGCATTATATTATACTAAGTAGATTATTAGACCCGTGTACTACACGGGTTTTAGGATATAAAATTATAACTTATTTAATTTTATGTTGTCTTCGTAAATTTATATAAGTGAATTTTTTTACCATAGATGACGCACGAGTTGGTCATGCGTAAAAACCGATTCTTTTAGAAACAAACCAACTTTACATAGAAATTGTCTTGTACTTTTAGTTATCGTCATGGCAAAACATAGGGCGAGAGGAAACTGTCTTCTTTTCAATACGTATCCTTCTGTTTGGCAGTATTAAACGAAATCTAGGGATAAACATTCAAGTGCTAGTATTACTTCCGGATAATATGAGTGCGTCAATAACCTGATCACCCAGTGATAGAACCTGTAGTAGAGTTCCATTAATAAACTATTCTTTCGATCAATATAACTCTATTTAGGACATCCGGTGAGTATAGACTTGCATCAAAATTATTATGAAGATATTCTATCCTTAAACCCGTGTATTACACGAGTCTAATAACATTAAAAGTGTTTTTAAAGCATGGAAGTAAACCGGTTTTCAAGTATCGGACTAACCTATTCTTTAACATTTTTATTATTATAATATAAAATAATAATTTATTTAATAGATGTTTTAAACATATAGTAAAAAAATCATTTAAAAGAATAAGAATGTGTTGTCACATTAACATTAATTGAAATTGTTTATTATAAGTAGGATTATTACTAATAACTAATTATATATTTTAGATAATTCAAAAGTAAATGATTAATATTTAAGTAGACAATAAAAAACTTATTAGTATTAAGTTGTTAAGGAATTCTTTATTGTTTTGTATTTATTAATTAATAATAATAATAATAATAATAATAATAATAATAATAATAATAATAATATTAGTGAATTGAATGATAGAATAATGCCACGTGGCATTATGTAAACTCTTTTATTAGTATGAGAATGCTATGTGACATTAAGTAGACCATTTTATCAGTATTAGATTATAAAATTTCATTAAGGGCAAATGTGGCATTCATGCATTTTATTGATTTCATGTGAAACAGATGTTGTTGGCTTTTGTCAACATATGTTCATTATTTATACTTTTGTTTTATAAAACCTTACTTTTTTTATATTTTATAAATCTAACTTTTAAATAATCAATCAACTAATTCTTTTGATTGATTTAAAAATTTGCTTAACTAAAATAACATTTTTTCAAGTTCTCACTTCTGCCCAAAGGTGATGTGTTTACTTGTGGCGTTATTTAGTGAATTTAAGCATAGTCACTTAGGTGTATATCCTTATCATATGAACAAACATAGTGTAACACTTACCTTATTACATTTGTTCATATGATATACACATGACTTCTGCCTAAGATGCATGAGTGTTTCATTTTCTGCCCAAAGGTGATGTGTTACACTCATGTCTCGCAAACTTTGACTTGTGCCTAAAATTATGGTGTTTCAACTTCTGCCCAAAGGTGATGTGTCACACCTAATCTGCACAGTTTGACTGTTCATAATACTTGTATGATTGGCCATAGCCAAAGCGAAAACCGTCATTCAAGTAGAACCTTATTTAAAATTGGTGTGTATAAATAACGTTATCACAGCTTCCTTAGTATAATGGTCTTAATTTCCACCTGCCTTAGTTTTAGGTTACCCATAATTCACTCTAACTTCTTCTTTTGCAATGTATCTTATTCTTCTCATTTTAATCTGCTATCAGCTCCTACTATTGCTATTGATACTTTGACTGGTGCGAACTATGCTTCGTGGAAGGATTCTCTTAACCTTACTCACGCACTCATGGAGTTTGACTGTGCGCTAACTGAAAACGCCCCCCCTGCTCTTACTAATAAGAGTACTGAATCTGAAAAACTACTCTATCAAAAGTGGGAGAGAGCTAATCGCTTGTCTCTTATTTTCATGAAAAAACTCGATAAGTCCTGCTATCAAGGGAGCCATTCCTGACGCTGCTACAGCTAAGGAATATCTGACTAATGTGGAGGCTCAATTCCAAGGGACGTCTAAGGCGCAAGACAGCACCCTCATTCTGAAATTGGTGACTACAAAGTATGATGGGATCAGCGGTATTCGTGAGCACATCCTGAAAATGAATGACATGGCCCCAAAAGCTCAAGGGATTAAGCATGTAGATTAGTGATGGCTTTCTGGTGCATTTTATCATGATGTCTCTGCCCGCATCTTATGAAGCATTCAAAGTCAACTATAACCTTCAGAAGGACCAATGGAAGATGAACGAGTTGATTGCCATGTGCGTGCAAGAAGAGGAACGTCTGAAACTGGAGAAAGCCGATGTTGCTTACCTGATGACTGCTGACTCAAGGAAAAGGAAGGGAACTACAATAAGAAGCCTAATGTAAAGGTCCAAAAGCGGGATGCAGGTGCAGTGCTTCTCCAAAGGGAAGATTCACTGCAAGTTCTGCCGTAAGGTGGGACATAAGCAGAAGGACTGCCCGGACTTTAAGGAGTGGCTAGCCAAGAAAGGTGATAATCTTTTCGTGATACTTGAGTCCTTTAATTTAAATGTTCCATCTAATACTTGGTGGTTTAATTCTGGTTCTATGGTTCATGTAACCAATTCCTTACAGGGATTCCATACAATCCGGAAGCTGGAAAGAAACCAAAGAACGCTTAAGCTGGGAAATGGAAAGCCGCTAGTAGTCGAGGCCGTGGGAACATTAGATTTAGTTATGAAAACTGGTTTAACTATTAGACTTTATGATACCTTATATATTCCTGATATTACTCGGAATCTTGTATCAGGACCAAAGTTAGACGTAGACGGTTTTCTTGTTTCGCATGGTCATGGCAAACTTACTATCCGTTTTAATTCTCAAATATTTGGTTTTGGCTTCTTGGATGGTGGTCTTTATCGATTAGAACTAGATGATGATTTTTCTAAGTCTTTGTTATCATATAATATTAATGAGAACTTAACAAAGAGAAAACGCAAACGAGACTTAGAAACTTCATCCATGTTGTGGCATCAACGTTTAGGCCACATTTCACGAGAACGCTTAACTCCACTCGTGAAGGATGAGGTCTTACCACTAGGGCTGTCCAAACTGCTCGGCGATCGAGGATCGCTCGACGATCGCTCGAAAAATGCTCGTTCGATTCCCGCTCAGTTTGTAAATGAGCCGCTCGGATCGGTTCGATTCAAATTCAATCCAAGCATGAGCAAAGCTCCGCTCGCTCGTCGCATTTATTAATAATATATATATATATATATATATATAGGCTAATTATAACAAGAAAACCCATCCCAGTTAAGAAAACCCATGAAACTCTTACATGTGGTTAGGATTGATCCACGTCGCATGTTAGTGTTAGAGAAGACAAGGGCATTTTCGTCATTTACATTAACCTTTTGACTGAATGAATGTGTAAGTTTGGTAAGATACTTGATGCACTGCAGACCTTCCTTCTTTTTTATCCGTTTCATTTATTACAATTTGTACTTGGGCTGCCCTTTGTACTTGTTCACATATCTTTAGTTCTTTTTTGTTTTATGTATCATAAATATGGTGTGATATATCTCACATCTCAATTCTCCAAAACAGAAGTGGAGTGAAAGAAAAATACCAGACACAACATTGAAGAGTTGTTGCATTTAACATGGCTGAGTTGAGCAGCCAACAACCTTGGAGTGTTGCCGGTGGTACGGCGACATTCAATGACCATCCGGGTTCACCCTTAAATGTTATCCCACATAATCTTTTAGCTGGTTTTGCATTTGTAATAACCGTCTAATTTCTAATCGAATTTAATGAAAATACGCATGATTTTATATAATTTGGTACTTTACTTCAAAACAGGTACAAGTTTAAGTTTTAAGGTGATCACATTCTAGTTGACTACTAAACTAGTTCCAACATTCAAAACATGATTCATAAATTGTTTACATTATAAACATTGTCTAAAACAAAGTTAATCTATTGCGGAAGCTTCAAAATTGCGTGTTCGGTTCTTCAAAACATGCTTGATCTGTCGCAACCCCCGCCCCCTATCTGTCCCGGGAACGTGCTGCCGCGAGACCAGTTTTGGTGGTATCATTTGTTTATCAATTTGGCAGCGGAATTTACATCAGGACCGTAGTTAGGAAATATTTTATCAGAGTAAATACCACACTTTTATAACATATTGGGATTAAATCCATGTTTTTATTACAAACTGATTTATAGAGATAATCTCTATTTTATTTAATAAAACATCTTCTTTTATTTAGGTAACTTTTATAGCCACTTTCTCCAAGCCTTCAGTGCTGTCCAGCTGGCTTCTAGTTGGCTCTCACATTTTGTTACCTGAAACGCATTTAAAAACATTTTGTCAGTGGGAAATACTGGTGAGTGAATCCCAGGTTAATCAAGAAGAGTTTTATCGATTAACACAATATTGAGAGCGATTACAATGTTTATATCTACACAATTACTCATTCAGTACTTGCCACTCGACCGAATCTGTGGCTATGGTCATATCACACATTGGCTAACCCGTTGTCCAATTGTGAAGGTTATCAAGTAATGTATACAAAACCCCATAATACCGGCAGTAATTGAAGAATTACAAAGACTCAATCACCGCTTAATCACATTGTAAAATATTTAAGGTTTTGTAAAAACAGTTTACAAAAAAAAGGAGATTACTCACATTGTTGTCGTAGACTTCTTTTAAGGGTTTCCTGGTAGTTATCTATTAATTACACAATTGTACATGTGTTAGTATAATAACCTAATATTTACATTAGTAATACCCTCCCCGAGACGGCATTCCAACGACTACATCGGGCAGAAACTCGACAGCCGTTACGGAACCCTAGATCAATCGGGCAGCGTATCTAATACGTAACCGGGGTTATAATACTTACACGGAGCAGAACTTCGTTAATTAGGAGGTGTTATGCCCGAGAATTATGCCTACTATAGTGAAATCGAGAGAGAAAAGAAAATATGAACGAGTTGGGACTGAAGGCCTTCGGTTTCTATTTATAGGGCCACATTTCGAGTTCCTCGCGGCCCGCGTAAGGTGAGACCAAGGTCTACGCGGCCCGCGTAGTAGGGGTGTAGCTGCTAGGGTTGCTGATTCGTCGAGAGTAGACCTGACACGATGTTGACACTTGGCATGCTAGGGTTTCGCCCTGACTCCAAGCTGTCGCGGCCCGCGTAGGTCGAAGAAGTGGCTTACGCGCCCCGCGAGAGACCATAAAAACTTGTTTTTATTTAATTTTTATAAAAATGAAGGTATTCAGGGTCCGTTTTCGCGTACGGGGTATATTTTGAGACATATTGGGATATTTTAATCATATTAGGGGTGTCAGAAAAATATTTTGGAGGGTTGTTATATCCTCCCCACCTTGTTTTAGAGCTCGTCCTCGAGATCTACTGGAATAGGTGTTGATATTTCCTTTGCATTTCTGATTCAAGCTCCCATGTGTATTCTGGTCCTCTTTTGGAGTCCCGTGTCACTTTGACTAGAACTAGTCTCTTGTGCTTGAGGTTCTTAACATTCATGTCTTCAATTTGTAGAGGCCTTTCTACAAATTTTAACTGCTCATTTACCTCTATATCCTTAAGAGGTACAACCAGTGATTCATCAGCTAAGCATTTCTTGAGATTAGATACATGAAACACATCATGTATTCCTGCCATTTCCTCTGGAAGTTGTAGCTGATAGGCTACAGGTCCTATTCTTCTAATAATCTCAAAAGGTCCAACATATCTGGGACTAAGCTTTCCCCTTTTGATGAATCTTACCACTCATTTCCAAGGAGAGACTTTCAATAATACTTTATCTCCTATCTGAAATTCCAACGGCTTTCGTCTATTATCTGCATAACTTTTTTGTTGATCACGTGCTGTTTTCAGTCGTTCCTTGACTTGAATGATCTTGTCTGTTGTTTCTTGTACTATCGCAGGTCCAGATAGTTGCTTTTCTCCAATTTCTGCCCAACAGACTGCCGTTCGGCACTTTCGTCCATAAAGTGCTTCGAAAGGTGCAGCATTGATACTTCTATCAATGGTAAATGATCGTCCCAATTACCTCCGAAATCAATTACACAAGCTCTAAGCATGTCCTCCAGTGTCTGAATTGTCCTTTCACTTTGTCAGTCCATTTGAGGATGATAGGTTATGCTTAGATTTATCTTGGTTCCCATTGCTTTTTGGAAACTTGTCCAAAAATGAGAGGTAAAACGACTATCTCTGTCAGAAACAATTGATAGAGGAATTCCATGTAAAGAAACTATTTCATTTACATATAATTTAGCTAACTATTTCATATTGAAAGTTTCCTTCATTGGTAGGAAATGATCTGACTTAGTTAGCCTGTCTACAATCACCCAGATTGTATCATTACCTTTTCTTGTTTTGGGTAATTTAGTAACAAAATCCATTGTTATCAATTCCCATTTCCAAACAGGCATTTCTAACTGTTGCAACAAACCTGAAGGTTTTTGATGTTCAGCTTTGACTTGTGAATAGGTTAAACACTTTGCAACATATGCTGCTATATCCTTTTCATTCCTATCCACCAAAAATTATTCCTTAAGTCCTGATACATCTTATCACTTCCAGGATGCATCGTATACTTAGACTTATGGGCTTCTTCTAATATACGATAACGTAGGTTTCCTAATTTAGGTATCCACATTCTTTTCTTATGGAATCTCCAAATTCCATCTGTTCCTTGTTCTAATACCTTAATCATTCCTTTCAACTTTTCAGTATCATCCTTGATTACTGATTCTTGTGCCTTTCTAATTTGTTCATTTAAATCTACTTGCAAATTTAACTTAAGAGAACGTACTCTTTTTGGCTTTTCATGATACTTTCGGCTTAAAGCATCAGCTACTACGTTTGTCTTTCCTGCATGATACTGGATATTACAATCATAATCACTAAGTATCTCCATCCAGCGTCTTTGTCTCATATTCAATTCCTTTTGCCCAAAAACATACCTTAAACTTTTATGGTTGGTGAAAATGGTAAACTTACTACCGTATAGGTAATGTCTCCAAATTTTAAGGGCAAAAATTATAGCTCCTAATTCTAGATCATGGGTTGAATAATTCTCTTCATGATTCTTAAGTTGTCTAGAGGCGTAAGCTATAACCTTTTGACGTTGCATTAACACACATCCATAACCTAACTTAGAAGCATCACAATAGATTACAAAATCTTCAGTTCCTTCTGGTAACGCTAGTATGGGTGCATGGGTTAATCTTTGCTTAAGAATTCTAAAGGCTTCTTCTTGTTTTGGTCCCCATTCGAATTTAACGGATTTACAGGTTAACTTAGTTAAGGGAATGGCTATTCTAGAAAAATCTCGAATAAATCTTCTATAATAACCGGCCAATCCTAAGAAACTTCTAACCTCGGTTGGTGATTCAGGGGTTTTCCACTTGATAATCGCCTCGATCTTGGTGGGATCTACATGAATTCCTTCATGATTAACTAGGTGTCCAAGAAATTGTACCTGTTCTAACCAAAACTCACACTTCGAAAACTTAGCATAAAGCTTTTCTTTTCTCAATAAACTTAGAAGTGCGTGATGCTTTGTATGTTCATCTTTGCTTTTAGAATAAATAAGAATATCATCTATAAAGACAATTATGAATTTATCCAAATATGGCTTACATATTCGGTTCATCATATCCATAAATGCAGCTCGGGAATTGGTTAAACCAAATGGCATGACAATAAATTCATAATGGCCATACCTTTTTCTGAAAGCGGTCTTAGGAATGTCCTCTTCCTGTACCTTTAATTGATGATATCCTGACCTTAAATCGATTTTTGAGAAAAATCGTGCTTCTTGCAATTGATCAAACAGATCATCGATTCTTGGTAATGGATACCGATTCTTAATCGTGACTTTATTCAATTCACGGTAGTCAATGCACATACACATTGATCTGTCCTTCTTTTTAATGAATAAAATCGGTGCTCCCCATGGCTATGAGCTTGGCTGTATGAATCCTTTTTCCAAAAATTCATCTAACTGCTTCTTCAGTTCCTGCATTTCTGGGGGTGCCAAACGGTAAGCTGCTTTGGCAATTGGTGCAGTTCCCGGTGTCAAATGGATTCTGAATTCCACTTCTCTGTCTGGAGGTTGCCCTGGTAGCTCTTCTGGAAATACATCTGAAAACTGGGATACTACTGGAATATCCTTTAGTGTTAGTGATTATAGAAATCAAATACACTAATGACCCTTTTCTTATATAACTTGTTGTTTTCATCACAGAGATGAACTTTGTGGATCTAGAGGTTTTATTTCCTTTAATTGTGATCTTTTCACCCCTTGGTGAATTTACTTGGATTGACTTTTGATCACATAAAATACTGGCTTTATTGGCTATTAACCAATCCATTCCTAACACAACATCAAATCCTGCCAGATTCATGGGGTAAAGGTTTGCAATAAATTTCTGAGTTAGAATTTCTATTCTTGCTCCCTTCAAGATTTCAGAAATCTTAATGGTTTCCCCGTTTGCTGTCTCTACTAGACATTCTTGTTGGAGTTTAGTTAATGATTGATTAAGAAGTTTGCAAAATGAAGTATTAATAAAACCTTGGTTTGCACCAGAGTCAAATAATACTTTAGCAAAAACATCATTAACTAAAAACGTACCAGCGATCACATCCGGGATCATCTTTGCTTCTTCTGCAATAAGAACAAATGCTCTAGCATTTTTAGTATTCTTGGTGTTCGTGGCGGGAGCTAGCTTTGGACAGATAGACTTGAAATGACCTTGTTCTCCACAGTTGTAGCATATCTTGTTGTTTTTTTTTCCTGCAGTCTTCTTCATTGTGTCCCGACATTTTTGCAGAAGTTACAGTATATGGAGCATCTTCCGGAATGCTTCCTTTTGCAATAATTAAAGTAGGGTGCAGAGGTAGAACCTACATTTCTCCCACGGTTAGAATTTCCAGAACGGAATTCTTGGGTAAGCTTCTGGGTTAGGTTCCCCCTTTGATCCTCTTCTCATGTACGGACTAATTCATCTGTCAAGGTGTTTGCTAGTTCTACAGCTTCTTCTATGGTTTGGGGTCTAGCTGCCTTGACTACATATCTTATCTCTCCAATTAATCCCCAGATGTAACGGGAGATTAATACTGGTTCAGGTGATGCAAGGGTTGGTACGATTCGAGCATATTCAAAGAATAATGTAGTATAACCCTTACTATCTACTCCAGTCATTCTAAGGTATAAGAATTTGTTTGCTATCTGTTCCTTTTCATTAGGAGGGCAGAATTTCCTTTCTACCATGTTTTTAAACTCCTTCCATTCCATATTATAAGTTCTATCACTTCCCCTAGACTAAAGGATAGTGTTCCACCATTCTATTGCTGAATTCTTAAACAGATTGGAAGCAAACATTATCTTATCCTCTTCCGCACATTTGCTTATTCTTAAGACTGCCTCAGTCTTTTCTATCCAGCGTAGAGATGCAATGGCCCCTTCATTGCCCGAGAATTCCATTGGTTTACAAGACCAGAATTCTTCATAAGAACAACCGTAAGACACGGTTCTTCTTCTTTTGGGAATGGGCACTTGAAGTACGGGTCCATTGTTCACGCTATTTTCAGGTTCAGAAGGTCGTTTCCTATCATGTTTACTTTTATTTTCTGCTTCCCTAACCGTTTTGATAATATATGGCATCGCATCTATTATCCCTTGTGCCACTATATATTGCATGGTACTGTTATCCACTTGGTTTCCATTATTGTTGTTGTTCGGGTTTTCATTTTCCAAGTTATTGTTACTCTGGTTATCGTTATTCTGGTTTTCCTGGTTTACTTCGTCGTCCATCTGAATTTTAAACATTTACCAATTATTAATATCACAAAATAATTAATAATTTAGGCAACCAATCACACAACACACATATTGGTCAAAAGCGTCGAGCATTGCGACTTACTCTTTTCTATTATAGTATGCGTCAAATACGTACTAAGACTGGAATTAAAATTACCATACTATTATGCATCACTAACCACAAAGTGGTCTATACTACAACATATATTATTATTATACATATATATATTTTTCACATATTATATATATTATCATATTATTATTATTATTACCAACTCTACCATCACCTTCACTGATATGGATTCATCCAGTAATCCATATTGCGCTCGTCGTACTTTTAGACAAGTCGCTCTCCTACTTGCTTCATCCTCTCGCTATTTTATAAAATTTCTTCTCCGAAAGTTCGGAGTTCTTGCACATTTTCTGCACTCATTGGGGGTGCAGGTGCTGGTACTGGGTCTGGGTATTGGGGCATGGGCTCCTCCTGAGGGTACGGATTCTCTAAGATCTCCCTAATGTATTCATCGTTATCGTAGTAGGGATCTAGAGGGTCCAGACCTGGATAGGCTGCTAAGTTTGGCATGGGTTCGTCGTTTAGGTGATAGCGTGGCACATAATCCCTATGCTCATCGAACCATGGATCATAATCTGGGTCTAAGGGATTAGGGGCTGGTATCCTAGGTATCTCCTCAGGGTTGAAATCATGCATTTGGACTTGGTTTTCGGGGTTATTTTCTATCTCCATCGGCTGTGTGGGGAACAAAGGTAAGGGTTATGGGGCTACTAGTTGTTCCAGATTCGGTTCGGCAGCTGTGGTTGCTAGGATATGAAAATTGGCTAGGCTCCCATTAAGCATATCCTGTGTATGGAAATCTGACTCTCGCTTAGCGGCTGCTAGGACTCTCTGCTGTTGCAACTTTTGCATTATTTTCCTACGCTCGTGTGCTCCCTTACTTTACCATCCTCTCTTTTTCCGAGGGAATGACTCTTTAGACTGAGCCTTAAAGACAAACATCACTTCTTCCTGGTCAGCTGAATACCCAGAGAGGGCAGGCTGGGAAGAGGTACCATCACTCCTAGGCGAATCGGACAACTGACAATATGCGTCTGAGGGTCCTTGATCACGCATACTGTAAACTAACAAATAGTCAAATAACAGAATTTATAATATTTAACACGCATTTATTACAAAAATGCGAGCTTACAAATACTTTGTTGCGTTTACAATCATACATGATCAAAATATTTGAGTTATCATTCTAACTTGTTTAAACATTCAAATGCAATTCTTATTATTTACATATTAATTTAAACAAAATAAATCAATGCGGAAGCTTGTTCGGTGTGTTCGGTTCTTGAAAGACGCTTGATCTTCATCCGAAAATGTTGTGAGCATTCACCTAATGCCAAAACCACATAAACTGTTAGTTTTGACAACTTTTAAATACATATAATCAAGTCCTACGCCCAACAATGGAAATAAAAGAAAATTTCTGAAATATAGATCGGTCGCGCCTCGCGACCGTTTTCGTCTCAGCTTTCGCGGCCCGCGATAAGTGTCGCGTCGCGCGACTAGTTTATTAATTCGCCGTCGCGTAACGCGACGGCCTATTTTTCACAGCAGGTTTGTTTGTTTGAGCTGCAAATGCCCAGGTCCGAGTTTTAACCAAATTCTAACTTTAAAATTTCATAACTTTAGTTCTACATGTCCGTTTCGCGTGATTCTTTTTCCCACGCGACCGTAATTCGATTCTCCATCATATGGAGTTATAATTCAACATTCAAACTAATAAAATTCCAAATTTTTTAAGCATTCGACTTATTATTCAAAATCAACATTTTGACCCGTTTGTATTTAAAACCACCAACTTGTTTTTTTTAACAACCAAATACATACATCAATGTATTTAACTCATGATCTCTAGCTCGGGTTTATAATTCTTATGAATTATGCTATTAGTACGCAAGCTATGCACATAAATCCGTTTTTAGACATTCGACCCACGAATGTGATTACCTATAATTTTTATACATATCTAAGGACTACATAATCATAATACAAGTTCCTAAACAACCCCTAAGGGTCATTTGCCCGACTTACCCCTCAAGGGCTTTTTGGTCAAATTTATGTCCTTCATTTTACGGCGAGGGACCGTCACTATCTATTTGACCAAAAATTACACTTTTAACTACAAATTCAGTTAAGCGTACCTGGCTCGGGTTATAGAATTAACCCGTTTAAATACCTTTAGCTTTTAAACTTGCTAGTTTAATGCAACGCAAGCCATAAATTAATTCTTGTGATCGCAAAACTCAACAAACGGTCATCAGTTATTGTTCTTAAATGCTATTAACACACCATTTGACCTGTTTAGTCGAAATGACCAATTGTTATTATGAGAGGATATCTAGTTACCATCTCGCCCTTTTTACCCATTCTGATTTTCTCCTTGAACTTTTTTTTTACTTAAAGACTGTTTCTTGTCTTGTTTGACCCGTTATGACTTTCGCCATATGATATCTATTTGAATCTTTTTTCCCATCCGTCCACTCATGTCCGGATTACCTTTTTACCATTTTCATGGTTTCTTACCATTTCTCCCTTGTTTCGACTCGCATTATTTCGTGCCGGAACATCATATTTCAATTACTTAATAAAGTTCATATACAATACTTGCAAATAAGTATTTCGTAAATAATATAAAGGGGCGTAAGCTTACTTACCTTGCATCCGAAACACGCTTTTCCTTCACACTTGATTCGTTTGACCCGCTTCCTTTTCAAGCCTCCACCTAGCTTGTCAAGCGTCAAACTATAATCATAATTCGTAAGACGGTTAGATTAGTCATTATCACATACGACTATTCCATCTTACGAATTCTATGTCGAATCTACTATTCGACTTCATCATTGGTTGATATGACTTATAAAAGTCATTTACCCTTAATCATACAAAATGAAAATTTGCATTCAGTAACTCGCTTAGGCAAGTTCATATAACTGAAAATAAGCTGTTTTTGGTGACCTGTTTAACCTGTTTACAAGTCTTCAAAAATTATGATTTTTTTATGTGACGTACCTCTCGTAGGGTTAGGCCTTGTGTTAGAATTTCAAGATCTAACTCTTTACCAGAAATTCGTAAAAATTCATTTACTAAGCTGCAATCAGATTCGTTACTTCTGACTGCATCTTACGAAAAAATTCATTTAAAATTCCTCATTTATCCGATTGACGAAATTCCAATTGAAGATTTTTGTAATCACTTAAAGCTATCTACACTAAAAATTTGAGATCATAACTAAATTCCTAAATTGAGTTATGACATTCGTAATGGGCTGCAAATTCTGTCAGAAAACGCAGCTTGAACCTTCGATACGGAAAAATTCATAAAACGCTCAATTTTCGTCAAAAAAATGCAATTCCTGTGGGGTTTTAAAGATATTTCCTGGAATTACATTTTAGACTCAAGAAACACATGTTCTTGTCATGTTTTGTCCACATTACAGCCAATACAAGTCGGCTGTAAATTCTAATCAGAAGTTGTTTGAATTCAGCTTTCAATTAAAACATGTTTATGACATTATAACATTAGTTTTTTGCAATCAAAACCCTAAAGCATCACATACACGAATTTAGCGACAACAAATCTGAATTTACTTCGTGGAACTCAAATTACACTAGAATAATAATCATAATTCTAGTGTTTGACATGTTTCTACAAAACCCGCTTAGTACCTATATTGGTGATTATGGATTTTCATAGTGATGAACATAATTTAACAAACTAATGGCTAGGGTATATTCATAGACATGATTTCAACCCAAATTCACCCAAACAACTATCATGCAAGCTCAATTTCGAATCATAAGTGTTCATCCAGAATTTTAGATTGAACCAAATAGTGAAATTTTTACATACCTTATGATCCCTTTACTGAGGAGATCACTAATCTATGCTTGGATTTTGATTTGGAATCAATTTAAGCCTTCAATTTGATCAATTAGCAAGAACTAGGGTTTGGAGGTGAGTTTGGTCGCCCTCCTGTTTTTTGTTCGATCCAGACACACACAAGTGTGTGTTTGGAATTTCAAATTTTTTTTTTGTTTTAATTAAAACTAGTTTAACTTTTAACACCTTTAGCCCCTCTAATTCACCCAAGTTACATAGAGTGTATTTTAACCAACTTCTTTATTACTACAAGACTTATAATTAACTAGGTTATTTATTTCCTAGTTATTTTATCTTGTTCATAACCGATGTTTAATAAATATATAACACCTATATATTTTTCGGGTTTTACCTAGCCCGTTTCACTTTAAGTCTCGTTAACTCGGTCCTTTTATATACTTTGTTTTCTCAAAGTATTTATCCTCCTTTTTATTAATATTAGATTTGTTTATTTAAATCCTAAAATTTACCGGGTAAATTTTCACCGCTAACGGTATTTTACCTGTCGTCAATATTAACGTCGTTCGATTACCGAACCCGTTTTTAGGGTGTTACAAGTCTACCCCCCTTAAAGAGGTTTCGTCCCCGAAACCTTATTTACGTAGCTCATGAATTTAGACTAAACGAACTTAGTTTCGTTTTTAAGGCATTCAATTATTCTTTTCGTTCTAACGTTTTCACTTATATCGACGCGCACGTCTTTCATGTGTAAGGCCTCGCGGGCCGTTACTTTCTGTTTTTATCCTTTATCTTTCTTGACCGAGTTATCACTTGACCACTTAGACTCATCAGTCTGTTAACATGTTTGTAACGCCCTGCTACTTCATACTTTCCATAAATATAAAGTCTTTTTTGTTTTTCTATTTTTGGAAGTCTTGTGCTCTTGTAATCGTTCTTTCTTTGTAACCGTTGTAAAATCTGAGACTTGGATCATAAATGAAACTCGTATTTTGTTCAATTCATGTTATACATACTTTATACATGCTCATACATTCAATTTTGTGAAACAATTGATGCTTATTCGTAATTCTTGGAAACTATGTACTAAACTTGCAAATATGTGAAACTTATGCATGAAACGTGATTTGATCGTAAAGGATATGTAAATACGACCTTCATATGCTTAATTATACTTTGATTATGTTCTTGGCCTTAAACTATGCTTTTATGGCGAAATAAGTCCCTAAAACACCCTAAATGACAAACTAGAGGGGCCTAGTTGCAATTTAATGAAAGTTCAGCCCACACCTCCATACAGGCAGCGTAAGCTAAGCCTGGGGGCTGTGCGGGCCGTGTGAAAACTCCCAGATCAGCCTCCTTGTTTCTCTTCGCGAATTTGAGCGGGATTTGGTTGTTTTTGAGTTTAAAACCGGGTTTTTGGCATTAATTACACACCTAAACCAACCCTAATTCATTCCCTATATAAACCCACACTAGTCCATGCCATTTGCATTGCACTTTAGAAACACTCTCACAACTCTCTCAATCACTCAAAAACGTAGCTGCAAGTGCAAGTTCGGACAGAAGTACCAAGCTCCACTAAAGTGAGCATAACTTCTTCATTTCTCATCCGTTTTAGCTCATTCTTTTTTCAGAACGCTTGGCTTGACCTTAGCTTCGATTACATGGGTATTTCACAGTGAATAAGTCTCTGGAACTCCAGAAAATAGGCTCCAAAGTTCACTGTTTGTTTTGTTTTGAATCAAACTTTGTTTATACTTGTGCAAACTTGAGTTTAACTCGCTCAAACACGTCCTTATGCTTATAACCACTTCTATGGTTAGTTAAGCTTAAAAACAGGGCTGAGACATACAAAATCAAAAGTTAATCCTCAAATACTTTCTGTTTTATTTAGGGTTTTTAACCCACAAGTCATGTTCAAGCTTCAAGCTTGATGAAGGTGTGATTATGGACCAACTTGGGTTGTCCAACATAGAATCCCCACATTACTTGATGATTTCTCATAGTGTAGTTGTTTCTTATTATTGTATTGATATTAGTTCATGACCCTCCTTGTATGTTTTTACATCAAGTGTAGTGGTGAACCATAAGAGGTACCTAAATGGAAGCTTGTTCTTCCTACCTCCTACATGAATTCTATGACACAATAGAGGTACCTAAATGAAGATTTATCTTCTACCTCATGCTTGATTAATGGACTAAATAATACATATAATACTTATACATATATTTACTATTCAAACTCTTGATGGTGGACTTGTGTTCATTCGTCAAAGTATTAGAATACATCATCCAAGACATAAGACTTGTTACGATTCTAATGAGTATACTACACCTGAAAACATTAACCCTTGAGGTTTCAGAGTGTCAAGAACAAGTACTTGATGTTTAAGGATGATTACTTTCGAATACATATATTCTTGTGTTTTAACTTCCTAAATCCCTAAATCTTCCAAATGCCCAAAGTCACACACCTATGTTTCCTTTGTGTAGAAGGACTTGGTGTTCCAACTTCCTAATCAACCAACTCACTCGCGGATTCAAGTAGTAGACTTGCAAAAGCGTGAGTATACTCGCAACCCCCTTTTATGTTTACCACTTTTTGGGGTGTAACATGTTTAACTATTAAACTACACTTAAACTTATTCTTTATGCAATGCACGAAAACAATCCTTATACATGAATGCTATGTTATGATACTTGATGCTTACATGGACCATACTTATGTGATATGTTTTAGTCATTAGCTTTCACGAGCCTCCATTTGACATGTATAGTGCTATAGGAGTAACGCACCGCCCGTAGAGTAGTGGTCATGTTGAATTATATCATTGTTGCGTAAACAGAGGATTGGCTAGAAATATTGCATGCCATATTAGGTTGATCTTGTATAAACTAAGTTGCCATGTGGATTCGTTTTAAACTTTTATACCTATACTTATGCTTAAACTTGTATACTCACCTTTGCTTTTGCATTGAATTGTATTTTAAACATGTTACAGGTTGATGATTGATGATGCAATGAAAATGGATTAGCAAAGATGCCTTGATACTCACTTAGACGTTTAGGTTTAAAGTGTTGTATCAATTTTGTTATGTTATGTTGAACAATGTTGTTATTTGAATTTCTTGTAATGTTTTGACAATTTATTTATGAAATGAAATCGGTTGAATTGAATATTGTCACAAATAGTCTTATGAAGTCTCTTACAATCTTGAACTAGTCCCACTCCGATGATTCCGCCATTGGTTGGGGTGTGACAGATTGGTATCAGAGCCATAACTATAGGGAATTAGGTAGAATTGCCATGTTCAACCTAGTCTATAGTAGGAACCATATTTTTTACCATTCTTGTTACATGCTTAAAATGCTATTCTTCGTACTTTGCTTCTTTCTCTTCTTTTTGGTCTTAATATTTACATAATGTCTTTCCTAAGACATTTTACACAATACACTTGAAGACTTGAAGACACTCTTTATACCAAAGAGACGAGTTTACCAAAATAGGCGTGAAACCCACAATTTGGTGAACGACTCTCATTCTGCTTATTCTTATTTTTGCACGAAATTTCGCCATTAAGCTAGGAGTGAAATCCACATCTTAATGGCAAATTTCCAATTTAAACTCTAGTGGACCCTCGTCAAAGTGTTGAAATTATATTTTAACCCGACGAGTACTAACCACATTAGGGTACGAAATTATCTAGTTAGGGGTGAAACCCGCACCTTGTCGATTAAGTCCCATTCCTCGATTTTCGATCTCGCCAAAGTTTCGATTGTTTCAATCGATTAGAGACGTGTAGTAACTGGAAGGGTAAGATACCGTTAATCGCTTCTCGATGAGAGTAACTTACCTATAGGCCAAAGCACGTTTCTCTAATTTGAAAGGACTTTCGATTCACTTTGGAATAGTCAACGTTTCTCTACGCGAAACAATCCTATGTTTTATGAGCCTCTCTTTTATGTGATTCAATTTATATGTGATTTTATACTTGTTACCTCGTTCGTTTCAAAAACCGTTACACAATTTGCACGTCTCGCGCAATCAAAAACAATAAAAATTCTCGTGAACAAACTAAATTTATACTCTTTTCACGCATTCATACGTGTTTATACTTGTTAAATACTTGATGAAATCATGCTAACTATGTGAACCATACGTGATACATCATGCTTACATGTTTAAAACTTGCAAACTTATTACAAATTTATGATCGAGTCTCATCCTTTCCTTCTCTTTCAATTCCTTAGATGTCGTCCGATGGTGCTTCCAAGAAAACCAAGTCAAAGAAGGGTTCGACCTCCAACGCCAACGCCAAATCCAACTCCATGTCGCAAAGGGATTGCATGAAATTCATGGCCAAGCAAATGGCCAAGGTCATACCCGACATTGTTAGCAAGATTCAACCAAACACCGATTCACCGCATGGCTCTGTCGATTCGAAGGCCGACAAACCCATGCCGACATTCCAATTCAAGCAATTTATGGCTTGTAAACCTTTGGAGTTTACAGGCGAAGATGGCGCTACCGCCATGATGAATTGGTTTGACGCAATTGAGCTTACATTCTTACAAAGTGGTTGTCCCGATGAGCTACGAACCTTGAACACAACTGGAGTCTTCCGCTCGAGGGCACTCGAGTGGTGGACCACCGAACGTTACAAGAGGGGAAACGATGTTGCGCATGCATTACCTTGGGACGAGCTTAAGCAGCTTATGAAAGACCACTTATGTCCTCCTCACGAGCTCCAAAAGTTGGAGAACGAATTTTGGAACTTGACACAAAAAGGGAGCGACATGTATGGTCTAATCATGTGCTTCAAGCAGCTTAGTATCCTCTGTCCTGGACAAGTTGATTCCGTACCCAAAACCATAGCCAAGTTCATTCGCTGTCTTGAACCTTCCTTGACCAATCATCTTGCCTCTGCTAACCCTAAAACCATCGAGGAAGCCTATACCATAGCCACCGAACTTAACAACAACTGTGTTCTCCCCGGAACCTATGACAAGGTTTCAACGAAGAATGCACGCCAAGCTACAACCGACACTGCCACTGTTGAGCCCTCACCCTCCCAATCGTCCAAGAAAAACCAAGGCAAGAAGCGGAAGGCTTCGAGCCAAAATTGTGCGGTCGTCACTCCGCCAAACCCACAACTCATACAAGCTTTAGCCGTCGTTGCACCCGCAAACACCGAACCACCAAAACAAGGTTATGTCGGAACTCATCCCAAATGTACCACCTGTTTGTTTCATCATCCTACCAACGTACCCTGCCGCAAATGTGCCAACTGTCAGAGGTATGGTCATTTTGCTAACCGGTGTCGAAACTTCCCTCAACCTCAAAATGCTCCTGTGTGAGCATGCTTCAAGTGTAGCGATCTCAATCATCTCGCCAATGTCTGTCCCTCAACCTCAAAATGCTCCTGTGTGAGCAGCAACCGCCTCAACAACAACAACAAGCTCAACAACCTGCTAGAGGCCGAGCTTTTATCATCACTGCCGCTCAGGCTCAGAACGCAAACTATGTTTTCACTGGTACGTTTCTTGTGAACCATGTATATGCTTCTTGTCTGTTTGATACTGGCGCCGATAAAAGTTTTGTGTCGCTAGAATTTGAACAATTTCTTAAGTGTAAACGCTCTAAGTTGCCAAAATCTTTTGCTATCGAAGTCGCTAATGGTAAATCCGTCACTGTTGATTCCGTTCTTTCCAACTGCTCCTTGAATCTCAATGATCATACGTTCTCAATCAATCTTATACCTATGCAAATGGGTAGCTTTGACATCATAGTAGGCATGGACTAGCTTAGGCGAGTTCGTGCTAAAGTTGTTTGTTCTGAAAAGTTTATCCGCCTCCCTCTACCAAACGGTGATTCTCTACACGTGTATGGTGAGAAACCTTCTCAAGGTCTCAAGCTCATGTCGTGTATCCAATAAAACAAATGCTTACGCAAGGGTACCTTCGCCTTTCTTGCCCATATTGTGGAAAAGAAGGACAAAGGCCCAAGCATAAGCGACGTTCCCGTTATATGTGATTTCCCCGATGTGTTTCCCGACGATCTTCCTGGTCCGCCTCCTGCTCGTTCTGTCGATTTTTGCATTGATTTAGTGCCTGGCGCTACACCTGTCGCTAAGTCTCCTTACCGTTTAGCACCCTCTGAGATGCAAGAGCTCTCGAGTCAACTCCAAGAGCTTCTTGATAAAGTCTTTATACGCCCTAGTACTTCTCCTTGGGGCGCTCCCGTTTTGTTCGTTAAAAAGAAAGATGGGTCATTCCAAATGTGTATTGACTATCGCGAGCTCAACAAGCTTACTGTTAAGAACCGATGCCCACTTCCTCGTATTGACGACCTCTTTGATCAATTGCAATGCGCGGTCAGCTTTTCAAAAATCGATCTTCGTTCTGGGTACTATCAACTTCGAGTCCTCGAAGAAGATGTACCTAAGACCGCTTTTCGTACGCGTTATGTCCATTACGAGTTCGTGGTCATGCCCTTTGGTCTGACCAATGCACCTGCTGTTTTCATGGATTTGATGAACAACGTGTGCAAAGCATACTTGGACCGTTTCGAGATCGTTTTCATCGACGATGTTCTTATCTATTCCAAGACACAAGAAGAGCACGAGCGACACTTGCATCTTTTCCTTGAACTTCTTCGTACTGAACGTCTATACGCCAAATTCTCCAAGTGTGAACTTTGGTTAAAAGAGGTTCAATTCCTTGGTCATACTGTCAACGAGCTTGGTATTCACGTTGACCCCGCTAAAATCGAAGCTGTGAAGAACTGGATCGTACCTAAGTCTACGTCTGAAATTCGTTCGTTTCTTGGTCTTGCTGGTTATTATCATCGTTTTATCTCTAACTTCTCGAAGATCGCTGTTCCTTTGACCTCTTTGACTCAGAAAGAGAAACCTTTTGTTTGGGGTCCCGAACAGGAAGAATCTTTTCAAACGCTCAAGGAGATGCTGTGTAATGCTCCTATCCTCACGCTTCCTGATGGTAACGACGACTTCGTCGTATATTGCGATGCTTCACGCCTTGGTCTTGGTTGTGTGCTTATGCAACGAGACAAGGTCATCGCTTATGCGTCAAGGCAACTCAAAATACATGAGAAAAACTATACTACACACGACCTTGAACTTGGTGCAGTTGTTTTTGCGTTAAAGATTTGGCGACACTACCTTTATGGTACTAAGTGTGTGGTCTTCACCGACCATAGGAGCCTTCAACATATATTCGTCCAAACGGAACTGAACATGCGTCAACATCGTTGGGTGGAACTGTTAAACGACTACGACTGCGAAATCAAATACCATCCAGGTAAAGCGAATGTAGTAGCCGACGCTCTTAGTCGTAAAACTCATGTGAAGAGTATCCGTTGTCTCCAACTCATTAATGATCTTCAAAACCGTATTCGTGAAGCTCAATACGCCTCCATTAACGAAGGTAGTCTCTCTGTTGAGATACGAGGTGCTAAGGAATATGAGCTCGAGTCTAAATCCGATGGTATTTTATACTATCTCAATCGTATCTGGATCCCTAATCGTGAAAACCTCCGAGACTTTCTTATGAATGAGGCACACAAAACAAGGTATTATGTTCATCCTGGTGCTGATAAGATGTATCACGACATGCGTACATCCTATTGGTGGCCTGGGATAAAGAGAGATATCGCCTCTTACGTTGCGAAATGTCTTACCTGCTCGAAGGTAAAAGCCGAACATCAACGTCCCTCTGGTTTACTCGAACAACCAGAGATTCATGTCTGGAAATGGGAGAGCATCGCCATGGACTTTATCACTAAACTTCCTCGTACTTCTTCTGGTCATGACAGCATTTGGGTGATCGTGGATCGATTGACCAAGTCAGCTCATTTTCTTCCCATTCGTGAAGATTTCAAAATCGAGAAATTGGCTAGAATCTACACTAATGAGATCATTTGTCGTCATGGTACCCCCATTGACATCATTTTCGATCGTGATGCTCATTTTACGTCTCGTCTTTGGCAAACTTTCCAATATGCTATGGGTACAGTTCTTAACCTTAGCACCGCTTTTCATCCTCAGACAGACGGTCAAACCGAGCGTACTATCCAAACTTTAGAGGATATGCTTCGTTCATGCGTAATAGATTTTGGTGGCAACTGGGATTCACACTTGCCATTGATCGAATTCTCGTACAACAACAGCTATCATGCGAGTATTCAAATGGAACCGTTCGAAGCATTGTATGGTCGCAAGTGTCGTTCGCCTATAAGTTGGCACGAGATTGGTAAATCTCAATTCACTGGTCCCGAGCTTATACAAGAAGCGACGGACAAGATTTTACAGGTTTGAGACAATTTACTGAAAGCCAGGAGCCGACAAAAGAGTTACGCCGACAAGCATCGCAAATGTTTGGAATTCGAGACAGGTGACTTCGTACTTCTCAAGGTATCCCTTTGGAAGGGTGTAGTTCGATTTGGCAAGAAATGGAAACTCGCACCTCGCTACGTTGGTCCTTTCAAGATCCTCAAAAGGATTGGCAAGGTTGCGTATAGACTTGACCTGCCTAAAGAACTCAACAATGTACATCCTGTCTTCCATGTGTCAAACTTAAATAAGTGCCTAGCTGACGAAGGGCTTCAAGTTCCACTCGAGGACCTTCAAGTCAACGAGACCTTGCACTTTGTGGAAAACCTGTCACGGCCCCAACCCCGGTTTGACCCGGTCGGGAGCCGCGGGACAGGAACCAGTGGTATTTATTATTTGATGTGACAGCGGAAGATTTTACAGGATCTTTTAAAAACTTGAAATGCTCGATTATTTTATTTCATAATTCGGGATAAAACCCCGTAATTTACAATAGAGGAATTTCACTAGGGAATTCCCTGATTTATAAAAACATGTTTATTTATTTTAACTGAGCCACCTCTTCAAGCTGTTTAGTGCTCCGTAGCACGTTTTCCTTGATTTACAGCAGCTCGCCTGAAACATGTTTTAAAAATATTTTGTCAGCGGGGAAATACTGGTGAATCATTCATTTTTCACAAAATGACACCTAGTTATAAATTACAGCATAAGAGCGATTACAATGGCTTCTATCTTATTTTTATCTGGCACCGTGTCACCTGGTGACGATGGTCATACCACTATTGGGTCTTTTCCCAAGTAGTGATGATTATCACTGTTAGGATTTATTAGCCTAACCATGAGAAATTAGTAATGTGCACAATACCCCACTAGCCAGTGATTCAAGATAACCACGACTTAATCCCTGTAATTATAACTTTGAAAATAATTGGAGTATTGTAAAATACTTTTGATCAAAAGAGAATGACTCACATTGCAAGTTTAATCGGGCAGAGTTTATCCTACTGATAAGCCTGTTAACCTAATTCAAATAACAAGGCACACGAAAACTAGGTTAGTAACTGTAATCCAACTTTTTACGAAAACTCACGAGATTAAAACCTTTACAACGAATGACAAAGTGCGATACTTAAACATCCATCGAATTCATGATGAATGACAAAGCATAACCCTAATTTGGGCAGCACTTAAACATCCATCGGATTGTTTCAATCGATCGGACATTGAATCGTAGTAGCGATCGAGTTATTACCCAGTTATCGCGGCAGCGTTTCATGATTGTGTGTGTTTTTGTAATAATCAGATGATAACTTAGTGTACGAAATGACTTTTAACGTCGAACCAACGCCAGAATGCTAGTGCCAAACTCCCCTATTTATATCTGGAAAACGGCTCCCTCGCGTGGCACGAGGGGCACCACCCTACCATAGGGTAGCCCCGTGTCTTAGTAGCTTGGCTGAGTTGACCGATCGTTCAAATTCGTTTTACACGTAAAACTGTCTTGATAATACCGAATAGGAAATACCCCCCCTGAGTTTTAGGGGCCCTGATCCTGATTCCGATTGTTCTGAAAATTTTAGGGGTTCTACAGGATTACTTGGGGGTCTTAATTAGGGTTTCCTATTGGACAAAATAGAATAGGAAATAATAGTTTTGGGTGAGAGTTGTTACATCCTTCCCACCTTAATAAAAATCTCGTCCTCGAGATTTACTGGAATAAATGAGGATATTTCCGCTTCATTTCCGATTCCAGCTCCCAAGTGTATTCAGGATCTCTCTTTGAATCCCACTTGACTTTGACCAGCACTAGTCATTTGTGCTTGAGAAATTTGACCTTTCTATCTTCTATTTGCAGTGGCTTCTCAACAAATTTTAGCTTTTCATTTACCTCTACATTTTGAAGAGGTATTACCAGGGATTCGTCAGATAGACATTTCTTGAGATTGGATACATGAAACACGTCATGTACTCCAGCTAGTTCTTCTGGTAGTTGTAAACGATAGGCAACTGGTCCTATTCACTGTATTATTGGGAATGGTCCTATGTACCTTGGACTTAGTTTTCCCTACTTCCCGAACCGAACTACTCCTTTCCAAGGAGAAACTTTTAAGAGTACCTTTTCTCCGACCTTAAATTCCAGTGGTTTGTGTCGATTATCGGCATAACTCTTCTGGCGATCTCGAGCCGTTTTCAATCTTTCCTTGACTTGAGTTATCTTATCAGTGGTTTCTTGTACGATTTCGGGACCTGATAATTGGCTTTCTCCTATTTCTGCCCAACAAACTGGAGTTCTGCATTTTCGTCCATATAGTGCTTCGAATGGGGCAGCTCCAATGTTTGTATGATAACTATTATTATAGGAGAATTCGATTAATGGTAGGTGGTCGTCCCAGTTTCCACCAAAATCTATCACACATGCTCGGAGCATGTCTTCTAGGGTTTGTATCGTTCTTTCACTTTGCCCGTCTGTTTGAGGATGATATGCTGTACTTAAATTTAGTCGGGTTCCCATTGCTTCTTGAAAACTTGTCCAGAAATGGGAAGTGAAACGACTATCCCTATCCGATACAATGGAGACTGGAACTCCATGTAAGGATACTACTTCATCTACGTACAACTTTGCTAACCTTTCCATGCTAAAGGTTTCCTTCATGGGTAGAAAATGAGCTGATATGGTTAATCGATCTACAATTACCCAAATCGCATCATTACCCTTTCTGGTTTTGGGTAACTTAGTAACAAAGTCCATGGTTATAAGTTCCCATTTACATACAGGCATTTCTAATTGTTGAAGTAGACCTGAGGGTTTCTGGTGTTCTACCTTAACTTGTGAACAAGTAAGACACTTAGAAACATATCTAGCTATGTCCTTTTTCATTCCTATCCACCAGAAATTATTCCTTAAATCTTGGTACATCTTATTGTTACCAGGATGCATGGTATACCTAGATTTATGAGCTTCTTCTAAGATCTTATTTCTTAATTCTCCTTGCTTAGGTACCCAAATCCTTTTCTTATGGAATCTCCAAATTCCATCAGATCCTTGTTCTAATTCCTTTATTCTTCCTTTCATCCCTTCAGTATCATCCTTAATTGCTATTTTTTGAATATTCTTCAATTGTTCCATTAAATCTAATTGTAGATTTAATCTCAGAGCACGAACTCGCTTTTGCTTTTCATAATACTTACGACTTAAGGCATCTGCAACTACGTTTGCCTTTCCTTCGTGATATTGAATATCACAGTCGTAATCACTTAAAATTTCCATCCATCTTCTTTGCCTCATGTTTAATTCTTTTTGCCCAAATATGTACCTTAAACTTTTGTGATCCGTATAGACAGTAAATTTACTTCCGTACATATAATGTCTCCAAATCTTAAGGGCAAAAATTATGGCTCCTAATTCTAAGTCATGAGTCGTATAGTTTTCTTCATGCTTTTTCAATTGCCTTGAGGCATACGCAATTACCTTCTTGCGTTGCATTAGCACACATCCTAATCCTAGCTTAGAAGCATCGCAGTAAACTTCAAAATCTTCAGTCCCTTCTGGTAAGGCAAGAATTGGGGTGTTTGTTAACCTTTGTTTCAAAATTCTAAAGGCCTCTTCTTGCTTAGGTCCCCATTCAAACTTAACTGATTTACAGGTTAGCTTAGTTAATGGTACCGCTATCTTAGAAAAATCCTTAATGAATCGTCTATAGTATCCAGCTAACCCTAAAAAGCTTCTAATTTCCATAGCTGATTGCGGAACCTTCCACTTGGTGATTGCTTCTATCTTGGAGGGATCTACGTGAATACCTTCGTGATTCACCATGTGACCTAAAAATTGCACCTCTTGTAGCCAAAATTCACACTTCGAGAATTTAGCGTAAAGTTTTTCTTTTCTTAACAAAGTTAAGAGTGCATGTAGATGCTGACAGTGCTCATCCTGGCTTTTGGAATAAATAAGTATATCGTCGATGAAGACAATTACAAATTTATCCAAATACGGTTTACAGATCCTATTCATCATGTCCATGAATGCTGCAGGTGCATTCGTTAGTCCGAAGGGCATGACTGTAAACTCGTAATGTCCATACCTAGTTCTGAAAGCAGTTTTAGGTATGTCTTCTTCTTGTACCTTCAATTGATGGTATCCGGAGCGTAAGTCTATCTTAGAAAAGTATCTAGCTCCCTGAAGTTGATCGAAAAGGTCATCAATTCTAGGTAATGGGTATCGGTTCTTAATTGTAACCTTATTCAATTCCCTATAATCGATACGCATTCGCATCGAACCATCCTTTTTCTTTACAAACAATACTGGAGCTCCCCACGGGGATGAACTAGGTTGTATGAATCCTTTGCTTAATAATTCATCTAACTGCTTTTTCAATTCTAGCATTTCGGTGGGTGCTAACCGATAAGGTGCCTTGGCTATCGGTGTAGTTCCAGGAATTAGATGAATTCTAAATTCGACTTCCCTATTGGGTGGTAATCCCGGTAGTTCTTCTGGGAATACATCTGGGTATTCTGCTACTACAGGAATTTCTTTAAGTTCCTTACCTTTCGTGTTAATGATTACTGAAATCATATACATCACTTCTTGTTTTCTTGAATAACTAGCCAACTTCATTACTGAAATGAATTTCAGTGGCTTTCGTGGCTTATCTCCTGTAATCACCACTAATTCTCCTGTGGGTGTATGAATTTCTATGGAATTCTTAGCACAAAGAATTCGAGCATGGTTGGCTACTAACCAATCCATTCCTAACACTACATCGAATCCGGCTAAATTCATGGGTAACATGTTGGCAGAAAATTTATGTCCTAGAAGTTCTATCTTTCCTTCTTGCAAAACCTTATCCATGTTAACCGAATTCCCATCTGTCGTTTCAACTGTAAAAATCTGCCTAAGGTTGGTTAAGGGTAGGTTAAGAGCTTGGCAGAATAAAGTATTTATAAAACTTTGGTTTGCACCAGAGTCAAATAATACTTTTGCATAAACGTCGTGAACTAGGAACGTACCAACTATTACGTCAGGAATTAGTTCTGCTTCCTGAGTAGTCAACTGGAAGGCTCTTGCGTTTCTCTTGGTAGTTCCTTCTGCAGGTTTAGCTTTGTTTTCGGCTGGTTTGACCAGTTTTGGGCAGTCTGGCCTAAAGTGTCCAGCTTCTCCACAGTTGTAGCAGACTGATGCTTTCTTCTTTCTGCGGTCTTCTTCTTGGTGCCCCAGGATTTTGCAGAAATTGCAATATCCTTTGCATCTTCCAAAATGCTTCCTTTTGCATGTATTGCAAAATGGAACAGTGGAAGATTTTCCGGTTCCCTTTATCTTGAAATTACTACGATTACCCATACGGAATCCTTGGGTAATCTTTTGGGCTACTTCCTTTTTCCGGGTTTCTTCTCTTGTACGTATCAGTCCGTCACTTACGGTGTTAGCTAATTCCACAGCATCGTCAATAGTGCGAGGTCTCGCAGCTTTAACGATATCACGGATTTCGCCAATTAAACCCCAGATGTAGCGAGAAATAAGTACCGGCTCTGGTGAAGCTAGGGTTGGTACTACTCTAGCGTACTCGAAGAATGTCGAAGTATACCCTCGACAGTCTACATCCACCATCCGGTGGTTCAGGAATTTATTTGTCATTTGTTCCTTTTCGTATTCAAGGCAGAATTTTCTTTCCACTAGCTGCTGGAATTCTTCCCAACTCATGGCATTGGCCATATTTCTTCCTTTGGCTTGAAGTACCGTATTCCACCATTCTAACGCTCCTTCTTTAAAAAGATGTGACGCGTACATGACCTTGTCTTCCTCGACACATTTACTTATCATAATGACTGCTTCGGTTTTCTCCAACCAACGCAGCGCCGCAGTCGCCCCTTCATTGCCTGCAAATTCAGCTGGTTTACAGGCAAGAAATTCCTTATAAGTGCAACCAGGTGTTGTAGCTTTCATTCTTTTGAGAGTTGGGGCTTGCAGTATATTATCATTATTGTTATTGTTGTTGTTGCCGCCTCCGTTTACGCTATTACTGAAGTTATCTTCATGAGTACATTTGCTAGGAATAATTTGTTGAGGTTCAACTGGGTTTCGAGCAGCCGCCAGGATTGCTGGAATAGCGTTGGCTATTCCTTGAGCAACGATATTCTCAATATCTTGCCTATTCAGAAATTGATCTTCCTGGTGTTGCTCAGATTGGTTAACTTCGTTAACTGGTTCATTACTAGCATGTTCCATCTGATGATTAATATATATATATATATATATATATATAAATTATTAGCATAAAATAAATAATAGCCATATGCAAAACAATCACATAATTTAACAACACATATATAGCCAAAATTGTCGATTTCTCGACTTCCATTTTTTATATATATTATATTATGCATCCGTACACACTATTATTTTACAAAAGTTTTATTTTAGTTATTTTACAGAAATTTATATTTTTACTACTATTATTATTATTATTATACAATCATAGCTACTCCCTTACTCCATCCTCATCTGCTGGTACCTTAGAAGCGACGTTCCCTCTCGTCGTACTTCCAAGAGATCTGTTCTCCTACCTCCCAAATCCTATTCCCTGCATTTACCAGTTCCTCACCAAAATGGCGGAGTTCAGCTAAGTTTTCATTGCTCATTGGTGGGTTTGGTACAGGTTCTGGGTCGAACTGAGGGAAAAGGTATAAGGGTTATTTAAGAGGTTCTGAAATTGCCAGTCGTTGGTCCACCATTCGTCCATTTCTCCTAGAGGTTGGGTGTGGATTAGAGGGTCTGGAATAGCCGGTTCTAAGTTTATTGGAAGTTGGGTTTCGGCAGGATAAGGAAAGAGGTCGTTATTGATAGGCCTAAGGATATCACAGTTTGCAAGTATGCAATCTAATTCCTCCTGCAATGGCAATTCCTCGGCTTGCCTAGAGCTTTCCCCAATTTCTATTCCTGCTTGCCCAATTTCGATCCCTTTTCCTTTATCCATAGGATTCTCTATTTTGAGAATTTTCTTAGTTGCTGGTTTCCTCCTACGTACACGCCTCCAGCCCACAAATCTTCTTCTTTTCTTTGGCTTTTGTTTCTCCGGAGGTGGAGCTTGAAATTCCATAGGTTCCTTAACATCGGCCAAGTAACCAGTAAAATCTCTGGAAACTTCTATTTTCACAGGATAGAGATTGAGATTCTCAAGAGCTTCAGATAATTCATTCATGCTTTTTAGCATTTATGAAGAAACACACAAAATTTTGTAAATTAAATTTTCACAGAATCACAGAACGGAAAGCAGAAAATTTAATATTAATTACGAATATCTAATAAACTATTTTATTGAAACAAAACATTTATTTTTTTTAGTACAACTAAAATTTTAAAATATACTAGTGGTTATTTATTATATTAAAGTTTCTGGCCGGTAGGTAGCATAGGTGATGATACTGGTTTGGTGATTTAACTATAAGTTAGCATTTACTGCTGTAGTAGCTAACATGTAGAGATTTGCCTATTTTTCATCTAACTCATCTTCCCATGGTGGTTTAATATCTATTTCCTGAGTTTCCTTATAAATCATCACTCCTTTTGGTTGTGTCTCCTTTATTTTCTCTTGACTTTTCCTAATAATCAAACTTATTTTATTAGGGGAAAGTGGTTTCTCAAATTGTGCCTTACGAACAAATATTCCTTCCTCAGTTTCTGCTGAGTATCTTGAGGAATTTGATTGGGATGAAGTTCCCTTATCTTTCGATGAACTATCTAATTTAAGATAGATATCCGAGATTCTTTGCTTACCCATACTGTAACTAACAAGTAGTTAGTTAACAAAAAGACATATAATCATAGGATAGCAAATCAGAAAATTAAGTATTTCTAAATACTTAATTGGCTTAAATCAGTGGCTCTGATACCACCTTTTCCTGTCACGGCCCAGCCCCGGTTTGACCCGGTCAGGAGCCGCGGGACAAGAACCCGTGGTATTTATTATTTGATGCGACAGCGGAAGATTTTACAGGATCTTTTAAAAACTTGAAATACTCGATTATTTTATTTCATAATTCGGGATAAAACCCTGTAATTTACAATAGAGGAATTTCACTAGGGAATTCCCTGATTTATAAAAACATGTTTATTTATTTTAACTGAGCCACCTCTTCAAGCTGTTTAGTGCTCCGTAGCACGTTTTCCTTGATTTACAGCAGGTCGCCTGAAACATGTTTTAAAAATATTTTGTCAGCGGGGAAATACTGGTGAATCATTCATTTTTCACAAAATGACACCTAGTTATAAATTACAGCATAAGAGCGATTACAATGGCTTCTATCTTATTTTTATCTGGCGCCGTGTCACCTGGTGACGATGGTCATACCACTATTGGGTCTTTCCCCAAGTAGTGATGATTATCACTGTTAGGATTTATTAGCCTAACCGGGAGAAATTAGTAATGTGCACAATACCCCATTAGCCAGTGATTCAAGATAACCACGACTTAATCCCTGTAATTATAACTTTGAAAATAATTGGAGTATTGTAAAATACTTTTGATCAAAAGAGAATGACTCACATTGCAAGTTTAATCGGGCAGAGTTTATCCTACTGATAAGCCTGTTAACCTAATTCAAATAACAAGGCACACGAAAACTAGGTTAGTAACTGTAATCCAACTTTTTACGACAACTCACCAGATTAAAACCTTCACAACGAATGACAAAGTGCGATACTTAAACATCCATCAAATTCACGACGAATGACAAAGCATAACCCTAATTTGGGCAGCACTTAAACATCCATCGGATAGTTTCAATCGATCGGAGATTGAATCGTAGTAGCGATCGAGTTATTACCCAGTTATCGCGGCAACGTTTCTTGATTGTGTGTATTTTTGTAGTAATCAGATGATAACTTAGTGTACGAAATGACTTTTAACGTCGAACCAACGCCAGAATGCTAGTGCCAAACTCCCCTATTTATATCTGGAAAACGGCTCCCTCGCGTGGCGCGAGGGACTGTCGCGTGGCGCGAGGGGCACCACCCTACCATTGGGTAGCCCCGTGTCTTAGTAGCTTGGCTGAGTTGACCGATCATTCAAATTCATTTTACACGTAAAACTGTCTTGATAATACCGAATAGGAAATACCCCCCCTGAGTTTTAGGGGCCCTAATCCTGATTCCAATTGTTCTGAAAATTTTAGGGGTTATGCAAGATTACTTGGGGGTCTTAATTAGGGTTTCCTATTGGACAAAATAGAATAGGAAATAATAGTTTTGGGTGAGAGTTGTTACAAAACCCCATCGAAATCGTGGATCAAGGAGTCAAGTTATTGAGGCGCAGTAAAATTCCAATCGTCAAGGTTCGATGGGAAGGTAAACGTGGTGCTGAATTCACTTGGGAACTCAAGAGTCACATGAAGACGAAGTATCCGCAACTTTTCCCTACTTCTTTCGAAATTTCGGGACGAAATTCCCTAAAGGAGGGGAGATTGTAACGCTCTGCTACTTCATACTTTCCATAAATAGAAAGTCTTGTTTGTATTTGTATTTTTGGAAGTCTTGTGCTCTTGTAATCGTTCTTTCTTTGTAACCGTTGTAAAATCCGAGACTTGGATAATAAATGAAACACGTATTTTGTTCAATTCATGTTATACATACTTTATACATGCTCATACATTCAATTTTGTGAAACAATTGATGCTTATTCGTAATTCTTGGAAACTATGTGCTAAACTTGCAAATATGTGAAACTTATGCATGAAACGTGATTTGATCGTAAACGATATGTAAATACGACCTTCATACACTTAATTATACTTTGATTATGTTCCTCATACCTTATTTGGCCTTAAACTATGCTTTTATGGCGAAACAAGTCCCTAAAACACCCTAAATGCCCTAAATGACAAACTAAAGGGGCCTAGTTGCAATTTAATGAAAGTTCAGCCCACACCTCCATACAGGAAGCGTAAGCTAAGCCTGGGGTCTATGCGGGCCATGTGAAAACTCCCAAATCAGCCTCCTTATTTCTCTTCGCGAATTTGAGCGGGATTTGGTTGTTTTTGAGTTTAAAACCGGGTTTTTGGCATTAATTACACACCTAAACCAACCCTAATTCATTCCCTATATAAACCCACACTAGTCCATGCCATTGGCACTTTAGAAACACTCTCACAACTCTCTCAATCACTCAAAACCGTAGCTGCAAGTGCAAGTTCGGACAGAAGTACCAAGCTCCACTAAAGTGAGCATAACTTCTTCATTTCTCATCCGTTTTAGCTCATTCTTTTTCCAGAACGCTTGGCTTGACCTTAGCTTCAATTACATGGGTATTTCACAGTGAATAAGTCTCTGGAACTCCGGAAAATAGGCTCCAAAGTTCACTGTTTGTTTTGTTTTGAATCAAACCTTGTTTATACTTGTGCAAACTTGAGTTTAACTCACTCAAACCCACGTCCTTATGCTTATAACCACTTCTATGGTTGGTTAAGCTTAAAAACAGGGCTGAGACATACAAAATCAAAGGTTAATCCTCAAATACTTTCTGTTTTATTTAGGGTTTTTAACCTACAAGTCATGTTCAAGCTTCAAGCTTGATGAAGGTGTGATTATGGACCAACTTGGGTTGTCCAACATAGAATCCCCACATTACTTGATGATTTCTCATAGTGTAGTTGTTTCTTATTCTTGTATTGATATTAGTTCATGACCCTCCTTGTATGTTTTTACATCAAGTGTAGTGGTGAACCATAAGAGGTACCTAAATGGAAGCTTGTTCTTCCTACCCCCTACATGAATTCTATGATACAATAGAGGTACCTAAATGAAGATTTATCTTCTACCTCATGCTTGATTAATGGACTAAATAATACATATAATACTTATACATATATTTACTATTCAAACTCTTGATGGTGGACTTATGTTCATTCGTCAAAGTATTAGAATACATCATCCAAGACATAAGACTTGTTACGATTCTAATGAGTATACTACTCATGAAAACATTAACCCTTGAGGTTTCATAGTGTCAAGAGCAAGTACTTGATGTTGATGGATGATTACTTTCGAATACATATATTCTTGTGTTTTAACTTCCTAAATCCCTAAATCTTCCGAATGCCCAAACTCACACACCTATGTTTCCTTTGTGTAGAAGGACTTGGTGTTCCAACTTCCTAATCAACCAACTCACTCGCGGATTCAAGTAGAAGACTTGCAAAACCGTGATTATACTCGCAACCCCCTTTTATGTTTACCACTTTTTGGGGTGTAACATGTTTAACTATTAAACTACACTTAAACTATTTCTTTATGCAATGCACGAAAACAATCCTTATTGTCACACCCCAACCGATGGCGGAATCATTGGGGCGCGGCACTAGGCGAATCAGATTGCTCAAGAGAATCCATAACAACTAAATTGCGACAATATTTAATGCGTTCATTATTCCATACTAATAAACAAATACAATCACATAAGCTGTCACGAATTTTCATATTCTCTCAAACAATACAAATCCGACAACCTAGATTTTATATGTGTTTCTAGACTTCCTAGCTTGATTTGATGTAGACTGCGACTAAACCTGCAACATACGTTAAAACAACGTCAATACAAAAGTATTGGCGAGTATACAAGTTTTGATAGAGTAGCGTAACTAGATAAAAAGTGATGCGAATTACCAAATACATAAACGAGATACCTCAATATACATGCATTTAAGAGCGATACTACCAGCTAAGTCACTCGAGCTGCGATTGCTATTCATCCTAACTAGACCCCATCAGGTGCTATAGTACTATACTAGTTAAGGCGGGACCTCGCGAGTATAAGTCCTAACACATAGGTAACTAGCATCACGTATAAATATGCATAACAGTCATTCGCAAGTGATAAACGGTTTGATTGAATAATTCGCTTAATAAGTTTGATTTGATAGAAACGTAAATTACACCCAAAATGCGATAAAAAGGGGTTCGAGTATACTCATAGTCGGTGCTCAGCAAGCAGCAACTTGGTTGGATTGAAGTGAGCGCGCGTGAGATTATCCTGATTACAGATCGATAGCGTAAGCGTTGAATAGTGCGTGAAACGGAGCAAGGTGTCAATGGATCGGACAGTACTCCGATCGGATGGCATTCCGATCGAGTGGCTGGTCGATCGGGTGACAATCCGTTCGGATGATCATCCGATCGGGTGACCATTCTATTGGATTGCTACCTCGTTGGGAAAGATGTGTTTGTGTATGATGGTTTCCCTTTTGAAGTTTCCGTTGTAGCATTTTGAAAACATAGAAGTATCTCTACCTTTCAGGTCGGTCGATCGAACGGTCGGTCGATCGGGTGGCAACCCGATCGGGTGGCTGTTCGATCGGACGGTGATCCGATTAGCGTGACACTTTGGTTGCTGATAAGTTCACAGTAGGCTGGTCGCTCGATCGGGTGGAAATCCGATCGGGTGACAATCCGTTGGAACTGATGTGTGATAAGGATTTGGAAAACGTTTAAGTGTTGAGGATCCAAAAGTCAGCCGATCGGATGGTCGTTCGATCGGACGGCAATCCAATCGGACGGTAATCCGTTCGTTGTTCAGATCCTTGAATGTTTGAAAATTTGTTTAAGTCTTGACCCCAAGTGTAACCCGATAGGATTGCAGGTCGTTCGGGTGGCAGTCCGATCGGACGGCAATCCGTCCCGCAATCTAATCATTTTACATCTTGGCTATTTCGTTAAGTTTTTGTGATTTGATCGAGACGTTACGACTACGAGCTAAACAATGGAACTCCACCAGGTCCGAGCCACCGGATCAGATGGGAATCACCCCGTCCGATCAGTTAACTGTTCTCGATGGTTATTCGTGTTTAACACGACAAGCCGGTCATCTCGTCGATAGGAACCAGTTCTCAAACCAACACTTCACTATAGGAAAAGTAGAAGGTCTGTACGAGCTCTGTTGCTACCGGTTTCAAGTGATAAGTTAGGAAAGTTTGAAGAAAAACTTAGAAAACTTTAATTCGGCTTAGATTTGTGCGAGTTTATGTTTATTCTCCGTGGAATCCATCAGATCTGGACTGTTCTTGATGAGATGAGGTCACACTTCATTGTTCCTAAGGACTTTATGATGGCATCACCTTAGAACGGCTCAAATCCAAAGATTTAACAGTGATGAAGTGAGATTTGATAGTGAGAAAGATGAAGGAGTGCGTGTAGATCATAGAATTACAAGATTTGGGGTAGAAACTTACAAGAATTGCGAGAAATTGAGAGAAAATGGCGAGAAGGCGTCTGGTCGAGAGAGAGAGCAGTCACATCAACTGTTGTTGATGTGACAAGTGGGGTATTTATAGGCAAAGGAGAAGAAAGGCGGTGCAGTGCATCGGATCGGATGGCTGTCCGATCGGTTGTCTGTCCGATCGGATGGCTGTCCGATCAGATGGTTATCCGATCGGATGGCCATTCGATCGAAGTGCCATTCGATCAAACGCCTCCGGCGAGCTGAGTTTTGGCGTTCTGTTTCGACTGTTAAGCATTGCGATAGTTTGGTTACCCATTCTCGTCCACATTTTCATATTTTTATTATAATTAGCCACGTTGGGTCGTATATACATATCCATTTTTTTTCAAAGTGCGATACAATAACCGGGTTTCGTTTCGAATATGCGTTACTTTGCGACGCTTCACGGTCATCGAGGAGGGTAGAATAGGTCCTCACTCAACGTCATCGTGAACGTTAATGTGTGTGATGCGATGTGCGTTTTATGTAATGAGTTGCACTGCGACACATCACGGCTATCAAGGAAGGTAGAATTGGTCCTCTCTCGACATCTTCGTGGTTGTCAGCAAGTACAATGTGATGTGATAGTGATAAAGTACGCGAAATTATGCGAAAATACTGCGATATATGCGATATAGGTACATTATGATCCGAATCTCTGGTGCTAGACGTAACGAGTATAACGAGTAATAACAACGCACGAACGTGCGGGTTGTTACAGTCTCCCCTGCTTTAGGAAATTTTGTCCCGAAATAAATCCATAAGAAGGGTCGCGAGAGTTGATGCGAATGAACGTAGCGATTAAAAGTGACGAGATAGCGAGCGATAGATAGAGAATTAACGCGTGAGAGTATTGCGAAGACTAAGCGAGAGCGACGAGTTAACGCGATTCGTATGATCAAAGGAAATAACACACATAAGAATGCGATCTCAAAGCGTTTTAAATTTTTGAAAAGATGACTTAATTAGGAAAAACTTGTTTATGAAAATCTTCTCACGGTGCGGCGTTAACTGTATTGATGTCCACACCAGTGCTATGAGAAGTGTTTTGGTTAGGTTATGAAAAGATCTAAAAAGTGTTTCAAACTCGTTTTACGAAATTTTCTCACCCCATGGCGTTAACTTGCGTCAATTGTCACACCAGTGTTACAAGAAAATCTTGTTTTGTACAAAGGTTTTCAGAAAAAGTTTTATAGGAAAAGTTTTGCAAGAAAAACTGGTTTCACAAAGGTTTTGATAATATCAAAATTTCAATTTAAAGTCGGCCCCGCATGGCACTTTCCCACGAAAGTTCGACAATATGGCTAAAGCACTTATATATAGGAAGTACCAGCGGCGTAACCACCATGTTTTAGCCATATGGCTTCCGTCCCGTGAGGCGGTGTCATGTGTGTCGACATAGTACTGATAGATTTCGATCCCCTTGGTCCAAGCGAAAGATGGTCGGACCAAGTGTAAGAGAAGGATTAGCAAACTAAGCGATGAAGTCATTTTCGAACTCAGTTCAGCGACACAAGCGAGTGCGAGAAGCGGTAAGCGGTACGCGATTATTGATGACGCAAACACCAAACACCAAGCGTAGTAAAATGAAGACGGCGGCGATGTGCGAAAAGCGATAAGCAACAAGAGAAAAGCAACAAGAGATAGCAACAAGCGTCGAGCGATAAGCGACAGTCGATGCGTTGCAAGTGATGAAGACATGCGATTCGATTAGATTTAGTAACACTACAATTTTTTAACTACCATTAACCCACATGGCCTTTTTCCATGAAAGTCTGCTGATACAGCTAAAACACCACCATGTCTTAGCCTTATTAGTTTCGTCTCGTGAAGCGAGGTCATGAGTGCTAACCTAACGCAGATAAAACAGATAACACAAATAGCGATTGCGAAAAGCGATGAGATAGGTGTGAGAAGCGTTGTGGCGAAAAGCGACGAGTGATGTGCGATACTCGTCAAGCGACTCACGATACGCGATTCACAGCAAACGATATACAGTAAGCGGTAAGCGATGGTGCGATACACACAAAATATGCGATTAAGCGAAAACACCATAGGTGATAGCGATCCATATAATAAACGTTTGAGATTGCGAATACACAATAAGCGATAGCGCGAGACACATAATAAACGATTGTGATTTGCGAGATAGATTCCAGCGATAATGCGATTGCGAGCGTGTTGACTTACGAAAAGTCTTGTGATTACACGCCTTGGTTTGCGATTGAGATTGTTACGCCTTGCGATGTAGTATAGTGTGTCGAAAATAACCACAACAGCATAATAGGTCTACGTTCCAACTCCACATGGCACTTTTTTCACAAAACTTCGGTTGGCACAGCGAAACACCGTCATGTTTCACCCATACGCCTCAGTTCCGTGAATAGGTGTCACACTTCGTCAGACATGGTCAAGACGCTTATATATAGGAAGTACCAGCGGCGTATCCACCACGCTTAACCATGCCCTGAACGTTAAGGCATCATTGAAACTCACTACGATCTTCGTGCACTAACCAAAATAATCTCGTGTGCACCCGTGATTAATCTGATTCTTGCACGTTTATCGTACCTTATCTCAAGAACGCATAGTAGGGGTAAAATACACTATATAGTACATAGTTCCAGCATATAGATTGTGTGTGAGTATAATAGAAATAGAATCCACATGCGTCGAGAGATAGAATAAGTTTCCACACATAAAAGAAATTGACGGCGATAAGTCGTATTATTACAACAACATTAGAAGCAAAATAATGTTGTCGTGGAGTACTTCTGCGGAGACTGCGGTTGTTGCTGAAAATCCTCAAGGCTGCGGTCCCATGCGACAGTGATGCGTAAGATGACCGTACCAGTTGCAATTTGCGCAATAGTGACAGTTAGCTTTTGGCGGGTGATGATACGTACACGTGTAACACAAGGGATGAGTTCCGTTGTAGGCACGTTTCAAGTGAACTGGAGCTGCTCGGAGAGGTTCTGGTTGTGACAGTCCAGTTGTTGAAGAGTCTGGGCTCGTGGTCTTTCGTTTACGACTGGGCTGAGCTTCCTGAGATGATGCAGTGTCATCGGCGAATTCGTCTGATGATTCACCGGAGGTATTGTCGGAAGAATCTTCAGAAGAATCGTCGGTAGAGTCATTGGAAGAATCGCCGGATGAATCGATGACGATTGCTTGATGAGCTTGTTTGACAGGATTCTTGGAGAAGGATCCGTCCAAGACTCGTTTATCATTGATTTCTGCGGCCAAGCGGTAGGTTTCTTCGATGGTAGCAGGTCTTGCAGCTTCAACAAAATCGCCCACACACTCAGGTAAGCCGCGAATATACTTCGTGATGGCTCTTTCTGATGTGTTGACTTGACTTGGGCAGATTAGGCTAAGCTGTTTGAACCTTGTGGTGTAGCCAGCATTGTCACTTCCGACTTGCTTGATTTCCCAAAATTCGTTTTCTAGCTTTTGTACTTCGTGGGGCGGGCAGTACTCTTTCTTCATGAGTTCTTTCAGCTCATCCCAAGAGAGGGCGTAAGCTGCGGATATCCCATGTTTGTTACGTTCGGCTACCCACCAGTCGAGTGCTTGCGATTGGAATACTCCGGTAGCGCAAGTGGTACGAAAACCATCGGGACACCCACTCTGGCGAAGGGTAACTTCGATAGAAACGAACCACTGGAGTAGTTGGGGCACACCTCCTTCACCCGTGAACTCCATCGGATCACAGGCTTTGAAGTGTTTGTAGAGGAAAGCAGATTGCGGCGCTTCCGTCTTAGAGTCTTCCGAGGTTCGAGAGTTGCTGAGAGAGTGCACTTGAGCGACAATTTGAGGAATGACCTTGGCCACTTCCTTGACCACAAGCGAGGCAATCCTCTTCTCGGCGCTTCGTTTGGCTCTTCTCCTAGCTGTTCGTCTAGAGGTAGAGTCGTTGAAAGGCATCTAGACAGAGAGAGATTTGGAATGAGATTCGATCATAATGATTTTAAGTTTTGCAATGCGATTGAGCGCGATCAAACTTGTAGCGATTAATATAATAGATTTCACATAGGAGCCACATAGGAGACACGAGATTCCTAAGTTCTCACACAATTGATTCGTTTTGTACATATAAATAGTTGTAGTTTATGCTTACCCACATACATATCAGTGTAGATTGCGCGAGGACGCGGTGAAGGGAGAGGGAGCGAGAGCGATCAATTAGACATTAGTTTTGTTGCGAACATTCATTTTTCGTTCTAGATTGTGATGGCTGTGCGAGTTGTGCGTTTTGTAAAACAAGGAGCGAAAATTGGTAAATTGAGAAATCGATAAGGCGTAAAAATAAACACATAAAGTGTAACTAAGGCGTAAAACCAGCGAGTCGTAGGCTTAGTAAAATAATCGGAGTGCCTCGGGTGTTTAGGCGTCGACTACCCAAGGTAACTCAATTATACCCCACAAGTTCGTGCACGCGCGTTGACCTAGAAGACTTATGTTTCCACTGGGATGCAGCTCATGGCATTCGTCCTCCTAGTCATTGCGTGGCTCGAATCATCGTTATTGTCGAGTCCTTGGTGAGAGCTTTTCGAAAACCATTTTATAGAGAGTAGAACGATTTATTAAGATACGGGTTTCACCCCTGACTTAACAACTTCGTTCCTAATTGTGGTTATGCTCTTTGAATAAATTCGTGAGTTCCACTAGATTTCAAAATGGAGACTTTCATCGAGATGTGGATGTCACTCCTAGCTCGAAGAAAGGTTCTCGTGCTAGAAAAATGCGCTGGGTGAGCGATCTCATCGAGAGTTCTTGGTTTTCACACCTGGTCTCGACTGGATCACTCGGTTTCGTTATGCGAGTATTTTCAAAAACGTGTGCATTGTGTCAGCCTTAGGAAAGGCTAAGTAGTATTTCAGCCTTAGGAAAGGCTTCTTCGTGTGAAGCTGTAGAACGCGGTGTTCACACCAAGTTGTAGTTTTTAGCAAGTTCGAATGAGAGTATCAATTAGGCCCGTGCAATCATACCAAGTTCGCACGAGTTAGCCCATTGGTACTTAGACTATAGACTAGGTCGTTACTAAGACATTGACCCGGACTAGGTCGAGTCTGGCCTAATTCCCTATAGTTATGGCTCTGATACCAATCTGTCACACCCCAACCGATGGCGGAATCATTCGGGTTTCGGCACTAGGCGAATCAGATTGCTCAAGAGAATCCATAACAACTAAATTACGACAATATTTAATGCGTTCATTATCCCATACTAATAAACAAGTACAATCACATAAGCTGTCATGAATTTTCATGTTCTCTCCAACAATACACATCCGACAACCTAGATTTTATGTGTGTTTCTAGACTTCCTAGCTTGATTTGATGTAGACTGCGACTAAACCTGCAACATACGTTAAAACAACGTCAATACAAAAGTATTGGCGAGTATACAAGTTTTGATAGAGTAGCGTAACTAGATAAAAAGTGCTGCGAATTACCAAATACATAAACGAGATACCTCAACATACATGCATTTAAGACCGATACTACCAGCTAAGTCACTCGAGCTGCGATTGCGATTGCTATTCATCCTAACTAGACCCCGTCGGGTGCTATAGTACTATACTAGTTAAGGCGGGACCTCGCGAGTATATGTCCTAACACATATGTAACTAGCATCACGTATAAATATGCATAACAGTCATTCGCAAGTGATAAACAGTTTGATTGAATAATTCTCTTAATAAGTTTGATTTGATAGAAACGTATGTTACACCCAAAATGCGATAAAAAGGGGTTCGAGTATACTCACGGTCGGTGCTCAGCAAGCAGCAACTTGGTTGGATTGAAGCGAGCGCGTGTGAGATTATCCTGATTAAAGATCGATAGCGTAAGCATTGAATAGTGTGTGAAACGGAGCAAGGTGTCAATGGATCGGACAGTACTCCAATCGGATGGCAATCCGATCGAGTGGTCGGTCGATCGGGTGACAATCCGTTCGGATGGTCATCCGATCGGGTGACCATTCGATTGGATTGCTACCTCGTTGGGAAAGATGTGTTTGTGTATGATGGTTTGCCTTTTGAAGTTTCCGTTGTAGCATTTTGAAAATAGAGAAGTATCTCTACCTTTCAGGTCGGTCGATTGAACAGTCGGTCGATCGGGTGGCAACCCGATCGGGTGGTTGTTCGATCGGACGGTGATCCAATTAGTGAGACACTTTGGTTGCTGATAAGTTCACAGTAGGCTGGTCGCTCGATCAGGTGGAAATCAGATCGGGTGACAATACGTTGGAACTGATGTGTGATGAGGATTTGTAAAACGTGTAAGTGTTGAGGATCCAAAAGTCAGCCGATCGGATGGTCGTTCGATCGGACGGCAATCCATTCGTTGTTCAGATCCTTGAATGTTTGAAAATTTGTTCAAGTCTTGACCCCAAGTGTAACCCGACCGGATTGCAGGTCGTTCGGGTGGCAGTCCGATCGGACGACAATCCAATTGGACGATAACCCGTCCCGCAATCTTATCATTTTACATCTTGGCTATTTCGTTAAGTTTTTGCGATTTGATCGAGACGTTACGACTACGAGCTAAACAATGGAACTCCACCAGGTCCGAGCCACCGGATCAGATGGGAATCACCCTGTCCGATTAGTTAACTTTTCTCGATGGTTATTCGTGTTTAACACGACAAGCCGGTCATCTCGTCGATAGGAACCAGTTCTCAAACCGACACTTCACTATAGGAAAAGTTGAAGGTCTGTACGAGCACTGTTGCTACCGGTTTCAAGTGATAAGTTAGGAAAGTTTGAAGAAAAATTTAGAAAACTTTGATTCGGCTTAGATTTGTGTGAGTTTATGTTTATTCTCCGTGGAATCCATCAGATCTGGACTGTTCTTGATGAGATGAGGTCACACTTCATTGTTCCTAAGAACCTTATGATGACATCACCTTAGAACGGCTCAAATCCAAAGATTTAACGGTGATGAAGTGAGATTTGATAGTGAGAAAGATGAAGGGGTGCGTGTAGATCATAGAAGTACAAGATTTAGGGTAGAAACTTACAAGAATAGCGAGAAATCGAGAGAAAATGGCGAGAAGGCGTCTGGTTGAAAGAGAGAGCAGTCACATCAACTGTTGTTGATGTGACAAGTGGAGTATTTATAGGCAAAGGAGAAGAAAGGCGGTGCAGTGCATCGGATCGGATGGGTGTCCGATCGGTTGGGTGTCCGATCGGATGGCTGTTCGGTCGGATGGCCATTCGATCGAAGTGTCATTCGATCAAACGCCTCCGGCGAGCTGAGTTTTGGCGTTTCGTTTCGATTGTTAAGCATTGCGATAGTTTGGTTACACATTCTCGTCCACATTTTCATATTTTTATCATAATTAGCCACGTTGGGTCGTATATACATATCCATTTTTTTCAAAGTGCGATACAATAACCGGGTTTCGTTTCGAATATGCGTTACTTTGCGACGCTTTACGGTCATCGAGGAGGGTAGAATAGGTCCTTACTCAACGTCATCGTGAACGTTAATGTGTGTGATGCGATGTGCGTTTTGAGTAATGAGTTGCACTGCGACACATCACGGCTATCAAGGATTGTAGAATTGGTCCCCTCTCGACATCTTCATGGTTGTCAGCAAGTACAATGTGGTGTGATAGTGATAAAGTACGCGAAATTATGCGAAAATACTGCGATATAGCGATATATGCGATATAGGTACATTATGATCCGAATCTCTGGTGCTAGGCGTAACGAGTATAACGAGTAGTAAAAACGCACGAATGTGCGGGTTGTTACACTTATACATGAATGCTATGTTATGATACTTAATGCTTACATGGACCATACTTATGTGATATGTTTTAGTCATTAGCTTTCACGAGCCTCCATTTGACATGTATAGCGCTATAGGAGTAATGCACCGCCCACAGACTAGTGGTCATGTTGAATTATATCATTGTTGCGTAAACAGAGGATTGGCTAGAAATATTGCATGCCATGTTAGGTTGATCTTGTATAAACTAAGTTGCCATGTGGATTTGTTTTAAACTTTTATACCATACTTATGCTTAAACTTGTATTCTCGCCTTTGCTTTTGCATTGAATTGTATTTTAAACATGTTACAGGTTGATGATTGATGATGCTATGAAAATGGATTAGCAAAGATGCCCAGATACTCACTTAGACGTTTAGGTTTAAAGTGTTGTATCAATTTTGTTATGTACAATCTTGAACAAGTCCCACTCCGATGATTCCGCCATTGGTTGGGGTGTGACAATGTTTATCCCATGCTTGTCTTATATTAACAAGCGCTTTGTATTTGTCATGACATTTTCTCAACCTTGAATAGTTCCTCCGGCTAGACTATTTAGTCGCCGTCACTTCATACCTCGTCATCTGGGTATACTATTTTGCCATCTCTGGCCTTATGTGTGTTTAAAATTTTCTAAATCCTCTCATGTTCCTCATTTTTGTTAAAAAGCTGCTTTTGACAAAAAAAAACTAAATTTTTAGTTTACGTTTTCTCTGTCTTATGTCTTTTCCTCATGTCTAGGAATTTCCGTCTAAGTTTTATTCCCGACCGTTATTATTTTACATGGAGAATTGTAACCAGTTTTCCACGCTTTATCCAAGTGACCCGCAGGTTCTTTTACTTAGCCTCGTAAGCTTTTTCTTTAGATTTTCACCTTTTTAAGGTGAGAACCCCAACAATTCGGTTCTTTCTATTTGTGACCCGAAGGTCTTTTTGGTCTCGTGGACCTTAGCATCATTTATAATCTCGTAGGTTATGATAATCCCGTATATCATCTTTTATTCAAGTCTTTATTCAAAGGTATATACACTTATATGTGTATATGGCGTTAAGGCACCCTTTTTATGTTCAAAATCATTTATTTTCACTTTTGTATTTCCTTTGACTTTGATCGTAGTCTAAGGCTACATTTGTTTTCTTTCGGACAAATTTTTCTGACTTTATGACTTCTTACGTCACTCACACGTCGGTTTATTCTATGCTTACCATTATCTGGTTATCACCTGTATTTCTTTTCAACCCTCTACCCGAGTTCTTTTACCTTAAGGTTTTTAGCGCCCATAACCCCTTGCATAGGTTTATTAATATTTCGCGCTTTTTATTTATTCGGTCCGCGCTTACTTACATTAGCAAGCGTTATTCTTTATTTATTTTGTTTGACTTGTTTGTGTGAGATTTTATCACTTATGGATGTCAAACTTCATTCTTTGTTCGACCCGTTCAACTTTAAAATAGTTGAACATAATTTATCAAAATTTCTATTTACATCATCTTGTCGTCTTTTAGTCATGACTCAAAACCCGAGTCTTTTGACTTTCCATCCGAGTTCCCGCTTCTCGGTCTATGAATGTGTTTAAATCCTTACCCAACAACCGGGTGTTTTACCGAAATCGTTATTATCGCAACCCTTCCGGTATGCATTAAGACTTCGCTTCAATTTATTTGGTCGTCTTAGCGAAATCCATCGCTTTTATTCGACCATGTCTTTTATTCTTTATGTTACCATCCTTGACGGCCTTATAATTTATGAGTGACGATTATCATCGTCATCCCTTCCTTACTTCAACCAAGTTAACGACCTTCACTGTCTTTTCGTGTGGGCAACACCTTTGTTTTTATGACCCTACGGGTCATCTATACTTTGGTTTTACTTGCCCCTTTTGTCAACCATGGCTCTTTCATCCAAAATGATTTATTTTCGTGAATTTTTCCTTAGGTTATTTATTTATGTCATCGTTTACATTAATCTTTCTCCCTTCTCTCGGGCACATTATCCTAATGTAATATGCTTCCGTCACCCGGCTGTGCGTTTACATTATTATCAAGTATTTTGCTCATTTGATTCCATTGGGTACTTTTAATTTGTCCCACTCACCCCGTCCTTACTACATCGGATGTAAGTATGTCCATCATAAAAGTTCATGGTACCACGTGTTCACTACTTACTTGGCCAGAGTAAGCGATCAACACCTGATATGCATGACCTTTTATAATTTTCACATTACACCCCATGTAAGTAACGCCTCTATTTAGTTTCCTTGGAAATAATATCCTGGATAGGTATTCTATTCAGGTTTTTCCAAGTTTTTAATTTATATATGCAACAATCAGTCTCTATGTATTTGTTGCATATTACTATTCATGCAATAAATTTAAAATGTGCACCTGGTAATGCTTGCCCTAACGGGCTTCTCTTGCCATTAGCCTTGTTCGCGATCGCTACGCGATTTAGGTCCTTGGTGAGCATGTTCTACTTGTCGTACTTTGGACCGTTCCTCTATCAAATCCGCAATTTGTTAGACTCCCGCTATCTTTATATGCGAGTGTTCTTCAACTAAAACATTTACAAGAGTTAATAATATCAACTTCAATAATCGCCCGTATTATAATACAAGGCTTTTCTACTATACGCGTCAACGTGCGTAATTTCGTCAACTATATTTTTCATTTAATTGAGGTAACGTGTATTACACGATAACCCTATGTGTTGTTCACAACACTTTAATCATGTTAACCGTTAATATACTTGTACTTACCGGATTTGCGATCAAGCCTCGAACCGAACACTTTATTCTTTTAACCTTGAGCTCTGATTACCAACTTGTAAGACCCATCTTAAAGAATAACAGAATTTATAATATTTAACACGCATTTATTACAAAAATGCGAGCTTGCAAAAGCTTTGTTGGTTTTACAATCATACACGATCAAAATACTTGAGTTATCATTCTAACTAGTTTAGACATTCAAATGCAATTCTTATTATTTACATATTAATTTAAACAAAATAAATCAATGCGGAAGCTTGTTCGGTGTGTTCGGTTCTTGAAAGACGCTTGATCTTCATCCGGAAATCTTGTGAGCATTCACCTAATGCCAAAACCACATAAACTGTTAGTTTTGACCACTTTTAAATACGTATAATCAAGTCCTACGGCCCAACAATGGAAATAAAAGAAAATTTCTGAAATATAGATCGGTCGCGCCCCGCGACCGTTTTCGTCTCAGCTTTTGCGGCCCGCGACAAGTGTCGCGTCGCGCGACCAGTTTATTAATTCGCCGTTGCGTAACGCGACGGCCTATTTTTCACAGCAGGTTTGTTTGTTTGAGCTGCAAATGCCCAGCTCCGAGTTTTAACCAAATTCTAACTTTAAAATTTCATAACTTTAGTTCTACATGTCCGTTTCGCGTGATTCTTTTTCCCACGCGACCGTAATTCGATTCTCCATCATATGGAGTTATAATTCAACATTCAAACTAACAAAATTCCAAATTTTTTAAGCATTCGACTTATTATTCAAAATCAACATTTTGACCCGTTTGTATTTAAAACCACCAACTTGTTTTTTTTAAACAACCAAATACATACATCAATGTATTTAACTCAAGATCTCTAGCTCGGGTTTATAATTCTTATGAATTATGCTATTAGTACGCAAGCTATGCACATAAATCCGTTTTTAGACATTCGACCCACGAATGTAATTACCTATAATTTTTATACATATCTAAGGACTACATAATCATAATACAAGTTCCTAAACAACCCCTAAGGGTCGTTTGCCCGACTTACCCCTCAAGGGCTTTTTGGTCAAATTTATGTCGTTCATTTTACGGCGAGGGACCGTCACTATCTATTTGACCAAAAATTACATTTTTAACTATAAATTCAGTTAAGCGTACCTGGCTCGGGTTATAGAATTAACCCGTTTAAATACCTTTTGCTTTTAAACTTGCTAGTTTAAAGCAACGCAAGCCATAAATTAATTCCTGTGATCTCAAGACTCAACAAACGGTCATCAGTTATTGTTGTTAAATGGTATTAACACACCATTTGACCCATTTAGTCGAAATGACCAATTGTTATTATGAGAGGATATGTAGTTACCATCTCTCCCTTTTTACCCATTCCGGTTTTCTCCTTGAACTCTTTTTTTTTACTTAAAGACTGTTTCTTGTCTTGTTTGACCCGTTATGACTTTCGCCATATGATATCTATTTGAATCTCTTTTCCCATCCGCCACTCATGTCCGGATTACCTTTTTACCATTTTTCATGGTTTCTTACCATTTCTTCCTTGTTCCGACTCGCATTATTTCGTGCCGGAACATCATATTTCAATTACTTAATAAAGTTCATATACAATACTTGCAAATAAGTATTTCGTAAATAATATAAAGGGGCGTAAGCTTACTTATCTTGCATCCGAAACACCCTTTTCCTTCACACTTGATTCGTTTGACCCACTTCCTTTCCAAGCCTCCACTTAGCTTGTCAAGCGTCAAACTATGATCATAATTCGTAAGACGGTAAGCTTAGTCATTATCACATATGACTATTCCATCTTACGAATTCTATGTCGAAGCTACTATTCGACTTCACCATTGGTTGATATGACTTATAAAAGTCATTTACCCTTAATCATACAAAATGCAAATTTGCGTTCAGTAACTCACTTAGGCAAGTTCATATCACTGAAAATAGGCTGTTTTTGGTGACCTGTTTAAGCTGTTTTCAAGTTTTCAAAAATTATGATTTTTTTTGTGTGACGTACCTCTCAGAGGGTTAAGCCTTGTGTTAGAATTTCAAGATCTTGATATTTACAAAAAATTCGTAAAAATTCATTTACTAAGCTGCAATCAGATTCGTCACTTCTGACTGCAGCTTACGAAAAAATTCATTTAAAATTCCTCGTTTATCCGATTGACGAAATTCCAATTTGAGATTTTTGTAATCACTTAAAGGTATCTATAGTAAAAATTTGAGATCATAACTAAATTCCTAAATTGAGTTTTGATATTCGTAATGGGCTGCAAATTCTGCCAAATAACGCAGCTTGAACCTTCGATATGGAAAAATTCATATAACGCTCAATTTTCGTCGATAAAATGCAATTCCAGTGGGGTTTTAAAGATATTTCCTGGAATTACATTTTAGAGTCAAGAAACACATGTTCTTGTCATGTTTTGTCCACATTACAGCCAATACAAGTCGGCTGTAAATTCTGATCAGAAGCTGTTTGAATTCAACTTTCAATTAAAACATGTTTATGACATTATTACATTATTTTTTTGCAATCAAAACCCTAAAAACATCACATACACGAATTTAGCATCAACAAATCTGAATTTACTTCATGGAACTCAAAGTACACTAGAATAATAATCATAATCCTAGTGTTTGACATGTTTCTACAAAACCCGCTAAGCACCTATATTGGTGATTATGGATTTTCATAGTGATGAACATAATTGAACAAACTAATGGCTAGGGTATATTCATAGACATGATTTCAACCCAAATTCACCCAAACAACTATCATGCAAGCTCAATTTCGAATCATAAGTGTTCATCCAGAATTTTAGATTGAACCAAATAGTGAAATTTTTACATACCTTATGATCCCTTTACTGAGGAGATCACAAATCTATGCTTGGATTTCGATTTGGAATCGATTTGAGCCTTCAATTTGATCAATTAGAAAGAACTAGGGTTTGGAGTTGAGTTTGGTCGCCCTCCTGTGTTTTGTTCGATCCAGACACACATTTGGAATTTCAATTTTTTTTTGTTTTAATTAAAACTAGTTTAACTTTTAACACCTTTAGCCCCTCTAATTCACCCAAGTTACATAGAGTGTATTTTAACCAACTTCTTTATTACTACAAGACTTATAATTAACTAGGTTATTTCTTTCCTAGTTATTTTATCTTGTTATAACCGATGTTTAATAAATATATAACACCTATATATTTTTCGGGTTTTACCTAACCCGTTTCACTTTAAGTCTCGTTAACTCGATCCTTTTATATACTTTGTTCTCTCAAAGTACTTATCCTCCTTTTTATTAATATTAGATTCGTTTATTTAAATCCTAATATTTACCGGGTAAATTTTCACCACTAACGGTATTTTACCCGTCGTCAATATTAACGTGGTTCGATTACCGAACCCGTTTTTAGGGTGTTACATTATTATTATTATTATTATTATATATTTTTTTCTACATATTATTATTATACAATCACACAACCATAGTTAGCTGGCCTTTCAGAAACGACGCTCCCTCTCGTCATATTTCCAGGTGATGTTCTCCCCCACTTCCCTAATCCGGTTGCCCGCATCCACCAACTCCTCGCCGTAGCGGCGTAACTCGACAATGTTTTCTGCGCTCATAGGTGGGAATGGTGCAGGTTCAGGGTCAAACTGGGGAAAATAGACATTGGGGTTATTCATAAAATTCTGAAAGTGCCAGCCGCTCGTCCACCACTCTTCCAGCTGGCCTGTAACAGGTTGGGGGTTGACAATAGGGTCTGGGATGGCCGGTTCCAAATTAATTGGAAGCTGTGATTGGGCTGGAAAATTGAAAAGGTTTTCATCAGCAGGTCCGATAAGGTCACAATTCGCCGGTTTTCGATCAAGCTCCTCCCATGGTGGCATTTCCTGGGCTTGCCCGGAACTTTCCCTGATCTCCTTGCCTTTCCCTTTGTCCTTCGGATCCTCAGTCTTTTTCACCTTCTGGACAGCTGGCTTCTTCCTACGTCCGCATTTCCAATCCAAGATTCTCCTCCTCTTTTTAGGCTTTGGTTTTCCTGCGGTTGGGCCTGGAACACTAGAGGTTCTTCAGTATCTGCTTGATAGTCGGAGAGGGTCCCGGTCGTATCCATGTCGGTGGTATGGATAGTAAAGTTTCGGGGTGCCTCCGACAGTTCATTCATGCTGTTTGGCACACATGAAGATACACACAAAATTTTAAGTTAAAATTTTATTTATTAAATTAAATTCTCACATAATCACAAAATGGCAAAGCTGAAAATTTAAGTATTTCTAAATATTTAATTAGCTTAAATCAGTGGCTCTGATACCACCTTTTTTCTGTCACGGCCACCGACCCAGTTTCCTGGTTCGATTGCCGCGAGACAGAACACTCGTGGTATTTAATTTTGGCAGCGGAAATTCTAACAGAATCTTTTTAAAACTGAAAACACCCGATTATTTTATTTCAAGTTTCGGGACAAACCCCGTAATTTACAATAGAGAGATTTCACTGGGAAATTCCTTGGTTACAAAAACATGTTTATTTATTTATTTACTGAGCCACTTTATCCAAGCTGGTAGTGCTACACGGCACTTTTCCCTGGTTCACAGTAAATCACCTAAAACATGTTTAAAAAGATTTTATCAGCGGGGAAATACTGGCGAGTCATTCAATTTGCATAAAATGACACATTGTTATAGATTACAGTATTAAGAACGATTACAATTGCCACTATCTTACAATTATCTGGTCTAGTGTCATACCATTTGTGACTATGGTCATACCACCATTGGGTCCTTTCACCCAATAGTGATGATTATCACTGTTTAGGTCCTTTCACCTAAAAGTGAGAAAACAGTAGTAATGTGCACAATACCCCACTTACTGCCAGTAATTTAAGATAACAACGACTTAATCCCTGTAACATATAATTGGAAAACATTTAGGTATTTGTAAAACACTTTTGGTAAAAAGAGAATGACTCACATTGCATGTTTAGTGGGACAGAGTTTTGCCTACTGATTTAGCCTCGTAACCTAGTTAAATAATAATGCACACGAAACTAGGTTAGTAACTTAATACAACATTTACGATAAACTCACGAAATCAAAACCCTCACGACGAATGACAAAGTATAGCCCGGATTCGGGCAGCACTTAAACATCCATCGGATCGGTTTCAATCGATCGGACATTGTATCGTAGCAGTGATCGAGTTATTACCCTGTAATCGTAGCAGCGTCTCGACTCTTAAACACTCGTTTTACACAGAATTTTGACGGTTTTGAAAGAAAGTTTCGACACAGAAGGAATGGGCATGCAACGAGCAATTTATAGCTGATTTTCGAGTCTCTCGCGGTCCGCGTAAACCTAAGGGGAATCCTACGCGGCCCGCGAGGGCCACCCTAGCTACAACTAGAGCTACCGTGTTACATGTAGGCTTGCCACGTGTTTGACACGTGGCCTAATGCTTATCCGGAGAGTTTTCAGGCTGTCGCGCCCCGCGTAAGCTTCGGCTATCTCTTATGCGGCCCGCGAGCGATCAGAAAAATTGAATTTCTTGGTTTTTCATAAAAATTAGGGTTTTATGGGTCCGGGTTTTCACTTACGGAGTGTTGTGGCACATTTTTGCAGGTCCTTACGTACCATTTTCTAGCAGGTGCCGGTTTTTTACTTGCATTTCCTGTCAGCTCTGAAAATTCCAAATTTCAACTTCAAATGTCCGTAACTTTTTATCCGTAGGTCCATTTTAGGTGATTCTTTTTCCTATGCGTCTGTAATTTCATTACCGACGTGCCAATTACATTTATCATACCTGAAATTTAGATAACGGACCGAATGACTAAAATCACTATGTGATTATTCGACCCACCAAGTTTATACCAATTTTTTTATACCATTGAGATAGTAACCTTGTGGTGCTCTTACCCAACATCCGGGGCTTAATATCACCGGCATTTCATTACCATCCATATGGCTTCATGCTCTTGTGATTATCGACGCCAAAAGCTCACTATCAAACTATAACACTACTATCTACACAATCATTCGACCCGTTAAGCTCAATTATGGAATCCTCCATTTATATTAACTACCAAACGCCTCATAATTCAATCTTAATCTATTAATTCAAGTAGTGAACTTTGTCACTTAAATCAACGAAATTTATATTCCAATACGCAACTATACATGTTTAAATATCAATTTTCTTAATGTAACGAAACGAGTTACATACCTTTAGAGCAAACCCTTCAAACGCGCTTCACCACCGGCTTGTCCACTAGACGTTCCGGCCTCCTTTCCTATAGAGTTCAACCATAGCATGTTTAGAACTCTTTTCTTAACATATATCGCATCGTTTGCCGAAACGTTACAAATATGCGTTTTAACTAGAATTTTCACTTTTAATCCTTCTTTGAGGCATTTTTACAAACACTTTAAAGGCAGAATTTTTACATGGTTCATTATCAAGTTCATAACTTGTCATTTAGCCCAAATTTACATCAATCTAGCTATCTTACTTAAATGTTAACCTCAATAATTCTGAAATCACTTCATCAATATCAATTTACACTAGAACAACCATCAAAATCCTAGTGTTTATCAAGTTCCACAAAAACCCACTAATTACCATCCATGGTGTTCATGGATTTTACTAGAATTAAGCATGATTTTCAACATATACTTGTCTAGGGTTTACACCTAGACACTACAATGTTCCTATTTCATCATATAACAAGCATGCAATCATCTAATTCGAATTCTCTAGGTTCACTTAGAAATTCCACTAGAGATTTGTCATAAAATTCTCATACCTTATGACTCCTTTTTCAGTAAGGATCACTATTCCGTGCTCGGATTTTGATTTAGAATGGATTTTTATCTTCAATTTGAGAGATTAAGTGTGAACTAGGGTTGTGGGGGTTTTCTCCTGGTCGCCCTGTGCTTGGATCGATCCAGACACAGACACACACACTTGTGTGTGTTTGGATTTAAATTTTATGTTTTATTAAAATTATTTTCAATTTAACCACTTTTGGTCCCCCAACTTTCATTTAGTTCTTGTTTAGTGCTTTAACCCACTTATAAGTTACTACAAGATTTTAATCTAACTAGGTTATTTTAAATCCTAGTTAGTTTACTTGTTTATTTACCGATATTTTATTTTAAATAAAATATTTACATTTTCGGGGTGTTACAAGTCCACCCCCCTTAAAAAGGGTTTCGTACTCGAAACTGGGAAATACATACCAAATAATGTAGGGTAGAGCCGTTGCATCTCTTCTTCAGACTCCCATGTGGTATCCGAGCCCTTTCTGTGTTCCCATTTGACCTTTACTTGATTAATCACTTTGTTTCTCAAGCTTTTCACTTTACGATCTAGAATCGCAATCGACTTCACTGCGTAGTTAAGACTATTATCCACTTCAATGTCATTATAATGGATATAAGTCGTTTCCTCAGCTAAACATTTACGGAGTTGTGACACATGAAATGTGCCATGTATTCCGCTCAATTCTTCCGGTAACTCAAGGCGATAAGCTACCTTGCCTACCCGTTCGATGATTTTAAATGGCCCGATAAACCTCGGGCTTAATTTCCCTCTCTTTCGGAATCGGATGACGCCCTTCCATGGGGAAACCTTTAACATAACCAAGTCGCCTACCTGAAATTCAATCGGTTTTCGTCTTTGTCGGCATAAGACTTTTGCCTGTCTTGGGCCGCTTTCAAGTGAGGTCGAACCACATCGATTTTCTCATTAGTGGCTTAGACAACATCTTTATGGTCCAGTTCACGCGGACCCACTTCACCCCAACACACCGGGGTTCTACATTTCCTACCATAAAGCATCTCGTATGGAGCCATACCGATGTGTGCATGGTAACTATTATTATACAAAAATTCGGCCAATGGTAGATAAACATCCCAACTTCCCGCGAAGTTGATGATACACGCCCGTAACATATCCTCCAAGGTCTGTATTGTTCTTTCACTCTGCCCATCCGTCTGGGGATGGTATGCGGTGCTGATAAAAAGTTTCGTTCCCATCTGTTCTTGGAAATCTCGCCAGAAGTTTGAAGTAAACCGGGTATCTCTGTCTGACACAATGGATACCGGTACTCCGTGACGTGCCACTACTTCGTTTGTATACAACTCAACATCTTTTCCGAAGTATATGTCTCGCGTATAGGAATGAAATGAGCACTCTTCGTCAATCTATCCACAACCACCCATATAGCATCGAATCCCCGGCTCGTCTTAGGCAGTTTGGTCAACAGGTCCATGGTAATATGTTCCCATTTCCAAACCGGGATTTCCAATGGTTGCAGTTTCCCATATGGTTTCTGGTATTCCGCCTTGACTTATAAACAAGTCAAGCACTTTTCCACATACTTTACTACATCCCTCTTCATTCCGGGCCACCAATAGTTTTATTTCAGATCATTGTACATCTTGGTTGCACCCGGATGAATAGAATTACGGGATTTATGAGCTTCATCGAGTAGAAGCGTCTTAACTTCACAGGAATTTAGGACCCATATTCTTCTGGACCGGGTCTTCAACCCGTTGTTACCATCCGTCAAATCCTTCAGCTGACCGACTATCCTTTCCTTTTTCAAGTTTTCCTCTTTCACTGCCTCTGCTTGTGCTTCTCGGGTACGTTCAAGTATACCTGAGGTTACAACAAGCTGCATCGACCTTACTCGTATTGGGACATAATCCGATTTTCTGCTCAAGGCATCCGCCACAACGTTTGCCCTTCCGGGGTGGTAATGTATTTCGCAGTCGTAATCTTTCACCGTTTCTAACCATCGCCTTTGTCGCATATTTAAATCCTTCTGATCGAAGAAGTATTTTAAACTCTTATGGTCGGTGAATATGGTGAACTTTACCCCGTATAAATAGTGCCTCCATATTTTTAACGCAAACACCACCGCCGCCAATTCGAGATCGTGCGTTGGATATTTCTTTTCATGCACCTTTAATTGCCTCGAGGCATAAGCTATTACCTTGCCTCGTTGCATTAAAACACATCCGAGCCCCGAAAGTGAGGCATCCGAATAGACTGCTAAGTCTTCGACTCCGTCCAGAAACGTTAATACTGGAGCTTGAGTTTACTTCTCTTTTAGCGTTTGGAACGCTCTTTCTTGTTCGACACCCCAAATGAATTTCTCCTCTTTCCGAGTTAACTTAGTTAGTGGCGAGGCAATCTTGGAGAAATCTTGAATGAATCTCCTGTAATATCCCGCAAGTCCTAAGAAACTTCTTATTTCCGAAGGGTTCTTCGGAGGGCTCCATTTCGACACGGCCTCTATCTTTGACGGATCTACCAATATTCCATCGGCACTTATGATGTGGCCGAGGAATTGCACCTCCCGTAACCAAAAAGGCGCACTTTGAGAATTTTGCATATAACTTTTCTCGTCTGAGTGTCTCTAACACCTCTCGTAAATGATGTGCATGATCTGCTTCACTTTTCGAGTATACCAGAATGTCGTCGATAAACACGATTACCGACTTGTCTAACATTGGCTTGCAAACCCGGTTCATGAGGTCCATGAAAGCCGCGGGTGCATTTGTCAGCCCGAATGACATCACGAGGAACTCATAATGTCCGTATCACGTGCGGAAGGTTGTTTTCGGTACGTCCTCTTCCTTGACTTTTAATTGGTGATACCCCAATCTAAGGTCGATTTTCGAAAACCAATTCGCACCTTGTAATTGGTCGAATAGATCGTCTATTCTCAGAAGCGGGTATCGATTCTTTACCGTGAGTTTGTTTAACTCCCGGTAATCGATACACATTCGCATGCTCCCGTCTTTCTTTTTCACAAATAGTACTGGTGCGCCCCAACGAGACACACTCGGCCTTATAAATCCTTTATCGAGCAAGTCTTGAATCTGCGACATTAGTTCTTGCAATTCTGATGGCGCGAGGCGATACGGCGCTTTAGCTACGGGTTTCGCGCCCGGAACCAATTCGATTCTGAACTCTATCTCCCGTTCAGGCGGTATCCCCGGTAGATCTTCCGGAAACACATCTTCAAAGTCACGCACCACCGGTACATCTCCAATCTTCGGTGATTCTATCTCGGGCTCATTGGCATATATCATAAATGCTCTACATCCATGCTTCATGAGCTTGTGAGCTTTCAATATCGAACATATTATAGGAGTGCCTCCTTTCTCGCCATAGATTGTAACATGCTTTCCGCTCGGAAATGTTAGCTTTATCTCCTTACGGAAACACACGACCTTTGCGTGGTGTCGAGATAGCCAATCCATCCCAACAACTACTTGAAACTCTCCCATCGACATCGGGATTAGATCTATCAAGTACTCCTTGTCATCGATACTTAATCTACAGCCTTGACAAACATCACAAACTATGAAACTTTTGTTGTCCCGTATTTCAACTTCTAAGGGCACAGGTAATTTCGTCAATACAAATGAAGGATGTCGAATAAATCCATGTGAAATAAAGGATTAATTCACACCCGTATCAAATAATACACGTGCAGGAATTGAGTTTATTGCGAATATACCTGAGACCACATCGGGTTCTGTTTTAGCTTCAGCCGCTGTTAGTTAGAAGGACCTAGCATTCACCTTTGGAGCTTCTGTTGGGGATTCTTTAGTGTCTTTCTTTCCAACTAAGTCCGGTCATTCGGACTTTTTGTGGCCGGGCTGATAGCATTTGTAACAAACTGAGACTTTACCCGGACATAGAGATGCCGTGTGCCCCGTTTTCCCACATATTGGACAAGGTTTATCCTTGAAGCGGCATTCGCCCTTGTACCCCTTCCCACAGACCTTGCAACTCGGTGATCCACCTTTCACATCCGTTTTCTTCCCCGATTCAGTCATTTGAGCTTTCATTGTAGGGCTCGGGTTAACATCCATTACCCTTCGTTCACCCCTCTCGATTTGTTTCTTCAACTCGATCTCCCGCTCCCGGGCGGTGTTAATGATTTCCGTGAGGGTTTCATACTTTGAGGGAGTCATAAACTCCCGATATTTAGCACTTAACATATTATAATAATAATATATCTTCTGCTCCTCCGTAGTCACTAACTCATCACAGAACCTCAGCTTATCCATAAAAATGCCCATGATTTTATCAATTGTTTCACCCCTCTGTCTTAACTGGATGAACTCTTCCTTGATCCTGTTGATAACTGCCTTGGGACTATGGTGTTTAAGGAATGGCACCTTAAACTTGTCCCATGTCATGACCCTTGCCGTTTCGGCTCCTATCTCCTTCTTTTTGTTGTCCCACCAATCCTTGGCTTGACCCCTCAACTGACCCGTTCCGTAAGCTACAAAATCGCTTACGTCACAGTGGGTCCTTTCAAACACCCCTTCGATGTCACTTAGCCATCTTTGGCATATTATTGGGTCAACCTCCCCGTTGTAAATCGGCAGTTTACACTCCATGAACTCCTTGTACGAACATCCCTTACGTTCTCCAGATTTCTCTCTCATAAGGTTGACATTATCTTCCAACCTTTTAACTCGTTCTTCGACTAACGATAACACTGTGTTTTGAATTTTGTCTATGAAACCGGATAGACTGCCCTCAATTGCCTTTCCCACTTCTTCGGCAATTATTTCTTTCATTTGTTCGGTGCTTGTCGGCACCGGATCATCGTCATTCCTTTCCGTCATCTCGAAACTGAAATGTTTACATTAATTATTAAGCATTTCATTTATAACATAGCTTTATTTACTTCGGTTTAGCCAAGTTCGTAACTTGCTTTGACCGTTCTCATTTAGTGCACTTTCCGGGTTTGAGTGTGTTAACACGCTCTTCCCGTGCACATTGATTCACCCCTCTTTTCTTAAATGAGATAAGATCTACTAAAATAATTAATTAATTCTTACCAGACAATCGATCAAGCTTGAACCGAACACTTTGTTGACAACCTTGAGCTCTGATTACCAACTTGTAATAACCGTCTAATTTCTAATCGAATTCAATGAAAATACGCATGATTTTATATAATTTGGTACTTTACTTCAAAACAAGTACAAGTTTAAGTTTTAAGGTGATCACATTCTAGTTGACTACTAAACTAGTTCCAACATTCAAAACATGATTCATAAATTGTTTACATTATAAACATTGTCTAAAACAAAGTTAATCTATTGCGGAAGCTTCAAAAGTGCGTGTTCGGTTCTTCAAAACATGCTTGATCTGTCGCAACCCCCGCCCCCTATCTGTCCCGGGAACGGGCTGCCGCGAGACCAGTTTTGGTGGTATCATTTGTTTATCAATTTGGCAGCGGAATTTACATCAGGACCGTAGTTAGGAAATATTTTATCAGAGTAAATACCACACTTTTATAACATATTGGGATTAAATCCATGTTTTTATTACAAACTGATTTATAGAGATAATCTCTATTTTATTTAATAAAACATCTTCTTTTATTTAGGTAACTTTTATAGCCACTTTCTCCAAGCCTTCAGTGCTGTCCAGCTAGCTTCTAGTTGGCTCTCACATTTTGTTACCTGAAACGCGCTTAAAAACATTTTGTCAGTGGGAAATACTGGTGAGTGAATCCCAGGTTAATCAAGAAGATTTTTATCGATTAACACAATATTGAGAGCGATTACAATGTTTATATCTACACAATTACTCATTCAGTACTTGCCACTCGACCGAATCTGTGGCTATGGTCATATCACACATTGGCTAACCCGTTGTCCAATTGTGAAGGTTATCAAGTAATGTATACAAAACCCCATAATACCGGCAGTAATTGAAGAATTACAAAGACTCAATCACCGCTTAATCACATTGTAAAATATTTAAGGTTTTGTAAAAACAGTTTACAAAAAAAAAAGGAGATTACTCACATTGTTGTCGTAGACTTCTTTTAAGGGTTTCCTGGTAGTTATCTATTAATTACACAAATGTACATGTGTTAGTATAATAACCCAATATTTACATTAGTAATACCCTCCCCGAGACGGCATTCCAACGACTACATCGGGCAGAAACTCAACAGCCGTTACGGAACCCTAGATCAATCGGGCAGCGTATCTAATACGTAACCGGGGTTATAATACTTACACGGAGCAGAACTTCGTTAATTAGGGGGTATTATGCCCGAGAATTCAATCTTAATCTATTAATTCAAGTAGTGAACTTTGTCACTTAAATCAACGAAATTTATATTCCAATACGCAACAATACATGTTTAAATATCAATTTTCTTAATGTAACGAAACGAGTTACATACCTTTAGAGCAAACCCTTCAAACGTGCTTCACCACTGGCTTGTCCACTAGACGCTCCGGCCTCCTTTCCTATAGAGTTCAACCATAGCATGTTTAGAACTCTTTTCTTAACATATATCGCATAGTTTGTCGAAACGTTACAAATATGCGTTTTAACTAGAATTTTCACTTTTAAGCCTTCTTTGAGGCTTTTTACAAACACTTTAAAGGCAGAATTTTTACATGGTTCATTATCAAGTTCATAACTTGTCATATAGCCCAAATTTACATCAATCAAGCTATCTTACTTAAATGTTAACCTCAATAATTCTGAAATCACTTCATCAATATCAATTTACATTAGAATAACCATCAAAATCCTAGTGTTTATCAAGTTCCATAAAAACCCACTAATTACCTTCCATGGTGTTCATGGATTTTACTAGAATTAAGTATGATTTTAAACATATATTTGTCTAGGGTTTACACCTAGACACTACAATGTTCCTATTTCATCATATAACAAGCATGCAATCATCTAATTCGAATTCTCTAGGTTCACTTAGAAATTCCACTAGAGATTTCTCATAAAATTCTCATACCTTGTGACTCCTTTTTCAGTGAGGATCACTATTACGTGCTCGGATTTTGATTTAGAATGGATTTTGATCTTCAATTTGAAAGATTAAGTGTGAACTAGGGTTGTGGGGGTTTTCTCCTGGTCGCCATGTGCTTGGATCGATCCAGATACACACACTTGTGTGTGTTTGGATTTTAATTTTATGTTTTATTAAAATTATTTTCAATTTAACCACTTTTGGTCCCCCCAACTTTCATTTAGTTCTTGTTTAGTGCTTTAACCCACTTATAAGTTACTACAAGATTTTTATCTAACTAGGTTATTTTAAATCCTAGTTAGTTCACTTGTTTATTTACCGACCTTTTATTTTAAATAAAAGATTTACATTTTCGGGGTGTTACAACATTTAATGAAGATGAAGATGCATTGGGTGAGAGTAGAGTTGTTGAAGATACTGAACCTATTTCTTCAGAGTTTCCAGGTGAGTGATACTTTTTTCCTCAGTTTTATTAAATGTACACCTTTTTAGTTGCAGCGAGAACATTATAACTTAGATTACATAAATTTATAGATCATATAGATTTGATTTATGACATTTGTGTTTCATATATACCTTTTTCTGACATTTTGTGTGTTATTCAGCAGTCCAAGTTTTCCGGCCTGAAAATGAGAACGTGGACGATTCTGGTGAGTCCAGATGCATACGAGTACTTGTGCAAATTAAGGTTTTCTTGTTTAGATTTTCATTGGATTCTTCTTGATTTTTTTTATGTCTAGCCTCAGATCTGAATCAAAACGGCATCAATGATGATGAGGATGGGGTTCAAGATTGTACTTTTACGGAGTTGCTATCCAGAGGTCAGTTTTTATCTGAGAGCATGAATTTTTTTTCTTGAGGGGTATTGTAACACCCATAGTTATAATGCTTGTAGTTTGTTATTAGAATGCCTTTTTGTGGTAAAGGAGGTAAAAACAGATGATGTGGTGGTTTGTTTGGTAGAAAATCTGGTAAACTTGTATTAACAATACCATTTTATTTTTTTATTTTTATGAAACAAGCTTTTATATTTTTTAGAAGGTAAAAACATGCGTGGTTACACTTGTATTAAGTTTTTATATCTTTTGGAAGGGAAAAAAAATATTCGAGGTTACACTTTTGGATCACCTAAAAAAAAATGCACCAGCATCTACGCTTTTTGGTGACATCAAAAAAATGTACCACCATGTTTGTTTCCATCGTAGCAAAACGTGTTAAACTTGTATTGACAATACAATAAAATGCATCAGTTGTTAGGTTTCATGTTACAAGTAAACTTTTTTTAACTCATACTTGTTAAAATTTATTAACAATGCAATGTTTTGTAAAAGACTTGTGACCTTTTTAAAGTTTCACTTTTATGATATAGATATGCAAGCCTAGAATGTGGTGTCCTAATGTTCCTATTGTTATAACTATTTTTTTATTTTGTAGGTATTCAGGAGGATGAGGAATTTTATGTTCACCACACACCCAATGACACTAGAATGTGGTGTCCTAATGTTCCAATTGTACGTGGCACGCCAACTGATTTTAAGAACTGGAGCCAGTCGGTTAGGCTTTATATTGGTGACCGTGATGCGCAACTTGTTATAGATAGTTTGAAAGAAAGATCGGAGAGCTTACCAGACTTTTACTATGAGTTTGTGGTTGAGAAAGGGCAATTGAGGTCGATTTTTTTGGGCAGACAAAATTTCTAAGATAAATTATGAGGTGTTTGGTGATGTGTTAGCTTTTGATGCGACTTATCACACTAACAAGTAAGGTTTGGATACAACTGATCTGGATACATTGTAGTTCAAGAATAATTATGCAACTGGTCTGGATACATTGTGGTTCAAGAATAATTGTGCAACGAAGATGTAATGGATCTGGATTTGTAGAAGTTATAGTTACAAACGTAACATTTTTTCTGCAGTTACATGTATTTTTTTATCAGTAATATATTACATTTTTTGTAGTTACATTCTTTTTTTTATTAGTAAAGTGTAACAGTTTTTATTTGTAAAGTGTAACATTTTTTTTTTTGCAGATACATTTAAAATTATTAGCTTTGCTATATTGATTAGTAATACGTAACACATTTCTGCAGTTACGTGCATGCCTTTTGCTTTTTGTTTAATTTGATGCAACTGTACCCGATGTGTAAATTACATGTTTATGTAACGTTTACATGTTTTATGTTATGTTTTTGTGTATAACATTTCTATGTATCATTTTATGCTGGTACATTTATCTTTGAAAAAAAAAGATCAAAACGAGAGAGGGAGAGAGTATGGGAGAATGAGTAAGAGAGAGAAATTAACAAAAGTTGACTAGTAGAGTGTACTTCCATATAATCACATCAGTCTTAAGAGTTTATCTTTTTCAATCTCATTTTTATTAGAAAATGTGTATATTTTCTTTCTTGTTAGAGTAAACAAAGACTTTTTAAATATCATACATCCATTTACCCTGTATATAATAAATAAAAAGTGTTACAAAATAAATAATAACATTATTATGATCACTCAAAATAGTAAGAATTTTATCTACACTACATTCGACTACTCCCCCTGAGTTGCTATGTTTTTTCATTCGTTTACTTGTAACATAATATATCTTCATTTTTTTGTAACAAGTCTTGTGCTAAAAAATAAAGCATGTTACAATACGTTTTTTTTGTGTAACAAAATTTGCGCTAAAAAGTAAGAATTTTATCCGAATGACAGTTGTTACATTGTTTTTTTTTCTCAAGCGAATACATGTTACAGTACATAGCAAAAAATGTAACATCACGTTTTTTTTGGTTTTGAAGAAATGAAAAAATATACAAAAAGTAGTTAGTTGATAAAGATGACACTTTTTGTGATTTTGTTGAATTTTTGTCTTTTTCCTTCTCTAATTCATCCATGTTGTTCTCTTGCCTATCTTCAATCTTCTACATTGACATGGTTACAACAAAAAAATAATATGTTTACATGTACAAAAGTCTCATTTTACATTTTTTGCATTATATCCATGCGTGTTACAGATTAAATACATCCTCCGAAAATGTAAACAAGGTTAGAATCATATCACACTTTTTTTTTATTTTAAACGTTTTGTTAATCCACACATCAACACTTTGTTTTGCTGGAAAGTGTGGTGGGTTTTTGAGAGAAGTCCGGTTTGGAGGTTCATAACTTCAGTTTTTAAGGATGACCGGATCTGAGAGTTTAATTTTGAAGTATTAGAGTGACCGGATCTTGGCGATAAATCTGACATGAGAGTTTGATAACCGGATATTGAAGATTTTGAAGACGTTGAAGGTTCATAATTTCATTTTTTATTTATCTTAGAAAATGTACATGTATTAGATCTTTGTAAGATTTATGTGTTTATTTGCTATAATGACTTCTACCCCATGTATTAGAAATCGTACATTTTTTACTTTTATGTTATATGCATTTTTTTGATAGTGCTAGCTCAACTTGTAGAGATTTGTAGTTGTGATTCGGATGACCCACATCTTTTTGCAATACATGTATATTTTTTTATCAGTTAGACGTATCATTTTTGGCAGTTACATTTTTTATCAGTAAAATGTAACTTTTTTTTACTAGTAAAATGTAACATTTTTTGCAGTTACATTAAAACTATTAGATTTTATATTTATTATCAGTAATAAGAAACAAAATTTCTACAAATATTTAAACTATAACAACAAGAGTTAATTCATTTCCTTTTTTTTTACACAGAATATGTAAAACGACTTTTCATAAAGTCATTAAAAATATAAAAAAATTCCTTATTAAGGCATGGAACATTGGGAAACGGTGCATTCATTAAATGGTAGTTAGATAAAATGTCAAAGATGTGTTTAAGAAAATGAAACATACGTGTCAGGTGTGTAAAGTAGTACAATCATTTCATAAAGTAGTACAACATTATTTTTTATTTATATAATAGTCACTCATAATTTATTGTAGGTATACTTTATAGGTTCTATATAGGTTTTGACTTTTTATTTTTTTTTTACATTTTAGCTCTAAGTTCTATGTACTTTTTCTTTGTGAAAGTAGACAATCTTTATGTAATATTCAACAAAATTTAACTGTTGTTTTATTTCAAATTCTACTTCTAATTTTCTTTTTTAGATTTTTTACCTTTAAATCTAACTTTTTATTTATATATTTTTTAAAAATATGCACCGCCAAAGTAACATTTTCTTCCCGATAGAACATTTTTTTGTAATAACTTTTAAAAAACATGAAAAAAAGTTTTTTGTTTATTCAAACCCCAAATGTGTACGTGGTGGGGGAATCTAACCCTAAGTTTTTTTTTTATCAAATCAAAACCCTTATGAACAAAAGCCACATTAGTGTTTTTTTTTCAACAAAATGTCTTTTAGAAATGTTAAAACCCTAAAAACTTTCTTGTAGCATTGTCAAAACCACATAAAACCCTTTCTTTGTAGCACCTTTAAAACAACAACAAATAAAAAATGATACCAACGCACTTTATTTTTACAATAATCTAAAAAAGTGTAACAATGCACCTTTTTTCTGTAACGGACATTATTTATGTAACACGAAAAAATGTAACATGCGTTTTTTCTTCAATTGTTACATTTCTAACACCCGGTTACATAGTGCTACAAAGAATTGTTACATCAAAAATAAACTTCATTAACAATAATCCAACATAAGTAATGTAACTAGCAATGTTACAAAATGTATATAAAAAATATAACTTCATTAACAAGAATCCAACAACAACAGAGTTTTTAGATTCAATCATCATAACAATAAACAAGAAAATTGTTTCCATTTGTTCAGAACTAAAAACAAATTTTACACGAAAAATTGTTAAAATCAGTAATAAAAAACAACACAAAAAATGAAGATATACAAAACACAAAAAATTGCAAATCTGAAAAAAAAAACTGAAAACAAACATACTTATGGATCTGGAGATCTTTTAGATCTGGAGATCTTTTAGATCTGGAACATCATGTTCAACATCGAACATCTTTTGGATCATCTTCAACATCGAACCGTCATCTAAAACATCATCTTCAACATCGAACTTCTTCAACCAGATCTGGAGCATCTTTTGGATCTGGTAGCATCTTTTCGGACCATCTTTTGGATCTGAATCATCTTTTGGACTCAGAGCATCTTTCTAGGTCAGGAGAAGTGCAAATGAATTTTTGAATCTTTTTAGATCATCCTTTAATGTAACCAGACGGATAAGTAGAAGACCAGTTTTATGATACGATAAACAATTGAAAGCTTCATTGTTTATAAGATTATGGTAGAAATCCGGAAGTTTTATGTAAGTTTCTTGAAGAAGTGCAAATGAATTTTTGAATTGTCAAAAATGAGATGAACTTTTGAAGTGAGAGACTTTCTCATTTGAAGAATTTTTGAATTGTCAGAAGTTTCTTTATAGATGTAGCCAAGCTTGATAGATGTCAAAGTCAAAAATATCATTCATGCCCATAATACCCCTCTATGTACTTTTTCTTAATATTAAATTAAAAGTATGGTAATTATATAACCAATTTGATGATAACCATTAATCACATTGAATCAATGGTAGATATAGGGTTTTCTGAGTTTCTTTAACTCAAGGAGGTTTTCGATTTATCCTTGCCCTATATATATACTAGCCATTTACCCGCGCGATGCGGCGGGAGTGGCGATTTACAATAGGATGCTCGTTTACCGTTAGTTTATCAGTCGTCTCATGATATATTGTATAGTAGGATACCCGCGCGATGCGGTGGCGGCGACAATTTACAACGTGGCATTTGTTTTCTAGTCAGTTTATTAATTCACTAATACTCTTGATGTATTAACGCAATGTATAGTACTTTTGTTAGTTTGTTATTTGTATATTATTTTACAAATGTTTATTGTTTATTCATTGGGTTGGTTTGGTCATTAAAGAACGTTATCAGTATACTATTTTACAAATATTTATTTTCTGTTATAGTTGTTTTATTTGTATATGGGTCGTTTCGGTTTTACCGTAACCGAAACCACCACTTTGTTTTATAGGATTTTAAACGGGACCGATTTTGGTTAATTCATATTAAGCATCGGGACGGTTCGGGCTTGGTTTTTGTTTTTGTTAATAACCGAAAACTTAACTTGCGCTATAAAAAATCAACTTGGGACGAACAAATTTACTGTGCCTTACGGTCTTCCAGCTAACGACTGAAAATCATAGATTTAAGACATAAATTTTCTAACTAAGGGCTCTATTTTTATAAAGCAAATGCCAAAAAGTTTTTATTGTTTAGTGATGCTCTTGTTTCTTTTACTGCATCCTTTTATACTTAGAAATTCTTTAAATATGTGTTTAATTAGGCGGTGTATGAACTCTAGACTTCTAGGAAAGTTGCTTCCATTCTTCTCCTTTAAAGTATATTAGTTCCATGATATGATATATTTAGAATAGTTTTAAGAGATGCCACAATTTTACTCTTAATATGTATTTTGGTAGGCATCCAAAGTTCACTCCAAAATATTATAGGCTCTTTGTTTACTCCAATATCTACATGAATGGTTGTTTTAGACTTGTTCTTTTGCTACTTGACTCACCCTTAACAAGAATTAAAGAGCATTTATTTATATTGTTTCTTCTTAAAAAAAAACTACTATAAGAAATATGCAAAGGTGCTTTTTGATCAAGCGCATTTAGATAACGATTTGGCAAGTCAAAATTGAATATTATGATCATAAACTATGATGCTTAAGAATAATGAAATATAATACTTAAATTTTTCGATAAATGCGCTGTTTGTGGTCTATCTATGCCATGAGTCGAATTGTATGATTTATAGGGTAAACATATTTTAATACATAAAATCTGCTACATCAAATTAACAGGCATATGATAATTTAGTAAGCATTTTAAGTGAATAACTCAAGATCTTTTTGTCATGTTAAAGATGTAAGTCAAACCACTCATGTGGGATTTCAATATTTTGGTTTAACAAAATATATGGATTCAATTACTCAAAGCTATTGGGTAGGGGTAAATCAGGGGAAATATGAGAACTGAGAAAACTTTACCGAATTTTCATCTCGCCTGTACCAAACCAGTTCTGGATTTTCAAGAAGATAAGAAACAGTTCTCCAAAAAAAAATTACATTTTGTTGGAAATATGCATCGAAAATGACTACAAACTCACAATCGGTCACATTATCTTTATTTAGATCTTCACACAGAGCACCAGCTTTTTGTCCTTTGTTGTTTCTGGATTCATATTTGACATTCACTCCTCTCTATATCCACTTTTTACACTCCAATTCCACCAATGTCTGCATATAATTACTGAATTCATTAGTAAACATATCACTTATCTTTTGAGTATTTGAGATATTAAATGTAGAGGGGGTGGGGGTAGCCTAATGACTTTATTGGTGGAGTCATTAAGAACCTGAACAATGAGACAGTTAGACGGCCACGTGAGTGAACACACAGACTCGGTAGAGAGCTTGTATACTTGAACAATGAGACGATTAGACAACCGTATAAATGAACACACATATCCACTTGCGTCGAGATGCTGAAGCCTTATTCATTGATCTTGTCTCCATGTTTTCCCACTTCTCACAATTTTAATACATAACCATAAAAATAACCAAATTGATCATTCCTAAGAAGATTATAAGAGTCAAAATGAGTTCATACTCCAACAACTGATATATAGAACTATAATTTATGTGGGAGTCTCCTATGTAACACGCAAGTTAGTTCAAGTCCCATTGGAGTTGCATAAAATAGTTAAATCTTACCTGAGCTAGACGAAAACAGAGACATACACCAGATATCGTCGAAGATCAACTCTTGCTCATCACATGGAATGTTTATTTTGTGACAATGTACCTTATCGTGGATCTTGGCTTTTACGTTGTATATGGTGTCAGAGGGTTTGACATCCAGAGTAAAAGCAATTCCAGTGAGGGGCTTGATCAATATCTGCATGAATCCACTTGGCTTTTACGTTGTATATGGTGTCAGAGGGTTTGACATCTAGAGTAAAAGCAATTCCAGTGAGGGGCTTGATCAATATCTGCATGAATCCACTTGATAAATGCCTTAGTGTGAGTGTGGATTCCGCTTTGATGTTATAGTCAGCAAGGGTATTGATGTTACGAAGAACCATTCCGTTAAAGATCAACTCTTGCTCATCACAAGGAACATGTACCTTATCCCGGATCTTGTCTTTTAGGTAGTCGATGGTGTATGAGGGTTTGACTTCTTGAATAATGGCAACTCCAGTGAGGGTCTTGATGAATAACTCGCCTAAAACAACAAAACTTAGGAGATATGCAAACAATGATATGAAGAATCATTACCATTTAGCTCGCCATAGCGTGAAGAATCTAACACATGATACACATCACATATAATTAATTAGCCCTAAAACAATAGAACTTAGCAAATACGCAAACAATAACGATGATCGAAAGATCCTTACTGTTAAGTTGATCATTATGCATTATGGATTTAAAATATAAAGTAAGGATTCTAGTTATGTGTTTGGTTATTCAGTATGTAGAATAAATTAGACCTAAAACAACAATTCTTAGCAGATACGCAAACAATGACAATGATCTAAAGAATCATTACCGTTTTAAATTTAACAGATACACCATACACAAACAAAGATGATGATTGGAAGAATCAATACTATTTGCCTAATTAATCATGTAAAATGAGGCCTGAAACAACAAAATTCAGCAACAATGTGGATGATCAAAAGAATCCTTACCGTTTATCTCGCCATTGCTAGAAAAGTCAAGAATCTAAATAACATATTAGCATATATGTATACACACACATACACATACGACACACCCCAAAATACAGAAACAGATACATACACCAGACATCGTCGCATATCTGTATGCTCTAATCGCATATCTGGTAGCCCTTGATCACCTTGTTGACTGCATCAAGAAAGTCTTTTTCCGTTACCGTCTACATGTGTGCTCTAATTGCATACATTCTCGCCTCTATACACACACTTCTAATATCTAACTTGCACAGTTCATTGTTCGTAATATACACTAAAATGACAAAGAAAATGAAATTTAGCAATTTAACAAATATTAAAAATTCAACAAAAAATAGATTGTTGAACCTAGGATTCTTTGCCATCAACAAATCACCACCAGCACCACCAACAAATTTGTTGAACCTAGGATTCTTTGCCATCAACAAATCATTACCATCTTTACCCTATTTTGACAAATCAACCTCAGAGTAGCTATCTGCTAGTGTACTTTGCAACCTAAACATAAAAATTCAAAATCTAATTTCAAACCAACCAACTTAATCAAAATAAACAACAAAGAATCACTATAACTTAAAGTTTAGAGCAAACATAAACATCGGATTCATGACCTAAAAATAAAAAAAGGACGCCACTGATCTGCTTGATAAACCTACCAGCAGAGCAGAACCCTGGAATCAAAATATCGACAGATCTGGTTGCTCATGCCAGCGTCGACCTCAACAAGAGAGTCATTTGCAGCCATGCAGCGACTTATTTCCACACCTCTTTGGCATCTGAATAAGAAAAAAACAAATGGTCCCCTGATTCATGATAGCTCCCGTAAGTCGGACATGAGTCGTCTTGAAAAGATAAACCCTGTCTCGCCAGCGCATCCATACTCGGAATGGCCCCCATAAACGCTCTCCGCCCAAACATGTTGAATTTTGGCACCGCCCAACTGCTCCATTGGAATTAGAAAGTCTGCTGATCCGGATGAAAAGCGGAGGTTAACTCTTTTTTCAATTGAATTATCGAGAACTCATGCTCGATCCCGTTGTTCCATATCCATACATCCTCCTAGTCTCTGATCTGTTGGTATTGCGGCATGTCATGAAGTTGTTGATACTCTACTATTTTGATAGGCGACGGTGGCATTTTTTTCTAAATGATACCCGTGCCTCCCAGTCTGATATAGTAGTCTTTTCCCCAACTTTTATTTAACCTTCGCCAACAGAAACAGGTTTGGAAAGGTGTTACAAAGCAGTTGTTCCAACGCCCAAATCTAATTTAAAACAATCAATTTGATTAAAATAAAAAATAAACAAACATTTGTTTGGAAAATTACTTCATGTAATCTAAAATTAGGATGTCTTAGGGTCTTCAATGTCGCAAATTTCCCTCTAGCTTGTATATTCCTAAGGAAGATAAAGAAACAAACATGAGATACAGAATACAAATTATTACGCACATATAGCATAAACAGTTTTGACTTTCCGGATCAGACAAACAACTGTTATAACAACCATTACCTGTAAGAGTAGAGTGTGCAAGCGCACTCCATTCATCCACCAAATCCTTCCATTTCCTATTACATATACAAAAGATTAAACAAGCTCAACAACAATCTACAATAGAATAATAAGCTTTTCAGACATCCATATTACCGATATATCACCGGTATTAACTCCACAGCTTATTATTATTGAAAAAAGAACAAATCGAACACTATAATGACTACCTCCTTGATTCCCACACATAATAGCGCGGTAACGTAAAATGTAAACTATAAAATGCACGCACCAGATTAGGAGAAATTCCACGCGCGACTGCAGATCCGCCGATTGTATATTCCGAAATCAAAGCCCAACCGATTATCCAAGCAAGACTAAACAGAATAATATTGAAGTTATCAGATATTTTGGAACTAATTAGGTATAATAATGTGTTAAGAAGTAAAATGATAAACAACGTACCCTTCTCCGACACAGATGTAAGAATAATGAAACGCACTTCCAGCCAAAGGGCAAGGACTCGCCCACTCAGCATATCAAAAGGCGGATAGAGCAGCTGCTATTCCAGCGATTTGGAAAGAAAAGGCTAGAGCGGGACCCGAATGCTCCCGCGCAACCGTACCCAGGAGAATGTAAACACCAGCTCCGATTGTTGGACCGACACATAACAAATTTCACAATTTCAAAATTAATTCACTGAACTATATAAAAACTAATTAAAATATTCAAATTTAATCTCCTAAAGTTTCATTTATAAAATATAAGATGCTTCATTCCAGGTGATACTTGCAAGATAAACACAATAATCAACTTCAAATTAAAGATACAAACTTCTTTAAAGAAAAAAAAACTAAACTACAGAACACATACCACATCTGGTTATCCAGTAGCAAACAAACAAACAAACATTTCGCAGAATAAAAAAGCTAGGGCTCGAACAATACCTTGTTGAAATTGTGTAGAGATCTACTGGGTGTCCAGCTTGCTCATTCCAGATGATACTTGCAAGATAAACACAATAATCAACTTCAAATTAAATATGCAAATTTCTTTAAAGAAAAAAAACCCTAAACTAAAGAACACATACCACATCTGGTTATCCAGTAGTAAACAAACAAACATTTCGCAGAATAAAAAAAGCTACGGTTCGAACAATACCTTGTTGAAATTGTGTAGAGATCGACTCCAGATGATACCCACCTTATAAGCCACATACACATACACACTACACTACACTGATACTTTTATGTAGAATTTCAAATGGTTAATATAGTTTTATATAGTTAAAAACCTCCCTGATTTTGAAACCACTGTCAAAGAAACCGAAAACCAAACGAAATCTCCCTAAAAACACAAAACATATAAAAAAAGCCTATAAATTTAAACAAAAATCAAGAAATCTTGTAAATAAACCCTAGACTTGTAAATAAACCCTAGAAATCTACTTACAAAGAACAGAGATCTGGCCAGATCTTCCACCTACAACCACCATCGTTGACGAACCCACAACCAAACGGAAGATCTGAAACATTACCCAGATTAGATTCAAATAACAAAAAAAAAAGAAGATATGGTAAAAAGAAAGGTACCCTACAGTCAAACCAGTAGATCTGGTGTCGGATCTACTGAGATAGTGTCGGATCTTGAAGCCACCGGGAAAGAAGCCATAGAAATCGATCTGGTGTTGGATCTGGTGTCGAATCTGCTGAGATAGCGTCGGGTCTACAGAGAAACCCTAGATCATGAAACGACTGGTTGCTCAGTGAAACCCTAGATCATGAAGCGACTGTTGGAGTGGAGAAGGGGAGAAGACGGTGATGGCGACGACCGGTTCCATGGATGAAAGGTGGAGGGGCGGTGGAGGATCTAGGGTTTGTAGAGAAAGGTGGAGCGGCGGATGAAATGAATTGTGGTTTAGATAGAGTGATAGAAAGATTATATTGGATCCATCAAAGTAAAACGGGTCAAGTTTATCCGGGTAAGATCCAAGCGGGTATCAGCATGTGTTGAAAACAATTTTTCAACACTTTGTGCTTAAATGCTTGTACAATGGGCTTCAAGTGGTTGTACAATGGCAAATGACCATTCTTGCCCTTCCTATATGCTTATTAAAGTAGTATATATATATATATATATATATATATATATATATATATATATATATATTATAGATTTTAAAGATTAAAAACCCAAAAAATATACTAGCCCAAAAAAAATTAAAAACCCAAAAAATATTCAGCCCAACTTAATATTTAATATGAAAATCTAACCCTAAATCTTATTCCCAAAAGCCCAAAAAATATTCAACCCAAAAAAATTAAAAGCCCAAAAAATATTTCGCACTTTATTTTGTGCTTCTTGATATTGCTAAGAATATTTTTAGAATCATGATTTTAGTTATGTATTGCTTTTGTTAGTAAAGTGTTGGACATGTTTTAATTAAGTTAGGATTTGTTTTTGTTGAACGAAGCCTTATAATTCAATTGAGCGAAACTGAGCGAAAACGATCCGCTCGATTTTTTTAGGATTTGATAAAAACCGAACGAAAACGATCCGATTGATTCAAATTCAATCCGAGCATGAGCATCACTTTTGTGCTCGGTTTTGCAAATTATATCCGATCGGATCGGATCGGTTGTAATTCAATCCGAGCATGAGCAGACCCTCGATCGGATCGGATCGGCTAATGAACACCCCTACTTACCACCTCTCAATTTTAATGATTTTGGAGCATGTGTCAAATGCCTTAAAGGTAAAATGACATCAGCCCGAATAAGAAAGGTGTAACACCCTGTGTTTTCATACTTTCCATACTTAGAAACCATTGCTTGAAATTCTATTTTTTGAAAATATTGTATTCATTGTAATCGTATTTCATTGCATCGTTGTAAAATCCGAGACTTTGATCGTAATGAAACGAATCTTTTATACATCGTTGATACATGTTTATACATTGATACGTGCACTCGTTTGATACATGGTTCGTAATTCGTATAAACGTAAGCTTAACTCGTAAACAATGATCGTGTATTCGTAATCCTTAAATATTCATACATTTAAACACTTAGTTATTCGATTATAAGATTAAGTTGTATGTTTTTTTTTTCGCTTGATCATACCAAACTATAAACCATACATACTTGTTACATTTCATGTGTTATACACACCTATGTTATTACACTTTTTGCTAAATTAAAACATGTCATTTATGCATTTTGGACCTTGTTACAAGTTACATACATACTAGACACCATGTAACACTTTATTAAACATCAAATATATACCTTCTAATGTCAAAAAAATAAAATAAAATCAAAATTATAGGGTTGTTAACAGCCTTGCATCAGCCCACTTAATTTCCTTGTTTTGAGTTATTTAGTCCACTAAACACTTCCAAAGCCCAACCCAATGAAACCCTAATCCATACCCTATATAACTCAAGCCTCCTCCAAGCATTTTTCACTTTCTAAACACTCTCCATTCACTCTCAAACACTCCAAACCGTGGAAGATTGCAGAAGTTCGAGCAGATTTATACCACTTCACTAAAGTGAGCATAACTCACTCAATTCTTATCTGATTCACTCGATTCTTTTTCCTACTACTTTGTATTGACCTTAGCTACGTTTCCATGGGTTTTCCCTGGAAAACCAGAGCCTGGAATGTTGCCAAAAGGGCTCCAAAGTGGACTAATTTTTCGGTTCTTGTTTCAAACTTTGATAAACTTGTTTAAACTTGAGGAAACTCATCTCAAACCTATGTCCTTATGCTTATAACCACTTCTATGGTTAGTTAGGCTTAAAAACAAGGTTGAGACATTCAAAATCAGAGGTATAAACCTCACAAACGTTCTGTTTTGTTCAAGGGTTTTAACCCACAAGTGATGCTCAAGTTCAAGACTTGATGATTGTGTGATTTAGGATTAGCTTGGGCTAACCTACTTGAAAATCCACACATTGCTTAATGTTTTCTCATAGATTAGTTGTTCATATTCTATTGTTTCTTGTAAGTTCATAACCCTCCTTGTTGTTCATAACAACAAGTGTAGTGGTGAACAATAGAGGTACCTAAATGGAAGCTTTGTTCTTCCTACCTCATGTATGAATTCCATGATACTTAGAGGTGCCTAAATGAAGACTTTAATCTTCTATCTCATGCTTGACTTATATGATGTAATATACACTATGTAATACTTATGTAACAACCAAATAATCGAACTCTTGGTGATGAACTAATGGACATTCGTCAAGCTAGTAGATTGTATCATCTTAGGCCTTGACAACTTGTCATGATTCTAATGGAACTTTGTTCCATGAAAACATTTAAACTCTTTTAGAGATTCATAGTGTCAAGAACAAGTGTCATAGGTGTTAGATGATTATTTTCATATGTTTATTTTTCATGTTATTTAAACTCCAAATCCCTAGAACCACATGTAAACACCTCTTAAACTCCAAATCAAACACATTCAACTTCCTAGTCTCAACAACTTCGTCACATTGGATAATCGAAAATCATATGCAACTTTGTGAGTACACTTGACCCATTTTCCTTTTAATACACTTTGGGTGCAACATGTTTTACTTGTTAAAATGCACGATTCACAAACATGCTTTTATTCATTCAATCCTTATACATGCTTTGCTATGCTTAGGTTCATGCTAGAATACATACTACTTGTTAACTCGGCTTAACAATTATAGCGCTATAGGAGTAGCACACCACCCGACGGGGTTTTGTTGAGTCTTTATTCTATAACGGTCTCGTCACTTTTGTGTCGAGGAATGCTAATACAAGTGGACACTAGAGTTGACATATTGTTATGCATGATAGATTGACCTTGTATACCAATTGCTATGTTGGATTGAAAATGCCTTTTTATACATATGCCACGACTCTAAAACTAGTGTACTCGCCAATACCTTTGTATTGAACTATGCTTTTAAAACATGTTGCAGGTTTAGCGATGATGTTGATGAAGCATGGAATCTAGTAGGATGCTTAGATACACACTTTAAATTTTGTATTTTATTTGTATTGTATTTCATTATTCATGTTGTATTTGTTTCAAATCCTTGTAATTGACTCTTTAGAAATGAAATGAAAATTTATCATTTAAATACTTGTCACAAATAGTGTTATGAAGTCTCTTGCAATCTATTTCGTCTCACTCCGATGTTTCCGCTATCGGTTGGGGTGTGACAAAAGGTGCCACTAGGAGCTCTAATTTATTAGAACTCATTCATACTGGTATTAGCAGCCCTTATAACATCACTGGCATAGCTGGACACACTTCCTTTATCACGTTTATTGATGATTATTCACGTTATATGCACTTGTATCTCATTAAAGAAAAATCTGAATCTCTCACAACTTTTAAAGACTATAAAGTTGAAGTTGAAAAACAATTAGATCGTCAAATAAAAGTTGTTAGATCAGATAGAGGAGGCGAATATTATGGTCGACATATTGACGTGGGGCAGGCACCTGGTCCATTTTATGAGTTTTGTAAGGGCCAGGGGATCGTGAACCAATATAATATGCCCGATACTCCTCAGCAGAACGGTGTTGCTGAGAGAAGAAATAGAACCCTAATGGACATGGTACGCAGTATGTTAGCCAACTCAGGTTTGCCCTTATTCTTTTGGACCGAGGCCTTAAATGGAGCTGTTCATATACTCAATAGAGTTCCTTTGAAGTCTGTCCCTAAAAATCCTTATGAACTTTGGACAGGAAGGAAACCGAGTCTTAGATATATGAAAGTATGGGGTTGCCTTGCCGAAGCTAAACTTTATAACCCTTTCTTAAAAAACTGGATATGAAAACAACAGGTTGTTTCTTTATTGGATATCCGGATCACTCAAAGGGTTACAGATTCTATTGTCCCTCCCATGTTACTCGTACTGTAGAAACCAAGCGTGCCGCGTTTCTTGAGGACTTTAAGGTCAGTGGGAGCAGTGAAAATCCTTACAATGATTTACAAGAAGTACAAGACGCGGGGGGGAGACACTCGTCCATTTCATTACCTCCTATTACTATCCTCTTGTACTCGATGCTGAACCGCATGTCATTGCACTACCTCTAACTCATTTAGAATTAAATGTCGCTCCGCATGTACCTGAGAATGAAGGACCCTCAAATGTCGAAGTTGAGAATCAACCTAGGAGGTCATCTAGGGCGAGAAGGCCTACTAATTTTGATGATTATGAAACCTACCTAGCTGAAGCCGTATCAGATGATGGAAAGTTTACCGATCCTACCTCTTACAATGAAGCCAATAGTAGTGATCAGTCTTCTGAATGGAACAAAGCTATGATTGATGAGCTTGACTCCATGAAGAAAAATGACGTTTGGGATTTGGTTGAATTACCCGACGGTGTTAAACCTGTAGGATGTAAATGGGTCTTCAAAACAAAACTAAATCCGGATGGAAGCGTTGAACGATATAAAGCAAGATTGGTTGCAAAGGGCTACACTCAGAAAGAGGGAATCGATTATCAAGAGACCTCTTCACCTGTCTCTCGAAAAGATTCCTTAAGGATCGTCTTGGCCCTAGTAGCTCATTTTGATTTAGAGTTGCATCAGATGGATGTCAAGACTGCTTTTCTCAATGGAGACTTGTATGAAGACGTGTTCATGAAGCAACTTGAAGGGTTCAAACCTGAAGGTCAGGAACATCTTGTCTGCAAGCTGAAGAAATCCATATACGGTTTGAAGCAAGCATCACGTCAATGGTATCTTAAGTTTGATAAAGTCATGAAGACGCAAGGCTTTATGAAGAACCAAGTGGATCAATGCACCTACATCAAGATGAGTGGGAGCAATTTTGCTATACTTGTCCTTTACGTAGATGATATTCAATTAGCAAGTAATAGCTTAGATATGTTGCATGAATCGAAGCGCTTACTCTCACATAACTTTGACATGAAAGATCTCGGAGAGGCTTCTTACATTATTGGCATCGAAATACACCGAGATAGAAGTAATTGAATTTTGGGCTTATCACAAAAGGCTTACATTGATCGTGTCCTTAGTCGATATAACATGCAACACAGCTCTCCCTCTGTAGCTCCAGTAGTTAAAGGAGATGTTTTTGGTTCTTTTCAATGTCCGAAAACTAAGGATGAAAAGGTGCAAATGAGAATGATACCTTATGCCTTAGTAGTTGGGAGCCTCATGTATGCTCAAGTCTGCACTCGTCCAGATATCGCTTATGTTACAGGGATGCTAGGCCGTTATCTGTCTAATCCTGGCCTTGATCACCGGAAAGCAGCAAAGAAAATACTTCGATATCTTCAGGGGACGAAAGACTATAAATTGACTTATAGAAGAAGTGACGTTTTGGAAGTGGTTGGTTACTCTATTTCTGACTTTGCTAAATGCAAAGATGACAAGAAATCCACTTCAGGGTATATCTTTATGTTAGCCTGCGGACCTATTTCATGGAGGAGTCATAAACAACAGCTAACTTCAACATCCACTATGATGGAAGAATACATTGTTGTATATAACACTACCTGGCATGGAATGTTGCTAAAGAATCTGATTACTGGACTCAAAGTTGTTAATTCCATATCTAGACCATTGAAGCTGTACTGTGATAACTCAGCTACCGTTAACTTCTCGAACAGTAACAGTTCAACCGGAGCTGGATTATGTCTTAATACAAAGTATTTGTTCGTACGTGAACGTGTTGAGGAAAATAAGCTTTGTATTGAGTATATAAGTACGAAAAATATGTTTGCGGATCCGATGACTAAAGGTCTCCCACCTAAAGTATTCGAAGAACTTGTTTTGAAGATGGGCTTTTGTAAAGACCTTATTTAAATGCATTGTACTTACTTATGTTTTAATGATAAAATTTCCTCATTTGATTTGTTTGTCTCTAACTACGTTTCGCTAGCCTAATGACGTAAAGACTATTATTATACAAATCATCGTTTAAGGGCTTACTTGTAAATTGATCCTTACTTTGCTTAGGTTTTAAATTTGGGATTGTAGTATGATTAATGGGGGTCCTGAGTTGAATAACTGACTCAAAGACTGTATTTTTCTGCTACAATTTTGGTTTAAAACTAAAATGAGTATTAACTCCTGATCAGGCTTATCTAATACTCATAATAAATGATCACTCGGCCAAGTGGAAGAATGTTAGCGTAAATTATTTATTAAATAATTTATGGTGCCCTTATTGATCATTTATCTAATAATCAGGTCAATTTACCTTAATATCCCTATAAAATCAACTGGGCTTTATTTGATGGACGTAAAGGCCCGTACTAGTTAATTAGGGTTTCCTCTTGGGTGAAGCATATAAATACAGGTTATTGGGGAACCCTAAAGATACACCAAAAAGTTTACGGCCCCCTCACTGCAATAACCTAAGGGGTTGTTTGGTAGCCTCTGAATGGTCATTAAGAGGCTACCTCTTAATGGAACCATTAAGAATTTTACTTATGAGAAGGTAGAAGAATGTGACATGTGATGATTTACCATTCAGATATTACCTCTTAACCATTCAGACTTGAGTAGTAATGGCAATGGGCCGGGCTTGGGCCGAGTATTGGTAATCCCAAGCCCGTACCCAGTTGTAATTCTTTGTCCCATACCCGGCCCGTTACCCATCGGGTAATTACCCGTCGGGTATCGGGCATACCAGCGGGTATCGGGTATACCCGACCCATATGTTTCGGGTTTCGGGTATACCCGTCGGGCTTGGGCTTTTTTGCCATCCCTAGACTTGAGGTTACCTCTTATTCATTCAGATGTTTTAAACCATTAATAGGTAGCATCTGAATGGTCATTAATAGGCTACCAAACAGCCCCTAATTCGTATTCATCTCCATCCTAACTGCTCACCCTAAACGGGAACCGATCAAGATGGCTTCTTCTTCTTCATCTCTAACCACTACTGGATTGTCAGGTATATCAAGATCCCTAAAGTGTTTTTCCATTAGATAAAAGAACTGATTAACGCCCCTAACTTATTTAAAGGAAAACATGTAAATTTTGATTTGCCAAAAAAGGGTACAGTGAGCCAGTGGGCTAAATACAATGGCTGTTCCTCGTGGGCTGAATGGAAAAAAAAAATGTTGGTCTACCAAAGACCGACCCATCATTAGCCCCATCTATTTAATATAACTTTTTTAACGCGAAAGTAACCTACTCCAAAATACAGTAATAGCCGTAGCTTGCACAATTTAACTTTTTTATCTTTTGGTTAGAGTGGAGAATCTCTTCACCACATCATATCCCTTGAGTCAAATATAATATAACAATTTAATTTATAACTTATTAGTTTGGACTTGTTCAACATTGAACGTGTATATATTCCCATATCTTAGTAAGGTTTGATCATTGAATTGCATGTATGTGTATATGACTAACTTGATGTGTGATACACGTGTTGTATGTTGATCGAAGCTTAGCCATGTTGTCAAAAGAATCCTTATACACATTTTGGAACCGTTTTTTACTATGAGGAGGGTAAAGCCTATGCAAGCATGGGATTAACGTGAAACCGTTTTTAAAAGCATCCGCAATTGATGCTCTGAATTTCAAATATTTTATCAATGTCTGTTTCTTTGCAAGTGGGGCCTAGCTTAGTGTGAAGTGGGGGTGGACCCCCTCCCACCCCTAATGTTTCGGTTAGAAGTGTATAAATTTCCTATTTTTTGTCCAAAATTTTTAAAATTATATAGAATTGTCCCCCTAATTATTTTTCCTAAATATTTATACAATATATAAATTGGGTCACATGACTTTTCACCCCCTCGGAACTTTTGGTCAAGCTTCGCCACTGTTTGCAAGTGTTTATTATAATGACTACCAGTATCATCTGTTTGGTTTTACTTGTCTCAATTGTTTGCCAAAATAACGTGAACTAATGTTAAGGGTCAAGTTATTCTACAAAGGCTCCTAATTGTAATAAGTGTAAGAAAGATTTATAGAGTAACAAGTGTCCAATAACCTAAAATTAAACCCACTACATCACCACCCAAAACCTAAACACCCACCCCACCACCACCCAAAAACCTAACCACCCCCCCCCCCCCCCCCCCCCAAAAAAAAAAAAAACCTAAAAAAAACACCCACCCCACCATCACCACCACCCAAAAATCTAAACCCGTGCCATTATTACAACATGGTCATTAAATGATAATTTGATCAAGTGAGCGGATCACACCCTGCCATTATTATATTGGAAGGCACATCTTTTTCGTTGGTCCCTATCACTAGTTAGTAAAATATTAAATAATTAAAAAAACGACGAGAGAAGAAACAAAACATTACATAAACACCCCTTTCACATTCAATAATTTTGATTTACTTCTTATTATTAGCATTAGAACAAATAAAATAGTATTGTTATTAGCATATAAGAAGCTCCTAAAATAGTATGCTATCCATACATAAACAAGAAGTACATTAGAATACAAAAAAGGTATACTTGTGCTGCGAGAGATAATAATACCTTTTTTTACATTACGGTTAGTTGTGTTTGAAAATTTAAGGGGCTGTTTGGAACGCCTCTTAATGAATCATTAAGAGGTGAACCTCTTATTCGGACAGAGGTGGACCTGTTTGGTTGGCTAAATAGCAGCCTCTTAATGGTTCAGTTCAGTCTGTATGGTATAGGGATAAAAAGAAGCTGAATGAAAACAAAAGACTCCTGGTACCCCTAAACACATTCGTCTTTCACCTCTGTATCAAAACCCTAAACACAACACTTTCCCCCTTTCACCTCACCTCTCATCACCTCACCTCCGCCCCCACCCCTCTCGTCACCACCTCCCGCCAGCCGCCGCCCTCCTCCTCCCTCTCTTCCACCCTTTCCCTTTCACCTCTCATCACCAACACATCCGCCCCCAACCCCTCTCCTCACCACCTCCAAGATGGTTCACTTATGCGGAACTAGAGGTTGCTACTGGAGGTTTTTCTAAAGATAATTTCTTGGCTGAAGGAGGATTTGGGTCGGTATACAGAGGAGTATTGCCAGATGGACAGGCTCCGGTTCCGGTCACCTGTCACTCCGGCAGAACTTTTCTCTGCTTATTTGACTGTTTTTTTTTTTTTTTTTTGCTGATGACGGAAGGAATAAACGGGTTTTCATCGCCAAGATCGGATGTTTTTCCGGCAGGTCTTCGTGTGCTTGTGGTTGATGATGATCCCACTTGGTTGAAGATTCTTGAGAAGATGCTCAAGAAGTGCTCTTATGAAGGTTTTTTTTTATTAATTTCATCACTACTTCTGTTGAGGTATTTGTTTGTATATACTTGCCATATGTTTGTGAAATTGATATAAAATGTGTGTGATTTGGATTGGTTTTGTGTGTTAGGTGAGGGTTTGAGATTATGATTTGTGTTTGTGGATTGATTTTATTGAAGTACATATGTAATATTGCTACATTTTGTGATTACTGGTTGTAGGTTAATAATGGTTTTTTTTTTAATTAAAAGGGGTAAAAATGTCATTTACACGGTCATTCAGATGTGCAACCAAACAGCACTTTACTGGTTCAGCACTTACTGGTTCAGAGCCTCTTACCAATTCAGACCTCTTATTCATTCAGCACTTATTGATTCAGATGTTGTCAAACAGCGTGTAGAGAAAACAAACTTAAGAACAATATATTTGGAAAGCACCAAAAGTCACGTCATTGTAAAAAAATAGGGTAAGAAAAATGAATAAAAGAAATTTAAAAGTAGTGTTATAAATACCTTTGTAACAACGTAGGTTAAGAAAAATGAATGAAAGAAAATAAAATTTAAAATAAAAGTAATGTTATAAATAAAAATAACTAAAATCTAAGTCATTAAACACAACTAATAAATAAAGTTTATGTCATTAAAACGGAATCTTTTAAATTAAAGCAAAATAGCTTTGACAAATTGACCATGATGTGGCATAGGTCTTTGGCCAGATAATTTATATTTGAGCGGCAAAATGTTTTTTCTTAATTCTCCTTCGTTTGTGATGAGCGGCAAAAGCTTTTCCTCCATTCTCTACATTTGTGAAACTGCCTAATGTCTTCTCTTCTTTCTCTCCGATCAATCCAAACCCTAATTGTTACGCCCGTTTTGCCTGTATACGTTTCATCTTTCTCACAGTCAAACCCTAGATGCGAAGAATAAAATAAGCCAATGGATCTTCTGTTGATTTCTCAAACTCAAGCCCTAACGGCGATTTCTCAAACTCAAATCCTAATGGCGATACGAAGAAAAATGTAAGCCAATCGATTGAATCTTTTGTTGATTACTCTTTTTTCCAATCTTCTATGAATCATGGTCCTCCATGGTATGTATTTTCGATTTGTCCTCTGTTTTAAGTTATTAGAGTCAAAACCCTAATGGTATTTTGTTTTCATTGTTGTTTTCTTTTTCAATAACACAATGTGCGATCAATTCAGTTTAGGTCTTCAAAAACTCGCCGCTGTTTCACCGGAATCCACATCAGCTTCGATCTCTATCTATGAATTTTTTGGTAAATTCTTCGTTACTTTTGATTTACAGTTTCGTGATTTGCATTGTTAGGGTTTTACGGTGTTTTTCATTCATTTTCTTTGTGTTTTTAACTATTTATGTGAATCGTTGATTGGCTAGGTACATATGTAGGCTTAGTATTTGGTTTTTGTTTGAAATTATATGGTAGAGTTTAAGAAGGATTTGAATGAATATTGATTAGTATATGATGCATGTGTTGCAAAACAGTTTGAGATTGATTGTTATATGTTTTAGACTAGATAACCACAAGAATTAAAAAGATTCAGTTCATTTAAAATAAAAAAGAAATAGAGGCATAATTTGAAGGTTTAGATTGTTTCGCTAGAGTTGTTTAGGTTTGGAGATAAGACGTGACGCCTCATACAGCCAATGTAGAGGGAAATCAGGGGATGGGGAGATAGAGCGAGAAATGGATGGGTAAATAACTCATGCAACAAGCATCTGATGATTTTTCATTTGGAATTGCTTGAGGTACTTTAATTTGTATATATTTTTACGTTTTTATTTGTTTTTCTTCGTTTTACGGATACGGATGGGTTGCGAGACCTGTAAATCTCTGTGTTTTTTATGTCTGATTTGCAATCAGGTTGTTGATGGTCTGAGATGATGACTTTTTGTTGTTTGTGAGGTCAAATCCTTCAATCTTTTAATATGATAACAATTTAGGGTTTGGATTATTCTTTAACAGGTGCCGCAAACGGAATATCTAGACAAAGCGGATCTGACTTGATATTAGTCGTTCTCATGTATCTGGTGCTTCTTCTTCAGGTGTGAAAAGGGGCAAGGTTTGAACACGTTGACTGGCCATAGGAACCTAAGAATAATGAATTTTGGATACGGGAAAGACTGCACGCTTACTTTCTACAAGGAGAAACCAAGAAGAGGCCGGTATGGGTATATATTTCACAAAGTTCTAATTTGTGCTTCAAATCTGGCTTATGCTTTGTATTTCTTATAGGTGAGATGATTGTGATTAGGAAGTTTATGATAGTTGAGGGTAAATTAACAAATTTGGATAATCGGCTTTGAACATCTTATTATTTGATTATGATTCTTTAAGATGCAATGTTCACCTTGAAGTTTGAACTTGCACATATAATTGGCCTGTTAATGCTCGATGATAGTTATGTTTATCTGGCAATGCATCTTTATGCTAATTGGGTTTTGAATTTTTGGATATTTACCCAAATTGTAGGATGATAACGCTGCTGATGGTGATGAGTATGAGAAGAAACTAAAGAAAAAATTCTTATGTTTTTCCTTTTCGGCTATGTAAGTCTGCTCCTGCTAATTGCTATCATGTTTCTTTTGAGTTGTAAAATTTATATAAATATTTCATATGGGGTGAGTTTTCCCTTTTAATATCGTTTTATTGCACTTTACTATGATAAATTTAAGCATATGTTCTGTATTATTGTATCTATTTGATGCTGATTTAGTTTTTTTTTTCTTAAAAAAAGTTATATATGTACATAAATTATCATGTGTTCAAGAACCTACAAATAATTTAAATGATTCACATTCAAAGATTGAAAATTTTAATGTTTTTTTTTTTGTTCTTGCAAGGCAACTTCTTGAAGTGTTATGTGAGGGGTGATGTTCGGCGACAAAACTTTGCTTAGACCAACTGGTTTATCGTCTCAAGTTTGCTGCTGAGGTTGACCCGAAACTTATATTCGTTTAAACACTCTTTCACAAATGTATAAACATGATTTATTTCCGTATGCCTCTAAGGTTTAGATGTTGTTTTGGTGGTGTTATGCATTCATGTTTGCTCAGGTTTGACCCCATGTGGAAAGCGTGTTTTTGGGTTTCTTATGTTTTTGCATGTTCTCATCCCCACATTTATCTCCTCCTTTTATGTGTCTACTTCGGATTTTTAGGTTTATTTTGCAGCGATTTGTCTCTGGCATTCTCTTTGTCTTCACTGCGTCATCTCCGGTTACTTTATGCGCCTTCTTTCAGGTTATGTTGAAATTCTCCAGTTTCGGACGTCCTGCTTTTGATTCATAATAAAGAGTTTCCTTAGTACCAGTTGGACGGCTGAAATTATGGCGGAAATTGAAGTGTGCAATCACTAAGGATATTACGAAAGTAAGTTTGAATTCTTTTATGGATTGAATGGTATGAACTTTTGTGAGTGTAATACTAACCAGTGACTAGGTTTTTGTTTATACCAACAATCGTAGGAGTTTGTGGTTGTGCTACGGCTGATTTGAGGTTGGTATGTGTGATAATTTTGTGTTATTGTTATTTTTGTATGAGTTTCTTCGTTTCGTTTTTTTTTTTCAAGTTTAAATTTTTGTACAACTGAATTATGTTTAGGGTTATTGATGTCTGTTTTTGGTGTAGCACAATAGCTAATGGCGATGCGAAGAAAAATGTAAGCCAATCGATTGGATCTTTTGTTGATTACTCTTTTTTCCAATCTTCTATGAATCATGGTCCTCCATGGTATGTATTTTCGATTTGTCCTCTGTTTTAAGTTATTAGAGTCGAAACCCTAATGGTATTTTGTTTTCATTGTTGTTTTCTTTTTCAATAACACAATGCTATATCTTTTTTAACATTAATATATATAAATACTTTATGTGCGATCAATTCAGTTTAGGTCCTCTAAAACTCGGCGCTGTTTCACCGGAATCCGCATCAGCTTCGATCTCTATCTATGAAATTTTGGTAAATTCTTCGTTACTTTTGATTACAGTTTCGTGATTTGTCATTGTTAGGGTTTTACGGTGTTTTTCATTCATTTTCTTTGTGTGTTTAATTATTTATGTGAATCGTTGATTGGCTGGGGACATATGTAGGCTGAGTATTTGGTTTTTGTTTGAAATTATATGGTAGAGTTTAAGAAGGATTTGAATGAATATTGATTAGTATATGATGCATGTGTTGCAAAACAGTTTGAGATTGATTGTTATATGTTTTAGACTAGATAACCACAAGAATTAAAAAGATTCAGTTCATTTAAAATAAAAAAGAAATAAAGGCATAATTTGAAGGTTTAGATTGTTTCGCTAGAGTTGTTTAGGTCTGGAGATAAGACGTGACGCCTCATACAAGCAATGTAGAGGGAAATCAGGGGATGGGGAGATAGAGAGAGAAATGGATAGGTAAATAATTCCTGCAACAAGCATCTGATGATTTTTCATTTGGAATTGCTTGAGGTACTTTGATTTGTATATATTTTTACGTTTTTATTTGTTTTTCTTCGTTTTACGGATACGGATGGGTTGTGAGACCTGTAAATCTCTGTGTTTTTTATGTCCGATTTGTAATCAGGTTGTTGATGGTCTGAGATGATGACTTTTTGTTGTTTGTGAGGTCAAATCCTTCAATCTTTTAATATGATAACAATTTAGGGTTTGGATTATTCTTTAACAGGTGCCTCAAACGGAATATTTAGACAAAGCGGATCTAACTTGATATTAGTCGTTCTCATGTATCTGGTGCTTCTTCTTCTTCAGGTGTGAAAAGGGGCAAGGTTTGAACACGTTGACTGGCCATAGGAACCTAAGAATAATGAATTTTGGATACGGGAAAGACTGCACGCTTACTTTCTACAAGGAGAAACCAAGAAGAGGCCGGTATGGGTATATATTTCACAAAGTTCTAATTTATGCTTCAAATCTGGCTTATGCTTTGTATTTCTTATAGGTGAGATGATTGTGATTAGGAAGTTTATGATAGTTGAGGGTAAATTAACAAATTTGGATAATCGGCTTTGAACATCTTATTATTTGATTATGATTCTTTAAGATGCAATGTTCACCTTGAAGTTTGAACTTGCACATATAATTGGCCTGTTAATGCTCGATGATAGTTATGTTTATCTGGCAATGCATCTTTATGCTAATTGGGTTTTGAATTTTTGGATATTTACCCAAATTGTAGGATGATAACGCTGCTGATGGTGATGAGTATGAGAAGAAACTAAAGAAAAAATTCTTATGTTTTTCCTTTTCGGCTATGTAAGTCTGCTCCTGCTAATTGCTATCATGTTTCTTTTGAGTTGTAAAATTTATATAAATATTTCATATGGGGTGAGTTTTCCCTTTTAATATCGTTTTATTGCACTTTACTATGATAAATTTAAGCATATGTTCTGTATTATTGTATCTATTTGATGCTGATTTAGTTTTTTTTTTCTTAAAAAAAGTTATATATGTACATAAATTATCATGTGTTCAAGAACCTACAAATAATTTAAATGATTCACATTCAAAGATTGAAAATTTTAATGTTTTTTTTTTGTTCTTGCAAGGCAACTTCTTGAAGTGTTATGTGAGGGGTGATGTTCGGCGACAAAACTTTGCTTAGACCAACTGGTTTATCGTCTCAAGTTTGCTGCTGAGGTTGACCCGAAACTTATATTCGTTTAAACACTCTTTCACAAATGTATAAACATGATTTATTTCCGTATGCCTCTAAGGTTTAGATGTTGTTTTGGTGGTGTTATGCATTCATGTTTGCTCAGGTTTGACCCCATGTGGAAAGCGTGTTTTTGGGTTTCTTATGTTTTTGCATGTTCTCATCCCCACATTTATCTCCTCCTTTTATGTGTCTACTTCGGATTTTTAGGTTTATTTTGCAGCGATTTGTCTCTGGCATTCTCTTTGTCTTCACTGCGTCATCTCCGGTTACTTTATGCGCCTTCTTTCAGGTTATGTTGAAATTCTCCAGTTTCGGACGTCTTGCTTTTGATTCATAATAAAGAGTTTCCTTAGTACCAGTTGGACGGCTGAAATTATGGCGGAAATTGAAGTGTGCAATCACTAAGGATATTACGAAAGTAAGTTTGAATTCTTTTATGGATTGAATGGTATGAACTTTTGTGAGTGTAATACTAACCAGTGACTAGGTTTTTGTTTATACCAACAATCGTAGGAGTTTGTGGTTGTGCTACGGCTGATTTGAGGTTGGTATGTGTGATAATTTTGTGTTATTGTTATTTTTGTATGAGTTTCTTCGTTTCGTTTTTTTTTTTTCAAGTTTAAATTTTTGTACAACTGAATTATGTTTAGGGTTATTGATGTCTGTTTTTGGTGTAGCACAATAGCTAATGGCGATGCGAAGAAAAATGTAAGCCAATCGATTGGATCTTTTGTTGATTACTCTTTTTTCCAATCTTCTATGAATCATGGTCCTCCATGGTATGTATTTTTGATTTGTCCTCTGTTTTAAGTTATTAGAGTCGAAACCCTAATGGTATTTTGTTTTCATTGTTGTTTTCTTTTTCAATAACACAATGCTATATCTTTTTTAACATTAATATATATAAATACTTTATGTGCGATCAATTCAGTTTAGGTCCTCTAAAACTCGGCGCTGTTTCACCGGAATCCGCATCAGCTTCGATCTCTATCTATGAAATTTTGGTAAATTCTTCGTTACTTTTGATTACAGTTTCGTGATTTGTCATTGTTAGGGTTTTACGGTGTTTTTCATTCATTTTCTTTGTGTGTTTAATTATTTATGTGAATCGTTGATTGGCTGGGGACATATGTAGGCTGAGTATTTGGTTTTTGTTTGAAATTATATGGTAGAGTTTAAGAAGGATTTGAATGAATATTGATTAGTATATGATGCATGTGTTGCAAAACAGTTTGAGATTGATTGTTATATGTTTTAGACTAGATAACCACAAGAATTAAAAAGATTCAGTTCATTTAAAATAAAAAAGAAATAAAGGCATAATTTGAAGGTTTAGATTGTTTCGCTAGAGTTGTTTAGGTCTGGAGATAAGACGTGACGCCTCATACAAGCAATGTAGAGGGAAATCAGGGGATGGGGAGATAGAGAGAGAAATGGATAGGTAAATAATTCCGGCAACAAGCATCTGATGATTTTTCATTTGGAATTGCTTGAGGTACTTTGATTTGTATATATTTTTACGTTTTTATTTGTTTTTCTTCGTTTTACGGATACGGATGGGTTGTGAGACCTGTAAATCTCTGTGTTTTTTATGTCCGATTTGTAATCAGGTTGTTGATGGTCTGAGATGATGACTTTTTGTTGTTTGTGAGGTCAAATCCTTCAATCTTTTAATATGATAACAATTTAGGGTTTGGATTATTCTTTAACAGGTGCCTCAAACGGAATATTTAGACAAAGCGGATCTAACTTGATATTAGTCGTTCTCATGTATCTGGTGCTTCTTCTTCTTCAGGTGTGAAAAGGGGCAAGGTTTGAACACGTTGACTGGCCATAGGAACCTAAGAATAATGAATTTTGGATACGGGAAAGACTGCACGCTTACTTTCTACAAGGAGAAACCAAGAAGAGGCCGGTATGGGTATATATTTCACAAAGTTCTAATTTGTGCTTCAAATCTGGCTTATGCTTTGTATTTCTTATAGGTGAGATGATTGTGATTAGGAAGTTTATGATAGTTGAGGGTAAATTAACAAATTTGGATAATCGGCTTTGAACATCTTATTATTTGATTATGATTCTTTAAGATGCAATGTTCACCTTGAAGTTTGAACTTGCACATATAATTGGCCTGTTAATGCTCGATGATAGTTATGTTTATCTGGCAATGCATCTTTATGCTAATTGGGTTTTGAATTTTTGGATATTTACCCAAATTGTAGGATGATAACGCTGCTGATGGTGATGAGTATGAGAAGAAACTAAAGAAAAAATTCTTATGTTTTTCCTTTTCGGCTATGTAAGTCTGCTCCTGCTAATTGCTATCATGTTTCTTTTGAGTTGTAAAATTTATATAAATATTTCATATGGGGTGAGTTTTCCCTTTTAATATCGTTTTATTGCACTTTACTATGATAAATTTAAGCATATGTTCTGTATTATTGTATCTATTTGATGCTGATTTAGTTTTTTTTTTCTTAAAAAAAGTTATATATGTACATAAATTATCATGTGTTCAAGAACCTACAAATAATTTAAATGATTCACATTCAAAGATCGAAAATTTTAATGTTTTTTTTTTGTTCTTGCAAGGCAACTTCTTGAAGTGTTATGTGAGGGGTGATGTTCGGCGACAAAACTTTGCTTAGACCAACTGGTTTATCGTCTCAAGTTTGCTGCTGAGGTTGACCCGAAACTTATATTCGTTTAAACACTCTTTCACAAATGTATAAACATGATTTATTTCCGTATGCCTCTAAGGTTTAGATGTTGTTTTGGTGGTGTTATGCATTCATGTTTGCTCAGGTTTGACCCCATGTGGAAAGCGTGTTTTTGGGTTTCTTATGTTTTTGCATGTTCTCATCCCCACATTTATCTCCTCCTTTTATGTGTCTACTTCGGATTTTTAGGTTTATTTTACAGCGATTTGTCTCTGGCATTCTCTTTGTCTTCACTGCGTCATCTCCGGTTACTTTATGCGCCTTCTTTCAGGTTATGTTGAAATTCTCCAGTTTCGGACGTCCTGCTTTTGATTCATAATAAAGAGTTTCCTTAGTACCAGTTGGACGGCTGAAATTATGGCGGAAATTGAAGTGTGCAATCACTAAGGATATTACGAAAGTAAGTTTGAATTCTTTTATGGATTGAATGGTATGAACTTTTGTGAGTGTAATACTAACCAGTGACTAGGTTTTTGTTTATACCAACAATCGTAGGAGTTTGTGGTTGTGCTACGGCTGATTTGAGGTTGGTATGTGTGATAATTTTGTGTTATTGTTATTTTTGTATGAGTTTCTTTGTTTCGTTTTTTTTTTCAAGTTTAAATTTTTGTACAACTGAATTATGTTTAGGGTTATTGATGTCTGTTTTTGGTGTAGCACAATAGCTAATGGCGATGCGAAGAAAAATGTAAGCCAATCGATTGGATCTTTTGTTGATTACTCTTTTTTCCAATCTTCTATGAATCATGGTCCTCCATGGTATGTATTTTCGATTTGTCCTCTGTTTTAAGTTATTAGAGTCGAAACCCTAATGGTATTTTGTTTTCATTGTTGTTTTCTTTTTCAATAACACAATGCTATATCTTTTTTAACATTAATATATATAAATACTTTATGTGCGATCAATTCAGTTTAGGTCCTCTAAAACTCGGCGCTGTTTCACCGGAATCCGCATCAGCTTCGATCTCTATCTATGAAATTTTGGTAAATTCTTCGTTACTTTTGATTACAGTTTCGTGATTTGTCATTGTTAGGGTTTTACGGTGTTTTTCATTCATTTTCTTTGTGTGTTTAATTATTTATGTGAATCGTTGATTGGCTGGGGACATATGTAGGCTGAGTATTTGGTTTTTGTTTGAAATTATATGGTAGAGTTTAAGAAGGATTTGAATGAATATTGATTAGTATATGATGCATGTGTTGCAAAACAGTTTGAGATTGATTGTTATATGTTTTAGACTAGATAACCACAAGAATTAAAAAGATTCAGTTCATTTAAAATAAAAAAGAAATAAAGGCATAATTTGAAGGTTTAGATTGTTTCGCTAGAGTTGTTTAGGTCTGGAGATAAGACGTGACGCCTCATACAAGCAATGTAGAGGGAAATCAGGGGATGGGGAGATAGAGAGAGAAATGGATAGGTAAATAATTCCTGCAACAAGCATCTGATGATTTTTCATTTGGAATTGCTTGAGGTACTTTGATTTGTATATATTTTTACGTTTTTATTTGTTTTTCTTCGTTTTACGGATACGGATGGGTTGTGAGACCTGTAAATCTCTGTGTTTTTTATGTCCGATTTGTAATCAGGTTGTTGATGGTCTGAGATGATGACTTTTTATTGTTTGTGAGGTCAAATCCTTCAATCTTTTAATATGATAACAATTTAGGGTTTGGATTATTCTTTAACAGGTGCCTCAAACGGAATATTTAGACAAAGCGGATCTAACTTGATATTAGTCGTTCTCATGTATCTGGTGCTTCTTCTTCTTCAGGTGTGAAAAGGGGCAAGGTTTGAACACGTTGACTGGCCATAGGAACCTAAGAATAATGAATTTTGGATACGGGAAAGACTGCACGCTTACTTTCTACAAGGAGAAACCAAGAAGAGGCCGGTATGGGTATATATTTCACAAAGTTCTAATTTGTGCTTTAAATCTGGCTTATGCTTTGTATTTCTTATAGGTGAGATGATTGTGATTAGGAAGTTTATGATAGTTGAGGGTAAATTAACAAATTTGGATAATCGGCTTTGAACATCTTATTATTTGATTATGATTCTTTAAGATGCAATGTTCACCTTGAAGTTTGAACTTGCACATCTAATTGGCCCGTTAATGCTCGATGATAGTTATGTTAATCTGGCAATGCATCTTTATGCTAATTGGGTTTTGAATTTTTGGATATTTACCCAAATTGTAGGATGATAACGCTGCTGATGGTGATGAGTATGAGAAGAAACTAAAGAAAAAATTCTTATGTTTTTCCTTTTCGGCTATGTAAGTCTGCTCCTGCTAATTGCTATCATGTTTCTTTTGAGTTGTAAAATTTATATAAATATTTCATATGGGGTGAGTTTTCCCTTTTAATATCGTTTTCTTGCACTTTACTATGATAAATTTAAGCCTATGTTCTGTATTATTGTATCTATTTGATGCTGATTTAGTTTTTTTTTCTTAAAAAAAGTTATATATGTACAGAAATTATCATGTCAAAACTACGTGTTCCAGCCCTCCCATCAATGTTACTTGACATTGTTAAACCATCTATTGACCTATTGGCCACTATGTCAACTACCCAATCTATTGACAAGCACTCCCTTGTATGAAGACATACTTAACTAGTTTACATTATCAAGTATATTGAGGTCTGCATCCTACCTCTAAAGATGGTGTTCTTATCTGATATGTATAAACACACATGCATTATCATATTATTTGATTTTTTTTGACATATTATTTGGCGCTTTTCTTTTACTTTTACATGTTATTTGAAACTTTTTATTTTATTTTAGCAAACATCAAAAGACCTTGATGATGACCGATCAAGCTATAGGACTTAGACGTATGATTTTGAATCGTGGTCTCCCTTATGTCCAAAGCCGAAAATTGACCAAGTAAGATGTTCATCGTATTTTTTTCACATATTTATATGTAACAACTTTATTTTAGTACTTATGGAGCAGACAATTTTCGTAACTTTTTTTTTATTTTCTTAGATTATAATTGTTGCAAATAATTTACGATCGAAAGCGAAATATTTAACTTCTTAGCTAAGAGGACCCCAAATTCAAACTTCGCTTTAGGTCTCTAAAATGGTTGAGCCGACCGTAGATACGGTCTTTGGTGGGCGGATGAGATGGTATATGGTGGTTGAAGAAAATAAGGAGCTGTACTTTTTTTGCTAACGAGCAGATCGAAGATAAAATGTGAAGATTAGCCTATTTGGAGAGGATTTGATGTTGGGTTGTAAGTGGTGGGCATATAGTTTGTTTTATTTTTGTTGTTTTGATGGAACGAAAAGCGGCCCAACATTTATTTACTTCCTAAAGTCAAAATGCAAATGAACGAAAAGATCAGGCTTTACGTAAAGAGCTTTGTGCTTTCAATTTAGGTTTAGCAGCTGAGTGTGTTTGAATTGAACTTATATAGGTGCGATTTTAACTTATATGTTACAATAATACGATCTTCATTTTTCTAGATCTATATGAACATTATCTTTTTAATTGTATATATCTTTGTTTAATTTAAAGATACACTTTAAAGGAGGAATCATGTAACCGTCATATGTGTTAGTAACAAATGATGTTGGTTTGGTATCATAAGGACTTAGGGAATACTTTAATCCTCCTTAACTTCACTTAAGGCTGAAGGGTTAAATAAATGCTCATATCCTTATCCCTTATCTGATTACTCTAGAAACTATTTTTTTATTACTATTATCTAGAGTTTAGATGCAGCTTTACAAAAATATTTTTGTTTTTTTTTTTGTTACCTATAGGGGAGGATTTAAGTGACTTGGCAGTGGAATATTGAGTTTGTCCATCCAAGAAGGAAGGTGGCATGCTTGGTTGGGTGAGAAAGGGCCAGATGGTATGATTTTTTTTGTATTCTATGTGGTTGAATATAGAGTGGCAAAATGACCGGGTTGGATAACGGGCCAAGATGGATCTTTTTTCATGCCGGTCGTGTCTGATTTGGGTTTACCCATCCAACATTTTTATCCTTCTATAAAAATAATTAATGTAGTAAATATGATAATAATCATATTTATAATAACAATTTAGTTCTTTAAAAAATATTTAATAAACTGATGGCACGTCGCAAGTCTATAATGTGTGTCTCATCTGTCCTTTTTGGTTTTATGATGAATCATTGTAGGTGCCAGAGTTTGAGGAAGCTGCATTTAACGCCCCATTAAACAAGAACGCATGGAGTGGAATGTCTGGAGTTCATTTGACTTGAGCAGGGTTGGTTGGTAAGCTGGTGCAATGGTCCAGCCTTCTTTAGAGTCTTTAAGTGACCCACCATAGCTATACATGGTACTCATATATGTGTTTCTTCATTTAAATATATTTATGTAATTTGTAATCTTTAATATTCATCTTGAATTTATTTGCTTTTTATAGGAAAATGTCAATTATAATTGAACCTATCATAGGATATACGATAACAATTAACCGTTAGGCACGGTAACCATAAGTACAGGTGTAGGTTAGGCATGGAAAGTCAGGATTAGGCAAATAGGTGAAAAGTATTTTCAAACTGATGGGTGAATCATAGCATAAGATCTAAACTGTTATCGGTTTTTTTTTTTTTCTTATTTTAACTGAATTTGTTGCTAGATCTGATCTTATATCATTTTTTAAGATATGGCGTTTTGATGTTTTCGAATTGTAGATAAAAGCTTCTGCATAGTTTATGTTTTTCTCATGGCCCAAAGCTTTTGCTCTTTTGTTTTTTGTCCTTAAATCATAATTTATGCGTTTGAAGAGGGTAAAATTTTCCTTCTGTATTTGGGCGCAGCTTCAAAAGCTAAATTGCATGTGTGTCATTATTAATTGTTGGGTTTGTTGTTTGCAATCATGCCAGGCGCAACACCAGAAGGTACCATTTTAATACTCCTCACTCGACTTGAAGATGAAGTTGTAAGTTTGTCACTATGAGTGTGATTGTGTATCTATTATAGCTACCTTGGATGGCCGTAGTTACTTTTACTTAAGAAGCAATGAGCAAGTGGTTTTAAAACATGTCTTATACATGCATGCTGATGACATACCTTTGTTGTTGCTATATATTCTATTTATGGACATGACTTTTTGCATTGTAGTTTCTCGAGATAAAAATAAATTCATGTCCATCATAAGGACTTTGCTATGTAAGAAAAAAAAGCTTACAATTGTTTATTTATATAAATTTGTGCTATGGTGTATTCTATTATTTTGTTGGTTGTTAACTTTGACAACCTATAGACCGATCTCTGGCGAACGGGCATGGTCGTGTAACAGGTAAAAAAACAAACCCGACAAGCTGAAGACATAATGTCCAAGTTACATTGCGTAGCACGTGAAAAGAACGACCAAAGTGCATTAATCTGGACCAAAAATCAAGCTAATTCTATTACGTCCAAGTCATCTTTCGTATTCATGTATTTCAATTAAGTGTAATTTTATATTTACGTTAGTACTAAAACATTTATGTACACTGTTAGATAATATATTTTTTTGTGAAGCCACCCGTGTAACACACGGGTACTTAGACTAGTAATTAATATATAAGTATTTAACACTTTTTTAAATGCAAAACAATGTAAGCTAAAAGGACAAAATTGTAAATGGCTACTTGTTTATGCATCAAGATTTATAACGAATGCAATAATATTGTTACCTTAAAATTGAATTGGATTTCAAATTGTCTCAAAACATAGTAGTATAGATAATTAGGGTCATGATATACTAGTAAATTTATTTGGGTAGGAAGGTTAGAAAATAATCTTGATCATCGACTGAGATTATTGTTTTTTATAAAAATTGCACTTTAAAAACGAATATATTTTTATTCTTAAAATGAGTATACTATTGCTATACTTTTGAAAAAAAAATCGATAACCTAGATGACAAAATTCAATGGACTATAAACACACAAAAAATGGGTTTTTTTCTAAAAGGCAATGGACTATAATGTGTTTTTTTTTTGGGTTATTAGACTTTATCACCCCAAACTATTGGCTATTGGCCGCTGCCACCCTCAACTATCACTTTGACGCCCATCACCCCTAACTTAACACTTAGTGTGTTCTGTCACCATGTCGTTAACTGATCACTAACTTTTGATGATGTTACTACACTTTTTGTGGTGTCATAGGGATCTAGAGAAGATTTTAGGGGTCTTAGGACACCCCCAAAAGTATAATAACAGGATCAAAAGTTAGTGATCTGGTGACAGAATACACTAAGTATTAAGTTGAGGGTGGCGGGCGTCAAAGTGATAGTTGGGGGTGGCAGCGGCCAATGGCCAATAGTTAAGGGTGATAAAATCCAATAACCCTTTTTTTTTCCAAAACGAAATGGACTAAAAACACAAAACATTATGTTTTTTTCTAAAAAGCAATGGATTAAAAACACAAAAAAGTGTTTATCTAAAACACAATGAACTAAAAATACAAAACAAAATTATAAAACGCAATGGACTAAAAACACATAAAAATATTTTTTTTTTCTAAAACGCAATGTATTAAAAACACAAAGAAAAAGTGTTTTTCTAAAATGCAATAGACTAAAAACACAAAAGATGTGTTTTTTCTAAAACGCAATGGACTGAAAACAAAAAAAAAATGTATTTTTCTAAAACGCAATAGACTAAAACACAAAAAAAAATGTTTTTTTCATTGTATTATAAAACAAAATGGACTAAAATTACAAAAACAAAATGTGTTTTATCATTGTGTTATAATTATAAACTCAAATGCCTCGCTAACTAAGACTTAAATGAGCTTATATAATTATAAAATTGTTAGAAGATCATAAACATTCACGGTACCTTGACTACCTACATAACATCATGGTTGGCAGCTAAATCCTCTGTTCCCAAAACAACTATTCCTGGCACGAAAATCTTGTTAAACAAAAGACAATTTGAAGCCTATATAAGTACAATTATCTGCAACGGTATCTATATTGTCAAAATACAAGTAAACCATGAAGCTAACAAAGATCACCTTAACATAATTGGGATTCATAAATTCTTGAGATATAATCATAATACTTAGCAGAGCTCGCATAACAGTATCATGGCCCCGACCATCACCACGTGCTTAACTTTTATCCGTTAAGAAAAAAAATGTATGATTTAGAGATATATTCATAGGTATAAACACACATACGTTGAGAGAGCCAAAGATGACACCTTAATATATATATATATATATACACACACACACAAACTAAATAACTAATTGAGTCGACAACTTTGAGTTTATACCTTGTGAACACTAATTTCTAATACTTGTGCCTTCGTAGGTGACTGAGTGTCTGAGTTGACTATGCGTTGACTGCCTTTGCATTTGTTTTAACCCAACTCCAACAACTACCATTATTGTTCTAGACTACCACCACCGTTTAAAATCACCCACGTGATCATCATAATATAAGGTATAATTCCCTATAGTTATATTTTATGATCATCATGTTTAAATGGGTGAAGTGACAAGTTAAACTTATATTTACAAAAAGTCAAAAATACCTTTTTGTCTAATAATCAAAGAACGAGGTTATAAATGTATGTAACATGTAATTTGACTTCAAAACATTTTGTATAACGCTATAAAATATATTTTTATGCGTCAGACTTGTTACGAACTCATTTAACCATCTGATCCGGTATTTATGAGCGCATGACTAGTTAAAACGACAAAAACCATATAAAGTAGTCGAAACGGGTCAAACTTTTTCAAAAACTCTTCAAATCAGAATGTATGGTTAAATGACACGAGAGTCCTCACTCGTACAGGTATAAACCACATTCTATCCGGTCAACGCTTAATCTAGCAGAACCGAGCGTAATTCTAAGTTTACCAATCAAGTCCAAAGGACTTATAATGACCCGTAACAATTTCAATGGATAAATATTTCCATTCATTCTGGACTATAGAGCCCTCCGGAAATCTCCCCATAAGTTAATAAACTTTGAATTCAGTTGTACTACGAGAACTAAATACACTGTGAATACAACTAGTACAGGTAAATACTTTTTAGCCACTTTTTATTATAAAAAACATGGGATATGGTACAAAACCACTTGGTTCGAGTATCACAATGGGCAAATGCTTTCATATTGTTGATAATCCGAGTTTAATCAGCATTCCTGAATAACATAAAATATTTGGGGGTTAATAGTATTGTATCCGGGTGTCCTGATTCATTTATTGTAATAGCCATATAAAGTGCGGGGTGTAGGTTAATAGTAATCATGAACCAGTGTGTATATTAATCATGAACCGGTTATGAACACTGGTCCCCGAATATATGATAAGCATGTAAATCTAGTAACAAGAAAAATCCCAAAGACTCACAAATGATTTTAAAAGTTTCTCAAATGAGTCGTTCATAGTATTTACCAGCGAAAGCTGGCATATTTTTAAAGATTAACTTACAAGTAGCGAAACTCAATAGTAGGCTGGATAACGTTCGACCAAAAAGCTTCGGAGTTTGCGACTCCATGGCTAATGACCTATGATGTCCCAGGTCCATTTATTTAGAACCTACCTATTGGGATATTTTGTACCGAAGGCAACGTTATAAATTTTAATATAATTTCTAGATTAAAATACTTGTACTTTATTACTCTCTACTTCTGTTGTATTGTGAAAACTGTTATCCAATTATCACACATAAACCCTATATTTGGGCCCACGGGAAATCAAGGCGTTGCAGGTTTGTTGATGTTACTGATACTAAGGTTGTCCAAATAGTTCGTAGCTCGCTTGAGAAAAACTAGCACGAAATTACTTGGGTAAAAGCTGAGCTTGAACCAAGGTTGGTTTCCTTGTTAGCTCGCTTGAACATATTTAATTTAATTATACTATATATACACACACAAACTAAATTACAATACATATAAGGAGGACAAAAAGAATAAATTTAAGAGTTTAAGTAATTACAACTTTTAAAACATATGTTACAATAGTTTAAAACATTAAACCATAAAAATAGCATATTTTTCTTTAATTTGAGTATGGTATTGCTATATTTTTAATTTAAAATATTTTATATGTTATGTGATATGTGTTCCATGCCGTGTCGCTTAGCCATCTGTCTAGTGTGTGTGTATATATATATTTTTGTATTTAGATAATTATGCATTCCTTCTTAGTTATTATTAGTTATAGAGTAAAGTGCCATTTTGGTCTCTGAGGTTTGGTCACTTTTGCAACTTTAGTCCAAAACTCAAATCTTTTAAATATGGGTCCCTATGGTTTCACTTTTATTGTCATTTTGGTCCAAAAGCGAAATCAACTGATATTTGTCTAATAAAATCATGTTATTTTGTCATTTTTCTCATGGGCAAAATGGTCAATATAATTTTATTATAACACATTATTAAGTAAACTAATATCCTTATCAGCAAATGACTGGCCAAGATAAAAGGGACATTCACCTGAAAGTGGTATGTTATGACCTAAGGAACTGGTTTGGCACTTGCTGGAGTATTCTTGTATTCAAAAGCAAAGAGGATAAAACCAAAGGCTGCTTGAGTTTGTACTAGAAGCAAAATAAGTTGTGCACTGTGATTCCTGTAGAATTAATTGCGCATTAATATATATATATATATAATATACACACACAGTGAGTGTAATCATTTTCAGAAACAAAAAGGAAGTAGAAATACGAACATTTGATTCTCTAATTCGAGTTGTAACTAAAATTAGGGCTTCTGGCTAAACTGTTGGCGAAGCATACATAGAAACACTGTATACCCTAATTTGAGGTCTGATTACAGAAGTACACATGTTATGCCCTAATCTGGAATGTAATTGAAACCTTTGAATGGTTAGATAATCGTGAATTTGCATGAACACTTTAAAAGAAAATGAAATCATGTGGAGTAATTAATACGTAAAACAACAAAAGCAGAGTAAACCTGATGATTTGAAAATGCTTTCTTATTACAGCTGTAAATTCATTAAATACGAAGAAGAGGGACCCGCTGTTAGTTGAAGGGGTGTTAAACCATGCTGGGTAAGTTGAAAGGATGAACTAGCTAGAGCATCCATAGTGATGGCCTGGTCCTCCGTCATAAACTCATATTAGATTTCAAACTAGTCTCCACAACCCTCATTTGCTAATAAAGATATTATTAATTTAATTAATAATGTGTTATAATAAAATTATATTGACCATTTTGTCCCTAGGGAGAATGACAAAATAACATAATTTTATTAGACAGATATCAATTGATTTCACTTTTGGACCAAAATGGCAATAAAAATGAAACCACAGAGACCCAGATTTAAAATGTTTGAGTTTTGGACTAAAGTGGCAAACGTGATCAAATCTCAGGGACCAAAATGGCAGTTTACTCCTAGTTATATAAATCATCCTTTGTGTTTAGGGCTTATCACATGTCTCATTATTTCCACTAACTGGATTTATTTTTTCAATTAACTTTTACTAAAATAACTATTATGCCCCTAGTATTAAAAGACGAAGAGTTAATTGACAAAATCGTCCCTGAGGTTTAGGCACGTTTGTCATTTTTGTCCAAAATGACACTTTTGTACCAAATTGCCCCCAACGTTTGTAACTTTTTGTCATTTTCATCCAAACCACTAACTTAGTTTATTTTTCTGTTAAGTTAAGGATATATGGATGAAACTGGCAAATATAAAACCACAGGGACGATTTTGGCCATTTACTTAAACCCCTTTTAATTTCTTTTATTTAATTATTTTTGTTACATATATAATAAAAAAGAATATACATGGAATTTTTAGAAAAAAAAATTAATAGTTTTGTCACATAATTTTTATAAATTTTCATCCAAATCACTAGCTCAGATTATTTTTTCTGTTAAGGTGAAGGATATTTTAAATTTTATAAATTAAGACATAAATTAATTTACAGCTTCTTTATATAAATCAGTTTTATAAAGAGAAAACGTCATTGGTGTGCAACACATAACAATCGATTATAACTTTTAGTATTTATCAGTTGTAGAGATAGAAAAAAATTGTAAAACGTTATATATTTTTTAAATGTGTTGAGCACCTAGGAAATATGTTGGTAGAAATAAAATATTTTTTTAATTAAGATTATGAGGGTAACTAACTAATACTTATTCTGAGTGGCTTAAGTAAAAAAACTTTTGGTTCATAGCATTATAATTACAATTTGGTGGGTAATTTTAAGGTTTGGTATAACGCTACGTTGTTTGATAGGGGGGGGGGGGGGGCACTGGCTTCTGTTTTTCCTTAGTAGCGAATTTAAAAGAGTAGAAGATGAATTACAAACTTGGTACATATGATAAGATTTTTTTATTTGACCTTTTTCAATAAGGTCACCAGCATTTTAGTTTTATAAAATTTAGAGGTTTAAGTAGATTTTGTTCTTATAAAACTTATCTATACAAAAAAATTAGAAATTAATTTATGTCTTAGTTTATAAACATCCTTCGCCTTAATAGAAAAATTAACTTAGTTAGTGGTTTAATGAAAATTATAAAAATTATGTGATAAAGCTATTATTTTTTTTCATATAAAAATTGCATTTATATTCTTTTTTATTATATATGTAACAAAATGAATTAAATAAAAGAAATTTAAAAGAGTTTAAGTAAATTGCCAAAATCGTCCATGTGGTTTTATATTTGTCAGTTTCATCTAAATATCCTCAACTTAACAGAAAAAATAAACTAAGTTAGTGGTTTGGATGAAAATGGCAAAAAGTTACAAACGTTGGGGGCAATTTTGTACAAAAGTGTCATTTTGGACGAAAATGGCAAACATGTCCAAACCTCAGGGACGATTTTGGCAATTAACTCAAAGACGAAATATGTCATTTCACTATTTCTTTCCATTTCTTTTAATTATAGCATCTCAACGCAACTGTAAGATTTGTTTTTCAGACCCGCCACCTTAGAACGCCACATCATTCCAGACCTCTACGTAAAATAAATTACATTTTTTCCTTTGATGCTAAACAATCTAGACCTCCACGTCACACCCCAATTTTATGTAATAAATGTATCATAAAATAATGTTTGTGTGTGTGGTGTTCAGACGGGTCCGTCATCCATTACCATCGCCTCCAACGCTGCATTAGCTCGGTTTGATTTTAACTTGGTCAGAAAGTGAGTGTTGGAGATGCTCTTACTCTCACTTCTTTCATTGTTTTCCATTTTTTCTTTTATTATTTTCATCACTCTTACTCTACCCTTACAAATAGAATGTAATAAACATGAAACAAGAAAAAATCCACCAACCCCCTTCATTCCACAAAGCACCCATCACCTTCATATTTTGTGACTCACCTACCTCCCCTCCCCTGATTGGTTAACCATCTTTTGTGACTACCACCGTGATCTCTTTTCAGAACTGATTATCAAAACGTATCTCATCCTTCATGCCAGGATGTTCCCATGTGATTTTTTTGTACTTTTTGTAATGAAGTTTAGGCTGACTTTTTCGCCATCAAAACAAATGAAATAAACGATCACACATTTTATAAAATTTATATCTTGATTGTGAGATATCAATGAGTTTATTGATCGAATTTGATGGGGTGGGAGCTTGATCTTGTAACAATAGTAGAAAGGAGATTTTGTTATAAATGAAACTATAGAGTTGCAAAAAACATTAACTTGTCAAGCAATCATCTTGATAAAAAAGAGTTTTGCTAAAAATGGACCACGTAACAGAAAATCAATAAAATTGAACACGAAAAGGTAATTTTTAACAATCACAACTTGCTTAAAGTCAACTATAATGAGTCTTTGTTTTAATCTTAGAAACTTTTGAATAAATATAAAAACTCACCCTGATCAGGTAATGGATTTGAGAATAAAAGCACACGCAGGTTGAGATTCATTCATGGATTTAGATTGTTTATTATATGTGTCTATATATATATATATATATAGGCTAGGAGTTGGCTACAAAGTCCAAAATTCCTAAAAAGTATAAAAAGTCATAAACCACCACAATATCAACCACAAAACACACCCCAAACCCACAGATAACATAATAAAGATTACTAAAACAGCATATATGTGGGTTTTGTTTTATGTTTTGGATGATAAGACTCTAATTATTCAATGACTAACATTATGTGTTTTATGTTGATTATCATGTTGTGTTTTATACTCATAATTCTACGATGGTGTGTTTGGAGATTTTTATAGACTGCTAGGGTTTGAATATAATGTTTAGTAATATTCACTCTGTTATTTGTGGGTTTTGAGTGTGTTTTAGGGCTGAAATTCTAGTGTTTTATAACTTTGTACACTTTTAGGAGATTTAGACTTTGTAGCCGAACCCCACTATATATATATATGAGTAGAACTGCTTCATGATTTCTTCGTGATTTACTCTTGGTTTAATTTATTAGGGTGGGATTTATTACAAGTCGGTGACAATGATCATGGATTATTGCCACAGTATGTTCATTAATAGACCCTCACTTTAATCTACATCTAGAAGTGGATTTAGCAAGATCTTTAAACTATTCATTCAAGTTTAGTGTTGAACCCTGAACGAACTGATCAACCAAAACTTAACAAATGTTTTTTTTATCAGTTGTTCTTCACAGAGCATAAAGATTCAAATTAAGTGTGAAAGAACTGCTATTCCTAATGAAACTACTGATGAAGACGTAAGAACTGCTGGATCAAAACAATTAATAAAGATAATACTGATATGAAGAACTATTATTGAAGGACCAACTATTGGCCATAGACAACAATACATTTGTTTTGTTGGACAATTGTTTTAGTTTAATGTAATAATTTTTCATGTAAACATTTGGTTGTAAGATTATCGGTTCCAGTTGTTCTACTAGGAATCATTTAGATATTCTCATTGTTAGAGGTCACTTTCTAGGTGATGTCAGCTAATGTCATAAGTTGTTATTCTCTATGTATAAACAGATCATGACATACTCATGATATGGGAGTAAATTGTTCTTAGATTAAGAGTACAATTGTGAAATCGTTAGTTGAGGGTGAGCAAGAAATTGTAAACACTTCATTTGATGAAATTAGAATATGTGATGACTTATTTTTAATTGATTTTGTTTAATTAATTGATTATTCAGATGCATATTTTTGTTAAACATGAATTGCTACTATTTCATTGATCAGAACGCTCTCAGATCCCAACAATTGGTATCAGAGCTAGATCTCTATGTTCAATCTTACAATCGATTTAGAACAAAGATCTAAGTTCATAATTGATATATCGTTTAGTTGTTGCATCAATTTCAGAAAAAAAAATAAACTGATTTCAAAAGCCCAACCTGTACTCTGTTTTTTCTAAAAACTTCTTCAAAAACCTGAAATCATTTCAAGTCAGCATGACATGTCAAGTCAGCATGATCCTCACTATATTTTTCATCAACCAAATCTCCGATGTTCGTTCAAAATGAGTATAACATTTAGCAAAAGAGGATGATACATTTTTTATTGTATCAAAACACTGGATGTTGACAATCAATTTCGTATGGTCCTTATGTTCCAATGATAGCCAGTGTTGAAGAGAATGGCAAAAAATCACCGAGGGAAGTTAAAAGTTATTCCGAATAAGATTTCACAAATTGAAATTGGATGCCAAAGCATTTACTATATTGGCCATGGCATTTCCGAATGAAATCTATGTTGGGTTTCTCCATTGCACAACTGCGAAATGTTATGGGATGCTTTCAAAGAGCAATTCGATGGAACTCTTGAGGTTATAAAAAATAGCCGGTAAATTTTGGCTTAACAGTATGAGACGTTTTATCATGTTAAAGAGGAATCTCTAACACAACAGTCTGAAAAGATTCACAACCCTAATTAGTGAGTTGAGATTGGTTGAGAAAACTTACTCCAACAATGCCCTGAACAATAGGTTTCTTAGGTCATTGCCTAATAGGTGAGATACATATGCAATTGTTTTGAGTTACACTCCTGTTAACACAACACTTATAAGCAATGAATCTCAATCTTCACAAAACTCAAATCAAAGTTATGATTATTACATTGACATGACAAATGGATTTTTGCCGAGTCATTAAATCAAGCTTTCACTGTCTGTGACAAACCTTACACTATGTCTGATAATCTATCATTTTTTTGTGGAAGACTTGCAACATATTAATCCCCTAGAGCTAGAGGAAAAGGGCTACTTTGCATTGGTTAGCCATATTAAGTGTGAGAACCAACAATTTATATAAGAAGACTAACAGAAGATATCCTAGTTTACACGAATAAAGATAGAGTAGGTTGGATAAGTAAAAAAAATGAAGTGTTACAAGTATAACAAGTTGAATCATTTTGCTAGAGTGTAGAAGCTAAGATACCTTCTAACCATTTCTTATTCACAAGGCAGTTTGGAAAAAAGAAGCCATCAATTGAATCTCTACATGAGAGAGATGATTCAGAACATTTCACTAGTCTCGGTAATATATTTTATCCTAATATAAAATGCTAACATAGAAATATATTACTTTTTCTTTTAACGCTTTAGATCTAAACTAGCATGTAATTCATCAACATACAAAAAAATTATTATTATATATAATAAATCAATGGAAGGATTTGGGCTGATGTGGCACTCAATTAGAGCCTCCTAGATCAGCTTTTAGCGGGAAAAATACTGGGTTTTTTTTTACCGAATGAAGCCCCACATATGCAATCCGACCCGTTATATTCGGATCCTATATATTCCTATAAAAAAATATTTGCCTTTCTAGAACCATTGAAACCCTAAATATCACTCCTTCTCTCTCAATTCTCTCTACTTTTGTCTTGAGAATATCATCGGCGACTGTGGCTTTTATCTACTTTTTCGATTAACATCTGATAACATCAAGGTATGTTAACTTATAATCCTGTATTTTATTCCATTTCCCCTTTGATCGTCGTCGTCATCCTTAATTTTGTTCTTTTTTTGTTGTTTTTTCATGTCATATATTCATCTCTATTACATCCAGGTTTGTTTCCCTTTCATTCATGACAGATTCATATTTTCTTTATACTGTAACTTTACTTCGATTTAGATGTTTCAGTTATAACTTATAATAGATACTAATCATGTTTTATCGTTATCGATTTTGAGTTTTTGGTTGCGTCTCGAAGTGGTAAATTGGTTCTTTGTTACCGGATTTTTTTGTTGCAACGGTATTATAAAATAGTTCAAAATATGTTTTTTAAAGTATATGGATGATGGATTTTAGGTAAGAGGAAAAATGTTTTGAAAGTTTACATTTGTCTTGATAGCAGAAGAGTAGTTTTGCTTTTTGGTGGTTTTAAGTCAGTGGTGTGTTGGTTTTGGATTTGGTTGACAGTCACCCTTTTGGTTATGATTTTTTGTTATTCGTAAGGTATCGGGTTAATAGTTTATGGGGTTTGTTTTATAGTTTTTCTTTCATTTCAGACTATGAGTTCTTTAATGATGTTGATATTATATTGTGTCCAGAAAGCTAGCTGAGACGGCTAGGAATGAAAAAATAGGGCTTCGTGGTGGTGATTTATACTGAAATTTGACGCTACAAGGCAAAGTTACCGGAAGAAATCTCAAGTTGCAGCGACTGGCTATTTAAACTGTTGTAACTTTTTTCATTTTATGTTTTATATTCGTGCTTGAATGCAACTCTTTCCCATATTGGTTGTTTTGCTTTTGCTTAGAACTTTAGGGGCACTTTACATCAGTGAGATTTGATTAGAACGCTTGTGTTTTGTAAATTAAAGTTTTTTGAATTTTGTGTTTTTTACATAACTAGGTTGTTATGCTGGGCTTGAATGTAGTAGTGAAAACAACCATACTTTACATGCCGTAGATCGGAGAAGTTCAATATAAGAATGTTATGTTCATGGTTTGGGATGTTGGCTGCCATGAGAAGTTGCAGCCCTTTTGGAAACAAAGGTATAATGTTTTAGTTTTGTATAAACGTTTTGTTGTATAGGGTTGCTAGACAACCATGTAAGGCTCTGAAATACGCTCTAATGGGCTGTGAATACTCTTTTACAAGCATGAATGAAACCATCACTTGATCTTACCCTAAATATTATAGTATGTGGATTCTAATCAAACCTTAAATTATATATGATAGTATAACAAGTATTATACAATCTTCAACGTTATTGGAGTGTGGATTGTATTGATGACAAAAGGGTTTGTTTTAGAAGGGGAGATAATGTATGATATCTTTAGTCAAAGGAATGCATATCATTAGTTTGATATTCTGACGACCTAGGGATAGTGGTGTTCTAACAGTAATGTGCTTTGTTAAGGAAACACTAGCAGTGGCCACCGACGATTTGAATAAACTGATCGAAGGCGTCGTTGGGCGATCCACGGCATCTTCTGTTCGTCTCCGCTACGGAAAACATATCGTGCCCGATACAGAAGTAAGCTGTAATTTCTTTTTTGTTTGATTCTTCTTAGTAGAAAGAGTTGCATTTGGGTTAGACAATTAGCGTTTTGTTGAATTGTTCTTTACCATTGACATCCACCTTCCATTTTCGTGACTTTTCCACTGATCTACGCATTTGCAGTTTCATTCTATTGGAATGCATTAATGTGGCTGAACAAAAGATGATACAAGTGCACAACAATAGAATCGGAGATGATAAAATGACAGGTTAGCCTAAGTAACGGGTCAAATGATATACTTTTTTATACATGTTGAAACGAATTGGGTTGGGTCAACGCCACTTTTTTTTTTATTTGTAGGTATGTACATTGCTTTTGATAAGCTCCATCCATCAATCTTCGATTAGTTGATAAGAAAATAAGAAATGTCAGGAACAAAGTGATTCATTAATGGAAGAGGTATTTCGATTAGTTGATAAGAAAATAAGAAAATGACAGGAACAAAGTGATTCAGTGGAAGAGGTCTTGTACCGATTTTTTCCTTTTTTCATCTTCCAGTGTACCTTTCTATTTTCTTATATAGCATAGATTAACCGACTAATAACAAAGAAAATGACAGGAACAAAGTGATTCAGTAATGGAAGAGGTCTTGTACCAATTTTTTCCTTTTTTCGTCTTCCAGTTTACCTTTCTATTTTCTTATATAGCATAGATCAACCGACCAATAACAATTTTTTTTAGCTTTTATTCATGTTAAAATTACTAACTTCATCGTATGGGATTCGTTTGGAGAAGCTAGCGTAATTACCCATAAGAATTGTAAATTACATGGGCAATGATTAATAAACTTAAATTGAGCTCAATACCCATACTCAGAACCGTAGCGTAGCTGATTTATACCCGAAAATATCTGAAACTGATTATACCTTATACCCGAACCCATATTTTTTTTAATATCCGATAGAATACTAGAATTTTTTAAGTATATTTTTATATGTTTACTTTACGAATTTTACATTTAGTTTTTTTATTAAAATTTATTGTTTAACGTGAATCCGATTCTAAAACTGACTTACAACCCGCTTGATTAGTTAGACAATGAGTTTATACGAGTCAAAATGTTGAATAAACACATGAAAAGGAATAATTGTTTTCTCAATTACAAGTAATGTTTTTACTCATTTTTTGGTTAACAAGTATAGGGTTGTTGGTATCTTATGTTTTTTTTTATTAATTTGCTTTCTTCTGTAACATGTACTTCCGCAGCTTCTTTGTCCATGCTATCCAAACAAGTGAGAAAGTTAATTTCATTTTTGAGCACGCTATAGGTGTTTTCTCTTGTAAGGACGACGCTAATCATAGGAGCTAGATCTCATCACCAATGGATGTTGTTACATTTTACATAGTATCTGTAGCAGATTAATCTTTTAGAGTTAGTTAGATGCACACAATGTGTGCCGACACTGTAAGACTCGTCTCGCGTTAAACAACTTTAAACAAAATACGCATATTTCTATATAAAATACGACCACTCAAAAACTTTGAAGAGTTAACATTCAAACATAACTAAGTTGTCTAAGTTACATCACCATACTAGTTTTAAACATCTAAGTGATTACATGTTATTAAAAACATACGACTAAACAAAACATCATTCGCGGAAGCTTCAAAAGTATTGTGTTCGGTTCATAACATATGCTTGATAGCCATCCGGAATGCCACCTACATCACCTAATATCAAAACCAGCAATAAAGTTAGTTTTGATGAACAATTAGTCAGTTTAGACAAGTCTAAATTGCAAAAACGAACAAAATAAATAAAAATCCTAACTCTGCCGTCTGTCGAGGCCCGCGACAAATTTAGTCTCAGCCCTCGCAGGCCGCCACAGGCCATGGCGGGGCATGATAGACCTATGGATCTCCGTCGTGGGACGTGACGGCCTCTTTTTCATAGAAGGTTTCGACCTTCAGAGCTGCAAATGCCCAGCTCCATAATTTTCTATAAATTAAACTTTAAACATTCATAACTTTCATTCTATTATTCCGTTTTACGTGATTCTTTTTCCTACGCGTTCGTTATTTAAATACAAACACGTTTATCATCTTTTTATGCTAAAAAGTTCCGTTTACGGACTGAAAGTCTATAAGTTCCCTTTTTATTTATCCGACCCGCTTAGTTTTGTATTATACTTTTCACTACTTATAATTTATGACTTCTAAACATACTTACCCATTCCCTGGGCTTGTGATCTTTGGCGGATCATTACCATTCCATGGTTTTACTCTCTCATGATCCACAATCACCAATTGACATTCAAGTCACTTCCATACTACCTACTTAACCTTTGTTTGACATGTTTGGTTGTTTAATGGAATCCACCATTTTCCATGACAACCAAACATACCTTAACCAATCTTTTAACCCGTTTTAATTATTTAGTGAACTTCGTCACTTCTACAAAATGTTACATTTTCTCACAACACTAATTCAAGCAACTAAATTCAAATCAAACTTAATGTAACGAAACTAAGGTTACAAACCATCAAAGCTTTCCTTTCAAACGCGTATCGCCACCGGCTTGTCCACTTGACGTCTCGGTTTCCTTGCCTATAGAGTTCAACCACAAACGTTTAGAACTCTTTTTATAATACATAACGCATAATTTGCCATACTAATCAAATATGCGTTTTTGGTCCGATTTTCAACATTTAGTTTTCTTTTAGGCGTTTTAACAAACACCTTATGGGCATCGTTTTATAGAATCCATTATCAAGATCATGACTAACTAATTAGCCAAATTTAAACAATTTTTGCAAGTTAATTATATCTAGTATGCCTAATAACATCTAGATTCACTTCAAGTAATTCAATAACACTCGTTTTACAATCAGATTCCTAGTGTTCCTTATCATTCCACAAAACCCATTTTACACTTAGATGGGTGACCATGAATTCCACAATTATGAGGATCAATTGAACAAGTTAATGACTAGAGTTTACTCCTAGACATAAATTTATTCCTAATTTCATTCAAACATTGGTCATGCAAGCTTAATTTTCGATTTCTCATGTTCATCTAGAACTCAAGATGAAACTAAATAACAAAATTAGGCATACCTTATGATCCTTTCACGAAGGTGATCACTAATTTGAGTTTGGATGTTCATTTGGAACTGATTTGCCCTTTTAATTTGAAGGAATTGCACAAACTAGGGTTGGAGCTTAGAGCTCCCTTTGGCTCCTGTGAAGAACTCGACCAGAACACACACTCAAGTTGTGTGTTTTGGTGTTGGGTATTTTATTTAATTAAAACTTGTTTTAAGTTTGTCACATTTGGCCACTCTAATTTACTCAAGTTGCTTTAAGTGTATTTTAACCAAATTTCCCTATTACTACAAGACTTATAACTAACTAGGTTATTTATTCCTAGTTAGTTTATTTTGTTTATTTCCCACTTTAAATTTTTAATATAAAAATTTATATTTTTGGGGTGTTACAAGTCCACCCCCTTAAAAAGGGTTTCGTCCTCGAAACCAGAATACGTACCGAACAATGTAGGGTAGAGTCGTTGCATCTCCTCTTTGGATTCCCATGTAGTATCCGAACCCTTTCTATGCTCCAACTTGACCTTCAATTGGTTAATTTTCTTGTTTCGTAAACTTTTAACTTTTTGATCCAGAATTCCAATCGGCTTCACCGCATAATTAAGGCTATTATCCACTTCGATGTTGTCATAGTGAATGTAAGCCGTTTCTTCGGATAGACACTTTCGGAGATGTGACACGTGGAACATGCTATGGATTCCGCTCAATTCCTTCGGTAGTTCAAGGCGATATGCTATCTTACCAACCTGTTCGATGATTTTAAACGGCCCAATAAACCTCGGGCTTAACTTTCCCTTTTTTCTGAACCAGATAATACCCTTCCACGGGGATACTTTAAGCATAACTTTATCACCAACCTGAAATTCGATCGGTCTTCGTCTTTTGTCATCATACGACTTTTGTCTATCTGGAGCCGCTTTCAAGTGAGCTCGAACCATATCAATTTTCTCGTTAGTGTCTCGAACTATATCTTTATGGGCGAGTTCACGCGGACCCACCTCGCCCCAACACACCGGGGTTCTACACTTTCTACCATAAAGCATCTCGTACGGAGCCACGTCGATACTGGCATGGTAACTGTTGTTATATGAGAATTCGGCTAACGGTAAGTAAACATCCCAACTACCCCCGAAATCGATGATACACGCCCGTAGCATGTCTTCCAATGTTTGTATCGTTCTTTCGCTCTATCCATCCGTTTGAGGATAGTACGCGGTGCTAATGAACAATTTCATCCCCATTTGCTCTTCGAAGTCTCGCCAGAAGTTTGAAGTAAACCGGGTATCCCTATCGGACACAATGGATACCGGTACCCCGTGGTGTGCCACTATCTCATTAGTATACACTTCTGATATCTTTTCTGACGTATAAGTCTCACGTATCGGAATAAAGTGAGAACTTTTCGTCAGTCTATCTACAACTACCCATATGACATCAAATCCTTGGTTCGTATTTAGTAGTTTGGTTAATAGGTCCATGGTGATATGTTCACATTTCCAAACTGGAATATCCAACGGTTGAAGTTTACCGTAGGGTCTTTGGTGTTCTGCCTTGACTTGTAGACATGTCAAGCATTTCTCCACATACTTAACTACATCTCTTTTCATTCCGGGCCACCAGTAATTTTGTTTCAAGTCTTTGTACATCTTGGTCGCCCCCGTATGAATGAAATAACGGGTTTTGTGAGCTTCGTCAAGTAGAAGCTTTTTAACTCCACACGAGTGAGGAACCCATATTCTACCGAATCGGGTTTTCAACCCATTGTTATCATATGTTAACTCTTTCAGTTGGCCGACTATTCTTTCTTTCTTCCAATTCTATTCTTTCATTGCTTTAACTTGTGCTTCTCGGGTTCGCTCGAGTAAACCCGAGGTCACAATAAGCTGCATCGCTCGTACCCGTATTGGAGCATAGTCTGTCTTGCTGCTCAAAGCATCCGTCACTACGTTGGCTTTCCCAGGATGGTAATGTATTTCGCAGTCATAATCTTTCACTGTTTCCAACCACCGCCTTTGTCTCATATTCAACTCCTTCTGATCGAAGAAGTACTTTAAACTCTTGTGGTCGGTGAATATAGTGCACTTCACTCTATATAAATAATGCCTCCATATTTTTAAAGCAAATACCACTAGTGCTAATTCAAGATCGTGCGTAGGGTATTTCTTTTCGTGAATCTTCAGTTGCCTTGAAGCATAGGCTATAACCTTGCCTCTTTGCATTAAAACGCATCCGAGCCCCGAATGTGACGCATCCGAGTAAACCACCATATCATCAACTTCGTCCGGCAATGTTAACACTGGAGTGTGAGTTAACTTCTCCTTAAGCGTTTAGAACGTTTTCTCCTGTTCAACGCCCCATATAAACTTCTCCTCCTTGCGAGTTAACTTGGTCAATGGCATAGCAATCTTGGAGAAATCTTGTATGAATCTCCTATAGTATCCCGCAAGCCCTAAGAAGCTTCTGATTTCCGAGGGATTTTTCGGTGGATTCCACCTTGTCACGGCTTTTATCTTCGACGGATCGACCAACACACCGTCGGCACTGATAATGTGCCCGAGGAATTGCACCTCTCGTAACCAAAAAGCACACTTTGAAAACTTTGCATATAGCTTTTTTCTTCTGAGCGTCTCTAATACTTTGCGTAGATGATGCGTGCGAAGTGTCGTATATATTAGGTGTATATTTTAAGCCCTTTTAACACTTATTTTTAGCCAAGTTTTAAATTTATAAAACACGATATTTTACTAACACTAAACACACATATGGGCAAGTGCACCCATCGTGAGCGTAGTATAGCGTTGGTAAGATACCGAGGTCGTCCAAGGACACAAGAGCTTTTAGTACCGGTTTATCCTCAACGTCTAATCAAAATAAAAATTTTAGAAAAAGGTTTTAAGCTAAGAAAAATAAAAACTAACTAAAATGCTGAAAATAAAAATAAAAGTAAAAACAGATAGGCAAGATGAATCACTTGGTTCCGACTCGTATCTAGTATAACCTTTGATTATTTCCGCACTTTTGCACATAATTAAGAGATTATCTTAGTTATTGTAGTAGGCCCCTCTTTTGAAGGTGACGTTACCCTCACCCCAGTAGTTTGAGTCAGCAAGGATACAATCCTAAAAGGGTGGATTATTGGAAGATAATGAATTAAGTTATTAATGCAGTATTATGGTAGGCCCCGCTTTTGGCGGTGACGTTACCCTCGGCTAAGTAGTCTGAGTCAGCAGGGATACAGTCCTAAATAGCCGGGTTATAGTATTAATAGTAGTTAACTTATGAGGGGATCAAAGAGTTTGGACCCCCGCCATCCAATATCGTGAAGCATTGAAGGAGGTCCTACTAAATTTGACCCAGGTCCATTGCAGGATCTCTAAACGCTGAACAATGGCAAGACCTTTACCAAACCGTTCCCTTAACCCCCGACCAGGTAGCCAACATACCTCCATATAGACCGTGGAGATATGAATGGTGAAAATCTTTTATTTTATATAGACAGTAAAATAATGCCAAGACACCACGGACAAACGATAAGGAAAGATCACCTTCAACATAAGTAACTAGTTATTAAAGTCATTAATACAAAACCAAATAAAAAGTGCAAAAGATTAGAAATAAAAAGTATTATACTAGACACTTTGTCTTCACCAAGTGATGTAAGAGACTTAGGCAAACATGGCCTTGATTGTCAAGAACTCTTACGATCAATCTTGGATCCCGAGACGACTCACACACTCTACGATGGACAATGGATGATAGTGGTGGATGATGGTGTTGTGATGGTGGTGGGTGGTGGATGAAGTGTGAGAGAGGTGGTGTGCCAAGGGATGAGTTGAAATGAATCCAAGCACTCCTATTTATAGGCTGAACAGAGAGCTGGGCACGGCCCCGTGTCCGCTGGGCACGGCCCCGTGCCTGTCTGACACTCTCTCTCCTCATCAATTGTAATTCGCAATTACAATTAATGCGCCTGCTGTACTTTCGACACGCCCCCGTGTTCACTGGGCACGGCCCCGTGGTGGGCAATAGAAGCTTCTATAGGTTTGTCTTTTCTGCTGCTTCTTGGGCACGGCCCCGTGCTGGCTGAGCACGGGGCGTGTTCAATCTTCTGCCTTCTCTATTTTGCTTTGGAAGATGCCGTTGAGGGGTCGGGCAATCCACTTATGTTCCTTTTCTTGTATTTATGTTGGATTTAGCTATCTTTTTGCTTCTTTTGTGTTTTTGAGCTCATTTAATCCTGAAAATACAAAAGGAAGACAAAAAACACTCTTTTTCCAATATTAGTACTTAAAAAGAGTTAGTTTTATGCCTCATTTGATGTAATTTATATGTTGCATTTTACACACATCAAATACCCCCACACTTGAACTTTTGCTTGTCCTCAAGCAAAACTCTTTAATATGTGGCTTACACTCCCAAGTGGAATGGGTAGAAGAGAAGGTTTTTGGCTTGTCGTAGAGTGTTGGGAATCCAAGATCCTTTTGGGTTTTATTTTTATCTATTTACAATCCTATTCGTAATGATTTATTTAGAACGTTTCATAGGAAAAATTACTTATTTGGGCATAACATGCCTTTTTAAAATTCCATTTATATACAAGTTCACATACCTTACGGGAGAAATCACTCACACTCGGCCGAAGGTGTATTTTTAGTGAATCACTCGAGAGCGGCATGGAACTTATTCCTACCATAAGCTTGCCAAGCAATCAATCCTCCTCCTTTTTAACTTTTATGCCTTTGTAATTATCAAGAGGACTTTGTGGGTTAAGGGTTTGGCTTGGGTTAAAGGTAGGTGGTTGGGAAAGTGGTTAGTGGTTAGTAGAAAAAGGGCGAAAAGCGTAACAAGTGTCGGTCTTCGTAAGACTTTCTATTTTTGTAACTTTTTATTTTGATGAAGCTTTTATTCAAACAAAGTTATTTTTGATAAACTTGTTTGTTTATTTTCTTTTTGCTTCATCATCAACATATTTTTTTTTTATCATCTTACGAAAAACCGAACTTGTTACTAAAACAAAGGGTTAAAAATAAAAAAAAGTTTTGGTGGGTAAAAGGGTTTTTTGGTTTGGGTGATGAAATGAAAAGGTTTAGGCTCAAAGGGGTTAACTAGGGAGATTTTTGGGTAGGTGGTAAAAAAAAAAAGAAAAATAATGGTGTAGAAAAAAAGGGTTAGTCCTAATGCCTCCATCATTTACTTACTCGGGTTTAAGTTGATAAGGACTGGGAATGTATCGTCATGGCAAGTTCTAGAGTTGTAAGAACCAAGCGGCTATTCACACAAGAAACGAAAAATGAGCATTTAGTCTAATGATATGTAATTGTATGCTCAATAAAGGCTCAAAACTCACTTTTGTGTGAATGGGTTTTTATGTGATCAAGTATATATAATCAAATTTTAACTAAGTTTGTCATGCCTTTTCATAATTTTCTTATGTTGGTTCTTTTTATCACTACGCTATCGGTTGTAAATTTGTAAAAATATAACCTTTTTGAGAACTTGAATTTCCCGAGTTAAACCTACACAAGTAAGAAAAATGAAATTTTTGAAAAAAATTTGGGGTGATTAGCGGTTCCAATAGAGTTTTGTGTAAGGCTTGTATTTAGGACTTGCAAAGTTTCAAGGTTTTAGCATCCCCCCCACACTTAAATTACACATTGTCCTCAACGTGTCCCAAAAATAAAATTTCAGGTTGATTAGATGTGTAAAAAGGTGTAAAAAGCAAAAATTTTATGTTACTGGCAGCCTGGACACGACCCCGTGTTGAGTGGGCACGACCCCGTGTTCAGGTGCCAGTAACGAGAACTTACAGAAGGTGAACACGGGGGCGTGTTGGGTGGACACGGCCCCGTGTCTGACAAAAATCTGCAGGTCAGTAACCCAACAGCAGGTCTGGGAGGTGAGCACGGGGGCGTGTTGGCTGGACACGTCCCCGTGTGGACAGTCTGTAAGCCTGAAAAACAGGTTTCTTCCCCCGTCTTTTCCATCCTGGCCCTATAAGTGCTGAGGCTTAGCACCCCAAGCCTTGGTTTGTACCTGTTTCATCACTTAATACCACACCAAGTAACACAAACATCCTACATTACCATAGTTAATTGTTCCAAGCATAAAGTAGAAAAAGAAAAATAAAACGGAAAATAAAAGAAGTCAAGGAAAGTAAATTGTTCAACATCTGGCACGCAGGCCACCAATTGTTCAAGATTAAAAAGGGACTTAAACATGTGGGCTCGCCATCAACCTGGTTTTGCTCCTCCAAACTCCCTACTCCATGTCCTCATCGCTATCATCACCCTCATCCCCATGCCCCGCCATATACTCTCGGATGCTTCTGATATCGTCTTGTATATCATTGATGTTGCGTTCAATAGCTCCTACCCGTTGGTATGTGTTGTTGGCGAGGTTGTAGGTGTTCCTGGTACACATAAGGTTTTCCTGCATAAGATCATGTAAACTTTGAAAGTTAGGAAAACCGCCTCCTTGTGAGGAGGATAGACCCGGATCACCATGGGGTTGATATTGGTAGTGGGAAGGTGGTGCGTGAAGAACTAGGGCCTCCTGTGGGTTCCATGCATAGCCTTGCGTCCTTTGGAAGCTTACCGTTCCGTCTTCCGCCTCATACAGTAAGTTCATGGCTCGGCAAATGTGGTAGTCAACTCGTCCCGACCATGGGCTTCTTTCAAAGGACCTTGTAATTCGCGTGTAATGCTTGAAGAGACGGTACACCCATCCTCCGAAGAAGATGGGCGTTGGAGCGCGAGCAAGGCGGTTGAGATGCATGTTTCGTAACAGGAGATATGGAACATCGAGGGGCTTCTGGTTGTGGATACAGTGAAGGACAATCAAATCTTTCAACCCTACAACGCCGCTACTGTCGCGACGTTGGTTAAGAGAGTAGGTGAGGATCCTGTGAATGTAGCGATAGAGCGGATCCCTTAGCTTCGTACTCTTGGTGCTACGAGGGTTGTAGATTCCTTCACCGATTTGAGCCCATGCGGCTTGTCTTTCATTTTCATCCAAGTCTCGTAATCCCCCGGTATTTTCTTCGTTTCCCGATTCTTCTTCCTGGTACAGTCCTATTATAGCTCCAAACTGTGCCATAGAGATCGAGTACATTGTCCCACAACACCGAAATGCAACTCCTTCATTGTCGAATGGGTCACACCTTGAAGTGAAGTTAAAGGTACTGTAGAACTCCATGGTGCATTGATGCACCGACCGAAGCCTAGTGTTTAATGCAACAGCTAGCGGTCCCGTAACGATGTTGTTGAATCGGTCCAGCTGGTTTACCAAGGTTAACAGGTCCGTGCAAGCTCTCCTGGGGTACTCATCGGGTCTTGTTTGAAGTATCTCGTACCTTGCTCTTGCATCGAGCTCATTTGCATTAAACCTTGTGAACTTTGCCATCTGAAAGAATACACCAAAAGTTAGCACGGAACAGAAATGTTTTCGGACAAAACTGCAAACAGCGGGCTGGACACGACCCCGTGTCCAGTGGACACGGCCCCGTGTCCAGGGGTCTGTTACTCAAAAAAATCCCATTTTTCGACCCGGTTTCGAAAACTTGAAGATTTTTGGTCCAATAGGTGCGGTTTCCCCCGAAAATGAAACCCTAAGTGCCGTTTTTCCCCAAAATATCCCGTTTACCCTATCAATTTTATCTTTTTCGGTTCAAGAACAAGGGTTTGGGGTTTTTGTGAGAAATCGGTTGAATCTATGAACAATACAAGTGTATTTACTTCCCTTAACACTAATCTAACTAAATACAAACAGATTTAAGCAAAAATTTGAGGTTCGATCCGGATGAACTTCAAGAACCCTAGATTTTTCCCCAAATTTGTGGTGTTTTAACTACATGCAAGTAACTAATCTAACTACTAATAGTGATAGAATCATACCTTGACGTTGTTAGATCGATAGGAGACGTCGAAATTTTGCGAAAAATCGCCTGGAACCAGAGCTTTTGTGGGGAAACGGGGCGTGTGGAATGAAGAAACTGTTTTGAAAAAGGGGTTTTATCCCGTTTGCAGCGCGAACACGGCCCCGTGCCGAGCAAGTTTTTTTTTTTTTTTAGTGCTCGTGTGAATGCCCCTTTTTCCCATAAGCTATGGTTAGAAAACTTACCGCTTTATTTTGTCGTCTCAATCGTTCGTAACTTACCAGGCATGATGTTTTTATTCTTCCACCATTTGAAGCGAGATCTCTTCTTCCTCATCCTCAATGAATCCTTGATAGAGTTTCAGCCGTTGGCCATTGACCTTAAATGGTGGCCCATTTCGAGATTTAATTTCTACTGCACCGTGTGGAAAAATGTGGGTGATGGAAAAAGGTCCTGACCACCTAGACTTTAATTTACCAGGAAACAATCGAAGTCGTGAATTAAACAAAAGAACTAGATCCCCTACCCGAAATTCATTAGGTTTAATATGTTTGTCATGCAAATTTTTCATTCTTTCCTAATAAATTTCAGAGTTTGAGTATGCATAATTCCTAAGCTCGTCTAATTCATTTAATTGACAAAATCGATTTTTACCAGCAAATTCTAAATCTAAGTTTACATTTTTGATTGCCCAGTAGGCTTTGTGTGCAATTTCTACCAGCAAATGACAACTTTTTCCATAGACTAGCTTATACGGGGTTGTACCTATTGTTGTTTTATAAGCAGTTCGAAAAGCCCATAAAGCATCATCTAATTTATCAGCCCATTCCTTTTTATTTAACCCTACGGTTTTTTTCAAGTATTCGTTTTAAACCTCTATTAGTCACTTCGGCTTGCCCGTTTGTTTGAGGGTGATATGCTGTTGAGACCCGATGATAGACCCCATATCTTGTTAAAAAAATTTCAAGTTGATGGTTGCAAAAATGGGTACCTCTATCACTTATTAAAGCTTTTGGTGTGCCAAAACGAGAGAATAATTTTTTCAGAAATCTTACCACAACTCTTCCATCATTTGTTGGAAGTGCTTCGGCCTCGGCCCATTTAGACAAGTAATCTACTGCCACAAGTATATATTTTTTTCCTTTCGATGGTGGGAAGGGTCCCATAAAGTCGAGTCCCCACACATCAAAAATTTCACAAACAAGAATGCCATTTTGTGGCATTTCGTTTTTGGAAGAAATATTACCTGTTCTCTGGCAAGCATCACATGTTTTTACAAGACTTTGAGCGTCTTTGTAAATGGTTGGCCAATAAAATCCTGAATCGAATACCTTTCGTGCGGTACTAGCAGCACCATGATGTCCTCCGTATGGACCTTCATGACAATGGCGGAGAATTCTTCGTGCTTCACTACCATGTACGCATCGTCTGACGAGTTGGTCGGCACACATTTTGAAAAGATATGGATCTTCCCAAAAGTAGTGTTTCACATTGGCAAAGAATTTTTTTCTTTGATGATGTGGCCATCCTTTTGCGACTATACCGCTAGCTAGGTAGTTAGCATAGTCGGCATACCATGGTTCTTCCTTGTATTCCACCATTTCCAGGGACTCAGTTGGAAATTTTTTGTTGATTTGCTCGTCCCTGGTTGCCTCTAAAGCTGGGTCTTCTAAGCGTGAAAGATGATCTGCTGCGGTATTTTCTGCTCCTCTTTTGTCCTTGATTTCAATGTCAAACTCTTGGAGGAGTAGAATCCACCTAATCAAACGTGGTTTTGCGTCTTGCTTCTTGAAGAGATATCGAATGGCGGCATGGTCTGTATAAACTATAGTTTTAGAAAGAACAAGATAAGAACGAAATTTATCAAAAGCAAATACCACAGCTAGTAATTCTTTTTCAGTTGTTGTGTAATTTTCTTGTGCATCATTAAGTGTTTTACTAGCATAATAGATTGGGTGGAAATGCTTTTCTTTTCTTTGTCCCAAGATAGCTCCAACTGCAAAGTCACTGGCATCACACATGATTTCGAAAGGAAATTTCCAATCAGGCGCTATCATGATAGGTGCGTTGACTAACATTTCCTTTAGGGTTAGAAATGCTTGATTGCAATCCTTGTCAAAGATGAATGGAGCATCTTTTTCAAGTAACTTCGTTAGAGGCCTTGAGATTTTTGAAAAGTCTTTGATAAATCGTCTATAAAATCCGGCATGCCCTAGGAAACTTCTGATAGCTCGTACGGAGGATGGAGGTGGTAATCTAGAAATGGTATCTATTTTGGCTCGATCCACCTCCATTCCTTCGCTTGAGATCTTGTGACCGAGTACTATTCCCTCCGTTACCATGAAATGGCATTTTTCCCAATTAAGGGCGAGGTTAGTTTCCTCACATCGGGATAGCATTCGTTCAAGGTTATCGAGGCATTGGTCATATGAATCCCCAAAGATAGAAAAGTCGTCCATGAAGACTTCCATTGTCTTTTCTATCATGTCATGGAAAATAGCTACCATGCAATGTTGGAATGTTGCTGGGGCATTACATAGACCAAACGGCATGCGTCGATAAGCAAAAGTTCCATAGGGACATGTGAAAGTTGTCTTTTCTTGGTCTTCGGGTGCTATCGGGATTTGAAAGTAACCTGAAAAACCATCCAAGAAACAGTAAAATTTATGACCGGATAATCTTTCTAACATTTGATCAATGAAGGGTAAAGGAAAGTGATCCTTTCTTGTTGCTTCATTTAATCGTCTATAATCTATACATACTCTCCATCCTGTGACGGTTCTCGTTGGTATTAGTTCATTCTTTTCGTTAGTTATTACCGTCATACCTCCTTTCTTTGGAACTACTTGGATAGGACTTACCCAAGGGCTATCGGAGATAGGATAGATAAGTCCGGCGTCAAGTAATTTGATGACTTCGTTTTTAACCACTTCTTGAACATTTGGATTTACTCGACGTTGTGGTTGTATGACCGATTTGTAGTCATCATTCATCAAAATTTTGTGTGTGCACATAGAAGGACTAATTCCTTTTATGTCCACAAGTTTCCAAGCTATTGCGTTTTTGTGTTTTTTCAAAAGATTAATTAATTTTTCCTTTTCTAAGTTATCTAATTTAGACGAAATAATTACAGGTAAGTTACCATCTTTGTCTAGAAAAGCATATTCCAAACCTTTTGGAAGTTCTTTGAGCTCAAGAGGTGGGTCTTTAGGAGACTCCTTATTTGGTTGCTCATTTCGATCAAGAACTTTAAAAGTTTGTTCTATGGCGACCTCTTCTTCAACAAAGTGGTCAATCTCTTCACTTGTATCGGGTGGTTCATCTTCATCTTCAATTAGGGGGTCATTATTGCCGAATGGATATTTCATTGATCATTCGAGATCGACACTTCTTTTAAATGCCCCTAATTGAAAAGGTAGATTGTTGAACTTCCGGTTTTTCAAAGCTTCGTGAGTTTTTACAAATGGTCGTCCCAACACTAGAGGAGCGTCATCGAGGATGACAAAGTCGGTTGGGATCACCATTTGATTCGCTTGAACCAAGACATCTTCAACTATACCGATTGATTTTATTACTTTCCGATTGGATAGAAAAATGGGTCTTTGAAGTGGAGAAAAATCACTAATACTTAATTTTTCGAAAATGTAGTTAGGCATTATGTTAACACAAAGATCATTATCAATGGTGACATTACTAATAAACGAATTTTGAAAGAAACATGGAACCGGTGTAATGTTAATTTCAAATGGGTCTTCTTTTATTAGTGTAGTTTGATCATTAGTTAACTTAACACTTACCATTTCGTCAATTTTAGCGTTAGTGTTTAACTCTTTTAAAAACTTAGCATGAGTGGGTACTAAACAATGATTTTCGAAAGAAGGTGACAAGAGATTAATTTCTTCAAAATTAGACTCTTCTTCAATTTTAACGTTGTCGGACTCACCTTTTTCGTTGTTTAACTCATGTGTAGGTTTTTCACTTATTTGTTCTTCCATTTTAACACTTTTAGTTATCTCTTCCTTTTTTAATGCTTCTCTTGCGCGGGACTCCTCTTCCCTTGCGCGAGCTTCTTTTATACATCGATCGATAACTCTAATGTGTTCTAATATCCTATCGGTCACTTCGGTTATAGAAAAAGAATCATCATTTCCTAAGCTTGAATCCGGTTGTTCGACCCTTTGTTCCTCATAATACCCATATGAAGTTGATGGTTCACACCATTGTTCTTCATTGTAAGCATATGATGGATAAGGTTCGTAATTTTGTTCTTCATAATACTCATATGAGGTGGGTTGTTCACGCCATGGTTCCTCATAATAAGCATATGAAGGTGGTGGCTCATATCTTGGTTCCTCAAAGTAGGAGTATAAGGGCTCATACATTGGTTCATCAAAATATGAGTATGAGGGAGGAGGTTCATACCTTTGGTCTTCATAGGATGTGTATGAAGTTGATGGCTCGTACCTGGGCTCCTCATAGTAGGTGTATGAATTGGATGGTTGATATGAGTGATTATTTTGAATAGAGTGTGCATTACGACAATTAGTGCAATAATTACCCCTATAATCATCCTCATCATAGGTGTAGTTGTAACCTCCTGAGTATTGATCCATAAGAATCACTCAGCAGACCACAACCAAGTCTCGAGATCAGAAAACAAAAAGAAAAACGGAAACAGAGGCTGGACACGGCCCCGTGTTCAGCGAGCACGGCCCCGTGTTCAGGATCCGTATCTGGGCGTTTTAATTAAATTTAATGATTTCGTTGAGCACGGGGCGTGTTCAGTGAGCACGGCCCGTGTTCAAGCTTCTGTTACTGGGTGTTTTTATGAAAATGTGCAGCACGGCCCCGTGTACAGGTTACTGTAAATGCAAAACTAAACTAAAATGCAGAAAAATGTGCGCGCGTTTAAAAAGGTTTTGAAAAAAACTGATTAGGCCGTCGATTTTAAGCCTTCTTAAAATCCTTGTGTCCCCGGCAACGGCGCCAAAAACTTGATGCGTGCGAAGTGTCGTATATATTAGGTGTATATTTTAAGCCCTTTTAACACTTATTTTTAGCCAAGTTTTAAATTTATAAAACACGATATTTTACTAACACTAAACACACATATGGGCAAGTGCACCCATCGTGAGCGTAGTATAGCGTTGGTAAGATACCGAGGTCGTCCAAGGACACAAGAGCTTTTAGTACCGGTTTATCCTCAACGTCTAATCAAAATAAAAATTTTAGAAAAAGGTTTTAAGCTAAGAAAAATAAAAACTAACTAAAATGCTGAAAATAAAAATAAAAGTAAAAACAGATAGGCAAGATGAATCACTTGGTTCCGACTCGTATCTAGTATAACCTTTGATTATTTCCGCACTTTTGCACATAATTAAGAGATTATCTTAGTTATTGTAGTAGGCCCCTCTTTTGAAGGTGACGTTACCCTCACCCTAGTAGTTTGAGTCAGCAAGGATACAATCCTAAAAGGGTGGATTATTGGAAGATAATGAATTAAGTTATTAATGCAGTATTATGGTAGGCCCCGCTTTTGGCGGTGACGTTACCCTCGGCTAAGTAGTCTGAGTCAGCAGGGATACAGTCCTAAATAGCCGGGTTATAGTATTAATAGTAGTTAACTTATGAGGGGATCAAAGAGTTTGGACCCCCGCCATCCAATACCGTGAAGCATTGAAGGATGTCCTACTAAATTTGACCCAGGTCCATTGCAGGATCTCTAAACGCTGAACAATGGCAAGACCTTTACCAAACCGTTCCCTTAACCCCCGACCAGGTAGCCAACATACCTCCATATAGACCGTGGAGATATGAATGGTGAAAATCTTTTATTTTATATAGACAGTAAAATAATGCCAAGACACCACGGACAAACGATAAGGAAAGATCACCTTCAACATAAGTAACTAGTTATTAAAGTCATTAATACAAAACCAAATAAAAAGTGCAAAAGATTAGAAATAAAAAGTATTATACTAGACACTTTGTCTTCACCAAGTGATGTAAGAGACTTAGGCAAACATGGCCTTGATTGTCAAGAACTCTTACGATCAATCTTGGATCCCGAGACGACTCACACACTCTACGATGGACAATGGATGATGGTGGTGGATGATGGTGTTGTGATGGTGGTGGGTGGTGGATGAAGTGTGAGAGAGGTGGTGTGCCAAGGGATGGGTTGAAATGAATCCAAGCACTCCTATTTATAGGCTGAACAAAGAGCTGGGCACGGCCCCGTGCCTGTCTGACACTCTCTCTCCTCATTAATTGTAATTCGCAATTACAATTAATGCGCCTGCTGTACTTTCGACACGCCTCCGTGTTCACTGGGCACGACCCCGTGGTGGGCAATAGAAGCTTCTATAGGTTTGTCTTTTCTGCTGCTTCTTGGGCACGGCCCCGTGCTGGCTGAGCACGGGGCGTGTTCAATCTTCTGCCTTCTCTATTTTGCTTTGGAAGATGCCGTTGAGGGGTCGGGCAATCCACTTATGTTCCTTTTCTTGTATTTATGTTGGATTTAGCTGTCTTTTTGCTTCTTTTGTGTTTTTGAGCTCATTTAATCCTGAAAATACAAAAGGAAGACAAAAACACTCTTTTTCCAATATTAGTACTTAAAAAGGGTTAGTTTTATGCCTCATTTGATGTAATTTATATGTTGCATTTTACACACATCAGTAGATGATGCGCACGATCAGCTTCCCTCTTCGAGTATACCAAAATGTCGTCGATAAACACTATTACCGACTTATCCAACATCGGTTTGCAAACCCGGTTCATGAGGTCCATGAAAGCTGCGGGTGCATTTGTTAACCCAAAGGACATCACGAGGAACTCGTAATGCCCGTACCGTGTACGAAAGGCCGTTTTCGGTACATCCTCTTCCTTGACCCTTAGTTGATGGAATCCCGATCTAAGGTCAATTTTCGAAAACCAACTTGCGCCTTGTAGTTGGTCAAATAAATTGTCAATTCTCGGGAGTGGGTATCGATTCTTCACCGTGAGTTTGTTTAACTCCCAGTAATCGATACACATCCGCATACTCCCGTCCTTCTTCTTTACGAACAATACCGGTGCGCCCCACGGAGACACACTCGGCCTTATAAACCCTTTGTCAAGCAAATCTTGAATCTGAGACATCAACTCTTGTAGCTCCGATGGCGCGAGTCGATACGACGCCTTAGCTACGGGTTTTGCGCCCGGAACCAATTCGATTCCAAATTCTACTTCTCGTTCTGGTGGTATTCCCGGTAAGTCTTCCGGAAACACATCTTCATAGTTTCGCACCACCGGTACGTCTCCAACCTTCGGCGATTCTTTCTCCGGTTCACTTGTGTATATCATAAACGCTCTACATCCGCGCCTCATAAGCTTGTGAGATTTTAACATCGAACATATCACGGGATTACCTCCTTTCTCGCCATAGATAGTAACATGCTTCCCACTCGGAGATGTTAGTTTTATCTCCTTACGGAAACACACGACTTTCGCGTGATGTCGGGATAACCAATCCATCCCGACAACCACTTGGAATTCTCCCATTGACATCGGGATTAAGTCTATTGAGTATTCTTCACCATCGATACTCAATTTGCAATTTTGGCATACATCACACACTATAAAGCTCTTGTTATCTCCTATTTCAACTACTAAGGGCATATGTAATTTTGTTAATAGAAATGAAGGATGTCGAATAAATCCATGTAAAATAAAGGATTTATTCGCACCAGTATCAAATAACACACGTGCGGGAATTGGGTTTATTGCGAATATACCTGAGACCACATCGGGTTCTATCTTCGCTTCAGTCGCGATTAGTTGGAAAGATCTGGCCTTCGCCTTTTGAGTCTCCGTTTGCGATTCTTTGCTATCTTTCTTTCCGACCAAGTCCGGGCATTCGGATTTCTTGTGGCCCGGTTGGTAACATTTGTAGCAAACCGAAACTTTTCCCGGGTATAGTGAAGCCGTATGCCCCGTCTTCCCGCATATAGGGCATGGTTTGTCCTTGAAGCGATACTCGCCCTTATGCTCTTTCCGCACACTTTACAGCTTGGCGACCCGCCTTTCGCATCAGACTTTCTTGCCGACTCGGTTGTTCTTGCCTTCTTTGTAGGGCTTGGGTTAATATCCTGCGCTCTTCGTTCGCCCCTCTCTATTTGCTTCTTCAGTTCAATCTCTCGTTCCCGAGAGGTGTTAATGATCTCGGCGAGAGTCTCGTACTTTGAGGGAGTGATGAACTCCCGATATTCAGCACTCAGCATATTATAATAGTGTAGGACCGGTTTTGACTCCGAAACGATTGTGAAACGAACGAGTGACGTGCGGAATCCATACACGAACGTGACCTAACACACAAGACGTAATATAAACGTGACTCTATTAGAAATGTGACAAGTACAAGCACCTTGAATCACTTTCTCTCTCTAGAATCTCTCTCTAGATCTAGAGCTCTCTAAAATGCAAAAGAGCCAAAAGTTCTAAATCTATGACATAACATCCCTATTTATAGGCCAAGGCTTTTAATGAGATTTCTCATTAATTACAAGATTGCCACCTTGCCTTTTGACTAGTTATTACAATATAAGGACTTGTTTTCTTTTGTTTCTGCTACGGACAGGATTGACGAAGGCGATAGACATAAATGCACTAACAAATAGTAATATATTTTCTGCTCTTCGGTCATCACTAACTCATCACAGAATCTCAGCTTATCTAGGAAAATACCCGTGATCTTGTCAATTGATTCACCCCTTTGCCTCAATTGGATGAATTCCTCCTTGATTCTGTTAATCACCGCCTTGGGACTGTGATGTTTAAGGAACGGTGCCTTAAACTCATCCCACGTCATAGACTTCGTCGTTTCGACCCCAATCTCTTTCTTCATGTTATCCCATCAATCCTTGGCTTGACCCCTTAATTGACCCATACCGTAAGCTACGAAATCGCTTACATCACAGAGGGTCCTTTCGAACACTCCCTCCATGTCACTCAACCATCGTCGACATATTATCGGGTCTACCTCCCCGTCATATATCAGAGGCTTACAAGACATGAATTTATTGTATGGACAAGCTTTTCGTTCTCCCGTCTTTTCCTTAACTTGGTTGGCATTATCCCCCAACCTTTTGATCAGTTCCTCGACCACCGTAAGCACCGTGCTTTGGATCTTGTCTATAAAACCGGATAGACTATTCTTGATTGCCTTTCCTACCTCTTCGGCAATCACTTCTCTCATTTGTTCGGTGACTACCGGCACCATATCATCATTTCCTCCATTGGCCATCTTGAATCTGAAATATTTATGCTAATTATTAAACATTTCATTTTATAGCATATGCATCATTCGCTTTGGTTTAGCCAAGTTTACCACTTGCTTAAACCATTCATGTTTAGTGCACTTTCCGAGTTTGAGTGTGTTGACACGCTCTTCCCATGCACATCAAATCGAATTCCTTTTTCTAATATTCTAATAAAATCTACTACTTGACTAATTCTTACCGGATGTTTGACCAAGCTTAGAACCGAACACACTTTATTAACAACCTTGAGCTCTTATTACCAAACTTGTAAGACCCGTCTCGCGTTAAACAACTTTAAACAAAATACACATATTTCTATATAAAATACGACCATTCAAAAACTTTGAAGAGTTAACGTTCAAACATAACTAAGTTGTTTAAGTTACATCACCATACTAGTTTTAAACATCTAAGTGATTACATGTTTTTAAAAACATACAACTAAACAAAGCATCATTCGCGGAAGCTTCAAAAGTATTGTGTTCGGTTCATAACATATGCTTGATCGCCATCCGGAATGCCACCTACATCACCTAATATCAAAACCAACAATAAAGTTAGTTTTGATGAACAATTAATCAATTTAAACAAGTCCAGGCAAAAACGAACAAAATAAATAAAAATCCCAACTCTGCAGCCTGTCCGGCCCGCGACAGATTTAGTCTCAGCCCTCGCGGGCCGCCACAGGCCGTGGCGGGGCGCGACAGACCTAAGGATCTCCGTCGCGGGGCGCGGCGGCCTCTTTTTCACAGAAGGTTTCGACCTTCAGAGCTGCAAATGCCCAGCTCCATAATTTTCCATAAATTCAACTTTAAACATTCATAACTTTCATTCTATTAATCCGTTTTACGTGATTATTTTCCCTACGCGTTCATTATTTAAATACAAACACGTTTATCATCTTTTTATGCTAAAAAGTTCGGTTTATGGACTGAAAGCCTATAAGTTCCCTTTTTATTTATCCGACCCGTTTAGTTTTGTATTATACTTTTCACTACTTATAATTTATGACTTCTAAACATACTTACCCATTCCCTGGGCTTGTGATCTTTGGCGTATCATTACCATTCCATGGTTTTACGCTCTCATACAATCACCAAGTGACGTTCAAGTCACTTCCATACTGCCTACTTAACCTTTGTTTGACCCGTTTGGTTATTTAATGGAATCCACCATTTTCAATGACAACCAAACATACCTTAACCAATCTTTTGACCCGTTTTAATTATTTAGTGAACTTCGTCACTTCTACAAAATGTTACATATTTTCACAACACTAATTCAAGCAACTAAATTCAAATCAAACTTAATGTAACGAAACCAAGGTTACAAACCTTCAAAGCTTTCCTTTCAAACGCGTATCGTCACCGGCTTGTCCACTTGACGTCTCGGTTTCCTTGCCTATAGAGTTCAACCACAAACGTTTAGAACTCTTTTTATAATACATAACGCATAATTTGCCATACTAATCAAATATGCATTTTTGGTCCGATTTTCAACATTTAGTTTTCTTTTAGGCGTTTTAACAAACACCTTATGAGCATCGTTTTATAGAATCCATTATCAAGCTCATGACTAACTAATTAGCCAAATTTAAACAATTTTTGCAAGTTCATTATATCTAGTATGCCTAATAACATCTAGATTCACTTCAAGTAATTCAATAACACTCGTTTTACAATCAGATTCCTAGTGTTCCTTATCATTCCACAAAACCCATTTTACACTTAGATGGGTGACCATGAATTCCACAATTATGAGGATTAATTCAACAAGCTAATGACTAGGGTTTACTCCTAGACATAAATTCATTCCTAATTTCATTCAAACATTGGTCATGCAAGCTTAATTTTCGATTTCTCATGTTCATCTAGAACTCAAGATGAAACTAAATAACAAAATTAGGCATACCTTATGATCCTTTCACGAAGGCGATCACTAATTTGAGTTTGGATGCTGATTTACCCTTTTAATTTGAAGGAATTGCACAAATTAGGGTTTGAGCTTAGAGCTCCCTTTGGCTCCTATGAAGAACTCGACCAGAACACTCACTCAAGGTGTATGTATTGGTGTTGGGTATTTTATTTAATTGAAACTTGTTTTAAGTTTGTCACGTTTGGCTCCTCTAATTTACTCAAGTTGCTTTAAGTGTATTTTAACCAAATTTTCCTATTACTACAAGACTTATAACTAACTAGGTTATTTATTCCTAGTTACTACAAGACAGTAGCCTCTTTGTCTTCTTCCTAAAGCCAATGGAAAAAATGCTTGCATTTTGTTGCAAGATTTGGACATGCTAAGATTGTAAAAGCTTTAATTAAGATAAGAGTTTGAACCCTTTTATAGATAACACATCTATTATTTTATACCCTATTGTATGATTTTAATTAGAGTAAACTGTTAAAACGGTTTCTGAGGTTTGATCACTTTTGCCACATTAGTCCAAAACTTAAACCTTTTGAATCTAGGTACCTGTGGTTTCAATTTTGTTGCCATTTTCATCCAATATCAAAATCTGGTCAGTTTTTTGGGTTAACATCCAGCTTTTGTTGTCTTTGTCCTCCTTTTTAATGAAAGACAAAATGGTCTTTTAATGTTTTATTATAACATATTAAAAAATCTTACCATTTTGCACTTTTTTAAAAGGGAGGAAAAAGACAAAAAGTTGGATGTTAACTGAAAAATCTGACCAAATTTTGCTTTTAGATGAAAATGACAACAAAATTGAAATCACAGAGACCCAGATTCAAAAGGTTTGAGTTTTGGACCAAAGTGGCAAAAATGACCAAACCTCAGAGACCATTTTGACAGTTTACTCTTTTAATTAAGTTGTTAATGATAAGAGTTTAAATATAAATAACTTTCTCGAGACCAGGAAGTAATTCCGGGTGATAACCTAGTAGAAAATATACATTTAGTTTCTTTTCTAAGGGTATGGTTGGCAAAAGTAGCTGGTGGATGGTGGCTGGGAGCTGGTGGCTGATAGCTGGTGGCTGGAAGCTGGTAGCTAGTAGGTGTAGCTTTTTAGATATATTTGGTGTTAGCTGGAGCTTTTAATAAAATGTATAAAATGACCAAAATGAACATAACTAAAAATTTTAAAAAGTTCGTGCATTAAAAAGTTTATTATCTTTAAAGGTTAAAATAGACATTTTTCCCTAAAAGCTTGTAGCTCCTTCTAAATGCTACTAGTAGGAGCCTTCAACCAAAAGCTTCAAGCTCCTAACCTAAAACCTTTAAGTAGCAGAAGTTTTGGGGTACATTTTGTAAATACAACTTACAACAAGGGCGTTCCTTTAATTTTCCATTTTCTCCATCGAAGGCATCTTCTTCACTGTCGCGGTGTTCTTTTGTTCCAGTGTAATTTCCCACTATAACATACTCTCTCCCATCTCTCTCTCTCTCTCCTCCCTGTCTTTCTCTCTCTAGATCTCTCCATCACGAGAGATCACCTCAACCTTTTGCTTCTCCGGTGGTTTCAAACCTCTCACCGGCGGTGACTCAACCGAATCTAATCCCTAACAGATCACAACCGCATCTGATCCGTCGTCGTTTTGATCTCTCCCTCCGTCACCATGGCGGCCGCTAACGCTCCGATAACTACGAAGGAAGCACTTACGGTATCTCTATTTCTCTCCCTTAATTTCATCTTATTTGTATAGATTGATAGATTTGCACTCGTTTGATTACACAATTTCGTCGTTTTATGTAGCGTTTTAGACTTGTGTGTGGTGAATTGCAATATCAGTTTAGATTTGGTAGATTTGCAGATGTATGTATATGCATCTACTGTGTTTGTATGCAGTCTAGTTCTGAAATTGGAATCGCACTTCGATAGTTATGAAAAACTTGCTTAATTAGGTTAGTTTAGGGTTAATTTTATTCGAAGTAGTGTATTGCTGAATGTTTTGATCTTCGTATTGTTTGGATTTAGGAGAGAGTGAATATGTGTGTGGTATGTTTCTAGATCTGTGGATTGAAGTGATGGATGTGGTTTTGTAAGGCTAGATTGATAGATTCACACTCGCATCGTTTACACAATTTCGTCGTTTTATATAGCGTTTTGGAGTTGTATGTGGTGAATTGCAATATCAGTTCAGATTTGGTAGATTTGCAGACTTGCCTATGCATCTACTGTGTTTGTATAAAGTCTAGTTCTAAAAGTGGAATCGCACTTTGATAGTTGTGAAAAACTAGCTTAATTAGGTTAATTTAGGGTTAATTTCACTCGAAGTAGTGTAGTGCTGGATGTTATGATCTTCGTGCTGTTTAGATTTAGGAGAGAATGAACGTCTACGTGGTAGGTTTTCAGATCTGTTGATTGAAGTGATGGATGTGGTTTTGAAAGAATAGTTCAGTGTGATCCACTTTTGGACATGATTTTTGTTTTGATTTTGAATCTTATGATGTTGTTGCAGTTGCCCAGCATAGGGATCAGTCCGCAGTTTATTACGTTTACAAATGTAACGATGGAGTCGGATAAGTTTATATGTGTTCGTGAAACGTCTCCTCAGAATAGCGTTGTGATCATTGACATGAGCATGCCAATGCAGCCGCTAAGGAGGCCGATTACGGCTGACTCGGCTCTTATGAATCCCATTTCGAAGATTCTGGCTTTGAAAGGTAAGGTGTTTTCTGTATCAGGTCATGGAATTTTGAATAAATTGCTTTGTTCATGCCTTTTTTTAACTGCTGGATTGCCTTCTGATGAGTATGAATCCCCAGGCTCTTGCCAACTGATTGTGTTGTTCTCTGATCAAGTTTAATTGCTTATGTATATGTTATTATATTTTCATGATTTTCGTGCAAGTTGGCCCCCATTGAATTATTTTCACATGCTAGGAAGGCTAGGGGTATCACCATGACATGTGCACTGGCTTGCTTACATGTCCTATTATAAGAGTATTTTTGAAGAAATGTGTTTAGCAGAGATGTTCTGAAGTACTGTCAAATGCAGAACTCAAGAACCTTATTCAATCATCTATTTGGAAACTTTGAAATATTCCAAAAAGTTGTCTTGTTGATGCAACTCTTAATAAAGGCCCTTAGAGAAACAATGATGTCAATATTTAACTATATAGCTAGCTAATCAACACTTTAAATTTCTTGAAGCTCAACTTCCTGGGACAACTCAAGATCACCTGCAGATATTTAATATTGAGATGAAAGCAAAAATGAAGTCACATCAGATGCCTGAGCAGGTAACACATTTAACTATAAATCGTTCAGTGCTTGTAACTTTTCTACATCTTTTTGTTAACACTGTCGTTTACGCAACTTTACTACAATTTTATCTTCAGGTAGTCTTTTGGAAGTGGATTACACCTAAGATGTTGGGCATGGTAACCCAGACCTCAGTATATCATTGGTCCATTGAAGGTACACTACCTTTGTTTTCTCTGTAGTGAGATTACTTGATATTTGTTTTCCGTTTTGTCATATGTAAGTTAGAGGCTTAAGGCTTGTAGCTTCTAAACTTGGTCAGTCGATATTTTTCTATACAGGTGATTCTGAACCTGTGAAGATGTTTGATAGAACAGCCAATCTATCAAATAATCAGATAATTAATTACAAAAGTGATCCATCTGAGAAATGGCTGGTGTTGATTGGAATTGCCCCTGGCTCACCTGAGGTTTGTTGTTATTTTTTAATTATGTTTGATCTATTTTTCTTTTACATTTGAAGATTTTGTTATATTCTTATCACTGGTCTTTAGTGGATTTTTTTTATCTGTAAGAGTTTTGATCAGATGTGATGTACTTATGAGTTGGCACTTGGCACCATATCTAACAGCACAAATATCTAATTTGAGTTTCCTGTGTTTCTTTTATTTTTGTATGATGTGGGTTAGATGGCCTGTTCTCCATAGTATTAACTATTTAACTGGTTTCTTTAGTAGACGTCCACCTTTCTTGTTTAATCAGATACTGTGTACTGGTTCTTGGTGTCATCATGCTTTTCTTTTTCTGCTAATGCTACATGTCTAGTTTACAATCCAAGTGGATAATGTTTTCTTTAACTGAATACTATCATATATCTTTCATTATTTCATTAAAAAGATCTAAATGTTGTACTTTTGGATAATTTATTAAAACTGCCACTTAATTCAGTGATTTAGGATAATTTTTACTAATGTATTCTCTCATCTTTACCTGTAAATATATATTTAACTTTTTATATGTTGATATATCATAAAGCATGTTGTGAAGTAGACTGTTCACCGACTCCTCAGCTGTTGATCACTCTGTGTTTTTAATATCAACAGAGACCTCAGTTAGTCAAAGGAAATATGCAACTATATTCTGTTGATCAGCAGCGAAGTCAAGCTCTTGAAGCACATGCAGCATCTTTTGCCAGCTTGAAAGTAAAGATGTTTCCCTTCATTATAATACATTGAAATTGAAACCATATATAAGCTAGGTGTCATCGATATTTAACACATTTTATTATATCATGTACAGGTTCCAGGCAATGAAAACCCTTCCATTCTCATTTCTTTTGCAACAAAAAGCTCTAATGCTGGACAGGTTACTTCAAAGCTGCATGTTATTGAGCTTGGCGCCCAACCAGGTTCTATCCTCTACACATGTCTTTCCATACAGTACACTTGAACCTTTACGTTTGACTTCTATATCTCAGTCTTCTATGTAGACTGCGTTTTTGTTTTATTTTTTTCTCAAAGTGTAATTATATGTGCAGGGAAGGCCTCATTCACTAAGAAACAAGCAGACCTGTTTTTTCCTCCTGACTTTGCAGATGATTTTCCTGTGGCCATGCAGGTACCTCCTTGTCCTTGTTCCCCTCGGGATTGTGAGCTGCAACATGATCTGACATTTATTTACGGTTTTGCAGATATCCAACAAATATGGTTTGATCTATGTCATCACCAAGCTGGGTCTCTTATTTGTGTACGATCTTGAAACCGCCACTGCGGTTTATAGAAACAGAATAAGCCCAGATCCCATTTTCCTGACATCTGAAGCATCATCAGTTGGGGGCTTCTATGCAGTAAATAGACGTGGACAGGTGTTACTTGCTACTGTGAATGAATCCACAATTGTTCCTTTTGTTAGTGGGCAGGTAAGTTTCCAAGCTTTATCCATTAATGGGTTATATGCTCATTTTGCTTTTGGTGTACGAGTTTGATTTGCCATTGCAGTTAAACAACCTGGAGCTTGCTGTCAATCTTGCCAAACGTGGAAACCTACCTGGTGCAGAGAATTTGGTAAACTTGCTTATCATAAGTGTTGTTTCTGTTTTAGTTATGTTTTTTTGTGTATACTGTATAGCAGCATCATATGTGAGTTTGCATTGGATTCTACTGTTACATCATAGGAAATAGAAGTTAAATATGTTTTAAAAATCAACGGTCACAGTTGACTAATTGATGTTTGTGCATTTCAGGTTGTTCAGCGTTTCCAAGAATTGTTTGCTCAAACCAAATACAAAGAAGCTGCTGAACTGGCTGCTGAATCTCCTCAAGGCATTCTCCGTACACCGGATACAGTTGCAAAATTTCAGGTAAGTACTTTTCCAATTGTGATATAACCTACATGTTGCTTTATTAAATATGTTTAATAAGCGCGCCTAGGCGCATCAAGGCGCAAGCCTTGGCGACTTAGGTAGCCTGAGGCGCGCTTTTTACAAAAAGCCCCAAAAACGTGCATTTTTAGAGGTTTTTCTGGCCTGAGGCGTGCGCCTCATGTATATAGGGCATTTTTATGCTGTTTTTAAGCATCAAACTGTTGTACAATAGGTTTTTTAGCTTATACTTATGGGTAAAATCATATATAAACCTTATTTATAGCTATAATTTGGATAAGAGATGCTAAAAACCTATAGGATATATATAAAAAATTATATAATCACTTTGCGCCTCAGATACGAAAAGCCCACCGCTTTTGCGCTTTGCTCTTCGCTCCTCGGTTTAGACCTCGTCGCTTTTGTGCGCCTCTCACTTTTTAAAACCAAGTTTATACTAAAACTATTATTCTCAGTTTTAAGAGTCTTGACCTTTCTTTATTTCATTTCAGAGTGTACCTGTGCAAGCTGGACAAACACCACCATTACTGCAGTACTTTGGGACCTTACTGACAAAAGGAAAACTAAATGCGTTTGAATCTTTGGAACTATCACGATTGGTCGTCAATCAAAACAAAAAGAATCTTCTAGAGAATTGGTTAGCTGAAGACAAGCTGGAATGTAGTGAGGAACTCGGAGACCTTGTGAAGGTGTGAAGTAATAGTTTTTTACAAAGTTATGGATTTTTACTTGCGTCAGCTAAATGTTTTTTTTTTTGACTGTTCATATTATTTCTTTTTCTTGAATTTCAGACAGTGGATAATGATCTTGCTTTGAAAATATACATTAAAGCGAGAGCAACCCCAAAAGTTGTTGCAGCTTTTGCTGAGAGAAGGGAGTTTGACAAAATTCTCATTTACTCCAAGCAGGTAGGCATTATTCTCGTTGAAATAAAATGCTTGTCTTGTTAATAGTTTCAGTACACTTCATATTCAGACAGCCCTTCATAAAATTTGTCCTGAATTGGCGCAGGTTGGATATTCACCTGATTATTTGTTCCTTCTGCAAACAATTCTTCGCACGGACCCGCAGGTACTCTAGCTCTTTAGTAAATAGTATGTTTGTCAGTGATTTAACAGCCAACGCGTTTTGAATCAGGCATTAATTTGCTTAAAAATGTGTTTCTCACACTTTAAAGATCTTTTTTTTGTGATGCCATACTTTCAAGTGCATGGAGGTTAGATCGTTAACATTGTTGGTTTTTTTGCAGGGAGCTGTTAATTTTGCTTTAATGATGTCCCAAATGGAAGGGGGTTGCCCTGTTGATTACAACACCATTACAGATCTTTTTCTTCAGGTATGTTTCAAACTTTACATCTTCAAAACCATAGTAGTCAAAGTCTATGCAGTTAATAGCGGCGCTATAGCGGTTAGCGGACGTCTGGGTTTGTAGCGGTCCAAATAGCGGTGGCTCATAGCGGTTCCGCTATTAGCGGCGCTATAGCCCGCTATTTGGCTGCTATTTGCCTCTATTTGGAAACCTGTATAGCGGTCAAAGTCAAATTAGGTCAAAGTTTGAAAAAATCGGTCAAAAGTCGCCTATAATCGGACCAAATCGGTCAAAACTGGATCAGATATTAGTCAAAATTTGACCAAATCAGTTAAGTGAAACGAATTGTTACCTTAATTCGAACAAAAATCAGTTGTTGCTCCATGATTTTGAACCATTGTAGAGATAACTGGGTACTATGCCTGATGAAGAAGAGAAGGGGAGCGGGAAAACGGCGTATGATGAAAGTGGGGATGATTAGGGTTATTTAAGTTTGGGTATTTTAACATATAACCCCCCTCCATCTTCATTAGTGTATATTTAGTCCTCATACTTGTGAATTTATATATAAAAATATAAAATTAATGGTATATGTATATAATATATATAAAAATACATAAATTATGCATGGTATAAAAATTACCGCTATATCACCGCTATAACCTATATATCATATAGCGGACCTTGACCGCTATTTGATTTTGGTCCGCTTTAACTGCTTAGGTCAAAGTGGCAAGGCGCAATCAATGCGTAGTCGTGAGGCACAAGGCGCAAAAAATGTGCGACATTCCAGACAAAACAACGGAATAATAGGAACCATGAAAAAATATATAATAAGCATAGAATATAGAAGATTTTAGTGTATTAATCATTTTATGTAACCTAGATTTACACAACGCCAAAGGGACTTTACGTTTAGCTATAATAGGAGGTGCGGAGTGCGCACTCGCATAAGCTATATTAATCCGGACCCATCGAATGGCATGGTTTAAGGGCACAACACCCTTTGCATTACCTGATATGCATCACACACAATCTAAGTTATCATTGATTGCTAACAACCCAGAAACCTTTTTTGTAACAAAGACTTGAAGTCCAACCAAATAGCGTCGTGTCAAAGTAAAAAAGAAACGTTTGGAATTCTCAAAGTGTATCCTGTCAATAGAAAGATCTGTGCTTTGTGTCTATACTAGTCGCAGTGGCTTCACCTTAGTAAAAATCCCGCCTAGGCTCCGATTAGTCGACGATTAATTACTAATCGGAGGTTCACCAAGTAATGGCCAATTAATCGCTAGGCGGTCAACAGCGGTCCTATTCCGGCCAAATTCTAGCCAGATTCCGGCCAAATTTCGACAAAACCGTATAAATTCTCTCCAGTTACTTAAAAATGGGTCAACGAGTGGTTAAAACATGTCTATTTATAAAAAATACATATAAAAATTGTGTGTGTATATAAAACTGAAAGTTACATATAAAAATCCCAGTCGGATTAATCACTAGTCGATACCTCACCGACCGACTACTCCTTACCGATTCTTACAACACTGACCTTACAGTTTTTGTATCGGGATAAATTTTTTAACCAGTTTTAAATGCATCTTTTTCCATCTTGTCAGAGGAACTTGATACGAGAGGCGACAGCTTTCCTCTTGGATGTTTTGAAGCCCAACTTGCCAGAACATACTCACCTACAAACTAAGGTTACATTTACCTGATGTTTATAGAATACTCTTTATCCAACTAGGATAGTTCTATCTCACTTTTTTTTTTAAATTTACACAGGTCCTTGAAATCAACCTTGTAACATTCCCTAATGTTGCTGATGCCATATTAGCTAACGGTATGTTCAGTCACTATGATCGTCCTCGAATTGCTCAACTATGTGAGAAAGCCGGTCTTTATGTCCGCGCCCTTCAGGTTGGTTAACATTTAGAAACCTGTATTTTTAGTTTTTTACTTTCTAATTTGTATCATCTGCTTGATTGAAACTTTTTTTGTGCAGCATTATAGTGAACTACCAGATATCAAACGTGTTATTGTGAATACTCATGCAATAGAGCCACAGGTTTGTTTGTTTTTTTTCAATTTGTGTACTTTGCAGCATTTAGCAGGGATGGTACCCAACTAGCTTCTTTTTTTTCAGTCTCTTGTAGAATTTTTCGGAACTTTATCAAAAGAATGGGCGCTTGAGTGCATGAAGGATCTTTTACTGGTCAATTTGAGAGGAAACCTTCAGATAATTGTTCAGGTAAGAAATATTTTCTATATGAATGGTTATTATTTGAACCTCTGAGTCAATGAGTGACATGATTGTGTGAGTTGTAGGTTGCAAAAGAATATTGTGAGCAACTTGGTGTTGAAGCATGTATTAAACTTTTTGAACAATTCAAATCATATGAAGGCCTCTACTTCTTTCTGGGATCGTATTTGAGTTCCAGGTTATCAATTTAAAAAGTTTAGTAAATTTTAAAGGATCATTTTAGTGTTGAATATACTAACACTGAACATCACAGTGAGGATCCTGACATACACTTCAAGTACATCGAGGCTGCTGCAAAAACTGGTCAAATTAAGGAGGTAGAACGTGTCACAAGGGAGTCAAATTTCTATGATGCTGAAAAGACCAAAAACTTTTTAATGGAAGCCAAGCTTCCTGATGCAAGACCATTGATCAATGTCTGTGATCGGTTTGGCTTTGTTCCAGATCTCACTCACTACCTCTATACCAACAACATGCTTCGGTATATTGAAGGTTATGTTCAAAAGGTATTGTTTTGATCAGAAAACTATTTATAGTTCATCTATATGGGCTTAAATCTTAGCGCGCATGGGGCATTTGTGTAGGTCAACCCTGGGAATGCTCCACAAGTTGTTGGACAGCTTCTAGATGACGAGTGCCCTGAAGATTTCATCAAAGGTTTGATTTTGTCAGTTCGTTCTCTGCTTCCAGTTGAGCCGCTTGTAGACGAGTGTGAAAAGAGGTTGGTTGTTCTCTGTTTGCCTGGCTAAACATAATTTTCTTTTTCATAATTTGAAACTTCATATTTACTTTTTTTTATTGTTCTTACAGGAACCGACTTAGGTTATTAACTCAATTTTTGGAGCATTTGGTGAGTGAAGGAAGCCAAGACGTACATGTTCATAATGCTTTGGGTAAGATTATCATTGATAGCAATAACAACCCGGAGCACTTCCTTACCACAAACCCATATTATGATTCCCGTGTCGTGGGGAAATACTGTGAGAAGCGTGATCCTACGCTCGCTGTTGTTGCTTATCGCAGAGGCCAATGTGATGATGAACTCATTAATGTCACAAGCAAAAACTCCCTATTCAAACTGCAAGCAAGGTACTTGATCTGCTGCATTATATTATTATTATTGTTATTATTGTTGTTGTTATCACTATTATTTTACTATATAATAATTATTATTATTGTTGTTGTTATTATTATTATTATTATTATTATTATTATTATTATCACTTAAGTCTCAAAAAATGCTATTATTATTATTATTATTATCATCATTATTTTACTACTATATTATCATCGTCATCATCATCACCGCCCCCACCACTTAGTCTCAAAATATGCTATTGTTATTAATATCGTTATTGTTGTCTTTGTTATTATTATTATTATTGTTGTTATTATTATTATTATTATTATCTGATGCAGATTTTCAAGATTATTGTTATTAGTTATTTGAATTTTAATTTCCTAATCTTTTTTATTTAGTTTCCTTTTAAATTATGATTCCTATCTTATAAATAGGATCTTAGGGTTTATTGTTAGTTTTTGGTTGATTATTAATATAAGAACTTTATTTTGGAACCTTTGGTTCGGTTTATCGTCTTTGATTAACTAATTGTTCTTGAGCCATTTGATTGAAATCGAAACTGCATCATTATCACACTATTATTTTACTACCTTAGCCTAAAAAATGCAATGTTTTTCTTTTTGGGAATGTGTTTTAATTCAAAGTTATATTGTTCTCTATTAGGTATGTTGTGGAGAGGATGGATGGCGATCTTTGGGAGAAGGTTCTTAACCCGGAGAATGAATACAGAAGGCAACTAATTGATCAGGTTGTTTCTACTGCTTTGCCTGAGAGCAAGAGCCCTGAGCAGGTTTCCGCTGCTGTTAAAGCTTTCATGACTGCTGATCTTCCTCATGAACTAATCGAGCTTCTCGAGAAAATTGTCCTCCAAAATTCTGCTTTCAGTGGGAATTTCAATCTACAAAACCTGCTTATTTTGACAGCCATCAAAGCAGACCCATCACGAGTTATGGACTATGTTAATAGGTTAGATAACTTTGACGGACCTGCGGTTGGTGAGGTGGCTGTAGAAGCACAGCTTTACGAAGAAGCATTTGCGATATTCAAGAAATTCAACTTAAATGTTCAAGCAGTCGATGTTCTGTTGGATAACATTCAAAGTATTCCACGGGCTGTTGAGTTTGCATACCGTGTTGAAGAAGACGCGGTATGGAGCCAGGTGGCAAAAGCACAGCTCAAGGAGGGATTGGTTAGTGATGCAATTGAGTCGTTCATTCGTGCTGATGACGCTACTCAATTCTTGGATGTTATTCGTGCTTCTGAAGACACAGATTGCTACCATGATTTGGTTAAGTATCTTTTGATGGTTAGAAACAAGATCAAGGAGCCAAAGGTGGACAGTGAGCTCATTTACGCATACGCAAAGATTGACAGGTTGAGTGATATTGAGGAATTTATCCTTATGCCAAATGTTGCAAATCTTCATAATGTTGGCGATCGTTTGTTTGATGAAGAGTTGTATGAAGCCGCTAAGATAATATATGCTTTTATCTCCAACTGGGCTAAGCTTGCTGTTACACTTGTGAGGCTACAACAGTTTCAAGGTGCCGTAGATGCTGCTCGTAAAGCAAATAGTGCAAAGACATGGAAAGAAGTTTGCTTTGCTTGTGTTGATGCCGAGGAGTTCCGATTGGCTCAGATTTGCGGGCTCAATATCATTGTGCAGGTAATTAGTATTAACCATTTAATATCTTGTGGATGTGTATTAGTTTTTATTGCCTCTATGGCTCTATGAATGGGTTGGGTAAACAGTCAAAACGGGTTGTGCGGTGGGTTGACTTGCAACACCTATTTTTTAGTTAATAAGCATGTCTTATATGATCACTAAAGTAATAATGTCAGTGAGACAAAAGTAATAATGTCAGTGAGACTGGCGTGTTGGGTCGGATGTGTTTACTCAAACAACTTTTATCAATATAAAAGTTTTTTTTTTTTTTTTTTTTTTTTTATAATTTATTCGTGTGCCAAATATGATTAAAAATGTGCCTGTTTGGAATGCTTTTATTATATAGGTTTTTTTTGAACAAGTGTTTAAAGGTTTTTCTGGAATTTCTAGGTGGATGATCTGGAAGAGGTGAGTGAATACTACCAAAACAGAGGATGCTTCAATGAGCTTATATCTCTCATGGAGAGTGGTTTAGGGTTGGAACGGGCCCACATGGGCATTTTCACCGAGTTGGGTGTCTTATATGCCCGATACCGTCACGAGAAGTTGATGGAGCATATAAAACTCTTTTCGACCCGTCTCAACATCCCAAAGTTAATTCGCGCTTGTGATGAGCAACAACACTGGAAAGAGCTTACTTACCTATACATTCAATATGACGAGTTTGACAATGCTGCGACAACTGTCATGAATCATTCCCCGGAAGCTTGGGATCATATGCAGTTTAAGGATATTGCAGTTAAAGTTGCAAATGTCGAACTTTATTACAAGGCGGTTCATTTCTATTTAGAAGAACATCCCGACCTTATTAATGATGTTCTTAATGTTCTTGCTCTACGTGTTGACCATACACGTGTTGTAGACATCATGCGCAAGGTTCGTTCGACACCTGGAAAATGCTTTTGTACTTTTCTATTATCTTTTACATTTGTTTTATTCGGACTTTACTAATTACAGGCGGGTCAGCTTCCTTTAGTCAAACCATATATGGTTGCAGTTCAGAGCAACAACGTATCTGCTGTGAATGAAGCTTTGAATGAAATATACGTTGAAGAGGAAGATTACGATAGATTGCGTGAATCTATTGATTTGCACGATAACTTTGACCAGATTGGTCTTGCACAGAAGGTGGGGTTCGATCAATTGCCTTTTTTTTCTCTTCGTGTTACGTTTCTTCTCTTATCGATGCTTTGTGTGCTGCAACAGATTGAGAAACACGAGCTTCTTGAGATGAGGCGTGTAGCTGCATATATTTACAAAAAAGCCGGTAGATGGAAGCAGTCTATTGCACTGTCCAAAAAAGACAAGGTTTACAAAGATGCAATGGAGACCGCTTCGCAATCTGGGGACCGTGAGCTGGCTGAAGAGTTGCTTGTTTATTTCATTGAGCAGGTAAGAAAATATCATTTACTTCATTTTTGAACTTTTTTTAGCATTAGTCGGAGTTAGGAAGGGGTGTAAACGAGCCGAGCCCAAGCTGGAGCTTGGCTCGTTTAACTTACGAGAGCTCGAGCTTGAGTGTGGCTCATTTTAAGCTCTATGTCTGAAGCTTGAGCTAAGCTAGTTAATAATATTTTAAGCTTGGCTCGGCTTGGACTGTTCATTATTTATTAAATCTTTAATTGTTCTTGTACATATATATATTTATTATTATATATGTATTATATGTAATTTTTTCTTAGTTTCACACAATATATTATTTATTATGTAGTAATATAAATTAGAATTGTTATATTTTATTAAATAGTAGGCTCCTTTAGGCTCGGAAGTCTAGTCAAGCCCGGTATGTGAAGCATGAGCTTGTTTAGGCTTAAGTATGGGCTTGAGCTCATTTAAGCTCGACTAATTTCGAGCATTAAGCGAGTCAATCTAGATTAATTTACACCCTTACAAGCTACAATTGACTAATGATCACATGTATTGCTTGTGCAGGGAAAGAAGGAATGCTTTGCTTCCTGTCTATTTGTGTGTTATGATCTCATCCGCCCAGATGTTGCTCTCGAGCTAGCCTGGTTAAACAACATGATTGATTTTGCTTTCCCGTATCTGCTTCAGGTTCTGCACAGTTTAACTAACCTCGATTATACCAAGCTACTGGTCTAAATATCAACTCATTATTTGTTTTTTTTTGTTGCAGTTTATCCGGGAATACACCGGCAAGGTTGATGAACTGATCAAAGACAAGATTGAAGCAATTAAGGAAAGTAAGGCCAAAGAGAACGAGGAGCAGGATATCGTTAAACAACAGGTATTGTATTTCGTTTTTTTTTTCTCGTTTCACTTTAATCTTATGCTTGTTGATTTGTAAAATAATTGAGAATTTCATAATTTGCAGAATATGTATGCTCAGCTACTACCTCTTGCACTACCTGCTCCACCGGGTATGGGTGGAGGATTTGCTCCACCACCACCCATGGGTGGAATGGGGATGCCGCCAATGCCGCCGTTTGGAATGCCGCCAATGGGTTCTTATTGATTGATGCATTGACTTAGTGAATGGTGGTGGTTATGCGGGTTACTTTTTGAAGATTGAATTTGTTATAGTGTCGAGTCTAATGGTGTTTTTCTTCTAGTGTGGATATGCTCTCATTGTAATATTCTTTTGGATAGACGGAGGCATTTTTTTGCAGCTTGTAGGCAGCAAAATGAGTATAATGTTAAATTGTGTCATGTGTATGAAAACATGGGTCAGAGTCGATAGGACGGATATGCTACTTTTCAATACTTTTTCCAACAAGTATCTGGACAATGTTAAGTTTGCTTTTCTTAATTAATCGTCTTGGGTCTCATAATCTCACGCTACAGTATTATCTAATTTGATAGAAGTTTCCAGTTTTGTGTGTAAAGTATGTGACCAACTACTTGACGGGGGTACTACAGCTTAGGTACATGGATAAGTATAATATTAACATGTATTTTTACAAAATGATGTACATGAAAGGATAGAGACAAATTTAATTGGGAAAACAACAGCACAATTTGTTGAGACACGTTTTATAGGGGTGAGATTATGGACGAATGAAAGCACCCTTTTGTTTGAAACACATACCCCTTTGTTTACACCCACCCAATCTTTTGTTTAAACATATAACCCTTTGTTTACACCGATTTATTTAATACGCATGCCCCTTTGTTTACGATACACATACCCCTTTGTTTACGCTCATTTGTCTAATACACATACCCTTTGTTTAAGATACAAACAACACATAACTTTTGAAATGGATGAAAGAGCAGATACCAATATATATAACCGTTTCGCCAATTTTTCTCAACATAGTTGGTTCAGTAAATTATTAAAGAAAAGGATATCCTCTTCAAATGAACCAACACATCCATTCATTAAATTGATGATACGTTGCAAGAAAATTAATATATTATTAAAGAAAAGGATATCCTCTTCAAATGAACCAACACATCCGTTCACTAAATTGATGATACGTTGCAAGAAAATTAATAAAGGTGTTGTTCTGTATCATGCTTCGCATGAACCAACGTACCAACTCAATAAAAGACGGTTTACAATCAAAGAGACACCGTTTCGAAGAGGTTTTACGTTGCTTACTCACCTATATATACTAACCCTTTTCTTTCATGGAAAATCATCTCGAAAAATACGCGAACCTGTAAAGGATTGCCGGAATTAGAAAACGAAACAAAGACAACGATTACTAATACTGTTATGGACGAGGGTGGTTTGTTCAAGGTTAGATCGGAACGACCCGGTTGAATGTGAATAGTTTGTCCATGAAGAAACCTCCAGTGGTGGCGATCTAGCGGTTGGCCGGTTTGACAGTCGGATTGTTAAGTGTAAATATATCTCTTTTAATTCTTGTCCCTGAATCACACATGAGATCCGGTTCGATTTTAATGTGAAAGTGAAGCAAATGCAGGATTTAAACTGCAGTTAGAGATGGCGACGGTCTTATTTTAGATATGCATTCCATTTGCCGCCTGCCAAGTAGATGATGGTGAATATGAGGACTTCGATGGTATGAAAAGTTGAATATGAAGATAAAGAAAATATGCAGGGATGTGTTTAATTCTTTTATCAGGGAAAATCTTCAACAAAGAAGAACACAGAACAGGGCATCCCGAAAGTTGCGTGTCGGACCCCTGTTATCGAAAAAAATCACAATAGAAAACACAGAAAAAATCGAACCTTTATAATTGATCATTAAACCGACACCAAAATATCATATTCAGTCATAGACTGAACCAGATTATTCAATTTCGAAGAGTTCGAAGAAAGAAAATGATGAACAGGGTATCGCATGGCTTCTGTGGCAGGAAATACTGAAAACAAAATGGAAATCGTTTTGATTTCATCAAAAGGCATCGAAAGGAATTATGAAGAACCGATCATTAGAAATCAAAAGTTTTGTTGCGATAAAAAAAATATAAGTTTTATTTATTTGTAAGGAGCTTTTCGAAAAAATAACACCAAATTTGGTTATTTTATTCTGAACCATCATTTTGATTAAAAAATAAATAAATTGTTTTAGTCAAAAAAACAATTTTCAAAAGCTAAGATCATTACTCAAGAACAAAAATGTTGTGACTAACTCACTTGGTAGAGACATACGCCTCTTAAAAAAGGTTTTAGGTTCAAATTTAGGCAAAAGGGGAAAGTTATTATTATTATTGTTGTGAAGTAGAGTAGAGTAAACTTTGTTAAAAAAAGAAACAAATAGGTGTGGTCCGTGTGGAAAACAAAGCGATCTTAACGACTTTCACAATCAACATTCCGCAGCAACGCACGGGTGACACTAACTCGTTTAAAAACATTTACCAAACTAGATTAAGTCCAATATTGTTTTTAATTACATTTTTAAACCCAATTAAGTGGCAAGTGGCGGCAACACAAAAAAACCCACTGGTGCTAGTGAACGGATGATAAAAAAATAAAGGGATACAACTGAAGACTTGAAGCGAGATGAACTATAAACTCAGGAACGATCTTGTCTAGATAATTGCTATTTTGATAGTGTTGCTTCTTGCAAGTTTATCAATTGATAATAGCGTATATGTTCTGTAAATTACATTTAATTTAAAATATAAAGATGAAGAATTTAGCAATTATACAAGTTTTGTGCCACTAAAAGCTTTGGGTGAGATGTAGGGATGAATATTTGGGACTTGGTACCGGTATTGAATTTTTCGTATTGAAATTTTTCGGTACGAATTCAGTACCCACTTTTTGGCGTTTTCGTTACCGGTATTTTCGGTTTGGTAAGGTATTGGTATTTTACCGGATTTTACACACAAATACCGGTACCATGCCGCACATTTTCTGTATCCGTACCGGTACCCCTATTTGGCAATTTCGGTACCGGTATTTTCGAAACCAGCACTGAGTTCATCCCTAGTAAGATGAACAATGGTCATACCTTCTATTAGTTTTGAGATAAAGATCATCTACAAGAGAGAAATTCCATATCCATACAAAGTGTTGGAGAGAATCATGGCCGTACACGTGTCTTTCTCAATTTAAGGGAGAAGGGTATGATGGTCTTTCTCCTTTGAGCTAGTTTCCCCCTTGATTTTCAATCGGCATACTTTTTCATACGTTAATATTTTTTTTTAAATTACACCGTATTAACGACCATTTTATTCTCTTTAATTCAAGTAGACTATTGCTATAGTTTTCTTAATTTTTTAAAGTTTTTATTTTATAAGCTATAAGGTTACATGATTACGCATTCAATATGATTTGTTATAATTGATGTTATTACAATTATGCTTATTACGTGATTAACATTCAATAATAAAAAACTTGATTGTTTATACTTTATTACATGATGAAATCTCTAATATACGATACTATGTGGTTATTATAGGTTGATTGGCTAATGTTTTGTATTACAGTTATACTTAATAAGTGTTTAGACTTGAAATATTAGGTATTCCATTAAATATTATGTATTACATGTTTTGCTTTTATGTAATTACATAATCACTCAGTGCGGTTTCACATAAATACTATAATGAAATCAAGTAATCACGAAATAAATATTTAAAATCATATAGTCACGTAATAATACATAGTCAACTATTGTTATGTAATTACGTAAACACTTAGTGAGATTTAACATAAAATACTATAATAAAATCACGTAATCACATAATTGTTATTTAAAATCACGTAGTCACGTAATGGGTATTCAAAATCACGTAATCACGTAATGAGTATTCAAAATCCTGTAATTGTTTTTAAGAAAACTATAGCAACAGTCTGCTCAAATTAAAAATAATGAAATGCTCGCTAATATAATGTAATTTAAAAAAATATATTAACGTATGAAAAAGTTATAGCCATTTAAAAATCAAAGAGAAAAAAGTTTAAGTAAGAAAAGACCAAAATATCCTTTCTTTATTTGTTTTTTCAATTGTTTGAACATAGTATTTACCAAAATACCACAGCTTGATTTTAAACCCTTGAGATCAATGACTCTCCTTCCCTACACTTTGTACACTTTTCCTCTTTTGTATACAAACTCACCTCTTAGTTTATACAATTTATATCGTTAGTTTTTGTTATATTACAATTATTATAAATTTATATTTTATTACTAGGTTATAGTCCTGTGTATTATACTGTTCCATAATTAAAGGATTAAATTTAGGGTGTGTTTGGGATTGTTTTTTCAACCTGATTTTTTTGATTATTGTGTTTTGAAATCCAAAAAATCTATTTTGAGTGTTTGGTAAAAAAATTAATAAAAACTGATTTTTTACGTTTTCTAAAGATCAAAATGTGATAGTTCAAAAGTAGGTCACCCCTTACTGTAGGAAAACGGGATTCCACAATAGTTGATTATCTGATTATTATTTTTTTATGATTTCACTTATTTATTTTTTAAAATATATATATATATATATATATATATATATATATAGGATAAGGATCATTACAGAACACTAATTATTGCGAGAACAAAAAGAACAACTCTAAATCACCAGATTTTGGGATTTAAGGTTCATATTTTTTAAATTTTATGTTTCTTACATTCATATATGTATTATATATACAAAAAAAATCATATATTTTTCCCTACACATAGTCTACATACATGTAGGTAATTTAGCCTACACATAACCTACATGTGTGTAGGTTATTTAGAAACTGAAGATTCTTCATATTTTGTTTTAAATTCTAGTATGAGAAACAATAAATCTTACATTTATAACATTTTCATTTACTTTTTAGGTTTTTAGGATTGAAAAAATGAGTGATTCACTTTGTTCTGCGTGTTCTCGCAATATTTAGTGTTCTGCATAGAACCTTCCCCTATATATATATATATATGCCAAACACTCAAATAGTTGATTATCTGATTATTGTGATACCAAACAACATAATCAAATCCAAACACTATCTTTCTGCAGCACGTTTTGTTACAGCTAATTATCTGATTCTGATTATTCAAAACGCATAATCTATTTTCAAAACTCAACCCCAAACACCCTCTTAGATTATATTCGAAGTTTGGGCATTTTTGGTAGCATAATTCAAATATCTATTATCATTATAGATTTGATAATTTTTTTTGTTCATACAACTTGTTTTGGGTAAGTTTTAGTTCAAAATTATCATTATCATTATAATTTATAAATTAAAGGTATATTTAAAATAAGGACAAATTTGTGGGAATGTTATATATTAGTCTAATTTAAAGATATATTTAAAATAAAAGAACGGATATTAAGGTAAGGATTTTATTATAAACAATGTTAACTATCTATGATTCTAACTCAAGCTAAAAAATAATAAAATATCAATTTTGATTAAAACGCCTTTTTAAGGGATGATATAATGTTGACGCATGACATTTTTTGGAATCATTTATCAAAAGTACGATAATTGGATTTAGATCATGACATTTCTGCTATGCGATGATCTAGGGTCTATCTATACTATCTATTAAAGGAGCTTAGAGCATGACCTCACTTTGCTTACGTGTCATGATATTAGGTATGCCACATAGGCTGCCACATAGACTCCGCTGATGTCATAAATCTGATGTCATAAATCTGATATTTTTTTAATATATATGTATATACAATCTGATATTTAAATTAAAAACTTATCTTTTTTTAGGAGGCAAAATTGAAAATGCAAATTCAAAATTCAAAATCAAATCATAATTTCAATCCTCTCTCTCTCAAATATAGTCCACCATCATTTTTAAAATTCAAACCATCATCTTCAACCTTCTCTCTCTAAAACTCATTTTCAAAAATTTCAAATCTAGAACTCTCTCTAAATCGATTGTTATTCAAGACTGGTAATTTGTTCAATATCTGCAACTCGATATCGATTCACAGCTGGTACAACAAAACAACTCGATTTCTGCAATTAGGTATTGCTCTCTCAACCGAACGTGATTTCCTGTGAAATCCATCAAGACCAATCAAATCCTTCATCTTATTATCTTCTCCTATTTCTTAGATTTAGGGTTTTTAATGGAGATTTATGTAGGATCGTATTCTGACCCGAACGAGTCTATCAGAGGAGTTTTGATCAGATACAGGTGCGGAAAACAAGTATCTGACTTAGAAACAGCTAGCAATTCACTTTAAACACCTTTTGTATTGATTTATAACAGATTACAATCAATTGGAAGACCGGCAGCACTTCGGTATCCAAGTACACAACTGATTCAAATGATTTCGCCCAAGTGACTATATATAATTGTTGTGATTTCGCTTATGTGTACATGTACACATGAGCGAAATCCCTACTTAACAGATAAGCGAAATCACCATCTTGACATATAAGCGAAATCCCTATGTTCCTATGAGCGAAATCATCCACTAAATCTCATACATTCTCCTATTATCTCGAAACACGTGCCCTGATTTAACAATCTAAGACTAAGACTCGATATAAGACGAAGTCGACAGATGTAGTGCACCAACAGACTCCCCCTTAGATGTTGACGAGTCGACTATCGAGTCACGACAATGCTGTGTCTTCACTTCTTCAGTCTTGATCTGTCTCTGAGCTTTTCTCTTTCTCTATCTTCATCAACAGACTCCCTCTCTCGATCTGCTGGCATTCCTTTGTTCTTCAGCAACATCTGCATCAGAATCTTTGTCTGGCTTTCTTTATCTTCAGAATCTGAAACCTGGCACTCTATCTTCAGATTCAGAATTGAAACTTGGCTATTCTTGCACATTCTTAACCCAGAAATAAGTTTTCTATATTTAACAATTTGTATGCACCAACACTGACTCTCTCTCAAATCACTTTCTCTATGATGAACCACTTGTTGATTAAAAAAAACATATTTTGACATTTTAAGACATACTCCCCCTCACAACAATGTCATCATGTTTAGCACTCGGAACTTTGAAAATCAGCTTTCCAACATCAGTTGTCGAAAATCTTTTTGACTTTTTCAAAAATTTATGCTAAAACACACTGAAAATATTTTTGGACTTTTTAAAGTAAAGAAATGCAATAAAGAAATATTTACAGACACTACTTTTGTGAGTTTGTGTAAGAGAATCATATCAGTTTATGACAAATCACGAGTACCATTGAGCTTAGTTACACATTAAGAATTAAACAATTCACTTAGATTGCCGATATACTGATCCACTTAAATTCTCACACAAATTTCAACTGATTCAGGATATGAGTTAGGTGTTTTAAGAACTTAAACTCATTCATGTGTCCCACCTCTTGAATATACTCCCGTATCCAGATCCCAATATTCAATCTTACAGGTGAGTATACCACAGATGATATCTGTAAGGGGTTAAACTGCGAGGGCCGTGAGAGCTCAGGTCGATCTTTCGATACGCAGAGAGATGACGGCTTCGACTTTTGGTGGGTCCCCTTTAGAGGATTTTTTGAATTACAACAGCAATGACTATCAATTTTATTGTTTCATCAATTTGCTAAGGGCGGCGCTATATTTCAAGCAAGCAGAAAGTATTCTCCGGGGACTAGGCCATTGCTTCCGCAAAATCAGAAGTCCCGGGATAATACCCCCAGATATCACTGAGCATAAAGACCTAGTATCTCAGAAAGAGGGACATTTCAAACGAGATTTCAGGGGTTACCTATATATCCAAGTAGTGTTCCCCACGAAATAAGCAAGTTTGAATTTTAGTTTATATCCCGAAAAAGTTTACTAAATGTGTAAAAACCTATCGGCATATCATCAGTGAGACTGTTTAACGCTATTTAATCATTACATTTCTTTAGCATACTGTAACTGTCTACTGATGTACTATCATTTCCTCTTCTTTGACACCAAAACTCATTTTTGTTTTTTATCATGTTTTTGTCTTTTTCAAATTTTCAAATGTTTTTGGATTTTCTGAAAATTTCTACTCCTCCTAAAATTCAAACACATTTTAGGAAATTTGAAAATAAACTATACAATAAACTTGACAACCGATATCGAATCGCTTCAAATCGCCATCCACTTGGCATAAACAATCAGAACTCCCCCTTTCACAAAACTATTTTCTCATTATGATTTCAAAACACTTAAGTTTGTTTTAACCAAAATGATTTTTCCGGAAAATAAGTTTTGTTGATTTTACCACTTGTAAAATTAGGGGTATGGTTCATCATTTTTTCATTCAATCACTTGCATCAGGATTACATCAAGTTCAAACTAATGACCTTGAGTAATCACTTTGTCAGAATCAAACTCTCACCACTTGTAAGAATATCCAAAACATATAATCACATGTAGGAATAAACATCTACACAAATACATGTTACCAATCAAGATGCCGATTCCTGCTTCACACTTACTAACCTGGAAGCTCCGGCGTAGTCATTCAACCTGTAAAATTTTTAACAATTTCAAGCATTTTCAAAAACAACCTTATTAATCATGATAGATGCCGATTCCTGATCCACGATTACAAACTTGGGATCTCCGGCAAGTCAGGTTTTTCAATGAAAGAAAATATCCACCTAAGCCTGACCAGCCTTGGGTGTTTTCAATTCAGAAGCAGTTGGAGTGTAAGTTGCTTTCTTTTTAGCATAAAACTCCTTTACCCCTTTTACTTTCCCTTCAACCATTTTTCCGAAAATCTTCTTAACTTTCCCATTAAACGCTTTCTCAACATCAAAGTTATCCTTATCAGAATAACTCTGATTTGAGATTTCAGACTTTCCAGTTTTCCTTTTAAAATTTTCATGTCACACCCCGATTTCCACGTGTCACCGGTGGGCCCGGTGGGGAGTATCGTGACGTAGTTGAGATCATCATAGTCAAACAACACAATATATAAATGCACAGCGGAAGCAAAAGATAAATATATTACATTCCGAATATAAGTAATGTCAAAGTATTACAACGGAAGGTAAAGGATCCACAGGCGGATCAATAAAAGAAAACTGTTCAATAGACTTTAGACATCTAGAACTTGCAAGAATCCCTAGTGACGCCCTGAGCTCCCAGCCAATTACGCATAGTACCTGTCACTTAACCTTTTGGAAAATACGTCAGTTTACACTGGTAAATACAATTAACTGACTCATTTTGGAAAAGAGTTTAAAAATTGATTTGAATGCACGAGGCACAAAATATCTTTTATAACTGGATTAAAATGCACAGAGGCAAAATTAATCTTTTATACTTGGGACAATTTTATTAATAAAAATCTTGTATCCGATTTACATGGTTGTCCAACATTTAGGGCCGGTGATTATACAATACAAGCCGGACAAGATTAATCGACACACCACAAATATAATCTCACAAGAAGATACCCTTACGAGTGAGTATACGTTTTACATATGCAACAGGAGGTGTTTTGCCTACACCTTGTGCTTACGTCGTGGCCATTCACTTTTTAAAATGAGCCAAGAATATCCAGGACACGGTCATTAACCCCCAATGTTATTTGTTATCAATCAATACAGATTAAAACGGGATTATGCAATTTAATCATCTCCGATTAAAAGGTTTCTACACCCGACCAAGCGGTATTTTTATAATACCGTATCCCAAGCCCGTATAAGGGAAAATAAGTTAAAAGTATTTACCTGAGCTAACAATGCAATTTATACTCAGCCGTATATCCTAATCAGCAAGCACAAGTACTTCTACTGGGGCTCTCAATCTGGAACGAAGGTTTTATTAACCTATTAAATTCCTAACGGGTCTTATTTAAGTCGTAACTTAGACCGGTTAGTTTTAAGGAAAGGTTTACGGTTCAAAACGCATGATTAAGCGAAGACCGGGATAGGATGTGATTTAGACCCGACAAGTTTGGAGACTTGTATAATATGGGTAAACTAAACACATTCTGGATTTTGAGATAAAAACGATAACGTTTGACCCGTTTCGGCTAATTTATGCAACTAGTTACATAAACCGAACCGAATGCGTAATAAGCGTAACGGTTATTCATATGAGCCATTTACAGGTTTCCTAAGTTAATATGCTCCTAATATGTTGTGACATCAGTAAGTTGTCTTTCATTATGCCCGAAACGTATATAAACACAAACTAGGCCCCGTAGAGGTAGTTTGGTCATTTAAAAGGTTATAAAAGAGTTTAAGTATTTACCTGAGTTACAGGTCTGATATAATCAGCAAAAATACTTATTTTGATAAGTTATAACAGTAGGTTAAAGTATATATGTGAATTTACCAAGTATAACCAAACTATGCACCGTAGGGGCATTTTGGTAATTTCACATAAGCCGTAAAGCTCAAAACTGAAGTCTGAGTTAAACAACTTTTGCTTACTATTAAAATATTATAATTTAACTAAAACATCAGTAGGTATCACCCTTGTATGTTTAAAAATAGTCTTAGTACATACTATGCGCTAAAAACGCTAAATAAGGCGATTAGGAGCCGTTTACGGGTTCAATACCTAAAGTTGATATTTTTATTATTATTCCAGAAGGTCTAAAATAATTTATTTATCATAACTAATCAGTAGCAAAAGGTTTGGAGTCGTTTAGATATGTAAAACTCATTTTATGGCCCGTAAGGGCAAAACGACATTTACCGGATTAAGCCTACGACTATGAGTTATGCTCAGCCTAAAATTAATTAAAAATCTTTAAAATTCCCAAAATAATATATCACATCAGTGGGTAAAGATTTTGATATAAAAAAGTAGGCTTAACTAGGCTATACGCTAATTACGCCATTTTATTAACATAAAGCTTTAAATTTGCGATAATGTGCATAACTCTCAATCTATACTTCAAATTGATGTCAAACTTTGCATACAAGTTTATATATCAGTAATTAAAGTTTCTACTCTTTTACTTTTCCAAAAATCACGTTTTAAAGTAATAAGGGCATAATGGTCAACATATGAGCAATTAACGGAAACGCGTAAACGAATGGGTCAATCAATGAACCAACCACAGAGGGTTGTGCTAACATGTAGCCTGGTCCTAAAGAAGCTCTAAGACATTTTCAAATCATACTAAAGCGGGTCAGAACTGAAAGTCAAAGCGAAAGTCAAACTATGCGACTTTCGGTTCCGAACCGGGTCTCTACAGTAAATTGTCGGGTTGAACATGTTTAGATATGTTCTTACACTAATTACCAAGTTCTATTCATGATCAAACAGGTTGTATATGATCTACATTGCTAATTATGCATAAATGGCATTTTAAGTCTCCTGTTGACTTTTTATAAACTAGTTTGACCCGACTTTTGACCTAGTTAGAGTGGTGATCAGGGGGAACCCTCTTAAGGGTTTATTACCCACATAAATACCAACTTATAACTACTTTCGATTCGACTAATCACTGGACCATTTGTGATTAATCGTAAAGTCAACCGTTAATTACGACGGTTTGACTTTTAAGCTAAAACTAAGCTAAAACTCAATTAAAAAAAAAAATTAGCAAACTTACTGAAGTCCTAAGCTTGATTAGAAAGGACTTGGGTCTGCTTTGAAGCTCCAGAAGGCTCCTCAATTGCAGAATGAAGGTGTGAGGAATGAGTTGCAACTCATGGCCTTATATAGTGAATGTAATCACCATAAGAAGTTGACACACAAGTCTATAAGTGCCCACAACTGATTAACAAGTGTCCCTAAGTGTTTAGGGGTTGTTTAGGGGCCAAGGGATATGAGGAAAACCGTTTAAAAGGTCAAGAATGCGTTTAAAACAGCAAACAGCAACTTTCTGTCGCTGGCAACATGCTTGCGCACCGTAACAAATATTTGTTGCGGTGCACAAGCCTTTGGCAGAATGCAAAAGCTTGGCCTTTCAAGCATTCGAAAGGGCAACCGACTTATTTCTTGCAATTTGCCCCCTTCTTATTTACCTACAAGGGCTTTAGGACTTATACCCACTTTGCCAAGTCCCTGGACATTTCCGGTTAACCCGAAAAGTCATAACTTTCAACGTTAACGCTTTACCCCTCGCATACAGATTTGATCATAACTTTCTCATACGATAACGAAACTTTATGAAATTTATATCGTGCATTCTAGTGAGCATAATTAACCGTTACAAAGCTTCGGGTTTGTCAAAAGGTCACTCAGAGGTATAACTTAAACATGTTGACACATTTAACCCCTGTAGTTTGAAATCTCTCACTTTCTTTCATATTTAGCTTCGTATGATCCATGATTTATTTGTTTGAAGGTACGAGCATCATGTAGGGTTAATGTACAACATACTTATTCACTGTTGACATTTAGAACTCGTATATTCACATACTTTCTTTATTTGTCAACTTTAGTCCCTCTAGAGTATTCTGTCACACGTTCAAGCTTATGACACGTGTCAATACTTTATAGGACGCGAATTTTCGAGGTGTTACATCCTCACCCCCTTAAAAGAAATCTCGACCTTGAGATTTGTTAAAGTAAGGAAGTATTTTCTGCCTTATATTGGGCTTAATCTTCCCCAGTACCTTTGAGCCTCTAAGGCACTACAGTTTACCTTTATAATAGGCACATGTATCTTTTTGGAGCTTCTAATCCCGTCGATCCTCAATTGAAACAGGTTGCTCATACTATCATAGTCCTGCATATCATTATGTGATAGCGCTTTTCAACTTATTGGTGACACGTCGCTAAATCATTAGTGTGGGTCACATTGCGCGTTCCACCAAGCCCCTTAATTAGGTCTTAGCTCGTAAGCTATTTGATCTTGATACATTCGATTCCCTTCGAATGATTCTATATTCTCGAAGCTTAACTAGCCCGATAATTTACAATTTAGCACACCCTTCCAGGGTGATATCTATTGTTGAACCTTATTCCTTAACAAGAATTTAGGAGGTTTGCTATTTTCATTAATCCTTAATTTTCTGCCGAATACTGACATCTTACAGATGATTATGAATTTGTGTGACCTTATTGGTCGTTTCTAATGCAACATTCAGATCCTGATGATTGGACTTACCAATCTATTGTCCTATCAATGGACGTTTAACATTCCATTTATACAAGGTCTTCAAAGGGGTAGCCTTGATACTTATATAACAGCTATTAGAGAACAACTTATCTTAAGATGAGATGGTTATTCCAACCATTGTTCAAAATTAACCTTAAGAAATAGCAAATCTTTACAGTTAGTCGAGCAAATCGACGATCCTGGGCAGCTGATGGCGATTCTTAATCGTCGCCTAATTAAGGTTGCGGTAAACAATGCCTTAGCATAATGAACCGTCTTTCACAGTTTACTATTCCGAATTCTCAGGATATTGAGTTTGGATTTATGAATCTACGTCTTGAAACTTACTTAACCAGGGTTTTCGATTCTGCCAATAATGGTACTAGTTGTCTTGGAGATTTCATAATAATGCAGCCCTAAATGGGATATAAATCTTAACGCTACTGCCTATCGGGAGGTAAACAGGGTAGTGTTAAGAGAAGATAATCAAGATACAAGGAGATTACTGAGATTTCCATATCTCAGGCTCCAGTTCACTCATCAACGCTTGTGTCTAATAAGTGACACATTTATGTTTTGAGTCCACATATTTCTTTACTAGGGAATATTTATTTGGACAATTCCATTCTGGATATCTTCTTTGGGTACCATTAGTTGACTTTAGTACCATATAATCATTGGGATATCTTTGTGGTTCCATGCATTAAACCTCCATACTGATCAGGCATGGAAGCAATCTATGGAACTTATTAAGATACACCAATCCTCATATAGCGCTTTTGTCATACCATTTGGTATTCGAAATCGATAGAGATTAAAGAGATATCAACTATATGTGCTTATATTTAATCAGAATGGAAATTTTCACAAACTAGGCACCTAGCTCGGTTGGCTAGGCGCGCAAAAGGGTGTGGCCTAGACCCAGGTTCGATTTCGGGGATGGCCGGTTCCACCATTTTTTTTAACTTGTTATACTTATAGTTTATGAAGGATTTACTGGTATTCGAACCAAAATAAAAATTCTTAGTATTTAAATTACTGATAAAATGCCAAGGAATGTACCTGATGCCATTATTTATGGACTAGCTCAGGCATTTTAGGCGCTTTCAATTTTTGGCTTTACCTCCTCCGCCGCATTTCCTTTGACAGATTTAGGGCACGTAGTCTTGATGTGGCCTTTCTCATTACAGCCGAAACAGACTGCATTCTTCATGTCCTTACAGTCCAACGTTTTATGTCCCTTAGACTTGCAGATCCCACAAGCCCTGAGCTGCGATTTGGATTTTGGTTCGAACCTGCATTTCCCATAATGGCGCTTCTTGCAGGTCTCACATACTGGTTTCTGGTCGGACTTTTGTTTGTTCTTTTTCTTAGAACTCTGGGAGTTATCTACCTCCCTTTTCCTTTTTAGTTCATCCTTTGCATCAGAGGCATGAACGAGATCCTCATTAAGAGTAAGGAAATGTGGTCCTAGATAAAATTTGGACCGAGCAGCATGGGGCTCCTTTAACTTTTTCACAACCTTCTTCACAGCTTTTCCAACGGCTGCGTCTATCATAGTTTGAAGAACATCTTTGGAAATTCTAAGGTTTACAATTTCAGCATCATTAGCATGCGTCGCGTCATCAATGGCGCGATTGACTGTTGTCTTATCCGAGTTTGCCATACTCGATATTGGTTCCTAATACCAATAAAACAATTTCTTAGTTGGAATCCAACAACTGCTATTTTTCACTCTGATGGCCTTAATATATACTAACCATGGTGTCAATAACCTATACAGGCTATTATAGCACTAACATTCTTAATGAACATTATTTAAAATATATTAATATTACTTAGCCTAGGTCGCAAAAGACCATCAATGGCATTAAAGATTTGGACCTAGTCCATCACTTTTCTGACAGAGGATCAAAACGTCACATCTGTCTTTATTATATTAAAGAATTTAGGTAGTTTGAAAGCTTCCATAGGAATATCAGAAAAGAGTGATTCCTATTAGATATAAAATATCCATCTAAGGTTTGTTGGAGCATTTTCTAGAGTATCATCGGCCAATTTCTACCTCGTATTAAATGACCGAAGTCCTAATCAGGCGGAGACAACAGTTCTCTATAGTTATTGTTCAATATTGAATCATATGTGCCAGTATCAAGTAAATTTCTGCATAAACTGCTTGATAAGGAAAGGTACCTGCTATATAGTTATCCTTCTGCACCATTTCCTGGCGTTCATCCGGAAGACTCATGCGTTTATTTTCCTGGCCTTTTCCGGCTTCTTTATAAGCTCCGGGCAGTTGGTTTTGATGTGCCCTTCCTCGTTACAATTGTAACATGTGGCGTTCTTTAACCCCTTGCAATCTAAGGTTTTGTGACCCTTGGTTTTGCAAATTCCACACAATTTAGCACGTGGGTCGATTGTACATTTTCCAAAATGTTGCTTTTTGCAGTTACTGCATTTGGGTCTGTTATCAGACTGACTCGAGTTCTTCCTAAACTCAGAATCCTTCCCGCGCTCAGAATTTCCCTTCTTCTTCTTGTTATATCGATGAGAGTTTTCCTCCTCTCTTTCTCTTCTTCCCTCGCCAGAAGCCTTAACCGACTTAATTCTGATTGCATCTAAGGTGAGAGATAAGGATAAGTCCACCGCGGACCTATATGTGGTTGGCCTAGATGCTTTAACACTTCCTTTTATTTCTGGTGCTAGGCCTCCAATGAAACGCGCTATGCGTTTAGGTTCAGGGGTGACTAAATAAGGAACTAGGCGGGACATAGTGTTGAAACTTGTCACATACGCCTGACAATCCAAATCCTCCATGACTAGAGTCAAGAAGTCTGATTCTATATTTTCTACCTCATGCTGGGGGCAATAGTTTTCTTTGACTAATGCAACAAATTGATCCCAAGATAAGTTGTAGAGTAGAACTTTTCCCGTGGCTTGGAGCAATGATCTCCACCATGCCAACGCTTCTCCTTTGAATGATTGTGAAACAAATTTCACAACATCTTGCTCCGCACAACCGCTGATGTCAACAACAGCGTCCATCTCATCGAGCCATGTCATGCAATCGATGGCCCCATTTTCTCCTGTAAAGTCTCTGGGCTTGCAGGAGACAAAATATTTATATGAACAGGTCTTAACTGATGCCTCTTGATGAAACACAACTTGTCTAGACGGAATACTCCTTTGATTTGGCAAGTCATGAACATCGTCCTCCCTTGACTCATGTGTTTTAGGAGGGGGCTTACTACGAGCCATAGATAGAGTCTTGGAGTGGGTATCATTTGATTCATCATACTGTCGATCAAGAGCTCGAGTAACAGCATAATCTATTATTGCCAGCAGTTCTGCTCCAGTTACATTAATTATGGTAGTATCATTGCTCTCCTTCAAGTGACTGTTAACTTCATCTAATCCAGCCATGTAGCTTGATTGCTACATAAATATTAACAATGATTTATTCAGAGATTATTATGGAATCATCATCTTTGACGATTTATCAACCATGGTAATATAAACCATATTGGTTAACTTGTTAGTTATATTTAATTAGTATTTTCCATTATAATTTATCCTAGTTATAAAACATTAAGGATATTAAAGTGGCGCAAAAAGGCCTAGTCACAAGGACAGTTCTAAATTTTATAAGCCATGATTTCAGAGAATCGAGGCATTAAGGTTTGAATCACGTTCATTACCTTCTCTTGACAGGGAGTTGTAGACTTCAACTGTCTTTTGTCTTTTAGGACAATAGATATAGCCCGTGGGCATTTCCCTTATGAGGGATGGTTATAATATGATCATCTTCTCAGATGCTATTAGTCGAGATCGTATGGATCCTACCGACTATTATGCTTGGACCTGGTCCAACACTTTTAGACAGGAGGTCACAGACCACCACTGTCGTTGTCTTATCAGACAACAAGTTTAGCCCGTAGGCACTTCATCACTATCGAATGTTTATAATGTGATCATCTTATAGGATGACACAAGCCATGATTTCTAGATCACTAGGCTAGATAAGAAAATTGGAAGAATCCAATATAAGGACGACTGTTGTGATTTTATCGAATCACATTTGTCAGGAGTGCTAACACGTTCTTAGGTGTTAACAAGGATCTGAATCCCTTGGGTAGGTTTCACCATCTTGGCCGCGTAGGCTAGGTTTCACCTTCAAGATTCTTTTTAAAATGCCTACTGGCAGGGAAGGAAGGATATTTATTTTATTCAGGATTTTCATCATAAATCCTAATTTATAAGTTAATAATAGCACAAATGGCCTAGTCGCGTAGACAAGTTTAATTTATAAGCCATGATCGTTTGGGATCGAGGCAAATTTATAAGTTAGTAATAGCACCAAAGGCTTAGTCACGTGGACAAGTTTAATTTATAAGCCATGATCGTTTGGGATCGAGGCATTTAGTAATAGCACAAAAGGCTTAGTCACGTGGACAAGTTTAATTTATAAGCCATGATCGTTTGGGATCGAGGCATTTAGTAATAGCACAAAAGGCTTAGTCACGTGGACAAGTTTAATTTATAAGCCATGATCGTTTGGGATCGAGGCATTTAGGTGTGAATCAAAGTTCATTACTTTTCCTTGACAGAGAGTTGTAGGCTACCACCGTCTTTAGTCTCAGAGGACATTAATTATAGCCCGTAGGCAATTCCCTTCTAAGGGATGTTATTTTCCATTTATTTCATATTTCATGTTTAGAATGAAAACTTAGTTTAATCAATCCATTATATGAAAATAAAAGTACAGAGTTGCCCTAAGCAGGTCTTTGAAGGGATAATGTGTCCTCGAAGGGACTGAAAGATAAATATGTCCTTATAAGGACTATTAAGGAAACGATCTTCAGCAAAAGGAGTTTCTTCTTCAAGTTATTTCTGAATGCTCTCTCCTTGGATGCTCGTTTCATTCTAGCCGCGCTACGAAGCTCAGCATTTCAGGGCTCCAGATTGTGGAGAATTTCTAATACAGCTTCTTCGCTTGGCGACGTATCCAATATATAAAAAAAATTTGGAAGTAAAAATTTCCAGATTAGGATTGAAAGTATTCCCATGTTAAGTCTAGACTCAGAAGGTCAAGGAATGTGCTACTGTGTCATTGAGATTAAACACAAAAATTTTAGTGTTTAATTCACTCAATGTTGGCTCTGATACCAACCTGTCACACCCCGATTTCCACGTGTCACTGGTGGGCCCGGTGGGGAGTATCGTGACGTAGTTGAGATCATCATAGTCAAACAACACAATATATAAATGCACAGCGGAAGCAAAAGATAAATATATTACATTCCGAATATAAGTAATGTCAAAGTATTACAACGGAAGGTAAAGGATCCACAGGCGGATCAATAAAAGAAAACTGTTCAACAGACTTTAGACATCTAGAACTTGCAAGAATCCCTAGTGACGCCCTGAGCTCCCAGCCAATTACGCATAGTACTTGTCACTTAACCTTTTGGAAAATACGTCCGTTTACACTGGTAAATACAATTAACTGACTCATTTTGGAAAAGAGTTTAAAAATTGATTTGAATGCACGAGGCACAAAATATCTTTTATAACTGGATTAAAATGCACAGAGGCAAAATTAATCTTTTATACTTGGGACAATTTTATTAATAAAAATCTTGTATCCGATTTACATGGTTGTCCAACATTTAGGGCCGGTGATTATACAATACAAGCCGGACAAGATTAATCGACACACCACAAATATAATCTCACAAGAAGATACCCTTACGAGTGAGTATACGTTTTACATATGCAACAGGAGGTGTTTTGCCTACACCTTGTGCTTACGTCGTGGCCATTCACTTTTTAAAATGAGCCAAGGATATCCAGGACACGGTCATTAACCCCCAATGTTATTTGTTATCAATCAATACAGATTAAAACGGGATTATGCAATTTAATCATCTCCGATTAAAAGGTTTCTACACCCGACCAAGCGGTATTTTTATAATACCGTATCCCAAGCCCGTATAAGGGAAAATAAGTTAAAAGTATTTACCTGAGCTAGCAATGCAATTTATACTCAGCCGTATATCCTAATCAGCAAGCACAAGTACTTCTACTGGGGCTCTCAATCTGGAACGAAGGTTTTATTAACCTATTAAATTCCTAACGGGTCTTATTTAAGTCGTAACTTAGACCGGTTAGTTTTAAGGAAAGGTTTACGGTTCAAAACGCATGATTAAGCGAAGACCGGGATAGGATGTGATTTAGACCCGACAAGTTTGGAGACTTGTATAATATGGGTAAACTAAACACATTCTGGATTTTGAGATAAAAACGATAACGTTTGACCCGTTTCGGCTAATTTATGCAACTAGTTACATAAACCGAACCGAACGCGTAATAAGCGTAACGGTTATTCATATGAGCCATTTACAGGTTTCCTAAGTTAATATGCTCCTAATATGTTGTGACATCAGTAAGTTGTCTTTCATTATGCCCGAAACGTATATAAACACAAACTAGGCCCCGTAGAGGTAGTTTGGTCATTTAAAAGGTTATAAAAGAGTTTAAGTATTTACCTGAGTTACAGGTCTGATATAATCAGCAAAAATACTTATTTTGATAAGTTATAACAGTAGGTTAAAGTATATATGTGAATTTACCAAGTATAACCAAACTATGCACCGTAGGGGCATTTTGGTAATTTCACATAAGCCGTAAAGCTCAAAACTGAAGTCTGAGTTAAACAACTTTTTCTTACTGTTAAAATATTATAATTTAACTAAAACATCAGTAGGTATCACCCTTGTATGTTTAAAAATAGTCTTAGTACATACTATGCGCTAAAAACGCTAAATAAGGCGATTAGGAGCCGTTTACGGGTTCAATACCTAAAGTTGATATTTTTATTATTCCAGAAGGTCTAAAATAATTTATTTATCATAACTAATCAGTAGCAAAAGGTTTGGAGTCGTTTAGATATGTAAAACTCATTTTATGGCCCGTAAGGGCAAAACCGACATTTACCGGATTAAGCCTACGACTATGAGTTATGCTCAGCCTAAAATTAATTAAAAATCTTTAAATTCCCAAAATAATATATCACATCAGTGGGTAAAGATTTTGATATCAAAAAGTAGGCTTAACTAGGCTATACGCTAATTACGCCATTTTATTAACATAAAGCTTTAAATTTGCGATAATGAGCATAACTCTCAATCTATACTTCAAATTGATGTCAAACTTTGCATACAAGTTTATATATCAGTAATTAAAGTTTCTACTCTTTTACTTTTCCAAAAATCACGTTTTAAGGTAATAAGGGCATAATGGTCAACATATGAGCAATTAACGGAAACGCGTAAACGAATGGGTCAATCAATGAACCAACCACAGAGGGTTGTGCTAACATGTAGCCTGGTCCTAAAGAAGCTCTAAGACATTTTCAAATCATACTAAAGCGGGTCAGAACTGAAAGTCAAAGCGATTGTCAAACTATGCGACTTTCGGTTCCGAACCGGGTCTCTACAGTAAATTGTCGGGTTGAACATGTTTAGATATGTTCTTACACTAATTACCAAGTTCTATTCATGATCAAACAGGTTGTATATGATCTACATTGCTAATTATGCATAAATGGCATTTTAAGTCTCCTGTTGACTTTTTATAAACTAGTTTGACCCGACTTTTGACCTAGTTAGAGTGGTGATCAGGGGGAACCCTCTTAAGAGTTTATTACCCACATAAATACCAACTTATAACTACTTTCGATTCGACTAATCACTGGACCATTTGTGATTAATCGTAAAGTCAACCGTTAATTGCGACGGTTTGACTTTTAAGCTAAAACTAAGCTAAAACTTAATTAAAAAAAATTTAGCAAACTTACTGAAGTCCTAAGCTTGATTAGAAAGGACTTGGGTCTGCTTTGAAGCTCCAGAAGGCTCCTCAATTGCAGAATGAAGGTGTGAGGAATGAGTTGCAACTCATGGCCTTATATAGTGAATGTAATCACCATAAGAAGTTGACACACAAGTCTATAAGTGCCCACAACTGATTAACAAGTGTACCTAAGTGTTTAGGGGTTGTTTAGGGGCCAAGGGATATGAGGAAAACCGTTTAAAAGGTCAAGAATGCGTTTAAAAAAGCAAACAGCAACTTTCTGTCGCTGGCAACATGCTTGCGCACCGTAACAAATATTTGTTGCGGTGCGTAAGCCTTTGGCAGAATGCAAAAGCTTGGCCTTTCAAGCATTCGAAAGGGCAACCGACTTATTTCTTGCAATTTGCCCCCTTCTTATTTACCTACAAGGGCTTTAGGACTTATACCCACTTTGCCAAGTCCCTGGACATTTCCGGTTAACCCGAAAAGTCATAACTTTCAACGTTAACGCTTTACCCCTCGCATACGGATTTGATCATAACTTTCTCATACGATAACGAAACTTTATGAAATTTATATCGTGCATTCTAGTGAGCATAATTAACTGTTGGATAAATTCTATCAATTATGTAATCACAACCTTTATAACTTTGCAGCAATCTTTTGATTCTTTCATTCTCAGTTGCTTCACTATCCAACTCTTTCTTCCACTTTGCACATTCTTCTATGTACAAGTTGATCTCTTTCTGCTTTGTCATCATGGTAGCATTCAACATCTTCAAAGCTTTCTCTCTTTCAGAGTTAGTCTTTTCCAGACTATTCACAGCTCTGTTCAATACATCATATGACTCTTTCAAATTTTTTACATCAAACAACAACTTTTCTTTCAACTTTTCTAACTCACTAAACCTCTCATCTTTTTCTATACATTGTTTACAAGACTCTAAACATGTAAGACAAGGTTTTGTGATTTCAACAATCTTCTCGACTTCAACTATCTTTTCAACTTCCACAATCTTCTCAATCACTTTGACCTCTTTCATTTCCTTTGCAACTTTTCTTTCTTTCAGTTTCTTCAATTTTTCTGCAAAATAAAATTCAAAAGTGTCAGAAGATAAATGAGTTTTTCCCAAATTTATCTGTTCCATCTCTTCATCACTATCACTTGTTTCTGATGAACTGTTTTCAGATGAAACAGATCTTTCATCTTCATTTTTCTCTTCATCAAATAACACTTCCATCCATTCCTTCAACATTTCTGGCTTTTGAACAATATGTGCAATAAAAGCTTTAACATTAGGATAAGCTGGAATGTACTTGTCCCAGCTAAAACCATCAGCTACTTTCTCGTCATCTTGATCCATGATGCCATAGTAAGCCTTCTTGTTTGCATCTTCAATCATTCTTCCATGTGCCGTTTGAGCTTCTTTTTGTTGATGCGGTTGATGAGTGATTTGCTGATAAATGGTTTTCCTATAATAATCATCTTTCCCAGACGACTCCTTTGCTCCTCTCGGCTCCTGATTCTTGCATTCTCTTTTAAAGTGGCCTTTCTCCCTGCAACGAAAACAGGCAACTTTAGATTTATCAAATCCTAGATTAGAAAGGTTTGCATCCAAGAAGTCATTTCTTCCTGTAATCAATCTAAACTTTTCTGCTCTCCTCAAAACGCTCGCCAATGCCCATTTAATATCCATTAGTTCCAGCTCCTCTGCATCAATCTGATCATAATCTTCTTTTGTGAGCATTGGATTGCCAATTCTTCCGGCAATCAACCCTTCATAAGACTCTAATGCAGTGACCAATAATCCCATATGATGCTTTACAACTTCTTCAGAATAATTTTGACCATTTTGAAGATGTAAAGCTACATTACACTGAATCAAATGCCCATTTCCAGCAGATGCACTTTGAACACTTGGAGGATTCACCGTTGAGAACCCACTAGTGTTGACTGATCCTTGACTGCTTGGTGTAGACTGATTTCCAGCACTAAATGCAGTTTGTATCTTTGGACTTGCTTCAGCAGTTTGAACATTTCCTTTATAGTACAATTTAATATCTTGTTGATGAGTTGAACTATTCATTCTAGCAATTTTCTGCTGCTCCAGATCCTGTGCCTCCAACTTCTCTATAAACTGTGCAATCGATAACCTTTTAAACTGTCCGGAATTCTTTAATATCATCAGATCTGTACCCCATTCCTTTTGCGGTAACGCGTCAGCAAGCTTTTCAACCCATTCTGCTGGAGTTTTTGTAATCTTCAACTGTGACATGGTGCGTACAAGATGACAATATCTTTCAATAAGACTCTTTGTTGTTTCACCAGGCATGCACGCAAATAGTTCAAACTCCTTTTTTAGCAAAGCTGCTTTACTTTGAAGCATCTCAGTACTTCCTTCGAATTTCGTTTTAAGAGCTTCCCAAATAGAATAAGCGTTTTCATCATGTTGAAGCAACACAAATATATCTTCTTTAACAGCTTGTTGTAACAAATTGATCATCATCTTTTCTCCTTTGTAACTCTCTCTTTCTTGCTCCGTGAACTCTGAAATTATTTTAACGACTCCCGTTGAATTCTTTGGCCTCTCATATTCAGTTTCGATGCTCTCCCAAGCTTTTAGATGATTTTCCTGAACCCAATTCTCAAACCGTTTCTTCCATCCGTGATAATATTCAATTCCCATAAGTTTCGGGGGGGGGGGGTTTTGCATTGTTCCGGTTTCATTCTCCATGTTCATGTTCTTAGTAATGTCGGATGAACTAGTCGGGGTTGTAGCAAAAGCGTTGTAGAACTCAGTATCCATTTTTCAATGCACGTTTTTCAAACACAGGTACTTATGAGCGAAATCAGAGTCTTGATTGACCTTATGAGCGAAATCAGAGTCTTGATTGACCTTATGAGCGAAATCAGGGTCTTGATTGACCTTATGAACGAAATCAGGGTATTGTATGACCCTTGGAGCGAAATTTGAAGTTAATGGATGTCCTCTTGAGCGAAATTAGAGTTTATGATGACCCTTGGAGCGAAATAAGAAGTTTAGAGATGACACAAAAGCGAAATCAGGATCTTATGTTGACACAAAAGCGAAATCAGGATCTTATGTTGACACAAAAGCGGAATCAGGATCTTATGTTGACACAAAAGCGGAATCAGGATCTTATGTTGACACAAAAGCGGAATCAGGAGTCTTTAATGTCCACAAAAGCGAAATTAGATGATCATTGGGGCGAAATCAGAGAATGTTCAAATAAGCGGAATCAACTCGGAGATCTATTTTGTCCATTTTTACTTTGAATTTGAAACTCAAACTTTCAGGGATTTGTCTATGTCCAATAACACACAGTCTGTGAAATTTTGAGCAGATTCCGACCGTTAAATCTCATTCTGATGAAGAAAGAAGGTGTAGAAGTAAGAATTTATAATGAAATCCAGCAAATCTCTGTAGAACTCCTCCTCCTGAAGCTCTGATACCACTTGTAGGATCGTATTCTGACCCGAACGAGTCTATCAGAGGAGTTTGATCAGATACAGGTGCGGAAAACAAGTATCTGACTTAGAAACAGCTAGCAATTCACTTTAAACACCTTTTGTATTGATTTATAACAGATTACAATCAATTGGAAGACCGGCAGCACTTCGGTATCCAAGTACACAACTGATTCAAATGATTTCGCCCAAGTGACTATATATAATTGTTGTGATTTCGCTTATGTGTACATGTACACATGAGCGAAATCCCTACTTAACAGATAAGCGAAATCACCATCTTGACATATAAGCGAAATCCCTATGTTCCTATGAGCGAAATCATCCACTAAATCTCATACATTCTCCTATTCTCTCGAAACACGTGCCCTGATTTAACAATCTAAGACTAAGACTCGATATAAGACGAAGTCGACAGATGTAGTGCACCAACAATTTATATACTTGGCAATTCAAAAGATGTAGGAGGTGGATTCCATCTCTGACATGTATCGATCTAGGGTTTGACATCTTGATTTTGTAGGGTGAGTTGAGGAAGCTGCTTAAAGTGGAGCAGCAAAAGCTCATCTCTTGAAACAGCAGGTACACTTTTATGTTACTAAATGTAGGAATATGATATATTTTTTTTGTTTGTGATTGTTCTTTGTTCAATTTAGGATACATATTAATGTGATGGCATATGTTATGGACCAGGTAAGGTTGCTATTGGTGTTGTTGGGCTGATTACTCCACGGTACTCTCTACCTCTACTGTAATAATGATTTGTATTTTGTAATAAATATTTTTCTTATAGTCTATTATATTTGTTTTCTACAGGAATTATCCTTTGCTAATGGCAGCTACTTGGAAAGTTGCATCTGTTGATACAATCTCAAATCACAGATATGTTACACATTATATCTTTCTTTTAGCTTTTAGCTTTTAGTTTCATCCGATTTCATTTTATTGTAGAATAAAGAATGCAACTAGAATAGATGAGAGCGAGATTTACACTCTTGACGGTATAAGAAGTTCTTTAATTCGACAAGAGGATAGCATAATACTCAGCCTTGTCGAAAGAGCTCAATATTGTTACAATGGCGATTCACATGACCCTAAAGCTTTCTTCATGGATGGCTTCCAGGGTTCATTAGTTGAATTTATGGTCCAAGAGACCGAAAAGATTCACGCTAAGGTAACTTAAGTGCAATTTGAAGTTGTTAAGATAAAAAATAGTAAACTTGTAACATAATCTTCGTGACTGTCTTTTGAAACAGATGGGAAGATATAAGAGCCCTGATGAACATCTGTTTTTCCCAAACGACTTGCCTGAACCTATGTTGCCCCTTTAGAGTACCCACATGTTGTGATATCTTTAAGACTCCATTTGTGTTATATATAAGAAAAAATGGTACTTTAGAAATGCTTCTAAACGTGTACACGATATAGGTGTTGCATCCTATCGCTGATTCGATCAATATCAACAGTAAAATATGGGATTTGTACTTTAAAGATCTTCTACCTAGACTGGTCAAGAAAGGAAAAGATGGTAATTGTGGATCAGCAGCAACATGTGACACAATCTGCTTGCAAGTAAATTCAGATCTTTTCATGTTGATTAGCCCAAACTTCATGTTTGTGCAATTGCGCATCAATTTTGACCATGAAAATGCAATATTTACTTTGCAGGTTCTCTCTAAACGAATCCACTATGGTAAATTTGTGGCAGAAGCAAAGTTTAGAGCTTCACCAAATGATTATGAAGCTGCCATTAGAGCACAAGTAAGGATTCCTTTTTTTTCTTCATATGTGAACATATTTATATTGGATATACCTTCAAGTTTGTTGTGTGGGTCATCGGGGGGAAAAATGAAAGTACACTAATTTTAACGTTATTTTACTAATTTCGTGAAAATAACGTTAAAAAGCGGGGGGCGGTTAGTCATGCATCATGTGGTGGCATTGATAGCCGAATGACAATGGGTATATGAACTAATCGCAAGGTTTAAAAAACGGAAACGAGTATCGAGGCGTTTTCCCTTCGCCTCACGAGGCGTAAGTATTGAGGCGGAACGAGGCGTAAGGCTGAGGCGGTATTAATAAATAAATATTAAAATTATATATATCATAAAATAATAAATACTTAACATCAAAAAATGACTTTTCTCATCAAATCAGCTGTTAAAAACATAAAAGAAGATTCAAATCAGCAATATTATTAACAGGATTCCTTTGAGTGTCCACTAACAGCAAGTAAATTAACAAGAGCAATATTAACAGAGATAATAAAACGATTATTAACAACAACAATATTATTAACAGGATTTCTTTGTATTAACAACAATATTATTAACAACAAGTATTAACAGCAATATTATTAACAGGACACTAACAGCAAGTAAATTAACAGCAATATTATTAACAGGACACACTTGTATTGAATCACGATTGAATAAGAAATCAGCAGTGAATCAGATTTAATATTAACAGCAATATTATTAACAACAATATTATCAACTAACACAATCAATAAAAATCAGCAGTGAATCACGATTGAATAAGAAAGCAGTGATGAGAACTTACTTGTATTGAAGATTGAATAAGATTGAAAGAAATAATTGCAGAGAAGAATCAGTGATCATGATTGAAGAAATAATTGTAGTGAAGAATCAGTGAAGAATCAGCCAGATGCAAGAACGATTGTGTTTTTTGGATGTCTAAAATAATGGCACTAATAATTTTTTGCCGCCAATATGGTTTTGGCGCCTAAAATAAACCCTAATCGATCATTTATACCGCGTAAAAAAATACGTACGCCTCGCCATATTCGTACCGCCTCGGCCGTTTTTTTCCGCCTCACTCAACTGAGGCGTCCGTTTAATATCTGAACCTGAGGCGCCGCCTCATATGCGTTTTCCTTCCGTTTTGAACTGAGGCGCGCCTCAGTACGACCGCCTCGGCCGTTTTTTTAAACCATGACTAATCGGCCTTTGTTGAGTGCTATGTGCCTTATTTCCAAGGCTTGATGCAAAACGACTATCGAGCCGGGGGGTCTCGCTAGAAGTAGCCTCTCTATTCTTATGGGGTAGAGGTAAGGCTGTCTACATCTTACCCTCCTCAGACCCTACCTTAGCTTTGTTATTGGTGGGATTTACTGAGTATGATGATGATGCTTTCAAGTTTGTATAATCTTTCGATCTCCTAACGGTTTTTCAACGGCGTGTAGGATAGTAACAAACTGATGGATTTGTTGACGTATCCGGCTGTGGAGGAAGCAGTCCAGAGAAGGGTAGAAACAAAAGCGAAGGCTTACGCACAAGTGGTCGATGATGGGCCCGCGGAAGTTGAACCGGAGCCCGTGTACAAAATTAACCCGAGTTTAGTTGCTGATATTTATGGGGAGTGGATTATGCCTATGACTAAGGAAGTTCAGGTTGAGTATTTGCTAAGAAGACTTGATTAAATGGAATATTTGTAGTATCATATCTTACACGAAACTTACACGAAAAATAATGTTTATATATATGTTGAACAAGACTAGAGGTGTTGTGATACCGCTAATCTTAATGAAATGCAAGCTTCAATCTATTATATTTGTTTTCTATAGGAATTATCCTTTGCTAAGGGCAGCTACTTGGAAAATTGCATCTGTTGATACCGCTTATCTTAATGAAATGCAAGCTTCAGTCTGGAAGATGGTAATTAGCATGCCCTTATTTGCAATTTGATTATTATTTTACAAGCTTTAAATCCCAAAGGAACCATCAATGAATGCACTCATGTGTGATATGTGTTATACAGGAGTTATAATGAACGATGAGACTGTGCATCAGTTATGCAAACAGGCTGTTTCGCAGGTATATACATACTTTCATTTGTGATATGATCTACTAAGTGTTTCTAAGTTCAGTTTTGTCGATGTGTGTTTTTTTTTTCCGTAGGCTCGTGCTGGAGCGGATGTTGTAAGTCCCAGTGACATGATGGATGGTCGTGTAGGGGCAATTCGGTCAGCCCCTTGATGCTGAAGGTTTCCAACATGTGTCTATTATGTCCTTGATGTGTGCAAAATGCAACATATAAATTACATCAAATGAGGCATAAAACTAACCCTTTTTAAGTACTAATATTGAAAAAAGAGTGTTTTTCTCTTCCTTTTGTATTTTCAGGATTAAATGAGCTCAAAAACACAAAAGAAGCAAAAAAGACAGCTAAATCCAACATAAATACAAGGAAAGGAACATAAGTGGACTGCCCGACCCCTCACCGGCATCTTCCCAAGCAAAATAGAGAAGGCAGAAGACTGAACACGCCCCGTGCTCAGCCAGCACGGGGCCGTGCCCAAGAAGCAGCAGAAAAGACAAACCTATAGAAGCTTCTATTGCCCACCACGGGGCCGTGCCCAGTGAACACGGGGGCGTGTCGAAAGTACAGCAGGCGCATTAATTGTAATTGCGAATTACAATTAATGAGGAGAGAGAGTGTCAGACAGGCACGAGGCCGTGCCCAGCGGACACGGGGCCGTGCCCAGCTCTCTGTTCAGCCTATAAATAGGAGTGCTTGGATTCATTTCAACTCATCCCTTGGCACACCACCTCTCTCACACTTCATCCACCACCCACCACCATCACAACACCATCATCCACCACCATCATCCATTGTCCATTGTCCATCGTAGAGCGTGTGAGTCGTCTCGGGATCCAAGATTGATCGTAAGAGTTCTTGACAATCAAGGCCATGTTTGCCTAAGTCTCTTACATCACTTGGTGAAGACAAATTGTCTAGTATAATACTTTTTATTTCTAATCTTTTGCACTTTTTATTTGGTTTTGTATTAATGACTTTAATAACTAGTTACTTATGTTGAAGGTGATCTTTCCTTATCGTTTGTCCGTGGTGTCTTGGCATTATTTTACTGTCTATATAAAATAAAGGATTTTCACCATTCATATCTCCACGGTCTATATGGAGGTATGTTGGCTACCTGGTCGGGGGTTAAGGGAACGGTTTGGTAAAGGTCTTGCCATTGTTCAGCGTTTAGAAGTCCTGCAATGGACCTGGGTCAAATTTAGTAGGACCTCCTTCAATGCTTCACGGTATTGGATGGCGGGGGTCCAAACTCTTTGATCCCCTCATAAGTTAACTACTATTAATACTATAACCCGGCTATTTAGGACTGTATCCCTGCTGACTCAGACTACTTAGCCGAGGGTAACGTCACCGCCAAAAGCGGGGCCTACCACAATACTGCATTAATAACTTAATTCATTATCTTCCAATAATCCACCCTTTTAGGATTGTATCCTTGCTGACTCAAACTACTGGGGTGAGGGTAACGTCACCTTCAAAAGAGGGGCCTACTACAATAACTAAGATAATCTCTTAATTATGTGCAAAAGTGCGGAAATAATCAAAGGTTATACTAGATACGAGTCGGAACCAAGTGATTCATCTTGTCTATCTGTTTTTATTTTATTTTTATTTTCAGCATTTTAGTTAGCTTTTATTTTTAGTTTAAAACCTTTTTCTAAACTTTTTATTTTTGATTAGACGTTGAGGATAAACCGGTACTAAAAGCTCTTGTGTCCTTGGACGACCTCGGTATCTTACCAACGCTATACTACGCTCACGATGGGTGCACTTGCCCATATGTGTGTTTAGTGTTAGTAAAATATCGTGTTTTATAAATTTAAAACTTGGCTAAAAATAAGTGTTAAAAAGGGCTTAAAATATACACCTAATAAATACGACACTTCACACGCATCAAGTTTTTGGCGCCGTTGCTGGGGACACAAGGATTTTAAGAAAGTTAGGAATCAACGGCCTAATCATTTTTTCTTTTTCTTTTTATTTTTTTTTTAGGATTTTTCTTAGTTTTTCAGCTTCTGCAGAGCTTAGCACGGGCCGTGCCTGGTCAGACGCGGGCCGTGCCCAGCATCATAACTGGCAGTTTTTATTTTCTGAGTTACAGAGAGCTGAGCACGGGGCCGTGTCGGTGCAACACGGGGTCGTGTCCAACTCCCAGTAACTGGGATACAGAAAACAATTACTGTACCTCTGACCACGGGCCGTGTTCACTGAGCACGGGGCCGTGGCGAACATTCTGACCAGCGTTCTTTTCTGTTTTTGTTGCAGGACTTGGAACCCAGGCGCCACATTTGAACCTCCTACGTAGTGCATGAGCTCCAGTTCTAGTAGAGACATAAAAGAACCCCTAGAAGAACCCGAACGCTTTCTCAGAAAAAGACTTAAAGCTAAAAATCAAGAGAAAGCTTCGGGGGACCCACTTCCAATGGCGGACCAACGTACCCTCATGGATTACCTACGGCCCACCGTAGGCAATCTCGGCGCCGCTATCAGTGCACCGAATGTCGAGGCCAACAACTTCAAACTTCGGCCGCATTTGATACAAATGCTCCAAAACTCCGCAACCTTTCATGGGCTTGCGGACGAGGATCCCCATCTACATATTACTAATTTCTTGGAAATATGTGATACTTTTCGGATCAATGGGGCATCAAACGACGCCATTCGCCTTAGGATGTTTCCATTTTCACTAAAAGACCGAGCTAAGGCTTGGCTTAACACCCTCCCAGTTGGCTCGGTAAACACCTGGGATGAACTAGCCCAAAAGTTTCTATATAAATATTTCCCTCCTGCTAAAACGGCTAAACTAATGACTGAAATTAATACATATTCACAAGAGGATGGGGAATCCTTATATGAAACTTGGGAAAGGTTCAAGGAGCTTCTAAGAAAGTGTCCTCATCACGGTCTAGCGGTATGGCAACAAGTCTCCACTTTCTACAATGGGTTGTTGCCACACACAAGACAAACACTTGATTCAAGCTCCGGGGGACTTTTAGGTAATCGTCGCCCAAATGAAATATATAATCAAATTGAGGAAATTGCTCAAACCAATTTTCAATGGCACACTCCCCGAGGTAATAAATCTAGTGCCCCGGGCGCCCATAAGGTTGATGAAAGCACCTCTTTACAAGCCCAAATCGAGGCCCTCTCTTCAAAAATCAAAAAGCTAGAAATGACAAAAACGGCCTCGGTTATGGCTTGTGAAGGGTGTGGTGTGTCACATGAAAATTGGAGTTGTATGAAAGAATTAGATGAACAAGCGGAAACGGTAAACTACATTGATAATAGACCTAGGCCGTCGGGTCCTCCAACGGGTACCTACAACCAAGGATGGCGTAACCACCCAAATTTTGGTTGGAGAGATCCCGGCAATAGTAGTAACCAACAAAACCAACGAACTAATTTTCAACAACCACAAAATTTCTCTCAACAACAAGGTGGAAGAGAAAGGCTTGAAGATACCCTATCTCGCCTCATCTCCGACACCGAAAAGAAAAACTCGGATCGATTTCAACAATTGGAATCGAATTTTAGAAATCAACAAGCTAGCATTCAAAACGTTGAAAAAAAATTAAATCAACTAGCTCAAAATTTCTCCGAGAGACCACAAGGCGCGATACCAAGTAATACCGAAACCAACCCAAAGGCACAAGTACACCTCATCACGTTGAGAAACCGGACCGTGGGTCCCGAGGATGAGCCCTTATCACCAATTGAAGGAAGTCAACGCCAAAACACTACTTCACCCACACCTCAACCAGAAAAGGTTCCTTCAACAAATCAAGAGGCCACCAAGACTCATCCGATTCCGTACCCCGGTAGGTTAAATCGTCAAAAGACCGATGAGCAATTCGCAAAGTTCGAAAGTTTACTAAAACAATTGCATGTTAATATTCCTTTTATTGAGGTCCTAACCCAAATGCCTAAATATGCAAAATTCATGAGGGATTTCCTCACTCACAAAAGGAAAATTGAATCATTGCAATTAGTTAACTTAGGCGAAGAATGCTCAGCTTTAGTACTCAACAAACTTCCACAAAAGAAAATCGACCCCGGGAGCTTCACAATCCCTTGCTCAATTGGGGAGTCCCCCGTCCGAAATGCTTTAGCCGATCTTGGGGCTAGCATCAACCTCATGCCCACGTCAATGTTCAAGCGACTCGGCCTAGGAACAACAAGCCCTACAAAGATGAGCATACAACTCGCCGACAGGTCCGTCAAATTCCCACAAGGTGTCGCTGAAAATCTGCTAGTCAAGGTTGACAATTTCGTCTTTCCAACCGACTTTGTCATCCTAGATATGGAAGAAGACACCGATGTCCCTCTCATCCTCGGGAGGCCATTTCTAGCCACCGCCCAAGCAGTGGTGGATATGAATGACGGAACTCTAACATTGAAGTTTGGGGATGAGGAAGTAAAATTTGAATGTGGAAAGAGAGTAGAGGAAGAAGATCCGGTCAACTACATGAAGGTCATAGACTCAAGCTTGGATGACGCTCTCCGACAGTGTAACATGGGATGCAATACATCCCACTTGGGTAACATATGACCAGGCTTTGGGTCTAGCCAAGGACCCTTATAAACGTGGCGCACCATGGAGGCATTCCACGGAACTATCCTTAGTTTAATTTAGGTTAATTTCTTTTATGTTTTCTAGTTAGTTTTAATTTTCAGGAATAAAACACACTCATGGTGGTAAGGGATGAAAAGGGGAACGAGAAAAATGACCTCATGCACAAGAACAAGGCAACCCGACAATTCTCTCCATTTCAGAAGGTTCAACACGGGCCGTGCCCAACCAACACGGCCCCGTGCTGAACCACCTGCAGAAAACGCCCAGTTCAGGTACCTGGACACGGGCCGTGTTCACCCAACACGCCCCCGTGTCCAGACTTCTGCTTCTCTTGTTTTAATTTTGTTACTGGCACTTGAACACGGGGCCGTGCCCGGACAACACGGGGCCGTGTTCAGCGCCCAGTAACACAAAATTTTTGCTTTTTAACACCATTTTACACATCTAATCAACCTAAAAATTTATTTTTGGGACACATTGAGGACAATGTGTAATTTAAGTGTGGGGGGGAATGCTAAAACCTTGGAATTTTGCAAGTCCTAAATACAAGCCTTACACAAAACTCTATTGGAACCGCTAATCACCCCAAATTTTTTTCAAAAATTTTCATTTTTCTTACTTGTCTAGGTTTAACTCGGGAAATTCAAGTTCTCAAAAAGGTTATATTTTTACGAATTTACAACCGATAGCGTAGTGATAAAAAGAACCAACATAAGAAAATTATGAAAAGGCATGGCAAACTTAGTTAAAATTTGATTATATATACTTGATCACATAAAAACCCGTTCCCACAAAAGTGAGTTTTGAGCCTTTATTGAGCATACAAAATTACATCTTTAGACTAAATGCTCATTTTTCGTTTCTTGTGTGAATAGCCGCTTGGTTCTTACAACTCTAGAACTTGCCTTGACGATACATTCCCGGTCCTTATCAACTAAAACCCGAGTAAGTAAATGATGGAGGCATTAGGACTAACCATTTTTATTTCTACACCATTATTTTTCTTTTTTTTACCACCTACCCAAAAATCCCCCTAGTTAACCCCTTTGAGCTTAAACCTTTTCATTTCATCACCCAAACCAAAAAACCCTTTTACCCACCAAAACCTTTTTATTTTTAACCATTTGTTTTAGTAACAAGTTCGGTTTTTCGTAAGATGATTAAAAAAAAAATAAAAAAAAAATATGTTGATGATGAAGCAAAAAGAAAATAAACAAACAAGTTTATCAAAAATAACTTTGTTTGAATAAAAGCTTCATCAAAATAAAAAGTTACAAAAATAGAAAGTCTTACGAAGACCGACACTTGTTACGCTTTTCGCCCTTTTTCTACTAAACACTAACCACTATCCCAACCACCTATCATTAACCCAAGCCTAACCCTTAACCCACAAAGTCCTCTTGATAATTACAAAGGTATAAAAGTTAAAAAGGAGGAGGATTGATTGCTTGGCAAGCTTATGGTAGGAATAAGTTCCATGCCGCTCTCGAGTGATTCACTAAAAATACACATTCGGCCGAGTGTGAGTGATTTCTCCCGTAAGGTATGTGAACTTGTATATAAATGGAATTTTAAAAAGGCATGTTATGCCCAAATAAGTAATTTTTCCTATGAAACGTTCTAAATAAATCATTACGAATAGGATTGTAAATAGATAAAAATAAAACCCAAAAAGATCTTGGATTCCCAACACTCTACGACAAGCCAAAAACCTTCTCTTCTACCCATTCCATTTGGGAGTGTAAGCCACATATTAAAGAGTTTTGCTTGAGGACAAGCAAAAGTTCAAGTGTGGGGGTATTTGATGTGTGCAAAATGCAACATATAAATTACATCAAATGAGGCATAAAACTAACCCTTTTTAAGTACTAATATTGGAAAAAGAGTGTTTTTGTCTTCCTTTTGTATTTTCAGGATTAAATGAGCTCAAAAACACAAAAGAAGCAAAAAGACAGCTAAATCCAACATAAATACAAGGAAAGGAACATAAGTGGACTGCCCGACCCCTCAACGGCATCTTCCCAAGCAAAATAGAGAAGGCAGAAGACTGAACACGCCCCGTGCTCAGCCAGCACGGGGCCGTGCCCAAGAAGCAGCAGAAAAGACAAACCTATAGAAGCTTCTATTGCCCACCACGGGGCCGTGCCCAGTGAACACGAGGGCGTGTCGAAAGTACAGCAGGCGCATTAATTGTAATTGCGAATTACAATTAATGAGGAGAGAGAGTGTCAGACAGGCACGGGGACGTGCCCAGCGGACACGGGGCCGTGCCCAGCTCTCTGTTCAGCCTATAAATAGGAGTGCTTGGATTCATTTCAACTCATCCCTTGGCACACCACCTCTCTCACACTTCATCCACCACCCACCACCATCACAACACCATCATCCATTGTCCATCGTAGAGTGTGTGAGTCGTCTCGGGATCCAAGATTGATCGTAAGAGTTCTTGACAATCAAGGCCATGTTTGCCTAAGTCTCTTACATCACTTGGTGAAGACAAAGTGTCTAGTATAATACTTTTTATTTCTAATCTTTTGCACTTTTTATTTGGTTTTGTATTAATGACTTTAATAACTAGTTACTTATGTTGAAGGTGATCTTTCCTTATCGTTTGTCCGTGGTGTCTTAGCATTATTTTACTGTCTATATAAAATAAAGGATTTTCACCATTCATATCTCCACGGTCTATATGGAGGTATGTTGGCTACCTGGTCGGGGGTTAAGGGAACGGTTTGGTAAAGGTCTTGCCATTGTTCAGCGTTTGGAGGTCCTGCAATGGACCTGGGTCAAATTTAGTAGGACCTCCTTCAATGCTTCACGGTATTGGATGGCGGGGGTCCAAACTCTTTGATCCCCTCATAAGTTAACTATTATTAATACTATAACCCGGCTATTTAGGACTGTATCCCTGCTGACTCAGACTACTTAGCCGAGGGTAACGTCACCGCCAAAAGCGGGGCCTACCACAATACTGCATTAATAACTTAATTCATTATCTTCCAATAATCCACCCTTTTAGGATTGTATCATTGCTGACTCAAACTACTGGGGTGAGGGTAACGTCACCTTCAAAAGAGGGGCCTACTACAATAACTAAGATAATCTCTTAATTATGTGCAAAAGTGCGGAAATAATCAAAGGTTATACTAGATACGAGTCGGAACCAAGTGATTCACCTTGTCTATCTGTTTTTATTTTATTTTTATTTTCAGCATTTTAGTTAGCTTTTATTTTTAGTTTAAAAGCTTTTTCTAAACTTTTTATTTTTTATTAGACGTTGAGGATAAACCGGTACTAAAAGCTCTTGTGTCCTTGGACGACCTCGGTATCTTACCAACGCTATACTACGCTCACGATGGGTGCACTTGCCCATATGTGTGTTTAGTGTTAGTAAAATATCGTGTTTTATAAATTTAAAACTTGGCTAAAAATAAGTGTTAAAAAGGGCTTAAAATATACACCTAATAAATACGACACTTCACACGCATCAGTCCTCTACTGCAAAGTAAGTTTTTAATTTACTTCACAGCTATAGTATGATTTTCATATTGCTTTTGAGCTGGCTGGTTTCCTTAAAACATGTCTGCTTTTGTTGTGTACAGATACAACAGCTCATTTTACGGTCCATTTCGAGAATCTTTATACTCGAATCCCCGTTTTGGAGACAAGAAAACGTGTGTTACTGCTGTGTTTCTTTGTTTAATAATGTGAAAACTTGATGGAATAAAGTGTATTTACTGTGGAGATAATACAAAAGTTACCAAATGAACACTGCAAACTATAGAGAGGCCCTGATTGAATTGCGTGCAGATGAGTCTGAAAGGGCAGACATCCTTCTTCTGGTCAGTATTTTCTTTTTCTTTTTTTAAGTTTTATAATATACCGATGAAATAATATTTTAACTGTAACCACCTATACTTGGTCACAGGTAAAACCAGGCTTGCCTTACTTGGATGTCGTTAGGTTGCTCCGTGATAACTCTTTCAGGTAATCGTTAGTTCTAATGTTCATATCACGTGATATGTAACGCCGCATTTACAACTACAAAGGGGTTGAATTAAGGGGTAAGGTCTGGGATTTGTGTATAATCACCGTATATATTTCTTCAACATGTTTTTTTATAATATAAGTTTATATTTTTAAAGGGGCTGAATCTGACACATATTGTGAAACTATAATTTTGCTTTAGCATATGTTAATGTAAGAGAGTATGAGTCTCTTCAACATGACAAGAGAAGAGACTATCGATGCATACTTGATGCCATAGGATATCGTGTTCATCTCGAAGATTAGCATCCACTTGAAATCAAGTTTGGGATTATTCAGCAAGAAAGTGTTTTTAAAAATATCCTTTTTATTTGCTGATGATGATCTTACATTATTCCTTTATTAATCTAATCTTTTTTTATTCATTTGAAGATGGTGTCAAAAGACATGCTCTTTTAGCCCTCAATGTTGGTGTAGGGTCTTCTTCTCGCTTGACACATATACCTGCTGTTTTTTACAGCTCATTTTTTACCCTTGACGGTCGTGTCTATTGTTTAACTCATGTACCGTACTTTCATTGATAGACGATATGCCATCCGAGTTAGCTGGAATCATAATGATCTTGATGATGTTGTCAAAGACACTTATCATCACACCTTCTTTGAAATGCTTGGTAATGGGTCATTTGGTAATCGTTTTAAAGAAGCCATCGGATGGGTCTTTGAAACAATTTTAGGCGAGCTCTTGGTGTATGTTGACATGATTTAGTATTGTGACAAATGCAATTTTAATGTAGATGCTGTTGAATTCATTATTAGGTTAAATTTTAGGCGAATTGAGTATATAATATAGGTATAGTTGGAGTTGAAGTTGTCAGGGATGCTACGTTGGTGATATATTAAGTTTATTTCTATATCAAACATGTACACTAACACATACTGTCTTTAACATTGTTTTATAAAGATATGTAACTAAACACAAAGAATTTAAATAATATATTATAATATTTTTTTTAGTATTTGATTCCGATCGTTATTAGAACAAACCCGTGTATTCACACAGGTGTACACCTAGTTTTAGAATATAAGAGCACATTTAAAAGGCATGTTCTCCGTATATAGGGATGAGTTCATTGGAAAATCATGTGTTTTACATTTTAAAAAACTCACTAAAATTATTCACATGTAAAACTTATTTTCTCATAATATTTTTCCGAAGCTTTTGTATATAAACACCTATAGAAGGATACGGGCAAATATTATGTTTTAATCATTTTCTTATTTTTCAAAAATATTTAGGATGAAAAAAGAAATTATTTATTTTGTATTTTCTTATTTTTCAAAAATATTTAGGATGAAAAAAGAAATTATTTATTTTGTTTTTCTATTCTTGTAAAAAAGTGTTTTTAGCCTAAGACTGTGGGGTATGGGGCGTGGGTTGGGGGAAAACGCCCAAGCCCCCACCCCGGGTGGGCTTGGGTTGGGGCGTGGCCCTTGGGGCTTGGGTTTGACGCCGGGCGTGGGGCGGGCTAGCGGTCCGATGTGGCGGCCTCCTATTAGATTTGTTGGCCATGACATAGCGGGTGTTTAAATTTTAAATTCTAACCGTTTGGCCAAGCCAAGCGGTCACCCCAACCCCCAACAGTCAACATCCCCTATAAATGTAACCCCAACCCCACTGGCTACCCCATCCCAAACCATCGCTGTCCACCGCTACCCCCACTTGATCGAACCCGCTACCCCAAGCCACTTGACCGATGGCCTCTTGGACCCACGAAGAAGAGCTAGCTCTCGTCACAAGCATCGTTGACGCTATGAAGGGGCGACAACCCGGCCAAACACGATATTGGCCGAAGCCTTCGCAAGCTACCGACATAACGTTGGACATGACCGGCACAACTTAAACGCGTGCCAACATAAATGGCGCGAGCTACGACCCAAACTTGATCGTTTCAAGGCCTACTACGAAGCCGTTCCGAGCGGTGAGTTAAGCCACGAGGACCGGGTGGCGGTGGCGAACATTGAGTTTCGGGGCAAGGAGCGAAGGCCGTTCGACAAGCTCGCGTTTTTTGAAATTTACCTAACGCTCTAGGTTTTTTTTATTTTGTAATCGTTTTTAGTTTTTTTTTTATTTTGTAATTAATAAAATTTTAGGTTTTTTTTAATGTTGTGTGTATTTTTTTAATTTTTTGTAATTTTTTCAATAAACTGCCAAGCCACGGCTCAACCCAAGCCCCGCCATACCCCACGAACACGTCACTCACCGGTGAGGGAGCTCCAACTCCACGTGTCAACTCATGCCCCCAACTTAAGCCCCACCATACCCCACGGTCTAAAAACCCTCTTGGGGAGGAAGGGCGTGAGAGATGTCAAAGTCTCTTATAACAACCTTGCTCTGTGAATGAAACATATATTATCTTATATTAATTATAACTAGGTTAAAACCCCGTGTATTACACGGGTTGCATAAGTATAATTTTATATAATAAATAATAAAAAGATATATGTTTAAAAAAACTCGTATATTGCACGTGTTGAATAAAATATAATGTCATGTGTTAATACAAACAGTTATCAAGATTTATCTTTTAAAAATGAACATTGGTGTACTATTTACTTATTATAACATTTTACTTTGTTTTTTTATTTTGCATAAATCTAATTTTATATAATAAATAATAAAAAAGATATATATTTAAGAAAAACTCATATATTGCACGTGTTTAATAAAATATAATATCATATACTAACACATGCAGGGTCGTCAAGATTTATCTTTTAAAAATGAACTTTAATGTACTATCTACTTATTATAACATTTTACTTTGTTAAATATGTATTCTTAACTAATTTTTTGTTTACAATTATTATTATTATTATTATTATTATTATTATTATTATTATTATTATTGAATATGATCATAATAAAAATAAACTTTTATATTCTTATCTAATTATTTTTTTTAAATTATTATTATTATTAATATTATTATTATTATTATTATTATTTAATATGATCATAATAAAAACAAATGTTTATCCTTATATAAATATTTGTTCTTATCAAATATTTTTGTTTAAAATTATGATTATTATTATTATTATTTAAAATAAGGGATAAATAGGAAAATAAGGTGAGAGCACCAGGAAGTGACACGTAACAAATAATAAAAAAGATATATATTTAAGGAAAACTCATATATTGCACGTGTTTAATAAAATATAATATCATATACTAACACATACAGGGTCGTCAAGATTTATCGTTTAAAAATGAATTTTAATGTACTGTATACTTATTATAACATTTTACTTTGTTAACTATGCATTCTTAACTAATTTTTTGTTTACAATTATTATTATTATTTAATATGATCATAATAAAAATAAACGTTTATATTCTTATCTATTTTTTTGTACAAAATCATTATTATTATTATTATTAATATTTATATGATCATAATAAAAACAAATGTTTATCCTTATCTAAATATTTATTCTTATCTAATATTTTTGTTTAAAATTATTATTATTATTTAAAATAAGGGATAAATAGGAAAATAAGGTGAGAAAGCACCAGGAAGTGACACGTGTCCAAAAAAGATTTTCATTAAAATTATTATTATTATTATTATTATTATTATTATTATTATTTAATATGATCATAATAAAAATAAATGTTTATCCTTATCTAAATATATATTCTTATCTAATATTTTTATTTAAAATTATTATTATTATTATTATTATTTAAAATAAGGGATAAATAGTAAAATAAGGTGAGAAAGCACCAGGAAGTGACACGTAACAAATAATAAAAAAGATATATATTTAAGAAAAACTCATATATTGCACGTGTTTAATAAAATGTAATATCATATACTAACACATACAGGGTCGTCAAGATTTATCGTTTAAAATGAATTTTAATGTACTATATACTTATTATAACATTTTACTTTGTTAAATATGTATTCTTAACTAATTTTTTGTTTACAATTATTATTATTTAATATGATCATAATAAAAATAAACGTTTATATTCTATCTATTTTTTTTTTGTTTAAAATCATCATCATTATTATTATTATTATTATTATTAATATTTAATATTATCATAATAAAAACAAATGTTTATCCTTATCTAAATATGCATTCTTATCTAATATTTTTGTTTAAAATTATTTTTATTATTTAAAATAAGGGATAAATAGGAAAATAAGGTAAGAAAGCACCAGGAAGTGACACGTGTTCAAAAAAGATTTTCATTTATTAGTATAGATAATGAAGATAAGAAACAAATAAGAAGGGATATCTCAAAGTTCAATTATCAATTTTCGATAAATCTCATGTTATGTGACATTACTACATGGAACGTTTGTATATAAGTTATTAGTAAAATGAATTTGATTATTGGGAAAATGTCACACAAATGTAACAATGTTTGTCTATTGTTTCAACTAGTTATAAAAACTTTCGCCGCGTTGCGGCGAACTTATTTTGTTATTTAGTCTGTGTTTATATGTGTTTGAAATCACTGCGAGTGCGTTGCACACGGAACCGCTGACAAGAATAAAAATAAAATGTAGAAAAAACACTAAAAAATAACCGAAATAAAATCAACTAAAAAGTTGTATGGTAATGATGTTGTTCGGTAGAAACCCGTAGTTAGAGATGAGCAAATAGTAATGGGTACCGGTACCGAATTTCCTGAACCGAAAGATCCTAAGTACCAATTGGGTACTGACGTTTCACGTTCCTGGTACCGGTTCGCTAACGGTTTTTACCTTCATATACCGATACCGTAACCGGGGTATCAGTTGGCACCGAGCTCATCCCTACCCCTGAAACTTAAAAAAAAGTTGTACAATACCGTTGTTGTTCGTACGGTACCCGTGATCAGGGATGAGCAAATGGTACTGGATAGCAGTACCAATTTTCTCGAACTAAAAGACTATCAAACACAATCTGGTACCGACTTTTGGCATTTTATGTACCAGGCTGATGCTGTTTTTTACCTTCATGTACCGATAACGAAACGGTATTTTTGATACAAGTACAGGTTGACACCAAACTTATCAAACTTAAAAAGAATAGAAAATAACAATTAGCTATATATTATATTATAATATATTGGCTGGTGCTGTTTTTTACCTTCATGTACCGATAACGAAACGGTATTTTTGATACAAGTACAGGTTGACACCAAACTTATCAAACTTAAAAAGAAAAAAAAAAACAATTAGCTATGTATTATATTATAATATATTAAAAAGACTGTTCATTGCCTTGTCTTTTTAATATATAAATTTTATGTACCAGGCTGATGCTGTTTTTTACCTTCATGTACCGATAACGAAACGGTATTTTTGATACAAGTACAGGTTGACACCAAACTTATCAAACTTAAAAAGAATAGAAAATAACAATTAGCTATATATTATATTATAATATATTGGCTGGTGCTGTTTTTTACCTTCATGTACCGATAACGAAACGGTATTTTTGATACAAGTACAGGTTGACACCAAACTTATCAAACTTAAAAAGAAAAAAAAATAACAATTAGCTATGTATTATATTATAATATATTAAAAAGAGTGTTCATTGCCTTGTCTTTTTAATATATAAATTTTATGTACCAGGCTGATGCTGTTTTTTACCTTCATGTACCGATAACGAAACGGTATTTTTGATACAAGTACAGGTTGACACCAAACTTATCAAACTTAAAAATAATAGAAAATAACAATTAGCTATATATTATATTATAATATATTGGCTGGTGTTGTTTTTTACCTTTATGTACCGATAACAAAACGGTATTTTTGATACAAGTACAGGTTGACACCAAACTTATCAAACTTAAAAAGAAAAAAAAATAACAATTAGCTATGTATTATATTATAATATATTAAAAAGACTGTTCATTGCCTTGTCTTTTTAATATATAGAGAATTAAGTCACCCAATTTTTTTTTGTCTCTCTAAACTAACTAAACTTTAATTTAGTATTCTAATACTATGTAATTAACAGGTCTCCAGGTTATTTTTTATTTTCTTTTAATGCTTGTGTTTATTTATTGATTTATATGTTTATATTGAATTTTAGTCTTATAAAATCAAAATATATATTTTAAACTATTACCTTTCAATCATCTTGTATATATCACAAGACCATTCAATGATCCTCCCAACCAAACCCTGGCGGACGTTTCAGACCCTTCGACGACCGATAACCTTTGATGACAACCACAACCAACAACCTTGTATTTATTTATAAGTTTATATTGGTTGCTTTTTTCGTTTTTTTTTTCAGATCAATGACCAGATAATATAGGGTTTTGTGTTTCAGATCCATTTTTGGAGGTTGAATAATGAGGAGGTGGATTTTAAAGATGAACAAAAACTATAAAATTGAAAGCTTTAGATGAATTTTTGTGGTGAAGTGGTGAATTCAGCATTTGCTTCTAGTGTCAAGAGTATATCAAGTACGTAATGGAATTCAAAATATTAATATGGATGGTGGACTCCGTTTGATGATGCAGCATCTTCTATGTCTCAGCGGAAGATGGTCATTATAATATTTTTTTAGTATTATATTTGAAGTTTAAAGAATAAAATACAATTATTTATTCAAGTTTAAAGACCAGAAAAGAAACATGACCTACTATATTACGAAGGTGACCTGATAACCTGAAAATTACATAACATTAGAACAACAAATCAAATCTGAGTGATTTTAGAGAGACAAAATAAGATTAAGTGACTTTAGTGAAACATAATAAAAACTTGGTTACTATTCTGTAAAGTTACCCCTATTTAATTTTATTATCTCCTACATACATATAAATACAAGATACGATGAAAGTTTACATGTACTTGTACCACACATGTTTATACGTTAGCAGATGGTAACCAACTGAAATAAAAAAAAAACAATAAAATCATACAATTATCCTACGTATACATTTACCAAGTTAGGGGAATAGTGTCAGGCAGCTGTCTGACACTCCCCCATTGGACCAACACGTTTAATATTTTATTTTCATTTTAAAATTACGTTTTAGCCCCCAGCTCAAAATAAAATTACGCTTTTTGTTCCTATCTCAAAATTACGATCTTGCCCTCAATTCAAAATTACGACTTTGCCTAGCACTCTCCCATTGGACCAACCAGTTTATTATTTTATATTCATTCTAAAATCACGGTTTTGTCCCTCTTTAAAATTACGGTTTTGCCCCCAGCTCAAAATAAAATTACGCTTTTGTCCCCAGCTCAAAATTACGATTTTTCCCTCCATTCAAAATAAAATTGTGGTTTTGCCCTCAGCTCAAAATTACATTTTCGCCCCCCGTTCAAAATAAAATTATGTTTTTGCCCCCAGCTAAAAATTACGATTTTGCCCTCTGTTAAAAAATGTTATTTTTCCGCGTTTAAAAAATAGTGATTTCGCCCTCAATTCAAAATTACGTTTTTCCCCTGTTCAAAATAAAATTATGTTTTTGCCCCAAACTCAAAATTATGATTTTGCCCTCAAAATAAAATTGTGCTTTTGCCTCTAGCTTAAAATTACGATTGTGCCCTTAGTTCAAATTTATATTACGCTGTTACCCCTAGTTCAAAATTACAAATTTGTCCCTGTGAAAATTTACAACTTTGCCCCTGGTTCAAATTTACAGTACTGCCATTACTTTAGCTTTTGGCAAGTTATGATTTTACCCCAGTCAAAAAATACAACTTTCCCTCTGTTAAAAATTACAATATTTCCATTGTTTTAGTTTTTTTTTTTCAAAACTATTAAAGTGTTTTGTTTTAATTGGTTGACTCGATTTAATTGTTTTTCGTGTCAGTGAGCTGCCTAACACTCGCTCATTATTCGGCCATCGCCCCGCAACGTGTGGCTCTTTCCTATTCGACCAATCATTTTATTGTTTTATATTCGTTTTAAAATTACGGTTTCGTCCTTAATTTAAAATAAAATTACGTTTTTGCCCCCACTTCAAAATAAAATTATGTTTTTGTCCCTCGCTCAAAATTACGATTTTGCCATAGGTTCAAAATTATGATTTTATCCCCAGATTACATTTACAATTTTCGCCCTAGTTCAAAATAATTTTTTTCTTTTGCCCCAAATTAAAAATGACGATTTTGCATTTTCGCCCCGTTTCAAAAATTATGATTTCGCCTTCAGTTTAAAATTATGTTTTTGCCCGGTTCAAAATAAAAGTATGCTTTTGCCCCCCAATTCAAAATTACGATTTTGCACTCAGCTCAAAATTTTTATTTTGCCCCAGTTCAAATTAAAAATATAGTTTTGTCCCCAGCTTAAAATTATGATTTTGTCCTTAGTGCAAAGTTATATTACGATTTTGTCTCTGGTTCAAATTTATAGTATTGCCATCACTTTAACTTTTGGCAAATTACGATTTTACCAAAGTCAACAAATACAACTTTGCCCTCAGTTTAAATTACAGTATTCCTATCGTTTTAGTTTTTTTAGCAAAACTATAAAAAGTGTTTTTTTAATTGGTTGACTGGATTTAATTTTTTTCCATGTCAAGGAGCTGCCTAACACTCGCTCATTAATCCTGACAAACTACAGTTTTGCCCTGAGCTCAGAACTACGGTTTTGTTATCGTTTTAGTTTTTTTTCCCTAACAAAACTATAATACTGTTTTTTTAATTGATTGAGAATTATTCATCCATCACCCCGCAACGCGGGCGGGGCATCAACTAGTTAATTATTAAAAGGTGAAAATTTTGCATCTACATTTTAACAGAAATTATTGAATAATAACTCCAATATACCAATAATGTTAAACATTAATGTAAACTAAAAACGTTTGAATCACCGCCATTGCCGGAATCCTTAAACCCCGCCATCTCTCTTCCATCTCTTCTCCGATCTCTCTCCCTCCTCCGGATGTCGTCTGTCTTCCTTCTCTTCTCCGATCTCTCTCTTTCCTCCGGCTCCGTCTCCATTTTTTTGATAGTAAATGTTGATTCAGAGGTGCAATAGTGATTTGGTGTAGAGGTTTGCAAATATGTGAGACACGTGGGATGAAAAAGATACGTGGCCAGTTGTACCTGCGGCCCTGTAAGCAGGTGCCACCAACTATATGAAACTATTCATTCAGTTCTCTTATTATTATATGTTAATTACAAAAAAAACATAGAGTCTTTGTCCAAATTATAATAGTAACAATTAATATATGATAGTAGAGCAAGTGAATGATCAGTGATTTGAGGGCATTTTAGCCATTTTCTTAGTTTGTGGTCTCTTGTGATTGTCATCACCCTGGATTCTTCTTATTCACCTATTTTAAACGGTTTAGAGGAGAGAGAAAGGGAAAGGGGCTGTTGCCGGAGAGTCACCGTCATCACACCGTCACAAGCATCGTGACACCACCACCGTCGCAATAGTGTTTTTGCTTTTTGGGGTCTTTTACCCAAGAGAGCTAACGTGAAGAGAGAGAAAGGGAAAAGGGAGAGAGAAGAGGTTGTGATGGTGGCCGGAGGTTCGCCATCGGGACACGACCACCATCGCAGTGGTGTTTCTGTTTTGTTGGGGGTGTTAGATCTCCATACCACCACTTCTTTTTCTCTCTCTACAAATCTCTCTTATCTCTCTTAACGGCCGGGAAGTGAACAATCTTTTTGGTTTGTGGTGTCTTCCGATTGAACTGTTTGGGTTGTCATCCCCCTTGAGACATTTAAAAACTTTATATCTTACCTTTTATAAAGAAAGACAGGGGCGGTGACCGGAGGGTCACCACCGGCGGATCCAAGTCGTTGTGGCGGCGGCGATTTTCAAACTCGACCATGATGTTGGCTTGCTACCTGGTATGGTAACTCCGGTTGCAACCATAGCGCCACTGAGCGGGTTCAACGACTATGATGATCCTTTCTGAGTCGATGTGTATAGTTTCGATGTGTTTTTTTAGTATACATGTGTGTAGTTTCTGCTTCTTCAATTTTGAATGATACGGATGTCTACGGGTTGTTGAATCCATTAATTTCTACTTCTTTATGAAGATCATTCACAACTACTGTCAACACCACAGTTTTTTTAATGGTACGGATGTATATGGGTTGTGAATGATCGGAAAAGAAGAAGACAAGTCAATTTAAAAAGTTCAATTTTCAATCCATTATTTTCTTTTTCTAAATCCGTGAAATTGCCAAATTGGGTTGTTGATGTTGTTTCTGAATGGAGAACTTAAGCAAGGGGTTTATTTTGGACTGAACTATGATTGTTAGGTGTGTTTGGTTTTAATGGATTGTTTAAACCATTATGGAATTAGTATGAATTTATTTATTTAACTTTGCTTCTTATCAAACAAAAAATACGAGGGTGCTGTGCAAATATGGCCCATATATTGTAAGCTTGGCAATTTGCATATAGTATGGCAGAAGAAAATTAATTACGGTCATGGATGTTGTTTTGTATCCATTTTTTACTTGATGATGATGATGGTCTGCCTTGACACATCTTTGAGGTGCTTTAATCTGTATCTAATAATGCTGCTGGGTTTAAACCCGTATTTCTCTTTTGACTTTCTTACTTGATAACCCCAATTCTTTTTCAGTGATGGTGTTTTTTTTTTCTTATTCTTCACTCGATGATGGCAACCTTAGCCTCATAAAAGAGCTAATTCGATGTATGCTCAAGTGTTTTTGGGTTTTGGAGGCACATCTGAAAGGTATTTGAATAGTTGAATTTGTATATTGTTTGCCTTTAGTTGTTTATCTAATGGCGATGCGATGGGTGTGAACCCTTGGATTTGTGAATATGGACAACATTAACAGCGCTTGTATTTCACTGTTGTGCTTTAATTATTCGACGATGATGAACTCGTGTTCATCTGAGAGGCTCCCGACTTTGTTTTCTGGGGTCAATGGTTCGTTGTTGTTGCTTGGGTAAAAAACGAGTCTTTTTCATTGAACTCACGTGATGATAGTTGACGTACACTTGATGTTGATGACTTTGGAACGCATTTTCGCACAGTAAATCTGTGTAGCTGCATTTAGTAAATCTAAAAGTCAAGGATTCGGGGCCGGGGCGATGATGATACCAAAAGGATTGCTATGTTCGTTGTCTTGGCGTGGCAATCATGTTGTTTGCAGCCACAACATGTTAGCATATATGAGCCTTTGATTGCCTGTTTATTCTGTTGTAACTTGAAAGTCAAGGAGACTATCGCAAAGAACTTAAAACTTAACGTTTTAAATTCCAGCTTATTTAAAAAGTCATGTTATTTTGAATTGTTTGTTTATAGCAAAAACGTGAAGGGATTTGCAACACTACTCAGCAAATTTTGTATGGAGATTCTTTAAGTGGTTCTTTATAAAGGAGATTGTTGTGTGGAGATTCTTTCAATGGTTCTTTATAAAGGAGATTGTAGAGTTCTTCGGTTTAATACCTTTGGACAAAGGATAGAAATTGTGAATTTTTATGTTTTCTTTTGTAAAAATGGCTGGCTTTGTTACTCTTAATATATCATGTTGATCCAATATCAACAACCTTTTGTACCAACTTCATTGGCATAACTATCATGTTCAAAGCAAGAACGACGCGGTTTAACGTGTCGCAACGCGCACATGGTGTATAAACCTAGTTATGATAATAATACAACAACAAAAGCAGAATTAAAACAAAACAAAAAATGGCACGTCCCATATTTCTATCACATAACTTATGGGTCCAAGTGATTTTAGACTCGGTCCACATTCAAATCAAATGATTACTTGAAGATCTTACATAATCACCATACATCATCATACAATCATATCACATGATTCTAGTTTGACTATTTTTTCTCCCGAAAGCTGACTATTATAAACAACGTCCGCCCCTAAGCAGGGGCGACAAACAAACCGACTACATCACCTTAAAATTGCACCAGCACCAATCATCCCAATTAATAGTTCTATACAAAGATCTATTTTTATACCACAAATACCCAATAGACTTAGTATTTTGAATGATCTTCTCCGATTTGACCGGTATATTAGAAAACCTTCTATCATTCCTCGCCTTCCAGATGCACCAACATACCACCATAATAATCCCCTTAATCGCCTCCTTATGCTTTCCTTCGCTAACATGCTCATGGAACTCGATCAAGTCTTTCACCGAATTTGACTAAAATTGAATGTATGTTGATTATAGAGTTAGCTTCCATTTTGCTCCTGTGATTTGGTCATTTTAACGGTTTTACCCCAGTAGTTTTAAAATAGCCATTTTCCTCCCTGATTTTTCTAACTTATCGTCATTTTTCTCCCCGCCTCTAACTCCATCAAAAAAATCCATTAACTAGAAGGTATTTTGGTAATTTTATAGATAAAAGCAAGTGCATATAAGTCTTTTCACCTAAATAAACCTATAACTTATTTATTTACATATATATAAGTAATTCTTTTCTGATTCTCCATCTTTCCAACAACTCTTTCTACTGGACACTACCATCCACAACCATCAGTGGCGCAGGACTGAAGGGGCCGGGGGGGGGGGACCCCCCGAACTTTTCACGCAGTAGTGTTACGTATGTATTTTTCGTATAGAATGTTTTAGTTATATACGTTTTCGATCCCTCGGTTTTTAAAAAAAATTAGGTATATACGTTTTCGACCCCCCAGTTTTATAAAAAAAAATATTTATATAGCCCAAATAAAATATTTAATAAAAAAAAAAACCCAAAATCAGATCTGTTCAGTTTCAGCACAAATCAGAATCAGATTATTATGTTTATTATAGCCCAAAATTTGTAGCCCATCATTCTATCAAGGTGTTTTTATTAGGGATTTTCTAATGGCACACCCCCATCTATCCGCACACTTTTTCAATTCAATACGCATCGTATAGGCCTATACGATGCGTATTGAAATAAAGTAAAAGACATGGCAGGCTGACAGGTGCAAGTTATGTCTGGCGGCGGGCTTGATACGCATCGTATAGGCCTATACGATGCGTATCAAGGCACTGATTTTTTGAAGTTTATTTTTGTTGTGTTGTGTTGTGTCGAATGCGAACCCGAGAAACGAAAGGGATTTCGAGCAGTTGGTCGATGACATGATAGATAAAGATCTTGACATGATCATATCCATTTTCAAGTATTATTAAAACCATTCAAGCCCACCAGTCTACAATGTGGTTCCCAATTTACGGAACATAATCCAAGATTGTCTAAAGAAGCGCTTTTATCATGTGTCATGTGGTAAACAAATACCAAGGGTGTATACCGATCTCCATTCGGTCATCTTTCCAAGCTTTTACACACGAATATGTGGTTCCCAATTTGCGGAACATAATCCTAGATTGTTTAAAGAAGCGCTTTTATCATGTGTCATATTAGATGCGTATCACGTGGGAGAAACTAGCTAGGACTAGACCCTTCAAGTTTTCATTTGATAATCACACGTGCCAATCACACGTGACAGTTCATTTGATAAAATACGTGGGAGAAAAGACCAGCACCCTTGTCGTGCCGTATTTTCTCATTTTCTAGATAGTCCAGGATGAAATATATTAAAAGCATTCAAGCCCACCAGTCTACAATGTGTTATGGTGAGAATTTTCAAGTTTGCACAGTGGGAGAAAAGACCAGCACCCCTGTCAGTATTGTCCTTTAAATTCACATAAACATATATTCGTTTCATAACCTCCTCCTATAAATCAACCACAACTCACCCGAGACCGACCTTTGGATCACACGTGATAAAAGCGCTTCTCTAGACAATCTGAGATTATGTTCCGTTTTATGACACATGACACATGATACGGCACGCTTACCTTAATCACATCTTCCATGGAGTCACAGATCCGACAATAGGGCCCACGGATCTTCTCCTTTTCTAATTCTTGAAGAATCTCGTAACGTATTCTATGTTTCTCTAAATCGTCTGTAAAATTATAAAAAAAACAAACTAGTGGTTTATCACCCCGTGTGAGCATTGGAAGCCCGGCAAATAGTCTTGCAATTACATCTTCAATCGAGACCGCATTATTAATTATAATGAAGCAATGAAGATTGAATGTCCAAACCGCAACTGTTTTTTACTACGGAAACGGTGGCTATGCGAAATACAAACCCGACACGTCTTCTATGATGATTCGAAACATTCACGAACCACAATGGACTCAGACTCATACTACTCTAATATGACACATGATAAAAACGCTTATTTAGACAATCTGGGATTGTGTTCCATTTTATGACACATGATACAGCACGCTTACTTTAATCACATCTTCCATGGAGTCACAGATCTGACAATAGGGCCCATGGATCTTATGCCCACCTGAGATCGACCTTTGGATCACACGTGGGAGAAAAGACCAGCACCCTTGTCGTTCCGTATTTTCTCCTTTTCTAATTCTCGAAGAATCTCGTAACGTATTCTCTGTTTCTCTAAATCGTCTGTAAAATTATGTTTCTCTAATATGACACATGATAAAAGCGCTTCTTTAGAGAATCTGGGATTATGTCCCGTTTTATGACACATGACACATGATACGGCATGCTTACCTTAATCACATCTTCCATGGAGTCACACATCCGACAATAGGGCCCACGGATCTTATGCCCACCCGAGACCGACCTCTGGATCACACATGGGAGAAAAGACCAGCACCCTTGTCGTTCCATATTTTCTCCTTTTCTGAAACAATTAACAGGACATTGTTAACAGGGGGAATCTATTGGAACACTTGATCGAGAGAAACTTCTTCGAGCTAACTGTCGATATCTCATCCTTCTTATCTTGCTATTAAACGAGGTATAATAGCTAATAAAATATGTCTAACTTTTGAAGGTTCTTTATATGCTTCTTTCCCGATGCATGTCTGTGTCGAACAGTTTGTTAATAGATGCAGCTGATGAAACCGATGCTGTTATTTCGGTTGTTCAGTACTTCCGAGACGATTCAAGTGAGTCCTATGAAGCAAGTGTCTGTCTATTCAATTGAGAGGAATCATTATATGCTTCTTTCCTGATGCATGTCTGTGTCGAACAGTTTCTCCGTCGCTAATTTCTCCAGTCACCGTGAAATCGAACAGTTTCTTAATAGATTCCGCCCGGTTTCAAAGCCGGTTGAGGATTAGAGTGTTCTAGACTCGTTCAAGGCATGCTTGTTTGTGCGATTTACAAAAATAAGGATGCATTCCACGGTAAACGATGCAGCTGATGAAACCGAAGCTGTTATTTATGTTGTTCAGTACTTCCGAGACGATTCAAGTGAGTCATATGAAGGAAGTGTCTGTCTATTCAATTGAGAGGAATCATTGCATTACGTCCCTGTTGAAAACAAGTGGTTGTAATGATGGAACCCTTGATTTGAAAAACATTTTTGAGAAATTTATAGTTCAATACGCATCGTATAGGCCTATACGATGCGTATTAATCGATGAATTTACTGAAATACCCCTGTTTTTCTGATAAATTCAGGGGTATTTTTGAGAAAATTGAAAGTTTAATACGTATCGTATAGGCCTATACGATGCGTATTAAGTTGATATACGATACGACATAGGCCTATACGATCGTATATGGCATTATTTCAAATTTAGTTTTATCGTGTTTCCCTCGGTTCGACGCGTATACGTCTCGTTTTTTGCCGAACTTTCGCATATTTTGTCGTTTTATGATGTATACCTTCAACATAAGTCATTTCGGTGCCGATAGGTTGTGTGCGAATATCGTATTCTATGATTACGTACAGTTTTGTTTGAAATCCACTTGTACTCCATAGTGCCGTGTTATATGTATACGTGTGTGGAAATATCGTTAGTCGCGTATTTTGACGTATTTTTGCGTATTTTGACTTATTCTAACATATTGTTGTGTATTTAATAGTATTTTTGACGTATTTGAGCGTATTCTAACGTATTTTAGCTTATTTTAACCTATTTTAGGGTATTTTTACGTATTTCGACGTATTTTAGTGTATTTTAGCATATGTTAACGTATTTGAGCGTATTTGAGCGTATTTTTGCGTATTTTAGCGTATTTTAACGTATTTTAGCCTACTTTAGCGTATTTGAGCGTATTTTTTCGTATTTTAGCGTATCTTGAAGGATAACGCAAACAAGTTCTCCATATTTTGTTATTCAGATGTCTATTCAGTCATCCTTCCAAACTACAACACACGATAAGTTTAAACTTTATAGTGTGTGATTTGACCAGGAAAGGATTGGAGGTGATTTATACTTTTAATAAGCTGTCACAGTTGTCAAATTCATTGCGTGCATTCATATTGTTTAGGCAACAACATATAATGAACGGATTGTTGGACTTCTTGTTCCAAATGCACGCCTCAATTCATCTTTTTTACTCTTTTCTTCGATTTCAACAAATCTTTTCCTTTTTCTTCAATTTCGAGAACATTCTCCGTAACATGAAGACGTGTCGGGTTCTTCTGCTAGTGGTATTTTAATGAAGTATTGAAGATTGAACCTGCAAACCGCAACCGTTTTTTACTACGAAAACGGTGGTTATGCGAAATACAAACCACAATCGTTTGTGACTATGGGAAACACAAGTTTTCTTTTTGAGCTTGATGGATGTCCGTTATCTCAACGTTTCTCCTTACATTACTGATCTGGAATTGGAGAACCGTTGTTAATTTAGTGCTTCTCAATCAGATATTATTTATTGAAACATAACTGAAACAGTCGGAAAAAAAACTGAAACAATCAGATATTATCTATCTGTGTGTGTCACATCCATTGTGACAACTCGTAATTTAGAACCTTTCGTTGTATCTTGATGTAACACGCTTGAACGTTATGTGACTAGTTGACTTGTTGGTTTAATGAATGTTATCAGTGAATATTATGTGAATATGTGTTGTGCGTGTATGTATATATATATATTTACTCGTAAACCGAAATCACAACTCGAGACCACTCGGTCTCAAGTGAACAATGTAACTGTTGGGCCGGTTGGGCCATGCTCCTCCTCACCCCACTCGAAAACCCACTAGGGTGAACTAACTTAGTATATAACTCATGCTCCTAGCCATTCTTGCCATTTCTTTGGGCAACTCACACTCACTCTCACACACACTCTCCTACATTCTCTCTCACTAAAACCCTAGAAGCACAAGCCTTCTCTCCTCTCTTTCGGATTCAACCGGTGATAACAAGGGCTCTCGGATTGGAAGCTTATTCATCGATTTCTTCATATCCTCGCACCTTGAAAACCTACCCGGTTAGTGATTCATGTTATGTATTGTATCTCGGTTGATGATGATGCGTTGTATTCCGGTTGATGATGATGTATGATGAAGTTATTTGATAATATGTTTGCTTGTTAAGTTTTATGCATGATGAATACATCCTTCTTGAATAGACGGTATTTAGATTGTTGTTATATGATGATGTAATGTCGGCTTGGTATAGATAATATGTGATGGATCATGAATGATTGTAATCGGCTCTATATGATTTGAATCCGAATGGCTTGGTTATGTTTAGGAGGTTTATTACTCATGAAATCGGATTTTGCATATGTGGGTTAGATGATGTGCATGGTTAGAATATATGATAGGACAGGGTTGCTTGATTAATCATATTGCAAAATGTGGAAAACCCTAAAATGATGAACAAGTTTGAATGATAATATGAATATTTGAATATGATATGAACATGTTATGAACATTTGAAAATGCTTGTTTGATCTGTTTTGAATCAATGTTAGACAAGAAAACATGTTTGAGTATTGTGGTTGGATAGTACATCATATCATGAAATCGAAATTCTATTGGTGTAGTACAAGTGCTGGCGATCAGCAGGTGTGCCAGTCGAGACCCTCTGTCTCGACTCGAGACCATATACGTGACAGCTCGAGACCGCAGTTGCGACACAGGTTACGAGTCGAGAACCCCTAGTCTCAACTCGAGACCACGCATTATCAGCACACAAACATCATAACTCGAGACCATAGTTGCGGGTCCGGTTGCGACTCGAGACCGTCTAGTCTCCACTAGTACATGCATAACTCAGGCTACAACTCGAGACCGCACAGTCTCGACTCGGGACCTCTAGTCTCGACTCGAGACCATATACACGTGCACTGTTTTGGACTTGCATGCCATTACGAGCCCAACTGTCTGGGCCGCACACTTGGGCTTTGCTTATTTACGTAGATAAGGCTATTGGATGTGTTTGTACCCTGTTGATTAACTGAAGTATTTATACGTGTGTGCCATGATCAATACGTGTATGCAAATGTGTGTAGAAAACATACGTGCACTACCTAAATACGAACCTGACTTGTGTGGTACAACTATGTTAGGACGTGGTTGACCACAATATAGCTTGATTGACTTTTCTGTGTATCTGCCGAGCAAACCAAGGTGAGTTCACACCCTCTACAAAGCATGGGATTCCCAGGGGTTGGGAATGGGGTTAAGGAACATGGATTCCTCGTCCTTTCTTGGGTAGGACATTATTGGTTCAGGAATATAATTCCTCGTCCTCATGGACAGATAACTCGTACTAGACCAAAACTCTATCACGAAGTCCCTCCTTTTTATATCGACTTAATCGCCGGGCCAATGGCGAGCGAGTCATTAGTTAGATAGCGCTATTTAGGTCTGACAAGCCTCACACCGTGCCGCAGAGGACGGGCGTGAACTAATGGATCTGGGCACGTCAATGATGATAGACATTGACAGTTCAGGGCACATAAACATGACTACAGTCAGCAGTCGATATGGTAACGAGTCTAGTGTATACATGGGGTAGCCCCCACGGCCGAAATGCCAGATAACTAACCCGGGGTAGCCCCCACGGCTGTATTGCCAGAGTAAATGGGTAAACAAACCACGTTTTCAACTATGGGGTAACCCCCACGACAGGATGCCAGTTAAAGGAAACTGTTTTTGGAACAACTTAAAAATGAACACCCAACCGTGAACTCACTCAACTTGTTGTTGACTCGTTACTACATGCGTTGCAGGTCAATAGGTACTTAGCTGGAGCTTGCATGGAAGAGAGTCGTTGTGGGACATGGACAGCTGTGTGCCATGTTAAACTTTGAAACAATTAAACTTATGTTTTGGTTTTAAACGTTATGTTTCCGCTTGCAACTTAAACTATGTTTTGTTTGGACACCAATTGTATTGGTTGGATTTTTATCATCACTTACATGCTTGTTCAATATAATTGGTGGCTGGATCCTGGTCAGTCACGCCTCCAAGCGGTGGTATTCCGCAGGTGGATTTTGGGGGTGTGACAGATTGGTATCAGAGCCATTGGTTATAGTGAACTTGGTTTTAATAAAGGGGAAAAAGTTTTTGTTAAAACCAGACTATAACCTGTACAGTGCTCTACGATCCACAACGACGCTTCACTCCACATGCAAGGCTCGACATTCTAGGTGATATGATCTGTGTATATATTGCCTACTTGTTAGTTACATAGTACATTGCTCATGGTATGCTTGGTTAGTATAACTACTGTTGCTTGAACACGTGTGTACTTACTCCCTTCTGTCATCGCACTTTCACGAACCTCTCTCACTCATGTTTCCCTTGATATGAAGATCATGTCTGGACGCGTTAACATGACACAAGCCCAGTTGACGGCTCTGATTAACGAACGAGTTGCTGCGGCACTTGCAGCTGCACACGCAGGAGGTATATCCTGTAGTCCAAACTCATTCTAGGATCTTTAGATCCTACTCTCGTGAACCAACCTTTGTGTTAAACTCTGTCTTTTCTTTCACCCACAATAGGTCAACATGCTCAGCCACATGTGTGCACCTTTAAAACTTTCATGGACTGCCGACCCACTACTTTTAGTGGCACTGAAGGAGCTGTAGGTCTCCTCCACTAGTTTGAGAAGCTCGAGTCAGTTTTCGAAATGTGTGAATGCCCTGAGGCGCGCAGGGTGAAGTATGCTACCGGTACTCTCGAGGGTTTAGCCCTCACATGGTGGAATGCTCAGGTTCAGATGCTGGGGTTGGTTGCTGCCAACGCCACCCCATGGGAAAATTTTAAAGAGATGATCAAGGAAGAATACTGCAGTCGGGACGACATTCATAAGCTAGAAGTCGAGTTCTACAACCTCAAGATGACGGGGTCAGAAATTGAGGCATATACTAAGAGATCGAATGCGCTTGCATTACTGTGTCCTACTATGGTGGACCCTCCAATTAAGCGTATTGAACTCTTTCTCAAGGGCTTGGTGCCAGAAATCCAAAGTCATGTGACTTCAGCAAACCTCGCCACTATGCAGCAGGTTGTTCAGTTGGCTCACCGTCTTACTGATCAGGCGGTGGAGCAGAACAGGTTACCCAAGCGTATAAGTGCTACAGCTACTTCGGATGCTCCTAGTGACAACAAACGGAAATGGGATGGGGCTTCAAGTAAGGGTTCGACTTCTGTTCAGTCTCAGTCTCAGCAGAGAAAGACTGATGACTACAAGAGCCCCAGTCAGCAATCATCTGGTGGTCAAAGTCATGGTGGGTACAAAGGGAATCACCCAAAGTGCAATCGCTGCAACCTACACCACAGCGGGCCATGCACCAGAGGCAACTGTCATTGGTGCAACAAGCCAGGTCACGCCGCCAAGGATTGCAGAAGCTTGTACCCCGCAAACCAGAATCGTCAACAACAATCCCCTCAGAACCAGCGACAGTAGCAGCAGCAGCAGGGTAACAACAAAGGGTGCTTTCAGTGTGGAGCTGAAGGCCACTTCAAGAAAGATTGCCCCCAACTGAACAGGAACCAGAACAACAACAACAATAACAACAACAATCAGGGGAATGGTAACAATGGGAACAACAACAACAATAATGGTGCCAGGGGGCGGGTGTTCGTGATTGGTCAAGGCGAAGCAAGGAATGACCCCAATGTTGTGACGGGTAAGTTCCTTCTCGACGACTTTTATGTTACAGTTTTATTTGATTCGGGTGCCGATACTAGCTACGTGTCACTAAAAGTTAGTCAAATGCTTAAGCGTATTCCAACACCCTTGAACAACAAGCACACTGTAGAGCTAGCTAATGGTAAGAGTTTAGAGGCCGCACACGTAGTCAAGGGTTGTAAACTTATTCTCGCTAACCAGACCTTCTCTATCGACCTTATTCCTATTGTCTTGGGTAGTTTCGACGTTGTCATTGGGATGGATTGGTTATCCCAACACCGAGCAGAGATTCTTTGCAACGAGAAGATTGTTCGTATTCCTAATTCCGGTGGTGAACCTCTCATGATTCGTGGCGACAAGAGGGGTACTGTTGAGAACGTCATCTCTTTCCTTAAGGCCCAGAAGTGCTTGCGAAAGGGCCACACTGCCATTTTGGCTCTCGTTACTGACACCTCGGAGAAAGAGAAGAAGATAGAAGATTTTCCAATTGTACGCGACTATCCTGAGGTATTTCCTGAGGAATTGCCTGGTCTTCCGCCTCATCGCCAAGTCGAGTTTCAGATTGAACTAGCTCCTGGAGCTGCGCCTATAGCTCGTGCACCTTATCGTTTAGCTCCATCAGAGTTGGAAGAACTCTCTACGCAACTACAAGAACTCCTGGATAAGGGTTTTATTCATCCTAGCTCATCACCCTGGGGAGCCCTAGTGCTATTTGTGAAGAAGAAAGACGGTACCTTCAGAATGTGTATCGACTATCGCGAACTCAACAAGGTGACCGTGAAGAATCGTTATCCTCTACCACGTATTGACGACTTGTTCGACCAGCTGCAAGGGTCGAGCTACTATTCGAAGATTGATTTGAGATCGGGTTATCACCAACTGAGAGTCCGAGAAGAGGATGTCTCCAAAACAGCCTTTAGAACTCGCTATGGGCACTACGAGTTTTTGGTCATGCCTTTTGGGCTGACAAACGCACCTGCGATTTTCATGGACTTGATGAATCGAGTGTGCAAGCCTTACCTGGACAAGTTCGTTATAGTCTTCATCGACGACATCCTGATCTATTCTAAGAGTCAGGAGGAACACGAGCAGCATCTACGACTTATTTTGGAACTCCTTCGAACGGAACAGCTTTACGCAAAGTTCTCAAAATGCGACTTCTGGCTTTGTGAAGTCCATTTCCTAGGCCACGTGGTAAACAAGGATGGGATTCACGTTGATCCATCCAAAGTAGACTCGATTAAGAACTGGCCTGCACCTCGTACACCAACGGAAATTCGCCAATTCTTGGGTTTGGCAGGTTACTATAGGAGGTTCATTAAGGATTTTTCTAAGATTGCACAGCCTCTCACCTCACTAACGCAGAAAGGCGTGGTTTATCGATGGGGAAATGCACAGGAATTAGCATTCCAGCACTTAAAGGATAGACTTTGCAGCGCACCTATCCTTTCATTGCCAGAGGGTACAGACGACTTTGTGGTTTACTGCGACGCATCAATCCAGGGTCTTGGTTGTGTACTGATGCAACGAGATAAAGTTATAGCCTACGCCTCACGCCAACTTAAAGTTCATGAAGGGAACTACACTACGCACGACCTAGAGCTGGGAGCTGTTGTTTTCGCACTTAAGATATGGCGACATTACCTGTACGGTACCAAGTGCGCCATCTACACCGACCACAGGAGCCTCGAACATATCTTCAAGCAGAAGGAACTGAATATGCGACAACGACGATGGGTCGAGCTACTGAATGACTACGAGTGCTCGATCAGGTATCACCCGGGCAAGGCCAATGTTGTGGCTGACGCACTCAGTCGAAAGGACACCGCGCCTAAGCGCGTGCGAGCGTTGCAACTCACCATACATTCTAGTCTTCCTTCCCAAATACGAGCTGCTCAGATAGAAGCATTGAAACCAGAAAACGTCAGGGCTGAAGCCCTACGCGGCTCAAGGCAACGCTTAGAACAGAAGGAAGACGGTGCTTACTACGTGACGGGACGCATTTGGGTCCCACTCTATGGCAACCTACGAGAGCTTGTGATGGATGAGGCACACAAGTCTCGCTACTCGGTACACCCTGGTTCGGATAAGATGTACCACGATATCAAAACTACGTATTGGTGGCCTAGTATGAAGGCCCACATAGCAACTTACGTCAGCAAGTGTTTGACTTGTGCGAGAGTCAAGACGGAATACTAGAAACCCTCAGGCCTACTCCAACAACCAGAGATACCACAATGGAAATGGGAGCAAATTTCCATGGATTTTGTTACTGGCCTACCTAGATCTCAGTGCGGAAACGATACTATTTGGGTGATCGTGGATCGACTCACAAAGTCTGCACACTTCTTGGCTATCAAGGAAACGGATAAATTCTCCACTCTAGCAGAAGTATATCTCAAGGAAGTTGTCTCGAGGCACGGGGTGCCCACCTCTATTATCTCGGATCGAGATGCACGTTTTACTTCAGAACTGTGGCAAGCAATGCACAAATCCTTTGGCTCACGATTAGACATGAGCACAGCGTATCACCCTCAGACGGACGGGCAGTCCGAGCGCACTATTCAAACCTTAGAAGACATGCTTCGTGCATGTGTAATCGACTTTGGCAACAGCTGGGAAAAGCATCTGCCACTTGTGGAATTCTCGTACAATAACAGCTACCACACCAGCATTAAAGCTGCTCCATTTGAGGCATTGTATGGGCGTAAATGCCGGTCACCCCTTTGTTGGGTAGAGGTGGGGGATAGTCAGATCACTGGTCCAGAACATGTGGTAGACACCACTGAACGAATTGCTCAAATACGACAACGCATGGCTGCAGCTCGTGACCGTCAGAGAGTCTACGCCGATAAGGGCAGGAAACCACTAGAGCTCCAGGTTGGGGAGCGGGTACTACTCAAAGTTTCACCCTGGAAGGGTGTGGTTCGTTTCGGTAAACGAGGCAAACTTAACCCACGATACGTCGAACCTTTTGAAATCATCGAGAAAATAGGCAAGGTGGCCTACAAACTGAACTTACCAGCAGAACTTAGTGCGGTTCACAACGTTTTCCACGTGTCGAATCTGAAGAAGTGTCTGTCAGATGAGACCCACATAGTTCCTCTGAAGGAACTCACTATCGACGAGCAGTTACGATTCGTCGAGGAACCAGTTGAAATCACGGACCGGGATGTTAAGGTCCTCAAGAACACTAGAATACCTCTCGTTCGAGTTCGTTGGAACTCACGTCGCGGCCCAGAGTTCACCTGGGAACGCGAAGATCAGATGAAACAAAAGTATCCCCAACTGTTCGCAAACAGTACAACCACTACTGAGGCTGAAGCTACGGAATTTCGGGACGAAATTCCAGATCAACGGGGGGAGGATGTGACACCCCAGGAAAACCAGGAAAACCATACAACTTAACTAGCTTCCTCAGTGAGTACTTACCAAATTTCGGGACGAAATTTCTTTCAACTTGGGGATAATGTGACAACTCGTAATTTAGAACCCTTCGTTGTATCTTGATGTAACACGCTTGAACGTTATGTGACTAGTTGACTTGTTGGTTTAATGAATGTTATCAGTGAATATTATGTGAATATGTGTCGTGCGTGTATGTATATATATATATTTACTCGTAAACCGAAATCATAACTCGAGACCACTCGGTCTCGAGTGAACAATGTAACTGTTGGCCCGGTTGGGCCATGCTCCTCCTCACCCCACTCGAAAACCCATTAGGGTGAACTAACTTAGTATATAACTCATGCTCCTAGCCATTCTTTCCATTTCTTTGGGCAACTCACACTCACTCTCACACACACTCTCCTACATTCTCTCTCACTAAAACCCTAGAAGCACAAGCCTTCTCTCCTCTCTTTCGGATTCAACCGGTGACAACAAGGGCTCTCGGATTGGAAGCTTATTCATCGATTTCTTCATATCCTCGCACCTTGAAAACCTAACCGGTTAGTGATTCATGTTATGTATTGTATCTCGGTTGATGATTGGGTACTTCTTCTAATGGCGCCTCATTAGCGCTTTTAACTACCAAAAGAATGCATACACAAATAGTTCTAGTGGACGAAGCAAAGAGACCGCCTTGTTAATTTTAATGACGCAATGAAGATTGAATGTGCAAACCGCAACCGTTTTTGACTATGGGAACAGTGGCTATGGGAAATACAAACCGCAATCGTTTGTGACTCTGGGAAACACAAGTTTTCTTTTTGAGCTTGATGGATGTCCGTTATTTCAACGCTTCTCCTTACATTACTGATATGGAATTGGAGAACCTTTGTGTATTTGCTTGTTGATCTGGAATTGGAGAACTGTTGTGTATCTGAATTAGGTTCTCAAACAAACACTACTAAAGATGAGTTGGTATTGAACCAAGAATATGAAAATCACGGTGCAGACACGGGGGAAGAAAGTCAGTGGACTGCTGCAGATGATTCAAGCAGGCACGGATGCTAAACGTACTGTTATTACATCCAAGACGATTCAAGTGAGTCCTATGAAGCAAGTGTCGGTCTATTCAATTGATAGGAATTATTGCATTACATCCCTGTTGAAAAACAGAATCGATAAATTTAGGGAAAATGGGGTTAAAGATGATAACCCAACAGTGGAGGATCTCATTCAACAGCTTCGATGAAGTCATATGTGATCAAACATGGACATCGGACGTAAATCTTGAAGCAAATATATGCTTCCCAATTTGCGGAACATAATCCTAGATTGTCTAGAGAAGCGCTTTTATCATGTGTCATATGGTAACAAGAGTATGTTGTTCCAATATCAACTCCAATTACAGTTTTTTCAACTCTCCTGTTCCAAATGCAGCTGATGAATCCGGAGCTGTTATCTCGGTTGTTCAGTACTTTCATGATAAATACAATGTTCATCTTTGTTATCCTTTCCTTTCTGCAATTCCAGCAGGCCCGGATGCTAAACGTACTGTTATTACAACCGAGACGATTCAAGGGAGTCCTATGAAGCAAGTGTCGGTCTATTCTATTGAGAGGAATCATTGCATTACATCCCTGTTGAAAAACAGAATCGATAAATTTAGGAAAAACGGGGTTGAAAGATGATAACCCAACAGTGGAGGATCTCATTCTACAGCTTCGATAAATTATGGGGTATTCTCAAATAATATTCCTAGATGTTTGAAGACCGACAAATGTCCAAAGTGCTGCTTCTTCGTTCATGTGACAGAAAGCTGCCACGTAACAGGAAGCTACCTTGCAAACATTAAAAAATTAAATCGACACCTTCAATACGCACCGTATAGGCCTATACGATGCGTATTACTTTTTGGTAAGGGGACATTGGCAGCCTTTGGCAAACATAGAAGTTTGAACCCATCGTATAGGCCTATACGATGCGTATTGAGGGTGTCGATTTAATCCCCCAAGGTGTGCCAATAATACGACCCTTTTATTATACCCAAAATTTAAATTTAAAAGCCCATAATTCTATCTAGCTATGTGGGGACTGGCTGGGGATTACGACCAAACCCCTAAAAAATACAGCTCTGAGAATTGAGAACAAGAATAGAAGGTGTGGCTGTTGTTGTTCGAATACGAGGAGACGAGGAAGAAAGAACCGGCTGGGCTTCAATTTAGGTTGTTCGACTTCTTCAATCTTCAAGGTATGTGTTTTTTAACTTTAGGTTTAATTTAGGGCTTCAATTTATGTGATTTAGGTTGAAATTAGGGGTGAAATTGGTCCCATTTTTTGCCCTAATTTATGTGATTTAGGTTGAAATTAGGGGTGTAATTTATGTTGAATCTTTCTTTAACTATTAGAGTTTGAAATTTAGGAGAACCGGGTACCCACATGCCTCTTCTTTTTAATGTTTTAGTGTCTTTATTCAATTGTTTGGTAAACAATGTTTACATTTTAATGTTTAAGAACCTTTTTTATTTGATATTAATGTTTGACCCGACCCCAATCGAATCACCGACATCTGACCCGAACATAGAAATTTTTGTTGATCAGTTCTGTTTTAAACATAATGGAAAACATGAAAACATACCTGTTACAGCAGACAATGTAGAGGAGAATCCAGTGAGGGATGATGCCATGGAGTTCGACATGTTTGTCAGTGTGATCTGGTTCCTCCTTAGGGTGCAAACTGATGATGGTGATGATGAAACCGAAAGGGTATCGGCTATGGAGAAGAGGGTCGATTATGATATTATGTTAATTAGGTTATGTGTCTAACCTTAGAACCTCTACATAAGTCTCTTTATATAAGCACCAAGAGGAAACCTAATTTGTTAATAAGGGTAATATGGTCCATCAACAATTACCAACTAATTATTTAATAGGTTGTTATATATTTTGATCTATATTATGTAAATGATTATAATGGCTACTAGATTAAATATTAAAACATAATATATTTAATCTTACATTCTCCCAGTTAGCCGAGTAATCATTTACTATGAGTATTAGATAAACCTGATCAGGAGTTAACACTCATTTTAGCCTTAAACAAGAACTATAGCAGAGAAATACAACCATTGAATCATTATGCGACTCAAGACCCCCATTAGTCATACTATAGCCTTAATTTAAAACCTAATCGTTATGATCAAAATACGCATAAGCCCTTTGTTTGATTTGTAACTTTATTTGTCTATATGCCATTATACCGGTTGAACATATTCTAAGAGACATACAAAATCAAACTGAGGAAATTTCATTAATCATAAAACATAAGCTAGTACAATATGCTTAAATAAGGTCTTTACTATATCCCATATTCCGAACATGTTCTTCGTAAACCTTAGGAGGGAGACCTTTAGTCATCGGATCCGCAAGCATATCTTTAGTACTAATATACTCAATACAAAGATTATTGTCCTCAACTCGTTCATGTACGAACATATATTTTGTATCGAGATATAAACCAGCTCCAGTCGAACTGTTACTGTTCGAGAAACTAACGCCAGCTGAATTATCACAATAAAGCTTCAATGGTCTAGAAATGGAATTAACGATTTTGAGTCCAATGATCAGATTTCTAAGCAACATCCCATGACAAGTTGCGTTATAAACAACAATGTACTATGCCATCATTGTGGAAGTTGTGGTCAACTGTTGTTTATGACTCTTCCATGAGATAGGTCCGCCTGCTAACATAAAGATATAGCCCGAAGTGGATTTCTTGTCATCTTTGCATTTGGCAAAGTCAGAATCAGAATAGCCTACCACTTCTAAATGATCACTTCTTCTATAAGTCAGTTTATAGTCTTTCGTCCCTTGCAGATATCGAAGTACCTTCTTAGCTGCTTTCCAGTGATCTAGGCCAGGATTTGTCTGATAACGGCCTAGCATTCCAGCAATATAAGCGATATCTGGGCGAGTACAGACTTGAGCATACATCAGGCTCCCGACTACTGACGCGTAAGGTAACTGGCTCATTTGCTCCTTCTCAACCTCTGTTGTCGGACACTGGAATGAACCGAAAACATCTCCCTTAACTACTGGAGCGACGGAGGGTTTGCACTGTTGCATGTTATAACGTGTAAGGACACGATGTATATAAGCCTTTTGGGACAATCCTAAGATCCCTTTGTGTCTATCTCGGTGAATTTCGATGCCAATGACGTAAGAAGCATCTCCGAGATCCTTCATGTCAAAGTTATGCGAGAGTAACCGCTTCGACTCATGAAACATGTCTAAGCTATTACTTGCCAATAGAATATCATCTACGTAAAGGACAAGTATAGTAAAGTTGCTCCCACTCATCTTGAGGTAGGTGCATTGATCCACTTGATTCTTCATAAAACCTTGTTTCTTCATGACTTCATCAAACTTGAGGTACCATCGACGTGATGCTTGTTTTAACCCGTAAATGGATTTCTTCAACTTACAGACTAGATGCTCCTGACCTTCAGGTTTAAAGCCTTCAGGTTGTTTCATGTAAACATCTTCGTCTAAGTCTCCATTAAGGAAAGCGGTTTTAACGTCCATCTGATGCAGCTCTAAATCAAAATGAGTTACTAGGGCCATGACGATCCTTAATGAATCTTTACAAGAGACAGGTGAAAACGTCTCTTGATAATCAATTCCCTCTTTCTGAGTGTAGCCCTTTGCAACCAATCTCGCTTTGTAGCGTTCAACGTTCCTATTCGGATCCAATTTTGTTTTGAACACCCATTTAGATCCTACGGGTTTGACACCGTTGGGTAATTCTACCAAATCCCAAACGTCATTTTTCTTCATGGATTCAAGCTCATCAATCATTGCTTTATTCCATTCAGAAGACTGATCACTGCTAATGGCTTCATTGTAAGAGATAGGATCATTGAGCTTTCCGGGATCCATTTCAGTCAGGTAGGTAACATAATCATCCCAATTAGTAGGCCTTCTTTGCCTAGATGACCTCCTGAGTGGATTATCGGGTTCAGCGTTGTCTTGGTTTTGAGTGTTTGATGTGCCTTCGTCATGAGGTATAATGGGTTCTGATTGTGGAGATAAATTTGAAGTCGGTGCAGTAGCTTCAAGTACAGTAGTTGCATTGGGTACAAGAGGAGTAATCAGAGTAATGGTAAGCGACGAGTCTCTCCCGCCGCGTCTTGTACTTCTTGCAATTCTTCGTAAGGGTTGGTACTGCTCCCATTGACCTTGAAATCCTCCAGGAACGCAGCACGCTTGGTTTCAACAATACGGGTGACATGGGAAGGACAATAGAAATGATAACCCTTTGAGTTTTCAGGATGCCCGATAAAGAAACAGGTAACTGTTTTAAGGTCAAGTTTCCTTAGGAAAGGATTGTAAAGTTTTGCTTCAGCAATGCAGCCCCATACTTTCATATATTTAAGACTCGGTTTCCTTCTTGTCCAAAGTTCATAAGGAGTTTTAGGGACAGACTTAGAAGGAACTCTATTGAGTATATGAACATCTGCTTTTAACGCTTCAGTCCAGAGGAATAATGGTAAATTAGTGTTGGCTAACATACTGCGCACCATGTTCATAAGGGTACGGTTTCTTCTTTCAGCGACACCGTTCTGCTGAGGTGTACCAGGCATGGTGTATTGGTTCACAATCCCCTGGCCCTTACAAAACTCATAAAATGGACCAGGAGCTTGGCCCACATCAGTATGTCTTCCAAAATATTCACTCCCTCTATCTGATCTCACAACTTTAATCTGACGATCTAATTGCTTTTCAACTTCAGCTTTATAATCTTTAAAAGTTGTAAGAGATTTAGATTTCTCCTTAATAAGATACAAGTACATGTAACGAGAATAATCATCAATAAAAGTGATAAATGAAGTATATCCTGTTATGCCAGCGATTTGGTAGGGACCACTAATGTCAGTATGAATGAGTTCTAATAAATTAGAGCTCCTAGTGGCACCTTTCTTATTCGCTAATGTCATTTTACCTTTAAGACATTTGACACATGTTCCAAAATCAGAGAAATCGAGAGGAGGTAAGACTTCATCCTTTACGAGACGATTTAATCGTTCTCTTGAGATGTGGCCAAAACGTTGATGCGACAACATTGATGAAGTTTCTAAGTCTCGTTTCTCTTTCATCTTTGTGAGTGATTCATTAGTATTATATGACAACAAGGATTTGGAAAAATTATCATCTAGTTCTAATCTATAGAGACCACCATCCAGATGTCACACCCCGAAAATATCAGAGCTGGCGTGACTGGACCAGTATCTTCATTGCACAGCGGAAGCAAATAAGCTAAGACTTCTAGAAAATGAACGCCACTAAGTACTCGACTCCACATGGTTCTCCTATTCCAACCGTGCCTTATCTTAGAATTGCAACCTGAGAAAGAAACATGCGAAAAATCAACATAAAGTTGAGCGAGTTCATAGTTTGTTTTGGAAAAGATTTATAAAAATCTCTTTGATAACCGGTTTTAAAGTTGTCGTGTAAATACAGAAAAATCATTTTTCTTGGCCTGGTATATAATCACTGTGAGCTCCAAATAAACTTGAAAACATTTGTAATCATTGTAAGTATGTATGTATGTTTGTAAATCCCGGTATGAAAGCAACAAGGAAAAACAGATAATCAATGGTTTGCAAGGCCATTGATATGTGTGAAGTGATGCAAGAAAGCTCAAACCCAGCAGATTTTGCCCCGGGCGTCCGGTTGTAAGACATAGTCTACCCATGGGCTAACCCTGGTCCAACATGGGCGGGGCTCGCTACACCCAAATAGATCTATCACTCATGTCCATCGGTCCTACTACGAGGATTGATGGCCTTAGCGTTATACCCACCACTCACATGATCTAGGTGTACCATTCCTTAGCTAACCATACCAAATTGGTAATGTTCATAAACAGTTGTAACATGTACTTCACCCCCGAAGTTATAAAACTGAAAATAGTTAAAGAAAAAAAAGGGGGACATGAAACTCACTGGGTTGTCTCGTTTTACATACGCAGACCAACCCAGTCCCGCTATTATAACTAGGACAATCCCGTCCCTAGTCATGAAAATCATTCACGTTTCGAAAATACGCATTTGTTTTGTAAAACCGGCATATTTAGTACGAATCATTCGTAAACCATTTGAGTTCAATGAAAATCACAAATCATTTGTGTTAGTTAAAACGTGTTGGAACATGGTTTAGAAATATACAGTTTTTTTTCCTTCAAAAATCTCGTATGTCCTTGCAAAACGTGCTTGTCTAAAAATATGCAATCTTTGTTCATCGAAAACTTTGTATGTTTCTACAACACGTGCATGTCTTTCCACCCCGAAAGCATTTATAAAAATGTAAAACCGTAAAAAGGTGGGGTTATGAACTCACCTGGATTTCCAAATACGACTTCATGATGTCGTTTACAAGACGTGACTAGCTAGCATGCATTCTACAATATTCCTAACACGGAATATCTTATAAGTTTTTAGCCAAAAGCGGTAACTATCTACGTGTCATCGAGCTCTACCGGATCGTTAGCCGAACGATTCAACGGTAAGTTGTTAACTTAAATGAAACGAAGAAGTTATACTAGTTAGCTCGTTTAACGTCGTTAAGGACTAACAATTTGATAAGTCTTTGAAAGACTTGGTTTTTGAGAAGTTTCAAATATATAAATATTTATACAAAAATATAAATATCTCGTTAGAATAGTGTTAGTCGTTCCAAGAAGTCGTATATGTATGTACAAAGGTTTATATGAAAATAACATATGACAAATTCGCATCATATATTGCGTCTTGTATATATTCGTCAAAGTATATGTAAATGTCGTTTAGGCGTTTAAAATAAATATAAAGAGTTATATTTACTCTATAAAATTGTCATCGAGTTGTTGCGTTCGAAAATAAATATATAACTATATTTATTTTTATAAATGAATACGAGTCGCTTGATGTTTGAAATAAACATAAAACTATGTTTGTTTTATAAAAACGAATTTGTGTCGTTTGATTTTTGAAATAGTATATAAACTATATTTAAGTTTATAAAAGAACCGTCGTCTTGTTTGATGTTCGAAATAAATATGTAACTATATTTATTTGTAATAACGAATTCGAGTTATCGTCGTTTAAAACAATATAAGTAATTATATTGATTTTTATAAAAGATTTGTAGAATTTTCAAGTTTTAAAATAAATATAATAACTATATTTACTTATTGTAAATAATTTCAGAATAGTCGTTTTTGTGAGTTTTAAAGTGTCGTTGAAAGTTAATATATAGTTGTTATCGGTTTTCATAAAAGTCGTTTGATACCGTTAGTTGTTTTTCAATAAAACGCGTTTTGTTTTCGGAATTTTCTCAAAAAACGGGCAGAGTTTTCTCTGTTTTTGGACGGCCCCGACAACACCAGTTGTCGTTATTTTATCAAGATTCAACAAGATTCAATCATTATATATATATCAAATTTGCCAAATATTTCATAAAACATAAACTATAATCAGGTCGGTTCGAGCTCGTTATCACGAAGTTAATATAAACTTATAATAAATAATTATTTCGCATCACTAAAATTTCTTTACCAAATCGCGTGTCGAAACGCTAACTGAGTTGACCGGATGAGTTGACCGAGTCAACCGGGTTGACCCGCTGAGTTGACTCGCTACATTGACCGAGTTGACTCGGTTGACCGAGTTTGACCGAGTTGATTCGGTTTGACCGAGTCAACTCGAACCGCTTCACATCTGACCCGAGCCGGCTGACTCGAACCAAACCGTCGGCTTCCGTTGACTAGAACCGGTTGACTAGTTGACCAACTTGACTGTTGACTCGAACCGCTGACCAAGGCTGACCGAACTTGACCCGAACCACAGCTTGAACCAACCTACTCTGGGCCATTACCAAATCTGAACCATACATAACCTGAACCCGATCGTGAACATGAACGAACCGAACATCTTCAACATCACATCGTCTTTTATCAAATCTTCAAAGAAAAAATACAAGAAATAAGCAGGGGATGTTACCGTGAACCCGTCGGACCGAGACACGGACCGGGACTCCCGAACAAAAACCCACCGGATAATGGCAAGGTCTGCTGGACCTTGAAGCCGACCACCGGTCCGAGTCCCCGAATCAGCGTCCATTATCATTATCATCATCGATCCCCTTAACAGCAAAACATATCGTCATCACCAACAGAAGCACGACCGGAGCCGGTTCGACCAAAATTTTCATGAAAGAGAACCAGGGGGGTTTACCGGAGAATTCCCGTCGGAAATTATCCACCGCCGCCGACAAGCGGCGGTTCTGGTTCCGCCGTTCACCTCTGCCTCGTCTCTCTCTCTCTCTCTTTCTCTTCCGATTCGCTAAGTGTGAAGGTGTGGGAGGAAGCCGGAGTGATTTCGTGGGTGTGGGTGTATCGCCGGAGCTCCGCCACCGACGGCGGCGGCGCCGCGCACCGGCCGGAGTCCGGCCCTTGTTCTGCCGAGAGAGAAAGAGAGCATTATGTGGGTTTGTGTGTGTGGTTTATGTGGAAATTAGAAGAAAAAAAAAGAACTATATGTTCTTATTTATATGCAGGTTTGGTTTTGTGGATTTTGGGCTTGGGCCCAAGGCCCACAAGCCCATCTCGTGTGTAAGGGGCCCGTATTCACTACGATACCCGTTTTCGCAACCCGAACTTAATACGTGTCGTAGACTATAAATTTTGGGTTAAATATTCATGAACTAGTGTCAGTAGACGTTGTTTGCACGCCCGTTCGTCGATTACGGTAATAATCGCAAAAAATTATATCGTTGCCGTCTTTTATCCGTTTTTCGATCCGATTTCGACTGTAGTTACTAAAATTTTATTGCGAAGCTAAATATAGCGTAAAATGTAAGTTCTGAAGGTGACAGGTGTCTCCGTTGCTTTCGTTTCGTTGCCGATGCGTTTCCTACCATCGCGTTTTTAGTTCACGTTTGCATTTTAGTCGCACGGAAGCCCAATAAATTCACAAAATTAATTTCATAAATATAGAATATTCGTAGAAAATCCGTATTTGTCAGCGTTGTCAGTATTTTGTACGGTATCAGTTCGTTGTCACGTAATATTCAGCAGATTTCCCGTAAATCACCATACGCTCATTGTACAATCGAATAAATGTCCCGGGGTACTCGAAGGGCCTAAATGAGTTAATCTACGTCTTAAACACTATTCATTATTGCGTTAATTTCCTGTTAATCATGTAATTAAGGGCGTAAAATACCGGTTGTCACACCAGAATACTAGTACCATAAAGAACAGAAGCATAGAGGATAGAGAGTTTGCGATGACCATGGGAAACAATAAAACCGTCCATGTCTAACTTTGGTCTTGATACAAGGTTCCGAGTTACCTCAGGAACATATAAGGTATCATAAAGTTTAATACATAAACCAGTTTTTATAAATAATTGTAATGTTCCAATGGCCTTCACTTCTAATTCTCGATCATCTCCAACCTTAAGCATTCTTTGGTTTCTTTCCAGCTTTCAGATTGTAAGGAATCCCCGAGTTGAATTGGTAACATGAACCATAGAACTAGAATCAAACCACCAAGAATTAGCAGGAACATTTAAATTATAGGACTTAAATATCATAAAATAATCGTTACCTTTCTTAGCCAGCCACACCTTAAAGTCAGGGCATTCCTTCTGCATATGTCCTGCCTTTTTACAGAACTTGCAGTGGATTCTGCCTAAGGGGTTCTTAGAGCTGGAAGGTGCACTTGTATTGGGATTGGGAGTTTGGACTTTTGAAGCATCCTTCCTCTGATGATTGTTCTTCCTTTTCTTAGAGTTGGAGGTGGTGAAGTTAGCAACATCAGTAGTGCGATCCATCCTCATACGCACTTCCTCCTGTACGCACATAGCGACCAGCTCACTCATTGTCCATTTGTCCTTCTAAGTGTTTTAATTGATCTTGAACGCTTCAAAGGACGAAGGAAGCAAAGTAATGATGTAATGAACGAGGAAACCATCACTGATCTCCATTTCCAGCCCCTTCAGCTTATTGGCCATGTCATTCATCATCATGATGTGCTCGCGAATGCCGCTCCTCCCATCATACTTAGTTGTCACCAGCTTGAGAATAAGAGTACTAGCGTGTGCTTTAGACGTCCCTTTGAACTGCGCCTCCACAGAAGCCAAGTAGGTTTTAGCATCTTCAGAATCAGGAATGGCTCCTCTGATTGCATTGCTGGTGGACTGCTTCATAAACATGAGAGACATGTGGTTACACCTAGTCCATTTTTCATGAGTTAACTGCTCAGCAGCAGTACTTTGAGGAGTAAGGTCCCCTGGCTTATTCTCTCTTAGAGCATAGTCAAAGTCCAGCAATCCAAGTGTAAGCATGAGAGCATCTTTCCATGTAGCAAAGTTATCACCAGTCAAAGGTGGAATCCCGCAATTGGGCGCTGATAGTGCAAATAAGATGAGCAAGTCATGATACTAAGGAAGAAGTCCTAATGTGATCTAAGGGCATGTTAAACTAAGGCAGGCATAAATAATGACCATTTTACGTTATGAAGCTGTGATATTGTCTATTACTAACATCAAAATAATAGACTTAGTTAAAATTCTACTTAAACGAAGACAAATCAGCTTTGGCCAGAAGTGTAATCATTTAAGCATGTGTGCAAAGTGATTGTGACAAATCAGCTTTGGCCAGAAATGAAACAATCACTTTAGTTATGCACTTGTTAAGTATGCTATATATGAAAGAATTAAATCAGCTTTGGCTAGATATTAAGACATTCACGTTTATAATGCACACTTAACATAGGTTTCGTAATACTTGAACGATAAGTAGATGTATCAAATCAGCTTTGGCCAGAAATGATACATCAGAAGCTCATTCAAGTTAAGCTATTTTGGGTTTTGTAAAACATTATCTGATTCTAATTAATTAACTAAGTATTTACAAAACCAATTATTTAATAGCAAACCACCTGTTAGCGCGGATCAAACTCATTTACGAGGTCTCGAGTGAGATATCGAGTCAAGTCTCGGCTCATCTTGTAACATTATGAGGTCTCGACTCATTAAGGTCTCGAGTCGCAACCTCAGTGTCTTGAGTCGTAATCATGGTCTCGACTACTGTGTTTTATGAGATTTCGACTCCTTGATGAGGACTCGAGTCGCAACCACGGTCTCGAGTTATGAAGATTGAAGCCCTTAGTCGAAACTTCAGTGGTCTCGAGTCGAAACCTTATGGTCTCGAGTCAAAATCGTTGTCTCGAGTTGTAAAAATTTGAGAACCTTTATGATTTCGAGTCGAGACCTTGTGGTCTCGAGTCGAGGTCTTGGTCTCAGGTCATTAAAAGTGATCTTGAAACTCCTGTTAACAGCTGTTAATGTGAAACATAACTGAAAATTCGAATTCTAAGGGATTCTGAGATATGGTTTCCTGTTTTAATGATGATCTAATATTATCAAAATATTTCGAAAATTTTATCTGATTATCAATTAACACTTTTCGAATAAACTTAGAAGATATAATTGGATCAAACAGGAAAAAACACTCATTAATCCTACTTGCATTCCAAAACATAAAGGAATTTTCGAATTTTCCTAAGAACATATGATGAACCCCTAAAAAACAAAACATAAATTCTGGAACCCGAAAACTGAAAATTAGGGCTTCTAAAACAGATTTCGGACATAAAATTACCCATATTGGTTTCGAGTCATATTATTTACCAACTTAATCATTTAAACAGTGATATTGAATCACTCGAAACCGGCTGTGATGTTTTTAAGGTTTTCAAAATTTCTGTTTTCATGATTTCAATCCCAGAATTAATGGATACGAAAACAGAACTTACCAATCAACATATGCTCTGATACAACATGTTGATCAGTTCTGTTTTAAACATAATGGAAAACATGAAAACATACATGTTTTTCAGCAGACAGTGCAGAGGAGAATCCAGTAAGGGATGATGCCATGGAGTTCGACATGTTTGTCGGTGTGATCTGGTTCCTCCTTAGGGTGCAAACTGATGATGGTGATGATGAAACCGAAAGGAGAAGAGGCTATGGAGAAGAGGGTCGATTATGATATTATGTTAATTAGGTTATGTGTCTAACCTTAGAACCTCTACATAAGTCTCTTTATATAAGCACCAAGAGGAAACCTAATTTGTTAATAAGGGTAATATGGTCCATCAACAATTACCAACTAATTATTTAATAGGTTGTTATATATTTTGATCTATATTATGTAAATGATTATAATGGCTACTAGATTAAATATTAAAACATAATATATTTAATCTTACAATTTTTTTTAGGTCCGGTGCCTTCCGACCCCCTGAACTTTTTTTTTCAAGCTTCGCCACTGGCAACTACCACCTGCCGACCACGACTACCGCGACTTTTAACTAAATGTGTTAATTGAGTTAGAGTCAGGGAGTAAACTACCGAAATACCCCTACTTTTAATTGAAAGTTTTAATTGAGTTAGAGCAGGGAGCAAACTGGCGACAAACTCGAAAGATCAGGGAGGCAAATGACTATTTTTAAACTATTTGAGGAAAATCGTTAAAATGACCAAACCACAAGGAGCAAAACGAAAGTTAACTCTTGATTATATTATTACCCATTTAAGAATGAAATTGTTGATATATTATTTTCTAGTCTGGTCTTGTTATTTATCAGTTTTTGCCTTTTATGTTTAGTTCTAAACTGCAAAAGGTTAATAACTCGTAGAAGCTAACCCAAAACAAGAGCTCTAAAGAATTAAAGTATATAAGATGATCTCATGTATCTATATAATAAGTATGAAATGAGGTTGCTAACAAGGAGGATACTCGAGGAGAGGAAGATGGTTATTCTTCGTTTATAAATGAGGGAGACACAAGTGGGATTAATTACATCCAATAAGCAAAACCAATGGTATAGACGTTGAGTCCAATCTTAATGGTAAATATGTATTAAACTTTTAAATTATTTCACAAGAAGAAGTGGGATGGGATATAGTCGGGACTTGTTAGTAATCGGTTTGTGTGTGGTTTTAGCTTTTGCAAGTTTAGTTCTGGACCGCAAAATGTAAATAATCCGTTAGAAGATAACCCAATACAAGAGCTCTAAAAAATCATTTTCGATGGTTATGTCGATACAGTATATAAGATGATTTCATTTATCTATATCTATACTATAGTGTATGCATAAAATAAAGGTATTTTAATATATCCAAAAGTTATTTTTTTGTTTTAATGTTTAAGGTAGGGATGAGATTGATACAGTATCTGTACCAGTACCAAAAATACTGATATCAAATTTGAACAAAACGAGATACCAAATAAGAATAATATGTTCATATCATAATTTTGATACCGGTAAAAAACTAACTACCCCCATTATTTTTAAACGATCATAACTATTTTGTATGTTAATATTTATTTAAAAATATCATATCATAAAAACGAATATTTTATTCTCTTTAGTTTGAGTATAATATTGCCATATTTTTTAATTAAAATATTGATATGGTATGTGATTAATGATGTCTAAGGGTAAACAATAACCGAAACCGCACCGAAAACAAATGAAACCAAACTGAAATCAACCAAAAATTGAATTAACTGAAACCCGATTAACCGAAACCTGATTTAACCAAATCGGCTATCGAATTTTTTTGTATTATCGTTTAATCAAAATTTACCGAACCAGACCGGACCATTTAAATTTTCATATAGTTCTAGCTTTTATACCGATCAAGCAATTCATATTTTATGCCTCCATTTTATTATCTATACTTCCATTTCATGTATTTATATTATGGGACAGGATCTGGTGAAGCGGTGGCAGTGGTGGTTACGGTGAAGGAGGAGGGGGTAGATGGTAGTGGTGCTTGAAGGTGGCGATGGTGGTGGTGGTGGTGGTGGGGAGTGAGGAAGATGAAGTGGGTAGGGTGGTGGGTCTCACATAAATTGTAAAATATTAAATATATTTCTTTTAACTTTTTAGTTATTAATTTGACAGTAAGGGTATTTTTGTCATTTCACACGCGCCTAACACTAAAAACTAACCTCTATCCACGACAGGGACTATCCGGGAACGAAATTCAAAAACTTGGGGACTATAGGTGTAATTTTAAAAAGTTAGGGACTAAAGGTGAAAAATGAGCAAACCACAGGGACTATCCGAGCATTTTTCTCTATATTATATATATACATACACTACACAGACAAACAACCCACAACCCAAAAAATAAACATCATCTCCATATAAATTACTTTCATTTATTTTTTAATTAATAAAAATGTTTTTAATATAAATTAATTTCATTTATTTATTTAAAATAATACAAAAACAAAAATAGTGACACGTGTCAACTCATTCACCAAAATCACGCCCTTCACTCCCTCCCTTTTTTGGGCTTGAGTTGTGGAGCCCACACTGCCTACGTGGCTATCACATGGCGACTCATGCCCCCAACCCAAGCCATGCAGTTTAAGGGTAATGTTGTCAAAAAGCCCATGCACATGCAAGTTACATGCATATTCCATTATCTTTTTTAAAGTCCCGTAACTTTTTTGTACGTGATTATGTTTTTTTTTATTCACCATAAGATTGAGTGTTTCATTATCGTTCCAACGAGTATAAAATAACTATACTTTTGAAATAAAAAATGACATGAATTGGGTGTCCAAATAAAAACACCATAAAAACACACATTTCAGAAAAACGCCATGAAAATACCCAGTTGAAAACACCATAAAACACATATTAAAAAAAAGCGCCATGAAAATTCCCAGTTAAAAACGCCATAAAAACACCTAGTTTAGAAAAAAAAAAAACGCCATAAAAAACCTCATTGAAAACACCATAAAAATACCCATTTAAGAAAAACACCATAAAAACCCAGCTGAAAACGCCATAAAAAACACAAAGTTAAAACGCCATAAAAACACAAAGTTGAAAACGACATAAAAAAAACCCAGTTCATTTTTTCCAAAAAAGTATATCAATAGTATACTCATTGGAAAGATAAGAAAACGCTGGATTTTATAGTGTATTTTTTTAAATAATCACGTATAAAAAGTTATGGACGTTTAGTTATTTTGGGGGGAATGGCGTGTGCTTAACATGTGCACCCTTGTTAGGATCTATTTTACCCCTTCTGATAGTTCCAAGACCCCTAGTATTTACAAAAATGCCACTGCATCAATCTCAGCCACAAACCACTAAGATCTTGTGGTTAAGAATCGTTCTCACCGTTTTTACACTTTAAGGCGTTTTCTGCAGATCTCGTTTCTTTATATTATAGCTCAATTTCTTGTATTTCTAAGCAAAATTTTCAGTCTAACTTTAGTTTTGGCTATTAATCGAAATTCAAACAAAAAACCATCAATCCAACTATATAAACCGATCTGATTAACTGAAACACGGTTGATTAATAAAATAGACAAACCAGTGGCTTCGGTTTCGGTTGAAGATAATAATCAAACTTATTGAACAATGCACACCATGACAATGTTTGTATTTCCCGTCGCATCACACGGACATCGTTCTAGTATGTATGAAATGAGGCTGCCAAAGTACTCCGAAGATACTTGTGGAGAGGAAGATGAGTGTCCGTTTATAAGGGTGAAAGGAGTGCTCCCCAAATGGGGAGTGGTAAACTTTTTTCTCTAGCCAATAATGTCATATCATGTCAACTCCCCACTCCATTCCCCATTTTACACTCAATCACTAGGGGTTGTCAAACACATGAAGAGTGGTAAACAATTTATTTAAAAAAATAAAAAATAAAAAATAAAAAAATGTGTGATTGGTTAGAAGGGGTTGTGACCCATCATAAACCCTCTCTCTCTCTTCTCTTCCCACATTCGGTGACTACTCACCGTATACCCCACTTCCTGCTCACCGAATAGAGGCTGGCGACCCCTTGCCGCATGGTAAACTATGGTCACCGAAGATGCCCCTTCCAACCTAAATGAGGGAGATGCAATTGAGATTACATCCAATAAGCAAAACCAACAGCATACACATGGACTCAAATGAGAATAATATGTTCATATCAAAATTTTGAATTATAGTATATGAACAAGTTTGTTTAAAACCAGGAAGAGTATCAATTAGAACCCGTCTTATCGAACTCTACAATTTTAGATTTTAGATTATCTTTTCTGGATTTTTAGTTTGTAGAGTTTAGAATTTTTGTTTCATACCATTGTGTCTTTTTATTTGTCATTGTGTTTTATTATTTTATTTTTTATCATTGTGTCTTTTTTGGTATTTATTGTGCGTTTTTTTCTTTTGCATTGTGTTATAATTTACGATTTATTATCTGTTTGCACCTTTTCTAAATTTAAAGATTGTGTAAAATAACTCAACCTCCTGATAATATTAATATTAATAGTTATTCCAACATATTATATAACATTAATGTAACGGGTGTTCACAACTTTTCTTTTCATTCAATTAATCAAGTTAAATGTTTAGTGAACGTGTGAATTGGACTAGATTGTATTCTTGAATGGAACATTTGTCGTGAGAAGTCGGTGGGAGAAATGTGAGGGCAGACTGTCATCCTTCCTTTTCTTCTAATGGAGGGACCTATACATGTGACTTTTGGGCTCTCTTAATTCATACTATATTGCCTTTTTAATAAAGAACAATAATATATTCATTTTTCCCTATATGATTATGAAATAACTTTGGTTTATGGCTTAGTAATAAAAATAAAGGTATAATCGAGACCTAATTCGGTTTAACATCCTAACTTAAATTATTTACATTTATTTTATGAGGTTAGGAGTTTGGTACAAAATTTAAATTTTCTAAAAAGTATAAAAAGTCATAAAATATTAAAATGTCAATCATAAAACACATACAAAAGCCACAAATAACAAAAAGAAGATTACTTAAGCATCATATATGTGAGTTTTGTTTTCTGTTTTGGATAATAAGGCTCTGATTATCGAATGACAAACATTATTGTGTTTTATGTTGATTAGCATGTTGTGTTTTATATTCATAATTCTACGATTGTGTGTATGAAGTTTTTATGGACTATTATGGTTTGAATATGGTGTTTTAGTAGTCTTCACTATGTTTCTATGTTATTCGTGGTTTTAGGTGTGTTTTATAACTTTTTACACTTTTTAGAAAATTTGAACTTTATAGTCGAACCCCACCATATTTTATGATTTCCTTAAATAATGTTCCTAAACTTCTTATCTATAGAATTCACAACGAAGGGTTATGTTGATATAAAAAATGACTAGTATAGTACAAGAAAGAGATATAGTTGGATACTTGGATGACATAGCCAAGCTCTTATGCTCTTTACTAGTCTCTAATTTTGATCTTTTTATTGTGGTGATTTTCCTTGAAACTCATTGATTAAAACTTGATGCTAAGTGAGTATGTACACGGTATATTGAACATTAAGGTAGGATTTGGTATGCAGGAATGGAAGGTGAAATGGAATGAACTATTGCGAGGGAATGAAAAAAAGTGTGTCTGGTTGGTCAACGTAATGGAATCACCCATTCCACAAGTCATTCTATTCCCTCAAATTTAATTCCATCCACTTCCCCTGTTTTTTTTCCATTCCATTCTCTCTCTCACCCTACGTCACAAACACCACTCATCACCACCACCATCTGCCACCACCACCACTTGCCATCATCACCACCCGCCACCAACCTCCACAGATCACCACCACCGTCCTCCGCCGCCCGTCGCCACCGCCATCGACTACCATCGCTGCCACCCGCCATCGCAGACCCCGACCACTACTGCCACCCTCCGCCGACCTCCACCACCATCCTCTGCTGCCACCACCCGCTATCGTCGATCACCACCACCAACCGTCGTCGCCGCCACCACCACCTGTTGCCATCATCATCGACCACCATCGCTGCCACCCGCCACCGCCGACCACTGCCACCCCGACCACTACCGCCGACCACCACCACCATCTTCCGCGGCCACCACTCGTTACCGTCGACCACCACCACCCACCGTCGTCGCCACGACCACCACCCGTAGCCACCACCATCGCCGCCACCCGCCACCGAAGACCACCGCCAACCCCGACCATCGCCTCCGTCACTGCTAACAACCGTCACCCACCGATACCCACCGCCGCTACCACCGACCACCGCCACCCATCGCTGCCACCGCCACTAGTTGCCACCGATCACCACCGCCACCCATCGCCGATTTAGTTCATTCCTCTTTTCTTACCTACCAAACAACACAAGATAATGATTTATTCCTTTCCTGCATGGTAACCAAACAAGACTATGGAATGTAATGATCCATTTCATTCCTTTGTCCATTCCATGGTTGTAAAAATCCTGACTAGTCTCCGATTAATCGCTAGTCGGTACCCCACCGCCTGACTAGCGCCTAGCGAATCTTACAACACTGTCCATTCCATTACCTCGTCCATTCCATTCCCTTATCTATTCCATTACGCCATACCAAACAGACCCCCCCACCAAGAGTGGGGTGTGGTTCTCCCTTCTTCCCCTTCCAATTTTATAATTTTTTAATTAATGTATTTTATGTTTAAACACATTTTTTATTCATCTAATGTATTTTATTTATAATTAATACCGACATTTTTTAAAGAAATTTCAAATTTGAATAAAAATTCTAGAAAATTACAAATAAAAAAACACAAATTACATACTAATTTCATATAATAAGATTTGCCTAAACCTACGAACACCACTACTCGTCATCAACGTGATCGATACGGAAGTTATTCCAAATATAGTCGATTAAATGCACGTGCTCACTGCGTAGTGCCCACAAATTTGAGTGTTGTTCCTCGTCAACGTTCTCATGAATATCATTTGGATCGTATTCGCATATTGCTTGACCATCGTCTTCAATAATCAAGTTATGAAGTATTATACAAGCATACATAATGTATCTCAATTTTTTTGGTTAAAATGCACGAGCCGATTGTTGCATTATCCCCCATTTTGACTTTATCACACCAAACAATCGTTCGACATCTTTCCTTGCTGATTCTTAGCACTTCGCAAACTTTTTCCTTTTTTCATCACCGGGTTTAGGAATAGTTTTAACAATAGCTGTATAAGATGGGTATATATTGTCGGCTAGGTAATACCCATGCTTGTATGACACCCCATTGAAGAATCAGAGCCCGTACCTCCAATGATATCGTCAAAAATATGAGATCATGCAAGAACGTTTAAGTCATTGTTTGAACCTGCAACCCCAAAAAAAATGCCAAATCCATAATCTTTGTGAGCAAGCAGCCTCTAAGATTATTGAGGGATAACCTATATCACCACACATATATTGACCACACCATGTAGTAGGGCAATTACTCCATTGCCAATGTGTACAATAAATGCTTCCTAGCATCCCAGGAAATCCATGTGTCTCTTCATGGAATTCATAAAGCTTTTCGATATCCTTCTTCGTTAGCATACGTAAATAGAACTTGCTACACAGGTTCACAATACCTTTGACTTCATACAAACACCCCCGACTCATTCTCTCAAACATCCTTAAATATTTATCCCATGAATCACTTGCAGTGTCATATGGTAATTGACGGAGTGCTGAAATGCATTTTTGAAATGTAGTAAAACCCCTTCTCCCCTAGCATCGTAGCGCAATGTGAAATAGTCATCATAATTAGCCAAATCATTGGAAATACTACGAACAATCGTTGTAAGGACTCTCAAAAATGTCATAAACCGACCTGTAAGTGAAAACCCGGACCCCTGAAACCATACCATACATAAAAAAAAATCAAGAAATCAAGAATTATGGTCTTCAGGCGGGCCGCGTAAAGGTAAGCATAAACTTACGCGGGCCGCGTCAAAGTTGGGTTGACCGGATAAGCGTTCCGGATCCACCTGTCATCCACGTGGCACACCTACTGTTGACCCAGAAACCGTACACGTAGACTAGACCTCTACATGGGCCGCGTAAAGGTCGAGCTAGGGCTCACGCGGGCCGCGTGAGACCCATATTTCAGCTATAAATAGAACTGATCACGAGCTTTCATTCTGTGTCGAAATCATTTCATAAAAACGAAAGTATACTGCTCCAAAGTCAAAATTTCAATTAATATAGCGAGGCGCTGCTACGATACAGGGTATTAACTCGATCGCTGCTACGATTCAATGTCCGATCGATTGAAACTATCCAATGGATGTTTAAGTGCTGCCCACATTAGGGTTATGCTTTGTCATTCGTCATGAATTCGATGGATGTTTAAGCATCGCACTTTGTCATTCATTGTGTTGGTTTAATCTCGTGTGTTATCGTAAATGTTGTATTAGTTACTGACCTAGTTCGTGTGCATGTTATTTAAATTAGGTTACAAGGCTAATCAGTAGGCTAAACTCTGCCCGTATAAATCTGCAATGTGAGTCATTCTCTTTTATCAAAAGTATTTTACAATACTCCAATTTTTTTCAAAACTTATAATTACAGGGATTAAGTCATGGTTATCTTGAATCACTGGCTAATTGGGGTATTGTGCACATTACTAATTTCTTACGAGTTAGGCTAATAAATCCTAACCGTGATAATCGTCACTACTTGGGGAAAGACCCAAAAGTGGTATGACCATCGTCACCAGGTGACACGGCGCCAGATAAAAATAAGATAGAAGCCATTGTAATCGCTCTTATGCTGTAATTGATAACTAATGTGTCGTTTTATATACTTGAATGACTGGCCAGCATTTCCTTGCTGATAAAATATTTTTAAAACATGTTTCAGGCGACCTGCTGTGAATCAAAGAAACGTGCTACGGAGCACTAACCAGCTTGAAGAGGTGGATCAGTTAAAATAAATAAACATGTTTTAAATAAATCAGGGAATTTATTTATGAAATTCCTCTATTGTAAAATAACGAGGTTTATCCCGAATGATAAAATAAAATATTCGGGCATTTTCTAAGATCCTGTAAAATTTTCAACTGTCGCATCATAGATACCACGGGTTCCTGTCCCGCGGCTCCTGACCGGGTCAAACCGGGGCTGGGGCCGTGACAATCGTCGACTCATTCGAAACCGAAGCCTAAATTGTTCATCAGTGTACACACAGTTTTAAGCAAAATAGTCAACAACCAACGGTTCAAGAGCACCTTAAATAAAGGCTGAAAACTAAGCTTAATAAATTATTCAAAACAATCCTAAAAATAAATAACAAAACTTTAAAAATAAAAATTGTATAAAAATAACATACCTTAGCGATCTCTATTTAACGCAGCGGCCCTTGTTCTTGGTTGTGAAGTTTCTTCGTCTTCACCACCTTCTTCTATCTCAGCAACAATTTTCGCCATCTCAAGCATCATGCTAAGAAAAAAATTCCTAGCGTTTTCCTCGTCAGATGAAGAACTATGGCGATAAATTTTTAAAAGATATAGATGAACAAGAGAAGAATATATAAAAGATGGAGAGTGTGGTAAGTTTTTTAAAAGATATAGATTAATGTGAGGGAAGAATATATAAAAGATGGAGAGTGTGGTGATCTTTTGGGTATAGAATGAGGGTTATATTGTGTAACATTTGAACAATTTCAACCGTTATACACTTTCGATCGTTTTTGTATTTAATAAAATTTTTTATTTTATTTACGAAATACGTAATCGTACGATCGAGCGAAATGATATTCACGACATTTTTGGAAAAAAATCGAAGTCACATATGCCTTTATACCCTTCATATAGCTTAAATAACAAGTTAGAAGGGTTAAAAATGACAAAAATGTGATAATACAAGTCCGGGGACCAAAACTGCCAAGTGAAATTTATTTATCAGAAGGCCTTACGGACCGTAAGACCTAAAGCCATACGGTCCGTATGGAGTGCCCAGAAGCTAAAAAAATGCTTGTTCACCAAGCATTGCAATCTATCATCAAATCTTGACACCTTGCACGAATCTTGCCACCTTCATTCTGGATAGGACACATGTTAGGAAACTAATCAACATCAAAACACACTTGGCAATACCTCCATAATCCAAGATCACTATAAATATGTCATTTATTCATCCATTTTGTTCACACCATTCTTTCTTTCTTACACACTCTTGTTGCTTGCTTCTACAATTGAGGCCTCCATTCCTTAGTCTAATCCTTCTTCTAAACACAAGAAAGTGTTTCTCCTACTCTATTTCATTTTCTTAGTAAGTTATTAGCCAAAAGTCAAGCAAATTGACTTTTGCTTTGATTTTCGGTTATTACCTTTTTGGTTAATTCAAAGTTCAAATTGAACTTTGCTACGTGATCGTAATAATGAAGGAGTTAATCCCTCGCGATTATACCCTCTGATCATCACGTATAGTAGGTGAAATGACGAGTCAAATTTTTATGAAATAAAAGTAAAAAAATGCAAAAAAAAAATGCATTTTACGACGAATGAGTTTTCGGGTATTAAAACTTAAAGTTTTGACACCAAATCAGTTTCATAAAATTATTAGACATGTGTTAAGATGTCTAGCTCGTCATTTCTAGTTTAGTGTTTCATTCCTAGTCGAAAGTCGAGTAGTTTGACTTCTACTTTGACTTTCGATTCCGACCCGTTTGGTTAGCGTTAGGATCCGATCAAGCCCATTTATATGACCATAGTAATATAGGGAATAACTCTCTGAGGCTATACCTTATGGTTATGTCGTTTGGTTAGTCAAATGGTGAGTCAAAGTTAAATACTTTAAAAAGGTCAAAAATACCCTTTTGAGTAAAATAGCTTTAAACCTATATGAGCAATATTTTTGACATCTAAACTGATTATACAACATTATTAAACATGTTTTGACATATCGGACTTGTCATATGACTGATTCGACCATCTGGACCCGTAGTTTTGCATACGACCCGTTAAAGTGGCGTAAACCACTTTAACAAGTCATGACGAGTCAAAACACCTATAGACACTTTCCAATCAGAATATAAGGTTTAGTAAACCACATTATACGAGACCGTTCGCTCTTTTGGTCAATAAACCACATTCTATCCATCCTTCCGTTTAAGCCACGATACACACTAACTATATAACAATTCAACATAATTTGGACACATACTTGAGCTTTGCATACACGTTTGGACAAGACATCTACGCAAACCTGTGAGTACATAGTTCCTCTCTTTTACGCTTTCTAAGTGTTTTGGGGTGATTCATATGTGCATATAACTGTTTTCAAGATTTCAAAATTCAATATTCATATATGGTTTATATATACACACAAAAATAGTTTTCAATTCGCATGAAACTTGATGGTCCAATGAAACTCGACAATGATACATTCATTAACTTTGGCCAAGCCGAACGGTAGTATGTTATGGTGCCATAGGACTGACACTCCCGTTTCCAAATTTCCCACGGCTTGTAGGGAAGTTTGGGGAACGCCAGAACTCGAAAACACGCTCTTAAATTAAAACCATTTTCAAGTCATCACATGTTTGAATGTATTCGCCAACAACCTATACTTCAAGTTTTATACTAGACAAGACAATTTGGTTTTAGACAAGACAAAACAAATTGATTCATGCGCTACAAAACAATTGGTTTATACATGACACATACAATTTGGTTCACACAAAACAAGGACAATTGGTTTATATATGACACGGACAAATGGTTTTCAAGTTAAAGATATATAAACCATACAAAGTTTTCCGATTACTTTCACAATTTTACAAAACAAACATTTTTGTTAAGGTTCAAGGCTACAAAGATTTACTTATAAAATCAACTCGTGTAGTTGATTAACCCTTTTCAACACAAAACTTGTAGCCATGAACTTGACCACAAAACCTATGTTACTCACCAACATTCAATGTTGACTTTATTTTCACATATGTTTCAGGTGTTATTATGCGCGATGATTATTCAAGTATGCTACATGTAGGAATGGACTCGAGCCTTAGTCTTCTTTAATTTAAAAATAATTACTTGTATTCTGTGTTTTGTAAAACAATGTAATATAATGAAACTTTAGTGCCATGTGTTATGAGCAATTTGTAACGTGACTCCCCGATGATTCTGCCGCAAGTTGTTTTATACGCGGTCGGGGTGTTACAGATTGGTATCAGAGCATTGGTTATAGGGACTTAGGTTATTAGAATACTTTTGACCTAGACTATAACCTTCCTAGTGACCCAAACATGAGTTAACTTAGGATCTCTATCCTAATCCCCATCCTCATCCTTATCATTGCCATAATTCCTCTATAAATCATCTAGCCTTAGATGATTTATCTTAAATCCTTAGGCTTTTAAGCCTTTGATCTTTTCAAAATCTCGTCAAAGTTTGGGTTTTAATAATGTGCCCACGTGCAATCTGGAAGGGTGGATGCCTGTACCCTGAGTTTTCTGTCTAAGGCTAGAGTGTTCGTACAAATCCACTTAATCGGACTAGTCACTCTTACCTGGGAACTCTTGGGGTGTGTGTCCACTTATAGGCTAAAGCATGTCTTCACGATACATTATAATGACCCATCTACTTTAATTAGTCACCGTGTCGTTTGTTCGTTTCAAGTAATGAAAAAATGATCACAATCCTTATGTTTCGTCAATATTTTTAAACATTTCTTTTTAACTATCCTTTATCAATCTTACTCGTTTCCTCTCATATTTTCCTTCTCTTTTAAGAATGCCACCTCGTCGCAACACTACCCAAGACGTCGAAATGACGGGCATGATCGCTCAGAAAATGGCTGTGATACTTCCAAACCTTGTCACCCAACTCAATCAAGTAACAATAACAATAACAACAACAATGTACCCACTCCTTGTAACTAAAAACAGTTTAACTCTGCTAAACCACTCAAGTTCTATGGGTCTGAAGGATCTACTGGGCTCCTACAATGGTTTGAAGCAAAGAGAACACTTTCCGCCATTGTCAATGTTCTAATGAGCGCATGGTATAGTTTGCTTCAAGTGTATTCCAAAAGAGAGCGCTCACGTGGTGGAATGGGATTATGAGAGATCGAGGAGCAGATGTAGCTATGGCACAAATGTGGGAAGAACTTAGAGCTCTTATGATGAAAGAGTTCTTCCCACGTAATGAGATGAGGGCACTCGAGAACGAATTCCATGATCTTAAGCAAGGTAGTGGTGAACATTGTGCGTATACCAATCGATATGAGGAGTTAAGCTTAATCTGTCCCACCATGGGGCCTTTGGATAAGGCCATTGAGAAATACATCGATGGTTTACTTGATTCGGTTCAAGACATAGTCACCGATAATAAGCCAGCTACCATTAGGGAGGCTATCAAACTAGCCACTACCCTAACCGATTCCCAAGTCAGGAAAAGGAAACTTTTTCAAAAAGGTGACAAGAAACAAACTGCTGAGACTACTCAGGAGAAACCAAAGGAAATAGAAGCCGAACCTTCTAATTCAAAGAAGCGTAAGGCTTCAAGAAATTTTGCTGTTGTTGCTCAAACTAATCAAGCTACTCCCAACCATCCAGCTCAACCTCCTACTAGGAAACCGTACACTGGTACTGCACCTTTGTGCAATCGATTTAATGGTCACCACCAAGATTAATTACCCTGTCGTTAATGTACCTCATGTGGACGATTCAGTCATTTGGCTAATGTTTGTCGATCTATTCCAAACCAAGCTATCCCAGATCTGGTTCAACCCCAAGCAAATCCTGCTCGACTTCACTTTCCACCTGGATCTTGGTACAATTGTGGCGAGATGGGCCACTTCAAAAACAATTGCCCAAAGCTTGTTAATGCTAATCCAGCCCGTGGACATGCATTTAACATAAATGTTAATGAAGTTCGTGCCAATGACAATGCAACTATAAAAGTTTAAACGTTTACATTTTCTCTTTTTGTCATCCAAGAATCATGATACATTTCGGTTGTTTTATAAATAATCTTATTATTCCTATTTCATTTACAAGTCGAGTATGATTACAAATATTTGTGATATACCTCTACAATATCGACACCGAGAATTCTATTCCTTACCGATTGAACTACTGTCGTAGTTTCTTCCATTATTGTGATTGCACTTAGTATGGCCACACAATCTCTACAAAAATCCTATGTACTTGTTTTTCTAAGAAATAAAGTACAAATCACAAGTTAGATCCTTGATGGATACTCAAAAGTACTATTTTAAATCCTTTATTGGATTTTTAAGGGTACTTTCACAAATTCTTGATGGTCTTATGCAAATGTTTATGTACAATTTATGTGACGAAACAAAACACAAATCCGAAATCCATGATTGGATCTTTCTATGCAAATAGTTAGATCCCTGGATCCTAAAAGTACTATTTTAAATCCTTGATTGGGTTTTTAAGGGTGCTTTCAGAAATTCTTGATTGGTCTTATGCAATATGTTTATGTACAATTTATGTGACGAAACAAAACACAAATTCGAAATCCATGATTGAATCTTTCTATGCAAATAGTTAGATCCCTGGACCCAAAAGTACTATCCTAAATCCTTATTGGGCCTGTCTATGAAAATAGTTAGACCCTTGGATTCCAAAGTACTATCCCAAAAACATTATTTGATGCATATGCTTAAATGCTTTCTGCGAGCTTGTTTGTTTGTTATCCCCCACACATCACAAGATGAACTATGCGGACTATGCAAAGAATTGAATAATTATGGGTGCACACATAATTCTAAAATTTGGTGCATGGAAAACCATAGCTAGTTTTGCCATATGTGATTATGTAGAACCTATAGTGATAAGGATAACAAAACGGGTACAATAAAATAAGGGCATGGTGGATACGCCGCTGGTACTTCCTATATATTAGTGTTCCTTCTTACATTATAAGCGTGGCGTTATTTAAGTCACTTGAAGTTCTAGACCTTGACCAATGTTATTAGAACTATTATCTAGTGATGAATTTGGAAACTAAACCATACATTGATGACGCTCACGAAACCTTCCAATACACACATAAGTTTCCTATATGAATAGTCTTCATCGATTCTTTAGGGAACCTCTATAAACATCCTTCCACCCGTTATTCGAAACTCCAAAATCCCTTTTCAAATTCACACCCTTTCAATTCATATGCTCTAAAGGTAGAACATCAACATCCCTCTAGTTTTCTTGAACAACCAAAAGTACTGATGTGGAAGTAAGAGAACATCGCTATGGATCTCATCACTAAAATTCCACACTTCTAGAAGTCATGATGCCATTTGGGTAATCATTGACCGTCTGATTAAGTCAGTACATTTTTTTCCGATTCGTGAGGATTTTCTCTGCTGGCAAACTTGCTAAGATTTATAACAAATCATGACACTTGTTTCTTATCTCATTTTTGGAAAACCATGCAATCTGCCATGAGAACCAAATTAAATCTGAGCACTGCTTATCATCCTCAAACGGATAGACAAACCGAAAGGACAATCCAAACACTTGAGGATATGCTTAGAGATTGTGATATTGACTTTGGTGGTAGCTGGAATTCACATCTACCTTTGATCGAATTCTACTACAACAACAAGCATTAACATAGCTCCTTTTGAGGCTCTGACGGTCGAAAATGTCGTTCACTTATCTGTTGGAATGAAGTTGGTGAAGCTCAAATCACCGGATTAGAACTCATTCAAGAAACAACAGACAAAATCATGAAAATTCGCAATAACCTTTTGACAACTGGAAGTTATCAAAAGAGTTATGCTGACAAACAATGCAAGCCTTTGGAATTCCAAAATCGTTGATCATGTTCTTCTCAATGTATCCCCTTGGAAAGGTGTGGTTATATTTGGAAAGAAAGGTAAACTAGCTCCTCGTTATGTGGGACCTTTAAGATCATTGAAAGGATCGGAAAGGTAGCCTACAAACTCGAACTACCTCCCGAACTTGGGAACGTTCATCCAAGAGTCTCCTACGGATAAATTTCAGGACGAAATTTCCTAAAGGAGGGAGACTGTTATATTTGCAAAATTTCAACTGTTGTACACTTTTGATCGTTTTCGTATTTAATAAAATTGTATATTTTATTTACCAAATACGTAATCATACGATTGAGCGAAACGATATTCACAACATTTTTGGAACAAAATCCAAGTCACATATGCCTTTATACCCTTCATATAGCTTAAATAACAAGTTAGAAGAGTTAAAAATGGCAAAATTGTGATAATACAAGTCCGGGGACCAAAACTGTCAAAAAGTCAAATTTATTTATCCGAAGTCCCTACGGACTGTAAGACCTAAATCCATGCGGTCCGTATGGAGTGCCCAAAAGCTAAAAAAATGCTTGTTCACCAAGCATTGCCACCTATCATCAAATCTTGACACCTTGCACGAATCTTGCCACCTTCATTTTGGTTAGGACACATGTTAGGACACTAATCAACATCAAAACACACTTGGCAACACCTCCATAATCCAAGATCACTATAAATAGGTCCTTTGTTCATCCATTTTGTTCACACCATTCTTTCTTTCTTACGTACTCTTGGAGCTTGCTTCTGCAATTGAGGCCTCTATTCCTTAGTTCTAATCCTCCTTCTAAACACAAGTAAGTGTTTCTCCTAGTCTATTTCATTTTCTTAGTAAGTTATTAGCCAAAAGTCAAGCAAATTGACTTTTGCTTTGTCTTTTGGTTATGACCTTTTTAGTCAAGTCAAATTTCAAATTGAACTTTGCTACGTGATCGTAATAATGAAGGTGTTAATCCCTCGCGATTACAACCTCTGATCATCACGTATAGTAGGTGAAATGACGAGTCAAACTTTTACGAAATAAAAGTAAAAATTGCATAAAAATGCATTTTACGACGAATGAGTTTTCAGGTATTAAAACTTAAAGTTTTTACACCAAATCAGTTTCATAAAATATCAGACATGTCTTAACATGTCTAGCTCGTCATTTCTAGTTTAGTGTTTCATTCCTAGTTGAAAGTCGAGAAGTTTGACTTCTACTTTGACTTTAGACTCCGACCCGTTTGGTCAGTGTTAGGATCCGACCAAGTCCATTTATATGACCATAGTAATATAGGGAATAACCCTCTGAGGTTATACCTTATGGTCATGTCGTTTGGTTAGTCAAATGGCGAGTCAACTTTAAATACTTTTAAAAAGTCAAAAATACCCTTTTTGCGTAAAATAGCTTTAAACCTATATGAGCAATATTTTTGACATTTAAACTAATTATACAACATTATTTAACATGTTTTGACATATCGGTCTTGTCATGTGACTCATTCGACCATCCGGACCCGTAGTTATGCATACGATCCGTTAAAGTGGAGTAAACTACTTTAACAAGTTGTAACGGGTTAAAAGTGTTGACCCCCAGAGATGTAACCAACTTAGGCTCTGATACAATAAAGCTAGTGAGTCATCTCCAATATCTCCATATCAAACTGAAGCGAGTGTATAATGCAAGAACCTCCTCATTATATAATGATGAGGAGTCCAAAAGAATGTAATTACAAACTATTGCTGGCAAACTAACTCTAACTAAGAGCTAGACCACACTATGTCATCGTGTACATGCACACATGCACTATAATAATAATAATAATAATAATAATAATAATAATAATAATAATAATAATAATAATAATAATAATAATAATAATAACAATAACAATAATAATTAATAATAAATAATAATAATAATAATAATAATAATAAGAGTTAATTGCCCGGATGGTCCCTATGATTTCACGTTTTTTCACGTATAGTCCCCACCTTTTGAAAATAGCAGGTATGCTTCCTATGGTTTGTTATTTTGTTACTCGGATAGTCCCTTGAGTAGATGTCAGTTAGTTTGGAAATATCAGGTATGCTCCCTATGGTTTGTCATTTCGTTACTCGGATAGTCCCCTGAGTAATTGTCAAGGGACTATCCGAGTAACAAAATGACAAACCATAGGGAGCATACCTACTATTTCCAAATGGTGGGGACTAAACGTGAAAAAAACGTAAAACCACAGGGACCATCCGGGCAATTAACTCTAATAATAATAATAATAATAATAATAATAATAATAATAATAATTATTATTATTATTATTATTATTATTATTATTATTATTATTATTATTATTATTATTATTATTATTATTATGCCAAGTATATGGCAATAACCAACATCTTGTTTGGAATTGACTTGCTTGTAGTACATACTTCAGGATTTATATGCTATTTTTTCAGACTCTTCTTCACGGTAGTACGATAGTCATATGACGTTACAAATAATAGCATATCTTGTTTTTTCATAGCACATTTGTTAGATAACAATTTGTATAGGGACTGTTATGTCATTAGTTGAAAGTGTATGAGGGGTACTTGTGTAATATGTCTATAGTGTGAGGTTTAGTTGGTAAGAATTAGTTAGAAGGTTGTTATCAATTGTATTAATAACTGGTGGTTGTTAATGAGAAGATTAGCTTGGATTTGAACCTAATTCTCTCTTTAGTCTTCTTCTTCAATTCTAAGCCTAACAATTGGTATCAGAGCCACCGATTCTCATCGGAGCTCATCGATTCCGACCACCACCACCTCTCCGATCATCTTCTCCGGCGAGTCAGTCGTCGTTTCCACCCGATTCTTTCAAATCAATCCAATTCTTTCATCAATTCATTCAATTCCTGTCATTTCTATTCTGTTTTGGATAAATTGATTGATCATTCTACTCTATATCATCAATCAGTTGCTTGATTTTTTATTCTTGTTCCTTTTCCTTCTTCCTTTCTGTAATTTCCGTTCATTCTTGTCTATTCCATTAAGATGGCTACTCGAAACCAGGAAGTTGAACGCCTTGCAAAAGACATCAACTGAATAGATGCATTTATAACACAAAACCAAGAAACCTTAATGAGCCTGAAAGCAGCTTTTGATCAGATGCTGGCAACATTCTCAAAATTGGAACAACAAGGCACTTTGATTGCAAGAAATGAGGGTGATAGACTCAGTAGTAATCGGTTAACAAAGGTGGAATTTCCCAAGTTCAATGGTGATGATGTGGAAGGATGGTTATACAAGTGTGAACATTTTTTCTCGATTGATGATACACCAGAAAGATATAAGGTGAGATATGCAGCAGTCCATTTAGAAGGAATAGCATTGCAGTGGCATCAAGGGTTCATGAAATCAAGTGGAAAGCAAATGTGTGATATAACTTGGGATGAGTATACAAGGTCAACAGCTACAAGATTTGCTACAACCTTGATTGAAGAGTCTTATAAAAAGGCAAAGGTACAAGATGATTTACTTGACATTTATTTTTGCAATAAAGAATTAAAAAAGGTAGAAGGTCAATCTTTTATACAAGCCAATTGTGAACCCAAGGTGTTTGAGGAAATGCCGGAAAATAATAAAGATGGAATTAAGATTCAACCTGATGAATCTGAAGATGGAATTAAGATTCAAGAAACCATTAGTCAAGACTCATTTGGTGCTAGTGAATCAGAAGAAAATGAACAGGAAATGAATTCTTTAAGTCAAGAACCATGTGAAGTTAATGAAATGCCTAATGAGATTCATGAATCAATGGAGCGTACTATAAATGAAATGAGTTGCAATGAAAGGGACTTTGAGGTAAATGATTCTATTCTCAGTTTTGATCAATTGAATAAGTTGGGTGAAATTTTAGGAGGTGATAATGAGATGTTAGGATCTGATTTTCCAAAGGAGGCAATTACAAATGATGATATTAGTAATGAAGTTGAAGGGGTTAGTGTGGATAGCAACACAACAGTCCCTATGTTTCATTGTGATCAAGAGAACATAGGAATTAAGACAAATTCAGTTAGGGGCAGGGTAAAGATGCTTCGTGGATTTGATACATTTGAATGGGAACCGGGTATAATTGATTTCATGACTAGAGAAAGTCATACTGATATGATAGATAATTTCATTGCTGTCATAATTGAAAATGTGATTCAAAAACCAACTAATGTTGAAGTATTGGAAATTCCAAAAGAAATAGGAAGCGATCAGTTCGATAAGCTGGGTCAATAGATTGAAGTGGCAGGTATTGTTCCTAGTTGCAATCCAAATGTTGGTTATAATCAATCTAATAATAGGAGAACAAGTGTATCTAACATGGTACAAGGGTATTTTGGGCCTTTTCTGAATGGCGTTAAAGACGGACATCAAAGTAATGATGGTAATGTGGTAGTAAGATCTTCAACAGCAACTCATTCTTATGGGCAGCACGCGGTTTCGAATATTTCAAGTGGTAATATTTTAGATAAATTTTCGGTTGTTGCGGGTTCTTCAAAGCAACACAGGATGGTGGCTCATGAGTGTAACACCTGTGCCTCCACGGCCATCAAAAAAATACCAAACCAATGAAATATTGTATTTCATACTTGGGATTTGTTAAAAATATGTGTATCATTTGTACATATCAACTCTAGTTCAATTTCAAGCTCTAAATCACTTTCTGGAAGGTTATACACGCACTGATGCGTAAATATAACCAGTTTAATGCAACGAACACTCCGGAATAGTTAAATAGACTTAACATACCTTAAATAACCTCTACATAACTTAGAAATAAGTTTTGGAAGGTTTGGTATGCCGAAATCAAGTTATATCGCTTACAGGGACTAAAGTTGACAAACTGCGAAAGTATGCCAATTTGAACTGTAACAGACATTCCGGAACATGACCATAAGTTAAACATACCATAAATATCCTTTACATAGCTTAGAAATAGGCTTTGAGGTGTTCGGTATGCTAAAATAAACTTTTGTGTCATTCAGGGACTAAAAGTGTCAAAAAGTGCACAAGTTTGCATTTTCGCGCATAACTTACGTTCTGAATACATCCGGACATCCAAAAATTTATGTAAGCACTAAAACATTTTATTTTAGTGTTTGGCATAAGAAAAATCCATTCGTCGCGCATTTTGGATCGTTTTTCGCGCTTATGCGCATTCCGTCGTAATTAAGCGAACATCGCGTTCGTACGACCAAACGAACCAACATCCGACATATTTTTGAGCATGTTTCATGTCCACAATGTTTAGGCATCATTTTAGGGCCTTAAAGTTGGCTTTACGGGCCTTAGAAGTGCCGGAAATGGGCTTAAACACGTGCAGGGACTGAAACTGTCATTTCTGAAACTTTGTTCTGATCTGTGACTCCTAGGCGGCCCGCCCCAGGATCTTAACATCCTCACGCGGCCCGCGTCAGCCCTTCTGACCAGGTTAAATGTTTCTAACAGCAGATTGCAGCTGTTTGATTCACCACCACACAATCCCAATTGTCTAGTCAGCTGATAAGGATCAAATTTTAGTCACCATAAGGTCCCGACACTTGTACGGGTGGGATTAAGGCACGTTTTCCATGAAACGATCTTAACGGTGGACCTTTTACTATAAATACCCCACCCCCCATGCTTCAAAATTACAAGAATTCTGATTTGAGAAGCTCTAAGTTGAAACCATTGTTTCATACCTGAGCTACTTGGATCAGGATTAGCATTCGGGGACCCTTCGTAAGTATTCTTTCGTTCTTTTATTGCTTTTCGAGTCTGAAAGTCAAACTTTGTTTGACTTTCTGCGTTGACCAGTTATGGTCAATGCGAAGTTCGTTTGAACTTCGCAACGTGAGTGTAATCACGTTGGTTATAGTCCCTTGGGACTATGCCTACTGATTACCACGTTGTCTAGGGTCGTAGGGTAAGCGATCTAATAAAGCGCTTATACCTCGAACCCGACCCATTTGGTCGATCATTAGGATCCGACCAAATACTTTAGGTGACCATAGTAGGTAGGGAATAACCTTCCGAGGTTATACCTTATGGTCGCTTCGTTTAAGTAGTTATATGATAGGTAGTTTATATGCCTTAGGTAAATTACCAGAATACCCTTTTCATGTATAATTGGTAATTAAGCATATGTAACCTAAACTTTTGTCACATAACTGATTATGTAACATATTTAGGCATATAACACTCGTCATAGGACTAGTTAGACGGTCCGAACGCGTTTCACGCGCACGACGCGTTAAAGTAGCATAAGTTACCTTAATGGGTCGCGATGGGTCGAAAGCACTTAGGTTAGTCTCAATGTAGTATGTAGGCCTTGTTAAACCATATCATATGAGTTCCAATACTCATTTGGTTTACCAAGCCTCATCCTATCCGATCTCCCGATTTAAGTCCGGTTTATTTATATGGTTTTAGACTGCCGATTGATTCCGTGCTCCCTCTAGCCTTGTTTGGTTGTTGTTCAAGACCTCTAAGCATTCTCAGGCGAGTACATTATTCCCCTATTTTACTGCTTTCAATTGTTTTGGGGTGACTCATATGTGCTAAATGTTTTCGATGTTATAACGATGGTTTCAAAAACGATTAAGACGATTTATACAAAACTAATAACGATTTCAAAAAGTGAACAAACTTGTTGGTTGTATTTACATAACAAATGACATTCATTAGCAATGATCAAGCCGACCAGTATTAGGTTATGGTACCATAGGATCTGACAAGTCCCGTTATTTACTACACCCGTAGTTATGTGTGGGTGTTGTGGGTAGCGACTGAATCTGTAATTGTTAATTTACTCTTTGGTAAGGGTTTATTAATGCGAGTTGTTAATCTATCCTTTGGTAAGGGTTTATTAATGCGAATTGTTAATCTATCCTTTTGTAAGGGTTTATTAATGCGAGTCAAGAAGGTTTGAATGTTATTAGCGAGACGACCATTTAAGTAGTTTCACGACCTAAAACGAATTTAACGATTTGGGTAAACGATTGGCTTCAAAGCGATATACGATTGGGTTTTGGTTACATATTACATGATTTACATTGATCATGCATTTACACAAAACATAGCTTTGATTTAAACCAAGTTTTACTTCAACGCTTTGTTTTGTGCATTTCATCCATGGTTTAGTTGATGCATTTCACTAGCCATACATATCATTTTGGTTACATATTACATGGTTTACATTTGACACATAAACACTTTTGACATTGGTTATACATTACATGATTTACATTAGACATGAACATTTCACTTTGGTAGTTTGATTTGAGTAAGTGATTAAGTAACGAGGCGTGTGTAATATGATACAAGCATGGTGGATTCGCCGATGGTACTTCCTATATATAAGTGTTTGTATGGTATTACATATCGTAGCGTTATTTGAATCATTTCAATTTGGACATATAACATTTTATACAATAACATACTTTTCACAATTTGCTGTACTAAAACAAAGATTTTTGGGTTAAGAGTCATGGCTACGAGGTTTTATAAACTATAACCCGCTTGATTTGAGTTGGTTAATTAAGTTGCAATATTATACTCTTTTCAAAACAAGGTTTTTAAATAAAGTATTGCAACATCTAAACTAGCCATGATTTCGACACTCCTACAAAACTAATGTATTCGCCAGCATTTCTTTGCTGACCTCGTTTTCACATGTGTTTCAGGTATTGTTGAAAGATATCGATTGATAGGATGCATGCTCACATAGGACTGGACAAGGCCTTAGTGACTCAATAACAATGATAGACTATGTTTAAATTGTGTATTTAGATGTCCAGACGATGTAATTATTCAAGGTTTAATAAAACGAAACACTTTTTGTATCCATGGTTATGAAACAATGATTCTGTTGCAACACGCCTCGATGTTTCCGCCGCGATTTGTTGTTTTACGCGGTCGGGGTGTGACAATGAGGGTATTAATGACGTAATTGTTGGTCTAAACGAAGGTCAAGGGGTCGGAGTACTCATTATGTTCATGAAGGGTTATTGTTTTACACATGGCCCTATTCAATCCTCATGGTTTGAATGGAAACCTGGCATAATCAGTAAAGGTAATTCTGATATGGCACAGAAAAGTCTCTTGCCAAGGGCTGCTAATTCTCACAAAATTGTGATGGTTAGTACTTTCAAGGAAATGGACCATGTTTGGTTATTGGTCGGTTCTAATGCGACAAATTGGATTCTGATTGGGAATAAAAGGTCACTGTTTTACCAGGCTTATGCTCTTTATTATGAGAAGATGAAAAAGTTTAATGAAGCTGAGAAGATGTACCATCTAAGGGTGCAAAAATCTTGCAGGGCCAGCAGATGAGCTTCAAAAATCATTTGATCAATTTTTTCTTAGATTGGAGAAACACAAAAACAAGGAAGCTTTGTGTAGGATAACGATTGGAGCGATTGAAGTTTGTGTGGGAAGTTCTGGTCATCTAGCAATGATCCATATGCAGGCTGGGGTGACATTACCTACTGCTCAAGGCCATAGTTGCACAAACACATTTAATGTATTGTGTAGGATTGTGGCAGATGAAGGTGTATGGGCTCTCTGGAAAGGTGCAGGTATGGATGGTTGTTGTTTGAAAAGGAAGGCAAGAGGGTACATCTGGCATAAATGGAAAGAAAAAAAAAAACACATTGCTTCTCATTGTGATTATAAGGGCTAGTACTGTAGAATAATGGTGGTCATGATGGAATTCGATTGCTACTGATGTTATTCTTTGATTTGGGTTGTGCTATTGGCATGCTGAAGAACATTCAACAGTGATGAATAGATTAGGATTCTTGATTCTTGAGGTCAAGAATCATTAAAGGGGGGAGTATTGTTAGATAACAATTTGTATAGGGACTGTTATGTCATTAGTTGAAAGTGTATGAGGGGTACTTGTGTAATATGTCTATAGTGTGAGGTTTAGTTGGTAAGAATTAGTTAGAAGGTTGTTATCAATTGTATTAATAACTGGTGGTTGTTAATGAGAAGATTAGCTTGGATTTGAACCTAATTCTCTCTTTAGTCTTCTTCTTCAATTCTAAGCCTAACAACATTGAAGTTGAATAACATATATTTTGAGAAACGTTACAAGCAACAATGATTAAGCCCTCTTAAGTTCTAACACCATTTCTTTACCAAGGCTTTGGGTAGAGTTCAATTTGAGACTAAACAAGTTGAGAGTTCATGACCTTCGCTCTCCTACTTAAAAGGGGAGCATTACTATTAGGAATGTTGTATTTTAGTATATGTTATTATCTTTGTTATAGTTTGTTGATTATGCTTATACTTAGTATGATACGATTCATCATGCCCATGAACCGCCGTAACCGATTACGTAACCCGGTTACTTGTTTGGAGCATTTCAAACCCATGAATTAGCTGCACGTTTCTATTGACCCATTCAAATGGCACGTTTCCCTTTCTCGCATGCATGTAGAAGATAAGACCACGTTGCATTATTATCCATTTTCTTAATTACTGCATCCACGTTTCCTTTTTAATCTCATGCACTATCAAATGGTAGTTGTTTCTCAGCTTATTAAATAGCTTTGTATTTTGCATTTGAAGAAGTTAAGAAGAAAATTGATCCAAATATTTGTCTTACGTTAAGTTTACATTTTTGTTATTTACTTGTTTATTGGAGATTGCCGATCTCGAATCCGGCTCTATCATTTGGTGCTTTCATTCCTCGTCTCCACCTCCCAACATGCCGCCCCGCCGCGACACCACCGCTGATAACCCATCCACAGAAGACATGATCGCTTCCCTTGCGGAATCCGTCAACAAAATGATCACCTCTAACACCGCAACCACCAACCAACTTGTTTCCGGTCAAGAACAACATAAGGCTCAGTTGGATATCATCATCAAACAATTGGCAGCTCAGTACGAGCAAACAAACAACCTCATTGCTACACTTCTTCGCCCCGATCCGACCAGACCTGGCCCTTCCGGGTCGAACACTCCACCACCTCCACCACCGCCGCCACCACCACCTCCGCCCCCACCACCACCACCACCTCCTGCCAACCACAACCCCAAACCACCGAAGATTACCCTTCCAACGTTTGATGGTTCGAACCCATTGGATTGGCTCTTCCAAGCCAATAACTACTTTACCTACTACTCCGTTCCGGACGCTCAACGACTTTACTTAGCGGTATTCTACTTCACAGGTGATGCACTTAGTTGGTACAAGCATCTCTCCAACAACAGGTTACTCAGAACTTGGCCGGAATTTTCAAGATCTTTGGAGCTCCGATTTGGTCCTTCCTACGAAAATCACCAGGCAACTCTCTTCAAACTCCAGCAAACAAGCACTGTGGCCGCGTATCAAACCGAGTTTGAACGACTCACCAACAGGGTTATCGGTTTATCTCCCGAGACACTGAAGAACTGTTTCATCTCCGGACTTAAACCGGACATTCAAAGTGAACTAGCTATCCATCATCCTCAAACACTGCATCAAACATATGGATTAGCTCGTTTAATTGAAGACAAGCTTCATACCGGGATCCTTTCTCCGACTATGGAACCAAGTCCGAGTCAAATCACACCGGCGTCAACTCCATCACAACCGTTGAAGCGCCTCACTCAAGCAGAAATGCAAGCCAAGAAAGCTGCCGGCATTTGTTTCCATTGTGACGAAAAGTTCCAGCCGGGCACCGTTGCAAAACGCCACAATTCTTGCTTTTCGAGCCTCAAACCGATCCACCATGGACCGGTACAAATTCGACAACTGTGGGTCGTGAGGACACGACCCGTTTTAAAGGGGTCGGTATTGATACGATTCATCATGCCCATGAACCGCCGTAACCGATTACGTAACCCGGTTACTTGTTTGGAGCATTTCAAACCCACAAATTAGCTGCACGTTTCTATTGACCCATTCAAATGGCACGTTTCCCTTTCTCGCATGCATGTAGAAGATAAGACCACGTTGCATTATTATCCATTTTCTTAATTACTGCATCCACGTTTCCTTTTTAATCTCATGCACTATCAAATGGTAGTTGTTTCTCAGCTTATTAAATAGCTTTGTATTTTGCATTTGAAGAAGTTAAGAAGAAAATTGATCCAAATATTTGTCTTACGTTAAGTTTACATTTTTGTTATTTACTTGTTTATTGGAGATTGCCGATCTCGAATCCGGCTCTATCATAGTAGCTTTGAATTAAGGAATGGATTGTCTTTTTAAAGTATATAAAGCTCGTATCATCGTTGAAGAAATTAATTTCTTCAAGCGTCAAGCCTATTCTTGTTCTCCCTGTTTTCTTAACAAGTTTGGATGCTCTGAAACCGATTGAAGCTCTGCTCTTCAATCTCAACCACATATGCATGTACCAAGTGAAGATATCACCAAAACAACCTCTTTTTTTTTTTTTTTTTTTTTATTAAAATACCCCTAAATGTAGGGGTGTTCAAAACCGGATATCCGAAAATTCGGATATCCGAATTTCGGATATCCGAAATTTTCGGATACCAGATTTCACTATCCGAATCCGTATCCGAAATTTCGGATACGGATTCGGATAGTGAATCGGATATCCGAAAATCCAACTTTTTGTTTAATTTTTATTTTTTTATTATTTTTTTCATATTCGGAAACGAATATTTTGGATAGTTTCGGATATCCGAATATAAGTTTTCGGATATTTCGGATATTTTTTCGGATATTTCGGATATTTTTCGGATATTTTCGGATATTTTTCGGATGTTTCGGATATTTTCGGATACTTCGGATATTTTCGGATATTCGGATATCCGAAAAAAATGAAAATTAAATTTTCGGATATTTCGGATATCCGAAACATCCGAAAATTTTGAAAATCACTATCCGAATCCGAAAAATTCGGATATCCGAAATTTCGGATATCCGATTTTTCGGATATTTCGGATTCAGATATCGGATATTTTGGATCGGATTTTCGGATACGGATACTTTTGAACACCCCTACCTAAATGTCATGCATGATATTATGAAAAGTAAATTTAAAATTTGGAAAAAAGAGCCAATCTAGTTAAACAATAGTAGCATTACTGACATTAAAGGACAAAATATTAGTATTAGGGGTTGTTTGTTTAGCTTGGCTCGGAATGGTTTACAACTCTTATTTATTCAGCACTTAATGGTTTAGACTGTTTGTTTTGCGGACAAATGTCTAAATGATTCAGACATTTGCCTCTGAATGGTTAAGCATTATACTGAGTCTGAATGGTTAAGACTTCTTTTCTAAATTGGTCAGACATTTTCCTCTGAACGGTTAAGCATTATACTGGCTCTTAATGGTTCAGACCTCTTACTGGTTCTACATTTACCTATTCAGAAGTTGCCAAAGAGCCCCTTACTGTGGTAAGAATATACCATCCATCAAATCAAAACTCTACAAGCTTTGGATTAAAAGTTCGCTATGTGTCTGAATTTGGAGTCATGTTTCAAAAATCATTGGTATACTTAATACTTAAATAATATATTATATAAAAGGTTAATAATTGTTGTCAAGGTATTCTATAAAAATTCAAAATAAGATGATCGGATGAGAGACCCAGTGTCGATGTAAAGCCAGAATAGCCATTGATGGTGAAGGTCCACCAATTTAAGTGCTGTAAGAATAATAATTTTTGAAAATGAAGTTTGATGTGCCAACACTCCATCTTTCATTTTACATGCCCCAACTCAAAAACTTTATCTTTTAACACATGATCTTTCTCATCACAAAAAGTGAAAAATTAATTTTCAGATATTGTAGTCCCAACAAATGTATTTTCTTTCAAAAATTCTTTTTATTTGCTTTCACAGTTTTTCCTGCATATAAATGACCAACGACACCTAAAACTATGAAAATTACATATTAACCGGGACATTGTGGAAATGTTTAATTTGAATATCATAGTTCAAAGTATCAAAGTTACTATATATATATATCCTATATATATATATATAAAAGAAAAAATGGTTGACAGTTCTCTTAGAGGAGTGGGGGTGGTCACAAGTGATGAAATTCCATTACTCACAAACCTCCAATCATGTTCCGCCATGTCAGCAACCACTATTCTATCACTTACAAGCATTTTTTAGTGTCGGTGGTCATCACTAGTGATGAAATTCCAACATACAAGTATTAATACACAACGTACAAGTCATACACATACAATCAATTTTCACAACGCGTGAAGATTTCCACGCGTTATAAGTTTCACGCGTGGAACTCAATGGTGGCGGCGGTGTTCCAATGCTCATCACTCGTGATGGGTAGTCCATCACGTACCACCCCGCCTCCCCAATTTTTACAACGCGTGAAGACTTAATTTATTAACTTGCTCGTGCATAAATATACGGCTTTAAAAACTTCACAAAAATGTTTGTTGCTTTATGTATTTCGTTTGTAGCAAAGTACTCTTTGATCAAAATGTTGGTCATGATTTCTCAATCGATCGACTTCGCGCCCATGGTTATGTATGTAGCGAAATGTATAGGGAGCGGATCAGTGATCAAGTATCTAGCGAAGTGTATAAATGCATGTAGGTGTTGAAAAGCTATGCATCAAAACGCAAAACGAATTGAATAGGTTTTTATAAGGAGTAAAAAATCACTTAGCGTACGTTTGTAAAAAAAGGGCATACGAAGAAAGGGCAATTTTGTGTGAAATATTTAAAATTACTATTTTAATGCAACCATGAGTGATAAATGGTCGGCGACTGCCAGTCTCATAATTTTCCGATATAAATTTGTGTTTAGCAAAAGCTATTTTAAAAGATCGAGTCGCAAACCAATAGAGTAGTGGTCCATTGGCGAAGACAAAACCTTTAAACACCTTGGGAGAGGGAGGTCTTGAGTTCAAATCCCACATATGAATAAAAGAAATTTATCATTAAAAAAAATAGATGAAGTCGCAAACGGTTGAATATCTAGTCATAAAAAGGGTATTATAACTGACAATACCCTTTTCGTGTCACTATATAGGTCTTTATCAAAGATATCTGCACTAACAATTTTTAAATACATGTGTATAGGTAAAGCACATATGCGTGGCTGAATATTAACTTTTAATTACAATTTTTTACTTGTTTTTAACTCTAGCCTTTTCTCTGTCACTAAATACATTTTGTGGCAGTGATTACATGGCAAAATTCAATTTAAGGAATTATGGTAGAAACACATGGCTAAGTAAAAATCTAAAATAACCGAATATGTAATTTTTGTATCAAACAACGAGTGATAACACTATATATTATGGGTTAACTAAACACATTGCTCATCACAGTCACGTTAGTGCTATATAAAATTTGACAATTAACTAAATATCTGTTATCAATGTATTATGGGTTAACTAAACACCCAATACCAATAACTAAAAAAATAGAAAGATAACATGTGATTGGTTAAACATCTAGGGGCCAACCACCAAACCGGCTTCCTTCGTTAACCCATTAACCAAATCTCTATTAACTGGCCTTGTTAACTCGACACCGCGGTGTTATCTCCGTTAACGGCTGAGCTAGCACATTAACAACTCAGTCCGTTAACGAACAACACTGTCTAATGTTGATTTTTAATCAATTTCTTTATCCAATGTATAACCATTAATTAATTAACTAAATATTATTTATTAACTTTTGATTATAAGACAAGATTACTATTCAATTTTTGGGACACACTTCACTTTACACTTTTCCTCTTTTGTAACTTTGTCAAAAAAAAAAAAAAAAAAAAACATTTTTCATTTTTTATCCTAAATTTTTCAACTTTCACATTTGGTCACTTATCCTTTTCATCTTTTACAAATTTGTCGTTTTACATTTAGGTCTTAATTTTGCGAGTTAGCATGCTCCAACACGCATGTGTGGTTCGACGTTTATATGTTATTTTTTGGCGGTTTAACGTTCTGTCGTAATGTGCGGGTCCTAAGTTGACTTAGTTATTCTTTTCTATGTTTAAGCTTCGGTTTAATTTTTGCGAGTTAACATATTGCAACGCACGTGTATGGTTCAATACTTTTTATTTGATTTAACGATCCATTGCAATCTTCAAGTACTAAATACTGGTTACTACAGTAAATATATAAATACATTGCTCACAATAAAGCTGGTACGTCACAAAAATCTTTCTTGGATCCACGGACTATTGTTTATTTTCCAATCACTTTGTCTCATGAAATAATCATTAAAGTTTGCTAGCTTTGCGGCTGAGACTTTTTCAATCCTTTAATTTAAATGAAACCATTTAATCAATGTGGTGAAGGTGACTTGTGGATAACTACCAAAAAAAACATGATTTTTCATTGGAGAACAAACCCTCACCATTCACCTTCAAATATCTCAAAACCTTTAATTAACTTGTTCCTTTCAAGATGGACGATTTTGTTTGGTCTTGGACCCAAAATGGGATTGTTAATCAATTCAGTGATTCTGATCACGGTGGCGGTGGTGGAGGTAGCGGCGTAGGCGTAGGCGATGGCGGACGAGATGATGGTAAAGTGGAAAGTGCTTCCAAGAACCATAGCGAAGCCGAGAAGCGACGTAGAGATAGGATCAATGCACATCTTTCTACTCTAAGGAAACTTGTCTCCAGTCCTGAAAAGGTTATTATCTTCTTTTTTTTATCATTGCTAAATATAAGTTTAGAACCAAATATCTATTGTGACAGCCGTAGGTATCGTTAACTCTTAGATTCTGTTGTAACTGATGATACAAGGGTCTGTAGTGTAATGTAATGTGTTAGGCCATCAACAACGGATCCCCATAAACGCTATTAACAAACGTTAGTTAGTCGACTAGTGGATTACCTAGAGTCAAATAAGTTTTAAACATTGCCTAGAAACCATAAAAACTTCTTAAGATTAATAACATAATCCATCAAGTTGCGTACATAATGGTGTTCCTTCCCAAATGGTTGAGAAATCTGGTCCCTGATTAGTGGACGGAAGTGTAGATTTAAGAGAGTAAGATTAAAGGGTGTGTGAGTTAGCCGTTCCAAAAATACCAAAAACTTGTGGCAGTGGCTAATTAAGTTTCTTGTTTCTGTCACCAACTATATTAGCATACGGATACAATTGGAGTCGCTAAATTCGACTTTTCTTGTCTCTAAATGTATTTGGTGTATGCAGATGGACAAGGCAAGGCTATTGGGAAAGGTAATTGAACAAGTCAAACAGTTGAATTCGGAAGCAAAGGAATTAAGCAAAGTACTTACAATTCCAACACATTTGGATGAAGTGATGATCGACCTTGATTTGAATACTATGGAGCCTAATAGCGACGTTTTCATCAGAGCTTCTGTTTGTTGTGAAGATCGGGCAGAACTATTTTCAGAGATCAAGCACGCACTCAAAAGCCTAAGGTTAACCATGGTCCAAGCAGATATGACCAGTTTGGGTGGCAGGATTGTATGCAACTTCATCCTTTGTGTCACAAATAACACAAATAAGGAAGAAATCACAACACTAAAAGAGTCTCTAAAATTATTATTGGGTAGGATTGTTGCATCATCTTCGTGGACAATGTCGTCACACTATCGCATCAGAAGTAAGCGCCAAAGGTTCTTCTGTTCATCTAATTACGACGCTGGCGGTTGTTGATGGAAAAATCGTTTAGTGGCGGAACCTGAACTTCTTTGTCAGGGGGTCATCATAACACTCTCTTTTATGCCGGCTACAATTAGAGAGTCTGAAACATGTTTTTTCCTAGAAAAATCTCAGCCCGGGGGGTCAACGGACCCTCTTGACCCCCCTCTGATTCCGCCCCGGGTCGTCATAAATGTCGCAAAATATTTAAAATTATTAAGCGTTTGCGACTATAATCACTAGAAACATTTAGGTCGATTGCAAGAGTTTTGAGTTTACTAATTCATGTCTTCTTTGTTTCCCAAGGGTTTATGCAAACAGGTGAGACAATTCTTGTGAAAATTTTGTATTGTGACTGTAATCAGCTTTTGATAAATGGCGAATCCAACAATTATTTTTGTGTTAACTGGTTTTAGATGCTCTAATTTCAAATAAGATACAAAAATTTTCAAGTCGGTCAACGTTCGAGCCGGATAAGGTTCATCACATAATAAAAGTACAATCTACTACCTAATAATTAAATACAACGTTGGAAATGTGTCATGGTCCGGTTTTGACGTTTAAATTGGATGTTTACCTAAATTCATAATTTCATAGTTTAAAAATCAAATGAATAGCAAAATAAGAGTTGGAAATTAGGGGTGTTTACGGTCTGGTTTTGACGGTTTTTTGGTTAAACTGTTAAATACGGTTTTTGATAATTGAAAACCAAAACTGAACCTTTGAAGATTTAATCCGAACCGTTACTAACAATTTGGTTCCAATTTGTTTTACAATTAGGGCTTATTGGATTGGGCGTATAAAATGAAATGAACAAAAAAACACTATCCATAATGCACAAAACATGTTCAAAATTAATAACAACATATCTATATATATCGAAAAATAGGATACAAACATTGAAGGGGTATGGTCCCAAATCTCGCATCAGGTTTGGGCGTGACTGACCATCACCCGGCTCATTGTCCCAATCAACAAAGGACTTACCTCAGTTCGTGCGGGCATGAGCGGACCCGGTTTGCTTTCCCTCTCGGGGAAAGATGAGAAAACTCACTTTGTGTATGAAAATGGTTGTTTTCGTCAACATACGCGGGATGCGATGATTACTACCAAAGATGAGAGTAGTTTACTACATTCACTTTCTGTCAACACATTTTCCATGTTGCGGTCCTATGCGGGCACGCGCAGAGCGGCAAAGGAAGTGTTTGGGACACTTGTGCACAGTTACCGTACGACGATGCAGTGCAAGACCGGATCCTATTGTCATACAAGGGGGACTGACACTTTGACTTCTGTGACAACCAACAAGTGATATGCCCGGATACTGACAACAGCGGTCAGCTGACCGCCCAATGTGCAGCTGCCCAGCTCACATGCATAAAAGCTGGTGGATAGACTGACAACTCCAGCAGGACGTGGCAACACCTCCGCGTGCACCCAACACTCCCATGACATGCACTCCTGACACGTCTATAAAAAGCTGCACGTTGTCAGCTGGGCCCTAGGCCCATTAAGCGACCCATAGGTCCTTCTCCTTCACTCTTCGGCTATAGATACCCACGTCGAACCAGGTTTGAGGTAATGCTAATCTACTCTCTCACAATTACTACTTAAGTACTTATCTTGCTTCCAAAGCAAATAGTTGTTCTCACGCCGTAAGGTGGTAACAAGGAGCAACCCCCACCTCATTCTCCTTGTTGCGAGTCACGGTGTGTTTCATTGTGTAGGAGACGGATTGGAGGATGACCCAACCATCGATCGAGGAAAGGAGGGATTGACCCTACTTGACGAGACTCGACCCGTGGACTAACCTCCAGGTTAACCACTGTTTTATCATTGGCGCCCACCGCTATTTCTATTAGCACACTCCTCTGTTCTTTTCTACGATCATGTCTGATCAACAGAATCTTACCAACATGAGGGAACCCATTATCCCGCCAAGTGTCGGGCAAACAGGGAATACTCCCCCAGCCAGCCAATAGGCCATATTGGCACATCCACGCAAATGGGAAACATCTCGGCGAGTATGCTAGAGATCCCCCATTTTGCACCCACTTTACCACCAGGGGCTGATCTCCACTCCTGGTACTACAACAATAGGCTGCTTTAAACACAGCCTATGCACAAGCCTGCGCGGGCATGCAGCAGGCCGGAAGACCTACACTGGCACCATTTACACCCGCACCACGTATTCTTCATTACGGACCGCGTGACAGGTGCGCCGTCGTAATCACCGGCTGTTTGGCACACTACTGCACCGAGCGCCTCTTCATAGACCTGGGCAACACCTCCGATATTATATATGAACAATACTTCAACCAGTTCGATCAGGAGGATAAAGATAGGTTGCAGCCGGTAGATTATCCTTTGCTCGGTTTTGCGGGGGAAACAGTGTTCCCCTCGGCCAAATTACTTTTCTGGTGCGCCTTACCGAAGGTAGGCACACGCGGATGGAGGAGGTAAATTTTATGACGTGCTTCTCGGCAGAGAAGCACAAGGCGATTTCAATATGATCATGTCCACTCCCCACTCTGCAATCGGTTTTCCAACTGAAACGGGGATTGCGATCATCTACGCACGCCGAGAAGTCATGTCAATGGGAGACATGCGTCCGACAAAGACGACAAGGTTGACCCCCATAACGGAACTAGAAAATGAGTACTTCACGCGAAGTACCCCGAACAACCAGTTACTTTGGGTCACGCCTTGTCAAACAACATGAGAACGCACTTGAAGCAATTGCTCTTCAAGAACAAAGACATATTTGCTTGGACTCCTGCGGATATGACAGGAGTCTCGCGTAACATTATGAAGCATTGCTTGAATACCATGCCAGGTATCAAGCCTGTGGTCCAGAAAAGACGCAACCTGGGACCAGCAAAAAACAGCGTAATGAATGAGCAAGTTAAGGAATTGCTGGCTGTAGGGATTCTGCGGGAAGTCAAATACCAAACCTGGTTGGCAAACTCGGTGATGGTAGAAAGGCAAATGGGGGTTGGCGCATGTGCGTCGACTACAAAGACCTTAATAAGGCCTGCCCCAAGGATTGCTACTCACTTCTAGAAATCGACGAAAAGGTCGACAACCTTGCACCGTTTAGATGGAAGTGCTTCCTCGATTGCTACAAAGGTTACCACCAGGTACAAATGGCACTCGAGGATGAGGATAAAACGGAATTTCGAACGCCTATGGGAAATTTCTGCTATATGAAAATGTCATTTGGGTTACACAATGCGGTTGCAACCTACCAAGAATTGATGGACGGCACGTTTGGCGAGCAAATCAGCAAACGTGTCGAAAGGACGACCTTGTCATCATGAGCATGGAGGAGGATACCATGCTCAAAGATATCGAAAGAACATTCCAAATTCTGCGCAGCATTAACATGAAGCTCAACCCGGGCAAATGCTCGTTTGGAATGGAAGACGGAAAATTCCTCGGATTCATCGTCACAAAAGATGGATTCAAGGTGAACCAAGAAATGGTGCAAGCGATCGAGCGCATGCCGTCGCCATCCACGATAAAGGAAATGCAAATTTTAGCTGGCCGGCTGGCCGCGCTAAACGAGTTCTTGGCCAATCATTTGACCACGTCTTTTCCTTTTATAAGCACCTTGCGCAACTACCTGAAAAAAATCAGTCCCAATGGACCGCTAAGGCAGAACGCGATTTTCGGGAAATGAAGGAGTGTTTGATTCAACTCCCACTCTCATGGCTCTGCGCCAAAAGGAGCTCTGTCCGCTTCGGACAGAGCTATAGGTGTGGTGCTCCTGGTCGACCGAGATGGGGTCCAAACACCAATTTACTATGTGAGCAAGATGTTCAATGACCCGTAGACAAGATACTCCATCATGGAGAAATTGGTCCTTGCTTTGGTACATGCCTTCAGGCGCATGCGCCGATACTTTGTAGGACATTTTATCAATGTCTTGACCAATTAAAGAATCGGTCAAATCCTCTCAAAGCCTGAAATCTCAGGCAGACTTGCCAAATGGGCTTTTGAAATAGGTGGATACAACCTAGTTTATAAGCCAAGACCAGCAATCAAAGGGCAAGTCTTAGCTGATTTTGCCATTGAAGTGCCGGCGAACGGCATAAATGAATGCGAAGCAGAGCAGAACCCTGCGCCACCTGCACCCTCCACGGACATCTGGGCACTATATACAGACGGTGCGTCCAACAAGAAAGGTGATGGCGCTGGCTTGTGCCTTGTCAGCCAAGACAAACAAGAACTTACATACGCAATACGCCTCGACTTCAAAAGTACAAACAATGAGGCCGAGTACAAAACGTTTCTTGCGGGCCTATGACTAGCGGTCAAACTCGGCGTGCAACATCTGGAGACGCACGTCGATTCTTTATTAGTTGTTGGGCAGATAAGCGGGGAATACGCCGCAAACGGGGATATCACAATTCAACTAATATCACAATTCAACTCTTTCAAAATTGTTCATATTAACATGAGTGAAAATAAACCAGCTGATGCACTCTCCAAATTAGCATTAACCAGTTTCCAACACTTGGCCAAGGATATACGAATTGAAGTCCTCAAAAATCCTTTGGTACCCTTGCGCCAGGTCAACGTGATTGAATATGGGTCAACATCCTGGATGACTCCCATTATAAGCGTTGGTGCATATGTCTGTCGACTTCGTCTTGTATCGAGTCTTGTATTAGAATAGATAGATCAGGGCACGATATACGAGAAACATGTGAGTGTGTCCATTTCGCACGAAATGGCACTAGCCATTTCGCATGAACCATCTCGTACGAAATGGGCAGCCTATAAATAGGTGCCTTGTTCATTTCATTTGAAAACTTTTCTGATTCCAGTACCGAGGTGCTGCCGAAGTGTCTCGAGGCTGTAAAACGTTGTTATATCAATAAACAAGACATTTAGAGTGTATATCAAACTGATTCAAAGTCGATACGTTTGTTTTCGCCTCTCGTATTGATCGAGAACTCTTCTGAACGACTCATTTTGGTCGTTTAAACGATCCTACAAGTGGTATCAGAGCTCAGGAGGAAGAGTTCTTACCAATTCAGCTTGATTTCATCAAAATTCTGACTTCTACACTTTTTTTTTCAAAATTAACTAAGATTTTACGGTTAAAATGGATTGAATTTCACATATAACACGCGTAATACTGTTTTAAACAATCCTTGAAAGAATTAGACCTAAAATCGACCTAAAACATGATCATTTTGACAAAAACATGGCCGATTGGATGACATCAGCATCATTTCGTATGAATTAAAGTTCATTTCGCACGGATTGGACAGTCTACATCTCATTTCGCACGGATTGGCAAGTTTGTACTCCATTTCGTACGAAATCATCCATTTCGCATCAAGTTGCATCATTTCGTTTGAAAGTGATCTCATTTCGCACGAATTGGTCATAGTAGTCTCCATTTCGCACCAAATCATCCTTTTCGTTTGAAGAGGGTCATTTCGCTTGAAAGTGGCATTTCGTGTGAATCAGTTCGCTTGTCCATTTCGTTTGAGACTTGATTTCATTTCGTTTGAAAGCTGAGTTTGTGAAACATTTTACCGAAACATGGAAGAAGAGTTTTACAACGCATTTGCTACTGCCCCGAGTACTCCTGTTACTATTGCTCAGGGCGTGAACATGGAAAATGAAACAGGAACATTGCAAAAACCTCCAAAGTTGATGGGCATTGAAGAATACTATTGTTGGAAAGACCGTTTCGAAAATTGGGTTCAAGCAAATCATTTAAGGTCTTGGGAGTGTATTGAAAAGAAGTATGTTAAACCTCGTACAGATGTAGGAGTTATCAAAACTATTTCTGAATTGTCGGACAAAGAGAGAGATATGTACAAGGGAGAAAAAATGATGATTAGTCTACTTCAGCAAGCTGTGAAAGAAGACATCTTCATCTTACTTCAACATGATGGTACTTCACGTTCAATTTGGGAAGCTCTTCGAATTAAGTTTGAAGGAAGTACAGAGATGATCAGGAGTAAGAAATCATTGTTAAAGAAAGAATTTGATTTGTTTACTAGCTTGCCGGGTGAAACTACAAAGAAGCTCATTGAAAGATATTGTCATTTAGTGCGTTCAATGTCACTGTTAGATATAAACAAAGATCGAGAAGAATGGGCTGACAAATTAGCTGATGCTTTACCTCAGAAAGAATGGGGTACATATCTGATGATCTTAAAGAACACTGGAGAATATGATAAATTGACAATTTCTCAGTTCATTGAAAAACTTGAAGGACAAAATCTTGAACAACAAAATATTGCTAGAATGAACAATCCTTGTGGTCAACAAGACATCAAGATGTATTACAAAGGGAATGTTCAGAATGTTGAAGCAAGTCCGAAGGTCCAAACCGCTTTCAGTGCAGAAAACTCATCCGGATCAGTTAATCAAAGTCCAATCAGCAACAGTGGATTTTCTTCATACTCAAGTGTTAATCCAAATGTTTCAACCTCAAGTCATCAGTCACAAAGCTCAAACAACGGTAATGGTCATGTGATACACTGCAACATTGCGTTGCATCTTCAGAACGGTCAAAATTTCTCAGAAGAAGTTGCTAAAGGTCATATGGCATTACTAGCTACCGTGTTAGAATCATATGAGGGTTTGGTTGCAGGAAGGATCGGAAATCCTATGTTGACAAAAGAGGATTACGATCAGATTGATGCTGAGGAAATGGAGCTTATGAATATTAACTGGTGTTTAGCGAGTGTGTTGAGGAGAGCTGAGAAATTTAAGCTGATTACAAGAAGAGATGATTTCCGTGATGCTAATGTTTCTACTTTAGGTTTTGATAAATCTAAAGTTACTTGTTTTCGATGCAGGGAAAAAGGACATTTCAAGAGGGAATGTACCAATCGAGAAGCAGGTGGAGCTCAGAATCCGTTCGGGAATAATGATTATTATCGAAAAGCTATATATCAACAAGTTGCTCAACAACCGTCATCATCCCATGCTATTGAAGATGGAAAGAAGAAAGCTTATCTGGTTAATCAAGATGATGAAAAATTGCCAGAAGGTTTTAGCTGGGACAAATACATTCCGGATGATTCCAAGTTTAGAGCATTCATTGCTCAAATAGTTCAAGAACCATATTTGATGAAGGAATGGATGGATGTGTTTGCTAATGATGAGAAAAGTCAAGATGGAGAGTATGTCTCTTCAGAAGAAAGCTCAGAAAAGACAACAGTCTTTGATCAATCATCAACTGATAGCAGTGATGATGAAGAAGAAATACAAATAAACATTGGAAAAACTCAATTATCTCCTGAAAGTTTTAAATTTTATTTTGCAGATAGATTGGAGAAACTAAAGGAAAAGCGAGCAGCAAAGAATCAGAAAAAGGTAAAATGCGAGAATATTGCTCAGGAAGAGAAGTCTGAACAGAGAAAAGAAGTTAAAGTTGCTGAGAATGTGGTTGAAGCTGAGAAGGTGGTTGAAGTTGAAAAGATAGTCGAAGTTGAAAAGATTATCGAAGTTGAAAAAATTGTTGAGATCACGAAACCTTGTCTAAAATGTTTGGAACCTTGCAAACATTGTGAAGAAAAAGATGAGAAGATTAGTGAGCTTGACAAGATGAAAGAAAAATTATTGTTCGATGTCAAATATGTGAAAGAATCATATGATGTGTTGAATAGAACGGTGAATAGTTTGCAAAAAACAAACTCGGAAAGAGAAGATGCGTTTACCATGATGAATGTAGTGATGATGTCTAAACAGAAGGCTATCAATCACTATATTGAACAATGTGCAAAGTTGAAGTAGGAGTTGAAGACAGAAAAGATAGAAAATGAAAGAATCAGACGATTGCTGCAAAGTTATTCAAGTTCTGATTATTTGATTGATAGAATTTATCCAACTGTTGCAGGTTTTGAAGCATTTCAAGATAAGAAGATAGAAGAGAAGGATACTGGTAAGAAACAAAGTGCAAATTATAACAAGTGTCCGCCTCCGATCTGGGAAGGTTATTCTCCCAGAAAACCAAATGAGGAGCAAGTCAAAAAGGCAGTCAATATAAAATTAAAGTCTGAAACAATTGATGAGTTACCAGAAAACATTGACGTCACGTTCACATCGTCTGACACTGATCATGAGTCTGAGTTAATAAAGAAAATGGTCGATCAGGTGTTGGATAAAGATGAGCAGTCAGAGTCAAAGTCCGAATCCAGGAGTTCGAGTTCATCATCAGTTGACGGTCCAAAATCATCGGTCAAAAGGGTTTATAATAAATAATTTCTGTTATCAAAATCTAATTTGAATGACGAACCAATCAAAGTAGCATATACTTTGAATGATTAAGACAAATTATATTCTGATGAGGAATTTCCAATAAGAGGTGTTAAAACTGAAATGATCAACAAGGTTTTCAAATTAACAGAAATTAATATTTCTGAAATAAAAGATGTAAATCTTGTTGAAAAACCTAAACCTTACACCTCAAGGGTTCAACAAAGATTAAACAAGAAAAAGGGTTACAGTTCTGGTTCAGGTTATTAAAAGAAACCAAACCATAACAGTAATTTCAAAAAGAAGGGATTGGGTTTTACTTCAACCAAAAATCATAAAAATCAGAAAATTTCTAAAACAAAAACAATATTTGTTTCAGGGTCAAGTTCTGAGGAAGAAGAAAAGAGTTCATTCTGGAAGCAATCGAACAAAGCGTTCTTTGCAGAAAAACAGAAACATGAGAAGAATGGAGTTCATCAGAGAAAGGAGACAAGAACCTGTTACCGATGTCAAAAAGTTGGTCACATTGCATGGAACTGTCCAAAGGCAACCAACACAAAACAGGGAGTTTCTTCTAAACAAAAAGAAAAAAACTGTTGACAAAACTGAACCACCAACTAAAAAATTCAAAGTGTTTAAAAACTCAACATATGAAGTTGGTGAATGTTCGAAAAGGTTTTACAAAAGAAGGGTGAATCTTAACAACCAAACATGGGTTGCTAAGAAAACAGATGTTAAATCTGGCAATGAATCTGACTCGTCAAAGTCAGAGGAGCCACAAGTTGAGCCAAAAGGAGATAATTCAGTACCACCAATGGATGATGTCAACTTTCCACCATTGAGGACTGAAAATTTTAAACAAAAAGTTGGTAAAGTGGAGATTTCGAATCAATTCTATTCTGAAAAGAAAGAATTTGATGTCGAAAAAGCATTTAATGGAAAAGTGAAACATATTTTTGGGAAAATGGTCGAGGGTAAGGCAAAAGGGGTGAAAGATTTTTATGAAGAAAAAAGGAATGTTCAAACCCCGAGTGAAACTAAGAAGGTTACACCTAAAGCTGGTCAGGCTTGGGTGTCTGTATTCTATATGTAAAAATCCTGACTTGCCGGAGTTCCCAAGTTGGTAATCGTGGAGCAGGAATCGGCATCATTTTTGAAATGTTTTTGTTTGAGAAACCTACAAGTGGTAAAACTCAAAATTGTCATATGTCAATTTGCAAATGGTATGGTTTGTAAGTGAACCTACAAGTGGTTGAAAAAGGTGGTTTTCACCTACAAGTGGTTAATCAAGGTCATTAAGTTGAACTTGATTTAACTTTCATACAAGTGGTTGAAGAAACAATGTGATGAAACTCCTAACCTACAAGTGGTTTGTGAATTTCAACAAAACTAATTTTCCAGAAAAACCATTTAGATTAAAACAAACTTAAGTGTTTTGAAATAATAATGGGAAAATAGTTTGTTGTCAGGGGGAGTTCTGATTGGTTATGCCAAGTGGATGGCGAATTGAAGCAATTCACAACAGTTGTCACTTTATTTGTACAGTTTGTTTTCAAATTTTCCTTGAAAATAAAAAATGGAAACGTATTTTTGATTTTAGGGGGAGTAATTTTTTTTAGGAATTTCGAAAATTTGAAAAAGCAAAAAACATGATAAAATTTGAAAAAGCCAAAAACATGAGAAAATGTAAAAAGAGTTTTGTTGTGGAAAAGAGGAAATGATAGTACATCAGTGGACTATCACAGCACGCTAAAGAATTGGAAAGTCAAATGTGATAAACGGTCTCACTGATGATATGCCAGTAGGTTTTTACACGCTTAGTAGATTGTTGTCGAGATATAAACCTAAATATCAAACTTGCTTATTTCGTGGGGAACATCTCTCGGATATATAGGTAACCCCTGAAATCTTGTTTGAAGGGCTTTCTATTTCTGACATACTAGGTCTTTGTGCGTGGTGATATCTGGGGTATTATACCTGGACTTCTGATTTTGCGGGAGCAATAGCCTAGTCCTCGTATAATACTTTACATTGCTTTAATCTTAAAGCCCACCCTCAGCATAAAAAATGACGAAACATTGAAAAATGCTAATTATGTGCTGTTGAAGAAAAGATTCTCTAAAGGGAACACACCTAAAGTCGAACCATCATCTCTCTGATTTTGCGGAAGCAATAGCCTGAGCTCTCATGGTCTCGCATTTAACCCCTTACAGATATCACTAGTGTACATTTACCTGTAAGACTAAATATAGGAGTCTGGATACGGGAGTATATTCTGAGGTGGGACACGCGAATAAGTTTAAGTGTTTAAAACACTAATCTCGTATCTCGAAACAGTTGAACTTTGTGTGAAAATTTAAGTGGATCAGTATACTGACAATCTAGGTGAATCGTTTAGAACTTAAAATGTTTAGAGCTTAACGGTGTTGGTGATTTGTCTCATAAACTGATATGATCCTCTTACACAAACTCGCAAAAATATTGTCTGTATATATTTGTTTACTGCTTTTCACTAAAAACCAAACCCAAAAAGATTTTCAGTGTGTTTTAGCATAAAATTTTGAAAAATATAAAAAGATTTTCGACAACTGATGTTGGAGAGCTGATTATCAAAATTCCGTGTTCTAAACGTGATGAACAAATGGTTTGGGAGAGTTTGTTTGAGATAAGAAAAATGATTTTGAAACAATTAAATGGTTCATTAAGTTGAAACCAAATTTGAATGTTATTCTTACAAGTGGTCATCAGAGATTATAAATGTTAAATCATTTTGAACGATACCTGCAAGTAGTTTATAAATTTGTCAAATTGTTAAATTTGTGAAATTTATTTTGAGGTAGAGACTGTGCAGGTTAGCCAAGCTTCGACTCCTGAAGATGTGCATATTTGAGCCAGGTTTCTGATCCTGTTGCTACGAAGAGCCAGGAGTCGACCTGAACCTGTGGAAAAGCTAAGTCAGATTGTGATCCCAGAACAACTAAAGGGGGAGTCTGCTAGCAAAGGGGAGTTTGAAGATGCAAGAGCCAGTTTCTGATCCTGAAAGATTGTAAGATCAACATTCAAGGGGGAGCTTGAATGGTAGAAAGCCAGGTTGAGATCCTGGAGAAAAGAAAAAGATTGAAGGATGCTTACACTGTCAGACATTTTGGAAGAGCACGAAGACTGAGGATGTGACATTCCAAAGACTCGACACTGAAGACTTCGTCAACATCCAAGGGGGAGTCTGTTGGTGCATATGTCTGTCGACTTCGTCTTGTATCTAGTCTTGTATTAGAATAGATAGATCAGGGCACGATATACGAGAAACATGTGAGTGTGTCCATTTCGCATGAACCATCTCGTACGAAATGGACAGCCTATAAATAGGTGCCTTGTTCATTTCATTTGAAAACTTTTCTGATTCCAGTACCGAGGTGCTGCCGAAGTGTCTCGAGGCTGTAAAACGTTGTTATATCAATAAACAAGACATTTAGATTGTATATCAAACTGATTCAAAGTCGATACGTTTGTTTCCGCCTCTCGTATTGATCGAGAACTCTTCTGAACGACTCATTTTGGTCGTTTAAACGATCCTACAATAAGATACCTGCAATCAGGCATACTCCTAGAAAACAAAGCGAAGGCTCGTAAGTTTCAATACAAAGCGTGCCACTATAAAATGGAAGACAATATCTTATACCGAAAATCATACGTGGGACCCCTCCTCCGATGCGTCGATCCTCAAGATGCCATATACCTAGTCCGCGAAATACCTGAAGACATATGTGGCATCCACGCAGGCCCATGCATGATGGTAACCAAGATCATGAATGTCGGGTACTACTGGCCCAACATGCACCTGGGCGCGGTTAAAATCTTGCGCATGTGTCAAAATTGTCAACGACACGCACTAAAAACTTTGCGCCTAAAGAACAACCTCCTCCCGGTCACAACCACTTGGCCATTCTAGAAATGGGGTATTGACGTGGTGGGACCTTTCCATGATGCACCAGGTGCAGTTAAATTTATCATAGTGGTAGTGGATTACTTTACAAACTGGGTTGAAGCAAAACCCTTAGCATATACCACGGCTATGATTACGTGGAAATTTATTTGCGAACACATCATCTGCCATTTTGGTTTACCGATGTGCATCGTAACCGACAATGACACTGATGTGTGTGTAGCGTTATATGTTTATATGTATATTTTAAGCCCTTTTTAACACTTTAGTCAAGTTTTAAATTTATAAAACATGATATTTTACTAACACTAAACACACATAAGGGCAAGTGCACCCATCGTGAGCGTAGTATAGCGTTGGCAAGATACCGGGGTCGTCCAAGGACACAAGAGCTTGTAATACCGGTTTATCCTCAACGTCTAATCAAATCAAAATTTTTAGAAAAAGTTTTTAAATAAGAAAATAAAAATGCTGAAAATAAAAATAAAATGAAAACAGATAGACAAGATGAATCACTTGGATCCGACTCGCCTTTAGTGTAACCTTTCATGATTTCCGCACCTTTGCACTTTTTAAGAGATTATCTTAGTTATAGTAGTAGGCCCCTCTTTTGAAGGTGACGTTACCCTCAACCCAGTAGTGTTAGTCAGCAAGGATACAATCCTAAAAGGTCGGAATATTGAAAGACAATTAATTAAGTTATTAATGCGTAATGTGGTAGGCCCCTCTTTTGAATGTGACGTTACCCTCGGCTAAGTGGTTTGAGTCAGTAGGGATACAATCCCAAGTAGCCGGGTTAATGTATTAATAGTAGTTTACATATGAGGGGATCGAGCCATTCGCACCCCTGCCATCCAATACCAGTGGGTATTGAAGGAGGTCCTAGTAAGCTTGACCCAGGTCCTTGCAGGATCTATACACTGAACAAGGCAAGAACCTTACCAAACCATTCCCTTAACCCCCAACCAGGTAGCCAACATATCTCTATATAGACCGTAGAGATATGAATGGTGTTAATCTTTTATTTTATATAGACAGTAAAATAACGCCAAGACACCACGAACAAATGATAAGGAAGTTTCACCTTCAACATAAGAAACTAGTTATTAAAGTCATTAATACAAAACCAAATAAAAAGTGCGAAAAGATTAAAAATCAAAAGTATTACACTAAATGCTTGTCTTCACCAAGTGATGTAAGAGACTTAGGCAAACATGACCTTTGATTGTCAAGAACTCTTACTATCAATCTTGGATCCCGAGACTACTACACACAATCTATGATGGATGATGGTGGTGGAGTGTGGGTGAAGTGGGAGAGAGGTGGTTTGCCAAGGGATGCCATTGAAGTGAACCAAGCACCTCTATTTATAGCCTGCACAGAAGCCCGGACACGGCCCCGTGTCCACCTATTTTCTCTTTCTTCATTAAGTGCAATTTGTCTGCATTAGCTCCACACACCCCCGTGTTTGCTGGGCACGGCCCCGTGTGCAGAAGCGTATCTGTACCATCAAGATTTGCTTGGATTCTACGAATCTTAGCGTTGACCACGGCCGTGTTGAGCTGGGCACGCCCCGGTGTCAGGAAATAGAAGCTTCTATAGCTTTGTCCTTTCTGCAGACACCTGGCCACGCCCCCGTGTCTGCTGGGCACAGGGCCGTGGTCAGCCTTCTGTTTACTTGTTTTTGCTTGGGAAGATGCTGTCGAGGGGTCGTGCATGCCACGTTTGTTCCTTTTCTTGTAATTATGTTAGATTTTGTTGCATATTTGCTTCTTTTGTTCATTTACGCTCATTTAATCCTGAAAATACATAAGGAAGACAAAAGCACACTTTTTCCAACATTAGTTCTAAAAAAAGGTTAGTTTTATTCCTCATTTGATGTATTTTATATGTTGCATTTTACACACATCAAATACCCCCACACTTGAATCTTTGCTTCTGCTCAAGCAAAACTCTTTATAATGTGGCTTACACTCCCAAATGGAATGGGTAGAAGAGAAGTTTTGGGCTTGTCTTGAGTGTCGGGAATCCAAGATCTTTATTAGGCTTTTATTTTTATGTTATTTACAATCATATTCGTTATGATTTATTTAGAACATTTCATAAGAGAAATTACTTATTTGGGTATAACATTAGGGGTGTTCAACATCGGATTATCCGCTTTTCGGATATCCGAAATTTTCGGATAGTGAGTATTGATATCCGAATCCGAATCCGAATCTGAAATTTCGGATATCCGAATTAAAAAAAAACAAAAAAATAATAAAAAATAATTACTAAGTTTAAAACAAAAAAATAATAAAAAAATAATAACTAAGCATATGATTAAATCTAAACCTATATTAAACACAACTAAGTTTTCTAACATCAAAAATAATAAAACATTCAAACTTAAACAATTCAAAGTTTAAAACAACCACAAATATTCAAAACAAATCAAAGTGTCAAACAACCACAAACATTTAAAACAAGTTTGGAGATAAATCTAAAAGTAGGACGTGAATAATTAAACATTAAAAAAAAAAAATCCAGTCATAAGGATTAAGCACTTGTAAATATCCATTATCCATCATCCCTTTTGAACCTACAATTCTGCAATTACATGATAACATAATATTATATAGTTACACACACAATATATCAATAATACACATATATTAGTTAAAATATGGGTTAATGGATTTAAAAACCTCCAACTATTGTCATTTAGCCGCTGGCACTCTCAACTTTGACTTTGGCTCCTACCACTCCCAACTTAACACATTGTTTGCCATGGCACCCCGTCGTTAAATAAACACTAACTGAGTTAGGAAAATTAGCCTACGTGTCATATTAATCCGACGTGGCATGTATGACGTGTAATGTAAACCTATGATGTGGAAATGGATCTTTTATACACCTTAACAACAATTCACCACCACTCAAAGCCACTGCAACAACCGCTCACCACCACAACCACCACCATTCAGCGTTCACCACCACTACTACCACTACCACAACCGTAAAAACACCACCATTGGATACGATAATCCATTTAAGCAATATTATTAAACAATTGTAACTCAAAATAGAGACACTTAAGCAAAAGAAATAAAGGAAATCAATTTATAAATCAATTTCAAATCTTTAAATTAAGGTTATGTTTGTTTTTGCTTAAAGTGTCTTCAAAGGGCTTATGTCTGCGGGCGGGCAGACATAAGGGGTTAAAGACTGTTTGTTTTTTTAAGAAAAGAAGACCTGAAAGGGGCTTTTATTAGCTTAAAAAAAGCTATGAATTATAGCTTCACCATCTTCACACACATCTTCACACACCACCCACCTTCTTCTTCTTCCTGCCACCACCACCTCCGCCACCACCACCACACCACCTCCGCCACCACCTCCGCCACCACCTCCACCACCACCATCGCCACCGCCTCCACCACCGACCGGAGCAGATCTAACACTTCCCTCACCGAGCAGATCTGACACATCGACGGTCGGCCTCCGATTGTTCTTTCCGGCCACACACCTCAACACCCTCCCCTCATTCTTCTTCCCTGTAACACTTCCCTCACCGAGCAGATCTGACACATCGACGGAGAGAGAGGTTTGCGATGGATAGGTTAGCAAGAGAGAGAGGGAAAACAGTGAAAGAAGAGGAACGAAGGCGATGGTGTGATGGCGGAGGTGGTGCGGTGGTGGTGGCAAAGGTGGTGCGGTGGTGGTGGTGGTTGTAGAGAGAGAGAGAGAGTTTGTTGAGAGAGAGAACAGAGAGAGAGCTTGTGTGAAGTTGTTTTTAAAGGAAAAAAACAAACCCTCTTCTCTTTGCAGACTGCAAACATTTGGGCCACATCTTCTCTTGCAGATGCCTGCAGATGTGGTTCGCAGACTACAGACATTTTACATCTGAAAAAACAAACAGCACCTAAGTGTAGAAGATTCTGCCATATGATAGATTTTCACGCAATTTGAATTGTGTATATCAAGACAAATCAAAAGAGATAAACATTGACCAAGGATCCTATTTCCATTCACCACCCATTAATGCCAAAAAAAAAAAACCCTATTTTCTCCAGCAAACCTCAAATCTCCAGATCTATCATCATTGTAACAGAAGAATCCAGTTTATATACTGATTATGATTCATCGCCGCACCACCTCTACCACAAAAACAATCACCACTGCACCACCTCGACCATCTAACAATTGTCGCCGTTGTATCGGACCACCGGAGAATAACAAGAATAACACTGCAACCCTCGATTTGAGAGCACAACAACTGATTTTGATCTCGTTGGTTCGCAACGCCGTCATTATTGAACCTGAATCTTTAACTTATTGGTTTAAGATACGAGACGGTTCCTTTGTCGGCAAAGGATGGGGGTTTGGAGGGGGCTTGACTCAACTGCATTTGAACCAGGCCGATTTATTTTTGAGCTCGTGGCGACCGGAGAAGGTGGGTCTGCTGTGGCTGGCTATGGAGGTAAGTTTGGCGATGGTGGTGATAAAGCAGACGAAAGAGAGGGAGGGAGTTATGGGGATGGGTGGGTGGTATATAATTGGGTGTGTGGAAGACTAATAGACACGTAGGATAATGAGTTATAAAGGATCCATTTCCATGTCATCATGCCACGTCGGATGATTATGACACATAGGATTCTAAAACAAACGAAGTTAGTGTTAATTTAACGACGGGGTGCCATGACAAACAATGTGTTAAGTTGGGAATGGTGGTAGCCAAAGTCAAAGTTGAGAGTGCCAGCGGCCAAATGACAATAGTTGGGGGTGTTTAAATCCATTAACCCTTAAAATATTTAAAACCTAACCATATTAGTATTCTGCCATAACCAATCTTCATGAAAAATGCTTCCATGGCCACTTCTACTGTGATTTAGTAACATACATTACAAATTAAAATCTTAGATAAATTATTGTATATCAACCATAATTTAACAGAGATAAAATACCTTAAACCGACTCGATTGTTTCATCCACTGTTTCAGCAATGATGATGGTGGGTTGTTCTAACCGTCTCCTTTTGTCAATAATATAATCAAAACAATCTTTTCTCACGGTTGCAAGTGAAGGTACAATAAAATGAGGATTAACAGTCTTACAAAATTTCTGAAACCCCGCCCGCTCAACAAAAGAGAAGGGTAACTCATCAACAATCAACATTTTTACTAACGCTTTCCTAATCCGTTCTTGATTAAATTCCTCATTCTTCGAAACTAGCTCACATTTTGAGTTGTTTTCATATGGAATATCCATTGGAACAACTAACCCTATAATAACAGGTTTTACAATATGCTATTAATTTATGTAGAAAAGCCAAAACAACAAAGTGGCAAACTAATAAAAAAGCTTTAACACAACCAAAACAACAAAGTGACAAACTAATGTTATTACTTTACTAAAACTTGAACTGTTACTATATGCTTATTACTTTACTAAAAACCTACTAAAAGATGAACTTTATACCACAACCAAAACAACAAACTAATATAAATACACCTGATTTTATATGCTAATGAAAGCTCAAAAACTAGATCTATACCGATGAATAATGATTAACAGTTAACAAAGCTATTAGCCTTTACTTTTCTTATTACAAACTACCTTATAAACACAATAATTAAATCTAAAAACAAAAAATTACCTTATGTAGGAGAAATTCGAAGACTCCTGAGGAAGATGCGAACTCAAAAACCAAAGAAGAGTCAAGTATCTACAATTAATGAGATGTACAAGTTAGATATTCATCTCAAAGTCTCAAATGATCAAACTTACAGTCGGATTTTTACTTTTATCGTGGTATCAAACCAGCAAATATAATTAATTAGAAGTATATAACAGTTATAACTTACAAAAGATGGAACAACGTATGCTTTTTTGACCAAAAACACTGAGACCGACCGATGAACAGGATATGGTGGTCACGCGACTCAAACCAGCCGACGATTGAAGATGAGAGAGGGACGAGGCAGAGCCGAGATCGACGAGAGAGAGGGCCAGAGGGGGCGACGACGCTTTGATTGGGAGAAACCCTAGCTTTTCAAAATGTGAATGTTACTGAAGAATGAATGCGCGTGTGTAGTCTGAACTGTGATATATTTTAGGTTAAATGGTTAAAGGATGTAATATATTAATATATATCTATTTTTTATTTTATAAGATTTCGGATTCGGATTATCCGATTATCCAAAAATTTTCAGAATTGACATCCGAATCCGAACTTTCGGATTATCCGATTTCAGATATCCGAAAATTCGGATATCCGAAATTTCGGATATTTCGGATTCGGTTTCGAATTTGGATTTTTTTGAACACCCCTACATAACATGCCTTTTTAAAATTCCATTTATATACAAGTTCACATACCTCATGGGAGATCACTCAACACTCGGCCGAAGATGTATATTTGTGAAACACTCGAGACCGGCATGGAACTTACTTCTACCATATGCTTGCCAAGCAATCAATCCTCCTCCTTTTTAACTATACACCTTTGTAAATATCAAGAGGACTTGGGGAAGGGTTAGGCTTGGGTTAAAGTTAGATGGTTTTGGGTTAGTGGTTAGTAAAAGGGCTAAAAGCGTAAAAAGAGTCGGTCATCGTAAAACTTTTTGTTTTTGTGACTTTTATTCAAACGAAGCATTTTCAAACAAAGTTTCTTTTGAGGAACTTGTTTGTTTATTGCTATACTTAAAAATTTTATTTTATTATTTTTTTTATAAGGAATGTCACATGAAGACCGAGCTTTTTACTAAAATAAAGGGTTAAAAATAAAAAGGGTTTTGGTGGGTAAAGGGTGTTTGTTTTATGGGTTTAGAAACGAAAATGTTTAGGCTCAAAGGGGTTAACTAGGGGGATTTTGGGTAGGTGGTAAAAAAATGAAAAATAATGGTGTTGAAAAGAAAAAGGGTTAGTCCTAATGCCTCCATTTACTTACTTGGGTTTAAGTTGCTAAGGACCGGGAATGTATCGTCATGGCAAGTTCTAGAGTTGTAAGAAACCAAGCGGCTATTCACACAAGAAACGAAAAATGAGCATTTAATCTAAATATGTGTATTTGTATTCTCAATAAAGGCTCAAAACTCACTTTTTGTGGGAATGGGTTTTTAATGTGATCAAGTATATATAATCAAATTTTAACTAGATTTGTCATGCCGTTTCATAATTTTCTTATGTTAGTTATTTTTATCACGACGCTATCGGTTTTAAATTTGTAAAAGTATAACCTTTTTAGAACTTGTTATTCCCAAATTAAACCAAGACAAGTAAAAAAAATGAAAAGTTTTTGAAAAAAATTTGGGGTGATTAGCGGTTCCAATAGAGTTTTGTGTAAGACTTGTTATTAGGACTTGCAAAATTCAAGGTTTTAGCATCCCCCCCCCCCACTTAAATTACACATTGTCCTCAATGTGTCCCAAAAATAATTTTTTATGTTGATTGAATGTGTAAAAAAGGTGTTTAAAAACAAAAATTTATGTTACTGGGCGTCTGGACACGGGCCAGTGTTGATCCGGGCACGGCCCCGTGTTCAGATTGCCCGTATCATAGTTTACAGAAGGCTGGGCACGGGGGCGTGTTCAGTGAACATGGCCCCGTGTCAAGTTACCTGTAATGGGCATTTTCTGTAGATCCTTGAGCATGGGCGTGTGGGCTAAGCACGGCCCCGTGTTGAACTTGCTGTAATGACGAAAAAAATTGTTGGGAGGCTCTGTTTTTGTGCATGGGGTGTAGGTTCAAGTCTCCCTTAGTATCCTTCATCATCTCGAGTGTGTTTTATTCCATAACAACATCATCCAAACACCATTTAATACTTAAAACCATCATTTCATTAAAGAGTGAATTACATAAGGTCCTAGGAAAAATAAAGCTAGAAATGAAAAACTAAAAGTTACTAAGATAGATAGGTCAAGTAATGTAGAAAATCATTCCAAGGAGTTCTACCCTTATTGTAGGAATATCAAAAACCCGGAAATAGCTTCCCGGTATTTAAAGGCGTTGTAGAACTTGTAACCGAAGGATGTCACTTAGATGTCGTTGAGCCATTTGTCTATCTCCCTTGGGAGGAAGAAGGCAGGCTCATTTTCCACAACGTCTTGTGGAGGCGGTGCGTTGGCAACCGGGACCCCATGTAATATGTCTTGAGGAGGTTCCGGGTGCATGACATACCATTCGGCCGGAATGATGACTTCTGGAACTACATTCCATCCCCTTTGTGTAACGATTGGTACCAGAGGAGGGGAAGCGAGAATATTCAACCTTTGGTGCAAAAGGTTGACTAATCGAAGACATCCTTCTAGTCCCACCGATAAATGATTTATACGGTCGACCAAAGCTTCTTCTACTCCTGTCAATTCATTGATGACCTCTCTCAAGGCATACACGTAGTTTACAAGAGAGTCTTCTACCGATGACCTTCTTCCTTGTCGGTTGTTCCTGGAGTGTGATGAAGATGTTTCGCTATTTCTGCTCGACATTCTAAGAAAACAAACCGAAAAGAGTTCAATTTAATAAAACAGTACCTCGGACACGGCCCCGTGTTCATCTCTCTGCAGATTTTTGAAACAAGGAATCTTGGAGCTTTAAATTATTTTTCTGACTTTTAAGCATTTTTAAGCAGAAATAACTTAAAACAGTTTTGTAAAACTTATTTTTGACAAGATTCCTTGAATAAAAACCTAACAAATATCACAATAAAGCTTGAAAACATGGAGATTTCAAACTTTAATAGAGGTTTTGAGAAGAAAATGAAGAAGAAGGCAATGGACAAAAGTAGTAAAGACAAGATGGTTGTTGAGAACCTTCTTTAGAATATACCTAGTATGGTATGTGTGAAGATCTCACCAGATCTTTGTCTTTGGAATGGGTCCACGAGTGCAGGAATCTTGCTGCATTTATAGAAAATGACAGCACGCTGGACACAGCCCCGTGTCGGCTGGACACGTCCCCATGTCGGCTGGACACGGCCCCGTGTGCAGACAAAATTCTGACACTTTTTGTCCGTATTCTGACCAAAAGTCAGACATGAATCTTTGGGTGGACACGGGGGCGTGCTGACCTGGACACGGCCCCGTGGCTTGAAATGTTTATGAAGTTATGTTTATTTTCAAGGAGTTTATCCGTATCAGGCGGTTTTTTACTGGATGGAACAACACCGAAGTGCCTGAGATACCTAAGTTGCCCTAGTTTTAGACAAGAACGCAAGAGGTTATTGGAAAGGGTGATTCCTAAGCTAAATATCGCTGGGCAAAACCAACCTTTATTTCCCTTATCCGGGCTCTCGTTAAAGAAGGTATATGTCGAATCACTCAGGTCTATGTATGCATCGGCGAAAACCGATAGGGAGTCCTTCACAGCACAATTGACACAGGGACGACTATCGATCAAGTCCTCGCAAGAGTTAGAGGTGATTTCGGGAGAAACGATGTTGTTATAATTCGAATGCAATCCCACTAATTCTCCTTGATCGTCATCTTGAGATGAATTAGTTATATCCATCTCAAGTTCTTTTATCCATCGGAGAATTAGTTCTTCCATTTGAAATAATTCATCAAGAATCATTTCACTCGAAGGGATGATTGAGAGCATTCGAGAGAGAGATAGGGATTGTTTTTACTTTTTCCCATCTTAAGGCTACAGGAAAACAATGGGTCTATATAGTGGGGAGTGTAATTTAAAAAATAACATTTTAAATCTTCATGAGTTCCCCCACATATTTGACACCACGTACCATAAGAGGAGCGAAAGTAAAAATTATCAGTATCACTCATGATTGCGTCAGAAATTACCAACCGTCAGGATCTTACGGCTTTATTTTCAGTATTTGAAGCTTGGGCACGGGGCGTGTTTAGTGGGCACGGCCCCGTGTTCAGCTACTGTCTGACTTAAAACAAGATTGCCAGTACCATCGATTGGGCACGGGGGCGTGTTCAGCGGGCACGACCCCGTGCTGAGCTCTGCAGAAGCTGTAAATCTAAGAAAAATCCTAAAAAAACAGAAAAATAAGAAAAACGATTAGGCCGTTGATTCCTAACTTTCTTAAAATCCTTGTGTCCCCGGCATCGGTGCCAAAACCTTGATGCGTGTGTAGCGTTATATGTTTTTATGTATATTTTAAGCCCTTTTTTAACACTTTAGTCAAGTTTTAAATTTATAAAACACGATATTTTACTAACACTAAACACACATATGGACAAGTGCACCCATCGTGAGCGTAGTATAGCGTTGGTAAGATACCGAGGTCGTCCAAGGACACAAGAACTTTTAATACCGATTTATCCTCAACGTCTAATCAAATCAAAATTTTTACAAAAAGTTTTTAAATAAGAAAATAAAAACTAAAAATGCTGAAAATAAAAATAAAATAAAAACAGATAGACAAGATGAATCACTTGGATCCGACTCGCCTTTAGTGTAACCTTTGATGATTTCCGCACTTTTGCACTTTTTAAGAGATTATCTTAGTTATAGTAGTAGGCCCCTCTTTTGAAGGTGACGTTACCCTCAACCCAGTAGTTTAAGTCAGCAAGGATACAATCCTAAAGTGTCGGAATATTGAAAGATAGTTAATTAAGTTATTAATGCGTAATGTGGTAGGCCCCTCTTTTGAAGGTGACGTTACCCTCGGCTAAGTGGTTTGAGTCAGTAGGGAAAAAATCCCAAGTAGCCGGGTTAATGTATTAATAGTAGTTTACATATGAGGGGATCAAGCCATTCGCACCATCGCCATCCAATACCAGTGGGTATTGAAGAAGGTCCTAGTAAGCTTGACCTAGGTCCTTGCAGGATCTATACACTGAACAAGGCAAGAACCTTACCAAACCATTCCCTTAACCCCCGACCAGGTAGCCAACATATCTCTATATAGACCGTAGAGATATGAATGGTGTAAATATTTTATTTTATATAGACAGTAAAATAACGCCAAGACACCACAGACAAATGATAAGGAAGTTTCACCTTCAACATAAGAAACTAGTTATTAAAGTCATTAATACAAAACCAAATAAAAAGTGCGAAAATATTAAAAATCAAAAGTATTACACTGAATGCTTGTCTTCACCAAGTGATGTAAGAGACTTAGGCAAACATGGCCTTTGATTGTCAAGAACTCTTACTATCAATATTGGATCCCGAGACTACTACACACACTCTATGATGGATGACGGATGATGGTGGTGGATGTGGGTGTTGTGATGGTGGTGGAGTGTGGGTGAAGTGAGGGAGAGGTGGTTTGCCAAGGGATGCCTTTGAAGTGAACCAATCACCTCTATTTATAGCCTCCACAGAAGCCCGGACACGGCCCCGTGTCCACCCATTTTCTCTGTAGGATCGTGTTTCGACCCGAACGAGTCGTTCAGAGGAGTTTTGATCAGATACAGGTGCGGAAAACAAGTATCTGACTTAGAAACAACTAGCAAATCACTTTTAACACCTTTTTGTATTGATATCTGACAGATTACATCCAAATCTCACACCGGCAGCACCTCGGTGTGGAATTGCACAACTCACTCCAATGATTTCGCCTATGTGACCTATATATAGGGCATGAGGTTTCGCTCCAAGAGACATGTACACATGAGCGAAACCTCCATTTGTCCATATAAGCGAAACCCTAAGGTACATATAAGTGGAACCCCTACCTATGTCCCTATAAACGAAACCCTTATCTAAGATACATATGTTATCTTATTTTCTCGTGTAACGTGCCCTAATCTAACACTCTAAGACTAAGACTCGATACAAGACGAAGTCGACAGATGTAGTGCACCAACAGACTCCCCCTCAGATGTTGACGAGTCGACTATCGAGTCACGACAATGCTATGTCTTTACTTCTTCAGTCTTGATCAGTCTCTGGGCTTCTCTCTCTATCTTCATTTCTTTCTCTTAAATCATCAACAAACTTCTTCTCTTAGATTTTGACAACTTTAAATTCATCATCATCAACATGCACTCCCCCTCAAATGTTGATTCATCCTGCATAAAACTCTACCACAAACATAAGTTTTATGATAAACATTTAAGCATATAGACACCATTTGAAACTATCTCAAACAAATATATCAATTCATTTCTGATGAACCACTTGAAACTATATCGTTTTTCTTATTAAAATAACACACTCTCCCAAATCATCTGTTCAGCATGTTTAGCACTTGGAATTTTGAAAATCAGCTTTTCAATATCAGTCGTCGAAAATCTTTTTGAATTTTACAAAATTTATGCTAAAACACACTAAAAATATTTTTGGAATTTTTGAATAAAATGAAATGCAGTAAAAAACTATTTACAGACATTATTTTTGTGAGTTTGTGTAAGAGGATCATATCAGTTTTTGAGACAAATCACCAACACCGTTAAGCTTTAAGCATTTTAAGCTCTAAACGATTCACTTAGATTGTCAGTATACTGATCCACTTAAATTCTAACACAAAGTTCAACTTCTTCGAGATACGATATTAATGTCTTAAGCACTTAAACTCAATCGCGTGTCCCACCTCAAAATATACTCCCGTATCCAGATCCCAATATTCAGTCTTACAGGTAATTATGACACAAATGATATCTGTAGGGGTTAATAAATTATGAAGAATCATGAGAGCTCAGGTCAGAACTACCGTTCAGCAGAGAGATCATGACTCAACTTTTGGGTGTGTCCCCTTTAGAGGATCTTTTTTTACAACAGCATTGCTAAGCAATTTTATTATCTTATCATATATGCTGAGGGTGATGCTATGTTTCAAGCATTGCAGAAAGTATTATTCGAGGACTAGGTCAGAACTTCCATTCAGCAGAAGTCCCGGAATAATACCCCAGATATCACTGAGTATAAAGACCTAGTATCTCAGAAAGAGGGACCTTTCAAACAAGATTTCGGGGGTTACCCATATATCCGAGAGATGTTTCCCCACGATATAAGCAAGTTTGAAATTTAGGTTTATATCTCGTCACAATCTACTAAATGTGCAAAAACCTACTGGCACATCATCAGTGAGACCGTTTATCACATTTGACTTTCCAATTCTTTAGCATGCTGTGATCGTCCACTGATGTACTATCATTTCCTCTTTTATACAACAAAACTCAATTTGAATTTTATCATGTTTTTGTCTTTTTCAAATGTTTTTGGATTTTCTGAAAAATTTACTCCCCCTAAAATGCAAACACATTACAGGAAATTTGAAAATAAACTGTACAATAAAGTGACAACTGATATCAAATCGCATCAAATCAATCAGAACTCCCCCTTACAACAAACTATTTTCTCATTTAGATTTCAAAACACTTAAGTTTGTTTTAATCAAAATGATTTTTCCGGAAAATAAGTTTGTTTTTACCACTTATAGGGGCATGGTTCATCATCTTGTTCATTCAATCACATATATGAGAATTCCATCAAGTTCAAACTAATGACCTTGACGAATCACTTGTAAGATCCAACCTCTTACCACTTGTAAAAATATCCAAAACATTCAAGCCTATGTAGGAATAAACCTCTACACAAACCATTTTACCAATCAAAATGCCGATTCCTGCTTCGCACTTACCAACCTGGAAGCTCCGGCAAGTCACACTTATCCTGTAAAATTTAACTTTTATAAGATTCAATCACACAATCAATTACTAAGAAAGATGCCGATTCCTTATCCGCAATTACAAACTTGGGATCTCTGGCAAGTCTAGAGACTTACTGTTCGTAGTATGTACCATCCCAGTCACAAACCAGGGATGGTTCAACCTTATCTTTCTTCGTCTTCTTCTCGTAAAACTCTTTAACCCCTTTGACTTTTAGATCAATCATTTTACCAAAAATATGTTTCACAGTGGGGTTAAAGGCTTTTTCAACATCAAAAACCTTTTTATCGTCATAAAATTGATTTGATATCTCAACTTTAGCAATTATCTTTTTAAAATTTTCAGCCTGAAGTGGTGGAAAATTATCATCATCCACAGTCATAACTGATTTTTCTCCTTTTACCTCAACCTGTGGCTCATCTGATTTTGTGGAATCAGATTCATCGCCAGAAGATAGCTCCTCTGATTTTGACCTATCAGAATCATCGCTAGAATTATCAACAGACTTCTTAACAACCCATTTCTGGTTGTCAGATTTAGCTCTTTTGTTGTAACACTTGTTTGAACATTCACCAATTTCAAATGTAGAATTTTTGAATAACTTTGTTCTGTCAATTGGTGGTTCAAACTCAATCACTTTCTCTTTCTGTTTACGAGAAACTCCCTGTTTTGATTTCATTGCCTTTGAACAATCTTTGGCAATGTGTCCAACAGTGTTGCATTGGAAATAGGTTCTCGTATCTTTCTTCTGCTCAGCCATCTTCTTCATTTCGTCTTGCTTCTTTGCAAGGAACTCACTGTTTGACTGTCTCCAGAATTCTTTCTTTTCTTCCTCTTCTGAGCTAGTTCCTAAAACAAATGTCATTTTTGCTTTAAAATCGCGAACATATTTTTCATTTTTCTGTTTTTCTGTTGGAATAAAACTAAGACCTTTCTTTTTGAAATTACGGTTAGGGTTTGGTTTCTTGTGAAAACCATAACCAGAACTGTAACCTTTTTTCTTGTTTAATCTTTGTTATACTCTTGAGGTGTAAGGTTTAGATTTACCATTAAGATTTAAATCTTTTATTTCAGAAATATTAATTTCTGTTAGTTTGAAAACCTTTTTGATCAATTCAGTTTTGACACCTCTTATTGGAAATTCCTCATCAGAATATAATTTGTCGGAATCATTCAATGTATATGCAACTTTGAATGTTTCGTCACTCAAATTAGATTTTGATAACATGAATTATGTGTTGTAAACCCTTTTAACCAAAGACTTTGGACTGTTATCTGTCGAACTCGAACTTTCAGAACCAGACTTTGACTCTGACTCTGACTTTGACTCTGAGTTTGACTCCAACTTTGACTCCTCAGTTTCATCTTTATCCAACACCTGATTGACCACTTTCTTTATTAACTCGGACTCATGATCAGTGTCAGATGATGTAAACGTCACATCAATATTTTCTGGTAAGTTAACTGACGACTCCGACTCCCACTGTAAATTTGTTGCCTTCTCGACTCTTTCTGAATTTGGATTTCTCGGAGAATATCCATTTTCAAGCGGGGGTGGACACTTGTTGTAACCGACATCTTGTTTCTTACCAGAATCCTTCTTGTCAGTCTTTTTCTTTGTGTCACTCTTCTTCTTGTTCTTCTTTTCTGGAGTCTTTTCTTCAGCCACTTTTTCAGCATTCTTTTCTTCAGTTACTTCATCCTCTTCAAATGCCTTCATGCCTTCAACAGTTGGATAAATCCTGTCAATGACATAAGAAGTACATGAGTAACTTTTCAACAAACGATTTTGTCACACCCCCAAAATCCACACGCGGAGTATCACCGCTTGGAGGCGTGACTGACCAGGATCAAGCCACCAATCATATTGAACAAGCATATAAGTAAGCAACATTCAACCACAATATGAAAGGTGTCCAAAAACCAAAGCATAGTTAAGTGTTTAGCGGAAGCATAATTGTAAAACCCATAGCAAGTGTTAAGTATGAAATAAAGTAAGGTTTAAAGCATGGCACACACTGCCATGTCCCACAACGACTGTTCCTCCCTGTGCAAGCTCCATGAGTACCTAATGACCTGCAAGGCATGTAGCAACGAATCAACAACAAAGTTGAGCGAGTTCACAGTTGGTTGTTTGGTTATAGTATTCAGTTCATAAATCGTATGTTCGTTTTGTAAACCATATATCGTATTAATCCTTATCGCGGCCAGTCCAGGAATGTATGCGATGATTAGTGGGGGCTTCCCATGTGTTACAAGACCACGCGTATCGACTGCTATGAAAATGTAAGAGGTGCCCTAAGTCAATGTCTATCAGCATTGACCCTTTGCCCATAGTCCATTAGTACACACCCGTCCGACTGGCACGGTGTGAGGTTTGTTAAACCTAATAGCGCTATTAACTAATGACCCGCTCGCCCTAGGCCTCGGCGATTAAGTCGATAATTGAGGGACTTCCTTTGATAGAGTTGATGGTCTTAAGATCGTGTACGTAGGCTTTACGTACGTGCCCTTCAATCCGAGGACAGTAGTAAGTATAACTGTACGTAGGTTTTACGTACGTGCCCTTAAATCCGAGGACAGTAGTAATTAGTTTAAATGTAATAGTTGTACGAGTAGTTATTCAATCCCATTCCCAACCCCTGGGAATCCCATGCCTTGGCTAGTGTGAACTCACCTTGGTTTGCTCGGCAGATACACAGAAAGGTCAAGTCTAGCAGCTAGTGGTCAACCATGTCCTAACATGGTTACCATACAAGTCAGGTTTTGGTTTCAAGTAATGCACATAAGTATCACGTAAGATATCATGTAAGAAACACACACAGATCATGGCAACACATTTCATCACGTTCAACCCTTATAACATATTCATGATTGGGCTCGCACAAGCTTAGTGGCCTTGTGCGAGTCATCCGTTGGAGCCCAATAAAACCCGGCCCATTAACAAGAACCCAACAATACTATAAACATGAACACGGCCCTTATAACATATCTTGTTCGATTTTGTAATACACCCGGCCCAACATATACACCCAACCCAACAATTAACCTAACAGTCCTAACATGTATCGGCCCAAATAGACACACAAGTCTTGTGCGATCCGATTGGGTTGTGCGACTAGGTTTGGGCTTTAAGGCCCAACAGTTAACAAACATTATCACTTGTGCGATCTAATAAGCCTTGTGCGACTGTGGGTGCCTTGTACGACTGGACTCCTTGTGCGACCCGGAGTCTTGTGCGAGTGGACTTGTGGTTGGTCTTGTACGACCGACAACCTTGTATGATTGGTCAAATGATTTCCTATTTTCATGCAATACTGTTACTAGATCCAATCAGTTTCGTTTGACTAATTTAACCGTTTCCAAAGTTACCATTTATCAATCAATACATTCAACAGTTTCCATCCAACTAGTGATCGATCAAACCAACCAATTTACTAATGATTCATAAGAACCCTAAGCATATTCATAACATGAACATCAACCACGACTTCAACATATTAACAGATTTGTGTCCTTGATTTTTCTAGCATACACTCGAACATATCATCACAACAATTCATCTAATATAAACACAATCACAGCCGAGAGTATATATATATATTTTCGATTCTAGATCATTAACACCCTCATTTGATTAACAACCCTATGTCGATCTACAACGCTATGCATGTGAACCGATTTCTTGTAGATCAACATCAAGCATATATATCAAACCCTAAAATTGTAAGACAGTTTGTTCATATTATCAAATCCGAGTAACATATATTCGAACACCTAGCAATATATCAAATCATCATACAAGCATCATCAATCATACATTATTCCTACATCATCATGTCGAGCATATCTCGCATAACATCATACAATCATGGAAGCAAGTAGTTAACATACTAACCGATTAGAGAATGAACAAGGATGATTCGAATGCTAAGGTCTTCGATGATGAGGGAATGCTTGCCGTCAAGTTTGAGAGGAGAGAAAGAGAGAGCTAGGGTTTGTGTGTTTAGAATGTTTGTCAAACAAATGAGGAGTATGCCCCTACCCCTAACTGTTATGCGCAAAATAGAAAGAGTGGGCCGAACCCTTACTTGGGCTGCCCATTGATCCGAATACAAGAGTGTAGTGTAGCCTGAATGGGCTTGTGCGATCGGGTGAGTGTTGTGCGTTTGGGCCATTTATATACATTCATACATTACACATAAACACAAAATCATGACTTTCAATTAGTCAACCAAGTTCATATAGTCACAAACGTTACATTAAAGTACAAAGACAGGTTCGGAAATACGAGTTGTCACAGATTTATTCTATCAGTCTCAATTCTTTGCAACTCCAGCTTTTGTTCTAGCATTGCACACTTCTCAAAGTAGTTGTTCACCACTTTTTGCTTCGTCATAAAAGCACCCTGAAGTGTCTTCATTGCTGTAGCTTGTTCTTCACTTGTTTGATTATACTGATTCATCGCTTTATTCAATACATCACAAGATTCCTTCAAACTGTTCAAGTTATAAATCAATGTGCTGTTCTGCTTTTTTATGGCTTCACAGTTTTTACATTTCACCGGAATCTTTTTCGCATCAACTTCTTCATCAATCTTGAACTTCGGAATCTCCTTTCCTTTCTTCTTAATCACCGGTGCTTCTTCATCATCGCTACTCACCGGTGTTTTGACTTTTTTCTTTTTCTTCTTGGCTTTTTCATCTTCACTATCACTCTCAGCAATCAGTTTCATATCAGCATCAAATTTTCTTGCCCAATACTCAGTATCATCATCACTATCTTCTTCAACTCGGGCAAAAAAGGCTTTTTGATTTGGAATCTCTTTATCCGGACAGTAATCATCCCAATTAAAATTTGCCCAGCTAAAGCCTTCAGGTAGCTTTTCGTCATCTTGATCTATTATCAAGGCACTACCATCAGCTCTCTTTGAAGAATCTTGATTAACCACACAAGCTCTCTTTCCAGAGTCTTCAATCACATTCCTTCCATGTGCAGTTTGTGCTTAATGTTGATGTTGTTGAGATGGTTGCTGAGCAACTTGATGATAGATGGCTTTTCGGTAGTAATCATTGTTGTTGTTAAAAGGATTCTGAGCTCCACTTGCTTCGCGATTGGTGCACTCTCTCTTGAAGTGACCCTTCTCCCTGCAACGAAAACAAGTGACTTTAGATTTGTCAAAACCTAAAGTAGAAACACCAGCCTCACGAAGATCATCTCTTCCAGTGATTTGTTTGAATTTCTCAGCTCTCCTCAACACGCTTGCCAAGCACCATTTATGTCCATCAGTTCCATTTCTTCAGCATCGATCTGGTCGTAATCTTCCTTTGTCAGCATTGGATTCCCGATTCGACCTGCAACAAAACTACCATAAGATTCAAGAACAGTTCCCAACAAAGACATGTGACTCTTAGCAATTTCTACTAAATAGTCTTCATCATTCTCCAAATTCAGTACAATGTTGCACTGAAGCTTCTTGCCATTCTTTGTTGTTGAAATGTTAGGATCAAAAGATGGATATGATGAAAAACTTGTGTTGCTGCTTGATCCTTTTGATGAACTTTCAGATGGACTCTTTGCATTGAATGTTGTTTGAACTTTCGGTGACAAGTTGATGGATTTATCAGTGACACCACCTTTGTAGTAAAGACCGATGTCTTGTTCACCGTCGAAATCTTTCATTCTTATAACCTTTCTCTGCTCCATCTCCTGAGCTTCAATCTTTTTGATAAACTTGCTCAGTGTCAAATCTTTAAAACCTTTCTTGTTTCTGAGCATCATGAGATAAGTACCCCACGTTTCATACGGTAACGCATCTGATAATTTTTCAATCAATTCCTCATTGTCTTTATTGATCTTCAACCTCTTCATATTAGCAAGCAGATTGCAATATCTTTCAATGATTTGCTTAGTGCCCTCATTCTTCAACCCTCGGAACAAATCAAACTCTTTCTTCATTAATGACTTCTTGTTCTTGACCATTTCCTCACTACCTTGAAATTTTGACTTTAATGTTTTCCATATTGAATAAGATGTTCCATTATGTTGTAATAAAACCAAGATGTCTTCTTTAACTGCTTGTTGAATAAGACTTAACATCATCTTCTCATCTTTGTATTTCTTCCGGTTTTCAGCACTCAGATCTTTAATTGGAATTTTCTCTTCATCATCATTCATTGGTCTAACGTATTTTGTTTCGACATTCTCCCATGCATCTAGATAATTTGCCTGTACCCAGTTTTCAAACTTTTCTTCCCAACTCTTGTACTCCTCGATGTTCATGAGTTTTGGAGGTTTTTGCATCGTTCTCGTTTCGTTCTCCAACATCGTGTTCTGTGCAATACTCATCGAGTTAACCGGTGTAGCGAATGCGTTGTAAAAATCTTCGTCCATGTTTCGGATTTTTTAAAAATTTCCACAACAGTCCTTTCGAGCGAAATCAGGACTTTGGATGGTCCTATGAGCGAAACCAGGTGTTCACAAAAGCGAAACTATGTTATTGATGACCTTATCAGCGAAATCACTAATATCGTGACACAAGAACGAAATCCCAAGAAATGTGTTGCTATGAGCGAAATCAGGTTGTTCAAATGAACGAAACCCCTGATTTGTTCACTGAAGTGAAACCTTATAATGGTCTAACAAGCGAAACCTCTGATTTGGTGACACAAGAGCGAAATATGATGGTCAAAAGAGCGAAACCTCTGATATTGGTAAAACAAGAGCGAAATCAAACTGTCCAAATAAGCGAAATTACTGAATGTACCTATGAGCGAAACCTATTCGGATCCAATTTCTAATTCGTATTTCAAAACCAAACTCTCAGGGATTTATCTATGTCCAATAACGCACAGTCTGTGAAATTTTGAACTAATTTTGACCGGTAAAACTTTCTGAAACGATGAAAGAAGGTGTAGAAGTAAGAAATCTCGATGAATTCCAGCTATTCTCTGCTGAACTCCTCCTCCTGAAGCTCTGATACCACTTGTAGGATCGTGTTTCGACCCGAACGAGTCCTTCAAAGGAGTTTTGATCAGATACTGGTGCGGAAAACAAGTATCTGACTTAGAAACAGCTAGCAAATCACTTTTAACACCTTTCTGTATTGATATCTGACAGATTACATCCAAATCTCACACCGGCAGCACCTCGGTATGGAATTGCACAACTCACTCCAATGATTTCGCCTATGTGACCTATATATAGGGCATGAGGTTTCGCTCCAAGAGACATGTACACATGAGCGAAACCTCCATTTGTCCATATAAGCGAAACCCTAAGGTACATATAAGCGGAACCCCAACCTATGTCCCTATAAGCAAAACCCTTATCTAAGATACATATGTTATCTTATTTTCTCATGTAACGTTCCCTAATCTAACACTCTAAGACTAAGACTCGATACAAGACGAAGTCGACAGATGTAGTGCACCAACATTCTCTTTCTTCATTAATTGCAATTTCTCTGCTTTAGCTCCACACGCCCCTGTGTTCGCTGAGCACGACCCAGTGTGCAGAAGCGTATCTGTACTATCAAGAATTGCTTGGATTCTGTGAATCTTAGCGTTGACCATGGCCGTCTTGAGCTGGGCACGCCCCCGTGTTGGGAAATAGAAGCTTCTATAGCTTTGTCCTTTCTGCAGACACCTGGCCACGCCCCCGTGTCCGCTGGGCACGGGGTCGTGGTCAGCCTTCTGTTTACTTGTTTTTGCTTGGGAAGATGCTGTCGAGGGGTCAGGCATGCCACGTTTGTTCCCTTTCTTGTAATTATGTTAGATTTTGCTGCATATTTGCTCCTTTTGTTCATTTACGCTCATTTAATCCCGAAAATACAAAAGGAAGAGAAAGGCACACTTTTTTCCAACATTAGTACTAAAAAAAGGGTTAGGTTTATGCCTCATTTGATGTATTTTATATGTTGCATTTTACAGACATCAACGCCAACTTTTCCTCCGAAGATTTCTAAAACTGGCTGAAGGAATTAAACATCGAGCATATCTTCTCTTCTGTGCCGTATCCTCAAGGGAATGACCAAGTAGAAATTATCAACAAGAGTTTAGTCGAAGGCATAAAAGAAAGGTTGGGAACAGCCAAGAGAGGCTGGGTCGATGAACTCTCGAGCATCCTATAGGCACATAGGACAATGCCAAAAACAAGCAACGCCGATCCCTTCCGAAATTGGTCTCCCTTCACCAAAAAGCTTGGCTGTCAATAACATTGACAACAATAGGGAGCGCGGACTAGACTTGGACATCTTGGAAGAAAGGCGTGAAAATGCAACCATCAACGAGGCTAAATACAAATCCAAGCTAGAAAAATACTACAATGCGCACGTGTGAATCTACACGTTCAACCCAGGAGACTATGTCCTTCGGGATAATGAAGCGTCTAATGCAGAGCGCCCAGGAAAACTTGCTCCCAAATGGGAAGGACCCTACCTCATACATGAGGTCTTAGGCAAGGGCGCATACAAATCGCAAACGTTAGTCGGTGACCTTATCCCATGGTCTTGGAATGCACAACAGCTTAGACGTTGTTATATGTAAGATTGTAATTTAATTCCTTTTTTGTATTACAATTAAATGGACCTGAGCCATGCGTTCATCAATAAACAATAATTTTTATAACTTTACTGTTCATACTATCAAACTCTATTACAAATGCATGTCCCACTTTACGGTATTCACAAAAACAGATTGGCAGATTTTCATTTGCAATACCCACACAAACTGGCTAACACATGCAAGTATTGTAATAAAGTTATAAGTAGAAGCTTTGCCATGCACCCTGCTGGGCGCAAGCACTAAAGTACTTCCCTAGTTCGCGTCTTTGTACTGCCTACACTACGTTATTTATTCGCCAAATAAAGAGCACAATACATATCTTTCTTGTGATTTTGCGCCTTATAAATGGCCAAATCAAAGAACAAGTTAAAACATTTCCTTTGCCCTATGGTCAGGAAGATAAATTAAATCTTACTTACGTCTCGGCAGTGGCGCATAGTATATTAACCTATTATTTTCGGGCGCCTTATAAATGGCCTGAAATAATAAAGGAGTTCGACTCACCCGCGCTTACACAAAGCAAACAATAAATGCATTTTACTTACACACTTTAAAGCTAAAAAGTCATACATTCATCACACTTGCGCACCAGCTGGATGCGCAAGGGGCAACTTGTCATAGTTACAAAACATCAAAAACTGTACAAGTCAAAAAACCAAGACAAGGCACGCATGCCTAACCTTTCCCCTTCAACATCCTCCTTTGGCTCGAATAGGGCTCGTAGACGGTCGACATAGTTGTCCGCTGCCAAGCATTCTTCGGCCTGGGCAAGGGTAGGGACCACCAAAGCGTCATAGGCATCGATTGCGTCCTTCATCGCTGCCTCAGTATCAACCGCACGCAGGGCGCATCGTTCATCAGTGAACTTCTTTGTAAAAACGACGTTCACATGAGTTAGACACTCAGTGTAACCGGCCTTATACCCAGCTTCCCTTGCGCGCGCAACTGCATTGGTATTTTCCAGTGCGTCCAGGATTGCATTTGCAACCTGCACAAATAATTACAAATGGTGATTCAGAATTAAGGCAAGGAAGATAAACACAGATGACAAAGAGCTTACATGAACAACATCGGACTCCCTCATCCATGTGCGATCAGCGATAAGGTTGGTATTCATCGATACAACGTCATCACGCTCTTCTTCAGCCTTTACAGCCCGCGCTTCAACCTCCACTAAGCGCCGGTTTACATCTGCCAAAGTCGCGTTGCAGGCCTGCAGGTCCTTGCGTGCGTTTTCCTGTTTATAAACAACTTTCAATATGAGAAGGCATTTTCAAATTTGACTAACTACAATAGTTACGAAGTATATTACATACCTCCAACTTGGAATACGCAAGGTTGGCCTCCTCTAACGCCTTTACTGCATTAGTACGGCCAACGTTGGCTTCCTCAAGTGCCTTGACCGTGGTGTTGCGGCCAGCAATGGCTTCTTCCATCGCTGCAACAGTCGTGGCCTCCTTCTTCTCCAGGCAGGCATTCGCCGCCTTCAGGTTAACAATTTCCTAACGAAGACGGTAAAACTTTTCAAGCACAAGCTTCTTTCCAAAGCTTCCACTCTTTTAACAGAAGTTGGGTTATGGACCGAACCTGTTTGTGGCCTGCAACAGCGGCCCACTCCTCCGTCCATTTGTACGCCTCAAAGTCGGCTCTCTCTTTGGACAGGCGCTCCACAGCTACTTGGATTTTTTCCATCGTTGCAGCAGCTTCGGATTTCAATCGATCATACTCCTCTTCCTTTTAGGCAAGAGAGTATCAATCGTGGAGGATGACATTTGTAGGATCGTGTTCTGACCCGAAATGAGTCGATCAGAGGCGTTCTACACAATATGATAGGCGGAAACAAACATATTGTGTGTAATTCAGCAAGATATTCACTCTAACTGTTGTTCTGATTAACTTGACAAAGATTTACAACGAAACAACACTTCGGCAGCACTTCGGCTCCGGAAACACACATTCAAGACTTTCTCAAACGAAATCAGGCCACTACTATTTATAGGCAGACTAATTCCGCTTGAACAGGCTCAAGCGGAATCAGTTTCACACGGAATTACGATTTCAAGCGAGATTACCGTTTCAAGCGGAATTAACAAGTTAATTTCGCTTGGAATCACTTGTTGCTTTCAAACGAAATTACAATTCCTAATTTCGTTTGAAACTGCTTGTTAACCTATTTTTGACAGTTTTCTCATTTTCCATGCCCTGATCTATGTATATACATACAAGACTCAATACAAGACGAAGTCGACAGACGCATACACCAACAGACTCCCCCTCGAATGTTGACGAGTCTTAAGTGTCGAGTCTTCAACGTCTTCAATCTTTATCAGTCTGATTGCTCTCTGAAGTATTTGACAATGTAAAACTTCTTCAATCTTCTCTTTTCTTATCATCAGCATCAACATACTCCCCTAGAACAAATAATTTTTCCTCGGATGTTGATCGCAATCTGTCTTTCACAAAATCAAGATCGTGTCCTGGCTCTATACTCAGACTTAGAATCCAGGCTATCCTGCACATCCTCTACCTCACAATAAATTTCACAAATTTAACATTTGACAAATTTATATACTACTAGCAGATATCTTTCCAGAATGATTTAAAACTTTTAAAAACTTCTGTTGACCACTTGAAGATAATAATTCAAAAACTTTCCTCATTTAAACATGCACACCCCCTCACGAAATGCTCATCATGCTTAGCACTTGGAATTTTGAAAATCAGCTTTCCAACATCAGTTGTCGAAAATCTTTTTGGATTTTTCAAAATTTATGCTAAAACACACTGAAAATCTTTTTGGATTTAAAAAAAAATAAGAATGCAGTAAAGAAATATCTACATACACTATTTTTGTGAGTTTGTGTAAGAGGATCATATCAGTTTTTGATAAGTCACAAGTACCGTTGAGCTTAGTTACACATTAAGAATTAAACAGTTCACTTAGATTGCCGATATACTGATCCACTTAAATTCTCACACAAATTTAAACTGATTCAGGATATGAATTAGGTGTATTAAGAACTTAAACTCTTTCATGTGTCCCACCTCTTGAATATACTCCCGTATCCAAATCCCAATATTCAGTCTTACATGTGAGTATACCACAGATGATATCTGTAAGGGGTTAGATGCGAAGACCGTGAGAGCTCAGGTCAGAACTTCCGTTCAGCAGAGAGATGACGGTTTCGACTTTTGGTGGGTCCCCTTTAGAGGATCTTTTTTACAACAGCACATGATTAGCATTTTTCAATGTGTCATCATTTTTTATGCTGAGGGCAGGCTTTTTATTTCAAGCAAGCATAAAGTATTCTCCGGGGACTAGGCCATTGCTTCCGCAAAATCAGAAGTCCCAGGATAATACCCCAGATATCACTGAGTATAAAGACCTAGTATCTCAGAAAGAGGGATCCTTCAAATGAAATTTCAGGGGTTACCTATATATCCAAGTAGTGTTCCCCACGAAATAAGCAAGTTTGAATTTAAGTTTATATCCTGAAAAAGCTTACTAAATGTGTAAAAATCTATCGGCATATCATCAGTGAGACCGTTTAATGCTATTTAAACATTACATTTCTTTAGCATACTGTAACTGTCTACTGATGTACTATCATTTCCTCTTTTTCACAACAAAACTCTTTTTGTATTTTATCATATTTTTGTCTTTTTCAAATTTTCAAATGTTTTTTCGATTTTCTGAAAATTCTTACTCCCCCTAAAATTTAAAATCATTTAAGAAAATTTGAAAACAAACTATACAAGTAAAGTGACAACTGATATCGAATCACTTCAATTCGCCATCCACTTGGCATAAACAATCAGAACTCCCCCTTTCAACAAACTATTTTTTCATTATGATCTCAAAACACTTAAGTTTGTTTTAATCAAAATGATTTTTCTGAAAAATAAGTTTTTTTGATTTCATAAACTCACTTTTAAAGTTGGGGATGTACTCATCACTTTGTTTTCCAATCATTTTCATTCTTTTGAAAAATATAACAATTTTAGATTTTATCAACAATATCACTTGTAGAAAATCAAGTACAATTTAATGTCCCTGATTTACCACTTGTAAGACGAAATATCAATAAACCATTATCCAATAACCACTTCGGTGATATTTCATAAGAAAGATGCCGATACCTGCTCCACACTTACCAACCTGGAAGCTCCGGCAAGTCAGGATTTTACTTGTGAAAAACTTCCATCCAAGCCTGACCAAACTTGGATGTTTCCTCTTCAATTTCACTTAGGTAATAAGTTGCTTTCTTTGTTTCATAAAAGTCCTTTACCCCTTTGGTCTTTCCCCCAACCATTTTTCCTAAAATCTTTTTAACATTTCCATTAAACACTTTCTCAACATCAAATTCTTTCTTCTCAGAATAGAATTGATTGGAGATCTCAACCTTTCCAACTTTTGATTTAAAATTCTCAGCCCTCAATGGTGGAAAATTAACATCATCCATTGGAGGCACTGAGTTTTCTTCTTTTACCTCAACCTGTGGCTCATCTGATTTTGTGGAATCAGATTCATCGCCATATTTCACATCAAATTTCTTAAAATCTTCATGAAACTTTTTAACAACCCATATTTGGTTGTCATGCTTAGCTCTCTTTTTATAAAAACTTGTCTTTGAACACTCACCAACTTCATATGTTGAATTTTCAAAAATTTTAAATTTGTCAGTTGGTGGTTCATTTTTCTCAACAACTTTTTCTTTGAGTTTTTTAGAGACTTCCTGTTTTGTTTTTGTTGCTTGAGAACAATTCCATGCAATGTGACCCACTTCATTGCATTTGTAACAGGTTCTTGTCTCATTTCTTTGAAAATCTCCATTCTTCATTCTCTCCTGCTTCTTTGCAAGGAATTCTTTGTTTGATTGTTTCCAGAAAGAACTCTTTGATTCCTCTTCACAGCTTGTCCCTGAAACAAATTTTGTATTTGTTTTAGAAATTTTCTCATTTTTATAATTTTCAGGTGGAATAAATCCAAGACCTTTCTTTTTGAAATTACCGTTATGGTTTGGTTTCTTTTGAAAACCAGAACCAGAACTGTAACCCTTTTTCTTGTTTAAACGTTGTTGAACTCTTGAAGTGTATTTTTTAGATTTTTCAGTAAGATTTACATCTTTTATTTCAGAAATATTAATTTTTGTTAGTTTGAAAACCTTTTTGATCTTTTCAGTTTGAACACTTCTTATTGGAAATTCTTTATCAGAATATAATTTGTTAGAATCATTTAAAGTGTATGCAACTTCAAATGTTTCATCCTTCAAATTAGATTTTGATAACATAAATTCTTTATTGTAAACCCTTTTAACCGACGACTTTGAACTATCAACTGATGATGATTCTGGACTTTCTGACTCAGACTTTGACTCCGACTCCTCGTCTGTTTCCAACACCTGATCGACTACCTTTTTTATTTACTCAGACTCATGATCAGTGTCAGACGATGTAAACGTGACGTCAATGTTTTCTGGTAACTCGTCAGTTGTTTCAGATTTTAACTCTATATTGACAGCCTTTTTTACTTGCTCCTCATTTGGTTTTCTGGGAGAATAACCTTCCCAGATCGGAGGTGGACACTTGTTATAACTGACACTCTGTTTCTTACAAGTATCCTTTTTCTTTGGCTTCTCATCTTGAAAAACTTCTAAACCTGCAACAGTTGGATAGATTCGATCAATTAGATAATCAGAACTAGAATAACTTTGCAGTAAACGTCTAATTCTCTCATTTTCAATCCTCTCAGTCTCCAACTCTTGCTTTAAATTTGCACACTCTTCATTGTAATGATTGATAGCTTTTTGCTTCGACATCATCACAGCATTCATCATTGTCAGTGCATCTTCTCTTTCAGAATTTGTCTTTTGTAGACCAGTTACCGTTCTGTTCAAAACTTCATACGACTTTTTTACATAATTGAGATTGAACAGTAATTGTTTTTTCATCTTATCTTGCTCACTCAGCTTCTCATCCTTCTCTGCACACTGCTTGCAAGATTCTAAACATTTTAAACAAGGCTTGATGACTTCCACAATCTTTTCTATTTCAACGATCTTCTCAACTTCAACAACTTTCTCAACTTCAATCACCTTCTTTGTTTCAACAATCTCTTCAGCAATTTTAACATCTTCATTTTGAAAAATCTTTTCATTTTGATCTTTGCTTTCACCTTCCTTCTTTTTCAGTTCTTTTGCTTCTCGTCTCTTCTCCAATTTCTCCAAGCGATCTGCAAAATAAAATTGAAAACTTTTAGGAGGTAAATGAGTTTTTGCAATATTGATATGCATTTCTTCCTCATCATCACTACTATCATCAGTTGGTGATTGATCAAAATCTATTGTCTTTTCTGAACTATCATCTGAAGAACCAGAATTAGATGGTGTTTGATCAAAAACTGTTGTTCTTTCTGAACTTTCTTCTGATAAAAAAGACTCTTTTTCTTGACTTTTCTCATTACTATTAAACACTTTCATCCATTCTGTCATCAGATCAGGCTCTTGAACTATCTGTGTAATGAGAGCAGCAACTTTTGAATCAGGTGGAATATATTTATCCCAGCTGAAGCCTTTTGCCACTTTTTCATCATCTTGATCAATGATACCATAATAAGCTTTCTTATTTGCATCTTCGATCATTCTTGCATGTGCAGTTTGTGGTTCCTTTTGTTGATATGGTTGATGAGCAACTTGTTGATATATGGCTTTCCGATAGTAATCATCTTTTCCAAAAGGATTCTTTGCTCCACTAGCCTCTTGATTTTTGCATTCTCTCTTGAAATGACCTTTCTCCATGCATCGAAAACAAGTAACTTTAGATTTATCAAAACCCAAAGTAGACACATGTGCATCCAAAAAATCATTTCTTCCTGTAATCATTTTAAACTTTTCTGCTCTTCTCAAAACACTTGCTAGACACCATTTGATGTCCATGAGCTCCATCTCTTCAGCGTCTATCTGGTCGTAATCCTCTTTCGTCAGCATAGGATTTCTGATCCTTCCAGCTACAAATCCCTCATAAGATTCCAGCACAGTAGCAAGTAACGCCATGTGATCTTTAGCAACTTCTTCAGAAAAACTTTGACCATTCGGGAGATTTAATGCAATGTTGCACTATATTACACAACCATTTCCACTTTTTGAACTTTGAGACTGAAAACTTGAAGTTGAACTCTTTGGATTAACACTCGGATATGAAGAAAATCCACTGCTACTGTTTGAATTTTGATCAACATTTCCAGATAAGTTTCCAGCACTAAAAGCAGTTTGGATTTTTGGACTCATTTCAACCTCTTGAACACTGCCTTTGTAATACATTTTCACATCTTGTTGATTACTCAGATTGTTCATCCTTGCAATCTTTTGCTGTTCAAGATCTTGACCTTCAATCTTTTCGATGAACTGAGAAATCGTCAAACCATCATATTCTCCGGTGTTCTTTAAGATCATCAAAAATGTACCCCATTCTTTCTGAGGTAAAGCATCAGCTAATTTGTCTACCCATTCCTCTCGTTCCTTATTGATACTCAACAAAGACATTGAATGTACTAAATGGCAGTATCTTTCAATCAACTTCTTTGTATCTTCTCCTGGCAGACTTGTGAATAGATCAAATTCTTTCTTAAGCAATGCCTTTTTACTCTTAATCATCTTCTCACTTCCCTCAAACTTAATTCTGAGTGCTTCCCAAATAGAACGTGAAGTTTTATCATGTTGAAGCAATATGAAGATATCTTCTTTAATAGCTTGCTGGAGTAAACTGATCATCATTTTCTCTGCTTTGTACATGTCTCATTCCTTATCTGTAAATTCAATAATCTTTTTATCAACTCCCAGCACAGTACGTGGTAGCACATATTTTTTCTCAACACACTCCCATGATCTCAAATGATTGGCTTGGACCCAGTTTTCAAACCTATCTTTCCAACCATAATACTCCTCAATGCTCATTAGTTTAGGGGGTTTTTGCATTGTTCCAGTTTCATTTTCCATGTTCATGTTTTGAGCTATTGCAGCTGGAGTAGTCGGGGATGTGGCAAATGCATTATAGAAATCTTCTTCCATGATTCGGTAATATGTTTTTCACAACAGTCACTTTCAAACGAGATTAGATCTTTCAAATGGAATTACTTCAAGCGAAATTAACCTTCAAGCGAGATTACCCTTTTCAAACGGAATACCATGTTGAAGCGAAATTACCTGCAAACCAGTTTCAAGCGGAATACCAACTGAAACGGAATCCCCACTCAAACGGAATACCTAATTTCGTTTGAAACTTTCAAGCAGAATCACAACTTGAAACGAAATCACTTATTTCGTTTGAAACTTTCAAGCGGAATTACAATCTGAAGCGAAATAAGGCTATTTCAAGCGGAATCAACATCAATGTTCAAGCGGAATTACTGATTTCAAGCGAAATTAGGTGCAATTTCAAACGGAATTATGCTGATGTCATCATTTCGGTCTGAACATTGTCAAATTGATCAAGTTTTAAGCCGTATTTGGGTTTGAAACTTTCAAGGATTTGTTAACATACAAATGCGCGTGTAATGTGAAAAATTCAGGCCATTTTAACCGTTAAAACTTGTTCAATTTATAAAAGAAGGTGTAGAAATTAGAAAACAAGATGAAATCAAGCTAAAAATGGTAGAACTCCTCCTCCTGAGCTCTGATACCACTTGTAGGATCGTGTTCTGACCCGAAATGAGTCGATCAGAGGCGTTCTACACAATATGAAAGGCGGAAACAGACATAATGTGTGTAATTCAGCAAGATATTCACTTTAACTGTTGTTCTGATTAACTTGACAAAGATTTACAACGAAACAACACTTTGGCAGCACTTCGGCTCTGAAAACACACATTCAAGACTTTCTCAAACGAAATCAGGCCACTACTATTTATAGGCAGACTAATTCCGCTTGAACAGGCTCAAGCGGAATCAGTTTCACACGGAATTACGATTTCAAGCGAGATTACCGTTTCAAGCGGAATTAACAAGTTAATTTCGCTTGAAATCACTTGTTGCTTTCAAACGAAATTATAATTCCTAATTTCGTTTGAAACTGCCTGTTGACCTATTTTTGACAGTTTTCTCGTTTTCCGTGCCCTGATCTATCTATATACATACAAGACTCGATACAAGACGAAGTCGACAGATGCATGCACCAACAACATTCCCAGTCGCAGCACCACCAATCAGGTACAGGGCGTGCTGAAGATATAAATTTTATGCCCACCAGCCCTTAACCGCTCCAACTCTGCGGGTGTCCCAACACCTTTAAAAACTTCCCTGCAGAGGGAAGGGTCTGTCATCACATCCCCTTGACGTATGTTCCATGGGGGGGGGGAATGCATGGCTTGACCCCGCACTTGGGTGAACGTGCGATAGTAATAATCCAGCGGTGTTTCATTGGGCTGAATCGGGGGCTGATCAGCATCTCCCTCTCCACCCGCACCGGAGTTGGTCCCATGCTCAAAAATGAGGGACTTCTGCTTATTTACCCCCTCGCCTTCACTAGAACCCCGCTAAGCATTGGGGTCAATAAGGTTACCCGATGAATCCATAGTATCATTGTAAACAGTGGTCTCACCCACTGGAGATTCAAAGAGCCCCCCATGCGTCATGAATAGGGGGGTTTCCTTATTGCTTACAACCTGAACAACTTGTTCAGGTCCAGCGTCCTTCTTCCTCTATTCACCCGCAGACTTGGGCGATGATGACAGTGGAGTAGGAAGAGATGCCCTTGTGGCAACTACAAATACACAACGTGGATAATTCAGGGAAAGTTTAATAAAATAAACCTCAAGGAAAAATAGGTAAACTTACCTTTGGCAGGCTGCGCAAAGCGTGCACCTAGCAACGCCGTCCTACCATGACGCAAGGTAACTTTCTTCGCTGCACCGGCATGTGCGGTCTCCACCTTCCTCTTCTACCCTATAACGCGCCCACTACCACCACCAGCGCCTCCTGCGCCCGAGGAAGGCCCTAGCACATCCAACCCCTCAAGAGTATCAGAGACTAAGACATAATCTTCAGACTTAGTTTTTCTTGGGCGGAAGGTACCTGATGTAGCCTGCTTTACTGCAATGGTAAACAGTACTCGAAATGGTGAGCCGAACCATCCCCAATGGGCTGAGCTGGGAGATATGGATTCTGTAATACTCTAGCAATTCCGCCATAAACACCTTCAACGGCAACCGGAAATTGTCGTTTCCGAGAAAATCGGCAAAGAGAGTTATAAATCCGGCAGGGGCATCAACGCCATTATCGCCCTCTTTCGGATAACAGGCTCCATATTCGTCCGGCATACTGACGGTCAAAATCAGCTGCCGGAAGGACCCAACCGTCCACTTCAACACCAGCAAAGCACCGCCAACATCGACGTTCTCAACATCTTCTTCCACCGGTGAAGACAGCGGGGAAGATGGTATTAATGGTGAAACCATCAAGAAAAATGTAGATATAAAGGGGGAAGAAGACAAAGTAACTTAAACTCGCCGGAAAACACAGATGACGTGCGTGTGTGTGGGTATATTTTGTAGATATATATTAGCTCTTTTTACTTGCAAATTCAAGTTTTAAATTTATAAAACATGATATACTACTATCACACTGCACACACGTTAGGGCAAGTGCACCCATCGCAGAAGTAGTATTGTGATGACAAGATACCGAGGTCGTCCAAGGACACAAGAGCTTTTAATACCGGCTTACCGTTAACGTCTAATCTAACCAAACTTTGAAGAAAAGGTTTTAAAGTTATAAAAAAGATAAACTAAAAAGAAAATATAAAATAAAAGGAAAAACAGGTAGACAAGAAGGAATCACTTGGTTCCAACTTCTCTTTTATGTATCCTTTAATGATCTCCGCACTTTGGGCATTTTAAGAGATTATCTTTGGGCATAATGCTATACCACACCATTTTTGCCTAGAACTTAGCAACACATTCCACATTAATAAGCTCTAAAGGTCGAATACCTACTCAACAACTAGTGAGATGTTATAGTACCTTGAGATAATTTGATAATCAACACTAATTTTTTGATCTCCAATTCCAATACCAAATGATGCTCCGCATCTTTGGAATCTAAAGCTACAACATATCTATCAATCATTCCAACTTATCCAATCAGTCTCCCATGAATAAACATTTGCAAAATTTCAACTGTTGTACACTTTCGATCGTTTCCGTGTATAATAAAAGTTTATATTTTACTTACGAAATATGTAATCGTACGTTCAAACAACATGATATTCACGGCATTTTTAGAACAAAATCCAAGTTACATATGCCTTTATACCCTTCATATAGCTTAAATTACAGGTTAGAAGGGTTAAAAATGGCAAAAATGTGATAATACAAGTCCAGGGACTGAAACTATCAAAAAACAAAATTCTACCGCCAGGGGTCAATGCGGACCGCATTACCTGAGCAATACGGTTCGCATTACATGCCCAATGGCAGATTTTTGCTTGTTCTCCAAGTTCTGCCACATATAATCAAACCTTGCCACCTAGAATGATTTTTACCACACTAAATCTCCTTCAAACACTTGTCTAGACACTAAGCAACATCCATAACACGTCACCTAACAGTTTTCAAGCTCTCATGAATCCAAGAACACTATAAATAGCCTTGAGTTCTTTGAGTTCTTCACACCCTTCTTTTCTTTCTCACTCAAAAATTCATTTGGAGCTTGCTTCTACATTGAGGCCTAATTCTCTGAGTTCTAAGCTTCCTTCTTAAATACTTGTAAGTGTTTCTCCTAGTCTATTTTATCCCATTTGGCTAGTTATGAGCCAAAAGTCAAGCAAAATGACTTATGCTTTGACTTTTGGTTCTGACCATTTCAGTCAAGTCAAAGTTCAAATTGAACTTTGCTACATAATCATAATAATGAAGGTGTTAATCATTTGCGATTACACACTCTGATCATCACATTTAGTAGGTGAAATGACGAGTCAAACTTTTACGAAATAAAAGCCAATAACGCATAAAATGCATTTTTAGATGAATAAGTTTTTGGGTATTAAAACTTAAAGTTTTGACACCAAATCATTTTTATAATATTATTAGACATGTTTTAATATGTCTAGCTCGTCATTTCTAGTTTAGTGCTTATTCCTTGTCAAAAATCGAGCGGTTTGACTTATGCTTTGACTTTCGAATCTGACCCGTTTGGTCAACCTTAGGATCCGACCAAGCCCATTTATATGACCATAGTAATGTAGGGAATAACCCTCTAAGGTTATACCTTATGGTCATATCGTTTGGTTAGTCAAATGGCGAGTCAAATTTAAATACTTTTAAAAGGTCAAAAATACCCTTTTTGCGTAAAATAGTTTTAAACCTATATGAGCAATATTTTTTTTACATCTACACTGATGATACAACTTTAATAACATGTTTTGACATATCGGACTCATCGTAGGACTCATTCGACCATCCGGACCCGTAGTTATGCATACGACCCGTTAAAGTAGCGTAAAACACTTTAACAAGTTGAAACGAATCAAAACACCTTTAGACACCTTCTAATCAGAATGTAAGGCTTTATGAACCATATTACACGAGAACCTTCACTCGTTTCGTTAAAAAACCTCAATCTACCAGTTCTAACATTTAAGTCACGATACACACTAACCTAATAATTATCTGAATTATTAGGAAACACTTGAATCACTTGAGCTTTGCTAAACACGATTAAACAAGTCATCCACAATCCAAGTGAGTACATAGTCCCCTCTTTTATGTTTTAAAATGTTTTGGGGTGATTCATATGTGCCTACTATCACTTTTCCAAGTTTTTGAAATACTATTATATATGGTTTTTATATATAACAATGAGTACATAGTCCCCTCTTTTATGTTTTAAAATGTTTTGGGGTGATTCATATGTGCCTACTATCACTTTTCCAAGTTTTTGAAATACTATTATATATGGTTTTTATATATAACAATAAACATAAGACAACTTGCTTTTCAATTATGTGTGAAACTTGTTGGTGCATTATCTATGATACGAGAACATTAATTAACTTTAGACAAGCCGACCGGTAGTATATTATAGCGCCAAAGGTGTAACAATCCGATCCCGCTTCCGATATTATTTTAGGAAGAACACACTGGGGAATAAGCACTATAGGTTTAACAACCCATTCCCGCTTCCGATATTATTTGAGGAAGTACCCACAGGGGAATGATAGAACCCGTGAAACTATGGATAAACCCTTTGGTGGTTTGACCGATGAACTATACGTGACGATTAGTTTACACGTATATATGACGATTGGTTTTAAACATGACGATTGGTTTATACAAAACATGACAATGGGTTTTCAAGTATATATATAAACCATACAAATTACAAGAAAACATTTTGGTTACTTACACGTTTTCACAAAGAAACATTTTTGCCAGTTTCATTGCTACAAGGTTTTCTTTTAAAAATATCAACTTTTATAGTTGATAAAACATGTTGTAATACCAAACACATTTAATACAAAATTTGTTACAAAGTTTTACTCATCGACTCTCGTAGTCGGACGAGGTATTGCAATACAATTTCAAAGCAATAAACTTGACCACAAAACCTATGTTACTCACCAACATTCATTGTTGACGTTATTTTCACATATGTTTCAGGTATGAATGTTTGATGATTGTAAAAGCATGCTACACGTAGGATGGACAAGGGCCTTAGTTTTACCTTAAAATCTAAAGACAATTGTTTATGTTCCAAGACAATGTAATTTATCTAATCAATGAAACAAAACTTTAAGTACCATGTGTTTGAATCAATTTGTAATGTGACTCCCTGACGATTCCGCCGCAGGTTGTTTTATACGCGGTTGGGTGTTTTATTAAGAGAGATTAGTTCTGGTCAAAGTTAAGTAGGATTCAAAATGTATTGGTGTATATGTCTGTCAACTTCGTCTTGTATCGATTCTTGTAATAGATTAGAAAGATCAGGGCACGAAGTACAAGAAAATAGCATTTTAGGGAAAGCTGTCCATTTCGCACGAAATGGATTGTGATCATTTCGCACGAAATGGAGCATGTTCCATTCCACACGAAATGGTGTTCCTATAAATACCTGTCCTGTTCATTTCATTTGTAACTTTGTGATTCCGGTACCGAAGTGCTGCCGAAGTGTCTCCAGGCTGTAAAACGCTTTCAAATCAATAAACAAGACAATTAGAGTGTGAATCAAGCTGTAATCAAGTCTGTATCATTGAATTCCGCCTTTGATATTGATTAGAACTCTTCTGATAGACTCGTTTAGATCAACTCTCGATCCTACAAGTGGTATCAGAGCTCAGGAGGAAGATTTCTTACCGAATTCAGCTTGATTTCATCAAAATTCTGACTTTTACACCTTTTTCAAAATTAACAAGATTTTACGGTTAAAATGGATTAAATTTCACATATCACACGCGTAACACTGTTTTAACGAATCCTTGAAAGAATTAGACCTAAAATCGACCTAAAACCTGATCAATTTGACAAAAATCTGGCCGAGAGCATGACATCAGTAGCATTTCGCACGAAATGATGAATCCATTTCGCACGAATTGAAATCCAAGGTTCTCCATTTCGCACGAATTGAACAACTGGACTCCATTTCGCACCAAAATCATCATTTCATACGAAATGGATTTCCATTTCGCATAAAGTGTCATTTCGTTTGAAAGTTTCCATTTCGTGTGAGTCATTTCGTACGAAGTAGTCCAGCAGGTCATTTCGCTTGAAGAGAAGCCATTTCGCACCAGATTTCATTTCGCATCAAGTGATCCATTTCGTTTGAAAGCATTTCGTTTGAAAAGTTAGTTTGTGAAATAGTTTACCGAAACATGGAAGAAGAGTTTTACAACACGTTTGCTATTGCCCCGAGTACTCCTGTTACTATTGCTCAGAGTGTAAACATGGAAAATGAAACAGGAACTTTGCAAAAACCCCCCGAAGCTAATGGGCATTGAAGAATATTATTGTTGGAAATAGTGATTCGAAAATTGGGTTCAAGCAAATCATTTGAGATCTTGGGAGTGTATTGAAAAGAAGTATGTTAAACCTCGTACAGATGTGGGAGTTATCAAAACAATTTCTGAGTTGTCGGATAAAGAGAGTGATATGTATAAAGGAGAAAAAATGATGATTAGTCTACTTCAGCAAGCTGTGAAAGAAGACATCTTCATATTACTACAACATGATGGTACTTCACGTTCGATTTGGGAAGCACTTCGAATTAAGTTTGAGGGAAGTACGGAGATGATCAGGAGTAAGAAATCATTGTTAAAGAAAGAATTTGATTTGTTTACTAGCTTGCCGGGTGAAACTACAAAGAAGCTCATTGAAAGATATTGCCATTTAGTGCGTTCAATGTCACTGTTAGATATAAACAAAGATCGAGAAGAATGGGTTGACAAATTAGCTGATGCTTTACCTCAGAAAGAATGGGGTACATATCTGATGATCTTAAAGAACACTGGAGAATATGATAAATTGACAATTTCTCAGTTCATTGAAAAGCTTGAAGGACAAGATCTTGAACAACAAAATATTGCTAGAATGAACAATCCAAGTGGTCAACAAGACATCAAGATGTATTACAAAGGAAATGTTCAGAATGTTGAAGCAAGTCCGAAGGTCCAAACTGCTTTTAGCGCAGAAAACTCATCCGGATCAGTTAATCAAAGTCCAAACAGCAATAGTGGATTTTCTTCATACTCGAATGTTAGTCCGAATGTATCAACCTCAAGTCACCAGTTCCAAAGCTCAAACAGCAGTAATGGTAATGTGTTACATTGCAACATCGCGTTGCATCTTCAGAATGGTCAAAATTTCTCTGAAGAAATTGCTAAAGGTCACATGGCATTACTTGCTACAGTGTTAGAATCATATGAAGGTTTGGTTGCAGGAAGGATCGGAAATCCTATGTTGACAAAAGAGGATTACGATCAGATCGATGCTGAAGAAATGGAGCTTATGGATATTAAGTGGTGTTTAGCGAGTGTGTTGAGGCGAGCTGAGAAATTTAAGTTGATTACAGGAAGAGATGACTTCTGTGATGCTAATGTTTCTACTTTAGGTTTTGATAAATCTAAAGTTACTTGTTTTCGATGCAGGGAAAAAGGACATTTCAAGAGGGAATGTACAAATCGAGAAGCAGGAGGAGCTCAAAATCCGTTTGGGAATAATGATTATTATCGGAAAGCTATATATCAAAAAGTTGCTCAACAACCATCATCATCCAATGCTATTGAAGATGGAAAGAAAAAAGCTTATCGAGTTAATCAAGATGATGAAAAAATGGCAGAAGGTTTTAGCTGGGACAAATACATTCCGGCTGATTCCAAGCTTGGAGCTTTCATTGCACAAATAGTTCAAGAACCACATTTGTTGAAAGAGTGGATGGATGTGATTATCAATAATGAGAAATGTCAAGATGAAGAGTCTGTCTATTCAGAAGAGAGCTCAGAAAAGATAACAGTCTTTGATCAATCATCAACTGATAACAGTGATGATGAAGAAGAAATACAAATAAACATTGGCAAAACTCAATTATCTCCTGAAAGTTTTAAATTTTATTTTGCAGATAGTCTGGAGAAACTAAAGGAGAAACGAGCAGCAAAGAATCAGAAAAAGGTAAAATGCGAGAATGTTGCTCAGAAAGAGAAGCATGAACAGAGTGAAGAAGTTAAAGTTGCTGAGAAGGTGGTTGAAGCTGAGAAGGTGGTTGAAATTGAAAAGATTGTTGAAGTCACAAAACCTTGTCTAAAATGTTTGGAACCATGCAAACATTGTGAAGAAAAAGATGAGAAGTATAGTGAGCTTGACAAGATGAAAGAAAAATTATTGTTTGATGTCAAATATGTGAAAGAATCGTATGATGTATTGAACAGAACGGTGAATAGTTTGCAAAAGACAAACTCAGAAAGAGAAGATGCCTTAACCATGATGAATGCAGTGATGATGTCTAAGCAAAAGGCTATCAATCACTATATTGAAGAATGTGAAAAGTTGAAGCAAGAGTTGGAGTCTGAAAAGATTGAAAATGAAAGAATCAGACAATTGCTGCAAAGTTATTCAAGTTCTGATTATTTTGATTGATAGAATTTATCCAATTGTTGCAGGTTTTGAAGCATTTCAAGAAAAGAAGACTGAAGAGAAGGATACTGGTAAGAAACAAAGTGCAAATTATAACAAGTGTCCGCCTCCGATCTGGGAAGGTTATTCTCCAAGAAAACCAAATGAGGAACAAGTCAAAAAGGCAGTCAATATAAAATTGAAGTCTGAAACAACTGATGAGTTACCAGAAAACATTGACGTAATGTTCACATCGTCTGACACTGATCATGAGTCTGAGTTAATAAAGAAAGTGGTCGATCAGGTGTTCGATAAAGATGAGGAGTCAGAGTCAAAATTCGAATCCGAGAGTTCGAGTTCACCATCAGTTGACAGTCCAAAATCATCGGTCAAAAGGGTTTATAATAAAGAATTTCTGTTATCAAAATCTAATTTGAATGACGAACCAATCAATGTGGCATATACTTTGAATGATTCAGACAAATTATATTCTGATGAGGAATTTCCAATAAGAGGTGTGAAAACTGAAATGATCAAAAAGGTTTTCAAATTAACAGAAATTAATATTTCAGAAATAAAAGATGTAAATCCTGCTGAAAAACCTAAACCTTACACCTCAAGAGTTCAACAAAGGTTAAACAAGAAAAAGGGTTACAGTTCTGGTTCAGGTTATCGAAAGAAACCCAACCATAACGGTAATTTCAAAAAGAAGGGATTGGGTTTTACTTCACCCAAAAATTATAAAAATCAGAAAATTTTTAAAACAAAAACAATATTTGTTTCAGGGTCAAGTTCTGAGGAAGAAGCAAAGAGCTCATTCTGGAAGTAATCGAACAAAGCGTTCTTTGCAGAAAAACAGAAACATGAGAAGAATGGAGCTAATCAGAAAAGGGAGACAAGAACCTGCTACCGATGTCAAGAAGTTGGTCACATTGCATGGAACTGTCCAAAGGCAACCAACACAAAACAGGAAGTTGTTTCTAAACTCAAAGAAAAAGTTGTTGATAAAATTGAACCACCAACTGAAAAATTCAAAGTGTTTAAAAACAAAACATATGAAGTTGGTGAATGTTCAAAAAGGTTTTACAAGAGAAGAGTAAATCTTAACAACCAAATATGGGTTGTTAAGAAATCAGATGTGAAACCTGGCGATGAATTTGACTCGTCAAAGTCAGAGGAGCCACAAGTTGAGGTTAAAAGTGGAAATTCAGTACCGCTAATGGATGATGACAACTTTCCACCATTGCGGACTGAAAAATTTTAAACAAAAAGTTGGAAAAGTGGAGATCTCGAATCAATTCTATTCTGAAAAGAAAGAATTTGATGTCGAAAAAGCATTTAATGGAAAAGTGAAACATATTTTTGGGAAAATGGTCGATGGGAAGGTAAAAGGGGTAAAAGACTTCAATGAGTCAAAAAAGGAATGTTGAAACCCCGAGTGAAACTGAAAAGGTCACATCCAAAGCTGGTCAGGCTTGGATGTCTGTATTTCATATGTAAAAATCCTGACTTGCCGGAGCTCCCAAGTTGGTAATCGTGGAGCATGAATCGGCATCATTCTTAATATTTCGACCTACAAGTGGTAGTATTCCTAAAAATTGTCATATTTACAAGTGGTATTGATTGATGAGAACATACAAGTGTATGTATCTACAAGTGGTTAATCATTGTCATTAAGTTGAACTTGATTTAACTTTTATACAAGTGTTTATAAAACAATGTGATGAAACCCCTAACCTACAAGTGGTTTGTGAAATTCAACAAAACTAATTTTCAGGAAAAACCATTCTGATTAAAACAAACTTAAGTGTTTTGAAATCATAATGGGAAAATAGCTTGTTGTCAGGGGGAGTTCTGATTGTTTATGCCAAGTGGATGGAGTTTTGATGCTATTCACAACAGTTGTCATTTTATTTGTACAGTTCATTTTCAAATTTTCCCAGAAAATCAAAATTGAAATATATTTTTTATTTTAGGGGGAGTAAAAATTTTAGAAATTTCGAAAATTTGAAAAAGCCAAAAACATGATAAAATTTGAAAAAGCCAAAAACATGAGAAAATGAAAAAGAGTTTTGTTGTGAAAAAGAGGAAACGATAGTACATCAGTGGACTATCACAGCATGCTAAAGAATTGGAAAGTCAAATGTGATAAATGGTCTCACTGATGATATGCCAGTAGGTTTTCGCACGCTTAGTAGATTGTATTCGAGATATAAACCTAAATATCAAACTTGCTTATTTCGTGGGGAACATTTCTCGGATATATAGGTAACCCCTGAAATCTTGTTTGAAGGGCTTTCTATTTCTGACATACTAAGTCTTTGTGCGTGGTGATATCTGGGGTATTATACCTGGACTTCTGATTTTGCGGGAGCAATAGCCCAGTCCTCGTATAATACTTTACATTGCTTTAATCTTAAAGCCCACCCTCAGCATAAAAAATGATGAAACATTGAAAAATGCTAATCATGTGTTGTTGAAGAAAAGATTCTCTAAAGGGAACACACCGAAAGTCGAACCATCATCTCTCTGATTTTGCGGAAGCAATAGCCTGAGCTCTCATGGTCTCGCATTTAACCCCTTACAGATATCATTAGTGTACATTCACTGTAAGACTGAATATAGAAGTCTGGATACGGGAGTATATTCTGAGGTGGGACACGCGAATAAGTTTAAGTCTCTAAAACATTAATCTAGTATCTCGATACAGTTGAACTTTGTGTGAAAATTTAAGTGGATTAGTATACTGACAATCTAAGTGAATCATTTAGAACTTAAAATGTTTAAAGCTTAACGGTGTTGGTGATTTGTCTCATAAATTGATATGATCCTCTTACACAAACTCACAAAAATATTGTTTGTAAATATTTCTTTACTGCTTTTCATTAAAAACAAAAACCCAAAAATATTGTGTTTTTAGCATATATTTGAAAATACAAAAAGATTTTCGACAACTGATGTTGGAAAGCTTATTTTCAAAATTCCGAGTGCTAAACATGATGAACAACAGGTTTGGGAGAGTGTGTTTAAGAAAAAGATATGTTTACAAGTGGTCATCTGAGATTATAAATGTTAACTCATTTTAGATGATATTTACATGAGATTGTTTGAGTTTGAAAGTGGTAAGCAGAGTTTAAAATTGTTAAAATTTAAAATCTGTGAAACTTATGTTTTGGGTAGAGATTGTGCAGTCAGTAGCAGCTAGGTTTCAACTCCTGAAAGATGTGAGAAGCCAGGCTCCAGATTCTGTGTTTATGGAGAGTCAGGCAACGGTTCTGAACCTGTGAAAGTTGCAGAGTTTGAGCCAGGTCTCAATCCTAGAACAAGAGCTATTCCAGACTGCGATCCCAGCTTATCGAAAGGGGGAGTCTGAAGATATTAAGAGGGAGTCTGAAGATGTAAAGAGCCATTTTCTGATTATGGAACTGTGTACACGCAAAGCTGTTGATGCTGATGAACTTAAGGAATCAAGAGATCTGATCAAGAGAAGATAAAGACAGGTTGAGGTTCTGAAAGAGAAGAGAAAGAGATTGATAGAGGATGCTTACAATGGAGAATATTTTGGAGAGAGCGAGAAGACTGATAAAGACTGAAGATGTGACATACCGAAGACTCGACACCGAAGACTTCGTCAACATCCAAGGGGGAGTCTGTTGGTGTATATGTTTGTCGACTTCGTCTTGTATCGAGTCTTGTAATAGATTTGAAAGATCAGGGCACGTAGTACAAGAAAATAGCATTTTAGGGAAAGTTGTCCATTTCGCACGAAATGGAGCATGTTCCATTCCACACGAAATGGTGTTCCTATAAATACCTGTCCTGTTCATTTCGTTTGTAACTTTGTGATTCCGGTACCGAGGTGCTGCCGAACTGTCTCCAGGTTGTAAAACGCTTTCAAATCAATAAACAAGACAATTAGAGTGTGAATCAAGCTGTAATCAAGTCTGTATCATTGAATTCCGCCTTTGATATGGATTAGAACTCTTCTGATAGACTCGTTTAGATCGACTCAATATACGTGAGAATTAGAATCAGAGATGAAACGAAAATACCCTTACTTGTTTCAATGAATCTTGAGGACGAGATTTAAAACAGGGTGGGGAGGTTGTAACAACCCTTCAAAAGTGCCCGTAACCAATAGGAATCAAAACCCCAAACATGTACGATGAAAACCAGCATGAAAAACGAGGAAAACCAATTATGGCCATCATCGCGAGGCACGCCAGAATTAGATTCTCCAGATGTCACCAAGTGCCACGTGGCAAGGCTATGCCACAGACTCAGCATGCCTAAGCCCTAGCTTACCTCATTGCCTGGGACTCAGATTCCAGGTATAAATAGAAGGGGTCATGGGCTTTCATTCTACACAATTCTCTTTCAAAAATTCACTCTCGAACACCTTCGTTTCTCTATCCCTGAATCTTTGTCTCAATTCCAGTGTACATAACCCTAATCGCTGAAAGGATAACCTATCCGATTGATTGGAAACCCTAGCAACGAAAGCCAAAGTTCTGCCTATATAAGGTGATACTTTGTTAACCTACGTTGCGGTTTTGATCTCATGATTGTCGTTAAAGTTTGATTTGGTTTCATACACTAATATCTAGGAATTAGAGCTTATAACTAGGGGCTACTAAACCAAAAACTTAATTGTTAAGAAAACTTAGTGGTTAAGAAAACCTATCGGCTAAGGAAACTTAACAGCTAAGGAAACTTAATAGCTAAGGAAACTTAACAGTTATAGAAACTTAATAGGTAAGCATGTTAATTAGTTAAACAACTAAGTAAGTTAATTTGTTGAATATCTAAGTAAGTTAATTAGTTAAACAACAAAGTAAGTTAATTAGTTAAACAGCTATAACAACCCTCGGAAACTCCCTAAAAACTCCATAAACGAGAAACCGAACACGTTTGACCTTAATTTTTATAAAAAAAAAACATAAAATAATGATTTATGTTCGGTCGCGGGCCGCGACAGACTCTCCTAGTCTTCTCGCGGGGCGCGAGAATCCCTTTCTTGTCGAACACCCAGGGTGACACATGTCACCTATCGTGTCGAGTCTAAGGCCGTGATCAGGCAACCCTAGCCGTAGCTAGGGTGCCACTCGCGGGGAGCGAAAGGAACAAGGGGGCGGGTTGCGGGGCGGGAGAGACACCGAAATTTCGTATAAATTGAGGAGCAACCTGCACTTTTCAATCGTTCAGCTTCTTTCTTTCTCTCTCAACATATAATCCGAAAATTCTAGCCAAATACCCCCTAAAACACGAAGCTCTGCCCTGTTGTAAATATTTTAACCCCCGATCACTAATTCGTTACCCTACCCGATTGATCTAGGACCCAGCAACGCATGTCAAGGCTCTGCCTGACTAAGTACGTTGGGATTCTGTCTCGTGATGTATGGCTAATGTGATTTGGGTTATTATACTAACGCGAGTGCATTGTATGTTTTTAATAGGCACTCAAGAAAATTTACAGAAAACATTCCCAGGATGCCCATAGAAAAACATAAGTTTACAATGTGAGTCATTCTTTTTTCTCACAGTTTGTGAGACATTATTTCAAATGTTTTACAAAACCCTAAATGTTTCTCAGTTGTATTTACAATGATTAAGTTTTTGTAATTCTACAATTATCATCAGTATGTGGGGTTTTGTATACATTACTTGACACCCGTTAATATTGGACAAAGGGTTAGCCAATATTAGCATGACCACAAGAACGGGGGAAAATGGCGCCCCAGTAGCAATACTGTGTTGAGAAATTGGTAGATATAAACAAATGTAAAAACTCTTGATGCTGTAAAATATAACAATGTGTCATTTTATAAAATGGAATGTACTCGCCAGTATTTCTTGCTGGTAAAATATTTTTAAAACGCATTTCAGGTAACTTGATGTGAAGATATTAAAAGCCAGCTATGAAGTATTGAAGGCTTAAAGAAATTGGCTATAAAGTTACCTAAATAAAAAGTTTATGTTTTCAGCAACTAGGGTTTACCCCTATAAAGATATTATAAAAGGAATTATGGGTTTTACCCCATTTGTTTAATATAAAAGTTTGGTGTTTTGAAACTCTGAAATTTATTTCCTAACTACGATCCTGATATCTCATTTCCGCTGCCAAAATTAATAAACACCGATACCACTTGACTGGTTCGCGGCTCCTACTCCTAGGGTAGGGGTCAGGGGCTGCGACAGAAGGTGGTATCAGAGCCACTAATTTAAGCCATTTAGGTGTTCTTTTAATACCTAAATTTTTATATTTATGTTAGGAAATTTATATAAATAACTTCTGTGTTATTCTGTATAAATATGTATATTATTATTTTGACAATTTCCTTTAAGTTTACAGCATGAGTGATCAGGGTACTTCTTAAGCTTATCGTCACCTACCTCATTCTCCAATGGATGAAGGAACATCCCAGCCAACCTCCGGATACGCAGCCGATTCCGTGGGAATCTTTATTTTAAAGCCAATTCCGAAGAACCTTTTAACACTAAGAAAAGAAGATGGTTTAGTAGAGCAAAAGTGGAAAGAAGAAAAAGAATGAGAAAAATCCAACAACAAGCAATAGTGAATAGAGCTGAGAGAAATAGCCAAAATCCAGTAGCTAGACCTATATGGGAAGAAGAATTGGATAGGCAACTAGCTAACTTTCACATGTTTAGAAATGCAGATGTAGAACTTAATCTCAACCAAGTAGCAGTACCAGAACCATAATTACTACCTTTATACCCTGACCAACCCATGAACCTAGAACAAAACCAGGAAAACCCACTTCCAATCCCAGCCTTTGATCCAAATGAGATACCCTGGATTCCAGCACTGAACTCTTTAGAACAGTGGTGGTCCAACAACTGGGCATTTCAGGAATTAATGAATAACCCATATCCCTACGGAGAACCAGAACCACTTTACCCTGAACCCGTACCAGCTCCAATGCCACCTATGAGCCATGAGAACGTGGAAGAACTTCACCACTATGGTTAAGAGTTGGTTGAGGAAGGAAACTGGATTCACCAAATCGAAGAAAAACTCGTCTGGAAATATGACGAGAGGGAGATGCAATACTAAGAAAACAGTCGCCTAATATATATATATATATATATATATATATATAGGATGGATCATGAGAAAACTAGTTTAAATGAGAAAACCAAAAAACTAACTAAAAAAGGCTAAAAACATACCAATTTTTTTTATTTACAATTTTTTATAAAAAAATCGCTATTTTTTATGTATGGAAAAAAATTAAAAAATAATAATTTTTTTTTGTTGTACTGCACATGTGCACTAATACGGATATAATGCACATGTGTAGTACACATATAATGCGCATGTGCAGTACAAGTGTCTTTTTTTTAAAATTTTTTTATATATAAAATATAGCGTTTTTTTATAAAAATTTGTAAAAAAGAAAAATTTTGGTATTTTTTAGTTTTTTTAGGCTTTTTTAGTTAGTTTTCTAGTTTTCTCATTTAGATGTATTTTTCTCATGATACTCTCCATATATATATATAGGGAGCCGCTAGAATGAGAACCACCACGAGTTATGAGAACCACGAGAACCGCGCCCCGCGGGTGGCCGTTGACAACGAAATTTTTTTTACACCTAGATCCGTATATTTTAAGACCGGGTGTAAATTTTGGGTTCAAACGGCGCGCCCGAGGGGGTAGTTTTTTACGCCCAAAGTTTGGGTTTTTTTAATTTTTTTAATTTTTCTTTTTTTTTTAACCAAACTTTGGGCGTAAAAAACTACCCCCTCGGGCGCGCCGTTTGAACCCAAAATTTACACCCGGTCTTAAAATATACGGATCTAGGTGTAAAAAAAATTTCGTGGTCAACGGCCACCCGCGGGGCGCGGTTCTCGTGGTTCTCATAACTCGTGGTGGTTCTCATTCTAGCGGCCCCCTATATATATATAGGGCAAGGCTATATAGAAAACCCTATCTATATAAAAAACCCTAGAAAACCCAACCTCCCGACATTTTTTTTTTTTGAAAAAATTAACACATGTAATATACATGTTTTTAAGAGTTTTGGGCCAAAAAAATCAAAAAAGCGCCGAAGGGATAATTTTAAAAAAAAAAATTCAGCAATTTCTGTCATTTGTGCCTAACACATGTTAGGCGACCGGACATTGCTGAAATTTGTTTATTTTTTTTTTAAAATCCCTTTGGCGCTTTTTTGTTTTTTTTGGCCCAAAACACTCTAAAACATGTATATTACATGTGTTATTTTTTTCAAAAAAAAAATGTCGGGAGGTTGGGTAAAAATGGGAGGAGATTTGGGTTTCCAGAGTTTTCTACCAAAATGAGGGTTTTCTGTCTAGCCTTCCCTTATATATATATATATATATATATAGGGAGAGGATCATGAGAAAACTAGATATAAATGAGAAAACTAGAAAACTAACTAAAAAAGGAGGGGGGAGACTTTTAATGAAGGAGGGGGGACTTTTAATGAAGGAGGGGTAAAATTGGAAAAAATATATATAACTTTTCAAACATTTCCCATTTCTCCATACGTTATCATTTTAAAACAAAAATGGCACCATAAGATCACAAATTTTTGTATCTTTCATTCAAGTATATTCGAGCATATTTTTTATGACATAAAAAAAGATTTATGGTGTCGTCTTGTTTTCAATACTATTAATATAGTAGTGCGCATGTGCAATATAACATGTACTACAATTGCATTACATGGTTAAAATTAGCTTTATGAGTCTAGTTTAGCTTTTAGGGTTAGTTTTTTTGGAGGTTTAGGATTAGGATTAGGTTTTTGGGTGTGGGGGGAGGGTGGGTTTAGGTTTTTGGGGGGTGGGGGTGGGGGGTTTAGGATTTTTTTCAGGTTTACAATTGCATTACATGCTTAAAATTAGCTTTTTGAGTTTAGTTTAGCTTTTAGGGTTAGTTTTTCGGAGGTTTAGGATTAGGATTAGGTTTTTGGGTGTGGGGGGGAGGGGGGTTTAGGTTTTTGGGGGGTGGGGGGTTTAGGTTTTTTTCGGGTTTATGTTTAGGGTGTAGTTTTAGGTTTTCGGGAGGGTGGGGGGTGGGGGAGTTTAGGTTTTTTTTTGGGGGGGCGGGGGGAGGGGGTTAGGCTTTTGGTGGGAGGGTGAATTTAGGTTTTTGGGTGGGGGTGGGGGTGGGGGGTTTAGGTTTTTGGGGGGTGTCGGTGGGGGGGTGGGTTAAGTGGTTTAAGCTTTATGTATTAGTGCACATGTGCAGTACAACCAAAAAATTTTTTTTTTTTTATTTTTTTTCATACATAAAAAGTAGCGATTTTTATATAAAAAATTGAAAAAAAAAATTGCTATGTTTTTAGGTTTTTTTTTAGGCTTTTTTGGTTAGTTTTTTGGTTTTCTCATTTAAACTAGTTTTCTCATGATCCATCCCCTATATATATATATATATATATATATATATATATATATATATATATATATATATATATATATCAGTGTTGTAAAAGTCGTTAGGCGGTCCCTAGTCGCCCGACTGGGGAGTTGAGAGTAATCGGAGTACTCGGAGAGTACTCGGGGAGTACGCGGACATGGTAAATATAAAGAAAATTAATTGTTATATATTATTTATGTGTTAAAATAAGCATAATTCATGTCAACTGAGTATAATTTAAAATGAAACATGTTTACAGTTCAAATATTCTGAATACAAGTCCGACTAGTCTGAGTACAAGGCCGAGTAGTCCGAGTACAAGGCCGAGTAGGCCGATTTTGACCGAGTTTGACCGATTAAAAGTCAACAAACCACGTTGACCGCCTAGACCGACTAGGCCGACTACGTCCGACTAGGCCGACTAGGCACCGAGTACTCCCGAGTAATCCCGAGGCCGACTAATTGAGACCGCCTAGGAGGAAGTCGCCTCGGAGGGGGTCCGAGGACCGAGTACTCGCCGAGTACTCGGCCGAGTAATCCGACTTTTACAACACTGATATATATATATATATATGTGTGTGTGTGTGTGTATTTTCTGTTAGTTTGATGCATAATTACTAATGTTTAAAGTTTCATTCATAGTTTGTAATATATATATAGGGGACCGCTAGAATGAGAACCACCACGAGTTATGAGAACCGCGAGAACCACGTGCCACGGAGGGGCGTTGACCACGATTTTTTTTTACAACTAGATCCGTATATTTTAACAACATTCGTAAAAAAAATTTTCAAACGGCGCGCCCGAGGGGGTAGTTTTTTACACCCAAAGTTTGTAAAAAAAAAACAAAAAACAAAAAAATAATAAAAACACCAAACTTTGGGTGTAAAAAACTACCCCCTCGGGCGCGCCGTTTGAAATTTTTTTTTTACGAATGTTGTTAAAATATACGGATCTAGTTGTAAAAAAAAAAAATCGTGGTCAACGCCCCTCCATGGCACGTGGTTCTCGCGGTTCTCATAACTCGTGGTGGTTCTCATTCTAGCGGCGCCCTATATATATATATATATATAGGGGAAGGTTCAAATGAAAACCACTAGTTATTGTGAAAACTCGAAAACTAATTAAAAAAGCCAAAAAAACATACCAAAATTTTTTTTTTTTTTTTTTTTTTTGCAAATCACTTTTTCGCAAGTTTTTATATATAAAAAAATTTTCAAACAAAAAAAAAAAAATTTTATAGTGCACATGTGTAATACTACACATGTGTATGTGTACTACACATGTGTAATACAATTTTTTTTTTTTTTTTTTTTGAAAAAAAGTTTTTTTTCATATATAAAAACTTGCGATTTTTATAAAAAAAATTAAAAAAAAATAATTTTGTGTGTTTTTTAGGCGTTTTTTAGTTAGTTTTCGAGTTTTTACAATAAAAGTGGTTTTCATTTGAACCATCCCCTATATATATATATATGAAAAGAGTAAAAGTCGCAGTGATCGGTGTTTTTGGTTCAATATGCTTGAGTATTTATTTGTTTAACTTATTCTGTGATATTAATACCTGATAATGTTTACAATTCAGATGTCAAACGAAGTAAATCAAGAAATCCAGAATAACAATAATAACGGGAACCAAGTGGATAAAAGTGCTATCGAACACATAGTAGCTTAAGGAATCATAGATGCCATGCCATTTATTATCGACACTATTAATAAAAAGGCAGAAAATAATAATTCCATAATAGGCAGTAAACGTGCGCCCACTGAACCAAGTCACATCATAAATGGAAATCATGGACTATTTATCCAAGCTCCCATTCCAAAAAGAAGAAGGACCATCTCATATGGTTGTTCTTATAAAGAATTCTTACCATGCAAAGCGATAGAATTCTCAGGCAATGAAGGAGCCATTTCAGCCTTGCGCTGGATAGAAAAGACAGAAGCAGTTTTAAAAATAAGTAAGTGTGCAGATGAGGATAAAATCATGTATGCTTCTAATCTCTTTAAGGATGCAGCCTTTGAGTGGTGGAATACCATTTTTCAGTCCAGATGAAGTGACAGGGTTTATAACATGGAATGGAACAACTTTAAGGAAATAGTTGAAAGGAAATTATGTCCTCCTCATGAAAAGGAACAGTTTGCTAATAAATTCCTAAATCATAGAATGATTGGGGTAGATTCTAGGGAATATACTACCACATTCTTTGAATATGCAAGGATAGTACCTAGGCCTGTAAACGAATTGAATGTTTATTAACTGTTCGTGAACTTGTTCGGCGGGAAGTTCGTTTATGTTCGTTTATTTAATAAACGAACGAACACGAACAAAAAAAATTGTTCGTTTAATTAAATGAACAAACATGAACACACCTTGTGTTCTTTCATTTATGTTCGTGAACGTTCGTTTATGTTCGTGAATGTTTGTTTAAATTTTGGTAAATACATGAATAGTTATATTTATATAAATATTAGGTTTTCTAACTACTTATATAAAATAACTAATTAGTAATTGAGTTTCTAGTAATAAAAAATGAAATTTTAAATTTTTTCTTAGATCGTAACCTATAACTTACTTAATATTTATATAAAAAAACTACTTAGTTTTAGTATCTGTGAATCCTAATTTAGATGGTTTTCAGATGAACTGTAATATATTAGACATGTTTGTTTGTGTTCACTAATGTTACATTGTGTTTGTTTATATTTGTTCAATTACGTTCATTTGTGTTCTTTTATGTTTGTTCAATCATGTTAATTTATGTTTGTTTATGTTTAGTCAAATATGTTCAGTTAATTTTTTGTTGTTTATGCTCGTTTGTGTTCGTTTATGTTCGTGAACTGTTCGTTTAGGCTTTAAACAAACGAACGAACATAAATGAACACGAACATGCCTGGTTTCTTAATGAACGAACACGAACAAAAAACTGTGTTCGATTATACGTTTGTGTTCGTGTTCGTGTTCGGTTAAAGTTAGATGAACGAACACGAACATGCCTATGTTCGTGTTCGTTCGGTTCATTTACAGGCCTAATAGCACCAACACTAGCCTCACCGGAACCAGTATTAATCTCCCGTTACATCTGGGGATTAATCAGTGAGACCAGACATGTAGTCAAGGCAGCTAGACCACAAACCATAGAAGAAGCAGTAGAACTTGCTAACAACTTGACAGATGAATTGGTACGCATGCAAGAGGAAAATCAGAAAAAAGAATCTAGCTCAGAAAATTACTCAAGAATTACGTGGAAAAGGAACAAGTTCATCTTCTTCATTTTTCTGTAAGATACGTAAGAAAGAGCATTTGGGAAAAGGCGCAAGATATTGTAATTTCTGCAAGAAGCCCGGGCATAAGGAAGAAGAATGTAGAACGAAAGCTAGTACCAGAGTATGCTACAACTGTGGAGAAGCCGGCCATATCAAACCGAACTGTCCGAAACTAGCTCTAGCGGCAAATAACAAAGCAAAGCCAACAGAAGGACCCAAGAAAAATGCCAGAGCATTTGTTTTGACAACCGAAGAAGCCAAGACGATCCCTGACGTGATTTCCAGTATGTTTTTAGTTTATGATGTTTATGCTAAAGTATTATTTGACTCTGGTGCAAACAAAAGTTTTATCAATACTTATTTCTACAAAGTTCTCAAGACTGTCTGGTGGAGACGGCAAATGGAAGTTCTGTCAGAATAAGTGAAATCCTTCGGAAGGAAAGATAGGAATTCTAAACCATAACTTTACTGCTAACCTCTTACCAATGGATCTAGCCGGATTTGATGTCGTGTTAGGGATGAATTGGTTGGTAGCCAATCAAGCACGTATTTTATGTGATCTAAAGTCTGTAGAAGTAAATACGCCAAAGGATGAAAGGATCACAATTAAGGGAGACAAGCCCACAAGAACAACAAAATTCATCTTTGTGATGAAAGCTGCAAGTTATGCACGGAAAAGAGGAATGGTGTATATGATTTTAGTAATCATTAACACTAAAGGAAAAGAATTAATTGATATTCCTGTAATATCTAAATTCTTAGATGTTTTTCCAGAATAGTTACCTGGATTACCACCAGATCGAGAGGTTGAATTTAGAATTCACCTGATACCAGGAACGGCACCGATTGCCAAAGCACCTTATCGAATCGCACCAACGGAGATGCAGGAATTGAAGAAACAGTTAGACGAGTAGCTAGAAAAAGGTTTCATACAACCTAGCTCATTGCCATGGGGAGCCCCGGTGTTATTTGTCAAGAAGAAGGATGGAACGATGCGTATGTGCATTGATTATCGAGAATTGAATAAGGTTACGATTAAAAATTGGCATTCATGACCGATAATCGATGATCTATTCGATCAACTCCAAGGAGCCCGATTCTTTTCTAAGATCGATTTACGCTCAGGATATCATCAATTGAAAGTACAGGAAGAGGACATTCCTAAAACTACTTTCAGAATGAGGTACTGTTATTTGGAAATTACAGTCATGCCCTTTGGTCTAACCAATGCCCCAGCCGAATTCATGGACATGATGAACAGGATTTGTAAACAATACCTGCATAAATTCATAATTGTCTTTATAAATGATATTATAATTTACTCTAAGAGTAAGGAAGATCATACGGAGCATTTGCATATAATTCTAACGTTGTTGAGAAAATAAAAGTTTTATGCTAAATTCTCAAAATGTGAATTCTGGTTGCAAGAAGTGCAATTCCTTGGACATTTAGTTAATCATGAAGGAATTCATGTGGATCCCACAAAGATCGAAGCAATTACCAAATGGAAAGTCCCTGAGTCACCTACTGAAGTGAGAAGTTTTCTTGGATTGACAAGATATTATAGAGTTTTTATTCAAGATTTCTCTAGAATAGCCATTCCATTAACCAAACTGACTTGCAAGACAGTTAAGTTTGAATGGGGACCAAAACAAGAGGAAGCATTCAATATTTTGAAGCAAAGATTAACCAACGCACCAGTACTCGCGTTGCCAGAATGAACTGAAGACTTTGTAGTCTATTGAGATGCATCTAAGTTAGGATATGGATGTGTGTTGATGCAACGCCAAAAGGTAATTGCTTATGCCTCTAGACAGCTTACGAAACATGAAGAGAATTATACAACGCATGATTAGAGTTAGGAGCAATAATTTGCCCTTAATATTTGGAGACACTATCTTTACGGTAGTAGGTTCGTTGTATTCACAGATCATAAGAGTTTAAGATATGTCTTCGGACAAAAGGAATTAAACATGAGGCAAAGACGTTGGATGGAAATTCTTAGTGACTATGATTGTGATATCCAGTATCATGCAGGAAAAGCTAATGTAGTAGCTGATGCTTTAAGTCGCAAGTATCATGAAAAACCAAAAAGAGTACGCGCTCTCAGACTAAACCTGCAGGTAGATTTAAATGAACAAGTGAAACAGATACTGGAAACAACAATCAAGGATGATGCTGAAGGTTTGAAAGGAATGATTAAGGAATTAGAGAAAGGTACAGATGGAATTTGGAGATTTCATAAGAAAAGGATCTGGATACCTATTCAAGGAAACCTACGCAATAGAATTCTAGAAGAAACCCATAAATCCAAGTATACGATGCATCCTGGAAGCGATAAGATGTATCAAGAATTACGAAAGAATTTTTGGTGTATAGGAATGAAAAAGGATATAGAATATGATGTTGCTAAATGTTTAACTTGTTCACGAGTTAAAGCTGAACAACAGAAACCTTCAGGATTACTACAGCAATTAGAAATGCCAATTTGGAAATGGGAATTGATAACAATGGACTTTGTTACCAAATTACCCAAGACACGAAAAGGTAATGATACAATCTGGGTGATTGCAGACAGATTAACCAAATCTGCTCATTTCTTACCAAAGAAGGAAACTTTCAGTATGGAACAGTTAGCAAAGTTGTATGTGAATGAAATAGTTTCATTACATGGGATTCCTTTATCTATTGTGTCTGACAGAGACTGACGTTTCACTTCTCTTTTCGGACAAGTTTCCAAAAAGCAATGGGAACTAGATTAAGTCTAAGTACAGCTTATCATCCTCAAACAGACGGACAAAGTGAAAGGACAATCCAAACAATGGAAGATATGCTTAGGGCTTGTGTGATTGATTTTAGAGGAAATTGGGATGATCATTTACCTTTAATAGAATTCTCCTACAACAATAGCTACCATACCAGTATCAATGTTGCACCTTTTGAAGCACTCTATGGACGAAAGTGCTGAACCCTAGTATGTTGGGCAGAAATTAGAGAAAAGCAATTGTCAAGTCCTGAGATTGTACAAGAAACAACTGATGAAATTATTCAAGTCAAGGAAAGACTGAAAGCAGCACGAGATCGCCAAAAGAGTTATGCAGATAACAGACGCAAATCACTAGAATTTCAAGTTGGAGACAAGGTATTGTTAAAATTCTCACCATGGAAAGGAGTTGTCAGATTCGGTAAAAGAGGAAAGCTAAGCCCAAGGTATGTTGGACCATTTGAAATTATTAAACGAATAGGACCAGTAGCTTATCAGCTACAGTTACCAGAGGAAATGGCAGGAATACATGACGTATTTCATGTATGTAACCTCAAGAAATGTTTAGCAGACGAATCATTAATAATACCTCTTCAAGATATAGAGGTAAATGAAAAGCTTAAGTTTATAGAAAAACCCATTCAGATTGAAGATAGAAAGATCAAGAATCTCAAGCATAAGAGATTAGTTCTGGTCAAAGTAAAATGGAATTCAAGGAGAGGATCAGAATACACATGGGAGCTAGAATCTGAAATGCAAAAGAAGTATCCATACCTATTCCAGCGAATCTCGTGGACGGGATTTAAAACAAGGTGGGGAGGATATAACAACCCTCGAAAACTCCTTAAAACGCTCCGTAAACGAGAAACCGAACACGTTTAACCTTACTTTTTATAAAAAAAAAAATAATGATTTCTATTCGGTCGCGGGCCGCGACAGACTCCCCTAGTCTTCTCGTGGGGCGCGAGAAGCCCTTTCTTGTCGAACACCCAGGGAGACACGTGTCACCTATCGTGTCGAGTCTAAGGTCGTGATCAGGCGACCCTAGTGGTAGTGTTAGGATCAGAGGCTCTCATGATTGTGTTTGTTTGTAATAAATGAACAATTAATAAACATGATTCAATGAGTTATGCAGCGAAAATGAACACAAACTTTGTAAACACAATCAAAGAGGAAAATATTTTTGAGAGTGAATTGCAAGTTTTGTCCTTTATCTTTAGGCCATTTTGCAGGCGATGTCCTTTATGTTTAAAGTTGACGAGTTTTGTCCTTTATGTTTAAAAATCAAGCACGTGTTACCCTTTGGGCCTAACCCAGTTAGTTTTTTTTGTTAAGTATGGTCATGTGCAAGGCACATGAGGGTATTTTTGTCATTTTATTTTTTTGAGGGACTATTGTGTAAATATGTAGGGGCCATTGTGTAAAAAAATAAATCATATATATATAAAACTTCAAACCTGCAAATCATTTATCCTCCCCTCTCTCTCTCTCTACAGACCAGCCACAGCCACAACCACCGCCCACCGGCCACCACCCACCGGCCACCACCTGCAAATATCATTTATCCTCCTCTCTCTCTCTCTCTCTCTCTCTATCAGTTCGTTTTTTTGGACTCTGATTTAGTGAAAGTGTTGGTGGGTTTGGCGGTGGTGAGAGGTGTACGATGGTGGGTGAAGGGTGGTTCTGATGGCGGTGAGTGAAGGTTAGGGGCGGCAGTGGTGGTGGTTTCAAGATGAATCGGCGGCGATGGAGATGGTGGTGGTGGCTTCAAGATAAATCGGTGGCGATAGAGACGGTGGTGGTGGTGGTTTCAAGATGAATCGGCAATCACGACGAAGGTGGGTGCATATTTTGTGATGATCGGATTGTTGTGGTGGGTGGAATCGGACCGTTACGGCGGCGATGGTGGGTGCAGTGGTGATTTGGGTCACGAGTCGGAACGGTTTGGCATAACTACCAGTGTGATTCCCAATTCTGGGTTTGATTTTTGGGTTTGAATGGATCGGTAAAAGGTTTGATTTTTTTGTGAGTAATTGTTTAATTTTTGTGGGTTTTGTTGGTTTATTACTTGGGGATTAATCGATGTGGGTGGTGGATGTGGTGGGTTTTGGCTTGGGTTTCGAATGGTGGTGGTGTAGCTGTGGCCGAATTTGAAAAGGGAAGAAGTGATGATGGATGTGGTGGCTATGGGAGGTGGTGGCGGCGGCATATTGTGGTGGTGGTGTTTAATAAAGGGTAATGCAGTGGAGGTGGAGGTGGAGGTGGAGGTGGAGGTGGAGGGCGGCGGTGGAGGGTGGTGGTGGCGGTGGAGGATGGTGGTGATGGAGGTTATAAATATATAGTTAAAATAATAATAATATTTTAAAATATTTTGTTTTATTTTTTAAATACTATTAAATAAATGAGGGTAAAAAGACTAAAATGCCCTTGGATGACCAGATTTAACAAAAAAAACTAACTGGGTTAGGCCCAAAGGGTAAAACGTGCTTGATTTTTAAACATAAAGGACAAAACTCGTCAACTTTAAACATAAAGGACAGCGCCTGCAAAATGGCCTAAAGATAAAGGACAAAACTTTCAATTCACTCTATTTTTGATAAACACATGCTTTTCATCAGTCGAAAGGTTACAAAGCAAATCAAAGATTACAAAGCCAGCTTACAAACTAAACTCCCCCTCAGCCTGATACTCCATTGTTGATTGCACACAAGATGAAAGGATTGGACTAGAGGTGAAGAACTCGCTCAGTCAATCAAATGTAACAGTATAGAGTACTGTTCCATTTATAGGCAAACCAAACCACTGAGCCATCTCAGCTGACGTCACCATGAAAGCGACATCTAACAGCCTAACAACTTATAACCACTGTTCCTATACAAACACTGCTAATCTTAACCACTGATTCTACATAAGACAAGTAATACACTAAACTACTGCTATCTTCTTCTATCAGTGCTTTCCTCAAAGTTGATCAGTCCTTGAGTGGGCAGTGCTTTGTCATCAGTAGATTGAACCAGCAGTGTTTACTTCTTCAGGGCTATATCAGCAGTTTAAAGGGTAGCAGCAGTTGTATACGGACAATGGATAGAGAACCATCAGTTGTTATAATCACTTTCAAGGGGAAAGTATAATGTAAACAGCTGCTTATTGTGAATCCACTGTTGTGATTCGGTTTTGGCTTTAATTATCTGTTCCTCTGGTAGGGTTCAATCCCAACAATCTCCCCCTGGAACAGATAATGCCAAAACCCTTCATTATTCTGGATCTTTATTTTCTCATCAGAAGTTCCTTAGCTTGTCTCTTAAATTCTGCTTCAAAGTCCTTGGAACTTGAGTCATCCTCATCCCTGCACAGTGTAAGTTCAAGGAGATCTTGTAGATCTTCAACACCAAGGCTTAGTGCTTGTTTCCTTGATATGTACTTCACTTCTCCATTGGATCTGAACAGGGTCAATACATGGGTCTTTTGATCAGACATCCATTTTAGTATTTTTGAACCCAATGGGTTTCTTAGGAGAGGTTTATTTGCTAATGAGTCAGGGGATTGTAGCCTTGTGACAGGTGGTTGATCAGTACTTAGTACATTTTCTGGTTCAGAGTTATCAACATGATCAGCACTCTGAGCTTTTGATAGTTCAGAGTTTTCAGTATGATCAATACTCTGACCTTTTGCTACTTCTGAGTTTTCAGCTGACATTTGATGGAAGGCCTTTTTTATGATTTCATTTGCTGCAGCTATATCTTCTGCAGTTTCTTGTTCAATTTGCTCTTGCCTTTTCTTTTGATCTAGCTCAATGGCTGTCATATCTGCTGAAGTGTTTGTTGATGCTGATTTGTGTATTACCTTTTTGACAACGTTTTGAAGTTTTGCTGAGCTATCTTTATTTAAAACCATTTTCTTGATGGCTTCTGTAAAGTACTCAGCTTCTTTTTCCTTTTCTTCTTCATTAGTCAGCAGTTTCCTCTTTTCTTGATTTATCACAGTGATGGAGGTATCTGCTGAAGTGAATAGTGATTTAGGATCAATGACCTGTATTGGCTCTTTATGTTCAGGCTTCTTTGGTACATTAGGATCTGTTATTTTCCTTCTTTTCAGCCTTTCATAAGACTCATCTGTATACTGCTTAGTCCATTTTGCTATGGCTTTAGCAGTTCCCATATTTTCATCCACTAACTCCTGTTTCTTTCTCTTGTATTCTGAAGTGAGTTTATCAATGGCCTGCTTGTATTTACTCCAGTTTGGAGCTGTCTTTTTCTTGCTTGGATCATTTTGAATTCTCTTGATTCTGTTCACCTCATGCTTTAGTGCAATGAGTGGCCATTCACTGAATTGTTCTTCTTTGGCTGGATAAAAATTTTCTTTCATGATGAATTCAAGAAACTCCTTTCTCATTACCTTTTGAAGGGCAGCATCAGGTGGCATATTTGACATGTCTTTGCTCAGGTCTTTTGCATAATCTTCCATTTGTTTGACCTTTGTGAGTAAGAACTCCATTCTTTCAGAAATGGCTTTATCACCTTGATCTTTGCATTCAAGTCTGGCTCTTATATCTGCTTGTCTGGCTTTGAGTTTTAGATACTCACTCATGTTTAATGGATTCCTGAAGCCAATGAGAGAAGGAAATCTTCTTTCCCAAGGATCATCTATTGTATAAAATTGTTTCATTTCATCCTTTACAGCCTCCAATTCCAGTGGATATTTCTCAGCAACAGATTCAATTCTAGTGGAGGATATTTGAGTGGGTGGTTGTGGATTGATGACATTGTCAGGTGTAGAGGATAAAGGAATAGATGCTGGTATATCATCAGCATTTTTCTGAAATTTCCTTTTCCTTGTTTAAAGATTTTAGGGTGAAGGGGATTTTGGTTGTGATGTAGAAATGTTGAAAGCAGTGGTGGATGGTTGACTAACAGCTGTTGGAACAACTGGTGTTTCAACCTCTGTTGTCATTACAACTACTGATGTGTCAGTAGGTGTCTTCTGCTTTTGAGCAGGTGTTGAAATGGTAATGATTTGAGTGGTGGAAAGTGTCTGACTAACAGGTGTTGAAACAACTGGTGTTTCAACCACTGTTGTCATTACAACAGATGTTGTAACATCTGTTGTCTTCTGCTGTATGGCAGGAGGTAATGTTGGTGAGTTTGGTTTTGGTGGTGGTGCTGTGATTATAGATGATGATGGTGGTAGGACAGTGGTTGTGGTGGTGTGTGGTGAAGTAGTATGTGATGATATGGCAGCTTTAGTCTGGCTATCTTTTTCCGGTTCAATATAAACACCATCCTCAATTCCCTTCTTCTTCTACTTGATTTTCTCCCCCTTTTTGGCATTATCTGGGAAGGGGTTATTCATGAAGAGGATAGTGGGAGGAATTTTTCCAGTGGTGCTTTGTATATGAGCCTTGATAGCTTTGATGTCTGCTTGAGTATCTTTAAATCTTGACTCCACCATGTTTGTCAGCATTTGTACATGTATTGCATGCTCTGATCAGCCATTTGTTTTTGTTTTTCAAGCAGGGGTTGAAATACATTCCATAGCTCATTTGCAGCAGGTGAGGTTGTGCATGTGCTTGAGCTGGAACAGCAATGGATTGTGCTTTTTGAGCTTTTAACAACTGTTGCACCATATCCTTTATTTCAGCAACTGATGTTTCAAGTTTTTCAACTATGTCCGTCAATTCCTGATATTTTAAATCATCACCCAAGTTAATGGGATCATCTGATTCCCCACCAGCAGTGGTTGAATCAATGTGTGACTTAGGAACTGAGTCCCAAAAATCATTCATTGATGCCCCTTGTTCTTGGTTCTGGGGTCTTCTTTCTTCAACACATGATAACCTTTTTAGGGTACCAGTGGTCAAAACAAACTCACTGGTGGTTACCAGAGGTGCTATAGAAGAAATTGCCTTCAAGGAAGTCTTACTAATGAAACAATTGTCCAAATGTAGATCTGTTGATCCATCACTTGTAGTTGCTGCTCCACTTGAACTACCACCAAGAGTTACTTGTAACTCAAGGGGTGTAACCTCCTCAGTTGTTGCTGGGATAGCAAGGGTAGTAGCATCAGACCCAGTCACTTATGGGAGTTTACTCTCAGTGATAGGTGATAGAGAGGAACTGGTTTGCGTCTGAGCTATAGCAACTGCATGCAACAAGGGTATTATGGATTGTGGTAATGTGATTGGTGAGGGTATGGGGGTTGAAAGAGACATGTCCTTGGGATCAGGAGTGAGGAAGATGGAACCAATCGGATCCAGAGCTTCATAATGTGGGGTCCCTGTGCTTACAACCTGATCCTTTTGTGAGGATGCAGGAGGAGTTTGAGGCAATGGTGGAGATCTTTCTTCCATCTGCTGTGAGGAAGTAGCAGCAGTGGTTTGTGGTGACATTTGTGTTGTCACTGGCATTAGCTCTGGGATCTCATCTTCCAGAGTTGCCTTTTTATAGGGTTTGGTGGGCTTTCTGGAAGTTTTCTTTTTGGTCTTTTTGGTAATGGCAGGTGTGGGTTTCAAAGCAGTGGTTGTGCTGCTATGATCACCTGGAGCAGTGGGCTCAATAGCTGATACCTGAGGAGCAGTGGTAGCTGCTAAATTCTGCTCAGGCACATCTGCTTTTGTTTTTAAAGGTGTTAACATTCTAGTAAATGTTTCAGGTGTTAAGCCTTTTATTTGAAAATAAACACCTTGTTCGAGCAAATTTTCATTTTCTTTTCCAAATTTTTGTTTAAAATAGTAGCTTAGAAACCTTGGAAAAAGTAGAAATGATTTGCTATCAACATTTTTTACCAAATCATCAAAGATCTCCTGAGAATAGTTATAATTTTCATTATTTAAAATAGCATAACCCAGACATTGGATCTTCAATGGTATTTCGTTAAAAGCAGTTGTTTTATTTGAAACACACATCAAAAGTGTGTGGAATAAAAACCTAGGTGCAGAAGGAAAGAAACCTTTTTGTAAGGTATCTCTTTTTGTTTGTTCTGTATACCCCCTTTTCAGAAAATCAGTTTTCAACTCGTTTTTAAGAAAATAAGTTTTATCTTGCTGATCATCGAGTTTAAAGACTTCTGAAATGGATTGTGGAGTAATTTGAATCGTTTTACCCTGTATGGAAGAGTTGATGGCTATGACTTTATCATCTTGTTTTTCAAGCGTAGCCTTTTTCCAAAACTCTCTCTGGGTTTATTGATAGATTGGAGCATCTGCTGTTAGCAAAGTTTTATACTTTGATGCAGTCATGATGTCGATGATGGAATCGAAGGTGTGGTTGTTGGTGGGTTTTGTGAGTAGACCCAAGTAGTTGTGAGGGGATTTGTATGGGATTTCAATGGGTTCAGCAGCCATCTGAGTGTCCTCTTTGGGAGATGAGGATGATTTTGATTTTGATTTTGATTTTGATTTCGTCATTTTGATGAAGAGGAGCGAAGAATGATTTGGGATGAAAGTTTGGAAACTGCTTTGAGAAGAGAATTTTGGAATTCAATTCAACAGTGTAAAACCCTGTTTGGGGTTTTGATCAGGGTTTTATTTAGGGAAAAAGTGAGTGCTGATGTGGCAGCGCTTACAATGATCTGATGGCTAAAAACTGACCACGTGCCAACCTCTGATGAAGGGATGAATAATGGAGGACAGTTGTTTTGGAGAACCACTGATGAAGCAAATATCAGTGGTTACAACGGTAACAATATGAGAGCAGTGGGTGATTTTTACTATCAGTGGATAGCTTATCAGTGGATAAGACACTGGTTTTGAGCATCAGTGCTTGCCAAGAGAATGAAAGATCAGGGGCTGACTTTCAGCAGTGGACAGTATTTAGGAAACAGATGTTTGAACAAAACAGTGGTTAGGGGTAAAGTAATGGTAAGGATTTGAAATGCTAGTATATCAGCAACTGTTAGTGCATCAGTAGATAAGCTTTTATAAATTTCTGACAGTGGTTTAGTATCCCAGATGACGAAAACCCTTTTACTAAGGCTACTCATTTTGTGTCATAATATTTTAATTAGAACATGAGTACCTAAGTATTTTAGAGTCTGTTAACAATCAATCTTTTGCTTAGTGTTAAAACAAACTTGAGTTTGACATGACCTTGACACTTGTACCAGATCCTTCTGATCCATTTTTAAGGATAGTATCACCAAAAAAAATAAAGGTTTTATATCCTGACAGGAGATTGAAACTTTTACTTCCAAAAACCAGTAAAAGTATAAAATATATTATTCTTAAAGAAAAATAAAGAATAATATATCTTGCTTTATTTGAGAAATTCCTTTTCCAGAAAAATAATTAAAGGATTTTCTGAAAACAACACCAAAAGGATCTGGTATATTTTCCAATAAAACACATAATCATATCATTCTCAAGTTTATGAAAATGGTTAGTGGTTTGACAACAGTGGTATGAAATTGTAAATACATTTTGACCACTGTTTGGTACCATTTTCTTGTCAGTTGATTGCAAAAGTGAGGACACATGAACACATAAGTTTTTGAGAACCCTGTTACAGCTTTTATTACCATGTGATGATTCTGATAGCTTGTCTAGTCCTCTTGTAATTTTACTTACTGGGGATACTATTGCTACCTGAACTTCCCTGACCCAATGAATGTACACAGTTACTTGATGACCATTTTTACCCCAATTTTTGACTCTTAAGTGTTTTATATTTATACTCTTTTCTTTTGACTTCAAAAGTTTTGAGATAAGCACACTTCTGAGTTTTTGTGATTTTCCTTCTTCCCTTTTTACCCTTCCCATTCATGAATAATGGAATACTTACTGGGAGGTCTTTATTGAAGAAATACTTAATCCCGAATCATTTTGCAGCAATGTTTTTGAGAGATCTGGTCATATTTTGTACATGCATATGTCAAATATCACATTACATATGATTTGGACTATTTCAACACCTGATTTTCTTAATGTGTTTTTAACAAAGTTGATTTGATCCTTTCCAACAGGATTCCCAACCTGTTTTTCAACACATAAGATCTAATGACTAAAGTATTAATTTCCCTCTTTTTATGTTAGCAAAAACACTAATGTTTTTATGAACATAGGTTTTTGTTAATCTGAGGTTCATACCTTAGCAGCGAACAAGATGGAAACAACAAAAACTTCATATCAACAATCGAAATCAATTTTCGTAAATAATTTTACCATAGTTATCAGATATATTTTCAGATCTGAAAACTGTAGGTGGTTTATGTATGATATCACTTGTTATGTGAAGTTTGTGTGTCCTATGACATCTTGGTTGTTTTACAGAGCCTTTGAGTAGTCACTTTGAACGTGATTTCTCGTTACTCTGTTTTTCAACTAAATACAATCAACCTTAGTATCAATGAATTTTGAGCTGAACTGTTATGTCAAATTGACTGTTAGATCGAATTTGACTGTCCAAGCTCTGATACCAATTGTTAGGATCGGAGGCTGTCATGATTGTGTTTGTTTGTAATAAATGAACAATTAATAAACATGATTCAATGAGTTATGCAGCGGAAATGAACACAAACTTTGTAAACACAATCAAAGAGGAAAATATTTTTGATAAACACATGCTTTTCACCAGTCGAAAGGTTACAAAGCAAATCAAAAGATTACAAAGATAACTTACAAACTAAACTCCCCCTCAGCCTGATACTCCATGGTTGATTGCACACAAGATGAAAGGATTGGACTAGAGGAGAAGAACTAGCTCAGTCAATCATATGTAACAGTACAGAGTACTATTCCATTTATAAACAAACCAAACCACTGAGGCATCTCAGCTGACGTCACCATGAAAGCGACATCTAACAGCCTAACAACTTGTAACCACTGTTCCTATACAAACACTGCTAATCTTAACCACTGATTCTACATAAGACAAGTAATACACTAAACTACTGCTATCTTCTTCTATCAGTGCTTTCCTCAAAGTTGATCAGTCCTTGAGTGGGAAGTGCTTTGTCATCAGTAGATTGAACCAGCAGTGTTTACTTCTTCAGGGCTATATCAGCAGTTTAAGGGTAGCAGCAGATGTATACGGACAATGGATAGAGAACCATCAGTTGTTATAATCACTTTCAAGGGGAAAGTCTAATGTAAAGAGCTGCTTATTGTGAATCCACTGTTGTGATCCGGTTTTGGCTTTAATTATCTGTTCCTCTGGTAGGGTTCAATCCCAACAGGTAGCTAGGGTGCCACTCGCGGGGCGTGAAAGGAACAAGGGGCGGCTTGCGGGGCGTGAGAGACCCTGAAATTTCGTATAAATTGAGCAGCAACCTGCACTTTTCAATCATTCAGCTTCTTTCTTTCTTTCTCTCTCAACATATAATCCGAAAATTCTAGCCAAATATCCCCTAAAACACGAAGCTCTACCCCGTTGTAAATATTTTAATCCCCGATCACTAATTTGTTACCCTACCCGATTGATCTAGGACCCAGCAACGCATGTCAAGGCTCTGCCTGACTAAGTACGTTAGGGTTCTGTCTCGTGATGTATGGCTAATCTGATTTGGGTTATTATACTAACGCGGGTGCATTTTATGTTTTTAATAGGCACTCAAGAAAATTTACAGAAAACATTCCCAGGATGCCCGTAGAAAAGCATAAGTTTACAATGTGAGTCATTCTCTTTTTCTCACAGTTTGTGAGCCATTATTTCAAATGTTTTACAAAACCCTAAATGTTTGTCAGTTGTATTTACAATGATTAAGTTTTTGTAATTCTACAATTATCATCAATATGTGGGGTTTTGTATACATTACTTGACACCCGTTAATATTGGACAAAGGGTTAGCCAATATTAGCATGACCGCAAGCACGGGGGACAATGGCGCCCTAGTAGCTATATTGTGTTGAGAAATTGGTAGATATAAACACATGTAAAAACTCTTGATGCTGTAAAATATAACAATGTGTCATTTTATAAAATGGAATGTACTCGCCGGTATTTCTTGCTGATAATATATTTTTAAAACGCGTTTCAGGTAACTTGATGTGAAGATATTAAAAGCCAGCTATGGAGCACTGAAGGCTTAAGGAAAGTGGCTATAAAGTTACCTAAATAAAAAGTTTATGTTTTCAGCAACTAGGGTTTATCCCTATAAAGATATAATAAAAGGAACTATGGGTTTTATCCCATTTGTTTAATATAAAAGTTTGGTGTTTTGAAATTCTGAAATTTATTTCCTAACTACGATCCTGATGTCTCATTTCCGCTGCCAAATTAATAAACACCGATACCACTTGACTGGTTCGCGGCTCCCGCTCCCAGGGTTGGGTTAGGGGCTGCGACAACAGCCAAGTGAGATAATGAGCTAAACTGTTAAGTAAACTTAATAGTTAAGGAAACTTAATAGGTAAGGAAACTATATAAGGAGGTGTATATGAGGTAGATAGCATCTGAGGAGGTGTATTAGGGGTTGATAGCATCTGATGAGGTGTATATAGGGTAGATAGCACCTGGGTAAGGTGTACATGGAGAGATAGCACCTGGGGAAGGTGTATATGGGGTAAGGAAACTTTCTAACTAAGAAAGGCATATGCCTTGCCTATAAACAGGAAGTCTAGGACTTCATTTTTCCTTGCTCATTTCTTATCTTCTTCTCTTTATACGTTGGTGTTCTAACCAATAATCACCAATACGATATTCTATCCGATCGATCAGAGAACCAACCAACGAACGCCGAAGCTCTGCCTGAATAAGGCGAGACTTATGAATATATGTTGTGGTTTTAGACTAATACGTATTATACTATGTTAAAGTAGATGTATAATTATGAGAAGACTCGGAACTATAAACTTAATGTAATCGAGATGCTTAGTTATCAGAAGGCTTAGAATCATGAGGCCTGTTAAATCAGAATTATAGATTTACAAGATGAGTCATTCTCTTTTATTAAATGTTTTCAAAACCCTAAATCTTTTCGAGATTGTTACTTATATTTATAGTGATTAAGTCTTTTTATTCTTACTGGAAAACTACTGTCAGTATGTAGGGTTTTGTATACATTACTTGCTAAATTTTGCTATTGGACAACGAGGCCAATAGTGATATGACCACAGTCACAGATAAGCGTTGCTAAATGAATAGTAATCGGTCGACTGACAAATACCTTTGGGTATTTGTAAGATAGAAACAATTGTAAAAACTCTTAATGTTGTAATTATAAGAAGGTGTATCTTTTATACAAATTAATGTACTCACTAGTATTACCCGTTGATCAAATGTTTTTAAACATGTTTCAGTTGATTTACAGTAAATATGAATAAGAGTTGTTACGCGACACCAAAGGCTTAAAGGAGTGGCTTGTTTTGTCAATTAAATTAAGAAATGTTGTTTTATATTTTTTGGGTTTATTCCTATTAAAAGCTTTTCTGTAAAATGTGGGTGTTATCCCCATTTGTTATAAATAAATTCTGGTATTGATAAACTCTAATGTTTTTCCTAACTCAACGATCTTGATGAAATTTCCGTTATAATATTTTCAGAATAACCACCGGTACCACTTGATTACCACGGCTCCCATCCAGGGTGTGGTCGAGGGTTGTGACACTTCCCCCTCTAGACCCCTCACTCTCCGAATTCTCTAGCCTAGATAGGTGATCAACAGCTACATTCTCCACTACCTTCTTATCCTTAATCTCTATGTCGAACTCCTAGAGCAACAGAATCCACCTAATAAAACTGGATTTCGAGTCCTCCTTCATGAGGAAGTGCCTAAGAGCAGCGTGATCGGTGAAAACAATGGTCTTAGAAAGCACTAAGTAGGAGTGAAACTTGTCACATGCGAACACGACTGCTAACAACTCCTTATCAGTCGTGGTGTAGTTCTCCTAGGAGTCGTTTAAGGTCTTGCTAGTGTAATAGATGGGATGAAAATGCTTCTCCATACGCTACCCTAACATGACACTAACGACAGAATCACTCGCGCTGCACATGACCTTAAATGGAAGGCTCCAATTGGGAGCCACAAGAATGGGAGCAATAACAACCCTCTCCTTCAGCAACTAGAAGGCCCTAATACACTCAACAGTAAAGTCGAATGGCATGGCCTATCCTATAGAAATCACGAATAAAGCGACGACAGAATCCTGTGTGACCTAAGAAGCTCCTAACAGATTTCACTGAAGTAGGCAGCGGGAGCTTGGAAATCGTATCAATCGTGGCCTGATCCACCTCAAACCCCGCACTTGAAACCTTATGCCCTAACACAATACCTTTACGAACAATGAAATGACACTTCTCCCAGTTAAGCATCAGGTTCGTCTCCTGACAATGATTCAGCACATGATCTAAATTACGCAAACAAGAATCGAAAGAACTCCCAAAAACAAAAAAAATCGTCCATGAAAACCTCAATGAAGTACTCGACTAGCTCATGAAAAATGGCCACTATGCAGCGCTGAAAAGTAGCCGGAGCGTTACGTAACCAAAATGGCATGCGGTGATACGTTAGGTGCCATATGGGCATGTAAAGGTGGTTTTCTCTAGATCCTTTAGTGCAATAGGAATCTGGAAATAACCAGAAAAACTGTGAAGGAAGCAATAAAACTGCTGCACAGATAGTCGCTCAAGCATCTGATCAATAAATGGCAATGGAAAGTGATCCTTGCGAGTGAGCATCATTGAGTCTGCGGTAGCCAATGCAAACTCTCCATCCAGTGATGGTCCTGGTGGATATCAACTCATTCTTCTTATTCACCACTACATTCATACATCCTTCTTGGGACCACCTGGACATGACTAACCCATTGAAGAATTAGAGATCAGGTAAATCAGGCCGACGTCAACTAGCTTCAACATCTCCTTCTTCACCACATCTTGCATATTAGGGTTCAACTTCCTCTGAGGCTGTCCCACCGGTCTGTACTCCTCCATCAGAATTTTGTGAGTGCAAAAAGAAGGATTGATGTGGTCGAAAATATACATATCTTTATATTAATATTCCCTACACTTTTGAGTTGCATTAAGGTTGTTTCTATTAAATCTCCTAGCTTGTTCATATTTGAATTTTATTGGTTTCAAAATAAAAATGAGTAAAATGGTTAATTTATATATAAGAAAGTGCAAATGTGAAAAAACCTGTATTGTAGAAAATTAAATATATAATTATAATTATTAATGGCAACTAATGATTAAATGATTGTTAGAAAGCTACGCTTAAATAAAGAAAGTAAAAATCGTATAACTTTTTTTAGCGGCAAAGATGGATCCTTGACGGACCACTAGAGTATCATCATGTCACCAGCGGAACCACACGATCATATCCATCTCCACTAGGCATACTGCATCTACACAATTCTGGATGAAACCCAATAAATATAGGAGAAAACCCCATTGTGAGAATCGAACCCAGGACGTATTGGTCCCAAAGTCTCATCCTACCCCAAAATGCCAACTACGCTATAAAGCCATGAACAAATTGTATAACTTTTAGACTATTAATCTAATTATTGTTGCGTAATTAATGTAATTATGAGTTGATGAATTCAATTGTTTAATTTCTATGTTGGTGGGAAAGAAATGTTGTCAAATACACACATGATTTAATATATAAAAAGGAGATTATGAGCAAATACAAAGACTCCTAATTGTAAGAAGGATTTATAAAAAAGAGGGGGGGGGGGGGGGTTAGGTTTTTGGGTGGTGGTGGGGTGGGTTGCGTGTTTAGTTTTTTTTTAGGTTTTTTAGGGGTGGGGGTGAGGGTAGGGGGTTAGGTTTTTTTAGATTTTTTTTTTTGTTTGGGGGGGGGGGGGGTGGGTTAGGTTTTTTGGGGGTTTTTTTTTGTGAGGTATAGTTTTTTTTTTTTTTTCGGGAGGTGGGGGTGGGGGGTATAGGTTTTTGGATGGTGGTGGGGTGGGTGTTTAGATTTTAGGTTATTGGACACTTGTCACTGTATAAATCGTTCTCACTCTTCTTACTATTAGGGTGAAGGGAGTGGCACGGCAAAGCAATCGGCAAAGCCGATTGCCGAGCGGCAACACCGCCGCCACCCCTTCAACCCGCGCGGCAAACTAAAGTTCTCGGCATAGCCACACCGATTGACAAACATGCAACTTGCATGTTGACCGTTGCCTTTTAACGGCTATATGCCGTTCAAAATAAAAAAAAAATTATTTTTTCAACTTTTACCCTATATATTCAAAACAAACCCATTTTAATCCTATATATTCTACAAAATCACCCCCATATCAAACCAAAAAATACAAAACACTAACCCAAGTATTGCCACGCAAAATGGCGGATGATTTCCCGTTGTGGTTTCCACCCGATAGTAGCGACGACTCGTCCGATGATAGCATTCTTTTTTTCCAAAATCTACTCGAAGAAGCCGAACTACAAGACTCCGGCACATCAAACCAAAGGAGATACATTGAACGTCAGCGGGAGGTTGGGCACGAGACCCTCATGGCGGATTATTTTGTCGAAGACCCGAAATACAACGACGCAATTTTTCGCCAAAGGTTCCGTATGTCGAAACGGTTGTTTTTAAATATTGTGACCGCCGTGGAAGCGAATGACGCATACTTTCAAGAGGCCTACGATGCGCAAGGTCGGAGGAGCTTTACGCCGCTGCAAAAGGTTACATCAGCTATTAAACAGCTCGCAACCGGTAACCCTCCAGACGAAGGAGACGAGTACTTGCATATGGCCGCAAGAACTTCCCGCGAGTGCCTAGAATATTTTTGCGAAACGGTTTGCAGAATATATGGTTCGGAGTTCTTACGTAGGCCGACAAGCCACGACATGTCACTGTTATACGACGCACATGAAGAACAACATCACCTTCCAAGTATGTTCGGTAGCCTTGATTGCACCCATTTCGTCTGGCGAATGTGTCCCACCGAGCTTCGAGGGCAGTATATGAGAGGAGATCACCGATACCCGACTGTTATGCTCGAAGCAGTGGCGTCTCAAGATTTATGGATTTGGCATGCTTTTTGCGGTCCACCGGGTTCGCAGAACGATATCAATGTGCTAGGACAATCGCCGTTATTCTTAACGGAACGAAACGGAACCGCGCCAAAATGTCCATTTTACGTCAACAACCATTATTACAAACGTGGTTATTTGCTCGTGGATGGAATTTACCCAAAATGGTCCGTGTTTGTGAAATCGATCCCATACCCTCAAGAAGTAGACGAAAAGATGTTCAAAAGGCAACACGTGTATTATTTTACACAACATGATTTTAAAAGACGACGGCAACGCGATTGCACCGGTACACATTCGGGATCCTCCAGTCGAGCCCGCGTTTGATGATAGGGTGTTGGGCGAGCTAATGGATGAAGATACGCATTGGAGACTTAAACACGATCTCACGGTTCATCTCGCAAGTCAAGATTTGCCCCACCTGTTGGTTGATTCTGACGAAGAGTAGTGTAATTTTTAATTTTTTTAGGGGTTGCGTTGTTTTAGTGTCGTGTAATTTTTATGAATTTTAAGTTTTTTTTTTTAAGTTTCATTTTAATGTAATTGTTTTTTTTTTTTATTAATTTAATGTTTTATTTGTTTTTATTTAACATATAATTTAAAACAAAAAACAAAAAAAAAGTTTGCCACTTTCAAGTGTCTAAACCATTGCCAACACTTTTCAGGAAAGTTTAAACTTTTTACCCTCTCTGACGTGGCACTCTCTGATTGGTCCATTTTAAAGTTTGCCACTTTCACCTGTTTAACCACTCCCTTCACCCTTAGAAACTTTTATAGAATAAATTAACCAATAAAAAGGAGGAATCATAGTTCTGAGTGGATTATGACGCAAGGGAGATGATAAAAGAAAAGAGGACTTCTGGTACATAAGCTGCGGATAAGGGGATATATACACAATCATAGGAACACTGGAATATAAAATTTCCACCATCCACTTTTTCAATTGTGTTGGGTCAGTTAACGCATAATGAGGCTAAGCCCATTTGTTTGCACCTTTAGCACGAGGTGCACAAAATAACCGGTTAATTAATCGTAACCGGTTATTAACCGAAACCGTAACCGGTTAATAACCGATTTAGGAATAACCGGTCCAGCCGGTTATTTAACCGTAGGTTAGTAACCGGTTACAAGTTTTTAGTATAATAACCGGTTATTAACCGGTTTTTTTAAACCGGTTTTTTAACCGATAGACTGGTTAACCGAAAAAATAACCGAAAAATTCAAAAAAAAGACAAAAAAACCGGTTTTTAACCGAAAATAACCGGTTAAATAACCGAACCGGTTAAAGTAATTAACCGGACCAGTTAAAAAAATAACCGGTTAAAGTAATAACCGGTTAAAGCATTAACCGGTTAAAGTCAAAAAGTCAAATTAACCGGTATAACCGGTTAACCGATCCGGTTATTAAAATTAACCGGTTTGTGCACCTCAATTAGCAGTCCGTAAGATGGGCCCTGTCATGATCTATTAGAAGCCCAAGTGCTGAAGAATTCGTAATTTTGGTACAATTACAATACCCCCCCTGTGGACGTAAAAAATGAGGAGGAGAACCCTACGGCTGCTTTTTTACGAGGCTGTACAAGTTCAACAAAAAAAAAAAAAAAAAAAAAAAGAAGAAGAAGAAGAAGAAGAAGCATTCAAGGGAGATTTGAAGGCTGTTTAAGAGAATTAAGCTTGTGTTTGAAGCAGTGGCGAAACTTGATATTTCCGACCGGGGGTCGAAAACGTATAGTCGTATATACCAAAAATTTCTATAAAACCGGGGGGTCAAAAATGTATATACCAAAAAATTTATATACGAAAACTACATACTCTCCACTAACGAACGAAAAGTTTAGGGGGTCGGCCGCCCCCACAAAGCTACGCCCTTGGCTTGAAGAACTTGACCTGAAGTTTATCAGCTTTTTTCGGTTAGACTTGTTTATTGTTTATTTGGTTTAATAAAACTTAAATAGTTAGACAATGTTCTAGAAATTATATGCTTTAAATTTATTTTTATTTCGCTTCCAACTATGAATACCTTAACGTGTTAGGTTGCTTAGGTTGATGAACTAGACGAATTGTTTGATTGCTTAACTTTGGTTTTGAATTAATGGGTTGATTACATGTTATAACTTAGAAAACCGACTCTAAATAATTATGTGTTGGTGTTGATTGGTTTGATAATATATTTGTTGATTTCATTGTTCTAAAGTTTTACAAATATACATTAGAGTCGGGAGTCAGTCTAGGTTGTTAATCTGAATTTTCAGTCTAGACCTTGAAGGTGAGAAATCTAATTCAAGTTTAATAATTATTAAAACCAACTGATTAAAACGTACAATCTTTTATAGTGGTGAGAAATCTAATTCAGGATTGTTGGGTTATTAGTTGGGCGTTGTTGGGCAGTTTGGGTAGCCGATCACTCAGGTTCACCTGTTTATTCGCGTCTAGAGTTTCCAAGGTTTTCGATGTTTATAGTTGTTTCAGCTTAATAATTTGAGGGTTTTAGTAAATAAATTACTTTATACCTGATAGTTATGGGACTTGGTGGTCGATATCTCAAGTCAGTCCGTTTTAGCACTTCATCACTTTTCATACTGTTTGGTTCGATTTATCTTCCTGGGGTTTATCGGGTTAGACAAAGTCTTCATTCAAAATCAAGGTTATGATTTTATTCATGAGTCTAGGGATTCGTGCCATACTTGAGTTCTAGTCAAGTTTCTAGTTGTCCGAGCTTTCTTTTGGTCTGGTCGTCTATTTGTTTCATTTGTTTTTTTTTTTCTAGTTTTAAAACCATTTTCTCAACAACCAAATTATTAGGCTACGGGTTCGATACCCACACTTACTCGTTTTACTATTTTCGACTGGTACACTTGCCGGTAGTGTGTGATTTAGCGGGTTTTTCCAATTATTAAAACTTATTTGCATTTGATTAATATATATTTCACACATCAAGTTTTTGGTGACGTTGTTTGGAACACAATGCGCTTTTGAGAACGATCTGAGTCGAGGATTTAGCCATTTTGATAATGCTGGGACCGGGAAATTTTATTAATCTAGCGAGATATTATTATATCGATAAACTAATAAATTATTAATTTAAAGATATTTTCTTCCGCCAAACATGACTTCCAAAATTCAAGACGAGTCGTTCCCCTATCTGTCTCATCCTCTCACTTCCTTCTAATATCTCCTCACCAAAGGTTCGGAGTTCTTGCACATTCTCAGTGCTCATAGGTGGTGCGGCTGCTGGTATGAGATCTAGGTATTGTGGCATCGGTTCCTCTTGTGGGTATGGATTCTCTAGAATCTCCCTGATATATTGGTCATTATCATAATATGGGTCTAGGAGATCCAAGTCGGGATAGGGTCCTACAAGGTTTTGCATGGGCTCTTCTATGGGGAGTGGGTAACGTTGCTGGTAATCCCTGTGGTCGTCAAACCATGGGTCATAGTCTGGAGGATAGGGTGCAGCTACCCTAGGAATCTCAGCTGGGTCAAAAGCAGAATATTGTGGCTGGTCTGCTAGGTTTAGTTCAACTTCCATGGGTTGTGTGGGAAATAGTTGTAAAGGATGGGGTGCTATGAGTTGCTCTAGATTAGGGTCGGCAGCGGTAGTAGCTAATATGTGGAAATTAGCTAGTCAGTAGTCTCCTATTGATGATATCCTGAGTGTGAGCATTCATTTCTCTTTTGGTCGCTGCTAAGGCCCGCTGTTGCATTTTTTCTCATCCTCTTTCTACGTTCATGAGATCCTCTGCTGAACCATCATCTCTTCTTAGGAGGGAATGGCTCCTCAGATTGAGCCTTAAACACGAAAATTCCTTCTTCGGTATCAGCCGAATACCCCTAGGGGTAGGCTGTGAAGAGGTGCCTTTGTCCCTAGGTGAACCGGACAGTTGACGGTAAGCGTCTGAAGGTCCTTGGTCACTCATGCTGTAAACTAACAAATTGTCAAATAACACAAAATAATAATCTACACGTATGCACATAGTCTCATTGATTATTTCCTAACAAAATTGATAATTTAATTGTCAGCAGAACACCTCTTTGGCTGAAATTAGTGGTTGTAGCTCTGATACCACCTTCTGTCGCAACCCCCGGGCCTTATCTCCTGAGATCGGGCGGACGCGAACTCAGATTAAGTGGTATCATTGGTTTATCATTATTTGGCATCGGGAATTTCATCAGGACCGTAGATAGAAAATATTTTATCAGAGTGAAATACCACATTTTTATATTAATAAACACATGGGTAAAACCCAAGTTTCTATTACAAACATGTTTATAGGGATAAACCCTAATTTATTTAATTTAAAACATCGTCTTTATTTAGGTAACTTTCATAGCCATATTTTCCAAGCCTTCAGTGCTCTCCGGCTGGCTTCTAATTGGCTTTCACATTTTGTTACCTGAAACGCGTTTTAAAAATATTTGTCAGTGGGAAATCCTGGTGAGTGAACCCCAATTTAATCAAGAAGCATTTTATCCTTTCACAGTATTGAGAGCAATTACAATGTTTATATCTACACAATTACTCATTCAGTATTGTCAATCCTGACTGGTGGATCATATTACATATTGGCTATCTCGTTGTCCAATGGTATCGTGTTCCACATTTTGTATACAAAACCCCAATATACCGACAGTAATTGAAGAACTACAAAGACTCAATCACTGCTAATCACGTTGTAAATTATTTAAGGTTTTGTAAAAATAGTTTGTAAAAAAGTTTACAAAAAGGAGATTACTCACATTGCTACTTTAGGTTTTCCTTGGTGTTTTCCTGGTTATAATATATTAATTAAACAATGCACACGCGTTAGTATAGTAACCCAATATTTACATTAGTTATACCCTCCCCGAGACAGAACTCCAACGACTACGTCGGGCAGAACCTCGACAGCCGTTACGGAGCACTAGATCAATCGGGCAGCGTATCTAATACGTAACCGGGGGTTATAATACTTACATTGAGGCAAAGTTTCACTACTTTAGTGGGTATAATACCTGATTATAACTTCTACACTATAGAATTGAGAGAGAAATTTCGTTTTTAAACATCGTAAACTGAAGGCCGATGCTCCCAATTTATAGGAGCTGATTTCAAGTCTGTCGCGCCCCGCGTAAGCTGAAGGCTTAGCCTTCGCGGCCCACGACATAGGGGAAGTAGGGCCTAGCTGTGTTGACTCACAACTGTAGTTTGTCCGTGTGTTAGGCCACGTGGCAGCTCAGCGTGTCGCCCTGTCCTAGAGCTGTCGCGCCCCGCGTAGCCCGTAGACAAGGTCTTCGCGGCCCGTGAGCGCCGCACGAATTTTGTTTTTATTTTATTTTTAATTATATAAAGGTATTCGGGACCAGTTTTCGTATACGAGGTATATTTTATGATATATTGGGGCGTTCTAATTATATTAAGGGTGTCGAAAATATTTTAAGAGGGTTGTTATAAAAAACAACTCATACATGAAAATATACAACTATTAAAGTAAACCATTTTACTAATGACATAGTGCTTATTTATTTATCCAATTTGCTATTCTCCATTCTTCAATATATTAAAAAGACAACTTTGTGAATAGTACCCTCACCATTCAAAGCTTGCCATGTGGCAAACCTGTTGTAAGTGTCCTGTTTGGTCTCGGTACATGAAAGTAAAAATCGGCACCAGTCTGTTACAGAAAACATCAAATGTCGGTATCGAATTAAGATTGAAAATTTTTAGTTCAGGGTACTCCTAACCAATACCATTTGATCATCCCTGATCACGGGTATCGTATAAACATCAACGGTATCGTACAACTTTTTTTTATTGATTTTCATCAACTTTTAGTGTTTCTTTTTTTAGTTTCAGCGCTAGGGATGAGCTCGGTGCCAACCGATATTAGATCAGTACTGGTACCGAAAATACCAGTTACGGTACGGTATATGAAGGTAAAAACTGCTAGCAAACCGGTACAAGGAACGCTAAAATGCCACATGGCAAGCCTAAGGCAACTTTGTGAATAGTACCCTCACCACTCAAATCTTGCCACGTGGCAAACCTGTTGTAAGTGTCCTGTTTGGTCTCGGTACATGAAGGTAAAAATCTGCACCAGTATGGTACAGAAAACATCAAATGTCGGTACCGAATTGATATTAAAAATTTTTAGTTCGGGAAATTCGGTACTCCTAACCAATACCATTTGCTCATCTCTGATCACGGGTATCGTACAAACATCAATGGTATCGTACAACTTTTTTATTGATTTTCTTCAACTTTTAGTGTTTCCTTTTTTTTTTTAGTTTCAGCGCTAGGGATGAGCTCGGTGCCAACCGATATTAAATCGGTACTAGTATCGAAAATACCAGTTACGGTACAATATATGAAGGTAAAAACTGGTAGCAAACCGATACAAGGAACGCTAAAAGTTGCTACCGAATTGACATAAAATCTTTCGGTTTAGGAAATTCGGTATTTTTTTTTCCATTTATCCATCTTTTATCAAAATATCGGTACGGTCCTGTTCGGTCTCGGTACATGAAGGTGGAAACCGACACCAACCTGGTACAGAAAACATCAAACGTCGGTACCGAATTGATATTGAAAATTTTTAGTTTGGAAAATTCGGTACTCCTAACCAATACCATTTGCTCATCCCTGATCATGGGTACTGTACAAACACCAACGGTATCGTACAACTTTTTTTTTGTTGATTTCCTTCAACTTTTAGTGTTTTCTTTTTTTAGTTTAAGGGCTAGGGATGAGCTCGGCGCCAACCGATATTAAATTGGTACTGGTACTGGTACCGAAAATAACGGTTACGGTACAGGCATATGAAGGTAAAAACTGGTAGCAAACCGGTACCAGGAACGCCAAAAGTTGCTACCGAATTGACTTAAAATCTTTCGGTTCGGGAAATTCGGTACCGGTACCCAATACCATTTGCTTATCTCTGACCACGGGTGTCATACGGACAACATCATTACCATAAAACTTTTTTGTTGATTTTCTTTCGGTTATTTTATACTGTTTTTTTTTTCTACATCTTTTTTCTATTCTTGTCAGCGGTTCTGTGCGTAACGCGCTCGTAGATATAAACACATACTAAATGACAAAAGAAGTTCGCCGCAACACTGCGCTAGTGATAAACCTATAGTTAAATTAAAAATATGAATACAAACTCTTGATAGGGCAATACAGAGTATCCAACTCATAAATAAACAATCTTTTCCCTTTTCCCAACTAGTCCCTCCCTTAACTCCAAAGCTTTCTATAGATCAGATCCAATTCCAAAACCTCTAAAAGTCTAAACCAATGCCACCTGAGTCGTCAACCACGCCGGAACACCATCCTAACACGACCACATAACTCCATCGTAACACAACACAATGTCTACCAACGACTCTCTAACGTTCCACTGGCAAGACGACGACTTAGACGACGACAACTTCCAAATCCGCAACAACACACGGCTTTATATGCTCGTCCTCTTTTCCATTATTCTACTTGTAACCATTATCTTTTTCTTGTACTCTCGTTGTACCATTAGCTCCCGCGCCTCCTCCACCACCTCGTCCTTTTACCACACCTCTCCGCCCTCGTCGCAGCTACGAGGACTCAATGCAGCTGCGATCAACAGCCTCCCGATCACTATACACCGCCAGGCTTTGTCGAACACGAATGATACGACGTTGGAATGCAGCATTTGTCTAGGGGTCTTTGAAGAAGGGGAGAAAGTAAAGGTGTTGCCAGTTTGTTACCATCGTTATCATTGTGAGTGTGTCGACAAGTGGTTGGTGACTCACTCGAGTTGTCCTATTTGCCGAACTCCTGTACGAGTTGACACGCCTGTTTGATTACGGTGTTATGATTTGCTTTTAACTTTACTATTTTTTTTTCTTTTTTATTTCACGCGTACTTTTATTGGTTAAATTGCTTTGGCTCATCCAATATGATTGAGAAAAGGCAATAATATCTAGATGATCAAGTGGTAGAAGACTTAAGGTTCAACTCTCATTTGCTATAGAGTGTGGCACTGGTGGATAATGATAGGAGATTTAGAGAAACCTGGGTTGGATTCTTGAGTCAAACGAGTTTTACTGGTAATTTCACTATCATACCTATGGGCGGGTGGGTTACCGGGTTTTCCCCAGAATTGGTGGTGAACTCAGGTTACTCTCGGAGTACTCAGTTCCAAAAATACTCAGAATTGATTCTGTTTGCAATTAAAAAAAATTGATTTTGAAAGATTGGACCACGTGAACAGGAACGCAAATTCTTAGCTGATATAGGTTTTTTATTGTAAATTTTGAGTTATTGTTTCAATGTAAATTTGTTTTATAAAAAAAAAATGATTGAGAAAGATTCGACCACGTGAACAGGAACGCAAATTTTTAGCTGATAAAGATTTTTTATTGTAAATTTTGATTTATTGTTTCAATGTAAATTTGTTTTATATATGTAGTTGAGTCCGTGGCCAAAAGATATGGGAAGTAGGAAAGTGATTAAACTAGTAAATTTCTTGCGTGTTAAGGCGTTGTCAAAAACCTAAAGTAACTCGAATTTATACATTTAAGTAAAATATATTATATGTAACCTGACTCGTTTTTAAACAAATTTACGTCTAAATATATATCAACTGAAAACATACATAAAAATAAGCACAAAAACGTATTATATTTGACTCGACTTATTTATGAAAGAATTTTACGATGAAACGTAAACCAACCTGAATATATATCGACACATACAACAAAAATAAACATTTAGAAAATAATAGTTTTTCTTAATTTAAGGAATGATACGACGTGTTGCGGCAACAAACATATTATATTTGACGCGACTTATTTGCGAAAGAAATTTACGATGAAACGTAAACCAACCTGAATTTATACCAACACGTAGAAAATAATGGTTTTTTTTTAATTTAAGAATGGTATGCCATGTTGCAGCGGCGTCGAAACGTAAATTAACTCAAATTTATATTGTCTAATGAAAACATATTACATTTGAACCGACTCTTTTTCGAACAAAATTTATTTCAAAACGTAGATCAACTGAAAACGTACATTAAAGTAAGCAGAAAAAACATATTATATTTGATCTGACTCATTTAAATAATAAATTTATATCGAAACGTAATTCAACTTGACTTTATACCAACACGTACACATAAAACTTTATTACAAAGTCTTTAAAAGCTAAGGGTAGTGTAATTACTGAAAGTTGAGATATATTGGTAAATAAGAAAAAAAGACGCCAAAAGTAAAAAAAAAGTTAAAATAGCCCTACCAATCAGCACAAATTACTACAGAAATAACTTTGCATTGTAGGTATATGTAATGTAATATAACTAGCGTTTATCCCCGCGTTGCGGGGCATGAGTCGTAAAAGCGTGCAAGGTTGCAAGCAAACGGTGACTAAAATCGACAAAAAAAATGTAAAGCAACAATGTTAATTTATGTTGTCACGTGACGTAAAACGCAGATAAAGACAAACGTGAACTTACACCGCGACCCGTCGTTAAATGTAAACAAACTAAATCTATACCAACACGATTGATTATACTGTTGGATCAAAGATATAGTTTTAAAAGAGACAAATACCAATTATTTAACTAACTAATATTACTTTTTATAAATATAAAAAATTATTTAATATCTAAAAGTGATAAATACCCATGAAACTTCACTACCCTTCGGTGTAAAAGTAAAGAAAGAAGTAGCATATTCAATTCAATTCAATTAAGTTTCAAATCAAATAAGTAAAGAAGTGGCAGTTTTGTAGTTAAGTAACAAATGAAGGGTAAACTAATTACTGTAGTTAAGATGCTACTTGAATTGTTATATAGAAAATAATATAGTAAACATACAAATTCATCATCGCGTATACAGATTTCTTATAAAATAATAAAAATCTCTTAATTAACGTGTATTATATATATCGGTAGAGGATCCTGTAAAAAGTCCAACTTTTGTAAGAAGTGTGAGAAATAATTTGGGAATGACAAGTGTCCCTTATCTTAATTAATTCAAAAGGGTATATTAGTAATTGTCCATTCTTATCAATTAATTGATTTCCAAAGATAACTGCCAAAAATATCAGGCGATATATTAGGGATGTGATTCGAATTCGATTTGTTCTATACATTTAATTGTTTACGGTAAGTTCTTGTTGTAGTGTTATATTCCCCAGTCAATAATGTTATATTATGTACATGTATCTTTTAATCTCCTTTTCATAGTGTTTTATCCCCATCAATATTGTTTATTCTGTATAGTGTCTTACAGGAAACAGATAGTGTTATATATTTCTATAGTGTTTTATCATGTAATATACTGTTCCTTTCATAGTGTTTTATCCTCATTAATAGTGTTTTATTCTGTATAGTCTTGAATCATAGATGTTTAAAACACCACACCATGAACAATGTCTCCAGATAAAACACCATGACTTGAATCATAGTCATGATATTTTAAAATCTGGGAATGTTTTTATATTGATAAAACACCACGCCATGAACAATGTCTCCTGATAAAACACTATGACTTGAATCATAGTCATGGTGTTTTAAAATCTGGGAATGTTTTGTATTGATAAAACACCATGCCATGAACAATGTCTCCAGATAAAACACCATGACTTGAATCATAGTCAATTTATCCAGTTGTTTTAAAACACCACGCCATGAATCTGATTATAGATCTCTTTATGATAACGTATGAAGAATATGCAACCAAAGACATCCTACAATTAAGGTGAATCATTAATTCCGATATTTAAGGAAAAATGAGTGAATGTAGGAGTTTTTAGTTGTGTAGGTTACGGTTACCATATTTCAAACATTTAAAAAGACACTATTGCCCTTCAATTTTACATAAGGTCCCTCTAATTAAAACACAATTTACATTTTTATACCCTATTAATCTCAACAATTAGATCAAATATCCAATGGTTTAAAACACTTCTTACCCTTCTTACATTTTAGACACTTTTTACCATATCCCTACCCTATATATATATATGGTAAGGTTCATGCGAGAACTACCTTTATTGCGAGAACCGCGAGAACCAATGTGAACACAACCTAAAATAACTAAAAAAACCTAACCCCCCAAGCTAAATGCTAAAAACTAAAAACCTCAAAAAACCTAAAAAAAACCTAAAAAAAACCTAACCCCCCCCCCCCCCCCCCCCAAAACCTAAACCACCCCCCAAGCTAAAATGCTAAAAACTAAACCCTCAAAAAACTTAAAAAAAAATCTAAAAAAATATAAAAATTTGTTTTTTTTTTAATATTTTTTATGTTAAAATCGCTACTTTTAGTATCCAAAAAAAATTTAATTTTTTTGGCTACTAATAGTAGCGATTTTTTATAAAAAAATATTAAAAAAAAATTGTGTGTTTTTTTAGCTATTTTTAGGTATTTTTGGTTGTGTTCACATTGGTTCTCGCGTTTGTGTTCATATAGGACAAAGATCCGTTAGGAACCACCCCTTATTGCGATAACCGCGAGAACTAATGTGAACACAACCAAAAATACCTAAAAAAACACAATTTTTTTTAACATTTTTTATGAAAAAATCGCTACTTTTGGTTGTGTTCACATTGGTTACTAAATTTTTTTTTTGGCTACTAAAAGTAGCGATTTTAATATAAAAAATACTAAATTTTTTTTTTGTGTTTTTTTTTAGTTTGTTGATTTTTTTAGGTTTTTTGGGGGTTTAGTTTTTAGCATTTTAGCTTTGCGGGGGAGGGGGGGGGGGGGGGTTTAGGTTTTTGGGGGGTGGGGGTGGGGGGTTTAGGTTTTTTTTTTTTGGGTGGGGGGGTTAGGTTTTTTTAGCTATTTTAGGTTGTGTTCACATTGGTTCTCGCAATAAAGGTGGTTCTCGCGTGAACCTTACCATATATATATATAATAGTGTAAGGATTAAATACAAATAGGTCTTAATATACAAAATGGTCTTAACATGTGAAGGAGATAAATTTTAGACATTTTAAAGTAACTAGTTGATTTTCCACCCGCGCGTTGCGGCGGGGACCCAATGACTGCAAAACGCGTGTCAGCAATGGCAAGCGGATACCAAATATCAAAACATAAATAAGAAAGACGTGGTAAGGATAGTCACTCCGTCACAAAAAAAAGATTTTAAATAACCTAATATATAATAACATTACCCACACGTCCTACACGTTGGAAATTCGGTTGTTTTCAGTTCAGTTATTACGGTGCTAACACATTAAAATATAGATGAGCTCGGTACGGGTAATGACACCAAAAGTACCGATCTGGAAAATCTCGAAATTAGGTATCGGCACCGAAAATACTCAGTAAAATCGGTATGGTATTTGAAGGTAAAAATCAATAAATACAGGTATGGTGCTAGACCGGTGTCGAACCAAAAGTAACGATTCTTAAAACGCCAAAAGGTTGGTACCAAATTGGTACCGAAAATGATTTGGTATAGTAAATTTGGGACCGATACGATACCAGTTTGATTACAAGATTTGATATGATTTGCTCATCAATAATCTAAATATCCAAGTTAATTTTGCATGCTACAATTTATTCATCACAGAAAAAGACAAAAAATAAAGCAAAATAAGTTGTTTTGTATATAAAACCTCAGTCAAACGAAATACATTTTACTTACTGTATGTATGAAAAGTATCTAAACGGTACAATTACTTGCATTGCTACGTTGCTACAGGATTTGATGAGCTCGGTACCAACCGATATCAAAAATACCGTTACCGAAATCCCCAAAAGTGGGTACAGGTACCGAATATGCTGGTTACGGTACGGTTCAGTACCAGTCGGTACTGGTACGGCACCGGTATTTAAGGGTAAAAACCTGTGAATACCAGTGCCGAACCGGTATCAAAAATACACCTGGTTTGGTAAATTTGATATCGGTACCGGTACCCAATACCATTTACTCATCACTATCCGGTACCGAAAATACACCTAGTTTGATCAATTTGATATCGGTATCGGTACCCGATACCATTTACTCATCACTTAGTAATGTTACTGTTCATTCATTTCAAATTTTAATATATAGGGTAATTATAATTATATATAAGAATATAGTGTTAAAAAATTCATGTATTACTCTAGTAGAGTAATTATAATTACCCGAATCTTACTTATATATTTTTTTTAGATTCTTGTAGTAAAATACGTGCTTAGCTTAATAATGTGAGAAAAAAAAATTCATAAAAAATTTCCCTCCTTCACTACTTACATAAAGCCAATTTATATGTTAAGACCCATTTATACCAAAACCTAACTCTAAGAATATAATGACGATAATTATAAACAAAAGAGTAAATTGCTAAAATCGTCCCTTAGGTTTGGGCATGTTTGTCATTTTCATCCAAAACAACCTTTTTGTACCATATAGTCCTTCACTTTTAAGATTTTTTTGTCATTTTCATCTAAATGTCTGACCTTTTTTGCCAAAATCGTCCCTAAGATTTGAGATTTTTTGTTATTTTCATCCAAATGTTTGATAGAAAAAATAAAGCAAATTAGATTTTGGATGAAAATGGCAAAAAATCACAAAAGTGGAGGACTATATGGTACGAAGAAGTTGTTTTAGATGAAAATGCCAAACATGCCCAAACCTTACTCTAAAAAATTTTAATTAAATTATATCTTATTTTTTTACAATAAACACTAAATTACAATAAACAATAAACTCTAAGTAATATATTTTAGAGTAAACTGCCATTTTGGTCCCTGAGGTTTGGTCACTTTTGCCACTTTAGTCCAAAACTCAAACCTTTTGCATCTAGGTCCCTGTGGTTTCAATTTTGTTTCCATTTTGGTCCAAAAGTAAAGTCAGCTCAGATTTCTCCAAAAAAATCCTGATTTTTTTTTTCCTTTTTCTCAGGGGCAAAATGGTCATTGTAACTTTTATTATAACACATTACTAACTAAAATTATAAAAGGATTTGAACCCATAACTCTAACACTTGTAAAGGGATACCATACCACTAGACCATAGTTCATGGGTCATTTACTTTGTATTTAAACATCACGTTTGTTATGAGCCCACATAAGATCCACAAAGCCCAGTCCAGTTCAATGGCCCAACAAGATGAATGACACAGGAGCGCCCAATCGAAAGATATAAGCGAGAAAGGTAGAAAGATTTGGGCATGAAGAATGTTAAGTAAATGGATTGTCTCTTCCCATCTCAATCTCTAGTCTGATTCCCATCCTCTTCTGTGCCGATTTTTATATTGTTTTGTATCTGTATAGTTGAAATACTTTCAGTTGTAATCCTTACATTAATCAACAGCTAGTACCTTCTCTAATTCAGTGTGTAATTGGTTGTGTGAATATCAATTCACAACATTGGTGCTTTCATCGATCCTTAGCATCGATGGCTTTGGAAGATCTCGAACCACAATTACCTCGTTTCACCGGCTCCGATCCTAACTCGTGGATTTCTCATTCTGAGCTATACTTTCGTTTTTACTCAATCTACGGGGATGAACGATTCTCATACGTTATTGAAGTATTTGAGGATGAACCATTCTACTGGTTCAATTCCTGGTTTTGGAGCGATGATCTCACATGGAATGATATCACTACTGCAATGCTTCACCGATTTCGTTCTTCGTCCCCATCATTATCTGCCCTCCAGGTGTTTGATGAAATGCCTGATCGAGTTAAACATGAAATTTTCAGTGTAGATCATGACACCATGAATGCCGAGGCATTAAAAGTTCAGGCCCACTCAATGGTTGATGTTCACGAATCATTCAAAGTAACTGATGCCACCAATCCTGAATTGAATGTTGCAGAGTCACCACTGAACTCTAATCCATTGTTGCCTTCGATTGGCTTTTCACATGTAGCGAACATGCATTCTAATTTCATACCGATACCTGTTGTTTTACCTTCTTCAGTAACTCCTATTGAGGTATTGCCTCCAAAAACCCTTATTACAGCTGCTCGCACACGACGTTGTTATGTTGGTGGTTCAGTTCATTTCAACTTAGGGCCTGATGTGAAATTTGACACTACATTGCACTGGATTGACTTTGGTTTTGATCCTGGTCCATATTTTTTTAACACTCTTTATTCTAATCGCATCATTTTAATGCTTAACCATACCAGTTTGAAATTATTTGAGTTGCGCGCTTCTATTTTGGATCATCATTGCCACTCCGCATCTAAGTTGTTTGTTTTCGATAATGATTCAGACCCGTATACAGCCCTTACCTCAGTCTCTATTCCGCTTGGTACTCCTAATGTGGTGTTTCAGTTACAACCACAACTACTCAATTCAACAATGTCCGTTCTTCCTGAGATTAGAAATGATTCACTTAGGCCGGTTAATGCTCGGTTGTCACAACAACGAATGCTTCAATTTCATGCGGTTGCAGCAAATGTGCATGTGCAACATTGCCCAAAGGATCCTGTTTCTTTTTATCCTTCATCTGCACAGGTACGCCTAAGAGATGGCACTGCATTAGATGGTGGGCTTGTGTCTAATTCTGCAATAATTTTACCCATTCTACCATTGGTTCACAGTTACACTTCTGAGCATTTCCCAACTTCAATGTCTGTTTTATTTGCACAAAAATATTCACGATCTAGTATGGGAGTAGTTATGCAAAATCACCAGCTTAGTATTAGTAAATTGGTGCTTCAATTTCAAGTTGGGGATAAACGCATTACTTGGAAAGGGGGTTATGGAATGGTGGTGCCTATTCACGCAATTGCGTTAGAATTTCAGTCGTTTTAGCCTCAACCAATGTTGTTACCGCCTCAACGCCTTCAATTGGAAAATTTGATGCTATTCATGAGTGTTGTCACGATATCCTACTTTCACAAAGCAATGTTCAGGTTTATCCTAGACCTGAGTTCATTATTATTGTTGTTAGCACAAGCCAATTTAAATTTGGTAGTTCTGTTATGGTGCTTGTTGGTCCTAGTTCGCATTTTGGTGCTATCGTGCAAGGCCCGTGTCTCGGTTTTGTTGGCCAATTTGCTATTGGCAAGTTTTCTGTTCCCAGAGATTATAGGATGTTTGCACTACTCATAGGGGATCAACGCATTGGCTGGAAGGGTGGAACACCACCTTCACTTGCAACTTTAGGTGATGGGGTGATCACACCTCAATTTCATGACATGGCGTGTCAAGTTTTTACCTTACCAGTTGAGTTTCCTTGCAAGCCTCCATGGTGTTCTTTTTGTTCCGCTTTTGGGTTCCTGGTTCAGAGGCGAATGCTACAGCCATTACCAGTTGATGAACCGACAATTATTGTGCTATTTCAGTTCCAAATAAAGGATAAATATCTTCTTTGGAAGGAAGGAACAACATGGACAGGGTCTTTCAGATGCATTGTGGGTTTATGTCCATGCGAATGCTATGCCACTGTTATTTCCTGCTACTTTCCGACACAACTGCTGACTTACATTTCCTTATACTATGCGGCGGGAACATGCACTAATGGTGGGTACCCAGACCATAACAGAGTTGTTTATATCGTCACCCAGGAGTCAGTTGATGATTTTCGTGCTTCTAGAGATAATAAAGAGATAGCAATGGCGAACCCCAAGAAAGTTTCTGATGAACTTCAGGTTAATGATGAGAAAAAAGAAGGTGAATATAAGGTTACAGTTATGGTTTGGGCCAAGATATCAAGGCATGTAGATTTTGAATTATTGTGTTCTTGCTTATCCAATAAGGTAGATGATACAACTAAAACTAAATTCCAAGATTTTGTTAATACTGGAATACAGAAAGAAGCTAGCAACTTAGATGGTGGTGATAGATTTTCAAGTGTTTCTACTTTCAAACCGGTTAAAGTTATTCAATGTGTGCCAGAACTAGCCACCGAACATTTTGGTGGATTTTGTGGAATGGAGGTTTTGTCCGTGGGACCTCAGTTATTGGCATTCTTTTGCTGGAAAGGCTCTTATCAGTTTCACACACAAAATACTCTGGCTGAACAAGATACTAAATTAGAAGATGAATCCGAGTTTCCGTTCACAGAGGAAAATATGGTTGTTGATTGTGAAAAACCAACTTCTGTAGGTAAAAACGTTTCATCTGGAAATAGAAAGGTGAACGTGTGTGATAGTGATGCTTCGGTAAAAACAAGAAGAGTGGCAAACATTGCCCCAAAGGGTAAGTCAAGTGGGGATGTTAGTAACAATGATCTTAGCAAAACATCAACTGTCTTCCAACGGTTCCTCATGTACTTGGTACTGCACGGGACTCCTCAAGTTATTACTTCGCCCCTCATGCAGGTGTATGGATTTGCCCCTAAAGCTACTGGTGCCCACATGTTGGAACACAATGATATATTCCCTATTTTCACAAGCATATTTATCTTCGTCCAACACCGTATAAGGGCAGCACATGTGGAAACGTGGGATGTCATTGCCGCTTTGTACAATCATTTTACTAACCTACACCTTGCGGACAAGGTGTATTTGAAAGGGGGGAGTAATGTTATGAGCCCACATAAGATCCACAAAGCCCAGTCCAGTTCAATGGCCCAACAAGATGAATGACACAGGAGCGCACAATCGAAAGATATAAGCGAGAAAGGTAGAAAGATTAGGGCATGAAGAATGTTAAGTAAATGGATTGTCTCTTCCCATCTCAATCTCTAGTCTGATTCCCATCCTCTTCTGTGCCGATTTCTATATTGTTTTGTATCTGTATAGTTGAAATACTTTTAGTTGTAATCCTTCCATTAATCAACAGCTAGTACCTTCTCTAATTCAGTGTGTAATTGGTTGTGTGAATATCAATTCACAACAACGTTGATGAATGAGAAAGGTACTTTTGGTTTTTATATGGCGATGGTAATTGTTTTACTGAATCGTGTTACTCAAGAACATTCAGTTAAGCATTTACAAGATGATAAATTGATTGTTTTACACGCACAATGAGCTAAATGGATACAAACCATTCTAATAATTACGTTGTGTGAATCATTAGTGCTGCAAGTTTCAAATTAAAAGGAACGTGTGTTATGAAAAAAAACACAATGACGGAATATATAATCTTATATAAAACACAAGGATAATTTACTATGTTAAAAAAAACTAAAATTAACAACTCAACTAATTAAATCCTCAAGGGCACTTCATTTCTCTACTCTTAGAACAAACATACAACATCACCCTAAATTGAATCGTAATAATTAAAACACCTCAAAGAGTATCAACTTTGGATAACATGAAGAATGAGTACATTTCTTGAATTATAGTTTGGTTGCTAAATGATGAACAATGAAAGTTTATTTTCTAATAAACGTAACAACTTAGCATAAAGATACAAAAGTCTTTATCCATAATTGTCAGGATAAATAGGCTAATGAAGATCAATCTTTAAAACTTGACGAGTCGGAATATTACATGTATACAACTTTCTGCATTGACGAGGAAGGACCGATGAGGTTCCGTTTAAGCAAGATAAGTTCTACTCATTTTCTTCAAGGAGCTAGTACATGTGTTTTATAATATAATACACAAACACACACACACACACACACACACACACACATATACATATAAAATATTATTTTATGTGGGAGAATAATGTATTAGTTTGAAGATTATATAAGCCCAATAGTAACTACCATGAAAACAAGAAAGATAGCGATAAGGAATTGAATAGGGAGAGTGAAAGGAAGAAGAAAAGGAAGCAAAATAGTAACGATGATGAGAAACATAAGAGGTATGACAAGGAAGGTGAAGAGCGGTGTGAAGACGATGAGGAGAAGAAGTCCCATGACTGAGATGTGCAAGTTTACAAATGCTTTCTTTAATTCCGATGAAGTAATTAAATAAGAGGTAACGTAGAGGATATTGTTTGTATCCCATGAATTTTGCATGTACTTTATCATAGAGTTGTTTATAATATGAAGTCTTGCATTTCATTCTAATAAATCATGTTAGTTGTTTGAAATGGCAGGGTTCAGAGAAAACGCCTATAAGTGTGAAAACGATGAGAACGTCCCTTATCCGTTGGATCAAAACAATATATGGATTAAATTGGCACAGTGACGTTTTGGTAAATATATTCAACTTTCGAATGTGGGCACGCTTCATTAAGGGCAAAAAGGTAAATATGCATCTACAAAACCCATCAAAACGCGACCGAAACATATATACTTCCCAGAGAAGCCTCCCCAATTCCAATGAAAAACGCCAAAAGCCTAGAAAACGCGAAACCACAATATTATGGCGTCTAAAGATCAAACAAGATCCAGAGGCAAAAAACAGAGTTAGTTAACTTCGATTTACATTATGCTAGTTTTATGATGTTTTTGGCGTTTTAATTTTATCAATAAATGTGCAGTTTCTATAGGTGTGGAATCCGGAGAGTCACCTGGTCCAAAACGCCAAAGAACTGTCGGCAACGAAAGAAGACAACATCAAATCATGGTACAGATTGTTACTTTTTATGCGATTTATTAAGTCGGAAATGCCAACAATTTTATAATGTTTGTTTGTAAAACTCCATATAAAAGGCAGAACTGAGTGTCTGTGAAGATGTGTTGTTAAACGCCATATATCATGTAATATACTTTGATAGTTTGTTACTAAACGCCAATACATGTATCATTTGTATAATATTGTTTGACTATATGAGAACGCCATTTTACATATATCATTTGTGTTATTAAACGCCATGTATCATTTGTGTTATTAAACGACATGTATCATTTTTGTTACTAAGGGGTTGTTTGTTTACCTCTTAATGAGGCTCTTAATGGTTTAGACCTCTTACTGGTTCAGCACTTAATGGTTCAGACTGTTTGTTTCACGAGCAGATGTCTGAATGGTTCAGACATTTGCCTCTGAATGGTTAAGATTTATAGAGAGTCTGAATGGTTAAGACCTCTAATCTGAATTGGTCCGACATTTGCCTCTGAACGGTTAAGCATTATACAGGCTCTTAATGGTTCAGACCTCTTACTGGTTCAGCACTTAACCATTCAGATATTGCCAAACAGCCCCTAACTGTGAGTTTGTGAATGTGTTAAACGCCATGTAAAAGTTATGTGTGGAAATGTTTGTGAAAAACGCCATGCAATAGACAAAGGTTTCAACGACAAGAAGGATACCCGATTGAGTGGGTTACAACAAGAACTCTTGACATGTTTGAGAGTGTACAAGTTAAAAGGAAATATGGTGGAGAGCCAAAATGCCATGATGGCAAAGAACGTAAAAAGAAAATTGTTAAGAAGGCTAAGGAAACACAGTTTCAAACAGTTGTTCAAGAACAAGCCACACCCAAGACAGCAGACAAAATGCTGTTCAGAGGAATATTCTGGCCCTTGGGGTTCCAATGGCCAACTAGTGTGAAGTGACTTATCAAAACGGGGAGGATGTTTTGTTGACGATGGACGAAGTGCTGAACACACATAGACTACGCCTTCTTGAACAACTCTGTGATTTAGCACCTTCGCACGTTGTAACACCAAGGATTATGATTATGTTTAAATCTAGGATGCGAGGCAGACTAAACCAGGTGATGGTGTTATACGCCAATGACCTAGATGATGATGAGTCCGAAGAAAGTGATGAGCAAAGCGATGGGTACATCTACCATCCACAGAAGAATATTAGTTTAGTTTGATTTCGTCTTAGTTGTAATGTTTTGAATTATTAATGAATTATAATGAATTTGGGAACGCCAAGATATTTACTTTTATAAGACAAAAAGGATTAATTCATCACGACAGATCTACAAAAACAAAGAAAACGCAAAAAAAAATTGTAATGTCTAAATTATTAATGGTTTATAATGAATATGGGAACGCCATGGACGCCAAGATGTTTACTTTTATAAGACAAAAATGATTAATTCATCGCGACAGATCTACAAAAAAAAAACAAGAAAACACCAAAAAAATTGTAATGTTTGAATTATTAATCGATTATAATGAATTTGGGAACGCCATAAACGCCAAGATATTTACTTTGTAAGACAAAACAATTAATTTCTCGCGGCTGATCTAAAAAACAATAAAACGCCAAAAAGTTTTTGTTTTTAACTATACGCCAAAAAATCCTCCACGCCACAAATGAGAAATGGTGTGTGAGATGCATTGGAAAAAAAATAAAAAGACAAAAAACCCTCCGCCTTGATTATATCGCGCGCCAAATGTTCGTTCAGGATCCGTTTTCACCGTTTTCACACTTCCCAGCGTTTTTTTCCTGATCCCGTTTCTCTCATATATTACAGTCCGAAAACAAAAAGGTTTTGGACTTGAAAAGTTCTTCATGCATGATCAGGCTTTAATTATCTCAAAGGGATGTTCCCAAGGAAATGGTGGTTGAGGAGTGTTCGGTTCTTCGCGTGCTTGGTTGTCCGTCCACCCGATTCCCACCTTAGTGAAAGTCTGTTATAAACACTAAAAACAATTATTGTTTAAGTTAAACGGTCAAACGATTAGTAATCGAAATATTTGAAACGAAGACATTTAACACATGATTTTTTGTTTTCTTTTCAGCCTCCTTACCCGTCCGTGTCAACTAAGTCGTGTCTTTTTCTCAGCACCCTTATCCGGCCGGTTCAGGTTTCCACCCGGATGTGTCAATTGAAAACGTGTTTTCTTTTTAAATCACTCTTTTGGTTTGAAGTTAATTACCCAACCGACCCGTTAGGAGGCATTATGCATTCTAATTCATGACTCTCATTTTCTTATGTACCACAATGACCAACTCTATCAAGTAACTCATTTTTAACTCTACCTTATTGGTAATTTTCCGAACCATTACCCGAGGGCATTTTAGTAAAATTTCCCCCTTTTTCAAACCGGAAAAACTTTTATAAGTTTGAATAGATACTAGGGGCGCATTTAGCTCGTTATCTCATCTAGTTTTATTATGTCCCTAAGGACATAAAAGTTTTCGGTAGTTTAGTAGTTTAAAACCCATTTAGCAGTAACTTTGCGTTATATACATGTTCTTGACTCTGATGGTCATTTTACCCAAATACTAGATATATCTCACATGAGGTAATATATTACCCAAATCTGACTCAACCAACTCTATTCGAATCATAAATCCTTACCGAGAGTTTGACCCATTACACATACCTTGCGTAGGTCAAAGCATTGACCCGTTATCAATACCTTGCGATTCTTACTTTCTAATTCTTGGCAATACATGCTCATACATTATACATTATGCTTACCTGTAAGTATGAGTGTGAGACTTAACAAACAGAAATTAACCAGTATTTAGGATCCGCGCTTTGCGGCGAGACCATTAAATAAAAAAAGTAGACGTAACAACATTGAATCATGTAGAGACATTGTGACATGTTAACTCGCAAAAATTAAATCAAAATGTAAAACATATAAAACAACAACTAAGTTGACTTAGGAGCCGCGCATTGCGAAGGGATCGTGAAACCACAATAAATAAACGTAATAATATTAAACCACACACGCTCATAGCGTATTAACTCGTAAGATTTAGATCGAAACATAAAAAACAATTACAGCAAAAAGAATAACTAAGTCGAAACGATAAAAATCAACGTAAAAAAAAACTAAAAAGTGTAAGGTTTGAATAATAAGCTTAATAAAAGTGGAGGGGCATATTATATTTTCTTGGGGATATTACATGTAGAAAATGAAAACTATAAGTCAAGATTTGTAACAAAATTGAATAATGTAAAGCTTACTCAAACTATTTTTGCCAAATTATAGATAGGAAATTATCATATTCGAATGGTGATTTCACCATTCGATTCGTTTAACCCAGTCGGCTTACGCTATGGGTGTCCTTTTAACTTCAATTTACTTTAGTCGATACTTGACTAAATTTCCATTTTTACCCATTTTTTTATCATTTATAATTGTTCCAGCCCGTATTAATCGCGTCGGAACCCTTATTTCGGATATTACATTTGTCGCATTTATAGTTTACAAAATAAAGGTATATTCTACTAAAAGGGGTGTAAGCTTTTACTTACCTTGCATCCGGTTATGCTCTTTTTCCACGTACTCGATCCGTTTGACTCTCTTCTTTCCCAAACCTTCATCTAGCTTGTCTAGAGTCAAATTATCATCATCATAATTCATAAGACGGTTAGATTAGTCAGAATCATTTACGACTATTCCATCCTACGGGTTTTATGTCGAATTTATCATTCGATCATATCTTTGGTCATTTTGACTTTTTAAAAGTCAAAGTGCTTATTGACGAAAGTAGTTACATAATGTAATTCAACTACTTGTTTTATTACTTGGTCAATTACCCGGTAGCGTCATTCTTAGGCTACCGTTTATCCGCTTTATTAACCAAGTTTTATAACCATAATACATCGAATTAACACCCATGATGATATCAAACATCATTTTTAACATGAATTTATCAACATTTCCATCTTTTTATACCAAACCCAATTCATGGTAATTATGATTCATGTATTCGAATACCTAATTTGTTCAAGTACCTTGTTTCTACTATCAAATATGATGATTTTAAACACAAACTTATCATCATCTTCACTATTATATCAAAACCCACTTACTAGTTTACTTGTTAATCATTTTCAAGTAATATTACTTCAAGTTCTTCATAATTTCATCATAACTAAATTAAACATACATAGACATTCAATTTCGACTTTGGATCATAACCCAACCATCTATTTGCAAGTAACCTACTTGTCTCGAATTTCAACTTTAACCAATCAAGGTTTTGTGACATACCTTATGATCCCCACGACTAGGTGATCGTTTCTATGTATTCATGCATCAATTTTGGCCTTGAATCAAGCTTCAAATTGATGATTTTGTTGAGTTTAGGGTTTGAGCTCCATGGGAGCACCTTCTGGCCATCTTCACGCACCCACACACACACTCTTGTGTGTGTTGTGTTATTTTTTTATTTTGTTTTATAAAAATCATTTTCAAGTTACCCAATTTTGGTCCCTCTGGTTTTGTTAGTTATTAATTAGGTCACAACCTAATTATTTTTAACAATATCCCCACTTATTAACTAGGTTTGGCATTCCTAGTTATCTTAGTGGGTTCGGGGAAGTTTATGACTAGGTTTGTTTTAAGTCCCGTTAACTCGGACCTTTTGTCCCTTTTATTTCTTGAAAGTTCTTATTCGCTTTTTAATTAATATTAGGATTATTTATTTAAATCCTAATATTTACCGGGTTACTTTTACCACTAACGGTACTTTACCCGTCTTTTAGTATTAACGGGGTTTGGTGTTTGATTACCAAACCCGTTTTCGGGTGTTACAAGTCTACCCCCCATTAAAGAGGTTTCGTCCCTGAAACCTTATTAACATAGTTCTTTTTAATTTAGACTAAACGAACTTAGTTTCATTTTCAAGACATTCTTTCGTTCCTTTCGATCTAACATTTTATTTATATTGATGCGTACGTCTTTTATGTGTAAGGCCTCGCGGGCCGTTACTTTCAGCTTATATCCTTTATCTTTATTGACCGAATTGTCACTTGACCACTTAGTCTCATCCGTCTGTTAACATGTTATCCCGCGCTCGTCTTATATTAACAAGCACTTTATATTTGTCATGACATTTTCCTAACCTTGAATAGTTTTACCAGCTAGACTAATTAGTCGTCGTCATTTCATACCCCGTCATCCGGGTATACTATTTTGCCATTTCCAGCCTTACGTGTGTTTAAGATTTTCTAAATCCCTTTATACTACTTATGTTTGTTAAAATGTTGCTTTTGACTAAAAACTAAAATTTTAGTTTACGTTTTCTCTGTCTTACGTCTCTTTCTCTCATGTCTAGGAATTTCCGTCTAAGTTTTATTCCTGACCGTTATTATTTTACACGGAGAACTGTAACCAGTTTTCCACGCTTTACCCAAATAACCCGTAGGTTATTTCACTTAGTTCTGTAGACTATCTACAATTCGTTTCCTTCAATTTCTGATCCAAGGGTCTTCTTGGTCCCGTAAACCTTATCACTACTTTTAATCCCGTAGGTTATGATGATCCCGTAGATCAACTTTTTTTTTTTGGAATTCATTTATTTTCACTTTCGAATTTCAGTTGACCTTGACCGTAGTCTTAATGCTTCATTTGTTTACTTCCGGACTAATCTTCCGACTCTATGACTTCTTACGTCTTTTACACGTCGGTTTGTTCTACACTTACCGTTTCTCAGTTCATACTTATATTTCTTTACAACCCATTGCCCGGGTTCTTTTATCTTAATGTTTTTAGCTTTCCGGTTTCATCGGTTTGTGTTTCCTTACTATATCAAGCGTTATTTCTTAATTAACTCATTTGACTCATTTTGGGTGAAATTTCATCACTTATGAGTATCAAACTTCGTTCTTTATTCGACCCGTCCAACTTTGAAATAGTTGATCGTAGTTATCAAAATTTCTGTTTGCGAATTCTCATCGTCTTTTAGTCATGACTCATAATCCGAGTCCTTTGACTTTCTATTTCGCGTTCCCGTCTCTTGGTTTACGCATACTTTCAAAATCCTACCCATCTTTCGGGTATTTTACCGAAGTCGTTATCAAAGCAACCGTCCCAGTATATATTAAGACTTCATTTTAATTTATTTGGTCGCCTTAGCGAAACCCATCACTTCTATTCAATCAATTCCTTTATTCTTTATTTAATTCATTTGACTTGTCCGTGTGAATTTCATCACTCATGACAGTCAAACTTTTATCTCCATGTCTTAGCATTCCTATTAATCGGTCTGTATTTTCATCTACTTTGATCCTTGTCCCTTCTCTCGAGCTCGTTACTCTAACGTAACACGCTTTCGTCATCCGACTTGCGTTTACACTTATTATCAAACATCTTGCCTGTTTGATTCATTTGGGTACCTTTTTAGTTCGTCCCATTCACCCCGTCCTTACTACATTGGACGTAAATGCGTCCACTACAAGAAGTTCATGGTATCATATGCCACTACTTATTTGGCCAGAGTAAGCGATTAACACATGACACACATGACCTTTTTATAGCTTTCACATCACGCCCTATGTAAGTAACGCCTCTATTTATTTCATATCTCTGATTTCATTTAGTAAAACTTTATTTAATTGCTAAACAACAATCATTAGTTTTACTAGTTTTACATTCGAACATATATAATGTTTTTCCTTTCTATCAAACTTTTATATAATCACATTCGTTAATATGATCACTACTTTTCTCAATAGCATTATATTGAGAGTTTTCCACTTGGATAATTACCCCTCGTCCAAGTTTCCATATGAACTAATCCTATTATTTCTTTGTTATTCGTCATCGTGAATAACACATATTTCTATTAAACTTTTCTTGGGAACATTATCCTGAATAGATATCCTATTCAGGTTTCTCAGGTTTTATCAGATATATGCAATCGTCATTCCCTACGTGCTTGTTGCATATTACTACTTGTGCGATTAAATTTAAAAGCGTGCACCTGGTAATGCTTGCCCTAACGGGCTTTCCATGTCATTAACCTTGTTCGCGATCATCACGCGATTTAGGTCCTTGATGAGCATACTCTACTTGTCGTACTTCGGACCGTTCCTCTGTCATGTCCGTCAATCATTACACTCTCGCCATCTTCAGATGCGAGTATCCTTAAACTAAACATTTACAAAAGTTAGTAATTTCAACATTAATAAACGCCCGTATTGCAATATAAGGCTTTTCACTATACGTGTCAACGCACGTGATTTCGTTAACTATACCAATCATTTTCGTTGGAGTAACTTGTATTACACGATACCCTATGTGTTGTTTACAGCACCTTAATCATACTAAACCATAAACATACATGTACTTACCGGATTTGCGATTAAGCCTCGAACCGAACACTTTACCCTTTAACCTTGAGCTCTGATTACCAACTTGTAACACCCTTACCATTATAAAAGGGTTTTGTACTAATAACGACAATTAAATGTGTACTTACATACGCACATTCATATAAAAATACAGGTTTATTTAAAACTTTTCTCGATAGTATTTCAATACAACATAATACGTATATATTTGTCATTTAAAATGACGACGAACAATATGTGCGGAAGCTACTTTTCTTGATAGTGTTCGGTTTCTCGATGAGCTTGATCGTCCTCCGGTACTTTACCCCAATACCTACACTTCATAATCCAATGAAATAAGTTAGTTATTAATGTTTATAACGTGTCGGATTGAATTCATAAGACAAAACTCATCAACAACAACAAAATATCAGCTGATGGAGTTGTCGCGGGCCGCCAGCATCTGTCGCGTGTCACGAAGAGTTTACTCCTCGCTGTCGTGTGGCGCGAGGAACCCCTTTTTCCAGTAGTTTGCTGCTGAAATGCTGCATATTTTCCAAATTCCAAATTTTTACGCTAACGAGCATAACTTGCTCATTTTTATCCTTTTTACGCGATTCTTTTTCCTATGTGATCGTAATTTAATTCTCCATCATAAGGAGTTAAAATCCGACATTTGAATTCACAAAATATTGGATTTCAAGCTCTTGGCTGGAAATTCAATTATAACACCTTTTGACCCATTCACGTTTTTATCAAACAATTTAGTTTTGTTACCTTTAAAATGTCATAGACATCACGCTATAACTGTTTACTATTATTCCAGGTTCAAATTACGGGTTTCTTATGTATCTTTAACCCGTTTTGCATATATACTCGTTTTGACCCGTTTAGGGTATTTATCCACTTTTAAACTTAAATCACGCTTCTTCTTGGTTTACGTCCCATCCCAAATTTTGATTATCAACTTGTCTTCCACCACGTTATAGTTGTGGTGGATTTAGTGTGGTAAACCGTTTATTCTGAGTTTTACCCCTCGGTTGTCATTTTACGGAGAATACACGTTCCTACTCATTGGACACCAAGGTCCCAGATCATCCCTTTTTATACTTATCCTAAGAATTTAATCTATCGAAATACTTAATTCTAACGACCTTTAAAGGTCGTTTGCCCGATTTACCTATCAAGGGCGTTTTGGTCAACTTTAGCCCCTTATTTACGAAGAAGGGCTTTTGCTACATATTTGACCCAAAAATGTACGTTTAACCATAATCATATTTATACGTACCTGGCTCGAGTCAACCTAGTGACCCGTTTCAACACCTTGCTTTTATTACCGATATTCTATGGCGACGCAATTATCCAAATTGCTGTTCGCTCCTGTAAACACATGACTTGACAACCACATTAGTCGATATTTGTCAAATGGTATTATCACCACTATTTGACCCATTCGGCTTATATGACCCAACATTTTCATATGTAACAAAACATGGTTTTTAATTACCAATCGCACATCCGACCCATTTCGGATTTTCTCACTAGATCCTTTTTCTCCTAAGGTCATTTCTTATATTTTAACCCATTCGGCTTACGCTATGGATGTCCTTCTAACTTCAATCTATTTTTGTCGATACTTGACTAAATTTCCATTTTTACCCATTTTTAACCCATTCGGCTTATGCTATGGGTGACCTTTTAACTTCAATTTAATTTAGTCGATACTTGACTAAATTTCCATTTTTACCCATTTTTTATCATTTATAATTGTTCCGGCCCGTATTAATCGCGTCGGAGCCCTTATTTCGGATATTACACTTGTTGCATTTAAAGTTTACAAAATAAATGCATATTCTACTAAAAGGGGTGTAAGCTTTTACTTACCTTGCATCCGGTTATGCTCTTTTTCCGCGTACTCGATTCTTTTGACCCGCTTCTTTCCCAAGCTTTCATCTAGCTTGTCTAGAGTCAAACTATCATCATCATAATTCGTAAGACGGTTAGATTAGTCAGAATCATTTACGACTATTCCATTCTACGGGTTTTATGTCGAATTTATCATTCGATCATATCTTTGGTCATTTTGACTTTTTAAAAGTCAAAGTGCTTATTGACGAAAGTAGTTACACAATGTAATTCAACTACTTGTTTTATTACTTGGTCAATTACCCGGTAGCATCATTCTTTGGCTACCGTTTATCCGCTTTATTAACCAAGTTTTATAACCATAATACATCGAATTAACACAACATTAATCTTTCTTAACACATGATGATATCAAACATCATTTTTAACATGAATTTATCATCATTTCCATCTTTTTATACCAAACCCAATTCATGGTAATTATGATTCATGTATTCAAATACCTAATTTGTTCAAGTACTTTGTTTCTACTTTCAAATATGATGATTTTAAACACAAACTTATCATCATCTTCACTATTATATCAAAACCCACTTACTAGTTTACTTGTTAATCACTTTCAAGTAATATTACTTCAAGTTCTTCATAATTTCATCATAACTAACAAAATTAAACATACATAGACATTCAATTTCGACTTTGGATCATAACCCAACCATCTATTTGCAAGTAACCTACTTGTCTCGAATTTCAACTTTAACTAATCTAGGTTTTGTGACATACCTTATGATCCCCACGACTAGGTGATCGTTTCTATGTATTCATGCATCGATTTTGGTCTTGAATCAAGCTTCAATTTGATGATTTTGTTGAGTTTAGGGTTTGAGCTCCATGGGAGCACCTCCTGGCCATCTTCACGCACACACACACACACACACTGTTATTTTGTTTTATAAAAATCATTTTCAAGTTACCCAATTTTGGTCCCTCAGGTTTGGTTAGTTATTAATTAGGTCACAACCTAATTATTTTTAACAATATCCCCACTTATTAACTAGGTTTGGCATTCCTAGTTATCTTAGTGGGTTCGGGAAAGTTTATGACTAGGTTTGTTTTAAATCCCGTTAACTCGGACCTTTTGTCCATTTTATTTCTTGAAAGTTCTTATTCGCTTTTTAATTAATATTAGGATTATTTATTTAAATCCTAATATTTACCGTGTTACTTTTACCACTAACGGTACTTTGCCCGTCTTTTAGTATTAACGGGGTTTGATTACCAAACCCGTTTTCAGGGTGTTACACATGAACTTTCAGCTATTATACTTTAATCCATCCTTTTTACCAATTAATCATAAGTTCATCTTCATGTCAAAAACTCATTTCATGACATGTATGAACACTTAAATCAAACTCTTAATATGTTCAAGTAACTCAGACATGCAAGCAAGTATAATGATCAAGAACATCAAAACAAGACCAATTTCATCATATCAAAAACCCACTTTATGACACGTATGAGTATATACTTAAATCTCTAAATGGTTTAAGTATTTCACATATTCTAGCAAGTATGATGATTATAAACATCCATACATCATCAATTTCACCAAACCAACAATAATATTGAACTCAAGGTTATCGCCTTCTAGTTCCTCTTCACATGAAATTCATGAAATCAAGTTTTACGACATACCTTATACTTGGTAAGCTTAGATGATCACGAATTTGAGATCTTACATCGATTCCATGATAAATCCTTCTTTAATTTTGATATTTTCTTGAGATTTTGGAAGGAGTCTTCTTCCCCTCTATATACACGACAAACACACACTTTTGTGTATGTGTTTTAATTTCTTTTCTTTTATATATTTACAAATCTAAGATGTGAAAAGTTAGTCCCTCCATGTTTTGTTAGTTGTTAAGTAGGCCACAACCTACTTAGTTCCACCAATATTGACTCTTATTAACTAGGTTAAACATTTCAAGTTAATTTAGTAAGTTTGAGGAGATTATAACCTGTTTTATTTTAAGTTTCGATAACCTGGGCTTTTTATAAACTTTATTTACTAAATGCATTTATTTATCTTTTATTTACCATTCGGTTTATTTAATTAAATCCAAATGTTTATCGGGTTAACTTTTACCACTAATGATATTTTACCCGCTCATTTCAATTAACTTGGTTTAATTACCAAATTCGTTTTTAGGGTGTTACATATAATAGATACATATGGGTACAAAATAACCGTGTACGTTGAAATAAACTTACAATCATATTGTGCAATAAGAATGTCTTGAAATTGTCAAGGAAAGGTAAATTAGGGGTTTTTTTTTAAATAAAACTGCATTTGTATTTCGCTTATTATTATTATTATTATTATTATTATTATCATCATCATCATCATCATCATCATCATCATCATCATCATCATCATCATCATCATCATCATCATCATCATCATCATCATCATCATCATCATCATCATCATCATCATCATCATCATCATCATCATCATCATCATCATCATCATCATCATCATCATCATCATCATCATCATCATCATCATCATCATCATCATCATTATTATTATGCTTGAATGCGTCATGCACTTGCAGGAGACAGGGGCAATGGTGAATGGTGGGGATGATGATTGTGGTAATAGTTGCGGACAACAATTGCATTGATTATGGTACTCGAGAAAATTCAACAGTTCAATAAAAAAGATCTAAAGATGATAGAAGATCATTCCAACCTGCTGTATAAGAAACTTGATAAGACATTAAGGACCTATCTAAATGTATATACACACTAGGTTATCCCCCATGTGTGACACCCCAGGAAAACCAGGAAACCACGCAAACCTAACTAGCTTCCTCAGTAACCACGTGCTAAATTTCGGGACAAAATTTCTTTCAAGTTGGGGATGATGTGACAACTCGAGCTTTCAAGGTCTTTCCTCTACACGTTAATTGTTTGGTTATTGTGTTTGCACGACTTGTTGCCTTGTAATTTGCATGTATGTTATGTACCGAGATGTTGTTTGAGATCTTGTGTTACTATTGTTACTATTATTATACAAGTTATGTGCTTAAAGTGTCTAGTTATATAAACTTACGAACTGACTAGAGTTAGGAACTAACTCGAAGAAACATCAATAGTTTCGCCACAACTCTACTCAACGAAACCTGAGGGTTTCGCCAAGGCTATAACGATGAAACTTAGGGTTTCGTCGGCCCATTTCACTACGAAGCCCAGTAAGGGCCCAACTCTTATACGCGAATATATAATGACTTAGGGTTAACGTAAAAGCTCAGCAGTTATCAGTTTTTAAACCCTAGAGTTCTCCCTCTGAGCGACGGCAATCTCGTGTTCTCGAAGCCCCCTATATCGATCAAGTTAGTATTTTCGTTTATCGCGGTTAGTGTTTAACTCTTACATGATTAATGGATTGATATCATTGTAAACTGTTTCATTGAAATCAGTGTGGTTTGATGCTAAGTGATGTTTACGTTCATGTTTAGATGATGAATTGATTATGATGTTTTGAACCTGTTGTTGATTGTTGTGTTATATTTTACTATGTGTATGGAAACCGGAGAATTCTTATGTTATATGTCAATAAATCAATGGTTAGAACATTAGTTGATGCAATGATCTAGATGGTATATACTATCTCATGATCTAGGGTTATGCTAGATGTTGATTGTTGTGTTATTGTTGGAATCACGTTAGATAGCAATTGATGATCATTGTATTTGGAAAAATAAAATAACTGTATGATCGATGATAGTGTGAAATGGTTGAAAATGATGATTAGGGTTCCTATGATTACGTAACTGTTATGTATGCGACGAAATCTAGGCATCGACGAAACGCATGTCGACGAAACCTGAGAGTTTCGTCGATGGGGAAATTCGACGAAACAATGGGGGTTTCGTCAAAGGGAACATGACGAAAACCTGGGGGGTTTTTTAGTCAAGGGTAATAACGACGAAACCTTAGGGTTTCGTCAAATGGGAGTCATGACGAAACAAGGAGTTTCGTCTAGTGGGTAAACTGCATAGTAAACTCAGTTAAGTCTGTTAAGGGTTAACTAGGTTAGTTATGTGCTGCCATGAAACAATTATGTGATGTATGATTTGCATGGACTTGTACAACTTCAATGTACTATGATTGTAACTATGCGTGAACTTTGTGGATGCAAACTGATTGTGTACGTGCATATACTTGGCTTTGACTGATTTTATTGGAAACGAGTAATTAATCAAACCGAGCAAACCGAGGTGAGTTCACACACTTTCTAAGGCATGGGATTCCCGGTGGTTGGGAATGGGTTAAAGAATTAAAACGGAACCTACATATCCTCCTTGGGTAGGATATGTACCTCCATCCTCCATGGGTAGGATGCCAATATTAATCCTGCGTATTCTCCTTGGGTAGAATTCGTACGTTCGTCCTCCTTGGGTAGGAAAACAACCTTAAACTTACTAGACAAAACTCTATCATTAAGTCCCTCATTTTATATCGACTTAATCGCCGAGGCCGATGGCGAGCGGGTCATTAGTTAATAGCGCTATTAGGTTTGACAAACCTCACACCGTGTCGTTCGAACGGGCGTGTACTAATGGATCATGGCAAACTGTCAATGATGATAGACATTGACGTAGGGCACAACTATTGTTCGTCAGTTGTCGATATGGTAACGGTCTAGTGGTTCACATGGGGAAGCCCCCACTGATTATGGATATGGTTTGGGAAATAAAGGAACTGGTTAACTCGTGGTTTACGAAACAACTTGTGGTTTTCAAAACAAACTGCTACAACTAAACAACCAACTATGAACTCGCTCAACTTTGTTGTTGACTCGTTGTTACATGTCTTGCAGGTCGTTAGATGCTTATGGAGCTTGCACGAGGAGGAGGTCGTTGTGGGATATGGACTGTTATGTCCCGTACTTAACATTTGAACTTTAAACTATGTCTTGGTTATGTAAACACTACTATGCTTCCGCTGATTGCTTAAACATGTTTGGTTTCTTTTAAACACCAATTATATTGGGTTTGGTTTTATTTACTTAATTGCATAGTTCAATATGATTAATGGCTGGATCCTGGTCAGTCACGCCTCCAAGCGGTGATACTCCGCATGTGGATTTTGGGGGTGTGACAAATTGGTATCAGAGCCATTGGTTATAGTGAACTTGGTTTTAAAAAGGGAAAAGCTTTTTGACAAAACCAGACTATAACCTGTACAGTGCTCAACGATCCACAATGACGCTTCGCTCCACGTGCAAGACTCAACATTCTAGGTGATATGGTTTATGTTTATATTACCTACCTGTTAGCTACATAGTACAATGTTCATGATATGCTTAGATGAATGTAGCAACTATTGTTTGAAACACATATATGCTTACTCTCTTCTGTCATTGCACCTTCGCGAAACCTTTCTCACTCATGTTTCCTTGATATGAAGATCATGAGTGGATGTATCAACCTAACTCAAGCCCAGCCGACGGCTTTAATCAATGAACAAGTTACTGCAACACTCGCAGCCGCTCAGGTAGGAGGTATAACCTGCCATAGCAACTTACTCTAGGATCTTTAGATCCTACTCTCGTAAACCAACACTTGTGCTTAACCTTGTCTCTTCTTACTCGCACGACAGGTCAACATGCTCAGCCTCCTGTATGTACTTTCAAAACTTTTATGGACTGCCGACCTACTACTTTCAACGGCACTGAGGGAGCTGTAGGCCTCCTTCACTGGTTTGAGAAGCTCGAGTCTGTCTTCGAGATGTGTGAATGCCCTGAGGCTCGTAGGGTGAAATATGCTATTGGTACTCTTGAAGGCGTAGCGCTCACGTGGTGGAACACTCAGGTCGAAATGCTGGGGTTGGTTGCTGCTAATGCCACCCCATGGAACGATTTCAAGGAATTAATCAAAGAAGAGTACTGTAATCGTGATGACATCCACAAGCTGGAGGTAGAGTTCTTCAAGTTAAAGATGACGGGGTCGGAAATTGAAGCGTACACGAAAAGATCGAACGAGCTGGCTATCTTGTGTCCTACTATGGTGGATCCTCCTATTAAACGTATCGAGTTGTACCTTAAAGGTTTAGTGCCAGAGATCCAGAGCCATGTGACTGCAGCAAACCTCGCCACTATCCAGCAAGTTATACGTTTGGCTCATCGTCTCACTGATCAGGCAGTCGAGCAGAACAGGCTGCCCAAGCGTATTGGTACTACTACTACTACTTCTGATGCCCCCAGCGACAACAAGCACAAATGGGATGGAGTCTCAAGCAAGGGTTCAACATCAGCTCAGTCTCAATCTCAGGAACGAAAGACTGATGACTACCAGAGTCCTGGTCAGCAATCTTCTGGTAGTCAAGGGCAGGGTGGATACATGGGAAACCACCCCAAGTGCAACCGCTACAACAAGCATCATAGTGGGCAGTGTAACAAGGGTCGTTGTCTGAGGTGTAACAAGTTTGGTCATGAAGAAAAGGATTGCAGGGGCACACGACCTGCAAATCTAAATCGTCAACAACAGCCACCAGCTCCACAGAATCAGCCGCAGCAACAGTAGGGTAACAGGGGATGCTATCAGTGTGGTGCTGAAGGTCACTTCAAGAGGAACTGTCCCTAGTTGAACCAGAATCAGAACAACAACAATAATCAGGGGAACGGGAACAATAACAGGGGTAACAATGATGGCAATGGTGCCAGGGGACGTGTTTTTGTGCTGGGTCAGGGTGACGTGAGGAACGATCCCAACGTTGTGATGGGTAAGTTTCTTCTGGATGATTTCTTTGTTACTGTTTTATTTGATTCGGGTGCCGATACTAGTTATGTGTCCTTAAAAGTTAGCCAATTGCTTAAGCGCACTCCAGCACTTTTGAACACCAAGCACACAGTAGAACTAGCAAACGGTAAAAGTCTCGAGGCCACCCACATAATTAAGGGTTGTAATCTCGTCTTAGCTGGTCAGACCTTCTCTATCGACCTTATTCCTATCGTACTTGGTAGTTTCGACGTTGTTATTGGGATGGATTGGCTATCTCAACATCAAGCGGAGATTATCTGCAAGGAGAAAATCGTCCGTATTCCTCGTTATGGTGAAGAACCTCTGGTAATTCATGGCGACAAGAGTGGTGCTGTTGTGGGCATCATCTCTTTCCTTAAGGCCTAGAAGTGTTTGCGAAAGGGCCACACTGCTATTTTAGCACTTGTTTCAGACACCTCAAAGAGAGAAAAGAAAATAGAAGGTATCCCGATCGTACGTGACTTTCCTGAGGTATTCCCTGAGGAATTACCTGGTCTTCCGCCTCACCGACAAGTTGAATTTCAAATCGAGCTAGCTCCTGGAGCAGCACCAATAGCTCGTGCACCCTATCGTCTAGCTCCATCAGAACTTGAAGAACTGTCCACGCAACTACAAGAACTCTTGGAAAAGGGTTTCATACGTCCTAGCTCTTCGCCCTGGGGAGCTCCAGTGTTATTTGTGAAGAAGAAAGACGGTACCTTCAGAATGTGTATTGACTACCGCGAACTCAACAAGGTGACTGTGAAGAATCGCTATCCTCTTCCACGCATTGATGACTTATTCGACCAGTTGCAAGGGTCGAGTTTCTACTCCAAGATTGACCTAAGGTCAGGCTACCATCAACTGAGAGTCCGAGACGTGGATATCTCTAAGACAGCATTCAGGACTCGGTATGGGCATTACGAGTTTCTAGTTATGCCATTTGGATTGACGAATGCACCTGCGGTCTTCATGGATCTTATGAACAGAGTGTGCAAGCCCTACCTGGATAAGTTCATCATTGTTTTCATCGACGAAATCCTGATCTATTCTAAGAGTCAGGAGGAGCACGAGCATCATTTACGACTTATTTTAGAACTTCTTCGAGTGGAGCAGCTGTATGCTAAGTTTTCGAAATGTGACTTCTGGCTTCGTGAAGTCCATTTCCTAGGCCATGTGGTAAACAAGGATGGGATTCATGTTGATCCATCCAAGGTCGACTCGATTAAGAACTGGCCTGCACCCCGTACGCCAACAGAAATCCGCCAATTCTTGGGTTTGGCGGGCTACTACAGAAGGTTTATCAAGGATTTCTCCAAGATTGCGCAACCTCTCACCTCACTAACTCAGAAGGGTGTCACCTATCGTTGGGGTGATGCATAGGAATATGCATTTCAGCACTTAAAGGATAGACTTTGTAGTGCACCAATTCTCTCATTGCTAGAGGGCACAGACTATTTTGTGGTTTATTGCGACGCGTCCATCCAGGGACTTGGTTGCGTGTTGATGCAACGTGACAAGGTCATTGCTTATGCATCGCGGCAACTTAAGGTTCACGAAAGGAACTACAGTACACACGACTTGGAGTTAGGAGCAGTTGTTTTCGCACTTAAGATATGGAGACATTACTTGTACGGTACAAAGTGCACCATTTACACCGATCACAGGAGTCTCGAGCATATTTTCAAGCAAAAGGAGTTAAACATGAGACAACGTCGTTGGGTCGAGCTCTTGAATGATTATGAATGCATGATCAAGTACCATCCGGGCAAAGCCAATGTTGTGGCTGACGCCCTCAGTCGAAAGGATACCACACCTAAGCGTGTGCGAGCGTTACAACTGACCATCCAATCAAGTCTTCCTACTCAGTTACGAGATGCTCAGATTGAAGCATTGAAAGTAGAGAACATCAGGGCGGAGTCCCTATGGGGATCGAGGAAACGGTTAGAGCAAAAGGAAGACGACGTCTACTATGTGAACGGGCGCATTTGGGTCCCACTTTATGGAAACTTACGCGAACTAGTGATGGATGAAGCGTATAAGTCTCGTTACTCAATACATCCTGGTTCGGATAAGATGTATCACGACTTAAAGACTACATACTGGAGGCCTAGTATGAAAGCCCACATAGCAACTTACGTCAGCAAATGTTTGACCTGTGCGAGAGTCAAGACTGAATATTAGAAACCATCAGGCCTACTCCAACAACCAGAGATCCCGACATGGAAATGGGAGCAAATTTCCAAGGATTCCGTTACTGGCCTGCCTAGATCTCAACACGGAAATGACACTATTTGGGTGATAGTGGATCGATTGACTAAGTCTGCACACTTCTTGGCTAACAAGGAAACAGATAAGTTCTCCACTCTGGCAGACGTTTGTCTTAAGGAAGTTGTTTCGAGGCACGGAGTGCCAACCTCTATTATTTCCGATCGTGATGCACGTTTTACTTCAGAACTGTGGTAAGCAATGCACAAGTCTTTTGGCTCTCGATTAGACATGAGCACAACATATCACCCGCAAACGGATGGGCAGTCCGAACGCACCATCCAAACCCTTGAAGACATGCTTCGAGCATATGTAATCGATTTTGGCAATGGTTGGGAAAAGCACATCCCTTTGGTGGAGTTTTCGTACAATAACAGCTACCACACTAGTATCCAGGCTGCTCCGTTTGAGGCATTGTACGGACGTAAATGCCGATCACCTCTTTGTTGGACAGAAGTTGGCGACAACCAAATCACTAGCCCAGAACTTGTGGTAGACACAACTGAGAAGATTGCTCAGATACGACAACGAATGGCGGCAGCTCTCGACCGTAAGAAAAACTACGCTGATAAGCGTAGGAAACCACTCGAGTTCCAGGTCGGGGATCGAGTACTCAAAGTCTCACCCTGGAAGGGTGTGGTTCATTTTGGTAAAAGGGGCAAACTCAATCCGCATTATGTTGGACCGTTCGAAATCACTGAGACGATTGGAAAAGTGGCTTATAGATTGAATCTACCTGAAGAACTCAGCGGGGTTCACGATGTATTTCACGTGTCAAATCTGAAGAAATGTCTGTTAGATGAGACCTTCATAGTTCCTTTGAAGGAGCTCACTATCGACGATCAGTTGCGATTCGTCGAGGAACCTGTGGAGATCACAGACCGAGACGTTAAGATTCTCAAGCGCACCAGAATACCTCTTGTTCAAGTTCGTTGGAACTCCCGTCGTGGCCCAGAGTACACCTGGGAACGAGAAGACCAAATGTAACTCAAGTATCCCTAGTTGTTCGAGAACAGTGCAACCACTACTGAGGCTGAAACTACTACAGAATTTCAGGACGAAATTCCAAACCAACGGGGGGATGATGTGGCACCCCAGGAAAACCAGGAAACCACGCAAACCTAACTAGCTTCCACAGTAACCACGTGCTAAATTTCGGGATAAAATTTCTTTCAAGTTGGGGATGATGTGACAACTCGAGTTTTCAAGGTCTTTCCTCTACACGTTAATTGTTTGGTTATTGTGTTTTCACGACTTGTTTCCTTGTAATTTGCATGTATGTTATGTACCGAGATGTTGTTTGAGATCTTGTGTTACTAATGTTGCTATTATTATACAAGTTATGTGCTTAAAGTGTCTAGTTATATAAACTTACGAACTGACTAGAGTTAGGAACTAACTCGACGAAACATCAAGAGTTTCGCCACAACTCTACTCAATGAAACCTGAGGGTTTCGCCATGGCTATAACGACGAAACTTAGGGTTTCGTCGGCCCATTTCACTGCGAAGCCCAGTAAGGGCCCAACTCTTATACGCGAATATATAATGACTTAGGGTTACGTAAAAGCTTAGCAGTTATCAGTTTTTAAACCCTAGAGTTCTCCCTCTGAGCGACGGCAATCTCGTGTTCTTGAAGCCCCCTAGATCGATCAAGTTAGTATTTTCGTTTATCGCGGTTAGTGTTTAACTCTTACATGATTAATGGATTGATATCATTGTAAACTGTTTCATTGAAATCAGTGTGGTTTGATGCTAAGTGATGTTTACGTTCATGTTTAGATGATGAATTGATTATGATGTTTTGAACCTGTTATTGATTGTTGTGTTATATTTTACTATGTGTATGGAAACCGGAGAATTTTTATGTTATATGTCAATAAATCAATGGTTAGAACATTAGTTGATGCAATGATCTAGATGGTATATAACTATCTCATGATCTAGGGTTATGCTAGATGTTGATTGTTGTGTTATTGTTGGAATCACGTTAGATAGCAATTGATGATCATTGTATTTGGAAAAATAAAATAACTGTATGATCGATGATAGTGTGAAACGGTTGAAAATGATGATTAGGGTTCCTATGATTACGTAACTGTTATGTATGCGACGAAATCTAGGCATCGACGAAACGCATATCGATGAAACCTGAGAGTTTCGTCGATGGGGAAATTCGACGAAACAATGGGGGTTTCGTCAAAGGGAACATGACGAAAACCTGGGGGGTTTCGCCAAGGGTAATAACGAATAAACCTTAGGGTTTCGTCAAATGGGAGTCATGACGAAACAAGGAGTTTCGTCTAGTGGGTAAACTGCACAGTAAACTCAGTTAAGTCTGTTAAGGGTTAACTAGGTTAGTTATGTGCTGCCATGAAACAATTATGTGATGTATGATTTGCATGGACTTGTACAACTTCTATGTACTATGATTGTAACTATGCGTGAACTTTGTGGATGCAAACTGATTGTATATGTGCATATACTAGGCTTTGACTGATTTTATTGGAAACGAGTAATTAATCAAACCGAGCAAACCGAGGTGAGTTCACACACTTTCTAAGGCATGGGATTCCCGGTGGTTGGGAATGGGTTAAAGAATTAAAACGGAACCTACATATCCTCCTTGGGTAGGATATGTACCTCCATCCTCCATGGGTAGGATGCCAATATTAATCATGCGTATTCTCCTTGGGTAGAATTCGTACATTCATCCTCCTTCGGTAGGACAACAACCTTAAACTTAGTAGACAAAACTCTATCATTAAGTACCTCATTTTATATCGAATTAATCGCCGAGGCCGATGGCGAGCGGGTCATTAGTTAATAGCGCTATTAGGTTTGACAAACCTCACACCGTGTCGTTCGAACGAGCGTGTACTAATGGATCATGGCAAACTGTCAATGATGATAGACATTGACGTAGGGCACAACTATTGTTCGTCAGTTGTCGATATGGTAACGGTCTAGTGGTTCACATGGGGAAGCCCCCACTGATTATGGATATGGTTTGGGAAATAAAGGAACTGGTTAACTCGTGGTTTACGAAACAACTTGTGGTTTTCAAAACAAACCGGTACAACTAAACAACCAACTGTGAACTCGCTCAACTTTGTTGTTGACTCATTGTTACATGCCTTGCAGGTCGTTAGATGCTTATGGAGCTTGCACGAGGAGGAGGTCGTTGTGGGATATGGACTGTTATGTCCCGTACTTAACATATGAACTTTAAACTATGTCTTGGTTATTTAAACACTACTATGCTTCCGCTGATTGCTTAAACATGTTTGGTTTCTTTTAAACACCAATTATATTGGGTTTGGTTTTATTTACTTAATTGCATAGTTCAATATGATTGGTGGCTGGATCCTGGTCAGTCACGCCTCCAAGCGGTGATACTCCGCATGTGGATTTTGGGGGTGTGACACCGTGAATACTCACGGGGTTGGAAGAATTAAATTGTATATACAACAAATGTAAAATAAAGAGACCATTTGTAGCTACTCAAACATAATACAAAAACAACAATTTGTGTAGAATGTCCACCAAATTATTAGAACCTGGTTACCAATACCATTTATTGTTACCGCTAATTCATTTTGCTGCTTTAAAATATTACCACAACATTGTTCCATTTGATTATGGTGCTAAAAACCCTTTTATATCAGGCTTGTTCTCTTGCAACCGTGTCTTTTTTGTCACTTTTCTTGCCAAGGTAGATTTAATAACCCAATTTTTATTAGCGTTCATGAATAAAAACAAATAGCACTTTACAATCATCAACCCGATTTAACAAGTCCTACTACTCTTAAGCATACATACTAACAAGTTAGAGCCTGGTAACTACGTATTAACAAAGAAAAGTATAAAGTTACATGTATACAATTATAAAAATAACAACAGTACCTGTAAATCAGATCAACCAAAAATTAAACTATCACCTGTCTCCCTCATTGCTTTAGAATAGACGATCAACCTTGCAAACACAAAAAAAAAAAATAGATTCTTTTTCATGAAATCGGAGTTAGAAAATCAAAATTCAATAAAAAGTGTTAAAGAGTGACATATAGCATACATCATAAGCTTCGTTAATTTAATGAAATTGAACTCCACAATTGCTTCCTCTTCACACATATGTTACTCATATTCAATAAAAAAAAAACAGTTGTTAATAACCGATTAAATCAAACAAAATAACAAAAATTAAAAGTTTAACAAATTCATCTATAAATCATCACCTTCAATGCTAGCTATCTAAATAACTTTTTAACCTCACATTAAGAAGCGCCTGGATGAATATTCAAATTATTATACAGGTCTGATGCGACAGGACTGGATGAAACACACGTAACTCATATTTACAGACTCACTATGTAAGGTTGTTGAGAAGAAAACTCAAAAAAAAAAAAAAAAAATCAGAATAATATTATTAGAATAAAAAGACAAATGAAATAAAACCAAATAAACATACCTTTCTTTGGATTAATTGTTAGAAGAAGATGATGAAGAACAGATTTGGTTAGGGTTTTTCCTGAAACATTAGAAGCCACAGATAGAAATGGCTAAAGAAAAAAAAATTAGGGTTACCAATTCTTGAGAAGAAGATATAGAATGAACACATAAATATTTTTCAAAAATAAAACTTTATAAGAGAAAGCCATCCAAAACTACACCAACAATAGCTAATTACATGACACGTGTCCCAAATTCATCTGATTTATTATATTATATAGATATAGATTATGTGGACTATGAGTCTATGAGCGTCACAATTTTTAATTTTAGGAAACTTTTGAAAATAAAGGAATCAATGACCGGAACCATAATCTCATACAAACAACAAGGACGATGTATTCATTGCTCTAAAAACAAGTTGCTAAAAGCATTTAACATCGACAACCCACAAATGAATTGTAGATAATTAAACTCCTCGGGGAGGATTAAATTTGTACAGAATATGGAATGAAACCCAAGATTTAGTTACATAATTTTTTTTTACAATGACGGATTTATTTTTCACTTGAACTTAACAGCCTAACAAGTCCTTATACATAAGTGTTTGGATAATTGGCAACTAAGATAAATATTTGAAGCTTGATAAGTTAGGATACTGAATACAACTCTTGAGCAACACCATTAATTGTCTTCGGTAATGAAATGACCAAGGTTAAAGTCTTGTGGAACTATAGAAGTTCTATTCTTTCTCTTTAAGAAAAACACTCATATATTTTTTCGGGACATTCTTTAATTTATGGAATAATATATATAATTTTATTGAGTAGTACAGAAATATTGAGTTTTTAAGAGCATTATAAGAGCCCAAGAAAAAGAACCAAGAAAACAAGAATGCCAAGGAGGAGGAGTTTAACAGGAAGAGTAACTGGAAGAATAAAAGGAAGAAAAATTGTAACAATGCAAATAAACAACATAGGTACGAGGAGGGCGGTGAATAGCGGGGTGAAGAGTAGGAGGAGAAAAAGTCCCATGATTGAAATGGATTAGCTTACAAGTTCTTTCCTTCACTCTATAGAAGTTGATATATAGGGAAGATACGTAAAGAATATTGTTTGTTTATCCATGAGTTTGGCATGTACTTAAGTACAAACATGTTTATAATGTGAAGCCTTTCAACTATGTTCAGTTAATCTTTTTAAAGTTGGTTACCCATAGTATACGTAGAGATCATAAGGTGTGTCAATACATCAACTATGTCAACTCATTTTTTTTGCAAAACCTACACACTCTACCACCACCTTCTCTCTATCTTTATTCTATAAAAATCTAGTTTTTTATACAATGCATCCCAACAACCGCGGGTTTGTTCCTCCACGTTCTCTTGCAGACACAAACCAAACGACCAATCCTAGCCAACCCGTTTCTCCGGTTCCCACTCGACCCACCCCTACGAATCCGGTATTGTCGGGTACAATCAAAATCAAACCGGCTTTATGAACCTATTGAACCAACCCCTCTCATGGGAGCCAAATCTATACTGTTGGAACCCGAACTACAACATGGGAGGAATCGAGTCGTCTCAAGCCTTCAGTTCACCACTACGCGAGCTCGACTTCGTCCCGGGTACACAAACGGAGCCGCAACCGGTAGTAGAGGAAGCGAAACAAAACAGAGGGTTTGGTATTAATTTTTTGTATTTTTTTAGCAAACAACCAAAATAAAAAAGTGTTTTGGAACCGAATCCGAGAACTATTTTTCGGGCTCATGGGTAGGGGAGAACTACTGGCTATTGGATTCAATATCGAGTGTAACAACTCTCATCAAAAAGTACTATTTATTATTTTAATTATCCAATTAGGAAACCCTAATTGAGAAACCCAAGTGATTCTGTATAATCCCTAAAATTTTCAGAACATTTGGAATCAGGATTAGGGCCCCTAAAACTCAAGGGGGGTAAACCCTAATTGACGATTATCTCTAAAATGCGTTGTCTAGATTTAAAATTCACGAACTATCAACTCAACAGGCCTATACTAGTGACAAGGCTACCCTAGGGTAGATTGACACCCCAGGCGAGTCGCGACAGGATCAGCAACATCTCCCGCGACACGCGGGGGAACTCATTTTCACGTATAAATAGAACAGTCTGTTTCATGCAATTGAGTGTTCTTTCGACGTTCAAATTCGAATTGTACGCTGAGTTATAGTATAATCACTACAAAAACACACACTGATCACGAAGTGCTGCCACAATTCAGGGTAATAAGTCGATCGCTGCTACGATTCAATGTCCGATCGATTAAACTATCCAATGGATGTTTAAGTGCTGCCCACATTAGGGTTTATGCTTTGTCATTCGTCGTTAAATCGATGGATGTTTAAGTATCGCACTTTGTCATTCGTTGTGAAGGTTTTAATCTCGTGAGTTATCGTAAATGCTGTATTAAGTTACTAACCTAGTTTGTGTGCCTGATTATTTAAACTAGGTTATCAAGGCTAATCAGTAGAATAAGCTCTGTTAAATCTGCAATGTGAGTCATTCTCTTTTTATCAAATTTATTTACAAAAGCATGTTATTTTCAAACTTATAATTACAGTGATTAAGTTTATGTAATCACCAAATTACAGCCGGTATGTGGGGTATTGTGCACATTACTGCTGTATTATCACTTTAGGTGGGCGAGCCTAAAATTTGTGATATACGTCACTATTGGGTGACAGGACTCAATAGTGATATAACGTCATCATTGGGGCAGCCAATGGTGATATGACCATAGTCACAGATCTGGTCGAGTGACAAATACTGTGGGTAGTTGGTTGATATCAGAAACATTGTAATCTCTCTTAATACTGTAAATTATAACAAACGGGTCGTTTTAGATTCACTCAGTATTTCCCGCTGACAAAACCTTTTTCAAACATGTTTCAGGTGATCTGTTGTGATCCAGGAAAAGTGCCGTGAAGCACTATCAGCTTAAGAAAGTGGCTCAGTATAAAATAAAGAAACATGTTTTGTAAAATAAAAGATTTCTTCATGAAATCTCAATATTGTAAATTACCGGGTTTTATCCCGAATTGTGAAATAAAATAATCGGGAAATATTTCAGTTTTAAAAAGATCCTGAAGAAACTTCCGCTGTTAATTAAATACCACGGGATTTCTGTCCCGCGGCTCCTGAAACGGGTCAAACCGGGTCGAGGGCCGTGACAGAAATAAGGTGGTATCAGAGCCACTGATTTAAGCCTATTAAGTATTTAGAAATACTTAATTTTACTGATTGCCAATTATGTGATTATGTGTTTTATTAACTGATTATTTGTTAATTACAGTATGGGTAAACAAAAGCTGTCAAACATCTATCTTAAACTAGATAGGTCATCCAACGAGAAGGGGAGTTCATCCCAAACAAAACCTTATGTAATTCCTGAAGAAGGAATATTTGTCCGTAAAGCACAATATGAAGAACCACTTTCTCCTAATAAAAGAAGTTTGATTATTAGGAAAAGTCAGGAGGAAATAAGGAAAAACCGAGAGAAGAAAGTTAAACAAGAAACCCAGGATTTAATCAGTAAATCACCTTGGGAGGACAAATTAGATGAGAAATGGACAAATCTTTATATGTTAGCCACAGTAGCAGAAAATGCAAATCTCTAAATACCCTAACTCAAGTTTTAGCATCTTTATTTTCAATCCAGAAATCTTATTCAGTAAATAAATAAGTTCACAGTAAATTGTAGTATAATTTACTTGTCAGTTGTTTTATGTATGCAATAATATTTATGGGTTATTTATAAAATTTTGTTATTTTAACATTTGGTATGTATTTTGCATATATGCTAAACAGCATGAATGAGATATCTGAAGGTTTAGAAAATCTTAACCTCTATCCCGTTAAGATAGAAGTTTCCAAGGAATTCACTGGTTACTTCGCTGATAAAGAAGAACCCATGGAATTTCAATCCAAACCACTGACAAAACCTAAACCCAAGAAAAGAAGCAGATTTGTGGGCTGGAGGCGTGTACGTAGGAAAAAGCCAGCAACAAGAAAGGTTACCAAAACTGAAGAACCAAAAGACAAAGGAAAGGGGGTAGAAATTGAGGAAAATGTTAATCAAGTAGAGATAGAAGCTGAAAAGAGTTTTAAGCAAACAGAAAGAGAAGTCGGAGAAAGTTCTAGACAAAAACAGAAAATGACTCCCTGGGAAATTTTAGATCATAAATTAGTAATGAGTGACCTCATCGGACCTGCCGATGGAAACCTTGAACCAGCTAATCCAAACCTTATATTTACTGAAGAAGATCTTTTCAGCTACCCACTAGAAGCTCCAATTCCAATCAATCTGGAACCTGCTATTCCAGATCCTATTGTCCAACCTCAACCACTACCAATAGAATTAGATGAATGGTGGACAACCGATTGGCAATACCAAAACCTTTTAAACAACCCTGATACATTTTTCCCGCAAGTTGACCCAGAACCTCCACTATACCCAACTATGAGCCCGGAGAATCTGACTGAACTTCTCCTCTGGGGCGAAGAGTTAATTAATGCAGGAAATCGGATTAGGGATGTGGGAGAAAGAGTTACTTGGAAGTATGACGAAAGGGAGCGTCGTTTTTAAGAAATTAGCTAACCAGATAATGGGAGTTTGCAGGAATATTTGTTAATAAATAATCATAATAACCAGTATGTATAATAACTTAACAATAAAACGTTGTATGATAATCGTGTGTACGAGGCATAATATAATATATAGAAATGAAACTTGTGAAATCGATAATTTTTGATTATACATGTTAATGTGATTATGTGCAAACTGTTTTATTATATTTGTATTTATACTAATTAGTTATATAAAATTAATTATCAGATGGCAAACATTGGTAATGAACCAGTAAATGAGGTTAATCAGTCAGAGCAACATCCAGGAGATCAATATATGACTCGGCAAGATATCGAAAATATTGTTGCTCAAGGAATAGCTAATGCTATTCCAGCATTCGTTGCTGCTATAAAGAATCCAATCGAACCGCAACAAATTGTTCCTAGTAAACGTATTTCTGAAGATAACTTCAGTAATAGTGTAAACGGAGGCAATGATCATGTCAATCATAATACAGAACCACATCAAGCTCCATTACCTAAGAAAATGAAAACTGCAACGCCTGGTTGCACTTTCAAAGAATTTATTGCTTGTAAACCCACTGAATTTACAGGCAATGAAGGAGCAACTGCATCACTGCGTTGGTTAGAGAAAACCGAAGCAGTAATTGCAATAAGTAAATGTGCTAAAGATGATCAGGTCATGTACGCATCAAATCTCTTCAAGGAAGGAGCACTTGAATGGTGGAACACTGTGTTACAATCAAAAGGAAGAATAATAGCTTATGCTATGACTTGGGAAGAATTTAAGGGTTTTGTAGAAAGAAAATTCTGTCCCGAGTATGAAAAGGAACAGATGACGAATAAGTTTCTAAATCATCGGATGATGGGTGTAGATTGTCGCGGTTATACTTCGACATTCTTTGAATATGCTAGAGTGGTACCAACGCTGGCTTCGCCAGAACCGGTACTCATTTCTCGCTACATTTGGGGACTGATTAGTGAAATCCGCAACATCGTTAAAGCTGCGAGACCTCGCACTATTGACGATGCTGTGGAATTAGCTAATACCCTAACCGATGAACTAGTACGCACCCAAGATGAAAACAGGAAGAAGGAATTAGCTCAGAAAATTACCCAAGGATTTCGTACGGGTAATAATAGCAACTTCAAAAGAAGTGGAACGGGAAACTCATCAACTATGCCATTCTGCAAGAATTGCAAAAGAAAACATTATGGAAGATGTAATGTAACCTGCAATTTTGCAAAAAGATGGGACATCAGGAAGAAGATTGTAGAAAGAAAACAACGATCTGCTATAACTGTGGAGAAAAGGGACATTTTAAACCAGAATGTCCAAAATTAATCAAACCAGCAGACAACAAAACCAAGGCGACCAACGGAACTATTAAGAAGAATGCCAGGGCATTTCAGCTAACCACTCAAGAAGCAGAACTCATCCCAGATGTGATAGCGGGTACGTTCTTAGTTCACAACATTTACGCCAAAGTATTATTTGACTCTGGTGCAAACCAAAGTTTTATAAATACTTCATTCTGCCAAGCCCTTAATTTACCTTTAACCAATATTAGGCAGATTTTTACAGTTGAAACGACAGACGGAAATTCAGTTAAAATAGATAAAGTTTTGCAGGAAGAAAATATAGAACTTTTAGGACATAAATTCTCTGCAAAACTATTGCCAATGAAGTTAGCTGAATTTGATGTTGTATTAGGAATGGATTGGTTAGTAGCGAACCATGCTCGAATATTGTGTGATCAGAATTCCATAGAAATTCAATCAACCACCGGAGAAGTAATTAGGATTACAGGAGATAAACCACGTAAGCCCATGAAGTTCATATCAGTAATGAAAGTTGCTAATTATGAACGAAAACAAGGAATAGTGTATATGATTTCGGTAATCATTAGTACTAAGGGTAAAGAACTTAAAGAAATTCCTGTAGTCTCAGAATATCCAGATATATTCCCAGAAGATTTACCGGGATTACCTCCGGATAGGGAAGTAGAATTTAGGATTCATCTAATTCCAGGAACTACACCGATAGCCAAGGCACCTTATCGGTTAGCACCCACAGAAATGTTAGAACTGAAAAAGCAATTAGATGAATTACTAAGTAAAGGTTTTATACAACCTAGTTCATCTCCTTAGGGAGCACCAGTATTATTTGTTAAGAAAAAGGATGGTTCAATGAGAATGTGTATCGATTATAGAGAATTGAATAAAGTTACAATTAAGAATCGATATCCATTACCTAGGATTGATGATCTGTTTGATCAACTTCAAGGGGCTAAATATTTTTCTAAGATAGATTTACGCTCCGGATATCATCAATTGAAGGTACAAGAAGAAGACATACCTAAAACTGCTTTCAGAACTAGGTATGGTCATTATGAGTTTACAGTCATACCCTTTGGGTTAACGAATGCACCTGCTGCATTCATGGACATGATGAATAGGATCTGTAAACCATATTTGGATAAATTTGTAATTGTTTTTATAGACGATATACTTATTTATTCCAAAAGTCAGACAGAGCATTGTGAACACCTTCATGCACTCTTAACTTTGTTAAGAAAAGAAAAGCTTTATGCCGAATTCTCGAAGTGTGAATTTTGGTTAAAGGAAGTGCAATTCTTAGGACACATGGTGAATCACGAAGGTATTCACGTAGATCCTGCTAAGATAGATGCAATTACCAAATGGATGGTTCCACAAACAGCAATGGAAATAAGAAGTTTTATAGGTTTAGCTGGGTATTATAGACGGTTTATTAAGGATTTTTCCAAGATAGCCGTACCATTAACTAAGTTAACCTGTAAAGCCATTAAGTTTGAATGGGGACCTAAGCAAGAAGAAGCCTTTAGAATATTGAAGCAGAAATTAACAAATGCACCAATCTTAGCCTTACCAGAAGGAACTGAAGATTTTGAAGTATATTGTGATGCTTCAAAACTAGGATATGGATGTGTGCTTATGCAACGCAAAAAGGTGATTGCATATGCTTCAAGGCAATTGAAAAAGCACGAAGAAAATTATACAACTCATGATTTAGAATTAGGAGCCGTAATTTTTGCCCTTAAGATTTGGAGACATTATCTTTACGGAAGTAAATTTACTGTCTACACAGACCACAAAAGTTTAAGATATATATTTGGGCAAAAAGAGTTAAACATGAGGCAAAGGAGATGGATGGAAATCCTAAGTGACTACGACTGTGATATTCAGTATCATGAAGGAAAGGCAAATGTAGTTGCAGATGCCTTAAGTCGTAAGTATTATGAGAAACAACGACGAGTTCGTGCTCTCAGATTAAATCTACAAATAGATTTAATGGAACAATTGAAGAATGTTCAAACTACAACAATCAAGGATGATGCTGAAGGAATGAAAGGACGAATCAAGGAATTAGAACAAGGAGTAGATGGAATTTGGAGATTTCACAAAAGTAGAATTTGGGTACCTAAGCAGGGAGACTTAAGACCTAAGATTTTAGAAGAAGCTCATCAATCTAGGTATACTATGCACCCAGGAAACAATAAGATGTACCAAGATTTAAGAAAGAACTTCTGGTGGATAGGAATGAAAAAGGATATAGCGCGATATGTTTCTAAATGTCTTACTTGTTCACAAGTTAAGGCAGAACATCAGAAACCTTCAGGGTTACTACAACAATTAGAGATGCCAGTATGGAAATGGGAACTTATAACAATGGATTTTGTTACTAAGTTACCCAAAACCAGAAAAGGTAATGATGCGATTTGGGTAATTGTGGATCGATTAACCAAATCAGCTCACTTTTTACCTATGAAAGAAACATTTAGTATGGAAAGGTTGGCAAAATTGTATGTAGATGAAGTTGTATCCTTACATGGAGTTCCACTCTCCATTGTTTCGGATAGGGATAGTCGTTTTACTTCTCATTTCTGGAAAAGTTTCCAGCAAGCTATGGGAACTCGATTAAATCTGAGCACTGCATATCATCCACAAACAGATGGACAAAGTGAAAGGACGATCCAAACTCTAGAATACATGCTCCGAGCATGTGTACTAGATTTTGGTGGAAATTGGGATGATCACTTACCATTAATTGAATTCTCCTATAATAATAGCTATCATTCAAGTATTGAAACCGCCCCATTTGAAGCATTGTACGGAAGAAAGTGCAGAACTCCAGTTTGTTGGGCAGAAATAGGAGAAAGTCAATTATCAGGTCCTGAAATAGTGCAAGAGACGACTGATAAGATTACTCAAATCAAGGAAAGACTGAAGACTGCTCGGGATCGCCAGAAGAGTTATGCAGACAATAGATGTAAGCCGTTAGAATTCCAAGTTGGAGACAAAGTACTATTGAAAGTTTCTCCTTGGAAAGGAGTAGTTAGATTCGGAAAGAAAGGAAAGCTAAGTCCAAGGTACGCAGGACCATTTTCAGTGATCCAACGTATAGGACCAGTTGCTTATCGTTTACAACTACCAGAAGAATTATCTGGAGTACATGATGTATTCCATGTATCCAATCTCAAGAAATGCTTATCAGATGAATCACTGGTAGTACCTCTTAGAGATATAGAGGTAAACGAAAAGCTGAAATTTGTTGAGAAACCTCTTCAAATTGAGGATCGAAAGATCAAGTTTCTTAAACACAAACGACTAGTTTTAGTCAAAGTAAAGTGGGATTCAAAGAGAGGAGCTGAATACACTTGGGAGCTGGAATCAGAAATGAAGCGAAAGTATCCTCATTTATTCCAGTAAATCTCGAGGACGAGATTTTTATTAAGGTAGGGAGAATGTAACAACTCTCATCAAAAAGTACTATTTATTATTTTAATTATCCAATTAGGAAACCCTAATTGAGAAACCCAAGTGATTCTGTATAATCCCTAAAATTTTCAGAACATTTGGAATCAGGATTAGGGCCCCTAAAACTCAAGGGGGGTAAACCCTAATTGACGATTATCTCTAAAATGCGTTGTCTAGATTTAAAATTCACGAACTATCAACTCAGCAGGCCTATACTAGTGATAAGGCTACCCTAGGGTAGATTGACACCCCAGGCGAGTCGCGACAGGATCAGCAACATCTCCCGCGACACGCGGGGGAACTCATTTTCACGTATAAATAGAACAGTCTGTTTCATGCAATTGAGTGTTCTTTCGACGTTCAAATTCGAATTGTACGCTGAGTTATAGTATAATCACTACAAAAACACACACTGATCACGAAGTGCTGCCACAATTCAGGGTAATAACTCGATCGCTGCTACGATTCAATGTCCGATCGATTAAACTATCCAATGGATGTTTAAGTGCAGCCCACATTAGGGTTTATGCTTTGTCATTCGTCGTTAAATCGATGGATGTTTAAGTATCGCACTTTGTCATTCGTTGTGAAGGTTTTAATCTCGTGAGTTATCGTAAATGCTGTATTAAGTTACTAACCTAGTTTGTGTGCCTGATTATTTAAACTAGGTTATCAAGGCTAATCAGTAGAATAAGCTCTGTTAAATCTGCAATGTGAGTCATTCTCTTTTTATCAAATTTATTTACAAAAGCATGTTATTTTCAAAGTTATAATTACAGTGATTAAGTTTATGTAATCACCAAATTACAGCCGGTATGTGGGGTATTGTGCACATTACTGCTGTATTATCACTTTAGGTGGGCGAGCCTAAAATTTGTGATATACGTCACTATTGGGTGACAGGACTCAATAGTGATATAACGTCATCATTGGGGCAGCCAATGGTGATATGACCATAGTCACAGATCCGGTCGAGTGACAAATACTGTGGGTAGTTGGTTGATATCAGAAACATTGTAATCTCTCTTAATACTGTAAATTATAACAAACGGGTCGTTTTAGTAAATAGAATGATTCACTCAGTATTTCCCGCTGACAAAACCTTTTTCAAACATGTTTCAGGTGATCTGTTGTGATCCAGGAAAAGTGCCGTGAAGCACTATCAGCTTAAGAAAGTGGCTCAGTATAAAATAAAGAAACATGTTTTGTAAAATAAAAGATTTCTTCATGAAATCTCAATATTGTAAATTACTGGGTTTTATCCCGAATTGTGAAATAAATAATCGGGAAATATTTCAGTTTTAAAAAGATCCTGAAGAAACTTCCGCTGTTAATTAAATACCACGGGATTTCTGTCCCGCGGCTCCTGAAACGGGTCAAACTGGGTCGAGGGCCGTGCCATCGAGCAAGTGGACCGATATCAACAAAAAGTGTACAAATTTTCAATACGTTTACCAACGGGTAAACAACAGATGGAAAAGTGACCATAACTGTAACGCCTCACTTTTACAAACCTTCCTTATTTAGAAAGTATATTCGAAACTCTATCTTTAGAAACTATTATCCGTTTTTCTTTTCCCAACATTTTAATCCAAGGCTTCGACCATAATAAAACCCCATTATTTAATACATACATTATACGTATACATCGCACTTATACGCTTGAAATACTTAAAACCGGCTAAAATACGCGAAAACGGTCAGACTTAACCCTTTCAAGAGACTGGGCACTCTTCGTGCGACTGGACATGCCTTTTCCTGCGAATAGACCATTCCCATCGTGCGACTGACCCCTTCATCCCAAACTCACTCGCACCAACCACTCATCCACCCCTATAAATACGGACCCATTTCCTCACTTGTCACTTTCCTACACTCCAACTCCCTCTCAAATCTCTGCACTTTCAGATTTCAGACAAGGCATTCCAAAAGCTCTTAAGTGAGTCTTAGCTCACTAACCCATCATTTTCTACTTGATTTCTTATTCTTTTCTTCTAATTCATTTACTTTTCTTCAAATCTTCACACTTGGCTAACCTCTTGGATGTTTCCACAAACTTGGCTTGACAGTCTAAAGATGAAACTCACCACATTGAGGTCCAAGTAAGATTGAAGTTCTATTTTATAAAAGTTCATATAAAATACTTTTCTGTTTTAAAACTTAGTGAAAGCTGGAACCTGCCGAGCTCACAACTTAGAAAATAACTGTGGGTTTGTGTTAAGGTTGAATTTCAGTCAAGAAACGAGCTCGAAATAGTAGAATTTCATGAAAAACCAAGCCTTATTCGCACGAACAGACTCCATTCGCACGACTAGATACCATTCGCATGAACCAGCTCACTGTTGTTCTACTTTCCGTTCTTACAAACTCCAAGTGTTGAAACCATCCGGGATTCGCCATTCTCAATATGGACGAACCTGTGTATTGGTAAAGTGTGAATCGTGGAAACCTTGGCTTTCCAAACTAGTTCCACTGCCTCGCTTGTGACTTGTAATCGAACACCAAACAGTCTTCTAGAACCAGAATAAGTTAACCGTGCCTCGCCTCCAACATTTGCCATGTTGGGAATGACACGCCCAGGTTGTCCTTATTCGGCTGTTGGTATATGTGTATTTATTTGTGTTATATTCATGACCAATCGGGTTTGTTGACGATGTTAATAAACTTTGTGCTTTGGTGAAACATATAATGAGGTGCTATACCTCCATGCATGACTCTATGAACTCTCTGACTTACATGACTGTTATCATATACTATATAATATAATATAATATAATATCTAAAACGTAAATGAAATCAGAATGTTAACCGATTAATGGTTAAAGTGTTTCGAACAGAACTCTTCGCACGAACAGGCCCTTCGCACGACTGGGAGTTTCCCACTCGCACGAATGGACTCTGTTCACACGAACATACACCTGTTCACACGAATGGATCTTCCATTCACACGAACAGTGTTGTGAGCTTCGGTTATCCGCTTATCTCAGTTCTGAGTTCCATGTTGTTGATTCTAATGGGCAAACTAGGACCCATGAAATCACAATCACTTAATGTCACAACGAGTGCCTAGACGTGATATATTTTCGTATTTACAAATATACTTTTTATATACTTTAATCTCGATCCAAATCCTCCATTCAACTCCAATAACTCACACCTTCATTTCCCCATTCACAACCACTTGTCAACTCATGGATAATCGGAAAGCTTTGCAAAGACTATGAGTACACTCGACCTCGTTTTACTTTTTAAACTTTTGGGTGCAATACGTTTTTGCTATTAAACACACGCAATCACATATACTTTATGCTTAAATCACAAACACAAAAATTCAAAATACAAGCTTAATACATTATGCTTGAATTCGTGTTTACTGGAACATTATTATGTGGTATACTTGTCATTAACTTCGTACAAGCCTCCTTTAACATGTATAGCGCTTTAGGAGTAACGCACCGCCTGTATTCTTGAGGTCATGTTAAGTTAAACACAAAATGGTCTTATCGTTGCTACGATAAGATTATACGCGGTAATCTTTGGGTTGACATTTATAGTTGCATGCAAGTTGTACGTTAATTCTTGATAACAATTATGTCATGTGGATTCTTCAAAGTTTTATACGTATGCTAGTACTTAAACTTGTATGCTCACTAATAATTTTTGTATTGAATTATTGTTGGTCCCCTTTTCTGATCCTGTTCGAATGATTCATATTTCTTCGATCCTAAAGACGGTTGTTTGTGAAGTATATAAACATTCAAAGAATAAAAATAGAGACAATGAGAGTGAGATTTCTTCAAGGATTAACTCTTATAAAATAATTGTATCATTCTATGAACATAAGAATTAATCTTTATTTGGCGGAATCAAATAAAGAAGAAGGGGTCGATCCAAGAATAAACTCGAATCTTGAATATCACCCCCTAGGCCAAACCAGGGGGTAAACTCACATAAAAACTCCATATGTAGAATTTACTTCAAATGACACACATAATTCCTACGAAGAAATTATGTATTTGTTGAGAATCCACTTGCCTATCTCAAATGTAATTGGTTGATAGGATGTTGGTATGTGTGCCCAGTGGCTTATCTTCTTTATTCACCAACTTGTTTCTTTTTCTTTTCTGATGAAACTTTTCACATATTGATATATTTTCCTTTTCTTTTATGTGAAAGCTTTTCACATATTGAGATATTCTTTTTCTTTTCTTATGAAAGCTTTTTCATAAGAAAAGATATTTAGTGTGTTTATAAGATATATTATCTTATTAACACAATTCTTTGAATTTATATCTTGTAAACTCTATAATGTCCGGCTAACATTTTGAAGTCTAGTAACCTTGTAGTGATCTTTTAATCAAAGAATTTGAAGCTTGATTTTTTCTTTCTCGGTCTTCATATTTAGTGCTTCTACGACGGTTCGTCGGTCGGTTCGCGTTGACGGAATTAATTCTAAGTATCTTACACAATTTTCAACAACAAATACAATAAAGTTTCCTAACAATCACCCCCTATTTGTTATTGAAAATACAAACAATGCATTTATACTTAGAAATAACAAATAAACTTGTTGAAGATGCATCTTTCTTTTCTTCTTGTCACGTTATCATGTAGGCACCTTTTTAGTGATATTCGTTCACTGTATTTTCATTAGATTGGCATGAAAGTTTATTTGGCACACGTCCGACTTATTCTGGATGATTATTTGATTATATTTCATTTCTTGTTATAATTTTTCACCTCGATTTGTAATTCCAACTAAATGTATACATTATATCTTATATCCGACCAGATATGATATAAGTATCTTCTATCCCATATAGGATAAGTGTTTAGGGTATCGATTGATGAGGTTTCAAAGAATAACGAACCATGCAAGACTATAAAAAAATATCTTGAACCATCGAGGTTTTTTTTAATCAGAGAATCTGATGAAATATGATGGAAATCTGATGAACCCATCGAAAATCTGATTTTTTTTTACTAGAAAATCTGATGACATCATCAGAAATCTAAGGTTTTATTTTACCAGAAAATCTGGTAAATTCATCAGAAATCACCAGAAAATCTAAATAAACGCATCAGATTTTTTTTTTGAGATGAGAGGGAATAAGTAGAGACCTGAGATATTAATTACACATATTTTTCTGGTGGAAGTCTAAGTACTTGTTCTTTTCTTCAAGGAATATCTTGTGAAAACTTTTTAAAAGATAATAATCATGAGTATGTTTTCTAAAGTTTCACACAATTTTTATCTCTTTTTATCATTATCATACCTTTTTGAAGATTAACTAACCAGAATTTGGAGTTATTTCATCAGATAAGATACCAATAAAATTTGTTTTATCAGAAACTTTCTTTTTAGATGTCAAAATTTTTCTTTCTGATAAACTAAAGTTCATTTATCTTTGTTTAACACTCTTTTTGTGTTTTTGTGTCCTTTTTCAACCCCCCCCCCCCCCTTTATACTAGAGAAAAAAATAATAATAACAGAGATAATAATAATAGTAATAAAAACAACAATAATAATAATGAAAATAACAAAAAAATAACTCTTCTATGTACCTTATTTTTTTAGATCTGCAAAAAAAAAATTTTCTTTGAAACTTTGGCAGATCGTGAGTATACGTCTCTATTATAGGAGCAAGGGATATTGGACATAATTTATTCAATCTACTCGGATACCACTTGTTGGCCTTTTCTGATCCTGTTCGAATGATTCATCTTCCTTCGATCGTAGAGACGGGTGTTTGTGAAGTATATAAACATTCAAAGAATAAAAACAGAGACAATGAGAATGAGATTTCTTCAATGATTAACTCTTATAAAATAAATGTATTATTCTATGAACATAAGAATTAATCTTTGTTTGGCGGAATCAAACAAAGAAGAAGGGGTCGATCCAAGAATAAACTCGAATCTTGAATATCACTCCCTTGGGCTAAACCAGTGGGTAAACTCATATAAAAACTCTATATGTAAAATTTACTTCAAATGACACACATAATTCCTACCAAGGAATTCTGTATTTATAGAGATTCTATGTGCCTATCTCAAATGTGATTGGTTGAGAGGATGTTGGTATGTGTGCCCAGTGGCTTATGTTCTTTATTCACCAACTTGTTTATTTTTCTTTTCTGATGAAACTTTTCACATTTTGATATATTTTCCTTTTCTTTTACGTGAAAGCTTTTCACATATTGAGATATTCTTTTTCTTTTTTTAGGAAAGCCTTTTCATAAGAAAAGATATTTAATGTGTTTATAAGATATATTATCTTATTAACACAATTCTTTGAATTTATATCTTGTAAACTCCATAATGTCCCACTAACATTTTGAAGTCTTGTAACCTTGTAGTGATCTTTTAATCAAAGAATTTGAGACTTGATTTTTTTCTTTCTCAGTCTTCATATTTAGTGCTTCTAGGACGGTTCGTCGGTCGGTTCCTGTTGACGGAATTAATTTAAGTAACTTAAACAATTTTCAACAACAAATACAATAAAGTTTCCTAACAACTATACGTTCAAACGCATTGCAGGAAAATGATGATGATGATGATCAGAAACTAGTAGGATGGCCAGAAACACACCAAATTTTAATTCGTGTTTATTAGTTTAGTCCTTCAATACTTGTTGTATTTTATTTGTTTCAAACTTGTAATTCTGTTTCAAATCATGTACTTGAACCGTTAGCAATGAAATGAAATATTGTTTATTAAATACTTGTCACATTTAGTGATATGAAGTCTCTTGCAATCTCGTTTTCATCTCACTCTGATGTTTCCGCTATCGGTTGGGGTGTGACAGATCGGTATCATATTTATGTGCTCATATTTACCTTCTTATTTCAAAACATATGCCTTCCCTAAGGCAACTTTACACGACCATGCGAAAAACACGAAAACACTGATACTATACAAATGAGACAACTTCAGCAAAATAGGCGTGAAACCCACACTTTGATGAAAGACTCTCAATCCTTACTCTCGATTTTCACGAATTTATACATCAAGCCAAGAGTGACATCCTTAACCTCATGGAAAATTTCCCACTCTCGCTCTAGTGGACCCTTACCAACGAGTCGGAGTTTATTTTCTTGACCCATGTTGTAAGTACTAACCACACTCAGGGAACGATGTTATCAAGTTAGGGGTGAAACCCACACCTTGGTAACTAGTCCCACTCCACGATTTTCAATCCCACCAAAGTCTCGAACTTTCGATTGATTAGGGACATGTAGTAACCGGAAGGGTAAATACCGTTAACCGAAATTTTGGCGAGAGTATTCTACCTATTAGGCCAAAGCATGCTTACCAAACTCAAAAGAGCTTTCGATCACTTTGGTTTAGTCAAAGTTCTGTTTCGGAACGATCCAAGTTTTAGTCAAACCTACGTTATACTAGAATCACTTTTATGCACAACACGATTCAAACTCCTCCTTTTCAAAATTCAAAATTCATTTCACAACGATTATACATATATATCATACTATCCTTTTCATATACCTTGCAACTATTTATATATACGATTTCAAAACGACACCCGCAAGACAGACACTACTCGTATTCCTAGAAAAGTGGAAGCATCATCATTAAGATAGAAGTGATTCCCCCACCTTGACGATTAGCTCCTCTCCTCTCCTTCTTACAACAACTTCACCAACGAGTTAAGGGTGATTTCCTTACCTCGGTGATCGTTACCAAATTTTCTTCTCGATTAAACTTTATCCTTGAGTTAGGAGTGATATCCACACCTCAATGGAAAATTCAAATCGCCACTCGATCACTTTCAGGACAATCACTCGATTCAAAACTTACGCTTAAAAGCTTTTATCATTATGTCAATTTTCTCACGAATGCATAAATCTCAAATCCTATTATCTTAATGAAATGTGTTTCTTACTCTACAATCTATTTATGTAAATCACATACACGAGATCCCTAGTCATACTTTAAAGATTTTTTTACCCGGTTTTCAAAACTCTTATGAAATGCTACCTATCAATCTAGACGGTCCAAAGAACCTCTGGCCCACAATTTTCATATTTTGTCCAAACACTAAAACGTACTCACATTATACTATTATCCTAAAAACACCTTGTTCCCAATAGGGAACCAAGGAAATTTTCACTCGCATACGTACAAACTTTATAGAAGTCGCTTCGTTAACCTCACTCAATTGATAAACACAATCGATCTGTAGCCAACCTAACCAACAAATACAACTAGCCTACCCATACAAACTCGAGACTTCGATTTTCAACAACAGATCCTAACTTAGAACTAGCTCTCCTACCAGAAAAATTACCTCTTACAACCCTCACCTATACTCATAACCCATGAAACCCGATACGGACGATACCTATAGGAACTCCCAACATCCACGACCGGTAAATTACTCGTACAACGTACCGCAAGCACCAAAGAGCCGAACCCATAAGCCCTTGGTCGGAACACAACACATTACCATCAAACTACCATTCAAATGACTTACCACAATCGTTAGTCAAACTCACTCCCCATACATACATTACAAATAGTAACCACAAACCTACACGCCTATACCAATGAAGTCGACTATCTATAAGTTCATTTTGCTAAAAGATTCTTTTCAACACAAAAGTTTTCCCACGAAAATATTCGAAACACAACTTTTCTTATTTCGATATAAAATACTTTCAATGAAGCAAGCTCACTATTTTAAAACCTTTCCAAACATCGCTAACACGCAATTCTAAATCTAAACACGTGGGCAATAAAAATTCATAGAATCGGACAAACTATGACATACGCGAATCCTAATTTGCTTTTTAAAATAAGAGTAGCATTTCCTTTTACAAACCACATCATGCATAACAAATTTATGCATTTCTCAATATTCTCTCGATATTCACAAATCTGATTCTCCATTCCCAGTGAACCTACTTTTGATTAAAAAACGCAAGGATTTACTGAACAACTATACACATGCATATCATCGTACACGTTTCAATTTACGCAACCAATATTTCACGATAATCCTACACATGCTATCAATTGCACTTCATATTTACACACTCAAAACTACATGGTTACTCATATATGCATAATCTCATTATACTTGACTTATACGTTCTATATTACGTGCTAATCTTATACGTATTTATTTTAATCATACTCAAATGCAAGCTCAAATTCATACATTCGCACTACTTGGTAGTCTTACTTAAAACCTATATATGGGCACAACCCGAGTAGTTCGCCTACATTAGGCACACGCATACTTAAATACAATCATGCTTATATGCTTAATTCTCATACGCTATCACACACGCGCATTCTCACTTGTAATGTTTAAAACATACACTGACCCATGCGTTGCTAGTACAAACTATGCGGATCATGCAAGGACCAATATAATCGCGGGTACACGCGGGATTATAGTGGTAGACGCATGAAAACCATAGTATGTTCTACCGTGCATCGAAAACGCAGAACGTAACATGACACCGAATAGCGAAACGGGCGTAACATGGTTAGGACATGGTGGATACGCCGCTGGTACTTCCTATACATAAGTGTTCCTACTATATTACCAAATTTTCATAAAACGTGCCATGTGAAATTCGGTGATTTTAGACCTTATTAAATGCGACTAAACAAGCTCTAGTAACTCACAAAACACATTGCGCAACGCCTAATATCCGATTATCCATGACGTTACCTCATCCTCAAAATCGTTAGTCGTAACAACTACAACTATCACTAGAATCTCTTGAACGCTTCATATTCCCTATTTATCTGATAACCATACCATTTTTGCCCCCCGCATACATCTACCAAATCGTTCATTCACTCACTCTCATACCACGTTTATTCCCAATTATTCCCTTAACGTTCCATCCAAACTTTGTTTATAGCCAGTCGGTCTAAACGTCTTATCCTTTTTAACAAAAATCCACACCAGCTCAGTTTAGACAAAATATTCCTTTTTGTTTAAAACTACCTTACATCCTGTAATACACGCAAGTTTTAACTAGTCGGTCCATTACCTCACAAAACCTTTTAAAACCAAAATTATTTACCATTCAAGTTTCTTGTCAATAAACATTTTCCTACAAATATGTAATTTTACTAATACGCTTGAGGACCGATAAAACATTCATCACAACCTACGGTGTAGGCCACACATTTTGTCAGATTTCATTCCATGCTATACTAAAACTTTTCTTCCTAGGTCACACTCTTTTAAAAGATTCCTTCCATCGAGTTATTCAAACTTGGTCAAACTCACGTGTCTACACACACATGCACGTTTTACTCAGACTTGCGATTTATGCCTCGAATCACCTTAGTCAAATGAACTACCTTTACAAACCTACCTTTTCATCCCTCAAAATTTCAATGCATTTTAACACGATTACACATAAACTCCATGTAAACTTTTAACTTCAAAATTGTGATTTTAACCTAACGATTTAACCAAAATGACTTTCCTAAGTCTTCCTCTTGATTAAAATTCAGGACGAAATTTCCTAAAGTAGGGGAGACTGTAACGCCTCGCTTTTCCAAACCTTCCTTATTTAGAAAGTATATTCGAAACTCTTTTTATAGAAACTATTATCCGTACTTCTTTTCCTAGCGTTTTAATACAAGGCTTCGATCATAATAAAACTCCATTATTTCATACATACATTATACGTATACATCGCACTTTTACGCATGAAGTACTTAAAACCGGCTACAATACGCGAAAACAGTCAGACTTAACCCTTTCAAGCGACTAAGCACTCTTCGTGTGATTGGACATGCCTCTTCGTGCGAATAGGCCATTCCCCTTGTGCGACTGACCCCTTCATCCCAAACTCACTAGCACCAACCACTCATCTGCCCCTATAAATACGAACTCATTTTCTCACTTATCACTTTCCGACACTCCAACTCTCTCTCAAATCTCTGCACTTTCAGATTTCTAACAAGGCATTCCAGAAGCTCTTATGTGAGTCTTAGCTCACTAACCCATCATTTTCTACTTGATTTCTTATACTTTTCTTCTAATTCATTTACTTTTCTTCAAATCTTCACACTTGGCTAACCTTTTGGATGCTTCCATAGACTTGCCTTGACAGTCTAATGATGAAACTCGCCACATTGAGGTCCAAATAAGATTGAAGTTCTGTTTTATAAAAGTTCATATAAAATACTTTTCTGTTTTAACACTTAGTGAAAACTGGAACCTGCCGAGCTCAGAACTTAGACAATAGCTATGGGTTTGTGTTAAGGTTGAATTTTGGTCAAGAAACGAACTCAAAACAGTAAAATTTCGTGAAGAACCAAACCCCAGTCGCATGAACAGACTCCATGCGCGCGACTAGAACCTATTCGCAGGAACAACCTTACTGTTGTTCTACTTTCTGTTCTTACAAACTTCAAGTGCTGAAACCATCCGGGATTCACCATTCTCAATATGGACGAACCTGTGTATTGGTAAAGTGTGAACCGTGGGAGCCTTGGCTTTCCAAACTAGTTCCACTGCCTCGCTTGTAACTTGTAATCGAACACCCAAACAGTCTTCTAGAACCAAAATAAGTTAACCCCACCTCGCCTCCAACACTTGCCATGTTGGGAATGACAAACCCGGGTTTTACTTATTCGGTTGTTAGTATGTGTGTATTTATTTTTGTTATATTCGTGACCAACCGGGTTTGTTAACGATGTTAATAAACTTTGTGCTTTGGTGAAACATATTGTTTTGGTAAAAAATCAGACGAGGATGATGTAACCAAACTCTCTGTTACGGGGTATGATGCTTGAATTGGTAAACAACAATGAGGATCACTATGAAATGAATTGCACAGGGGACACAAAGATTTATACGAGGAAAAAGCCCTTGATCAATGTATGATCTCTGCCATAAAAAACCTCGGGTGATGGAAACTACCGATCACCAACTCAAATTAAACAATAATCCTTTTACAACTTCGGATGATAGCGAGCTAAGTACAAGGATCACTATAGTGTATCGTGTAGAAACGTATGAAAAATGCTAAGTGTTTTGCCGAGAGCTGGTGAGTGCAGTTGTACGAGTGTGTGTAGCCAAAAAATAACCAAGTGTTGTCTAATTAGCTCGCTACCCCTTTTAAATTTAGTAAAATATCTAAATAACTAACTTTCCGCAATTCATGCCTTCTCCCCACGATCTCCATAACGTTCACCATGGTCAAGCACGTGCGGAATAAGCGTGGAATTTTCTCCAGGAACGTTACCAAGACTAAGTCCAAACCGGTATTCCTGCAAAACAATATCGAATTCAAAGCAGACAATCATTAGTATAAGGATCCTTAGGATGATCCATGATCCTGATCCTGAAGCACTTCTGAGGATCACTAACTGACACAGAAGTAAGGATCATCAAGCAGGATAATAATTGAGGATCACAGGTCATTAAGAAATCCTCCCCTAACAATTGCCCCCAAAATATAAGGAGTAATATTGTAAATAAACGAGTTGTATTTTGTTGATCTTATCCGCAACAAACTAACGGATAACTAGCCATTGAAGACGGACTAGCCGTTGCAAACCTGACGTCACTGAAGTGACAATCCTGCAAATCATCATTATAAATAGAAGTTAGAGATAGGATCAATTTGCATTTAAATTCAAGAGAAACTCCCTTTAAATTCTCAGCCGAAGATCAATCAGGTATCTCTTTTCCTATTTCTCCTTCTCTTACTCTGTTTTTCTTTCTTTACCAACATCACGTTAAGAATGATGCTCCGGTCCTCCCCCGCCAAGGATCACCAGAAGGATAGCCCCTTGAAGAGTCAAGGGATCATCAAAGACTCAACGAATGAGAGGTGTTGCTTTTCTGATCCGCAAATAGATAAGATCCGGCACTGCTTTCCGGCGAACACCTTTTTCAAACCCTTCGATCCCACTGTTCTGAGCGACTACATTTCTGAGACATGGGTTGCCTTTCCTGTTACCCCATTCACCATAGGATACACCTATCCTTTTCCAGCTTTTACCCAATCCTTTTTCTCCCTTACCGGCATCTCCTACATCCAAGCTATGCCGATGATCTGGAGGGTCTTATATACCCTTGAAAGGATCATACAGCAGGAAGGGATTGATTTAGGAATGTCGGAACTGGCAGAGATGTATGATCTAATGATGTTTGGATCCCATCGATATCTGTTTAAGCGAAAACCCGGCGAAGAATATCCCATTTTTAAAGCCACCAAGAACGATACAAACTGGAAACGACGCTTTTTCTTTGTCAGAAGGGATACCATTCCAAACGGAAAGGATCTACCAAGGAAGTGGTCCACCCATGGTAGGACAGAGGATCCTGAGAAGGATCACCAGGTAATCTTGCTCTTGTGATAGGATCACTAACCCCCTTTTGTTTTATGTTATGCAGCTGTCACTGTTTCACACCTCATACCGTCTCCTGATACTAAGGAAAGGCTTGCTGTTTTTAGAAGACTCGGTCCTGAAACAAGATCATTCAAGACAATCACCCAGGATTCTCAAGAGGTATCCTCAGGCTCAGTCACCATGTCAAGTAAGTATCCTGCTTTTTATATAGTTAAAGATTTAAATAAATAGTTAAATAGAAATAGGATAAGGATACTTATCTTGCTTTGAATGTGTAGGTGCCGGAAAAGCTTCCAAGCCTGCCTCCGAGTTCAACATGGCCGACCTTGACACTGTTCGATCCAGAAAGAAGAAGGCCATTACCAGCCCTAGTGTTTCCATCCCCAAGGCACCCATTAAAGGAAGGGGTGGCAAGAAGAGGAAAAATTCTGAGATAGAGGATCTACAAAGCCTGCCACTGATCTGCCACCAATTCCTTGAATACTTCAATGACGTGAGGATCACCAATTCTGCCTAGGTATCCTACTTATTTGAGGATCACCTGATCTTGAACTGCTTTGTCTTTTTTGCAGAAATTTGCTGAGATTGAAGACTACGTGGGGAGCATTGAGGAGCTGGATAAGAAGATTGCTGACCTCCAACAAGTTGCAGTGCTCAAAGATCTTAAGATTGCTGATCTCGAGAAATCCCTTCAAGACGCCAAGACTAAGACAGCTAAAATCTTGATCGACATCGACTACGAGAAGCATGATCTCATAGAAGGTGCAAAGGTCTCCGCTGCCATCACAATGTACAAGACAAAACTGAAGATGGCCCAGGAGGCTCAAGATCCTGACTTCGACAGAAGCAGCTGGGATGTTGAGGGCTGGAAAGCGAGGTTAGCTGATCTGGAAGATGATGAGGAGGCTGAGGAGGTTTTGGCGATCGAGGCTGGAGGTAGTGGGAAGGATCAGGTGAAGGATACCGAAGCTGGAGGGGATGAAGATGCAGCGAAGGTGTAGGCTGCACGATTGGGCAATGATGGACATTTCTAGACGTAGCCGGAGCCCAATTTTTTAAATTCGGTTGTAGTTTATTTTGTGGTTGTGCTGTTTTAAAACAATGATGGTCTGTATTTGAACAATAGTTTTAGGATTAAGGATCTAGGATCCTTTGGATAATAGGTAGGATTACAAATGGTGGAGGGATCCTCTGTTTGGGGGATGAAGCCATTGTGATCCTGCCGCCTTTTGATTTCCTGCACTTGCTATAACCGCATTAACAATGGACACCCGTTGCCAACCCATGTGGACGGGCCACGTTTTGCTGGTAGAAACGTGGGTTGGCAATTTTGACAACCTTCGACGGTTAAACCTTTGTTAATAAAATAACTTTAATCTTTTTTGGCTTATCTTGTGTTATTATCCTTGTTTGTCCTTTTAATTTTCAATTGTTTTGATGTACACTTGTCTGAATAAGAAAAGTTGAACAAATTAGATAAAAAGTTTAGGATATGATCCAGGATCAAATATCCTATAGTTGAAAAATTCCAAAAAGTAGTATATTTTAAGGATCATGAGTTCGGTTGTCAAAGTATTAGAGTTATTCAAATAATCAATGAATAAAATCAAAATAGTTAAGGATCATACCTGAGGATCCAAGTTAGGATCCTAACCCTTAATACTATAACCATGATAATCATAGGACAAACCTTAGTAAGAGGTAAGGATCAAGGATCCTTGGTTGTTTAACTTCGAAGACCTGAAATAGAACATAACTTGGGACTAAGCCATTATAAGATAAAAGTTAGCAACTGGGGACAAGCCCAAAGGATAACTGGGGACAAGCCCAAGGATAACTGGGGACAAGCCCAAGGATCGTGTGTGAACTGGAGTATGGCCCTAACTGGCGACTATCCAAACTTAGTGGCATGAAAATGCCAAAACCTTAGCTAACGTGAAAACGTTAGAAACCTTAAGAACGGATGTATGGTACGTCTACCATTATACGTAGGATCCTAGGTATAGCCAGTACAATGGAATTATCAGCCCCTAAAACGAGTACTGGTCCCACTGCCATGAACTATACCAGGATCATCGTGCGCTACTGGCGGAACTGGGGTCAAGCCCAAATAACTGGGGTCAAACCCAAGTAACTGGTTGCTTTTGTGGATAATCATCCTTTTGCTAAGAGTACCTGAACCTTCAAAACTCAAAATCACGTGAAAAGGGGATAAAGGATGCAGGATGCAGGATCCTTATCCTTATGTGAGAAAGTAAGGAAATGAAATAGTTTAAGATTAGAATGTTACCAAAATGAGGATCATCTGTGCTTTAAGGATCCTTTAAGGATATTTATCATGTGAGGATGATGGATCCTTATCACATGAAGTATTTCTTCAAATGGACAGCATTCCAGGCTCTAGGTAGCAAATTACCTTCCATTGTTAGCAATCGATATGCCCCCTTTCCTGCCTCAGCTTCAATCAAGTAAGGTCCTTCCCATTTTGGTGCCAACTTTCCATCAGCAGGATTGGTGGTATTCTGAAATGCTTTCCTTAGTACCATATCACCAACTTGGAATTTCCTGATCCTGACATTTTTGTTGTAGGCTCCAGCCATTCTTTGCTGATAACTGGCCATCCTTATCCTTGCCAAATCTCTGATTTCTTCTATAGTATCCAGGTCTTGAACCAAGTTCTCATCATTTTCCTCAGGATCACGAATACTTGTTCTAGCAGTTGGAACCATCATTTCTGTAGGGATCACTGATTCTGCCCCAAATACCAAAGAGAATGGAGTTTGGCCTGTAGCATTCTTAGGAGTTGTCCTATCAGCCCAAAGCACATAAGGTAGTTCTTCTGCCCATTTCCCTTTCTTGGATCCAAGCTTCTTCTTTAAATTGTTGATGATGATCTTATTGGAGGATTCTGCCTGACCATTAGCTTGTGGGTGGACTGGTGTTGATGTTATCATCTTAATCCCCCAGCTGTCACAAAAGTTAGTAGTTCTGCCCCCAATGAATTGGGAACCATTATCACATATAATTTTAGAAGGAATACCAAATCTAGTTATAATATTTCTTTTAATGAAGGATATAACTTCCTTTTCTCTGACTTGGGCAAAAGCTTCAGCCTCTATCCACTTGGAGAAGTAATCAGTCATAGCAAGCATGAACACTTTTCCACCAGGTGCCTTAGGGAGCTTACCAACTATATCCATGCCCCATCTCATGAATGGCCAAGTGGATGATATAGGATGCAATAATTCAGCTGGTTGATGAAGGATATTGTCGTGTCTCTGACAAGGATCACACTTCTTAGCATACTCCACAGCATCTCTCTTCATAGTTGGCCAATAGTATCATGTCCTCAGGATCCTTGAGTATAATGCCCTGCCCCCAGTGTGGTTTCCACAATCTCCTTCATGGAAGTCTTTTAAAACTTCTTGGATTTCAGGATCCTCAATGCATCTTAAATATGGTCCTGCAAGAGATCGTTTATACAACATATTATTTAAAATTGTGAGTTGAGATACCTTAATTTTGAAAGCCCTAGGGTTTTCTCCTGTAGGAATCTCTCCATGTTGTATGTATCTCATGATTGGAAGGATCCATGATCCTAAATGAGATTGATTATCACCACTAGGGATGATTGCAGAATCCTCTTCTATCTCCATAGCCACATGATCCTCGATAGCCGGTGTCAGGATATGGATAATAGGGATCTTGATATCCTCCAGGATCTTCAAGGATGATCCTAAATTGGCTAATGCATCTGCCTCTGCATTCTCTTCCCTTGGTACCTGTGTCAAACTAAAGGATACAAAAGAGAGTGCCAATTCTTTGACTATCTCCAAATATTTGATTAGCTTTTCACCTTTAACAGCATAGGATCCATTAAAGTGGTTAGTGATTAACAGAGAATCTACATGTACCTCAAGATACCTGATCCTCATATGCTTAGCAATTTGCAAGCCAGCTATCAAGGCTTCATATTCAGCCTCATTGTTAGTGGTTTGGAACTCACAAGATATAGAGTGGGGTATTATGTCCCCATGTGGCGATTTTAGTAGTATTCCAAGCCCTGTTCCTTTGACATTTGAGGATCCATCAGTATAGAGTATCCAAGGATCCTTGGTCTCCTCTAGCTGCTGAACTTCTAACTCAGCTTCCTTTTGCAAATCACTACTGAAATCTGCCACAAAGTCAGCTAATGCTTGGGATTTAATGGCTGTCCTGGGCTCATATCTTATATCATATGCACTAAGCTTCACTGCCCACTTAGCCATCCTTCCTGACATTTCAGGTTTCCTGAGGACATTCTTAATTGGAAAATTAGTTTTGATGATAATGGCATGAGTTTCAAAATAATGTCTCAATTTAGTAGATGCCATAATTAATGCAAGGATAAGATTTTCTAAGTGTGAATACCTGGATTCAGCATCAAGTAAACTCTTACTTACATAATAGACAGGATGTTGTGTACCTTCGTGATCCTTAACAAGGACGGCACTTACTGCTTTTGAGGATACCACGAGATATAAGGATAACACATCTCCTTTTTCTGGTTTCATCAAGGCCGGGGCCGAGGATAGGTAATCCTTCAGAGCTCTTAAGGCACTTTCATGCTTCTCAGTCCACTCGAATTTCTTGTTCTTCCTTAGGATATCATAGAATTCCTTGCACTTTTCTGAGGATTTGGATATGAATTTGTTTAAAGCTGCAATCCTGCCTGCTAACCTCTGAACATCCTTAGCATTGGCAGGGGACTTGATGTTTACTATAGCTTTGATTTGTTATGGATTGGCTTCGATGCCTCTCTTTGTCACCATATATCCTAAGAATTTACCTGCTTTAACACCAAAGTGACATTTTGAAGGATTAAGTTTCATGTTATATTTGTCAAGGATATTGAATGCTTCCTCCAAGTCTCTTAGGTGATCCTCAGCCTTTTTTGATTTTACCACCATATCGTCTATGTAAACCTCCATAGTCTGTCCAATCTGATCCTTGAACATCATATTCACTAGCCTTTGATAAGTTGCACCTGCATTTCTTAGTCCAAATGGCATAGCAATATAACAGTATATACCAGTTGGAGTCATAAAGGCTGTATCCTCTTGATCGAATGGTTCCATTTGAATTTGTTGAAATCCAGATGAAGCATCCATAAAAGTTAACAGTTCATGACCCGCAGTTGCATCCACCATGGAGTCAATGTGGGGTAATGGGAAAGGATCCTTGGGACATGCCTTATTTAAATCGGTGAAATCAACACATACCCTCCACTTTCCGTTTTTCTTTTGAACAACAACCACATTGGCCAACCATCTTGGATACTTGACCTCTCTAATCATACCTGCTCGGAGTAATTTCTCTACCTCCTCCTGGATAATGGCATTTCTTTCTGGTGCAAATTTCCTCCTCTTTTAATGGATTGGTTTGAAGGACCTATCAATGCCAAGTTTGTGAGTGATTATATCTTTAGATATACCTGTCATGTCTTCGTGTTTCCATGCAAAGGTAGTCTTTCTCCTTTTGAGGAAGGATATGAGGTCTTCCTTTATTTCGCCAAGGATCCCTGATCCTATATAAACTTTAGATTCAGGATCATCAGGATCCATAAGGATTTCTACTACATCCTGTTCTCTTGCCTCCAAGACATCCCTTGGAGGACGCTTTAATTGCTATTGCTCCCTTGACTTTGATGCTGGTTTCATTGATGAGGTGTAGCAGTTCTTAGCCTCTTGCTGATCACTATCAATCTTCACTATTCCCCAAGGACTAGGAAGCTTCACACGTTGATGATAAGTGGATGGGACTGCCTTCATGTCATGTATCCAAGGCCTGCCAAGGATAACATTACAACAAGATAAACAGTCAATAACACAAAACTTTTGGTAAGAATGTAGGCCTTCGATATAGATTGGGAGTTTAATGTCCCCCAGAGTATTCTTAGTCTCGCCACTGAATCCCACGAGCACAGAGGATCTTGGTATGATATCAGATTCAGGAATATTCATCTTCTTGAGGACATCAAGCTGGATAATGTTCACAGAGCTTCCTCCGTCTATAAGGATCCTGCGAACAAAATGGTTAGAAATAAAAAAAGTGATAACCAAACCATCATGATGAGGATCCTGAATGTCAACACGATCATCCTCATCAAAAGTTATAACTTTTCATTCGGCGACACTGGATGTTCGAATGGGTCTATCTCCATTATCCATCTTGGTTTCCTTTGCATGTCTTTTAGCTGCAGAGAAGGATGTTCCACAAATGTCTGATCCTCCAGAAATAAAGTTTATAACTTGTGCATCTGCTGGAGGGGCTGGAGCTTTCTCTGGGATCCTTTTAGGATCCTGAGTCCTTGACTTCTTTCTCCCCAATAATTCTTTCAAATGCCCCTTGCTTAACAAGTATCCAATTTCTTTTCTCAGTGCGATGCATTCTTCTGTGAGATGCCCAAAATCTTCATGATATGCGCACCAGTTTGACTTATCTTTAGTTGCAGCTGGTCTGTCATTTTTCCTGGGCCATCTAGCTTTATCACCTAAATTCTGCATCGCAAGGATGAGTTCATTGTTATCAACAGAAAAACAATATTCAGAAATTGGAGGATAATCCTCATCATCCTCTTCTTGTTCAACAGCATGCACATTCTGGTTATCAGATTTGTTATAGGATCTGAACTTGTTGTTCTTGAATGAGGATCCTTGCTTCTCTTGCTTTGAGGATCCTGCTAACCTCTCCTGGATCCTTTTGTCATCCTCTAGCCGGATGAACCTAAGGGCCCGGGTTCTTACCTCATCTAGATTCCTGCATGGTGTCATAACAAGATCATCATAGAATAATGAATCCCTAAGCAATCCCATTTTAAAGGCTTCAACAGCCGTAGCTATATCCAGGTTAGGGATATCTAAGGATTCTTTACTAAATTTAGTGATATAATCCCTTAATGATTCATTATGACCTTGGGTTATCCTATACAGATCACTAGTTAAACGCTCAAATTTTTTACTACAAGAAAACTGGTTATTAAATAGGTTAACTAGATTAGCAAACGAGGTAATAGAGTAAGGGGGAAGACTTAGCAGCCATTTAAGAGCCGATCCAGTAAGAGTGGATCCAAATCCCTTGCACAGACATGCTTCCTTTAACCTTTCTGGGATGGGATTAATCTCCATCCTTTCCCTGTACTGTGCTATGTGTTCTTCAGGATCTGTTGAACCATCATACAACTTCATGGTAGGCACATGGAACCTCTTGGGTATCTCAGCATCACAGATTGGTGGTGCAAAACGAGATATCTTGTGGCTCCCATCTGCAATCTCCGGGATAGGCTTGACCACTCCTGGGACACTTGATATCATATCCTTTAACTTTTGAAATTCTCTGGCCATGGCATGATTGATACCTATATCCTGCATAAGGCCATGGTTAGTGGTATAAGAATTATTGAAAGTGTTACCTCCCATTGGATTCAAATTAGGAAGAGCGGATGTGAATCCATATTGTTGGGGCTTTGGAATGACCGATGGACCAGTAGAAGCAATGGTCTGCATTGGAATAAAATCTCCCTGATGGATATCGGAACTCCCTGATTGCAAACTCCTTAAGGATCCCGGAATCTGGAAGGATCCCTGAAACTGAGAGGATCCTTGGACCTGGGAGGATCCTGGGACGTAGGAAGATCCTTGAACCTGGGAGGATCCTTGAACATAGGAGGATCCTTGAACCTGGGAGGATCCTTGAACCTGAGAGGATCCTTGAACCTGGGAGGATCCTGGAACATAGGAGGATCCTTGAACCTGGGAGGATCCTTGAAACGGCCAGAACCCTTGAATCTGCTGCGCTCCCGAGTATCCTCCTGAGCTTGCGAAGGATCCTATATGCTGAGGATGGGATCCTGCTGGTTGGAAGTGTAACCCTGAAGCCTGAGTCATTGCTGATGATCCGTTATGCACTCCTTTTGGTCCTCCCACATATTGAACGTCTGGAACCACTGAAGGCTGAGAAGTTATAACCGGAGTATCGAAATTCAAAGATCTGGGCATCAGTGGGGAATGATCCTCTGCCGATCTCTTCTGTTTCTTGATGTCTCCAATTTCTCTAAGAATCCATTCATTGGTCTTGTCCTGCTGCTGTATATGCTCCTTCATCTGCAAAATCAGAGTAAACAAGTCACTAGTAGTAGGAGTATAAGAAGCAGAAGAAGTTGGAGGTTTTGAGAAAATGGGAGTTGGTTTCTTCTCGGCATTTTTCTGAGGTCCAGAAGGTGGTGGAGGCAAAGGTGGAATGCCCTGGGACGAATTGACTGCAGACATCGCACTGGAGGTGTTCTTTGATGATGAAGCCATCTGCTTGGATGTAACGAATCGAAATGATCACAAAAATGAGAATTTCTTAGGAACGAAGCACCAATTGCCCCACGGTGGGCGCCAAACTGTTTTGGTCAAAAATCAGACGAGGAAGATGTAACCAAACTCTCTGTTACGGGGTATGATGCTTGAATTGGTAAACAACAATGAGGATCACTATGAAATGAATTGCACAGGGGACACAAAGATTTATACGAGGAAAAAGCCCTTGATCAATGTATGATCTCCGGCATAAAAAACCTCGGGTGATGGAAACTACCGATCACCAACTCAAATTAGACAATTATCCTTTTACAACTTCGGATGATAGCGAGCTAAGTACAAGGATCACTATAGTGTATCGTGTAGAAACGTATGAAAAATGCTAAGTGTTTTGCCGAGAGCTGGTGAGTGCAGTTGTACGAGTGTGTGTAGCCAAAAAATAACCAAGTGTTGTCTAATTAGCTCGCTACCCCTATTAAATTTAGTAAAATATCTAAATAACTAACTTTCCGCAATTCATGCCTTTTCCCCACGATCTCCATAACGTTCACCATGGTCAAGCACGTGCGGAATAAGCGTGGAATATTCTCCAGGAACGTTACCAAGACTAAGTCCAAACCGGTATTCCTGCAAAACAATATCGAATTCAAAGCAGACAATCATTAGTATAAGGATCCTTAGGATGATCCATGATCCTGATCCTGAAGCACTTCTGAGGATCACTAACTGACACAGAAGTAAGGATCATCAAGCGGGATAATAATTGAGGATCACAGGTCATTAAGAAATCCTCCCCTAACACATATAATGAGGTGTTATACCTCCATGCATGACTTCTATGAACTCTCTAACTTACTAGACTGTTATCATATACTATATAATATAATATAATATCTAAAATGTAATTAACTGATTAATGGTTAAAGTGTTTTGAACAGAACTCTTCGCACGAACAGGCCCTTCGCACGACTAGGAATTTCCCACTCGCATGAATGAACTCTATTCGCACAAACAGACACCTGTTCGCACAAATGGATCTTCCATTTGCATGAACCGTGTTGTGAGCTTCGGTTATCCGCTTATCTCAGTTCTGAGTTCCTCGTTGCCGATTCTAACCGGCAAACCAGGACCGATGAAATCACAGTAACTTAGTGTCACAACGAGTACCTAGACGGGATATATTTTCTTATTTACATATATACTTTGTATATACTTTAATCCAAATCCGAATCCTCCGTTCAAATCCAATAACTCACACATTCGTTTCCCCATTCTCAACCAGTCGTCAACTGGTGGACAATCGTAAAGCTTTGCAAAGACTGTGAGTATACTCGACCCTGTTTTACTTTTTACACTTTTAGGTGCAATACGTTTATGCTATTAAACACACGCAATCACACATACTTTATGCTTAAATCATAAACAAAACAATTCAAAATACATGCTTAATACATTATGCTTGAATTCGTGTTTACTGGAACATTCTTATGTGGTATACTTGTCATTAACTTCGTACAAGCCTCCCTTAACATGTATAGCGCTATCGGAGTAACGCACCACCCGTATTCTTGTTGTCATGCTAAGTTAAACACAGAACGGTCTTATCGTTGCTACAATAAGATTACGCTAGCAGTAATCTTTGGGTTCACATTTATAGTTGCATGCCAGTTTTACGTTAATTCTTGATAACAATTATATCACGTGGATTGTTCAAACTTTTATACATATGCTAGTAGTTAAACTTGTATACCCGCCAATACTTTTGTTATTGAACTATACCTTCAAACGCATTGCAGGAAAATGATGATGATGATGATCAGAAACTAGTAGGATGGCCAGAAATGCACCAAACTTTAATTCGTGTTTGTTAGTTTAGTCCTTCAATACTTGTTGTATTTTATTTGTTTCAAACTTGTTGTAATTCTGTTTTGAATCATGTACTTGAACCGTTTGCAATGAAATGAAATATTGTTTATTAAATACTTGTCACATTTAGTGTTATGAAGTCTCTTGCAATCTTGTTTTCATCTCACTCCAATGTTTCCGCCATCGGGTGGGTTGTGACATACATTGTCATCGATTATTAATTATGTGGATGTGTACGGTGTCTGTAGGTTTCATGGATCATCATCATTATGAGGTGTAAGCGATTGAAGATTGAACTCAAACGGGGATTGTACGGGAGTATGGTCTCTTAGTTGAAAATGTATGTAACACTTGGTGTATTTAATAGGAAGTAAGAATGTAATTCATGTAAAAGAGTTATATTAATTGGTTTTCAAACATTTTAGAATGTATATAAAGAAAGAAATATTATGGTTCGTTTTTCCGTTGTGTCTTTTCAATTAAAACGTGTTAGGGTGTAACAAGTTGGTATCAGAGCCCTGGTTTGAGCGAAATCAAGCATACACAGGTAAGTACTTGAACTCAAACTTGCATGCTCTTGTACATGAACTGTACAATCCGAGACTCGAACAAGACCCAAAGGTAAAACCAAATGAAAATATCTATATGTACACTTAAATGAAGAAGCTAACTGTGTGGTGTATGTAAGGTGAGCTTGGATAAATAAGAAGGACGATCCAAGGATGCAATCTAGAGCAAGTGCCAAACCATGAGATTGTACTATCGGATCCCAGGTACACAATTTGAATAAGTATTTGGTCTTCAAATGAAAGACAATGATATTGTCTTAGTAAGAGTTTAAAGATGGTGTATGAACTGAAAACCCACTCCTTCGGGCATAAGGTGATGATTATACGAATGCGCGAAACTAGTATGTGGATTGCGAGCCTAGCAAGTACGCAAGAGGCATATGACACTAGTGAGACCATGATAATCATCACAGGTATGTTCAGTAGGATTGGGAAGGAAATGGATGTATGGGAAAAGTATGAGCCCGTAAATAGGAACAGACCAACAAAGTAAGAATGAAAAGTTTGAATCCATTGGCGGATTCATACATAAAAGAATGAAAAAGTAAGAAAGAAAGGTTTGAATCCATTGATGGATTCAAACATAAAGGAATGAAAAGTAGGGATGAAAGGTTTGAATCCGTTGATGGATTCAAACATAAAAGAATGAAAGGTTTGAATTCAAAGACGGATTCAAACATAAAAGAATGCAAAGTATGAGTGAAAGGTTGAAATTCGTAGGAAACACGAATCAAACTTATAAGAAATGAAATGTAATAAAGGAAGGTAATAATTGTAGGCAAATACGGATCTAATACATATGATTAATATGTAAGAATGAAAGGACTGAAATCCTTAAGTAAGTATGAACAAAATACGTGAGAATGAAGGATCAGATTCATCAACAACTAACAGTTGAGTGAGAATAAAGGTGGAATTGTACGTCTCTCCCCAAATCTATGGAAGGTATAAATTCAGTAAGTAAGTGTATTGGTAGCCTTACCGGGTTAGGTATATCTTGTTGTACGAAAGTATTGTAAATGTACATCTAGCGTATATGAGAACCATGCGTGGGAAAGGCCGTAGGTAATGAATGAAAGGTAGGTTAGAATGTAGCTACAAATTGACTCTCTGAAAGATCAATGAAATTGAGTTGATTAATTATAAGGCAAACAATATTAAAAGAACGTGAAAGGTTTAGTCTATTATACAATTAAAATAGTAAAAGATGGCGTTGTAGTAAGAAAATATTAATTGAAGGAGGTACAAGCATATGCTACAATCCTTATAGGATATATAAGAAGTTACAGTTTGACCTCGAAAAATCAAATTGCGGGAGCTAAACTATGTAAGTAAATGACAGGCTAAGGCTCAGATGAATACCGTAAGTATACGGGGGAGGGGAAAGTTTTTGCAAGGAACACTATGATGATGTAATAACATTGTTGTGATTACGCTTGAAATGAAGGTATGTACGAAATTGTACTGCAAAGTGAAATGAATTTCAAGAATGTTCACAATGATCCTCGGGTGGTACTGTACCTGAATGATTGTAACTATGGAAATTCTGATAGAATATACAAGATGGTAAGTACCGTTAGAAATGCTAACTTTGATGCTGGGCTTGTTGGCCATATTCATTTGAACAAGACATTATGCGCATAGGCGGAAGCTCAACAAATGAACGTATACGATCAATCCAGGTATTGCATAAAACTCATGATGAATCGGGTCGATTCAGGTCGCAGGCCGTTGGTTTATGCAATGAAATCAAGGTTAGTAAAATGTTTAGCTCGTGATTACAAGTAAGAATTTGTGTATAGAATGTTTAGCTTTAATGGGTGATATAAGAAGGAAATTATGTCATTAGGAGGACAATTCCAAAATCCTCGAGTAAAAGTTTAGGGTATTGGTTAAACACTCGCACGAAGCACTCGCGCAACATACTTTCTTAGTAAGGTAAGTAGTGTGTGAAGGGAGCTAATAGTGAGGTGATATGTATGAGATGATTTGAGGATAACTTAAAGGTATGCATGGTATGAGTAATAATAGTAACTGTGGAATGATGCTTAATCCTCGTGTCAAGTACAAATAAGCAGGTATAAAAAGGGTTGTTTTGTTGTAGTATTAACCGGTCATAGAATGTTTATAGTAGGTGTATGATAATTATTAGCCCCTCATATGAATACGAAAGTAATTAGAAGGAACGTTAGTAATGGGATGTTGGGGTTTGCTCATGGTGAACAAAATGAAATATCATATATGATATATGAGTACAATGAAATAAATCGATTTATTTTGTATAAGTAAAAGTATGAACGTATTATGTTTAATAGAAAGATAAAAACAAGCCGTAAACTTAGGTCTGCACGAGCAATAGTATACATTTTGAATAAATTCGATGAATTAACCACTTGTGATGATGTGTGCTAGGAACTATCACTATAAAGTGAAAATGGCACTAATAAGAGCTCTGGATAAGATTCAGACTTTTTATGTCATTGTGGATGTAATTTGCTTAATTTAAGAAGGTAGGAACAATGCGTACAATTATGTTTATTTATGAATAAAACCTTTAACCAAGATCCCGAATGTATTCATGTTGTAGTGTGCCCTTTGAATGAATATGATATAAAGGTAGGGGTAAGAATGTGAAAGGTTTCGGGGACGAAACCTCCTTTAAGGGGGATAGACTTGTAACGCCCCAAAAACCCAATTTTTATTAATTGGTGTGTTTTCTCATGTTGGCTTAAGAAATAAAAATAATAACTTAGGTTATATAGCTTGGTTAGAATGTAAACTAAATATCAAGGAATGAAGTTTTTGTAAGTCCAGAAATGAGATTACAATGATATCACACAAGCTTGTTAAGTGGCAGAATCACACAAACAAGCAACCATTCAAATAAAGGAGATAAAGTAGAAAGATTCTTGATTGATGATAATATCTTGCATACAAAAAGGATTGTCAAATACAAGATTTTGTTTGATGTCACCAACACTAATGACCTAATCACAATTTACTATTTATAGAAAGTGTTTAGGGAGGATGCTCCTTAAACCCTAAGCCCATTTCCTTAAAAGGCCACTCCAATATCCCCTAATCCACTTAGCCACTAATCCATAAACCTAATAAGGGTAACAATCTCCCCCTAGGTTTACTGGATTAGTAGCTGCATGCGTTTTGTGGTCCGCCCAGATTTGGCAATGGTTCCACAAACAGATGATGTCGTAGTATGTTTGCATCAGCACTCGTCCATTCCTTCGCACATACTTCATACCTGTCATTACATCGAATTTGATGATTGGATAGAACCAGGATTTCTTCCTTGTGAAAACTCATCAAATCATACAAATTTGGAATCCGGATAGATTGCTCTTGAGTAACAATCACAGCTTCGGCCATCTTAGGGTCATAGGCCCAAAATTTGTAGTTTCTAAGAATTCCCTTTTCAAACGTTTTGTTGATCGGAATAATCTTCTCTTTGTCGATGGCTTGCTAAATGACAGAGTTGATAGTACGCTTGGTATGGGGGTCACAAACCCCAGGATTCCTTTTAACTGTAGGCTTAACTGTCTTCATCATCACAAAGTTGCTTTTCACTTCTTTCTCAAGTCAAGAATGGAATGCCCAATCGCTGCCTCTTTGATTTGGCTCTGGATCATGATATGGGGCATGCAGGAGACTTTTCAAATCAATCTTCGTCCATGATTCAAACTAGGATTCTTTTGCATAATACTCTTGATGCCAGCTTTGACATGTTATCAACCACATCTGCTTGTCATGTTCATACCTCCAGTTTGTGACGGCAAACTTGTTTCCCTCTTTATCAAAATGCGTCGATCCCAATTCCATCACAAATCTGTCAGGCCTTTTTGTCTAATCCTTCAAATGAAAGTTTTCATCAACAGGATTAATATCTTGGTTCTTCATCACCAACATCTGTTTGTTGCTTTGTTTCTTCTTCTTTGGCTTGCTGCTTTTCTTCTTTGGCTCAGCGACCAGATAGGCATTTAAGCCGGCTTCATGTTCTGCGTTTGCTGCTGCATTCGTTGCTTCTCTCTCTTCAGGTGTTTGCTCAGGACGACCGACGTTGAATTGTTCATCTTCTTTATCAATAAATTCATTCACAAATCAGGCTCTTGTGTGTTAGTTTCCTTTGTTGCAGCATCAGGCTTTGGATCAATGGACATAGTAGGCTCTGGATCAGAAACAGGGCCAATAGAATCAGGATCAGGATCAGTGTTGGTTCTTTGTCTCTTTCTAGATGCTTGTTCAGCATCATCTGTAATTGCTTCAATTTTTGCTTGAATTTCAGGAGTTGCTTCAGTATCAACATGAACTTCAAAGGTAGGTGCGGATGGAGGGTTTCCGTCACCACCCTGCAGGGTCAAGAGTAGGGCTGCTAAATTTTTTGCTTATATTAGATCTGGTTGTCTCATGGCTTCCTCTTCCTTCTCAGATACAATCACTTCCACTTCACTATCAGAGTCAGTTTCTTCTTTACTAGCGTATGATTCTTAATCTGAATCAAGTATCTCAGTTTCAACCTCAGCTTCGTTTCTAGCTACCTGCTGTACTTGCTGTACATCATGTTTTTCAGCTATTTTTGCATTCATGTGTTGAGGAGCTAGTACAACTGGTACTACAGGCACAATATCACTAAATCTTCTGTGCTTCTCAAGTGCAGATTTCCCAACAAAGTTGTGTTGCTTGACTCTTTTGGCTCTGTAAGTGTTTTTGAAGCAGTTGGGCCCCATTGGCTTCAAGTTCACATAATTAGGGCCTTTGACCAACTCTGGGTGTTTGTAGTCTAGAATCATCTGGATGAATCTTGGATACAACATAAAGATCTTCTTCTTCGGATCTTCAAGAATCTTCTTCATGTTATCAAGAATCAAAAAGCTGAAAATTTGTAATCCCATTCATTGACTAATGCCACTAAGGCACTCGTCTGTGTCTTGTTTAGCTGATCATATCCACCCTTGTTCTCTGTAATGCATTGCAGGAAGATGTGTACTAATTATCTCCAGTATGGCGGGTAAAGCTTCTTCAATATAGTGGGATATCTTCCTTCGTAGCTCATTCTTCGAAGTGCCGAAAGTACTCTAGTTTGCTCGAGGGAAGTAGGAAAGCGCGGTTGATCTCCATGCCTTAACACCTCCCGAATGATGGCTTCTGTAACAATAATCTCCTTCTTCTGCACGGTGGCTTCGATGGCTTTAGCTCCGTTAGCTCCCCGTCTGTTTACTCTTGCTGTGTTTCAAAATGTGTTGATGCAGTCGTTGCATATCACAGGTTCCGCCCTCAATGCGTGAGTAATCGGACAATTGTTTAATCCTGTCATTAGTGAGCCAAACATCTCCGCATACTCGGCTGGAGGGTCAGAGAGATATGTAGCCTGGTTGTGAAAGAGCTCCATTTCCAGCTGTCGTTGGTTTTGCGTCATAACATGCTCCATAATCTGCACTAAACATCGAAGTGTTAAGCTTTTTCAAAAATAGTTAACCTTCATTTAAAATGTTGACGAGTCAACAAAGTTAACAAGTCAACAGTCCAAATGTCGGGCAATAGGTCAGAAACAGGGGTCAAAAGTAGTCCAGGTCAAATGAAGGTTCAAGTTAACAGGTCAGAGTCCGGGATGATTAGGGTTCATCTCGGATGAATTCCAACCATCTCGGATGATTATGCTTGGATCCGAGATGATTCGAGATGCATGATTCCCATCCGAGATGATCCGAGATGGTCCTGATTCTCATCCGATATGATCCGAGATGGTCTTATTTGTCCGGGATGATGTACCTTCTTTGTTCGAGATGATCCGAGATCAGTTCGAGATGGATGTTTGTGAGAGAGAATCTGAGATGCTTTCTAATGACTTGGTTCGAGATGTGGGCCATGCCAGATCATTATTTTAATAATATTTTTCAAGACAGAACATACCCTTTCAAAGTCAACGATTCAACCCACCGAGCAACTATTTGTTATCAATATTGTAATAATGATAATAAAATAATAAAAAGTAATAAAGTACTAACACAGGGGTATTTTGGGAAGATTGCCATGGGATCAAATCGTTTTCGAACTGATTGAGGAACATTTTTCAGCTCTCACTTACTTGGACCGGTCCACGAGGTTGTTAATATATTTGTCCTCTTAAATCCAACGCTCAACCTTCAACTTTCAACCTTGTGATATGCTTTGGGTAGAATTATACTGTGACATCCGTGTGACCCATTCCAAGGCATACCCCCGCAATCAAGGTAAGCACAACTGTTCATTGTAGCAGGTGAGTATAATGAGTCGATCCTTTGTTTTTACAACGCCAGACTTTCTAGTGAACAGGTCAGTACTTTCGTACAGTAGAGTGACCAGAGAAGTCTGACGAGGGCTGGGCTGATACCTTTAACGATATGAATTTGGATTTTATAAGTTCACAGAATTCTCTTTATGAGATTTTCTTCCGTTTTAAGGTTTTTGCCCTCTTTGTGGCTCTTTTTCAAGATATCATGACTGTGCCTAGGTCTACATATAATCTGGATGCAACAGAAGGACAATCCTGATATCTCGGATGACTCATCAGTATAAAGACCCGAAAACATATGTTGGGTATCTATCAACGTAGGATTTAAGACCATGAAATCATACACCGTTGGTCTGTTACCCACGTGATGTCCAGTTCATTAGGTTTATATCACTTGGTATCTCTTTGCTTTTCGAGCGTTAGACCTATCAACACATCGCAGTGGATCCTAGCCTTTTCAGCTTCGAAAGTTTACATGTGTTAATCAAATTCTTTAGCACGAAAATTTATTTCACTTCCCAGCAACTATTTCTCCCCTAAATTTATGCAAAAGTAGAATACTTTATGCCCAAATTTATCAGAGGAGATACCGTTATTCTTAAACCCCCTCCACCCCTTTTTAATGCTCAGTTGGTGAAGCGCATCATTTTCAAAAGGTCCACAAGCACATTGAACCTCGAGATGCTGACAGGTTTTGTAAAAAGATCCGCCGTATTAGCATCAGTATGGATCTGTTCAAGTTTAATTAAGCCTTTGTCAAAGCAATCTCGAATGAAGTGCACCTTGATATCAATGTGCTTCATTTTAGAGTGAAAGACAGGGTTTTTAGTGATATGGATAGCGGCATCATTATCACAATAAATAGTAGTGTCAAGATAAGTCAAATCGTAATCCTCCAGCTGATGTTACATCCAAAGAACCTAGGAGCAGCAGGCAGATGCTGCAACATACTCTGCTTCCGTTGTGGAAAGAGGTACAGTTTGCTGCTTCTTGCACTGCCATGAGATGAGTCTATCTCCCAAGAATTGGTATCCAGCTGATGTAGATTTTCTATCTCTGTCCGTCCCTCCAAAGTTGCTGTCTGAAAAAGAAAACAGATCAAAGTTCGAATATCTGGGATACCAGAGTCCGAATTTAGGAGCTCCCTTCAGATATCTAAAAATTCTTTAAACAACAGTTAGATGAGAGAGTTTAGGATTAGCCTGATAACGAGCACACTGACAGATGGCAAACATGATGTCTGGCCGGCTTGCAGTTAAGTAAATCAGTAAACCGATCATAGATCGATACAAACTCTGGTTAACAGGGCTTCCTATAGGATCCTCAGTCAGCAACGGCTCCTCTGCAATTGGGGAGTCCATCGGCTTTGAGTCTGTCATGCTGAATTTTGCAAGAACGTCGTGAACATATTTACTTTGACGAATTAAGATTCTTTGTTTGTTCTGACGAACTTGCAGGACCAAAAACATCGTCATTTCTCCTAATGAGCTCATCTCGAACTTCCTTTTCATCACCTCTTCAAACTCTTTGCAAAGCACATCATTTTTTGACCCGAAAATAACGTCTTCAACATATATCTGAACAAGAATGATGTCCTTGTCGACACGTTTGATAAAAAAATGTTCGAATGATTGTCCCCTGAGTGATCCATGAGCAAGCAAATGTTTTGTTAAGGTAGCATACCATGCATGGGGTTCTTGGTGCAACCCATACAGAGTTTTATCCAACTTGTATCTATATCCTTCTTTTTCTTTATCAACAAACTCGGGGGGTTGAGCGACATAAATCTCCTCCTTAACCTTCCTGTACAGGAACGCTGTCTTGACATCCATCTGATATACTATAAAACCCATGAAAGATGCATATGCCAAGAAAATGCGGATGGCTTCAAGACGCGCTACTGGAGCATATACTTCATCATAATCCAAACCTTCAACTAGACTGAAACCTTGGACCACTAATCGAGCCTTGTTCCTAACGATCACTCCAGTATCATCTTGTTTGTTTCGAAACACCCATCGTGTGCCAAGAGCACATTTTCCTTGAGGTAGCTTCTCAAGCTTCCATACTCCTAGTCTTTCAAACTGATTGAGCTCTTCATGCATAGAATCAACCCATCCAGGTTCCTGCAAAGCAACATTAATGTTCTTAGGCTCAATCTGTGAAATGAAGCAAGAGTATAGGCATGAGTTGAACTGAGGGTTTTTGACCTTCTACTATTTCATAGGGCAAAAGTGTTGCACCGAGGGTTTTTGACCTTCTACTATTTTATAGGGAGTCTTCATGTGACGTTTACTGATCAAGGCATGATTCTGAACATAGCAAGCTGTATTCACTGCTTCTGCCCAAAAGATCAGTGGACGACCTGAGTCAATCAGCATTGTGCGAGCAACTTCAATAAGAGTTCGATTGCGTCTTTCTGTTACTCCATTCTGTTAAGGGGATCTAGCTATACTGTACTGACAATCGATTCCTTTTAAGGTACAAAATTCATTTAGCTCAACATTCTTAAATTCCGTCCCGTTGTCACATCGAATAATCTTCACTCGTTCATTTGCTTGATTCTCCATAAGAATCACAAATTTCTTGATTAAGCCACTTGTCTCACTTTTCTACTCCAGGAAAACCACCCAAGTGAAACGAGAAAAATCGTCGGTGATGACCAAACAGTAAGCCTTTCTTCCAATACTAAGCATATTGACCAGACCAAACAAATCCATGTGCAGCAGTTCCAGAACTTTTGAGGTCGTGTGTGTGACACCTGGGTCACTGCAACCATCAAACAAATACCAAACCAATTAAATATTGTATTTCATACTTGGGATTTGTATAAATATGTGTATCATTTGCACATATCAATTTTTGTTCAATTCCAAACTCTAAATCGCTTTCTGGAAGGTTATACGCGCACCGATGCGTAAATATAACCTGTTTAATGCAACAAACACTCTGGAATAGTGAAATAAGCTTAACATACCTTAAATAACCTTTACATAACTTAGAAATAAGTTTTGGAAGGTTTGGTATGCCGAAATCAAGTTAATTCGCTTACAGGGACTAAATTTGACAAACTGCGAAAGTATGCCAATTTGAACTATAACAGACATTTTGGATCATGGCCATAAGTTAAACATACCATAAATATCCTTTACATAGCTTAGAAATAGGCTTTGAGGGGTTCGGTGTGCTAAAATAAACTTTTGGCTCATTCAGGGACTAAAAGTGTCAAAAAGTGCATAAGTTTGCACTTTCACGCATATCTTACGTTCTGAATACATCCGGACATCCAAAAATTTATGTAAGCACTAAAATATTTTATTTTAGTGATTGGCATGAGAAAAATCCATTCGTCACGCAATTTAGATCGTTTTTCGCGCTTATGCGCATTCCGTCGTAATTAAGCGAACATCGCGACCGTACGACCCAACGAATCGACATCCGAGATATTTTTGAGCACATTTTAAGTTCCCTATACTTTAACTTCATTTTAGAGTTTCGAAATGGGGTTAACGGGGCTTAAACGTGTCAAAAGTGCATCAAATAGCAAGTTTGGAGCTTCAGGGCCCTGTTCTGCCATTTTTCAAACTTTCTGGTCTGCAGCTCCTTGCGCACCTCAACACTCTGAGTGTTACGGTGCGCAAGCATGGGTCAGATGCAGAAAATTGTTTTTGACTGCTGATTAACAGATTTAAACACTCCCCAAAGGCCAATGCCTCATGTCAATCTCTTGTGGTGGGCAAAATGATGCACCATAACATTCCAACACTTGTACGGATGGGATTCGATCACGTTATTTGAGAAACGATCTTAACGGCTCTCCAGAAACTATAAATACCCATCCATCTCCATTGCAAAACCCACTTGAAATCTGAGAATTCTCTAAGTTGGGGTGTTTCATCACCTCATACCTGAGAATACTTGGATTATCAATCTTGCGGGGACCCTTTGTAAGTGTTCCTTCGTTCTTTTATCGCTTTTCTAGTCCGAAAGTCGAAATTTGTTTGACTTTCTGCATTGACCAGTTTATGGTCAATGCGAAGTTCATTTGAACTTCATAACGTGAGCGTGATCACGATGGTTATAGTCCCTAGTGACTATACCTACTGATTACCACGTTATCTAGGCTCAGTGACGAGTCGTAGTTTCGGCCAAAATGCGTGTTATTGCGTATTTTGTAACCAAACTACTTTTAGGTATCAAAACCGTTTGTTTTGATACCAAACCTGTTTTTTAAACTTAGTTAAGCATGTTTTAACATGCTTAGCTCGTCACTTTTAGTTTAGTGCTTATATAGGGTCGTAAGGTAAGCGATCTAAACAATCGCTTATACTTTCGAACCCGACCCGTTTGGTCGATCATTAGGATTCGACCAAACACATTAGGTGACCATAGCATATAGGGGATAACTTTCCGAGGTTATACCTTATGGTCGCTTCATTAAGTAGTTGTATGATAGGTAGTATATATGGCTTAGGTAAATTACCAAAATACCCTTTTCATGTGTAATTGATAATTAAGCATATGTAACCTAAAATTTCGTCACTTAACTGATTATGTAACATAATTAAACATGTTAGGCATATAATACTTGTCATAGGACTAGTTAGGCGAACACGTTTCACGCGAACGACGCGTTAGAGTAGCATAAGCTACCTAAACGGGTCGTAATGGGTCGTAAGCACTTAGGTTAGGTTTCATTGTAGTATGAAGGCTTTGTTAAACCATATTACATGAGTTCCCCTACTCATTTGGTTTACGAGCCTCATTCTATCCGATATTCCGTTATAGGTCCGGTTTATTAATGTAGTTACCTATATTAGGTGCCGTTTGATATCCGTGATCTCTAGCATTGTTTGGTTGTTACTCAAGGACTACTAAGCAATCTCAAGTGAGTACATAGACCCCTCTTTTACTGTTTTCCAAACGTTTTGGGGTGGAACACATGTGCCTAGTTGTTACTTTCATACTTTCCTGTTTTCACATCATATACTTGCTATGTTCATTAGTACATTTATAGTACATGATTTCATTGTGTTTTATGCTATGTATGCCCATTGTGTGCGTACTTAGTACATTACTTTACATTACATTTTATGCTATGTATGCCCATTGTGTGCGTACTTAGTACATTATTTTACATTACATTTTATGCTATGTATGCTGTGACACCTGTGCCTCCACGGCCATCAAACAAATATTGTATCAATTAAATATTGTATTTCATAATTGGGATTTGTATAAATATGTGTATCCTTTGCACATATCAATTCTTGTTCGATTTCAAGCTTTAAATCGCTTTTTGGAAGGTTATACGCGCACTGATGCGTAAATATAACCCGTTTAATGCAACGAACACTCTGGAATAGTGAAATAGGCATCACATACCTTAAATAACCTTTACATAACTTAGAAATAAGTTTTGAAGGCTTTGGTATGACAAAATCGAGTTAAATCGCTACAGGGGCTAAATTTGACAAACTGCGAAAGTATGCCAATTTGAACTGTAACAGACATTCCGGAACATGACCATAAGTTAAACAAACCATAAATATCCTTTACATAGCTTAGAAATAGGCTTTGAGGGGTTCGGTGTGCTAAAATAAACTTTTGGGTCATTCAGGGACTAAAAGCGTCAAAAAGTGCACAAGTTTGCACTTTCGCGTATATCTTGCGTTCTGAATACATCCGGACATCCAAAAATTTATGTAAGCACTAAAATATTTTATTATAGTGTTTGGCATGAGAAAAATCCATTCGTCGCGCAATTTGGATCGTTTTTTTCGCGCTTATGCGCATTCCGTCGTAATTAAGCGAACATCGCGTTCGTACGACCAAACGAAACAACATCCGACATATTTTTGAGCATGTTTCATGTCCAAAATGTTTAGGCATCATTTTAGGGCCTTAACGTTGGCTTAACGGGCCTTAAACATGTCGAAATGAGCCTTAAACACCAATAGGGACTGAAACTGTCAATTTTCAAACTTGTTTTCTGATCAGGATGCCCAGGCGGGGCGCATAAGGATTGACTGTCCCTTACGCGGGCCGCGAGGCCCCTTCAGACCAGATTAAATGAATCTAACAGCTGTTAACAGCTGTTAAGCACCCAACACTCAATTCCACTTGTCCCTTCCTGCTCATGAGGGGCCATTTTGATGTTCCATAACATTCCAACAAGTGTAGGGATGTGATCAAAGCACGTTATTCGATAAACGATCTTAACGGCTCTCCGAATCCTATAAATACCCACCACATTTTCACCTCATTCCTCACAAAATCTGATCTAAGTGCTCTAAGTTGAGGCCATTGCTTCATACCTGAGCTACTTGGATCAAGATTAGCTTGAGGGGACCCTTTGTAAGTGTTCCTTCGTTCTTTTATCGCTTTTCGAGTCCGAAAGTCAAACTTTGTTTGACTTTCTGCATTGACCAGTTTATGGTCAATGCGAAGTTCGTTTGAACTTCATAACGTGAGCGTAATCACGATGGTCATAGTCCCTAGTGACTATACCTACTGATTACCACGTTATCTCGGCTCAGTGACGAGTCGTAGTTTCGGCCAAAATGCGCATTCGTGCGTATTTTGTAACCAAACTACTCTTGGGTATCAAAACCGTTTGTTTTGATACCAAACCTGTTTTCTAAACTTAGTTAAGCATGTTTTAACATGCTTAGCTCGTCACTTTTAGTTTAGTGCTTATATAGGGTCGTAAGGTAAGCGATCTAAACAACCGCTTATACTTTCGAACCCGACCCATTTGGTCGATCATTAGGATCCGACCAAACACATTAGCTGACCATAGTATATAGGGAATAACCTTCCGAGGTTATACCTTATGGTCGCTTCGTTTAAGTAGTTGTATGATAGGTAGTTTATATGCCTTAGGTAAATTACCAAAATGCCCTTTTTACGCCAAAATTCATTTTAAGCATATGTAACATAACTTTTGACATCTAAACTGATTTGGTAACAATATTAGACATGTTAAGGCATATTTTACTTATCATAGGACTAGTTAGGCATTCCGAACGCGTTTTACGCGAACGACGCGTTAAAGTAGCATAAGCTACCTAAACGGGTCGTAATGGGTCGTAAGCACTTAGGTTAGGTTTCATTGTAGTATGTAGGCTTTGTTAAACCATATTACATGAGTTCCCATTCTCATTTGGTTTACGGGCCCTCATTCTCTCCGATCCTCTGATTTAGGTCTGGTTTATTAATGTAGTTACCTAAATTAGGTGCCGTTTGATATCCGTGATCTCTAGCATTGTTTGGTTGTTATTCAAGGACTACTAAGCAATCTCAAGTGAGTACATAGACCCCTCTTTTACTATTTTCCAAACATTTTGGGGTGAAACACATGTGCCTACTTGTTACTTTCATGTTTTTCCATGTTTTCATATCATATGCTTGTTATGTTCAATAGTACACTGATAGTACATGATTTCATTGTGTTTATGCTATGTATGCCCATTGTGTGCATATTTAGTACATCGTTTTACATTACATGTTATGCTAAGTATGTCCATTGTGTGCATACTTAGTACATTGTTTTACATTACATTTTATGCTATGTATGCCCATTGTGTGCATACTTAGTACATCGTTTTACATTACATGTTATGCTATGTATGTCCATTGTGTGCATACTTAGTACATTGTTTTACATTACATTTATGCTATGTATGCCCATTGTGTGCATACTTAGTACATTTGTTATTCATCACATGCTTACATTTTGGTATGACATTTGGTTTGTTCAAATGGGACAATATACATTCATTAACATTAGCTACGCCGCTCGTTAGTAGGTAATGGTACCATAGGACTTGACAACTCCCGTTTCTGAACCCTAGGTTTGTTTGGGTGGAAGGAATGACCGAATTCGATAAACATAACACAGATAAACCTTTAATTTGTTTAAAGGTCTATCACCACAGTCACAAGGCTTGGATGTATGCAATTTCACAATACCACATAGAGGTTTATATCAGTATAGCATGCATTTGTTACACAAAACATAACTTTGATTTAAATCATGTTTTACTTCAATACCTTGTTTTTGTGCATTTGACATATGGTTTAGTTGATATATTTCACTTACCATACATGATATTTTGGATACACATTACATGATTTACATTAGACATAAACATTTTGACATTGATATACACAACTCATGATTTACATTAGACATAAACATTTCGACATTGATATACACAATTCATGATTTACATTAGACATAGACATTAGACATGGTTTTCACACAAACATTTTGACATTTGATTATACATAAACATTTTACCTTGGAGGTTTGGTTTGAGTAAGTGATTTAAGTAACGAGGCGTGTGTAATATGATACAAGCACGGTGGATACGCCGCTGGTACTTCCTATATATAAGTGTTTGTATGGTATTACATATCGTATTATTTGAATCATTTCAATTTAAGACATATAACATTTTATACAAATAGCATACTTTTCACAAGACATTGTTTTACAAACAACTTATTTTATACAAAATCATTTTACATGGTTATTCATTTAACCATACATTATTCTCTTATTTATACATATCATCTGAACTTATTGTATTTCAAATGATTTACAAGACAAAGCAAATTACAAGGTTCATGACGAAACATTTTCTTAAACATAAGTCATGAATTCTATTTTCACAAAACCTATGTATCTCACAGGCATTTTTATGCTGACGTACCTATTTTCACATGTGTTTCAGGATATGATGCATCGGATTTATCAAGATATACTTAGGCGGACTTGGGCCTTAGTGACAATAAAAGATGCAAGACTAGTTATTTATGTTATATTTCTTTGATTGTCAAGACATTGTAACTCTTTTAATCAATAAAACAATATTTCAATTTCCATGTGTTATGAGACAATGATTCTGTTACAACACTCCCCGACGTCTCCGCCACGTTTTGTTGTTTTACGTGGTCGGGGTGTGACAGAAAAGTTGGTATCAGAGCTCATGGTTTTAGGGAATTAGGTTATTAGTATTACTTTGACCTAGTCTATAACCTTCCTAGGACCCTAACGCGAGTTTACTTGCGTTTAGTCATAAAACAATACTGTCACCTATCCTTAGGCGACAACCACAACAAGAACATAAATTTCAAAACCGATTTGAAAACTAATCATCTGTTCTAGGATGATTGATTACTAGGTTTTGAACCCTCTATTGTAAGGTTTTGAACCCTCTGTTATAAGGTTTTGAACCCTCTAAGTTTTCAAATCTCGTCAAAGTTTGGGTCGTATAATGTTAACACGTGCAAACTGGAAGAGTGAATGCCTGTACCCTGAGTTTTCTGTCGAAGGCTAGAGTGTTCGTACAAATCTGCAGTATCGGACCAGTCACTCTTACCTGGGAACTCTTGGGGTGAGTGTTCACTTATAGGCGAGCATGTCTTCAGTGATACATTAATATGACCCGTTTACTTTGATTTGTCACCGTCTCATTTGTTTGCCTTAGATAACAAACAAATGATCGCAATTTTTATGCGTTGCCATCCTGTTTTGATTGTCTGATAACCTTTCACTTGTTTCTTCCATTGTCTTTCATTTTCTTCTAGAATGTCTCTTCCTCTCAGTGACGGTCAAATGTCCGAGCAAACAGCCAAATTTGCCCAGCAAATAGGCGAAGTGATTCTGAAGACTGTGGAATTAGGAATTGCCATGTCTCGTCTCAACAATGAAGCCACTCGAGAGTCACCAAAGGGAGTAGAAGTCAAGCCAGCACCACCAGCCAAGAAACCAATCAAGGAATCAAAGACCATGGATGAACAGACGGGATCCCCTAAGAGGTCAAAGAAGCGAAAGGCTTCTCAGAACTTCACCGTGGTCGCTCACAATGGTCAAGCCATCCCAACCAACCAGCTCAACCCCCTGCTAGGAAGCCATACAACGGAACTACACCCTTGTGCAACCAATGTAGCCTTCATCATCATGTTAGTGTGAAGTGCCGCAAATGTCAGATTTGTGGACTTATAGGTCATACAACAAGGGTTTGCTCAACTGCAGCTGTACCAAATCAAGCAAGACCCGTCCGGGTGGCAACACCACCTGCTAAGAAGCAATATAAGGGAACGGCACCAATATGCGACAAATGTAATGGGCATCACCAAGCTCACTTACAGTGTCGTCTGTGTGTATCATGTGGGCGAGTTGGTCACCTGGCAAGTGCTTGTCGATGTGACCTGAACTAATGTGGTCCAAATCAACCACAAGCCAATCCTGCTCAGGCTCGCTTCCCGCCTGGATCTTGCTACAACTGTGGCGAGACGAGCCATTTCAGGAACAAATGCCCAGAACTTGCTAATGCAAATCTGACCATCGGATGAGCAGTTGGCTGATTTGAAGATGTCTTATGCTTTTGTTTCATTTATTTTCTTGTAATCTGAAACAATCTGTTTTGTTCATAAATAAATTGTTTTGATGTATAATTGTAGTTACATATGTGTATGACTTTCCCCTATGATACCTACATCAAGGAACTATGTTCCTTACAAACTACTCTTGCGAATTTTCCCATTCTTGCGTTTGCTCATGATTCCCTTGGAAAAATTCTAAGTACTCGTTTCACTCTAAGAAACAAAGTACATAAAATAAAGTGACATTATGAGTAATCGTGCTTTTGCACATCTGTGCCTTTGAATCTTTGGTTAGATAACCAAGGATATTTTCAAATCTCATACCCATTACGTTCTGATTTCTTCAACGTGCATAACATAAGTTTTCAAAACAACCTACATGATTTCAAAACATTCTATATATAGTTCGAAAACATTTTTAATATAGTGTATTTACTTAACATGACAAATGCACAAAGCTTTGTCTATGTTTTCAAAAACAACCCTCATGATTTCAAAATATTTCATATAGTTTGAAAACAATTTTAAGTAATATATCAAGTGCACGATTTCAAAAGCATCATTCATGTTTTCAAAAACCTTATACATAATTTCAAAATTCATCTCACATGATTTTAAAACATTTTTATAAACATACTTACCTAGTACACCTACTTTATGATTTCAAAAGTATTATGCATAAGGTTTCAAAAACATTGAACACATTTTTTTAAGAACCCCATGCATAGTTTTCAAAAATATTTATCCTCATACATTGACTTAACTTTCAAATTCTGCTTCATATGTTGCCTTGGCATATTGAGCATCTCAACCTCATAAGCATTTTACTTCGTGTTTTGACTTAAACACGTCCAGTGCAAGGTTTCGAAACATCTTCAACTTCTAAAATCCATATGGGATCTTTTTATCTCCACAATTAGACCCTTGTGGATGATTATCATACAAATCAGAGTCCTTAATTGGATTCCTTATGTACCTAAATTCGAACATTTCGGTTCCTTATAATCGAAATTGAATTTTTCTTTTAAAAATCTTTCAATCTTTATAGTTAGATTCTTGATAATGTTTAAAGTACCAAATGGAATCCACGAGATGGATTCCTAGTGTGCTTTAAATACATGTGCTCTGTTAGCAAAACAAATTAACAAATTAAAGATCTAGATAAACAATTTTGTGGTTATGTGACTATGTGTTTATGCATCTTGTGTTTTCTTTTATGCAATTTTTGTGTTTTTGTATACTCTGGATATTCGTTATCCAAATCCTCGTAGAATCTTTCATATCTTCATATGAGGGATTCGTAGTAGGATATTCAAAAAGGGACTACCTTAAATCCTTAATGGGCTTCTATGTAATAGTTAAGACCCTTGGATTATATAGTACCACTCCATGATTCATAAGAGACCCTTTTAGGGGTCTAGTATAAAAGATTGATTCAAAAATCTGGTTAAGAATGACATGTGATGATATAAGCTGAAAAGACTCCTTGGTTGTCTATTAAAATCATTTATTGATTTAATAAAAGGGACCCTATGGTGGTCTAGTCACATTCATCACCAGATTTGTTCATTTGGTTTTCCCCTACACATTATAAAATAGACTGTGTGGACTATGCAAGGAATTGTGTAATTATGGACGCGTATGTAATTATAAAATTCAGTGCACAGAAACCCAGTAAAACTTATTATGTGTAAGAACCGATAGTGACAACAATAACAAAATGAGAACGATGTAATGGAGGTACGGTGGACGCACCAATGACGCTTCATATACTTGTATATAAGTATCCCTCTTACATTGCAAGCATGATGTTATTAAAGTTACTAGAAGTTCAGAACCCTAACCAATGTTGTTCGATCTTTTCAACTTCATGTTTTAAACCCTCACAAGTTTCCTCTAAATAAAATTTCGGGACGAAATTTCCTAAAGTAGGGGAGACTGTGACACCTGTTCCTCCACGGCCATCAAACAAATACTGTATCAATGAAATATTGTATTTCATAATTGGGATTTGTATAAATATGTGTATCCTTTGCACATATCAATTCTTGTTCGATTTCAAGCTTTAAATCGCTTTCTGGAAGGTTATACGCGCACTGATGCGTAAATATAACCCGTTTAATGCAACGAACACTCCGGAATAGTGAAATAGGCTTCACATAACTTAAATAACCTTTACATAACTTATAAATAAGTTTTGAAGGCTTTGGTATGACAAAATCGAGTTAAATCGCTACAGGGACTAAATTTGACAAACTGCGAAAGTATGCCAATTTGAACTGTAACAGACATTCCGAAACATGACCATAAGTTAAACATACCATAAATATCCTTTACATAGCTTAGAAATAGGCTTTGAGGGGTTCGGTGTGCTAAAATTAACTTTTGGGTCATTCAGGGACTAAAAGCGTCAAAAAGTGCACAAGTTTGCACTTTCGCGCATATCTTGCGTTCTGAATACATCCGGACATCCAAAAATTTATGTAAGCACTAAAATATTTTATTTTAGTGTTTGGCATGAGAAAAATCCATTCGTCGCGCAATTTGGATCGTTTTTTTCGCGCTTATGCGCATTCCGTCGTAATTAAGCGAACATCGCGTTCGTACGACCAAACGAACCAACATCCGACATATTTTTGAGCATGTTTCATGTCCACAATGTTTAGGCATCATTTTAGGGCCTTAACGTTGGCTTAACAGGCCTTAAACATGTCGAAATAAGCCTTAAACACCAATAGGGACTGAAACTGTCAATTTTCAAACTTGTTTTCTGATCAGGATGCCCAGGCGGGGCGCATAAGGATTGACTGTCCCTTATGCGGGCCGCGAGGCCCCTTCAGACCAGATTAAATGAATCTAACAGCTGTTAAGCACCCAACACTCAATTCCACTTGTCCCTTCCTGCTCATGAGGGGCCATTTTGATGTTCCATAACATTCCAACAAGTGTAGGGATGTGATCAAAGCACGTTATTCGATAAACGATCTTAACGGCTCTCCGAATCCTATAAATACCCACCACATTTTCACCTCATTCCTCACAAAATCTGATCTAAGTGCTCTAAATTGAGGCCATTGCTTCATACCTGAGCTACTTGGATCAAGATTAGCTTGCGGGGACCCTTTGTAAGTGTTTCTTCTTTCTTTTATCGCTTTTCGAGTCCGAAAGTCAAACTTTGTTTGACTTTCTGCATTGACCAGTTTATGGTCAATGCGAAGTTCGTTTGAACTTCATAACGTGAGCGTAATCACGATGGTCATAGTCCCTAGTGACTATACCTACTGATTACCACGTTATCTAGGCTCAGTGACGAGTCGTAGTTTCGGCTAAAATGCGCATTCGTGCGTATTTTGTAACCAAACTACTCTTGGGTATCAAAACCGTTTGTTTTGATACCAAACCTGTTTTCTAAACTTAGTTAAGCATGTTTTAACATGCTTAGCTCGTCACTTTTAGTTTAGTGCTTATATAGGGTCGTAAGGTAAGCGATCTAACAACTGCTTATACTTTCGAACCCGACCCGTTTGGTCGATCATTAGGATCCGACCAAACACATTTGGTGACCATAGTATATAGGGAATAACCTTCCGAGGCTATACCTTATGGTCGCTTCGTTTAAGTAGTTGTATGATAGGTAGTTTATATGCCTTAGGTAAATTACCAAAATGCCCTTTTACGCCAAAATTCATTTTAAGCATATGTAACATAACTTTTGACATCTAAACTGATTTGGTAACAATATTAGACATGTTAAGGCATATTTTACTTATCATTGGACTAGTTAGGCATTCCGAACGCGTTTTACGCGAACGACGCGTTAAAGTAGCATAAGCTACCAAAACGGGTCGTAGTGGGTCGTAAGCACTTAGGTTAGGTTTCATTGTAGTATGTAGGCTTTGTTAAACCATATTACATGAGTTCCCATACTCATTTGGTTTACGAGCCCTCATTCTCTCCGATCCTCCGATTTAGGTCTGGTTTATTAATGTAGTTACCTAAATTAGGTGCCGTTTGATATCCGTGATCTCTAGCATTGTTTGGTTGTTACTCAAGGACTACTAAGCAATCTCAAGTGAGTACATAGACCCCTCTTTTACTGTTTTCCAAACATTTTGGGGTGAAACACATGTGCCTACTTGTTACGTTCATGCTTTTCCATGTTTTCATATCATATGCTTGTTATGTTCAATAGTACACTTATAGTACATGATTTCATTGTGTTTATGCTATGTATGCCCATTGTGTGCATATTTAGTACATCGTTTTACATTACATGTTATGCTATGTATGTCCATTGTGTGCATACTTAGTACATTATTCATTACATTTTATGCTATGTATGCCCATTGTGTGCATACTTAGTACATCGTTTTACATTACATGTTATGCTATGTATGTCCATTGTGTGCATACTTAGTACATTGTTTTACATTACATTTATGCTATGTATGCCCATTGTGTGCATACTTAGTACATTTGTTATTCATCACATGCTTACATTTTGGTATGACATTTGGTTTGTTCAAATGGGACAATATACATTCATTAACATTAGCTACACCGCTCGTTAGTAGGTAATGGTACCATAGGACTTGACAACTCCCGTTCCTGAACCCTAGATTTGTTTGGGTGGAAGGAATGACCGAATTCGATAAACATAACACAGATAAACCTTTAATTTGTTTAAAGGTCTATCACAACAGTCACAAGGCTTGGATGTATGCATTTTCACAATACCACATAGATGTTTATATCAGTATAGCATGCATTTGTTACACAAAACATAACTTTGATTTAAACCATGTTTTACTTCAATACCTTGTTTTTGTGCATTTGACATATGGTTTAGTTGATATATTTTACTTACCATACATGATATTTTGGATACACATTACATGATTTACATTAGACATAAACATTTTGACATTGATATACACAACTCATGATTTACATTAGACATAAACATTTCGACATTGATATACACAATTCATGATTTACATTAGACATAGACATCAGACATGGTTTTCACACAAACATTTTGACAATTGATTATACATAAACATTTTACCTTGGAGGTTTGGTTTGAGTAAGTGATTTAAGTAACGAGGCGTGTGTAATATGATACAAGCACGGTGGATACGCCGCTGGTACTTCCTATATATAAGTGTTTGTATGGTATTACATATCGTAGCGTTATTTGAATCATTTCAATTTAAGACATATAACATTTTATACAAATAGCATACTTTTCACAAGACATTGTTTTACAAACAACTTATTTTATACAAAATCATTTTACATGGTTATTCATTTAACCATACATTATTCTCTTATTTATACATATCATCTGAACTTATTGTATTCCAAATGATTTACAAGACAAAGCAAATTACAAGGTTCATGACTAAACATTTTCTTAAACATAAGTCATGAATTCTATTTTCACAAAACCTATGTATCTCACAGGCATTTTTATGCTGACGTACCTATTTTCACATGTGTTTCAGGATATGATGCATAGGATTTATCAAGATACACTTAGGCGGACTTGGGCCTTAGTGACAATAAAAGATGCAAGACTAGTTATTTATGTTATATTTCTTTGATTTTCAAGACATTGTAACTCTTTTAATCAATAAAACAATAATTCAATTTCCATGTGTTATGAGACAATGATTCTGTTACAACACTCCCCGACGTCTCCACCACGTTTTGTTGTTTTACGTGGTCGGGGTGTGACATATGCCCATTGTGTGCGTACTTAGTACATTATTTTACATTACATTCTATGCTATGTATGCCCATTGTGTGCGTACTTAGTACATTATTTTACATTACATTTTATGCTATGTATGCCCATTGTGTGCGTACTTAGTACATCATTTTACATTACATTCTATGCTATGTATGCCCATTGTGTGCATACTTAGTACATTTATTATTCATCACATGCTTACATTTTGGTATGGCATTTGGTTTGTTTAAATGAGACAATGTACATTCATTAACACCGATCATGCCGCTCGGTAGTAGGTAGTGGTACCATAGGACTTGACAAATCCCATTCCTGTAATCTCGGGTTTGTTTGGATGGAAGGAATGACCGAATCCGAATACATTTTTTTGATAACCTTTACTAAAAGGGTTATCCGACTGTCGCAAGGCTTGGATGTATGAATTTTCACAATACCGCATAAATGTTTATATCAGTATAGCATGCATTTATTACACAAAACATAACTTTGATTTAAACCATGTTTTACTTCAATACCTTGTTTTTGTGCATTTTACATATGGTTTAGTTGACATATTTCACTTACCATACATAAACATTTTGACATTTATATACACAATTCATGGTTGACATTAGACATAAACATTTTGACAATTGATTATACACAAACATGTTACTTTGGTGGTTTGGTTTGGGTAAGTAATTTAAGTAACGAGGCGTGTGTAATACGATACAAGTATGGTGGATACGCCGCTGGTACTTCCTATATATAAGTGCTTGTATGGTATTACATATCGTAGCGTTATTTGAATCATTTCAACATAAGACATATAACATTTTATACAAATAACATACTTTTCACAATACATTGTTTTACAAACAACTCAATTTATACAAACTCATTTCACATGGTTATTCACTTAACCATGTATTATTCTTTTATACATATATGTCATTTGGTTTATTTATCACTTTTAAAATGATTTACAAGACAAAGCAAATTACAAGGTTCATGACTAAACATTTTCTTAAACATAAGTCATGAATTCTATTTTTACAAAACCTACGTATCTCACAGGCATTTTTATGCTGACGTACCTATTTTCACATGTGTTTCAGGATATGATGCATATGATTTATCAAGATACACTTAGGCGGACTTGGGCCTTAGCGACAATAAAAGATGCAAGACTAGTTATTTACGTTATGTTTCTTTGATTGTCAAGACATTGTAACTCTTTTATTCAATAAAACAATATTTCAATTTCCATGTGTTATGAAACAATGATTCTGTTACAACACTCCCCGACGTTTTCCGCCACGTTTTGTTGTTCTACGTGGTCGGGGTGTGACAGAAAAGTTGGTATCAGAGCTCATGGTTATAGGGAATTAGGTTATTAGTAATACTTTAACCTAGTCTATAACCTTCCTAGGACCCTAACGCGAGTTTACTTGCGTTTAGTCATAAAACAATACTGTCACCTATCCTTAGGCGACGACCACAACAAGAACATAAATTTCAAAACCGCTTTGAAAACTAATCATCTGTTCTAGGATGATTGATTACTAGGTTTTGAACCCTCTATTGTAAGGTTTTGAACCCTCTATTGTAAGGTTTTGAACCCTCTGTTATAAGGTTTTGAACCCCTTTGAACTTTCAAAATCTCGTCAAAGTTTGGGTCCTTTAATGTGAGCACGTGCAAACTGGAAGAGTGAATGCCTGTACCCTGAGTTTTCTGTCGAAGGCTAGAGTGTTCGTACAAATCCGCAGTATCGGACCAGTCACTCTTACCTGGGAACTCTTGGGGTGAGTGTTCACTTATAGGCGGGCATGTCTTCAGTGATACATTAATATGATCCGTTTACTTTGAAATGTCACCATCTCATTTGTTTACCTTAGGTAACAAACAAATGATCGCAATTTTCATGCGTTACCATTCTGTTTTGATTGTCCAATAACCTTTCACTTGTTCCTGCCTATGTCTTTTATTTCCTTCTAGAATGTCTCTTCCTCTCAGCAATGGTCAAATATCCGAGCAGACTGCCAAATTCGCTCAGCGAATAGGCGAAGTTGCCCTGAAGACTGTTGAATTAGGCATTGCCATGTCTCTTCTCAATAATGAAGCCACTCAAGAATCACCGAAGGAAGCAGAAGTCAAGCCTGCACCAAAATCAAAGAAGCGTTAGGCTTCAAGGGAACCCGCAGCGGTTGCACCAAAACAGGCAGGACCTAGTCAGATGACAGCATCACCAGCCAAGAAGCGGTACAAAGGAACTGCTCCCTTGTGCAAACGATGCAACCATCATCATTCGAACCCCTTACCCTGCTTTAAATGTACCTACTGTGGACGGTGGGGACGTCTGATTAACATATGCCGCTTTGCCATCCAAAACAAAGCTGCTATCAACCTTACTGCAACCCAAATCCAAGTCAACCCTACTCAAGCTCGTTTTCCGTCTGGTACTTGCTACAACTGTGGCGAGACGAGCCATTTCAGGAACAACTGCCCGAAGATTGTCAGTGCAAATCCAACCCTTGGATGAGCATTCGGCTGAACAAAGGATGTTGCTGTCTTATGCCTTTGTTTCTTTTGTTTTCGTGTATTGTGAAACAATATGTCTCGTTCATAAATAAAAGTTTTTGTTCGCAATTCTGATATACAAGTATCATTACATGTGTTTATGGCATTTCCCTATAATACCTACATTAAGGAACTATGTTCCTTACAAACTACTTTTGTGAATTTCCTATTTTTGTGTTTACTCATGATTCCCTCGAAAAATTTTAAGTACTCGTTTCATTCCAGGAGACGAAGTACAAGAAATAAAGGGAAATTATGAGTAATTGTGCTTTTTGCACATCTATGCCATTAAATCCTTGGTTGGATAACTAAGGATATTATCAATCTCATACCCATTATGTTCCGACTTTTTTTCAACATACATAACATAAGTTTTCCAAAACAACCTCCATGATTTCAAAAACATCGTCTACGTTTCAAAAATAACCTTCATGACTTCAAAATGTTATTAATACAGTATATATCAAATGCATGACTTCAAAAGCATCATTCATGTTTTCAAAAAAAAAAAAAAAAACCTTATACATAATTTCAAAATTTATCTCGCATGATTTTAAAACATTTTTGTAAATATATCTACCTAATACACCTACTTCATGATTTCAAAAGTATTATATATAAGGTTTCAAAAACGTTAAACACATTTTTCTTAAAAGAACCCCATGCATAGTTTTCAAAAATATTTTCCTCATACATTGACTTAACCTTCAAATTCTGCTTCATATGTCGCCTTGACATATCTAGCATCTCAACTTCATAAGCATTTTTTACTTCATGTTTTGACTTAAGCACATCCAGTGCAAGGTTTTAAACATCTTCAACTTCTAAAAATCCATAAGGGATCTTTTTATCTTCACATTTAGATCCTTGTGGATGATTATCATTCAAATCAGAATCCTTAATTGGATTCCTTTTGTACCTAAATTCGAACATTTCGGTTCCTTATAATCGAAATCGAATTTTTCTTTTAAAAATCTTTCTATCTTTATAGTTAGATTCTTGATAATGTTTAAAGTACCAAATGAAATCCAAGGAATGGATTCCTAGTGTGCTTTAAATACATGTGCTCTGTTAGCAGAACAAACTTCTAGTTAAACAATTTTGTGGTTATGTGACTATGTGTTTATTCATCTTATGTTTTCTTTTATGCATTTTGTGTTTTTATACTCTGGATATTCGTTATCCAAATCCTCGCAGGATCTTTCATATCTCCATATGAGGGATTCATAGTAGGATAGTCAAAAGGTACTACCTTAAATCCTTAATGGGCTTCTATGTAATAGTTAAGACCCTTGGATTATATAGTACCACTCCATGATTCATAAGAGACCCTTTTAGTGGTCTAGTAAAAAAGATTGATTCACAATTTGGTTAAAGAACGACATCTAGTGATGTAGCTGAACAGACTCCTTGATAGTCTATTTAGATCATTTATTGATTTAATTAAAAGGACTCTATGGCGGTCTAGTCACACTCATCACAGGATTGTTCATTTGGTTTTACCCTACACATTATAAAATAGACTGTGTGAACTGTGCAAGGAATTGTCTAATTATGGACGCGTACATAATTATGAAATTTAGTGCACCGAAACCCAGTAAGATTTATTATGTGTAAGAACCGATAGCGACAATAATAACAAAATGAGAACGATGTAATGGAGGTACGGTGGACGCACCAATGGCGCTTCATATACTTGTATATAAGTGTCCCTCTTACATTGCAAGCATAATGTTATTAAGGTTACTAGAAGTTCAGAACCCTAACCAATGTTGTTCGATCTTTTCAACTTCATGTTTTCAAGCTCTCACAAGTTTCCTCTGATTAAATTTCGGGACGAAATTTCCTAAAGTAGGGGAGACTGTGACACCTGGGTCACTGCAACCATCAAACAAATACCAAACCAATGAAATATTGTATTTCATACTTGGGATTTGTATAAATATGTGTATCATTTGCACATATCAATTTTTGTTCAATTCCAAACTCTAAATCGCTTTCTGGAAGGTTATACGCGCACCGATGCGTAAATATAACCAGTTTAATGCAACAAACACTCTGGAATAGTGACATAAGCTTAACATACCTTAAATAACCTTTACATAACTTAGAAATAAGTTTTGGAAGGTTTGGTATGCCGAAATCAAGTTAATTCGCTTACAGGGACTAAATTTGACAAACTGGGAAAGTATGCCAAATTGAACTGTAACAGACATTCCGGATCATGTCCATAAGTTAAACATACCATAAATATCCTTTACATAGCTTAGAAATAGGCTTTGAGGGGTTCGGTGTGCTAAAATAAACTTTTGGCTCATTCAGGGACTAAAAGTGTCAAAAAGTGCATAAGTTTGCACTTTCACGCATATCTTACGTTCTGAATACATCCGGACATCCAAAAATTTATGTAAGCACTAAAATATTTTATTTTAGTGATTGGCATGAGAAAAATCCATTCGTCACGCAATTTAGATCGTTTTTCGCGCTTATGCGCATTCCGTCGTAATTAAGCGAACATCGCGACCGTACGACCCAACGAACCGACATCCGAGATATTTTTGAGCACATTTTAAGTTCCCTATACTTTAACTTCATTTTAGAGTTTTGAAATGGGGTTAACGGGGCTTAAACGTGTCAAAAGTGCATCAAATAGCAAGTTTGGAGCTTTAGGGGCCTGTTCTGCCATTTTTCAAATTTTCTGGTCTGCAGGTCCTTGCGCACCTCAACACTCTGAGTGTTACGGTGCGCAAGCATGGTTCAGATGCAGAAAATCGTTTTTGACTGCTGATTAATAGATTTAAACACTCCCCAAAGGCCAATGCCACATGTCAATCTCTTGTGGTGGGCAAAATGATGCACCATAACATTCCAACACTTGTACGGATGGGATTCGATCACGTTATTCGAGAAACGATCTTAACGGCTCTCCGAAAACTATAAATACCCATCCATCCCCATTGCAAAACCCACTTGAAATCTGAGAATTCTCTAAGTTGGGGTGTTTCATCACCTCATACCTGAGAATACTTGGATTATCAATCTTGCGGGGACCCTTTGTAAGTGTTCCTTCGTTCTTTTATCGCTTTTCTAGTCCGAAAGTCGAACTTTGTTTGACTTTCTGCATTGACCAGTTTATGGTCAATGCGAAGTTCATTTGAACTTCATAACGTGAGCGTGATCACGATGGTTATAGTCCCTAGTGACTATACCTACTGATTACCACGTTATCTAGGCTCAGTGACGAGTCGTAGTTTCGGCCAAAATGCGTGTTATTGCGTATTTTGTAACCAAACTACTTTTAGGTATCAAAACCGTTTTTTTTGATACAAAAACTGTTTTTTAAACTTAGTTAAGCATGTTTTAACATGCTTAGCTCGTCACTTTTAGTTTAGTGCTTATATAGGGTCGTAAGGTAAGCGATCTAAACAATCGCTTATACTTTCAAACCCGACCCGTTTGGTCGATCATTAGGATTCGACCAAACACATTAGGTGACCATAGCATATAGGGGATAACCTTCCGAGGTTATACCTTATGGTCGCTTCGTTAAGTAGTTGTATGATAGGTAGTATATATGCCTTAGGTAAATTACCAAAATACCTTTTTCATGTGTAATTGGTAATTAAGCATATGTAACCTAAACTTTCATCACTTAACTGATTATGTAACATAATTAAACATGTTAGGCATATAATACTTGTCATAGGACTAGTTAGGCGAACGGGTTTCACGCGAACGACGCGTTAGAGTAGCATAAGCTACCTAAACGGGTCGTAAGCACTTAGGTTAGGTTTCATTGTAGTATGAAGGCTTTGTTAAACCATATTACATGAGTTCCTCTACTCATTTGGTTTACGATCCTCATTCTATCCGATCTTCTGTAATAGGTCCGGTTTATTAATGTAGTTACCTATATTAGGTGTCGTTTGATATCCGTGATCTCTAGCATTGTTTGGTTGTTACTCAAGGACTACTAAGCAATCTCAAGTGAGTACATAGACCCCTCTTTTACTGTTTTCCAAACGTTTTGGGGTGGAACACATGTGCCTACTTGTTACTTTCATAATTTCCTGTTTTCACATCATATACTTGCTATGTTCATTAGTACATTTATAGTACATGATTTCATTGTGTTTTATGCTATGTATGCCCATTGTGTGCGTACTTAGTACATTACTTTACATTACATTACATTTTATGCTATGTATGCCCATTGTGTGCGTACTTAGTACATTATTTTACATTACATTTTATGCTATGTATGCCCATTGTGTGCGTACTTAGTACATTATTTTCCATTACATTCTATGCTATGTATGCCCATTGTGTGCGTACTTAGTACATTATTTTACATTACATTTTATGCTATGTATGCCCATTGTGTGCGTACTTAGTACATCATTTTACATTACATTCTATGCTATGTATGCCCATTGTGTGCATACTTAGTACATTTATTATTCATCACATGCTTACATTTTGGTATGACATTTGGTTTGTTTAAATAAGACAATGTACATTCATTAACACCGATCATGCCGCTCGGTAGTAGGTAGTGGTACCATAGGACTTGACAAATCCCATTCCTGTAATCTCGGGTTTGTTTGGATGGAAGGAATGACCGAATCCGAATACATTTTTTTGATAACCTTTACTAAAAGGGTTATTCGACTGTCGCAAGGCTTGGATGTATGAATTTTCACAATACCCCATAAATGTTTATATCAGTATAGCATGCATTTATTACACAAAACATAACTTTGATTTAAACCATGTTTTACTTCAATACTTTGTTTTTGTGCATTTTACATATGGTTTAGTTGACATATTTCACTTACCATACATAAACATTTTGACATTTATATACACAATTCATGGTTTACATTAGACATAAACATTTTGACAATTGATTATACACAAACATGTTACTTTGGTGGTTTGGTTTGGGTAAGTAATTTAAGTAACGAGGCGTGTGTAATACGATACAAGTATGGTGGATACGCCACTGGTACTTCCTATATATAAGTTCTTGTATGGTATTACATATCGTAGCGTTATTTGAATCATTTCAACATAAGACATATAACATTTTATACAAATAACATACTTTTCACAATACATTGTTTTACAAACAACTCAATTTATACAAACCCATTTCACATGGTTATTCACTTAACCATGTATTATTCTTTTATACATATATATCATTTGGTTTATTTATCACTTTTATAATGATTTACAAGACAAAGCAAATTACAAGGTTCATGACTAAACATTTTCTTAAACATAAGTCATGAATTCTATTTTCACAAAACCTATGTATCTCACAGGCATTTTTATGCTGACGTACCTATTTTCACATGTGTTTCAGGATATGATGCATAGGATTTATCAAGATACACTTAGGCGGACTTGGGCCTTAGCGACAATAAAAGATGCAAGACTAGTTATTTATGTTATGTTTCTTTGATTGTCAAGACATTGTAACTCTTTTATTTAATAAAACAATATTTCAATTTCCATGTGTTATGAAACAATGATTCTGTTACAACACTCCCCGACGTTTTCTGCCACGTTTTGTTGTTCTACGTGGTCGGGGTGTGACAGTGTGCACAGGTTTGGACTTATGAGGCCTACGATGTTGCTTTGCACGAGCACATGCTTCACATTTTTCTATCTACATGAAATCCTTGATTAGCAAGTTCCTGACTAAACTTCCCTTGGCTAATCGATAGAGATTTTTCATTTTCAAATGACCCAATCGACGGTGCCACAACATAGCATCATGTTCAGCTATCCATGAGAATAAACAAGTAAGTTGATCAGTGGGAGCTTTGTATATGTCAATCACATATGTGTTTCCCCGGAATTTAACTTCAATAAAAAACCAGTCTTTCGGTATGATAATTCCTGGTTTCAGAATAACGCATCTACTCATGGTGAAGAGAACCTCCATTCCTGTGTCACACATCTGTGATATGCTCAATAGGCTGTGCTTTAGCTCAGAGACATAGTTGACGTCTGAGAAGGTGAGGACTCCATTTTTGACCATGCCCTTCATGATTATTCTTCCAGATTCTCCTCTCGCGAAGTTAACACATCCCCCGTCGAATATTTTTATGTCATTCAACTGGGATATGTCTCTCTTCATATATAACAACCCTCAGAAAACACCCCTAAACGCCCTAATTATACCCGAATAGACATAAACGAACTCGAATAACCTTATTTTTATAAAAATAAAATAAAACAAATAATATAAGGTGTTCGCGGGCTACGACCCAGTTCACCATGTGAGTCGCGGGGCGCGACCGAGGTGAACCTGGCGGCTTCTCAGCGTGCCACGTGGCACAACACCCGGCAAATCTATACAATTGACTAACCAGACCTAGCCTAGCTAAGCCTGGCTCGCGGGCCATGAAGGAACAAGGGTGGGGGATCTTGAGGCACGAGAGACCCCCTGATCAGCCTATAAAAGGAGCCCCCCTACTCCATTCATTCTCGTTCAATTCTTTTCTCTCTCAAAGCCCCTATTATAGCTAAAAGCTGCTTGATATAATACCCCTAAAACATGAAGCTCTGCCTCGTTGTAAGTATTTTAACCCCTAATCACTAATCTGTTACCCTACCCGATTGATCTAGGGCTCCGTAACGCATGTCGAGGCTCTGCCAAACTCAGTTCATTCGAGTTATGTCTTGTGTTGTATGGCTAATGTGATTTGGGTTATCTTACTAACACGTGTGCATTGTTTAATTTTTAATAGATAATAACCAGGGGAATCATCAAGAAGCTATAGTATTACCCAAGTCTACAATATGAGTCATTCTCTTTTTCTACAAAACTGTTTTACCAAAACCTCAAAATGTTTTCAATTATACTTAACAATGTTGAGTTTATGTATCCTAAAATTGTTGCCGGTATGTGGGGTTTTGTATACACTACTTGTAAACTGTTACTGTTGGACGACGAGTTAGCCAATGAGTAACATGACCACAGTCATGGAACTGTGAACATGACAAATACTGAATGAGTATATTGGTAGATATAAACATTGTAATTGCTCTCAATACAATAAATTTATAAAAGTTGTTTTGATTAAACTGGGATGCACTCGTCAGTATTTCATGCTGATAAAACCTTTTTAAAACGCGTTTCAGGTAAGTTAATGTGAAGCTAATAGAAGCCAATAGGGGGCACTGAAGGCTTAAAGAAGTGGCTATAAAAAAAATACCTAAATAAAAAGGAGATTATGTTTTCAACAATTAGGGTTTATCCCATAAATGTATTGTGAACGAAACTTAGGTTTTATCCCATTTATTTATTATAAATGTTTGGTGTTTGAAACTCTGAAAATATTTCCTAACTACGGTCCTGATGTTTAAATTCTGCTTCCAAATTGATAAACACCGATACCACTTAACTTGCTCGCGGCGCCAACTTCCGGGGAAGGGGTCGGGGGCTGCGACATCATATGCAACCACTATCAATAAACCAAAGTCTAAAGATAGCCCTCCATAGTTGTTCCCGCACATTTAGCGAAATCAGTTAGAAACTGGAACCCAGGCCGTAGTGGACCTGAGTTGACCATCGCTATCTGTGTAAGAGATATTGCGAAAGATCATATGACTTTTAGCACCGTTTGAGGTTTTAGGCGATGAGGTAGATGTTGATGGTTGCGAACACGGAGACGGGGATCTAGTAGGGACTTTGGGTTTCCAAATTTTGGTGTCTGAAATTTTTGAAAAGTTTTCTTTAAAAGGTGTGGCTTTTTACTTTATTTGAAACCTGTTTATATTTGCAAATTTTTTATTTTCCCTTTTTGCTAGATTCCAGTCTCCATCAGAAGGCTTGGCCTTTGGAGGTCGATTTTTGACTGATTTAGAATGGATAGCCTTCTGATGATACGTGTTGCCAGAGTAGTAGGGATGATGATCACTGCTCACAGCTATCAGCATAAGAGTAAGTATCCGCAACTTTACCCTTAAGTTTTTGTTCAGTTTGCTTGAGAGTCGGGTTGTCCTTTTGAACTTTCTTTTTCCGTGGCCTTCTGTTTTTATGTGATCGTTTCTTCTTTGAAGGAACAGATTCAGTAGATTTTGCTTTATTAGAATCACTTTCTTTGGAATCTGATCCTTTGGGGTTAAGGGCTGAATAATCTGTTAAAGTGACTTCCGCAGATTCCTTTTCCTCAAAGAATATGTTCTCCGGAGTTTTTGTAAAGAAGGTTTCCACAAAAATCTCTTCTTCAGTTTCATTAGATGACTCAACTATTGAATTGATTTCCATGGATCCCTTTTCTTCAAGCTCCGAGATCTCATGAGTTTCTTCAGAACTGGATTCTACGGATATCTCTTCTTCAACTTCATTAACCTCTGAGTCCTTGACATCAAACCATTCTGGCTTGTCAGATGATGACTAGTCTACGTCTGAAATCTTTTGACTCTCTTTTGTTGCAACGCTGCGAGATTCTAATTGTTCAACACAATTAGAATCTTTGAAAGAGTTATGCTCATTATCTGATGTTCCTGAATCTCCTGATCCATGAGCATACCATGCACGGGGTGCTTGGTGCAACCCATACAGAGTTTTGTCCAACTTATATGCATATCCTTCTTTCTCTTTATCAACAAACCCAGGGGGTTGAACGACATAAATCTCCTCCTTAACCTTCCCGTACAGGAACGCTGTCTTGACATCCATCTGGTATACTATAAAATCCATGAAAGATGCATATTCCAAGAAAATGCGGATGGCTTCAAGACGGGCTACTGGAGCATATACCTCATCATAATCCAAACCTTCAACTTGACTGAAACCTTGGACCACTAATCGAGCCTTGTTCCTAACGATCACTCCAGTATCATCTTGTTTGTTTCGAAACACCCATCGTGTGCCAAGAGCACATTTTCCTTGAGGTAGCTTCTCAAGCTTCCATACTCCCAGTCTTTCAAACTGATTGATTTCTTCATGCATAGAATCAACCCATCCAGGTTCCTACAATGCAACATTAATGTTCTTAGGCTCAATCTGTGAAATGAAGCAAGAGTATAGGCATGAGTTGATGTCCCCCGATTTGCTGCGGGTTTGGACACTAGCAGCTACTGGGCCAATTATATTCGTGATTGGGTGACTTCTCTGAACATGTTGTGGAATTGCTGCTGCTACAGGGGCTTGCAAGTTTGATTGCAGGGTTGAGAAACATCTTGATGCAATTCCTGATTGCTCCCCCTCATTTGGTACAGTAGCGTTGTTGATCACCGGTGGATCTACAGTGCAATCTGAGGGAATTGCTCTCGGAAACTGAGAAGTTCCTTGAATGTTTGAGGGTCTTGAGGAGGCTTCAGTGTTACGGACTACACCATCAGGAATAGCTATAGCAGGTTCGGAAATCGGCTCCTGAACTGTCAAAGAATGAAGTTGCGCTGGAGTATCCTTGTGAAATCCCGATGGATCCACAGTGAGTTTCTTGAGCATGTTTTGTTACGGCAAATCTTCATTTTCATCTTCAACGGGAATAGGCATCTCTGAAATAGAAGCACCTGCATTAACAATCTCATCAGACAAAATATGAAACGATTTAAACAGGGAATAATCATATAGGCAATCAGGTCCGATTCGAGCATCTTTTGGATTTTCTTCCAACCAATCAACATGACAAGCTTCCACGATCTGCTTCTTGACCTTGTTGTACACACGATACAAGGTATTCTTAGCATAGCTAATGAAATAGCAAGGACCTCCCCGAGCTTCAAATTTTCCTTTGGAATCCATGAGAAGAAGTACAGACGGACAACCAAAAGTGCAAATGTGTTGCACCGAGGGTTTTTGACCTTCTACTATTTCATAGGGAGTCTTCATGTAACGTTTACTGATCAAGGCATGATTCTGAACATAGCAAGCTGTATTCACTACTTCTGCCCAAAAGATCAGTGGAAGACCTGAGTCATTCAGCATTGTGCGAGCAACTTAAATAAGAGTTCGATTGCGTCTTTCTGCTACTCCATTCTGTTAAGGGGATCTAGCTGTACTGTACTGACAATCGATTCCTTTTAAGGCACAAAATTCATTTAGCTCAGCATTCTTAAATTCCGTCCCATTATCACATCGAATAATCTTCACTCGTCCATTTACTTGATTCTCCATAAGAGTCACACATTTCTTGATAAAGCCAGTTGTCTCACTTTTCTACTCCAGGAAAACCACCCAAGTGAAACGAGAAAAATCATCGGTGATGACCAAACAGAAAGCCTTTCTTCCAATACTAAGCATATTGACCAGACCAAACAAATCCATGTGCAGCATTTCCAGAACTTTCGAGGTCGTGTGCACAGGTTTGTACTTATGAGGCCTACGATGTTGCTTTCCACGAGCGCATGCTTCACATTTTTCTATCTACATGAAATCCTTGATTAGCAAGTTCCTGACTAAACTTCCCTTGGCTAATCGATAGAGATTTTTCATTTTCAAATGACCCAATCGTCGGTGCCAAAACATAGCATCATGTTCAGCTATCTATGAGAATAAACAAGTAAGTTGATCAGTGGGAGCTTTATTTATGTCTATCACATATGTGTTTCCCCGGCATTCAACTTCAAGTAAAAACTAGTCTTTCAGTATGATAATTCCTGGTTTCAGAATAACGCATCCACTCATGGTGAAGAGAACCTCCATTCCTTTCTCACACATCTGTGATATACTTAATAGGTTGTGCTTTAGATCAGAGACATAATTGACGTCTGAGAAGGTGAGAACTCCATTTTTTACCATGCCCTTCATGATGATTCTTCCAGATTCTCCTCCCGTGAAGTTAACACATCCCCCGTCGAATATTATTATGTCATTCAACTGGGATATGTCTCTCTTCATATATAACAACCCTCGAATAACCTTAATTTAATAAAAATCAAATAAAACAAATAATATAAGGTGTTCGCGGGCTGCGACCCAGTTCACCAAGTGAGTCGCGGGGCACGACCGAGGTGAACCTGGCGGCTTCTCAGCGTGCCACGTGGCACAACACCCGGCAAATCTATACAAGTGACTAACTAGACCTAGCCTAGCTAGGCCTGGCTTGCGGGCCGCGAAGGAACAAGGGTGGGGGCTCGTGGGGCACGAGAGACCCCCTGATCAGCCTATAAAATGAGCCCCCCTGCTCCGTTCATTCTCGTTCAATTCTTTTCTCTCTCAAAGCCCCTATTATAGCTAAAAGCTGCTTGATAAAATACCCCTAAAACATGAAGCTCTGCCTCGTTGTAAGTATTTTCTCCCCTGATCACTAATCTGTTACCCTACCCGATTGATCTAGGGCTCCGTAACGCATGTCAAGGCTCTGCCTGACTCAGTTCGTTCGAGTTCTATCTCGTGTTGTATGGCTAATGTGATTTGGGTTATCTTACTAACACGTGTGCATTGTTTTATTTTTAATAGATAATAACCAGGAGAATAATCAGGAAGCTATAGTATTACCTAAGTCTGCAATATGAGTCATTCTCTTTTTCTACAAAACTGTTTTACCAAAACCTCAAAATGTTTTCAATTATACTTAACAATGTTGAGTTTATATATCCTACAATTGTTTCCGGTATGTGGGGTTTTGTATACACTACTTGTAAACTGTTACTGTTGGACGACGAGTTAGCCAATGAGTAACATGACCACAGTCATGGAACTGTGAACATGACAAATACTGAATGAGTATATTGGTAGATATAAACATTGTAATTGCTCTCAATACTGTAAAGTTAAAAAAGTTGTTTTGATTACTCTAGGATGCACTCGCCACTATTTCTTGCTGATAAAACCTTTTTAAAATGCGTTTAAGGTAACTTAATGTGAAGCTAATTGAAGCCAGTAGGGGCCACTTAAAGCTTAAAGAAGTGGCTATAAAAAAGTTACCTAAATAAATTGGAGATTATGTTTTCAATAATTAGGGTTTATCCCTATAAATGTATTGTGAATGAAACTTGGGTTTTATCCTATTTGTTTATTATAAAAGTTTGGTTTTTGCAACTCTGAAACTATTTCCTAGCTACGGTCCTGATGTTTAAATTCCGCTTCCAAATTGATAAACACCGATACCACTTAACTTGCTCGCGGCGCCCGCTTCCGGGGAAGGGGTCGGGGGCTGCGACATCATATGCAACCACTATCAATAAACCAAAGTCTAAAGATAGCCCTCCATAGTCGTTCCCGCACATTTAGCGGAATCAGTTAGAAACTGGAACCCATGCCGTAGTGGACCTGAGTTGACCATCGCTATATGTGTAAGAGATCTTGCGAAAGATCATATGACTCTTAGCATCATTTGAGGTTTTAGGCGATGAGGTAGATGTTGATGGTTGCGAACACGGAGACTGGGATCTAGTAGGGACTTTGGGTTTCCAAATTTTGGTGTCTGAAATTTTTGAAAAGTTTTCTTTAAAAGGTGTGGCTTTTGACTTTATTTGAACCTGTTTATATTTGTAAATTTTTTATTTTCCCTTTTTGCTAGATTCCAGTCTCCATTAGAAGGCTTGGCCTTAGGAGGTCGATTTTTGACTGATTTAGAATGGATAGCCTTCTGATGATACATGTTGCCAGAGTAGTAGGGACGATGAACACAGCTCACAGCTATCAGCATAAGAGTAACTATCCTCAACTTTACCCTTAAGTTTTTGTTCAGTTTGCTTGAGAGTCGGGTTGTGCTTTTGAACTTTCTTTTTCCGTGGTCTTCTATTTTTATGTGATCATTTCTTCTTTGAAGGAACAGATTCAGTTGATTTTGCTTTATTAGAAACACTTTCTTTGGAATATAATCCTTTGGGGTTAAGGGCTGAATTATCTGTTGAAGTGACTTCCGCAGATTCCCTTTCCTCAAAGACTATGTTCTCCGGAGTTTTTGTAAAAGAAGGTTTCCACAAAAATCTCTTCCTCAGTTTCATTAGATGACTCAACTATTGAATTGATTTCCATGGATCCCTTTTCTTCAAGCTCCGAGATCTCATGAGTTTCTTCAGAACTGGATTCTACGGATATCTCTTCTTCAGCTTCATCAACCTCTGAGTCCTTGACATCAAACCATTCTGGCTTGTCAGATGATGAGTAGTCTACGTCTGAAATCGTTTGACTCTCTTTTGTTGCCACGCTGCGAGATTCTAATTGTTCAGCACAATCAGAATCTTCGAAAGAGCTATGCTCTTTATCTGATGTTCCTGAATTTTCTGTTTAATTGTTAGGTTCGTCAGATGACCCCTGTTTATCACTTTCTTTATTATCACAATAAAAAACATCAAGTTTTTCATCTTTATCATGAGTTTCTGATGTATCATTCGATGTTTCAGGCACACCAGAACTATTGCCCGAATCATCAGAATTGCTTTCTGAGTCACTTGAAACAGATGTGTCAAGTTTATTAGTCGATACATCAGGTTTTCCTTTCAAAACATTTTCAACACAACCATTTTCATCACAACCATAGTCTAAAATCACAGCACCAGATTCATCAGTTTTAGTGGGGACACCCCAAGTCTCAGCAAACCAAGAAAAAACATAGTTCCAAGCATAAAGGTCATTTTTATCAGAAATAACATTATCAGCAACACTTTGGTGTGATTCATCATCCGCTTTAGACTTCTCCTCTGTTCTTACTGACTCTGCACATGAACTAAAACAATTAGTGTTGTCAATAGAATCAGAATTTAACGAACTTTCTTCTGTCTCCTCTGTGGATGTTTTATCTGGTTCTGTTTTCGTTTCGTTTCTGTTTCTGACCAATTTTACTTGTTCAAATTTACCAGCTGATTTATTTGAACAATTTTCATTTGACCAATTTTCCTTCTCATTTGAACAACTTTCATTTTCATTTTTAACAAAATTCATTGGTTTCTTGAAATCAGCTGGTTGGCCATTTTTAGATTTTAACGGTTCCCATGGAACATAATCAATAGGTTTACCATAAATCATTTTATCATAGTTCTCTATTTCTTGCTCAGTAGTTGGCAGTCTAGTGTAATTATGATTATATGGTGGTGGAACATGTGTATATCCCAAACCCTTTCCCTTATTTTTTTGAATGCAAGTTGCACATTGCACAAATTACGAACAATGTCACTGGAAGTATCAAATTTTTTAATGTTTAACTCATTTTGCTTGTACTTTCAAGTGAGAAGTTCCAGCTCAGCTTTCACAGAGTCGCATTCTAGGGTTTTTACTGTGAGCCTTTGTTTATAGTCGTGAACCCAACATTGCTGTTGATTCACGTCTTTGTGAAGTTGAGCTATATCCTTCTTAAGTGCGTCAATCTTTTCATAGAGAATTTTATTATTCTCTTGAAGACTGATGCACTTTCCCATTGCACTGTTGTAATCAATGATCAATGCTGAATTTTGTGACCTAAGAAATGCAACTTTCTTTCTGCAGTGTTCAGTACATAAAAGGGAATTTACCGTCTCGGAGAGCGATTTCGGTTCCTCGGTCAGTGCCATCAACCATTAATGGACCTTTTTAGCAGCAGCAGCTTTGGACAACTTCATGGATTCCACTTGTGCAACTGCAACAACCCAATTGAATCCACGTTGTTCCTATGCAATTAAGGCCCTTCCAGCTCCAGAGTTTCCTTATCCAGTCGAAGTTGAAGTCTCAGCAGGTGTGACAGGAACCATTGACCTTTCCTTGTTCCGAGCTGCAGCTGCTTGGGTAGCCTCATATCTCACTGGTGCCCTTTTGCAATCCCTAGCAAAGTGTCCCGGCTTATAGCACCTATAGCACCTCAACCTGTCCTTCAGCACTCCAGGACGTACATTCATTGGACGACGCCCATACCTCTTAGTAAACTTGTCTGCTTTAAAGGCTGGCATTGCAAGATTCCAAGCCACATCCAGTTCATCCAAGTCTTCTTCAACCACCTGATTCATTTCTGGAGTTATTTCACTTGAAGGCATGAGATCACCAGCTAAGAAAACATTTAAGCTGCTGATCAAAGAAGCTGTGAGAGACAGTCTTTCTTCATTTTGCTTAGTCAAGAAGGCCATATGTTCCATTGAAGGTGTGGATGGAACACTTTGAGTTACAAGTTGGGTGGTAGAACCAAATGTAACATTAGCATGATGTGGCTGAGGCTGGGGTTGCTACTGAACACTGGCGGTATTGACAGTAGCTGCTTGAGAAGTAGGAAGTGACATTCCATACACGTAGTTGGATTTCAGTGCTTCTATAGGAATGAACACAATGTTTGGATTGTTGTTCATAACTCCATGAACCGGGCTAAAAACCAGATTTGGATGACCTTGAGACATCAAAGCAGCATTGTTTGGACTAGTCATGCCAGCAGCCATCAGTGAATTCTTGTGATTTATCTCTCTCTGCTGATTATCAATCTCACAAGATTTGATTGTGGAAATCAATTTAGTGAGTGTCACTTCATTCAGATCCTTCGTACGCTTGATCATGGAACCTCGGCATCCGATCCTTTTGGTAGTAAGTTTAGCAGTTGATGGTTCATTCCACTGTTTGAGATGTTGATTCCAGCACTAACCATCTGTGACACAAGTTTGACGAATCTCCTGATCTGGTTTTCAATAGTTTCTCCATAGATGCGATTAAAGGAACTAAACTGTTGATTCATCATGTTCACTCTGCTTGCTTTCATATCAGCATTTCCCTCAAACAAGTGTGTCAGCTGATCCCAAATTCCTTAGCACTTTTGCAGTTTCGGACGACAATTGAAATGTGTGGAACAAGTGCCATTGAGAGAGTTCCCAAAGCAGTTTCATCCTCATCTATGACCTATTTGTCCTCTTCGATAAATATGCCTTCGGGTTTTAGAATCTGGGTTTGAGGGTCATCTTCAATAGCGTACATGATAGTGCTTGGTCCATTGTTAATGCTTCTCCAAACATGAGGTTCCTTTGCCTTACAGTATTGTTCAAACCTGAACTTCCACTAATAGTAGTCGTCTCCATACAGAAACCTTAGAACCTTGGTAGACGTGCCAATAACTTGATCGAGTTCTTGATGGAAAGCTAAAGACTGAGTCTGAATAGCAGCAAGGGTAGCATTGGCGAGATCAACAGCAGTCACAACGTCGTTCATGACACCGTCTGGGTTCAACATAGGGTCCGAGATGAGGAGTCTGAAGTCCGAACAGTGATTCGAGATGCATAATCCAAGATGGTTGGTCCGAAATGAAAGATTCGAGATGAACAGTGGTCCGGGATGGTATGTTTGTCCGAGATGAAAGACAGAGACAATCTTCAAACAGTTGATCCGAGATGACTTGATGATAATTCAAGATAACTTAATGATGGTCCAAGATTGTAACGCCTTGCTTTTCGCAGCTTTCCATTTTTTAGTAAGATTGTATCGTAATTCTATTTTCGGAAACTCTTTCCTTTGTAATCGTATTTCGTTTCAAGCCATTGTAAATCTGAGACTTTATTCATAATGAAATGAAGCTTTTATACATCATTTATAGATTGATACATCCATTCGTTTGATACGCGATTCATAACTTTCATAAACGTGAATTTCACTTGTAAACAACTAACGTGTATTCATAAGTCTTAAGCGTTCCATACATGCAAGACACTAGGTTTTTCAATTTCGAGGCATAACTCTAATTTCTTATACTTATTTGATACTTAATGAAATAGTTTACAATACATCACATACGTTTTTTTTCTTTTTTTTTTCCAACCCAAAAGAACCTAGGTTTATATGTTAGAAAACAATTGATTTTCATGTCTTATGTGCATCATATGGCTTATTACATGTTCCATAAACATTGACACATAATTAATAATTAATATAATCACCAATTATACACATTATAATGTTAAAAAAAAGATTATGGCTGGCAGAATCAGCGACCAGCTTTGGGCTGATGTTGGTGGACTTGTTTCAATGATTAACCCTACTAAACACTCCCAAAGCCCAACCCAAAACCTTAATCCATCCCCTACATAACCCAAGACTCCTCCAAGCATTTTTCACTTTCTAAACACTCCCCATTCACTCTCAAACACTCCAAATCGCGACTGAGATCAAGAGTTCGAGCAGATTCAGCACCTCTTACAAAAGTGAGCATAACTCACTCATTTCTTAACCGTTTCACTTGATTCTTTTTCCTACTTACTTGGATTGACCTTAGGAACATTTCCACAGGTTTTCCATGGAAAACCAAGGTCTGGAATGTCACCAAAAAGGCTCCATAGTTGACTGATCTTTCTGTTTTTGATTCAATCTTTATTAAACTTGATTAAACTTAAGTTATCTCATCTCAAACCTATGTCCTTATGCTCATAACCACTTCTATGGTTAGTTGGGCTTAAAAACAAGGTTGAGACATGTAAAATCAGAGGTGTAGACCTCACAAACTTTCTGTTTTGTTTAAGGGTTTAACCCACAAGTGATGTTCAAGCCTAAAGCTTGATGATTGTGTGATTTAGGATTAGCTTGGGCTATCCTACTTGAAAATCCACACATTGCTTGATGTTTTGTCATAGATTAGTTGTCTTATTTCCTTTCTAATTGTATGTTCATGACCCTCCTTGAATGTTCATAACATCCCATGTAGTGGTGAACACCGAGAGGTACCTAAATGGAAGACTTGTTCTTCCTACCTCCTACATGACTTCTATGACACAAAAGAGGTTCCTAAATGGAGGATTCATCCTCCTACCTCATGCTTGAACTACTAGACTTATTGATATACATAATATATATAATACTTAAATATACTATCCAAATATTTGAACCTTTGATGATGAATTTGTGTTCATTCATCAAAGTACTAGATTACATCATCTAAGACCTAATAACTTGTAATGATTCTAATGGGTATTCTACCCCTGAAAACATTTTAACCCTTGAGGTTTCATAGTGTCAAACAAGTATCATATGACTAGATGACTACTTTATGTTATATGCTATTTTTATGTAATTTGAACTCCAAATCCTTAATCTCCCGTTATCATCCAATACTCATACGTCTATGTTTCTTCGTGTAGAAGGACTTGGTGTTCCAACCTCCCACAACAACAACTCTCTCATGGATTTATCAAGTGGAAGCTTGCAAAACTGTGAGTACACTTGACACATTTACCTTTAAAAACACTTTGGGTTGTAACAAGTTATTATACAAACTTCACACTCACACACTTAAAACATACTTTATGATCTCAATCCGTTATACATGCTACTTGTTTACTTAGGTTCATGCTAGATTTTACATGCTTTATGTCATTAACTTTGCTAAGCCCTCAACATAATAGCGCTATAGGAGTAGCACACCACCCGTCGGGGTCTTGTTAAGTCTTTATTCTAAAATGGTCTCATTACTTTTGTGGCGAAGGATGCTAAATACTAGTGGATACTTTGGTTTGACATATTGTGATGCATGCTAGTTACCTTGTTAACAAATTGCCATGTGGATTTAAGAAAATGCTTTTATGCTTATGCTATATTTATTCAAACCTTGTGTACTCGCCTTTGCTTTTGCGTTGAACTTTATTTTAAACATGTTACACGTTGAGGATGACGATACTATGAAATGAAGTAGCAATGATGCCTAGATACACATTTAGACGTCTTAGGTTTAATATGATGTATCAATTTTGTTCAAGTTGTTATGTATTTTCATTTGAACTTGTTGTTATCTGAATTATTATGTAATGTTGACAATTTGAAGTTATGAAATGAAAATGGTTGATTTAAATATTGTCACAAATAGTGTTATGAAGTCTCTTGTAATCTCGTTTTCGTCTCACTCCGATGTTTCCGCCATCACTTGGGGTGTGACAGAGATGGCTTGATGTTTATCCAAGATGACTTGATGATTATCCGAGATGGTTTGATGATAGTCCGAGATGACTTGATGATGGTCCGAAATTGTTTGATGATGGTCCGAGATGGTTTGAACTTTATCCGAGATGATATGATGATTATCCGAGATGAAGGCAATCTTAAAAGCAAGTGATCCAGGATGAAGTCCGAGATGTTTGAAGTCTATCTGAGATCGTCCGAGATACGATGAAGATGATCCGAGATGCATAGAAACTTGTTCAAGATGAGCAGTTTTCCAGCAGACACGAACAGAAACAGTACCAGTTCAAACAGTCCAAGATCAGAGTCGTTGTGGTATCAGATTTGAGCCTGGAAACAGGTTCGACAGGCTCTGATACCAATTATAAGTCCCAAAATGAGATCACACAAGCTTATTTGGTGGCAGAATAAACACAAACAAGCAACGATTCAAAGAAAGGAGATGAAGTAGAAAGATTCTTGATTGATGATAATATCTTGCATACAAAAAGGATTGTCAAATACAAGATTTTGTTTGATGTATGACACTTGTGCTCCGTAAACACACACGATGTAGGAAACTATCTTTTATCAAAGAAACAATGTATTTTGATCTCAAATTTTTTTTATTTGTGTTTTACAATTTCACGTTTTGATTCTAGTTCATTTTCAAGCTTTAAATCGCTTTCTAGAAAGTTATACGCGAACTGATGCGTAAACGTAATCAGTTTAATGCGGCAAACACTCCGGAATAGTGACATAGGCTTAACATACCTTAAATAACTTTTATATAACTTAGAAATAGGTTTTGAAAGCTTTGGTGTGTCAAAAACAAGTTTATTCACTCTTAGGGACTATTTACATCAAACTGCGAAAGTCTGCTGATTCGTATCGTAATGAACATCCCGGGAACTTGATCATAAGCTAAACGTACCCTAAATATCCTTTACATAGTTAGAAATAGGCTTTGAGGAGTTCGTTATGCGAAAATATGCTTAATTGATCAATAGGGACTAAAAGCGTCAAAAAGTGCATAAGTTTGCATTTACGCGCATATCTTAAGTTCTGAATATATCCGGACATCCAAAAATTTTGTAATAATTAAAATATTTTATTTTAGTGTTTGGAATGTTAGAATTTCACTCGTCGCGTAATTTGGATTGATTTCGCGTTCGTTACGACTTCCGTCGTAATTAACCGAACAACGTGATCGTACGACCAAACGAACCAACATCCGAGATATTTTTGAGCATATTTTAAGTTCCCTATACTTTAACTTCATTTTAGAGCCTTGAAATGGGGTTAACGGGGCTTAAACGTGCCGAAAACTGAGTTTATTGCATGCACGGACCATTTCTGATATTCTGCCATTTTGGTCTCTAGCGGGGAGCGACAGGCCTCTCGCGGGGCGCCAGAGACTAATCTGGGCATATTCTTTGATTTAGCAAATGGATCGAATTTCTGGGGTTATTTATGCAATTTTCTTAATACCTTGGGCTGGATTTTGATGGTTTTTATATACCCCTTGTATTTTAAAACCTTGTGCCCACATGTGTGGCCAAGATCGAAGCAAGATTTGCGAGAAACGATCCTAACGGTTGTGGGAATTCTATAAATACCCACCACCTGTCATTCTTGCAACTCACCATTGAATCATTCCTGCTCTAAGTTGAAGCTTATGCTTCATACTTGAGTATTTTTTATTCAATTCTTCCTAGCTTGGACCATTTGTAAGTTTCTTTCATTCTTTTATGTGTTTTCAAGCACGAAAGTCAAACAGTGTTTGACTTTCTGCATTGACCAGTCAATGGTCAACACGAAGTTCGTTTGAACTTCGCAACGTGAGCGTAATCACGATGGTCATAGTCTTTTGTGACTATACCTACTGATTACCACGTTATTTAGGCATAGTGATGAGTCATAGTTTAGGTCAAAATGCGCATTTATGCGTAGTTTACAACCAAACTATTCTTTGGAATCAAAACCCTTTGTTTTGATATCAAACTTTTTTTCTAACTTCGTTAAACATGTTTTAACATGTTTAACTCGTCACTTTTAGTTTAGTGCTTGTGTAGGCTCGTAAGATAAGCGGTCTAAACAACCGCTTAGACTTTCGAACCCGACCCGTTTGGTCGATCATTAGGATCTGACCAAACATATATTGTGACCATAGTTGTATAGGGAATAACCTTCCGAGGTTATACCTTATGGTCACTTCGTTTAGTTAGTTGTATGATAGGTAGTTTATATGCCTTAGGAAAATGACCAAAATACCCTTTTTGCACATAATTTCATTTTAAACATATGTAACACATGTTTTGACATCTAAACTGATTATATAACATAATTAGATATGTTAAGGCATATAATACTTGTCATAGGACTAGTTAGGCGTCTCGAACGTGCTTTCGTGCGAACGACGCGTTAAAGTAGCATAAGCTACCTTAATGAGTCGAAATGGGTCGTAAGCACTTAGGATAGGTTTCGATTTAGAATGTAGGCTTTGTTAAACCATATCACATGAGTTCCAATACTCGTTTGGTTTACAATACCTCATTCTACCCGATCTTCTGATTTAGGTGTCGATTCGCTAACATAGTATCTGTTACCCTAGGAACCGCTTCAACACTTGAACTCTTGGTCTTTTGAGCTTTGTTATACCCTTTGAACCAGAACTATACGCAATCCTAGCGAGTACATAGTTCCCCTCTTTTACCGTTTTCAAATGTTTTGGGGTGATTCATATGTGTAATCCATTTGTTTTCGAAATGTATGACATGTATGTGTTTACTAAGTGATTTGAGGTGTCTTATTCCGATTATGCAAACACGGTGATTATCTAGAATCCTTATAGCATCTATCTATCTTCATAGATTGATTCTTATAGGATGTTTAAAGTATAGTCTTAGATCTTCCTATCTTCATATTAAGGTTTTAAGAAGTACTTTACAACTCGATGGTTGGTTGTGTGTAGATTGTTGGTGATTTAGATAACGAAACTAGATAATACAATAAGCACATGGTGGATACGCCGCTGGTACTTCCTATATATAAGTGTGCTTATTGTATTACCCTTCGTGGCGTTATCCCGAATCACCATTAGGATTTAGGATGTTGTGATACAGTGATTCGATGTGACAAGAACCTGATCCCTGTAGTATCTATCTATCTTCATAGCTACACCTATATGGGATGTTTAGAGTACTAATATTGAAGTCCTTGGTTGGATTCATTGTGTGCTTTAATGCATGTGTGAGTAGACAATATAACAGAACCCAGAATCCTTATAGCATTTATCTATCTTCATAGATTGATTCATGTAGGAAGTTTAAGGTACTAATATTCCTTGATTGGATTTAATGTGTGCTTTAATGCGTGTTCACAAGTTGGTTGACAATTATGTGTTTATGTGGTAGTTGTGATTTAGATAACGAAACAGGTGTAATAAAATAAGAACATGGTAGATACGCAGCTGGTACTTCCTATATATAAGTGTTCTTATTTTATTATTCTTCTAACGTTATCTGGATCACTTTAGGATTTTTTTGTAAGATTGTTCCAATGTTCGAGTATCGAAATCTTCGTAGAATTTCCCATATTTTTATATGTTAGATTCTTAAAAAGATATATGAAGTATTATCATGACTCGTTGATTTGATTTATATAATACTTACATAAGTTTTGATTTATTTAAAAACAGTTATTATTAATCCTTGATTGGATTTCTAATAACATATTAACGATTTTTTACGATGGTTTAAACAAGATTACAATGTAAGGCATAAAAATGACTTAGTAATAATCATATTGCCATATACAAACCTATTTTGTCACGAGTTTTCACAATTAAGATAATGTATTGCAAATGCTAAATTTTTGCCATTCTTTGACTTCAAGATTTATTTTCAATTGACAACTCTCGTAGTTGTTAAAGTATTGCAATACCAAATGTTTTGCCATTTATTTGACTAATAAAACCTATGTATTTGCCGGCATTTTTATGCTGACTGTTTTTCACATATGTTTCAGGTTTTCGACTGTTCAAGCATGCAACGCATAGGACTGCATACGGGCCTTAGACTTCTAAAATAAAAGAACAATTACATGTATTCTATGTTTGTAAAACGATGTTAACGATATTGAAACTATTTAGTACCAGTAGTTGTGAGCAATTTGTAACGTGACTCCCCGATATTTCCGCCGTGTGTTGTTGTATTACGCGATTGGGGTGTTACATGATGTCACCAACACTAATGACCTAATCACAATTTACTATTTATAGAAAGTGTTTATGGAGGATGCTCCCTAAACCCTAAGCCCATTTCCTTAAAAGCCCACTCTGATATCCCCTAATCCACTTAGCCACTAATGCACAAACCTAATAAGGGTCTAACAGTTTTGGACAAAGGGGTTAGCAAGCATACATGAGGGACTAAAATTGTCCATCATAGAAAGATGATTATACAAAAGAAAATAAAAACTCTCATGTTCAGTGTTTTGAGATGAGTGTGTCGACACACACTAGAAGGAGAAAAGGGGGAGGCTCAATATTGATGAAATTAGTCCAAATTCAAGAAGGATTTTAGCCTAAACTAATGCATGAACTCGTTTCTCTTGATGATTTAGCCATAGCAAACATGTGGTAAGTTGAAATTTATGATTTGGTGATTTTGTATGAAGTAGGTTCATGATCAATCCTTGATAAAGTATGAGATTAAACATGGAGGTGTGTTGGAATCACCAAATACAACATGGATTATGAATAATTTTAAGTAATTTGATGTTTTGGGATAAAACTCACTTGTAGTAGTAAGGATGGTGAGATAACTGAATTATCCATGTTCAATTCTTGCACAAATTTCATGTATTATGTAGTATGTGATGTGTACTTGTTATATAGATTGAGTATGGTATGGAATTTGTAGGATGTTTACTTGTGTTTATGAATGAAAGTGATAAGTAGGAAGAAAAGCATGAAATACTTGTACTATGTGCTTAGAAAGTAGTATGCACACCAAGGTTCTGTTTGTGTTTTGGCCAGAAGTACTTCTGGCCACTTATGTCTGCGCGACGCAGACGCGCGCAGACGTTTGATGTCTGCAGCTTGTTTGTTTTCTCGCAGACCTTTCATTAAAAAAGATCTGTGAGACCTCTTCTTGGAGCAGACATGGACCCAAGTCTTCTCCTCGCAGACGTTTACCTCTTCTTGGCACCACCTGCACCTCCGACACCACTGCTCCGCCACCACCTCCACTCCGCCACCACCTCCACCTCCGACACCCCTGCTCTGCCACCACCTCCACCTCCGACACCCCTGTTCCGACACCATCATCGTCATCATCATCTTTTATCATCATCATCATCATCATCGATGGCAAACAAAACCCCCAAATCGATCGGAAACAAACCCCCCCAAATCGATCACATCTGTTATCATCATCATCGACACCACCTCCACCTCCGAAACCCCCACCTCCGCCGACACCCATCGACCTCCACCTCCGAAACCCTAAATCGATGGCAAACAAAACACCCCAAATCGATCAGAAACAAAACTCCCAAATCGTCATCGATCTGTTACATCATCATCATCATCGATCTGTTACATCATCATCATCATCATCATCGATCTGCATCATCATCATCATCGATCTGTGGTGTAGTGGTGACGGTGGTGGCTGTGGTGTAGTGGTGACGGTGGTGGCGTTGGTGAAGTGGTGGCAGTGGTGACGGTGGTGAAGTGGTGGCGGTGGTGAAGTGGTGGTCGCTGGAGAAGTGGAAGTGTGAAGGCAGAGGTGGTGACGGTGGTGGTGATGATGGCGGTGGTGAAGTGGTGGCGGTGGTGAAGTGGTGGCGGTGGTGCAGATTGTAGAGAGAGAGAGTAGAGAGAGATACTGTGTGCTGTGTGTGTGTTTTAAACCTAGAAGAGGTTTTATATAAAAAAAACAAACCCTCTTCTCCTTGCAGACTGCAGACATTTGGTCCACCTCTTCTCCTGCAGATGTGGTCCGCAGACTGCAGACCTTTTCCTACAGAAAAAACAAACAGCACCCAAGTGTATGAAGAAATGCCTAAGTGAAGTTAGGATGTGAAATTGTATGAAAGGGCTTAGAATATATGAATGAGATATGATAATAATGTAATTAGTAGTAAATTAATTTGAAGAATGTGCTTTAGATGAAACTCGTACAAGAATTCGGGTTGAATGTATGTTTTGGTCAAGATTATGCATTAGGGGCTTGTATATTGTGCTTGAATGGGTGATGCCCGCCATGTGTTCTATTAATTACTTAAATTGCGATTAAGTAGTGTGTGATAAAGGTAAAGCATATGAGCTTATTAGTAAGGAATCATGTTGGGAATATGTTGTATTATGTGAGGAATTTGCATATTAGTGTTTATGTGTGTGACTAGTTTATCATACGGTTGGAAGGATCATATTACATGAGTGTGAGGTATGTGGTATAGTGGCCATGCTTTAGCGTGTCAAGATGAATGTGTGTGTGTAATTGAAAAGTTAGAACAACTTGGTAGTTGACTTATGAAAAGTCAACGAATGTGGGAAACTATAAAGTTAGGAATATATTAACACAATACAATATTAGGAGGATCATGGGATGTGTGTTACACCTGTTTATGTATTATGTATGATGACAGATTTGATTTCGTGAATGTTGAACAATGTGGTTGTCAATCCACGTCTTATGTATGTTAATAAATAACTAACTAATAAGAGTAAACATAATTAGGAATTTGAAATGTATGTTGATATGGGTGAACATGCATACTAAAAAGGTTGTGAACATTATGGCATGAAAGGATAGGAATTTCACTAGCATGGACTCGAGCGCGAAAGGCTAACGGGTCAAAAAGAGACAAGAAAGCAAGCATAAATGCGAACGCTCAAGGTAAGTGAATCCCGAAACTCACTTCTTAGTATATAAATGAAATTTTGTTTTTATGAATGTTGGGAGTCATGTACCAATGTTCTATAATGTTACGGAAATTTAGGGTCAGTTCGGCTTGGAACGGGACCCTGAAACGGGTTGTTTGAGCATGAAACAAGGAAAACAACGTCGGTAACACTGAGGGGGCATCGCCGGCGGCCCCTGTGGCATTGCCGATGCTGCCTCCTGTTTCCGATGCCTTAATCACCTACCTACGCAAGTAAGTCTCCAACGCCACATCCAGGGTGCGTCACCGACACATAAAACGACATCCCCGATGCCCCTCACAAGTCTAAAGTTGTTGTTTTTGTTAATTTATTCCACCACAAGTTTCGTACTTCCTAAAACCTGTTCCGTAACCTTTAAAGAGTCCCGAAACGTGAAAATAACTAATAGGGAGTTATGTGAACTTAATTGAATTGTGATAAGGCATGCCAGGAACATAAAGTTTTGGAAAGAAGGATGAGAATGTATGACATAAGGCACCTAGATGATTCATGACCGTTTTATTCAATTATATAATGAACGCATAAGTATGAATCCTAGTAACAATTGTTATAAATAACCGGAGGAATGCATGTTCGTAGTAGGTCCTTCATACACGAAAGGGTTGGATTAGGTGTTTTGTATGTGTGTTATTGCACCATATGTTTCGAATAAATGAGACTTGTACGAAGATAAATATGGAGTTAATGTACATAAGAATTTATGGTATTGCACTAGTTTAGTAAGGTTCACACTTCGGTATAATGCACGTGTTAGTGAGGTGCACATTTCGGTAACGTGCACTCTTTGGTAAAGTGTTGGTGGCAGGAAACCATAGGTGAGCATGATTAAGAATGAATACGTACGTAGGTTTGTATGTGCATGATTTTATGTTTGAATGTTGTGGCTGGGACTTGTATCTTGAATGTGTTAGATTGTAAGATGTAGGTAAAGTTGGATGGAACACTAGGTATGCATGTATTGGAATTTGGTGTATATGAATGGGACTCGTAAATTTGTGTACATGGATTATAATACGTATGAGTATTAAACAGGACTAATCGTGTTACTTTTGAGAATGGAATGAAGATGCTGGAAAATTATTATTGGCCTTTGAAGGTTCATTGTCGAGGTGCAAGGATTGAATTCTGAAGGATAATCGAATGGATTATCGCACGTGGGAAGAATTCATTATGTCCTTTAAATTATATATGATTTAGATTATGTAAGTTGTCATCGATTACTAATGATGTGGATGTGTACGGTGTCTGTAGCTTTCATGGATCATCATCATCATGAGGTGTAAGCGGTTGAAGATTAAGCCTAAACGGGGATTGTACGGGAGTATGGTCGCTTAGTTGAAAATGTATGTAACACTTGGTGTATTTAATAAGAAGTAAGAATGTAATTTAAGTAAAAGAGTCACATTAATTGGTTTTCAAACGTTTCAGAACGTATATAAAGAAAGAAATTTTATGGTTCGTTTTGCCGCTGTGTCTTTTGGAATAAAATGTGTTAGGGTGTAACAGTTAACATGCCGCAACTTCAGTGTTGGTGGTCGCTGGCGGTGGTGTGCTATTGGTGCTATTTGACATAGTTTTACTGTAACATTTGCAGAATTTCAACAGTTGTACCTTTTCGATCGTTTACGTGTTTAATAAAATTTTATATTTTATTTACGAAATACGTAATCGTTCAATCAAGCAAAGCGATATTCACGACATTTCCAGAACCAAATCAAAGTTACACATGCCCTAATACCCTAATATAACCTAAATATTACGTTAGAGGGTTAAAAATGGCAAATTTGTGGTAATATAAGTCCAGGTGCTAAAACTGTGAAAAAGCAAAGTTCTGTCCACCAGAGGTCCTTACGGACCGTAAGGACCTGGTTATGGTCTGTAAGGCATGCCCAGACAGTAGAATTGAGCTGGCAGTAGCCTTGCTCTCCAAGTTTAACGCCTATACATGATTTTGCCACCTTAATTCTAGTTTTGACACTTGTCTAGACACTAAGCAACATCCATAACACCTCATCTAACACTTGTCAAGCTCTCATGAATCCAAGAACACTATAAATAGGCTTGAAAACTTCCCTTTCAAGCACATTTTTCTTTCTGTCTCACACAATTATTCACTTGGAGCTTGCTTCTACATTGAGGCCTCCTTCTTTGAGTTCTATGCTTCATTCTCAAACACCTGTAAGTGTTTCTCCTAGTCTTTTTCATTTATTTGGCTATTTATGAGCCAAAAGTCAAGCAAGTTGACTTTTTCTTTAACTTTCAGTTATGACCATTTATTATGTCTATATATAGTGTCATGTGTTCAAAGTTGTTAAGCTTTGGGAGTTTGGCTGGAGAGATTGCCTGATGCTCTCTCCAGCCTGTGAATGATGTATGCTCTTTCTGTATTAATGGAATCCTTTTACTTTTGACTATTCTTACGAGATTTCTACCGAATTAGCATTATCATATCCAAACTTCCACCTAAACCCGCCTGATCTGGAACTTTCACTATCGAACTAGCCTCAACCCTAACTGATTCTCAAGTCAAGAAGGGGAAGCTTTTCCATAAGGGCAGTAAGAAGCAATCTCCTAAAGCCACCCAAGAGAAACCAACAGAAACAAAAGTCGAACCCTCTAGGAATTCTAAGAAGCGGAAAGCTTCAAAGAACCTTATTGTTGTTACCACAGCTCCCGTCAATCAAGTTGCCCCAACCAACCAGCTCCACCCCCTGGTAAGAAACACTATGCTGGTACTACATATTTGTGCAATCGTCACCACTAATACCACTCACCTTATTGCCAATGCACCCTCTGTGGGTGACTTGGTCAATTGGTCAACGCATGTTGTTTTGTTACTGACACCGCAAACAAACTATCGCAAACCCTACTCAACCCATTGTTCCTCAAACATTTGCTACTCGTCCTCATTATCCACCTGGATCCTACTACAATTGTGGTGATCTCACTCACTACCGAAACCATTGTCCTAAGCTTGTTAATGTCAATCCAGTCCATGGATGAGCATTTAACATAAATGCTATTGAGGCTTGTGCAAACAACGACGTAGTTAACGGTACGTTCCATGTTCATAGACATCCCGCGTCTACTCTTTTTGATTCGGGTGCCTATAAAAGTTTTGTGGCATTAGCTTTTAAGCGTTTTTTTACCTATACCTCGAACTATACTATGAAAACCTTTAAGGGTAGAAATAGCTAGTGGTAAACCCCTTCTACTCGATTCCGTCATTCGTAATTGTCAATTAAACCTCAACAATAATTTTTTTCCCATCAACCTCACTCCCATGCAACTTGGGAGTTTCGACAACATAGAAGGCATGGATTGGTTAACCAAACGCCATGCTGAAGTTATCTGTTTTGATAAGCTTGTAAGTGTGCGTCTTCCATCTAGCGAAATTTTAGAAGTTCATGCAGAGAAACCTTCCACAGGACTCAAACTCAAGACTTGCACCCAAGCCTAGAGATACCTACGAAAGAAATATATAGCCTTCTTTGCACATATCGTAGAGGAGAAAGGCAAGAGTAAGAGTATCAAAGACATCCCCTTTGTTCAGGATTTTCCCAACGTGTTTCCAGAAGAATTACCTGGCTTACCCCCGGTGCATCAAATTAGAATTTTGCATTGATCTTCTACCTTGTGCCAACACGATTGTCAAATCCCCTTACCGTCAAGCACCATCTGAAATGCAAGAGTTGTTGAAAAAACTCTAAGAGCTTTCAGACAAACGTTTCATTCATCCGAGTTTCTCACCTTGGGGTGCTCCTGTGTTATTCGTGAAGTTGAAGGATGGATCCTTTCGAATGTGCATTGATTATCGTGAGCTTAATAAACTCATGATTAAAAATCTATATCCCCTACCTCGTATTGATGATTTTTTCGATAAACTACAAGGTGCTACCTGTTTTTCAAAGATCGACCTCCATTCTGGGTATCATCAACTTCGTGTACTCGAAGAAGATATTCCCAAGACTGCTTTTCACACTCGAAACGGCCATTACAAGTTTACTAACATGCCTTTTCACTTCATTAATGCTCTAGCCATTTTCATGCACTTAATGAATAGGGTTCGTAAACCTTATTTAGATAAGTTCATCATTGTTTTCATAGATGACATCTTGATCTATTCGAAGTCTCGAGCGGATCACGAACATCACCTTCGTTTAACAATGGAACTCCTAAAGAAGGAGCAACTTTATGCCAAATTCTCCAAGTGTGAGTTTTAGCTCAAAGAGGTGCAATTCTTGGGTCACATTATCAATAAACAAGGTATACATGTAGATCCTGCCAAAATCACTGCGATTAAGGATTGGAGTACACCCACCACTCCTACCAAACTTCGCTCATTTCTTGGTCTCGGCGGTTATTACCGCCGCTTCATCGCAAATATCTCCAAGATTGCGGTTCCCCTCACTTGTTTAACTCAAAAGCATAAACCTTTTAAGTGGGAACCCAAAGAAGAAGAAGCCTTTCAAACCTTGAAACAAAAGCTTTGTGATGCTCCTATTCTATCCTTACCCGATGGTAATGATGATTTTGTTGTATATTGTGATGCCTCGAATCTAGGCCTTGGCTGTGTTCTCATACAAAGAGACAAAGTCATAGCCTATGCATCAAGACAATCGAAAATCTATGAAAAGAACTACATAACTCATGATATTGAGTTAGGTGCTGTTGTTTTCACTCTCAAAATTTGGAGACACTACCTTTATGGTACCAAATGTGTGGTTTTCACGGACCACAAAAGTATCCAATATATATTCAATCAAAAGGAATTGAACATGAGACAACGACGTTGGATTGAACTTCTTAATGACTATGACTATGAGATTCGCTACCATCCTGGTAAGGCGAATGTCGTAGCCGACGCACTTAGTCATAAAGAACATGTCAAACTTTATTGTGTTCAGGTCCAATCCGATATCCAAACACGCATTTTCCAAGACCAACATACTTGTGTAACCCAAGGCAATGATGAGTAATGAATCGCTACATAATCTTGAGCTTCAGCTTGAAACTAAAGATGATGGGTTACTCTACTTCTTGAATCATTTGTGGATTCTAAACCATGAAAATCTCCGTACCTTATTGCTGGACGAAGCCCATAAGCCTCGTCACTCTATACATCCTGGTGCTGACAAAATGTACATGGATCTTCTAACCCAGTATTGGTGGCCGGGTATGAAGAAGGACATAGCCTTGTACGTGTCCAAATGCCTTACTTGTCTTAAAGTTAAGGCATAACATCAACGTCTCCCTGTTTTGCTTGAACAACCAGAAGTTCTGATATGGAAGTGGGAGAACATTGCTATGGATCTCATCACTAGATTACCACACACTTCTAGAGGTCATGACACCATTTGTGTAATGATTGACCGTCTAACTAAGTCAGCACATTTTTTTCCAATTTGGGAGAATTTCTCTGCTGATGAACTTGCTAAGATCTATATTGATGAGATTGTATCCCGTCATGGTGTTTTTTTGAACATCATATCAGATCATGATGCTCGTTTCTAATCTCGTTTTTGAAAGACCATGCTATCTGCCATGGGAACCAAATTAAATCTAAGCACCGCTTATTATCCTCAAACTGATGGACAAATTGAAAGGACAATCCAAACACTTTAGGATGTGCTTAGAGCTTGTGTGATTGACTTTGGTGGTAGTTGGGGTTCGCATCTGCCTTTAATCGAATTCTCCTACAACAACAGTTATCACTCTAGCATCAACATGGCCCCATTTGAGGCTCTTTATGGTCGAAAATGTCATTCACCTGTCTGTTGGAATGAAGTTGGTGAAGCTCAAATCACCAGACCTGAACTCATCCAGGAAACAACAGACAAAATCATGAAAATTTGCAATAACCTTTGACAGCTAGAAGCCGTCAACAGAGTTATGCTGATAAATGACGCAAACCTTTGGAATGCCAAATTGGTGATCATGTTCTTCTCAATGTATCCCCTTGGAAGGGTGTGATTAGATTTGGGAAGAAAGGTAAACTAGCTCCTCGATATGTGGGACCTTTTAAGATAATTGAAAAGATCGAAAAGGTATCCTACAAACTTGAACTGCCTCCTAAACTTGGGAATATTCATCCAACCTTCCACGTGTCCAACTTGAAAAATTGTTTAGCCGATGAAAACCCCCACATCCCTCTTGACGAAATTCGCATTGATGATACTATGCATTTTGTCAAGAAACCTGTGGAAATTATGGACCCTGAAGTCAAGAAACACAAGCGTAGTTGAATACAAATTGTTAAAGTTCGTTGGGAATCCAAACGTGGCCCGAAGTTTACTTGGGAACGAGAGGATCAAATGAAAGTGAAGTATCTACGTCTTTTCTCACAAGTCTCCTCTGATTCAGTTTCGGGACGAAATTCCCCAAAGTAGGGGAGACTGTAACATTTGCAAAATTCAACCATTGTACCTTTTCGATCGTTTATGTGTTTAATAAAATTTTATATTTTATTTACAAAATACGTAATCGTACGATCAAGCAAAGCGATATTCATGACATTTCCGGAACCAAATCCAAGTTACACATGCCCTAATACCCTAATATAACCTAAATATTAGATTAGAGGGGTTAAAAATGGAAAAAAATGTAGTAATACAGGTCCAGGGGCTGAAACTGTTAAAAAGCAAAGTTCTGCCCGCCAGAGGTCCTTACTGTGACAACTGGCACCAAATCGGTAATTTCCGTACTATTTTAATATTATTTATTAATTGCAATTATGTGTTTAAACGTCAACATTAAGTGATTACTTACTTTACATTTTCACGCATGTTTTTATACTTCAAATATTGCCTTGTGCATTACTTTAAGCGTTGCGTCAAAAAGACTAGTAAACTCACCGGTAAGACACACTGTGTCAGGAATTCTACAGAAAGCAGTTAGACAATAGATTTATGGCCTAGGAATAGGTCCAACACTAATGACCTAATCACAATTTACTATTTATAGAAAGTGTTTATGGAGGATGCTCCCTAAACCCTAAGCCCATTTCCTTAAAAGCCCACTCTGATATCCCCTAATCCACTTAGCCACTAATGCACAAACCTAATAAGGGTCTAACAGTTTTGGACAAAGGGGTTGGCAAGCATACATGAGGGACTAAAATTGCCCATCATAGAAAGATGATTATACAAAAGAAAATAAAAACTCTCATGTTCAGTGTTTTGAGATGAGTGTGTCGACACACACTAGAAGGAGAAAAGGGGGAGGCTCAAGATTGATGAAATTAGTCCAAATTCAAGAAGGATTTTAGCCTAAACTAATGCATGAACTCGTTTCTCTTGATGATTTAGCCATAGCAAACATGTGGTAAGTTGAAATTTATGATTTGGTGATTTTGTATGAAGTAGGTTCATGATCAATCCTTGATAAAGTATGAGATTAAACATGGAGGTGTGTTGGAATCACCAAATATAACATGGATTATGAATAATTTTAAGTAATTTGATGTTTTGGGATAAAACTCACTTGTAGTAGTAAGGATGGTGAGATAACTGAATTATCCATGTTCAATTCTTGCACAAATTTCATGTATTATGTAGTATGTGATGTGTACTTGTTATATAGATTGAGTATGGTATGGAATTTGTAGGATGTTTACTTGTGTTTATGAATGAAAGTGATAAGTAGGAAGAAAAGCATGAAATACTTGTACTATGTGCTTAGAAAGTAGTATGCACACCAAGGTTCTGTTTGTGTTTTGGCCAGAAGTACTTCTGGCCACTTATGTCTGCGCGACGCAGACGCGCGCAGACGTTTGATGTCTGCAGCTTGTTTGTTTTCTCGCAGACCTTTCATTAAAAAAGATCTGTGAGACCTCTTCTTGGAGCAGACATGGACCCAAGTCTTCTCCTCGCAGACGTTTACCTCTTCTTGGCACCACCTGCACCTCCGACACCACTGCTCCGCCACCACCTCCACTCCGCCACCACCTCCACCTCCGACACCCCTGCTCTGCCACCACCTCCACCTCCGACACCCCTGTTCCGACACCATCATCGTCATCATCATATTTTATCATCATCATCATCATCATCGATGGCAAACAAAACCCCCAAATCGATCGGAAACAAACCCCCCCAAATCGATCACATCTGTTATCATCATCATCGACACCACCTCCACCTCCGAAACCCCCACCTCCGCCGACACCCATCGACCTCCACCTCCGAAACCCTAAATCGATGGCAAACAAAACACCCCAAATCGATCAGAAACAAAACCCCCAAATCGTCATCGATCTGTTACATCATCATCATCATCGATCTGTTACATCATCATCATCATCATCATCGATCTGCATCATCATCATCATCGATCTGTGGTGTAGTGGTGACGGTGGTGGCTGTGGTGTAGTGGTGACGGTGGTGGCGTTGGTGAAGTGGTGGCAGTGGTGACGGTGGTGAAGTGGTGGCGGTGGTGAAGTGGTGGTCGCTGGAGAAGTGGAGGTGTGAAGGCAGAGGTGGTGACGGTGGTGGTGATGATGGCGGTGGTGAAGTGGTGGCGGTGGTGAAGTGGTGGCGGTGGTGCAGATTGTAGAGAGAGAGAGTAGAGAGAGATACTGTGTGCTGTGTGTGTGTTTTAAACCTAGAAGAGGTTTTATATAAAAAAACAAACCCTCTTCTCCTTGCAGACTGCAGACATTTGGTCCACCTCTTCTCCTGCAGATGTGGTCCGCAGACTGCAGACCTTTTCCTACAGAAAAAACAAACAGCACCCAAGTGTATGAAGAAATGCCTAAGTGAAGTTAGGATGTGAAATTGTATGAAAGGGCTTAGCATATATGAATGAGATATGATAATAATGTAATTAGTAGTAAATTAATTTGAAGAATGTGCTTTAGATGAAACTCGTACAAGAATTCGGGTTGAATGTATGTTTTGGTCAAGATTATGGATTAGGGGCTTGTATATTGTGCTTGAATGGGTGATGCCCGCCATGTGTTCTATTAATTACTTAAATTGCGATTAAGTAGTGTGTGATAAAGGTAAAGCATATGAGCTTATTAGTAAGGAATCATGTTGGGAATATGTTGTATTATGTGAGGAATTTGCATATTAGTGTTTATGTGTGTGACTAGTTTATCATACGGTTGGAAGGATCATATTACATGAGTGTGAGGTATGTGGTATGGTGGCCATGCTTTAGCGTGTCAAGATGAATGTGTGTGTGTAATTGAAAAGTTAGAACAACTTGGTAGTTGACTTATGAAAAGTCAACGAATGTGGGAAACTATAAAGTTAGGAATATATTAACACAATACAATATTAGGAGGATCATGGGATGTGTGTTACACCTGTTTATGTATTATGTATGATGACAGATTTGATTTCGTGAATGTTGAACAATGTGGTTGTCAATCCACGTCTTATGTATGTTAATAAATAACTAACTAATAAGAGTAAACATAATTAGGAATTTGAAATGTATGTTGATATGGGTGAACATGCATACTAAAAAGGTTGTGAACATTATGGCATGAAAGGATAGGAATTTCACTAGCATGGACTCGAGCGCGAAAGGCTAACGGGTCAAAAAGAGACAAGAAAGCAAGCATAAATGCGAACGCTCAAGGTAAGTGAATCCCGAAACTCACTTCTTAGTATATAAATGAAATTTTGTTTTTATGAATGTTGGGAGTCATGTACCAATGTTCTATAATGTTACGGAAATTTAGGGTCAGTTCGGCTTGGAACGGGACCCTGAAACGGGTTGTTTGAGCATGAAACAAGGAAAACAACGTCGGTAACACTGAGGGGGCATCGCCGGCGGCCCCTGTGGCATTGCCGATGCTGCCTCCTGTTTCCGATGCCTTAATCACCTGCCTACGCAAGTAAGTCTCCAACGCCACATCCAGGGTGCGTCACCGACACATAATACGACATCCCCGATGCCCCTCACAAGTCTAAAGTTGTTGTTTTTGTTAATTTATTCCACCACAAGTTTCGTACTTCCTAAAACCTGTTCCGTAACCTTTAAAGAGTCCCGAAACGTGAAAATAACTAATAGGGAGTTATGTGAACTTAATTGAATTGTGATAAGGCATGCCAGGAACATAAAGTTTTGGAAAGAAGGATGAGAATGTATGATATAAGGCACCTAGATGATTCATGACCGTTTTATTCAATTATATAATGAACGCATAAGTATGAATCCTAGTAACAATTGTTATAAATAACCGGAGGAATGCATGTTCGTAGTAGGTCCTTCATACACGAAAGGGTTGGATTAGGTGTTTTGTATGTGTGTTATTGCACCATATGTTTCGAATAAATGAGACTTGTACAAAGATAAATATGGAGTTAATGTACATAAGAATTTATGGTATTGCACTAGTTTAGTAAGGTTCACACTTCGGTATAGTGCACGTGTTAGTGAGGTGCACATTTCGGTAACGTGCACTCTTTGGTAAAGTGTTGGTGGCAGGAAACCATAGGTGAGCATGATTAAGAATGAATACGTACGTAGGTCTGTATGTGCATGATTTTATGTTTGAATGTTGTGGCTGGGGCTTGTATCTTGAATGTGTTAGATTGTAAGATGTAGGTAAAGTTGGATGGAACACTAGGTATGCATGTATTGGAATTTGGTGTATATGAATGGGACTCGTAAATTTGTGTACATGGATTATAATACGTATGAGTATTAAACAGGACTAATCGTGTTACTTTTGAGAATGGAATGAAGATGCTGGAAAATTATTATTGGCCTTTGAAGGTTCGTTGTCGAGGTGCAAGGATTGAATTCTGAAGGATAATCGAATGGATTATCGCACGTGGGAAGAATTCATTATGTCCTTTAAATTATATATGATTTAGATTATGTAAGTTGTCATCGATTACTAATGATGTGGATGTGTACGGTGTCTGTAGCTTTCATGGATCATCATCATCATGAGGTGTAAGCGGTTGATGATTAAGCCTAAACGGGGATTGTACGGGAGTATGGTCGCTTAGTTGAAAATGTATGTAACACTTGGTGTATTTAATAAGAAGTAAGAATGTAATTTAAGTAAAAGAGTCACATTAATTGGTTTTCAAACGTTTCAGAACGTATATAAAGAAAGAAATTTTATGGTTCGTTTTGCCGCTGTGTCTTTTGGAATAAAATGTGTTAGGGTGTAACAGTTAACAAGCCGCAACTTCAATGTTGGTGGTCGCTGGCGGTGGTGTGCTATTGGTGCTATTTGACATAGTTTTACTGTAACATTTGCAGAATTTCAACAGTTGTACCTTTTCGATCGTTTACGTGTTTAATAAAATTTTATATTTTATTTACGAAATACGTAATCGTTCAATCAAGCAAAGCGATATTCACGACATTTCCAGAACCAAATCAAAGTTACACATGCCCTAATACCCTAATATAACCTAAATATTACGTTAGAGGGTTAAAAATGGCAAATTTGTGGTAATATAAGTCCAGGTGCTAAAACTGTGAAAAAGCAAAGTTCTGTCCACCAGAGGTCCTTACGGACCGTAAGGACCTGGTTATGGTCTGTAAGGCATGCCCAGATAGTAGAATTGAGCTGGCAGTAGCCTTGCTCTCCAAGTTTAACGCCTATACATGATTTTGCCACCTTAATTCTAGTTTTGACACTTGTCTAGACACTAAGCAACATCCATAACACCTCATCTAACACTTGTCAAGCTCTCATGAATCCAAGAACACTATAAATAGGCTTGAAAACTTCCCTTTCAAGCACATTTTTCTTTCTGTCTCACACAATTATTCACTTGGATCTTGCTTCTACATTGAGGCCTCCTTCTTTGAGTTCTATGCTTCATTCTCAAACACCTGTAAGTGTTTCTCCTAGTCTTTTTCATTTATTTGGCTATTTAAGAGCCAAAAGTCAAGCAAATTGACTTTTTCTTTGACTTTCAGTTATGACCATTTATTATGTCTATATATAGTGTCATGTGTTCAAAGTTGTTAAGCTTTGGGAGTTTGGCTGGAGAGATTGCCTGATGCTCTCTCCAGCCTGTGAATGATGTATGCTCTTTCTGTATTAATGGAATCCTTTTACTTTTGACTATTCTTACGAGATTTCTACCGAATTAGCATTATCATATCCAAACTTCCACCTAAACCCGCCTGATCTGGAACTTTCACTATCGAACTAGCCTCAACCCTAACTGATTCTCAAGTCAATAAGGGGAAGCTTTTCCATAAGGGCAGTAAGAAGCAATCTCCTAAAGCCACCCAAGAGAAACCAACAGAAACAAAAGTCGAACCCTCTAGGAATTCTAAGAAGCGGAAAGCTTCAAAGAACCTTATTGTTGTTACCACAGCTCCCGTCAATCAAGTTGCCCCAACCAACCAGCTCCACCCCCTGGTAAGAAACCCTATGCTGGTACTACATATTTGTGCAATCGTCACCACTAATACCACTCACCTTATTGCCAATGCACCCTCTGTGGGTGACTTGGTCAATTGGTCAACGCATGTTGTTTTGTTACTGACACCGCAAACAAACTATCGCAAACCCTACTCAACCCATTGTTCCTCAAACATTTGCTACTCGTCCTCATTATCCACCTGGATCCTACTACAATTGTGGTGATCTCACTCACTACCGAAACCATTGTCCTAAGCTTGTTAATGTCAATCCAGTCCATGGATGAGCATTTAACATAAATGCTAATGAGGCTTGTGCAAACAACGACGTAGTTAACGGTACGTTCCATGTTCATAGACATCCCGCGTCTACTCTTTTTGATTCGGGTGCCTATAAAAGTTTTGTGGCATTAGCTTTTAAGCGTTTTTTTACCTATACCTCGAACTATACTATGAAAACCTTTAAGGGTAGAAATAGCTAGTGGTAAACCCCTTCTACTCGATTCCGTCATTTGTAATTGTCAATTAAACCTCAACAATAATTTTTTTCCCATCAACCTCACTCCCATGCAACTTGGGAGTTTCGACAACATAGAAGGCATGGATTGGTTAACCAAACGCCATGCTGAAGTTATCTGTTTTGATAAGCTTGTAAGTGTGCGTCTTCCATCTAGCGAAATTTTAGAAGTTCATGCAGAGAAACCTTCCACAGGACTCAAACTCAAGACTTGCACCCAAGCCCAGAGATACCTACGAAAGAAATATATAGCCTTCTTTGCACATATCGTAGAGGTGAAAGGCAAGAGTAAGAGTATCAAAGACATCCCCTTTGTTCAGGATTTTCCCAACGTGTTTCCAGAAGAATTACCTGGCTTACCCCCGGTGCATCAAATTAGAATTTTGCATTGATCTTCTACCTTGTGCCAACACGATTGTCAAATCCCCTTACCGTCAAGCACCATCTGAAATGCAAGAGTTGTTGAAAAAACTCTAAGAGCTTTCAGACAAACGTTTCATTCATCCGAGTTTCTCACCTTGGGGTGCTCCTGTGTTATTCGTGAAGTTGAAGGATGGATCCTTTCGAATGTGCATTGATTATCGTGAGCTTAATAAACTCATGATTAAAAATCTATATCCCCTACCTCGTATTGATGATTTTTTCGATAAACTACAAGGTGCTACCTGTTTTTCAAAGATCGACCTCCATTCTGGGTATCATCAACTTCGTGTACTCGAAGAAGATATTCCCAAGAATGCTTTTCACACTCGAAACGGCCATTACAAGTTTACTAACATGCCTTTTCACTTCATTAATGCTCTAGCCATTTTCATGCACTTAATGAATAGGGTTCGTAAACCTTATTTAGATAAGTTCATCATTGTTTTCATAGATGACATCTTGATCTATTCGAAGTCTCGAGCGGATCACGAACATCACCTTCGTTTAACAATGGAACTCCTAAAGAAGGAGCAACTTTATGCCAAATTCTCCAAGTGTGAGTTTTAGCTCAAAGAGGTGCAATTCTTGGGTCACATTATCAATAAACAAGGTATACATGTAGATCCTGCCAAAATCACTGCGATTAAGGATTGGAGTACACCCACCACTCCTACCAAACTTCGCTCATTTCTTGGTCTCGGCGGTTATTACCGCCGCTTCATCGCAAATATCTCCAAGATTGCGGTTCCCCTCACTTGTTTAACTCAAAAGCATAAACCTTTTAAGTGGGGACCCAAAGAAGAAGAAGCCTTTCAAACCTTGAAACAAAAGCTTTGTGATGCTCCTATTCTATCCTTACCCGATGGTAATGATGATTTTGTTGTATATTGTGATGCCTCGAATCTAGGCCTTGGCTGTGTTCTCATACAAAGAGACAAAGTCATAGCCTATGCATCAAGACAATCGAAAATCTATGAAAAGAACTACATAACTCATGATATTGAGTTAGGTGCTGTTGTTTTCACTCTCAAAATTTGGAGACACTACCTTTATGGTACCAAATGTGTGGTTTTCACGGACCACAAAAGTATCCAATATATATTCAATCAAAAGGAATTGAACATGAGACAACGACGTTGGATTGAACTTCTTAATGACTATGACTATGAGATTCGCTACCATCCTGGTAAGGCGAATGTCGTAGCTGACGCACTTAGTCATAAAGAACATGTCAAACTTTATTGTGTTCAGGTCCAATCCGATATCCAAACACGCATTTTCCAATACCAACATACTTGTGTAACCCAAGGCAATGATGAGTAATGAATCGCTACATAATCTTGAGCTTCAGCTTGAAACTAAAGATGATGAGTTACTCTACTTCTTGAATCATTTATGGATTCTAAACCATGAAAATCTCCGTACCTTATTGCTGGACGAAGCCCATAAGCCTCGTCACTCTATACATCCTGGTGCTGACAAAATGTACATGGATCTTCTAACCCAGTATTGGTGGCCGGGTATGAAGAAGGACATAGCCTTGTACGTGTCCAAATGCCTTACTTGTCTTAAAGTTAAGGCATAACATCAACGTCTCCCTGTTTTGCTTGAACAACCAGAAGTTCTGATATGGAAGTGGGAGAACATTGCTATGGATCTCATCACTAGATTACCACACACTTCTAGAGGTCATGACACCATTTGTGTAATGATTGACCGTCTAACTAAGTCAGCACATTTTTTTCCAATTTGGGAGAATTTCTCTGCTGATGAACTTGCTAAGATCTATATTGATGAGATTGTATCCCGTCATGGTGTTTTTTTGAACATCATATCAGATCATGATGCTCGTTTCTAATCTCGTTTTTGAAAGACCATGCTATCTGCCATGGGAACCAAATTAAATCTAAGCACCGCCTATTATCCTCAAACTGATGGACAAATTGAAAGGACAATCCAAACACTTTAGGATGTGCTTAGAGCTTGTGTGATTGACTTTGGTGGTAGTTGGGGTTCGCATCTGCCTTTAATCGAATTCTCCTACAACAACAGTTATCACTCTAGCATCAACATGGCCCCATTTGAGGCTCTTTATGGTCGAAAATGTCATTCACCTGTCTGTTGGAATGAAGTTGGTGAAGCTCAAATCACCAGACCTGAACTCATCCAGGAAACAACAGACAAAATCATGAAAATTTGCAATAACCTTTGACAGCTAGAAGCCGTCAACAGAGTTATGCTGATAAATGACGCAAACCTTTGGAATGCCAAATTGGTGATCATGTTCTTCTCAATGTATCCCCTTGGAAGGGTGTGATTAGATTTGGGAAGAAAGGTAAACTAGCTCCTCGATATGTGGGACCTTTTAAGATAATTGAAAAGATCGAAAAGGTATCCTACAAACTTGAACTGCCTCCTAAACTTGGGAATATTCATCCAACCTTCCACGTGTCCAACTTGAAAAATTGTTTAGCCGATGAAAACCCCCACATCCCTCTTGACGAAATTCGCATTGATGATACTATGCATTTTGTCAAGAAACCTGTGGAAATTATGGACCCTGAAGTCAAGAAACACAAGCGTAGTTGAATACAAATTGTTAAAGTTCGTTGGGAATCCAAACGTGGCCCGAAGTTTACTTGGGAACGAGAGGATCAAATGAAAGTGAAGTATCTACGTCTTTTCTCACAAGTCTCCTCTGATTCAGTTTCGGGACGAAATTCCCCAAAGTAGGGGAGACTGTAACATTTGCAAAATTCAACCATTGTACCTTTTCGATCGTTTATGTGTTTAATAAAATTTTATATTTTATTTACAAAATACGTAATCGTACGATCAAGCAAAGCGATATTCATGACATTTCCGGAACCAAATCCAAGTTACACATGCCCTAATACCCTAATATAACCTAAATATTAGATTAGAGGGGTTAAAAATGGAAAAAAATGTAGTAATACAGGTCCAGGGGCTGAAACTGTTAAAAAGCAAAGTTCTGCCCGCCAGAGGTCCTTACTGTGACAACTGGCACCAAATCGGTAATTTCCGTACTATTTTAATATTATTTATTAATTGCAATTATGTGTTTAAACGTCAACATTAAGTGATTACTTGCTTTACATTTTCACGCATGTTTTTATACTTCAAATATTGCCTTGTGCATTACTTTAAGCGTTGCGTCAAAAAGACTAGTAAACTCACCGGTAAGACACACTGTGTCAGCAATTCTACAGAAAGCAGTTAGACAATAGATTTATGGCCTAGGAATAGGTCCAACATCTAAAATACATTAAAACCCAAGTATGGATACAAGGGTTACCATATAAACTTTTCGGAAGCTAAAATAAGCACTCAATGACACCCGAAACTCACTGTAAAAGCTGAATTTCTGCAGAATTAAGCTATAATTCAGCTATTAAACACTAAATAATATGCAGAAATGATTTTTAGTGTCTAGAATAACTTACAAAGCGTCGGGAATTGAAACTGTCATAAAAGGTGCTTCATACTTAGTGAAACTGCGCAATTTAGCACTTTAACGCACCGTAACGAAACGAATAACCGGACACTATCCGGAACATCAAAATTTGACTAGAAGCAATGTTTTTATGTTATTAAGCTAGTTATGTGGATAGAAAATCATATTACCCTAAAATCCCGAAACATATTAAACACTAACTAACACCCTTGAATTCTAACTAAAATCCCAATCTAAGCATCAAAACCAAACCAATACCCCCCCCCCCCTTTGGACGGTTGGGACATGGGTCCCACAAGATTGATTTTATTCCAATATTTTAATTGATATGTTTAGCAAATGTGAAACATATTAACCCATGTACAAGATGTTGTTGGAAGACATTTTATAAAACCACCAAACATTAACATACTTCATTCTAACACTTTTAAACTTCACCATCTTCTTCCTCTCCTCCCTCTAACTCTCGGCTCACACACAAACTACATACACCAACCATTTTCATCCATTTCCTAGCAATCCAAGGTTACTACAAGGTGTAAGAAGCTTATCAAAGAAGGTGTGAGGTTCTAGAACTTGAAGGACCTCTTTGTGGAGCTATTAACCTCACATATTCATCATTCTTCATCATCTACCTTCTTGTGCCACTTCCCTAGCCATTAGAGCTAGTGGTAAGCCTCTTGATCACTAATTTAGTTCTTGTTTATGTTATGTACATGTCTCACCATCAAAGTAACTAAACTTTAAAAGATGAAAACGAGAAGATCTAACATAATCATGAAGAAAACAAGTGATTATAGTAATTTTTGGTGTGTGTAATGATGTTGATGTTGTTAAATCTTGTGTGTATGTTTAGATCTAGTATGTTAAGCTTGTTAAAATCTTAGATCTAACAAGTTTAAGCATGGATCTTGAAGGATCCATGGTTAAACTTGAAGACGAACATATGAAACACTTATGTGAACATGAAAAATGAATTTTTATGCATAAACTTGTAATCTTGAAGTAACAAAGTGTGTATAAAACTAACTTTTGAAACTAAAACCTATGAAAAGCTTGTTAATGGTTTTTCAAGAAGCATATTTATGAAAGATCTAAAGATGTTAAGCATGAATCTTGAAAGATCCATGGTGAAACATGATGTTAAACATAATGATCTTTCTAATGAACATAAAAATGGTTTTAGAACATGATTTACAAACTTTGAAACCATAAAACTCATGGATGATTGAGTTAGTAAATTAAAGTTTCATAAAAGCTTGTTTAAAAATTACAAGAGGACTTGTTTTTGGAAAGATCATTGTATATTAAGTGTAGATCTCAAAGACTACACATTTTTAACAAGAATCAAGTTCACCATGATGTTTCATATGAAGAAATTAGTGTATGTTGTTGTTGAAAATTGTTGGAAGTTGGTTTTGGTGATAAAAAAAAGAAAATAAACACATGTTTTGAAAACATGGGAAACCTTCATTTTTAGGGGAAACTATGGCAAAATTCTTATAAAATTTTGACACTTAGAAAAATATAAGTTTTGGTGAAACTTATTCCCTAAAAATTAACCTAAAAATATTTACCAAGGTTTCCTAATTTTTGTACCAAATTACAAGCTAAGAAACAATGATTTCTCCAAGTTAAAATCAATATTAAATATGTATATTTTTTTAGGGAAAATATATATATTTAGTGATCACCAATTTTTGTGCTAAGTGTATATTATGTGTATTATATGTAGTAGTGTATTAGGAACTTAAAAATATACTAAATACACCAAAATACACATACAAATACATGAGGATACTTAAGTATACAAACATACAAAAATTCTCCCAAGAAGAATATATAAACAAATTCAAGAAAATATATTTATGAAAATATATTCCTTAACGTGTTATTGGACTTGGACAAATGTTGGACACTTCGGACATAAATATATATATATATATATATATATATATATATATATGGACAAATACATAACTATTACCAAGTAATAGAAGTTATACGAAAATCGGGTGAATAGCCAAAAATAAATGTATATATATCTCGAAGCATGACAAAACACACACACACACACACACACATATATATATATATATATATATATATTCCACACAAGACTTAAAAATATATTATTTTTAAGAAATATAATTTCAGAAAGTAATAAAAATCAAAGTATTGATTTTTGGCAAATAATGTAAAATACACAAGTATTTACATAGAAATACAAGTATCCTTTCCTAAGTATACTTGCACAAAGATAATATTGAGAATATTATTTTACAAAATACTTATATTTATTTTTGGAAAAATAATATAAGTAACATATATGGAAAAGTTAAAAATATAAATTATTTTTAACAACTTATTACCTTGACAAAGATTTCATAAACAAATATATATTTTAAGTAGTGAAATATATATTTACGAATAGACAATACATATTCAAAGTGCAAGACACAACGAATGGGCAATACCCGACAAATAAGGGCACGACCCTCACAAAAGAATGAACATACAAAGAACAAATTCATAAGCTAAAGATGGTGACACTTACTTGTGTGATACAAGTCTAGTGACTAACATACATAGAACACGTATAGGCCACGACGCTACAAAACCAACTAGTGAAGTTTACGACGCAAGATACGCAAAACAGTGAGTTCATGTCCCCACTTTCAAGCTTTTACTTGTTTTTCTAAACTTGGGGAAAATACATGTACTATGATATGTAGAATACAAAACTAAGGAATTACACATAGATCATGTGACGAATAGGGTGCCATAAGCACCATTAATCAACAATATACCTAGACCGTGGAATAAAAGGTTAGATCTAATGGGTTTCAGGCAACCACACTCTGGGCCACATGCTACCTGGAGTGCTTTTGTGTCTCTAGTCATTAACCGATAAGTAAAATGCCTATGGTTTGGATGCTTCCTATGTCGTGACACATGTTAGTGGCCTTGCAAACCACTAGCGATCTCGTATTCCTTACATTAACATAACTCAGTTTCAGATACGTCTTTACAAATTACATACCATGTTTTCATACAAGTATTCAACATTTTATACAACAACTGCATGAATTCACACCAACATTATGTTGATGGTTTTCCAAAACTTACATTTATTTTAGGTAACTAAGTGGATGTACGTGCGGTCTCACTCTTGCTCAAAGATGATGTTTGTGTTTTTAGTTATGTCGTGTCAAGACTCCAATGCCTATTTTGTGGGATTTGTTCGTTATATTCCACCTCGTGTGGTGATATAATGATCAAAACCTTGATGTTTGTCTTTGGAATAAGTTGTAAACTTTTCAAACAATTATCTATCGTGTGATGTAAACACTTAACTTAACTTATGTTTTGGATATTTATTATTAATGGCATATTGGAGTTTGTTTATTGATTATGTAGTATGTTTACTATTCGTATGCAATGAGAACCTTTCAGGATCACACCTATAAGTTGTAAACTTTTCAAACAATTATCTATCGTGTGATGTAAACACTTAACTTAACTTATGTTTTGGATATTTATTATTAATGGCATATTGGAGTTTGTTTATTGATTATGTAGTATGTTTACCATTCGTATGCAATGAGAACCTTTCAGGATCACACCTCGTGCTTTCGCCTTAGAAATGGGTGTGACATATTGGTATCAAAGCTGTGATTGTAGTGAACCAGGATTCCTTCTCGAGTCTAGACTACAATCTTTAGGAGCCTCTCACAAAAACAAATTTTCAAAAGTTTTGATTGCATAAAACTTTCCACGACATCCACTACCTGAACTTATTTTCAAAGTGTCTAGTAAATTCACCACAAGATTTAGGGTGCACTGGGGTAGCACTTATCTTCAACTAGGAATTACTTGCAACAATGTGTACAATTATTTGTATATTAATTAAGTAGTAGTAATTAATATATACATATTCCATGAATAAAATGTTACAGGTACACATGTCTTTGTGTGAAAGCAGCGGCCTAACTATAGAACATGATCCGATGGCGATAGTATCTGACGATGAGATAGCCCACACCCCTGAGATCTTCATGTCCGACTCCGAGAGCGATCCGGAGGTGGCGTCCGATGATGATGATCTCGACGATTTTCAGCCTTTCGCCTTACCAGACTTTGGTGACAATGTCCCTTTCATCGATGATGTCTTAGCATTACCATTACCCTTCCATGACCAGCTGATCATCGGACATCTCGATGGTGAGCACCTCATTGAGCCTATTCCCATTCATGCTATTCTTTTTGCCGCCATCTCTGACAAGGACTGGCCTTTCGTTGATGATCTGGATGATGATGTTGACGTCCCCGTGATTGAGGTGGAGCGCCTCGACGACGATCTTGGCGATGGAGAAGTGTACGACCTCGCTATCCTAGAGTTAGCCTCTCCTGTTGTGTTTGTTATCGATATCTCTTCTGACACTGATCTTGAGTCTGACGCCGAATCCCTTGAGTCGGTGACATCTTCGGCCCTGTTTGCTGCTGGGCTGAGAGCTTACCCGACTGATGATGATGATGACGCTATGTCTGTTGCGCCATCTTCTCATGTTCATGTCCCTACACCCCCACCCTTTCCACCAGCCCATTAGGTTTTTCTTTGCAGGTACTTTGATGGAGTCGTATTTTTTGGATTAAAGACTACAACCGAGTTTTGGGTACAACTTGAAGACAAGGACCGCCAATGTGAAGGAAGATTTTTTGTCTTTTATATGTATCAAACTTGTACTATGGGGTGATGTAACCCTTATGCATTTTTGTTTTCCTCACAAACAATGATGTAACAAGTTGTCCTGATATGTATAAAACCCGGTGAATATCTTATGACACATCAGTTTTTATCTGTTTATGCATGCTTGTTGCTGTATGAATTGATTTATATGTTGGTGGATTGTTTGATATTGCTTATGTGTATATGTTTATACATATATGTACTACTGTCTTGTATGATGATATCAAACAAATGACTAACTCTGTGGTGTTGTGTTTTGAAAGAACATGACACCTAGGAGAGCTGTGAACACTCGAGATTCTAATCAACCCCCTCCTCCTCCAATGCCGAGGACTACTGAGGAATTGAACTCTCTGCTGGAAGAAAGGATTTTCGAAGCTATCGCCCAGTACGAGGCGAACCGTACTGAGCACAGTGGAGGATCAGGCAGTACTAGACGAAATGGACATGGAGATTCATCTGGAGGAACCCTGACTCAAGGTAACCACAAACTGGTTTTTTATAACTTGATGAAATTTATGAACGGTCTTTGTTTCATTGTATCATTGGTTTCTCATTTGTGAATTGGTTGGAGGAATTCCAGGCTGCACCTTCAAGCAGTTTCTCGACTGCAAGCCACTGAATTACGACGGCACTGGAGGTGCAGTGGCTTTCGTGCGCTGGACAGAGAAAACTGATTCCACAATCCGCATGAGCAGATGCACCGCGGACCAGCAAGTTACTTTTGTTACTTGGTTGTTTGTCGATGAAGCTTTGACTTGGTGGAATTTACAAGTCCAAACTCTGGGTGATGATGGCGCATATGGTATGACTTGGGAAGAGTTAAAAGAAAGAATGAGGGAAAAGTATTGCTCAGATGCTGTACTCCAAAGGCTGGAGACTGTGTTTTGGAACCTGTCCATGGTTGGTGCGGACATTGTTGGTTATACTCAGAGGTTCCATGATCTGTCAAGAGTGATCCCCTATTTGGTGACTCCGGAATTTAAGCGCGTTGAGCGCTACATTTGGGGATTGGCTCCTGAATTTCATAGTTTGGTGACTACGGCAGAACTAGCAATGACCACTCAGGCTGTAACTCTGGCTGTCAGCCTTACCGAAGATGTTGTTCGTATGAATAAGTTATCATTGAAACCTACTGAGAAAACCGAGACGCATGCTGAGTCATCTGGTGATAAGAAAAGGAAGCATTCTAATCTGAATCAGGCGACGCGTAACAACAACAAGGGTCCAAATAATAAGAAACATGATACAAACCCGCCCAGGGAGACAAAGACCTTTGCAGCTGCAAATGATATCGTTGCTAGGGGACACCAAGGTACTCTGCCTAAATGCCAAAAGTGTAAGTATCATCATGAAGGAGTTTGTTGCATTCCAAGATGCGACAAATGTGGTAGGTTGGGTCATCGAACAGAAGATTGTTAGGGAAGAGGAAACGGAGGCAATAATAGAAATGGGAACAGAAACGGAAATGGGAATAGGAATGGAAATGGTGCTGGCAACGGAAATGGAAATCGTAATGAAAACGGTACTGGAAACCGGAGTGGAACTGGGCAGAATCAAGGATGTTTTGGTTGTGGTAGCAAAGAGCATTTCAAGAAGGACTGCCCGAAAGAAAACAACGCTCAAGCTCGAGCATTCGTGATAGGAGCAAGGAACACACGCGAGGACCCTAATGTGGTCACTGGTACGTTTCTCGCTATTTGACACTGGTGCCGATTATAGTTTCATGTCTGTGGAATTTAAACGTATGCTTGGAATAGAATCTAGTAGATTAGATATTCCTTATTACATAGAACTAGCCGATGGTAAACTGGTTGAATCGAGCGAAGTTATTAGGGGATGTACATTAGAACTTGGTGAGCGAAGGTTTTGTATCGACCTCTTGCCTGTTCAATTGGGTAGCTTTGATGTGGTAGTCAGAATGGACTGGCTGTCCAAGAATAAAGCCGAAGTTGTTTGTCACGAGAACATCATTCGCATCCCTCTTGTGAATGATGAGATGCTCATAGTCCATGGAGAGAAAAGAGACACGCCCTTGCGGATCATCAACTGTATGAAGGCCCAGAAATTCTTGCAAAAAGGATGTGTTGCATTCTTGGCGCACGTAATAGATAAGAAGGCCGAGGAGCCGAAACTCGAAGACATTCCTGTGGTAAAGGAATTCCCTGATATTTTCCCAAAGACTTGCCAGGATTACCTCCGCAAAGACAAGTCGAATTCCATATTGACTTGGTTCTGGGCGCCGCTCCTATGGCTAAGGCACCATATCGACTTGCACCATCCGAGATGCAAGAATTATCAGCACAACTCCAGGAGTTGTTGGATAAATGATTCATAAGGCCGAGCTTCTCCCCTTGGGGAGCTCCAATATTGTTCGTAAAGAAGAAGGATGGAACCTTGCGGATGTGTATTGATTACAGAGAGTTGAATAAGCTCACTGTTAAGAATCGGTATCCGTTATCGAGGATTGACGACTTATTCGACCAGTTGCAAGGATCGAGCTATTAATCTAAGATTGACCTTCGGTCTGGCTATTATCAGTTAAGGATCCAAGAAGAGAGCATACCTAAGACTGCGTTCAGGACCCGTTATGGGCATTATGAGTTCCTTGTAATGCCATTTGGATTGACGAACGCACCAGCAGTGTTTATGGATCTGATGAATCGCGTTTGCAAGCCATATCTAGATAAATTTGTGATTGTATTTATCGACGATATACTGCTTTATTCGCGAACAAAGGAAGAGCACGAGTAACACCTCAGAACCATTCTGGAACTACTGAAGAAAGAGAAGCTTTATGCAAAGTTCTCAAAATGCGAATTTTGGATTCGCGAAGTATAGTTCCTTGGTCATGTTGTGAACGAGAATGGTATCTATGTAGATCCAGCAAAAATTGAAGCGAGAAAGAATTGGGAAGCTCCCAAGACGCCGACTGAAGTCGATAATTCTTTGGATTAGCAGGTTATTACCGCAGATTTATCGAGAATTTCTCCAAAATAGCTGAATCGCTGACTTCCCTTACCCAGAAAGACAAGAAGTACGACTGGGGAGACAAGCAGGAAGAAGCCTTCCAGCTACTAAAAAACAAGCTATGCAATGCACCGATACTATCTCTACCCGAAGGCAGTGAAGACTTCATGGAATACTGTGACGCTTCGCGTCAAGGTTTGGGTTGCGTGCTCATGCAACGCCAAAAAGCCATCGCTTATGCATCACGACAATTGAAGGTTCATGAAGGGAATTATACCACCCAAGACCTGGAGCTAAGTGCGGTGGTATTTCCCTTGAAGATCTGGCGACATTATTTGTATGGTACTCAATGTACAATCTTCTCATATCACAAAAGCTGGCAGCATTTATTTGATCAAAAGGAGTTAAACATGCGTCAGCGACGGTGGGTTGAGTTGCTGAACGATTATGACTGTTAGATCAAGTACCATCCTGGAAAGGTGAACGTGGTAGCGGACGCCTTGAGTCGAAAGGAAAGAATTAAGACCTTAAGGGTTCGAGCTTTGGAAATGACAATTCGGACAAATCTCACTTCGCGCATTCGTGATGCACAACAAGAAGCCCTTAAGAAGGAGAACCTTAAAGCTGAATATCTCCAAGGTATGGAGAAGAAATTAGTGCCAAATGAAGAGGGAACCTTATACTTTATGGGACGCATTTGGGTTCCGCTCTATGGCGGTATTCGAGAGATTATCTTTGATGAGGCTCACAAGTCGAGGTACTCGATCCACCCAGGATCAGACAAGATGTATCAAGACTTAAAGGAGTATTATTGGTGGCCAAAACTCAAAAGCGACGTTTCTGTTTATGTTGGAAAGTGCCTAACCTGCGCTAAGGTCAAGGCTGAATATCAGAAACCGTCTGGTCTACTGCAACAACCGGAGATATCTGACGTGAGGTCGAAGTCTCAATCAAATTTAATCCAAATACAACTAAATAGATAGTGGTAAGTGGGTATCGAACACAGGGAGTTTGTGGAAAATGTGTTATTTAGAAGTGTATCTAATTAACTAAATTAATCTAATTGCAAATAAAATAAGATTCAAAAGTTGATTTGATTGGGTTGGTTTTAAACTAAATTAACTAATTAAAATGCAAGAGAAAAGTTTTGGTTGTAAACAAATTAGAGACAAATGACCATCCTAGATTTCCGGTTTCAATTGACATTCATGTTAACATTCCACTAGAAAGAACTACATAGACATAGCTCATGTGTGAGTACTCGCAGTGATGAAAGGGAACTAAGTACTCAGATTCCTAGAACGTGAGGTTGTTACCCGATGATCAATCAACCCTTACCCGAGCCTAACTATACCCATGATATCTCGATTGCCAACGGCACCAAGAACGTATGGTTTCTAATTAGTTCAATGCAAGAATCAACAAGTTACTAACAAGCAATTACACACCATAACAAACACACCATTAAGATAGAGATTGTTATTCTAGAAATTAGGAAAACAACATGAAATGTCTCAAACAAACCTTCAATCCAGGATGATCACAAAGTGTTTAGCCACTCATGGCTCGAATCAACATCATAACACAAGTATTATCGTTCATAAAGATCAAAGACAATAAAACTAATGATTAAGATAGTGTTCTTCCAGCTCTAGTCTCCAAAAATTCTCCCAAATCGTCCACAAGCAAGTAGTAACCGAAATCATATGATAAGACACAATAAAACATCTTGAAAACAACATTTAATGTGGAAGTTACATGAAAACACCAGTCGGTGCCGTAACCTACGGCCCTCCGCTGTAGGTTACGGTGGTCAGCAAGTTCCGAAAGTCATCATTGGCGCCGTAAGCTATGCCAGGCCACCGTAGCTTACGGCACCTATTATACTCTTACGGCCCATATCTTCTGTCTTACGGTGATGCAATGTGGCAATTGTGAGGGTGTCGTAGCCTACGGCCTCCCGCCGTAGGTTACGGCACTGAGTGACCTTTTACTTTATTTTCTTCTTTTAATCCACCGTTTCTTCAATTCTTGCTCCGCCACTTTCTAACATCCGTCTATGCTCCCTAAAACCTGCATCTTGGGCACTTTAACACCTGCAAATCCAAACCTCTAGTGATTACCATGTTCAAGCAATTAACCGTATATAGCATGGGATTTTAATCATTTTAAGGCTCTTAAGGGTTGTCCTATGGACCACCCGTCACATCCCCACACTTACCCGTTGCTTGTCCCAAGCAACCCATTCAAAAACTATTCGGAACCACAAGCGATCAATTATGCAAACCAAACCAAATTTACCATTCTTCTACTAACTTTCAATCATACCACAAGACACACCCCTCACAAAAATCTCTCGGTGACAAGAATTATTAGCATATAATGCTAAACCACTCAATGCGTGTGTGTGTGTGTGCGACAATAAGCTTGTATAAGAATCAAGTTTCCTCCTAACAATTACTTAGCATGCTCATGAATCAAAAAGGACTTACGGGTTGTAACGGGGCTAGGTGCAAAGGTACGAACATAGTGGGAGATATATATATAAGAGCTAATTGATTTAACCCGGTTTTTATTTCTACTACTAAACAAAGCAAACACCAATATATACAAAACATCATAAACTTCTCACTTCTATTACAACTAAATGCTTCTTTTTGTATTTTTCTTATATTTTCTCTCTCTTTTTTTTTATTTCAAACATAAACATAAAAGCTCAACAATATATATACAAACATCAAAACTACATACTAAATTTCCTAAACCGGGTCATCTCAAAAGGTAAAATTTATAGGAAGTAGGCTTGGGTCACAACCGAATGGTCAAAGGCTCAAACGTGGCTTTCTAAGGACCAAACCCCCACCCCTCACAATACCAAGCTCGTATATGTAAAGTATGAGGTCCAACCCACCATTCCCACACTCTCACACATCTAGACGAGGCTACCTAAAAGTCCCCTATCATTTTCACAAGCATGCTAACTCTAGGATTTAACAAGAATTCATAGACAAGTTCTATTAACACACGACACACACCGCCACTCAAACAAAGAAATATCAATAACAATCATATGTGGCCCAAATTCTCACCAAGAAAAGACTAGGAATAGGTTTCGGCGTGTCAAGCGGGACAAAATCAAGCTTTCAAATTTTGACAATTTTCGCTTGGATTTACAAAAATTTTGAAATTCTAAAAAATTTTCCCCCATCCCCACACTTGGGATACATTGTCCCAATGTATGGCTGTCACACCCTGGCTTTGCGGAAGCGTGGTTAATTTTGGTGTGACTTCTTAATACCATAGCTTAATCATACCAAAGCTATATGAGTTAAAAACATGCAAGATCATCCATTAAGTTTTGAAAACCAAACACAATACCATTGTTTAACATCCCCTGACAAACATAATCTTGTTCAACAACCATTACAACCTTGAAACATAACATAAACATGGTTTAAGGGTTGTGTCTTGTCCAGGAAAGAGACACATCCCCTAAACCCCGGATGACCTTGGAAACTAGTGCAGCGGAAAACATGCCATACCGTGCCAGATCTCGTTAATTTCCTGAAATACATGTAAGTTGAAAAATCAACAATAATGTTGAGCGAGTTCATGTGCAAGTGAGTAAGTAAAACCCTTGTAAGTATAAAAGTTTCCTGGTATGTAGCAGTGTAAGAGGACTTGTGATCACCAATGGTTTGCAAGGCCATTAGCATGTTGTGAAATGCAAGTAGGAAGATTCAAACCTAGCGTATTTGGCGTTGGGGCACCAAGTCACCACCTGGTCCATTATGCGGGCTCAGGGGTTGGGCTCGCTACACCCAGATAGATCTACCGCTCGAGTCCCTCGGTGTTCTAACTACCCATCCACATGATCTAAACCTCCTTACGTTATTCATACCGTGTAATAAGTACTTGTAAACAAAGTAACATGTATTTCACCCCCGCAGTTAAGAAAAACTGAAAACAGTTAGAGAAAAGGGGGACATGAACTCACAGTGGATGCGTAAACTCTATCAAGCGTCTCTGAAGCAGTAAGCTGTGCAACGACCTACAAGTGCTAATTCTATTAGACGGACGGCCGTGCTTTAGCTTTACAGTTTATGTTTGCGGGAAATAGTTAGACAACTATTTCGTGTTACATTTTGTATATGCTTGATAGTTATTTTTCCTTCCCAAGGATGGGGGATACAATACATGTGCGTAAGTTACGTTTTATCAATCTTGTGGTAATGTAATTACCGGTGTAACTTATATGTTTGTGGAAGCGTTCGCAAAGTTTTGGAATCATTAACGCTTGTAAATATTATTTTTACCCTAAAATAATATTTATGTGTTTCACAAAATAATCATAAACAGTGTTGTGACAAATATATTTATCACGTTAATCTTTGTGAAAATCCCACCTCCGAATGTTTAGTAAAATATAGTACTGGCGAAATTTATGTTTCAAAAGTATGCCCAAAAATAGTTCTAACACTTGTTGTGTAAAAAGTCTAAGTGTTAGGTTTTTAGAAAATTTCGCCAGAGTTTCCTCTGTAACTGGAGGTGGCCACGCTTTCAAGCGTATCATTTTCTTTTAACAAATCAACTCAATCAACTTCTTTATTCAATCAAACAATTTCCGACACATCAAACTAGTCAACAAGTATGTAAATTTGCATAATCGCATGAACTTGTAGTTTTTCCGAATCTATATTATAAATCCCATTTATATACGTAGATCTTTATATAAAGTAGCTTTAATCTTGTAAAAACCTCGTGTTTAGAGAAAACCGTCTTTACAACTTCTAGTAACAAGTGACAAATATACTTCTTTGTCGGATCTTTCCATTTCACAAGTGTCTACACACTTGTGGTTTATAAAATCATATTTATTATTGCAAGATCCATCTTTAGAAAAACATGATTTCTTTAAAGTGTGGTCTTTCAAAAATACCACTTGCGGATACGTAGATCCGCTAGTTTTAAACACCATTTTACCGGTTAAATCACTTTTACACAAGTATAATATTTCACACAAGTTCATGTCTCTAAAATGTGGTAGTGTTTCACTTTTAACCCTTGTATCTTTCAAAAACAAGCTTATGTGATGATACGTGATTTTACAAAGTCGGGTTAAACGAAGTTTCGAGCTACCACATTATAGATCGGGTCTAGATAAACACAAATTTCAAGTCCTACGACTTTTACACAAGACATATGCTATTAACCACCATTTTTGTGATTTTGCTAGACTTTAAAGATTCAAAACGCGTGTTTACGATATTTAACCGACGAAAGTTCTTTTAACCACTTTAGATGAGTGTAAGAACAAGTTTTAAAGGTTATACCTCTAGCTCAAGGCTAGGGAAGAGTTGTGACGAAAACCGCGTGGATAAAAGCCAACGAGAGTGGTCCTTCGCGTTCCGCTTGCACCAAAGCTCCTTATACGTGTCTTGTGATGTTTGTATGATGTTGGAATGATGAAGACAAGAGCCGAAGGTATGATGGTGGTGAAGGTGGTGTTCGGCCGAGAACCACCAAGGAAGAAAGAGAGAGAGTGATTTGGTGAAAGTGTGAAGTGATTATGTGTGGTTAATCTCATGTATTTATAAACAAACCATATGTTATTATCCAATGAGTATTGTGTAGTGAAGATATTAAACAATCACAAGATCTTGGCAAGATTTCTATGTACTAGTGTGTCCCCTAGTTAGAGGGGCCGGTTACGAGAGCAAGGGGGGGGGGTATCTAGTTCGATTTTAATTAGATGGTTAGGAGTTTAGTTAAGGTTAAGTAAGTTAGTTTAGGTTTAAACTCCGTTAGTTATAAATAGCGTGTTATGACGGGTGTTAGGGTAATCAGGGACCCTAACTGGCTCAGAAAAATAATAATAGTGAAAATGTTAATATTTTCATGTTCCGGGTAAAGTCCGGTTGTTCGGTTGGATAGTAATCCGTTAAAGTGTTACAAAAGACTTTAAAGTGTCGTTATTGTATTTTAGTGACACATTTTGTTTTCCCGACACTTTAGAAAGTGTCTAGTAATATTTTCTCATCTTCTGGCACTTTACTAGTCAGCTAGAAGCCGGTTAAATTGTTAAAGTGCTGTGTTTGGTACTTAAAGTACGTTTTAGGCACATCCGTAACAGTGTATCTTATCCCCTAGAGACGCGGTAACACAACCCTTATATCCTACACTCACTACCAGTGTAGTCAAAATATATGAGGCTCTTAACAGGCCTTGAGGCAGTATTTGCCTGATGCTGGTTATATCAGCATGTTCACTGTGTATCCGTTAGTGCTACTGTGCTTTTTGTGCATCATGTTTGCCACTAGGGTTCAGTATGTAATCAATGTAGTGACAGCAATTAAAGTATGATGCAAGTAAGTGCATGTATCAGTATGCAGGTAGCAGTTTATCAGCTAGTTCAATCAAGCACAGTAATCAAGTAGTAATTAATCATAAATTAAGTCGTACGGATACCTGGTTTTGTGCGGGTTGTCACATTCTCCCCCCGTTAAATAAATTTCGTCCCGAAATTTAAGTTCTGCTTGTAGAAGCAGGGTTCTTAGGAAATAAGTGGGGGTATTTCTCTTTCATCCGGTCCTCACGTTCCCATGTGAATTCAGGACCATGTCTGGCATTCCAACGAACTTTGACGAGTTTGACACTGCTCCGGCGGGTCTTGTTAACTTTCCAATCTGTGACCTCGACGGGTTCTTCTATGAAGTGGAGCGTGTCGTCAACATGAATCTCGTCGATGGGAATGGCAACGTCAATTTGAGTTGGACTTTTCTTTAAATTGGATACATGAAATGTATCGTGAACACCATTTAGTTCAGCAGGTAGATCCAACTTGTATGCTACCGTCCCAATTCTTTCTAGAATTCTAAAGGGACCAATGTAGCGTGGATTTAACTTTCCTCGCTTTCCAAAGCGCGCTACTCCTTTCCAGGGTGAAACCTTCAATAATACCATCTCTCCGACTTGAAAATCCACATGTTTACGGTTTGGATCCGCGTAGGCCTTTTGTCTGTGGCGAGCGGCTTCGATGTTTTTAAGAATCTGCGCAATCTTGTCCGTCGTCTCTTGGACGATTTCGGGACCGGCAAGTTGCCTATCACCTGCGTCAGCCCAACATAGCGGTGATCGGCACTTGCGTCCGTATAGGGCTTCAAAAGGCGCGACACCAATACTGGTGTGGTAGCTGTTGTTGTAAGAAAATTCGACCAAGGGTAAGTGTTTATCCCAGCTACCGCCCAAATCCATAACGCATGCTCTCAGCATGTCTTCCAAGGTTTGTATCGTTCGCTCGCTCTGGCCATCCGTTTGCGGATGAAATGCAGTGCTCAGATTTAATTGTGAGCCAAAAGCTTCCTGGAAGGATTGCCATATTCTTGACACAAATCTTCCGTCTCTATCAGAGATGATCGAGAGTGGCACTCCATGACGTGCTACGATTTCTCTCATGTATATTTCAGCTAATTTGCTCGTGTTATCCTTTTCTCTGATAGGTAAGAAGTGTGCTGTTTTTGTTAATCGATCCACTATCACCCAGATAGTGTCGTGGCCTCTTGGCGTTCTTGGCAGCTTTGTAACAAAATCCATGGAGATTTGTTCCCACTTCCAGTTGGGAATCTCCGGTTGTTGCAGAAGTCCCGAAGGCCTCTGGTATTCTGCCTTGACCTTAGCGCACGTTAAACATTTGCTCACGTAGACAGCAACGTCGCCTTTCATTCTAGGCCACCAGTAGAAATCTTTAAGATCGTGGTACATCTTATCCGATCCAGGGTGGATAGAGTACCGTGACTTGTGCGCTTCGTCGAAAATAACTTCTCTTAACCCACCAAACAGAGGAACCCAAATCCTTTTCTCAAAATGTAACGTCCCTTCCTCGTTTGGTACCAAAAGCTTCTCCATTCCCCGGAGATATTCTTCCTCAAGATTTCCCTCCTTGAGAGCTTCCTTTTGTGCAGCGCGAATGCGCGAGGGAAGATCGGTTCGTATGATCATTTCTAGAGCCCTAACCCTTATGGGCTTGATTCTTTCTTTACGACTTAGGGCATCGGCGACCACATTCGCCTTCCCCGGGTGATACTTGATATCGCAGTCATAATCGTTTAGTAATTCGACCCATCGTCTTTGCCTCATATTTAACTCCTTCTGGTTAAATATATGTTGTAGGCTCTTGTGATCTGTGAAAATTGTGCACTTCGTACCGTACAGGTAGTGTCTCCAGATCTTTAGTGCAAAAACCACTGCGCCAAGCTCTAAATCATGGGTGGTATAGTTCTTCTCGTGCACTTTCAGTTGGCGCGATGCATAAGCAATAACTTTTTGGCGTTGCATCAACACGCAACCCAATCCCAGACGCGATGCGTCGCAGTATACCACAAAATTGTCGGTACCTTCCGGTAGAGCTAAGATTGGCGCGTTGCAGAGCTTATCCTTCAATATCTGAAATGCTTCGTCCTGTTTGATTCCCCAATCAAACGTCTTATCCTTCTGGGTCAGGAGTGTCAAAGGTTGAGCGATCTTCGAGAAATCCTCGATGAACCTTCGATAGTAGCCAGCCAAACCCAAGAATTGTCGAATCTCGGTTGGCGTTGTAGGCGTCTCCCAATTCTTGATTGCCTCGATCTTTGTGGGATCAACATGAATTCCATCCCCATTAACCACATGTCCAAGAAACTGGACTTCGCGTAGCCAAAACTCGCACTTGGAGAATTTGGCGTACAGCTGTTCTTCCTTTAGCAGCTCTAGTATGGTTCTAAGATGTTGTTCGTGTTCAGCCTTCGTCTTTGAGTAAATCAAGATGTCGTCGATGAATACAATCACGAACTTGTCTAAGTATGGCTTGCAAACTCTATTCATCAAGTCCATAAACACTGCAGGTGCGTTCGTCAAACCGAACGGCATAACAAGGAACTCGTAGTGTCCATAACGAGTTCGGAAGGCTGTTTTCGGGATACTCTCCTCCTGTATCCTTAATTGATGGTATCCAGATCGTAGATCGATCTTAGAGTAACAGCTTGAACCTTGAAGTTGATCGAACAGATCGTCGATTCTTGGCAGAGGATACCTGTTCTTGATCGTTAGCTTGTTCAGTTCTCTATAGTCAATACACATGCGGAAACTTCCGTCTTTCTTCTTGACAAACAAGACCGGAGCTCCCCAAGGCGAGAAGCTTGGTCGGATAAAACCCTTGTCTAACAACTCTTGGAGTTGTGTTGACAATTCCTGCATCTCAGATGGAGCAAGTCTGTAAGGTGCCTTAGCTACAGGCGCGGCGCCTGGAACTAAGTCGATGTGAAACTCGACTTGTCTCTGAGGTGGCAGTCCGGGTAAGTCTTCTGGAAAGACTTCTGGATACTCCCTCACGACAGGGATGTCTTCGATTCTCGGCTCAGCGGCCTTCTTATCCACAATGTGTGCCAGGAAGGCAACACATCCTTTCTGTAAACACTTCCTTGCCTTCAAACAGCTGATAATTCTCAATGGCGTCTCACGCTCCTCTCTATGTACAACAATGGTCTCACCATCATCAGTTGGAATACGAATCACCTTTTCGTGGCAAACTATCTCCGCTTTGTTGCCAGATAACCAATCCATTCCTACTACCACGTCGAAACTCCCCAATTGGACTGGTAGTAGATCCAAAGAGAACTCACGTTCTCCCAACTCAATCACACAACCTCTGATAACTTCATTTGCTTCTACTAATTTCCCATTGGCCAATTCAATCGAGTACGGAATATCTAACTTATTAGTGGCTAAACCAAGCATATCCTTAAATTCTAGCGATACGAAGCTATAGTCGGCACCAGTATCAAATAAAACGGATGCATAGCGTTGATTGATAGGGAACGTACCGGTAACAACATTTGGATCTTGACGTGCTTCCTTTGCTCCAATCTGAAATACCCTTCCACGGGCTTGGTTCAATCCCGGGCAATCCTTTTTGAAGTGCCCAATGTCACCGCAATTGAAAACATCCTAATCTTTTTCCACTTCCCGCACCATCCCCAACTGGCGGGTTGTTTTGATTGGCAGTTCCGGCTTGATTTGCATTGTAGCCTTGATTATTCCCTTGTGGGCGATTTCCCAAACCACCACGATTATCGTTTCTATTCATATATCCTCCCTGGCCTCCCCGGCCTGCACTAGCCCAACATGATTCCTTTGAGTGGCCCGGTTTTCCACAAGATTCACAAACTCTCACGTTACAATGGCCAGTATGGTGGCGTTGGCAGTTGTTGCATTTGGGCTGGGTGCCCTGGTACCCTTTTCCTTTCTTGGTACTGCCAGCTGATTTTCCCTTCTTTACTGTCGTACTGACGCCTTGCTTGAAGTTTGAAAACTTCCTTTTGTTATCTCCTGAGGACTCAACGTGAGTCTCTGTCTTCTTCGCCTTGACTTCATCAAACTTGTTTAAACGAATTGCCTCCTCGGTGAGAGCCACGCTCAAATCAATGGCTTCCGTGATAGTTGCTGGTTTGGAGGAGGTTACCATGCTTATTATTTGGGGAGCCAAACCCCAAATGAAGCGCTCGATTCGCTTGTATTCTGGCGTAACCATGTAAGGAACCACTTGAGATAAGTCGTGAAACCTCTGGACGTATTCTGCAACCTTTGGTCCATCCATCTTTAGGTGCCAAAATTCAGTCTCCAACCTTTGAATTTCTGCGCGGGAACAGTACTTCTTGCGCATAAGCTCCTTCAGCTCTGCCCAGGTCAGTGCGTAGGCGGCAGCTTCGCCTAGCGTCTGGACTTGTAAGTTCCACCAAGATAGGGCTCCGTCTAGAAACAGCCCTGAGATGTAAGTGACCTGCTGGTTGAGCGCACATTTGCTCATGCGGATGGTGGAATCAGTCTTCTCGGCCCAACGAGTAAAAGCGATAGCGCCTCCGGTGCCATCGAAGTTGGTGGGCTTGCAGTCTAAGAACTGCTTGTATGTGCACCCGTGTGGTGGATTATTGTTGCCCTGGTTAATACTTCCGCTCGTTCCGGGCTGAGATGCTGCATACTGTGCTATGGCAGCGGCAATGATTTGTTGCAGTTCTGCCTCGTTAGTGGGCATGCGCGTTTCGCGTCCTGGCGGCATCTTCTAAAAGACGTTTCACATAGGTTAGTGAAGTGTACGCATGCATTCAACAATACCAACACATAACATTTCATGACATCAACAAGTCAATCACATAACCTCTTATGCTATAGGGCATAAACAATTGATTGTGCATCGCATGTGATGAGAATACTGCGATTGTATTGTCACAATCCGAGACCACAATGTAAAACTCACATGTACACCACTATATCATACTACATCAATGACTTAGTAGGGGACGACCCCAGATAAGTCGTGCGATCGCTGGTCATGTTCAGGAGTCTCTGGTTCGTCCTTTCTCAAATTTCAGGACTCCACGTCAAGTTTCTGAATTTCTGTCCTAAAACAACATTTCTTCTCAATCGTTTCCTTGAGCTCGTCCCAGCTCAGTGTATAAGTAGCGTCTGTGCCAAGGGTCTGAACCTGGAGGTTCCATTTAGAGAGTGTGCCATCTAGAAATATCCCTGAGATGTAGGTAACACTCTGTTGGCGATCAGTTACTCATCCTTAGGATGGAGTCGGTCTTTTCGGACCAACGAACAAATGCAACGGTGCCTCCTGTTCCGACAAAGTTCAAAGGCTTGCAGTTCAGGAACTGTTTATAGGTGCAGCCAGTTGGATGGTTACTCCCAGTAATGCCATCGTTGTACTTAGAGCGGAGGGCCTCATGTCGTGCATTTATTGGTGAGATGCGTTCTTGCAGCTCGGCTTCTGTCCTTGGCAACGTACTGGTGTTTGTGTCACGTCTGGGTGACATTCCCTTTTGTCGAAGTGGTGTGAAGCGGGTTAGACAGCGTTTCAATTGTCTATGAGGTGTATGTAGCAACATATGCCATCATGTAATCACCTAATTTCACACGTAAATATACTCACGGTATGAGTGGGGAAGTAAATTTCCGAGCCTTCACATAGGCTTGCCAAAATGGCTTGTTGCCTGTAATGAACTCGAGGCTACATCGCCTAGGTCATTTGTGTTTAGGTTATTTCCTGCTGCATTGGTTATCATTAGCTTGGCCTGCAGAGTCCACCAGGATTCCTGTGCACTACAAATCGTTATTACGTGGGCCCCCGTAATAATAAATTGTCTTGCCCAGTTACCCCAAATTTTCTCTCATCCAAGCAGATGATCAATCAAGGAGCAACAGCCGGTGCATGGGCATGAACAAGGTCATACTCCAATGCGGGGTCAGGAGCAATGCCTGGCTCAGGGGCCACGGCTAACTTCGAATCGAAAGCTCCATCTCAAAATCGGCTGGATCAACAATCACAGGGGTTACAGGATCCCCCAAGGGCTGGTCTAAGTGCATGAACTTAATGTCATGGTCTGGATCAACACCAGGCGGAAAAACAAGATTGTCCTCAATATCGCGATCAAACTCAAAACTGTGTGCGGGATCCGGTGCAGCTAATGATGCCCTATCAGGGTCAGTGTCGAGTAAGTAGTGCTGCATTCCCTGTATGTGCGAAGATGCGGATGTTAGAAACTCAAATGAGTCTGGGATAGGGGAATGGACATGAGTTCCCCCTACAGGAGCGTCCGCATGCAGTAGTCTAATATCAGCAGCAATAGGGCCTCGCCCTCAAGTGGGTCCTCCTCTTAGTAGTTCGACATCGTCTTCAGAGACAACGTCGGGGGCATATCAACAACGAGATAAGCGGCAGGGGGCAAATTCCCAACAAGGTAGCCATTAGTAGGCTCTGCTACGGCTTTAGGCAGCGCACAGAGGGCTGAGAGTCGTCGTTGTCTGTGCCGGTAGTATCAGAAATGTACACCTCGTGCTTCGATAAAACTATGTCGTCTGATACTATGGTCATGGGATTTGTAGTGTCCGTCTTTCTAGTACTTGATGAAAGCATGACGTTTGTAACACAAACACATATACGTATAATAATCAATCATATAGTCATATAAACATGTAGTCACCACGTAACATTCAAATTATCCTTCTAGTCCCACTAGCCAACACTTCTAGTCCCACTAGCCAACCCTTCTAGTCCCACTAGTCAACACTTCTAGTCCCACTAGCCAACACTTCTAGTCCCACTAGTCAACACTTCTAGTCCCACTAGTCAATACTTCTAGTCCCACTAGATCAACACTCCTAGTCCCACTAGTCAATACTTCTAGTCCCACTAGACCAACACTCCTAGTCCCACTAGTCAACACTCCTATTCCCACTAGACCAACATTCCTAGTCCCACTAGACCAAGCCTCAGCCTCCCGACTGGGCCTAAAGTAATGAATAAAATGTGCTCAACATTTGTTTGTAAAAAGTTTTGGATTCTGGACTTAAGTGGTATGCAGTAAAAATGTTTTCGTGAGAGCCCTAGTGATCATAGTCTAGACTCAAGAATGAATCCTAGTTCGCTATGATCAGAGCTCTGATACCAAGCTGTCACACCCTGGCTTTGCGGAAGCGTGGTTAATTTTGGTGTGACTTCTTAATACCATAGCTTAATCATACCAAAGCTATATGAGTTAAAAACATGCAAGATCATCCATTAAGTTTTGAAAACCAAACACAATACCATTGTTTAACATCCCCTGACAAACATAATCTTGTTCAACAACCATTACAACCTTGAAACATAACATAAACATGGTTTAAGGGTTGTGTCTTGTCCAGGAAAGAGACACATCCCCTAAACCCCGGATGACCTTGGAAACTAGTGCAGCGGAAAACATGCCATACCGTGCCAGATCTCGTTAATTTCCTGAAATACATGTAAGTTGAAAAATCAACAATAATGTTGAGCGAGTTCATGTGCAAGTGAGTAAGTAAAACCCTTGTAAGTATAAAAGTTTCCTGGTATGTAGCAGTGTAAGAGGACTTGTGATCACCAATGGTTTGCAAGGCCATTAGCATGTTGTGAAATGCAAGTAGGAAGATTCAAACCTAGCGTATTTGGCGTTGGGGCACCAAGTCACCACCTGGTCCATTATGCGGGCTCAGGGGTTGGGCTCGCTACACCCAGATAGATCTACCGCTCGAGTCCCTCGGTGTTCTAACTACCCATCCACATGATCTAAACCTCCTTACGTTATTCATACCGTGTAATAAGTACTTGTAAACAAAGTAACATGTATTTCACCCCCGCAGTTAAGAAAAACTGAAAACAGTTAGAGAAAAGGGGGACATGAACTCACAGTGGATGCGTAAACTCTATCAAGCGTCTCTGAAGCAGTAAGCTGTGCAACGACCTACAAGTGCTAATTCTATTAGACGGACGGCCGTGCTTTAGCTTTACAGTTTATGTTTGCGGGAAATAGTTAGACAACTATTTCGTGTTACATTTTGTATATGCTTGATAGTTATTTTTCCTTCCCAAGGATGGGGGATACAATACATGTGCGTAAGTTACGTTTTATCAATCTTGTGGTAATGTAATTACCGGTGTAACTTATATGTTTGTGGAAGCGTTCGCAAAGTTTTGGAATCATTAACGCTTGTAAATATTATTTTTACCCTAAAATAATATTTATGTGTTTCACAAAATAATCATAAACAGTGTTGTGACAAATATATTTATCACGTTAATCTTTGTGAAAATCCCACCTCCGAATGTTTAGTAAAATATAGTACTGGCGAAATTTATGTTTCAAAAGTATGCCCAAAAATAGTTCTAACACTTGTTGTGTAAAAAGTCTAAGTGTTAGGTTTTTAGAAAATTTCGCCAGAGTTTCCTCTGTAACTGGAGGTGGCCACGCTTTCAAGCGTATCATTTTCTTTTAACAAATCAACTCAATCAACTTCTTTATTCAATCAAACAATTTCCGACACATCAAACTAGTCAACAAGTATGTAAATTTGCATAATCGCATGAACTTGTAGTTTTTCCGAATCTATATTATAAATCCCATTTATATACGTAGATCTTTATATAAAGTAGCTTTAATCTTGTAAAAACCTCGTGTTTAGAGAAAACCGTCTTTACAACTTCTAGTAACAAGTGACAAATATACTTCTTTGTCGGATCTTTCCATTTCACAAGTGTCTACACACTTGTGGTTTATAAAATCATATTTATTATTGCAAGATCCATCTTTAGAAAAACATGATTTCTTTAAAGTGTGGTCTTTCAAAAATACCACTTGCGGATACGTAGATCCGCTAGTTTTAAACACCATTTTACCGGTTAAATCACTTTTACACAAGTATAATATTTCACACAAGTTCATGTCTCTAAAATGTGGTAGTGTTTCACTTTTAACCCTTGTATCTTTCAAAAACAAGCTTATGTGATGATACGTGATTTTACAAAGTCGGGTTAAACGAAGTTTCGAGCTACCACATTATAGATCGGGTCTAGATAAACACAAATTTCAAGTCCTACGACTTTTACACAAGACATATGCTATTAACCACCATTTTTGTGATTTTGCTAGACTTTAAAGATTCAAAACGCGTGTTTACGATATTTAACCGACGAAAGTTCTTTTAACCACTTTAGATGAGTGTAAGAACAAGTTTTAAAGGTTATACCTCTAGCTCAAGGCTAGGGAAGAGTTGTGACGAAAACCGCGTGGATAAAAGCCAACGAGAGTGGTCCTTCGCGTTCCGCTTGCACCAAAGCTCCTTATACGTGTCTTGTGATGTTTGTATGATGTTGGAATGATGAAGACAAGAGCCGAAGGTATGATGGTGGTGAAGGTGGTGTTCGGCCGAGAACCACCAAGGAAGAAAGAGAGAGAGTGATTTGGTGAAAGTGTGAAGTGATTATGTGTGGTTAATCTCATGTATTTATAAACAAACCATATGTTATTATCCAATGAGTATTGTGTAGTGAAGATATTAAACAATCACAAGATCTTGGCAAGATTTCTATGTACTAGTGTGTCCCCTAGTTAGAGGGGCCGGTTACGAGAGCAAGGGGGGGGGGTATCTAGTTCGATTTTAATTAGATGGTTAGGAGTTTAGTTAAGGTTAAGTAAGTTAGTTTAGGTTTAAACTCCGTTAGTTATAAATAGCGTGTTATGACGGGTGTTAGGGTAATCAGGGACCCTAACTGGCTCAGAAAAATAATAATAGTGAAAATGTTAATATTTTCATGTTCCGGGTAAAGTCCGGTTGTTCGGTTGGATAGTAATCCGTTAAAGTGTTACAAAAGACTTTAAAGTGTCGTTATTGTATTTTAGTGACACATTTTGTTTTCCCGACACTTTAGAAAGTGTCTAGTAATATTTTCTCATCTTCTGGCACTTTACTAGTCAGCTAGAAGCCGGTTAAATTGTTAAAGTGCTGTGTTTGGTACTTAAAGTACGTTTTAGGCACATCCGTAACAGTGTATCTTATCCCCTAGAGACGCGGTAACACAACCCTTATATCCTACACTCACTACCAGTGTAGTCAAAATATATGAGGCTCTTAACAGGCCTTGAGGCAGTATTTGCCTGATGCTGGTTATATCAGCATGTTCACTGTGTATCCGTTAGTGCTACTGTGCTTTTTGTGCATCATGTTTGCCACTAGGGTTCAGTATGTAATCAATGTAGTGACAGCAATTAAAGTATGATGCAAGTAAGTGCATGTATCAGTATGCAGGTAGCAGTTTATCAGCTAGTTCAATCAAGCACAGTAATCAAGTAGTAATTAATCATAAATTAAGTCGTACGGATACCTGGTTTTGTGCGGGTTGTCACAATGGCTTTGAGGGAAGGATCGCTTTTAACCAACAACATTAGCCTTCGCTAATATTCTTAAATCCCAACTTTTTTTTTTAAACACACCACCGCTAACACATCCAACAAAAAACACATCAACATCAAAACACCACCCTACCTCCTAAACATAAACATAACATACGAGATAAACAAATATACACAAATATACAAAGGAGCAAGATACGACCTGGCTAGTAGTACTTCGGCTGTAGAGGCCTGAAGATGGATGTCATCATATCATTCCACTCGCCAAAACCAAATGCTCCACTGCTACTGCTACCACCTTGATCTCCACTTGGATTCGCCTGCTGATAACTCATAGCGTGTGGATCCACCCATTGAGAATGTAGTATAATCCACAACTAGCGGATCCGCTTCGATTGGTTGGCCCGCATGCCACTGATTGTGCACGCGTCTCTGGCGATCGTCTTGGTAGCGATTATTCACTTCTTCCTCATGGGCATACATATGAGCACGGTTCCATAGCTCATTTCTGTCGTAGCTCTGCTTCAAAGCCCTCTCCATACTTACCCCCATAAAAGTCAGCTGATCAAAGAGCATTTGGTTTGGTTCACTCCATTCTCCAAAAGTGGGTGGCCGCCTCTGTTCAACGATTTGGCCCATATTTCCTGAATGAGCCCAATAGGGATCATAAGCCTGTTGTGCATAGTCGGATGCACTCCCCACATAACCAGCGCCCCTTATCTGAGTATCAACCACGAAAGTGTCTTCACGATAGTCATCGTCACCACTCACTTCTTCATCGGTCGTTTCGGGCTCATCAGCCTCGCCCGGTCGTAACGGCCTCGCATCCGCTTTTAACACTCTCCATCTTCTCCCATTTGTTTTCAGCTTATGATACCTCTCTGATTCCTTGTAATCCCAACCTGGCCCCAGATTCTTGAGGTCAAATGGTTTAAACCTCTTGTAAGAACCATTTTCATCACCTTTAATTGCCCCATATTTCTTTAGCAACGCCGTAATCAACCGGCAATGAGGCACAATCATTCTTTCTCCACTATTCCTGCTCAGCCAGATGTTGTTTAACACAAGAAATCAGAATGGTACCTTTGGAGAACCATGCATCATCATATACAAAAGCGGCACCTCTTGAAACCGGACCTCCATCTTGTCACCCCGCCGTGGGATGACATTGTATGTACACAAAGTCAACAACAACTTCGCTTCCATTCTCAAGTTATGTCTATAAAACTTCCCATGTGTTCTACCCGGAAGAAAAAGGTAATCGAGCATATTCTGCCATTGAGGATGCTTATCGGGCTCATGATAGAGATCTTTGAGGCTTGGGTAGATATATTCATTGGATGATAGGTCGTCAAACTTCGCTATTCGGCGCAATGAGTCGTAAGACATTTCGACCTTTACCCCATTACACCATCCAACGAGCTTCATCTTGCTTGGGGCCTTAAACGGGGGGACATTCGAGTGAGGCCATCCATTCTTGAATCTGAGTATCATACATCTTCTTCACCTCGCCATCATAACACTTCAAAGCTGCCCCCAACCCAATGCTTTAAACTTTGCCGTTATCCCGAACGGTCCAAAATCAGCTTCCCGGATCTCCTTTTCGCAAATAAATGCCTCAGCCCTTTGCTTCAACTTGTTCATTTGTTCGTGGAACAAGTCCTCTCTCCATTCCGCGAGTTGGTCTAGCAATGAACCGGATGTCCAATCCGGTTTCGGACCCCTTGGAGGCGCATCCTCCTTCGAGTCCGGGTCGCCTATCCGTGTCAATCTCCTCCTCTTTTGTTGTATATCTTCCCCTTGAGGCTCGTTAGACGAACTTGCAACTGCTTTTCCCTTTTTCTTCACCATATCTACACACATTCACAAACCAACCACACAAAACAATTCAAGTTAGTTCAACATCCCAATCTTCCCCACACTTGCTTTATGTTATGGGTATAAGTGTACAAAAACCAAAGATTCATTCTTTCAAACAAAAATTCGGCATGATGTCCCTATAATTCATAATTTTTCCACAAAAATTTTCACTAGACATCAAACACATTTATACCCATAGCACTCAATGGCTCACAAAATCCTACCATTTATTTCATACAAGCAAGTGTGTAAGCAAAAACATAATGAAAACTTACAACCTCAATGTACTTTAAATAATGCCAAGAAATTGCATACCTTAGTGTTGTAGAAGATGAGAATGGCAAGTACGTCACTTTTAAACACAAACCCACAAAAAGCCCCAAATTTTCGGCCCTAGGTTTTGAAATTCGGACCAGAAAACGTGATTTTCTTCCAAAAATTCACCCACAATCAGATTGGTCGTGAAATTTTAGTCGAAAGCGGCTCCGAAATCACTCGATTTGGTTGAGAGGTGAAAGAGTTATGGAGGTTTGAAGGTTTATTAGGATTCTAGAGAAAGAAAAATGGAGAAGAAGAGAAGATGTGTGGATGGGGTTAAAGATCGATTTGTGTGGTTGGGAGAGTTAGGGATTTTTATTAATTGTGTTATTATTATAATTATAATATTTTTGATTTTTTTTATATATACAAAAAACGCCGAAAGAGGGGTCCGCCAAGTCCACTCGACGCCGTAGCCTACGGCACCTTGCCATAGGTTACGGCAATACCTGAATCAAAAATGTTGCCGTAGATCAGTAGGTGACCGCCGTAGGCTTGTTTTTGTTGGTAAGCCGCCATAAGCTACGCCGCAGGGCCGTAACTTACGGCAATAACTGGGCAAATGTGGCTCGGCAAAAGTCTTTATATGTAAATTTTTTTTACTTTTCAAATATTTAATTTTTATGGTTTTTCTAATATGTTGAAAACATGAAAGTTAACCCTACCCCCCCCCCCCCGGTTAAAAACCCGTGTTGTCCTCAACACTATGTTCGGGAAATTCGCACAGATTTCCCTACACTTGTTTCAAACACCGGTTCTAAACGGGTCTTTATTCCAAACACGAAACTAAGCTAAAATATGTACAAAACACCAAACCTGGGCCTCTTTCACGTTTCCTCATCATCCAATGGGCGTAAAATGTAACCCACTTTGTCGAGCTCGAGATTGTTGTTGTCGTTACCTTCCAAATACGGTTTGAGCTGATGCCCGTTCACCGTTTGTTGTTTATTTGTTTGTTCATCTTGTATATCAACATCTCCAAACCTCCCCACTCTTCGAATGACGTAAGGACCCATCCACTTGCTTTTGAGTTTTCCCGCGAACATCTTCAACCTTGAATTGTACAACCACACCTTTTGACCCACTTCGAAGTTCTTTTTCTTAATTTTTGCATCATGAACTTTCTTCAGTTTGTCTTTGTATGCGGATGCACACTCATAAGCTTGATCCCGTATTTCTTCAATCTCATTCAATTGTAGCTTTCGCACCCGACCCGCTTCGTCATAGTTTGCATTCACCGTTTTAATCGCCCAATATGCCCGATGTGCTAACTCCATAGGCAAATAACACCCTTTTCCATACACCATTCGATACGTCGTTGTATCAAGTGGAGTTTTGTAGGCCGTTCGATAAGCCCACAACGCATCATCAAGTTTGGTTGACCAACCTTTTGTATCTGTTCTTACCGTCTTCATTAGAATCTCTTTAATTTAACGGTTGGACACTTCCACTTGTCCACTTGTTTGCGGATGGTATGGTGTAGCAATACGTTGATTCACATTGTATCTTTTTAACAATTTCCCAAAATTGAAGTTCTTGAAATGTGAACCGCCATCACTTATTATCACCCTAGGCACACCGAATCGAGCAAAAATATTGGATTGCATTTCGAAACGTAATCAACCGCAACCAATATATACAAAAACCCATTTGAGTTTGGAAAAGGACCCATGAAATCTATTCCCCAAACATCAAATACCTCCACCACTAAAATTGGTTGTAACGGTATTTCATCCCGCTTCGATATGCTTCCAACTTTTTGACAATTTATGCAATTCCGGGCGAACTCACAACAATCTTTAAAAATTGTGGGCCAATAAAACCCACATGATAACACCCGGTAACCCGTCTTGTTCCCACTAAAATGCCCTCCACATGCCGACGAATGAGCATGGGTCAAAATCTCTAAAACTTCAGTTTCGGGAACACACCTTCTTATCACTTGATCAGGTCCGATTTTGAACAAATCCGGATCATCCCAAATATATTGTTTCACTTGACTTAGGAATTGTTGTCGTCTCTTATTTGTCCAATGATTCGGAATTGCACCCTTGGCCAAATAGTTCACATAATGGGCATACCAAGGTGCGACAAAAGTGGAGACGGCTAACAATTGTTCATCGGGAAACCGTTCGTTAATTTCAGTCGGATCATCAACACCCTCCAATGGGATCCGGGACAAATGATCCGCTACAACATTCTCACACCCCTTTTTGTCCCGAATCTCTAAATCGAACTCTTGCAACAAAAGCACCCAACGGATCAACCGAGGCTTTGCATCCTTCTTTTCCATTAAGTATCGAACCGCACTATGATCCGAATACATGATCACCTTGCTCCCCCAAAATGTAAGCTCTAAACTTGTCCAAGGCATACACCACCGCTAATAATTCTTTCTCGGTTGTGGTGTAATTCAGTTGCACCTCGGACAAAGTTTTACTTGCGTAATAGATTACCACCGGCTTTTTATCAATCCTTTTACCAAAAACTGCTCCAATGATCGTGTCGCTAGCATCACACATAATTTCAAACGGCTTCGACCAATCCGGTGGTTGCAAGATAGGAGCCTTCACCAACTGTTCCTTCAACACATGAAACGCTTGCAAACATTCGTCAGTAAAATCAAATGGAACATCTTTCAATAATAAATTACATAAAGGTTTTGTAATTACACTAAAACCCTTAATGAATCTTCTATAAAACCCAGCATGTCCCAAAAATGACCTCACCCCCTTAACATTCTTTGGTGGGGGTAGAGATGAAATTACCCGAATTTTTTCTTTATCTACCTCCATTCCCCGGTCCGATATCACATGTCCCAACACAATACCCTCTTGAAACATAAAATGGCTCTTTTTCCAACTTAGCACCAAGTTTGTCTCAACACACCTTTTTAAAACTTTTTCTAATTCGTCAAGACAAGAATTAAAACTTGGGCTAAAGATGGAAAAATCATCCATAAACACTTCAAGAGATTCCCCGACCATGTTTGAAAATATACTCATCATACATCTTTGAAATGTGGCCGGGGCATTACATAGTCGAAATAGCATTCGCCGAAAAGCAAATGTACCATATGGACATGTAAACGTGGTTTTGTGTTGGTCGTCCGGGTGAATAGCAATTTGGTTATAACCCGAATACCCATCCAAAAAACAATAATATTTTTGACCGGAAAGTTTTTCAATTATTTGGTCAATGAAGGGTAACGGGAAATGGTCCTTGGAGGTAGCGGCGTTTAATTTCCTATAATTGATGCAAACTCGCCACCCGGTGACCGGGTGGGTGGCAATTTGCTCACCTTGCTCATCTTTAATTGTAGGATCGAGTAACAACCAAAACGAGTCAATCAGAAGTGTTCTAGACCAAAACGAAAGGCGGAAACAGACGTTTCGGTTTCGAATCAGCTTGATTTGCACTAGAAAGTAGTTTAATTATCTCTTGTATTGATATGAAAGTTTTACACGGTCTGGAGATACCTCGGCAGAGCTTCGCTACCGGAAATGTCATAGTTACAAATGAAAAACACAAGTCACCTATTTATACTATTTCCAGTTCGTTTGAACAGGCATTTCCAGTTCGTATGAACTGGTCCAGTTCGTTTGAACTGTCCACTTCGTTTGAACTGTCCACTTCGTTTGAACTGGCTTGTTCACCTCTGTTTCCTACTTATCTCAAACTGCGTGACTTGTTTTATCTATACTATTACAAGACTCGATACAAGACGAAGTCGACAGACGCATGCACCAACAGACTCCCCCTCGAATGTTGACGAGTCTTCAGTGTCGAGTCTTCGCATCTTCAGTCTTTATCAGTCCTTTCGAACTCTTTGAAATATCTGTCATTGCAAGAATCCTCATTCTCTATCTTCAGTATCAACAAACTCCTATCTCTCAAATGTTGAATATCATGGTGTCTTCAGACTCCCCCTCTCAATCTGCTGGGATCGTAGTCTGGAATTCACAAGATCATACCTTGGCTTTCATCCAGCTCTGGATTGAAACCTGGCCAACCTGCAAAAAACTCTACCCAAAAATAAATTTTCTGATAATCATTTGTGGATAAGATTTTCAAATCTAATTTACCACATGCAGGAATAAAGTTTTTATTGTAAAACTTTTCTCATTTCATTTCAACAATCTTCAAACACATTCACCCAAACCATTTGTTCATAATGTTTAGCACTTGGAATTTTGAAAATCAGCTCTCCAAAATCAGTTGTCGAAAATCTTTTTGAATTTTATTAAAATTTATGCTAAAACACACTAAAATCTTTTTGGATTTTTTGAAAGAAAGTAACTGAAGAAATAAAATATTTACAAACAATATTTTTGTGAGTTCGTGCAAGAGGATCATATCAGTTTCTGAGACAAATCACCAACACCGTTAAGCTTTAAACATTTTCAGCTCTAAACAATTCACATAGATTGTCAGTATACTGGTCCACTTAAATTCTCACACAAAGTTCAACTGATCCGAGATACGAAATTAATGTTTTAAGCACTTAAACTCAATCGCGTGTCCCACCTCAGAATATACTCCCGTATCCAGATCTCAATATTCAGTCTTACAGGTAATTATGACACAAATGATATCTGTAGGGGTTAATAAATTATGAAGAATCATGAGAGCTCAAGTCAGAACTACCGTTCAGTAGAGAGATCATGACTCAACTTTTGGGTGTGTCCCCTTTAGAGGATCTTTTTTACAACAACATTGCTAAGCAATTTTATTGTCTTATCATATATGCTGAGGGTGATGCTATGTTTCAAGCATTACGGAAAGTATTATTCGAGGACTAGGTCAGAATTTCCATTCAGCAGAAGTCCCGGAATAATACCCCAGATATCACTGAGTATAAAGACCTAGTATATCAGAAAAAGGAATCTTTCAAACAAGATTTCGGGGGTTACCCATATATCCGAGAGATGTTTCCCCACGATATAAGCAAGTTTGAAATTTAGGTTTATATCTCGTCACAATCTACTAAATGTGCAAAAACCTACTGGCACATCATCAGTGAGACCGTTTATCACTTTTTATCTTACCAATTCTTTAGCATGTTGTGATCGTCCACTGATGTACTATCATTTCCTCTTCTTAACAACAAAACTCATTTTTCATTTTATCATGTTTTTGTCTTTTTCAAATTTTCAAATGTTTTTGGATTTTCTAAAATTTCTAAAATGCAAACACATTTTAGGAAATTTGAAAACAAACTGTACAACAACGTGACAACTGATATCGAATCACTTCAATTCGCCATCCACTTGGCATAAACAATCAGAACTCCCCCTCACAATAAACTATTTTCCCATTGATTTCAAAACACTTAAGTTTGTTTTAATCAAATGGTTTTTCCGGAAAATAAGTTTGATTATTTTACCACATGTAAAGTTAGGGGATGGGTTCATCACATTGTTTTTCAACCACAAGTAGGAAATCAGATACAACTTAATGTCCCTGATTTACCACTTGTAAAATGAATCCAATTAAGCATTTTCAACCAAACATCATTTGTTGGTTGAATTCTCAAGGTGCCGATTCCTACTCCTCGCTTACCAACCTGGGAGTTCCGGCAATTCACACTTATACAAAAAACAATTTTCAAACACAATATAAGAATGATGCCGATTCATGCTCCACGATTACCAACTTGGAAGCTCCGGCAAGTCAGGTTTTGACTCTTTGAAAAATATATCCACCCAAGCCTGACCTTCCTTGGGTGTCACCGAGTCATCATCACTCGGTTTCTTACCTCCCCTCTTCTTCTCGTAGAACTCTTTAACCCCTTTGACTTTTCGATCAATCATTTTTCCAACAATATGTTTTACAGTGGGGTTAAAGGCCTTGTCAACATCAAAAACCTTTTTGTCATCATAAAATTGATTTGATATCTCAACTTTACCAATTTTCTTTTTAAAATTTTCAATCCGAAGTGGTGGAAAATTCTCATCATCCACAGTCGGAACTGATTTATCAACATTTGGGGGGGGGGGGTATTCCACGGACCTCCCATCCGCCGAGGTGATCACACCTCGCAGACCGCCACCCTGCAAGCCTGAGTCTGGGGGTAAATCCACTACCGTAGGGGCATTTGGGAACGAGCACGCCGGAGTCGGACTCGAACCCGCCACCTCCGGGTTAATAAGTGGGCAGGTGGCCACTGGGCTGACACCCAGTGGTTATGATTTATCAACATTTTCTTTAATAACTTTTGGCTCCTCTGATTTTGTGGAATTAGATTCATCACCAGAACTGTTTCCTGAACCCTTAACAATCCATTTTTGATTTTTCAAATTTTCTTTTCTTTTATCCACATTCTTTGAACATTCACCAATTTCAAAGGTTGAATTTTCAAAGCTTGTAAACTTTTTGGTTGTTAGTTCAGTTTTCTCGATCACTTTCTCTTTTAGTTTACCAGAAACTTCCTGTTTTGGTTTGAATGTCTTCGGACAGTCCCTAGCAACATGACCAACAATTTTGCACTGAAAATATGTTCTCCTTTCAATCTTCTTTGGAACATCATTCTTCTTCAGTTCTTCTTGCTTCTTGGCAAGGAATTCTTGATTTGTCTGCTTCCAGAATAAACTCTTTTGTTCTTTCTCAGCACTTGTTCCTGAAAAAAAAAACAGTTTTTGATTTATAAGTTTTCTCATTTTTATAGTTTTTCGGTTGAATAAAACCAAGACCTTTCTTTTTGAAATTACGATTATGGTTTGGTTTCTTTTGGAAACTATAACCACAATTGTAACCCATTTTCTTGTGAATTCTTTGTTGATCTCTTGAAGTGTATTGTTTAGATTTTCCGATAAGATTTAAATCTTTTATTTCAGAAATATTAATTTCTGTAATTTTGAAAACCTTTTGAATCATTTCAAATTTGACACTTCTTATTGGAAAAGCTTCATCAGAATATAATTTGTCAGAATTTTTCAAAGTATATGCCACTTTGAATAATTCATCATTCAAATTAGATTTTGAAATCAAAAACTCTTTATCATAAACCCGTTTGTCCTTTTTGACTGTTGACTTTGACGTATAGGACTCAGACTTTGACTTGGATTTGGACTCCGGTTTTGACTCCTCTATGTCATCTTTATCTAACACCTGATCGACCACACTTTTTATCAACTTTGACTCATGATCAGTGTCGGACGACGTATACGTGACATCAATATTTTCTGGCAAGTTATCCGACGGCCCAGACTCCCATTGTAAGTTTATTGCCTTTTCGACTCTTTCGGAATTTGGATTTCGAGGTAAAAATCCATTTTCAACCGGAGGCGGACATCTATTGTAAACCACACTTGGTTTTTTACCAGAAGTCTTTACTTCATCTTTTGTCACATATTTCTTTTCTTCGAAAGTCTTCACTTCTTCAAACGTCTTCAATTCTTCCACAACCGGATAAATCCTGTCAACAATAAAAGTAGAACATGAGTAACTTTCTAATAATTTGTTAACTCTCTCGGTTTCTATTTTTTGTGTTGCCAACTTCAACTCCAAATCAGCACACTTCTTTATGTGAAAGTTGACATCATCCAGCTGTCTCAGATATGCTTTCTTCAGCGTATTCATTGCCACAACTTGTTCACCATTTGAATCAGTATACTTGTTAATTTCTCTGTTCATTGTATCATAGGATTCTTTCAATCTGTTTATATTGTGTAATAACTCATTGTTCTGCTTGATTAAAGAATCACAATTCATGCACCTTTCAGGAACTTTAACAGGTTCTGCATCAACTTTGACTTCAAATTCAGGAACCTCTTTGACTGTTCGGTTTGATTGTAAAAATTCAGCTCTTCTCTTTTTCTCGGCTTTAGCTTCAGCTTTTAATCTCTCTTCCTCTTCTTCCTCTTCTTCAAGCTTTCTCCGTCTTGCTTCTGCAGCTTCCATGACTTTCCTGCACTTTTCAGCACATTTCAAATCATAAGCATTAGCAATGCAAGCTTTACCATTTAAATTGTCTTGATCTAGACAAAAATCGTCCCAATTGAACCCTTCAGCTAACTTTTCATCGTCTTGATCTGCCAGACACACTTTACTGTTTGTTGGAATATATTTATCCCAGCTAAAATTATCATATTTTCCCTGATTTACTAGACACGCTCTTTTTGAACCTTCAACTACATCTCTCCCGTGAGCAGTTTGTGCCTGATGTGATGCTGGTGTTATTTGATGATAAATCGCCTTTTTGTGATAATCGTTGTTTCCAAAAGGATTCTGGGCTCCAGTAGCTTCACGATTTTTGCACTCTCTCTTGAAATGCCCCTTTTCCCTGCAACGAAAACATGTAACTTTAGATTTATCAAATCCTAAATTTGAAACACTCGCATCAAGGAAATCATTTCTTCCTGTAATTTGTTTAAACTTCTCAGCTCTTCTCATTACACTGGCCATGCACCATTTAATATCCATCAATTCCATTTCCTAAGCATCGATTTGATCGTAATCCTCTTTCGTGAGCATTGGATTACCGATCTTTCCGGCCACAAAACTACTATAAGACTCTAAAACCATTCCCAACAAAGACATTTGATTTTTAGCAACCTCTTCAGTATAATCTTGATCATTTTCAAGACTTAGAACAATATTGCACTGAAGTTTTCTTCCGTTCTTTGTTACTGAAATGTTTGGATCGTATGATGAAAATCTTGTGCTGCTTGATCCCTGGGATGATTTCTTTTCTGAAGAATCTTTTGCACTGTAAGCAGTTTCGACTTTTGGAGAAAAATTTGACTTTTCGTTGACACCACCTTTGTAATACAAGCTTATATCTTGTTCTCCATCGTAGTTCTTCATCCTGGCAATATTTCTCTGCTCCATTTCTTGAGCTTCCAGATGTTTGATGAAGTCTCCCAGTGTCATGTTTTTATAATTTTTTCTGTTGGATCTCAGCATCATCAGAAACGTTCCCCAAGTTTCATGAGGTAGTGCATCTGCAAGTTTTTCAATCAATTCATCAGTATCCTTTTTAATACCTAAGTTTTGTCATATTTCTCACCAAGTTACAATATCTATCAATTATTTGCTTGGTGTTTTCAGATTTTAAACCACGGAATAAATCAAACTCATTCTTCATGAGAGACATCTTGTTTTTGAGCATATCATCACTTCCAACAAATTTTGCTTCCAATTCTGTCCAGATTGAGTAAGCAGTTCCATCATGTTGAAGCAGTATCAAGATATCTTCTTTTATCGCTTGCTGAAGCAGACTCACCATCAATTTCTCATCCCTATATTTCTTTTTATCTTCAGTACTCATTTCTCGAATTGTTTGCTGAATATTATTTGTTGTGGGTCTAACATATGGTTCTTCAGTGTGTTCCCACGCATCCAAATAATACGCTTCGACCTAATTTCCAAACCTTTCAGACCATCCATTGTAATCATCAATATCCATGAGTTTGGGCGGTTTTTGAGACGTCCCGGTGTCATTTTCATGCAAAGCACTCTGAGTGATTGTAATTGGACTAGCAAAAGCATTGTAGAACTCGTTCTCCATGTTTCGAATTTTCAAATGAGTCTTGTAAAATACCTGGAGATACAAACAAACAAAAACAATCAGTTTAACCGTTTGTCAATTAACTGAATAAGACTGTTACTTAGACTGGCGATTTTCTGTGCAGACTAAAGATTGTCCAATTGTGCGGACTGCTATGACTCGGATCGAATTTGATTGACCTGACCCTTGACACTTTTGAACTCCTTTAATGTGAAATGATAATTTTCAATCTGTGCAAACTGATCAATGACCAAACTTGTGTGGATTAAAATCACTTAGTGCGAACTGGATATTCTTGATGCAAACAACCTTTATTCATGAGTAACTTGACACCAAACTTTGATTTTAAAGGATGAAATGAATGAAATGATATGAATTAAACAATCTTAATTCTGTAACCACGTGCAATCCTTTTACAAAATTATCAATATCACATGCACACAACAAAAACTGTCAGATCACATGCACTTTGATTATCCTTTTTGAGCTTAACCGATAATTCTGATTGGACCGAATAGACTTTGTAGACAACTGAAATTCACGTGATGTCAGTATTTTCGATCTGAAATCAACATTAAAAGGACTGAACAACTTTCATGCGTCCTTTCAAACGAACTATCCTTCAAACAAAACTGAAATCTTCATACGAACTGAGATTCAGACGAACTAGACTCTTATGCGAACTGAATTTTGTTTAAACGGACAGAAGTTCAGACGAACTGATTCAAACGAATTGGGTTTCAAGGGAACTGAGTTCAGACTTCAGACGAACTAGGTTCAGACGAGTTGAAGTTCAGACGAGTTGATGACCTTTATCCTTTTCAAACGGACTGAATTTTTTCAAACAGACTATGGTGCAAACTGGTGATACGAACTGAGTTATAAACGAACTAAAATATCCAAACGAGCTGAGATCAAACTTCAGACGAACTGGATTAAACGAACTGTTTCAAAAGCAATAAAGTTCACTTCGTATGACCTTTCAAACAAACTAGGTACTTCGTATGATCTTTCAAACGGACTAGCTTACTTCGTGTGACCTTTCAAACGACCTGGATCTGATTCATACGAACTGAACATATTTTTGACATATTTGAACAAGTTTTAGATCGAATTACGTTCTGATTTCTTCAAGGATTGTTCTCTAACAAAAACCGAGCACAATGAATTGTTTTTCGTTCAATAACATCCACGGAATCGTCGTAGATCTGAGATCAAAGTTCCAGTTCGTATGAACTGGATCTGATACGAACTGATCGAATTTTTGTAAAAATGATGAAGTTTTACTTTGTTTTAAAATCTGAAACTTTCACAGATTGATTACGTCAAAATCAAGCCATTTTACGTCAAAATCAAGCCATTTTATCCAGTAAAACTCTTTTAATTTTGAAAAATGTGAAGAATGGTGTAGAAGTGAGATGAAATCAAGCTGAAATCGATGGAACTCTTCCTCCTGAGCTCTGATACCACTTGTAGGATCGAGTAACAACCAAAACGAGTCAATCAGAAGTGTTCTAGACCAGAACGAAAGGCGAAAACAGACGTTTCGGTTTCGAATCAGCTTGATTTGCACTAGAAAGTAGTTTAATTATCTCTTGTATTGATATGAAAGTTTTACACGGTCTGGAGATACCTCGGCAGAGCTTCGCTACCGGAAATGTCAAAGTTACAAATGAAAAACACAAGTCACCTATTTATACTATTTCTAGTTCGTTTGAACAGGCATTTCCAGTTCGTATGAACTGGTCCAGTTCGTTTGAACTGTCCACTTCGTTTGAAATGTCCACTTCGTTTGAAGTGTCCACTTCGTTTGAACTGGCTTGTTCACCTCTGTTTCCTACTTATCTCAAACTGCGTGACTTGTTTTATCTATACTATTACAAGACTCGATACAAGACGAAGTCGACAGACGCATGCACCAACATTAATTACCTGAATGCCCGACTTTTTAGGCACTACCTGAGTCGGACTTACCCACGTACTATCCGAAATGGGATAAATGATCCCCGTATCCAACCACTTGATAACTTCTTTCTTTACCACCTCTCTTAAGTTCGGGTTCAACCTTCTTTGTGTTTCACGGGTTGGTTTTGCATCCTCACTTGTAATAATTTTATGCATCACAATGTATGGACTAATACCTTTTAAGTCAGCTATCGTCCACCCAATCGCCGCCTTATTAGCCTTCAACACTTGTATCAATTCCTCTTCTTGAGCTTCCGCCAAATTGGAAGCAGTGATCACCGGTAAGGTGTCATTCTCCCCCAAAAATACATACTTTAAATGCTTCGGTAGCTCTTTCAATTCCACACTTGGTGGACATTCTAGGGAAGGTTTTGTACCCGAATCGATTCCCACCGGTAAAGTACCCGTTTGGTGGGTCCATGGCGGTCTTCCTGCTTTCACCGCAAGAGCCTCTTGCTCCTTTTCTTCCTTTTCCAAATCACATGCATGCACCTGCAAAGACACATCACAAACACAAGAACCCAAAATCTCTTCCTCGAACTCCTTTGGGTCGTATCCATCTATGAAATCTGCTACAAAACACTCATCACCATAAATGTTAGTACCGTCAGTAAAAACATTTAATCTCATCTTTCTATTACCGAATGTCATGTCGACCGTACCATATCGACAATCAATAACGGCATGTGCGGTGTTTAAAAATGGCCGACCCAAAATAACATTTTGTTGTTGAATTGGGTCCGCGGATGAGTAATCTAGCACAAGAAAATCCACGGGATAATAAAACTCATCAACTTTAACTATCACATCCCGTACAATACCCCGAGGGAGTTTATGAGACAAATTGGCTAATACCACCGTTGTCTCAACCCGTTTCAATGGACCAAAATCGTATTGGTCATATAACCCCCCCCCCCCCCCCCCGGTAAGATACTTACTCCGGCTCCAAGATCCAATAACGCCCTTGCAGTTTGAAAATTTCCTACTTGAATATTTATAAGAGGCGTTCCCGGATCTTGTAGCTTAGGAGGAAGATCTCCTTTCAAGACCGCGCTTACCCGCTCCGTCAAGTCAACCAATTTAGGCACTTTTTGTTGCCTCTTTTGAGTACACAATTCTTTTAAAAACTTGGCGTAAGCGGGTACCTGTTTGATTGCTTAAAGTAAAGGAAGATTAATTTTGACTTGTTTAAAAACCTCCCACATTTCCTCTTTTTGAGGACCCCGTTTTGAAATGAAATTTTTCTTACCCGGATCTAATAAAGCTGAGGGAAATGGTACTTGACTAGATCCTTCATCCTCATTTTTATTTTCTTTCTCTTTATTAATTTTGGGTTTTTCAAAATTGGGTTTTTTAGAAGAAATAATAGGTGTTTCATTTTCTTCCTCACTATCTTGGCCCATTATGTCTTCAACCACCCCCTCAACCAAATCCGGTAAAGGATTGGTTTTGTACTCTTTCCTACTTCTCAAAACACTTACATGATGAATATTAGCATTGTTACCTCTAGAAGTATTATGAGATGGGTTTACCTTAGTGCCGCTTGGTAATTGACCTTTGTTTTTCTTCAAGTCCGCCACTTCGGTTGCGAGTTGACCCATTTGGGTGGTCAAAGTTTGAATTTCTTTATCTCGGGCTTCATCTTTTTGTACACAAGCATCATCCATTTGATTTCTCTTTTGCATCTCCGCTTGCATGCTCTTCAACATATCCATCATTTCATTTCCACCCGAAGACCCCCCTTGTTCTTGACCCGTTTGATATTGCCTTTGATACCCTTGGTTATTCCCACCTCTATATCCACTTTGATTGTTATAAGGTTGGCGCGAACCAAAGTTACCTTGGCTACCTTGAAAGTTCGGGTTAGCTTGATTTGAAGGGTTCCCATATCGGAAATTTGGGTGGTTCCTCAACCCGGGGTGGTAAGTGTTGGAATTCATATTAAAGTTTCTACCACCCCCTCCTTGACCTTGCACCGCATAAACTTCTTCATATTGTCCTTCTACCACTCCTTGGCAATTTTCAGCCGCATGACCTATTTCATTGCAAATAGCACAAACATCATAAATATGGTTAGAGGTTTGAACATTACCATCGTCAACCGCATGCACTTGAGTTCGGGTAATGGCCGGTCGTGCTCTCCTCGATGCTTGAGCTTTCCTCTTTGATGTAATTGCCATTTGCTCCAAGAACTCCCAATCCTCTTGCTCATAGTTCGTACCAAAAGTGCCACCAGTAATAGACATTAAGTCTCGAGCATCTTCGGCACTCAACCCCTCATGGAAAGCGTTCATCAATTCCCAAAGTTCAATTCCAGGGTGAGGGAAATTCTTGATCATTATATTGAAATGCTCAAAGGCTTCATGAAACATTTCGCCTTGTTGTTGTTGAAAACTCCTCAACCCCTTCCTAGCATCGTTGGTCTTTTGAGCGGTGTAAAACTCATCTAGGAAAATTTGTTGCATTTCCGCTCTAGTGTAAATAGATGCTGAAGGCAAAGTGTAGAACCACTTCTTTGTCTTGTCCTCCAACGAAAATTGAAAGAAGACTAACTTGACATCATCGGCTGAAAAACCTTGGCTCCCAAGAGTATTGCAAATTGAGTCATAGGCCTCCAAATGAAAATAAGGTTCCTCTGTTGCTAGACCCTTATATTTCGGCAAACTTTGCAAGGAATTTGTTCTCACTTCAAAAGACCTCCCTTGATCATTATGAGGAATAACTATCGGTGAAGGATTTTGAGTGATTACCGGCCTAAAATGCGCTTCAATGCCTCTTGCATGATCTCGAAGATGCCTTCTTGGCACACCCACATTAACCCTTGGTCGAATAGGACCCATTGGTCTTTGCATTGGCCCTTGTGGTACATAGGGTTGAAATTGTTGTTGTGGCATCGGTTGGTGTTGAATTGGCCTTTGGAATTGGGGTTGTACATTTTGTGGACGAATTTGTTGTAATGGTATAGGACGTTGTACTTGTGGTCCTTGTGGCCTTGGCCGAATATGTTGTGGTATAATTTGTTGTTGTTGAAACCCACCAACATTTGGCATTCTTTGAGTTTGCCCTTGCACGTAAGTAAGTTCTCCTTGTTCTCCATCACCTAAATAAGCATAACCCTCTTCCTCATAGCCCTCAAAATCTTCATATCCTTCTTCATATCCATCTCCTCCTATACCTGATGGTTGCCCAAATGGAATAGTCGAATATTGAAAACCCGACTGGTTCGATGGTTTAAATGTAGACGTAGCATGAACGACAGTTGAACCTTGTGGTAATGTATAGGTTGAGGATGATTGACCTGAAACTGGGAAGAAATGAGTGAGTGGTGGAATTGTAGTAGAAGGATTAAAAGTGTTTGTAGGCTCTTTTTGAGTGGTAGTGGGTTGGGTGGTGTTTGGCATGGTAGTGTTTGTTGAAGGTTGAGTGGAGGATGGTATGAAAGGTGGTGTAATTTCACCCGTAGTGGGTGGTGGTGGTGGTGGATCCATGTATCGAATTGGTGTGATTGGTGTAGTTGGTGTTGTTGGTGAACCGCTGATTCTGTTCTCTCTTAGCAAAATTATGTTTCCTCTTAATGTTCGCTCAATTTCCGGATCAAATGCCAATGGTGATAGCTTGCGAGAGCTCCTAGTACGCATGCACCTGTAAGTACCTGCACACTAACACACCTAGCGTAAACCAGAAAAATAACAAACTTAAAAAGAACAAAAATAACACACGTTGCGCACTACTCCCCGGCAACGGCGCCAAAATTTGACGTGAGGTCGAAGTCTCAATCAAATTTAATCCAAATACAACTAAATAGATAGTGGTAAGTGGGTATCGAACACAGGGAGTTTGTGGAAAATGTGTTATTTAGAAGTGTATCTAATTAACTAAATTAATCTAATTGCAAATAAAAAAAGATTCAAGAGTTGATTTGATTGGATTGGTTTTAAACTAAAATAACTAATTAAAATGCAAGAGAAAAGTTTTGGTTGTAAACAAATTAGAGACAAATGACCATCCTAGATTTCCGGTTTCAATTGACATTCATGTTAACATTCCACTAGAAAGAACTACATAGACATAGCTCATGTGTGACTACTCACAGTGATGAAAGGGAACTAAGTACTCAGATTCCTAGAACGTGAGGTTGTTACCCGATGATTAATCAACCCTTACCCGAGCCTAACTATGCCCATGATATCTCGATTGCCAACGGCACCAAGAACGTATGGTTTCTAATTAGTTCAATGCAAGAATCAACAAGTTACTAACAAGCAATTACACACCATAACAAACACACCATTAAGATAGAGATTGTTATTCTAGAAATTAGGAAAACAATATGAAATGTCTCAAACAAACCATCAATCTAGGATGATCACAAAGTTTTTAGCCACTCATGGCTCGAATCAACATCATAACACAAGTATTATCGTTCATAAAGATCAAAGACAATAAAACTAATGATTAAGATAGTGTTCTTCCAGCTCTAGTCTCCAAAAATTCTCCCAAATCGTCCACAAGCAAGTAGTAACCGAAATCATATGATAAGACACAATAAAACATCTTGAAAACAGCATTTAATGTGGAAGTTACATGAAAACACCAATCGGTGCCGTAACCTACGGCCCTCCGCCATAGGTTACGGTGGTCAGCAAGTTCCGGAAGTCATCATTGGTGCCGTAAGCTACGCCAGACCACCATAGCTTACGGCACCTATTATACTCTTACGGCCCATATATTCTGTCTTACGGTGATGCAATGTGGCAATTGTGAGGGTGCCGTAGCCTACGGCCTCCAGCCGTAGGTTACGGCACTGAGTGACCTTTTACTTTATTTTCTTCTTTTAATCCACCGTTTCTTCAATTCTTGCTCTGCCACTTTCTAACATCCGTCTATGCTCCCTAAAACCTGCATCTTGGGCACTTTAACACCTGTAAATCCAAACCTCTAGTGATTACCATGTTCAAGCAATTAACCGTATATAGCATGGGATTTTAATCATTTTAAGGCTCTTAAGGGTTGTCCTATGGACCACCCGTCAATATCCATGTGGAAGTGGGAGCAAATATCAATGGATTTTATAACGAAATTACCCAGGACCCCTAGAGGGCATGATATGATATGGGTGATAGTTGATCGATTAACGAAGTCTGCATACTTCCTACCAATCTGAGAAAAAGATAGCACCGGAAAGGTTGCAGAGCTGTATCTTAAAGAAATTGTGGCACTTCATGGAGTGCCCATTTCAATAATTTCAGATAGAGATGGACGTTTCGTATCAAGGATCTGGCAATCCTTCCAGGAGGCCTTTGGATCTCAATTGGATCTAAGCATGGCCTTCCATCCACAAACAGATGGTTAGAGCGAACGGACCATACAAACACTAGAAGATATGCTTCGCGCATGTGTTATGGATCTAGGCGGCAGCTGGGATACTCATCTACCTTTAGTTGAGTTTTCCTATAACAATAGCTGTCATACTAGCATAAAAGTTGCACCCTTCGAAGCTCTATATGGCCGCAAGTGCCGCTCACCGTTGTGTTAGGCAGACGCTGGAGAAAAACAGTTGATTGGGCCTGAACTTGTTCAAGAAACGACCGACAAAATCGTGCAGATCCGAGAACGCATCAAGGCGGCTCGTGATCGGCAAAAGAGCAATGCCGATCGTAGACAGAAACCCTTAGCCTTCGAGGTGGGAGATAAAGTTTTGTTGAAGGCCTCACCTTGGAAAGGTGTAGCAAGGTTCGAAAAACATGGAAAGTTAAATCCACGAGACATTGGGCCATTCAAGATCTTGGAAAAGATTGGAACAGTAGCGTATAAATTAGAGTTACCAGAAGAACTGAATGGAGTACATGATACGTTCCATGTGTCCAACCTTATAAAGAGTCCAACCCAAGAACAGTATCATCCCTGCGGATGAGGTACATATCGACGACAAACTCCGATTTACAAAACAGCCTGTTGAGGTAATGGATTGGAAGATCCAGAAAACAAGGAGGAGTCGCATTAAACTTGTCAAAGTACGTTGGAACTCTAAGCACGGACCCGAGTACACATGGAAACATGAAGACCAATTCAAAGCCAAGTATCCCCACCTTTTCGAGAAAGCTCCTGCGAGAGATATGTCACACCCTAGCTTTGCGGAAGCGTGGGTTTATTTGGTGTGATTTCTTAATACCATAGAAACAATCATAACAATTCTATATGATAAAAACATGAGATATTCATCCATTAATAAAGTTTAGAAAAATCCCATTTTCAACAACCTCAAAATAAGTTATAAACCTTAACTTGATTTAATTGAGTTCATAAAGACTTAGCAAAAGACTTAAACAATACTAGGCTTAGAGATATGTAACCTGTCCAGGAAGGGGTTACACCTTCTAAACCCTGGATGACTTCTTTACTCAAACGCAGCTTGAAAATACGTGCATACCGTGCCAGATCCGTTAGTTCCTGAAATACATGTAGTTTGAAAAGTCAACATAAAGTTGAGCGAGTTCATGTGAAAGTGAGTATGTAAAACCTTTAAAGTACGTCCCAATGTAAAAAGGTTTAAGTACGTCCTGATGTAAAAATGTCCCTGGTATGTAGCAATAAGGAAATAAAGAGATCACCAATGGTTTGCAAGGCCATTGATATGTGTGAAGTGCAAGTAGGAAGACTCAAACCTAGCGGATTTTGCGTTGGGCACAAAGTCACCCCGAGGTCCGTTCTGCTGGGCCTGGGGCTGGGCTCGCTACACCCAGATAGATCTACCGCTACTGTCCCTCGGTCCTACAATGAGGATTAATGGCCTCAAGTTGCGCCTACCCACTCACATGATCTATGTAGTAACCCTCCTTACGCTAACCATACCATGTATAAAAATGTCTGTAATCCTTTTGTAATATGTCTGCATGTATGAAAATCCCTGGTCTCCCCGACCCAATCCCTGGTCACCCTGACCGAATCCCTGGTCTCCCCGACCAAATCCCTGGTCACCCTGACCGAAAATCATTCACATTTCGAAAATAAGCATTTGTTTTGTAAAAACTGGTATGTTTAGTATAAACCTTTCGTAATTCATTTGTGTTCCTCGAAATCCCTCCGTAATATGATTTAGAAATACGAGTTTTGCGTTAGTTCAAAACTTTGTATGTTTTTGCAAAACGTGCATGTCTTTCCACCCCGAAAACATTTATAAAAATGTAAAGCCGTAAAAAGTGGGGTTATGAACTCACAGTAGTGCGTCTCGAAATAGTCTGTCCCAAAGTAACCTGCTGCTTGACGACCTACACGTACTAACTTCTATTAGACGGACGGCCGTGCCTTGGCTTAAGGTTTATCGTTTTTGGGAAATAGTTAGGCAACTATTTCGTAATTACACTTCGTAATTATTTTGTAAATATATTCCTTCCCAAGGATGGGGGTTTTAATACATGTGCGTTCGTATAACTTCGAAATATATTATTAAGTCTCACTTAATGTAATATATTTTATTTCATTTGACCAAAATACTTTACTTCCAAAATATAAATATTTTGCTCAAAAATATTATATTTTATTCCATATAATTTTCAAAAATAATATCCTTGTCAAAATACACACTTATGAGTATTTTCTGAAAATACGTAAGTTACGTTGTAAGGTTCGGGTGGTATAAATAATACCGGTGTAACTTAAATATTTATTGTGAAGGCATTAGTATTATTTTGGGGTCGTTAATATTCAGTATGTTCCAGTAATATTATTTTTACTCTAAAAATAATATTTATGTAGTTAATAAAATAATCATAAAACTCACACAAGTGTTATGATGAAAAATATATATTCTAAATATATATTTTTTTAACAAGTTTTATTTATGAAAATCCCACCTCCGACACTTGGAGATTTTGTAATAAAAATCCATGGCGAATTTTTATTTGGAAAACAAGTTAAAAATATATTTAACACTTGTTCCAAAAATATTTTCTAAGTGTTATTTTCTGGAAAAATTTCGCCAGAGTTTCCTCTGTAACTGGAGGTGGCCACGCTTACTAGCGTATCGTTTTCTTTTAAAAATTCTTACAATCAATTTTCCATCATCAACAAACAATAATCAAACATTAAACTAGTCAAAACAAGCATAGATCGCAAACACATGAACTTGTGTGTCATGTAAAAATATGTAGTAACCTTCCAATATTTTTAGTGGGTCTTACCATCTCTAAAAATAAAAACATCTTCTTGAAAACTTTTTTTTTCTTTTTAAAGAATATGAAGTTTTACAACTTCTAGTCGGTATTTACGAAAATATTTCTTTGTTAAATCCTTTCTTTACACAAGTGTCCACACACTTGTTTGTTCACAAAAACACTTTTGGTTTATGTAAGATCCGGCTTTTAAACATGATTCGCATCTTACACTTGGTCCTTCGAAATACCACTTGTAGATCTTTAGATCTACTAGTTTAAAACTCTATTTTACAAGTAAAATCGCTTTTACACAGGTTCATGTTTACAAGTAGTAGAGTTCATCATCTTACCATTTTTACACTTTACATAACACTAGTTCATGTTTCATGAACATGACCTAGCCCGGTTAGATGACGATCCGTTCTACTACTAGCATTAAACAACATAAAATAATCATAACAAAACAAGTTTCATAAGTTTTACACCATTACATTTCTTTTATCCAACAAGTTCATCATTCTTTCAAGACTTTTAGTTTTGATCTTGTGGGTTCTTGATTTTTATCCGTTAAATCACTTATTAACCACTTTAAACAGGATCAAGAGGATGTTTAGAGACACTTACTACTAGCTCGAGGCTAGGGAAGAAACAAGACGTAAACGAGGTGGATAAAAGAAATCTAGAGAGGTTCTTGAGTTTCCGAGTGTACCGAGCTTCGTTAAACACCTTGTAACACCTTATATTATACTTGAAATGGATTGGATTGAAATGAAAATAGTGGTGTGAGTGGGGAGGTGTTCGGCCGTGACTTTACTTAGAAAGGAGAAAGGAAAAATTGTGATGAAATGATGAGAAGATTAGGGTTATTTATAAAACTAAATCCAATGTCCAATGGTCCATGTGCCTTCATAAGGACATGACAAATCTTTATTAATTCCAAGAGAGGATTAGGAATATATTTAGAAAGATTGAAACAATCTTTGATGTGGGGACCCCTTAAGAGCCGTAGACATATATGGGGGGAAGGGGTTTATTGTAAATTTTAGATGGTAAAAGATAATTAGTTAACGTTAGGGGTAAAGTCTAGTGTTCACTAGTGTGTTATGAAATAAAAAGGGTGTTAGGGTGTTCGGGGACCCTAACTAGCTCAGAGAAGCAAAAAAAAAAAAAAAAAACAATGTCTTTGACAATATTTTTTTTTATGTTCCGGGTAAAGTGCGGTTGTTCGGTTGGATATTGATCCGTTAAAGTGCTAAATAAGCATTTAAAATGTCGTTAATATTAGTTTTAGTGACACAATAAATTCCCGACACTTTGGAAAGTGTCTAGTATTATTTTCCCATGTTTTTGCACTTTACTAGTTAAGTTAAATGCTGAATTTTAGTAGAAAGTGCAGAATTTTGTAATTTGAGCATGTTTTAGGCACATCCGGTCACTATAAATATTGCCTAGTGACGCAGTTCTACAAACCTCAACTCCCTACACTCCCTTCTAGCCTAGTAAACTATTCCCGGCTCATACTGGCCTTAGAGACAGTGCCTGTCTGATGCTGGCTATGTCAGCATGTTTACTGGGTTATCCGTATAGTGTGCTCACTGTGCTTTTGTGCATCAAGGTTGTCACTGAAGTTTGTGTGTAACTAATAGAGTGACAGTATAAAGTGTGATGCATGAGTATGTATGTATCAGAAATTAGTAAGCAGTTTAATCACAGTTGCAAGCAAGCACAGTAATTAAGCAGTAATTAAATATTAATTTGTTCGTACGGATACCTGGTTTGGTGAGGGTTGTCACATTCTCCCCCCGTTAAAGAAATTTCGTCCTCGAAATTTGTACTACCCTACTCCTTATGGTTAAGTTACACACGTATGTATATGAATAAGATCGAAGTAGGTAATCATCAAATCGAAACAAACATTACTCACATTAGGTGAGTTCAAGAATATATAACAACCTGAATCCTAGGGTTGAAAGGTGTGTGCTTCCAGCGTTGGATGTCAAAGGTACCAGACGCATTTGACGTATAGTCTAGTGCAATCCAGCTAGCAGAGGTACCAAAAGTACCAAAAGTGGAGTTTTGACTAATAAGATTCTTAAACGATCGGTTGCAATATGCAAACGTGTTTCCACAAAGCATAGCACCCGCTATGTGATCTCAAAAGCAGCAACTCAACGTAATAGTAAAATGATCTGTCAACTCCTGAATAAATGTCTGGTAAGGTTTAGTGTGTTGACATTTTTGAATGGTGAAGATACACCGAATGGAATACAAGTGAATCTGGTGTATCATTGTCTTGATTCGTAGTTGCATCAGAAATGTTTAAATGATAATTCAAACCAAAGTATGTGTGGTCTCATGTGAAACGGTTAACCATGATTAGCATAAGCTACAAGTTTATGATGACACCACAAGGTGTCGTAATGACATTATCCAATAATAGTGGTGACTGAACAAGTTCACCGTGTTTGAAATCAAACGAAAGTGTATTGAGACAATCTGAAGATTTGATTTATACCATGTTATAGAGTTTCCAATTAAATACGGAACATCAAAGAACCACTGTTTCCAATCGAAGATGAAAAGTAATAAGTATCGCAAGGCATTTGATTGACGACGAAAGAATCGTTAGGAGGTACATTGTGCTTATGAAATGAATATATGTACCATTTCCTTAACACACAATTGTGTTGAGACCGCTTTGATCGTGAAGATCCCATATGGATTGTTAAAAACTAAATGGGGAATTAAATCCGTGTACGAAGTGAGTAACCAATTTAGCGCAAGCTTCAATTTTGTGAAAAATTATCACCGCAAGGTATCGAAACAGATCAAACGTTTTAGTGGAGTCGTAGACCAACCAAATCTACTACGACTCGAAATGAAAGAATCTTTGCAAAAATAGTTGAATATGATGCTCCCAATACATCATATTGCATTTCCAGTTAAACCTGTGAACTGGATAAGTTCAAGCTATTGAACTTGGTTTTAACGTAATCCGACCATGTATGTATCAACAAGGAATTCTCGGTATGGTAGCAAAATAAACCATGAGTGTAACTTGAAAGAAAACGGTTTCAAGAAAGTGTGTTGACTTGGTAGCAGAAGAGTCACTAATAACAATAATGTAGGTCACTCGAATCAGGAATCAGATTAGGTTTGGCAAAATAATATGTAAATTCCCATGAAGTGTTTGTTCAAAACGAAATCACATGCGTAGAAAATGATGCATGTATGTCAGGTAAGTTTCCAAGAAAAGGAACAACGAGTATTTTCCAAAGTGAAGGAATGACCAGATATCGAAGCAAATGTGTGTTCGCTCTCAGCGAGAAAATTATTGTGATGCAATCACCATTAAGGGGCGTAGAGATGCAAACATCTACTCGCCAAAAGTAAAAGAAATCCAAGTATTCTCTGTTTGATCAACGGAACTGGCATATGCGCCAGGTTAACGATGGTTGATTGAGTTGACAGATATGGTTCCTAAATAAAAACCCTTACGAGTTTGGACCTGGGTTCACAAAGGTCCTAAATATATGTTTTCTAAATCCTCCAGATTTCGTATCCCGTGTAGACTGGCTTGTGCATTGAGTAGGAAGCACTATTTTTGTGTACGTCTAAGAACTAATCATTGTCCCACAATTTTCACCGGTAAACTTTCTTCCCGAATTCACTGCTAACGACACTCGATCGTCGACTAGTCGTGTAATAGTAGTTTGGGTCCTTACAGTCAGTTATGTAAGAGGTTCGTTAATTTCTCCGCAAGTGCCACCGACTCTGGTTGTCTAGCTCGTCCGACTCCCGGTTATTTGGAAGTCATTCGTCCTTTCTTTTGATGAGCAGAACTGAGGTTATCCAAAACAAAAGTTTTGGTCTGTTATCTTCCTTCTCTATCCACTGCTAAAACTTCACTGTCAATCCTTGTATCTCCGAAAATGTAAGTCGCTACGATGCATCGACTACAGGTGCGGTGCCTGAAATTAAATCGATGCGAGATTCGACTAATCGTTGAGGAGATGATTTCGGCAAGTCTTCGAGGAAGACTTCAGGGTATTCTCCGATCACGGGGGTATCGTTAAGTTCTAGTTCTTCGGCTCCCTTATCCCCGACATGAGCCAGGAAACAACACATCCTTCCCATAACGACTTTCGTGCCTTAAGAAATTCGTGATCGGTGGTGGCGTATCCTGCTTCGTGAGTCACGATCGTTCCTTCATTCGTCATCGAGGTGCGGATATCAACCTCCGCTCGAACGCTTGCCAACCAATACATCCAATTACCACGTTGAAGCTTCCCAACTCAACTGGCAATAGATCTAGCGTAAACTTACACTCTCCGGGTTCTATCGTGCCGATTCCAATTACTGCGTTGGCTTCCACTAGCTTCCCCTAAGCTAGTTCTAATGGGTATTGGAATATCTACTTACTCGCTACTTAAACCAAATATACTCTCGAACTCTATGGGTGCGAATCGTAAAATTTGCAACAGTATTTGGCAATACGGATGCATAATATTGCGTAATATGGGACGTACCGACCCTGGATTTGCGGAAGCGTGGGTTTATTTGGTGTGACTTCTTAATACCATAGCAACAATCATAACAATTCTATATGATAAAAACATGAGATATTCATCCATTAATAAAGTTTAGAAAAATCCCATTTTCAACAATCTCAAAATAAGTTACAAACCTTAACTTGATTTAATTGAGTTCATAAAGACTTAGCAAAAGACTTAAACAATACTAGGCTTAGAGATATGTAACCCGTCCAGGAAGGGGTTACACCTTCTAAACCCTGGATGACTTCTTTACTCAAACGCAGCTTGAAAATACGTGCATACCGTGCTAGATCCGTTAGTTCCTGAAATACATGTAGTTTGAAAAGTCAACATAAAGTTGACCGAGTTCATGTGAAAGTGAGTATGTAAAACCTTTAAAGTACGTCCCAATGTAAAAAGGTTTAAGTACGTCCTGATGTAAAAATGTCCCTGCTATGTAGCAATAAGGAAATAAAGAGATCCCCAATGGTTTGCAAGGCCATTGATATGTGTGAAGTGCAAGTAGGAAGACTCAAACCTAGCGGATTTTGCGTTGGGCACAAAGTCACCCCGAGGTCCGTTCTGCTGGGCCTGGGGCTGGGCTTGCTACACCCAGATAGATCTACCGCTACTGTCCCTCGGTCCTACAATGAGGATTAATGGCCTCAAGTTGCGCCTACCCACTCACATGATCTATGTAGTAACCCTCCTTACGCTAACCATACCATGTATAAAAATGTCTGTAATCCTTTTGTAATATGTCTGCATGTATGAAAATCCCTGGTCTCCCCGACCCAATCCCTGGTCACCCTGACCGAATCCCTGGTCTCCCCGACCAAATCCCTGGTCACCCTGACCGAAAATCATTCACATTTCGAAAATAAGCATTTGTTTTGTAAAAACTGGTATGTTTAGTATAAACCTTTCGTAATTCATTTGTGTTCCTCGAAATCCCTCCGTAATATGATTTAGAAATACGAGTTTTGCGTTAGTTCAAAACTTTGTATGTTTTTGCAAAACGTGCATGTCTTTCCACCCCGAAAACATTTATAAAAATGTAAAGCCGTAAAAAGTGGGGTTATGAACTCACAGTAGTGCGTCTCGAAATAGTCTGTCGTGACTTCACTTAAAAAGGAGAAACAATCTTTGATGTGGGGAGTGGGGAGTGGCGAGGTGTTCGGCCGTGGCTTTACTTAGAAAGGAGAAAAGAAAAATTGTGATGAAATGATGAGAAGATAAGGGTTATTTATAAAACTAAATCCAATGTCCAATGGTCCATGTGCCTTCATAAGGACATGACAAATCTTTATTAATTCCGAGGATTAGGAATATATTTAGAAAGATTGAAACAATCTTTGATGTGGGGACCCTTAAGAGCCGTAGACATATATGGGGGGAAGGGGTTTATTGTAAATTTTAGATGGTAAAAGATAATTAGTTAAGGTTAGGGGTAAAGTCTAGTGTTCTCTAGTGTGTTATGAAATAAAAAGGGTGTTAGGGTGTTCGGGGACCCTAACTAGCTCAGAGAAGCAAAAAAAAAACAATGTCTTTGACAATATTTTTTTTTATGTTCCGGGTAAAGTGCGGTTGTTCGGTTGGATATTGATCCGTTAAAGTGCTAAATAAGCATTTAAAATGTCGTTAATATTAGTTTTAGTGACACAATAAATTCCCGACACTTTGGAAAGTGTCTAGTATTATTTTCCCATGTTTTTGCACTTTACTAGTTAAGTTAAATGCTGAATTTTAGTAGAAAGTGCAGAATTTTGTAATTTGAGCATGTTTTAGGCACATCCGGTCACTATAAATATTGCCTAGTGACGCAGTTCTACAAACCTCAACTCCCTACACTCCCTTCTAGCCTAGTAAACTATTCCCGGCTCATACTGGCCTTAGAGACAGTGCCTGTCTGATGCTGGCTATGTCAGCATGTTTACTGGGTTATCCGTATAGTGTGCTCACTGTGCTTTTGTGCATCAAGGTTGTCACTGAAGTTTGTGTGTAACTAATAGAGTGACAGTATAAAGTGTGATGCATGAGTATGTATGTATCAGAAATTAGTAAGCAGTTTAATCACAGTTGCAAGCAAGCACAGTAATTAAGCAGTAATTAAATATTAATTTGTTCGTACGGATACCTGGTTTGGTGAGGGTTGTCACAAGATAAATCAACCTGAATTTGGGGACGAAATTCTATTAACGGGGGGAGACTATGACAACTGGCACCAAACTGGTAATTTTCCATACTATTTTAATATTATTTATTAATTGCAATTATGTGCTTAAACGTCAGCATTAAGTGATTGTTACGGATAGATTTTCTAAACCTAAGGATCACGGATCCTCAAGTGCAGCCAGGATCACGAATCCTCAATTCTGTTTGAATTAAGGATCCTCAGAAGACGTTGCAGAATTAAGGATCTAGGATCCTCATTGGTATCCTAACACTAACAGTTGTTTCCATTGTATGTGAGCTTGTTTTGCAGGAGTATTCAAATGGGACTTGGTCTTACCAAGATTCCAGGGGAATATTCCTTACAATTCCACACGTGCATAACCTTCGTGAACGTTATCGAGATCGTGGGAAGCTAGCACCTTTTGCGGATTGTTAGTTATTTAGATTATTTCTATTTTTATAAGGGGATAACAGCTTGAATTAGAACAAGTTAGCAAACACATACACTCTCGCAAGCTCTCTACAACTTATTGGCGATTTCATACACTTTGCACTCTATTGATCCTTGTAACAAGCTTGTTATCATCCCGAGTTGTAATCATCATTTGTTTAATTATAGTTGGTGATCGGTAGTTTCCATCACCCGAGGGATCATCTCTTGATCAAGGGCTTTTTCCTCGTATAAATCCTTGTGTCACTTGTTCATTTCATTTGAAGTTTGTTCATACATTCGCAATTCAATTCAAGTATCATACCTCACAAAATAAGATTTGGTTGCATTATCCTAGTCTGATTTTTGACCAAAACAGTTTGGCGCCCACCGTGGGCCAATTGGTGCTTCATTTCTGAGAAATTTTAGTCATTGTGATCATTTCGGTTCAACCAGATGGCTTCTTCAGCAAAGAAAACTTCAAGTTCCATGCCGGCAATCACTTCTTCACAGGGCGTTCCACCTTTGCCTCCACCACCTTTTGGATCTCAGAAGAATGCCGAGAATCCTGCGAAGAAACCGACCCCCGTTTTCTCAAAACCACCAACTTCTGCTGTTTCTTCTAGCCCTACTAACAGTGATCTTTTTACTTTGATTTTGTAGATGAGGGATCACATACAACAGCAGGACAAAACCAACGAAAGGATCCTCTAGGAGATTGGTGACGTCAAGAAACAGAAGAGATCAGTGGAGGATCACTCTCCATTGGTGCCTAGGTCACTGGATTTCGACACTCCAGCTATAACTGCCCTGCAATCTACAGCTCCGGACATCTAGTACCAGAGTGGACCATTGGGAAGGCGTTATGGATCAACAACTATGAGTCAGGCTTTAGGGTCAAACTTCCAGCCTTCAGGATCCTCTTTTCAGTCTTCGGGATCCTCTTTCCAGCATCAGGGATCATTCGTTAGCTCAGGAGGATATATGGGGACGCACACAGTTCAAGGATCCTCTCAGGTTCAGGGATCCTCTCAAGTTCAAGGATCCTCTCAGGTTCAGGGATCCTCTCAGGTTCAAGGATCCTCCTTTCAAGTTCAAGGATCCTCATCTCAGGTTTACGGATCCATGGATTATCCTCTAAGACCCCCAGTCACAGCACATCAAGGATCCAACATCTTTCAGGATCAAGGATTCTTAACGAATGTGCATCCCGGAAGTACAGATGTTCATCAAGGAGACTTCATTCCAATGTAGACCATTGCTTCTTCTGGTCCTTCAGTTAAACCAGAATCTCATCAATATGGATTCACATCTGGAATCCCAAGCTTGAATCCTTCAGGAGGTAACACTTTGAATTATTTTTATAATGCTAAACATGGCTCAGTGCAGGATACAAGTATCAACCAAGCTATAGCCAGGGAATTACAGAAATTGAAGGATATGATATCCAGCGTACCAGGAGTGGTTAAACCAATTCCTGAAATCCCAGATGGAAGCCACAAGATATCCCGTTTTGCACCACCTCTTTGTGATGCAGAAATTCCAAAGAGGTTCCAAATACCAACCATGAAGCTATATGATGGTTCAACAGATCCAGAAGAACATGTAGCTCAATAAAGAGAAAGGATGGAGATCAATCCCATCCCGGAGAGTTTAAAAGAAGCATGTCTATGCAAGGGTTTCGGATCCACATTAACAGGATCAACTCTTAAATGGCTGCTAAGTCTTCCCCCTTACTCTATTACTTCATTTGCTAATTTAGTTAATCTGTTTAATAGTCAGTTCTCATGTAGTAGAAAAATTGAACATTTAACTAGTGACCAATATAGGGTAACACAAGGTCAAAATGAATCACTTAGAGATTATATCACTAAGTTCAGTAAAGAATCCTTAGATATTCCTAATCTGGATAGAGCTACGGCTGTGGAAGCCTTTAAAATGGGTTTGCTTAGGGATTCATTGTTCTATGATGATCTTGTCATGACCCCTTGCAGGAATCTTGATGAAGTAAGAACCAGGGCCCTTAGATTCATCCGATTAGAGGATGATAAAAGGATCCAGGAAAGACTGGTAGGATCCTCAAAGTAGGAAAAGCAAGGATCCTACTTTAGGAACAACAAGTCCAAGTCTTACAACAAGTCTGATAATCAAAACGTGCATGCAGTAGAATAGGAAGAGGATGATGAGGATTATCCTCCAATTTCTGAATATTGTTTTTCTGTTGATAACAATGAACTAATCCTTGCAATGCAGAACTGTTTTGGTCAAAAATCAGGCTAGGATAATGCAACCAAATCTTTGTTGTGAGGAATGATGCTTGAAACAATGAACAAAAGTATGAATAACTTGCAAATGAAATGAACAAGTGACACAAGGATTTATACGAGGAAAATGCCCTTGATCAAGAGTTGATCTCCGGCATAAAAAATATCGGGTGATGGAAACTACCGATCACCAACTACAATTACACAAATGATTGTTACAACTCGGGATGATAACAAGCTTGTTACAAGGATCACTTGAGTGCAATGTGTATGAAATCGCCAAATGAACTGTTGAGAGCTTGCGAGAGTGTGTAGGTTAGCTAAAAAATCCAAGTCTTCTAATTCAAGCTTGTTATGCCCTTTTAAAATTAGAAATAACTAAAACAACTAACTATCCGCTAAATGTGCAAGCTTCCCACGATCTCCATAACGTTCACAAAGCCATGCACGTGCGGAATATTGAGGGCATATTCCCCAAGAATATCGGTAAGACTTGGTCCATGCGTATATTCCTGCAAAACAAACTTAAACATAATAAAGGCAACCGTTAGTATAAGGATAACAACAAGGATCCTGAATCCTGATCCTGCAATGTCTTCTGAGGATCCTTAATTCAAACAGAATTGAGGATCCGTGATCCTGGCAGTGCTTGAGGATCCGTGATCCTTATGATTGGAAAATCCTCCCCTAACAATTTCCCCAAAATATAAGGAGTAAAATGCAATTTAACGAGTTGTATTTTTGATCTTATCTCCAACTGACTAACGGATATATAGCCGTTTGGATCGAACTAGCCGTTGCTGGTCTTACGTCATTGAAGTGACAATCCTGCATAATCATCATTATAAATAGGTTAGAGATAAGGATCGATAGGCATTTAAATTCATGCGTTACTTCCTTTAAATCCTCATTCAAAGATCAATCAGGTATCTCTCTTCTCCTTTTCTCTTCATCTTCTTACTCTGTTCTTCTTCTTCAGAATCTCTAGATCACAATGGAGTTACGATTATCCCCTCCAAGGATCACCAGAAAGATAGTCCTTTGAAAATCCAAGGGATTATCAAAAGTACTCCGAAGGAACTCTGCAGGTTTACCAATCCGGAGATCGACCGGATTCACCATTGTTTTCCGGCGGATACCGTCTTCAAGCCCTTTGACCCTACTGCCAAAAGCGATTTTATTTCTGAAACCTGGGTTGCTTTTCCGGCCACTCCATTCCTGATAGGATACTCCTATCCTTTCCCTGCCTTCACTGAATCCTTCTTTTCTCTCACCGGCATGTGCTACATTCAGGCCATGCCAATGATGTGGAGGGTTTTATATACGCTAGAGAGAATCATTGAGTAGGAAGGTATAGAGTTGGGGATGTCGGAACTGGCTGAACTGTATAACCTTGTGAGCCATGGTTCACACCGCTTCTTACTGAAACATAAACCCGGTGATGCAAACCAAATCCTCAAGACCACAAAGAATGACACAAACTGGAAGAAGCGTTTCTTCTTTGTTAGGAGGGATTCTATCCCGGATGGGAAGGATCTCCCCAGAGAGTGGGCCACCCATGGTACGATAGAGGATCCTTATAGAAGGATCATAGGATAATCCTGTTCCTGCTGAGGATAACTGACCCCTTTTTGTGTCTTTTTGTGCAGCTATCTCTGTTTCTCATATCATTCCATCACCTGCAACAAAAGAGAGGATCGCTGCTTTCTGGAGTCTTGATCCTGCAATAAGATCATTCCAAACAAACACAAAGGATTCTCAAGAAGTATCCTCCGGCTCAGTCACAATCTCAAGTAAGTATCCAAGATTGTATATGATTAAATGTTTAAATGGAAATAAAACAAGAATACTTATCTGTTGTTTTGCATTGGTAGGCGCTGGAAAATCCTCAAATTCAGCCACTCGCTTCAGCATCACTGATCTTAGTACTGTCGCTCCCCGGTCTGGAAAGAAGAAATCCGATGCTAGCCCAAGTGTTCCAATTCCCAAGCCTGTCACCTCCAAGGGCAAAGGAGGAAAGAAGAGGAAGTCTAGTGAAGCTGACAACCTTGAAGGTCTGCCCCTCATTCATCATCAGTTTGAAGAATACTTCAATGATGTAAGGATCCTCAATCCTGAACTCTATCCTGCACATTTTAAGGATAACGGATCCTGAATTGACCCCTTCTTTCTTTGCAGAAATTTGCTGAGATCCAGATGCTCTTTAATGCATATGTTGAAGAAGCTGAGATGAAGGAGCTGGACTTCCAGAAGATCTTCCTGGCTAAGGATCAAACCATCTCCAACCTCGAGAAAGATCTCAACTTGGCAAAGAAGCAGCTGGTAATGGCCCACATCACTGCTGACCAGGAGAAGAATGAGGTAATGGAAGATACCAAACTCTCTGCCGCCATTGCTATGTACAAGACCAAACTGCAGATGGCTCAGGAGGCTGAGGATCCTGGCTTTGACAGGACCAAGTGGGACCAGGAGGGCTGGAAGGCTAGGATGGTTGAGCTTGATGATGAAGAGGAGGCTGGAGAGGTCTTAATGTCGGAGGCAAGTGGCAGCGGGGCTAAGGATCAAGCTGGTGATGCTGGGGCAGGAGATAATGGTGATGATGATGCAGCAAAGGTGTGAGCTGCAGAAATGGGCGATGATGGATTTATCTAGACGCGGCCGGAGCCCATTTTTTATGATTTGGTAGTGGTTTTTTTTTTGATGGTATTTTGAACAATGTTGGTCTGTAATAACTTAGACAATAGTTTTTAGGGTTAGGATCACTGATCCTTTGGACAATAGGTAGGATAATGGGTGGTGGATGGATCCTCTGTTTGGGGGATGAGACCACTTGTTATCCTTCCGCCTTTTGTTACCTGCACTTAGACCTTGTTAAATATGGACACCCTTTGCCAACCCAAGTGGACGGGCTACGTTTTGCTGGTAGAAACTTGGGTTGACAATTTTGACAACCTTTAAAGGGTTTAACTTTTGGTAAATAAAATCTTAATCTTTTGACTATCTTATGTGTTGTTTCATTTGTGAATACCTTACCTTTCAGTTGCTATCATACACCTTGCTTGAATTTATAAGTTGAGAATAAAAGTTTAATAGATTGTGTTAAAAAATTTAGGATATGATCAAGGATCAAATATCCTATAATCGATAAATTTAAAAAAGGTAGTGAACTTTAAGGATCATGTGTCCTGTTGTCAAAGAATAAGGGTCACTTAGATAAATAAAGAATAAAATAAAAATGATCAAGAATCATACCTGAGAATCCAAGTTAGGATCCTAAACCTTTAACATTTATAATTAGGATAACCAAAAGACAAACCTTAGTAAAAGGTAAGGATCAAGGATCCTTAGCTATTTGGCTTCCAAAACCTGAAATGGAAAATGACTTGGGACTAAGCCAATATAAGAGAAGAGTTAGCAACTGGGGACAAGCCCAACAATTCTGGGGACAAGCCCAATATACTGGGGACAAGCCCAAAAAACTGGGGACAAGCACAAAGGATCTTGTGTAAACTGGAGTATGGCCCTCACTGGCGACTATCCAAACTTAGTGACATGAAAATGTCAAGACCTTAGCTGACGTGAAAACGTTAGAAACCTTATGAACGGATGTATGATACGTCTACCATTATACGTAGGATCCCGGATACAGCCAGTACAATGAAATTGTCAGCCCCTAAAGCGAGTACTGGTCCCATTGCCATGAACTGTACCAGGATCATCGTGCGCTACTGGCGATACTGGGGACAGGCCCAAAAAACTGGGTCAAGCCCAAATAACTGGGGTCATGCCCAAATAACTAGAGACTTCTTGTGGATACTTAATCCTTCATTAAGGATACATGAACCTTCTGCAAAACTCAGAACCAAGTGAAAGGAGGATAAAGGATCCAGGATCCTTCTCCTCATATATAGGATAATTAAAGAATGAAATAGTTTGAGATTAGATCATTACCAAAATGAGGATCCTCTATCTTGTAAGGATCCTTAGAGGATATCGGTCAAGAAAGTAGTTGAGGATCCTGGATCCCTACTACATGAAATATTTCTTCAAGTGGACAGCATTCCAAGCTCTTGGTAGCAAATCATCTTCCATTGTTAACAATCGATATGCCCCCTTTCCTACCTCGGCTTCAATCAGGTAGGGGCCTTCCCACTTTGGTGCCAACTTTCCATCAGCAGGATTTGTGGTATTCTGAAATGCTTTCCTCAATACGATATCACCAACTTGGAATTTCCTGATCCTGACATTCTTATTGTAGGCTCCAGCCATCCTTTGTTGATAACTAGCCATCCTTATCCTTACCAAATCCCTGAGTTCTTCTATAGTATCCAAGTCTTGAACCAAGTTTTCAGCATTTGCTTCAGGATCACGAATGCTTGTTCTTGCAGTAGGAACCACCATCTCTCTAGGGATCACTGATTCTGCTCCAAATACCAAAGAAAATGGAGTTTGGCCAGTGGCATTCTTGGGGGTTGTCCTATCAACCCATAGTACATAAGGTATTTCTTCTGCCCATTTTCCTTTCTTGGATCCAAGCTTTTGTTTCAAGTTGTTGATGATGATCTTGTTGGATGATTCTGCCTGACCATTAGCTTGTGGGTGGACTGGTGTTGATGTTATCATCTTAATCCCCCAGCTATCACAAAAGTTAGTAGTTCTACTCCCAATAAATTGGGATCCATTATCACAAACAATTTCAGAAGGGATACCAAATCTAGTAATAATGTTTCTTTTAATAAAGGATATCACTTCTTTTTCTCTGACTTGAGCAAAGGCTTCAGCCTCTATCCACTTAGAGAAGTAATCAGTCATGGCAAGCATGAACACCTTTCCTCCTGGTGCTTTGGGAAGTTTACCAACTATATCCATTCCCCATCTCATGAATGGCCAAGAAGAGGATATAGGATGCAAGAGCTCTGCTGGTTGATGAAGGATATTACTATGTCTCTGACAAGGATCACACTTCTTGGCATAATCCACAACATCCTTCTTCATTGTAGGCCAATAGTATCCTGTCCTAAGGATCCTTGAGAATAATGCCCTGCCCCCAGTGTGGTTTCCACAATCTCCTTCTTGAAAATCCTTTAGGACTTCTTAAATTTCAGGATCCTCTATGCACCTTAGATATGGACCTGCAAGAGATCGTTTATATAACAGGTTATTCAATATTGTAAATTGAGATATCTTGATTTTGAAAGCCCTGGGGTTTTCTCCTGTAGGAATTTCTCCATGTTGTATATATCTCATGATTGGAAGGATCCATGATCCTGAACGAGACTGTGCACCATCACAAGGAACCATTGCAGAATCCTGTTCTATCTCCATAGTTATGTGATCCTTAATAGCAGGAGCCAAAACATGGATGATAGGGATCTTGATATCCTCTGGAATTTTCAAGGATGATCCTAGGTTTGCCAATGCATCAGCTTTTGCATTTTCTTCCCTAGGTACCTGTGTCAAACTAAAAGAAACAAAAGAGAGTGCCAATTCCTTGACTATCTCTAGGTATTTGATTAGTTTTTCACATTTAACATCATAGGATCCATTAAAGTGATTAGTAATTAACAATGAATCTACATGTACCTCAAGATACCTGATCCTCATATGCTTGGCAATTTGCAAACTAGCTATCAAGGCTTCATATTCAGCCTCATTATTAGTAGTTTGAAACTCACAAGCTATGGAGTGGGGTATTATGTCCCCCTGTGGGGATTTTAGTAGTATTCCAAGTCCTGTTCCTTTGACATTGGAGGCTCCATCAGTGAAGAGTATCCAAGGATCCTGAGTCTCTTCAAGCTGCTGAACTTCTAACTCAGCTTCTCTTTGTAAATCACTACTAAAATCTGGCACAAAGTCAGCTAAGGCTTGGGATTTCATGGCAGTCCTTGGTTCATATCTTATATCATAAGCACTAAGCTTCACTGCCCATTTAGCCATCCTTCCTGACATTTCAGGTTTCATGAGAACATTCTTAATTGGAAAATTAGTCTTAACAACAATGGCATGAGTTTCAAAATAATGTCTTAGTTTAGTAGATGCCATAATCAAAGCAAGGATAAGTTTTTCTAAATGTGAATACCTGGATTCAGCATCAAGCGAACTCTTACTTACATAATAAACATGACGTTGTGTACCTTCGTGATCCTTAACAAGGACCGCACTTACTGCTTTAGATGATACCGCTAGATATAAGGATAATATATCCCTTTTCTCTGGCTTCATCAAGGCAGGAGCTGAGGATAGGTAATCCTTATGGGCTTTGAGAGCATTTTCATGCTTTTCAGTCCACTCGAATTTCTTGTTCTTTCTCAAAATGTCATAGAATTCCTTGCACTTTTCTGATGATTTTGATATGAACCTATTCAAGGCTGCAATCCTGCCTGTTAACCTTTGCACATCCTTGGCATTGGCAGGAGATTTGATATTCACAATAGCCTTAATTTGCTCTGGACTTGCTTCAATGCCTCTTTTTGTTACCATATAACCAAGGAACTTGCCTGCTTTAACACCGAAGTGACACTTTGAAGGATTCAACTTCATATTGAATTTGTCAAGGATATTGAATGCTTCTTCCAGGTCTCTAAGGTGATCCTCAGCTCTCTTGGACTTAACCACCATGTCGTCTATATAGACTTCCATAATGTGTCCTATTTGTTCCTTAAACATCATATTGACTAGCCTTTGATAGGTAGCACCTGCATTCCTTAGTCCAAATGGCATAGCAATATAACAATAGATACCAGTTGGGGTCATAAAGGCTATATCCTCTTGATCAGATGGTTCCATCTAAATTTGTTAAAATCCAGATGAAGCATCCATAAAAGTCAACAACTCATGACTCGCGGTAGCATCCACCATGGAGTCAATGTGGGTAGTGGGAAAGGATCCTTGGGACATGCCTTGTTTAAATCAGTAAAATCAACACATACCCTCCACTTTCCGTTTTTATTTTTAACAACAACCACATTGGCTAACCATCTTGGATACTTAACCTCTCTAATCATACCTGCTCGGAGTAATTTGTCTACCTCCTACTGGATAATGGCATTCCTCTCAGGTGCAAACTTCATCCTCTTCTGATGTGTGGGCTTGAATAACCTGTCAATACCAAGTTTATGAGTAATTATATCATTAGAGATACCTGTCATGTCTTCATGCTTCCAGGCAAAGGTAGTTTTTCTCCTTTTAAGGAAGGATACTAGATCCTGTTCAATGTTGCTGAGGATCCCTGATCCTATGAAGATTTTGGATTCAGGATCATGAGGATCCATAAAGATTTCTTTCACATCCTGTTCTCGTGCCTTCAAGACGTCTCTTAGAGGGTACTTTAGTTGCTATTGTTCCCTTGGTCTTGAGGCTGGCTTCATTGATGAGGTATAGCAATTTTTTGCTTCTTGTTGGTCACTCTCAATCTTTATAACCCCCCATGGACTAGGAAGCTTCACACATTGATGGTAGGTAGATGCAACTGCCTTCATGTCATGTATCCATGGCCTGCCAAGGATAACATTGCAACAGGATAAGCAATCTATTACACAAATTTTTTTTATAAGAATGAAGTCCTTCAATGTAGATGGGAAGTTTAATGTCCCCCAATGTATTCTTGGTTTCTCCGCTGAATCCCACAAGGACTGAGGATCTTGGAATAATATCTGATTCAGGGATGTTCATCTTCTTGAGGACATCAAGCTGAATGATGTTCACCGAGCTTCCTCCATGGATTAGGATCCTGCGAACAAAATGGTTAGAAATAAACAAAGTAATAACAAGACCATCATGATGAGGATCCAGAACATCAACACGATCATCCTCATCAAAAGTTATGACTTTCTGCTGTGTAACAGTAGAGGTCCGGATGGGTCTATCCCCATTATCCATCTTGGTCTCCTTGGCATGTCTTTTGGCTACTGAAAAGGAAGTACCACAAATGTCCGAACCACCAGATATGAAGTTTATAACTTGTGCATCTGCCGGAGGAGCAGGAGCTCTTTCTGGAATCTTTTCAGGATCCTGGATCCTTGACTTTTTTCTTCCCAAAAGCTCCTTCAAGTGCCCCTTGCTCAAAAAATAACCAATCTCTTTTCTCAATGCAATACACTCTTCAGTGAGATCCCCGAAATCCTCGTGATATGCACACCATTTGGATTTGTCTTTTGTTGCAACCGGTTTATCATTTTTCCTTGGCCACCTAGCTTTCTCACCTAAATTCTGCATTGCAAGGATCAGTTCATTGTTATCAACATAAAAACAGTATTCAGAAATGGGAGGATAATCCTCGTCATCCTCTTCCTGTTCTACTGCATGCACGTTCTGGTTGTCAGATTTGCTGTAAGGCTTGGACTTGTTGTTCCTAAAGTAGGATCCTTGTTTCTCCTACTTCGAGGATCCTGCTAGTCTTTCCTGGATCCTTTTATCATCCTCTAATCGGATGAATCTAAGGGCCCTGGTTCTTACTTCATCAAGATTCCTGCAAGGGGTCATGACAAGATCATCATAGAATAATGAATCCCTAAGCAAACCCATTTTAAAGGCTTCCACAGCCGTAGCTGTATCCAGATTAGGGATATCTAAGGATTCTTTACTGAACTTAGTGATGTAATCTCTAAGTGATTCATTCTGACCTTGTGTTACCCTATATAGATCACTAGTTAATCGTTCAAATTTTCTACTACATGAGAATTGGCTATTAAACAGGTTAACTAGATTAGCAAATGAAGTAATAGAGTAAGGGGGAAGACTTAGCAGCCATTTAAGAGCAGATCCTGTGAGTGTGGATCCGAAACCCTTGCATAGACATGCTTCTTTTAACCTCTCTGGGATGGGGTTGATCTCCATCCTTTTTCTATATTGAGCTACATGTTCTTCTGGATCCGTCGAACCATCATACAGCTTCATAGTTGGTATTTGGAACCTCTTTGGAATTTCTGAATCACAAATGGGTGGTGCAAAACGAGATATCCTATGGCTCCCATCTGCAATTTCAGGAATGGGCTTAACCACTCCTGGAACGCTGGATATCATATCCTTCAATTTTTGTAATTCCCTAGCCATAGCTTGATTGATACCTGTATCCTGCATAGAGCCATGGTTAGTGTTATAAGAATTATTAAAAGTGTTACCTCCCAGAGGATTCAAGTTTGGAATTCCAGATGTGAATCCATATTGACGGGATTCTGGTATGACTGAAGGACCAGAAGAAGCAATGTTCTGCATTGGAATGAAGTCTCCTTGATGAACATCTGAGCTTGAGGGTTGTACACTTCTTAAGAATCCTTGATCCTGAAAGATGTTGGATCCTTGAACCTTGAAGGAGGATCCTTGAACCTGAGAGGATCCTTGAACCTGAGAGGATCCTTGGACTGTGTGCATCCCCAAATATCCTCCTGAGCTAACGAAGGATCCCTGATGCTGGAAAGAGGATCCCGAAGGCTGAAAACAGGATTCTGAAGGCTGGAAGTGAGACCCTAAAGCCTGACTCATAGTTGTTGTTCCATAACACCTTCCCAATGGTCCACTCTGATACTGGATGTCCGGAGCTGCAGATTGCTGGGCAGTTATAGCTGGAGTGTCGAAATCCAGTGACCATGGTATCAGAGGAGTGTGATCCTCCCCTGATCTCTTCTGTTTCTTGATGTCACCAATCTCCCGGAGGATCTTTTCGTTGGTTTTGTCTTGCTCTTGTATGTGATCCCTCATCTGCAAAATCAAAGTAAAAAGATCACTAGTAGTAGGGTTAGAAGAAACAGCAGAAGTTGGTGGTTTTGGAAAAATGGGGCTTGGTCTCTTTGCAGCATTTTCAGCATTCTTCTGGGATCCAAAAGGTGGTGGAGGCAAAGGTGAAACGCCATGTGAAGAAGTGATTGCCGGCATTGAACTTGAAGTGCTCTTTGCTGAAGAAGCCATCTGCTTGGTTGTAATGAACCGAGATGATCACAAAGACAAAAATTTCTTAGGAATGAAGCACCAATTGCCCCACAGTGGGCGCCAAACTGTTTTTGTCAAAAATCAGGCTAGGATAATGCAACCAAATCTTTGTTGTGAGGAATGATGCTTGAAATAATGAACAAAAGTATGAATAACTTGCAAATGAAATGAACAAGTGACACAAGGATTTATACGAGGAAAAAGCCCTTGATCAAGAGTTGATCTCCAGCATAAAAAACCTCGGGTGATGGAAACTACCGATCACCAACTACAATTACACAAATGATTGTTACAACTCGGGATGATAACAAGCTTGTTACAAGGATTACTAGAGTGCAATGTGTATGAAATCGCCAAATGAACTGTTGAGAGCTTGCGAGAGTGTGTGTGTTAGCTAAAAAAGCCAAGTGTTCTAATTCAAGCTTGTTATCCCCTTTTAAAATTAGAAATAACTAAAACAACTAACTATCCGCTAAATGTGCAAGCTTCCCACGATCTCCATAACGTTCACAAAGCCATGCACGTGCGGAATATTGAGGGCATATTCCCCAAGAATATCGGTAAGACTTGGTCCATGCGTATATTCCTGCAAAACAAACTTAAACATAATAAAGGCAACCGTTAGTATAAGGATAACAACAAGGATCCTGAATCCTGATCCTGCAATGTCTTCTGAGGATCCTTAATTCAAACAGAATTGAGGATCCGTGATCCTGGCAGTGCTTGAGGATCCGTGATCCTTAGGATTAGAAAATCCTCCCCTAACAAGAACTTAGGTGAAAAAGCAAGATGGCCTAGAAATAGTGACAAGCCAGCTGCAACAAAAGACAAATCCAAATGGTGTGCATATCATGAAGATTTCGGGCATCTCACTGAAGAATGTATTGCACTGAGAAAAGAGATTGGTTACTTGTTTAGAAAGGGGCATTTGAAGGAGCTTTTGGGAAGAAAAAAGTCAAGGATCCAGGATCCTGAAAAGGTTCCAGAAAGAGCTCCTGCTCCTCCGGCAGATGCACAAGTTATAAACTTCATATCCGGTGGATCAGACATTTGTGGTACTTCCTTTTCAGCAGCCAAGAGACATGCCAAGGAAACCAAGATGGATAATGGGGATAGACCCATCCGAACCTCCACTGTTACACAGGAAAAAGTTATAACTTTTGATGAGGATGATCGTGTTGATGTCCAGGATCCTCATCATGATGGTCTTGTTATTACCTTATTTATATCTAACCATTTTGTTCGCGGGATCTTAATAGATGGAGGAAGCTCAGTAAACATCATTCAGCTTGATGTCCTCAAGAAAATGAACATCCCTGAATCGGATATTGTCCCAAGATCCTCAGTTCTTGTGGGATTCAGCGGAGAAATCAAGAATACATTAGGGGACATTAAACTTCCCATCTACATTGAAGGACTTCTTTCTTATAAAAAATTTTGTGTTATAGATTGCTTATCCTGTTGCATTGTTATCCTTGGCAGGCCATGGATACATGACATGAAGGCGGTTGCATCTACATATCATCAATGTGTGAAGCTTCCTAGTCCATGGGGGGTGATAAATTTTGAGAGTGACCAACAAGAAGCAAAAAATTGCTATAACTCATCAATGAAGCCAGCCTCAAGACCTAGGGAGCAATAGCAACTAAAGTATCCTCCAAGAGACGTCTTGGAGGCAAAAGAACAGGATGTGAAAGATATCCTTATGGATCCTCATGATCCTGAATCCAAAATCTTCATAGGATCAGGGATCCTCAGCGACATTGAACAGGATTTGGTATCCTTCCTTAAGAGGAGAAAAACTACCTTTGCTTGGAAGCATGAAGACATGACAGGTATCTCTAAAGATATAATTACTCATAAACTTGGCATTGACAGGTCATTCAAACCCATACATCAGAAGAGGAGGAAGTTTGCATCTGAGAGGAATGCTATTATCCAGGAGGAGGTAGACAAACTACTCCGGGCAGGTATGATAAGAGAGGTCAAGTGTCCAAGGTGGTTAGCCAATGTGGTTATTGTTCAAAAGAAAAATGGAAAGTGGAGGGTATGTGTCGATTTTACTGATTTAAACAAGGCATGTCCCAAGGATCCTTTCCCATTACCCCACATTGACTCCATGGTGGATGCTACCGCGGGTCATGAGTTGTTAACTTTTATGGATGCTTCATCTGGATTTCAACAAATTCAGATGGAACCATCTGACCAAGAGGATACAACCTTTATGACCCCAACTGGTATATATTGTTATATCGCTATACCATTTGGACTAAGGAATGCAGGTGCTACTTATCAAAGACTAGTCAATATGATGTTTAAGGAACAAATAGGACACACTATGGAAGTCTATATAGATGACATGGTGGTTAAGTCCAAGAGAGCTGAGGATCACCTTAGAGACCTGGAAGAAGCATTCAATACCCTTGACAAATTCAATATGAAGTTGAATCCTTCAAAGTGTCACTTTGGTGTTAAAGCAGGCAAATTCCTAGGTTACATGGAACAAAAAGAGGCATAGAAGCAAGTCCAGAGCAAATTAAGGCAATTGTGAATATCAAATTTCCTGCCAATGCCAAGGATGTGCAAAGGTTGACAGGGAGGATCGCAGCCTTGAATAGGTTCATATCAAAGTCATCAGAAAAGTGCAAGGAATTCTATGACATTTTGAGAAAGAACAAGAAATTTGAGTGGATTGAAAAGCATGAAAATGCTCTCAAAGCCCTTAAGGATTACCTATCCTCAGCTCCTGCCTTGATGAAACCAGAAAAATGGGATATATTATCCTTATATCTAGCGGTATGTAAGTAAGTGCAGTCCTTGTTAAGGATCACGAAGGTACACAACATCCTGTCTATTATGTAAGTAAGAGTTTACTTGATGCTGAATCCAGGTATTCACATTTAGAAAAACTTATCCTTGCTTTGATTATGGCATCTACAAAATTTAGACATTATTTTGAAACTCATGCCATTATTGTTAGAACTAACTTTCCAATTAAGAATGTTCTCAGGAAACCTAAGATGTCAGGTAGGATGGCCAAATGGGCAGTGAAGCTCAGTGCTTATGATATAAGATATGAGCCAAGAACTGCCATTAAATCCCAAGCCTTAGGTAACTTTGTGGTAGATTTTAGTAGTGACTTACAAAGAGAAGCTGAGTTGGAAGTTCAGCAGCTTGAAGAGACTAAGGATCCTTGGATACTCTTCACTGATGGAGCCTCTAATGTCAAAGGAACAGGACTTGGAATACTACTAAAATCGCCACAGGGGGACATAATACCCCACTCAATAGCTTGTGAGTTTCAAACTACTAACAATGAGGCTGAATATGAAGCCTTGATAGCTGGTTTGCAAATTGCCAAGCATATGAGGATCAGGTATCTTGAGGTACATGTAGATTCATTGTTAATTACTAATCACTTTAATGGATCCTATGCTGTTAAAGGTGGAAAGCTAATCAAATATTTAGAGATAGTCAAAGAATTGGCACTCTCTTTTGTTTCCTTTAGTTTGACACAGGTACCTAGAGAAGAAAATGCAGAAGCTGATGCATTGGCCAACCTAGGATCATCCTTGAAGATTCCAGAGGATATCAAAATCCCTATTATTCATATCCTAACTCCTGCTATTGAGGATCATGTAGCTATGGAGATAGGAGAGGATTCTGCAGTCATCCCTAGTAATGATACACAATCTCTCTCAGGATCATGGATCCTCCCAATCATGAGATATATACAACATGGAGAGATTCCTACAGGAGAAAACCCCAGGGCTTTCAAAATCAAGGTATCTTAATTTACAATATTGAACAACATGTTATATAAACGATCTCTTGCAGGACCATATCTAAGATGCATTGAGGATCCTGAAATCCAAGAAGTCTTAAAGGATTTTGATGAAGGAGATTTTGGAAACCACACTGGGGGCAGGGCACTGTTCTCAAGGATCCTGAGCACAGGATACTATTGGCCTATAATGAAGAAGGAAGTTGTGGATTATGCCAATAAATGTGATCCTTGTCAGAGACATAGTAATATCCATCACCAACCAGCAGAACTCTTGCATCATATATCCTCATCTTGGCCATTCATGAGATGGTGAATGGATATAGTTGGTAAACTTCCCAAGGCACCTGGTGGAAAAGTGTTCATGCTTGCTATGACCGATTACTTCTCCAAGTGGATAGAAGCTAAAGCTTTTGCTCAAGTCAGAGAAAAAGAAGTGATATCCTTTATTAAGAGAAATATTATTACTAGATTTGGTATCCCTTCTGAAATTGTTTGTGATAATGGATCGTAATTTATTGGGACTAGAACTACTAACTTTTGTGACAGTTGGGGGATTAAGATGATAACATCAACACCAGTCCACCCACAAGCTAATGGTCAAGCAGAATCATCCAACAAGACCATCATCAACAACTTGAAGAAGAAGCTTGGATCCAAAAAAGGAAAATGGGCAGAAGAACTACCTTATGTGTTATGGGCTGATAGAACAACCCCTAAGAATGATACTGGCCAGACTCCATTTTCTCTAGTGTTTGGAGAAGAATCAGTGATCCCTACACAGATGGTGGTTCCTACTGCAAGAACAAGCATCCGTGATCCTGAAGGATATGCTGAAAACTTGGTTCAAGACTTGGATACCATAGAAGAACTCAGGGATTTGGCAAGGATAAGAATGGCTAGTTATCAACAAAGGATGGTTGGAGCTTATAACAAGAATGTCAGGATCAGGAAGTTTCAAGTCAGTGATATGGTGTTAAGGAAAGCATTCCAAAATACCACCAATCCTGCTGATGGCAAGTTAGCACCAAAGTGGGAAGCTCCCAACCTTATTGAAGCTGAGGCAGGAAAGGGGGCATATCGATTATTAACAATGGAAGGAGATTTGCTACCAAGAGCTTGGAATGTTGTCCACTTAAAAAGATACTTCATGTAATAAGGATCCAGGATCCTCAACTATCTCTGTGTCCGATGTCCATAAAGGATCCTCAAAGGATAGATGATCCTCACTCTGGTAATGATCTAACTTCAATTTATCCATTCTTTAATTAATTTATTTACAAGGAGAAGGATCTTGGATCCTTTATCCTTCCTTCACTTAATTCTGAGTTTTGCAGAAGATTGGCATATCCTTAAAAAAGGATTGAGTATCCACAGAAGTCTCCAAAGTTATATGGGCTTGTCCCGAGTTTTTCAGCTTGTTCCCAGTTTTTGGGCTAGTCCCCAGCTTTTTGAGCCTATCCTTAGTATCACCAGTAGCGCACGATGATCCTGGTGCAGTTCAAGGCAATGGGACGAGTACCCGCTTTAGGGGCTGACAATTTCATTATACTGGTTGTATTCAGGATCCTACGTATAATGGTAGACGTACCATACATCCGTTCCTAAGGCGTTTTCACGTTAGCTAAGGCTTTGGCATTTTCATGTCACTAAGTTTGGATAGTCGCCAGTGAGGGCCATACTCCAGTTTACACAATATCCTTTGGGCTTGTCCCCAGTTTTTTTTGGGCTTATCCCTAGTTTTTTGGGCTTGTCCTCAGTTTTTTGGGCTTGTCCCCAGTATATTGGGCTTGTCCCTAGAATTGTTGGGCTTGTCCCCAGTTGCTAACTCTTCTCTTATGATTGGCTTAGTCCCAAGTTATATTCCATTTCAGGTTTTCGAAGCTAAACAACTAAGGATCCTTGATCCTAACCTTTTATTAAGGTTTGTCTTATGGTTATTTTGATTTAGAGTTTTGGATCCTAACTTGGATTCTCAGGTATGATCCTTATTTACCTTCACTTTATTCTTAATTTATCTAAGTGACCCTTATTCTTTGACAACAGTATACATGATCCTTAAGTTACATCACTTTTTGAATTTTTCGATTATAGGATATTTGATCCTTGATCATATCCTAAACTTTTTGACATAATCTACTAAACTTTTGTTTTTAACTCATGAATTCAAGCAAAACGTATCATAACAATTGAAAGGTAAAGTATTCACAAATATAACAACACATGAGATAGCCAAAAGATTAAGGTTTTATTTATTTATCAAAAGTTAAACCCTTTAAAGGTTGTCAAAATTGCCAACCCAAGTTTCTACCAGCAAAACGTGGCCCGTCCACTTGGGTTGGTAAAGGGTGTCCATATTAACGACGTCTAAGTGCAGGAATAGAAAGACGGCAGGATCACAATGGCTTCATCCCCCAAACAGAGGATCCCTCCACTATTTCTTATCCTACCTATTGTCTGAAGGATTAGTGATCCTTAAACCTAATTACTATTGTTTAAGTACAGAGCAACCATTGTTCAAGAAAAACATCAACATTCAAAAAACTACCAACCCATAAAAAATGGGCTGCGGCCACGTCTAGAAATTTCCATCATTGCCCATTTTTGGCAGCTCACACCTTCGCTGCATCACCATCACCTCCAGCCTCTGCATCACCAGCCTGATCCTTCGCCCCGCTGCCACTAGCCTCAATTGCCAGAACCTCTTCAGTCTCCTCTTCATCGTCCAGCTCAGTTAGCTTGGCCTTCCAGTCTTCTTGGTCCCAGGCAGTCCTGTCGAAGCTAGGATCCTCAGCCTCCTTCGCCATCTGAAGTTTGATCTTGAGCATAGCAATGGCGGCAGAAAGCTTAGCACCTTCCATCACTTCAGCCTTCTCATGATCAGCATTGATGTGGGCCTTGACCAGCTGCTTTTTCGCCAAGTTAAGCTCCTTCTCGAGGGTAGAGATGGTTTCATCCTTTGCCAGGAAGATCTTCTGAAAGTCTAGCTCCTTCTGCTCAGCCTCTTCAACATACGCATCAAAGAGCATCTGGATCTCAGCAAATTTCTACAAAAAAAGAAAAGTTACAATTCAGGATCCGTTATCCTCGAATGGGCATGATAGAATTAAGGATCAGGGATCCTTACATCAGAAAAGTATTCTTCAAACTGATGCTGGATGAGGGGCAGGCCTTCAAGATCGTCAGCGGTCTTCCTCTTCTTTCCTCCCTTGCCCTTGGAGGTGACAGGCTTAGGGATTGGGACGCTAGGGCTGGTAGCAATTCATTTCTTGCTGGACCAGGCAGTGACAGCATCAATATCACTGACGCTGAAGCGAGAAGCTGATTTCGAGGACGTTCCAGCACCTACAAACGACAAACAACAGATAAGTATCCTTGATCTATATCTATTTAATCATACATAAATATAAATATTTACTTGACATGGTAACTGAATCGGAGGATACTTCTTGTGAATCCTTTGTGTTTGCTTGGAATGATCTAACTGCAGGATCAAGGCTCCAAAAGGCAGCGATCCTTTCTTTTATTGCAGGTGACTGAATGAGATGAGAGACCGAGATAGCTGCAAAACATAAAAGGATCAGTTATCCTTAACAGAAACAGGGTTATCCTATGATCCTTCTATAAGGATCCTATATCCTACCATGGGTGGTCCACTCTTTGGGGAGATCTTTCCCGTCTGGAATAGAATCTCTCTTAACAAAGAAGAAGCGGTTTTTCCAGTGGGTATCGTTCTTTGTGGTTTTAAGGATTGGATGAGGATCACCAGGCTTATGTTTGAACAAGTAACGGTGTGAACCATGGCTCACAAGATTATACAACTCAGCCAGTTCCGACATTCCTATCTCTATGCCTTCCTCCTCAATGATCTTCTCTAAGGTATGAAGAACCCTCCACATCATCGGCATGGCCTGGATATAGCACATACCAGCGAGTGCAAAGAAAGATTGGGTGAAGGCAGGGAAAGGATAGGAGAAACCTATCAAGAATAGGGTGGCCGGAAAAGCAACCCAAGTGTCGGAGACAGAGTCACTTTTGGCAGTAGGCTCAAAAGGTTTAAAGACGGTATCCACCGGAAAAACAGCGGCGAATCCGATCAATCTCCGGGTCGGTGAAGCGGTATAGCTCAGATGAGGGATTTTTGATGATCCCTTGGCTTTTCAAGGAATCATCCTTCTTTGGATCCTTGGCTGGTGAGGATTGGAGAACCATCTTTGTCATGGGTGGTGATAAAAAAGAAGAACAGAGTAAGAAGATGAAGAGAGAAGGAGAAGAGAGATACCTGATCGATCTTTGAATGAAGATTTAAAGGGAAGTATCGCTCGAATTTAAATGCAAATTGATCCTTATCTCTAACCTATATATAATGATGATTCTGCAGGATTGTCACTTCAGTGACGCATGATGTGTAACGGCTAGTTCGATTCTAACGGCTATATTTCCGTTGGCTAGTTCGTTGCAGATAAGATTAAAAATATGACTCATTTAAGTGATATTTTATTCCTCATATTTTGGGGGTAATTGTTAGGGATAGATTATCTAAACCTAAGGATCACGGATCCTCAAGTGCAGCCAGGATCACGGATCCTCAATTCTGTTCGAATTAAGGATCCTCAGAAGACGTTGCAGAATTAAGGATCCAGGATCCTCATCGTTATCCTAACACTAACGGTTGTTTCCATTGTATGTGAGCTTGTTTTGCAGGAGTATTCAAATGGGACTTGGTATTGCTGAGATTCCATGGGAATATACCTTACAATTCCACACGTGCATAGCCTTCGTGAACGTTATGGAGATCGTGGGAAGCTAGCACCTTTTTCGGATTGTTAGTTATTTAGATTATTTCTATTTTATAAGGGGATAACAACTTGAATTAGAACAGGTTAGCAAACACACACACTCTCGCAAGCTCTCTACAACTTATTGGCGATTTCATACACTTTGCACACTAGTGATCCTTGTAACAAGCTTGTTATCATCCCGAGTTGTAATCATCATTTGTTTAATTAAAGTTGGTGATCGGTAGTTTCCATCACCCGCGGTTTTTATGCCGGAGATCATCTCTTGATCAAGGGCTTTTTCCTCGTATAAATCCTTGTGTCACTTGTTCATTTCATTTGAAGTTTGTTCATACATTCGCAATTCAATTCAAGCATCACACCTCACAAAATAAGATTTGGTTGCATTATCCTAGTCTGATTTTTGACCAAAACAGTGATTACTTGCTTTACATATGAATTCATGCATGTTTTATACTTCAAATATTGCCTTGTGCATTACTTTAAGCGTTGCGATAGAAAGACTAGTAAACTCACCGGTAAGACACACTGTGTCAGCAATTCTGCAGAAAGCAGTCAGACAATAGATTTAGGGCCTAGGAATAGGTCCAACATCTAAAATACATTAAAACCCAAGTATGGATACAAGGGTTACCATATAAACTTTCCGAAAGCTAAAATAAGCACTCAAAGACACCCGAAACTCACTATAAAAGCTGAATTCTGCAGAATTCAGCTATAATTCTGCTATTTAGCACTAAATAATATGCAGAAATGATGTTTTAGTGTCCAGAATAACTTACAAAGCGTCGGGAATTGAAACTGTCATAAAAGGTGCTTCATACTTAGTGAAACTACGCAATTTAGCACTTTAACGCACCGTAACGAAACGAATAACCGGACACTATTCGGAACATCAAAATTTGACTAGAAGCAATGTTCTTATGTTATTAAGCTAGTTATGGGGATAGAACATCATATTACATCCTAAAATCCCTAAACACATTAAACACTAACTAACACCCTTGAATTCTAACTAAAATCCCTAACTAAGCATCAAAACCAAACCAATACACCCCCCCCCCCCCCCTTGGACGGTTGGGACATGGGTCCCACAAGATTGATTTTATTCCAATATTTTAATTGATATGTTTAGTAAATGTGAAACATATTAACCCATGTACAAGCTGTTGTTGGAAGACATTTTATAAAAACTACCAAACATTAGCATACTTCATTCTAACACTTTTAAAATTCACCATCTTCTTCCTCTCCTCCCTCTAACTCTCGGCTCACACATAAACTACATACACCAACCATTTTCATCCATTTCCTAGTAATCCAAGGTTACTACAAGGTGTAAGAAGCTTATCAAAGACGGTGTGAGGTTCTAGAACTTGAAGGACCTCTTTGTGGAGCTATTAACCTCACATATTCATTATTCTTCATCATTTACCTTCTTGTGCCACTTCCCTAGCCATTAGAGCTAGTCGTAAGCCTCTTGATCACTAATTTAGTTCATGTTTATGTTATGTACAAGTCTCACCATCAAAGTAACTAAACTTTAAAAGATGAAAATGAGAAGATCTAACATAATCATTGTTTTGGTCAAAAAATCTGTTGAGGATATTGCAACCAAACTCTCTGTTACAGGGTATGATGCTTGAAATGTATAACAATGACAAGGATCACTTCAATGTAAATCGCACAAACAACACAAGGATTTATACGGGGAAAAAGCCCTTGATCAAGAGTTGATCTCCGGCACAAAAAACCCCGGGTGATGGAAACTACCGATCACCAAGCTCAAATAAACGAATAAATGTTTACAACTTCGGATAGTAACGAGCTAGGTACAAGGATCACTATCGTGAAATGTGTAAATGTGAGTGAAAACGAATGTATGTTCGTCAAGAGCTTCAAGTGTGCGAGTATATGAGTGTGTGTAGTTGTCAAAATGACTAAGTGTTTTTCTACTAGCTCGTTACCCCTTTTAAAATAGAAATTTAACTACCATACTAACTATCCGACTTTTGTGCCAAGCCCCCACGTTCTCCATAACGTCCATTTTTGGCCAAGCACGTGCATAATAGTTTGGGAATATTCTCCAAGAATGTCGCCAAGACTTGGTCAAGCTTGTTATACCTGCGAGATAGTACAAAACATAAGTAAACAATCGTCAGTACGAGGATCCTTAAAGTGATCCATGATCCTGATCCTGAAGCTCTTCTGAGGATCACCACCTATCACAGAAGTAAGGATCACTAATTAGGATAACGAATAAGGATCACTAATTGTTAGAAAATCCTCCCCTAACAATTGCCCCCAAAATATAAGGAGTAATTTGTAAAATTAGCGAGTTATGTTTTCTTGATCTTATCCGCAACTAACTAACGGATATATAGCCATTAAAATAGAACTAGCCGTTACGATCATGACATCACAGAAGTGACTACCCTGCAGAATCATAATTATAAATAGAGATATAGATAGGATCATTATGCATTCAAATTCGAAGGAAACTCCCTTTAAATTCTCAATCGACGATCAACCAGGTATTTCTTTCTCCTCTTTCTCCCTTTCTTACTCTGTTTTTCTTTCTTTATCACCACCGCTTTGAGAATGTTGCTCCGAAGCTCACCGGGCAAGGATCACAAAAAGGATAGCCCTTTGAAGAGTCAAAAGATCATCAAAGACTCAGTGAACGAAAGGTGTTGCTTTAACGATGCACAAGTAGATAACATCCGTCACCGTTTTCCGGCGAATGCCTTTTTCAAACCCTTCGATCCTACTGTCCTAAGCGACTATGTTTCAGAAACATGGGTTGCCTTTCCAGTTACTCCATTTGCCATAGGGTACACCTATCCTTTCCCAGAATTCACACAATCCTTCTTTTCCCTTACCGGCATTTCTTATATCCAAGCCATGCCGATGATTTGGAGGGTTTTGTATACCCTAGAGAGGATCATTGAGCAGGAGGGTGTTGATTTAGGAATGTCGGAATTGGCGGAACTGTATGATCTTACTACCTTTGGTTCCCATCGTTATTTGTTCAAACGAAAACCCGGTGCAGAACATCCCCTTCTTAAAGTCACCAAGAATGACAAAGATTGGAAACGTCGCTTCTTCTTTGTAAGAAGGGATACCATTTCAGATGGAAAGCATTTACCAAGGGAGTGGTCCACCAATGGTAGGATAGAGGATCCTGAGAAGGATCACCAGGTAGTCTTGTTTTTGTAATAGGATCACTAACCCTTTTTGTCTTGTATCATGCAGCTATTTCTGTTTCACATCTCCTCACAACACCCGCAACCAGGGAAAGGCTTGCTGCTTTCTGGAAACTCGATCCTGAAACTAGAACTTTCAAGACAACAACCCAAGACTCTCAGGAGGTATCCTCAGGCTCTGTTACGATGTCAAGTAAGTATCTTTGTTTTAAAATTTATATAAATAGTGAAATATAAGTTAAGTGAAGATACTTATCTTGTTTTGGTTGTGTAGGTGCTGGAAAATCTGCCAAAGCTGCTTCAAGGTTCAGTGTCACCGATCTCACCACTGTCAAATCCTCTAAAAGAAAGGTTCCTGCCAGCCCAACAGCCTCAATCCCCAAGGCACCCCTCAAAGGAAAGGGAATCAAGAAGAGAAAAGCCTCTGAGGCTGAGGATTTGCAGGGTCTGCCCCTTATCCGCCACCAATTCCTCGAGTATTTCAATGATGTAAGGATCACCAACTCTGCCTTGGTATCCTACTTGTAAGAGGATCACCTGATCTTGAACTGCTTTATCTTTTTCTTTTGCAGAAATTTGCTGAAATTGAGGATTATGTGGGGAATGTCGAGGAGCTGGACAAAAAGATTGCTGACCTCCAACAGGTTGCCGTGCTCAAGGATCTTGCCCTTGCTGACCTTCGGAAGGAACTCCAGGATACCAAACAGGAGATGGCCAAGGTGCTGGTTAATTTTGACTATGAAAGGCAGGAGATTACAGATGATGCCAAAGTCTCTGCCGCCATTGCAATGTACAAAACCAAGCTGCAAATGGCCTTGGAAGCTCAGGATCCTGCCTTTGACAAAAGCAACTGGGAAATTGAAGAATGGAAGGCAAGGCTGGCTGAATTGGGTGATGAAGAGGAGGCTGAAGAGATCCTGACAATTGAGGCTGGAAGCAAGGATGAAGTTGGTGAAGCAAGTGGAGCCGGAGGTGGTGATGCAGCAAAGGTTTAGGCTGCTTGATTGGGCGATGATGGACATTTCTAGACGTAGCCGGAGCCCAATTTTTAAATTTGGTAGTAGCTTTTTGTGGTTGTGATGTTGAACAATTTAATGGTTTGTACTTTGAACAATAGGTTTTGGGATTAAGGATCATGCATGATCCTTTGGACAATAGGCAGGATTGCAATTGGTGGAGGGATCCTCTGTTTGGGGGATGAAGCCATTGTGATCCTGCCGCCTTTATATTCCTGCACTACTTTTGAACTTATTATCATGGACACCCTTTACCTACCCCAGCGGACGGGCCACGTTTTGCCGGTAGATGCTCGGGTAGGTAATTTTGACAACCTTTTAAGGGTTAGTCTTTTGTTAATAAATAAAATCTTAACTTTTGTCGCTTATCTTGTGTTGTTATCCTTGTTAATATCTTACTTTCCAACTGTTGTAATGTTCATTCTGTTTATACTTATCAAGCCTTGAAAAATTAAAAAAGATATCCAAAAAGTTTAGGATATGATCAAGGATCACATATCCCATAACCGATAAGTTCTAAAAAGTGATATAGTTTAAGAATCACTAGTTCAGTTGTCAAGTATAAGGGTTATTCAAATAAATAATGAATAGAATTAAAAATAGTTAAGGATCATACCTGAGGGTCCAAGTTAGGATCCTAACCATAATAAGGATAACTATAAGATAAACCTTAGAATAAAGTAAGGATCAAGGATCCCTAGTTGCCTATCTTCAAGAACCTGAAATAGAGCATAACTTGGGACTAAGCCAACATAAGAAAAGAGTTAGCAACTGGGGACAAGCCCAAGGATAACTGGGGACAAGCCCAAGGATAACTGGGGACAAGCCCAAGGATCGTATGTAGACTGGAGTATGGCCCTAACTGGCGACTATCCAAACTTAGTGACATGAAAATGCCAAAACCTTAGCTAACGTGAAAACGTTAGAAACCTTAGCTAACGTGAAAACGTTAGAAACCTTTGGAACGGATGTATGGTACGTCTACCATTATACGTAGGATCCTAAGCATAGCCAGTACAATGGAATTATCAGCCCCTAAAACGAGTACTGGTCCCACTGCCTTGAACTATACCAGGATCATCGTGCGCTACAGGCGGAACTGGGGTCAAGCCCAAATAACTGGGGTTAAACCCAAGGAACGGATTGCTTCAGTGGATAACCAATGTTATGCTAAGGATACCTGAACTTTCAAAACTTAAACTCACGTGAGAGATGGATAAAGGATACATGATCCTTATCCTTATATGAGGAAATAAAGAAATGAAATAGTTTAAGTTTAGGATATTACCTAAGTAAGGATCACTGATACTTTGAGGATCCTTTAAGGATATCCCTATCGTGAGGATCATCTATGCCATGAGGATCCCGCTCACATGAAATATTTCTTCAAGTGGACAGCATTCCAAGCTCTTGGTAGCAAATCACCTTCCATGGTTAGCAATCTATATGCCCCCTTTCCTGCTTCAGCTTCAATCAAATAAGGGCCTTCCCATTTTGGAGCCAATTTTCCATCAGCAGGATTGGTGGTATTCTGAAATGCTTTCCTTAATACCATATCTCCAACTTGAAACCTCCTGATCCTGACATTTTTGTTGTAAGCACCAGCCATTCTTTGTTGATAACTGGCCATCCTTATCCTAGCGAGATCCCTGATTTCTTCAATAGTATCCAGGTCTTGAACCAAGTTCTCATCATTTTCCTTAGGATCACGGGTACTTGTTCTTGCAGTTGGAACCACCATTTATGTTGGGATCACTGATTCTGCCCCAAATACCAAAGAGAATGGCGTTTGACCAGTAGCATTCTTAGGGGTTGTTCTATCAGCCCAAAGCACATAGGGTAGTTCTTCTGCCCATTTCCCTTTCTTGGATCCAAGCTTCTTCTTCAAATTGTTGATGATGATCTTGTTGGATGATTCTGCCTGACCATTAGCTTGTGGGTGGACTGGTGTTGATGTTATCATCTTAATCCCCCAGCTGTCACAAAAGTTAGTGGTTCTGCCCCCAATAAATTGGGAACCATTATCACATATAATCTCAGAAGGAATTCCAAATCTAGTTATAATATTTCTTTTAATGAAGGATATAACTTCCTTTTCTCTGACTTGGGCAAAAGCTTCAGCCTCTATCCACTTGGAGAAGTAATCAGTCATAGCTAACATGAATACTTTCCCACCAGGTGCCTTAGGGAGCTTACCAACTATATCCATCCCCCATCTCATAAATGGCCAAGAGGAGGATATAGGAAGCAATAATTCGGCTGGTTGATGAAGGATATTGCTGTGTCTCTGACAAGGATCACATCTTTTAGCATACTCCACAGCATCTCTCTTCATGGTTGGCCAGTAGTATCCTGTCCTCAGGATCCTTGAGAATAATGCCCTGCCCCTAGTGTGGTTTCCACAATCTCCTTCATGGAAGTCTTTTAAAACTTCTTGGACTTCAGGATCCTCAATGCATCTCAAGTATGGTCCTGCAAGAGATCGTCTATACAACATACTATTTATAATTGTGAATTGAGATACCTTAGTTTTGAAAGCCCTAGGGTTTTCTCCTGTAGGAATCTCTCCATGTTGTAAGTATCTCATAATTGGTGAGATCCATGATCCTGATCCTGAATGAGATCGAGTATCCTCACTAGGGATTATTGCAGAATCATTTCCTATTTCCATAGCCACATGATCCTCAATAGCCGGGGTCAGGATATGGATAATAGGGATCTTGATATCCTCCGGGATCTTCAAGGATGATCCTAAATTAGCCAATGCATCAGCTTCTGTATTTTCTTCCCTTGGTACCTGTGACAAACTAAAGGAAACAAAAGAGAGTGCCAAACTTTTAACTATCTCCAAATATTTGGTTAGCTTTTCACCTTTAACAGCATAGGATCCATTAAAGTGGTTTGTAATTAACAAAGAATCTACGTGTTCCTCAAGATACCTGATTCCCATATGCTTAGCAATTTGCAAACCAGCAATTAAGGCTTCATATTCAGCCTCATTGTTAGTGGTTTGGAACTCACAAGCTATAGAGTGGGGTATTATGTCCCCCTGTGGCGATTTTAGTAGTATTCCAAGCCCTGTGCCTTTGACATTTGAGGATCCATCAGTATAGAGTATCCAAGGATCCTTGGTCTCTTCTAGCTGCTGGACTTCTAGCTCAGCTTCTTCTTGTAAATCACTACTGAAATCAGCCACAAAGTCAGCTAATGCTTGGGATTTGATGGCTGTCCTAGGCTCATATCTTATATCATATGCACTCAGCTTCACTGCCCACTTAGCCATCCTTCCTGACATCTCTGGTTTCCTAAGGACATTCTTAATTGGAAAATTAGTTTTAACAATGATAACATGAGTTTCAAAATAATGTCTTAACTTAGTAGATGCCATAATTAATGCAAGAATAAGCTTTTCAAGGTGTGAGTACCTGGATTCGGCATCAAGTAAACTTTTACTTACATAATAGACAGGATGTTGTGTACCTTGATGATCCTTAACAAGGACCGCACTTACTGCTTTTGAGGATACTGCAAGATACAAGGATAACACATCGCCTTTTTCTGGTTTCATCAAAGCCGGGGCCGAGGATAGGTAATCTTTGAGGGCTCTTAAAGCATTTTCATGCTTCTCCGTCCACTCAAATTTCTTGTTCTTCCTTAGGATATCATAGAATTATTTACACTTCTCGGAGGATTTGGATATAAATCTGTTCAAGGCTGCTATCCTACCTGTTAGCCTTTGAACATCCTTAGCATTTGCCGGAGATTTGATGTTCACTATTGCTTTAATTTGTTCCGGGCTAGCTTCAATGCCTCTCTTTGTCACCATATATCCTAAGAATTTACCTGCTTTAACACCAAAGTGACATTTTGAAGGATTAAGTTTCATGTTATATTTGTCAAGGATATCGAATGCTTCCTCCAAGTCTCTAAGGTGATCCTCAGCTTTTAAGGATTTTACCACCATATCATCTATGTAAACCTCCATAGTTTGTCCAATCTGGTCCTTGAACATCATATTCACCAGCCTTTGATATGTTGCACCTGCATTTCTTAGTCCGAAGGGCATAGCAATATAGCAGTATATACCAGTTGGAGTCATGAAGGCTGTATCCTCTTGATCGGATGGTTCCATTTGGATTTGTTGGAATCCAGATGAAGCATCCATAAAAGTTAACAGTTCATGACCCGCAGTTGCATTCACCATGGAGTCAATGTGGGGTAATGGGAAAGGATCCTTGAGACATGCCTTATTTAAATCGGTAAAATCGACACATACCCTCCACTTTCCGTTTTTCTTTTGAACAACAACCACATTGGCCAACCATCTTGGATACTTGACCTCTCTAATCATACCTGCCCGGAGCAATTTCTCTACCTCTTCTTGGATAATGGCATTCCTTTCCGATGCAAACTTTCTTCTCCTTTGATGGATTGGTTTGAAGGATCTGTCAATGCCGAGTTTGTGAGTGATAACATCTTTGGATATACCAGTCATATCTTCGTGTTTCCATGCAAAGGTAGTCTTTCTCCTTTTGAGGAAGGATACGAGGTCTTCTTTCATTTCTCCAAGGATCCCTGATCCGATATAGATTTTGGATTCAGGATCATCAGGATCCATGAGGATTTCTATCACATCCTGCTCTCTTGCCTCCAAGACATCCCTTGGAGGATACTTTGATTGCTATTGCTCCCTTGACTTCGAGGCTGGTTTCATCGATGAAGTGTAGCAATTCTTAGCCTCCTGCTGATCACTATCAATCTTCACTATTCCCCAAGGACTAGGGAGCTTCACACATTGATGGTATGTAGATGGGACTGCTTTCATATCGTGTATCCAGGGCCTGCCAAGGATAACATTACAACAAGATAAACAGTCAATAACACAAAATTTTTGATAAGAGTGTAAGCCTTCAATATATATTGGGAGTTTAATGTCCCCCAGGGTGTTCTTAGTTTCGCCACTAAATCCCACAAGCACGGAGGATCTTGGTATGATATCTGATTCAGGAATTCCCATCTTCTTCAGAACATCAAGCTGGATAATGTTCACTGAGCTTCCTCCGTCTATAAGGATCCTGCGGACAAAATGGTTAGAAATGAAAAGAGTAATAACTAAACCATCGTGATGAGGATCCTAGATATCAACCCGATCATCCTCATCGAAGGTTATGACTTTTCCTTCGGAGACACTTGATGTTCGAACAGGTCTTTATCCATTATCCATTTTAGTTTCCTTTGCATGCCTTTTAGCTGCTGAGAAGGATGTGCCGCAAATGTCTGATCCTCCAGAAATAAAGTTTATCACTTGTGCATCTGCTGGAGGGGCTGGAGCCTTCTCAGGGATCCTTTCACGATCCTGAGTCCTTGACTTTTTTCTTCCCAACAATTCTTTTAGATGCCCCTTGCTCAAAAAGTATCCAATTTCCTTTCTTAGTGCAATGCATTCTTCTGTGAGGTGCCCAAAATCTTCATGGTATGAACACCACTTTGATTTATCCTTAGTTGCAGCTGGCCTATCATTTTTTCTGGGCCATCTAGCTTTATCACCTAGACTCTGCATCGCAAGGATTAGTTCATTGTTATCGACACTAAAACAATATTCAGAAATTGGAGGATAATCCTCATCATCCTCTTCTTGATCAATAGAATGCACGTTCTGGTTATCAGATCTGTTGTAGGATCTGAACTTGTTGTTCCTGAATGAGGATCCTTGCTTATCCTGCTTTGAGGATCCTGCTAACCTCTCCTGGATCCTCTTGTCATCTTCTAGTCGAATGAACCTAAGTGCTCGGGTTCTTACCTCATCTAAGTTCCTGCATGGTGTCATAACAAGATCATCATAGAAAGACGAATCCCTAAGCAATCCCATTTTAAAGGCCTCAACAGCCGTGGCTATATCTAAGTTGGGAATGTCTAAGGATTCTTTACTGAATTTGGTAATGTAATCCCTTAATGATTCATTATGACCCTGGGTTATCCTATATAGATCACTAGTTAATCGTTCAAATTTCCTACTACAAGAAAACTGATTATTAAATAGATTAACTAGATTAGCAAATGAGGTAATAGAGTAGGGGGGAAGACTTAGCAGCCATTTGAGAGCTGATCCAGTAAGAGTGGATCCGAATCCTTTGCACAGGCATGCTTCCTTTAACCTTTCTGGGATTGGATTGATCTCCATCCTCTCCCTGTATTGTGCTATGTGTTCTTCAGGATCCGTCGAACCATCATACAGTTTCATTGTAGGCACATGGAACCTCTTGGGTATCTCAGCATCACAGATTGGTGGTGCAAAACGAGATATCTTGTGGCTCCCATCTGCAATCTCTGGGATAGGTTTGACTACTCCCGGAACACTTGATATCATATCCTTTAGCTTTTGCAATTCTCTGGCCATGGCATGATTGATACCTGGATCCTGCATAAGACCATGGTTAGTAGTATGAGAATTATTAAAAGTGTTACCTCCCGTTGGATTCAAGTTAGGAAGAATGGATGTTAATCCATATTGTTGGGGCTCTGGAATGATCGAGGGACCAGTAGAGGCATTGGTCTGCATTGGAATAAAATCTCCCTGATGGACATCTGAACTTCCTGTTTGTAAACTCCTCAAGGATCCTGGCATCTGGAAGGATCCCTGAAATTGGGACGATCCTGGGACAAAGGAGGATCCTTGAACCTGGGATGATCCTGGAACGAAGGAGGATCCTTGAACCTGGGATGATCCTGGAACGAAGGAGGATCCTTGAACCTGGGATGATCCTGGAACGAAGGAGGATCCTTGAACCTGCTGCATTCCTGAATATCCTCCTGAGCTCGTTAGGGATCCCATATGCTGAGGATAGGATCCCGCTGGCTGGAAATATGAACCTGATGCCTGGGTCACTGTTGTTGTTCCGTAGTGCACTCCTTTCGGTCCACCCACATATTGAACGTCTGGAGCCACTGATGGCTGAGAAGTAATCACCGGAGTATCAAAATTCAAGGATTTTGGCACCAGTGGGGAATGATCCTCTGCCGTTGTCTTTTGTTTCTTGAGATCTCCGATTTCTTTGAGAATCCTCTCATTGGTCTTATCCTGTTGCCGTATCTGATCCTTCATCTGCAAAATTAAAGTAAACATATCACTAGTAGTGGGAGTGTAAGAAGCAGAAGAAGTTGGAGGTTTTGAAAAAATGGGAGTTGGTTTCTTCGCAGCATTCTCAGCATTCTTCTGGGATCCAGAAGGTGGTGGAGGCAAAGGGGGAACGCCTTGTGAAGAAGTGAATGCGGGCATCAAATTTGAAGCATTCTTCGCTGAGGAAGCCATTTGCTTGATTGTAGTGAACTGAAATAAGCACAGAAATGCGTATTTTCCTAAGGACAAAGCACCAATTGCCCCACGGTGGGCGCCAAACTGTTTTGGTCAAAAAATCTGTTGAGGATATTGCAACCAAACTCTCTGTTACAGGGTATGATGCTTGAAATGTATAACAATGACAAGGATCACTTCAATGTAAATCGCACAAACAACACAAGGATTTATACGGGGAAAAAGCCCTTGATCAAGAGTTGATCTCCGGCACAAAAAACCCCGGGTGATGGAAACTACCGATCACCAAGCTCAAATAAACGAATAAATGTTTACAACTTCGGATAGTAACGAGCTAGGTACAAGAATCACTATCGTGAAATGTGTAAATGTGAGTGAAAACGAATGTATGTTCGTCAAGAGCTTCAAGTGTGCGAGTATATGAGTGTGTGTAGTTGTCAAAATGACTAAGTGTTTTTCTACTAGCTCGTTACCCCTTTTAAAATAGAAATTTAACTACCAAACTAACTATCCGACTTTTGTGCCAAGCCCCCACGTTCTCCATAACGTCCATTTTTGGCCAAGCACGTGCAGAATAGTTTGGGAATATTCTCCAGGAATGTCGCCAAGACTTGGTCAAGCTTGTTATTCCTGCGAGATAGTACAAAACATAAGTAAACAATCGTCAGTACGAGGATCCTTAAAGTGATCCATGATCCTGATCCTGAAGCTCTTCTGAGGATCACCACCTGTCACAGAAGTAAGGATCACTAATTAGGATAACGAATAAGGATCACTAATTGTTAGAAAATCCTCCCCTAACAATCATGAAGAAAACAAGTGATTATAGTAATTTTTGGTGTGTGTAATGATGTTGATGTTGTTAAATCTTGTGTGTATGTTTAGATCTAGTATGTTAAGATTGTTAAAAGCTTAGATCTAACAAGTTTAAGCATGGATATTGAAGGATCCATGGTTAAACTTGAAGATGAACATATGAAACACTTATGGGAACATGAAAAATGAATTTTTATGCATAAACTTGTAATCTTGAAGTAACAAAGTGTGTATAAAACTAACTTTTGAAACTAAAACCTATGAAAAGCTTGTTAATGGTTTTTCAAGAAGCATATTTATGAAAGATCTAAAGATGTTAAGCATGAATCTTGAAAGATCCATGGTGAAACATGATGTTAAACATAATGATCTTTCTAATGAACATAAAAATGGTTTTAGAATATGATTTACAAACTTTGAAACCATAAAACTCATGGATGATTGAGTTAGTAAATTAAAGTTTCATAAAAGCTTGTTTAAAAATTACAAGAGGACTTGTTTTTGGAAAGATCATTGTATATTAAGTGTAGATCTCAAAGACTACACATTTTTAACAAGAATCAAGTTCACCATGATGTTTCATATGAAGAAATTAGTGTATGTTGTTGTTGAAAATTGTTGGAAATTAGTTTTGGTGATAAAAAAGAAAGAAAATAAATACATGTTTTGAAAACATGGGAAACCTCCATTTTTAGGGGAAACTATGGCAAAATTCTTATAAAATTTTGACACTTAGAAAAATATAAGTTTTGGTGAAACTTATTCCCTAAAAATTCACCTAAAAATATTTACCAAGGTTTCCTAATTTTTGTACAAAATTACAAGCTAAGAAACAAGGATTTCTCCAAGTTAAAATCAATATTAAATATGTATAATTTTTAGGGAAAATATATATATTTAGTGATCACCAATTTTTGTGCTAAGTGTATATTATGTGTATTATATATAGTAGTGTATAGGAACTTGAAAATACACTAAATACACCAAAATACACATACAAATACATGAGGATACTTAAGTATACAAACATACAAAAATCCTCACAAGAAGAATATATAAACAAATATAAGAAAATATATTTATGAAAATATATTCCTTAACGTATTATTGGACTTGGACAAATGTTGGACACTTCGGACATAAATATATATATATTTGGACAAATACATAACTATTACCAAGTAATAGAAGTTATACGAAAATCGGTTGAATAGCCAAAAATAAATGTATATATATCTCCAAGCATGACAAAACATATATATATATATATATATATATATATATATATATATATATATATATATATATATATATATATATATATAGGGAGGAGTTCATGCGAGAACCACCCTTATTGCGAGAACCGCGACAACCAATGTGAACACAACCTAAAATAGCTAAAAAAACCTAACCCCCCCCCCCCCAAAAAAACCTAAACCCCCCCCCCCCCCAAGCTAAAATGCTAAAAACTAAACCCCCAAAAAACCTAAAAAATCTAAAAAAAAATCTAAATTTTTTTTTAATATTTTTTATGCTCAAATCGCTGCTTTTAGTGGCCAAAAAAATTTTTTTTTTCTTTTTAAAATTTAATTTTTTTTTGGCTTCGAAAAGTTGCGATTTTTATATAAAAAATATTAAAAAAAATTGTGTGATTTTTAGCTATTTTTAGGCATTTTTGGTTGTGTTCACATTGGTTCTCGCGGTTCTCGCAATAAGAGGTGGTTCTCGCATGATCTTCTCCCTATGTATGTGTGTGTGTGTGTGTGTGTGTGTGTGTATTCCACACAAGACTTAAAATATATTATTTTTAAGAAATATAATTTCGGAAAGTAATAAAAATCAAAGTATTAATTTTTTGGCAAATAATGTAAAATACACAAGTATTTACATAGAAATACAAGTATACTTTCCTAAGTATACTTGTACAAAGATAATATTGAGAATATTATTTTACAAAATACTTATATTTATTTTTGGAAAAATAATATAAGTAACATATATGGAAAAGTTAAAAATATAAATTATTTTTAACAACTTATTACCTTGACAAAGATTTCATAAACAAATATATATATTTTAAGTAGTGAAATATATATTTACGAATAGACAATACATATTCAAAGTGCAAGACACGACGAATGGGCAAGACCCGACAAATAAGGGCATGACCCTCACAAAAGAATGAACATACAAAGAACAAATTCATAAGCTAAAGATGGTGACTTGTACTTGTGTGATACAAGTCTAGTGACTAACATACATAGAACACGTATAGGTCACGACGCTACAAAACCAACCGCTGAAGTTTACGACGCAAGATACGCAAAACAGTGAGTTCATGTCCCCACTTTCAAGCTTTTACTTGTTTTTCTAAACTTGGGGAAAAAACATGTACTATGGTATGTAGAATACAAAACTAAGGAATGACACATAGATCAGGTGACGAATAGGGTGTCATAAGCACCATTAATCAACAATATACCTAGACCGCGGAACAAAAGGTTAGATCTAATGGGTTTCTGGCAGCCACACTCTGGGCCACGTGCTACCTGGAGTGATTTTGTGTCTCTAGTCGTTAACCGACAAGTAAAATGCCTATGGTTTGGATGCTTCCTATGTCATGACACATGTTAGTGGCCTTGTAAACCACTAGCGATCTCGTATTCCTTACATTTACAGAACTCAGTTTCAGATACGTCTTTACAAATTACATACCATGTTTTCATACAAGTATTCAACATTTTATACAACAACTGCATGAATTCACACCAACATTATGTTGACGCTTTTCCAAAATGTATTTAAGTTAACTAAGTGGATGTACGTGCGGTCTCCTCTTGCTCAAGGATGATGTTTGTGTTTTTAGTTATGTTGTGTCAAGACTCCAATGCCTATTTCATGGGATTTGTTTGTTGTATTCCACCTCGTGTGGTGATATACGAAAGGCAGAATTAGTCGTATCGAAGTTATTTCAGCTAGATACACACTAGAATCACTTTAACTATCTCTTGTATCGATTTGATGACGATTTACAGCCTGGAGATACTTCGGCAGAGCTTCGCTACCGGAATCCAAACGTTACAAATGACACACATGAGCTCACTATTTATAGAGTTGGCCAGTTCGCATGAAACAGGCATCACCAGTTCATGCGAAGTGCCACTTCGTACGAACTGGCTTTACCAGTTCGTGTGAACTGATCCAACAACCCTAAAAACCTATTTTCTTGGCTACCGAGCTCTGGTTTATCTTATCTAATTACAAGACTCGATACAAGATGAAGTCGACAGACATATGCACCAACAGACTCCCCTTTGGATGTTGACGAAGTCTTCGGTACGAGTCTTCAGCATGTCAAATCTTCAGTCTTTATCAGTTTTCTCGCTCTCTTCAAAGTATTCTCCATTGTACGCATCCTCAATCTTTCTCTATCTCTTTTCCAGAATCTCAACCTGACTCTATTCTCTCTCTCTTATCAGCATCAGCAACTTCTAGCTTTAATGTCTTCAGACTCCCCCTTTCGATACGCTGGGATCGTAGTCTGGAATAGCTCTCGTTCTACAATCGAAACTTGGCTCAAACTCCGCTTATCACGCTTTGCAGCTTTCATATGTTCAGAACCGTTTCCTGGCTCTCCATAGCAACAGGATCTGGAACCTGGCTCGAGTCTGCCTATTCTCAGGAGTGGAAACCTGGCTGCTTCTACCTGCACAAACTCTACCTCAAAATAAATTTCACAAGTTTAAAAATTTAACAAATTAGAAACCTTTTCTAAAATCAAACTCAAACCATCACTTGTAGATATCATTCAAAATGATTTAACATTTATAATCTAATGACCACTAGTAAGAATATCATTTTTCTTTTTTTCTAAACAAACTCTCCTGAACCTGTTGTTTATCATGTTTAGAACTTGGAATTTTGAAAATCAGCTTTTCAACATCAGTTGTCGAAAATAAGATGAAATAAAATCTTTTTGTATTTTCAAACATTTATGCTAAAACACACTAATGAAAAAGCAGTAAAGAATTTTTCACAAACAATATTTTTGTGAGTTTGCGTAAGAGGATCATATCAGTTTTTGACAAATCACTAGCACCGTTGAGCTTTAAACACATTAAGTTCTAAACGATTCACTTAGATTGTCAGTATACTGATCCGCTTAAATTTTCACACAAAGTTCAACAGATTCGAGATACTAGATTAGTGTTTTAATGAACTTGAACTTATTCGCGTGTCCCACCTCAGAATATACTCCCGTATCCAGACTCCTATATTCAGTCTTACAGGTGAATGTACACTAATGATATCTGTAAAGGGTTAAATTTGAGACCATGAGAGCTCAGGCTATTGCTTCCCCAAAATCAGAGAGATGATGGTTCGACTTTCGGTGTGTTCCCTTTAGAGAATCTTTTCTTCAACAGCACATATTTAGCATTTTTCAATGTTTCATCATTTTTTATGCTGAGGGTGGGCTTTATGATTAAAGCAATGTAAAGTATTATACGAGGACTAGGCTATTATTCCCGCAAAATCAGAAGTCATGGTATAATACCCAAGATATCATCACGCACAAAGACCTAGTATGTCAGAAATAGAAAGCCCTTCAAACAAGATTTCAGGGGTTACCTATATATCCGAGAGATGTTCCCCACAAAATAAGTAAGTATTTGAAATTTAGGTTTATATCTCGACAACAATCTACTGAGCGTGCGAAAACCTACTGGCATATCATCAGTGAGACCATTTATCACAAATTAACTTTCCAATTATTTAGCGTACTGTGAATGTCTACTGATGTACTATCATTTCCTCTTTTTCACAACAAAACTCATTTTTTATTTTTATCAAGTTTTTGGCTTTTTCAAATTTTCTAATGTTTTTGGATTTTCTGAAAATTTCTTACTCCCCCTAAAATTCAAAATCATTTAAAGAAAATTTTGACAAACCGATGTAAATTACTTCAATTCTCCATTCACTTGGCATAAACAATTAGAACTCCCCCTGACAACAAACTATTTTCCCATTATGATTTCAAAACACTTAAGTTTGTTTCAATCAAATAGTTTTTCCGAAAAATTAGTTTTGTTGATACCAATTGTAAGATCGGGGTTTAATTCATCATTTTTTTCATTCAACCACTTGTAAAAACTATCACTTGTATGAAAGTTAAATCAAGTTCAACTTAATGACCTTGATTAACCACTTGTAGGTTCTTATCACCAATACCACTAGTAAGATCGAAATATGACAATTTTCAGCTTGAGAAAGATGCCGATTCATGCTCCACGATTACCAACTTGGGAGCTCCGGCAAGTCAGGATTTTTATTCATAGAGATTCTCCCAAGCTTGACGGTCCTTAGGAGTTTCCGAGTCATCGTCACTCGGTTTCTTACCTTTCTTTTTCTTTTCATAAAATTCCTTTACCCCTTTGACCTTCCCGTCAATCATTTTTCCAAAAATATTTTGAACTGTAGGGTTAAAGGCTTTTTCAACATCAAATCCTTTCTTTTCAGAAAAGAATTGATTTGAAATCTCAACTTTGCCAACTTTTTGTTTATAATTTTTAGTCCGCAATGGTGGAAAGTTTGCGTCATCCATTGGCGGAACAGAGTTTTCACTTTTTAGCTCAACTTGTGGCTCCTCTGACTTTGACGAGTCAGATTCATCACCAGAAAGTAGCTCCTCTGATTTTGATGAATCAGAATCATTGCCAGAATTAATATCTGATTTCTTAACAACCCACTTTTGGTTGTTAAGCTTCACTTTTCTTTTGTAAAAACTTTTTGAACACTCACCAACCTAAAATTTTGAATTTTTGAAAACTTTAAATTGTTTGATTGGTGGTTCATTCTCACCCATCTTTTCTTTCAGTTTAAGAGACATTCCCTGTTGTGTGTTGGTTGCTTTTGGACAGTTCAAGGCGATGTGACCAACTTTTTTGCATTGGTAACAAGTTCTTGTCTCCTTTTTCTGTGCAGCTTCATTCTTCAATCCTTCTTGCTTCTTAGCAAGGAATTCTTTGTTCGTCTGTTTTCTGAACAAATGCTCTTTTTCTTCTTCAGATGATGTTCCTGAAACAAAAACAGTTTTTGGTTTATAAACTTTCTCATTTTTATGATTTTCTGGTGGAATGAAACTTAAACTTTTCTTTTTGAAATTACCATTATGGTTTGGTTTCTTTTGAAAACTCGAACCAGAACTGTAACCCTTTTTCTTGTTTAACCTTTGTTGAACTCTTGATATGTATTGTTTAGGTTTTTCAGAAAGATTTACATCTTTTATTTCAGAAATATTAATTTCTGTTAATTTGAAAACCTTTTTGATCATTTCAGTTTTAACACCTCTTATTGGAAATTCTTCATCAGAATATAATTTGTCAGAATCATTCAAAGTATATGCTACTTTGATTGTTTCGTCATTCAAATTATTTTGTGATAACAGAAAATCTGTATTGTTAACCCTTCTGCCCTTTTCAACTTTTGGACTTGAAGTGTCGGACTCAGACTTTGACTCTGACTTTGACTCCTCCGTTTCATCTTTATCCAACACCTGATCGACCACTTTCTTTATTAACTCGGACTCATGATCAGTGTCGGATGATGTGAAAGTGACATCAATGTTGTCTGGCAAGTTATCTGAAGGCTTAGATTCCCACTGTAAGTTGGTTGCCTTTTTGACTCTTTCTGAATTAGGATTTCGTGGAGAATATCCATTTTCAAGCGGAGGTGGACACTTGTTATAAGTGACACTTTGTTTCTTACCATAATTCTTTTCTTCAGGTTTCTCTTCTTCAAACGCTTTCATGCCTTCCACTATAGGATAAATCATGTCAATCACATAAGAAGAACATGAATAACTTTTCAATAACCTGTTTACTCTCTCAGTTTCTATCCTCTGAGTTTCCAAATTTTTGTTCAAGCTCAGCACATATCTCAATGTAATTATTGACAACTTTCTGCTTTGTCATGAACGCTCCATTGAGTGTCTTCATAGCTGTTGCTTGTTCACTGCTTGACTCATTATATTGATTCATGGCTTTGTTTAAGACTTCATACGATTCTTTCAGTCTGTTCATGTTATTAATCAACTCGTTGTTGTGCTTTTTCATAGTCTCACGGTTTTCACATTTCTCAGACACCTTTTCTGCATCAGCTTTCTTTTCAATCTTGAAAGATGGAATTTCTTTCACCTGTTTCTTTATCACTCGAACATCTTCATCATCACTGTCAGCTTGCATTCTTTTTATGTGCTCTTTCATTTTTCTTTCATAATAATCATCATCACTATCTTCAACGATTGGTGTTTTTCTTGAGGCCCTTTTTACTTCCTCAGCAGTTGAATCATCAAAGATTTGAGCAACAAATGCTTTAGCCTTTAAGAAATTTTCATCCGGAAAATATTTGTCCCAGCTAAAACCTTCTGCAATCTTTCATCCTCTTGATCTATTATACCATAACAAGCTTTCCTTGATGGCTCCTCGATCATCATCTTAGCATGAGCAGTTTGTGGTTGTTATTGATACGGCTGTTGAGCAACTTGATGACAAATTGCTTTTCGATAATAATCATTGTTGCCGAATGGATTTTGAGCTCCACTTGCTTCGCGATTTGTACATTCTCGCTTGAAATGCCCTTTTTCCCTGCAACGAAAATAAGTAACTTTAGATTTATCAAATCCTAAAGTAGAAACATTAGCATCACGGAAATCATCTCTTCCCGTAATTTGTTTAAACTTCTCAACTCTTCTCAACACACTAGCCAAACACCACTTTATATCCATTAACTCCATCTCCTCAGCATCAATCTGATCGTAATCCTCGTTTGTCAACATTGGATTTTCGATCCTTCCTGCAACTAAACTCTCATAAGATTCTAACACAGTTACCAACAAAGACATATGACCTTTGGCAACATCTTCCGAGAAATTCTGACCATTCTCAGGATTTAACGCAATGTTGCATTGTAGTACTTTGCCATTCTTGGTTGCTGAAAAATTTGGATCGAATGATGGATATGAAGAGAATCCAGTTTTGCTATTTGATCCTTGAGATGACCCTCCAGAAGAACTTTTTGCATTGAAAGCAGTTTCAATTTTTAGTGCAATGTGAGTCTTATCACTAGTACCTCCTTTGTAATACAGACCAATGTCTTATTCACCATCAAAGTCCTTCATTCTCGCTATTTTTCGTTGTTCCATCTCTTGAGCCTCTAGTTGTTCAATAAACTTACTCAACGTTAGATTGTCAAATTCAGGTTTATTTTTCAACATCATAAGATACGTGCCCTAAACATCTTGTGGCAACGCATCGGCCAACTTTTCAATCCATTCATCATTATCTTTCTTGATGTTCAATCTCTTCATGTTCATCACCAAATTGCAATATCTTTCTATAATCTGCTTGGTGTTTTCAGTTTTTAATCCACGAAATAGATCAAATTCTTTCTTCAAAAGCGATTTTTTGTTCTTGATCATGTCTTCACTTCCAACAAACTTCGATTTTAGTTCTTTCCATATTAAGTATGCACTTCCGTTGTGTTGTAATAAAATCAAAATTTCTTCCTTAATAGCTTGCTGCAAGATACTAACCATCATTTTTTCACTTTTGTATTTCTTTTTCTCATCACCACTTAGATCTTTAATAGCAACCTTCTCTCCGTTGTCATTAATCGGTCTAATATATCGATATTCAATACATTCCCATGCATCTAAGTAATTTGCTTGAACCCAATTTTCAAAATGTTCCTCCCTTCCACTATACTCCTCAATATTCATGAGCTTAGGCGGTTTTTGCATGGTGCCCATTTCATTTTCTAACATCGCATTCTGAGTCATAGTGATCGGGGTAGCAAATGCATTGTAGAATTCGTTTTCCATGTTTCGGTTTCAAAATTTTCACAACCTTAGACTTTCAAACGAACTAGAGAATCTCAAACGAACTGATTTGGTGCGAACTAACCCTTTTCAAGCGATTTGACGAACCTTTCAAGAGAACTGCAGTCTAAATGACCACTTCGTGCGAATTGATGAACCTAGAGTTCAATTCAAGTGAACTGGTTCACAACTGGTACGATCTGAAAGCTTTTAAACTCACTTCTCAAGAATTGAGGATGAATTCACACGACTTGGACTTTATTCAAACGAATTGACCCATTTCGTACGAAATGGGGTTGATTTTATACGAACTGATGGTCTTTACAAACGAATTGGTTCTACAAAAGCTCAATCCGTGCGAAGTGATGTCCAATTTCACACGAACTGATGACCAACACGTACGAATTGGTGTTGATGTCACACGATCAGACGGTTTTTTGACAAATTAATCAAGTTTTAGTTCGATTTAGGTCTAATTCTTTCAAGGATTTGTTAAAACAGTATTTCGTGTGTTATATGTGAAAATCAAACCATTTTAACCATGAAATCTCGGTTAATTTGATTAAAAAGTTTAGAAGTGTGAGTAGAAGTGAGTAGAAATCAGAAATTTAGATGAAAAACAGCTGAAAATGGTAAGAACTCTTCCTCCTGAGCTCTGATACCACTTGTAGGATCGTTGTGACGACCAAACGAGTCGTTCAGAAGAGATCTCGTCCAATACGTAAGGCGGAATCAGTTGTATCGAAGTTACTTCAGCTAGATACACACTAGAATCACTTTAACTATCTCTTGTATTGATTTGATGACAATTTACAGCCTGGAGATACTTCGGCAGAGCTTCGCTACCAGAATCCAAACGTTACAAATGACACACATGAGCTCACTATTTATAGAGTTGGCCAGTTCGCATGAAACAGGCATCACCAGTTCATGCGAAGTGCCACTTCGTACGAACTGGCTTTACCAGTTCGTGTGAACTGATCCAACAACCCTAAAAACCTATTTTCTTGGCTACCGAGCTCTGGTTTATCTTATCTAATTACAAGACTCGATACAAGACGAAGTCGACAGACATATGCACCAACATTAATGGCATATTGGAGTTTGTTTATTGATCATGTAGTATGTTTACCATTCGTATGCAATGATAACATTTCAGGATTACACCTCGTGCTTCCGCCTTAGAAAGGGGTGTCACACTTATGGACCGTAAGGACCTGGTTACGGTCCGTAAGGAATGCCCAGACAACAAAATTGAGTTGGCAGCAACCTTGCTCTAAGTTTAACACCTATACACAATTTTGCCACCTTAATTCTAGTCTTGACACTTGTCTAGACACTAAGAAACATCCATCACACCTCAGATAACACTTGTCAAGCTCTCATGAAGCCAAGAACACTGTAAATAGGCTTGGAAACTTCCATTTTCAAGCACACCTTTCTTTCTTTCTCACATAATTACTGAGTTGGAGCTTGCTTCTACATTGAGGCCTCCTTCTTTGAATTCTAAGCTTCCATCTCAAACACTTGTAAGTATTTCTTCTAGTCTTTTTCATTTATTTGGCAATCTATGACTCAAAAGTCAAGCAAATTGACTTTTGCTTTGACTTTCGGTTTAGACCATTTTGTGAAGTCAAAGTCAATTGAACTTTGTTACGTGATCGTAATAATGAAGGTATTAATCCCTTGCGATTACACCCTCTGATCATCACGTTTAGTAGGCTAAATGACGAATCAAACATGTTTTAAATAAAAGTAAAAAATGCAAAAAATGCATTTTTACGATGAATGAGTTTTTAAGTATTAAAACCAAAAGTTTTGACACCAAATTAGTTTATATAACATTATAAAACATGTTTTAACATGTCTAGCTCGTCATTTCTAGTTTAGCGTTTATTCCTTAGTCGAAAGTCAAGCGGTTTGACTTCCGTTTTAACTTTCAAATCTGACCCGTTTGGTCAACCTTGGGATCCAACCAAGCCTACTTATATGACCATAGTAATGTAGGGAATAGCCCTCTAAGTTTATACCTTATGGTCATGTCGTTTGATGGGTTAAATGACAAGTCAACTTTGGATACTTTTAAAATGTCTAAAAAACTTTTTTTTGTGTGTAAAATGGCTTTAAACTTATATGAACAATATTTTTTAACATATAAACTAGTCATACAACATTAGTTGACATGTTTTGGCATATCGGAATTGTCATAAGACTCATTCGACCATCCGAACCCATAATTACGCATACGCCCCGTTAAAGTGGCGTAAACCACTTTAGCAAGTCGTAACGGGTCAAAACACTCCTAGACACTTTCCAATTAGAATGTAAGGTTTAATAAATCATTTTACACGAGATCCTTCGCTGGTTTGATTTTTAAACCGCATTATATACGTTCTTCCATTTAAAACGCAATACACAATAACTATATAATTATTTGAAATATTAGGAAGCACTTGAGCTTTGCTAGCACGATTAAGCAAGTCATCATCAACCAAGTGTAACACCCATGTTAAACTAATATGAATTTACTACTAAATACGCATTTAGTTTGCGTGGAATACGGGTTAACAAAATGTTTGGTTTAATATTCATCCATAATTTTAGGATTCTAGTTAACTTCCCAACTAGTTTTAAAATATTCAAAACGTTATGTTTAATGTCTACAAGGTTAACATAATCTAGATCAAATGTTAATAACGCGGAAGCTTCAAAGAGAGGTGTTCGGTTCTTGAAGACTTGCTTGATCGTCATTCGGAGCATTGCTGACTTCACCTAACATCAAAACCAACTTAAATGTTAGTTTTGACAACATTAAAACATGTATAAACAAGTTCTAGTATCATACGATTAAAAACAAAAATAAAATTTTGAATTTTGGTCTGTTACGCCACGCGACAGACTCCACTGTATCTTTCGCGCCCCGCGAGCGCTCCCGCGTGTAGAGCCAGGATTGATGTTCCCTGTCGCGTGCCGCGGGGGAAACACTTTTCCAGCAGGTCCGTTTCTGGACCTACATTTTCTGCCCAGCTCCATTTTTTTTTACAAAAAACAAACTTTGTAAGCGCATAACTTTTGATTTACAAGTCCGTTTTAAACGATTCTTTTTCCTACGCGTTTATAATGAAATTCTCCATCATATGGAGTTAAATTTAACATTCAAACTAATAAAATTCTAGATTTTTAAGCCTTCGGCTTATTAGTCAAATTCAACATTTTGACCCGTTTATATTTAAAACTACAAACTTGTTTCAAAATAGTCATGGGGCATACGTCCATGTAATTAGCTCAAATTCTTTTTCCTGGATTCATAACATTTGTGATTTACACGACCAATATCTAAGTTATGTGCGTAACCCGTTTTGACCCGTTTAGAGGGTCTTATGTAATTATGCATAAAACTTACCCTTCTCTTTTCGCGCTTTACATTTCCACATTCAAAGTATCTACCTATATCACATAATCATTATACGAGTTCCTAAACGACCCATATGGGTCGTTTGCCCAATTTACCCATCAAGGGCTTTTTGGTCAACTTTAGTCCCTCATTTTACGACAAAGGACTTTCACTAATATTTGACCAAAATATCACTTTTAACTATCAATCTAAATATGAGTACCTGGCTCGGGTCATAGCATCAACCCGTTTACATACTTTTTGCTTTAAATTTTCTAGTTAAAGCAACACAAACATATGTTATTTCCTGTGACCACAAAACTCAACAAGTACTCATCAGTTATTATTGTCAAATGGTATTTACACTCCATTTGACCTGTTTAGTCGACATGACCATTTGTCTACCTATGATGGTATTTTAATACCATCTCCTCCCTTAAACCTATTCCGGTTTACACCATGATTTCTTATTACTTAAAGGACATTCCTCGAATTATTTGACCCGTTAAGATTTACACCAAAAGGTTGACTTTTTAAATCTTTTATCTATCCGTCAACTCATATACGGATTGTTAATTAGCCATTTTTACCCATCAAGGTTCACCCCTTAACGCGATGTTCAAAATTCCTTATTGATTAGTCTTCACTCGACTAGTCTACCGTTTTTACCCTCTTTACTAAGTTTATGGTTTCTTATCAGTTTCTTTATTCCGACTTACATTGTATTGTGCCGAAACATAGTATCTCAATTACTTAACATAATTCAAAATCAATATATCACAAGTAAGTGTATTGTAATTAAAAGGGGGTGTAAGTTTAACTTACCTCGCATCCAAACTATGCCTTACTTTTCCTTATTGATTCGTTTGACCCGCTTCGTCCTCAAGGTTCCACCTAGCTCGTTTAGCGTCAAACTAACATCATCATTCACAAGGTGGTTAGATTAGTCATTAACAAATACGACTATTCCACCTTACGTATTTTCTATGTCGAAATCACTATTCGACTTCGTCATTGGTTAGTTTTAACTTTCTACTAGTTAACTACCTCTAATCATATGATACGTGAAATTAACTAAAATCTACATTATGATTAGATTCTTTATTATCATATATCACCCCTAATTAAATCAATTAGGAAATTACGCGTTTCATTCATAGTTTCAACATATGAACATTCATTTAGGCGTTTTAACAAACAACTTGTGGGCATGATTTTCACATCTACAATCAAGTTCATAACTTGTCAATTAGCCAAGATTAACATCAGTTTGGCAAGTTTATATCAAATTTTTACATCAACAAATCTGAATTTACTTCATAGAGTTCAAAATACACTAGATTGATAACTTTAACCCTAGTGGTTAACATGCTTTTACAAAACCCACTAATCATCTTCAATGGTGATTATGGAATTCTCAAGCATTGAGCATAATTTCAACAATCTAATGACTCGGGTTTGTTCATAGACACTATTTCACTCTAATTTGATCCAAATAACATTCATGCAACACTAATTTTGAATTATAATTGTTCATCCAGAATTTTGGATGGAATTAAATAACGAATTTTCACATACCTTATGATCCCTTCAATTGGGATCAGATTTGTGCCTTCAATTGATCAATTTTAGCATGAACTAGGGTTTGAGGAGAGCTCTTGGTCGCCCCTGTGTTTTACTTGAACCAAACACACACTCTTGTGTGTGTTTGGGTTTTATTTTTTTATTTTTTTGTTTTAATAAAACTTATTTCAATTTTGACACCTTTAACCCTCCAACTATCATTAGGTTTTTATTTTAGGTGTTTTCAACACACTAACATTTACTACAAAGGCTTTCCTCTAACTAGGTTATTTTTACTCCTAGTTAGTTCATTCTATTTATTACCGACGTCCAATTTATAAATGAAAAGGTTTATATTTTCGGGGTGTTACAAGTCTACCCCCCTTAAAGAGGTTTCGTCCCCGAAACCTTATTTACATATTTCTTTTAATTTAGACTAAACGAACTTAGTTTCGTTTTCTAGACATTCATTCGTTCCTTTCGATCTAATGTATTCATTTATATTGACGCGTACGTCTTTCATGTGCAAGGCCTCGTGGGCCGTTATTTTTAGCTTATATCCTCTATCTTTGTTGACCGAGTTGTCACTTGACCACTTAGTTTAATCAGTCTGTTAACATGTTCATCCCGCGCTTGTCTTATATTAGCAAACGCTTTGCATTTGTCATGACATTTTCCTAACTTTGAATAGTTTTACCGGCTAGACTAATTAGTCGTCGTCACTTCATACCCCGTCATCTGGGTATACTATTTTGTCATCTCCGACCTTATGTGTGTTTAAGGTTTTCTAAATCCTTCCATACTACTTATGTTTGTTAAAACGTTGCTTTTGACTAAAAACTAAATTTTTAGTTTACGTTTTCTCTGTCTTACATCTTTTCTCATGTCTAGGAATTTCCGTTTAAGTTTTATTCCTGACCGTTATTATTTTACATGGAGAATTGTAACCAGTTTTCCACGCTTTACCCAAGTGACCCGTAGGTTCTTTTTCTTAGCCTCGTAGACTTTTTCTCTAGATTTCCAGCTTTTTAAGGTGAGACTCTGTTGGTCCCCTTTGGCGCCCCTGTTGAAATGGTGCGACTTTCTTCGCTCGTTGAGACGGGTGTTTGTGAAGTATATAAACATTCAAAGAATAAAAATAGAGACAATGAGAGTGATATATCTTCAATGGTTAATTCTTATTAAACAAAGAAGAAGGGGTCGATCCGAGAATAAACTCGAATCTAAATGTCACCCCCTGGGCCAAACCAGGGGGTAAACTCTCAAGAAAAACTCTATGTTGAAATATAACTTTACAAGACACACATAATTCCTTCGTAGGAATTATGTATTTATAGAGAATTTCATATGTCTATCTCAAATGTGATTGGTTAATGAGAAGTTGATTTGTGTGCCCGTATATTATTTTAATGTGGCTTATCTTCATTTTCACCAACTTGCTCCTTTTCTGGTGAATAATATTCACATATAAGATATTATCTTTCTGATGAAATGTGCTTTTCAAAAGGAAAGATTCCTTTTGTTTTTCTATGATTTCTTTTCCAAAGGAAAAGATTCCTTTTCCAAAGGAAAAGATTCCTTTTCTTTTTCTTATGAAAGCATTTTCATAGAAAAATACTTAATGTGTTAATAAGATAAATTATCTTATTAACACAATTCTTTGACTTTGTATCTTGTAAACTCCATAATGTCCTGCTAACATTTCGAAGTCTTGTAACCTTGTCGTGATCCTTAATCAAAGAATTTAGAAGCTTGATTTTTTTCTTTCTCGGTCTTCATATTTAGTGCTTCTGGGACGGTTCGTCGGTCGGTTCGTGTTGACGGAATTATTTCTAAGTAACTTACACTATTTTTAACAACAAATACAATAAAGTTTCCTAACAGTGACCCCCTATTTGTTGTTAAAAATACAAACAATGCATTTATACTTAGAAATAACAAATAAACTTGCTGAAGATGTATCTTTCCTTTCTTCTTGGCACGTTATCATGTAGGCATCTTTTTAATGATATTCGTTGACTGTATCTTCATTGGCATGAAAGTTTATTTGGCAAACGTCCGACTTTTTATGGATGATCATCTGATTATATTTCTTTTGTTGTTATAATTCTTCACCTCGATTTATAATTCCACCTAAATGTAAGCATTATATCTTGTATCCCCAACACCTGGGATATAAGTGTCTTCTAACCAATATATGATAAGTTTTTAGGCTGTCGATTGATAAGGCTTCAGAACATAACAAATCATGCAAGCTATAAAAAATGATCTTGAACCGTCGATTTTTTTTTTCGGATCAGAATTTCTGATAAATCTGATGAAATTTCTAATAAAACCGAAAAAAAATCGTTTTTTTTAACAGAAAATCTGTTGTTTTCTGATAAATTCTGATGAAATAATCAGAAAATCTGAAAAAAAAAGTTTTTTTTTAATAGATTTTTCTGATGGAATCTGATGAAAATCTGATTAAAAAATCAGATTTTCTGATTTTTTTTAAGAAAAATCTGATGACATCATCAGAAATTATGATGACATCATCAGAAATCTGAGATTTTTACTAGAAAATCTGACGAATGCATCAGAAAATCTGATTTTTTTTATGAGATGAGAGGGAATAAGTAAGGAAAAGAGATATTACTTACACATATTTTTTTGGTGGAAGTCTAAGTACATGTTCTTTTCTTCAAGGAATATTTTATGAACACTTCTTAAAATATAATAATTATGAGTATGTTTTCTAAAGTTTCACACAGTTTTTTTTTAATCTCTTTTTTTTATCATTATTATTCCTTTTTTTTTAAGATTAACTAACCAAAATTTGGAGTTATTTCATTGAATAAGATACGAACAAACTTTCTTTTATCAGAAACTCTCTTTTTAGATGTCAAAATTTTTCTTTCTGATAAACTAAAGTTCATTTATCTTTGTTTAACTCCCTTTTTTTGTGTTTTAATATCCTTTTTCTACACCTCTTTTTATACAAAAAAAAAATAGTAATAGAGATAATAATAATAATAATAGTAATAAAAGCAATAATAATGAAAATAACAAAAAAAAAAACTGTACTACAAACTTTATTTTTTTTGGATCTGCAAAAAAAAATTCTTTTTACCTTTAACAGATCAAGAATATACGTCTCTCTTACAGGAGCAAGGGATCTTGGAAATAATTTATCCAATCTGCTCTGATACCACTTGTTGGTCCCCTTTGGCGCCCCTGTTGAAATGGTGCGACTTTCTTCGCTCGTTGAGACGGGTGTTTGTGAAGTATATAAACATTCAAAGAATAAAAATAGAGACAATGAGAGTGATATATCTTCAATGGTTAATTCTTATTAAACAAAGAAGAAGGGGTCGATCCGAGAATAAACTCGAATCTAAATGTCACCCCCTGGGCCAAACCAGGGGGTAAACTCTCAAGAAAAACTCTATGTTGAAATATAACTTTACAAGACACACATAATTCCTTCGTAGGAATTATGTATTTATAGAGAATTTCATATGTCGATCTCAAATGTGATTGGTTAATGAGAAGTTGATTTGTGTGCCCATCCATTATTTTAATGTGGCTTATCTTCATTTTTCACCAACTTGCTCCTTTTCTGGTGAATAATATTCACATATGAGATATTATCTTTCTGATAAAATGTGCTTTTCAAAAGGAAAGATTCCTTTTGTTTTTCTGATGATTGCTTTTCCAAGGGAAAAGATTCCTTTTCTTTTTCTTATGAAAGAATTTTCATAGAAAAATACTTAATGGGTTAATAAGATAAATTATCTTATTAACACAATTCTTTGACTTCGTATCTTGTAAACTCCATAATGTCCTGCTAACATTTTGAAGTCTTGTAACCTTGTCGTGATCCTTAATCAAAGAATTTAGAAGCTTGATTTTTTCTTTCTCGGTCTTCATATTTAGTGCTTCTGGGACGGTTCGTCGGTCGGTTCGTGTTGACGGAATTATTTCTAAGTAACTTAAACTATTTTTAACAATAAATACAATAAAGTTTCCTAACAGACTCAACAATTCGTTTTCTTTCTATTTCCGACCCAAGGGTCTTCTTGGTCCCGTAGACCTTAGCACTACTTTTAATCTCGTAGGTTATGATGATCCCGTAGATCATCTTTTATTCGTGTCTTTATTTAATGTACGTATATGTTTACTTTCAGACTAATCATCTGACTTTATGACTCCTTACGTCATTTACACGTCGGTTTGTTCTACTATTCCCGTTTCTTGGTTCATACTTATAATTCTTTACGACCCATTACCCGGATTCTTCATTTTAATGTTTTAACATCCTTGTTTCACTAGTTTGCGTTTTTCCCTTTCTACCCTATACCATAATCTTTTATATAGATTTGTTAATATCTCGCGCTTTTATTTATTCGGTTCGCGCTTACTTACGTTATCAAGTGTTAGTCTTAATTCAACTTGTTTGACTTGTTCGTGTGAAATTTCATCACTTGTGAACGTCAAACTCCGTTCTTTATTCGACCCGTTCGACTTTAAAGTAATTGAACATCGTTATCAAAATTTCTGTTTGCATATTCTCATCGTCTTTTAGTCATGACTCATATTCCGAGTCTTTCGACTTTCTATTTCGCATTCCCGTCTCTTGGTTTACGCATTCACCCACAATCCTACCCATACATCGGGTATCTTTACCGAAGTCACCATCAAGTAACCATTCTTATATGGTTTTAGACGTCATCTTAATTTATTTGGTCGTCTTAGCAAAATCCATTGCTTTTATTTAGTCAAGTCCTTTATTCTACCCCTTTGACTTTTCTGTGTGAATTTCATCACTTTTGACAGTCAAACTTTATCCCCTATGCCTTAGCATTCACATTTGTTGGTTTGTGTTTTCATTTACTTTAATCTTTGTCCCTTCTCTCGGGCTCGTTATTCTAACGTAATACGCTTCCGTCATCCGACTTGCGTTTACGTTTACGTTTACTATCGAACATTTTAGTTATTTGATTCACTTGGGTACCTTTTTAATTCGTCCCATTCACCACATCCTTGCTACATTGGACGTAAATGCGCCACTACAAGAAGTTCATGGTATCATATGCCACTACTTACTTGGCCAGAGTAAGCGATTAACACACGACACACATGACTTTTTTATAGTTTTCGCATCATGCCCTATGTAAGTAATGCCTCTATTTATTTCATATCTCTGATTTTATTTAGTAAAACTTTATTTAATTGCAAAACAACAATCATTAGTTTTACTAGTTTTACATTTGAACATATAGAATGTTTTCCTTTCTATCGAACTATTGTATAATCACATTCGTTAATGTGATCGCTACTTTTCTCAATAGCGTTATATTGAGAATTACACACTTGGATAATTACTTCCGTCCAAGTTTTTATATAATTTAATCATGTTATTGTTTTGTTATTCATTATTGTGAATAACACTTCTTTCTACTTATTTACTCTTGGAAACCTGATCCTGAATAGATATCCTATTCAGATTTTCTAAGTTTTATCCTATATATGCAACCGTTATTCACTACTTGTTTGTTGCATATTACTATTTGTGCGATAATTTAAAACGTGCACCTGGTAATGCTTGCCCTAACGGGCCTTACATGCCTTTATCCTTGTTCGCGATCATTACGCGATTTAGATCCTTGATGAGTATGCTCTGCTCGTCATATCTCGGACCATTTCACTGTCATGTCCGTCACTTGTTACATTCTCGCCATCTTCAGGTGCGAGTATCCTTCAACTAAACATTTACAAAAGTTAGTAATTTCGACATTAATAAACGACCGCATTGTAATACAAGGCTTTTTTTTACTATACGTATCAACGCACGTGATTTCGTTAACTATACCAGTCATTTTCATTGGGGTAACGTGTATTACACGATAACCCTATGTGTTGTTCACAACACTTTAATCATACTAAACCATTAACATACATGTACTTACCGGATTTGCGATCAAGCCTCGAACCGAACACTTTATTCTTTTAACCTTGAGCTCTGGTTACCAACTTGTAACACCCATGTTAAATTAATATGAATTTACTACTAAATACGCATTTAGTTTGCACAGAATATGGGTTAACAAAATGTTTCGTTTAATATTCATACATGATTTTAGGATTCTAGTTAACATCCCAACTAGTTTTAAAACGTTCAAAACGTTAAGTTTAGTGTCTACAAGGTTAAGATAATCTAGATCAAATGTTAATAACGCGGAAGCTTCAAAGAGAGGTGTTCGGTTCTTGAAGACTTGCTTGATCGTCATCCGTAGCATTGCTGACTTCACCTAACATCAAAACCAACTTAAATGTTAGTTTTGACAACATTAAAACATGTATAAACAAGTTCTAGTATCATACAATTAAAAACACAAATAAAATTTCGAATTTTGGTCTGTCGCGCCACGCGACAGACTCCCCTATATCTTTCGCGCCCCGCGAGCGCTCCCGCGTGTCGCGCCAGGATTGATGTTCCCTGTCGCGTGCCGCGGGGGAAACACTTTTCCAGTAGGTCCGTTTCTGGACCTACATTTTCTGCCCAGCTCCATTTTTTTTACAAAAACAAACTTTGTAAGTGCATAACTTTTGATTTACAAGTCCGTTTTAAACGATTCTTTTTCCTACGCGTTCATAATGAAATTCTCCATCATATGGAATTAAATTTAACATTCAAACTAATAAAATTCTATATTTTTAAGCCTTCGGCTTATTAGTCAAATTCAACATTTTGACCCGTTTATATTTAAAACCACAAACTTGTTTCAAAATAGTCATGGGGCATACGTCCATGTAATTAGCTCAAATTCTTTTTCCTGGATTCATAACATTTGTGATTTACACGGCCAATATCTAAGTTACGTGCGTAACCCGTTTTGACCCGTTTAGAGGGTCTTATGCAATTATGCATAAAACTCACCCGTCTCTTTTCGCACTTTACATTTCCACATTCAAAGTATCTACCTATATCACATAATCATCATACAAGTTCCTAAACGACCCATATGAGTTGTTTGCCCAATTTACCCATCAAGGGTTTTTTGGTCAACTTTAGTCCCTCATTTTACGACAAAGGACTTTCACTAATATTTGACCAGAATATCACTTTTAACTATAAATCTAAATATGCGTACCTGGCTCGGATCATAGCATCAACCCGTTTACATACTTTTTGCTTTAAATTTTCTAGTTAAAGCAACGCAAACATATGTTATTTCTTGTGACCACAAAACTCAACAAGTAGTCGTTAGTTATTATTGTCAAATGGTATTTACACTCCATTTGACCCGTTTAGTCGACATGACCATTTATCTACATATGATGATATTTTAATACCATCTCGTCCCTTAAACCTATTCCGGTTTACACCATGATTTCTTATTACTTAATGGACATTCCTCGAATTATTTGACCCGTTAAGATTTACACCAAAAGGTTGACTTTTTAAATCTTTTATCTATCCGTCAACTCATATACGGATTGTTAATTAGCCATTTTTACCCATCAAGGTTCACCCCTTAACGTGATGTTCAAAATTCCTTATTGATTAGTCTTCACTCGACTAGTCTACCGTTTTTACCCTCTTTACCTAAGTTTATGGTTTCTTATCATTTTTCTTTATTCCGACTTACATTGTATTGTGCTGGAACATCGTATCTCAATTACTTAACATAATTCAAAATCAATATATCACAAGTAAGTGTATTGTAATTAAAAGGGGGTGTAAGTTTAACTTACCTCGGATCCAAACTATGCCTTACTTTTCCTTATTGATTTGTTTGACCCGTTTCATCCTCAAGCTTCCACCTAGCTCATTTAGCGTCAAACTAACATCATCATTCACAAGGTGGTTAGATTAGTCATTAACAAATACGACTATTCCACCTTACGTATTTTCTATGTCGAAATCATTATTCGACTTCGTCATTGGTTAGTTTTAACTTTCTACTAGTTAACTATCTCTAATCATATGATACGTGAAATTAACTAAAATCTACATTATGATTAGATTTCGTATTATCACATATCACCCCTAATTAAATCAAGAGTAAACTGCAATTTTACCCCCTAGGGTTTAGGCCAATTGGCACTCTAACCCCCCCTCTAACGAAATAATTGCAATTTTACCCCCACAACATTGATATTATGTCGCAATTTTTTCCCCTGCCGTCAAATAAGTTAACAGATCTGTTAACTGGAATGTGAAATGACTATCTTACCCTTTCATATTACCCCCTATGGTTTGTTGTATGAAACAGTTTTACCCCCCACTCTTAAATTACTAAATTTAAGTCCTAATTCATCTATTATTATTATTATCATCATTATTATTATTAAGTCCTAATTCACACCACCAACACCTGTTTACCTTTTCAATTTTTTCTTAATAATAATAATCCATCTTCATCATCATCCACACAAAACCCGCTACTGGTTTGAAATTTTAATAATTTCAGTTTTATTGATGATAGGTTAGATCTGTTATATTGCTAGGGCGACCAGAGCTCCTTCTCCGTCTCCGGTCATCCTCTCCGGCGACCTAAATATGAGATCGCTCATCAGATCATCCACGGACTGTTGGTGAATGCTTAGCTCAACTTCAATAAGCACTATGATGAGATGATTGCTAAATCTGATCGTTCAATTGGTCAACGACTTACTATTACTATTTGCCAATCTTGACATTTATAAATTATATTTTTTAACATGAAAACAAGGATATAGATATGAGAGTGAACTTGAGAAAAAGGGTATACAGCCATTAACTTCAAAGTTTGAATGATACTTGGGATGTATCTGAAATTTACTAAAACAAAAGACAATTTCAACTCTTGAAAATTGGAAGGTACACACACCTTTACCAAATCAAATCTCCGGCGACCAGTTTTATTGAACCTCCTCTGTCATCACTGTTCACCAACAGCTCCTTCTCCGTCTCTGATCATCCTCTCCGGCGAACATTGAACCTACTTCTCACGATCGGTGGCTGAAAGTTCAAATTAGGGTTTTAGGGATCAACGAAGAAGAAGAACGATCCGTTACGGATCTGGTGGAAAGGTGAAGAAGAAAGGGAGATGGGGTTCCGGATGGTTGTGGTAGTGGTTGTGTGGTGGCGGCAGTTGCGGTGGGGTTATGAATCGGAAAATTGAAGATTGGGAGAAAGAGAGGCATGAGTGGGGAATGGGGTTGTGAATCTGTATATATGTAGGTATTTTTTTATATATATAATAATAATAATAATAATAATAATAAATATGGGGTAAAATTACCAAAATACCCTTACCTATAACAGTCAAACTACCGTTGACTGACAACAGGGGGTAAAATTGCGACATAATATCAATGTTGGGGGGGGGGGGAATTGCAATTATTTCGTTAGAGGGGGTCAGAGTGCCAGTTTACTCTTAAATCAATTAGGAAATTACGCGTTTCATTCATAGTTTCAACATATGAACATTCATTTAGGCGTTTTAACAAACACCTTGTGGGCATGATTTTTACACATCTACAATCAGTTCATAACTTGTCATTTAGCTAAGATTAACATCAAATAGGCAAGTTTATATCAAATTTTTACATCAACAAATCTGAATTTACTTCATAGAGTTCAAAATACACTAGATTGATAACTTTAACCCTAGTGTTTAACATGCTTTTACAAAACCCACTAATCACCTTCAATGGTGATTATGGAATTCTCAAGCATTGAGCATATTTTCAACAATCTAATGACTAGGGTTTGTTCCTAGACACTAGTTCACTCTAATTTCATCCAAACAACATTCATGCAACACTAATTTCGAATTATAATTGTTCATCCAAAATTTTGGATGGAATCAAATAACGAATTTTCACATACCTTATGATCCCTTTACGAAGGAGATCACTAATCTTTGCTTGGATTTCTGTTTGGGTCAGCTTTGTGCCTTCAATTGATCAATTTTAGCATGAACTAAGGTTTGAGGAGAGCTCTTGGTCGCCCCTGTTTGGGTTTTAATTTTTTTTTTGTTTTAATAAAACTTATTTCAATTTTGACACCTTTAACCCTCCAACTATCATTAGGTTTTTATTTTAGGTGTTTTCAACACACTAACATGTTACTACAAGGCTTTCATCTAATTATGTTTTACTCCTAGTTAGTTCATTCTATTTTTTACCGACGTCCAATTTATAAATGAAAAGGTTTATATTTTCGGGGTGTTACACCAAGTGAGTACATAGTTCCCCTCTTTTATGTTTTCCAAATGTTTTGGGTGATCCATATGTGCCTATTACTATTTTCAAGATTTCAAAACAAATGGTGCATTACCAAAATACCCTTACCTATAACAGTCAAACTACCGTTGACTGACAGCAGGGGGTAAAATTGCGACATAATATCAATGTTGGGGGGGGGGAATTGCAATTATTTCGTTAGAGGGGGTCAGAGTGCCAGTTTACTCTTAAATCAATTAGGAAATTACGCGTTTCATTCATAGTTTCAACATATGAACATTCATTTAGGCGTTTTAACAAACACCTTGTGGGCATGATTTTTACACATCTACAATCAGTTCATAACTTGTCATTTAGCTAAGATTAACATCAAATAGGCAAGTTTATATCAAATTTTTACATCAACAAATCTGAATTTACTTCATAGAGTTCAAAATACACTAGATTGATAACTTTAACCCTAGTGTTTAACATGCTTTTACAAAACCCACTAATCACCTTCAATGGTGATTATGGAATTCTCAAGCATTGAGCATAATTTCAACAATCTAATGACTAGGGTTTGTTCCTAGACACTAGTTCACTCTAATTTCATCCAAACAACATTCATGCAACACTAATTTCGAATTATAATTGTTCATCCAAAATTTTGGATGGAATCAAATAACGAATTTTCACATACCTTATGATCCCTTTACGAAGGAGATCACTAATCTTTGCTTGGATTTCTGTTTGGGTCAGCTTTGTGCCTTCAATTGATCAATTTTAGCATGAACTAAGGTTTGAGGAGAGCTCTTGGTCGCCCCTGTTTGGGTTTTAATTTTTTTTTTGTTTTAATAAAACTTATTTCAATTTTGACACCTTTAACCCTCCAACTATCATTAGGTTTTTATTTTAGGTGTTTTCAACACACTAACATGTTACTACAAGGCTTTCATCTAATTATGTTTTACTCCTAGTTAGTTCATTCTATTTTTTACCGACGTCCAATTTATAAATGAAAAGGTTTATATTTTCGGGGTGTTACACCAAGTGAGTACATAGTTCCCCTCTTTTATGTTTTCCAAATGTTTTGGGTGATCCATATGTGCCTATTACTATTTTCAAGATTTCAAAACAAATGGTGCATTATTCAAAGCTACTATACATGACTTATACTTAATAATTTCTATTTTTGTATAAAACTTGTTGGTGCGTATTTGTATTCATGACTAAAATACACTCATTAACTTTTATTAGCCATCGGTAGTATGATATAGCGCTATAGGATTTGAAACCCCGTTCCCGCTTCCTAGGTTTGTTTGGAAGTTTGATTAGGGAATGACAGAAACCGAATTACCCAAATAGATATAACTTTGTGGTTAATCTAAAACGTCAACAAAAGGCTTGAATGTATTACCAAATGACCACACTTGTTTATACAAAGTTTTTCAAATAAGCCATACAATTTATCTCTTGTTGATACAAAATGTTTAGTTTTCATAAATCCAAAGTATACTATATGCATGCTGCAAATTATATTACCAAAACCAAAGTATTGCAATACACTCTATTTTCGCGACAAACTTGGTTACAAAACTCAACTACACATCAACTCTTGTGGTTGACCAAAGTATTGCAATACTAAAAATTTTGCCACATTCTTGGCTACAAAACCTATGTTACTCATCAACTTGTGTTGACCTGTTATTTTCACATATGTTTCAGGTACTAATGCATGATCAAGTATGCTACACTTAGGATCTGGACTCGGGCCTTAGTTTGCTTTAAATAAAGAACAAGTTGTTTGTATTTGTTTATGTTTTGTTTATATTTCAAAGACAATGTAATTCAAATTAATCAATATAATAAAACTTTAAGTACCATGTGTTTGAAACAATTTGTAACGTGACTCCCCGACATTTCTGCCGCGAGTTGTTTTATACGCGGTCGGGGTGTTACATTTACTTCCCCATCGCAACACGTGGGGGTGTAGTACTAGTTAATGCTAAATAACAATGGGGAGTGCTCTAGCGGTACCCCGGTGACTATCGTTAGGGAATGTATGTCACACCCCTTTCTATGGCGGAAGCACGAGGTGTGATCATGAAAGGTTCTCATTGCATACGAAAGGTAAACATACTACATGCTCGTAAAATAACTTCAAATATTTCATTACTGAAAACATAAGTTAAGGGTTTACATCACAAGACAGCATATTGTCTGAAAAGTTTACAACTTTATTTAAACATAAAAAACATCCAGGAGCATGAGTAAGACCGCGCGCACATCCACTAGTTACCTGAAATACATGTGAGTTTTGGAAAAACGTCAACATAATGTTGGTGTGAATTCATGCAGTTTTTGTATTTTACGTTTGTATACTTTGTATGAAAACATAGTTTGTATCTTGTATAAATCAAGTATCCTTGTATAAATCTAGTATTCATGTATAAATCAAGTATTCTTGTGTACACCACGTACTCATGTATAAATCTAGTATTCTTGTGTAAATCAAATATTCATGTATAAATCAAGTATTCTTGTGTACACCACGTACTCATGTATAAATCAACTATTCTTGCGTAAATCAAATATTCATGTATAAATCAGGTATTCTTGTGTACACCACGTACTCATGTATAAATCAAGTATTCTTGTGTAAATCAAATATTCATGTATAAATACGGTGTTCTTCTATGTATTAGGGTTGTTAATGGGTTGCAAGGCCATTAACATGTGACATGACATAGGAAGTCACCAAACCATAGGCATTTATCAAGTTTTTCTGAGACACAAAAGCACTACTTGGTACTCGTTCTGACCAAGAGTGTGGCTGCCCGAAACCCATTAGATCTAACCTTTTGTTCTGCGGTCTAGGTATATTGTTGATTAATGGTGCTTATGGTACCCTATTCGTGACACGGTTTCTCGTATCATTTCTTGTATCATTCCTTAAAACGCATCATACTTGGTACTCGTTCTCACCAAGGGTGCTTCTTGTATTGTTATATTCTCGCATCATACTTGGTACTAGTTTTCACCAAGAGTGCTTCTTGTTATCATACCATTTATAAACATTGTAATATTTGTACATGTATTTCACCTCCGAAGTTATAAAACTGAAAACAGTTAAAAGAAAGGGGGGAGCATGAACTCACAACTTTGCGTTCTTGTGTCGTAAACTTCACCGGATTTGCTTATCTAGCGTCGTGACCTAAACGTGTTTTATTAACGTTAGTCACTAGACTTGTATCGCACAAGTACAAGTCAATATCTTTTGTATATGCGTTATTGCGTTAAAAATAATTTATATTTTTAACTATTTGTCTTACTTATATTATTTTCTCAAAAATAAATATAAGTATCTTGTATTTTTCACCCGAATTATGTATTTAGTTCAATACTTCATTTAATGATCATAACTTGTCCAAGTTATTTATTCTATCAAGTAATATATTTTCAGAAATATATTCTCTTGTATTTGTCTAAGTATGTGGTATGTGTATTTATGTATCTGCACTTCTTACGAGTACTTAGTGTATCTTCAAGCCCTAATACACTATTACATGCAATACATACTACATACACTTAGCACAAAATTTGGTGATCAAATATATATATTTTTCTCACAAATATACATACTTAATATCCATTTTTATTCTTGAAGAAATCCTCATTTCTTAACACAAAAGTTTGGGAAACCTTGGTAAATGTTTTTAGATACATTTTTAGGGAATAAGTTTCTCAAAAACTTATATTTTTCTAAGTGTCAAAATTTATAAAATTTTGGCAGAGTTTCCCCTAAAAATGGAGGTTTCCCATGTTTTCAAAACATGTGTTTCTTTTCTTTTAAAACATCATCAACAATCAACAACTCATTCCTCGTCTAATAAGTGTTAAAATCAAGTAAGTTACATGACAACATGAACTTGTTCTTTCTCAAAACTTGTAGTAACTTGGCAATGTCTCTAGTAGACTTAGTTACTCTTTAAAGTGTGTTTATTTCATCAAAAATTCCATTCTTGAAAAGATTTGGTGTTTACAACTTGTAAACATAATTAACAAAAATGTTTCTTTATTAAATCTTCTTGTTTTTCTAGTGTCTCTACACTTATTTTATCACCAAAATAGTGTAAGTTTAAGTAAAAACCAAGATCTTCTAAAAGTCATATTTTAAACTTGGTTCTTTTAGAAAAACCATTCATACATCTTAGGTTTACAAGTTTACTAGCTCACTTTTCAAGAAATCATTTTATTTAACAAGTTCATGTGTTTACTAGAAGATGATTATTTCATGTTGTTACATAATCATTCTTCCACTTGCTAGATCATGTGTTTAATCACAATCTAGCAAGCTTTATGTGATGATCAACATCATCATTTCAACAAACAAGCATCATTCATACGCTAAACACATAGTTTCATCACTATTTCATTATGTGTAAGACTTATGTTCAAAATTCATGTTCATATTCTTTAGTGTTCATATGATTTTCAACATAATAAGTCTTTTAACCACTAAAAATAGAAGTAAACAAGGGTGTTCAAGAGTCTTACAACTAGCTTAAAGCTAGGGGAGAACTATGATGAAAATGTGGTGGATAATAGCACACAAAGGTGGTTCTTCAAGTTCCGTGAGCACCGAGCTTCGTTAGACACCTTGTATCACCTTGAAGTACACTTGGATTGCTTAAACTTGAATAAAAAATATGGTGGTGGTGATTGGGGGTTTCAGCTGAGAGTTATGGAGGGGGAAGGAAGAATGTAGGTGATGAAGATGAAGATGCCAATGAGTTCTACTTATAACCCCTAATCTTATTAACCATTGGTCTTAGTGTTTCATGAAGTACAAGCAAATCTCTACTAAATCTATGAGAAGATTATGGAGGATCAAGTGGAATATTTAGCAAGATTTGGGTGGTGGGGCCCCTTATAACCGTCCACAAGAACAAGGGGGGGGGGGTAATGTGTAAATTTCAATGGTAAGTTGGTAATTAGTGGATGTTATGTGTAGATATCTAGTGTTTTAGCGTATCATGCGTTATGTAGTATGTTAAAGTGTTCGGGCATCATAACTAGTTTAAAAATAATAAAACAATGCTTCTAGTAATGTTTTGGTGTTCCGGGTAATGTCTGGTTGTTCGGTTAAATACCATTCCGTTAAAGTGCTAAGTTATATCGTAAAGCGTCCTTTATGTATCTTTTTGTGACACTTTTAATTCCCGACACTTAGGGAAATATTCTGGATGATAAATCATGAATTCTGCATAATATTTATGCGTTAAAAGCTGATTTATAGCTGAACTTAATAAAATTCTGCACTTAAAGTGCGTTTCGGGTGCTTTTTAGTGCGTATTTTAGCTTTTGGAAGGTCCATATGTTAACCCTTGTATGTACTCTTGGGTTTTAATGTATTCTTGACGTTGGACCTACACCTAGGCTCCAATTCTATCGTCTAACTGCTTTCTGCAGGTTTGTTGACACAATGTGTCTTACCCCGGTGAGTTTACTTGTATTTCTGACGCAACGCTGTTCATTAATGCATATAGTAATTCTTGTAGGTATAAAACGTGCATGAATTCACTTGTATAGTATGTAATCAGACAATGTTGACATTTAAGCACATAATTGCAGTCATTAAATAATAATAATTAAAGTGTACGAAAATTACCGGTTTGGCCAGTTGTCACAGTCTCCCCCCGTTAAAAGAATTTCGTCCCGAAATTCAGGCTGAGCTGACTCTTGCAGGAGTCTTCTTGAACAGGTGGGGGTACTTTTCTTTGAACTGGTCTTCACGTTCCCACATGTACTCGGGTCCGTGCTTAGAGTTCCAACGTACTTTGACAAGTGTCACACTGCTCCTCCTGGTCTTTTTGACTTTCCAGTCGGTAACCTCAACGGGTTGTTTTGTAAATCGGAGGGCATCATCAATATGCACTTCATCCGCAGGGATGATCACGTTTTCTCGTGTTGGACTCTTCTTGAGGTTGGATACATGAAACATATCATGTACTTCATTAAGTTCTTCCGGTAATTCCAACTTGTATGCCACGGTATCAATTCTTTCCAAAATCTTGAATGGTCCAATGTATTGGGGATTCAGCTTCCCACGTTTTCCGAATCTTACTAAGCCCTTCCAAGGTGAGACCTTCAACAAAACTTTGTCTCCCACCTCGAATTCTAATGGTTTTTGTCTTCGATCAGCGTAGCTCTTTTGTCGATCTCGAGCCGCCTTAATGTGCTCTCGGATCTGCATAATCTTGACGGTTGTCTCTTGTACAAGTTCAGGACTAACCATTCGTTTGTCTCCAACGTCTGCCCAACATAAAGGCGAGCGGCACTTGCGGCCATACAGAGCTTCGAACGGTGCAGCTTTTATACTTGTATGATAACTGTTATTGTAGGAAAACTCAACTAAAGGTAGATGAGTATCCCAGCTGCCGCCTAGGTCTATAACACATGCGCGAAGCATATCTTCTAACGTTTGTATAGTCCGTTCGCTCTGGCTGTCTGTTTGCGGATGGAATGTCGTGCTTAGATCTAGCTGAGATCCAAAGGCTTCCTGAAAGGATTGCCAGATTCTTGAGACAAAGCGTCCATCTTTGTCTGAAATAATTGAGATAGGCACTCCATGACGTGCCATAATTTCTTTCAAGTATATCTCAGCGAGCTTTCCAGTGTTGTCTTTTTCTCGGATCGGTAGGAAGTGCGCAGACTTCGTTAATCGATCGACTATCACCCATATCATATCGTGCCCTCTCGGGGTCCTGGGTAATTTCGTTATGAAGTCCATCGAGATTTGCTCCCACTTCCACATGGGTATCTCTGGTTGTTGTAGTAGGCCGGACGGTTTCTGATATTCAGCCTTAACCTTAGCACAGGTCAGGCATTTTCCAACATAAATAGCAACATCGCTCTTGAGTCTCGGCCACCAAAAGTAGTCTTTCTAGTCTTGATACATTTTGCTCGATCCTGGATGGATCGAGTATCTTGATTTGTGCGCTTCATCAAGGATGATTTCTCGTATACCGCCATAGAGCGGAACCCAAATACGCTTCTTAAAGTATAAGGTTCCCTCTTCATTTGGTACCATGTATTTCAACATACCCCGAAGGTATTCAGCTTTACGGTTTTCCATCTTAAGGGCTTCTTGTTGCGCGTCCCGAATGCGTGCAGTGAGGTTCGTTTGAATAGTTATTTCTAATGCTCGAACCCTTAGGGTCTTAACCCTTTCTTTTCGGCTTAATGCGTCTGCTACAACGTTTGCCTTTCTAGGATGGTTCTTAATCTCACAGTCGTAATCATTTAGCAGCTCGACCCATCGCCGTTTGCGCATGTTTAATTCCTTCTGATCAAATATGTGTTGTAGACTTTTGTGATCTGTGAAGATTGTACATCGAGTACCATACAAATTGTGTCGCCAGATCTTCAAGGCGAATACCACCGCACCTAGTTCCAAGTCGTGCGTGGTGTAATTCCTTTCATGTACTTTCAATTGTCTTGAAGCGTAAGCGATGACTTTTTGGCGTTGCATGAGCACGCAACCCAAACCTTGTCATGAAGCGTCGTAGTATACCACGAAGTCTTCAGTGCCTTCGGGTAATGATAGTATTGGTGCATCGCATAGCTTATTTTTGAGTAGTTGGAAGGCTTCTTCCTGTTTATCACCCCAGTCGTATTTCTTGTCTTTCTGCATAAGGGTAGTTTGCGGTTGAGCTATCTTTGAGAAATTCTCGATGAATCCCCGATAATAGCCTGCTAATCCCAAAAATTGTCGAACTTCAGTTGGGGTTTTGGGGGCTTCCCAATTCTTTATTGCTTCTATCTTGGACGGGTCTACATGAATGCCCTTCTCATTCACAACGTGACCAAGAAATTGTACTTCGCGAATCCAAAATTCGCATTTTGAGAACTTTGCAAAAAGTTTCTCCTTCTTCAGTAGTTCCAAAATGGTTCTGAGATGTTGCTCGTGTTCTTCTTTCGTTCGCGAGTAAATCAGGATATCATCGATAAATACAATCACGAATTTATCGAGATATGGTTTGCATACGCGGTTCATCAGATCCATAAAGACCGCTGGTGCGTTCGTCAGTCCGAATGGCATCACAAGAAATTCGTAATGCCCATATCGTGTTATGAATGCAGTCTTTGGCACGCTTTCTTCTTGTATCCTTAACTGATGGTATCCAGATCGAAGGTCGATCTTGGAATAGTAGCTCGATCCTTGCAACTGATTAAATAAGTCAACAATCCTCGGTAATGGATACCGATTCTTGATAGTGAGCTTGTTCAGTTCTCTGTAGTCGATACACATCCGCAGAGTTCCATCCTTTTTCTTCACGAACAATACTGGAGCTCCCCAATGTGAGAAGCTTGGCCTTATGAATCCTTTATCCAACAACTCTGGGAGTTGTGTAGATAATTCTTGCATTTCAGATGGTGCAAGCCGATAGGGTGCCTTAGCCACAGGAGCGGCTCCTGGAACCAAGTCTATACAGAATTCGACTTGTCGTTGCGGAGGTAATCCTGGCAGATCTTCGGGAAAAACATCAGGGAATTCTTTCACCACGGGAATGTCTTCGAGTTTTGGCTCCTCAGCCTTCTTATCCACAACGTGTGCTAGGAAGGCAACACATCCTTTCCTTAAGCACTTCTGTGCCTTCATACAACTGATGATTCGCAGTGGCGCGTCTTGTTTTTTCTCCATGCACGATGAGAGTTTCATCGTTTGCTAGAGGGATGCGAATGATTTTCTCGTGACAAACAACTTCAGCTTTGTTCTTGGACAACCAGTCCATTCCGACCACCACGTCGAAGCTACCCAATTGAATAGGTAAGAGATCGATGCTAAATCTTGGTTCACCAAGTTCTAATGTGCAGCCTCTAACAACTTCGCCCGATTCAACAAGTTTACCATTGGCTAGCTCTATAGAATAAGGAATATCTAATCTACTAGATTCTATTCCAAGCATACGTTTAAATTCCACAGAGATGAAGCTATAATCGGCACCAGTGTCAAATAGTATGGATGCAAAGTGATTGTTAACGAGAAACGTATCGGTGACCACATTAGGGTCCTCTCGTACGTTCTTTGCTCCAATCACAAATTTTCGAGCCTGAGCATTGTTTCCCTTTGGGCAGTCTTTTATGAAATGATCATTGCTTCCACAACTGAAACATCCTCGGTTCTTCCCATTTCCGTTACCATTCCTGTTGCCAGTACCATTTCCATTTCCACCATTGTTTCCAGTTCCAGCACCGTTGCGGTTTCCATTCCCGTTCTTTCCTTTACCCCAACAGTCTTTTGTTTGATGACCTAATCTACCACATTTGTCGCACCTTGGAATGCGACAAGCTCCTTCATGATGATACTTACATTTTTGGCATTTAGGCAGGGTGCCTTGGTATCCTTTGGCTGCAGTATCATTTGCCGCTGCAAAGGTTCTTGCCTCCTTAGGTGGGTTAGTGTCACGCTTCTTGTTGTATGAACCTTTGTTGTTGCTGTGGGTTACTTAATTTAGATTCGGATGCTTTCTCTTCTTGTCACCGGACGACTCAGCATGTGTCTCGGTCTTTTCTGTTAGGTTCAACGATAACTTCTTCATACGAACACAATCTTCAGTAAGGCTGACAGCCAGAGTTACAGCCTCAGTGATTGTTTGAGGTTTGGCCGAAGTTACCATGCCGCCAAATTATGAGGCCAATCCCCAAATGTAGCGTTCAACGCGCTAAAATTCAGGAGTCACCATGTAGGGGATCACGCTAGACAGATCATGGAACCTTCGAGTATAACCAGTAATATCAGCACCTTCCATGGTCAAGTGCCAGAATTCAGTCTCCAACCTTTGGAGTTCAGCACGTGAGCAATACTTCTCTCTCATTCTTTCCTTTAGTTCATCCCAAGTCAGGCCATAAGCGGCATCATCACCCAGGGTTTGGGCTTGCAAGTTCCACCAAGTCAAAGCTTCATCGACAAACAACCTAGTAGCAAAAGTGACTTGCTGATCCGCGGTACACTTGCTCATGCGGATAGTAGCTTCAGTCTTCTCTGTCCAGCGTACAAATGCTACTGCACCTCCAGTGCCGTCATAGTTCAGCGGTTTGCAGTCGAGAAACTGCTTGAAAGTGCAGCCTTGAGTTGCGTTTCCTCCAGATGAATCTCCATTCCCATTGCGTCTTGCATTGCTTGGTCCTCCACTTTGTTTAGTACGGTTTGCTTCATACTGGGCGATAGCGGCGGAGATTCTTTCTTCCAATAGAGAGTTCAGCTGTTCAGTAGTTCTTGGCAGTGGGGGAGGAGGAGGTTGATCATGAGCATTCACAGCTCTTCTGGGTGCCATGTTCTGTTGGAACATAACACATCAGGGTAAGACATTTGTTTAATATCGTCATACGAGATAGTAGTAGTATATACATACACAGGTATATACCACATAAGTGACATCAAACAATCCGCCAGGTGTATAAATCAATTCATACATCAACAAGCATGTATAATTAGATAAACACCTTGCTTTACATTGGCGGTTCTTGTCTTTATACCCTAAATCATTACCCTATTCTTGTACTGAGGGGAATCTATATGTGACAAGACTTGCTGTGGTTTCTGTGCACTGAATCCCATAATTATGTATGCATCCATAATTACGTAACTCCTTGCACAGTCCGCACAGTTCGCACAGTTCGTCTCATCCTCGTATCTCTTCCTTCAGATAAGTCACTGCTTTCAAGTAAAGTCACGTATACTTGTGACATTCTACTTCTAGCATATGTAAATATCAATTATCACACATAATTACAAGTAATTCTTAATCACAAACAAGTGCTACTCTAGTGCACCCTAAGTCTCGTAGTGTCTTTTCTTGACTCTTGTAAACAGTTTCAGGTAGTGGATGTCGCGAAAAGTTTTATGCAATGAAAACTTTTTGAAAAATTGTTTTCGTGAAAGGATCCTAGAGATTGTAGTCTAGACTCGAGAAGGAATCCTAGTTCACTACAATCGCAGCTCTGATACCAATCTGTCACACCCCTTTCTATGACGGAAGCACGAGGTGTGATCATGAAAGGTTCTCATTGCATACGAAAGGTAAACATACTACATGCTCGTAAAATAACTTCAAATATTTCATTACTGAAAACATAAGTTAAGGGTTTACATCACAAGACAGCATATTGTCTGAAAAGTTTACAACTTTATTTAAACAAAAACAACATCCAGGAGCATGAGTAAGACCGCGCGTACATCCACTAGTTACCTGAAATACATGTGAGTTTTGGAAAAACGTCAACATAATGTTGGTGTGAATTCATGCAGTTTTTGTATTTTACGTTTGTATACTTTGTATGAAAACATAGTTTGTATCTTGTATAAATCAAGTGTCCTTGTATAAATCCAGTATTCATGTATAAATCAAGTATTCTTGTGTACACCACGTACTCATGTATAAATCAAGTATTCTTGTGTAAATCAAATATTCATGTATAAATCAAGTATTCTTGTGTACACCACGTACTCATGTATAAATCAAGTATTCTTGCGTAAATCAAATATTCATGTATAAATCAAGTATTCTTGTGTACACCACGTACTCATGTATAAATCAAGTATTCTTGTGTAAATCAAATATTCATGTATAAATCAAGTATTCTTGTGTACACCACGTACTCATGTATAAATCAAGTATTCTTGTGTAAATCAAATATTCGTGTATAAATAAGGTGTTCTTGTATGTATTAGGGTTGTTAATGGGTTGCAATGCCATTAACATGTGACACGACATAGGAAGTCACCAAACCATAGGCTTTATCAAGTTTTTCTGAGACACAAAAGCACTACTTGGTACTCGTTCTCACCAAGAGTGTGGCTGCCCGAAACCCGTTAGATCTAACCTTTTGTTCTGCGGTCTAGGTATATTGTTGATTAATGGTGCTTATGGTACCCTATTCGTGACACGATTTCTCGTACCATTTCTTGTATCATTCCTTAAAACGCATCATACTTGGTACTCGTTCTCACCAAGGGTGATTCTTGTATTCTTATATTCTCGCATCATACTTGGTACTAGTTTTCACCAAGAGTGATTCTTGTTATCATACCATTAGTAAACATTGTAATATTTGTACATGTATTTCACCCCCGAAGTTATAAAACTGAAAACAGTTAAAAGTAAAAGGGGAGCATGAACTCACAACTTTGCGTTCCTGCGTCGTAAACTTCACCGGATTTGCTTATCTAGCGTCGTGACCTAAACGTGTTTTATTAACGTTAGTCACAAGACCTGTATCGCACAAGTACAAGTCACTATATTTTGTATATGTGTTCTTGCGTTAAAAATAATTTATATTTTTAACTATTTGTCTTACTTATATTATTTTCTCAAAAATAAATATAAGTATCTTGTATTTTTCACCCGAATTATGTATTTAGTTCAATACTTCATTTAATGATCATAACTTGTCCAAGTTATTTATTCTATCAAGTAATATATTTTCAGAAATATATTCTCTTGTATTTGTCTAAGTATGTGGTATGTGTATTTTTGTATCTGCACTTCTTACGAGTACCTAGTGTATCTTCAAGCCCTAATACACTATTACATGCAATAGATACTACATACACTTAGCACAAAATTTGGTGATCAAATATATATATTTTTCTCAAAAATATACATACTTAATATCCATTTTTATTCTTGAAGAAATCCTCATTTCTTAACACAAAAGTTTGGGAAACCTTGGTAAATGTTTTTAGATATATTTTTAGGGAATAAGTTTCTCAAAAACTTATATTTTTCTAAGTGTCAAAATTTATAAAATTTTGGCAGAGTTTCCCCTAAAAATGGAGGTTTCCCATGTTTTCAAAACATGTGTTTATTTTCTTTTAAAACATCATCAACAATCAACAACTCATTCCTCATCTAATAAGTATTAAAATCAAGTAAGTTACATGATAACATGAACTTGTTCTTTCTCAAAACTTGTAGTAACCTGGCAATGTCTCTAGTAGACTTAGTTACTCTTTAAAGTGTGCTTATTTACAAAAATGTTTCTTTATTAAATCTTCTTGTAGTAACCATTCTTGAAAAGATTTGGTGTTTACAACTTGTAAACATAATTTACAAAAATGTTTCTTTATTGAATCTTCTTGTTTTTCTAGTGTCTCTACACTTATTTTATCACCAAAATAGTGTAAGTTTAAGTAAAAACCAAGATATTCCAAAAGTCATATTTTAAACTTGGTTCTTTTAGAAAAAACCATTCATACATCTTAGGTTTACAAGTTTACTAGCTCACTTTTCAAGAAATCATTTCATTTAACAAGTTCATGTGTTTACTAGAAGATGATTATTTCATGTTGTTACATAATCATTCTTCCACTTACTAGATCATGTGTTTAATCACAATCTAGCAAGCTTTATGTGATGATCAACATCATCATTTCAACAAACAAGCATCATTTATACACTAAACACACAGTTTCATCACTATTTCATTATGTGTAAGACTTATGTTCAAGATTCATGTTCATATTCTTTAGTGTTCATATGATTTTCAACATAATAAGTCTTTTAACCACTAAAAATAGAAGTAAACAAGGGTGTTCAAGAGTCTTACAACTAGCTTAAAGCTAGGGGAGAACTATGATGAAAATGTGGTGGATAATAGCACACAAAGGTGGTCCTTCAAGTTCCGTGAGCACCGAGCTTCGTTAGACACCTTGTATCACCTTGAAGTACACTTGGATTGCTTAAACTTGAATAAAAAATATGGTGGTGGTGATAGGGGGTTTCGGCCGAGAGTTATGGAGGGGGAAGGAAGAATGTAGGTGATGAAGATGAAGATGCCAATGAGTTCTACTTATAACCCCTAATCTTATTAACCATTGGTCTTAGTGTTTCATGAAGTACAAGCAAATCTCTACTAAATCTATGAGAAGATTATGGAGGATCAAGTGGAATATTTAGCAAGATTTGGGTGGTGGGGCCCCTTATAACCGTCCACAAGAACAAGGGGGGGTAATGTGTAAATTTCAATGGTAAGTTGGTAATTAGTGGATGTTAAGTGTAGATATCTAGTGTTTTAGCGTATCATGCGTTATGTAGTATGTTAAAGTGTTCGGGCATCATAACTAGTTTAAAAATAATAAAACAATGCTTCTAGCAATGTTTTGGTGTTCCGGGTAATGTCCGGTTGTTCAGTTAAATACCGTTCCGTTAAAGTGCTAAGTTATATCGTAAAGCGTCCTTTATGTATCTTTTTATGACACTTTTAATTCCCGACACTTAGGGAAATATTCTGGATGATAAATCATGAATTCTGCATAATATTTATGCGTTAAAAGCTGATTTATAGCTGAATTTAATAAAATTCTGCACTTAAAGTGCGTTTCGGGTGCTTTTTAGTGTGTATTTTAGCTTTCGGAAGGTCCATATGTTAACCCTTGTATGTACTCTTGGGTTTTAATGCATTCTTGACGTTGGACCTACACCTAGGCTCCAATTCTATCGTCTAACTGCTTTCTGCAGGTTTGTTGACACAATGTGTCTTACCAGTGAGTTTACTTGTATTTCTGACGCAACGCTGTTCATTAATGCATATAGTAATTCTTGTAGGTATAAAACGTGCATGAATTCACTTGTATAGTATGTAATCAGACAATGTTGACATTTAAGCACATAATTGCAGTCATTAAATAATAATTAAAGTGTACGGAAATTACCGGTTTGGTGCCAGTTGTCATAATATCACCAGTTAAAGTCTCGTTTGTAACAAAGTGTCATGTGCGAGCCAGGGGTTTTCTCACACTGGGCATGCGGATGATGTATTTCCTCTGGAATTGGTTATAGACTGGGTAAACCCAGTGGCCAGGCTTTGTTAAACGTTATAAAAAGATATATATGAATATTGACAGTAAACCACGGTAATTACGAATATTTAGTCAAGTGTTTCGGATTATAATAAAAAAAGGGTTATTAGATTTTAATAATCCTAAGATTCACCAGTTGGTCGATAATAATCTCAGCTTTAAAAATTCCCTCCAATAATCCCAACTTGTAAACGTTTGGCCGCCATTGATCCTTTTCAAACATATAAGAATTTGGCATCCTCAATAGATTCAATTACACCTAGAGACTCCTTAATTGATTTAAGTGCACCTATGTTAGAAAATGATCAATGACGGCCAAACTTTTATAAGTTGGGATTAATGGAGGGAATTTTTAAAGTTGGTATTATTATCAGCCAACTGGTGAAACTTAGGATTATTAAAATCCAATAACCCTAAAAAAAGAGTTAATTAATAAGAGAGTTGTTTTTACATGTTTCTAATTTTTAAAATAATTATTGTCAAAATAAGCCAGGAACAAAAACATAATCTCTTATTAATCACAAGGACAATTAAACTGCAAATAACTAAATTTCTCGAGGAGGATTACATTTTCATAGATAACTAGTGTATTTATCCCGCGCTTCGCGGCGAAAATTTGGTCGATATCTATTTTTTCTGTTACGGTATCGACAATCGCTATAGTCATCTAAAGAGAAAACTTTACATCAATCAAAGACACCGGTACTGATGTTCACTACGCCAAAAAAGGCTTACGGCCACACAAAAAAAGAGTGACCATACGCCTTTTGTCACACTTTTTTTTCAACTCAAGTGTGACCAAAGGTCCAGTCATCATAGGTATCATACGGCCACATTCACGTTTAGTGGCCGTAGCAACTTTAAAGTGTGGCTAAAGGGTACCACTATCTCTTGCTGGAAATCAGACATTATGTACAATAAGTGTGGCTAAAGGGTAACAACAGCCACATGAATTTATTGTAAATGTGGTTGTTTCTATTATATAGTCACTTAAAAGTTTGTTTTAGCCACATCAATTAAAAAAAATGTGGCAAAAAGAGTTGTTGTAATTAAGCATTCCATTTATTAAGTAAGACTAAATGTTTGGAACATCCACATGAACTCATTGTAAGTGTGACCGTTTTATTATTTAGTCACATCTGTTTACTACAACGGTGGCTAAAAAATATTTCTAGACACTAAAAACAACTTTGTAATTTTATATGTGACTATTGTCTAACCTTTAGTCACACATAAAATTTTGTAATTTTAAGTGTGACTATTGTTTAACCTTTGGTCACACATTTTTTTTTTCACATGACATATGTTATTATTCCGTCACACAAAAGTAATAAAGTGATGATAGCGTGGCTAATGTTTATGTAAAGCTACATGAAGTTTTGTGGTTTTAAGTGTGGCAATGGCTAACATTTGGTCACTTATAATTTACTTTCTCATGACATTTGCTATCATTTCGTCACATAAAGTAAGGATAATGTGGCTAATGATTATGTAAAGCCACATAAAACTTTATGATTTTATGTGTGGCTATCATCTAACCTTTAGCCACACAAATTCATTTTGTGCATTACAGATGCTATCATTCTGTCACATAAAAAAATCAAAATAAGGATGGTGTGGCTAAAAGTTATGTAAAGCCACATGAAAATTTTTTTCTTTCTAAGTGTGGCTATTGTGTAATCTTTAGTCACACATAATATTTTTTACCCATGGCGTTTGCTAATATTTCGTCACACCAAAATAAACACAATGGCGATGGTGTGACTAATGATCAAGTAAAGCCACATGAAATTTTGTAATTTTAAATGTGACTATTGTCTAACCTTTGGTCACACATAATCTTTTTTACCCATGACAATTGCTAACATTTCGTCACGGCAAAATAAACAAAGTGACGATGATGTGACTAGTAATTATGTAAAGCCACATGAAAATTTGTAATTTTACTATGTGACTATTGTTTAATCTTTGGTCACACATAATTTGTTTTTACATAACGTTTACTATGATTTTGTGACACAAAAAGATAAAATGACAATGGTGTGGCTAATGTTTATGTAAAGCCACATAAACTTTTGTGCTTTTAAGTGTGGCTTATGGCTAACCTTTAGCCACACATGTATATCCAAATAATAAAAAACAATAATAAACATGAGAAAACCTAAAACCAAATAATACAAGAAACGGATCCGTCGAACAGATTCTGCGGAAAACTGTCGATTCTGCAAGTGTAAATGCAGTGTAAATGACTGGATTCTGCGCAAAACGACAAATTTCGGCGAATGAAGGTTCTGTATATGTAATCGATTGAACCTGTAATCGCCAAGAGAGATTGAACCTAGAATCTTCTTATTTAAATATATATTAATATGGAAATAAAAAAATATCTAAACAATTGGCTCGTTTAGGCTCGCGAGCCGGCTTGAGCTCGTTTACTATATGAGCTCGTTGTTTATGCTCGGGCTCGAGCTCATTTAAGCTCGGCTCGTTTGCACCCCTAGTTCCTACTATTAAGTTTGTACCCGGAACTTCCAGGTACAAACTTAATAGTGAGACCTCAACATGTCCTCGGCTGCAACTACTCCAGCAAGCAACATAATTTCAGTAGAGTTTAACCATAAAACATGTATGTAGTCATGATTACAGAATACAAATGGTTTTTGAAAATCACCCAATAGAGATCTTTATTCCATATAAACAACCACTACTCTGGTAGCCAGAATTTAAGAGAAGCTACAGACCCCAAACAAAACTGGACATACTCAAAACAAAAACAAAAACAAAAACAAACAAACCAAACACTAGGTAATGTCTATCCCCTCGAATCTGCACCATCTTTCCATGTCTAGGCCAGCAAGTTTGCTTCGCTTCACCATCCACCAAAATGATTCAACCTTCATGTCATCGACCAAGGTCGCTTTGAAGCGAACTTTTTTTTTTTCGAAAACCTCTCATTTCTGTTTTGCCAAAGCTTCCACATAGTTACCAAAAAAACTGCACAAATTTTCTTCTCTTTTTTTTGCCTCCATTCCTAGGCCGCGACAATGAGCTAGGATCTGGGTCACCGAGTTAAAAACGCTCGGTGTAGGGACTTTTAGTCAAACACAGATCCACCACCAAACTGTTTTTGCCACCGTACACCGCACTAAAAGATGATCAGCGGACTCGGGATCAAACTCGCAAACCAGACACAAACCATCCCCAAACACTACACTCCTTGCTGCGAGAGCCGTAGCCGTCAGGATCTTTCCGTCGATCGATGTCCATATGAAAAAAAAAAAAAAAGTTGAAAGGGTGGGATCAACTGAACATTCAAGTAACATCTTAGAGTTATGATCATAACAAAATCACTCATATTTAAACGGAATATATGGTTACCTCTTAAAAAGTAATATTTTTTATTGCCTTGGAAAAAGTCCTCAAAAGTATCAGCTGTGAAACATAAAAAAATGATAATATCATTTATATTTGTGGCTTTGGATAGGAACGCACCTACAGCCATTGACAACAAGGTAATGTATATATATTCATTTAGGAATGCACTAGCAAACAATTAGATTATTGAAAGAGAATGAAAAACATTGTTTGGAAAGTCTTTGCTGAAAAACATCAAAAATGTGAATCAAACAAAGAGCGTCTAAGACAGCGTAAGTAGTTTGGTCTTGTGTAAGAGGACGTAGAGACCAACCACTGCATTGAAGTTCCTGAATGAAAGAAAGAAAGAAAATTAAAAGTGTTATAAATGTGTGGGTGGGATCAGCTGAACATTCAGTTAACATCTTAAAGTTATAATCATAACAAAATCACCCATATTTAACCTAATTAACCTCCAAACAACCAAAACTGGTGTAAATAACCACAACCAAGGGCAAACTAACCTCCAATTCAAACTCACAATCCATATATGACCAGCAATAATCACAAATATCAAGTCCAATTAACATCTTAGAGTTTTAATCATAACAAAATCACTCATGTTTAACCTAATTTACATCAAACTGTAAACTAAAACTACAATACTGCTTCTAAACAATGCCCCCGACAAAATTAACACAAAACTATCAACACAATAACATTCTATTTTATAAAATCTAATTTTACATTCTTCTACTGGAACAACAGAATCCTCAAGTTGTATGAGCACGATGAAATTGAATGCTAGAAACAACATGAACTCTGGTTTCCTGCTCGTCGTCAGAATCTTCTTCTGTGTGTGCAGTTAGTTATGAATTATCTATGACCCGGTTGAACTTTACAGCCCTAAATTATTATTGAATAAATAAAAAGTCAAAAAGAGTGGCAATTAGTGAGTGATCCAGGTTACGAAAGGAAACAATCCCCTAAACCATTGCCATTCATCTCTCTCTGAGTCTTTATATCCCTGTTGCCTCTAGCGTATAAACCCATTTGAAGAACTGGTCCAGCCTGTGACAACCACTCGCGTTTGTTTTGTCTTTTTGATGAGCACCATCGTCATATCCCTTTTGCAGCATGCTGTTTGAGCCCTTCTTCACCATACCATCGTAAATTCTCCTCTTTTCGCTGTTTAACAACACTTCATTATCAATAAGTCTATAAAACACAAAACATTCACTTTCACACCTACAGTAAACACAAAATCTATAACAACCTACAAATCCAATGCATAAACAAGTCATATATTATTTACTACCATCATTAATTTCAGAAAACTTGTTGTTAGTATCTTCATTTTCTTGATTCTTATCAGGGTGATATTTCAACGCAAGATTTCTATATGATCGTTTAATGTGATCATCTGATGCACTTTTGGGAACTTGAAGTATATTATAGTAGCTTTTAGTGTAACAATAAACAACAGTTTACACCAGGATGAACATGAACATGAATATGAAGATAAAATTTGAAGGAAAGAAGAAAAATTACGCGACATTAGCAATCAGTGAAAAAAAAACCATTTGAATTCAATCTCTCTGATGTAACACCCCGAAAATGGGTTTGGTAGTTAACCATGTTAATACTAAAAGACGGGTTAAGTGCCGCTAGTAGTAAAAATAACCCGGTAAATATTAGGATTTAAATAATTAATCCTAATGTTAAATAAAAAGTGAATAAAAGCTTTTAAGGAAAACAAGGTATATAGAAGGCCCGAGATAACGGGACTTAAAATAAAACGGGTTATGACTACCCCGAACTCACTAAGTTAAACTAGCAAAGTTTAACCTAGTTAACAAAATAAAGTATTGCTGAAAATAAGTAGGTTGTAGCCTACTTATTAGTTAACAAAACTTGAGGGGCCAAAGGTGTAATAATCTAAAAGATTATTTATTAAAAACAAAAATAAAAACACACCACACCTAGTGTGTGCGTGTGTGAGGTCGACCAGGAGAAAGCTCAGGGAGCTCAAACCCTAAATTCCACAACTTGATCAAATTGAAGCCCAAATCAAGAGCCAAATCACTGCATGAACACAAATTCGTGATCACCTAGTCATGGGGATTACAAGGTATGTTGAAATTTATGATTTGGTGATACTTTGAGATTATGATGAACAATCATAATCGAAATTCTGGAATGAATCTTGAATCTATGAGTGTTATTTTGATTATATCTTGGTTTAGAAACAAACCCTAGTAGAAATCTTGATGAATTGTTGCTAAACTAGGGATTTGATAATTACCCTATTATGAGCTAAGTGGGTTTTGGTTGAATTGATGAAATTGATGTTCTAATGGTGTTTATAAACATCATATTAACTCATATGAATGAACTACTTGAACAAATTAGGGATTTTGTTAAGAGTTCATAAGTAACTAGAAGTGGGTTTTGTTAGATATGATGAAATCATGAAGAACTTGAAGTAATATCACTTGTATGTGATTAACAAGTAAACTAGGAAGTGGGTTTTTATGTAATAGTAAAGATGATGATAAGTTTATGTTTAAAATCATCATAATGGAAAATAGAAACAAGGCACTCAAACAAATTAAGTGATTTGGGAACTTGTTCATACATGATTGAAATGGGTTTGAATGTTATAATGAAATTTGGTAGCCATGTTCATGTAACTAAGTGTATAAGATCATGTTAGCTACCAATTGATAGATAGAACTTGAATGTGCATTTATATGCTAAGGGGCGTTTGACTTTTAGTAGTCAAACCGACCATTAATAAGATCGAAGGGTAATTGTGATAGAAAATATGTAAGATGGAATAGTCATAATTAATGATGACTAATATAACCGTCTTACGAATTATGATGATAGTTTGACGCTTGACAAGCTAGGTGGAGGCTTGGAAAGGAAGCGGGTCAAACGAAGCAAGAATGGCGGAAAAAGCATAATTCGGATGCAAGGTAAGTATAGCTTACACTAGTCTTATATGTTAGAATACTCCCTTATCGTATTAGTTACGATAAAGGCAAATACATAATTGAGGTATGATGTTCCGACGTGTAAACGTACGGAACAAGGTAGTCAAACACGGCAAGAAACCATGTTGATGGTTTAAAAAGGAATTAAATCGGTAATTCGATCATTTTATGACAAATGGAAAATGAACCTTTGAATGGTTACCTTATAGGGTAAACCAAAACAAACAATAAGGGTAAAAAGGTAAATTGGTCATGCGTTGACCATAACTATTGGTTTTGAAAGACACTGTAAGGCGTAAGCCATAACAGGCTAAAAAGCGTTAAGAAAATCAATTAATAAGTGAAATGGCCACACGGTGTAAACCGAAGCGAGTCGTATAGATGAGATGGTAATAAATATCATCTCGCCAACATAATCGGTCACTTAGACCAAATGGGTCAAAAGGTGAAGATATCACCCTTTGACAATAGCGACTAATGATTATTGTCGAGCTATATTATCTCAGGTGTAAATGTCAAATTGGTGTTAGCAACGCTATGAATTAGCGGTTATAAAAGCAAGGTATTAAAAACGGGTCAATATATTGATCTGCGCCAGGTATGTGAAATAGGGTAACACTCATTTAGAACATATGGTTCAAGAGTGTTAAAAGAGGTCAAAACGGACATTTGGTTACTTGTTAGGTAAACCAAATGTTTTATGTAATGAACATGGCGTTTGGAAAGCTTAATGACTTTTCAAACATAATCATAGGTTAAAGAGGGATTATGGGTCCAATATACTTTCAAAAGTCCTTCATTGTTAATAAAGGACTAAAATGGACCAAAACGCCCTTGGTGGCTAAATTGACCAAACAACCTTTAAAAGTTGTTTGGAAATGAGTTTTATGATTTAATGAATACTTAGAATAATTATAGAAGCAATTGAAAGCGATTTTAGGCTCGAAAGTGCTTAAGAGCCCTTAACGGGTCAAAATAAGCATACGAGTGAAAACGGGTTTAAATTGTGTAATAAACCTATGATTAGAACCTAAAATGGTAGGTAATATTAAATTAAAGAGTTGTATGTGATATAGAAATCAAACAAATACGTTTGTTTGATAAAATGCGTAAACGGGTCAAATTTTGGTAAAGGAGTAATAAGCCGAAGACTTAAAGGTCTCAAATTTTATCAAGCCGGATGTCGGATTTTAACTCCATATGATGGAGAATCAAATTACAAACATGTAGGAAGAAACGGTAGGTCAAACGGATAAGCGGTTTGTAAGATACGAAAGATTTCGTGTCAAATTACGGCAAATTGGAAAGGCTGAACCCAGGGTCCACCGTAAATTACGGTCCCACCGTAATTTACGGTGGAGATGAAATAATTACGGTGCTGGCCTACTGGTTTACGGTAGAAAAACATAAACCCAGGTGCCACCGTAAATTACGGTCCCACCGTAATTTACGGTGGAGATTATATTTTTTTTTATATATTGTTTTTCTTTTGAAAATCAATTGTTCCCGGACTCGTTCAGACATGATTTAAACCTTGTATGACTAAAGCATTTCATGTTTATGAAATGTAGGTACACCTTGGATGCCGGAAGACGATCAAGCTCAACGAAGAACCGAACACGATAAAGACACACGCTTCCGCACTTTGATAAATTGTAAATCTTAAACAACGAGTTCAACCACGTTATATAGAATAACTTATGAATTGTAAAAGTTTTAATAAACACGCATTTTTACAGTATGTGTAGTCTTAACTACGCATCTAATTGTTGGTAAATTACAGATAAACCGTTAAAAAGAAACTAGGGTGTTACAAGTTGGTATCAGAGCCTTGGTTTAAGAGATTCGAGTATGGTTGGGAGGAACCATGCTTGGACTTAAACCTTATGCTCTTGACAAAGAATAGTGTTCGGTTCGAGGCTTGATCGCAAATCCGGTAAGTACAAGTATGTTAACAGCTTAGCATGCTAAAGTGTTGTAAACAACACATAGGGCTATCGTGTGATACACGTTACCCCAATTAAAACGATAGACATAGTTGATGAAATACGCGCGTTGACGTGTATAGTAGAAAATGCCTTGTATTATAATACGGGCGATTATTGAAGTTGACTTTACTAACTTTTGTGAATGTTTTAAATGAAGGACACTCGCGTTTGAAGACGATGAGAGTCAAACGAACTATGGATATGATGATGGAACGGTCCGAGGTATGACAGGAAGAGCATACTCATTAAGGACCAAAATCGCGTAACGGTCGCGAACAAGACTAATGACAAGAGAAGCCCGTTAGGGCAAGCATCACCAGGTGCACACTTTTAAATTTAATCGCACGAGTCGTTATATGCAACAAACACGTAAGTAATAACGGTTGCATACACATATGATAGAACTTGGAAAACTTGATTTCCAAGAGAAATTTAATAGGAAATGTGTTATTCACAATGATGAATAACAAATGAATAACAAGACTTGTTTATATAGAAACTTGGACGAGAGTGATCATCCAAGTAAGTATTCTCAATACAAATCCTATTGAGAAAAGTAAGGATCACATCAATGAATGTGAATAAATGTTTATAAAAAGGGACATTGTACATGTTCAAGGATAAACGATTAAAACTCATAATTGTTAACTAACAATTAAATAAAGTTTTACCAAATGAACCCATAAACATGGAGACAATTTGAGGAGTTACTTACATGGGACGTGATGTGGTAATTATAATAAGGTCACGCGTACCACGTGTTGATCGCTTACTCTGGCCAAGTAAGTAGTGAACACATGATAGCATGAGCTTCTTATAATGAGCGCAGTTATGTCCGATGTGGTAATGGCGGGGTGAATGGGACTAATTAAAAAGTACCCAAATGAAACAGATAAGCAAGATACTTGAAAAATAATGTAAACGCACAACCGAGTGACGGGAGCGTGTTACATTAGGATAATGAGCCCGAGTGAAGGGACAAACAAGCATGTAAAACGATTTAGACAAGTATTGGGAGGGAGTGTACTTACACTCGAACCCATAAAACGCAAGCATGATTAAACAAGTATTGGGAGGGAGTGTACTTACACTCGAACCCAGAAAACGCAAGCATGATTAAACAAGTATTGGGAGGGAGTGTACTTACACTCGAACCCAGAAAACGCAAGCATGATTAGACAAGTATTGGGAGGGAGTGTACTTACGCTCGAACCCGGAATTTGCAAATGAGTCCCTTAACGGGTCGTTTTTGTAAAACGTCCAACTTAAAGACAAAGTCGGAATATAAAAATGAAGCGAGGTCTTAATGCATACCGGGAGGGTTGCAATAATAACGACTTCGATAAAACACCCGGTTGATGGGTAAGGATTTAAACACATGCGTAAACCGAGAGACGAGAACATGAATTTAAAGTCAAAAGACTCAGATTATGAATTATGACTAAAAGACCATAAAATTTCGTAAACAGAAATTTTGATAATTATATTCAACCATATTGAGGTTGAATGGGTTGAATAAAGTATAAATGCTTAATGACATAAGTAAGCGCAAGCAGGATAACAGTAAGCTTGAGACAAACTGACGCGTAAATAACGTCAGAAGTCGTAAATGTCGGATGGATTAGCCCGGAAGTAAACAAATGAAGCCTTAGACTACGGTCAAGGTCAAATGAAGTTCAAGGGTGAAAACAAATGATTTTCAAACATAAAAAGAGTGCTTTGACACCATATATATATATATTTCAATATAGACATGCGTAAAGAATGATCCACGGGATCAATATAACCCTTGGGGTTATAAACAATGGAAAAGTCTACGAGACTAATATGACCTACGGGTCACGACTAGAAAGAAATAGATTATAAGGACCTAGCCTTAAAGAGGTGAAGTTCTAATAAAATAGCCTATAGAGCAAAACGATAAAACTTACGGGGTTAAATGGAATAAAGCGAGGAAATAAGTTAAGAATCCCCGCATAAAAACTAGGACTGTGAAGGATTAATTACGGACTGTCAATATCCCAGTATGGATGATTGACACAAGTTAAAGAAAGGATCTTAAAACTAAAACTTCGATTTTAGCAAGAAAAAAAAAATGTTTTTACAAACATAAATTCTGATAGGAATTTAAATGATAAGTATGAAAGATACAAGTCTTGACACTGTTAGGCGCAAGACAATATATTCGAAAAGTGAGATATTTTCGAAAATGAAAGGTTGATATAAATTAAACATGATGTAACACAATCACGGTCAAGAAATGTAATGTGAAGTAGAATCACATTATAACCAAGCAAGCGGTAAAAAGGAACTGGACTAATAAGTCTAGTTAGTGAAACCGGTTAAGGTCAGTAATTCAAGTTAAGAAATTTGGTTTGCTTGTAAGTGGTAAATTCGGTATAACTGAACCGAATAAGTAAATTGAAAAAAAAAAAAAAAAAAAAAAAAAAAGATTTGTTGCTAAAAGTGAAAGATCTCACTAAAGACTTTTAAACGGGTCAAAGTAACGGGTTCATAAAGAAATCCGATAGTATATGAAAGCATTGAATATCGCTAAGTTAACTAAACTAGTGGAAATAACGAGATTACGTTATTTTAAGTTGCACTATGTCGTATGACATACGTAGAGGTTCTGTAACCAAAAAGACATTACCGTAATTTTCTGGTAATGCTAACAATTGGTTAAAGTAGGAGTAATGCTTAAGAGATTACTCAAGTCAAACGCATTGGGTTTAGAAACTCAATGAACTAGATAAGCAAGGTTTCGAGGACGAAACCTCTTTAAGGGGGGTAGACTTGTAACACCCCGAAAACGGGTTTGGTAGTTAACCATGTTAATACTAAAAGACGGGTTAAGTGCCGCTAGTAGTAAAAATAACCCAGTAAATATTAGGATTTAAATAATTAATCCTAATGTTAAATAAAAAGTGAATAAAAGCTTTTAAGGAAAACAAGGTATATAGAAGGCCCGAGATAACGGGACTTAAAATAAAACGGGTTATGACTACCCCGAACTCACTAAGTTAAACTAGCAAAGTTTAACCTAGTTAACAAAATAAAGTATTGCTGAAAATAAGTAGGTTGTAGCCTACTTATTAGTTAACAAAACTTGAGGGGCCAAAGGTGTAATAATCTAAAAGATTATTTATTAAAAACAAAAATAAAAACACACCACACCTAGTGTGTGCGTGTGTGAGGTCGACCAGGAGAAAGCTCAGGGAGCTCAAACCCTAAATTCCACAACTTGATCAAATTGAAGCCCAAATCAAGAGCCAAATCACTGCATGAACACAAATTCGTGATCACCTAGTCATGGGGATTACAAGGTATGTTGAAATTTATGATTTGGTGATACTTTGAGATTATGATGAACAATCATAATCGAAATTCTGGAATGAATCTTGAATCTATGAGTGTTATTTTGATTATATCTTGGTTTAGAAACAAACCCTAGTAGAAATCTTGATGAATTGTTGCTAAACTAGGGATTTGATAATTACCCTATTATGAGCTAAGTGGGTTTTGGTTGAATTGATGAAATTGATGTTCTAATGGTGTTTATAAACATCATATTAACTCATATGAATGAACTACTTGAACAAATTAGGGATTTTGTTAAGAGTTCATAAGTAACTAGAAGTGGGTTTTGTTAGATATGATGAAATCATGAAGAACTTGAAGTAATATCACTTGTATGTGATTAACAAGTAAACTAGGAAGTGGGTTTTTATGTAATAGTAAAGATGATGATAAGTTTATGTTTAAAATCATCATAATGGAAAATAGAAACAAGGCACTCAAACAAATTAAGTGATTTGGGAACTTGTTCATACATGATTGAAATGGGTTTGAATGTTATAATGAAATTTGGTAGCCATGTTCATGTAACTAAGTGTATAAGATCATGTTAGCTACCAATTGATAGATAGAACTTGAATGTGCATTTATATGCTAAGGGGCGTTTGACTTTTAGTAGTCAAACCGACCATTAATAAGATCGAAGGGTAATTGTGATAGAAAATATGTAAGATGGAATAGTCATAATTAATGATGACTAATATAACCGTCTTACGAATTATGATGATAGTTTGACGCTTGACAAGCTAGGTGGAGGCTTGGAAAGGAAGCGGGTCAAACGAAGCAAGAATGGCGGAAAAAGCATAATTCGGATGCAAGGTAAGTATAGCTTACACTAGTCTTATATGTTAGAATACTCCCTTATCGTATTAGTTACGATAAAGGCAAATACATAATTGAGGTATGATGTTCCGACGTGTAAACGTACGGAACAAGGTAGTCAAACACGGCAAGAAACCATGTTGATGGTTTAAAAAGGAATTAAATCGGTAATTCGATCATTTTATGACAAATGGAAAATGAACCTTTGAATGGTTACCTTATAGGGTAAACCAAAACAAACAATAAGGGTAAAAAGGTAAATTGGTCATGCGTTGACCATAACTATTGGTTTTGAAAGACACTGTAAGGCGTAAGCCATAACAGGCTAAAAAGCGTTAAGAAAATCAATTAATAAGTGAAATGGCCACACGGTGTAAACCGAAGCGAGTCGTATAGATGAGATGGTAATAAATATCATCTCGCCAACATAATCGGTCACTTAGACCAAATGGGTCAAAAGGTGAAGATATCACCCTTTGACAATAGCGACTAATGATTATTGTCGAGCTATATTATCTCAGGTGTAAATGTCAAATTGGTGTTAGCAACGCTATGAATTAGCGGTTATAAAAGCAAGGTATTAAAAACGGGTCAATATATTGATCTGCGCCAGGTATGTGAAATAGGGTAACACTCATTTAGAACATATGGTTCAAGAGTGTTAAAAGAGGTCAAAACGGACATTTGGTTACTTGTTAGGTAAACCAAATGTTTTATGTAATGAACATGGCGTTTGGAAAGCTTAATGACTTTTCAAACATAATCATAGGTTAAAGAGGGATTATGGGTCCAATATACTTTCAAAAGTCCTTCATTGTTAATAAAGGACTAAAATGGACCAAAACGCCCTTGGTGGCTAAATTGACCAAACAACCTTTAAAAGTTGTTTGGAAATGAGTTTTATGATTTAATGAATACTTAGAATAATTATAGAAGCAATTGAAAGCGATTTTAGGCTCGAAAGTGCTTAAGAGCCCTTAACGGGTCAAAATAAGCATACGAGTGAAAACGGGTTTAAATTGTGTAATAAACCTATGATTAGAACCTAAAATGGTAGGTAATATTAAATTAAAGAGTTGTATGTGATATAGAAATCAAACAAATACGTTTGTTTGATAAAATGCGTAAACGGGTCAAATTTTGGTAAAGGAGTAATAAGCCGAAGACTTAAAGGTCTCAAATTTTATCAAGCCGGATGTCGGATTTTAACTCCATATGATGGAGAATCAAATTACAAACATGTAGGAAGAAACGGTAGGTCAAACGGATAAGCGGTTTGTAAGATACGAAAGATTTCGTGTCAAATTACGGCAAATTGGAAAGGCTGAACCCAGGGTCCACCGTAAATTACGGTCCCACCGTAATTTACGGTGGAGATGAAATAATTACGGTGCTGGCCTACTGGTTTACGGTAGAAAAACATAAACCCAGGTGCCACCGTAAATTACGGTCCCACCGTAATTTACGGTGGAGATTATATTTTTTTTTATATATTGTTTTTCTTTTGAAAATCAATTGTTCCCGGACTCGTTCAGACATGATTTAAACCTTGTATGACTAAAGCATTTCATGTTTATGAAATGTAGGTACACCTTGGATGCCGGAAGACGATCAAGCTCAACGAAGAACCGAACACGATAAAGACACACGCTTCCGCACTTTGATAAATTGTAAATCTTAAACAACGAGTTCAACCACGTTATATAGAATAACTTATGAATTGTAAAAGTTTTAATAAACACGCATTTTTACAGTATGTGTAGTCTTAACTACGCATCTAATTGTTGGTAAATTACAGATAAACCGTTAAAAAGAAACTAGGGTGTTACATCTGAGTCTCCACTAAAGATGTTTCCGAATTACCTCGCCTGCATCCAGATGAGGGGGAAAGTGAAAATCGATCTGAGTAATCTCATTCTAGCTTGCTTCAAACTGTATCATACACTTAATTATGCAGCGGATGAGAGTAGACAAGAGGAGAGCGTTGATGGTACATGGTAACTAATACCGGTTAGGGTTTTGGGGAAGCTGAAATTGGCGGTGGTGGAGACACTGTGAAGATCTCCTGAACTCGGTGGGGTAATTTAGGTTTTGTGGAACTTTGGGGGTGGGGGGTAGGGGTGGTGGTTTGGACTTGGAGGAAGAAAGGAAATGATCGGTCACAGATAAATTTTATGGAACTTTAGCCACATATACATGTTTTATCGTGAAATACTGTCGCAGTTGATCACATTTGGTCATACAAATTTGTAAGTGACCATATGTCTTATCTTTTAGCCACAACATAAAAAACCAATTATGGCAGATAGTTACATATAGCCACATTTTTCTATTGTGGCTAATCATTGTCACATTTCTTATTATATGTGTGACTAAAGGTTTCAAAGTGATGTATTTCGTCATATGAATCAAGAAATCAAACAAACGAAGTGGCAATAGGTTACATTTGGCCACACTTTTCTAGTTGTGGCTAGAAAATGTCACAGTTTTTTTGTAAAAGTGTGACTAAAGGTTTTGATCTGTTATACAATGGTCACATTAATAATAAAATGCGTGGCTAAAGATTTGAGCTGTTATACAATTGTCACATTGATAATAAAATGTGTGACTAAAAGTGTTTTAAAATATTATAATTATCTTTAGCCACACATTTAATCAAAACCGTGGCAGACTTGTTCTTGAAAAAGTGTGGCTAAAGCCTAATTTTGACGTAGTGGTTGTTTAGTTATATCAGTTTGGTTGGTTTGCATTCCATGTTTATTTTTACTCAACATTGAGATATAAATTTATTCAAAACATGTATTGTGTCGTTATCGTACCAAACCGAACCAAAACCAATTGAACAACATTTGTATCGGTACCAAGGTTTATTTTTATTGTTTTTGCTTTTGTTAAACTAACATCGTATCACTATATATTCATTTTTATGGTTTCTTGTTTGATAACGGATATAGTGATGCTACCTTAGTGAACTTAACCGAAACAGAACAAACAACATTGGTTTCGGTACTGGTATTTATTTTTATTGTCTTTTCTTTTGATAAACATACACTGTACCACTACGCTACCGTACCGAATAACACCAGAACCGGTACGTGTATTCATTTTTATGATTTCAGGTTTAGAAAAGTTTTAATTTCTACAACTTTGTATGCGACGATAAATGAATATCAGTACCAATACCGTGACAACCTAAACCGATCAATATCGTTTGAACAATATTGGTGTCGGTACCAATGTTTGTTTTTATCGTTTTTTATCGATGTAAAACATTTGTTGATTTATATACCAAGTGCATATATTGGACCTCTACTGTAATGAAGCAAACCGTACTGATCCAATGCCCATGGTAACGTACTGTCACAACGTCGCGGGCAAATAACTTAGAATATATAACGCTGGTTATTAATAATAAATCAAATTGAATAGTAAAAAAAAACTATTAAAAATTAAAAATAAATACTTAAAAATTGCTATGTACTATTCATCATCACTTTTAATTCATATGTATAAATAATGTATAATGGACTGGAATAAAACACAAGATTTAATTGCACATATATGTATCTAGAACAATATTTTACATATATATATGTATCTAGAACAACATTTTAGTTTCTTCATAGAAAGATTTCTTCCTACTTCACCATAGCAAATTAATAAAATATCATAAAGTCTTTACACATAGTTGTATGGATAAATAAGCCCGTGAAGATAGCAGTACGGATAAATAAGCCGATGAGGATGAACCTTTGAATATTGATGATTAAGAATAATGCATACAACTCTGGTGTGATGGCTTTAGTTATCTTCCGCAAATGAAATCGGCCACTCAATATTTTATGTAATATCATAAATATATAATTTATTTTAAGTATTCAAATAACAGTAATTTATTTATTATTTATTATTTATATTAAAATTATATGAGTTGAAGAATAGAAAACACGATGACAAGAAAGGCACCTAGAAAGAGTTGAGGAAGAATGGTAATGGGAAGAAGAAAAGGAAGAAAAGTGGTAACAACGACGAGAAACATAAGAGGTATGGCGAGAAAGGCGATGAGTGGGGTGAAGAGAAGGAGGAGAAAAAGTCCCATGATTGAATCTGATATGTTTACAAGTGCTTTTCTTAATTCGATGAAAGTTAATAAATAGGGAGAATACGTATAGTAAGTTGTTTCTTACTCATGATTTTGGCGTGCTCCTTATTACATACATGTTTATAAAGACCAAAATGTGTGTTCATATATTAAGTGTCTAATACGTAAAAATTTCGAATATTAAATAGGAAGAGTTGATTAACCACATCGACTAACACCAGGTGTTTATTCTATTGAAAGTCGTATAGATTATTGGATTTTAATAATCCTAAGTTTCACCAGTTGGCTGATAATAATCCCAACTTTAAAAATTCCCTCCAATAATCTCAACTTGTAAAAGTTTGGCCGCCATTAATCCTTTTCTAACATAGGTGCACTTAAATCAATCAAGGAGTCTATAGGCGTAATTGAATCTATTGAGGAAACCAAATTCTTATATGTTTGAAAATGATCAATGGCGGCCAAACTTTTACAAGTTAGGATTATGGGAGTTAATTTTTAAAGTTGGGATTATTATCGGCCAACTGTTAAAACTTTGGATTATTAAAATCCAAATAACAAAATAGGCTATATGAGTTTAGGAATAGATATTAAAGTGTTGTATATTTATGGTCAAAAAATATGGAATTAAGTAAGAAGAGAGATATCAAACAATTTTGATAAATCCTTGGTGCATTCCACAATTTAAAGAAATTTTGGTAGTTCGAACTCTTATTGTTGTAATTGTATACAACTTTAACTTAAATGGGTTAGATCAAATACAAAGTCTTATAAAATTAAGAAGTCATAAATCATGTGTAGTGTAAGACACAAATAATGCCCCCACCTTTGGTCGTTTTGCGTCATGTGACAGTCTAGTCAGAAATGGGGTATTGTGGGACGTTTTTCAAAAATGGATGTAGTGAGAATATGGGCATTGTGAGCCATTATGTTAAAAAGGGTGTAATATAATTAAATAAAAAGCATCAAAAAAAGTGATTGGCCAAACAATTGAACATGGGGCGTGGAGAAAATAACGCCTTGGCCATTTAAAAAAAACGCCCAGGGATGCGGGTGTGGGGTGTGGGGGACGTTTTTTTTGGTGAAAAACGCCCAAAAATCCCCCACTACGGGTGGTCTAAGGCTAGAGGGTGTGGGATGGAGCCCCTAGAAGCTTTATCAGGACACGTCAGCACCACCTAGGATCCACGTCAGCCAGGGGGCTTTTTCACACCCTCACTTAACTTGCATGGTATGTTATAAAGCCCCCTATTAAATAAAATTAAAAAAAAAATCATTGGATTAAATCAAATGGGCCCCACCTGAACATCTCATTCTTCTCGTTACCATGATAGCGGAGAAGGGATGGCGCCCCTCTCTTAAAAACCTGGGTGTGGTGATGGAGCCCCTGTGGCGTTATACATGGATGAGGTGGAGGGATGGCGCCATCCATACCCTCAGGCCTAAGAAGGGTATCAAGCGGACTCCGATTGACTTCATTCAAGTGGCATTGAAATCGTCTTATCGAACTCTACGATATTAGATTTTACGTTTTTTGCTTTAAATGTTTAGCTTGTAAATTTTTGCATTTTTGTTTACATCATTGTGTCTTTTTATTTTTCATTGTGTCTTTTATATACTTGCGTCATTGTGTCTTTTTTTTCTCTCAACATTGTGTTATAATTTGCTCGACATTGTGGTATATTTTGAGATCCATTACGTCTTTATACACTTCTTATTTTTAGGAGTTTTTGAAGAATAAATTTACCCCAACTTAAATATCTTTAGTTAAAAGAGTTAAAAAGAGAATATTGTTATAAATATATTGATATTGTGGTTATCAATGCCTAAAATAGATTAGACTTATTCTCCAAGTTTCTTTACCCTATATATATTCCATTGTATCTATTGTATTAATACACCTCAATCAATAAGATCAATCACTTTCTCCATATTGTTCTTTATATTCCTTTTGCTACTAGGCTAGTTTCACAACACGTTATCAGCACGAGTTCGCTCGTTGCTCTCTTTTACGTTCCACTTTGAATCTCATTATTAGTTTATTACAAGTCTTAATTCTCTCTCAATGGGTCATCAACATCATCGTCGGTGAAGGTACGGTTTTACCATTCATTATTGATGCCTGATGCCTCATATATCCTTTGTTGCAATCTATAATTATATAAGTTTTTTTGTTATTATTGGATAATATCAATGGAGGTGGGACGGTGGCTTTCATAATGTTTAAATTACTTTTCTCTTGTGAATTAACTAATGAATTATCATGATATTTAACAAATAACGAATATGGAATCCTCATGAATTTCAAAACCTAAGTCAGTTAAACAATTCAAGCTTTAAATTTATACGAATATAATATTTATTACTTGATAACTTTAAGCTTTTCATTTAAAAATAGTTTTTGGAGTTTATTGAATTATGTAAAAGCTTTAGATCAATATCATTGATTGATAATTCTATGAAAGAACATTTATTGCAAATTTTATTTTTAGAATGTTATGATTTCTAAAGCTGATTAAACCAAATTACAAACAAAGTTCCTTTTGTCCCGAATGTGTGCATGCAAGATGTTGAAAATTATATAATACTCCATATGTATTCTTGATGCTATAACATTATTCTTATACTTTGTTTTTGTATGATATTAAAGAATTTAAGTAGAATATCGAACTTGTGTGTTATTATGATTCTCATATAAACATAGTTATTTATATAAAAAAAGCAAAAGATATACTTTTATTTAGAATAATATGACACTTGTAATGTCATACTTCATAAATGAATCAGATTATCTCACAAATATATCTTATTATAATGTTACTAGACATTTATGTTGGTACAATCAAATATATTGCATTTTTCATAAGATTTGATCATTAGTTTTTTTTTATGTCTACAAATGCGTATATTATTCAATATGCCTAGAGGTACGCATCGTAATTTAATTTTGTAATTTTTTGGTTGTTGTTAAGACATGTCATAAGTTTTGCTTTACTTTGTCGATTATAAGGTTCACATCCTTCTGATTCTAAAGTTCTAAACTTTTGGTTTAACTAAAAGTTATGTATTTTTTTTTAAAAGTTAAAATTTAGGTTAATGTTTGATATGGGATTTGTTCACATCTACACCAACATGATTAGTATGATGCATATATAAATTTAATCTGTTTTACAAGATATATGATTTTGTGGTTCTTTTGTTATCTAATTTTGTTCTTTACGGAATAACAATATTTTGAAATCCACATACATGATATTCATAAAAGAGAGCATGACGTATACTGGTTTTATTTGAAGATTATCGCTATTGTAATTGTATGTCTTTTAAATCTTTATTTAGGTACTATTATTAGATAAAACAAATAAAAGTTTAAAGTTGTGATTTATTATCAGTATCATGAAAGAGTAGACATATTATTATTATTATTATTATTCTTAGATATGACACCTAAAGTGTTATATTCTTTAAATCTCATTATATTTTATAGAATGTCAAGATATTCGACAAACCTTACATGACTCAAGTATGTAACTATTTCTCACTTTATATTATCTGGAAAGAAGAGTGTTTATATGGAAGAACTGAATAACATATTTTCATTTGTCACTCCTGAGATATGATCTTAAAGTAGCAATATCATGAAGAGAATGTGGATACTTTGAAATGATTTCATACCCGTGTGACTGAGTAAAGAATGAAAATCCATAAAGGTTTTCAGATTCTATCTCATTCTCTGAAACGAATGTAATCATATTGACCATTGTAAATGTAGTGATTATGGACATAATTGAGAAAGTTTTAATGATGTGTTCGACCATTTGGAATTGTAATAATGGTTATGTTAATAATGAAATAGACCATCAAAAGTGGCAAACTAAGGAGTGATTATATAACATGATGGTTTGAATTTTGAAGTTATAATACATTCTCTCATATCTTATGTTTTGTATTACATAAATACAAGTAATACATATACGATCATAAACTAGAAGTTTATGGATCATAATTATTCAATTAGTTGCCATGACCGGTTAGACCACACCGAGTCAACGATGATGTGAATTTTATTGAAGAACTGAAAGATTCTTCAAGTTGATAATTAGCATGCAATGTTTGCTCTTAAGGGAAGTTCATTATTTGTCAACTAAAATAGGGTGTGAATCCCTAAATAAAGTTTGGAAATGATAAAAGGATACGAACATCCTATCATTATACCATTTAGTGTTTTAAATCGATGCATCGTCTAAATGGTTATCATGTATGAAACTTGAAGTTTGCATGATATGTCTTAGCTACGAAGATAGCAAGCATGTTATTCCATATTGGTATATTTTTTGGTGAATTTAATTCCCAAGTGATAAATGATTATTGGAATAAGTGTTGAACTTTCTATATATTTATACACGAATTGCTTTTGTTAAAGATGATAACCAAACGTCTACAATTGATTGCAAAGCAATAATCATGAGAGCAAAAGTTTATGTTTAAATCTGAGTACATGTGATTTTACATATGCGATAACATTAATTCACATCAAACCAACATGTTATAATAGTTTCTCCCCATTATAGTTGGTTTTTGGTCAGGAACCAAAGATATCCCTTCTAAGATTTTGGTTGTGCGGTATATATTGAAATTGATCCACCACTACGCACAAAGATGGGACCTTAAAAGGTGGTTGAGAATATATGATAACGAATAGAGCCTTTCACGAGATATTTATTTATGGCTCAATTAATTGATATCCATCTAAATGGATTAACATTCCCAACATCAGGGGGAGATAAAAAGCAGTTGGAAAAGAAATGAGTTGGTATGAATTATCATTGATCCTAAAAACTAAAAGTGTGAACCAGAATAACTCATTTACAAAGATTAGCGAATCTATTACCAAACGCATTCACTGACCTTAAAAAAAGGTGACTATGTCACATATACCAACTGCTAATGCTCCAATTAAGATGAGTGTCCCAGAAGGACAATCACCACATGATTGTAATGAGTCTATTGCACGTCTGAAGCGTGGTAGACCAGTCGATTCCAATAATAAAATTCCTCGAAAGTTGGAGCAACTAATTAAGATGGTCAAGTCGAGGTTATATTAAAAAGGTCTCATGAAGAGACAATAGACATGATGGTTCAAGAAGAACCTCAGGTACCTGAAAATAAAGAGATCTCGATAAGTTGTATCATGTCTAAGATATGTATGGAATCGAAATAAAAATCCACGTCGTTATACTTCTGTATATAATGTAGCGCTTGAAACGATTAAATGATGAGGATCAAGATTTGAGATCTGCTTATGAACGTAAACATAGAAATGATTGGCCAAAATAGAAAGACGCAAATACGGCAGAGTTGAATTCTCTAATGAAATGGAAAGTTTTCGGACCAACAGTCCATACAATTAAAGTTGTAAAATATGTTTGGTACAAATGGGTCTTTTATGCACTTTATGTGAAAATCAAATTAAGTGATATAAGGAAAATTTGGTGGCACAAGAATTTTCGCAAAGACCTATGATTGATTATGAGGAGACGTATTCTCCGGTGGTGGATGCATTGACTTTCCAATTTTATTATTAGTCTGGTAATATTAAAGAGAGAATTAATATGCGTCTTATGAATGTTGTGTATCACTTGATACTGAAATGTTAACATGAAACTCCTTGAAAGATCTAGGGTTATTGGATTTTATCACCCCAAACTATTGGCTATTGGCCACTGCCACCCCCAACTATCACTTTGACGTCTGTCACCCCCAACTTAACACTTAGTGTGTTCTGTCACCACATCGTTAACTGATCACTAACTTTAGATCCCGTTACTCTACTTTTGGGGGTGTCAAAGGGATCTTAGGAAGGTTCTAGGGATCTTAGGACACCCCAAATGTGTAGTAACAGGATCAAAAGTTAGTGATCAGTTAAGGACGTGGTGATAGAACACACTAAGTGTTAAGTTGGGGGTGGCGGGCGTCAAAGTGATAGTTGGAGGTGGCAGTGGCCAATAGCCAATAGTTAGGGGTGATAAAATCCAATATCCCAGATTCATATTTGCATACAATTAGAACTCTTGATGAGTATCCTAAAGCATTTGAGTGCTTAAAAGGTTAACTGAAATATCTTAAAGATGTAAATCTTGTGCACCAATATACATACATAGAATAAATTGTACCCAGTGAGTGAATATGAACCTATAAGCATGGTACAATATGTATTTTTGAATCAAAGCAAGCTAGTGTTCAAGATATCTTTTCATATGATGTAGAAATCAATGAGTTAAATGAGGAAGTTTATGAAACAGAACTTCTGAAGAGTGCATGTACATACATAGTTGGTCAAAGTAGAATAAATATGTGCATGATTGTAAATACTTGAAGCATTGGTATCAAAACCTCAAGAATGTATCTTATAAAGTTACCAAAATATGCATGGACTAAAATAGTTTGGCAAGTGTTATACAACTCAGGAGATACTTTGATTAAGCTGGATATGAGTTTGATAAATTGGTCATATTTTTATTATAAGTTCTCTCATAAAAGTTCATTATAATCACATACTACAGCGATGATGTTTAGGCATCATTGAGATAAATTGTCGAACTTTTAGAGGGAGAATTTTTGAAAATCCTTGCCACACTGTAATTATTGCTCGACCTGAAGTTCGAGTATGTGTAATTATATTTTTATCAATCCATCAAAGTACATCCAAAAGATATTGGGACATTTACCATTGATAAGGCACATCTTTAACGTACATTAAAGGTTGCCCAATTACTTGATATAGCAAATAACCGTTATTATCTCCTATCAAATGTATGAAAATATTTGGTCCAGAAGTACCTTAGCTAAGTACAATTGTGCATTGATATTTCTTATAGCTATGTATGGTTTTATATATCTATACTATTATAAAAAGGAGAAGTGACGTACACAAAAGTAATTTTACATGGCGTCCAACTTTTGAAGCAATGTGTATAGCTAATGAAAGCCTATTTTATAAGGGTAAAATTGTAAAGAGTACACATTTTAAGACACCTGAAAGGGTATAACAGTAATTTAGGTCCCACTTTATAAACACGCACAAAAAAACCTTTCCTCAACTGCCCTCAAGAAACCTAATAGTCATGCGGTGATTGAAACGGAACCATCAAGGCAAGGCAAGAGCAGAAGATTGAAGGATGGAAAGGTGGACCGTGAAATTGAAGATGATGATTCACTTCTCTCCTCATCCAGCAATATTTAACATCAAATCCATGCTTCAATTCTGTACTTCTTTGCTACTTCAGTGCCCTGTTACCAGGTTATCCGGAATCCCCCTATGTCAGGTGCGAATTAGGTCACAAGGTAAACAAATCAACTCTCAGTTTGATTTCTATTGGATTTAGGATCTGAGATTGAGATCCAATTGCAATTTTAGGGCTTCATTCAAGGTTTCTTCAGCACCATTATGAAATATAATAAATCAAGAAGTTGTGTTTGGTTTAAATTGAATATATTGTAAAGTTTACAATACATTCTTTTGGTTCTTCAACGATATGTATTTGATATGGATCTTCAACTAATTTACACTCTTTTTTCAGGAGTAATTGAAAGAAGTCACAAGAATGTTGGTGCTTTTTGAAACCCCACCAGGTTTTGCCCTTTTCAAAGTGCTCGATGAACGAAAGCTTTCCAAAGTCGATGTAAGTACATACATATCATACGATTGTATACATTCATGTTTATGTGTGTATATTATATTTTTCTGATTCTGATTGTGAACTGACATGCTTCGATCATAACGCTGTTTTCCCATTCGTTTGTATGGTCAAACAAATGTTACAAGTAACTGATTCTAATTTGTTTGTTATGAAATGGATAAACATGATATATTTAGTGTTTTGAGATTAATCCTTTATTCAAATGTAAGATTATAATCATGAGAACATAATATTTCTGATCATTTTTTACACACTATAATTTTATTATAAATAAGAAATTTAGAAAAAAAAAAAAAAAGTGTTTCTGGCGAGTTACCTCCCCTCTCAGTCGCAAAGCTTCTCGACCGGGAATTTCTCTCAAATCCTCCACAAGATCTGTTTAAAGTGCAAAACATATCAAGTAAACTCATTTATTCTTGCAAGAAAACAATTTTATTCTATATGGGGTGTTTGGATGTGCATTATAAAGCTGCTTATTGCGACTGAAAGTCACAAAAAAACAGTTTTGTGGATTTGGATACAGTGAATTTAATAATGATTACCTCACCAAATAATCACTATTGAATGATGACATTCACATCCAAAAGTGTCCTGTATCCCTTTCAGCATGTTTTGTTACAGACGATTAGTTAATGAGTAAATTAGCACCCACCGCTCTTTTCTTGAGGGTTTTTATTCCTTTTCTATGGGTGTGCGGGGGTGAGGATTGATAAGCTTACCGTTAGCTTGACATTCAACTTTGTGAGCCGATTTAGCAAGACTTTTAATCTGACCTCCAGTACTCCTACATAGTAAAATAGTTTACAAGATTATTGCTTAATATAAAACATATTTACATTGTTCTTATATCTGACGAAAGCCACAACAGTTGATCCTACACACACCGGTGAATTGTTTGACTATTAGTAAAATGTCATGAATACCCTTTTCATGACAAAATTGAGTGTACTTTAGTTCACCATAGCCATAAGTCATCACTTTCTCAGCAAAAGCAGCCCTTTCAAGTAGCTTTTCACTCTCTCTTCATTAACTGAACCGAAAGGGTTAGATCATGTACGTTGTTTGTAGCTTTCACAATCCGTGCCTGGATATACATTATAACAATAATAAAAAAAAAACGCTTTACGCTAAAACATGAGAACATAATCAAGTCATATGTGCAATCGGCTGCTCGTCGGTTTAATGTTGTAGCTCAGTTTTTTTTTAATCTTTGTATGGTTGAAATGATTTTTTTACGTTTATTGGCAATTTGATATTAGAAATCAGGTTGGGCTGTAGGATTTTTTACTAGGACTTGTGAAGAGAGGAGTAACAAGGCAATATATAAATTATAATGATAAGGTGGAAACCTTACCAAATAAAGTGAAAAAAATACATCTTTGCATAGTATAATAATGTGTTTTTAAACAGGGCTAAGCTTAGACGGATTGGCTTATATGAAAGCATTTAGAGATCCAATTCAAGCCGAAGGACATGATGGTGTAGGACCCATCCAGCCATCAACCCTTGATGTTCAAATTGATTAAATGTGGCTCAAGATGACAAGCCGACTAGCAAGACATTACCCAATCTAAAGTTGGACAAGGTACTAGCTCATAAACCATGATTTGACCCTTCATCTTTGTCAAAAACTTAAAACGGGTTGGTTTGGTTATTGTGTTTTGCAGGTTGGAAGTGCATCGTTATTGTTTACGCCAAAGGGAGTGAAATAGGAGCGTCGTGAAGTAAAGGCCAAAAGCGAAGAAAATATGCATGCTGAAAAGAAACAAAAGCAGATGCAGAACCAAAATGATGATGATACATCTACTTGATAATGGTGCCTTATCTTTACTTTTTAAACAATTTTGTTTTATTTAATTTTTTCCGTTTTTTTCTTTACGTTTTATTGACATGATTTTATGTTTTGTGGGTTTAAATGTTTTTTAATCATGCTCCAGGAAAATCTGTACAAAACAAGTTCTATGGAGTCGAAAATCAGGCAGCCAGAATGAGGTGTTGTCAAAAGGCGTACCGCGTACAGCAGATACATTGTTAAATAAGCGCAGCAGGTAGGCTTACGCTTACACTTGATTTTATAAGGGGGTTGGATGGATTGTGTTTTATGTAAAACGGGTCAAATAAGAAAGTTTAGTTTGCCAAGGGTTTGGATTATCAGTTTTTTAGTAGTAGTCTCATTGGGGTTCAGGTTGACATCTCATTTCTATAATCCACAAAACTAGCGGGTCGGATTGACACACAAACACTTGATTTTTCTTTCTTTTTTTAAATAATATTGATGTGGCTTTAATTGTGATTATAAAAACAACTTTTTTACAATAATACTCTGAATTCTTAAATAAAATCGATTTAGGAGGTGGAATGAATCTTGCTTTTGACCATGAGTTAATCGGACCAGCAATGTACTTTGGTCTCATGGGCGATGGTCAGCCAATTGGGCGGTACGATGACATGTGGGCTGGCTGGTGCTGGTGCATCAACGTGTAACTAAATTGATTTTTTTATTTGTTTTGTTGAATTTTACATTATAATAACATAAACAAGGGGCTTTTTGCATCAGGATTATAGTAAGTTACGTGTGAGTTTTTAAGTGTTATATTTTTTATTTTTTATTTTATTTTTACTTTTAATTGTTACTATCGTTTATGAGATATGTGTGTTTTAGGTTGGATTTGCTGGTTGGACTCTTGGGGTGAACTCTGTTCTCAAGTTAGCGCAGCCGCCTCTGGTAGCCACAGTTTGAGAAACATGTCATTTTGGAACGACTGGGTATGGATGGCCTGCTAACTCTTTCTTTGTCTTTTTTTCATAACTAAGAATGCATTATTTATGATTACAGAAACCAATATTATAACAATGATAATCTGACTCTTTCAATAAACTATTTTGGACCTGCAACTTTAAACCCATTTGATCCCTTCTCCTTTTAGCTGCATTTTAATTTTTTATTTGATCCCTTTGAGACAATGCACAACTCAATTCATAAGTAAACAGGTTGAATTGCCACCTAACAAGTCAAATGGGTTGTGTTTAAATAATTAGCTACACGGGGAACGGGTCAAACGGTTAAAAGTACCCACAATGTCTAATTTTTAATGCATATCAAGTTGTTTTTAGCCAAAGATTTAGTTTACTATTATAATATATATTTTTATAAATTATAAGGGGTATTGGGAATTGTTTATTATACTGTTTTGTGATTTTGAGATTGTTTATCCAAAGTAATAATTTAATTATTTGTGATTCAAATAAGTTGGTTTAAATAAGCAGTGTGAAGAACTCAGCTTGAAACATGAATACAAAGTCCTATTTGAATATGTGTTGGTTGCTGGCGACAGCTAGAGGTTTGACCCCTTTAACTTTGCTCTCTCCTTATCATCTTGGTTCATCTCAATAAGCTTCTCGAAATATGATTTTTATATCTTCATAATGCATAAAATCTCCTTGATCATTTTATATTAAAAGAGTTTTGGTCAACCTGATTCGACCCATTACCCAACTCGACCATCTTGCGACCTCTAATATTGGGGTTATGTGTGTGATTTGGCACATTTTGGGTTGCATTAATACTTGTTTTTGGTCTTATATTTTACAGCATTGATGATACAAAGAGGACAATTGATCTTGTTAAAGGCATTCCTTGCAAAATCAACCCCAGCACATTCAACCCGCATAGTGGGTCCTGCTTCCAACCCTCAACAAATAATGATCGAGTTTAGAAACACGCTGACTGAAAGTGGTTGCCCTGTGTTCAGGAGACTGAGTAGAATTGATGGTCAAATGGCTGCCTATTGTCAACTCGGTAACCCAGGTGATTAATAAGCACCTTTCCTCAAAGTCCTACCAAGTTTTTTCAAGCTTTGCTATATCACTTGGTGTAAACGTATTAACTTGTACATTATGTTTTAAGTGTGGTGTGTTTGTTTGAATGACAAATCTATTGTTTTTTGTAAGTTTTTTTTTAGAAATATACCAATATGGTAATCTACCTTACGGGTATAGTAGATGTGAAGTGTTGCAGGTAAGTTTGTGATATGTTCACGCCACGTATTATTTACCCCGCCGCAACGCGCGGGTCTCCCACTAGTATATATATATATATCTTATCTAAATTTATCGGTATGATATTGCTTGTCCAACAAGGATACTTTGAAAGGGGTTAAAACAATTATTTCGATATATCTAAGGTATGTAGGCTATACGCTTATATTTTACTAACCCATAAAAACAAGTTTCGCTAGTGTTATAGATGCATGAATATAGCACAACATAAGTGTAGATCTTATGGAAACGACCTAACGAGTCGATCAGAAGAGTGCTCAGACAGAATCAGAGGCGGAATTCATTGATTCTGTCTTTGTTTAGCTTGGATTCACTCTTAATTGTCTCGTTTATTGATCTTGATACAATTTACAGCATGTAGACACTTTGACAGCACCTCGGCGTCGGAATCAAGAAGGTTACAAATGAACTAGCACTCAAGGTATATATAGTGGTTGCAATTTCGTTTGAAGGTGACCAATGTCAGTTCAAACGAAATTACACATGGTGATTTCGTTTGAACTTGCACATTACACTTTCAAACGAAATTACCACCAATCCACATAAATCCTTCTCTATTTCTCGTATAACGCGCCCTGATTTCACAATTCTAATGTAAGACTCGATACAAGACGAAGTCGACAGACGTATGCACTAACAGACTCCCCCTCGGATGTTGACGAGTCTGAAGTATCGAGTCTGAAGTATCTTCAGTCTTTATCAGTCTTCGGGCTCTTTCACAATCTGAGACAACTGCACCAACAGACTCCCCCTTGAATGTTGACGGAATCTTCAGTGAGAGTCTTCATCATGACAACTCTTCAATCTTGATCGGTCTCCTTTCTTTCTTAGCATATACCAGGATCTTCTCTTTGGCTCTAACCTCGTCAGACTCCCCCTTTCATCATGCTGGGATCACTGTCTGGAATTAGCTATCACCTTGAAATCACATCCTGGCTTTAATTCTGTTCGGTTCATCTCCTGCACAAATTTTCTCACCACCACATAAGTTTTCACTTAAATCAATAAGAAAAACTTACTAGTAATAGTTACATCAAGTTCAAATTAATGATATTGATTAACTAATCAAACTTTCTTTCCCAAAATAAATTCCTTCATTTAAGCACTCACTCCCAACCCTGTTCATCATGTTCAGCACTTGAAATTTTGAATATCAGCTCTCCAACATCAGCTGTCGAAAATCTTTTTGTATTTTTCAAAAGTTTATGCTAAAACACTCCGAAAATCTTTTTGGATTTTTGAAATAAAGGAATATAAATGCTGTAAAGAAATATTTACAAACAATATTTTTGTGAGTTTGTGTAAGAGGATCATATCAGTTTATGTGACTAATCACTAGCACCGTTAAGCTTTAAACATTTTCAGTTCTAAACAATTCACATAGATTGACGATATTGTTGTCCACTTAAACTCAATCTAAAAACTTTCAAAATGCTTACCGATACGTTAAGGTATATTAATTTTGCACTAAGTTCTTATGGACCCCACGATCTCAGCATATCCCCTCATCATGAAATACACTGACTCAAGTAATGCCTTTAAACTTTTATCAACTGTGATTTGTGCGAAAACAAAGCAAAATGTTTAAACATTAACAATCAGGTCGATACTTTCGTATACGCAGAGAAAGTCTAATGTTTAAACAAAATAAGAAAAATAAAAACAAGTTGAAGTTGTTTAAGCTTTAACCACCAGGTCGATACTTTCGTATACGCAGAGGTGATCCAAAGCTTAAACGAAACACCAAAGAAAATAAAGCAGAACGTTTAGGCATTAACATCCAGGTCGATACTCACGTATATGCAGAGGATGTCCAATGCTTAAACAAAATAAAGAAATAAAACAAGTTTAAATCTTTGCAAAAAAAAAATGCACAATCACCGCGACTTTTCAGCAAAGTTGTGAAAGTTCACAAACTTAACCAGTTTTATGTCTTACAACAATCAGCGATTACTGAGTAGGCACACAATCAAGAAGGACAAAACTAAGTACTATGCTTTTGACCATGTTTCCCACTAGAACTAGGCTTTTTCATTTATGTTTGTATCGTTATCGCAAATCTACTAATCTAGCTGAGTCTACCGTCACATCTTTAGTGAGACCGTTTATCACATTTTATCTCTCCATTTCTTTAGCATGCTGTGACAGTCCAACTGATCTACTATCATTTCTTTTTTTTTTACAACAAAACTCATTTTTGCATTTTTCAATGTTTTTGTAATTTTCTAATTTTCTAATTTTTTTTTAAATTTTTACTCCCCCTAAAATCAAAATATGTCTCAATTTTGATTTTCTAGGAAAATTTGAAAACAAGTTGTACAAGAAATGTAACAACATGATGAGAATCACTTCAATTCTCCATTCACTTGGCTTGAACAATCAGAACTCCCCCTGACACCAAAACATTTTTCCATAGTGATTTCAAAACACTTAAGTTTATTTTAATCAAAATGATTTTTTCGAAAAATAAGTTTTGTTGAATGATTTTACCATTTGTAGGTTAGAGGTTTGGTTCATCACATTGTCTTCCAACCAAATATCACTTGTAGGAAAATGCAAGTACAACTTAATGTCCTTGATTTACCACTTGTTGATGAAAACCTTTTTCAACCAATTTTTCAACCACATGGCTTACCAACCAATACCACTTGTAAGTTACCATATGTAGATTGAATTCTCAAGATGCCGATTCCTACTCCTCGCTTACCAACCTGGGAGTTCCGGCAAGTCACACTTATACAAAAACAAATTTCATAAACAATGAATGATGCCGATTCATGCTCCGCGATTACCAACTTGGGAGCTCCGGCAAGTCAGGTTTTTTCATTTAAAAAGTTTCACCCAAGCCTGACTGTCCTTGGGTGATTTTGAATTCTTGTTCAACAATGGTGGAAAATTTACATCATCCATTGTTAGACCAGAATTCTCAACTTTTACCTCAACAAACGGCTCTTCTGGCTTTACCACACCAGATTCATCGCCTGAACGTTGCTTGTCTGACTTTGATGAGTCAGATTCATTGCCAACACGTGGCTCCTTTGTTTCCGGAGAAACAAATTCATCACCAGCAACTTTCTTTTTCATCTTTTCCTCTTTCGTCCTCAGATTTGTATCTGATGAATTCGTTTTGCTAGACTTATCATTCTTTGGAGATCAAGACGATTTATCAGAACTGTTATTCGCTTTGACGGCTGAATCTGAGGACAAAATCCTTTTAAGATATTCTCTCGCCTTCTTTCTCTTCTTCCTCAGTCTGTCTTTATGCCCCTGTGAAAGCTTCACTTTCTTTTCTTAAACTTTCTGTTCTTGAACTTTAGGTTCTTGAACTTTCTGTTCTTTGGGCTTGACATTGACTGGTTTCTTTGCCATTTTCTGAGATTCAACCCTCGATCTTTCCTTTGATCTCATTGGACAATCTCTGGCAATGTGTCCTTTGATATGGCATTCAAAGCATCTTCTTGTCTCAAACCTCCAACTTTGGCAGTTAAAAGCAATCTGTCCTCGAACACCACAAGTGTAACACACTCTGTTATCGTACCAATCACCACCTTCTGTCCAAACATTCAGATCATAGCACTGTTTGGCTTGGTGATAATCATTTCTCCTCTTGTTGGCTGGATTTGTATTTTGAGCACTGTGGTCAAACCTGCAACACTTATTACCAACAGTTTTTGAGTTTTGATTTTCTAATTTTTCTAATTTTTTATCACGATTGGATGATTGAACTGATGAGCTTTTATTTTCTTTTTGAACATTTTTTGATTTTTTATCCTTTTGTTTTTGTTCCACATTCTTCTTTACAGGTTTTTGCGTTGAGCATTCACCTTTTTCAGTAGAATGTAGAACAGTTTCTTGAAACATTTCATTTAATTTCAAAAATATTTTTCTTTTTTCAATATCATCATCAGTTTTCTCATCACAATCTTCAACTTTGACTTTGTCAAAGTTTGTGACATTGTGTAACACCTCAAAAATTCATGTCCAACAATGTATTGACACGTGTCACGGACTTTAAACGTGTAAAGAATTAAGTTAAAGGGACTAAAGTTGACAAACAAGGAAACTATGTGAATATAAGGGTCCAAAGTGTCAACAAAGGATAAATATATTCTAAAATAGCCCAACAAGATGTTTATACCTTCAAACGAATAAATCATGGATCATACGAAGCTAAAAATGAAAGAAAGTGAGGAATTACAAATTACAATGGTTAAATGTGTCAACATGTTTAAAGTATACCTCTGAGTGACCTTTTAGGAAACCCGATGCTTTGTAATGGTAAAATATGCTCACTAGAATGTGTGATAAAAATTTCATAAAGTTTCGTTATCGTATGAGAAAGTTATGATCAAATTCGTATACGAAGGGTTAAAATCGTCAACGTTGAAATTTGTGACTTTTCGGGTAAGCACAAAGTTAACCAAGGACTTAACCAAGTTTGTGAGAGTCTTAAGGTCCTTAAAAATCAAGTTAGAGGGCCAAAAGTGCAAGAAAAACACTCAAAACCACGTATAGAAGGACCAGGGACTGAAATGTTATTTATGAAACTTGTTTGGCCTGTTGCGCCAGTTGTAGGCGGCCCGCGAGGGGCTTTACGCGGCCCGCGAACAAGCGCCAGCGACAGAAAAAGCTTCCAGCTGCCAGTCAGACCTGTGTAACCGACTTTAATGGTTGTTTTCTTATACCAGAGGCCTCTCCAATGGTTTAACATGCAATAGGGGCACTTGTCTTGATCTGGAAACCTTGGTAGACCTCTTTGGCATGATCCTAGATGATCAAATTCAATATATAAGGAGCATCAAGTTGCAACATTTCACACTTCAAGTTGCAAACTCTCACAAGACTCACTTCTGGAGCTCCTCTGATTAGCAACAAAGTTTCTTAGGCTCCCTAATCGTGCATAGGACTATTGTAAGTGTCCTTAACCCTTCCTAATTCAGTTTAGCTTAGTTAATTAGCTAAAAGTCAAAATCGTCGTAATTAAAGTTTGACTTCGAGATTAATTAAAATTTGTTCAGTCAAATCTCGAATTGAAAGTACCTATAAGTAGGTATTTATGTGGGTAATAAACCCTTAAAAGGGTACTCTCTGATTCCCACTCTAACTAGGTCAATTGTCGGGTTAAACTTGTTATTAAAAAGTCAACAGAATGCTTATTTTCAAATTAATGCATAATTAGCAATGTAGGAGACATGCAACCTATTTTATCATTAATATAACTTGGTAATTAATGTAAGAACATGCTAACCATGTTCAACCCGACAATTTTCAGTTTAAACCCGGATCGGAACCGAAAATCGCATAAATTGACTTTTGCTTTGACTTTCAGTTCTGACCCGTTTATGCATGTTTTAGAATTACCTTAGAGCTTTATTTGGACCAGGTTTCATATAAGTATAACTCTCTGAGATTATACAACTTGGTTCATTAGTTATCCGATTCATATGCATGTTTCCGTTAAATGCTTAAATGTTGACTATTATGCCCTTTTGACTATAAAACGTGATTTTTGAAAAAGTAAAAGAGTAGAAACCTTAGTTACTGATTTATAAACTTGCACCTAAAATTTGACATCAGTTTGAGGTCTAGATTAAGAGTTATGCTCGTTAGCGTAATTAGAAAGCTTTTTATTAAATAAACGGCGTAATTAGCATATAGCCTATCTAAACCCACTTTTTGATATCAAACTTTTTACCCACTGATGTAATATAATATTTTGGGATTTTTGAAGATTTTTATTTAATTTTTGGCTGAGCATAACATAGGTCTCTAAGTTTGATTCGGTTAATGTCGGTTTTGCCCTTTTAAGCCATAAAATGAGTTTTACAAATCCTTTTGACCCCAAACCTTTTTCTACTGATTTTATTTGATAAATAAAATATTTTGAGCCTTCTGGAATTATAAAACTATCAGCTTTCCTTTGAAAACCCGGAAATGGCTCCAAATCGCCTTTCTAAGCGTTTTAACGCATAATATGTACTAAAACTATATTAAACATATAAGGTTGATACCTATTGATATTTTTAGTATATTTTTATATATTAACAGTAAGTAAAAGCTTTTAAACTCAGGTTTCCAGTTTTGACCTTTTAAGCCTAAGTGAATTTACCAAAATACCCCTAAGATGCATAGTTTGGTTTTAAATGATAAATTTCACATATAGGTCATACCCTAGTGTTATAACTTATTAAATTAAGTTTATTTACTAAATAAATCAGACCTATAACTCAGATTACTAGTTAAACTCTTTTATAACCTTTTAAATGACCAAAATGCCCTTATGAGGCATAGTTTGAGTTTAAATTCATTTGGGGCATAATAGAAGATACCTTACTGATATCACAACATTTTTAAGGCATATTAACTCAGGGAACTTGTATATGACTCATTTGGTTACTCGTTACGCACTTGTCGCGTTCGGATCGGCTTCTGTGACTAGTTTGCACATATTGACCGAAACGGGTCAAACCTTATGATTTTTGTCTCAAAATCCAGAATGTGTTTAGTTTACCCATATTATACAAGTCTTCAAAATTTTCGGGTCTAAATCACATTCCATTCCGGTCTTCGCTTAATCGTGCGTATGAACCGTATCTTCCTTTAAAACTAACCAGTCTAAGCTTAAGCTTAATTAAAGACCCGTTAGAAATCTAACAGGTTATTATAAACCTTTGTTCCAGAATAGGAGACCCAGTAAAAGCTACACGCACTTGCTAATTGTGATTTATACTTGCAAAGGTAATACTTGTAACTTATTTTCCCTATACGGGCTTGGGGTATGGTATATAAAATACCGCTTGGTCGGGCATTGAATCTTTAATCGAATAGAGGGTAAATCATTGATATGCTCCATTTTGAAATGTATTGTTTGCTTAAAGCCTGTGGGGGGTTAATGACCATGTCCCGGATATCCTTGGCATCATCTTACGAGATGGCCACGACCTAAGCACGGGGTGTAGGCGTACACCCGTCAGTGCCTAACCAAATAATGTGGTGTGTCTATTGATCTTTAACCCGGTTTACGGATCGGGCTACTGAACGCATAAGTAACATGTAATTCTTTTACAAGATTATATTCAAATAATTATCCCAAGTTATAAAATGTTTTGTGCCACGTGCATCCAAATAAATTTTCAAACCTTTTCAAAATGAGTCAGTTAAATTGTATTTACCAGTGTAAACTGACGTATTTTCCAAAAGGTTAAGTGCAGGTACTACTCGTACTAGGCTGACTGTCTTCTAGCGTCCACAATAAGTCTCGCAAGCTTGGATGTCAATAAAACTGTTGAACAATATCTCCTTTTTAGTTTGATCCGCCTGTGGATCTGTTTCAACTATTTGTGATATTTAATATTACAATTTATTAAAGTTGAAATGAATCTATCTTTGCTTCCGCTGTGCATTTATATATTGTGTTGTTTGACTATGATGATATCAACTACGTCACGATACTCCCCACCAGGCCCACCGGTAATACGTGGAAATATCGGGGTGTGACACATTGTCACTTATTGGAACAAAATTGATCGGTTTTGGACATGGATAATCTGGTGTTGATGACAAAGTCTCAAAACCTTTCAATTTCTTTTCAAGCTCATTAATTTTATTCCGAGCAATTTCAGTTTCATTTTCAAGCCGAATGATTTTCTGAAGATGAGAATTTATTTCAATCTGTTTTTCAAGATTATTTTTAAAAATAACAGATTTTTCATCTTCTAAAATCTTCATTTGACTTTGAATTTTTTTTTCATATTTTAATTTTTCATTTCCAAAATCTTTTTCCTTTTCATTCAAAATCTTGTTTTCTAATATCAAACTGTTCAAATCATTCAACAGTCTGACATTTTCAGATTTCAACTTCTCAAAATTTTCCTGCAAAACAAGAATTTGTTTATCATCAGATTGCTTCTCATCCTTCATCTTTTTGACTTCCAATGTCAAACTTTCCGCATCCTTTAAGAGTTTGGCATTGTTAGCTTCAAATTTCTCATATTTAGTGCATACTGATTCGGAATTCGAAGATCCAATCTTCACAGATTCTTCATTCTTTGGAACTTGCTCTATCCCTGTTCTTGTCAAAAATATGCCTGCACAAAAAAATTTAACAAAATCAAGAGGATTCGCATTCTCATCGATATAAAAACCTCTCTTAATGTTGTATTTCATGAAACTTTTTGCTGCAAGACATACACAAACTCTTCTGTTTATTTCAACAATTACATCCAAATCCATTTTTTGTAAATTCTTTTCCATTTCATTTATCACTTCCTTCTTTTTTAAACATTCCTTTCGAAACTCTGCATTAACCTCATTGATGAACTGTCTTGGATGAAGTTCTGGAAAAATAGGTTTATTTTTTAGTTCAATCAAGAATTCATCCCATTTAGCAGGTAATGCATCTGACAATTTTGATATTTGTTCATCTTTTTGCACTCTTATACCCTTTTTCCACAAATTTTCTATTAAACTTTCAAATCAATCTCCCAACTGATTTAATGTTTCATTCTTTTGACGCAAAAAATGTTCAAATCGTTTAACCCAGATATCCACATTTTCACTTCTATAACTACTATCCAAACACCCCATATACCAATCATTTAACCTTTCAAGATAATCGTTTTCTTGTTCATCAAACATTTTCGTCATACTTAAAAAACAGCCTGTTCAAACGAAATACCAAGTTCAAACTAGATCCCCTTTCAAACAGAACCCTTTCAAACGAAATGACGATTTCAAACGAAATCACCAATCTGAACAATATAACTAATTTCATTTGAAACAACCCTTGTTCAAACGAAATTGTTGAATCTGTATGAACTTTCAAACGGAATTGCAGTTTGAAACGAAATTGTCACTTTCAAATGAGATCCCCAAACAATATTACTATTTCAAACGAGATCACCCAACAATTTCAAACGAGATACCATTTTCAAACGAAATCAGCAATTAACTTCAAACGAAATAAGGAACAATGTACATTCTCAAACGAAATCATCTAGCAATCTCAAACGAAATCAGCATGATGTCATCTTTTCGATCCAGATTTTGTCCAATTGATCAAGTTTTAAGCTGATTTTAGTTCTGAAACTTTCAAGGGTTTGTTAAAACTACAATACGCACATGATATGTAAAAATCAGCCGTTTTTAACCGTGAAAACTTGATTAATTTTGAAAAGAAGGTGTAGAAATCAAAATTTTCCAGCGAAAACGAGCTAAACGGTAAGAACTCTTCCTCCTGAGCTCTGATACCACATGTAGGATCGTGAAACAACTTAACGAGTCGATCAGAAGAGTGCTCAGATAGAATCAGAGGCGGAATTCATTTATTCTGTCTTTGTTTAGCTTGGATTCACTCTTAATTGTCTCGTTTATTGATCTTGATACAATTTACAGCATGTCGACACTTCGACAGCACCTCGGCGTCGGAATCAAGAAGGTTACAAATGAACTAGCACTCAAGGTATATATAGTGGTTGCTATTTCGTTTGAAGGTGACCAATGTCATTTCAAATGAAATTACACATGGTGATTTCGTTTGAACTTGCACATTACACTTTCAAACGAAATTACCTCCAATCCACATAAATCCTTCTCTATTTCTCGTATAACGCGCCCTGATTTCACAATTCTAATGTAAGACTCGATACAAGACGAAGTCGACAGACGTATGCACTAACAGTATTTGTTTACGAGAGGAGGCAATAGAATTCTTATACGAAGGTCATACATCATTGTTATTGAAGAAATGCACATAAAGAGATCAAGCATCAAATCAGTAAATACAAAGTTTGGGCACTTTTCACGGAAGACCAACACGAGTCACTTAGAAGATACATGTAAAAATAAGGGGGAGTATCATACAAGTTGTACTCTTTTTCCCTTAACTAAGTTTTATCCCATTGGGTTTTCTTAGTAAGGTTTTTAATAAGGCAATGTACCTGATCCAAAAGTATCAAGGGGAGACAATACGTGCTGCACTCTTTTTCTCTTAGCTAAGGTTTTGTCCCACTGGGTTTTCCTTGCAAGGTTTTTAACGAGGCAGCATCTCCAAGCGTATGAAGTTGATAACCAAGGGGGAGTGTTATAAATATATTGATATTGTGGTTATCAAGGCCTAAAACAGATTAGGCTTATTCTCCAAGTTTCTTTACCCAATATATATTCCATTGTATCTATTGTATTAATACACATCAATCAATAAGATCAATCACTTTCTCCATATTGTTCTTTATATTCCTTTTGCTGCTAGGCTAGTTTCACAACAAATATATTGACTTATGGTCATACGTATTACTTAAGTATAGCAAGAATTAAAGGTTTAATTTTTATTTGAATAACAATTCATTTTAAAGGTTTAATTTATGATTTAATTGTTTACTTTCTAAATAGAGAGTTGGATTTCACTCATGTATATTTATTAAAGTGGTGCAAGTGGCTTCCTCTAAAGTGTAATATTTTTGTATGAAGGGAGGAGATAGACTGTATGTAGGATCGAAGGTTCGCCCTAATGAGTCGATCAGAAGAGTTCTAGACCAAACCAAAGTCGGAATTCAATGATTCAGACATGATTGCAGCTTGTTTAACACTAGGAATCACTTTACCTGTCATTTAGATTGATATGAAACAGATTACAGATTGTACGACACTTCGGCATCACTTCGTCTACGGAATCAGAATGTTGTTACAAATGAAATCATGAGCTCACCTATTTATAGGAGTCACCAGTCCGCACGAACCACACTTCACCAGGTCGTGCGACCTGGTTAGTTCGTACGAACTGGTTCAACTAGTTCGTGCGACCTGGTCAATCTACCCTAAACTCCTATTTTCTAGTCTACCGAGCTCCAGTCTATCCAATCTAGATTACATGACTCGATACAAGACATAAGACGAAGTCAACAGACATATGCACCAACAAACTCCCCCTTGGATGTTGACGAGTCTTCAGTGTATTGAGTCTTCAGTCTTGATCGGTCTTCTCGCTCTTTCCAAAGTATCTTTCTCTGTAAGCATCCCCATCAATCTCTCTCTTTCTCTTGCACATCAGCATCAGCAGCTGAGTCTGGCTCTTTTATACTTCAAACTCCCCTTTGCTAACAGACTCCCCCTTAAATTGTTCCGGGATTGCAATCTGACATAGCACTCATTCTAAGATCGAGTCCTGGCTCAAACTCTGCTCAGGCTTAGACACAGGGATCTACACAAATCTCTACCCAAAAATAAATTTCACAATTGTTTAAAATTTAACAAATTTAGAAACCACTTGTAGAAATCATTTAATATCAACAATAGTTATATCAAGTTCAAATTAATGACCTTGATTAACTAGCACTAAAATCAGTTTTAACTTCATTTTTAATTTCAAACATACTCTCCCAATCCACTGTTGTTTATCATGTTTAGCACTCGAAATTTTGAAAATCAGCCTTTCAACATCAGTTGTCGAAAATAAGATGAAATCAAATCTTTTTGATTTTTTTCAAAATTTTATGCTAAAACACACTAATGAAAAGCAGTAAAGAAATATTTACAGACAATATTTTTGTGAGTTTGTGTAAGAGGATCATATCAGTTTTTGACAAATCACTAGCACCGTTGAGCTTTAAACACTTTAAGTTCTAAACGATTCACTTAGATTGTCAGTATACTGATCCACTTAAATTTTCACACAAAGTTCAATTGTTTCGAGATACGAGAATTAATTTTTTAATGGACTTAACTTATTCGCGTGTCCCACCTCAGAATATACTCCCGTATCCAGACTCCTATATTCAGTCTTACAGGTGAATGTACACTAATGATATCTGTAAGGGGTAAATGCGAGGCCATGAGAGCTCAGGCTAGAACTTCCGTTCAATCAGAGAGATGATGGCTCGACTTTAGGTGTGTTCCCTTTAGAGAATCTTTTCTTCAACAGCACATGATTAACATTTTTCAATGTTTCATCATTTTTTATGCTGAGGGTGGGCTTTATGATTAAAGCAGTGCAGAGCATTATACGAGGACTAGGCTATTGCTCCCGCAAAATCAGAAGTCCAGGTATAATACCCCAGATATCATCACGCACAAAGACCTAGTATATCAGAAATAGAAAGCCCTTCAAACAAGATTTCATGGGTTACCTATATATCCGAGAGATGTTCCCCACGAAATAAGTAAGTATCTGATACTTAGGTTTATATCTCGACAAACAATCTACTAAGCGTGTAAAAATCTACCGGCATATCATCAGTGAGACCGTTTATCACATTTTAACTTTCCAATTCTTTAGCGTACTATGATTGTCTACTGATGTACTATCATTTCCTCTTTTTTCACAACAAAACTCATTTTGATTTTATGATGTTTTTTGGTTTTTAGATTTTATCATGTTTTTGGATTTTTCAAATTTTCAAAATCTCTAAATTTTTTACTCCCCCTAAAATCAAAAAATATGTTTCAATTTTTAATTTTCCGGGAAAATTTGAAAATGAAAGCAATAAACTGTACAAATAAAAAAAAAATTCACAGTTTGTCATTTTATTTGAATGATGTGAAAAGCTTCAATTCTCCATCCACTTGGCGTAAACAATCAGAACTCCCCCTGACAACAAACTATTTTCCCATTATGATTTCAAAACACTTAAGTTTGTTTTAATCAAAATGGTTTTTTGGGAAAATTAATTTGTTTGTCATTTCACAAACATGGGGTTTCATCACATTGTTTTCAAATTACCACTTGTATGACAGTTAAATCAACAAAACTAATTTTCAAGAATGATGCCGATTCATGCTCCACGATTACCAACTTGGGAGCTCCGGCAAGTCAGGATTTTACTTTTTAAAGAATCTCACCCATGCCTGATCAATCATGGATGAACCATCATCATTTGGTTTAACAATTTTCGATTCGTAAAATTCTTTCACTCCTTTCACCTTCCCATCAGTCATCTTTCCAAAAATATGTAACACTGTACCATTAAAAGCTTTTTCAGCATCAAATTCTTTCTTATCAGAGAAGAATTGATCTGAAATCTCAATCTTATCAACTTTTGATTTCAAGTTTCCGTTTGACAATGGTGGAAAGTTTTCATCATCCATTGTTGGAACGGAATTCTCACTTTTTAGCACAACAGATGGCTCCTCTGATTTTGATGAATCAGATTCATTTCCAGAAACAACCTCTGATTTCTTAACCACCCGTTTTTTGGTTGTTAAGATTTACTCTTCTTTTGTAAAAATGTTTCGAACTTTCACCAACTTCGAAAGTCGAATTTTTGAACTCCTTAAATTTCTCTGTTGGTTGTTCCTTTTTATCAACACTTTTCTCTTTCAATTTAAAGTTAGAAGAAACTCCATGTTTTGTGTTGGTGTACTTTGGGCAATTCAAAGCAATATGTCCAACCTCTTGGCATTTGAAACAGGTTCTTCTTTCAACTCTCGATTCAGATTCTTTCAACATATTCTTTTGCTTTTCGGCGAGAAACTCCTTGTTTGACTGTTTCCAAAACGGTTTCTCCTTTTCTTCTTCTGAACTTGCTCCTGAAACAAATATAGTTTTTGGTTTATAATTTTTTTCATTTTTATGATTTTCTGGTGGAATAAAGCCTAATCCTTTCTTTTTGAAATTACTGTTATGGTTTGGTTTCTTTCGATAACTCGAACCAGAACTGTAACCCTTTTTCTTGTTCAATCTTGGTTGAACTCTTGAAGTGTATTTTTTAGGTTTTTTAGTAAGATTTACATCTTTTATTTCAGAAATATTAATTTCTGTTAATTTGAAAATTTTGTTAATCATTTCAGTTTTAACACTTCTTATTGGAAATTCTTCATCAGAATATAATTTGTCGGAATCATTCAAAGTATTTGCTACTTTGAATGTTTCGTCATTCAAATTATTTTGTGACATCAGAAAATCTTTATTGTAAACCCTTTTGACCGGTAAACTCGAGCTTCTGTCTGATGAACTCGAATTTTCAGATTTAGACTCTGACTTTGACTCTTCATCTTTCTCCAACACCTGATCGACCACTTTCTTAATTAACTTGGACTCATGATCAGTGTCAGACGCTGTGAAGGTAACATCAGTATCATCTGGTAATCCATTGATATAATCGGATTTCAGATTCAGATTGAGTGCTTTAGCCACCATTTCAAAGTCTCGGGGAGAATAGCCATCCCATATTGGATTTGGTACTCTATTATACTTCAAACCAATTTTCTTACCAGAATTTCCTTCATCATCTGCAAACTGATGAGCTGCAACGGCAGGATAGATGTGATCAATAACATACTCTGAACTTTGATAACTTCGAAGTAAATTGTTCACTCTTTCGGTTTCAATCTTCATTGCTGCCAATTCTTGTTTCAGCTCAGCATTCATCTCAATATATCCGTTGATTGCAATTTGCTTTTGAAGAACTGTTGCTTTCAGAAGATTTTTCATCTGAATATCTTCATCACAAGCTCCTTTGTACAAGTTCACTTTGCTGCTTAGGAGATCATATGACTCCTTTATGCTCCTCATATTGTGCAGTAAGTTCTCTTTGAGCTTTTCCAATTCAGCCAACTTTATATCTTTCTTAGCACAATCTTTGCAAGGTTCTAAACACTTAGCATAATATTTTTCAACCTCTACAATCTTTTCCACTTCAACAATTTTTTCAACTTCAACAATTTTTTCAACTATTTTCTCCACCACCTTTTCAATCACAATCGATTCTTTCTCAACTTCCATCTACACTTCATTCTCTTCAACCTCAACCTTCTGTGTCGGTTTTTCTTCAACTTTTGCCTTTTCTTCAGCAACCCTTCTTGCTTCCAATTCTCTCTTCAGTCTCGCAGTCTTTTTCTCTTTCAAAATCTCGATTTTATCTGCAAAAAACAAATCAAAACTGTAAGGATCCAATTATTTTCTAGCTCTATTAATATACTCTTCCTCATCATTAGTGTCTTCATCACTTCCTGAAGACTTAAAAATCGGTTGTCTTCTAAGACGGTTCTTAGATTTAACTGATTCTTCTCCTGAGGTTGAGTCTTCAAAGATTCTAGCAACAAATGTTTTAGAAACTGAAGGTCTAGAAGGATCATAATCATCCCAATTGAACTCTTTTGGAATCCTTTCATCTTCTTGATCTATCAGACCATAACAAGCTCTCTTCTTTCCATCTTCAATTGGAATAGTATTTGAGTGTGAAGATTGTTGTTGATATGGTTATTGAGCAACCTGATGATAAATTGCTTTTCGATGATAAATTGCTTTTCGATGATAATGAGCAACAATATAACTAATTTCGTTTGAAACAACCCTTGTTCAAACGAAATTGTTGAATCTGTATGAACTTTCAAACGGAATTGCAGTTTGAAACGAAATTGTCACTTTCAAATGAGATCCCCAAACAATATTACTATTTCAAACGAGTTCACCCAACAATTTCAAACGAGATACCATTTTCAAACGAAATCAGCAATTAACTTCAAACGAAATAAGGAACAATGTACATTCTCAAACGAAATCATCAAGCAATCTCAAACGAAATCAGCATGATGTCATCTTTTCGATCCAGATTTTGTCCAATTGATCAAGTTTTAAGCTGATTTTAGTTCTGAAACTTTCAAGGGTTTGTTAAAACTACAATACGCACATGATATGTAAAAATCAGCCGTTTTTAACCGTGAAAACTTGATTAATTTTGAAAAGAAGGTGTAGAAATCAAAATTTTCCAGCGAAAACGAGCTAAACGGTAAGAACTCTTCCTCCTGGGCTCTGATACCACATGTAGGATCGTGAAACGACTTAACGAGTCGATCAGAAGAGTGCTCAGATAGAATCAGAGGCGGAATTCATTTATTCTGTCTTTGTTTAGCTTGGATTCACTCTTAATTGTCTCGTTTATTGATCTTGATACAATTTACAGCATGTCGACACTTCGACAGCACCTCGGCGTCGGAATCAAGAAGGTTACAAATGAACTAGCACTCAAGGTATATATAGTGGTTGCTATTTCGTTTGAAGGTGACCAATGTCATTTCAAATGAAATTACACATGGTGATTTCGTTTGAACTTGCACATTACACTTTCAAACGAAATTACCTCCAATCCACATAAATCCTTCTCTATTTCTCGTATAACGCGCCCTGATTTCACAATTCTAATGTAAGACTCGATACAAGACGAAGTCGACAGACGTATGCACTAACAGTATTTGTTTACGAGAGGAGGCAATAGAATTCTTATACGAAGGTCATACATCATTGTTATTGAAGAAATGCACATAAAGAGATCAAGCATCAAATCAGTAAATACAAAGTTTGGGCACTTTTCACGGAAGACCAACACGAGTCACTTAGAAGATACATGTAAAAATAAGGGGGAGTATCATACAAGTTGTACTCTTTTTCCCTTAACTAAGTTTTATCCCATTGGGTTTTCTTAGTAAGGTTTTTAATAAGGCAATGTACCTGATCCAAAAGTATCAAGGGGAGACAATACGTGCTGCACTCTTTTTCTCTTAGCTAAGGTTTTGTCCCACTGGGTTTTCCTTGCAAGGTTTTTAACGAGGCAGCATCTCCAAGCGTATGAAGTTGATAACCAAGGGGGAGTGTTATAAATATATTGATATTGTGGTTATCAAGGCCTAAAACAGATTAGGCTTATTCTCCAAGTTTCTTTACCCTATATATATTCCATTGTATCTATTGTATTAATACACATCAATCAATAAGATCAATCACTTTCTCCATATTGTTCTTTATATTCCTTTTGCTACTAGGCTAGTTTCACAACAAATATATTGATTTATGGTCATACGTATTACTTAAGTATAGCAAGAATTAAAGGTTTAATTTTTATTTGAATAACAATTCATTTTAAAGGTTTAATTTATGATTTAATTGTTTACTTTCTAAATAGAGAGTTGGATTTCACTCATGTATATTTATTAAAGTGGTGCAAGTGGCTTCCTCTAAAGTGTAATATTTTTGTATGAAGAGAGGAGATAGACTGTATGTAGGATCGAAGGTTCGACCTAATGAGTCGATCAGAAGAGTTCTAGACCAAACCAAAGGCGGAATTCAATGATTTAGACATGATTGCAGCTTGTTTAACACTAAGAATCACTTTAACTGTCGTTTAGATTGATATGAAACAGATTACAGATTGTACGACACTTCGGCATCACTTCGTCTCCGGAATCAGAATGTTGTTACAAATGAAATCATGAGCTCACCTATTTATAGGAGTCACCAGTCCGCATGAACCACACTTCACCAGGTCGTGTGACCTGGTTAGTTCCTACGAACTGGTTCAACTAGTTCGTGCGACCTGGTCAATCTACCCTAAACTCCTATTTTCTAGTCTACCGAGCTCCAGTCTATCCAATCTAGATTACATGACTCGATACAAGACATAAGACGAAGTCAACAGACATATGCACCAACAAACTCCCCCTTGGATGTTGACGAGTCTTCAGTGTATTGAGTCTTCAGTCTTGATCGGTCTTCTCGCTCTTTCCAAAGTATCTTTCTCTGTAAGCATCCCCGTCAATCTCTCTCTTTCTCTTGCACATCAGCATCAGCAGCTGAGTCTGGCTCTTTTATACTTCAAACTCCCCTTTGCTAACAGACTCCCCCTTAAATTGTTCCGGGATTGCAATCTGACATAGCACTCATTCTAAGATCGTGTCCTGGCTCAAACTCTGCTCAGGCTTAGACACAGGGATCTACACAAATCTCTACCCAAAAATAAATTTCACAATTGTTTAAAATTTAACAAATTTAGAAACCACTTGTAGAAATCATTTAATATCAACAATAGTTATATCAAGTTCAAATTAATGACCTTGATTAACTAGCACTAAAATCAGTTTTAACTTCATTTTTAATTTCAAACATACTCTCCCAATCCACTGTTGTTTATCATGTTTAGCACTCGAAATTTTGAAAATCAGCCTTTCAACATCAGTTGTCGAAAATAAGATGAAATCAAATCTTTTTGATTTTTTCAAAATTTTATGCTAAAACACACTAATGAAAAGCAGTAAAGAAATATTTACAGACAATATTTTTGTGAGTTTGTGTAAGAGGATCATATCAGTTTTTGACAAATCACTAGCACCGTTGAGCTTTAAACACTTTAAGTTCTAAACGATTCACTTAGATTGTCAGTATACTGATCCACTTAAATTTTCACACAAAGTTCAATTGTTTCGAGATACGAGAATTAATGTTTTAATGGACTTAACTTATTCGCGTGTCCCACCTCAGAATATACTCCCGTATCCAGACTCCTATATTCAGTCTTACAGGTGAATGTACACTAATGATATCTGTAAGGGGTAAATGCGAGGCCATGAGAGCTCAGGCTAGAACTTCCGCTCAATCAGAGAGATGTTGGCTCGACTTTAGGTGTGTTCCCTTTAGAGAATCTTTTCTTCAACAGCACATGATTAACATTTTTCAATGTTTCATCATTTTTTATGCTGAGGGTGGGCTTTATGATTAAAGCAGTGCAGAGCATTATACGAGGACTAGGCTATTGCTCCCGCAAAATCAGAAGTCCAGGTATAATACCCCAGATATCATCACGCACAAAGACCTAGTATATCAGAAATAGAAAGCCCTTCAAACAAGATTTCAGGGGTTACCTATATATCCGAGCGATGTTCCCCACGAAATAAGTAAGTATCTGATACTTAGGTTTATATCTCGACAAACAATCTACTAAGCGTGTAAAAATCTACCGGCATATCATCAGTGAGACCGTTTATCACATTTTAACTTTCCAATTCTTTAGCGTACTATGATTGTCTACTGATGTACTATCATTTCCTCTTTTTCACAACAAAACTCATTTTGATTTTATGATGTTTTTTGGTTTTTAGATTTTATCATGTTTTTGGATTTTTCAAATTTTCAAAATCTCTAAATTTTTTACTCCCCCTAAAATCAAAAAATATGTTTCAATTTTTAATTTTCCGGGAAAATTTGAAAATGAAAGCAATAAACTGTACAAATAAAAAAAATTCACAGTTTGTCATTTTATTTGCATGATGTGAAAAGCTTCAATTCTCCATCCACTTGGCGTAAACAATCAGAACTCCCCCTGACAACAAACTATTTTCCCATTATAATTTCAAAACACTTAAGTTTGTTTTAATCAAAATGGTTTTTTGGGAAAATTAATTTGTTTGTCATTTCACAAACATGGGGTTTCATCACATTGTTTTCAAATTACCACTTGTATGACAGTTAAATCAACAAAACTAATTTTCAAGAATGATGCCGATTCATGCTCCACGATTACCAACTTGGGAGCTCCGGCAAGTCAGGATTTTACTTTTTAAAGAATCTCACCCATGCCTGATCAATCATGGGTGAACCATCATCATTTGGTTTAACAATTTTCGATTCGTAAAATTCTTTCACTCCTTTCATCTTCCCATCAGTCATCTTTCCAAAAATATGTAACACTGTACCATTAAAAGCTTTTTCAGTATCAAATTCTTTCTTATAAGAGAAGAATTGATCTGAAATCTCAATCTTATCAACTTTTGATTTCAAGTTTCCGTTTGACAATGGTGGAAAGTTTTCATCATCCATTGTTGGAATGGAATTCTCACTTTTTAGCACAACAGATGGCTCCTCTGATTTTGATGAATCAGATTCATTTCCAGAAACAACCTCTGATTTCTTAACCACCCGTTTTTTGGTTGTTAAGATTTGCTCTTCTTTTGTAAAAATGTTTCGAACTTTCACCAACTTCGAAAGTCGAATTTTTGAACTCCTTAAATTTCTCTGTTGGTTGTTCCTTTTTATCAACACTTTTCTCTTTCAATTTAAAGTTAGAAGAAACTCCATGTTTTGTGTTGGTGTACTTTGGGCAATTCCAAGCAATATGTCCAACCTCTTGGCAGTTGAAACAGGTTCTTCTTTCAACTCTCGATTCAGATTCTTTCAACATATTCTTTTGCTTTTCGGCGGGAAACTCCTTGTTTGACTGTTTCCAAAACGGTTTCTCCTTTTCTTCTTCTGAACTTGCTCCTGAAACAAATATAGTTTTTGGTTTATAAATTTTTTCATTTTTATGATTTTCTGGTGGAATAAAGCCTAATCCTTTCTTTTTGAAATTACTGTTATGGTTTGGTTTCTTTCGATAACTCGAACCAGAACTGTAACCCTTTTTCTTGTTCAATCTTGGTTGAACTCTTGAAGTGTATTTTTTTAGGTTTTTTAGTAAGATTTACATCTTTTATTTCAGAAATATTAATTTCTGTTAATTTGAAAATTTTGTTAATCATTTCAGTTTTAACACTTCTTATTGGAAATTCTTCATCAGAATATAATTTGTCGGAATCATTCAAAGTATTTGCTACTTTGAGTGTTTCGTCATTCAAATTATTTTGTGACATCAGAAAATCTTTATTGTAAACCCTTTTGACCGGTAAACTCGAGCTTCTGTCTGATGAACTCGAATTTTCAGATTTAGACTTTGACTTTGACTCTTCATCTTTCTCCAACACCTGATCGACCACTTTCTTAATTAACTCGGACTCATGATCAGTGTCAGACGCTGTGAAGGTAACATCAGTATCATCTGGTAATCCATTGATATAATCGGATTTCAGATTCAGATTGAGTGCTTTAGCCACCATTTCAAAGTCTCGGGGGGAATAGCCATCCCATATTGGATTTGGTACTCTGTTATACTTCAAACCAATTTTCTTACCAGAATTTCCTTCATCATCTGCAAACTGATGAGCTGCAACGGCAGGATAGATGCGATCAATAACATACTCTGAACTTTGATAACTTCGAAGTAAATTGTTCACTCTTTCGGTTTCAATCTTCATTGCTGCCAATTCTTGTTTCAGCTCAGCATTCATCTCAATATATCCGTTGATTGCAATTTGCTTTTGAAGAACTGTTGCTTTCAGAAGATTTTTCATCTAAATATCTTCATGACAAGCTCCTTTGTACAAGTTCACTTTGCTGCTTAGGAGATCATATGACTCCTTTATGCTCCTCATATTGTGCTGTAAGTTCTCTTTGAGCTTTTCCAATTCAGCCAACTTTATATCTTTCTTAGCACAATCTTTGCAAGGTTCTAAACACTTAGCACAATATTTTTCAACCTCTACAATCTTTTCCACTTCAACAATTTTTTCAACTTCAACAATTTTTTCAACTATTTTCTCCACCACCTTTTCAATCACAATCGATTCTTTCTCAACTTCCATCTACACTTCATTCTCTTCAACCTCAACCTTCTGTGTCGGTTTTTCTTCAACTTTTGCCTTTTCTTCAGCAACCCTTCTTGCTTCCAATTCTCTCTTCAGTCTCGCAGTCTTTTTCTCTTTCAAAATCTCGATTTTATCTGCAAAAAACAAATCAAAACTGTAAGGATCCAATTGTTTTCTAGCTCTATTAATATACTCTTCCTCATCATTAGTGTCTTCATCACTTCCTGAAGACTTAAAAATCGGTTGTCTTCTAGGACGGTTCTTAGATTTAACTGATTCTTCTCCTGAGGTTGAGTCTTCAAAGATCTAGCAACAAATGCTTTAGAAACTGAAGGTCTAGAAGGATCATAATCATCCCAATTGAACTCTTTTGGAATCCTTTCATCTTCTTGATCTATCAGACCATAACAAGCTCTCTTCTTTCCATCTTCAATTGGAATAGTATTTGAGTGTGAAGATTGTTGTTGATATGGTTATTGAGCAACCTGATGATAAATTGCTTTTCGATGATAATCGTTGTTTCCAAAAGGATCTTGTCTTCCGGTTGCTTCTCTGTTTGTACACTCTCGTTTAAAATGCCATTTTTCTCTGCAACGAAAACAAGTAACCTTCGATTTGTCAAAACCTAGCTGAGATGTAGCAGCTTCACGAAGATCATCTCTTCCTGTGATCTGTTTGAACTTTTCTGCTCTTCTCAAAACACTTGCTTAACACCACTTGATATCCATCAACTCAAGTTCCTCAGAATCAATCTGATCATAATCCTCTTTAGTAAGCATCGGATTTCTGATTCTTCCAGCAACTAAGCTTTCATACGACTCTAACACAGTAACAAGAGATGCCATATGTTGCTTTGCAATATCTGGAGAGAAATTTTGACCATTTTGAATGTTTAATGTCACATTGCATTGCAAATTTGTTGAACTTTGTTGTTGAGAAATTTGGTTCAAAACTTGTATAAGACGAAGAATATCCACTGCTCTGATTTATATTGCTTGCATTTGTTTCGGAAGTACCATCAGCACTGAACGCAATCTGAATCTTCGGACTCGGAGTGGTCTCAACTTTGCTTCCTCGATAGTATAGACTAACATCTTGTTGAGCACTTGGACTCCTCATGGTAGCAGTTTTCTGAACAGCTAGCTCATGTTCTTCCAACTTCTGAATAAACTTACTCAAATTCATATCTTCAAATTGTCGGTTATGCTTTAAAATCAACAGATATGTTCCCCATTCATTCTGTGTTAACGCATCGGCTAGCTTATCAACCCATTCATCATCTTCTTTCTTGATGTCTAATCTTTTCATCTCCATGACTAGATGACAATATCTCTCGATAATCTTCCTAGTCGTCTCACCTTCAAAAGCTGTAAACATATCAAAAGATTTTTTTTAGTAATGCTCGTTTATTTTTTATCATTTCAACACTACCCTTAAACTTTTTAATCAACGCTTTCCAGATTGATCTAGCAGTTCCCTAATGTTGAAGCAAAACGAAAATATCTTCTTTTACCGCTTGTTGGAGAATGCTAATCATCATCTTTTCACTGGTGTATCTTAATTTTTCATCCGGTGTAAATTGACTTAATGGTTTTTCATTTTCAAGATCATCTTTCGGTAAAGTATAATCTTTCTCTAACGAAACCCATGCATCAAACTTATTTGCTTGCACCCAGTTTTCAAAACGATCTTGCCATCCTTTAAAGTCCTCGATGTACCTAAGTTTTGGAGGCTTTTGTAAAGTTCCTGTTTCATTCTCGATACTGACAGTTTCGGCAACTCTAACTGGAGTAGCTGGTGCAGTAGCAAAGGCGTTGTAAAATTCGTTTTCCATGTTTTGATGTCAAAAGTTCACAAAAACACAATGTTCAAGCGAGCTGAGTTTTCAAACGATCTGGTTACGTTTCACACGACTTGGACAAGTCTCACACGACCTGAAGATGATCTAAGCGACCTGGTAATTTTTCAAACGACCTAGTGTGATTTTTAAGCGAACTGATCACCTCGTGCGATCCGAAGACACCTTCAAACGACCTGGAATTCAGTTCACACGACCTGGGATATATAACACACTTCACACGACCTGATCAAAATTACAATCGATCTGAGCACTTCGTGCGAACTGGAGCAAATTTTCACACGACCTGACAAGGTTTCACACGACCAGAGAGATTTTCACACGATCTAGAGATGATTTCAAACGATCTGAACACTTCGCACGACTTGGATGATCAATTCGTGCGATCTGATCAAACTTCGAACGATCTGATATGTTTTTCACGCGGTTTGGTCAATTTTATCAAGTTTTAGGTTGATTTTAGGTCTGATTTGTTCACGGATTGTTTAAAACTCAATTTTACGTGTTATATGTGAAATTCCGATCATTTTAGCCGTGAAAACGTTCTGATTTTGAAGAAAATGTGTAGAAGAATGAGTAGAAATCAGATTTATTGGTGAAAACAAGCTGAAATGGTAAGAACTTTTCCTCCTGAGCTCTGATACCACTTGTAGGATCGAAGGTTCGACCTAATGAGTCGACCAGAAGAGTTCTAGACCAAACCAAAGGTGGAATTCAATGATTCAAACATGATTGCAGCTTGTTTAACACTAAGAATCACTTTAACTGTCGTTTAGATTGATATGAAACAGATTACAGATCGTACGACACTTCGGCAGCACTTCGTCTCCGGAATCAGAATGTTGTTACAAATGAAATCATGAGCTCACCTATTTATAGGAGTCATCAGTCCGCACGAACCACACTTCACCAGGTCGTGCGACCTGGTCAATCTACCCTAAACTCCTATTTTCTAGTCTACCGAGCTCCAGTCTAGCCAATCTAGATTGCATGACTCGATACAAGACATAAGACGAAGTCAACAGACATATGCACCAACACTGTATTCCTACAGCATTGCGCTTAGTAGGAGGCATGTTTTTATTGAGAACGTTAACATGTTTATTTTTTAGGAGTTAACAACTTTAGTGGAAAGTTCAAATGAGAAGTAATTTTTTGTAAGAAGAAAAAATAATAAGTTTCAACCAATAAGAATGTTTCATTTTACTTTATTTAATATTTACATTTAATTTATGTAAGGGTATATTTGTAAATTTAGATAGATCATTAATGTCTAGTCTTCCTTTATAATAGATAACTACATTAAATTTGTAACTTATTTTAAAAAAATATAATTTTTTTCCAAAAATAAAAAAAAAACATTAATTTACAGTGTAGGACAAATTACTAGGTGTGTAGGATAAATTACGAGATGTGTAGGATAAATTTAAGTTTGTGTAGGATAATTTTTGAAATGTGTAGGATAATTTTTTATGTGTGTAGGCAATGAAAATTAGTGTAGAAAATAATAGTCTTTATGGGTAATTAATTACTTAAAAATTGTAATAAATGAGATAAAAGAATAACTACTAAATATTTTACAATTATACCATTTATTCTTTGTCTTCTCAATTAAATTTTCTTCTCAAATGAACCCCGCTGAATAACTTTATTCTTGAATGTTAAGCATTTATAATAAGAACATTAACATTTTTATTTATCTTTGAAATGATTTATCTATTGCCGATGGCAAAACCGAAACCGAACGGGTTTCAAAAACAAAAAACTGAACATTTCCATTTCGATTTTGCCATAAAACTAAACGGAACCTAGTTATCCGTACCCTCAAATTGTGCCATTTTAATTGTTTATCGAGTCAAAAGTATTTTTCTAACTATTATGAATTTAATATGGAGCAAATGAGCCCCATTATTAGTTAAATGTGGAAGATCCACTAAAGAGTTGAATTTCTCTAAGTAGCATAAAAAGGATGTTTGAGATGATATGTGATATCCTTTATGACTATGATAAAAGGTTATTTTAGTCTTAAAACACAAACCCTTACTCTTTTGTTTTCTTAAAATACAACACGAAAAAAAAAATAGTGCAAAAAGAATCTAACACAAAAGATCTAATACAAAAAAACCTAGTAGCAAAATATAATAATTTCAACACAAAAAATTAAGTACAAAAGATCCAGCACAAAAAATTTATACAACATAATTTCTTGATTTGTTTGTAGTTATCATTTTTTATATCGCAATATGTACTCAAATTATTATATAGAGAAAAGTTCTCGTAAAAATAGTCTTATCGTACAAAACGCACGAAAGACATGAAAAAGTTAAAAAAAAAGCGGTGACATTTTTGTAATTATTTACTCGTAGAGTAATTATCAAACTTACCATACAACTGATCTTGTAGGGTAATATTGATCTTGTAGGGTAATTTTGTCAAATGATCTTGTAGGGTAATAATCAAAATTACGCTACAAGTGTATCAAAATTACTCTACTAGTTTATCAAACAACATACTGTCACACCCCTTTCAGAGGCGGAAGCACGAGGTGTGATCGTGAAAGCTTCTCATTGCATACGATAAGTAAACATACTACATGATATAAAACAACTCCAAATTTCCCATTCAAGTTTAACATTCAAAATACAAGTTAAGAGTAGAGTTTACATCTCAACCAAAAGATAATTGCTTGAAAAGTTTACAACATCATTTCAAATAAAAGATCCAAGTTTTTGCATCCTATATCTCCGCTAGGAGGTGGTGTAACAACCCGACATTTGAAGTCAAAGTACAAGTTAAAGTCAAAGTCAAAGTCAAAGGAAGAAAAAATTGCTAATTCGATCTGTCATTCCTTGCTTAATTATTAATTGTACATTCGGACCTCGTTAATCGATACTCTATTTTTGTGTTACTTTAGTTGTATTATGTGGTGTAAATGCAATAAATCGCAGTTAATCGCCAATCTATTTAACGCTAATCTCCTCGCAATCGCATCGCAACCTGAATCGCATGTTTAGGATATTGTTTTACGTGTGTGTGCTATTATGTGTTACTTGTGCATGTTTATTATATGATTGAGGTGATTAATCGCAAACGCAATCGCAACTCTATCGCGACGCAATCTCATCACGAACTGGAAACGCAAGTTTACTTATGTTGTTGTATGTTAGTTAGGTTATTTGTGTGACTGTTATTTAAAAATATCACATCGCTTATTCGACACTCGCTTAAACGCATCACAACGCTCAACGCACGAAACAAAAGTCAGAAACCAACTCACACAAACCATCCGATCGAAGAACCATTCGATCGAATGGCCATGCGTCCGGATGACCATCTGATCGGGAGGCCCTTCGATCCGTCGCACCATTACACCACCTCTCCTCTCCTCTCACCTATAAATATCACCTGTTACATCACTGTTCATGTGATGTGACAGCTCTCCTCTGACCCTTCGACTTCTCAGCCACTTTTTTCTCGATTCCTCGCGATTCTCGTAAGTTTTCTCCTCAAATCTTGTACTTCTTTGATCTTTATACACTTTTCCATCAATTTCACCATAAAATCTACCGCTTTGGGCTGTTCAAGGGTGATGTCATCATGGAGTTCTCATGAACATTGAAGTGTGACATCATCTCATCAAGAACAACTCAGATCTGAAGGATTCTACAATGTTTAAACACTGATTTCACCTAAAACTAAACATTTAACATCTAGATTCAAACTTTTCTTCAACATTCTCAACTTTTCACATAAAACCGATAGAATCTGAGCTTGTTCAGGCCTTTTACTCATTCTCTGGTGAAGTGCCGGTGTAAGAACTGATTTCTTTCGACAAGATAACCGATTCAACAGGTTAAACATGAAGACCGTTAAGAACAGTTATTGATCAGACGGGGTGATTCCCATCCGATTGGATGGCTTGGTCTTGGTGGAGTTTTCGTTGTTTGGCACGTTGTCATACCGTCTCGATACAACCGCAAAACTTCCTAAACTTAGCACGTTGTCATCCGATCAGATTACCATCCGTCACTTGTTTCACGGATACGCTGTTTCACGCACTGTTCATCGCTTATACTATCGTACTGTGATCAGGCTAACTTTCTAGCGCTCCCTTCAATCCAAGACTGTGTTATTCATATAACACGATCTGTGAGTATACTCGGACCCTTTTTGCTTTACACACTTTTTGGTGTTACATACGTTACCTATTTCAAATCGCAATCGACACACAACGCAAACACTTTCATACGCTAACCGTTATTGCATATTATACGTGTTACTCGATGAATGCTTGTATGTTATGTTTACACAGTGATTGTTTCCTGACACCTTAGCAATGATAGTACTATAGTTTGGACTCAGCACCTGTCGTGGACAGGGGTTGTTAAGGGTTTTACTTCACGTGTCACAGTGGTGATATGTGTTGCACATTCTACAACTCGCAGTCATGTCTGTGCATATTTCATTAACGATAACTGCTAGCTTCACTTTTCAACATATTACATGCTGGTTATGCGTAAATCGCTTTCGCTATCTGTTATACTATTAAACTTGTATGCTCACCTTTACACTATGTGTATTGACCTCTATTTTAATGTATGTGACAGGTGTTTAAGATGCTAGGATTGCTGGATGTTTTGGAATCGAGCTTAGGGGAGTCTAGAAACAAAACAATTAATTTATGAGTTGTTAGAACAATTTTATTTGTCTTTGAGAACAATTCGTCTGTAATAACTGTGTTACTTGATATGTTACGGTATGGGACTTAATGTTTAAATATTTTGTAATTTATAGTTGTTATGGAAACTCTTGTACAATCTGTTTCGCTCAGTTCCTCACCCCGATGTTTCCGCCATCGCTTGGGGTGTGACAGATTGGTATTAGAGCCATAACTATGGGGAATTAGGCAAGACTCAACCAAGTCTGGGTCGACGTCTTAGAAAAGACCTAGTCTATAGTCTAAGTACCAATAGACCGCCTTGTGCGAACCAAGTAGGGGTTTTGCGCGAGCTTATTTCTGTTAATTCTCTCGACTCGCGAATGTACTATACGCTATCGGCCTTTCCTAAGGCTAGAACACTATCACTCTACCTTTCCTAAGGCAGGCACACTGCAGACTATTTCTCAAAAATGAAAGAGTGATTAAATCGAGATTAGGTGTGAAAACCGCAAACTCTCGATTAGATCACTTGTCCGACGCGCATTTTACAATAAACACGATAATTTGCGTTGAATCAGGTGTGAAATCCATACTTTAACTCAAATCTCACTTCTATTCTGTGATTTTATCACACAAACAGGAATAAAGTCGCTAAGTTAGGGGTGAAACCCGAATCTTGATGACATGTTCCGTTCTTATTTTGGTTTTACAAAACTCTCACCAAAGTCTCGATGGATTCCAATGACTCGAGTTGCGTGAATAACCGAAAGGATGCAGGCCATTCACCGTATATTGGTGAGAGAGCACAGTCTATTAGGCCAAAACGCGTACTCAAACTCCTTGAGAATAGTCGAATCACTTTGGGTAGTCGTTGTCTAACACCCAGGACAATCTAATTTCGATTTCAAGCCCGCAATCGCTGATTTTATGTGTTTACGTGTTTCGATTCTGAGCTCGCCAGTCGCTGACTCTGTGATTTATCGCTTTTATGTGGAAATTTTATGTGGGTTTTATGTGGGTTTACATGCTTATGTGTTTTGATTTTGGTGATTTATACGCTTTCTGCTCCTCGCTTTGATCAACATGCACAACTCGCACTGCACACTTATCTCAAAAAACCAACAAATCACATGCTATGTTACTCGCTTACGCTATGCTTCTTGCTATGTTACTTGCTACTCGCAATTGGTGCTCTCGAACGCGCTTCGCAAACTTGAATGATAGGTGAATACATGCAATATATGTAGGTGAATACGTGCAAAATATAGTGTAAAGCATGATTGCATTGGGCTATGTGCTTATGTGTTTACGTGCCTATGTGTATTATGTGCCTACGTGACTATGTGTTATATGCCGATGTGTTCCTGAGCTTTATTTAATAATAGTGCGTGTGAGGTGAGATTCGATTATTTAGTGTTTGAGTCCTATGGCGATGTCTGTTGCAGACAATGTTGTCATTCGGTTCGCATACTTCTCGCGCTGCACACTGAAATCATGCTGACAAGCGTATCGCTTCTCTAGTCGTAAAGCAGATGGCTAAGGTCATTCCGCAAATTGTCAGTGAGCTTAATGAAAACGCTAGCAAGTCCTCTAAGGAATCAAGGACTGACTCTCCAAAGGGTACTTTCAGCTTCAAGCAGTTTAAGGCCTGCGGCCCCAAAGACTTCACAGGCGAAGACAGACCAAGCGCTATGTTTCAATGGTTCGACTCAATTGAAGTCACGCTACGTCAGAACGGATGTCCCGATCACCTACGTATTGTCAACGCAACAGGCGTTTTCCAATCCAGGGCTTTGGATTGGTGGACCGCCGAAAGAAACAGGCGTGGGAACGACGCAGCCTATGGACTTACTTGGGATGAGTTGAAGGAACTCATGATGAAGGAATTAAGCCCGCCCCCATGAGCTCCAAAAGCTAGGGAATGAATTTTGGAACATCAAGCAGGATAGTGGCGACAACGCCGGTCTAACAGCTCGCTTTAAGCAGCTAAGTATCATTTGTCCAAGCCAGGTGGCAACACCTGATATGACGATCAAGAAATATATCTGTGCTTTACCGGATTGTGTTGCTGACTTCGTGCAAGCCGCGAAGACTACGACAATCGAGGAGACATACCTACTCGCTGCCGAGATTAATGACAAGTGATGTGCTAAAAGTGGTCTAAATAAATTAACTAAATTAAACCCTAATCTAGACTCTCTAAGTTTTAAATTTATAACTAAGACTCTCTAAACCTAGACCACACAACCGGCAACTGTACCGGTCAATGTAGTATAGCCTAAGTAAGTCCGAGTGCCGAACCCACGAGACTCTCTAATTACGTTTACTAACTTCTATCTAGACTTAGACTGACACAGACTCTAATTGTTTTGTTGTTTAAGGGGGGTTTTCTAAATATCCTAAATTACGACTAAAATAAACTAATTAAATTAAATAACTAGGACGCGACTTAAACGAGATTTAGATCAGCAGTGATGAAGAACTACCTAGGTTGGAATCCTATTTAACTAGGAATGGATTTTATTCGAAACAAAAGTGGTATGGAACCGGGATCTTCGTGTGCTAAACCCTAAGAAATCCCTACTAAGACCTCATGACCCTTCTCAGGAAGTAACCTATGAGACTCTACAGGGCTGTTATGACTACCGGTTGGTTCGACTTCCTCTCAGTCCTCTAACTTCTTTAAAAGTGCCTTAATCCGACAATCTACCTCTCAGCGCGAAACTCTAAGGCAACTATGGATTTTAATTTAGTTTAATAGACACGAATAAGATTAGGGAACTAAGATCCGATTTCTCTCAAAACCTAATCCTAGCTATATATCAAATCGAGACCTATTAATAACCTCGAGCCTCTCAGCGACAAGATTAGCAGAATATCAAGTTCTAAATATATTTTATTTACCGTTTCTAAGGTTATTGGCCAATTCACCCAAAGACTACCCGAACCCGCAAAGATTCGAACAATCAACACAAACCTATCCTATGAAAGACATTCACCAAGGTTCATGTGAAATGAATAAACAATCAATAATCAAAACTAGATATGCATATGCACTAAGTTAATGATTCCAAAGTTCTTTATTTTTTAAGAAAAACCCATATACACGATATTAAACAAAAAGAAATCTAAACTTTATCAAATATTCATCTTAACCTAGGTAGCAATGAAAGGTTTAGCCAAAAAAACATGGTCTTAAAAACAATCAAACAAGGTTTAGAACAAGAATTCATTAGAATAAAACAAGAAGACTAGAAAATAAAAGAAAACGAATAGTAAAACCCGGTAGTTCCTTGTTCTCCAAGCTTCCCGCTCGATCCCGATGATTCCGTAGCCTTGAACCTTACGAAAGATGCTTCTAATTTTCAACTGATGTCTTCGTGCGTCCCTCCTGATGTGCGGCTCCTATATGTCTATGATCTGATGTCTCTATTGGCTACTCTTTATAATTATATGCAGCCTCTGATGCGACTCCCCCAATGGTTATATATTGTCCATAACAGGGTTAGTTGGGGTTTAGATTATTTACATATGACTAACAATCACAATCCTGGCCCAATGTTTGAATATTGCTCCACGTCACACCAATAACCCAAATAGTTGTTGCCGCCTTTCTCTATTAATTAACAACTAGTATTTTGCCCGCCGCGCGTTTCGGTGGTGCACGACCGGTGGAAACATATAGTAAGACAAAACACGATTCGTAAAATGCAGTGCGTAAAAGACAATTACAAAAAAAAAAGTGTACAACACAAAGGTAGACACAAAGTGTAAAACACAATGCATAGGACATTTCGTAAAATAGAAAGCATTAGCATTTGGAAAAGTAGGAGTTATAGTCTAGGAGTTACAATTGCAATTTTTGTTAAAGTTGAACGTGTGTAAAAATGGAGTAATAGTGCAAGGGGTAAAAAAGCAAAGTCTAAAAAAGATAGTGTAAAAGTATAAGGGTGGTGGCGAAAATGTGTAAAAGATGAGGGGGTGTTGGTGGAAATATAAAAGAAGAGTGTTGGTGGCGTAACTTTGTAAGAGCTAAGGGGGTGATGGTGGAAAACCAAAGTAGAGGGTTGGTGCTGGCAAAGTTTGAAAGATGAGGTTGTGGTTTTGGAAATTCAAAGTAGAAAGTTTTAGGGACTAAATTTGCCATCTTATGAAACTTTAAAGTTAATAAAATCAAAAGGTTAAAGTTGCAATATTGTTAAAGTACAGGGGCTGGAAGGCAAAGCCAGTGTATTTTAAGATGTAGTATAATACAATTACTTTTCTACGTGTATAGATATATTATAATATATAACTACTCCTAACTCCTTGTCTTCAACTACAAGTGTATTTGGTGAAATTTGAGGGTGTCGGTGGCTATGCACCTACTTTCTATTTTAAGATGTAGTAGAATTAACTAATTAATTAATTGCAATGCAATTCTCCTCTAACTGCAACCGCCATGCAAAAAATATTCATAGTTCTGTTCTTTTCTAATTGGTCCCTCATTATTGCCTCTCATAATAATATAGAGGTAGTGGGCTCGACCCAATCACGGAAAATAGCGGCAATTTTTGTAGGATCGTGAGACGATTGAAACGAGTCTATCAGAAGAGTTCTCGGTCTAATCAGAGGCAGAATTCATTGATTAGACTTTGTAACAGCTTGATTCACACTTAATTGTCTTGTTTTATTGATATAACACGTTTACAGATCAAACGACACGTCGGCAGCACTTCGGTACCGAAAATACAAACGTTACAAAAGAAATCACATGAAAGGTATTTATAGGTGAGGGTGTTTCACACGAAATGACATCTAGCTATTTCGTGCGAAATAGCCAATGGTTATTTCGTACGAAATAGCTCTTTGCTATTTCGTGCGAAATAGCTCAAACACACCCAAACCCTATTTTCCTCGTACAACGTGCCCTGATCTAACAATTCTATTACAAGACTCGATACAAGACAAAGTCGACAGACGTATGCACCAACAGACTCCCCCTCGGATGTTGACGAAGTCTTCGGTGTCGAGTCTTCACAGTCTTCAGCCTTGACCAGTCTTTGGGCTTCTAAATCTCAATCTATCTCTTCACATTCTCTTGATCAGATCTCTTGATTCCTTAAGCTCTTCATCATCAGACTCCCCCTTAAAGAATGCTTGGGATCGTAGTATGGCTTTCACAGATTCTGGAATCGCAATCTGGCTCTCTCATAGCCAAAACCTGCATATTCTCTACCTCAAAGTAAATTTCACAAATTTAAAATTTGACAAATTTATAGACCAGTTACAGATATTTAACAAAAATGATTTAACATTTTTTAAACTCTGATGACCACTTTGTAAAATATCAATTTTTTTTTCATTTTTCATTCTTAAACAACTTCTCCCAAACCTGTTCATCATGTTTAGCACTCGGAATTTTGAAAATCAACTTTTCAACATCAGTTGTCTAAAATCTTTTTGTATTTTTTTTTAAATTTTATGCTAAAACACACTAAAAATCTTTTTGGATTTTTGATATTAAAGAAATGCAGTAAAGAAATATTTACATACAATATTTTTGTGAGTTTGTGTAAGAGGATCATATAAGTTTTTGAGACAAATCACCAACACCGTTAAGCTATAAACATTTTAAGTTTTAAACGATTCACTTAGATTGTCAGTATACTGATCCACTTAAATTTTCACACAAAATTCGACTGTTTCGAGATACCAGATTAATGTTTTAGAGACTTAAACTTATTCGCGTGTCCCACCTCAGAATATACTCCCGTATCCAGATCCCAATATTCAGTCTAACAGGTGAGTATACCTAGATGATATCTGTAAAGGGTTTAAATGCGAGGGCCAGGAGAGCTCAGGCTATTGCTTTCGCAAAATCAGAGAGATGATGGCTTCGACTTTAGGTGTGTTCCCTTTAGAGAATATTTTCTTCAACAACACATGATTAGCATTTTGCAATGATTCATCATTTTTTATGCTGAGGGGGGTGCTATATTTCAAGCAAGCGAAAAGTATTATACGGGGACTAGGCCATTGCTTCCGCAAAATCAGAAGTCCCGGGATAATACCCCAGATATCACTGAACATTAAGACCTAGTATCTCAGAAAGAGGGACCTTTCAAACAAGATTTCGGGGGTTACCCATATATCCGAGAGATGTTCCCCACGAGATAAGTAAGTTTGAAATTTAGGTTTATATCTCGAACACAATCTACTAAACGTGTAAAAACCTACTGGCATATCATCAGTGAGACATTTTATCACATTTTGACTCTCCAATTCTTTAGCGTGTTGTGATAGTCCACCGATGTACTATGATTTCTTCTTTTTCACAACAAAACTCATTTTTGATTTTATCATGTTTTTGATTTTTTCAAATTTTCTAATGTTTTAGGATTTTCCGAAATTTCTTACTCCCCCTAAAATTCAAAATCATTTAAAGGAAATTTGAAAACAAACTGTACAAGGTAAAGTGACAACTAATTTTCAAGCTTCAATTCGCCATCCACTTGGCATAAACAATCAGAACTCCCCCTGACAACAAACTTTTTTCCCATTATGATTTCAAAACACTTAAGTTTGTTTTAATCAAAAATGGTTTTTCCGGAAAATATGTTTTGTTGAATTTACTACTTGTAAGATCGGGGTTATGATCATCACTTTATTTTCCAATCACTTGAATGAAAGTTAAATCAAGTTCAACTTAATGACCTTGATTAACCATTTGTAGATGAAAATCTCGTTTTCAACCACTTGTAGGTTCAAATCTAGCAGTTGTAAAGCAAAATATGACAATTTACGAACAACTACCACTTGTAAACTGAAATACCACTTGCAGGAAAATGCCAATTCCTACTCCACACTTACCAACCTGGGAGTTCCGGCAATTCCACAACTTGTAGAATTTTAACAATTTTTTTAAAAGTTTCACAAAAACAATTTTTCAAGAATGATGCCGATTCATGCTCCACGATTACCCACTTGGGAGCTCCGACAAGTCAGGTTTTTAAGTAGAAAACGTTGTCACCCAAGCCTGACAAGCCTTGAGTGATTTTGATTCATCTCTATCTTAACCTCGTTTCGATTTATAAAAATCTTTTGCACTTTTCACTTTTCCGTCAACCATCTTCCCAAATATATGTTTGACTTTCCCATTGAAAGCCTTTTCAGCATCAAATTCTCCTTTACCAGGGAAGAATTGGTTTGAAATCTCAACTTTACCAACTTTCAACTTCAAATTTTCTTTTGACAATGACGGAAAGTTTTCCTCGTTCAATTCTGGAACGGAATTCTCATTCTTTTTCTCAACAGATGACTCCTCTGACTTTATGGAATCAGATTCATTGTCAGAACTACTCTCAGATTTTACAACCCATCTTTGTTTGTTCAAATCAACTTTTCTTTTGTAAAAACGTTTCAAACTTTCACCAGTTTCGAAGGTCGAGTTTTTGAATAATTTTAACTTTTCTGTTGTTTTGTTAACCCATTTTTCTTTCAATTTTGGGTTAGAAGAAACTTCCTGTTTTGAGTTGTTGGGCTTTGGACAATTCCAAGTAATGTGTCCAACTTCTTGGCATCTGTAACAGGTTCTTCGTTCAACCTTTTTCTCATATTCATTCACCATCTTCTTTTTCTTCTCAGCAAGGAACTCTTTGTTAGTTTGTCTCCATAATTTTTTCTTCTCTTCTTCTACTGAGCTTGTTCCTGAAACAAATTTAGTTTTTGGTTTATAATTTTTCTCATTTTTATGACTTTCCGGGGAAATGAAACCTAATGCTTTCTTTTTGAAATTACTGTTATGGTTTGGTTTCTTCTGAAAACCATAACCAGAACTGTAACCCTTTTTCTTGTTCAATCTCTGTTGAACTCTTGAAGTGTACATATTAGGCTTTTCGTTAAGATTTAAATATTTTATTTTAGAAATATTAATTTCTGTTAGTTTGAAAACCTGTTTGATCATTTTAGTTTTGACACTTCTTATTGGAAATTCCTCATCAGAATATAATTTGTCTGAATCATTCAAAGTATATGCCACTTTGATTGGTCCGTCATTCAAATTAGATTTTGATAACATGAATTCTTTATTATAAACCCGTTTAACTGGTGAACTCGGACTCTTTTTTGATGAACTCGAACTTTCAGATTTAGACTCTGACTTTGACTCTTCATCCATATCCAACACCTGATCGACCACTTTCTTTAACAATTCAGGCTCATGATCAGTGTCAGACGCTGTGAATGTGACATCAATGTTGTCTGGTAACTCATCAATGGTTTCAGACTTTAACTTTATGTTGAGAGCCTTATTTAAACGTTCCTCATTTGGCTTTCTGGGAGAATAACTATTCCAAATCGGGGGTGGACACTTGTTATACTTGACACTTTCTTTCTTACCAGTATCCGTATCTTCTGTCTTTTTATCTTGAAACGCTTCAAGACCTGCAATAGTAGGATAAACTCGATCAATCAAATAATCACAAGTTGTATAGCTCAACAGTAATCGTTTGATTCTTTCACTTTCAATCTTTTCGAGTTCCAAATCCTGCTTCAGCTTTGCACAGTCTTCTATATACTCATTGATGACCTTCTGCTTTGTCATTAAAGTTGAACTCATCATTGTCATAGCAGCATCAACTTCTAAATTTGTCTTTTTCAAACCATCAACTATTCTGTTCAACACATCATATGATTTCTTCACATACTTCACATCAAACAACAGTTTTTCTTTCAACTCTTCAAGTTCACAAATCTTCTTGTCTTTTACTTCACAATGTTTGGAAGACTCCAAACATTTCTGACAAGGTTTAATGACCTCAACTATCTATTCAACCTCGATGATTTTCTCAACTTCGATGATTTTTTCAACAATCTTTTCTACTTCAACAATTTTCTCTATTTCGATAATTTTCTCTACCACCTTTTCAACAATATCCGGTTCTTCATTGAATTCTAACTCTTTTTCCCATCTTTCAGCTTCGACCTTTACTTTTGAATTTTCTTCAAGTTCTGCTGTTTCAGCTTCCAATTTTGCCTTTTCTTCAGCAATTCTTCTTGCTTCCAAGTCTCTCTTTAATCTGGCAGCTTTCTTCTCATTCAGCATCTCAACTTTATCTGCAAAAAAACAAATTAAAACTATCAGGATCTAGACCTTTTCTAGCTCTAATAATATATTCTTCTTCATCATCGATATCTGCATCACTTCCAAAGTCTGGAAAAATTGGTATTCTTTTCGGACTAGATTTGACTTCCTTTTCTTCCAGAATTTTAGCAACAAGACCTGAACCGGGTGGAATGTATTTATCCCAGCTAAATCCTTTTGCCAATTTTTCATCATCTTGATGAATAAGATAAGCTTTCTTCTTTCCGTCATCAATAGCACGAGATGATGATGGTTGTTGTTCCATTTGATGAAAAATAGATTTTTGATAATAATTGTTCTTTCCAGACTGATCTTGTCTTCCGTTTGCTTCTTTGTTTTTGCACTCACGCTTAAAATGACTTTTTTCTCGACAACGAAAACACGTAACCTTTGATTTGTCAAACCTTATCGGAGATTTAGACATTTCACTAAACTTATCTCTTCCAGTGATTTGTTGAAACTTTTCTGCCCTTCTAACAGCACTGGCTAAACACCACTTGACGGCTATCAACTCAAGTTCTTCAGCATCAATCTGGTCATAATCCTCTTTGGTGAGCATTGGATTTCCAATTTTTCCAGCAACTAAACTTTCATACGATTCTAACATAGCAACAAGTGATGCCATGTGTTGCTTAGCTATTTCTGGAGAAAGATTTTGACCATTTTGAATGTTCAAAGTAACATTGCATTGCAGATTCATTGAATTCTGTCGTTGAGGACTTGGTGTTGTATAATTTGGATCAAAACTTGAATACGAAGATGAAAGTCCACCACTCTGAGTTACAGTACTACCCTTTGTTTCAGAAGAACTTTCAGCACTAAACGCAGTATTAATCTTTGGACTTGGAGTAACTTCAAATTTGTTTCCTCTGTTGTATAAACTGACATCTTGTTGAGCATTTGGATTATTCATGATTGCCGTTTTCTGGATATCCAACTCATGCTCTTCAATCTTCTGAATAAACTTTTCCAAATTCATATTTTCAGATTTTCTCATGTGCTTTAAGATCAACAAATAAGTTCCCCATATCTGCTGTGGTAATGCATCAGCTAGCTTATCAACCCATTCATCGTCATCTTTCTTTATATCCAATCTTCCCATTTCCAAAACCAGATGACAATACCTATCAATGGTCATTTTTGTGGTTTTACCTTCTAACGCTACAAACATATCAAATGATTTCTTTAGTAAAGCCTTTTTATTCTTTATCATATCTACACTTCCTTTAAACTTTTGAATTAACGCTGTCCAAATTGATCTAGCAGTACCCTCATGTTGAAGTAAAACAAAGATATCTTCTTTAACTGCTTGTTGAAGAATACTGATCATCATTTTTTCACTTGTATATTTCAATTTTTCAACATCTGAATAGTCACTAAACGCTTTTTCAAGCCCACGTTCATTTTTCGGTTTCTCGTAATCTACCTCTAACGAACACCATGTGTCAAACTTATAAGCCTGCACCCAGTTTTCAAATCGATTTTGCCATCCTCTAAAATCTTCAATGTACATAAGCTTCGAAGGTTTTTGATACGTTCCCGTTTCATTCTCACTGTAAATGGTTTCAGCAGCTGTAACAGGAGCAACTGGTGTAGCAAACGCATTGTAAAATTCCTCTTCCATGTTTTGAAAACCTGTTTCACAAATTCACAAGGTTCAAACAATACGTAAGTGCACACGAAATGAGAATTCAAACGAAACAAATTGGTGCGAAATAGCCTATTCAAACGAAATGGTTCACATGAAAACAATTCCTTAAACGAAATGACTTCTGGTGCGGAATACCCCTTTGGTGCGAAATGACCACTTTCAAGCGAAATGATCCGTTTAAACGAAAGGACGTTTGATTTCGTGTGAAATAAGATGATTTCGTACGAAATGAATGATTTCGTGAGAAATAACAAGAACTCAGGCTATTCCGTGCGAAATAAAGATTCCAAGGTGTATTTCGTGCGAAACGATGATAATTTCAAATGAAATGAGCACTTTCGTACGAAATGCTACTGATGTCACACATTCGATCAGTTTTTAAGCGAAATAGACAAAATAAACAAGTTTTAGATCAATTTTATGTCCAATTCTTTCAAGGTTTCGTTAAAACTATGTTTTGCACTTAATATGTGAAATTCAATCCATTTTAACCGTGAAATTCTGTTTAATTTTGAAAAGAAGGTGTAGAAGTCAGATTTTTGAAGAAAAAAAGTTGAATTTGGTAAGAACTCTTCCTCCTGAGCTCTGATACCACATGTAGGATCGTGAGACGATCGAAACGAGTCTATTAGAAGAGTTCTCGGTCTAAACAGAGGCGGAATTCATTGATTAGACTTTGTAACAGCTTGATTCACACTTAATTGTCTTGTTTTATTGATATAACACGTTTACAGATCAAACGACACGTCGGCAGCACTTCGGTACCGGAAATACGAGCGTTACAAATGAAATCACATGAAAGGTATTTATAGGTGAGGGTGTTTCGCACGAAATGACATCTAGCTATTTTGTGCGAAATAGCCAATGGTTATTTCGTACGAAATAGCTCTTTGCTATTTCGTGTGAAATAGCTCAAACACACCCAAACCCTATTTTCCTCGTACAACGTGCCCTGATCTAACAATTCTATTACAAGACTCGATACAAGACGAAGTCGACAGACGTATGCAACAACAATTTTACTTCGGTTTTTGGCACCCCATTCTGCCCAACTGGCTGGTCATTTCCATATTACTCGTTTTTACTCCATTTGCACCAGAACCTGGCCCAACACAAAATAATGTAATATAATACTAAAAACTAAAAAGAATAAATAAAAACTATAGAATAATTATACATTTTACACAGGTAGATATGTGTATTTTACCCCACATCAACAAGCGAGTATTGGCTGGTTATTTCAAGAATACCACCAAGAGTCTTCACCAAGTTACCGCTCCTCCCACCGCTGAAACCGCCGCACCGCAAGCTTCCAAGTCTTCCCACCATAAGAGAAAGAACAACAGCAACAAGAACTACGCAGTAACCGCCGCTCCACTTCAAGCTATCCCTGCTCAATCGCAACCCCAGAATCGCCAAGTAGCGGCACCGGTGACCAATGCACTGCCGGCCAAGCGTGCATATACTGGTCCACACCCGCTCTGCCCTACTTGTACTTATCACCATCCGGTTGGAATCGCATTTCGGTTTTGTGTTCACTACAACCTGTATGGCCACTTTACTGCCAACTACCGCACTGGTCCCCGGGAAGCTCAAGCTCAAGTTCAAGCTCGCGCACTGCCAGCTCCTCTTCCTGCTCCCCAGGGCCAACTAGTATCTCCTGCACCCGCTGCTCACGCAAGAGCCTGCTTTGCGTGTGGTGATCCCAACCACTTTGCAAATGTCTGCCCAAACAAAGTGGTGAAGTAAGAGCCACAGCAGCAGCCGCAACAACATCAACAGCAGCAGCAGCCAGCAGCCCGCGGACGTGCATTCAACATCAACGTCCGCCAGGCGCAAGCAGACAACAACGTGGTTAATGGTACGTTCCTCGTCAATGGTATATATGCTTTGTGTTTATTTGATACTGGAGCCGATAATTGTTTTGTATCGTTAGAATTCGAAAAGATTCTAAATCGTATGCGCTAATCTCCCTACGACGTTCGACGTCGAAGTTGCCACTGGAAGAACCGTCACTGTTCGATCTGTTCTTCGTGATTGTACGCTTGAACTCAACAATCACGTCTTCCCTATCGATCTTATTCCGATGCATCTTGGTAGTTTTGATTTCATAGTAGGCATGGATTTTCTTCGTGAAAATCATGTTGAAGTCATTTGTTTTGATAAGATGATTCGTTTCTCGATCACTAATGATGATCAACTCTGTGTCTATGGCGAAGTCGCATCGAAGAATCTCAGACTTATGTCGCGTATCCAAGCAAGCAAGTATCTTCGAAAGGGATACAAGGCTTTCTTGGCACACATCGTAGTAGCGGAGGAAAAGGAAAAGAAGGCAATGGATAAGGTGCCTGTGGTTCGAGATTTTCCTAACGTCTTTCCTGGTGTTTTACCTGGTTTACCCCCGAGTCGTGATATTGATTTCCGAATCGACCTCATTCCTGGAGCCAATCCTGTTGCTAAATCTCCTTATCGCCTCGCTCCATTTGAAATGCGCGAACTCTCGAGTCAACTCCAGGAATTTCTTGATAGGCTTTATTCGCCCTAGCACCTCTCCTTGGGGCGCACCTGTCCTTTTCGTCAAAAAGAAGGACGGATCATTCCAGATGTGCATCGATTATAGGGAACTGAATAAGCTGACTATCAAGAATCGCTATCCCTTGCCCCTAATCGATGATTTATTTGACCATTTATAAGGTGCTACGTGTTTCTCGAAAATTGATTTACACTAAGGCTATCACCAGTTACGAATCCAGGAGGAAGATATACCCAAAACCGCTTTCAGAACCCGATACGACCATAATGAATTCGTCGCAATGCCCTTTGGTTTAACCAACGCACCCACGGTTTTTATGGATCTAATGAATCGCGTGTGTAAACCCCTTCTTGACCGTTTCGTAATCGTATTTATCGATGATATCTTGATCTATTCGAAGTCGAAAGCCGAGCACGTGCAGTATCTACGTTTGGTTCTCGAATTACTCTAAGGGAATCGACTCTATGCCAAGTTCTCCAAGTGTGAATTTTGGCTGGAGGAGGTTTAATTCCTCGGTCACATCGTTAATAGTCAAGGTATACACGTCAACCCCGCGAAGATCGAAGCTGTTAAGAGTTGGGTTAGACCCAAATCAACATCCGAAGTTTGTTCGTTCCTCGGATTGGCGGGTTATTACCGCCGATTCATCGCAGATTTCTCTAAAATCGTCGTGCCGCTTACTTTTCTCCGCATAAAGACAAGTCTTTTGTTTGGAGAACCGAACAAGAGCAACCCTTTCAGACTCTGAAGCATATGCTCTGCAATGCCCCTATCCTCGCGTTACCCGACGGAAACGATGACTTCGTAGTCTATTGTGATGCCTCGAACCTTGGTCTCGGTTGCGTTCTCATGCAACGGAACAAGGTTATCGCGTACGCCTCTTGTCAGCTCAAGATCCACGAGAAGAACTATACAACCCACGATCTCGAGCTTGGTGCAGTTGGTTTTGCATTAAAGATCTAGCGACACTACCTTTACGGTACCAAGTGTATGGTCTTCACCGACCATAAGAGCCTTCAACATATCTTGGATCAAAAGGAACTGAATATGCTCCAACGCCGATGGGTAGAACTTCTCAACGATTACGACTGTGAGATTCGTTATCACCCTGGCAAAGCAAATGTCGTTGCCGATGTTCTAAGTCGACAAAGCTATTTGCATAGAATTTGTGATACTTACCCCCAGCATGACCTCGAAGCCTTAATTCGCGACGCTCAGCACGCCTGCTTCATTGAGAATACCTTGCGAGAGGAAATGAAGAAGTGTGGTGCTGAATCCCAATTTGTCACCAAATCGAACGGTATCTATTTCTATCTCGATCGCATCTGGATTCCAAGTCGCAATAACCTTCGGGAGATATTGTTGACTGAAGCGCACAAGTCTCGATATTCCGTTCATCCTGGTGCCGACAAAATGTACCATGACCTTCGTCTACGGTATTGGAGGCCTGGAATGAAGAAGGATATCGCTATCTATGTTTCGAAGTGCCTGACTTGTTCAAAAGTCAAGGCTGAGCAACAAAGACCCTCTGGCTTACTCGAGCAACCCGAGATCCCTATGTGGAAATTGGAGAGTATAGCTATGGACTTCATAACGAAACTTCCGCACACGCCATCTGGTCACGATAGCATATGGATTATTGTTGACCGCTTGGCTAAATCTGCTCATTTTCTACCGATACGAGAAGACTTTAAGGTAGAACGATTAGCATGAATCTACACCGACGAAATCATCTGTCGACACGGGACGCCTTGTGAAATCATCTCTGACCGCGATGGTCGGTTTACCTCGCGCCTTTGGGAAACGTTTCAGTCTGCTCTCGGTACTACTCTCAATCTAAGTACCGCTTTCCATCCCCAAACCGACGGTCAGACTGAAAGAATGATCTGTACCCTTGAAGACATGCTTCACTCGTGTGTCATAGATTTCGGTGGTAATTGGGACGCGCACTTACCATTGGTCGAATTCTTGTACAATAACAATTATCATTCTAGCATTCAAATGGTACCATTTGAGGCATTGTATGGAAGAAAATGTCGATCGCCTATTGTGTGGCACGAGATCGGAGATGCGCAAATTACCGGTCCTGAGCTGTTGCAAGAAACGAATGACAAAATCCTCCAAATTTGAGACAATCTACTGAAAGGTTAGAGTCGTCAGAAAAGTTACGCCGATAGACTCCGCAAGCCTCTTGAATTTGACGTTGGCGATCACGTACTCCTAAAGGTTTCACCTTGGAAGGGGGAGATCAGATTCGACAAGAACGGCAAGCTCGCGCCTCGATATGTTGGACCCTTTAGAATTCTGGAAAGGATTGGCAAGGTGGCCTACAGACTCGAACTACCGGAGTAACTTAGCAACGTCCACCCGACTTTCCATGTTTCGAACCTCAAAAAGTGTCTGGCCGGGCAGAATTTACATGTACCACTTGAGGATCTACAAGTGGACGAAACATTACACTTCGTGGAAAAGCCTGTCGAGATCATGGATCGAGAAACCAAGAAGCTCAGACGCTCACGCATTCCCATAGTGAAGGTTCACTGGGAAGGCAAACGCGGCGCCGAGTTCACCTGGGAACTCGAAAGTGACATGAAGGCTAAGTATCCACAGTTGTTCGCTACGCCTGTATCCTGATTTCGGGACGAGATTCTCTAAAGGAAGAAAAGATTGCTAATTCGATCTGTCATTCCTTGCTTAATTTTTTATCGTACTTTCGGACCTCGTTAATCGATACTCAATTTTTGTGTTACTTTACTTGTATTATGTGGAGCAAATGCAATAAATCACAGTTAATCGCCAATCTATTTAACGCTAATCTCCTTGCAATCGCATCGCAACCTGAATCGCATGTTCTGGATATTGTTTTACTTGTGTGTGGTATTATGTGTTACTTGTGCATGTTTATTATATGATTGAGGTGATTAATCGCAATCGCAACTCTATCGCGGCACAATCTCATCGCGGACTGGAAATGCAAGTTTACTTATGTTGTTGTATGTTAGTTAGGTTATTTGTTTGACTATTATTTAAAACTATCGCATCGCTTATTCGAAACTCGCTTAAACGCATCACAACGCTCAACGCACGAAACAAAAGTCGGACACCAACTCACACAAACCATCCGATTGAAGGACCATTGATCGAATGGCCTTCCGTCCGGATGACCATCTGATCGGATGGCCATTTGATCGGGAGGCCCTCCGATCTGTCGCACCATTACACTGCCTCTCCTCTCCTCTCACCTATAAATATCACCTGTCACATCACTGTTCATGTGATGTGACAGCTCTCCTCCGACCCTTCGACTTCTCAACCACTTTTCTCTCGATTCCTCGTGATTCTCGTATGCTTTCTCCTCAAATCTTGTACTTCTTTGATTTTTATACACTTTTCCATCAATTTCACCATCAAATCTCACCATTTCACCATAAAATCTACCGATTTGGGTTGTTCAAGGGTGATGTCATCATGGAGTTCTCATGAACATTGAAGTGTGACATCATCTCATCAAGAAAAAACTCAGATCTGAAGGATTCTACAATGTTTAAACACTGATTTCACCTAAAACTAAACATTTAACATCTAGATTCAAACTTTTCTTCAACATTCTCAACTTTTCATATAAAACCGATAGAATCTGAGCTTGTTCTGGCCTTCTACTCATTCTCTAGTGAAGTGCCGGTGTGAGAACTGATTTCTATCGATAAGATAACCGATTCAACGGGTTGAACATGTAGACCGTCATGAACAGTTATTGATCGGACGGGGTGATTCCCATCCGATCGGATGACTTGGTCTTGGTGGAGTTTCCGTTGTTTGACACGTTGTCATACCGTTTCGATACAACCGCAAAACATCATAAACTTAGCAAATTTTACAAGTTTCACAACGAACAGGTTACTGTACGGATCGCCGTCCGATCAGATAGCCATCCGATCGAACGATAATCCGGTCGGTTGACTTGTAATATTTTCCAACACTTAAACACTTTTGCAAACTCCAAGATATATCAGTTTCCAACGAATAGTCATCCGATCGGATGACCATCCGATCGAATGACTATTCTATCAGGGGACTAAGATCTTGAACCTTAAAACATCTCACTTGGAACGGAATGCCATCCGACCGAACGACCATCCGTCCGGATGACTGTTCGACCGGACGACCTGAAAGGTAGAGATACTTCTCATTTTATTAAATGCTACAACAAAAACTTTAAAGTCACATCATACACAAACACATCCATCCCAAACGATTGACTATCCGACCGAATGGTCATCTGTTCGGATGACCATCCGTCCGGATTGTCATCCGATCAAATCACTATCCGTCACTTGTTTCACCGATACACCGTTTCACGCACTGTTCATCGCTTATACTATCGTACTGTGATCAGGCTAACTTTCCAGCACTCCCTTCAATCCAAGACTTTGTTAGTCATTTAACACGATCTGTAAGTATACTCGGACCCTTTTTGCTTTACGCACTTTTGGGTGTTACATACGTTACCTATTTCAAATCACAATCGACACACAACGCAAACACTTTCATACGCTAACCGTTACTGCATGTTATACGTGTTACTCGATGAATGCTTGTATGTTATGTTTACACAGTGATTGTTTCCTGACACCTTAGCAATGTGTAGGTCCCGTGAGCCGTGCGGATCGTAACAGAATCGTCAATCCAACCTAGAGTGCGGAATCCCCTAGATCAGATTTCACAGAAAACGAGTAGAAACAGAACCAAGAACACGATACACTTTCCATCCGGTCTTCTATTGATTAACCAACATGAAGTTTACAATCAATTCAAGACCCACTTGAAATCTCTCAGCCACTCTCTGTAGATTTCTCTAACTCTCTCTCAAACTCCTCTAAGTGTGTAACCTAAACCCTTATGCCAAGCCTTGTTTATATAGGACAAGGTTTGCACATGGGCTTTGGTCTGGGCTAGGCCATTCTCCAAGCCCATTACAACAATTAACTCCCTAACCAATAATGCTAAGCCCAATACAAAATATCCAAAGACTAAATAAACAAACTATTAAGTTGTTGTCACAAAACATGCACCAACAAACTCCCCCTTAACAATAGCTTCATAGTGTAACTTTATTTTCGAACATCTTGCAGTCTTTTGGTCTTTGGATAGCGTCAGCTACACAGTTTCTGACATCAACAAACTCCCCCTTAGCTGATGCTTCCAATCTCCAAAACTTTCATTAGTTGTAGATCAGCAAACTAGCAATCTTTGGTTAAGCAAGTATCTCCAAATTTTCCAAATCTCTCTCTGCAATGTAGTAGAAGGATCCTACCATGCATCTTCACACATTCTTCACTTCACTCTCAATCTGCACTTTACTTGTATTCTGCACTTCATTTTGATAACTGCATCAATCTGTTTAGCAACACAAGCAAGTATCTCGAAAAACCATTAGTCTTTTTCACATTTAATGATAAACCAATATTTTATCTTAATTTGCAAAAACAACTATCTGTCAGTTCAATATGGGAGATCTTTTTAAAAATAAATCTTTTTGGTATTTTCGATATTTTTTAAAACAACTAAACAAACTAAACTAAACTCAAAAATATTTACAATACTTCTTTTTGTGAGTATCATGTGCAAGAAGATCATATCAGCAAAATCAAACTGTTTCACACTATTAGATAATTCTTTATGTAATTTTTCGTGAAAAGCAGTTCAATATGATTACCAGTATGTTTGTCCACCAAAACAAAATGCATGAACATTTCAAGTGCCATTACCGTATGATACGTTAAGGTAATATTAATTCTGATATACTAGTGTGTCTCACTTCAGGATATACCCCCGCGATCAAGGTATGCACAAAGATTCATCGTAGTAGGTGAGTATACTGAATTCATCCGTTTTATTTTTCAACGTTTAGATAATTGGTGAACAGGTCAGTACTTCCGTACAGCAGAGAGACCAAAATATCTAACGAGGGCTAAGAAAAATACAATTTTTTGGTACGATTTGTGCATTTTGCACATTTTGAATGACTCTCTATGAGATCTTCTTCATTTTCAGGGTTTTGGCATTTTTAGCTCTTTTAAGATATCCTGGGTGTGTCTAGGTCAGCATGTATCTGGATGCAGCAGAAGGACACCCCTGATATCCCCAGATGAAATAACAGTATAAAGACCCAGAACTTCAGATTTTGGCAATCTATCAACGCAGGATTTAAGGTCATTAAACCATACACCACTGATGTGTTCCCCACTCATACTCAGTGCATTTATGTTTATATCACTTTGGTAAGTTGATTATTTCATGCTTTTGCCTACTGGTACATCATATGATGAAGCTGCTATCACACTTAAGCAATTTAATTCAGTTTGAGTGTGAGAGTCTAACTTGCTGATGTACTATTATCTCTTCTTTTTCACACAGTGAAAACTCATTTTCGATTTTCCATTTTTTTATGTTTTTGGATTTTAAAATTTTATAACTTACTCCCCCTAAACTCACGCACTATCTAAACTCTTTTTGGCTTAGGGAAATTTCTCCCCCTAAATTTTTGTTTTCATGGAGTAAGTTTTAAAAACATAAATTTAAAAACACAAACAAACTCCCACCTTAACCTGACTACAGTTTTTCACGTTTTAAGTTTAAAAACAATCAAAATGATCACAGAAGTAAATAGTTCGTTACCCATGTTAACCTACTATTCACCTCAGATGCTTTACAGGAATAACCACTGTCGAACACATCAACAGTCCTTCTTGGTCATCCTGCACACACTCAACAACTCAGTTAGTCTTGAGAACCCAAACCTTACCGGTTTTGGGTCGACCATGTAAATCCACATAAGATGCTTCAATCCAATATCCATCACTCCTGACTGGAGTCTTGGATGTTTTAACCATTGTTGAACAAGATTGATAATTTCCACTAGGTCTTTGACTGCGAGAGTTCCAATAAACTCTCGGAGTTTCTGACCTTTGGAAAGTATTATCTTGATACTTCTTCTACCATTATCATACCATGAATTCTGGAAAAATTTTGGATGTTGTTGAACATTTGAGTTACTAAAACCCCTATGTCCATTTCTTTGTTGAAAATTTCGATAACCAGTAGTTTGGTATCGATTTTGGTATCCAGAATTTTTATTTTGACTCTGAAAACGATTTGATTTACCACTATATTGACTAAATTGTGGAGCAATACTTCTAGGTCTATCAAATCTTTTTGAAGTTAAAGGTTTTGAATGAATTTCAGGCTTCTTTGTCTGACAACTTGATTTTTCATTATTGCTTAACCCAACCTGATTCCCATCCTTAACCTCATCAACTTTTTGTTTACCTTTCTTTAAAGGACAACAACTCGCCACGTGCCCTTTATTGTGACATTTAAAACAAGATCTTTTCTTATAAGTTTTCTTTTTGTTTGATCCCTTTTTAAATGTGTTTACCTTTTTGTTTTCAGTATCCTCATCCACTTTATGAGGTGTACTGTTAGACCCAACAGATTCTTTCAAAGAAACTGGACTATTTGGTAAGTCCACAGCTATCGGATCCACTACCTCTTGTGCAGTGGTTACAAAATTAATTAGCTCTTCTTCATTTGGTAGAAAAGAGTAGTCTTGATTTTCAGAAGATGAAGCTTTAGTAAACCCCACCCCTGTTTTATCATTACTTCTTTTTAAACCTTTTTGAATTTGAGTCCTGACTAACGAAGAATTTTCAAAATTGTGTAACTTCCCCTGAAGTTCTACAATTTTGGCTTGTGCATTAGCCAATTCCGTGCACTTTTCTGAAAGCACGTTAGTCTTTTCTTTCAGAGTTTCACGAGCCAAATCAATAATCTGTAACTGTTCATTGACTTTGCTTGTTAAACTGCTAATTTCTTGTTCATTTGATTTGAGTTTATCTAAACAATTTGACTCTCTTTTAATCAAAAGAACATTTAACTCTTTTCGGTTTTCCAAATCAGCTAACAGTATTTTGTTTTGCTCCGATAGTTTGTTAACTTTACCCTGTAGTTCAGTGCAATTAAGACATTTATGACTTACAGATTCTGATGATATCTTTACCTCTGCTGTAAGTCCGTTCACATCCTTCAAGCTCTTTGATACCTCTGCATGTTTCATCTCATCATTCTCCTTCTTCTCTTCTTTCACAGCATCTGCTTCTTTACCTAAAGCACGATCTCCTACACTCTGGCTTGATGAACTCTGATAACGTTTTTCAAAAGCTTCCCACAGATCTCTAGAATTCCCATAGTTCTTGAAAGTACGTTTAACACTCTCAGGCAAGGACATCTTTATTGCTGCGAAAGCTTTCTTCTCAGCATCAACCAACTGTTTCTCAGATTCATCCATCTTCTCATAAGAAATCACTTTTACACTTCCTTCAACACGACGTGTGGGAGCAACGTATCCATCAATCACACAACTCCACATTCTCGTATCCTTACTCTGAACATATGCCTCAACCTTCTTTTTCCAGTCAGCATATTCTTTGACATTTATAAGCTTTGGCCAGTTCTTAACAACCACACTTCCATTATCCATCACGCAGCGTAAAAGTTTAAATGAATTTTGGTAACCTGTGTCAAAATCTAAATCTAACTTCTCTACTGGTCCTTGTCGAGCTTTTACCGTAAGCGAACTGATAAAACCGTACAAAAATTTTTCCGAAATCGGTTTTTACCAAGTTATACTGTTAGATTCTTCTCGAAATTACGATTCCAATGATATATAATGTCAAAAACCTATTTCAGGATTTTCCAGAGTCCAAGGAATTTAACGGTGAAAACGGTTTCCTGAGATTAGTTACGGTTAATTTTCTAAACGCGAAACAGTGTAATTTTTTTCACACAAGCCGAGAAAAATTCCACCTTGTCCGTAATGGCCCGAAATTGTCCGAAATGGTGCGTATAGAACACCTACTGGTCCGTAATGGACTGCTCTGATCCGAAATGAACACTCTTATCCGAAATCAGCACCCTCTGGTCCGAAATGGACACCCTCTGGTCCGAAATGGGCTATTCTGATCCGAAATCAGCTCCTGCTGATCTGAAATACAACCTTATGATCCGAAATGCTTTGTTCTAGATCTGAAATGCTTGTTCTTGGTCCGAAATGGTTGATTTCAGATTCGAAATGGGTTGTTCTGTTCCGAAATTGATCAGTCCAATCCGAAATGCTTGTCTGAAGATCCGAAATGATGGATTTCAGGTCCGAAATTCAAGCCTATTGATCCGAAATAGTCCGAAATGCTTGATTTTGATCCGAAATGCTTGCAGTTTTGTCCGAAATCACCAGCAGAACCCTAGAACAGCCGTAAAAAACGCCCAAAAACTCCGATTTTCTGCAGAAACGATTCTGAACCAAGCCAATCAAGAGCCTAACGCTCTGATACCAATTGTAGGTCCCGTGAGCCGTGCGGATCGTAACAGAATCGTCGATCCAACCTAGAGTGCAGAATCCCCTAGATCAGATTTCACAGAAAACGAGTAGAAACAGAATCAAGAACACGATACACTTTCAATCCGGTCTTCTATTGATTAACCAACACGAAGTTTACAATCAATTCAAGACCCACTTGAAATCTCTCAGCCACTCTCTGTAGATTTCTCTAACTCTCTCTCAAACTCCCCTTTTTTATTATGTTTTCGATTTTTTTTAGGGAAAAAAAATTGTAGGTCCCGTGAGCCGTGCGGATCGTAACAGAATCGTCGATCCAACCTAGAGTGCGGAATCCCCTAGATCAGATTTCACAGAAAACGAGTAGAAACAGAATCAAGAACACGATACACTTTCAATCCGGTCTTCTATTGATTAACCAACACGAAGTTTACAATCAATTCAAGACCCACTTGAAATCTCTCAGCCACTCTCTGTAGATTTCTCTAACTCTCTCTCAAACTCCTCTAAGTGTGTAACCTAAACCCTTATGCCAAGCCTTGTTTATATAGGACAAGGTTTGCACATGGGCTTTGGTCTGGGCTAGTCCATTCTTTAAGCCCATTACAACAATTAACTCCCTAACCAATAATGCTAAGCCCAATACAAAATATCCAAAGATTAAATAAACAAACTATTACGCTGTTGTCACAAAACATGCACCAACACAATGATAGTACTATAGTTTGGACTCAGCACCTGTTGTGGACAGGGGTTGTTAAGGGTTTTACTTCATGTGTCACAGTGGTGATATGTGTTGCGCATTCTACAACTCGCAGTCATGTCTGTGCATATTTCATTGTCGATAACTGCTAGCTTCGCTTTTCAACATGTTACATGCTTGTAATGCGTAAATCGCTTTCGCTATCTATTATACTATTAAACGTGTATGCTCACCTTTACACTATGTGTATTAACCTCTATTTTAATGTATGTGACAGGTGTTTAAGATGCTAGGATTGTTGAATGTTTTGGAATCGAGCTTAGGGGAGTCTAGAAACAAAACAATTAATTTATGAGTTGTCGGAACAGTTTTATTTGTCTTTAATAACAATTCGCCTATAATAACTGTGTTACTTGATATGTTACGGTATGGGACGTAATGTTTAAATATTTGGTAATTTATAGTTGTTAAGGAAACTCTTGGACAATCTGTTTTGCTCAGTGCCTCACCCCGATGTTTCCGCCATCGGTTGGGGTGTGACAGGCGGGATATAGCAATCAAACCCATCAAAAGGTAACAATGGAGCATAAACATATGACATCTTGACATAAACTAACTTCTTGAACAAAAGGGGTCGTGAGCATTCACTAGTTTCCTGAAATACATGTAAGTTTTGAAAATCGTCAACAAAAGTTGGTGTGAATTCATGTAGTTTGTGTAAAACATATGAGTGATAGTTGTAAAAATCATAGTATATAATTGTATAATGTACTTGAAAAATGTATTCTGTAAATGTAAGGAAATCAAGATCACTAATGTTTCGCGAGGACATTAACATGTGTGACGACATAGGAAGCATCCATACGTAGGCATTTTTCCGTTGGTTCACGATTGAGACCCAAAAGCACTCTTGGGTAAACAGAGGGCCAAGAGTGAGAGTGCCTGAAACCCATTAGATCTAACCTTTCGCTCCCCGGTCTAAATGTATACGTTGATTAATGGTGCTTAAGTCTTACCCTATTCGTAACATGATCTGTGCATCATTCCTTAGTTTTTTTCCAACATACCATAGTACATGTATTTTCCCCAAAGTTTAGAAAACAAAGACATGTTTAAAAGTGGGGACATGAACTCACTGATTTGCGTCTTCTGCGTCAAAACTCCACCTGTGTTTGTCTTGTGGATGACGTAACCTATAAACATTCTACGTACGTTAATCACCTAAACTTGTAACTCACTAAGTACAAGTTACCATCTTGAGTTATGTATTTATTTTGTTTTAATCGTATAAGTTCGTCATATGTGTGGGTCGTGTCCATGATGGTCGGGTCTCACCCGTTCGTCGCATTATTGTTAATCGAATTGTGTTTTTCACTTGTGATTATATATATATTTTATTACTAAAAATATATATTCGTATTTTTAGTATTTGAAAACGATATATGTTAAAAATTATATATTTTTAACTTGTCCAAATATATGATACTTATATTATTTTCCATAATAAATATAAGTAATTTGTTAAATAATATTTTCAATATTATTTTTGTATAATTATACTTGGGAAAGTATATTTGTATTTAAGTGTAAATACTTGTATATTTTACATTAGTTGCCAAAAATCAATTCTTTGATTTTTAATACTTTTCAGAATTATATTTCTTAAAAATAATATATCTAAGGTTTGTTTACAATATATATATTTTGTCATACTTATCAAGTGTGTGTATATATATCTATATTGTCATTTATCCGATTTTGTATAATTTCCATTAAATGGTAGTAATTATATATATTTGTCCATATATATATATATATATATATATATATATATATCCAATAACGTCCAAATATTGTCCAAGTCCATGTATTTGTGAGGAATATATTTATATTAATATATATTTTGTATCTTGTCCAAACACCCATTTATGGGGGATTTTGTATATATATTTATAAATATTTCCTTGTGTATTTTTATGTGTATTTTGGTATTTATACTCATTTGGTGTATTTAGTGTATTTTCAAGTTCCTAACATACACTAATACATACATTACACATATTATACACTTAGCACAAAATTTTTATGACCACTAATTATATATATATTTCCTAAAAATATACATATTTATAATTGTTTTTATTTTTGAAGAAAACTTTGTTTCTTAACTTGAAATTTGGTGTAAAAATTAGGGAGACCTTTGTAAATTATTTTTGAACAAATTTTGTAGAAAAGTTTCACCAAACTAAATATTTTTCTAAGTGTTAAAATCATATAAAAATTTGGACATAGTGTGACAACCCGAGTTTTCAAGGTCTTTCCTCGACACTTGCTTGCGTCATAGCTTGTGCACGTCTATTATAGGATTAATGTGTTGTTGTTTGTATTATTATTTGGTTTGTTAATAGAAACTTTTGAGCTGTTTAAAATTAAAAAGACTTAACCCATGCAACCTTACCCGACGAACGAGGATTTTCGTCACAATCCTTATGCGACGAATCACGGTTTTTCGTCATCACTTTCAGTCGACAAAACACTGGACTTTCGTCCAGTGGGGTTATTCGCCGGAATGGGCTTTTGGCCCAAGGGTGGCCCAAAGGTGACTAGGTTATAAGAACTGTGTATCCGCATAACTGTACGTAAGTTAAAAATTAGCGAAACCCTAGCTCTCTACCTCTCAACGAACTGTCGGCAGCACCCATCTATTCCTTCGAAGATTTCTTGAACTTTCGTAATCATCCCATCGATCAGTTAGTATTCCACCACACTCCGTATTGATTGATGATTGTCTTTGGTGATCGTGATCTACTGTGAATGCAGGGTTTTATTAGAAACCGTAATCGTATGTGGTGACTAGTGATTAATTAAGGTTTGGATATTTTGCTTGTTAATCAAATAGATTAGAACATACATGATAAGGATTTGATGGTTTGCATTCATTCATGATTCACTCTGTGATTCAATGATCCTGTTTGCTGAATTTATATTGTGTTAGCTATTGTATATGATTGAGTTAGGACAATATGCATGATGAATTGTTTATGATTGATTCAAGAGAAGTTAGGGAACTGTATAGCTATGAATAAATCGAAACTGTAAGTGATTAGGGTTATTGTTGTTAACTTTGACGAACAGTAGGGCAGGAGGAAGAAGGACCTCCGGCGAAATACCTATCTCGATGAAAGATGGATGGTATTTCGTCGCTAACTTGGACCCAACGAATGATAATCTTTCGTCAAGTGTGATCTTCCGTAGAGAAGGATTTTTCGTCGGGAACAAGACAAATAGAACTGTGATTGGAACTTGTACGATAATGAGGGATTTTGTTGACGAAACTCTATTGCTGCTTGTTAAGTATAGAAATACTAAATGAAGAAACATGAGTTGGTTGTCATGAGTAACCCGCTTAACTGTTGTGTACTGTGATGAAACATACATGTGAACTGTGGATTTTAATGAGTGTATATAACTACTATCTGCTATTCGGAAATCACTGCTTGAAAATGCACATTATGATTTTTTATACGTGAATCTTGAGAATGTGAAATTGATTATGCATACATGAATACCGTAGGCTTGACTGATTTTGTGTGCGCGAGTAACTAGTCATACCGAGCAAATCAAGGCGAGTTCACTACTCTTGAGCATGCGTCCCGGTGGTTGGGACAGTCAGTGGGTATCTCGGGGAGGGATAAGTCTTTTGGGTAAAAACTAGAATGTTGGATAATACTCTCACCCTATCACTCTTAAGTCCCATCTTTTTGTTACTGGAGAGGTAACGGGGTACTAGTTGGTAGCACTACTTAAGTTTGGCACCCTCACCCCATACCGGAGACGACGAGTGTGAACTAATGACCCAGTCATGCCCAATGCTTTGATAGGAGCACTTGGGAACGGGCAAAACATACATCAGGAGCTGTCTTGTTCAGTATCGTGATATTATCAACATTAGTTTCGGATTTGTTAACAAACTGATTTAAACACTTGGTAATTAACGCTTTCGTAAAACTGTGAACTCACCAGCGTTGTCTAACACACTTGTTGCATGCTCGCATGTCGTTAGGTGCAATTGATGAGGAACTTGCTATCTGGATGGCTGAAGTGGTCATGGTCATGTCGTTGAGGATTGCTTGAATGTTATTTAAACACTATTACATTTGGTTTTGGAATACCTTAAACAATATTTTGTCATTTGCTTCCGCTGAATATGATAACTCTTGATTAACATTAATGAATGTTTAATTTAATAAATATAAACTGGACGATGAAATACTATTGGTTCAATGTGATTGGTGGCTGGATTCTGGCACCTCACACGCCTAGCGGGGTTATCGCATGTGGTATTTTGGGGGTTTGACAGTTTAGTATCAGAGCCACTGGTTATAGTGAACTAGGTTTTAAAACGTTTTTATAAAACCAGACTATAACCGAACAGTTCAGAAAGCGACCATGATACTCAGCTCCAGATTGCAAGGTTCGTCTCTCGTTTACTTATTGCATAGGATAATTAGTATACACTTATGTACAATGTTGCATGCGATTGCACACACTTAGCATTTCAGACTGAATTCATGTGTATTTACCTGAGTTATGTGATTGATAGAGTCACAATGCGATATCCCGTTAGTTTTTTGTGGTTTATGTTTGTGATGGTCTGTCTTGTTGTGATAATTTGAGGAACCTTTTAGCATGAGTTGGGAGGAACTGAGATAAACATGCTAATCGCATTCCTATTATGGGTGCACACATAATAGCAATGTGGGGTGCATGTGAGCCCCAGTGAGATCTAACGAGTGTGAGAGGGTTCCGCCCTGTTGTTTGGTGAAAACTAGTAGTCCGTAGAATTCATCATGGGGATTGACTCCTACCTTATCTCGACTCTTAACCATTCTCCTCTTCTTATATAGAATCATGAGCGGACGAAGTCACGGACGTGGACACATTGCTATGACTCAGGCAGAATTGACTGACATGATCAAAACCCATGTGGCTGAGGCTTTGGCAGCCTATCAAGCTGGTCAGCAAGTGAATCAGAATCAAAACAATCCACCTGCTTATACGTTCAAGATGTTCATGGATTGTAAACCACAGACCTTCAGTGGGACTGAAGGGGCTGTGGGACTTCTGCTTTGGTTTGTGAAGGCAGAATCGGTGTTTGCGATGTGTAACTGTCCTAATGGGGATATAGTGAAGTATGCTACAGGCACACTCGAGGATGGTGCCCTGACATGGTGGAATGCCCATGTTCAGATGTTGGGTATAGAAATGGCAAATGCGACCACTTGGGACGATTTTAAGGAGCTGATGAGGGAGGAGTACTGTCCTTGCGATGAGGTACAGAAACTGGAGAATGAGTATTATGATCTGAATATGGTTAGGTCGGAGATCGAGGCATACACGAAGAGGTGTCATGAGTTAGGTAATATGTGCCCGAACTTATCACGACCTCCACACTGAAGAATCGAGCTGTACATCAATGAATTAGCCCCGCAGGTTAAGGGCTTGGTTACTGCAGCGAACCTCAACAACTTAGCTCAGATTATCCGCTTGGTTCACAAGATCACAGATCAGGAGGTGGAGCGCGGCTCGCTACCACCGCGTGTTTCTTCCACTACTGCTGCTACAACAGCTAATACGCCCGTTACTGATAGCAAGCGGAAATGGAATGATGTAGATAAGGTGACGAACTCAAATCAGTCACAGAAGTGGCCAGACAATAGCAGCAATCGTAGTTTCAGTCAGTCGTCCTCCGTTAATCAAAGCCAGGGCAACAGTTCGGGTCAGGGTTTTTATGCGGGGAAACAACCAAAGTGCAATAAATGCAACTATCACCATCGAGGGCCGTGTACCCGAGTATGTCACAGGTGCAACAAAGTGGGGTATATGGCTAGGGATTGTAGGTTTTCACTTCCGAACCAGCAGCAACAACACACCCCGCAACAGCAACAACCACAACTGCAGGAAAGGCAACAACCCCAGCAAAACCATGGAAATCGTTAGGGATGCTTTCAATGTGGAGCCGAGGGTCACATCAGGTGAGACTGCCCTAAACTAAATCAGAATGCTGGTGGTAACAACAATGGAACAATAACAACGGAAACAACAACAAGGGAGCAATGGTGGAAATGGTGCGCACGGGAGGGTGTTCACTATTGGAGTTGGGGAAGCCAGAAATGATGGCAACGTGGTGACTGGTACGTTCTCCATAAACAACATATTTGCTTATGTTTTATTCGACTCTGGTGCCGATTGGAGTTATGTGTCTTTGGGGTTCAGTCGTCAGTTGGGGTTGACTCCCACTCCTCTTGTAAATAAGCATGTAGTAGAATTAGCTGACGATAAATCGATTGAAGCTTCTCGTGTCCTTTTTGGTTGTGACCCGTTACTCTTGGAAGTTTTGATGTGGTCGTTGGCATGGATTGGTTGTCTAAGCATCAAGCGGAAATTCTCTGTAAAGAGAAAATCGTGCGTATCCCTCTCCCCAGTGGGGAATTTTTATCGGTTCAAGGTCATCGTAGTGGTGCCGTGGTCGGCATCATCTCAGCCATGAAAGCCCAGAAGTGTCTACGAAAGGGCTACCCTGCTATCCTAGCTCTTGTTACCAAATCACAACCTGAAGAAAGGAAGATCGAGGACCTTCCAGTTGTACGTGAGTCTTCTGACGTGTTTCCTGAAGAGTTACCCGGTCTACCTCCACATCGCTAGGTGGAATTTCAGATTGACCTTATGCCAGGAGCAGCTCCGATTGCTCGTGCTCCTTATCGTCTTGCACCAGGAGAGTTGCAAGAGCTATCGAATCAACTCCAAGAACTGTTGGATAGTGGTTTTATCCGACCCAGTTCTTCGCCTTGGGGAGCCCCAGTTTTGTTTGTAAAGAAGAAGGACGGATCTTTTCGTATGTGTATAGATTATCAAGAACTTAACAAGGTGACAGTCAAGAATCGCTATCCTTTACCGCGTATCGAGGACCTGTTTGACCAGTTGCAGGGGTCAAGTTTCTACTCTAAGATTAATTTAAGATCGGGCTACCATTAGTTGAGAGTCCGAGAGGAGGATGTCCCTAAAACGGCTTTTCGAACGCGATATGGACATTATGAGTTTTTGGTTATGCCATTCGGGTTGACGAACGCACCAGCAGTCTTCATGGATCTCATGAATCGTGTATGCAAGCCGTACCTTGATGACTTCGTTATTGTGTTTATTGATGACATCTTGATCTAGTCAAAGAGCAAGGAGGACCACGAGCGACACTTGCGTCTTATTTTGGAACTCCTGAGGAAGGAGTAGCTTTACGCGAAGTTTTCTAAGTGTGACTTCTGGATTCAAGAAATACACTTCCTTGGTCACATAGTCAACGAGTTGGGAATACATGTGGATCCTGCAAAGATCGACTCTATCAGGAATTGGGCAGCGCCAAAGAATCCTTCGGAGGTACGATAATTCCTTGGTCTCGCTGGTTACTATCAAAGATTCATCGAGGGTTTTTCAAAGATCACTCAACCTCTCACTGCTCTGACACAGAAGGGTGTAGTTTATACCTGGGGGACGAAACAGGAAGACATTTTCCAGCTTCTCAAGCAAAAGCTTTGCAGTGTACCGATTTTGTCTCTACCCGAAGGCACCGAAGATTTTGTTGTGTATTGTGACGCTTCTATTCAGGGTCTCAGTTGCGTGTTGATGCAACGCGAGAAAGGTATAGCTTACGCCTCTCGACAGTTGAAGGTCCATGAAAAGAATTACACGACTCACGACTTAGAGTTGGGGGCCGTGGTGTTCGCGCTAAAAATCTGGAGGCATTACTTGTACGGCACTAAATGCACTATTTATACCGACCACAAGAGCCTTCAGCACATCTTTGACCAGAAGGAATTAAACATGCGACAGCGTCGCTGGGTAGAACTCTTAAACGACTACGATTGCGCCATCAAGTATCACCTGGGCAAAGCTAACGTGGTAGCTGATGCCCTTAGCTGGAAGGAAACGAAACCCAAACGTGTTCGCGCCTTGCAGCTTACTATTCATTCTAACCTGCCTGACTAGATTCGTTTTGCACAAACCGAAGCGTTGAAAGAGGAAAACATTGAAGCCGAGTACTTACGAGGCATGGAGAAACGACTCGTAGAGAGATCTGACGGGATTTACTATTTCATAGAACGAATATGGATTCCTCTGTATGGTAACCTTAGAGATCTTGTGATGGATTAAGCGCACAAATCTCGATACTCTGTTCACCCGGGTTCGGATAAGATGTATCAGGATCTCAAAGTCATGTATTGGTGGCCGAAGATGAAAGCCCACATCGCGACTTATGTAAGTAAATGCTTGACTTGTTCAAGGGTCAAGGTGGAGTATCAGAAACCCTCAGGCCTACTTCAGCTACCAGAGATACCCATGTGGAAATGGGAACAGATCGCCATGGATTTTGTCACCGGGCTACCTAGAACTCAAAACAGAAATGATACCATCTGGGTGATCGTTGACCGTGTCATGAAATCTGCACACTTCCTCGCAATCAAAGAAACTGACAAGTTCTCGCAGTTGGCTGGTATCTATCTAAAGGAAGTGGTTTCCAAGCACGGGGCGCCAACCTCCATCATCTCTGATCGTGATCCGCGTTTCATATCCGATTTGTGGCAAGCGATGCATAAATCATTTGGCTCACGTCTCGACATGAGCACTGCCTATCACCCTCAAACGGATGGTCAGAGCGAGCGAACTATCCAGACATTAGAAGACATGCTGAGGGCATGTGTTATCAATTTTGGTAAAGGTTGGGAGAGACACTTACCCCTAGTGGAGTTTTCTAACAATAATAGTTACCATACTAGTCTCCAGGCAGCTCCGTTCGAGGCTTTATACGGGAGGAAATGTCGATCCCCTCTCTGCTGGGCTGAAGTGGGAGACAGCCAAAACACAGGCCCCGAACTTATGCTCGAAACTTCTGAGAAGATTGTGCAAATCAGAAATCGTATGGCGGCGGCGCGCGACCGTCAGAAAAGCTACGCTGATAAGTGTAGGAAACCTTTGGAGTTTACTGTAGGCGATCGCGTTATGTTAAAAGTCTCACCCTGGAAGGGTGTGGTACGTTTTGGGAACGTGGCAAGCTCAATCCGCGTTATGTTGGGCCATTCAAGATTCTGGAACAAATTGGTAAGGTGGCATACAAGCTCGAATTACCTGCTGATTTGGGTAATGTTCATGATGTTTTCCATGATTCACAATTGAAGAAGTGTCTGTCTAATGAAACACTTGTAGTACCGTTTCAAGAGCTGAAAATTGACGACAAGTTGCAGTTTGTTGAGGAACCAATCGAAATTATGGATCGAGAAGTCAAGGTTCATAAGCAAAGCCGAATTCCAATCGTGAGAGTTCGTTGGAACCCAAGACGTGGACCGGAGTTCACGTGGGAACGCGAGGATCAGATGAAGCTCAAGTATCCTCATCTTTTCCCAACTGAACAACCTAATCCTGGTGCAACTAATGAATTTCGGGACGAAATTCCCCTTCAAGTTAGGGATGATGTGGTACCAGAGGAAAATCCATAGTTATCCTGATCCGACACTTCGCCGCTTTTGGTTTACTTATCAAATTTCGGGACGAAATTTCTTTCAAGTTGGGGATGATGTGACAACCCGAGTTTTCAAGGTCTTTCCTCGACACTTGTTTGCGTCATAGCTTGTGCACGTCTATTATAGGATTAATGTGTTGTATTGTTTGTATTATTATTTGGTTTGTTAATAGAAACTTTTGAGCTGTTTAAAATTAAAAAGACTTAACCCATGCAACCTTACCTGATTAAAAAGGATTTTCGTCACAATCCTTATGCGACGAATCATGGTTTTTCGTCATCACTTTCAGTCGACGAAACACTGGACTTTCATCCAGTGGGGTTATTCGCCGGAATGGGCTTTTGGCCCAAGGGTGGCCCAAAGGTGACTAGGTTATAAGAACCGTGTATCCGCATAACTGTACGTAAGTTAAAAATTAGCAAAACCCTAGCTCTCTACCTCCCAACGAACTGTCGGCAGCACCCATTTATTCCTTCGAAGATTTCTTGAACTTTCGTAATCATCCCAACGATTGGTTAGTATTCCACCACACTCCATATTGATTGATAATTGTCTTTGGAGATCGTGATTTACCGTGAATGTAGGGTTTTTTTAGAAACCATAATCGTATGTGGTGATTAATTAAGGTTTGGATATTTTGCTTGTTAATCAAATAGATTAGAACATACATGATAAGGATTTGATGGTTTGCATTCATTCATGATTCACTATGCGATTCAATGATCCTGTTTGCTGAATTTATATTGTGTTAGCTATTGTATATGATTGAGTTAGGACAATGTGCATGATGAATTATTTAGGATTGATTCAAGAGAAGTTAGGGAACTGTATAGCTATGAATAAATCGGAACTGTAAGTGATTAGGGTTATTGTTGTTAACTTTGACGAACAGTAGGGCAGGAGGAAGAAGGACCTCCGGCGAAATACCTATCTTGATGAAAGATGGATGGTATTTCGTCGCTAACTTGGACCCGACGAAGGATAATCTTTCGTCAAGTGTGATCTTTCGTCAAGAATGATTTTTCGTCGGGAACAAGACAAACAGAACTCTGATTGGAACTTGTACGATAATGAGCGATTTTGTTGACGAAGCTCTATTACTGCTTGTTAAGTATAGAAATACTGACTGAAGAAACATGAGTTGGTTGTCATGAGTAACCCGCTTAACTGTTGTGTACTGTGATGAAACATAGATGTGAACTGTGGATTTGAATGAGTGTATATAACAGCTATGTGCTATTCGGGAATCACTGCTTGAAAATGCACACTCTGAGTTTTATTTATACGTGAATCTTGAGAATGTGAAATTGATTACGCATACATGAATACCATAGGCTTTGACTGATTTAGTGTGTGCGAGTAACTAGTCATATCGAGCAAATCAAGGCGAGTTCACTACTCTTGAGCATGCATCCTGGTGGTTGGGACAGTCAGTGGGTATCCCGGGGAGGGATAAGTCTTTTGGGTAAAAACTAGAATGTTGGATAATACTCTCACCCTATCACTCTTAAGTCCCATCTTTTTGTTACTGGAGAGGTAACTGGGTATTAGTTGGTAGGGCTACTTAGGTTTGGCACCCTCACCCCGTACCGGAGAGGACGGGTGTGAACTAATGACCCAGTCATGCCCAGTGCTTTGATAGGAGCACTGGGGAATGGGCAAAACATACATCAGGAGCCGTCTTGTTCAGTATCGATATATTATCAACATTACTTTCGGATTTATTAACAAACTGATTTAAACACTTGGTAATTAACGCTTTCGTAAAACTGTGAACTCACCAGCGTTGTCTGACACACTTGTTGCTATCTGGATGGCTGAAGTGGTCATGGTCATGTCGCTGAGGATTGCTTGAATGTTATTTAAACACTATTACATTTGGTTTTGGAACACCTTAAACAATATTTTGTCATTTGCTTCCGCTGAATCTGATAACTCTTGATTGACATTTATGAATGTTTAATTTAATAAACATAAACTGGACGATGAAATACTATTAGTTCAATGTGATTGGTGGCTGGATCCTGGTACGTCACACGCCTAGCGGGGTTATCACATGTGGTATTTTGGGGGTGTGACACATAGATTCTTCCAAAAATGGAGGTTTCCCATGTTTTTAAAACATGTGTTTATTTTCTTTAAATCATCTGAATTCAAGCTTCAAAAAATTTCACAAGTAATAATCACAAAAATCATCATGTTTAACCTTATGATGAACTTGAATAATTCTTAAAAATGTGTAGTCTTCCAAATATACACTTTACATACTCAGATCTTTCCAAATCAAGCTTCTTGTTAAACTTTTATGAAAAATATTTCACAAAATTAGCCATTCACAAGTTTAATGGCTTCAAGATCATGAAAAATACAACTTTAGAACCATTTTCATACTTACTTTGAAGACCTTCAAGTTCATCATCAAGTTTCTTCATGGATCTTTCAAGATCTATGCTTAAACTTGTTAGATCTAAGCTTCTAACAAGCTTACACATGATGGATCTAACTAAAAACACAAGATCAACATCAACAACTTCATAACATTCATCAAACAACACCAATCACTTGTTTTCACTTAGATTATGTTAGATTTTCATGTCTTCATCTTTTAAAGTTTAAGTTCTTAGATGGTGTAACTTGTACATAACATTAACATGAAGTAAAAATGAGTGTATGAAGCTTACCACTAGCTCTTGTGGCTAGGGAAGTGGCAAAGAACTCATGAAGAAGAAGATTGATGAAGAAGTGGTGGTTAAAAGCTCCAAGTGATGGTCCTTCAACTTTTAGTGCTTCACACCTTCTTAGATCATCTTCTAACACCTTTGTAAACCCTTGGATTTTCTTGAAATTGATTGAAAATGGTGGTAGTGTGGACGTGGTGAGTGGCCGTGAGGTAGAGAGCAAGAGGGGAAGAAGAGAAGTTCGAGTTTGGTGTAAATGATGTTGTGAGGATAATATTGGAGATTTGTTCCTTATAAACTTTAAACATACAATTCTTCCACTAAACAAACACTTTAACCACCATTCATCTTTCAACATTATGAGCCAACTTGAGGGCTAGTGGGGCCCTCATGTTGAGTGTCATTTTTAGGGGGGGGGGGGTAATTGCAAAAGTTTGAAAGTTAAGGGTTTAGGATGTAATTTAAGTGCTTAAATTAGTTGTTATAAGTGTTTAAGTGTTTTTAGTTGTTTTGGTGATCATAACTAGTTTCTAGTATGTTTTTGGTGTTTTGGGTAGTGTCCGGTTAATCATTCGGTTATCGGTTCGTTAAAGTGCTAACTAGTGGATTTTACAAGGTATGAAGTACCTTTTGTGACATGTTTTATTCCCGACACTTTGCAAGTCATTCTGGATGTTTTATAGCACTTTCTGCATGTTATTTTAATGTTCAAATGTTGAATTTTGCTGAATTATGCAGAATTCTGCGCTTAAAGTGTGTTTTAGACAGTTTTTAGTGCTTATATTAGCTTCCGGAAAGTGTTGATGCAAACCCTTGTTCACACACTTGGATTTTAATGTATTTTTGATGTTGGACCTACATCTAAGTCCTAAATCTATCGTTTAACTGAATACTGAAGCTATGCTGACACAACTTGTCTAACCGGTGAGTTTGCTAATCGTTTCCACGCAACGCTTAATGTATTGCACAATGCGATAAATGAAGTATGAAACATGCATGAGTTCAGATGTATAACATGCAAGCATATAATGTTGAAGTTTAAACACATAAATGCTGGAAATAAATAATTATTAAAATAGTACGGAAATTACCAGTTTCGTGCCAATTGTCACACATACAATTAAAAATTCCCTACAAGATCATTTGTAAAGTAATTATGATACTCTATAAAATTGCCCTATAAGATCAAAATTACCTTATAAGATCATTTGTAGAGTAATTATGATACTTTACAAAATTACCCTACAAGATCAAAATTACTTTACAAGATCATTTTACAAAATTATCCTACAATATCAAAATTACCCTACAAGATCATTTGTAGGGTAGTTTGATAATTACTCTACGAGTAAATAATTATTAAAATGTCACCGTGTTTCTTAAGAAAAACCTTCAGTTCGTACGTTAAATGTATTTGATCTTTTGTCTTATTATCTATATCATATTACTATCTAAAACATTTTCTATGTACAAAATGGTAAATTCCCATCAAAATTTAAGATGACATATGAATGGTCAAGTTAAAATGCCTAACTTTTTGCCATTTTATTCCATTCATACCATTCTTCCTTTGACCAATGACATTTATGTTTAATAAATCTATATTATATATTAGATTATTTATAAATAATAGAAAATAAGCTTATGGTTAATAAACTCATCACATTCATCAAGAATATATATTAAAAACTACATCCTATTGTATTTGTGTATTTGGCTTAAAGGACTAATCAGCGAAACAAAGTTAATCAAATTTAACATAAAATTTGTTTTGTAATTTTAGAGAAGTTAGTAAAAAATTTAGATGTAAATCGCGGACGCCGCCGCAACACGCTTGTTTCCCACTAGATAAAAAAATGTTGTAGTATACTATAAAATGTTTATCATAAGGGTTCCCCTATTTATCATAACGGTTTCCCATGCGTTGCAGTCGCGAAGCGCGAGTGCTTTTATATATACACACACAATGTATATATGATTTTTTTAAGGTTTTTAGGTTTGAATTATGTTCTCGGCCCATATTGTCCACTCCGCTGTAACGCACGGGTTCCCCACTATATATATCAAAGAACGCCACAAGATTGCTGTTATGGGTCATTTTCCGAGTATATATCCTGACTAATATTCTGCTTTTGGTTGTTTACTTGTGATCAGGATACCGGATCAGGATATTGGTAACATCCTGGTTCGATATCCTGGTATTAACTGAATTGATCACGTGCAGATTAAGAGTTACAAGTCTCCAACCTTCAAGAAGACTTCTTTCCCCAAGACTCGGGCAAATCAGTTGGGATGGAAACGTTGATCCTGAAAGACCAGGACTACAACGGCTACTAGGGAATATTCGGGGTATCTCAGATTGTTAGGAAAGTTAGTTGTTTTCGGTTAGCTATAAATAGTATGATCGGATCACGTTAAGGCACTCACTTCATTCGTACACTTTACTCTCTAGCTACTAGCAATCACTACACACCAACACTTGTACTCAAATTATATTGTAACACCTAGTTGATCCGCATCATATCCTGCACTGTATCCTAATATTTGAAGCAACAGAAGAACAAGGCAGCTGCGATTGTCAGCTCCCGAGGTTTTATGCCGGCGATCTAGATTGATCAAGGGCTTTCCTGTTCTCGGCCCATATTGTCCACTCCGCTGTAACGCACGGGTTCCCCACTATATATATCAAAGAACGCCACAAGATTGCTGTTATGGGTCATTTTCCGAGTATATATCCTGACTAATATTCTGCTTTTGGTTGTTTACTTGTGATCAGGATACCGGATCAGGATATTGGTAACATCCTGGTTCGATATCCTGGTATTAACTGAATTGATCACGTGCAGATTAAGAGTTACAAGTCTCCAACCTTCAAGAAGACTTCTTTCCCCAAGACTCGGGCAAATCAGTTGGGATGGAAACGTTGATCCTGAAAGACCAGGACTACAACGGCTACTAGGGAATATTCGGGGTATCTCAGATTGTTAGGAAAGTTAGTTGTTTTCGGTTAGCTATAAATAGTATGATCGGATCACGTTAAGGCACTCACTTCATTCGTACACTTTACTCTCTAGCTACTAGCAATCACTACACACCAACACTTGTACTCAAATTATATTGTAACACCTAGTTGATCCGCATCATATCCTGCACTGTATCCTAATATTTGAAGCAACAGAAGAACAAGGCAGCTGCGATTGTCAGCTCCCGAGGTTTTATGCCGGCGATCTAGATTGATCAAGGGCTTTCCTCGTACATCTCGTGTCACCTCTTTACATTTTTGCTCATAGTTTGATCACAGATACAGCTCTATATCCTGAGCCGTATCCTGAAAACTGTTTTTACAAACAACTTAATCAAAATATTTCCAACACATATTTCTAGCACACTACCTCACTTAACTAATTTGATCACTAAATTGCTTCGGTAATTTTTTACCAAAACAATTTGGCGCCCACCGTGGGGCAAGTGGTGCTATTTTTACTAAAAACTTTAGTAAAACCATTACTCGGCTTTCTATTGTCAAAACTTTTTGCTACATTGTTTTCAATGGCCTCGAGATCAAACATGAGCTCTTCCACCATGTCTGCTACAACCTCTGCAACAATTGGTTCGGTGCTTCCACCTCCTCCTCCAAGAATGCAAACCTCTTCACAAGGAGCTGAAAGTCATGTGGCTCGGGATGTTATCCCCGCTCCCAGTGCCTAGGGATCTGGTCCTGTTTTGGCTTCTAATGACGAAATTCTGAATTTGTTTGGTAGTGTACAGGAACAGATGAGGCAGCAGCAGGAAACTAATCGGATGCTGATGAGAGAGATACAACTCTTGAAATCCGGCCCAAGTAGGCCAGCTGAAGAAACTGTCACTCCTTTGCAACACAGGGCTTTGAACTTCAGTTCTGCTGTTTACACTGAGGATAACCGGGGGAATATCGTGCCAAGCCATTCCCAGAATCATACTCCTGAGATACCCTCTTCAATAAGAGTATCAACCGTAAGAATCTCAGGATATGCTTCAGGATATGGCCAGAATCCCCAGACTGGTAAAGTATCTAATAATAATAACACTCTTGCTACTAATGGTGTTGGATCTTTGCAGGATGCAGGTATGACATCGGCATTTTCCAGAGAACTCCAAAAGCTGAAAGACATGATATCCAGTGTACCTGGGGTGGTCCAGCCAATTCCAGAAGTGTCCCAAGACAGTCACAGGATATCCCGGTTTACGCATCCTATCTGTGATGCTGAAATCCCAAAAAGATTTCAAACCCCCAACATGAAACTCTATAACGGAACCACGGATCCTGAAGAGCATATCGCCCAGTATAGGGAAAGGATGGAGATCAACCCTATCCCTCCAGATCTAAAGAAAGCATGTCTCTGCAAGGGTTTTGGTTCTACCTTGATAGGATCAGCCTTAAAATGGTTGTTAAACGTTCCTCCTCACTCAATTACTTCATTTGCTCATTTGGTTAATTTATTTAATAGTCAGTTTTCTTGCAGCCGGAGTTTTGAGAAACTAACCAGTGATCTTTACAGGATAACTCAAGGGCCTTAGGAATCCTTGAGGGATTATGTGAACAAGTTTAGTCGGGAATCCTTGGATATCCCACATCTTGATGTTGCAACAGCTGTGCAGGCTTTTAAGAAGGGATTACAAAAAGATTCTCAGTTTTATCAGGATCTTGTAATGAATCCCTGCAGGAATCTCGACGAAGCTTGTAACAGGGCCTTGAGATATATTCGCTTGGAGGATGATAAGAAGATGCAAGAGAGGATGAATTCCACCTCGACCTATGAATCAACCAATAGGAAATCAGAATCCTCGTATAAACCATATCACTCCAAGCCATATGGCAGAAATGACAACAAGAAAGTGAATGTTGTTGAAGACGAGGATCCTGAAGAATATCCTGAATTATCTGAATATTGCTTTTCTGTTAACATACCTGAGTTAATGTATGCTATGCAGGGTTTAGGAGACAAAGCTAGGTGGCCTCGAAAGAATCAACAAAAAGCTGATTGGAAGGATAAATCCAAATGGTGTGCCTTCCATGAAGATTTCGTACATATAACTGAGGATTGCATTGCCCTAAGAAAGGAAATAAGTTATCTTCTAAGCAAGGGATATCTGAAGGATCTCCTAGTAAGAGAGAAGAATAAGGGTCAGGATACTGAGAAGGATCCTGAACGAGCAGCATCACCCCCTGCGGATGACAAGATAATCAACTTTATTTCAGGAGGATCCGACATTTGTGGGACTTCATATTCTGCGGCCAAGAGACATGCAAAGGAAGCTATGGCCGAGAGGGGAGATAAACCAGCCAGGATGACTACCCTCACAACTGATAAAGTGATCACTTTCGACAGTGATGACAGGGATACTGTCCAGGATCCTCACCATGATGCTCTCGTAATAACATTATACGTGGCTAACCATTTTGTACGCAGGATATTGGTGGATAATGGCAGCTCCGTCAACATAATCCAACTAGAAACTTTGAAAAGAATGAATGTATCTCCAATGGATATTACTTCAAAATCCACCGTGCTTGTTGGGTTCAGTGGAGAGGCCAGGAACACAGTGGGAGAGATAAAGTTACCAGTATATGTTGAAGGGGTCAACTCGATACAACGTTTCTGTGTGATGGACTCCCTATCCTGCTATAACATGATACTAGGCAGGCCATCGATCCATGATATGAAGGATGTGCCATCGACTTATCATCAGTGCATCAAGATCCCTACCCCTTGGGGGGTTGTCAAGGTTGATAGTGATCAGCAGGAGGCGAAGGAATGCTACTCATCCTCGATGAAATCCTCAACCAAGCCTAATGCAGCATAGCAATTAAAGATGCGGGCCCAGGATATCATGGAGGCTTCGGAGCAGGATGTAAAGAAAGTTATCCTGGATCAGGATAATCCGGATATCTTGGTGCTCGTAGGAACCAATATCCCTCATGATATTGAAAATCAATTGACTAATTTTCTAAAATGCAGGATGTCGACGTTCACGTGGAAACACGAGGATATGACAGGTATTTCCAAGGATATTATAACTCACAAGCTTGGAATTGACAGGTCTTTCAAGCCTATCCAGCAAAAGAGAAGGAAGTTTGCTCCAGAACGAAACATAATTATTCAAGAAGAGGTTGAAAGACTATTGAAGTCCAAGATGATCAGGGAAGTCAAATTTCCCAAGTGGCCAGAAAATGTGGTCGTGGTTCAAAAGAAGAATGGGAAATGGAGAGTTTGTGTAGATTACACAGACTTGAACGAAGCATGTCCTAAAGACCCATTCCCTCTGCCTCATATAGACTCGATGGTGGATGCCACTGCCGGTCATGAGATGTTAACCTTCATGGATGCATCCTCAGGATTCGAGCAGATCCAAATGGAACCTTCAGACCAGGAGGATACTGCTTTCATTACACCAACAGGTATTTACTGTTATACTGCTATGCCTTTTGGTTTGAAAAATGTAGGTGCAACGTACCAGAGATTAGTGAACATGATGTTTAAAGACAAACTGGGGGACACCATGGAGGTGTACATTGACAATATGGTAGTCAAGTCTAAGAAGGCTGAGGATCATCTCCAGGATATTAAAGGAGCATTTGATATCCTAGACCAGTACAATATGAAACTAAATCCTGCCAAGTGCCATTTTGGAGTGGGGGCAGGAAAGTTTCTAGGATATATGGTGACTAAAAGAGGAATAGAGGCAAGCCCGGAGCAGATTAAAGCTATCTTGGATATCAAATCACCTTCAAATATGAAGGATGTTCAACGGTTAACAGGGCGAGTAGCAGCATTGAACAGATTTATCTCAAGATCCCCCGAGATATGCAAGGAATTTTATGATATCCTGAAGAAAAACAAGAAGTTCGAATGGAAAGAGAAGCATGAAGCAGCCCTGTAGGATTTGAAGCAATATCTCTCAATTGCACCTCTATTGATAAAGCTTGAAAATGGTGAACCACTGTCCCTATACCTCGCAGTATCAGGGAATGCTGTAAGTGCCGTTCTTATAAAGGACCATGAAGGTCAGCAATATCATGTCTATTATGTTAGTAAAAGTTTATTAGATGCTGAAACTAGATATTCTCATCTAGAAAAATTGATATTAGCCCTAGTTATGGCATCAACCAAACTTAGACATTATTTTGAGACACATAGGATTCATGTTAAAACTAATTATCCTGTTAAGAACGTGCTTAGGAAACCCGAGATGTCGGGCAGGATGGCTAAGTGGTCAGTAAAATTAAGTGCCTATGATTTAGTTTATGAGCCTAGAAATGCCATAAATTCTCAGGCTTTAGCTGACTTTGTGGCTGATTTCAGTAGTGATATTCAAAATGAAGTAGACTTAGAAGTACAACAACTAGGAGAAAACTTAGAATCCTGGACATTATATACTGATGGTGCATCTAATGTAAGAGGTGTAGGTTTAGGTATACTACTAAAATCGCCACAGGGGGACATATTACCCCAAGCTATTAGATGTGAATTCCCTGCTACTAATAATGAAGCAGAATATGAGGCTTTAATTGCAGGATTAGAGTTGGCTAAAAATATGGATATTAAAAATTTGCAAGTATATGTCGATTCCTTGTTAATTACTAATCATTTTAAGGGATCATATGCAGTTAAAGGCGAGAAATTAATCGAGTATCTCGAAATTCTCAAAAAGTTAGCAGGATATTTCGATATTTTCACACTTGAACAGGTACCAAGAGAGGATCATGCTGAAGCTGATGCCTTGGCGAATTTAGGATCATCAGTCAGGATACCGGAAGGAACCCGAATACCAATGTTACATATCTTATATCCTGTGACGGATCCTCAGGATAAGGAAGTTCTAACTGTTCAGGATCCTAATGAGTATCCTGGGAAGGATCCTAAGTCTTGGATGGCTCCAATCGTAAGATATCTCAAGGAAGGACACATCCCAAAGGATGAGAATCTTAAGGCCTTTAGAATGAATGTATCACAATTCACTATTATAAATAATGTCTTGTATAAGAAATCTCTTGCAGGACCATATCTGGGGTGCTTAGAGGATCCCGAAACTAAGGAAGTGCTTCGGGATATACACGAAGGGGATTGTGGTAACCATACTGGGGGCAGGTCATTGTTCTCAAAGGCATTAAGAACAGGATATTATTGGCCGACAATGAGGAAAGATGCTGCAGAATATGCTCGAAGATGTGATGCGTGTCAAAGACACTGTAATATATTACATCAGCCGGCCGAACCACTTTATCCTATAGCTTCCCCTTGGCCATTCATGAAATGGGGGATGGATATAGTAGGGAAATTACCAAAAGCTCCAGGAGGAAAAGTCTTTATGCTGGCAATGACTGATTATTTCTCTAAGTGGGTTGAAGCTGAAGCATTTGTTCAAGTTAGAGACCAAGAAGTAGTATCCTTCATAAAGAGGAATATCCTAACCAGATTTGGAGTACCAGCTGAAATCATTTGTGACAATGGATCCCAGTTTATAAGTAAAAGGACTACTAACTTTTGCAAGAGTTAGGGAATCAAAATGATCACGTCTACTCCGGTACATCCTCAAGCAAATGGACAAGCAGAATCCTCAAATAAGATAATTGTCAACAACTTGAAAAAGAGACTATGGGCTAAGAAAGGAAGATGGGCAGAAGAATTACCCTTTGTTTTGTGGGCTGATAGGACGACAGTGAAGAATGCTACTGGGCAAACCCCATTTTCCTTAGTATTTGGAGCAGAGGCAGTAATCCCGACAGAGATGGTGATACCTACAGCAAGATCCAACCTCCGGGATCCTGAGCAGAATCCTGAAGTCCTATGCCAGGAGCTGGATACTATTGATGAAACAAGAGACGCATCAAGGCTAAGGATGGCAGCATATCAACAGAGGATATCTAAAGCATATAACAAAAATATAAGGACTAGAAGATTTCAAGTTGGAGATTGGGTATTGAGAAAGGCTTTTCAGAATACTACTAATCATGCTGATGGAAAGTTGGCTCCAAAATGGGAAGGACCCTATGAGGTTGAATCAGAATCGGGAAAAGGAGCATACCGACTCAAGAATATGGAGGGAGATATGCTACCAAGATCCTAGAATGCTATACATCTAAAACTTTATTTCAAGTGAGTATGGAATTTAAATTCTAACTCAGGATGGTATGGATTCTGTCTCTTTTATTAAATTTTAATAATATTTACTGTTTTGAACCCATTACTGACTTAAGCATCGGAGGTGTGTTAGCCAGGCTAACACCCACCTTAGCTTACAGTTGTTTTGCAGTATATGCTTCGAGATATAGCTCCAGGATATACATTCAGGATACTTCAGAAGATTAGAGGATTGGCCCCCTCTCTCACGGCTAAGGGATCCTTATCCCTTCACAGGTTTAAAGATATTCACCTTTCTTCTGAATTGGGTTTAAACACCCCGCCTGGAGCGCAAGTTATTCGGGAATAGTTCAAGGTGGCGGGACCAGTTCATGTAAAAGTGGCTGACAATTTCGTTACTGTTGGCTATATCCTGAATCCTAAAGGTATATGAGGATTGATCACCCTCTCTCACGAATGGGTATTTTCATACTCTCTAAGGTTTAAAGGTTATCACCTTTCTAAGTCTTGGAGTTTATACACTCCCGCTAGTAGCGCATGAAAATTTGGGATTTTCCCCAGGATACTAAGGATTTATCTCCAGTATATTTTTGGGTTTAACCCCTGTAACACAAGAATTGTCTAAACAGTTGGAACTGATATTCAAAAAAATTTCTAAGTGTCTATAGACTTCATGCACAGGGGACACTCCTTCTAAAGCAATTGTGTGAAGCTCAAAAGATCAAAATTGGGCTATGTGTCTCGGACTGGGGACATCTTAGTGGGAAAAGTCGCAAAAGGGGTTGGAAGTTAATACTAGGGTTACACTCAATTCGTGGTATGATCTTTCCTTTGTGAACCTTACATGAATTGTTTAACTCTGTTTAAGGCTCAAAGCATCCTGATTAGGATATATCATTAAGATATATTCTCGGAATACGATTCAGGATATCCGGTTAGAATATCTGGGATGCAATACTTGAATTTATAAAGAGAATCAGAGTTAAAAATGCTATCAAAACAAGGTTTATAAGTTCTAAGCAAACCATATTTTTCCTTTAAAAACCCTATTGTTCGAGATTTTGTAGAATAAACTGTTTTAAAGATGTTGGTTGAGTATCCTGGTCAAGATATTTTGCAAAATTGAAATTCGAACTAAGCAACGAAAAATTGAAAGGCAATAGCAATCAAATTGAAAGATGAAATTATCTGAAATAAGCAATACCGGTTGATAACCGAAGGCTTCATCCTAAAACCTAGGACCCATCCACCTTCGGCTATCAAGTTGTTTTAATTCGAAAATAGAAACTGTTCATAGGACAAGAAATGAAATTGTTCGAACAAGCGTAACTCTCAAATTTAAGGGAAATACGTTTTAGGAGGCAGGGCCTTCTTCGTTCGTGACGTTTTCAGCAGCATCTGTCTCAGGATCAAACTGAGCATCCATCTCAACATCCGTTGGTTTTTCAACTGCCTTTGAAGATCCTTCAGCTGCAGGTTTAGCAGAAGTGCCGCCGAGACTCCTTAGCTTTGTTTCCCAGGCGTTGATGTCCCAAGAAGAACATTCGAAGCCTAGTGCTTTGGCTTCGTGGGCCATCTTTAGCCTGTCCTAGAGAAGGGAAGTGATGACGGAACTTTTAAGGCTTTCCCGGTAGCTGATCATGTCCTGTTCGTGTTGAGCATGGGCAGCATCAAGATCGGCTTGGGCCTGGAGAGCATCTTTGTTGAGGGCGGCCTGGTGTTCTTGGGTCATAGCCTTGAACTTGTCTTCGTAATGCCGAGATTTGGCGGCTGCAATCATACCCTGATCAGAGATGGTAACCTCGGCTTTCTTCAACTTGGATTCAAGCATCTTGTTGAGCCCACAAGATTCTTGATATAAATGAACCACACGTTCGAGACCCTGTAAAGTAAGAGGACAGGTATTGATTTTAATAAATACTTATAAGCGGTATAAGGTGCAGGATATGGCTCGAGGATAGTAACCTGGTTAAGAAAAGAAGTCATGAATTCGCTTGCCTCAATGAACTCGTGATTTTCAGAGGGGAATGTATCAGAGATAACAGGAGAGTCAGGCTTTTTCCTTTTACGAGAACTTGAACTCCGGGGCTTAGTAGCTGGCGAAGGTTTGGGAATGATGATGGCCTTGGAGCTGCTGGGCTTAGATGAGGCCGTGGCCTTGGGACTAGGTTCCTTCTTGATCTGGACATGATCAGAATAACTTTCCAGCTCATCAAGGTCGAAAACCTTAGGGATCTTGGCTGGTGCTGCATAAAGGGAAAAGTCCTCCATCCTTATTACTCTTTATTATATTATATTACATTGAATAGTCATTTCAAAAGTAACTCTTAACAGACATTTCGGATGATGAATATTGGTTGGAACTCGGGATCTGTGTGATAAAACTCCTGTCACTTGCAGGCAATTGGTAAACTGCTTTGATTCTTTTTTCTGATTCCGCAGTAGGGGGAGCTACTTCCTTAAATTTCACTGCGAAAAGATCAAATAAGAAGATATTAGCACAAGATAGAAGTTTAGAAGTACATGGGGACAATCATGATCCTACCGGTGGTTAACCACTCCACCGGAAGACTAGCACCCTCATGAAAGGAGTCTCGTTTGACGAAGAAGAACTTGCGTTGCCATCCATCTTCGTTTTTGGTGGCTTAAGAACAAGCGGTTTGCTGGAAGTTGAAAAGAGCAGGAACCGGCTGGAACCATGGGATCGGAGGCGGTAAGCGATTGGCATATCTTCGATGCAAAGGTCAGGATAGTGAAGGTTTTTAATTTGGTTGAGCAAGATTAATACTCTCCAAACCATGGGCATGGTTTGGGCAAAGGAAATACCAGTAGTCCGGAAGAATTGCATCATGAATTCGGGAAACGGGTACCAAAGACCTAGCGAGAAAGGGTATGCCGGGAAGCAGACCCAATCAGCAGAAGAAACGTCCGATCGAATTGATCGATCAAATGGTCTGAAAAACGTGCCATCAGGGAAAGCACCGGAGGCTCTCAACGCTGCAATGTCCGCGTTATCAAAAGCACAGATCTGCTTCTCAGGATTTTTAAGAAGATTTTGCTAGATAAAGGTCTCAGACGATTCACCGGTTTGAGAAAAAGTTCTAGTAGCCATTGCAGGTAAAGGAAAAAATATTGACAGGAAATGAATAAGAAGTAAGGAATTGCCTGGAGACTCCGTTGATGATATCTGGTTTTCAAACAAGAAGAGAGAAGATATAGGAGCATTGTAGATGTCCATCGAGTGAAAAGCGCGTTGGAAGTTGAATCGTGCAATCTTGACCGTCATCTTGATTTATTTACCTTGATTCACGAGAAAGAGTTTTTGAAATATATCCGTTGGATTGGTATACCAACAGATATATTTGGGGATAATTGTTATGGGTCATTTTCCGAGTATATATTCTGACTAATATTCTGCTTTTGGTTGTTTACTTGTGATCAGGATACTGGATCAGGATATTGGTAACATCCTGGTTCGATATCCTGGTATTAACTGAATTGATCACGTGCAGATTAAGAGTTACAAGTCTCCAACATTCAAGAAGACTTCTTTCCCCAAGATTCGGGCAAATCAGTTGGGATGGAAACGTTGATCCCGAAAGACCAGGACTACAACGGCTACTAGGGAATATTCGGGGTATCTCGGTTTATTAGGAAAGTTAGTTGTTTTCGGTTAGCTATAAATAGTATGATCGGATCAAGTTAAGGCACTCACTTCATTCATACACTTTACTCTCTAGCTACTAGCAATCACTACACACCAACACTTGTACTCAAATTATATTGTAACACCTAGTTGATCCGCATCATATCCTGCACTGTATTCTGATATTTGAAGCAATAGAAGAACAAGGCAGCTGCGATTGTCAGCTCCCGAGGTTTTATGCCGGCGATCTAGATTGATCAAGGGCTTTCCTCGTACATCTCGTGCCACCCCTTTACATTTTTGCTCATAGTTTGATCACAGATACAGCTCTATATCCTGAGTCGTATCCTGAAAACTGTTTTTACAAACAACTTAATCAAAATATTTTCAACACATATTTCTAGCACACTACCTCACTTAACTAATTTGATCACTAAATTGCTTCGGTAATTTTTGACCAAAACAATTGCGCTAATGAGTTGCATTTTTAGACTGACCACCGAGGTTTTTTTTTTTTTTTTTTTTTTTTTTTGAGTAAAATGCCCGGATAGTCCCTGTGTTTTTGTAAAACAACACCTATAGTGCCCAACTTTTGGAAATTACACCGGTGCTTCCTGTGGTTTGACAGTTTGTTACTTGGATAGTCCCTAGAGTGGATGTTCGTTAGTTTTCTCTGTTAACTCCATATAAAATGACCAACATACCCTTAGTATTAAATTAAAACACTAAAATAGATATATTAAAATCAAAGGTGGGACCCACCAACCTTCTTATTCACCCTTTTAAGTCCGTGTAAGTCTCTCTCTCCCTCTCTCTCTCTCTCTCACACACACACACACTCACTCACCCCCCACCTGGCTCCACCACTTGCCACCAGCCGCCACCACCTTCAACTCCACCAACATCAACATCTCTGCCACCTGAACTCCCTCCTTGATCCTAGATCCCTTCATCCACCACATTTAGAGAGAGAAACAACTAGAGACAGAGAGAGATCGATCAGAGAGAAAGAGACGCAGAAAAGGTCCAGAAGAGAGAGACACGAACAGGATGGTGATGATGGGTTGCTAATGTTAACAATGGTAAATTCAATTGATTAAGGTCATATCGCCTCTTAGGGTTTCGAGTTTTGAGTTGAATTTGTGGATTTAGAGCTTATTTAGGGTTTTATTGGTTTGGTTTTAATGATGGTTTGTTGTTGACGGTGTTATGACGACAGAGAAAGATGATGATGGTTGTAGTTTATGGGTGTAGAGATGGTGGTGGTTTAGATGGTGGAACCACCATGTGTTGCGGCTATTGTAGAGCTCGACAGGTCGCCGGAGGATGACGTTCGCTTTTGGAAGCTAATGAGCACTGGAAATGATGATGGAAAGATTGAAGGGAGGAGGTGGTGCAACCATGGTGGTTTAGGGTTTGCAGATTGGGGTTTTTAGGTGGTGGGGTAATGGTGGCATGGGTGATGATGGCGTCGTGATTGTGGTTGTTACAGGGGTTGATTGGTGGTGTTTGGTAGATGTGGTGTCGTATGGTGGTGGTGACTAATGTTTTGGTGGTGGCATGGTGGTGGTAGTGGTGGTTTTAAAGAGGGATTCACAGTTTAGAGAGGGAGGTGGGTTGGGGGTTAGATGTTATATATTGTATGTAATAATAAATAATTAATTGTGGGGCCCAATTGATATTTTAAACGATTAATTAGGTTTTTCTTATATTTTAATAAAAGCAAGGGGTAATTTTGACATTTTACATAGATTTAATGGAGAAAACTAACGGATATCCATTCTAGGGACTATCCGAGTAACAAACTGTCAAACCACTAGGAGCACCTGTGTAATTTCCAAAAGTTGAGGACTACAGGTGTTATTTTACAAAACCACAGGGACCATCCATGCGTTTTACTCTTTTTTTTCTTTCCTTTCACCACTCTGGCATCCTTAGATTCTTCCTCTCAATTTGGAAAAGCCTAGACATAGAGAGAGACATCACCGAGGGTTTCCCCAACCTTAAACTTTCAATCGCAATCAAAACATCGCCTCCAATCAGACAACCACAATCTTCGGAACATTAACAACGAAGAGGGAACAACATCTCTAATTAGACAAGAAACAACAGCGACGGTGTGCACTGCCTCTTCCCACAGAACAGAAGACCAGGAGCTTAATGGTGGTGGCAATTTGGTCTTACAGGTGGCGATGGTGTGCCTTTCGAAAGAAAAGCCATGTCTCCGCTGAACGAAAAATCAATGTCAAACAGCGAACATGGGGTTCCATGAAAGCGGTGATGGCTGAGTTCTGAGCCTCGGGCCCTAGCGATGGCTAAGGTTCCTCCGTAACATGATACGACAGGGGCGACAATGTTATTTGGGTTAGAAGCGGCGAAGATGGTGTTGCTGGTGGTTTGGAATCCGGTGGGATAGTGACTTAATTCGATTAAGTTAGTATGATTAATCAACTTGATTGAGTTTTGTTTTATCAGTTGTGTGTGTGTTGCTGACAACCTGTTAAATTTAAACTGATCTAGCAAAATTTGAAGCTAAATATACCTGATTCCTTTCTGAATGATACAGAGTTGATGGATACATATAGGTTTTTATCAGGGATATTAACAACCGACATGGTAAAATCTTATTCTCACATGGTGTATACGAGTCTTATAATGTTATATAGCCCGTATAGAATAAAGTGAAATGACAAAGACTAGGCAGAGAGAGAGAAAGTGTGGTGCTTTTAGTGGTGGTAGTGGGTATTTGGTAGTGGAGGTGTGGTGATCGTGGGTGTTCAGTGGTGGTGGTGTTTATTTGAGAAGAGAGAGAGAGAGAGAGAGAGAGAGAGAGAGATCTGGGTAGAGAGATTTGGGAAAGAAGTGGGGGTGGGACCCACAAAAATATTTGTTTTAATTAAACTATTTTCGATTTATTGTTTTTCTTAATAAGGGTACTTTTGGTAATTTAATAGAAACTTAACTAAGAAATCTAACCTAAGTTAATGATAAGGACCACACGACCGCAAAAATTACAAACACTGAGTGCGTAATTATTAAACGACTAGGATCAAGTCTGCAATATTTGCAAACCACAAGGACCAACCAAGCATTTAACTCTATATAATAAGTATATGACTTTGAGTATAATGCAATCCCTCTTCAACTTGCAGCCTTTGGTATATTGTTATTATGATTCTAGTAACAAATCCTGGATTGTTTTTCCCCTGAGTTCACTTTTTTGGTGGTCAAACTTTTATAACAATATAACTACATGTTAGAGTTTTTGGGTTGGGTTAGGTTACGAAACATAATAAAGACCTAACTTTCATATCAAATTTCCAGTAGCATTAGCCCTTAAATTCAAGTTTTGAAAAAAAAAAACTAAAAAGTTAAATGCCCGGATGGTCCCTGTGGTTTTGTAATATAACACCTATAGTCTCCAACAATTGGAAATTACACCGGTGGTCCTTGTGGTTTGACAGTTTGTTACTCGAATATTCCCTGGAGTGGATGGAGATTAGTTTTCTCCATTAAGTCCATTTGAAATTACTTATTTTCCTTGCTTTTATTAAAATATAAAAAAATTACACAGGCACACACACATAGATATAAACATTCACTCTATATAACACACACACACACACACACACACACACACACACACTCTGACACTCTTTCTATGTCACGGTCCCCGTCCCGGTTTTGCCCGGTTCAGGAGCCGCGGGACAGAAACCCGTGGTATTTATTATTTGAGTTGACAGCGGGAGTTTAACAGGATCTTTTAAGACTTGAAATTGCCCAATTATTTTATTTCATAATTTGGGACAAACCCCGTAATTTACAATAGAGGAATTTCACCTGGAAATTCCCTGGTTTACAAAACATGTTTATTTATTTACTGAGCCACCACTTCAAGCCTTATTAGTGCTCCATAGCACTTTTCCTTGATTCATAGTAGGTCACCTGAAACATGTTTTAAAAAAATTTTATCAGCGGGGAAATACTGGCGAGTCACTCAAATTTGATAAAATGACACATAGTTATGAATTACAGCATAAGAGCGATTACAATGGCTACTATCTTATTTTTTTTATCTGGCACCGTGTCACACCCTGGTGACGATGGTCATACCACTATTGGGTCCTTTCATCCAAGTAGTGATGATTATCACTGTTAGGTTGATGAACCTAACCGTGAGAAATTAGTAATGTGAACAATACCCCACTTTCCAGTGATTCAAGATAACCAAGACTTAATCCCTGTAATTATAACTGGAAAACATTTGGTACTGTAAAACCTTGTTGATAAAAAGAGAATTACTCACTTTGCAATTTTAGACGGGCAGAGTTTAGCCTACTAATAAGACTGATAACCTAATTTAAACAACAATGCACACGAAACTAGGTCAGTAACTTAATACAACATTTACGATAAGCTCACGAAATCAAAACCCTCACGCCGAATGACAAAGTATAGCCCTAGTTTGGGCAGCACTTAAACATCCATCGGATTGGTTTCAATCAATCGGACATTGTATCGTAGCAGTGATCGAGTTAATACTCTGTATCGTAGCAGCGTTGTGCCCCTAAATACTTGTTTTCAAGAAGAATATGTGTGTTTTGATTGAAAATTTCGAGTGCAGATGAAAGCCCATGCCCTGATTAATTTATAGCCGATTTTTGGGTTTTACGCGGCCCGCGTAAACCCTCTCTTAAACTTACGCGGCCTGCGAGGGCCACCTAGTCTACGACTTGGGCTAGCGTGTCATCGGCAGGTCCACCACGTGTGCGACACGTGGCCCGTTCGCTTATCCGAAGACTTTTTAAGTTGACGTGGCCCGCGTAAACTTCTCTTATGGTTTACGCGGCTCGCGTAAAAACCAAATTTCACATTTTCTTGGTTTTTCATGCACATTAGGGTTTCAGGGGTCCGGGTTTTCACTTACGAATCTTCTAGGGCATTTTTATAGGTCCTTACATTCTATCTCTCTCTCTTTATCTCTCAAGAAAAGCCCTACCACCACCTACCGTCAGTAGCACCACCACCGCCACCACCACCTGCCACCACCCTCACACCACCATCCAACCCTACACCACCACCTGCCACAACCTACCCCACACCACCACCACCACCACCTGTTTCAAATCCCGCAATCACCATCCCTGACGTAGTCATAACCACTACCAACATAAATCTTGTAACCCTGCACCACTGGTTTGTCAAGATTTGAAACCAGGTTTGAATATGTGAGTTTAGGGCTTCAATTTTGGGTTTGAATTTGGGGGTTTGATACTTTTATTTCGAATTACAACGATCAAAATTACTTTGATATTTGTTGATCAGAATTACATTGATATGTGTTTGAATTTGGGGGTTTGATACGGTATTGTGGTGGTCGAGTGAAGGCGGTGGATGTTGTGGTCGAATGAAGGTGGTGGTAGTGGGGGTGTTTGCAGATGAATGTGGTGGTGGTGAGGGTGTTTGCAGGTGAAGATGAGAGAGATGACAGAGAAGAACGAGGTGGTTCTAGTGGTCGAGTGAAGGCGGTGGTAGGTTTAGGTTGGAGGTGGTGTGGCGGTGGTGGGTTCAGGTTGGAGGTGGTGGGTTCAAGGTGGAGGTGGGTAGCTATGGTGGAGGTGGAGGTTGGTGGTTACGGTGATGGTGACCGGTTGTTTATAATGGATGGGTGAATAAGGTGGGCCCCACACTTTTAATAATCTATATGGGTTTTTTTATAGGGAGGGGTAAATAAGTAATTTTAGATGGACTTAACGGAGAAAACTAACCCCCATCCACTCTAGGGACTATCTGAATAACAAACAGTCAGACGACAGGGACCACCAGTGTAATTTTCAAAAGTTGGGGACTATAGGTGTTACTTTAAACTTTAACTAATACAACCACTAAAGTCTAGTTCAAAGTTGACAATTTCAAAGTTCAAATTATTTCAAAGTTAAAAAATCAAACTAACAAAATTTGAAACTAATAAACAATTTCAAAGTAAAGTTGAAAAAATTACCTCTTTGAAAATAGTTCTCGATTTGATTTGCAAAACAAAACAAGAGTTTGAAAGAAAATAAAACACTTCTGGCCCATCAACTATGTTCTAGTGTAATACATACCCCTAATTAGGTCAATGTATAATGTGGGTTTTACATTCAAAAAAGAAATGTTTAATAAGAAAGCAAAAAAGGCTAGGGGATGGCAATCTGGAATTGAACTCGGGAGCTCCCACTTAGAAAAGAAGCGCTAGACCAATGGAACAGCTAGTTTGTTTTGGTATAGGTTCACCCATAATTTATAAATGGGTTCCTTTTATATTTTTTATATACGTTTTCACTAAAAATTTTAAACAAAGAGGGTCTTAAGAACCTAGTCTTTGATAGTAGATCCGTCCCTGATCATGTACTCCCAATACGCCTATAAAGACCTTACCTTCTTGATGTGCTAAAAGTAGTTTAATAAAAACAAACTAAATTAACCTAATCTAGACACTAAGTAATACTCTAGACTCTTTAAAACTCGACTAAACTACTAACCGGCAAGTGAACCGATCGACTCTAGTAAAGCTATGTAAGTCAGGATATCAAACCCACGAGACTCTGTTTAACTACACTAACTACTATATCTAGACTAACACTGACACGACAATAACCATTTTTATATTTGTTGGGGGGTTTTCTAAATATCCTAAATTGCAAATTAATTAAAACTATAATAACTAAATTTACTAAGCACGAACTAAACTTGGGTTTTACTCAAATGGTGGAAACAACTACCTAGACTAGAGTCCTGGTTTGCACCAGTAAGGATACTATTAAGATATTAGCTATTATGGAACCGGGATCTTCTAGTACTAAACCTATCGAAATACCGAACAAGGACCCCGACCCTTCTCAGGAAGACACTTATGACACTCTAAAGGCTGTTACGAACACTAGTTGGTTAGACTCTTTCTCAAGATATCTAAATGGTTTACGAAAGTATCCTAATTCGATTTACTCCCTCTCACATAAATTCTTGATTAGACTTGTTAGAAAACGGTCACTAAGGAAACTAGTTCAGACTCCTCTCGAAGCTCCTACCTAGCAATTTAATGACTTAGACCAAACAATAACCTCTCACCTCTCAACTATTGAGATTAGTAGAACACTTAAACTTATTTAACTATCGATTATTGCTTCTAAGGTATATTGGCCAATTAATCCTAAAGATCACAATATAAAATCATAATCTAGCATGAACCTATTCCGTAAAAGACATTCACCAAGATTCACACGAAGCAACAAAGAATATTCAAACACTTTTAAGCATGCATATACATCAAAGCATTAACCGAGTCGACTACTTTCGCAAATAATCCATAAACAACTAAATATCCATAATAAAACTCATTATAAACCAATCAACCAATCTAGATAGTATAGAAGATCTAGCCAATCATAGTCATTGAACAAATCATAATTGAAGTATCGTTAATAAAAAGAAACATGGTCAAAGTAAGAAACAGAGAATAAAGACACTCGAATAGTAGAACAACGACCCGGATGACTTCATATGTCACACCCCAAAAATGTCGCAGCGGAATATAAAACGTAGTGGTGACGAAAGTTGATGCCCATTTATATCTTGATGATCGATGCATTAATTTGTTGGACATATTAAGTTTTAAACATTTCATTTTAAAATAGGACACAACCATGACATAGTTAAGTTGTTTTGATCCTCATGGATCTTATTACATTCGTCCCAGAAAGTTTTAAAATTAGTCCAACATATTTAAGTGACAAAACATGCATCAACAACCACAAGATACGCCATAATTCCCGAAGCCGAACTCAAGTACCTGTAGAACACGTTAAAAATCAAGTGTCAACACAAAGGAAGGTGAGTTCACATATTCACTTACAAACAATTTTATTCCAAGGAAAACTTTATGTTTAGGTGTTTATTTGAAAACATCCATTTAATTCTTAGAAAGTCCATTTTACTTTCTTAATAAAATCCATGGGCCTTCCGTCGCAGTTTCACGAACCCGACAATAGTGTTACTGCCCAAGTTTTGTATATTGAATTATTGCGTCAACTTTCAGACTCGTATGTTAGCTAGACGATACGAACTATATATTAACCATGCAGGGATAATAAAAGCTAGACAATAAACAGAATATTAATTCATCGTTTGACATTGACACGGGGCGACCGGTCACGACGGGGTTGTCAACCCGATAGATCTACCAACAATTCCACGCGTACATTACTTAAATGATTAAACGACATCATGGGCGCAAGGTTCTTTCTCGAAGAACAATATGATGTCTGCCTCATGTACAATATATATATATATATATATATATATATATCCTACTAATATGACAATTTAATACACGACGATTTACGAATTCCCCGGCCACTCAAATGTTGAGACCCAGTCCGGAATTCATCCCCAATCCGTACGGTCTCGTTTCACTTAAGAAATACCGCACGTACAATATTCATTCGTCAAAAACGTTTTACCTCGGAACGTATAACTTATCAAATTCATATATTTTAAGCGAAAATATATATTTTATATTAAAAGGTATGTTTTATTTCGAAAACATTATTAAACCCTTTTAACGACGTGTTCCACCCCCAAAATATATAGAAAACCGTAAAAAGATGGGTTTAGTGACACTCACCTTTGGGTGCATATTTCAAATAGCGCAATCCCACAGTTTGATTTCTACACGTCCTATTATATGTAGGAACAAGTTTTAAATCAATATACATATATATATATATATCACAAAAATCCTAAGTTTCTCTGTTTCTAAGAATTTTCACATAACTTTGAGATTTTCTCGAAAAGTTGTTATTTTTGGATTATGTTGGCACGTTAATATATACATGAGTCTCTATATATATGTATTTTTATGATTTTGTGACTTGAACTATTTTATTGCTGACCATTGTTGTGTAAATCCGTTAACACTCCCGTTTATATGCAATATAGAGTAAAAACTGGTATTTTACTGGATACCGGGTATTTTATCGAGCGTCTTAATCCGGTTTTAGTGCGTTTTAAATTATTTTTAACACTCTATAAAAATAAACTTACCAAAATATTATTGAACAATATTTTGTTTCCCTGGACTGGCGACATTGTCGGTATTTGGCAATATGCGTGCTGTGCTGCGCGGTACGCGCTTAAAATCGCAAAAATAGGGATTTATGCGTTTTTATTTATTTTTATCATCCTAAAGTAATAAACTCATTAAATTATTACTAAAATGATTATTATTTGCCTTGACAAGCTGTGTTGACAGTATTTTATCGGTATACGCGCTGCATCGCGCGGTACGCGCTTAAACTCGAAAAATAGAGTTTCTCAACGTTTTAATTTATTTTTCCTCATGAATATAATTAAAATTATTATTCTAATCATAACAGACTATTTTTAGGATTTTAACACTAATCGGGTGGTCACCGACGTTCGTTTCGCATTTTAACAGTTGCGCAATAAGCGTCTATCTTATCGTTGCCAACATAATTTTTACCAAAGTTTAAATTTACCAACACATTAAATTTCACATATAAACATCATAACTAGTCAAATACAGCCCTGTTACCTATTCACAACACGTGTTACAATTGTACGGTACGGCCTGAAAAGCCAGGTGTCACAGTCTCCCCCTGTTTAGGAAATTCCGTCCCCGAAATTTTCACTCTACAGGTTTTGTTTTCGCACAAAGTGAAAATAGAAAAAACAGGTTTAATGAATATAGTCTTTTAGTTTCTGCAAGAAACCCTGATTCTTACGAAGAATCCCCGTAGACCTATATTACACACATCCTTAATTCCTAACCTCACGTCACAACGCTCTCTACTCTTTCCAAGGTTCAACATTTACAGGCACTTAATCAAGAAGATTAAGTCGAAGTTTCACCATTTCGGGTTCTACACACGTATATTTACATATACATTACCCTAAATCTGAAGTAGTCCGAGTTTACACACGATTAATTCAACTCACAATGAGCTCTCGAAAGAATCAAATCTCGTAAACTCGTCTTCCTTCCTTCTTGCATTCATTTTAGATATCCACAAATCGCCAAATCAATAAATCGCATACACGACTAGAATGTTGTAATCGCCTGTCCGGTTATTAGCATAACTCTTCTAGCTATACATACTGCTTCTACGGTACTTCGATAAATATTCGTTTATCTTCTAAATAAAAAATTCTACAAAGAGCAAAAGTAGTGTATTATCCATTATACACTTTCTCAACTGCATCCAAATAGTACATCATGTACAACACTCAATTCTAATGGTAGCTTGAGCCTATAAGCGACTGATCCAACTTAAGATGGGCTCTTGAAAGGACCTAATCATTGTGGCTCAGCTTTTCTTCTCTCTGCTAAACCTAATAGCACCTCTGCAAGATAACTCCTTAGTTCGCGCATAGGCAAGTATGTCGTCGATGAATATTATAATGAATTTATCCGATTAGGGTTTCCATACCCTGTTCATGAGATTTATAAATATAAATGGTGCATTAATTTAGTCAAAAGGCATGACTAATAACTTGTAATGGCCATATCATGTTTGAAAAGCAGTCCCCGGAATACCTTCGTCAGTAACCTTCAACTGATGATATCCTATCGCAGATCGATCTTCGTGTAGTAGCTGGATCCTTGTAGTATGATTGAACATGTTGTCAATTCTCGGTAAAGGGTACCGATTCTTGATAGTCAACTTGTTCAGCTCTCTGAAATCATCACATATCCTGAAGGATCCATCCTTCTTTCTCTCAACAAAACAGATGCGCCTCAAAACGAAAAGCTTGATCGAATGAAACCCTTGTCCAGTAGCTCTTGAAACTGACTCGACATTCTTATCATTCTTAAACGGTGCTTAATCTATAAGGAGATATTGCAAACGGGTGCAGCACCGGGTGCTAGATCAATTCGAAATTCGATTTGTCTCGCAGGGGGAAATCCAGGTAAGTCTTTTTAGGAAAAATTCTGGATACTAGCGAACAATAGGAATTTCTCCAATATTCCTACTTTTGGCCTTCATATCCACAACGTTAACAAAGAACACAGGATAGCCTTTTCGCAAAAACTTGAACATCTTCGTAACACTGACGACTCTCAACCATCAACACTCGTCACTCGACTCGGTCGGTCTCCGCGAACAACTATCACCTCTCTACCGTCATCAGGACGAGATATCCTGGCTAGCTTCTTCAAGCGATAGTCCCCACTTCGCTCTCGGATAATTAATCCATTCTCACATCTACGTCAAAGCTCCCCAGCTCCACTGGAAATAAACCAACACTAGAACTACGATCACCTAATTAATACTACAACCGCAAATGACCTCACTAGTTTCCATCAGCTTACCAATTGCTAGTTCTATCGGGAACTTTATACCCAGTTTACTTGTGGGTGAACACAAAAATGGTTCAAAGTTTGTCAAACAAAACTTAAGTCAGCTTTGGTATTAAGAGTATGAACATAGATTGGTTTTTGATTCGAAACATATCGGTAACATCAGCAAGGTCATCTCGTGCCTTCCCAGCGTTTAGCTCGAACGCTCTACCCCTGGCATCCTGACCTTTCATTTTTCAGACAATCTCTCTTGAAGTGTCCTTGCTCACCACACTCGTAGCATCCTTTGAGCGTAACGCCATCCAATGTACTCTTAGCATAGCACTCGCGAGTCATACATCTAGTCCGACCACATCTGGCGCACTTTCTCCGCTCACCCTCGTGAGTCTTCCTCTCAGAACCACTCCTGCCATCCCTAGCATTATCCTTTCCCGACTCTCTAGGGTTAGCTACACACGCTTTCTTGTAACACCTCGAAAATTTACGTCCTATAATGTGTTGACACGTGTCATAGGTTTGAACATGTGAAAGAATGTTCTTGAAGGACTAAAGTTGACAAACAGTGAAAGTATGTAATTATAAGGGTTCAAAGTGTCAACAATGAATAAATATACTTTGCAATAACCCTACATGATGTTTATAACCTTAAACGAATAGATCATGGATTATACGAAGCGAATTGTGAAAGAAAGTGAGAGATTACAAACTACAGGGGTTAAATGTGCCAACATGTTTAAGTTATACCTCTGAGTGACCTTTTGACAAACCCGAAGCTTTGTAACGATTAATTATGCTCACTAGAATGTACCACAAAAATTTCATGAAGTTTCGTTATCGTATGAGCAAGTTGTGATAAAATTCGTGTGTGAGGGTTAGAATCGTCAACATTGAAATTTAGGGCTTTTCGGGTGATCACAAAGTTACCCGAGGACTTAACAAAGTGGGTATAAGTCTTAAAGCCCCATATGTTAAATAACAAAGCTTCATATGCAAGTTGGATGGTGAAAACGACCTTTTGAGGGACTAGGGGCCAAAGTGCAAATAAATGAAACATGTGTGACCTGACCAGAAGGGCCTCGCGGCCCGCCTCACACATAACAGAAGGCCACGCGGGCCGCCTGCGACCTGCAGATGCAGAAAAAATAGGCAGCTGCCTGTTGATGCTTGTAACCGACTCAAATGCCATTGTTTCGATAATTTAGGCTGCCTAAAATGGTTTTTAGCTAGTAGGGGACTTGTGGGTGATAATGCAACACTCCTAGACTTAGTTGTCGATGATCCATGCATGTTTGAAGTTATATATAAAGACCCACATTATGCAAAAATGATCATTCATCACTCCTGAGCATTTCCAGAGCATACAAGCAGGCCACAAGCATTCCAAATCATCCATTAGTCGTGTGTAAGTGCCTTTGATCCTTCTTGTTTGAGTTATACTTAGTTAAAAGCCTAGAAATCAAACCGTCGTAACTACGGTTTGACTTTGTGATAAATCACAATCGGTCCAGAGATTTGTCGAATCGAAAGTTGTTATAAGTTGGTATTTATATGGTTAATAAACCCCTAAAAGGGCACTCACTGATTCGAATCCTAACTAGGTCGTTTGTCGAGTCAAAGGTTGTCCGAAAAAGTCAACAGAAACATTAATCGCATATTTAACGACACGGAAGGCGTGTAACCTGTTTTATCAGTCATACAACTTGAAAATAAGTATAATAATTTGTCTAAACTTGTTTGATTCGACAACTTTATGTTTTGAACCGATTCGGAACCGAGAGACGCAAAAGTTTGACTTTTGCTTTGACCTCAGTTCTGACCCGATTTATATAGGTTTAGACATGCCTTAAAGTTCCGTTAAGACCTAGTTGCATGTGTGTATAAGCCTCTGCGTTTATACCACTCGAATCCCTAATCGTCCGATGTTTCCGTTAAACGCCTAACTATTGACCGTAATGCCCTTATGACCATAAAACGAAATTTTTGGAAATGTGAAAGTGCCATAATCTTAGTTACTGATTTTTAGACTTGTACCTAAAATTTCACATCAGTTGGAGGTCTAGATAAGGAGTTATGCTTAATGACGTAATTTGAGTACTTTTAAGTAATTAAACGGCGTCATTAGCGTAAAGCCTATCTAAACCAAATTTTGGACACCAAACCTTTTACCCACTGATGTGATATAATATTTTGGGATTTTTAAAGATTTTTAATTATTTTTAAACTGATCATAAGCTAGGTTTATCGCCTCGATTCGGTTAATACCAAAAATACCCTTTTCGGCCATAAAATGAGTTTTACAAATCCTTTTAACGCCAATCCAATTGCTACTGATTTTAAATAATAAATGGAGTATTTTGAGCCTGTTTATTTAATCAGAAAACTCAGAATCGTATTTTAACCCGTACATCGCTTAAAACGACTTTATACGCGTATTTAACGCATAGTTTGGGTTTAAAACTATTTTAATATATAAGAATTATTACCAAAGGTTATAACCTGTTAAAATAAGCTATTTTACTGATCAACTCAGACCCGGATCACAGGTGTCTAATTAAACCCTTTTATAATCTTTAAAATGACCAAAATGCCCCTACGGGGCTTATAAAGAGATTAAACTCGTTTTGGGCATCATGGGTGATATCCTACTGATATCACAACTTATTTAAGGTGTGTTAACTTAGGAAACCTGTTTAGGACTCTTACGGATACCCGTTACGCTTCATGCGCGTTCGGTTCGGTTTATGTAACTAGTTTACATAAATTAGCCGAAACGGGTCAAACCCTATCGTTTTATCTCAAAATCCAGAATGTGTATCACATACCCATATTAAGCAAGTCTTGAAGCTTGTCGGGTCTAAATCACATTCTATCCGGTCTTCGCTTAATCGTGCGTACGAACCGTATCTTTAAAACTAACCGGTCTAAGCGTAAGCTTAACTAAAGACCCGTTAGGATTCTAATAGGTTATTATAAACCTTCGTTCCAGATTAGGAGAACCAGTAAAAGATACTTGCACTCGCTGATTTTGAACTATACTTACTCAGGTAAATACTTTTAACTTATTTTCCCTATACGGGCTTGGGGTACGGTATATAGAATACCGCTTGGTCCAGCATTGAATCTTTAATCGAATAGAGGTTAAATCATTGATATGCTCTGTTTTGAAATGTTTTCTTTGCTTAAAGCCTTTGGGGGGTTAATGACCATGTCCCGGATATCCCTGGCATCATTTTACGAAATGGCCACGACCTTAGCACTCAGGTGTAGGCGTACACCTGTCAGTGTCTCATTATATAAAGTGGTGTGTCCGTTGATCTTTAACCCGGTCTACGGATCGGGCTACTGAATGCATAAGAAACATGTAATTCGTTTACAAGTATTATATATTTACATAATTATCCCAAGTTATAAAATATTATTTGTGCCTTGTGACTTAAATGCATTTTCTTAAACTCTTTTCAAAATGAGTCGGTTGATTGTATTTACCAGTGTAAACTGACGTATTTTCTTAAAAAGGTTAAGTGCAGGTACTACGCGAAATAGGCTGGCTTTTCTCCTAGCATCCACATTAAGTCTCGCCAGCTTGGATGTCATAAACTGTTGAACATTTGTCTCCTTTTATTTGGATCTACCTGTGGATTTATATTCGACTATTTGTGATGCTTAATATTACAATATCGTTTGGTTGAATTAAATCTATACTTTGCTTCCGCTGTGCATTTAAATATTGTGTTGTTTGACTATCATGTTGCCAACCACGTCACGATACTCCCCTACCGGGCCCACCGGTGACACGTGGAAATTCGGGGTGTGACAGGTTGGTATCAGAGCCAACTCTGAGTGAATTAAACACTAGCCTTTTGTGTTTAATCTCAGTTACACAATTGCACATTCCTAAATCTTCGAGTCTAGACAAAGAACTTAGGAATAATCCAAATTGTTCAAATTTTTATTTTTATTTAAATTTTGTCCTTTATTTTTCCTTGTTATTAGCTTGTGTATTTTAACAGGTACAATAATGCCGCCAAGATTTAGACGAGGTGGTCGAGGAAAGGAGCCAGCTAGCGCCCCTAACGACCATGAGGCAGGGCCTTCATATCGACGAACTTCTTCTACTTCTACAAGGAATGACGAAACGAGGGAGCTATGGAGGACATATGAAGACTCTGCCAGACGATCTTTTTCGCACGCCTCAACACCTCCATGTCATGACTCTTATGGGCCTCAGTCAGAGAACGAACCCCACAACCCGCAACAATTCTTTGGCGACCCTACTCTTGTCTTTCAGGGTCAGTTTAACCCAGCAGAGTACCTACCAGAGCACGTGGGCTTTAACCCACTAGGACCAGAGGATCACTTTTCGGGTGATCGAGATATGGACGAGGACACAGATCCCGTCGAGGCTTCAACCGGATCCTTGAACCATCCTTTCGTGATCTCAGACGGTTCGTCTTTCCACGGAACACCATACCAGGGTCCGGATAGTCACATGGCATGGTTCGAACGGTGTGAGTGGTACTATACACCATCTGAACACTCATCACCTCACCAGCAGCCGCCACTGCAGCAGCAAGATCCCTCTGGGGATCCACGTTATGAGGCAGTCACGCCACCGCCTCCACCGCCGCCAGTGCATCTAGAGCCTCCAGAGCCACCAAGACGTAGGAGGACTGGTGCACGGATCTCAGCACGAGAAGTTGATTTTCATCTCAACACCCCTCAACACTCTAGCGGCAGCCATTACCCGCCTACTCATGAAGTCCCACAGATGGGTGGACCTTCTGTCCCAGTTTCGGAGGTGAATTCAGCACCTATTGTACCGCCATCACCGGGTTTTGGCCACCCAATCCCTGCTTATACTGCTCCGGCAGCTTACAACCCATATGGACCACCAGCATACCATGGCTATAACTATGCTGATGATCCTTACAACGTGGCATCAAGCTACCTTGCCCATAATAATCCTGAGGGACCATATGGACCCCCTTGGGGAATGGGATACCCAGCTCGGGGGTATCAAGCACCTGTTCAGCCGCCACCACAGTACCAGCCACCACGGGCTCCTCCTCCTGAGCAGGAGGAACTCCGTCGAAGACTGGCCAAAGTGGAGCGAGACTTCCAGAAGGAACGTAGGAAGAATGAGGGATTTATGAGTGGTTTGGCAAACTTACTTACGGGAAAGAAGAAACGGGATCGTTAAATCCCCATATATATATTGTTGTACTTCCTTGTTTAAATCAAGTCCCTACGTGGACATTTATTTATGTGTGTATGTAGTCCCTGCGAGGACATCTATCTTTGTACCTAGTCCCTACGAGGACTTGTCTTTATTAGTCCCTGCGTGGACATTTACTTTTGTAGACCGTCCCTGTGAGGACATGTATTATATGTATAGCTCCTGCGTGGGCATCTGTTTCTGTGAAAAGTCCCGTTTAGGGCAAAATGTACTACTTTTAGTTTTAATGGAATGTAAGTTTATAAATTTCATCTTTGCTAAGTTATGCATAATTAAATTATATATGAAATAAATAAATCAGAATCCTTCCTTTTAAAAATCTATCTGCCTAAGCTATTTTAATTAAGGATCTTAAAAGTATAACCTAGCCTGTATGTCATTTTAAGACCTGGCCCAGATGGTAAAACTAGTTAAAAAGATTCAAATCCCTGTTAACATCTGAAAACATGTTAACACTCCTGGCAGACATGATTCGTTTAAAACACACGTGTTAGTATTATATATGGATCTTTTTAAAGATTCTAAACCCAACTTAATGATCTCTGAATCATGGGTTAAATCATTAATAAATATGATCAATTCTTTTTACCATCCATTGGTAATGGAATGCCTACGGGCCCTTCTCATTTTCATATGAGACAAAAGACAGTATTAGTCTGTGACCCTGTCTGATAAAGGTAATGAACTTTGTTCAAACCTCCATTCTTTGATTCTCTGAAATCATCGCTTATAATCTATATTGTCCCTGTGACTAGGCCTTATGTGCTAATAAAAAAAAACTGTTATTGTTTTATAATTAGGATAAATTATATTAGAAATCCTAAATAAACGTGAGAAATAAATTAACCATATATGGTCTATGTTACCACGGTTAATAAAAATTGCCATAAAAGACAATTATATGATAAACTCACCAATAAATTATTGTCGATATGTTACAGTTTAAGCTACATGGCAGACTCAAACGAGGTCAACAGTCACCCAGGGATAGTGAATGATAATGCCCATGTAAACGTAGCGGGTGCAGAGTTGCAAGCTATGATAGACAATGCGGTTAATAGAGCTATGGATAGACAACACCATGGATCAAGTGGTACCCATACGAGGACCCATTCTGCATCACACACTAGAACACCCTCCAGGACCCACACTGCCCACAACAGTAATTCTCACCACTCCTCGAATCAAGGGAGTAATCCATCCCAAAGAGTCGTACAGAACCAAGAACCTCGTAATAGGGGTTGCACCTATAAATACTTCGTGTCGTGCAAACCCAGAGACTTCAATGGGGAAAAAGGAGCTGTTGACTGCATGACGTGGATGGATAAAATGGATACTATGGTGGATATTAGTGGTTGCCATAATAGGGACATTGTGAAGTTTGTCTCACAGTCCTTCAAAGGAGAAGCCTTAGCCTGGTGGAGATCTTTGATCCAAGCCACAGGGAAAGTCCCATTATACAACATGACCTGGGAACAGTTCATGGCACTAATCAAAGAAAATTTCTGCCCTCAACATGAGGTTGAGAGAATTGAATCTGACTTCCTGGCGCTGGTCATGAAAAACCTGGACTGTCAGGCCTACCTTACTACTTTCAATACCTTGTCAAGGTTGGTCCCTTATTTGGTGACTCCGGAGCCTAAACGTATAGCTCGTTTTATCGGGGGTTTGGAACCGGAGATCAAAGCAAGTGTAAAGGCCTCCAGACCAACCACTTTTCGGTCAGTAACGGACATATCGTTATCTCTGACCTCCGATGCTGTCAGGCTGAGGTCACTGAGGAAAACTGATACCGAGAAGAGAAAGCGTGAGGATGACAACTCACGGCGTTCAGACAAGAAGCAGAAGGGTAGCAATGACCAAAAGAAGGGGTCAGGATTCAAGAAAGATGGTCAGCAGTGGGGTGAAAAACCCAGATGTAAAATTTGTAGGAAGCACCATTTTGGAAAGTGCAGACTTGACTAAAAATCCCAATACCAGCCAAGGCCTTGTGGGATTTGCAAGTCTACGGAACATAAGACCCTGGAGTGCAAGAAGATAAAGGATGCAACGTGTTATAGTTGCAATGAAAAGGGGCATATCAAATCCAACTGCCCAAAATTTACAAGGAAGAATGAAGAGGGGAAGAAGACCAATGCGAGGGTCTTCAGGATGGATGCTAAGGAAGCCGTCAAGGACGACAACGTGATAACAGGTACCTTTCTCGTAAATGATGTTTATGCGAGAGTGTTATTTGATTCAGGCGCTGATAAGTCGTTTGTAGATAATAAGTTTTGTGAATTGTTGAAACTACCTGTTAAGACTTTAAGTGTGAAGTATGAGGTGGAACTAGCAGATGGCACTTTAGAAACCGCTTCAACCTTATTAGATGGATGTTTCATATCCATTAGGAATCACTCTTTTCCTTTGTCCCTACTTCCTTTAAAACTAGCCGGTTTCGACATAGTTTTGGGTATGGACTGGTTATCACATAACCAGGCCCAGATTATTTGCAATAAGAAGCAAGTGAGGATCAAGACTTCGTCTGGTGAATCACTTACTATCCAGGGAGATACCCAGTATGGGCTGGCCGAGAAAATGTCTATACTCAAGGACTCAAAGTGTTTGAAGAAGGGCTGTGTCATCTACATGGCACAGGTGATTATTGATGAGCCGAAACCCAAGATTGGAGATATCCCAGTCATTTCTGAATACCCCGAAGTATTTCCTGAAGAACTACCTGGTTTGCCACCAGATAGGCAAGTAGAATTCAGAATTGACATTATTCCTGGATCAGCACCAGTTGCAAGGGCGCCTTATAGGTTGGCACCAACAGAGATGAAGGAATTGAGGACGCAGCTAGATGATTTGCTAGCTAAAGGTTTCATCAAACCTAGTTCGTCTCCTTGGGGAGCACCAGTTTTATTTGTTAAGAAGAAGGATGGATCGATGCGTCTGTGCATCGATTACCGTGAGCTTAATAAGGTTACTATCAAGAATAGGTATCCTTTGCCCAGAATCGATGATCTGTTCGATCAACTTCAAGGGGCAAGCTTCTTCTCGAAGATTGACTTGAGGTCAGGCTACCATCAATTGAAGGTTAGAGATGAAGATGTGCACAAAACAGCATTCAGGACTCGTTATGGTCATTACGAGTTCCTAGTGATGCCTTTTGGGCTCACTAATGCACCGGCCGCATTCATGGATCTCATGAATCGCGTTTGCAAGCCGCACTTAGACAAATTCGTCATCGTCTTCATCGACGACATTCTCATCTACTCAAAGAACCAAGCTGACCATGAGAAGCATCTTCACTGCATACTGGAACTACTTCATAAAGAGAAGCTCTATGCCAAGTTCTCAAAGTGTGAATTCTGGCTTCGAGCAGTCCAATTTCTGGGACATGTTGTTAGTGAGCGTGGTATCCAAGTAGATCCCGCTAAAGTTGAATCTGTCATGAATTGGCACGAGCCAAAGACGCCTACGGAAATTCGTAGCTTCCTAGGTTTGGCAGGATACTATAGGCGATTCATTGAAAACTTCTCAAGGATTGCTGCAGCCCTGACTTCGCTGACACGTAAGAAGATTAAGTTTGACTGGGGTCCTAAGCAGCAGGAATCCTTCGATATTCTGAAACAAAAGTTGAGCAATGCTCCGGTACTAACATTGCCTGATGGAATAGAGGAGTTTGTAGTTTATTGCGATGCATCACACACCGGGATGGGATGTGTGCTTATGCAGAAAGGCAAAGTTATTGCCTATGCTTCACGTCAGTTAAAGGTGCACGAAAAGAATTACACCACCCATGACTTGGAGTTGGGTGCCGTTGTATTCGCACTAAAACTGTGGAGGCACTACTTATATGGAATCAAATGTGTGATCTATTCTGATCACAAGAGCCTTCAACATCTGTTCAACCAGAAGGACTTGAACATGAGGCAACGCCGTTGGATGGAAACTCTTAATGATTACGATTGTGAAATAAGATACCATCCCGGCAAGGCGAATGTAGTCGCCGATGCCTTGAGTCGGAAAGAAAGAGTGAAACCCATCCGAATCAATGCCAAGAGAATGGAAATAAAGAACAACTTGATAGAAAGGTTGTTAGCTGCACAGAAGGAAGCCGTGTTGGAAGCTAACTATCCTAAAGAAAAGCTAGGAGTAACTGAGGAGCAGTTATCTCTTAGTAAGGATGGAATTCTTAGATTGAATGGACGGATATGGGTTCCAATTTATGGAGGACTACGAGATGTTATCCTCCAGGAAGCCCACAGCTCTAAATATTCTGTTCATCCTGGAGCTGATAAAATGTACCAAGATCTAAGGGCAAACTATTGGTGGATAGGCTTGAAAAAGTCTGTAGCCTCTCATGTAGCCAAATGCTTGACATGTGCGCAAGTCAAGGCAGAACATCAAAAACCGTCAGGTTTACTACAACAACCTGAACTTCCTACTTGGAAGTGGGAAATGGTAACTATGGATTTTATCACCAAGTTACCTAAGACAAGGAAAGGAAATGACACCATCTGGGTGATAGTTGACCGACTGACTAAGTCAGCACATTTCCTACCTATTAAGGAGATCTACAGCTCCGATATGTTAGCCCAACTGTACGTTGATAAGATTGTAGCTCTACATGGCATACCTGTAGCTATTATCTCTGACCGAGATACTAGATACACATCACATTTTTGGAAAAGTTTCCAACAATCTTTGGGCACACGTTTGAACTTTAGTACGGCTTACCATCCACAGACTGACGGTCAGAGTGAGCGTACTATTCAAACGTTAGAAGACATGCTACGTGCATGTGCGATCGATTTGGGAGGTAGTTGGGATAAGAACCTACCATTAATCGAATTCTCCTACAACAATAGCTACCATACCAGCATCAAGGCTGCGCCTTTTGAGGCATTATACGGTAGAAAGTGTAGATCGCCTGTTTGTTGGGCGGAAGTTGGAGAAGTCCAGTTATCAGGACCAGAGATTGTGTTCGAAACGACTGACAAGATTGTCCAGATTCGTAACAATCTCCAAGCTGCCCGGAATAGGCAGAAGATTTACGCTGATCCAAATCGTAAGGATTTTCACTTCGAAGTAGGTGAAAAAGTCCTACTTAAAGTGTCACCCTGGAAGGGAGTGATGCGATTTGGTAAGAAAGGTAAGCTAAGCCCGAGATACATAGGACCTTTCGAGGTTATCGAACGTGTCGGGTCAGTTGCCTACAAGTTAAACTTACCTGAAGAGCTCAGTAGTATACACAATGTGTTCCACATCTGCAATCTGAAGAAGTGTTTCGCTAACGAATCAGTGGTTATACCCTATACAGATGTGCATATTGATGAGAGCTTGAAATTTGTGGAAAAACCTTTGTCGATCGAAGATCGACAGGTGAGGAAGCTTCGAAGGAAGCATATACCTTTTGTAAAGGTCAAATGGGATGCCCGTAGAGGTCCCGAGTATACGTGGGAGGTTGAGTCCACCATGAAAGAAAAATACCCTTACTTATTTCAGTAAATCTCGGGTTGAGATTTATTTTAAGGGGGTGAGGATGTAACACCTCGAAAATTTACGTCCTATAATGTGTTGACACGTGTCATAGGTTTGAACGTGTGAAAGAATGTTCTTGAAGGACTAAAGTTGACAAACAGTGAAAGTATGTAATTATAAGGGTTCAAAGTGTCAACAATGAATAAATATACTTTGCAATAACCCTACATGATGTTTATAACCTTAAACGAATAGATCATGGATTATACGAAGCGAATTGTTAAAGAAAGTGAGAGATTACAAACTACAGGGGTTAAATGTGCCAACATGTTTAAGTTATACCTCTGAGTGACCTTTTGACAAACCCGAAGCTTTGTAACGATTAATTATGCTCACTAGAATGTACCACAAAAATTTCATGAAGTTTCGTTATCGTATGAGCAAGTTGTGATAAAATTCGTGTGTGAGGGTTAGAATCGTCAACATTGAAATTTAGGGCTTTTCGGGTGATCACAAAGTTACCCGAGGACTTAACAAAGTGGGTATAAGTCTTAAAGCCCCATATGTTAAATAACAAAGCTTCACATGCAAGTTGGATGGTGAAAACGACCTTTTGAGGGACTAGGGGCCAAAGTGCAAATAAATGAAACATGTGTGACCTGACCAGAAGGGCCTCGCGGCCCGCCTCACACATAACAGAAGGCCACGCGGGCCGCCTGCGACCTGCAGATGCAGAAAAAACAGGCAGCTGCCTGTTGATGCTTGTAACCGACTCAAATGCCATTGTTTCGATAATTTGGGCTGCCTAAAATGGTTTTTAGCTAGTAGGGGACTTGTGGGTGATAATGCAACACTCCTAGACTTAGTTGTCGATGATCCATGCATGTTTGAAGTTATATATAAAGACCCACATTATGCAACAATGATCATTCATCACTCCTGAGCATTTCCAGAGCATACAAGCAGGCCACAAGCATTCCAAATCATCCATTAGTCGTGTGTAAGTGCCTTTGATCCTTCTTGTTTGAGTTATACTTAGTTAAAAGCCTAGAAATCAAACCGTCGTAACTACGGTTTGACTTTGTAATAAATCACAATCGGTCCAGAGATTTGTCGAATCGAAAGTTGTTATAAGTTGGTATTTATATGGTTAATAAACCCCTAAAAGGGCACTCACTGATTCGAATCCTAACTAGGTCGTTTGTCGAGTCAAAGGTTGTCCGAAAAAGTCAACAGAAACATTAATCGCATATTTAACGATACGGAAGGCGTGTAACCTGTTTTATCAGTCATACAACTTGAAAATAAGTATAATAATTTGTCTAAACTTGTTTGATTCGACAACTTTATGTTTTGAACCGATTCGGAACCGAGAGACGCAAAAGTTTGACTTTTGCTTTGACCTCAGTTCTGACCCGATTTATATAGGTTTAGACATGCCTTAAAGTTCCGTTAGGACCTAGTTGCATGTGTGTATAAGCCTCTGCGTTTATACCACTCGAATCCCTAATCGTCCGATGTTTCCGTTAAACGCCTAAATATTGACCGTAATGCCCTTATGACCATAAAACGAAATTTTTGGAAATGTGAAAGTGCCATAATCTTAGTTACTGATTTTTAGAGTTGTACCTAAAATTTCACATCAGTTGGAGGTCTAGATAAGGAGTTATGCTTAATGACGTAATTTGAGTACTTTTAAGTAATTAAACGGCGTCATTAGCGTAAAGCCTATCTAAACCAAATTTTGGACACCAAACCTTTTACCCACTGATGTGATATAATATTTTGGGATTTTTAAAGATTTTTAATTATTTTTAAACTGATCATAAGCTAGGTTTATCGCCTCGATTCGGTTAATACCAAAAATACCCTTTTCGGCCATAAAATGAGTTTTACAAATCCTTTTAACGCCAATCCAATTGCTACTGATTTTAAATAATAAATGGAGTATTTTGAGCCTGTTTATTTAATCAGAAAACTCAGAATCGTATTTTAACCCGTACATCGCTTAAAACGACTTTATACGCGTATTTAACGCATAGTTTGGGTTTAAAACTATTTTAATATATAAGACTTATTACCAAAGGTTATAACCTGTTAAAATAAGCTATTTTACTGATCAACTCAGACCCGGATCACAGGTGTCTAATTAAACCCTTTTATAATCTTTAAAATGACCAAAATGCCCCTACGGGGCTTATAAAGAGATTAAACTCGTTTTGGGCATCATGGGTGATATCCTACTGATATCACAACTTATTTAAGGTGTGTTAACTTAGGAAACCTGTTTAGGACTCTTACGGATACCCGTTACGCTTCATGCGCGTTCGGTTCGGTTTATGTAACTAGTTTACATAAATTAGCCGAAACGGGTCAAACCCTATCGTTTTATCTCAAAATCCAGAATGTGTATCACATACCCATATTAAGCAAGTCTTGAAGCTTGTCGGGTCTAAATCACATTCTATCCGGTCTTCGCTTAATCGTGCGTACGAACCGTATCTTTAAAACTAACCGGTCTAAGCGTAAGCTTAACTAAAGACCCGTTAGGATTCTAATAGGTTATTATAAACCTTCGTTCCAGATTAGGAGAACCAGTAAAAGATACTTGCACTCGCTGATTTTGAACTATACTTACTCAGGTAAATACTTTTAACTTATTTTCCCTATACGGGCTTGGGGTACGGTATATAGAATACCGCTTGGTCCAGCATTGAATCTTTAATCGAATAGAGGTTAAATCATTGATATGCTCTGTTTTGAAATGTTTTGTTTGCTTAAAGTCTTTGGGGGGTTAATGACCATGTCCCGGATATCCCTGGCATCATTTTACGAAATGGCCACGACCTTAGCACTCAGGTGTAGGCGTACACCTGTCAGTGTCTCATTATATAAAGTGGTGTGTCCATTGATCTTTAACCCGGTCTACGGATCGGGCTACTGAACGCATAAGAAACATGTAATTCGTTTACAAGTATTATATATTTACATAATTATCCCAAGTTATAAAATATTATTTGTGCCTTGTGCCTTAAATGCATTTTCTTAAACTCTTTTCAAAATGAGTCGGTTGATTGTATTTACCAGTGTAAACTGACGTATTTTCTTAAAAAGGTTAAGTGCAGGTACTACGCGAAATAGGCTGGCTTGTCTCCTAGCATCCACATTAAGTCTCGCCAGCTTGGATGTCATAAACTGTTGAACATTTGTCTCCTTTTATTTGGATCTACCTGTGGATTTATATTCGACTATTTGTGATGCTTAATATTACAATATCGTTTGGTTGAATTAAATCTATACTTTGCTTCCGCTGTGCATTTAAATATTGTGTTGTTTGACTATCATGTTGCCAACCACGTCACGATACTCCCCTACCGGGCCCACCGGTGACACGTGGAAATTCGGGGTGTGACATTTCTCCAATCTGCGTTCCTCACCACGCTTCTCATCGGTATCTTTCCTCGAACTCTCAGACTTTTGCTCTCGCGAATCCCCAGATCTAGGCTTGGAATGCGGAATTATTTGAATAGTCGATCCGCTGTGACGGTCCGACATCACGCATACAGTTGCACGTCATTACATAGGGTGCCAGTAAATGATCTTGGGTTACAACCCTGGATTGTTTATGTGTACATCTATGTACCGTTCACCAAGTTAATGAAAAATCAGAATTACGCTCCGATTATATCATAACACAGGAACTACTAAAACTTTCCGATCATTACATCACCTGAAGGGTTTCCGATCTTTGTCCCACCAAAACCATACCCATGAGCATCACGTCCACGCTCCTGGCCATTATTTTGGTTAGCATCGCGCTGTTCCATGGCAGTATTAACGTGTTGGGCTATGAGTTATGCCAACTCTTTCGGGGTAATAGGTAGTCCAGAACTCTGTCTCGCTTTTGGCGGCATTTCGTCGTTTTTATTATTACAACATAATATCAATATAAGACGATATCCAAAATAATTCAATCATTAAATGATAGTGGACCAAACATCGCGCACGTATAATATCCACATATTAATGAGAATAATTTTTAAACCAAAAGGAACCCATTCGATATTTATACCAGAAATTACAAAGCTTGTTTTTAGTACGAAGACTAATTAAAATTCGGCATGTCTACATCAACACCCCGCAACAAGTCTATACGAAATTTCCTCTCTAAATATCTGAAAATTTGGCATGCAAGCCACAAATAGGGTTCATCAAATGAGATATACAAGATAAACAACAGAAACAACCAACAACTAACGCTTTAATCCCTGGAAGTCCAACATCTTCCTAACAAGCTCTTCTAGCTCATCATAACAGTCCGTCTGTCCCTCTAAGTCCTTCATCGTCTCCATGCCTCTGCGTAACGTGGCGAACTGACGATCACAGTGAGAGCGATTGACCCATACTCCTTTCTGCCTCTTCAAAGCGGACGCTGTCTCAGCTCTCGAAGTCAATGCGCTCTCTCTAATGGGTCGAGTCCTCTTCCTATGGAGAGTGTAGACTAAAAGAGGTGTAGAAAAACACGTGACTCGAAAAGCAGGACAAACGATTCTATAACGACGGGCGAAAGAATCTCAAGTGTAGGCTCCACAGTATCAGTGAGCAGGACGACTAATGGTTCTATAGACCGAGATGTGACATATCATAACCGTACAAGGTAAGTGTGTGATAAATATGAATAGTAACACATTAGCCCCCAAATAAAAAGAAAATCACGTATGCACTTCATTTATTGGTGACCATTGTTGTGTAAATCCGTTAACACTCCCGTTTATACGCAATATATCTAAGATTTGTGCGTCGTAATATATATACATAAACGTTCACATAAATTATTACCATAACACGCAAAATCTTGTTAACTTATCTATTTTGTCATTTTTAATTCAAATATACATAAAACATCTCATATGTACCAAATTTCATGCTCGACAAACAAGTTACACATTTAACGCAATTTTTACCGTTTCTACCACACAAAACGCACAAGTATACAGGCATAGTCTAAATTTCCCACTATCAAATTAACACTTAACATATTATCACATTTACATGTTTAAATCACTTAACGTATTTTATCACTTAACGCATTTTATCACATAAGGTTTACTCAAAATTTACCCATACTAGTGTTCATCGAAAAATGCGTATTTTAGCGATTCTGTAACGTTTTCGGGCGTCGGAATTCACGTATGACCAACCAAACACCAAGTAATCTTAAAATTAGTTAAAATACTTATTTTTAGACTAAAAATATCAGTTTACTTATTGATCTAAATCAGTTTTATAAAAATCACTCGAAAAGCCGATTTTTGACTATTTTAACGCATAGTTTTGCGTTAAACGTTACTATAATCATCCCAACTCGAAACAACTTGTTATTTTAACACAATACGTGTTATTTACTGATTAAAATAGTGGTTATAATCAGTTTAGTGCAGTTTTTGTGTAAGTCATATAAATCATGCGATTTCACGTATTTTACAACTTTTAATGCACCAAGTACAACATGCAAAGCTAGCAAACATTAGGACAAAGTTATATGTCACTAAAAACTTTAAAGTAACTTTATTTTTGTGTTTATAATCTGCTGAAAACTGATTTTTACTAAATCATACACAAAACACATTATTTCACCTATTTTACAAGTTTCTAAGCTTCATGTATAACATGCAAAGCTAGTAAACCTTATGACAAAGTTTTATATCATTAAATACATCAAAATAATCATACTTTAATGTTTATAATCTGATCAAACATCATTTTTTATCAAATCATGTTCAAATCATCATTTTATGACCACAAATCATCATGCATGTTCAAGTAAATGCATCTAATGCACTCATACAACATCATCATCATCTTTTATGTTCTAATCATGCTTAAGAACACATATACATACATATATACGAAATTTTTACACCCACATAAACCTTCAAAAGTTCACTTTCTCGTCAAATCCCTTTTTAAATCATGAAACACTTTTAGATCCTTATTTTATGACATTTTTTATTCATGCATGTATTCTATCATTCAAGAATCATATTATTCAAGAATCACTCAATCAAATCAAATCAAAACACAACTAAATTCACACACTCATATAATTTTAGGCCATACATACATGTATACACACACTCATTTTTATTCTCTTTGAAAACCCATTTATTGTTACCTTCAAGTTTGTGAAATATTTTTAGATTCAAGAGAAACCTTTCACTATTATTTTCAACACTAAGAATCAAGTACACTTTTAAAAAGAATAGTTTTATACCCTCAAGATTCAAGTGGGTTTTTGAATAAAAAGATGATATGAAGCTTGGTTCTTGCTTGAAACTCCTTAGAATCACCTTCAAACATTCAAATGGCCTTGAAATCACCTTGGAATGAGCTTGAATATCCATGAACAAGCTAAGAATTTCAAAAATGATATGTTAGAGAGGGTGTTCGGCTGAATTGTAGAGAGAGAGAGAGAGAGAGTCTTTGAGTGTTTTAGAGACATATTTCTTGAATTGGTGGAAGATATTGAGGGTTTTGAGGAGCATTGTCACATGCACCTCTTTTCTTGGCCACTAAGGGCATGAGAGAGGAGAGAGAGAAGGTTGCATGGGTGCCACCTTTCTCAACACACACACATATTTGAATTTTTATACATATATATACATATATATATGCAATATAGAGTAAAAACAGGTATTTTACTGGATACCGGTTATTTTATCTAGCGTCTTAATCTCGTTTTAGTGTGTGTTTATATTATTTTTAACACTATATAAAAATAAACTCACCAAAATATTATTGAACAATATTTTTTTTGCCTGGACTGGCGACGTTGCCGGTATTTGGTAGTATGCGCGATGTGCTGCGCGGTACGCGCTTAAAATCGTAAAAATAGGGATTTATGCGTTTTTATTTATTTTTATCATCCTAAAGTAATAAACTCATTAAATTATTACTAAAATGATTCTTATTTGCCTTGACAGGCTGTGTTGACAGTATTTTGTCGGTATACGCGCTGCATCGCGCGGTACGCGCTTTAACTCAGCGTTTTAATTTATTTTTTCTCACGAATATGATTAAAATTATTATTGTAATCATAACATACTATTTTTATGATTTTAGCACTAATCCGGTGGTCACCGACGTTCGTTTCGCATTTTAACTTTTACACAATAAGCGTCTATCTTATCGTTGCCAACATAATTTTTACCAAAGTTTAAATTTACCAACACATTAAATTTCACATATAAACATCATAACCATTCAAATACAACCCTGTAACCTATTCACAAAACGTGTTACAATTGTACGGTACGGCCTGAAAAGTCGGGTGTCACATCCTAAGCTTCCAAACTTCAACCGGTTGCTTCGAGTTCTCAAAAACGCTCCAAAAGATGTTGAATTTTCGCCCAAGTTGTTGTTGGTTCGTAACTTAGGTTTATTTGCAAAATTATGATGTTTTTATAGTTTCCAACAAGAATCCAGCACCAAAACAAAGTCTGCTACGATATAGACCCCCGTCGCATAGCGCGATGGGTATATCCTTTAAGTTCCGCGTAGCATGGCACCTCATTTTTCTAGAATTGTATTTTAGTACCTTTGAGTTGTGCGAAGCCTATTCTCTCTCACGGTCGCGTAGCGCGAAGGGTCCTTTCTTTCAGAATTGGTCAATTTCCGTTCCCGTTCAGCTACAACTCGACCTGATTCTCGTTGCTAACACTTTTCGAGCAAATTTTAAGTGTTTTCTCCTCTTTTCAGCAACTGAGACCTGCAAACACAAAAACTATCAAAAGAAACTGATTCTACCTAGAAATCGAAACAAACGAATACGTAATCTATACAAACTATACATGATAAATAGGTATATTTTGTAATACATCACTTCTCATGCCCCATGATATCTGTAAGCCATCAAAGTATTATAACTTTCTGGTTAACATCAAAATTTGTCTTACTTTGTATTTAGATAATAAGTTAAATGATGTCTATTAATTGCTCTGATGGTTCTAAGATTGCTTATAGCTAATTGGTTATGTTCATGTAAAATTTGTGTACTTAGTTGGTTTAGATGGTTTAGCGTTCTAAGATTGCTTATAGCTAATTGCTTATGTTCATGTAAAATTTGTGTACTAAGTTGGTTTAGATGGTTTAGCATATAATCTCACTGCGAAGCACAGTTAAAGATAAAAGATACTCAGTTTGCCAATTTTGAGCCTTACATTTCTTTTTGTTTGTAACCCAAAATACCAAGTGATGTTATAGACAATGTAAGGTGGAAGTTAATTAGTAGTTTGATTGAAAAAAAAACATAAAAGAAAAGTAAACAAGTTGAAGTTATTGAATGTGTGTCAAAATTTCCCAAAAGTGTTATGTTAGTGTTAACTAAAGACTACTGGCCTTGTGATTTGAATTTTACCAATCGAAATTTGAAGTCACTCAAATTCTAATTTCCTACCTTTATCTATGCCCAAATCCTGTAACCTCGTTGTTTGAATTTTCACCATCGAAATTTGAAGTCACTAAAAATTCCAATTTCCTACCTTTGTTTATGCCCAAATCCTGTAAGATGTTTGATTTGTTCAACGTTCGTGTAACTGTAACTAGGTTTTATAATTGATTTTGAGTAATTATATACTAGCAACCTTGCTAGTCCAGATACAAACCGAAAGGAGTGAAATATTTTTAGGGGTTTGAATGCATATGAAAACTTGAAGTGGCTAGGTATATTATGGGTTATTAAAAACAACATCATTATACTTACTTGGATTTAAATCTGTTGGCTGTTGTAAATCCTGTGAGTTGGGAATCATTTTAGACCACGAGTGCGAGTTGTGAAATGGATTTGTTAATGATGGTTGGATTGTAATGAGCGAGTTTGCTTGAGGGCAAGCGAATTTTAAGTGTGGGGATGTATTCAAGTTAACTTTTGATGTTAAACAAGTTTAATATTGTGTTCTAACATAATTTATGTATGTAACCAGTTTACTTTGAGATGGTTTGGTCTTACAGGTGAAAATACGTCAAACAAGTGTTTTGGAAGCATTTGGAAGAAAGTACGATGCTTGGAAGTGTCAAAACAGAACACAATCAAGCCACAATTCACTTAAAACTTCAAATGAGCATATCTTGAGCTAGAAAATGAGTATAAGCAATTCCCACTTAAAACAATACGAGTCGCACCGTCGGCGCTGAAAAGTTAATTTTTGCTAATTTAAGTCTGTGACGGTTGAAAACCGGGGTATTTAACAATAGTGCGGACCCTACGGGCTGAAGAATGACTAAGGATGATTTTGGGTGATTCAAAAGCTTCAACTCACCATTCAACATCGGAAATTAAACCCTAGAACATTAATAATTAAGATTAATCACCAAGGATGCAAGGCTAAGGGGCTGTTTGGCAACTTCTGAATGGTTAATTGTTGAACCAGTAAGAGGTCTGAATCATTAAGTGCTGAACCAGTAAGAGGTCTGAACCATTAAGAGCCAGTATAATGCTTAAGCATTCAGATGCAAATGTCTGACCAATTTAGATTAGAGGTCTTAACAATTCAGACTCTTTATAATGCTTAACCATTCAGAGGCAAATATCTGATCCATTCAGACATTTGCTCACAAAACAAACAATCTGAACCATTAAGTGTTGAACAAGTAAAAGGTCTAAACCTTTAAGAGCCTCGTTAAGAGCTAAACAAACAACCCCTAAATCACCTATGATCATCTTCATGTGTTTCTAATTGTTTTCAACCTATTCTTACCAACTTTTGGATTTGGATTTTATTTTAATAATTTGGATGTCAAGTCCTTATGTTTACTTGGATTGATTAAAAAGCTTTGAGTTATTAAACTTTAATTTAATTCCATATGTTATTTGATTTGTAATCATAAACAATTGAGACTAGGTTTTCAGTTGTCATTGGTTCGTTTCTCATTAACGATCGAAACTACTGTTTTCTTAGAACCTAGAACTGGTTGTTGAATTAGGGGTATATTTAATTGTGACCTTATTTGGTTTAGGATTGCAAACTATCAGAGACAAAATATTTATGTTTCCATTATCTATTGAATCAAGTTAATCAACGAATCATGTCTATGTGATTTCCAATTGGTACCAAACTATTTTGTTAGATCCGCTTCACAACCTGAAATGCGAGGATTGGTTAGTCTTCTCATTATTGTTTTTCAACATGTAATGCTTCTTTACTAGTTGCAAACAATTTCACAAATCTAAACTAGTAAGCAATTTTACTTTTAACTTAAGTTAGTTAGATTTAGGTGATATTTAATAAAATGTGTAATAGTGACCCCAAGCTCCTCATGGATACAATACATGACTTATCTGATCTACATATGTTAGATATGTCTATGTTAGATATGTCTTTGCATGACCCCAACAATAGGTCATCAAGGGTCATCGATTGGATGTGGCTCACCGTGGTGGAACAAGACATTGGAAATGAAACAAGTCTGTTCGACTTGTTCATTCCAGCGGTCCGGTACTGGGTCATTGAGGTAGCAGCATAGGCACTATTACAGTCGCGGTAAGCAAGTAGGCTATTCATGCAGCGACAACTCAGAAACATAGTTTTCAATCCGGATGTTGCACAGGATTTTGGTTGGGGTTCTGAGAGTTATTCATGATTGGCCTTTATGAGAGGAATTCACCCAGAAGGTAATTTAGGTCACCGAATAGGCCAACTCATTCCAGTTGTGACGAATAGGCTAATTAATTATAGTTGTGTCAAATAGGCTAATTCCATTTCAGTTGCCTGAATATGCTACCACAGTAGTACCCGTACAATGGTTATCCCATAAACATCACATTATCCACGATTAACCACACAACTCCTCCAAACATCATTTAACCCATCTTTTTTTCTATGTATAGACGTAGTTAATTCCTCATGCATTCGTAATACACCTACCTCCTTTTTTCACTATAGACGTAGTTAATTCCTCATGCATTTGTTACCACTAACGGAATATACTTCTAAATATTTACCTCATGATTTGATTAACATCAGGTAATCACACAACACGTCTACACACCTTTGCAAATTACACGACTCCCTATTTAACGTTATCACACAACACGTCTACGTACCTCTACTAATCACACAGCTCCCTATTTAACGTTGACTCACTGAAAAGCATTTAGTAAACAACACATTTGTAAAACTCATCCTTTAATAAAAACATGTAAACGTACACAAACTCATGTAATCATGAAACTTCCATGACCAAGCACCACCATTCTCATGTTCATTTTCTTGTAACAAAACCCAAAGTAAACCCTAACTCCCTATTTACAGATCATGCCATAATAACTCCCCCACCATGCCCCCATGACTCAAGAACCATCCTCACATTACCAAACCGTGACTTTACAATGCACTTTATTTTACCTCCCATGCATACACCATGACCCACATCATGTGTACCCCAAAACCCCTTATTATTGAAATCAATATATCCTCTTCCTTATCTTCATCTATCCCAACAACACCTTAAAATCACCCCCTTATGAAACTCACAGTCGCATGCAAGAAGAAAAACAAAACCCGTACACATGCAAACCTCATATCCCTTGTTAACCGTACATCATCATGCATTTTCATCATACTACTCTACCTATGTTTCATGACCTAAATCCTATGAAGGTTTGTTACATGCATGAATATAAACTTAAATAACCATGCTATAATTGTCACACCCCAACCGATGGCGGAAACATCGGGGTGTGGCACAAAGCGTTCAGATTGCTCATGAGTTTCCATAACACTAAAGATTTTGATATAGGTTAATCAAGTCTCAAACATTGTCAAAAATCAGACATAATCTACAACCACAAAAGTATCAAGGTTACATCAATTTTCAAATATTGTTCATAACTTAATTAATTTACTAGGTGAGTTTCTATGCATCAACCTAGCTTGATTCCTGAATCCAGCATCCTATCAGCCTGCAACATGTATTAAAATAATGTCAATACAATAATCTACTGGCGAGTATACATGTTTGAGTATATAGTATAATAGTTTAAAAGACTCATATCCGTCATGTAAACATATACAATAGTTTCAACCATGCCAATGTACGCAGTCCGAGTGATAGCCTAAGTATCCCAAAGCATTTACCACTTTCCCAAGTCTCAAGAAAAGCAAATAGAATCCTCCTCACAATACCCACGAGAATAATGGGGAGGTGCATTCTCCTATAGCGCTACTATTGTTAAGGCGGAACTACACACAGGGATTAAACGTTCACATAGCATAAAGAATCAAGAATCCAAAAAGTATCAAGTTTCACAGTTACCGAGGATAGAGTATGATTCAAATAGTTTCAAGTGTCAAGTTTCATAGAATACATGTTGCATCCCAAAAGTTTAAAATAAAAAGTGATCAAGTATACTCACAGTGTGTGCTAAGTATCGACACCTACTGATTGGATTAAAGAGAGCTCTGAGATTAGCCTGACTATAGTTTAATAGATACGCGTCGGAAATGGCAGAATCGTGCAAAGTGCGAGAATAGTCTTCTGATCGGATGGCCATCCAGACGGATGGTTGTTGGGATTGAACCCTACCAGAGGAACAGATAATGTAAAGCCAAAACCGGTTCAAACAGTGGATTCACAATAAGCAGACGTTTACACTAAGCTCTCCCCTTGACAGTGGTTACCTATCTACTGATACCCTCTAAGTACTGCTCAGAAGAACAACTGATGAACCAAACACTGATGAAACAACTAAAGACTGCTATAGGCAAACACTGAGCTCTATCTACTGCTGTCTCTTAAGTACTGCTGAAAACCCAAGCACTGCTTATTCAAAGACTGATCACCTTTTGAAGAAAGCACTGATGTTAAAGTAATTAGTGCTTAGGCTACAATAGTGGAACGTGAACAGTGTTAGACTTGTTTTGTATTTAATTATCAATCAGTTGTTAGACATCAGTAGTTTTGTATAGACCAGTGTTTATAGGTTGTTAGGCTGTTAGATGTCACTATCATGGTGACGTCAGCTGAGGTACATCAGTGGTTTGGTTTGCCTATAAATATGACATTACTCTGTACTGTTACATTTGATTCGTTTTGAGTGAGTTCTTCTCCTCAATTCAATCCTTTCATCTTGTGCAACCAACCCTGGAGTATCAGGCTGAGGGGGAGTTTAGTCTGTAAGCTTGCATTGTAACCTTTTGCTTTTTGATGTAATCTTTCGACTCTATGAAAAAGCAATTGTTTATCAAACTATATTCTCCTTTGATTGTGTTTACAAAGTTTGTGATCATTTCCGCTGCACTTAAAACTACTCATATCTATTTGATTTGTTCAAATCTCACAAACAAGCACAATCAGTAGAGCCTCAGATCCTAACAATTGGTATCAGAGCCTGGACAGTCAAATTCGATCTAACAATCAATTTGACATAAAAGCTCGGCTCAAAATTCATTGATACTAAGGTTGGTTGTATTCAGTTGAAAAACAGAGTAACGAGTAAATCATGATCAAAATGGTTATTCAAAAACTCTGTACATCAACCAAGATGTCATATGACACACAAATTTCACACAATAAGTGAATTCATGCACAAGACACTCATGGTTTCTAGATCTGAAAACAATATCTGTTAAACTATGAGATTATTTCTTATTTTCTAGATTGATATCAATTGCTGTTACGAAAATTGTGATGTCACCTTATTAAAATGCTAAAGTACGAACCTCAGATTAACAAAAACCTATGTTCACAAAACATTAGTGTTTTTGGTAATTTAAAAAGAGGGAAGTTAAAACTTTAGTCATTCAGATCTTATGTGTTGAAAACAGGTTGAGTTCCACAAAAGGACAAAATCAAATATGTTAAAAATACATTAAGAAAATTCACAAAAGCTCATAAGTGTGTTTGTCTCAAAACTTTTGAAGTCAAAAGAAAAGAGTATAAACATAAAACACTTATGAGTTAAAGTTTGGGGTAATAATGGTCATTAAGCAACTGTTTGTGCTCATTGAAAAGTTCAGGTGACAATAGTATTCTCAGTGATTGAGCTTACAGGAGGACTAGACAATTCTTCAAAACTCATGTGTCCATGTGTCCTCATGTTTGTAATCAACTGACAAGAAAATGGTACCAAACAGTGGTCAAAATGTTTTCAAAATTTCCTACCACTGCTGTCAAACCACTGACCATTGTCATAAACTTGAGAATGATATGATTACTTATTTTATTGAAAAGTTACCAGATCCTTTTTTATGCTGTTCTCAGAAAATCCTTTAATTTTTATATATATAAAGGATTTTCTCGTATAACCAGGATATATTATTCATTTTTTTTGGAATAATATATTTTGAACTCTTGCTTGTTTTTGTTGGCAATAGTTTCAGTTCCTGTCAGGATATAGTACCGTATTTTTGTTGGTATTATTATCCTCATGAATAGGTCAGAAGGAAATGGCTCATATGTCTAAGATCATATCTTACTCAGGGTTGTTTTTTTTTTAAACATTTATCAAAAGTTGATTGCCAAACTGTACTTAAATTACTGGGGCACTCATGTTTTAATTGAATATTAAACGAAAATGAGGTGCCTTAGTAACAAGTTCTCATCATCTGGGGTACTAAACCACTGTTCTTCAAAATTGACATGTGGCAAAACCTTGAGTGAAAATTTTCAAAACAGTTGCTGAAATACTGGTACTTCAAATCTGTACCATTTACCCAAATCACTGTTGTGTTCAAACATCTAGTCACTAAATACTATCTACTGCTGAAAGTCAACCACTGATTCTTTCATTCTCTTGACAAGCACTGATGTTTAAAATCAGTGTCTTATCCACTTATATACTATCTACTGATAGTAATAATCTTCCAATGTCCTCATTATTACCGTTGTAACTACTGATGCTTGATTCATCAGTGGCTCTTAAAACAACTGTTCTGCACCCTTCATCCATTTCATCAGTGTTTGACACGTGGTCAGTTTTTAGCCTTCAGATCATAATAACCGCTGCCACAATCAGCGATCATTTTTTTTTCTAAATAAAACCCTGATCAAAACCCCAAACAGGGTTTTACACTGTCGAATTGAATTCCAAAAGTTCTCTTCACAAAGCAGTTTTCAACCTTTCTTCCCAAAATCACTCTTCGATTCTTCTTCATCAAAATGACGAAGTCAAAATCAAAATCAAAATCAAAATCTTCTCCAAAATCACAATCATCTTCAAAAGAGGTCGCTCAAACGGCCGAAGAAACCATTGAAATCCCATACAAATCACCGCACAACTACGTGGGTCTTCTCACAAAACCCTACGATAACCACACTTTCGACTCCATCATTGATACACTATCTGCATCAAAGTACAAAACTTTGTTGATAGTAGATGCTCCCATTTACTTGCAAACCCAGAGAGAGTTTTGGAAAAATGCTAAGCTTGGAAAACAAGACGGAAAAGTAGTTGCCATTAACTCCTCGATACAGGGTAAAGCATTTCAAATCACCCCACAATCAATCTCAGAGGTCTTCAAACTGAATGACCAGAACGGTAAAATATCTTTTGATAAAGCCGTGATGAAAACTGATTTCATAAAAAGGGGATATGCAGAACAATCAAAGGTAGATACCTTACAAAAAGGTTATTTTCCATCTGCACCCAGATTTTTATTCCACTCACTTTTAAGTTGTGTTTCAAATAAAACAACAGCTTTTAACGAAATACCATTGAAGATTCAATGCCTGGGATACGCTATTTTAAACAATAAAGATTACAACTATTCCCAGGAGATCTTCAATGACATGGTAAAGAATGTTGACAGCAAATCATTTCTTCTTTTTCCAAGATTTCTGAGCTATTACTTTAAATAAAAATTTGAAAAAGAGGATGAAAATTTGCCCAAACAAGGTGTCCATTTTCAAATAAAAAGTTTAACAATTGAAACATTTTCAAGAATGATGGCACCAATAAAATTAAAAGCAAAGGTGCCTGAGCAGACTTTAAAAACTGCCACTGATCCTCAGGCAACTTCTGCTGAGCCCACTGCTCCAGGTGATCAGAGCAGCACAACCACTGCTCTGAAACCCACACCTGACATCACCAAAAAGACCAAAAGAAAATATTCCAAAAAGCCCACTAAACCCAAGAAAAAGGTAACTCTGGAAGATGAGATCCCAGAGCAACTGCCTGTGACAACACAAAAGTCACCACAAACCACTGCTGCTACTTCCTCACAGCAGTTGGAAGAAAGATCTCAACCTATGCCTAAAACTCCTCCTGCATCCTCACAAAAGGATCAGGTTGTAATCACAGGGACACCAAATTATGAAGCTCTGGATCCACTCGGATCTATCTTCCACAGTCCTGATCCCAAGGACATGTCTCTTTCAACACCCATACCCTCACCAATTATAATGCCACAATCAATAATACCCCTGTTGCATGCAGTTGGTATTGCACAGACACAAACCAGTTCCTCTCTATCACCCATTACTGAGAGTATACCTCCACAAGTGACTGGGTCTGTTGTTTATACCTCTGCTATCCCAGCAACAACTGAGGAGGTTACACCCCCTGAGTTACAAGTAACTCTCGGTGGTAGTTCAAGTGGAGCAGCAACTACAACTGATGGATCAACAGATCTTCAGTTGGACAGTTGTTTCATTACTAAGACTCCCTTGAAGGCAATTTCTTCCATGGCAACATCGGTAACCACCAGTGAGTTAATTCTAACCACCGGTACCATCAAAGGTTTATCGAGTGCTGAAGAAAGAAGTCCCCAGTACCAAGAACAAGGGGCATCAATGGATGATTTCTGGAACACTGTTCCTAAGTCACACATTGGTACAACCTCTACAGGAGGGAAATCAGATGATCCCATTAATTTGGGTGATGATTTAAAATATCAGGAATTGACGAACAGGGTTGAAAAACTTGAAGATTCAGTTGCTGAAATTAAAGATGTGGTGCAAGAGATTTTAAAAGCTCAAAAAGCACAAGCTACTGCTATTCCTGCTCAAGCACCTGCACAACATGCATTTGCTACAAATGAGCTTTGGAATATTTTTCAACCCATGCTTGAAAAACAGCAACATATGGCTGATCAAAAGCATGCTATTCAAGTACAAATGCTGACCAACATGGTGGAATCAAGGTTTAAAGACACTCAAGAAGATATCAAGGCTATAAAGACTAGCATACAAAAGACTGCCCATGGTGAAAAAGTTCCATCTTCCATCTTCTTCATGAATACACCCCTTGCAGATAATGCCAAAAAGGGGGAGAAAATCAAGTTGAGAAAGAAAGGAATAGAAGATGGGCTGTATATTGAGCCTGAAATAGAAAAAGAAAAAGAAAAGCAGGTCTCAAAACCTGTTAGCCAAACAGCTGATACAGCAGTGGTTACAAAAACTGTTGTCAGTAGCCAAACAGCTGCCATTTTATCAACACACACACCTTCAACACACACCACTTTGTCACACATCATCACAACCACTGTTCCACCACCATCATCATCTACAATCATATCACCACCACTGCCTCCTGCCATAAAGCAGAAGACAGCAGATGTTACAACATCTGCTGTAATGACAACAGTGATTGAAACACCAGTTGTTTCAACCACTGTCAGTCAATCACAACCACAAACCACTGTCACTCATATTTAAACCACTGATCCATCAATGACATCATCAGCCTCTCCTACAATAAAAAGGAGAAGGGTTTTCATATCTGATGATTCACCACCACCATCATCACCATTAAAAACTACTCCACCTCCATCCCCTGCTCAAAAGCAGAAGACTTCTGCTGACATATCAGCAGTTGTAATGACAACAGCAGTTGAAACACCAGTTGTTTCAACTACTGTTAGTCAGACATTCACCACTGTGATCACCAGTCTCATATCACAACCAGCTAAGCTCTACACCAGAAAAAGAAAACTTACCTAGCCAGATGAGGACCAATATGATCCCACTGCTGCAAAATATCCGTTGGAACTTGAAGCCATAAAAAATGAGATGAGACAACTTTACACTGATGATGATCCTTCAAACAGAAGATTTCCTTCACTCGTTGGCTTCATGATTCCAGAGGATATGGATGAGTATCTTCAGCTCAAAACAAGACAGGCTAAGATAATAGCAAAACTTGAGCGTAAAGGTCAAAGTGCTGAAGCCATTGCTGAAAGATTGGAATTTCTGCTCACTAAAGTCAATCTAATAAAAGATTTTGCACATGAGCTGGGCAAAGAAAAGGCAGAACAAAGAAAAGAGATGAGAAGAAAACTTCTTACTTATATAATGCAAGAAAATTTTTATCCTGCTGAAGAAAACCAATTTGAAGAATGGCCAATAGTGCTTTTAAAGCATGAAGCTGACAGGATTGATAGACTCAAGAATGATCCTAGAAAGAAGAAAAATGCTCCCAATTGGAGTAAATACAAAAAGTTCATCAATGACCAAACAGCGGAGTACAAGAAAAAGAAACAGGAGCTGGTAGATGCAAAGGTGGACACTGCAATTGTCATATCAAAATGGTCAAAACAGCAGACTGATGAAGCCTATGAAAGGCTGAAGAAAATGAAGATAACTGTATCAGGCACTTCAAAGAAGCATGAACAAATGATGAAGCTTGAACAGCAGATTGAAAACCTCAAAACACTATTCCGATCTACTCTTATGACAAATCAAGAAAAAGGAGAACAGCTGACAAGTGAAGAGGTAAAGGAAAAGGAAGTTGAGTACTTCAAAGAAACCATCTTGAAAATGGGTCTAAAAGAAGCAAACTCAGAAAAACTTCAAAACCTTTTTAAGAAGGTATTAACTAAGCCTGCATCACCAAATACTTCAGAAGTCTCAGACATTGAGCCAGATCAACAAGAAAGACAGGAGCTGATAGAAAAGGAAACTGCAGAAGACATAGCTGCAGCAAACAATGTTATTGAAATGGCCTTTAAAAGAATGTCTGAGAGTCTGCAAGTTTTCTCAAGGCCAATATCTCAAAGTTCATCAGCAAATAAATCTCTCCTAAGAAACCCATTGGGTTTAAAAGTACTAAAGTGGACGTCTGATCAAAAGACCCACGTATTGACCCTGGTCAGATCCAATGGCGAAGTGAAGTACATATCAAGGAAAGAAGCACTAGGCCTTAGTGTTGAAGATTTGCAGGATCTCCTTGAACTTACACTGTGCCAGGATGAAGATGACACAAGTTCCAAAGAGTTTGAAGAAGAATTCAAAAGAAAAGCAAAGGAACTTCTGATGAAGAATAAAAATCCAGAATAATGAAGGGTTTTGGCATTATCTGTTCCAGGGGGAGATTGTTGGGATTGAACCCTACCAGAGGAACAGATAATGTAAAGCCAAAACCGGTTCAAACAGTGGATTCACAATAAGCAGACGTTTACACTAAGCTCTCCCCTTGACAGTGGTTACCTATCTACTGATACCCTCTAAGTACTGCTCAGAAGAACAACTGATGAACCAAACACTGATGAAACAACTAAAGACTGCTATAGGCAAACACTGAGCTCTATCTACTGCTGTCTCTTAAGTACTGCTGAAGACCCAAGCACTGCTTATCCAAAGACTGATCACCTTTTGAAGAAAGCACTGATGTTCAAGTAATCAGTGCTTAGGCTACAATAGTGGAACGTGAACAGTGTTAGACTTGTTTTGTATTTAATTATCAATCAGTTGTTAGACATCAGTAGTTTTGTATAGACCAGTGTTTATAGGTTGTTAGGCTGTTAGATGTCACTATCATGGTGACGTCAGCTGAGGTACATCAGTGGTTTGGTTTGCCTATAAATATGACAGTACTCTGTACTGTTACATTTGATTCATTTTGAGTGAGTTCTTCTCCTCAATTCAATCCTTTCATCTTGTGCAACCAACCCTGGAGTATCAGGCTGAGGGGGAGTTTAGTCTGTAAGCTTGCATTGTAACCTTTTGCTTTTTGATGTAATCTTTCGACTCTATGAAAAAGCAATTGTTTATCAAACTATATTCTCCTTTGATTGTGTTTACAAAGTTTGTGATCATTTCCGCTGCACTTAAAACTACTCATATCTATTTGATTTGTTCAAATCTCACAAACAAGCACAATCAGTAGACCCTCAGATCCTAACAATGGTCATCCGGTCGGATGACTTATTTGATTCAGAGGGATCGCCATCTGATCAGATAGTGTGTTTTCCAAAAAGTTTCAACTTTTGAAGTTTCCGTTGTAGTGTAAATCCAAGTCGTTCAATCGGATGGTCATCCGATCGGATGACCGTTCGGTCGAATGACTATTTGAGTGCAAGTTTCAAGGTTCAAAGTTCAGATTTAAAAATAGATTAAGTATTGAAGTTTTACTGAGATAATCCACCTGGTCGGACGGTCATTCGATCGGACGGCCGTCCGATCGGATGATCGTTCGTCCTTGGTGTTCTTGTTTCTTTGAAATGTATGTAAAAATTTCCAAGTTTGAAATACGAAGGTGGCGGGGTAACGTATCAGGACAACGGGAACTTGCCTAAGGTCCAACTTGTTCGATCGGATGGGAATCACCCCGTCCGATCGGGCGTCCGTTCTTGGCGGTGTTCCTATCTAAATCCGTGACCTGGTCATCTTCTCCTATGAGAATCCATTATCAAGCCGTCTCCAGACTAAGGAACAAATCCTAAGCCTGTTTCGGGTCCAGATTCCACTGCTTTTAGTAAAAGTTTAAGAAAACTTGAAGAATTTGCATGAAATCTACCGAAAGTGTTTAGATTACGTTTAGGTTTGTGGAAAATGTGTAAAAATCTAGTGAAATCCTTCGGATTTGGACTTACTTTGATGGAATGACGTCATACTCACTAAACCGAGATGACATCACCTCCAAAGAGTCCAGATCTTGGGGATTTCATGGTGGAAATCAGTGATTCAACCGAGATTAAGATGAGGAATTGTGTAATGAGTAAAGTTGTACAAGATTCAAGTTAAAAACTTACATAAATCGCCGGAAAATGGAAGAAAAGTGGAAGAGTGCGTCACTGGTCGAAGGAGTCTGTCACATCAGTGAAGAATGATGTGACAGCTCGTATTTATAGTGTCAGAGTGCGAGTCAGACGATGCAAAAGTTGGATCGGATGGCTGTTCGGTCGAATGGCCCTCCGATCGGATGGTCATCCGATCGGATATCCATTCAGACAGTCCAATTCGTTTTGCAACTTTTCCGTCTTTGGTTCGTTTTGCAAGCTAGATTAAGCGTTGCGTTGCATATTATTGTGTAGTATCAATACATAGCAAGATTACTTAATTATCATAAAATTTTCCAAGTTTCCAAGTTTACACAAGTGTCAAGCCTCTAGTCTCTCATTTGACCAAGTCTCAAGTTTCACGAGTCTCTAGAGTCAAGAGTCAAGTATCAAGAGTCAAGTATCAAGTCTCTAGTTTTAGGAATCAAGTATCTAGCATCAATCATCAAGTATCAAGAATCTAGTATTAAGAATCAAGTCTCTAGTATTAAGTATCAAGTATCACCAAGATTCAAGTTTCATAGCATCAAGATTCACAAAGTATCATAAGTGTCAAGTCGCACATAGTATAAGGACTAAAATTAACAAAAGCTAAAAGATGAGGGACGCATGGCGTTACAGTCTCCCCTCCTTTAGGAGATTTAGTCCCCGAAATCTAAGAGGAAGGCTGCTCGAAGAGCTGCGGATACTTGGTCTTCATCTCACTTTCGAGTTCCCAAGTGAATTCAGCGCCACGCTTTCCTTCCCATCGAACCTTAACTATGGAAATTTTGTTGCGACTCAATCGCTTGACACCTCGATCCATGATTTTGATCGGTTTTTCCACAAAGTGTAAAGTTCATTTATTCGAAAGTCTTTGAGGGGAACCTGCAGTTCCTCGTCGGCTAGGCATCTACGAAGATTAGATACGTGGAACACCAGATGTACGTTGTTTAGTTCCTATGGCAGGTCGAGTCAGTACGCCACCTTGCCAATCCTTTCGAGTATCGTGAAAGGACCCACATAGCGAGGAGCGAACTTTCCCTTCTTACCAAAGCGAACCACTCCCTTCCAGGGAGATACCTTGAGAAGAACCCGATCTCCAACATCAAACTCCAGAGGCTTTCTCCTTTTATCAGCATAGCTCTTTTGTCTACTCCTAGCCTTAATCAAGTTGTCACGGATCTGAAGAATCTTATCCGTTGTCTCTTGAATGATTTCAGGGCTAGTAATTTTCTTGTTACCAACCTCATGCCAGCTGAGAGGAGATCGGCACTTGCGACCGTATAAAGCTTCGAAAGGAGCCATCTGAATACTGGAATGATAGCTGTTGTTGTATGAGAACTCAATCAATGGTAAATGTACATCCCAGTTACCACCAAATTCGATGACACATGAACGGAGCATATCCTCTAGGGTCTGGATAGTACGCTCGGTCTGTCCATCCGTTTGAGGATGAAAAGTGGTACTAAGACTTAAATGAGAACCCATAGCGGACTGGAAAGTTTGCAAAAGGCGTGAAATAAAGCGACCATCACGGTCGGAGATTATGTCGAGAGGTATGCCATGACGGCATATAATCTCATCGGTAAAGGCGTGAAAGAAAGTGGGCTGATTTAGTCAAATGGTCACCGATCACCAAAATACTATCATGACCAGCGGGTGTACGGGGTAGTTTAGTTATAAAATCCATAGCGATGTTATCCCATTTCCAAACAGGGATTTCCGGCTGTTCCTGGAGACCTGAAGGACGTTGATGTTCAGCCTTTACCTTCGCGCAAGTAAGGCATTTTGAGACGTATGCAACAATGTCCTTCTTCATACCAGGCCACCAATAAGTCATACCCAAATCGTGGTACATCTTATCAGCACCTGGATGAACAGAGTATCGGGACTTGTGAGCCTCATTCATAATGAGCTCACAGAGATTATCGCGGTCTGGCACCCAGATGCGATTAAGATAGTATTGAAGTCCATCAGATTTAGTCTCGAGTTGATCCACGGTAGCACCTCCTATTTCGATAAATAGACTTCCTTCATTAGCTGACGTATACTGAGCTTCGCGGATACAAGCATGAAGATCACTAGAAATATGAAAACAATGGATAGTATTAACATGAGCCTTAAGACTAAGAGCATCGGCCACGACATTCGCCTTGCAAGGATGATAGCGAATCTCGCAGTCGTAGTCGTTCAGTAATTCCACCCAACGTCTCTGTCGCATGTTTAGTTCCTTTTGTTTAAAGATATGTTGAAGGCTCTTATGGTCAGTGAAAACCACACACATAGTTTCGTATAGGTAGTGTCGCCATATCTTTAACGCAAATACTACCACACCAAGCTCCAGATCGTGAGTAGTATAGTTTTTCTCATGTATTTTGAGTTGACTGGAAGCATAAGCAATAACCTTGTCCTGCTGCATGAGCACACAGCCCAAGCCACAGTTCGAGGCATCACAGTATACCACAAAATCGTCATTCCCATCAGGGAGAGTAAGCACGAGAGCATTACACAGAAGAGTCTTAAGAGTCTGAAAAGATTCCTCTTGCTCGGGACCCCAAGCAAAAGGTTTCTCTTTCTGAGTCAAAGAAATAAGAGGAACGACGATCTTAGAAAAGTCCGAGATGAATCGACGGTAATAACCCGCCAATCCTAGGAAGGAACGAATCTCAGATGCAGATTTAGGCGTACTCCAATTCGTCACGGCTTCGATTTTAGAAGGGTCAACATGAATACCATGTTTACTAACAACATGCCCAAGAAATTGTACTTCATTAATCCAAAACTCGCACTTAGAGAATTTAGCATATAAGCGTTCACCACGTAAAAGTTCAAGCATAAGACGTAGATGGCGTTCATGATCAGCTCTAGTTTTCGAATAAATGAGAAAATCATCAATGAAGACTATCACAAAACGATCCAAATAAGGTTTACAAACACGATTCATAAGGTCCATGAACACAGAGGGTGCATTGGTCAAGCCAAAAGGCATGACCACAAACTCGTAGTGCCCATAACGGGTGCGAAATGCGGTTTTGGGTATATCATCTTCGAGAACACAGACTTGATGATAACCAGATCGAAGGTCGATTTTTGAGAAACAGGACGCGCCTTGTAGTTGGTCAAATAAGTCATCAATATGAGGGAGAGGATAATGATTCTTAACGGTAAGCTTATTAAGTTCACGGTAGTTGATACACATATGAAACGAACCATCTTTCTTCTTGACGAATAGCACATGAGCACTCCACAGAGAGGTACTTGGACGAATGAATCCATTGTCGAGTAGTTCCTGTAGTTGGCTAGATAGTTCTTGAATCTCGGAAGGTGCAAGTCGGTAAGGAGCCTTGGTGACAGGAGTCGCACTAGGTATAAGATCAATACGAAAATCAACAGATCTAGGAGGAGGAAGACCAGGAAGATCTTCAGGGAAGATATCAGGAAAATCATGCACTATTGGGACATTGCTTATGTTCTTTCCCTTGCCCTTTTATTCCACTACATGGGCCAAGAAGACAAAGTTTTGTTTACGTAAGCACATGTTCGCTTAGGTGCATGACATCAACTTTAGTCCTCTAGAAGGTTGGTCTCCATAAACATGTAAAGTATCACCGGACGGAAGAGGAAGACGAACAAACTTCTCATGACACGCGATCTTGGCATGGTTCTTACGCAACCAATCCATGTCGATTATGACATCAAAGATACCCAATTGCATAGGTATTAGATCAATAGTAAATATGTGGTCGTTAAGAGCCAAGGAACAACCACTTAGAATAGAATCAACTAGAATAGATTTACCATCGACAATCTTGTTGGTGCATCTACTGTCTGTTAACTACGTCTTAATCAAGTCTTATGTCTAGAATAGATAAACGAATGCACAACAGTGATTGAATTAGGGTTGGATTACATGTTAGTGTGTAATTTCGTTTGAGGGAGTCATGGACATGTTCAAACGAAATCACAACATGCAATTTCGTTTGAACATGGTTGTGACACCTTCAAACGAAATACCTACAAGTATATATAGGGGTTGTGTAGGTTCATTTGAAACGGATCTAAGTGTGTGTGAGCTGAGGTGCTGCTGGATTTTTGTCAAGATTAGATTGTAAAAGCTCTACAAATTAGTAATAAAGAAAGATTAGAAAGGAAACAAGCTGTGTGACGTTGTTTACTTTGATTCCGCCTTAGTAAATGATGATGAACTGCCTTTACTGACTATTTAGGGTCACCGAACGATCCAACAAGTGGTATCAGAGCTCAGGACGAGGAGTTCATACCATTGCAGCTTGAAATCATCAGATTCTCTCACTTCTACCTTTCTTTTCAGATTTAAACAAGTTTTCACGGTTGAAATGGCCTAAAACTCTCACATATCAAACGAAACACAGTGTTAACTAATCCTTGAAAGTTTTGGACTAAAATTCGGCTTAAAACTTGATAAAACAGCTAATTCCGTTTGAAAATTGTTCGAACATGGTGATGTCATAAGATAATCTAGTTTGAAAAGGTCAAGTTTACTTGATCTCGTTTGAAAATACTTAGTTATATAGTTTGAAAAGGCACTTCAAACATGATTTCGTTTGAAGGATATGTGTGATTTCGTTTGAGGGTGCATATCATTGATTTCGTTTGAAGTTCACACCTAAACAAGTATCTCGTTTGAAAGTACTAAGTGATTTCGTTTGAGAGTGCAAGTTATTATAATTTCGTTTGAAGTTGAAACTTGATTAGTGTTGTCTCAAACGAAATAACAGATTTCGTTTGAGAAGAGCCATTTCGTTTGAAAGACATAATATTGTTTGAACAACAATTTCGTTTGAACAGATTCCGTTTGAATCTATCATTTTTCAAAATCAAGAATATTTCTAAGTGTTTGTTAATCATTTCAGGTACGTGAAGATGGATGATTTCAATCCATTCTGTGATATCTTTGCATTTGCTGGAAATTCTAGAGACGATACTTCTCCTAGCAACACCAATGAGAATACGTCGAGTGCAAAGAAAAGCTTATCAGATGCTTTGGGAGTTGAAAGTGCTTTCGGAACTTATAACAAACCCCCGAAGTTGATGGCTATCGAAGAGTACAGTCGGTGGGCAAAGAAGTTTGACGAATGGTTGAAGGCCTTTGCGTATCCTAGCTGGAAGAGTCTAAAGAACGGATATCTTGATGGAGGCAAAACTGGTGAAAGCTTGACATCATCTGAAGAAATAGAAACGTTTGTTGCTGAGCAAAAGTGCATCGCACTGCTATTTCAGTCTGTCCGAGAAGATATAATATCTTTGATCGAATACACTAATGCTAAAGATCTCTGGCAAAAGTTGAAAGTTAAATGTTTAGGAAGTGCAGAAATAGTGAAAAACAAAAAGAAACTACTAAGAAAAGAGTTTGATTTGTTTGGGTGTTTAAAAAATGAATCAGTTTGTAAAATGATTGAGAGGTTTGGGCACCTGAAGCTAGAACTGGCGAGACATGAAATTTTTTATTCTCAAGAAGAGCTAATCGACAAATTGTTTGATTCATTGCCAGATGAGATGTATTGGCAATATTATGCTTTGATGTTGAAGAATACGATTAAGCCTGAAGTTCTTACGGTGGATTTGTTGATTGAAAGACTAGAGAGTCACGAGCTGGAGATAAAGAAAACGCACAAAGTCAATCACTCGTCATATTAACAGAACTTGGATTTGTATTATCTAAAAAACATGATGCCAAAGAATACATCTCCCAAGACTGCTTTTTCTGCTGAGAATTCCAACACTTCTAGCAAAGAGAGTCAAAGCAGTTGATTTCACAGTGGTTCTTCGTCACATTCAAGCCAATCAGATTCAAAGAATCTACTTCAATGCAATATCGCTGTAGACTTAAAGAATGCTCAAAACTTCAGCGAGGAGTCGGCAAAGCAACAGATGGTTTTCCTAGCTTCTGTGCTAGAATCGTATGAAAGTCTAGTGGCAGGAAAGATTGGCAACACCAACCTGACAAAAGAAGATTATGATCAGATAGATCCTGAGGAGATGGAATTGATCGACATAAGGTGGTGCATGGCCAGTGCAGTTCGTCGGGCACAGCGTTTCATGGAGATAACTGGAAGAAAGTCTATTGGTGGACCATCTACCAAGTTGGGCTTTGACAAATCTAAAGTGACATGCTTTAAGTGTAAACACAAAGGTCACTTTAAGCGTGAATGCCGAAATGCTTATGCTGATGAGTCTGAAAACCCGTTCAGAGAAGATTACTACAAGAAAGCAATTTATCATCAGAATAAATCAGAACCACCAAGAATGAAGCAGCTTGAGGATAACAAAGAGAAATCTAGAGCTCTTGCTGTGATTCACGATGATGAAGGTTTCGACTGGAGCGAGTTGTTACCTGTAGAGGATGCGTTTGGATATGTTTTCATGGCAAAATCTGCTGAACCTGTTCCTTGGAAAGACAACAGAACTGAAGAACAGAAGTATGGTTACAGAAAGATGATAGCTCAGCAAAGAATGATCAGAATATCTGGTATCTATCTTGAAGCAAAAAGAGCGAGGAGATGGGATCCAGACAACGAATGTTATCTTGACCCCGAAGGAAACATTGCTATTGACCATAACACTCTTGATCTTGAAACCATAATTAAAGAAATGGCTGATGAAGATGAGTATTGGCAAAGAAAATGGTGGGGAAGTGGAGAAGAGAAAGAGAAAGAAAAAGAAGAAGAGTCAAAGAAGGTTGATAATGGGATCATTGACACGACTCAAGAGTTTAATGCTGAAAACATGGGAAAGATGGCTGACAATGTGCTGGCTACTAAGGCACTTGAGGTAGACTCTAAGTCTGTATCTGAGTCTAAAAGCCAGGTCAGTACAAATGGGTCAACGACTGAGTCAGGTAAGAAAGTCAATGGTGATGTTGACTGCAAAAATTGCATCAAAGAATGCAAAGTTTGTAGTACAATCACTTATCTCAATGGTAAGAAAGTTGATGATCTGACTGCTAGAGTCCGAAGTGTTGAGGATCAGATCCTTAACCGTGATAAAATGTTGAAAGCTTCGAACGACAGATTAAAAGAATTAACTAACAAAATTGAAACTGATAAAATTGATGTAGAAAGAGTTAGGAAATAAAATGAAAAACTAATTCTTGAAAATCGTCAAATTTCTGAAAGTTTTGAGAAGCTAAAATGCACGGTGAAAGATTCTGATGATAGAAACGGTAAAACATACAAAGAAAATTGTCACTTACAAGGTGTTTTGAGGGTTAAAGAAGAATTAATAAATCAACAATTGGATGAGATTGCTAAATTGAAGCTTCAGTTTGAAGAAGCTAAGATTGAGAATGAGCGTATCAATTTGAAATTGAACAGTTACAGCTCTGCAAGCTTTGTTTTACAACACATTGTTCCCAAACCCATCCGAAAAAACAAAGCAGGTGAAGATGTATACTGTGATGGAACTGGGGTCGGGTTTCATCGGGTTCCACCACCAGTTCTAGAAAATTTTTCGAAAAAGCAATCTGGGTTGGTTAATGATGAAGATGAAAATGAGGTTAAACTTCCAGAGTCAATTGATGTGACATTTTCTTCATCATCATCTGACGATAGTGTCCAAACTGAAGTGATAAAAAGTGTGGTTGAAAATGTTCTAAAATCTGATAGTTACACTACTGAGGAAGATGAATGTTTTCTGGACAAATACATTCCGAAACAAAAATCCAAAAACAACTTAGGTGATGAACCGGGTCTTGTGATGTACAAGATGGCTGGATCTGATAAGTTGTATTCGGATTCTGAGTTTCCACTGGAGAATGTTAATGTGAACAAATTGAAAAATGTTTTCAAACTGATTGAAATTGATTTGTCTGAAGTAAAAGGATTAAATCAAACAAAAAGGCAAATGAATTTTGAAAAAGATAAAGCTTACTACAAGAAACTGTTGTTCCACCACGTTTTTATAACAACAATCGAAACAAATGGTCGGGTGGTTATCAGGGTTGTAAGAGTTATCAGAAAAAGAGTTTTCAAAACAAGAAGTTTGCTGAGAAGAAAGTGTTTGTGAACAGTTCGAGTTCACTATCTGATGAAGAATCTGAATTTTTTTCAAAATCGAATGAAGAGTTCTTTGAGAAGAGGGCTTCACAGCCTCAGTCTGAAGGCATAAGTCGGGTAGTTGATACTCGTACATGTTTTAGATGCAACAAAGTTGGTCACATTGCAAGAAATTGCACCAACTTCAAGCCTAAGACTGAAGTTGTTGAGAGTCAAAAGAAGAAGGTTGATGCAAAAGGCAAAGCTCCAATGGTTGTTGAGAAAATTTTGAAAAACAAGAAAACAAAAGTCAAAATTGAACCTGTTAAAAATGTGGTAACTAAAAATGACAAGTTTTACAAGCGGGTTGCATCATCTCAACAAACATGGAAGCCAAAAGTTGTTGAAAAACCAAAGGTTTCAGAGTTGGAAAAACAATCATCTTCTACCACACTGGTAAAGATGGATGTTCCTTTGGATTATTATGAAAAGTTGGAGAAACAATCTTCTACTCAACCAGAGAAGAAGAATGTTCAAAAGAAAGATCAATCAACCGGTCAACTTAAAATAGATAAGTTTTTCTTATACAAAAAGGTTGAGGTTGGATCTGAAGAAAGTTTAAAAATGAATGACAAAAATTTTCCGCCACTTTACACTACAAAATCTCACATTAAAGTCCAGTTACCTGAGTCAAAAGAGGCTTGGGTAGCATCAAAATCTCACTAAAAATTTCGGACTTGCCGGAGCTTCCTAGTTGGTAATTGTGAAGCATGAATCGGCATCTTTATTGAAATGTGTTTTCAAAATCAATTTGTGATATGTGCAGGAACTTCAGAGAGCTGTTTCACGATGGATTATGGATAGTGGAGCGTCTCGACATATGACAGGGAAGACTGCATTGTTGTACGATGTTAGAAATTTCAATGGTGGTTATGTGGGATTCGCAGGAAATCAAGGTGGTAGAATTGTTGGTGAAGGAACGTTATCTAATGGGATTGTTACGTTTGAAAGAGTTAACTACATTGCTGAGCTGGAGAATAATCTGCTGAGTATCTCGCAGATTTGTGACAGGATGTATACCACTCACTTCACAGACAAAGAATGTTTGATCTTGAAGCCAGGATTTGTTATCCCTGAAGAATGGATTATCATGAGGGCACGTAGAGTGAATGATCTGTACGTATTGGACATGAGTGTAGCTACTACAACCACGGGTCAAGCTCACTGTTTTGTGTCCAAAGCAACGGAGAAAGAATCATAGTTGTGGCACCGCAAGATGGGGCATATTCATCTTAGAAAACTGAATCACTTGGTACACAATGATTTAGTTCTGGATGTTCACATTAAAGTTTTTCATCTGGAAGGGGAGTGCATTAGTTGCGTCAAAGGCAAGCAAAAGAAGAAATCACATCCTCAAAAGAAAGTCAATTCAGTTTCCAGATCGTTAGAGAGACTACATATGGATCTTTTTGGTCCAGTGAACGTCAAAAGCATCACGGGAGATTACTACTGTCTGGTAGTAACGGATAATTTTTCAAGGTTTTCATGGGTTTCATTTCTGAGGACGAAAGATGAGACATTTGATAGTTTGATGGCGTTGTTTAGGAAAATTGAAAACTTGTATCAAAGGCATATCAAAAGAATCAGAAGTGATAATGGTACTGAGTTCAAGAACAGAAAGATGGAAGAATATTGTGATGAAAGAGGTATTTTGCATGAACTTAGTGCTCCTTACACTCCGCAGCAGAATGGAGTAGCTGAAAGAAAGAACAGGACGCTAATTGAAAAGGCTAGGACAATGCTTGCTGATTCAAAGCTACCAGTCAATTTTTGGGCAGAAGCAGTATCCGCCGCATGCTATACGCTCAATCGGGTTCTCACTGTTAAGAAATTCAATAAGACGTGTTTCGAGCTGATTAATAACCGCAAGCCGAACCTGAAGTATTTAGAACCGTTTGGGTCTCCCTGCACTGTTCTAGAGCCGTTTGGAAAATTTGGTGCAAAGAGCACTGAAGGAATTTTCGTGGGTTATCAAAGTCCATTGAAACGAGTCTTTGTTCCAAGCTTGAAGCGGATTATTGAAGCACACAATGTTGAGTGTCAAGGTTACACAATGCCACCGCAGAATCCTGGAGATTCATAGCGTTTTCATTATGATACTTTGTGGGATTCGTTTGACATGGAAGAAGAAAAGGAAGAAGAAGAAGAAAATTTCTTTGATGAGTTGGATATTCTGAGAGAGTATGAAGAATCGCAGGAAAGGTTCCCAGCTGAATATTCAAGAAGACCGAGACAAACTTCGAATGATGATGAAGCAGGTCCGAGCAATGCTGGAGAACATGATGATGTCCAACAAAATGAAGTTGCTCAAGATAATCAGACGGTACAAAATGATAATCAAGAATCTGAGAACATGCCAGTATTTGATCATGGTGATTCAGATTCTGAGGGGAGCAAATTCAGATCTCAAGTCAAACAAACCCCGTCAGTGAAGAAGATGCAAATCAGAATGTTACTAATCTGGAAGGCGAGGTAGATGTTCCAGGCGAGGTGATGCCAAGAACACTTTCATATCATCCAGAGGAGTTGATAATCGGAGAGTTGCAGTCAGGCATCCGCACTAGAAAACAGCTTGATCAAGGGCTTACATGTTTTTATTCAAAAGTTGCTCCTTTACAAACTGACTTTTCACTAAGTTGTTTTATCTCGCAGGTTGAACCAAGGACTTACAAAGAGGCGCGTAATGAAGATTCTTGGGTCAATGCGATGCAGGAGGAACTGAGCCAATTCGAGAAGTTAGGTGTGTGGAAGTTAGTAGACTTGCCTGATGGTCAGAGGAAGATAAACACCAAGTGGGTGTTCAAGTGTAAGAGGGATGATAGAGGAGTTGTTGTTCGTAACAAAGCTCGACTCGTAGTCCAGGGTTTCAGTCAGCAGGAGGGGATAGATTTCACTGAAGTATATGCTCCGGTTGCTCGACTTGAAGCGATCAGAATCTTCCTAGCATTTGCATCTTGGAAAAATTTCAAAGTTTATCAGTTAGATGTAAAATCGGCGTTTCTCTATGGGAAGGTAAAAGAGGAGGTATATGTCGGTCAGCCACCGGGCTTCACCGATCCAATCCACAAAGACAAGGTTTACTTGCTAGACAAAGCGCTGTATGGTTTACACCAGGCCCCGAGAGCTTGGTACGAGACATTGTCTCAAGACCTACTAGCCAACAGCTTTATCCGTGGAAAAGTGGATGCCACTCTCTTCACCAAAGAGGTCGAAGGACATCTTCCGATTGTTCAAATATACGTAGACGACATCATATTTGGGTCAACAAATGAAAATTTGTGCAAAGATTTTGAACGAGTTATGAAGCAGAAATTTGAAATGTCATCGATGGGTGAGATGAAATTCTTCTTGGGACTTCAGGTTGATTAACTGCCTAAGGGAATTTTCATACATCAAACGAAGTACGTTCATGATATCTTGGAGAAATTCGGGATGTCAGGTTCTACTCCAGCCTCCACCCCATTAGCGACGAATCATGGGATAAATCCTGATCTCACCGGAGAGAAGGTATATGAAACGATGTATCGTTCTATGATCGGTTCGTTAATGTATTTGACAGCTTCAAGAGCCGATATTATGTACCCAACCTGCCTCGCAGCAAGATTTCAATCTAACCCGAGAGCTTCGCATATGGTGATTGTGAAAAGGATATTACGCTACCTGAAAGGAACTCCATCATTGGGGTTGTGGTATCCAAGAGATGGTGATTTCATGCTCGAAGGGTATTCCGATTCCGATTTCGGATGCTGCAAAGTTAACGCTAAATCAACAACAGCGGGGTGCCAGTTTTTTGGACCACGATTGGTCACCTGGCAATGCAAAAAGCAGACCTCTGTGGCTTTATCCACATGTGAAGCGGAGTACGTATCTACTAGCAGCTGCTGCTCTCAGATCTTGTGGATCCAGCAACAGATGCGCGACTATGGTTTGCAATTTCTAAACACCCCTATCTTTGTTGATAATGAGGCAGCGATTAACATTACTAAAAATCATGTTCATCACGCTAAAACCAAACACATTGAAATTCGTCATCACTTCATTCGCGATTGTTTCGAGAAGAAGTTGATACGAATTGAGAAAATCCACACTGACGAGCAAAAAGCTGATTTACATACCAAAGCATTTGATAAAACACGTTTTCAATATTTGCTAAAATTGAATGGCATGAAGCTTTTATCGGTGTTGGAGGAGATTCTTGGCGTTGATGAAGGAGATATTGTAGATGATGTTGAGAAGCAATCTGCAAGGGTTTGTCGATTTTTTACTTGTTTTGGTATTTAGGGGGAGAGTATAGGGTAATATTTTCAGAAAATACAAAAACAATAAAAAATGTCAAAAATACAAAAACATGAGATATTTTCAAAATCCAAAAACAGTATAAAACCAGAAAAGAGCTTGTGTAAAAAGGGAAAATGATAGTACATCGGCTTAACAGTCACGGTATACTAAAGAAATGGAAAGTTTAAATGCGGTAAACAGTCTCGCTGATGATGTGCCGATAGGTTTTTACACATTTAGTAGGTTTGTTCGGGATATAAACCTAAATCTTTAGTTACTTATTTCGTGGGGAACACTACTTGGATATATAGGTAACCCCTGAAATCTTGTTTGAAAGATCCCTCTTTCTGAGATACTAGGTCTTTATACTCAGTGATATGTGGGGTATTATCCCGGGACTTCAGATTTTGCGGAAGCAATGGCCTAGTCCCCGAAGAATACTTTACCGCATGCTTGAAATATAGCGCCGCCCTCAGCATATATGATAAGACAATAAAATTGCTAATCAATGCTGTTGTAACAAAAGATCCTCTAAAGGGGACACACCCAAGTCGAACCGTCATCTCTCTGCTGAACAGAAGTTCTGACCTGAGCTCTCACGGTTTCGTACTTTTACTTAATTTATTTCCTTTACAGATATCATCTGTGGTATACTCACATGTAAGACTGAATATTGGGATCTGGATACGGGAGTATATTCAAGAGGTGAGACACACGTATATGTTTAAGTCTTTAAAACACTAAATCCGTATCGTGGACAGATTGAAATGTGTGTGAGAATTTAAGTGGATCAGTATATTGACAATCTAAGCGAATTGTTTAATTCTGAGTACGTAATCAAAGCTTAACGGTACTTGTGACTTGTCGAATAGCTGATATGATTCCCTAACACGCTCACCAAAAATATGTTTGTAAATAGTTTACATTTACTGTATTTTAGTTCTGCATTTCATTTCTAGTTTAGAAGCTTTATTAAAAATTCAAAAAGATTTTACATTTCTGCTTTATTTTTGACAAACCAAGGTGAAAAGCTGATCTTCAGATTCGAATTGAATCAGATGCAGGAAGTTTCCGGGCTGGATGATGAGTTTGGAGCTAAAACATGATAAATTGAGAAAATGGAAAGTTAAAACAAGTTCATTAACTTGAAACTTGTAATTTTTAGAAAATGTTTGAAAATGATTGTACAAATGTCAGTGTGAATTATCTCTGATCAACCAAGGTCATTAAGTTGAACTTGGTAGATAAATTGAGTAATCAAGGTCATTAATTTGGACCTGAATACTTAAGTGGATTGCTTAACACTGAAAGTTCAATGGTAAGTTTGGATTGAAATTATTATTGTCATATATCTTATATTTGGGTAGAGACTATGCAGGAATGTAGTTCCCCATGGCAACAAAATGTCAAAGTTTGAACCAGAATTTAAAGCCCTAGCTTATCGAGAGGGGGAGTCTGCGAAAGGGGGAGTCAAAATTCTGGATCAATATTCAAAGGGGAGATTGAAGATAAAAGATTGAAGAGAGCTTTACAATGTCAAGACAAAATTTGGAAACAGACAAAGACTAAAGACTCGACGCCGAAGACTTCGTCAACATCCAAGGGGGAGTCTGTTGGTGCATCTACTGTCTGTTAACTACGTCTTAATCAAGTCTTATGTCTAGAATAGATAAACGAATGCACAACAGTGATTGAATTAGGGTTGGATTACATGTTAGTGTGTAATTTCTTTTGAGGGAGTCATGGACATGTTCAAACGAAATTACAACATGCAATTTCGTTTGAACATGGTTGTGACACCTTCAAACGAAATACCTACAAGTATATAGAGGGGTTGTGTAGGTTCATTTGAAACGGATCTAAGTGTGTGTGAGCTGAGGTGCTGCTGGATTTTTGTCAAGATTAGATTGTAAAAGCTCTACAAATCAGTAATAAAGAAAGATTAGAAAGGAAACAAGCTGTGTGACGTTGTTTACTTTGATTCCGCCTTAGTAAATGATGATGAACTGCCTTTACTGACTGTTTAGGGTCACCGAACGATCCAACAAATCTCAACCGGAAATGACTTAGGTAGCTTAGAGCGTGTACAGTTTAACAAAGATTCAAATTTTACGGACACAAAGCTTCTTTCGGCACCAGTATCAAATAGTATCGAAGCATATAGATTATTGACGAGAAACGTACCATTAACGACGTCATTGTCGTTACGAGCCTTGTTAGCATTAATTCTGAACGCTCGTCCATGAGCGGCTGGCTGTTACTCCTGGTTTAGCTGAGGACACTGATTGCGAAGATGAATAGTATCTCCACACTTGAAGCATGCACGAACAGCGTTGACTGGCCTCGGGTTCTGCTAAGTAGCTGGGGCAGCCGGTAGAGCTTCCTGAACTGGGGCTTGCTGAGCTTGGTTGACTTGGCGACAGTAGGGAGTTGTGTGACCATAGCGATTGCAATTGGTACACAAACGGCAAGCAGAGATAATGGGCTGATGAAAGTTGCAAGTCGCACACTTAGGATGAGGCCCAGTTTACTGCTTTTTGATTTCAGGAGCATGAGGATTTGGAACAGCAGCAGGGGCAGGCTTAACAGCAGGGTTTATGGCAGGGACAATTGCATTGCACCCCGAACCCTGAGACTTTCTCTTCTTATTTTTGCTGCCACTAGGCTGCTGGGTAACTTGGTTTGCAGACTTTAGAGAGACCAGGAGTAGCAAACTATTTGTCATAGACACGGTTGTTGTTCAAACTTGCAGCAAGACGATAAACTTCTTCAATAGTCTCCAGTTGAGCTGCTTCGATCGAATCACGCATTACAGGAGGTAACCCATTGATGTACTTGGTTATCATGTGCTTTGAAGTAGAAACCAAGTGAGGCACGATTAAGCTGAGTTGCTTGAAATGGGTAGTATAAGCCAGATTGTCATCACCAATCTACTTGAGATGCCAGAATTCTTCTTCAAGCTTCAGCTGTTCATGGGGAGGGCAGAATTCGAGCATCATCAATTCTCACACCTCGGGCCATGGAAGAGCATAAGCTTCTTCGTTCGAGTGGATGTTTCTCTCATTTGACCACCACTCCAAAGCTCTGCCTTGAAACGTTCCCGTTACACTCCTAGTCTTTAAATGCTCTGGGCACTCACTGTTAATGAAGGTAACCACGATGCTGTCAAACCATTCCAGCATAGCAGTCACCCCATCACTGTCCGTGAAAGGCTTAGGGTTGCAAGAGACAAAGTGTTTGTTGCTGAACTTAGTAGGCTTCACTTTCTCTGTCTTAGAGTCAGTAGAGGATGGAGGAGTGTTTGAACCCTGGATCTCAGTAACGATATTTGGCACGATGTGAGCGATCTGATCGGCCATGAAAGACATCATCTTCTTCTAAGATTTGGTTCTGGCTTTCTTGAGAGTGTCAGACATCTTACGGGAAGATATCTAAAGATCCAAGAAAAGGATCGTATAAGTCTAGATCACAAAGGCTCACAGTATATAGTTTCACACACGATAGCATAAAGACTTAAGTTTCAATAAGTTTCACATAGGTTCCAAAGATTCAACATCCGCAATCCCATGACCTTTGCCTGGCACGTTGTACGAAGGTTCGGCAATATGTCAGAAACAGTTATATATAGGAAGTACCAACGGCGTATCCACCATGCTTCATACATTTCACGTTTGCCTCGTATTCGGTGTCATGTTACGTGTCGCTTTTGCCAACCATAACAATACACTCCATCATTATCACGTAGATTAATCAAATAGTTTCACATAGTTTAGCGTTCAACATCTTCACCACAGTCCACAAAACAACAAATTTCCACATGGCACGTGTTACGAAAGTTCAGCATCATGATAGAAGCACTTATATATAGGAAGTACCAGCGGCGTATCCACCATGCTTCGATCATGCCACGTCCGTCTCGTCGTCGGTGTCATGTTTCACCAACATAACATTAGACTTCATCATCTTCACATAGATCAACCAAGTAGTTTCAACACTTCCACCACGAGTCTGCAAAACTACGAACTTCACTTAGCACGTGGTACGAAAGTTCGGTAACATGTCAGAAACACTTATATATAGGAAGTACCAGCGGCGTATCCACCATGTTTCGGACATGTCACGCCCGTCTCGTCTTCGGTGCTAGGCTACATTTCGTATTTGACACTCACAATCACATACATACTAGAGTACACATAGATTACATGTAGATTGCACAAGTAGTTTCTCATAGCTTAGCGTTCACATTCTCAACACCGGTCTGCAAAACACTAGATTTTGCATGGCACGCGGTACGAAAGTTGGTAACATGTCGGAAACACTTATATATAGGAAGTACCAGGGGCGTATCCACCATGTTTCGTCCATGTTACTTCTGTCTCGTCTTTTGGTGCCATGTTACGTATAGGGTTTTGCTATTGCAACAACACATAGGTTAAACAAGTAGTTTCTTACAGTATTATGTTCAATCATGTGTTGCATAGTTCAATCAAGATTTCCACATAGATTATCACGATGAATGAAGCATCATAAATTTAGTTCGATCCTGAAAGATTTCGATTTATTGTTTTAGATTGCGGACATACGTGCGATTGGTATAAAAGTCTCGAAATGAATGAAGAATCAAGTTTAAAACCACATATAAAATCGAGATAACATAAAAGGTAGGCTCATAAAACCTAGGATTGTTCCGGGTAGAGGAACGTTGACTAACCAAGGTGATTCGAACCCCTTTCGAACTGAGGCAACGTGTCTTGACTTACTTAGGAAAATACGTCATCGATGATAGGCCTACAATATTGTCCTTTTGGTCATTTCACGTCCCTAATTGATTGAGAATTTCGAGACTTTGGCGGGACAGAAAATCGAAGAGTGGGACTAGTTATCAAGGTATGAGTTTCACCTCTATCTTGACAACTTCGTACCCTAATAGCGTCGGTAGTTACCGAAGGATAAGGCCCACTAGAATGTAGTATGGAAATCTCCTTCAAGGTTTGGATGTCACTCCTGGCTTGAAGGTAAATCTCGTGCAAAACACAAACACTGCATAGCAACGTTTTCAAAGTATCCAAGTGTATATTGTGTCAGCCTCAGGAAAGGCATGTAAGTTTAATAGGAAATGTGTTGCTAGGAAGCAAGTACGGTAGAATGCATAAGTCTTAAACAACAGATAAGAGTCAAAATTCCTAGAACTATAGACTAGGCAAAGCATTCCTACTTTTCCTAATTCCCTATAGTTATGGTTCTGATACCAATCTGTCACACCCCAACCGATGGCGAAAACATCGGGGTGCGGCACTAAGCGTTCAGATTGCTCATGAGTTTCCATAACACTAAAGATTTTGATATAGGTTAATCAAGTCTCAAACATTGTCTAAAATCAGACATAATCAACAACTACAAAAGTATCAAGGTTACATCGATTTTCAAATATTGTTCATAACTTAATTAATTAACTAGGTGAGTTTCTATGCATCAACCTAGCTTGATTCCTGAATCCAGCATCCTATCAGCCTGCAACATGTATTAAAATAATGTCAATACAATAATGTACTGGCGAGTATACAAGTTTGAGTATATAGTATAATAGTTTAAAAGACTCATATATGTCATGTAAACATATACAATAGTTTCAGCCATGCTAGTGTACACAATCCGAGTGATAGCCCAAGTATCCCAATGCATTTACCACTTTCCCAAGTCTCAAGGAAAGAAAATAGAATCCTCCTAACAATACCCCTGAGAATAATGGGGAGGTGCATTCTCTTATAGCGCTACTATTGTTAAGGAGGAACTACACACAGGGATTAAACGTTCACAAAGCATAAAGAATCAAGAATCCAAAAAGTATCAAGTTTCATAGTTACCGAGGATAGAGTATGATTCAAATAGTTTCAAGTGTCAAGTTTCATAGAATACATGATCCATCCCAAAAGTTTAAAATAAAAAGGGATCAAGTATACTCACAGTGGGTGCTAAGTATCGACACCTACTGATTGGATTAAAGGGAGCTCTGAGATTAGCTTGATTATAGTTTAACAGATAAGCGTCGGAAATGGCAAAATCGTGCAAAGTGTGGGAACAGTCTTCTGATCGGATGGCCATCCGGACGGATGGTTATCCGGTCGGATGACTTATTTGATTCAGACAGATCGCCATCCGATCGGATAGTGTGTTTTCCAAAAAGTTTCAACTTTTGAAGTTTTTGTTGTACTGTAAATCCAAGTCGTTCGATCGGATGGTCATCCAATCGGATGACCGTTCGGTCGAATGACTATTTGAGTGCAAGTTTCAAGGTTCAAAGTTCAGATTTAAAAATAGATTAAGTATTGAAGTTTTACAGAGGTAAGCCACCTGGTCTGATGGTCGTCCGATCGGATGATCGTTCGTCCTTGGTGTTCTTGTTTCTTTGAAACGTATGTAAAAATTTCCAAGTTTGAGTTTACGAAGGTGACGGGTTAACGTATCAGGACAACGGGAACTTGCCTAAGGTCCAGCTTGTTCGATCGGATGGGAATCACACCGTCCGATCGGGCGTCCGTTCTTGGCGGTGTTCCTATCTAAATCCGTGACCTGGTCATCTTCTCCGGTGGGAATCCATTATCGAGCCGTCTCCAGACTAAGGAACAAATCCTAAGCCTGTGTCGGGTCCAGATTCCACTGCTTTTAGTAAAAGTTTAAGAAAACTTGAAGAATTTGCATGAAATCTACCGAAAGTGTTTAGATTACGTTTAGGTTTGTAGAAAACGTGTAAAAATCTACTGAAATCCTTCGGATTTGGACTTACTTTGATGGAATGACGTCATACTCACTAAACCGAGATGACATCACCTCCAAAGAGTCCAGATCTTGGGGATTTCATGGTGGAAATCAGTGATTCGACCGAGATTAAGATGAGGAATTGTGTAATTAGTAAAGTTGTACAAGATTCAAGTTAAAAACTTACAGAAATCGCTGGAAAATGGAAGAAAAACGGAAGAATGCGTCACTGGTTGAAGGAGTCTGTCACATCAGTGAAGAATGATGTGACAGCTCGTATTTATAGTGTCAGAGTGCGAGTCAAGTGGTGCAGAAGTTGGATCGGATGGCTGTTCGGTCGAATGGCCCTCCGATCAGATGGTCATCCGATCGGATATCCATTCGAATAGTCCAATCCGTTTTGCAACTTCTCCGTCTTTGGTTTGTTTTGCGAGCTAGTTTAAGCGTTGCGTTGCATATTGTTGTGTAGTATCAATACATAGCAAGATTACTTAATTATCACAAAAGTTTCCAAGTTTACACAAGTGTCAATCCTCTAGTCTCTCATTTGACCAAGTCTCAAGTTTCACGAGTCTCTAGAGTCAAGTATCAAGTCTCTAGTTTTAGGAATTAAGTATCTAGCATCAATCATCAAGTATCAAGAATCTAGTATTAAGAATCAAGTGTCTAGTATTAAGTATCAAGTATCACTAAGATTCAAGTTTCATAGCATCAAGATTCACAAAGTATCATAAGTGTCAAGTCTCACATAGTATAAAGACTAAAATTGACAAAAGCTAAAAGATCAGGGACGCAGGGCGTTACAATAATGTTCATCTCCAATAATTTTTTAAAACTCCACAGCCCAATAATTCCTCATTTTCTTACAAAATTGTTACCTTCCAACCCAACTCCCATTGGTTTTCATGCAATAACATCATCTTCATCATGCGTTACTAGGAACTATTACTCTACCCTTCATGCCTCTAACCAAAGAATCACACACAAGACCCCAAACCTTACCAATTAAAAGCCTTTATAGTTCACGCTCCTATATACTCGTAACAAGATTCGAGTCTAGATGTAGGCAAAACAAGGTGATAATCCTCTCAAAGATGATCAATCGCCGCATCCAACGTAAACCCTAATCGGGTTCATGGTCATGGAAACAGTACACGAAACCGAACCGACATCCTTACTAAGCTATAAGTTTTGAGTAAATGATTGTACTAGGTAAATGCTTCTTTATAGCCACCAAGTCGAGCAAAGCCACGAACACCAACCGCACACACCCGCTAAATCGAAAACTGGTAAAACATAATCGAAAGCATCAAGAACTCTCTCACTATAGAGAATTATGATTTCCCCAGCTCTAGAAGAAGATACACTGTACCACATCATGATCCCAATTGCATACCTCTCCAAAACAAACTCAAAACAAGTTTGTGTCTCGGTTATACCTAGAATCTAATGGATGATCGACAGGCCAATGTTTTTGGCCTTTTAGTTGGTGGTTATAGAGTTTAATGGAATGAAGATGAAGATGTACAATGCTTTGGTGACGGTAAACTTTCATAGGCTTAATTAAACAACAATTTTCACTTAGGTCCTTGTCCTTTTAATTGCAAAAACCAAACTGCCTTTCGTGACAAAAAAATAGATCTCCACATACCATCTAAGTGCAAAAGAGTTCCAAAGCTTGGTTGACAACGTCGTAGATGGAAAAATTCAACGCGTTACAAAGATGATGATGATGCAAGTGGTTATGTGGTTCGTCCAATCACGAAACCCAAAAATAATGAAGGAAGTTCATCTTCCTCCTAACAAGTGTCACATGCTCCAAGCACAACTTTGTCAGAAGTTACAACTTTATTTCCAATTTCTCCGGTTCTAATTTCGGCTATACGACCAAGATTTGATCTGATACCCCTTAGTTTTGGTTTGATGGTTAATTGAACAAAAACTCAATCAAATGACTACGAAACCATTCGGTTTTAAAATACCCTTAACCAAAAAGTTTTGTTTTAGTGGCAGCCTAAAACCCAACAAACCAAAAATTTCATGTTTCTCGCTACATTGCGCAAGCACTTGTTGGGTTTTTTCACATGTTTATCAAAGCTATTTTATATGTATAAAAAAACGCAGTGGAAAGATTATTTAAAACATGTTATTTACAAGATATAAAACTCATGTTATATGTAAAACTCAATACCCGGATCCATATATGAACATGCATACTATCAAAATTAAAACACAACCATAGGATGTTTAGAAGACTACCTTCTTGGAGTAAAAGGAAATGAAAAGAATGATACTTCTTGAACGGTTGCCTTCAAGTGTAGAAGACCTCAAGCTTGTATACCCCAAGCCTTTCAACAAACACCTTGATTTTAGCTAGGATTTTATACACTTCAAACTCACTAGAAAAATCCATCTAAATCTACCACCATGGCCGAAAATTATAGAGAAGATTTTAGAGTTCTTGCACTTAATTTTTCAAACTTGAAAACCCCTTTTGAAAACCCCTCTTGGCCGATTTTTCTAGAGAGCATTTTCAAGTCTTCTACTTGAAAAATCAAACTTAGAAAAACCCTCTTCAAATGCACACCATGGCCGAAATTTTTGAGAGGAAAATCAAGTTCATGCAACTTGAATTATGTTGTAACTAAGTGTGTGTGAGACAAGGATATCATAATAACCATATCAAGTACGATTTCTACAAGATCTTGCATGTAATTTAATTTGTGGAAATCCCCTAGGGAAGAGCATAAGGGGGCGGCCCAATCATGGGTTTTCCATTCAAAATTTTCAATTTTCTTTTTAAAATATACGTCTTGTATATATATATATTATAACATTTATAAAATATAACATATCATGTTACATGACTTTATGCAATATCTCACAACTTTTTTTTAAATGTTATTTAACCAATTAAATAACAAAATAAAATATTCTCTCAAAATAAATTAATCATATAATTTATTTGTTTGTCAAGTGCAATTATTTAGAAAACCAATTTCTAAATATTCTAAGTGTTAATATTTATTTGTATGATCATTTCATAAATAAATATTATAAGTGTTTTTCTAGCTTGTATTTGGGTATGACTCGACTTGGATCATAACGTACTAGCCATATCAATTTAATATGTGTCTTGGCCATACAGAATCCAACAATCTCCCACTTGCACAAGATACATAGAAGATTGATGCAAGTAGTAAAGACCACCTAACTATAGTTTACTACCCCTAATACGTATGACTATATGTCCCATTCAATAACAACATCCCCTTCAAGTCCCTTACTTGAACGTGATTTAGGTGAATCTATCATTTATCCTTTCGTTACAGATGTCCTGTCAAATCCAGAGACATAGAGTGATCACTCTCTGTTGATTTAACTTTAGCAGGCCTTAGACATCTTTCTCTCAACGAATAAGAGGAACAAATCCCTTCTTGACTACATACGTCTCTCACAATCACCTTGGACCACACCTGAGTTTAGCCTTGTGTACTGCCTTTTTTACAGACAGCGAAGAACTAGGTCAAGGTATAATACTTGGTAAATATCAAGACCCAATATGTATCTCAGGTCAGAGGATACTATGATATTCTCCTTTACTCAAATTTACTTATGATCAATCACAAATGATTCCATGCAGTAACATTTGAGAGCGAGTCAGCCCAATATTTGTATCCCACAAATATCTATGAACTTTGGCAGCAACATTTTGCTCTATATTCATACCTAATGAATATTCACCAATCCAAGTTCATAATAGTCTTACATTCATATTTGTTCCCACAAGTATGATCGACTACGGACATTTAGAATAAGTAACTTATTCACGGATTTAAACATGCTAAATCGGAACATAACTCAACATACCATAAAGAGTTACAATAACAATTGTTCCAATATCCAAATACAAAATAGATCAAACCTATTCACTAGAATATCGAAGTTCTAAGGCACAAGTATGGCCCTTCATGCTTTGCCCGTTCAAGGAGCTTCGTGAGTGGATCCGCAATATTTTGATCAGTGCGAACTTTGCGAATACATATCTTTCCCTTTTCAACTTCATCCCTTATGTAGTTGAAACTCCGCTCAATGTGCCTAGTCTTTTGATGTGCACGAGGTTCCTTGATTTGAGCAATCCCACCATCGTTATCACAAAGATCTCTAGGGGTTCTGAATGGTAGGGTCTACCCCTAGATCGGCAATAATTCAAGTGGCAGATCCATATGAATTATCTCGATCAATGAAGCGGCGATGTATTCTGATTCTGTAGTGGATAATGCTACCCTGATTGTGATCGAGAATCATCTCGATCAGTTTAGAAACTCGTATCCATGTAACCCTTTACAACGATTCTTCACCAGATCCATATATTAGAAATATATCCTTAGTCCTTCTAAGGTATTTTAGTATATTTTAACAGTCATCCAATGATCGTTACTTGGATTTCGCTGTTATCTTCTCATCATGCTTAAAGCACATGACATGTCCGGTCTAGTGCATATCATTACATACATAATGGATCCTATAGCAGACGTATATGGGATTCCTTTCATTCTTTCTTTGCTCATCATTTGAGCTTGGATATTGAGACGCACTCAATATTGTCCTCTTTTGAATAGGTACCAAACCTTTCATAGAGTTCTCCATCTTGAACCTTTTCAAGACTTTGTCAATGTATGCACTTTAGTTTAAACCTATCAAGCGCCTTGACCTATCCTTATAGATTTTTATTCCCAAAATATAGGCGGCTTCTCCAAGATCCTTAGTGGAAAAACAACTTCCAAGCCAGGTTTTTACACCTACCATGGTTGGAATATCATTTCCATATAGTAGAATGTCATCCACATAGAATACTAAGAAAGTGATGATGCTCCCACTAGCCTTCTTATACACACAAGCTTCATCGACGTTCTTGATGAATCCATATTCACTTATCTCTTCATCAAGACAGTGATTCTGACCTCTAGATGCTTGTTTCAATCCATAGATTGATATCTTTAACTTGCATACTTTGTTAGGATGTTTTGGATCAACAAAACTTTCAGGCTGAACCATATAGACATCTTCCTCAAGATATCTATTAAGTAAAGCCGTTTTGACATCCATTTGCCAAATCTCATAATCATATTATGCAGGTATGGAAAATAATATCCTAATTGACTTTAGCATCACCACAGGCGAGAAGGTCTCATCATAATCAACCCCTTGAGTTTGATTGAAACCTTTTGCTATAAGTCTTGCTTTACAAGTATCCAAGTTACCATGCATATCAGTTTTCTTCTTGAAAACCCACTTACTTCCAACTACTTTGTAGTTAACAGGTAGTACAACCAATTCCCATACTTGGTTGTCATACATGGATTGCATCTCTATGTTCATGGCTTCAAGCCATTTGTCACAATCGGATTTTGACATTGGATCATGGTATGTGGTAGGTTCACCCAAATCTACCACGTAGCATCCATCTATGAAAAATCCATATCTTTCAGGTGGACTACTAATTCTACCAGATCTGCGAACGTTTTGTTTATATTGATCAACCACTTAATCATTTCCAACAACCTCTTGTTGAGTGCAAGTATCAACCAAACGTGTATCGGCTTGTGGTTCTTGATCCTCATCAAGTTCCATTGTTCTACTAATTCCTTCCACAAGGAACTTAGCTTCCAAGAACTCAGCCTTTCAAGCAACAAATACCTTTTGCTCTGTTGGATCGTAGAATTAATATCCTATACCATCTTTAGGATATCCTACAAAGATACACTTAGTGGATCGTACTTCTAATTTGTTTGGAGTGTATTGCTTCACATAAGCTTCACAACCCACACCTTTAAATATGATAATGATGGATCCCTTCCATGACATATTTCAAAAGGTGTCGTATCTACTTTCTTGGTTTGGGCCACATTTGTAACACCCCGTGTTTTCACGAGTGAAAGTCAAAGTCAAGGTCAAAGTCAACGACCGATTTCGCGCGACTTGACTCGTAGAAATGTTTTTATTTTATTTATATTATGTGGAGTAAGTGTCGTTCATTACAATAATCGAATCGTATTAACCGTATTTCAATCGACCTACGATTGTGAATGATAGGAAGTAACAATGCGATAAAGTTAATCAAGATATGCTAATTAAATTGACATCGAACCGTAACTCGAACTATGTATTTTACTTATACGTGTGTGTGTGCCTTACGTGTTACCTGTGCATGTTTATTTTATGTTATGTTGTGATAATCAAGCGAACTCAACCGAACTCGAAGTCTAACTCGAATGTAAACGAACCCGAACCCGAATTCCGAGTCGAACCATAAACAAAGTAGTTGGGACTGAAAGTAATTTGACTAGGAAACCCTATCGAATCGCTCGAAAACCGAAGCCGAAGCAACATCGCACCGAACGCACCAAATCAGGCGACATCCGCACGGATGGTCAATCCGCACGGATTGCCAATCCGCACGGATTGCCAATCCGCATGGATGACCAATCCGCACGGATAGCCTATCCGGGTTACGTGCCATCCGCACGGCTCACCCTTTCCCTTTTTGGCATCCTATAAATACACGGGTCACTCTCCAACTTTTCCACTTTTGGCAAGTGACGTCCGAACCGCACGCATTCTTCACCTTTTCTCATATTTCTCTCAATCCAGGTAAGATCTTGCTCTAATTCTTGTACATTCTTGATCACTACACAATTCTACACCTTTCCATCTTTCAAATCTCAACTTCCAACCATGAAATCATCCAGATTTGAGGTACTCTCGGGTGACCTCATCATGAAGTTCTCATGAACTTCAAGCTTGACCTCATTCCACCAAGAATAACTCAGATCTAAACGACTTCCACAAGGTTTCACAATAACTTCACCTAAATCTAAACTTTTCTAAGGATAAAAGAGTTGAAAGAAATAAACCTAAGTTCTCTCCTTCTTTTACCCTTAAGATCGGTACGAATCTGATCGGTTCTAGTCTCTACTCGTTAATGGTGATGCACTAGTCCCAGATCTGGATTCTACCCACCAGACACCTAATTTCGGGGTCACCCGGAATGACCGTTCTAAGTCGCCGACAGGCCAAGTTAGGGTGGTTCCTGACCGGTCTAGTCACGCGGGTGAGAATACAATTCCAAGTGGTTGCCACGTAATCAGAACGTCTCGATAAACGACAACAGAAACCAAGAGCAGACTAACGGAACAATCAGACCAGAGACTGTCCGCACGGACCAGTTGTCCGCACGGACAAGCTGTGCGCACGGACTAGCTGTCCGCACGTACAGGTCATCCGGACGGGTTGGCACCTGGACGAGCTACCCTTGGGACCCACTTTCCAAACAAGGTTTGAGTATCGACGAATGAGCAATCCGGACGGACGACCTCTGAATGGATTACTCTTCGGATCATGAGATACTAAGACCTTGAGTAAATTCAAACAATGTTCATCCGCACGGCCAAGTCGTCCGCACGGACAGGCTATCCGGACGGATTGTCTCTGCCCGCGCGCACAGACTGTCCGCACGGATTACCATTGTCCGCACGGACTACCATCCGGACGGATTGTTGTCCGCATGACCGGCTTGAAAGGTAGAAATCCTTAGATGTTTTCTAAATGCTACAATGAAAACTCCAAAGCACAAGCCATCATACACAAACACATCCTTAGGAAGAAACAATCCACTTGAACGTTTATCCGCACGAACAACTTGTCCGTACGGATAAGCAGTCCGCACGAGCGACTAGTCCGCAAGGATCACCATCCGCACGGACAACTCGCACGCACGGATAGCTTATCCGGGTGGGTCACCATCCGCACAGATAGTTCACCCGCACGGATGACTTCCTCTCACGGATAGCTAATCCGCACGATCAGGCATCCTACCCACTCTCACTTTGTACTGTTTTACGCGCCACTTATCGTTACGTTATCAAATCTATTCAGGCTAACTGTACTCGTTGAAAAGCGCTCCCTTCAATCCATAATCGCTGTGAGTATACTCGAACCCTTTTTGCTTTAGCACTTTTGGGTGTTACATACGTTACGAATATTCAAACTACAACTATCACACTACTCAAGCTACTTTAACGCTAAACCATTAACGCATGTTATACGTGACTTATGAATGCTTGTTTGTTATGTTTACACATGGAATGCTGTCTACCTGCCTTAGCAACGATAGTACTATAGTTTGGACTCAGCACCCGTTCACACGGGGGTTGTTAAGGATCTTTTACTTGCATGAATTACGGTGGTAATCATGTATTGCGAACTGCCTCGGGCAGTCAACCCGCAGTCATTGGTATCGATGGATCTATGTCGATAACTAACGTGCTTCATTTCACTATGTGTACGTGCTGGTTATGCGTAAACGAATTCGAACTCTATATGCTATTATCAAACTTGTATGCTCACCTTTACATTTTATGTATTGACTTTATTTTAACGTATGTGACAGGTGCTTAGGATGCATATGTGGTAGGAAATGGAAGCTAGAATAAAGCTTTAGAGCCCAACAAATAGTTGTCTGTAGATGACGTATTAGGGGTCTCTAGAAGCAGATAAACAATTGCTACTTATTTAAATCTGAGTTGTCGGAACAGAATATTTGTTTGATGTTATCTGTAATAACTTGTTTGACTATTTAAGATACGGTATGGGACGTATTGCTTTAATTAAATGGTAATGATAGTTGTTATGGAAACTTCTGGACAATCTGTTTCGCTCAGTGCCACGTCCCGATGATTCCACCATCGGTTGGGGTGTGACAGATTGGTATCAGAGCCATAACTATAGGGAATTAGGCAAGACTCGACCTACTCCGGGTCAGAGTCTTAGAGACCTAGACTATAGTTAGGAACCAACAGACCGACTTGCGCGTATGCATAAACTCGCTACCAACACTCGCTCTTTTCTATCACTGCACTCGAATTTTCAAGTTATGAACAGGTAATGAGGCCGAGAATAGGTGTGAAAACCGCAAACTCTCGACTAAAGTTGCCTAATCAGCTTGCGTTTTAGTTACAGACGAGGAGAATCATACCAAATTAGGAGTGGAATCCATATTTTGATGAATAATCTCCTCAAATTTTATCAAAAACCAGGACAGAAGTTGCAAGATAGGGGTGAAACCCTAACCTTGACGACTCGTCCTGCTTTTATACAAAAATTCCCACCTAAATTTCGATGGACTCCAACGATCTAAAGACACAATATAACCAATGGGAATTGCGCCAATGCCCAAGAATCGAGGCAAAGGCATAGTCCTGGAGGTAATTGTGCACACAGGATCCTTGCGAATAGTCGAGTCACTTTGGTTAGTCGAAGTCTATTAGCCGCAGACAATCTACCTTTGATTTATCGACCTTTATGAAGATTTTACGTATTTTCTGCTTATTTGTTAACGTTTTGAGATACTATTGGTTTCGACCCAACACTATTGCTTCTGCTAAAACATAAAACCCACCCAACACATCGCCAACAAATCGACAATATAGGCATCCAGAATGCTTTGTATGCTCGTATATATCCCTAGTGACTAAGATATATGTGTTCTTGCTATTGTGCTTACGTGTTTAGGAATATTATGATTATGTGCTCTATGTGTTTATGTGATTTTGTGCAATTCTGTGATTTTGTGACTATATGTGTTTACATGGTACGTGTTACTGAGCTTTAGTAGTAGTAGTAGACGTGTGAGGTGAGATTCGAATACATGTGTTGAGTTCCGTGGCGATGTCTATTGCAGACAATGTCGTCTGGATCTCGTCATACGCTCTCTCATCAGGAAAAGAGGGACAGACGTCTTGCCTCTATTATCGCGAAAAGTGTGGCAAAAGCTGTGAGCGACGCCTATGAGAATGCCAGCAAATCATCCGAGGAGTCGAGGACTGAAGGTCCAAAAGCTGTCGCAAGACCTTTCAGTTTCAAACAATTCAAGTCATGTGGGCCGAAAGAATTCACAGGCGAAGGAGGTCCTACTGCACTATTCCACTGGTTTGACTCTATCGAGGTTACTCTGCGACAAAGTGGCTGCCCTGATGACCTTCGAACTCTGAATGCTACCGGCGTCTTCCAGTCCCGTGCTCTAGACTGGTGGACGGCCGAGAGGAACAAGCGAGGGAATGATGCAGCCTACGGTCTGTCGTGGGACGAGCTCAAGGAAGTCATGCTAGAGGAATTCTGCCCTCCTCACGAGCGTCAAAAGCTTGAAGATGAATTTTGGCACATACATCAGAAGGATGGAGACAATGCTGCTCTTACTGCTCGCTTCAAACAGTTCAGCATTATCTGTCCCGACCAAGTCAAGACTCCTGAGATGACAATCAAGAAGTACATCCGAGCTTTGCCCGACTGCGTTGCTGATTTCGTGCAAGCGGCTAAGACTACCACGATCGAGGAAACCTATCTGCTGGCCGCTGAAATCAATGACAAAAGGGTTAAGGCTGGGGTGTGGGATAAGACCTCCAAGCATCTGCATCAAGCCACCACTGCTGCACCAACTGCTGAAACCACCTCGTCTAGCAACAAGCGAAAGAACAAAATAAAGAACAACTCCACCAACAAGAACTGTGCGATTACTGCTGCACCGATCCAAGCTGTACCTGCCCAGCAGCGTCAAGTAGCGGCGCCTGTGGCCAATGCACCGCCTGCAAAGCGTGCATATACTGGGCCACACTCGCTCTGCCCTACTTGCACCTATCATCACCCGACAGCTATTCAATGCCGCTTCTGTGCTCATTGCAATGTCTACGGCCACTTTACTGCTAACTGCCATATTCGCCAAGCTCCTGCCAATCAAGCTCTACTCGCTGCCCCACAGGGTCAACAAGCTCCTCCGGCACCCGCAGTCAAAGCCAGAGCATGCTTCACGTGTGGCGACCCGAATCATTTCGCCAACATGTGCCCGAACAGGGTAGTGAAACAAGAACTGCAACAGCAGCAACCACACCAGCAACAGCAGCAGCAACAGCAGGCCGCACGCGCCAGAACTTTCAATCTCAATGTGCGTCAAGCCCAGGCCGACAACAATGTGGTCAATGGTACGTTCCTTGTGAATGGTATTTATGCTTCATGTTTGTTTGATATTGGAGCCGATAATTGCTTTGTGTCACTCGAATTTGAGAAACTCCTTAGTCGTAAACGTTCCCGACTCTCCTCTGCATTCGATGTTGAAGTCGCTACTGGAAGAACCGTCGCTCTAAACTCAGTTATTCGTGATTGCACTCTCGAGCTCAACAATCACAACTTCTCAATTGATCTCATTCTGATGCAACTCAGAAGCTTTGACGTCATAGTAGGCATGGACTTCCTTCGAGAAAACCATGCCGAAGTTGTGTGCTTCGATAAAATGATTCATTTTTCGCTCGCAAACGGTGATTCATTGCGCGTTTATGGTGATACTACTTCGAAGGGTCTCAAGCTTATGTCATGCCTCCAAGCTAGCAAGTATCTCCGCAAGGAATACAGGGCTTTCTTGGCTAACGTTGTAGCAGCGGAGAAGGAAAAGAAAGAGAAGAAGGAAGTGAAAGACGTACCCGTGGTTCGAGAATTTCCTAATGTTTTTCCAGAGGATCTTCCCGGACTACCTCCGAAGCGCGATATTGATTTTCGCATTGATCTCATTCCTGGATCTAATCCTATCGCCAGAGCTCCTTATCGACTCGCGCCGTCCGAAATGCGCGAACTCTCAACCCAACTCCAGGAATTGCTTGAAAAAGGCTTTATTCGCCCGAGCACCTCTCCTTGGGGCGCACCAGTCCTTTTCGTCAAAAAGAAGGATGGGTCGTTCCGGATGTGCATCGACTACCGGGAATTGAATAAGTTGACTATCAAGAACCGCTATCCTCTGCCTCGAATCGCCGATTTGTTTGACCAACTACAAGGCACTACGTGTTTCTCTAAGATCGATCTACGTTCAGGATACCATCAGCTGTGTATACAAGAGGAGGATATACCCAAAACCGCATTTCGTACTCGTTACGGCCATTACGAATTCGTTGTCATGCCTTTTGGCCTAACAAACGCACCAGCAGTTTTCAAGGATCTGATGAATTGAGTGTGTAAACCATATCTCGACCATTTCGTCATCGTGTTCATCGACGACGTCTTGATCTATTCCAAAACGAGAGCCAAACACGCGCAACATCTGCGTTTGATTCTCGAGTTACTCCAGGGAAACCAACTCTACGCCAAATTCTCCAAGTGCGAATTTTGGTTGGGGGAGGTTCAATTTCTGGGTCACATTGTGAATAGTCAGGGTATTCACGTCGACCCTGCAAAGATTGAAGCTGTTAAGAGCTGGGTTACGCCTAAGAACACGTCTGAAGTCCGCTCCTTTCTCGGGCTAGCGGGCTATTATCGATGATTTATCAAAGGATTCTCGAAGATTGCTGTACCACTTACCTCTCTCACGCATAAGGACCAGCCTTTTGTCTGGGAACCAAACAAGAGTCTGCCTTTCGAACCCTCAAACACATGCTTTGCAATGCTCCTGTTCTCACACTACCCGACGGAAACGATAATTTCATTGTCTACTATGATGCTTCCAACCTTGGTCTCGGTTGTGTCCTAATGCAACGAGACAAGGTCATAGCTTACGCATCTCGTCAGCTCAAAGTCCACGAGAAGAACTATACAACCCACGATCTCGAGCTAGGCGTAGTTGTTTTTGCATTAAAGATTTGGCGACACTACCTGTATGGTACAAAGTGTACGATCTTCACCGATCATAAGAGCCTACAACACATCTTTAATCAGAGGGAACTAAATATGCGTCAACGCCGATGGGTAGAACTTCTCAACGATTACGACTGTGAGATTCGTTATCACCCAGGCAAGGCAAATGTTGTTGCCGACGCACTTAGCAGACGGAGCTATCTGCTTAGCACTCGTAATGTTCAAGCCCAGCACAACCTCAAAGCTCTCATCCGCGACGCCCAGCATGCATGTTTCAACGAACGCACTTTGAAGAAAGAAAGAATCTACCACGATGGAGCCCAGCTTGTGAGCAAATCCAATGGGATATTCCACTTCTTAGACCGAATTTGGATTCCCAAGCGAACCAATTTGTGACAGATTATCATGGATGAAGCCCACAAATCCCGATACTCTATTCATCCCGGTGCTGACAAAATGTACCATGATCTTCGCTATAGGTACTGGTGGCCGGGTATGAAACGGGATATCGCTCTCTACGTCGGAAAATGCCTAACCTGTGCTAGGATCAAGGCTGAACATCAAAGACCCTCTGGCTTGCTCGAACAACCACCAATTCCCAAGTGGAAGTGGGAGAGCATAGCTATGGATTTCGTAACCAAGCTTCCAACCACGTCATCAGGTCACGACAGCATTTGGGTTGTTATTGACCGTTTGACTAAATCAGCTCACTTTCTGCCAATACGAGAAGACTACAAGGTAGAACGATTAGCCCGAATCTACACCGACGAGATCATTTGTCGACATGGGACGCCTCGTGACATCATCTCTGATCGTGATGCTCGGTTTACTTCACGATTGTGGGAAACATTCCAAGCGGCACTCGGTACAACGCTTAATCTAAGTACTGCGTTCCACCCACAAACCGACGGTCAGACTGAAAGAACGATTCGTACTCTTGAAGACATGCTCCGTTCATGTGTTCTAGACTTCGGTGGTAATTGGGATAGACACCTTCCGCTAGTCGAATTCTCGTATAACAACAGCTACCAGGCTAGCATCCAGATGGCACCTTTCGAGGCCTTATATGGAAGAAGATGTCGATCGCCTATTATGTGGCACGAGATCGGTCACTCGCAACTAACCGGTCCGGAGCTGCTACAAGAAACGACAGACAAAATTTTCCAAATTCGAGACAACCTAGCGAAAGCTCGGGATCGACAAAAAGTTTACGCCGATAAAAAGCGCAAGCCCCGTGAATATGGCGTTGGTGACTACGTACTCCTAAAGGTATCACCTTGGAAGGGTGTAGTCCGATTCGGCAAAAAGGGAAAACTCGCGCCTCGATATGTGGGATCTTTTAAGATTCTGGAAAGGATCGGAAAAGTCGCCTACAGACTCGAATTACCGGAGGAACTTAGCAATGTCCATCCGACTTTCCACGTGTCAAACCTACGAAAGTGAATCACCGACCACGACTTACATGTTCCTCTAGATGATCTACAAGTGAACGAAACATTACACTTCGTGGAGAAGCCTGTCGAAATCATGGATCGCCAAACCAAGCAACTCAGGCGCTCAAACATTCCTATCGTGAAGGTCAGATGGGAAGGTAAACGAGGCGCGGAGTTCACTTGGGAACTCGAAAGCGACATGAAGGCAAAGTATCCACAGTTGTTTAATTAGGGAAGCGTTAGAGAGAAAGTGACTATATGATTCTAGTGCTGGTACGATTTCAGATTTGTCAATAGAATCATCGATTTTTGTTACATCCTAGTATATTTTGATCCGCGCAATCGAGCACCTGCTCAGATGCCACTTGTAGGACCGATTTTGACTATGATTAGACACACGCGTTCACGGATTCCGCACGACTCGAAGTTAACAATTATCAATGCGAATAAGTTAGTCAACAAAAGTCAACACGGATTTGTTATCCGCACGGACTGCCATCCGTACGGTGAACATCAACAGCAACATTCCACATTTTTTTTAACGAACTCAAATTTTCTCACAAACGGCTTCGAACTAAGATCTGAAACTTATTAGGCTTTTAGATCAGACAATTTCGCATAACATATCCAGATTTTTACCCGATTTTAACCGTGAAAAGTCGATTAATTTGACGATTTTCAGTGGTCCAGACAAAGAACTCTCACATGTGATCCACGGTTAGTTACGGCTTTCAGCTTAATTTCGGGACGAAATTCCCTAAACAAGGGGAGGCTGTAACACCCCGTGTTTTCACGAGTGAAAGTCAAAGTCAAGGTCAAAGTCAACGACCGATTTCGCGCGACTTGACTCGTAGAAATGTTTTTATTTTATTTATATTATGTGGAGTAAGTGTCGTTCATTACAATAATCGAATCGTATTAACCGTATTTCTATCGACCTACGACTGTGAATGATAGGAAGTAACAATGCGATAAAGTTAATCAAGCTATGCTAATTAAATCGACATCGAACCGTAACTCGAACTATGTATTTTACTTATACGTGTGTGTGTGCCTTACGTGTTACCTATGCATGTTTATTTTATGTTATGTTGTGATAATCAAGCGAACTCAACCGAACTCGAAGTCTAACTCGAATGTAAACGAACCCGAACCCGAATTCCGAGTCGAACCATAAACAAAGTAGTTGGGACTGAAAGTAATTTGACTAGGAAACCCTATCGAATCGCTCGAAAACCGAAGCCGAAGCAACATCGTACCGAACGCACCAAATCAGGCGACATCCGCACGGATGGTCAATCCGCACGGATTGCCAATCCGCATGGATGACCAATCCGCACGGATAGCCTATCCGGGTTACGTGCCATCCGCACGGCTCACCCTTTCCCTTTTTGGCATCCTATAAATACACGGGTCACTCTCCAACTTTTCCACTTTTGGCAAGTGACGTCCGAACCGCACGCATTCTTCACCTTTTCTCAGATTTCTCTCAATCCAGGTAAGATCTTGCTCTAATTCTTGTACATTCTTGATCACTACACAATTCTACACCTTTCCATCTTTCAAATCTCAACTTCCAACCATGAAATCATCCAGATTTGAGGTACTCTCGGGTGACGTCATCATGAAGTTCTCATGAACTTCAAGCTTGACCTCATTCCACCAAGAATAACTCAGATCTAAACGACTTCCACAAGGTTTCACAATAACTTCACCTAAATCTAAACTTTTCTAAGGATAAAAGAGTTGAAAGAAATAAACCTAAGTTCTCTCCTTCTTTTACCCTTAAGATCGGTACGAATCTGATCGGTTCTAGTCTCTACTCGTTAATGGTGATGCACTAGTCCCAGATCTGGATTCTACCCACCAGACACCTGATTTGGGGGTCACCCGGAATGACCGTTCTAAGTCGCTGACAGGCCAAGTTAGGGTGGTTCCTGACCGGTCTAGTCACGCGGGTGAGAATACAATTCCAAGTGGTTGCCACATAATCAGAACGTCTCGATAAACGACAACAGAAACCAAGAGTAGACTAACGGAACAATCAGACCAGAGACTGTCCGCACGGACCAGTTGTCCGCACGGACAAGCTGTGCGCACGGACTAGCTGTCCGCACGTACAGGTCATCCGGACGGGTTGGCACCCGGACTAGCTACCCTTGGGACCCACTTTCCAAACAAGGTTTGAGTATCGACGAATGAGCAATCCGGACGGACGACCTCTGAATGGATTACTCTTCGGATCATGAGATACTAAGACCTTGAGTAAATTCAAACAATGTTCATCCGCACGGCCAAGTCGTCCGCACGGACAGGCTATCCGGACGGATTGTCTCTGCCCGCGCGCACAGACTGTTCGCACGGATTACCATTGTCCGCACGGACTACCATCCGGACGGATTGTTGTCCGCACGACCGGCTTGAAAGGTAGAAATCCTTAGATGTTTTCTAAATGCTACAACGAAAACTCCAAAGCACAAGCCATCATACACAAACACATCCTTAGGAAGAAACAATCCACTTGAACGTTTATCCGCACAAACAACTTGTCCGTACGGATAAGCAGTCCGCACGAGCGACTAGTCCGCACGGATCACCATCCGCACGGACAACTCGCACGCACAGATAGCTTATCCGGGTGGGTCACCATCCGCATGGATAGTTAGCCCGCACAGATGACTTCCTCTCACGGATAGCTAATCCGCACGATCAGCCATCCTACCCACTCTCACTTTGTACTGTTTTACGCGCCACTTATCGTTACGTTATCAAATCTATTCAGGCTAACTGTACTCGCTGAAAAGCGCTCCCTTCAATCCATAATCGCTGTGAGTATACTCGAACCCTTTTTGCTTTAGCACTTTTGGGTGTTACATACGTTACGAATATTCAAACTACAACTATCACACTACTCAAGCTACTTTAACGCTAAACCATTAACGCATGTTATACGTGACTTATGAATGCTTGTTTGTTATGTTTACACATGGAATGCTGTCTACCTGCCTTAGCAACGATAGTACTATAGTTTGGACTCAGCACCCGTTCACACGGGGGTTGTTAAGGATCTTTTACTCGCATGAATTACGGTGGTAATCATGTATTGTGAACTGCCTCGGGCAGTCAACCCGCAGTCATTGGTATCGATGGATCTATGTCGATAACTAACGTGCTTCATTTCACTATGTGTACATGCTGGTTATGCGTAAACGAATTCGAACTCTATATGCTATTATCAAACTTGTATGCTCACCTTTACATTTTATGTATTGACTTTATTTTAACGTATGTGACAGGTGCTTAGGATGCATATGTGGTAGGAAATGGAAGCTAGAATAAAGCTTTAGAGCCCAACAAATAGTTGTCTGTAGATGACGTATTAGGGGTCTCTAGAAGCAGATAAACAATTGCTACTTATTTAAATCTGAGTTGTCGGAACAGAATATTTGTTTGATGTTATCTGTAATAACTTGTTTGTCTATTTAAGATACGGTATGGGACGTATTGCTTTAATTAAATGGTAATGATAGTTGTTATGGAAACTTCTGGACAATCTGTTTCGCTCAGTGCCACGCCCCGATGATTCCGCCATCGGTTGGGGTGTGACAACATTGAATGTATGGGCCGAGGAAAGCAAAGCATAACCCCAAAATGATAGAGATAATGTGCTCTTAGCCATCATAGATCGAACCATATCCAATAGAGTTTGATTCCTCCTCTATCGGAACGAAGAACTTTAATTGTGTTGATTTTGTACTTCACCTTTTGAAGGCTTTGAACATTTCAAAACTTCAACTTTGTGTCTCAGCAAGTACACATAACCATAACTACTATAGTTGTCGGTAAAAGTAATGAAGTATCTTTCACCATTCCTAGTCATTGGCTTAAAAGGATCACATACATCCGAATGTATGATACCTAATAAATATTTTGCCCTTTCCCACTAAAGGGTTTCTTAGTCATTTTACCTTGTAAACTAGACTCACATGTATCAAATGAACCAACTTCATTTGTCTCCAAAAGACCATTCTTTCGAAGTGTTTACATGCGACTTCTGTTTATATATCCAAGGCGATAATGCCAAAGATAGGTCTCACTCAAATCCATTTTGACTCTCTTGGTGATTGCTTGGTACATTGAACTATCAAGTGACGTATTATCATGAACCAAATCATAAATACCATTTGAAAGCATAGCTTTAAAGTAAAAACATGTCATTCATCGAAATATAAATGTCATTGTTTACAAACTTTAAATCAAAACCATATTGTCTTATAAGGGAAACTTGAATAATGTTCTTAGTCAAACTAGGAGCATTCAAAACATTTTTAAAACATTTCCCAAACCATTTGGAAGTTTCAAAACATAGTCTCCTAGGGCTTCATCTTGAACTTTCGTTCCATTGCCCATGGAGAGACTAATGTCTCCCTTCTTGTAATGTTTATTTCTTTTGAAATCTTGCAACAAATTGAAAATGTGAGTTCCACATCCGCTATCTAATACCCTTGTGTTAGAAGAAATAACATTAAGGTCAATATGTATCATAAAGATTGTACCTGAGGTTTGCCCCGCATCCCTCTTGTTTTTCAACTCTTTGAGATAGGTTGGACAATTCCTTTTCAAATACCCCATCTCACCATTCTTAAAGAATGGATCGTTCATGTCAACCTTTTCCTTCTTTTCTTTTGATTTCGGTGGTTCCGCTTTAGCCTTTCTTTTCTTTTTTCCTTTGAATTTCCCGTCACCATTTGCAACATTTGCTTTGGTGTCGGGGTGATGCCCTTTCTTGTAGCCACCCTCATTGATCGTTTAGAATGGATAAAGCCCTTTTACCCATATTGATCCTTTCGAGGTGATCAATGTGGCTTAAAGACATAAGATGAGACCGATTGGGTTTCCTCTATCCGACATGCATGAAGCGCTCGAACCGTTTCGAAGCGTTCTACCCTTAGGAACACTTCCTACAATTGGTTAATCATGTCGTATGCCTATGATATTCAAAATCCTTTTGAATCTTAGGAATCATAGTTCCTAACATGAGGCAAGAGGCTTGCATAGTATCCTCGATATACTTAATCCAGTCGTTATAGGCATCCTTATCTTCCACAAGATGTTCATCAGGATTAGGATCGTTCAACACATAGGATATCTTTTCTTACTTGAGAACGATTCTTAAGTTTCGATATTTATCCATGAAGTGTTATGATTGAGACGGCCCTTTTCAAGGATTGTTTTTAGTGATAGGTTACGGACGGTTTGGGTAATATTGTTAGCGGCCATCTACAAAATTTAACAAGATTCAATTTTAGTATTTTCGATATTATTATATTTTAATCATTAATACCCTTTTATGTCTTATAGACAATTAATAATTAAAATCTAGAATCCAACGTTACATTTAAATATTGGTTAGGTGGCATTTATCCCTCTATATAAACTAGGTGTACACCCGTGTGAATACACGGGTTTGTTCTAATAACGATCGGAATCAAATATTAAAAAAATATTATAATATATTATTTAAATTCTTTGTGTTTAGTTACATATCTTTATAAAACAATGTTAAAGACAGTATGTGTTAGTGTACATGTTTGATATAGAAATAAACTTAATATATCACCAACGTAGCATCCTTGACAACTTCAACTCCAACTATACCTATATTATATACTCAATTCGCCTAAAATTTAACTTAATAATGAATTCAACAGCATCTACATTAAAATTGCATTTGTCACAATACTAAATCATGTCAACATACACCAAGAGCTCGCCTAAAATTGTTTCAAAGACCCATCCGATGGCTTCTTTAAAACGATTACCAAATGACCCATTACCAAGCATTTCAAAGAAGGTGTGATGATAAGTGTCATTGACAACATCATCAAGATCATTATGCTTCCAGCTAACTCGGATGGCATATCGTCTATCAATGAAAGTACGGTACATGAGTTAAACAATAGACACGACCGTCAAGGGTAAAAAATGAGCTGTAAAAAACAGCAGGTATATGTGTCAAGCGAGAAGAAGACCCTACACCAACATTGAGGGCTAAAAGAGCATGTCTTTTGACACCATCTTCAAATGAAGAAAAAAAGATTAGATTAATAAAGGAATAATGTAAGATCATCATCAGCAAATAAAAAGGATATTTTTAAAAACACTTTCTTGCTGAATAATCCCAAACTTGATTTCAAGTGGATGCTAATCTTCGAGATGAACACGATATCCTATGGCATCAAGTATGCATCGATAGTCTCTTCTCTTGTCATGTTGAAGAGACTCATACTCTCTTACATTAACATATGCTAAAGCAAAATTATAGTTTCACAATATGTGTCAGATTCAGCCCCTTTAAAAATATAAACTTATATTATAAAAAAAACATGTTGAAGAAATATATACGGTGATTATACACAAATCCCAGACCTTACCCCTTAATTCAACCCCTTTGTAGTTGTAAATGCGGCGATACATATCACGTGATATGAACATTAGAACTAATGATTACCTGAAAGAGTTATCACGGAGCAACCTAACGACATCCAAGTAAGGCAAGCCTAGTTTTACCTGTGACTAAGTATAGGTGGTTACAGTTAAAATATTATTTCATCGGTATACAATAAAACTTAAAAAAAGAAAAAGAAAATACTGACCAGAAGAAGGATGTCTGCCCATTCAGACTCATCTGCACGCAATTCAATCAGGGCCTCTGTATAGTTTGCAGTGTTCATTTGGTAACTTTTGTATTGTCTCCACAGTAAATACACTTTATTCCATCAAGTTTTCACATTATTAAACTAATAAACAAAGAAACACAGCAGTAACACACGTTTTCTTGTCTCCAAAACGGGGATTCGAGTATAAAGATTCTCGAAATGGACCGTAAAATGAGCTGCTGTATCTGTACACGACAAAAGCAGACATGTTTTAAGGAAACCAGCCAACTCAAAAGCAATATGAAAATCATACTGTAGCTGTGAAGTAAATTAAAAACTTACTTTGCAGTAGAGGACATAATAGACACATGTTGGAAACCTTCAGCGTCAAGGGGGCTGACCGAATTGCCCCTACACGACCATCCATCATGTCACTGGGACTTACAACATCCGCTCCAGCACGAGCCTACGGAAAAAAACACACATCGACAAAACTGAACTTAGAAACACTCAGTAGATCATATCACAAATGAAAGTATGTATATACCTGCGAAACAGCCTGTTTGCATAACTGATGCACAGTCTCATCGTTCATTATAACTCCTGTATAACACATAACACACATGAGTGCATTCATTGATGGTTCCTTTGGGATTTAAAGCTTGTAAAATAATAATCAAATTGCAAATAAGGGCATGCTAATTACCATCTTCCCGACTGAAGCTTGCATTTCATTAAGATTAGCGGTATCAACAGATGCAATTTTCCAAGTAGCTGCCATTAGCAAAGGATAATTCCTATAGAAAACAAATATAATAGATTGAAGCTTGCATTTCATTAAGATTAGCGGTATCACAACACCTCTAGTCTTGGTTTAAAAAAAAGGCCGAGGCGGTCGTACTGAGGCGCGCCTCAGTTCGAAACGGAAGGAAAACGCATATGAGGTGGCGCCTCAGGTTCAGATATTAAACGGACGCCTCAGTTGAGTGAGGCGGAAAAAAACGGCCGAGGCGGTACGAATATGGCGAGGCGTACGTATTTTTTTTAGGCGGTATAAATGATGGATTAGGGTTTATTTTAGGCGCCAAAACCATATTGGCGGCAAAAAATTATTAGCGCCATTATTTTAGACATCCAAAAAACACAATCGTTCTTGCATCTGGCTGATTCTTCACTGATTCTTCACTACAATTATTTCTTCAATCGTGATCATTGATTCTTCTCTGCAATTATTTCTTTCAATCTTATTCAATCTTCAATACAAGTAAGTTCTCATCACTGCTTTCTTATTCAATCGTGATTCACTGCTGATTTTTATTGATTGTGTTAGTTGATAATATTGTTGTTAATAATATTGCTGTTAATATTAAATCTGATTCACTGCTGATTTCTTATTCAATCGTGATTCAATACAAGTGTGTCCTGTTAATAATATTGTTGTTAATACTTGCTGTTAATTTACTTGCTATTAGTGTCCTGTTAATAATATTGTTGTTAATACAAAGAAATCCTGTTAATAATATTGCTGTTGTTAATAATCGTTTTATTATCTCTGTTAATATTGCTCTTGTTAATTTACTTGCTGTTAGTGTACACTCAAAGGAATCCTGTTAATAATATTGCTGATTTGAATCTTCTTTTATGTTTTTAACTGCTGATTTGATGAGAAAAGTCATTTTTTGATGTTAAGTATTTATTATTTTAGGATATATATAATTTTAATATTTATTTATTAATACCGCCTCAGCCTTACGCCTCGTTCCGCCTCAATACTTACGCCTCGTGAGGCGAAGGGAAAACGCCTCGATACTCGTTTCTGTTTTTTTAAACCTTGCGATTAGTTCATATACCCATTGTCATTCGGCTATCAACGCCACCACATGACGCATGACTAACCGCCCCCCGCTTTTTAACCTTATTTTCACGAAATTAGTAAAATAACGTTAAAATTAGTGTACTTTCATTTTTCCCCCCGATGACCCACACAACAAACTTGAAGGTATATCCAATATAAATATGTTCACATATGAAAAAAAAAAAAAAAAAGGAATCCTTACTTGTGCTCTAATGGCAGCTTCATAATCATTTGGTGAAGCTCTAAACTTTGCTTCTGCCACAAATTTACCATAGTGGATTCGTTTAGAGAGAACCTGCAAAGTAAATATTGCATTTTCATGGTCAAAATTCATGCGCAATTGCATAAACATGAAGTTTGGGCTAATCAACATGAAAAGATCTGAATTTACTTGCAAGCAGATTGTGTCACATGTTGCTGCTGATCCACAATTACCATCTTTTCCTTTCTTGACCAGTCTAGGTAGAAGATCTTTAAAGTACAAATCCCATATTTTACTATTGATATTGATCGAATCAGCGATAGGATGCAACACCTATATCGTGTACACGTTTAGAAGCATTTCTAAAGTGCCATTTTTTCTTATATATAACACAAATTGAGTCTTAAAGATATCACAACCTGTGGGTACTCTAAAGGGGGAAACATAGGTTCAGGCAAGTCGTTTGGGAAAAACAGATGTTCATCAGGGCTCTTATATCTTCCCATCTGTTTCAAAAGACAGTCACGAAGATTATCTTACAAGTTTACTATTTTTTATTTTAACAACTTCAAATTGCACTTAAGTTAAATTCAACTAATGAACCCTGGAAGCCATCCATGAAGAAAGCTTTAGGGTCATGCGAATCGCCATTGTAACAATATTGAGCTCTTTCGACAAGGCTGAGTATTATGCTATCCTCTTGTCGAATTAAAGAACTTCTTATACCGTCAAGAGTGTAAATCTCGCTCTTATCTATTCTAGCTGCATTCTTTATTCTACAATAAAATGAAATCGGATGAAACTAAAAGCTAAAAGCTAAAAGAAAGATATAATGTGTAACATATCTGTGATTTGAGATTGTATCAACAGATGCAACTTTCCAAGTAGCTGCCATTAGCAAAGGATAATTCCTATAGAAAACAAATATAATAGACTATAAGAAAAATATTTATTACAAAATACAAATCATTATTACAGTAGAGGTAGAGAGTACCATGAAGTAATCAGCCCAACAACACCAATAGCAACCTTACCTGGTCCATAACATATGCCATCACATTAATATGTATCCTAAATTGAACAAAGAACAATCACAAACAAAAAAAATATATCACAACCTGTGGGTACACTAAAGGGGGCAACATAGGTTCAGGCAAGTCGTTTGGGAAAAACAGATGTTCATCAGGGCTCTTATATCTTCCCATCTGTTTCAAAAGACAGTCACGAAGATTATCTTACAAGTTTACTATTTTTTATTTTAACAACTTCAAATTGCACTTAAGTTACCTTAGCGTGAATCTTTTCGGTCTCTTGGACTATAAATTCAACTAATGAACCCTGGAAGCCATCCATGAAGAAAGCTTTAGGGTCATGCGAATCGACATTGTAACAATATTGAGCTCTTTCGACAAGGCTGAGTATTATGCTATCCTCTTGTCGAATTAAAGAACTTCTTATACCGTCAAGAGTGTAAATCTCGCTCTCATCTATTCTAGCTGCATTCTTTATTCTACAATAAAATGAAATCGGATGAAACTAAAAGCTAAAAGCTAAAAGAAAGATATAATGTGTAACATATCTGTGATTTGAGATTGTATCAACAGATGCAACTTTCCAAGTAGCTGCCATTAGCAAAGGATAATTCCTATAGAAAACAAATATAATAGACTATAAGAAAAATATTTATTACAAAATACAAATCATTATTACAGTAGAGGTAGAGAGTACCATGGAGTAATCAGCCCAACAACACCAATAGCAACCTTACCTGGTCCATAACATATGCCATCACATTAATATGTATCCTAAATTGAACAAAGAACAATCACAAACCAAAAAATTATATCATATTCCTACATTTAGTAACATAAAAGTGTACATGCTGTTTCAAGAGATGAGCTTTTGCTGCTCCACTTTAAGCAGCTTCCTCAACTCACCCTACAAAATCAAGATGTCAAACCCTAGATCGATACATGTCAGAGATGGAATCCACCTCCTACATCTTTTGAATTGCCAAGTATATAAATCTCCATTAAAAACCTAAATCTAAGAAATAGGAGAAGATAATAAGATGAAGGATTTGATTGGTCTTGATGGATTTCACAGGAAATCACGTTCGGTTGAGAGAGCAATACGTAATTGCAGAAATCGAGTTGTTTTGTTGTACCAGCTGTGAATCGATATCGAGTTGCAGATATTGAACAAATTACCAGTCTTGAATAACAATTGATTTAGAGAGAGTTCTAGATTTGAAATATTTGAAAATGAGTTTTAGAGAGAGAAGGTTGAAGATGATGGTTTGAATTTTAAAAATGATGGTGGACTATATTTGAGAGAGAGAGGATTGAAATTATGATTTGATTTTGAATTTGCATTTTCAAATTTGCCTCCTAAAAAAAGATAAGTTTTTAATTTAAATATCAGATTGTATATACATATATATTAAAAAAAATATCAGATTTATGACATCAGGTTTATGACATCAGCGGAGTCTATGTGGCAGCCTGTGTGGCATACCTAATATCATGACACATAAGCAAAGTGAGGTCATGCTCTAAGCTCCTTTAATAGATAGTATAGATTAACAAGGTAGTCAACGTTTGACAATTGCAACCCTTTGCAACTTCTAGCCATATGGGATCGGTTAAACATCTTTATGTTTAGTTGGCATGTTTAATCCCATCAATACCTTTTGTTCACCATGCTTCGGTGACCCTAAGTTCATGGTTTTCAAATCAAGTCATCCAACTTACACACACGTGTGAGTTTATACACATAAGTGGTTAGGTGACCTTTATCTCACAAACATGGTAAACCCACCTCGAATATACAAGTTCCCTCAAATGTGGTTATGTGACCTTTATCCCACAAAAGAGTTCCCAAGTGATTCGAGTGTTGTATAAAAGGATGGTGTTTGACTTGTTTTATAAATTTTCAAAATTCTAGTTTAGAAAATATTATCTACCATACATTTGCATGCATTCAAATCCTTGGTACTTTAGTGAAAACCACTTTTCAAGGTTCTTTTAATAAAACCCATTTTATTATAAAAATCATTAATTTTTAATAACATTTTATTAACCATTTTTAATGATCTTTTTAAGAACCATTTTTAAGCTTGTTGTTGATTATTAGTTTGTTAAGCATGCATATCCAAATATCATCCAAACAATAAAATAAGCAACCACACAAGCACAACATACATAACAATAGATGCATAACCATAGCCAACTATTTTTGACAACACTTGTTAGCCGAAACAAGTGTGCCAAAAGGTCCTTCCTAAGGGGTGAATATTGACACAAATAATGTGTCGTTGAACTCCCACTTGATCCCGCATCCAAATGCTTTAAGTCTTCTTCTTGTGTTGTGATTTCTTCACTTTCTTTGGGCTTCCAAAATGTCTTTAAATTCAGCTCCAAACTACTTTGGGCTCCGAAAATGTGTTTTGGTTATCGGACTAAAATCCCGTTAAGAACTATGAAGTCCTTTAGGCCCGAAATTAGCCAAAACCAAAACCGCATTTTTGTGTGCATCTTCTTTTACAAAAGGTATCCTAATACATTTTTCTAGTAAAAATAAAATGCACCTAATCTAATTTACATACCAAATGAAAATAAATAAATTACATATTATACAAATGGAAGAACAAAGATAATGAATTATTACAACCCATTGAAATAATTAAATATAAATCACAAACACAAACATTCAACATATTCACAAAAGGTCATGGCTAGGTTATAAACACCGAAATATATATCCACATATATATATAAAATTCAAGAAGCAAAAATGGTTCCCTTTTTACTACCTACATTTTCTTCGGCCAAGAATGAAAAACCGAAAAAAGTGGGTTTTTGCCCAAACAAAAACAATCATCCATATGACATAATTTTTTCAAGATTCCTTTATGCGTGTTGGAAATAAATCTTGAAAAAACAAAAGGATAACCATATATAAAATTTCGGCCAAAGGGTTTTAACCAAACCCGAAACCCGAAAATTATAATCTATTGAAGCATGCACTCATATAAGCGGTTCTTGATACCATTGTTGGGTTTTTTCACATGTTTATCAAAGCTATTTTATACGTATAAAATAAACGCAGCGGAAAGATTATTTAAAACATGTTATTTACAAGATATAAAACTCATTTTATATGTAAAACCCAATACCCAGATCCATATATGAACATGCATACTATCAAAACTAAAACACAACCATAAGATGTTTAGAAGACTACCTTCTTGGAGTAAAAGGAAATGAAAAGAATGCTGCTTCTTGAACGGTTGCCTTCAACTGTAGAAGACCTCAAGCTTGTATACCCCAAGCCTTCCAACAAACACTTTGATTTTAGCTAGGATTTTATACACTTAAAACTCACTAGAAAAATCCCTCTAAATCTACCACCATGGCCGAAAATTATAGAGAAGATTATGGAGTTCTTGCACTTAATTTTTCAAACTTGAAAAAACCCCTTTTGAAAAAACCCCTCTTGGCCGATTTTTCTAGAGAGCATTTTCAAGTCTTCTACTTGAAAAATCAAACTTAGAAAAACCCTCTTCAAATGCACACCATGGCCGAAATTTTTGAGAGGAAAATCAAGTTCATGCAACTTGAATTATGTTGTAACTAAGTGTGTGTGAGAGAAGGATATCATAATAACCATATCAAGTATGATTTCTACAAGATCTTGCATGTAATTTAATTGGTGGAAATCCCCTAGGGAAGAGCATAAGGGGGCGGCCCAATCATGGGTTTTCCATTCAAAATTTTCAATTTTCTTTTTAAAATATAAGTCTTGTATATATATATTTTATAACATTTATAAAATATAACATATCATGTTACAAGACTTTATTCAATATCTCAGAACCTTTTTTTTTAAATGTTATTTAACCAATTAAATAACAAAATAAAATATTCTCTCAAAATAAATTATCCATATAGTTTATTTGTTTGTCAAGTGCAATTATTTAGAAAACCAATTTCTAAATATTCTAAGTGTTAATATTTATTTGTATGATCATATCATAAATAAATATTATAAGTGTTTGTCTAGCTTGTATTTGTGTATGACTCGACTTGGATCATAACGTACTAGCCACATCTAGGGCTGTCCAAACTGCTCGACGATCGAGGATCGCTCGACGATCGCTCGAAAAATGCTCGAAAAATGTTCGTTCGATTCCCGCTCAGTTTGTAAATGAGCCGCTCGGATCGGTTCGATTCAAATTCAATCCAAGCATGAGCATAGGTCCGCTCGCTCGTCGATCGATCGGTTTCGCTCGAATTATTTTTATTAAATAATTAATATATATATTTAATTAATATAAGCATAAGTATCCAACAAAAAATAGTAAGCCCAATCATTCTTTAGCCCATAAAAATATACTTGGCCCATTAACCTAAAATAGATATCTGATATATCACTTACACGCGCATCACAACTCTCCTCCATACATTCACTTTTGAAAAAATAGGGTTTCTTTAGATCTCACTATCACAGCGCCGCTCAGCCTCACCCTTGTCAGTCGTCATCGTCCCTCTCTGGCTCTCCCATCGTCGTTTCTTTGAGTCTTGCCGTATTACATCTGTCTCGGTGTCTACGGTCAAGAAAGGATCTGCTTTTCCATCTGTAAGTTCTATATTTCTAACAGTAAATTTGATCGTTTAAGATGTATATCTAACTTTTACATCTAATTGATTGTAGATACTTGGATATTCTTTAGTCTTTGAGTTCACATCGTCATCAGGGTTCTTTTAATTTCCACTACAAAAGGTAATTTGTTGTTCTAGATTTATTATTTGTGTTTATAAGGTAGTTAAATGATAATCGTTATTCGTCAGTTTAGATTTAGTATATTAGCTTTCATTAGTGTATTAGATTTAGTAATTTCGATTAATCAGTTGCATGTGTGTAATCTGTCATATGTGAAGAGTTAGGGTTTTGATTTCGAGATTAGTTCTTAATATACGAAATTCATGTGATATTGTTTGAAATTAGATCCGTAATACTGCTTGTTATGAAGTTTAATCGAGGTAGCAATCTTTTTTTGTCCGTGCGATCTTGGGAAAGTAACTTGTTTTGTTTGGGAAAAAAAGTCAAAACGAGAATTTTTCAGTTTTGCATAGATTAGATAGTAATTAATGGTTTTGAGGATATTTTTTTACTTCAATTGATAGATTGAAGTCTGGTCGTTTTCAAAATTTGGGCTTTACTTCATATAGGTCTTCCTTGGGTCAAAAAATAATGGAGATATTTTCCATATGTATTTTTAAATTTGGGCTTTACTTCATTTAAGAATGTTTTTTTTTTTAATTTTTTTTTGTAGAATGTCTTCTTGTAAAGAATCAAACGAGAATCCGGCTGCTCATGTTGACTTGACTGATGGAGAGGACGACCCAGTAATTGATGAATCGGGTGATGCTGATATGGCTGATACAGCGACCGGGTGATGCTGATATGACTGATGGAGAGGACGACCCAGTAATTGATGAAAGTAAGATTTTATTACATTTATAGTCTATTTATACTTTTGTAGTTTATGCATTAACATTTATATTTTGTTTTTTTAATGTGTAGCAAGCTGCAAGAGATGAAGAAAAATTGGAAATTGATGTGTTGACTCCAGACGGGTCGGATAACAAATGAAAGGTATTTTTATAATTAACAAACCATAAAACTGTTATGTAATGTCAAATGTGTAGAACTTAATGGTTTTATTTAACGCTTGTGTTAATAGGTTCTGTATGTTGATTTGAAGTGGAATTTTGTGGATGGAGATGACCAAGTTTTAAGAAGATGTTTATGGCCTTTGAGCTAGATTTCAATTTGTATTTCGCACTATATTTTTATGCTTTGGATTCGATATTGTTAAGAACATTTTTAGGATCGTGATTTCAATTATGTATTGCTTTTGTTATAGTTTAATGCAGCCTAAAAGGTGCTGCTGGACATGTTTTATTAACTCATGATTTCAGTTTTTTGTTGTTGTTGCTGCACATTTTTTAATTAGGTGTTGAGAAAAACCGAGCGAAACCGATCGAAATCGATCCAATCGGTTTAAATTCGAACCGATCATGAGCGGCACTTTTATGCTCGGTTTTACAAATTCGAACCGAACCGAACCGATCGGTTTTAATTCGATCCGATCTCGAGCAGACCCTCGCTCGGATCGGATCGGCTCATGAACAACCCTAGCCACATCAATTTAATATGTGTCTTGGGCATACATAATCCAACAGCACTCCACTAGTGTGTGTGTGTGTGTGAGTGTGTGTGTGTATGATTTTTTATTATGTCATGTAGCAACAATGTAATAATACTAGAATTCTATGAGCTGAATGTAACCCCCACGAAAATTTCAAGCTTCTAATTTTTGTACTAAATATTCGTTAATACGGACATTATAATTTTTGCTAAATGTCATTACAGGAACAAATCTAAGTATCCAAACAATTCAAGGGAAAAATGGTGTGTTTTGCAACACATCAAGTGTCCAGGAAAAATATGGTGATAAAAAAATATGGAAATGCTGAAATAAGGAATCGTGAAAATGGGTTTTTGTGATTGTTTTGAGGAGACGAGTGTCTAGGAAAATATGGTGATAAATTTTTTTCCAAAATTTTGGTATCCTATACGGGTTATTTGGGACACATTAAAGTATTCCAGAGTGAGTTTAGGATCATGAAATCACAGAGTGTTAATGATCGTGAGGTAGTAACAGTTACTAGTGTAAATATTGATTAAGGTGAAGTGACTATTAATGGGCCAAAGAGTTAAATATTCCGCATTTTGTATAGGAATTAGATTTTGCCAAAAATGAGGGGGCATAAAAATTTTTGTGTTAAATATTTGAAATTTTGAGAATTTTTGAAAATTCAGATAGAGAGTATGCAATAGTTTTCGGGTGGTTCTGATTCAAATTGTTTGGTAATGCATAGTGTCTCGTATTCTTCAGTTTGGAAACAAAATGAAGTCTCAATCTTCGTGAAGCTGGTTTGCAGAGCATATTAGGGATTCTTTACTGAATTTCAAATTTGAGAGGAGCTTTCATTCTCCAGAGATCATTGGTAAAACAATGTAAGGGGCTTGATCATGGTGGCTCTGTCTGGAAAAAACTACATACTAGATTTTCAGTAGATGAGTTATTTTTTAAACTGATCGATGTCGTAAGGTCGGTCAAAAATATAAGTAAAGTGTCCTATTCACCTTTTACTAGTAAAGGGCAAGTAGGGTGTCGAATCCACGGGGAATCAGTGGAAAGTATGAAAGCTCATTGTTTTAATTATCATCTATGTCTAAACTAATTGCTTTTTGCAGTTTTTGAGAGTAGTTATGAAAACAAATGTAAATTGTGATTGTAAACAATTGCGAGAGAAAGACCAATCTCTGGGTTTTCAGGTTGTGTAGAAACACGGGTAACCTAATTACTACCAATTGGAAATCACATAGATATGATTTGCTTACTACTTGTTTTGATAAATAATTAACAGATAATATATTTGGTTGCAATGATCCACGATCGAAACCGAAAGATTGATGCAACTGAATAGTAACCTAATTAACTACCAATCTTAGATTTCATAAACATAAAAAAGTTCAATGGTTAAAGGTTGAAGAACAATGACAACTTAGAATTTAATCCCAATTGTTGATGACAAAACCAAATAACTGATGAACGAGTATGCAATGATAATCCAACAATGTTTAATCAAAAACAAATAAACAATAAAGATAAACTAACCGAATGATTAGTCAAATCTCAATCCAAAAGTTTGTAAAACTAGGTCAACCCGGTTCCTAACACAAACCCTAGTCCCGAAGATGATCACGGGTGGTTTAGCCGCTCATGCTCTTGATTTGATCTTCAATCTTGATGAGAAATTGCATGATTGATGATTAGAAGATGATTGGAAGGTGTGGAATGGTGGAAGAATGCCCAAAAATCCCCTAATGGTCTCCCCCAAATCGTCCCTACTCGAATGGAATAAAAGCTCCTCATAAAAACCTAATTTTCGCACTTTAAACCTGATTTCCGTTACCCCTGAACCGTAGGCTACTGTCAGAACCGTAGGCTACTGTCGGCAGCTTATTCACAAAACTGTTTTCTTCATAACGTCTTCGTTTTAACTCCGTTTTCTTCCCCGTTTGTGCCCACGTCTTCGTAATCAAATTCTCTATCATATCATGATTTGATATCTTTATTTACACTCCATTTGCATTCTCCAAAACACCTCTAATCTTCATATTTAACCTGCAAAACATCATTTTTCTCATAGTTATCCAATTCCACACATATAAGCACTCAAATATGCATAAGATTAGACATTAAACCCATATAAATCACAATCCAAATACCATCCATCACATCCCCACACTTGACCTTTGCTTGCCCTCAAGCAAATCCATTCGAAACGTTATCACGGACAAATAACAAATACCCCAAATGCCCCCACTATGCATTAGCTAGGGTCCAAAGTCATACCCCATTCCTTGATTAGCATTAGATGTGTTAATTCAGCAAGCAAACACAGTACACATTTTTGAAACAGAACTCGCCCAACTAAGCCTATCATGCTCCCGGTTTTTATTTTCATGCAACACACCCCTCACAATTTGTCGCTCCTCTCGGTTTAATAACTGAACTAGCATGTAATGCGCTAGTATGAAACACTCATTAACCAAATATGAAACTCTGTATTCATATGCTTGTATGACAATCACACCTCCACCCTATCACATAGACAACGCACATATCTAAAGGACTTACGGGTTTTGGGCTTAGGGTAAAGGTGGTGAAATTTTTGCTATTTTTAAGTGGCTAAAAGAAAAGGGAGATACCAACACATGACGATCTTTATTCACACTAAACTTAATAAATAACATATATATATTTTTCTTTAGCCGCCTATTTCGACCATTTTGGCCTATTTACTTGGCTGAATTTTCTCTTTTTCTTTTTTTTTTCTTTTTTTTTTCTTTGCTAATTCTTTTTTTTTTCACAACATAAACAACTGAACACATAGATTGTCATTTACAGTTGGTAATGTAACGGGTCGGTTTGGATAATGATTCGGGTTTGACAAACGAACAGGTGTAAGGCTCAAAGTTGGCTACTATGGTTAATTTTTGGGTAATCGGTTATCAAAGGTGTAAAAGAAAAAGGAGATCCTAATGTGCCTTTATCATTTATGTGTATATATCTAGTCCAAAGTCTCAGCATGTATCGAATCACACAAGTTCTAAAACAGAGAAACATATGGCCTACTCTCAACAAATGAATATATAAATCTCAATTCAACTAACATTCTAGTAGGCTCAAAATCTCACTAACGTGGGGAATAAGGTTACCGATGTATGCATGCATTTATTACCAACAACTTGTCACCCCTAGTTAGGCAAGTTCTAAACATTTTTTTTTCTAAAAACACCTGCTGAAAACGGCTCATATTACTATTATGTAAGATTAGACCATGACTAAGGACCCACGCACCACAAGCAGAGACGATTAGATGTACTAAACAAGCTGCTTTCACGTCCGATTAGACCGCTTTTAAGACAAAAATTTAAAAATTTTCAATTTTTCAAAAACCTCCCTCATCCCCACACTTGGGATACATTGTCCCCAGTGTATAGGTTTTTTGGTCAAATGTGTGATTTACCAACATGCAATTTATCCCATTCAAGCGACTCATTTCAACCACCCATCCATCTACACAAGACGAAAACCCACTAATACCATACCCAACACATAGTATAATGTTTTACACCACCAAAGAGACAACCACATAAATCCTACACAAATAAACCAAACAAAACAAAACACCACCAAACAACCTATGGACCCAACACACAATATAAGAAAAATACAAAACACAAGAGATAGGAAGAACACATGGACCTGATCGACACCGATCAGCGAGTGCTCAGTGATAACGATGCTGAGGAGGTCCAAAGATGGACGTCAACGTGTCCACAAATTCCCCGAATCCAAATGCTCCTACTACCCGACCTTCCTCCTGATTTTGAGCGCGCTCTTGGTGAGGGTCCACCCGCTCTGAATGGTGAACCAGAGGCACTGGGTAGTCAACTGAACCATCATAAGGCGGAAGCGAAGTGTAATCAATGTGTGGTGGGTTTTCCACCACCGGTTGACCTGTACGCCATGCTGTGTGCAACCGCCTCTGTCAATCATCCTCAAACCTGTGATTGATCTCCCTTTGGTGAGTATATTCATGAATGCGGTTCCAAAGCTCCTGCCTACTATAATTTCGATGAGCATCCCATCTTAATTGTGCAAAGCCTCGGGTATTCTGATCAAAGATTGCCTGATAATAAGCAGGCCATTTGCTATAGTCAGGAGGTCTTGCCTGCTGCACCAACTGATCCAACCCTGGACAAGTATCCTCAAAACCAAACTACATCCCCCTAAGTTGAAGCATGCTCGAACCAACACCAGCCCTGGCCCCAACAGAAGGCCCCTCATCAACCTCAGCATCTTCACCATCACTTTCACCCATCACTGAATCATCACTTTGAGGTTCATCTCTCTCACCCGGCTCCAATTGCCTAGCATCGGGTCTCAAAACCCTCCATTTTCTACATTGATGATTTAACTTGTGGTAACGTTCTGTTCGGGTATACTTCCATCCAAATTTGTTCAACCCATCAAGGGTCCATGGTGTGAACTTTTTCCGCACAATGTGAAAAGGAGAACCCTCTCTAATTACCCCATGTTGTTTCAGCAATGCGGTAATCAAACAAACATGTGGGATCTGCCACCTTTTAAAATCATTCCTAGACATCCAAATGTTCATCATAACAAGATATCTAAAAGAGATCTTCGGTCTGCTCATGATCAAAGAGTACAAAAGAGGCACATCGGGATTCCTCACAGATGCTCTGTCGCTTTTTCTTGGCATGACTTGTTGTTGTACTATTGTTAACAATAACCTCGCTGGTACTCTTAGTTCATCCTTCTTTTTATCTGCACCTCTACCCTTCCCCTCTAGAAAAATCTCATCCAACATTGCATCCCATGTCGACTGCTTCTCAGGATGTTTTAATTCTTCCTCGGTAGGGTAACTGTATTGACTGGCTGGTTTTGAATCAAATCGAGCGATTTCATTAAGCGTCTCCATTGACATTGTTACGTCAACTCCACCAGCTCTACCTGTCAACGACATTGTTTTCGGTGGACGTCTACCAGGGTCCATTTTCAAAGTCCCAACCCATTGTTGAACATCATCCAGATACAACCTTTCACTTTCACCATCATAGCAACTTAAAGCGGCTTCCCAACCTAATGCTTCAAATTTCTGAACTATCCTAAACAATCGGAACTGATCCATAGTCATCTCCTTCTCCCACTGAAACCCAGCCTCTCTAATAGAATTCTTCGCCATTTTTTCATTAAATGCATTTAATTGCCAATGTGAATGGATCTTCAGCAATGAACCACCTGTCCATTCAGCTCTACGTGGAACGTCAATGTGTTCATGTTGTACAAGTTGTGCTCCACCTGACGGACCATCCTGACCCCTTGATGTCCCAACTCTCTTTTGTCTTACGGATCGTGATGACGCTGATTCGGACAAACTAGCAACACCCTTATTCTTGCTTTTGATTGTCCTGCCCATCCTACACACAAAACAAGCAACAACCAAACAACCAAGTCAAGTCAAGAATTCACAGTGAAACGTTTCAAAACGTATCAGTTAAACAAGGGTGCACCATTTTCCAATAACCTCCCCAAATTTATTTAAAACTCTGGCTACTTGGTTTATCGAGTCCAACCGTGTTAGTTAACTTAGCAATCCAAAATACACAAGTTTTTTAAGCATCAACAAATTACCACGTTCAAAAGTTCATGAATTCTCAAGTCATTGACTTTTAGAATCAACAAAATTGCCGAAAATTCGCGTACAAATCTAATTTTTTCTTAACTCGCCATCATTCCGCATCTTTTTTTTAAACATCAAAGTTTTTTTTTAGTAAAAACTTACTTTAATTATAAAAATTACTTGGTTTTATATGGTTTGAAATGATTTCTTCGATTCTTCTCATTAAAATTTTAATTTTCTCGGTTTACTAGCCCACTCCACCCCCCTTAAAAAAAACGTGTCGTCCGCGACACCTAATTTAATCAGAACAACATACCAGGGCGGTTCCAACTTCCCCACACTTGAGTAATTGTATCCATGGAGAACGTTACCAAGTTAGAATCTGCAGAAATCATGTACAAACCCACACCAACCAAGCAAACAAATGTACACTAATCTACATCCTCGGGCTGCCTCCCGAGAGCGCTAAGTTTAAGAGTCTTCAGCCAGAGTTCCTGTGACAACTGTGTTCTGTAATCATCGTATTATGTAAAAACAATGTCAGTTATCAATAAAACAATATGCTTTGGTGTTATTATATGTGTTTTGGTGATATTATGTGTGCAATTGTGTTTAATGATTTTACAATTTGATTCGACTCCGATTTCAAGCTTTAAATCACTTTCTGGAAGGTTATACGCAAACTGGTGCTTAAACGCAATCAGTTTAACGCGACGTACACTCTGGAACTATGACGTAAGCCAAACATACCCTAAATATCCTTTACATAACTTAGAAATAAGTTTCAAATGATTCGGTATGGCGAAAACATGTTTATCTGAACTAAAGAACTAATTACGACAAAACTGCGAAACGAACGTTGGTGACCGCCCTGATAATATTTAAATCCCACAAATATTCTGTTATGATTAAAATCTTATTTTAATCAGGTTCGTGTTGAAAAATAGATTAAAACGCTTAACACATCATGAAAATATCTAGTAACCAAACCCTAACTAATACTTGAAATTTTAACTTAATATCTAACTATTTAGTTAAAGCCTACACCTAGACCCCCCCCCCCTCCTATAACCGGATTTTAAGTTAATTGATTATTTTATTCACCAATGTTTGATATCTAGTGAACATGTTGTCCAATGGTTAAGGGGTGAACTTGGATTATAAGTATGCACATTAGGCATCTCACTTCTCTCATCACCACTTCAACAACAAGTTTTCTCTCCTCCCTCTCTTCTTCATTTCGGCAGCCACACATCACCACTATACACCCACCATCAAGTCACTTTCTAGCCATTTTCCATCCATACAAAGGTGCAAGAGATCATTCAACAAGGCTTGGTGTGTTCGGAAGCTCAAGGACCGCTCTCGATTTCTTTTATCCACCACTTTTCTACACTCGAACTCACCTAGCCTTGTGCTAGTGGTAAGCACATAGATCCTTGTATTTTACAAGTTTGTTGTGTGGTAAATGATGTTTAAAGATCAAAAAGATAGAAAGTCTAAAAGATTTAAACAAGTCTTGAACATCATCTAACATATGGTAAAGTAGTGTTAAAAATGATGATGAAATATGTTAATGCATGATAAATCTGACATATATAAGTGATAATCTGCTGTAAGTATTGTTGTGATCGCTAAACATGTTAACGGAATCAATCGAACACACTTTATAATGTTAAAAGACTGAAAACAGCTTGCTGATCTGCATTTCCAGCCACCTTTAACTGGCTGTAACCAGACCGTATCTTAACGAAAAATGTATTTTCTGAAGTCTGGATTTATGTATTATGAAATACGGTTCTAATGGCACTGGAATCATAATTTTTGGACTCCGTTTACTATTTTTAAAGTGTCTTTTCGTAACAGCAGCTAGAGCTTCATTTTTGCTACTGAAAATATGCGTCCTGTTTTCAGTCATAACTTGAATTCTGTGTAGGGTTAGATCATGAAATTTATACTGTAGTTGGTCACTATTGTATTTGTAATTCTCCCACTTGAATTTCGTAAATCGGACTTACGATGATTTTTAAACGAATTATTTCGTAGACTGCAATCAGAAAGTAACAAATCTGATTGCAGTCCGGAAAATGAATTTTTATAAAATATTGGTAACAAACTGGACCCCGATATTTTTCAAAAATAAAATTTGGATTGTTTAAGACATTCTATAAAAATTTGGGAATTTTTGGAATAAGTTAACTATTTTATTTAAATGTCCGAAAACAGTCCAGTTTCGTATGTATTAAAACAGAAATAACATAAGTAGCATTTTGCATGTCGAAGCATGGGTTTTGATTATTAAAATCACTCTTATTTAATTTAGGGCGGATAAACAATTGAGGGATTGTGTTAACATTTAAAAACGCACCCGAATGTGAGTACATAGATCCCCTCTTTTACTGTTTTCGATTGTTTTGGGGTGATTCATATGTATCAAAACGATTTCAATATTCTAACGATGGTTTCAAAACAATTGAGATGGTTTATACAAAACTAATAATGATTTCGATAATGTGAACGAACTTGTTGGTGGTAGTTACATAACGAATGACATTCATTAGCATTGATCAAGCCAACCAGTATTAGGTTATGGTACCATAGGATCTGACAAATCCCGTTATCAGACCGCACCCATGGTTATGTGTGGGTTAGGTGGGTAACGACTGAATCTGATGATTGTTAACTTACCCTTTGGAGGTTTGTTAATGCGAAAATGAGTTGAACAATAGACGAGTCACAAAGGTTTGAATGTTATTAGCGAGACGACCAAAAGTAGTTTCACGATCTAAAACGAGAATGATTTAAACGACTAAAGCGATTATTAACGAATTAAACGAGTTGGGTAAACAATTGGAAGCGATGTCACGCAAACGAGGTTTCCGAAACGATATAAACCATACGAGTTTTACTACAAGAACGACTTATGATTTGGTTTACATAAACAAATGTTTTGGGTTAAGATTCATGGCATCGAGGTTTATAAATTATGACCAATCTATTTTGACTTGGTTATTCATTTGCAATACAAATATTTTACCTAACAAGGTTTTTCTAATATCAATTAACAAAGCCATACAAGTTGTTTCAACATACAAACGAGCCATGAATCTGATACTCACGCAAAAACTATGTATTCGCCAGCATTTCTTTGCTGACTTTGTTTTTACATATGTTTCAGGTGAAGTTGCTTAGTGTTGATTGCAAGTAGGATGCATGCTCACTTAGGACCGGACGAGGCCTTAGTGATTTAATAACGATAATAGACTGTGTTTGACTTGTTTGTTCAACTTAAGACAATGTTTAATATGTAATAAAACGAAACTCTTCGCATCCATGGTTTGAAACAATAATTCTGTTACAACACTCCCCGACGTTTCCGCCACGGTTTGTTGTTTTAGGTGGTCGGGGTATGACAGAAGAGTTGGTATCAGAGCCAATGGTTATAGGGAATTAGGTTATTAGTAAAATTTTGACCTAGACTATAACTTTCTAGGACCCCAACGCAAGTTGATTTGTGTTTAGAATTTTAAAAATGAAATCCGAATCTGCTTCGAAAATTAATCATCCGTTCTAGGATGATTGATTACTAGGTTTTGAACCCTCTGTTGTAAGGTTTTGAACCCTTCCAGTATGACTCATTTTTGGCTTGTGCCTTTTGAGTTTTCAAAATCTCGTCAGAGTTTGGGTCTAAATAATGTGAACACGTGCAAACTGGAAGAGTGAATGCCTGTACCCTGAGTTTTCTGTCTAAGGCTAGAGTGTTCGTACAAATCCACATAATCGGACCAGTCACTCGTACCTGGGAACTCTTGGGGTGAGTGTTCACTTATAGGCGAGCACGTCTTCGCGATACATTATTTTGATTCATTACTTTGATTAGTCACTGCGTGTCATTTGTTTGTTCGAAGTAACGAACAAATGATCGCCTTCCTTCTGTTTCATCGATATTTTCAATACCTCTCCCGTTCTTCCTAACTGTCGACCTCACTTGTTTCTCATACTTCCTTGTTAGACAATGCCTCCTCGACGTGATGCACAATCTTTTACTGCTGAAGAACTCGCAGCCCTTGTCACTCAGCAAATGGCTGTTGTGCTTCCAGGCGTTGTGACCCAAATCCACGAGCTGTACAACAACAACAACAATAACAACGCACAATGTAATTTCAAGAGTTTCAATTCTGCAAAGCCGCTAAAGTTTTCTGGGTCACAAGGAGCGACTTCACTCCTTCAATGGTTCGAAAGTATCGAGAACACATTCAGACATGTGCAATGTCCGAATGGGCGTAAGGTTGAATTTGCATCAAGTGTGTTCGAGAAGCGTGCTCTTACTTGGTGGAATGGAGTGATGCGCGATAGGGGTGCTGAAGTGGCATTGGTACAAACATGGGAAGAGCTTCGAGCTCTCATGATAAGAGAGTTCTGTCCCCGTCATGAAATTCGAGCTTTGGAACGAGAGTTTGACGATCTGAAACAAGACGGGGGAGAGCACCGTGCGTATACGGATCGATTTGAGGAGCTCAGTCTTTTGTGTCCTACTATGGTTACTCCGTTGGAGAAAGCGATAGAGAGGTATATCGATGGTCTACCTGATTCCATACAGGATATTGTGACTGGCGTCAATCTTGCTACTGTTCGTCAAACGATCGAGTTATCTGCTACCCTGACTGAGTCGCAAGTCAGGAAGGGTAAACTTACCTGCAAGGGTGATAAGAAGAAGTCAATTGATTCTGCTAAAGACAAGGAAAAGGGTAAGGGTAAGAATGGTGAGTCTTCGAAGAAGTCGAGAAAGCGAAAGGGTGCTCAGAACTTTGCAGTAACTGCACAAACTGCTCAGAACCCTCAGAACCCACCAGCTCAACCTCCTGCGAAGAAAGTGTATGCTGGTACCGCACCTCATTATGCTCGCTGCAACGGTCATCATGTTGCACAACAAGCTTGTAGACAAATGCACAACGTGTGGTAAGCTTGGGCATCTGGCCAACGTCTGTCGTTCGGGTCAGAATCAGATTGTTCAGAATCAAGCTGCTCAGGTTCAAGACCCAGTTCAGGGGAATGCTGCTAGATTCCCACCAGGTTCATGCTTCAATTGTGGAGAGTATGGTCACTTCCGCAACAACTGTTCGAGGTTGGCAAATGCAAATGCAAATCCGAACGTGAATGTCAATGTCAATGCGAATGCAAATCCCGCTCGTGGACGAGTATTCAATCTAAATGCAAACGAGGCACGAGCTGACAACCTCGTCATCGATGGTACGTTTCTTGTTAACAATCGACCTGCATCCATTCTTTTTTATTCTGGTGCCGATAGAAGTTTTGTTTCACTATCTTTTGAGCCTTTGCTTGCGATACCTAGAACTAAACTGAGGAAACCCTTATCTGTCAAAGTTGCTACTGGTAAACCTCTTGTTCTCGATTCTGTTATTTGTGATTGTCAGTTAAACCTTGATAACCATCTTTTTCCCATTGACCTCACACCGATGCAACTTGGGAGTTTCGATATTTTCGTGGGGATGGATTGGTTAACCAAACATCATGCTGAGGTGGTTTGTTTCGATAAGATTGTTCGTATACCTCTTCCATCTGGCGATGTTCTGGAAGTTCATGGCGAGAAACCATCTGGTGGATTGAAGCTTATGTCGTGTATGAAGGCCCAAAGATATTTGCAAAAAGGATATGTTGCTTTCCTGGAACATGTCACCGAGGAGAAAGACAAGAGCAAGAGTATTCAGGATATTCCGATTGTTCGGGATTATCCAGAGGTGTTTCCCGATGAACTACCTGGTTTGCCTCCAGTTCGTCAAGTCGAGTTTCATATTGACCTTGTACCCAATGCCAACCCGATTGCGAAAGCACCTTATCGTCTTGCACCGTCGGAAATGCAAGAGTTATCGAAACAGCTTCAAGAGTTGTCTGATAAAGGATTCATCCGTCCGAGCTTTTCACCTTAGGGAGCTCCTGTCCTCTTTGTGAAAAAGAAAGATGGATCTTTTCGAATGTGTATCGATTATCGTGAGCTTAATAAGCTTACCATCAAGAATCGATATCCCCTACCTAGAATTGATGATCTCTTCGACCAGCTGCAAGGTGCTTCATGATTTTCCAAGATCGATCTGCGATCTAGGTATCATCAACTTCGTATTTTCGAAGAAGATATTCCCAAAACTGCTTTCCGTACAAGATATGGGCATTACGAGTTCACTATCATGCCTTTTGGTTTGACGAATGCCCCAGCTATCTTCATGGACTTAATGAATAGGGTCTGTAAACCTTATTTAGATAAGTTCATCATTGTGTTCATCGATGATATTCTCATTTATTCAAAGTCTCGAGCCGATCACGAGCAACACCTTCGTTTGACGTTGGAACTCCTAAAGAAGGAACAACTTTTTGCTAAATTCTCCAAGTGTGAATTCTGGCTTAAAGAACTTCAGTTCTTGGGTCATATTGTCAATGAGCAGGGTATTCACGTAGATCCATCCAAGATTGTTGCAATTAAGGATTGGAATACACCGACGACACCTACAGAAGTTCGTTCTTTTCTTGGTCTTGCTGGTTATTATCAACGGTTTATTTCTAACTTTTCAAAGATCGCGGTTCCACCCACTGCTTTGACTCAGAAGAATAAGCATTTTGAGTGGGGACCTAAGCAAGAAGAAGCATTCCAAACGCTGAAACGGAAGCTCTGTGATGCTCCTGTTCTATCTCTACCTGAGGGAAACGATGATTTTGTTGTCTATTGTGACGCGTCAAATCTAGGACTTGGTTGCGTTCTTATGCAACGAGGTAAAGTGATAGCTTATGCGTCTAGACAGTTGAAAGTTCACGAGAAGAACTATACGACTCATGATCTTGAGTTAGGAGCTGTGGTTTTTGTGCTTAAAATCTGGAGACACTACCTCTATGGAACGAAGTGTGTGGTTTTCACAGACCACAAAAGTCTCCAGCATATTCTCAATCAGAAGGAGCTGAACATGAGGCAACGACATTGGGTTGAACTCTTAAACGATTATGATTGCGATATCCGCTACCACCCTGGTAAGGAGAATGTCGTAGCCGATGCGCTTAGTCGAAAGGAACGAGTCAAGCTTCATTTTGTTCGAACTCTATCTGATATTCAATCTCGTGTTCTTCAAACTCAACGATCTTGTGTGATCAATGACTTATTGAAATATGAGCTACCGCTTCAGCTTGAGCTTAAACTCGAAAGGAAAGACGATGGTTTACTCCATTTTGAGAATCGTTTGTGGATTCCGAATCAGGACGACCTTCGCACCTTAGTAATGGACGAATCTCACAAGTCTCGATATTCTATCCATCCTGGTGCTGATAAAGTGTACAAGGATCTTCGTACCCAGTATTGGTGGCCTGGTATGAAGAAGGATGTTGCCTTGTATGTATCAAAATGCCTAACTTGTCTCAAAGTCAAGCCCGAACATCAACGACCTTCTGGTTTGCTTGTACAACCAGAGATACCGGTTTGGAAATGGGAGAACATTGCAATGGATCTCATCACCAAGTTACCGCGTACGTCTAAAGGTCACGATGCTATTTGGGTCGTAATTGATCGTTTGACAAAATCAGCTCACTTCTTACCAATCCGTGAGGATTTCTCTGCTGAGAAGCTTGCCAAGATCTATGTAGATGAGATTGTATCACGACATGGTGTGCCTCTAGATATCATTTCCGATCGTGATGCTCGATTTTCATCTCATTTTTGGAAGACCATGCAATCTGCTTTGGGAACCCAACTGAATCTAAGCACTGCTTATCATCCCCCAAACAGATGTCAATCTGAGAGGACGATTCAAACTTTGGAGGATATGCTTAGAGCATGCGTGATAGACTTTGGTGGTAATTGGGATTCTCATCTGCCATTGATCGAGTTCTCATACAATAATAGTTATCAGGCTAGCATTAAGATGGCACCATTCGAAGCTCTCTACGGTCGAAAATGTCGTTCACCCATCTGTTGGAATGAGATCGGTGAAGCTCAGCTTACTGGACCTGAGCTCATTCTGGAAACAACAGACAAAATCAAGAAAATCTGCGATGATCTTGTGACCGCTAGAAGCCGTCAAAAGAGTTATGCAGATTTGGGACGCAAGCCCATGGAATTTCAAGTCGGAGACCGTGTCCTACTCAAGGTTTCACCTTGGAAGGGAGTGGTGAGATTTGGAAAGAAAGGAAAACTTGCACCACGATATGTTGGACCATTTAAGATTGTTGAAAGAATTGGAAAGGTTGCCTATCGACTAGAGCTACCCCCAGAGCTTGGAAATGTTCATCCGACTGTTCACGTGTCCAATCTACGAAAGTGTGTAGCTGATGCTGATCTTCACATCCCTCTCGACGAGATTCAAATTGATGAAACGATGCACTTTGTCGAGAAACCTGTGGAGATAGTGGACCGTACATACAAACAGTTGAAGAACAAACGGATTCATTTAGTCAAAGTTCGCTGGGAATCCAAACGTGGCCCCGAGTTTACTTGGGAACATAAGGACCAGATGAAGGTGAAATATCGACATTTGTTTTCACAAGCTTCCTCTAGTTAAAATTTCGGGACAAAATTTCCTAAAGTAGGGGAGACTGTGACAATTGTGTTCTGTAATCATCGTAGTATGTAAAAACAATGTCAGTTATCAATAAAACAATATGCTTTGGTGTTATTATATGTGTTTTGGTGATATTATGTGTGCAATTGTGTTTAATGATTTTACAATTTGATTCGACTCCGATTTCAAGCTTTAAATCACTTTCTGGAAGGTTATACGCAAACTGGTGCTTAAACGCAATCAGTTTAACGCGACGTACACTCCGGAACTGTGACGTAAGCCAAACATACCCTAAATATCCTTTACATAACTTAGAAATAAGTTTCGAAGGATTCGGTATGGCGAAAACATGTTTATTTGAACTAAAGAACTAATTACGACAAAACTGCGAAACGAACGTTGGTGACCGCCCGGATAATATTTAAATCCCACAAATATTCTGTTATGATTAAAATCTTATTTTAATCAGGTTCGTGTTGAAAAATAAATTAAAACGCTTAAAATGTTATTTTTCAAAGCGCGTACCGTGTGTTTCTGCGCGACATAGTGTTCCTACTGCGAAACGCGGACAACGCAGCCAGTCTTGGCAACTGAAATTTATTTCAGTAATATTTTGGCAAGTTTATTTTTATAGAATAATAAAAATAAATTAGAACGCCATAAATCGGGATTTGAACGCTAGATAAAATACCCGGTACATAGTTAAACACTTTAACGGAACGCTATCTAACTGGACAATCGGACTTTAGCCGGAACACTAAAATAATGCTAGAAGCATTGTTTTTATTTTTCTGAACTAGTTATGGACCCCGAACACCATAACACATCATGAAAATATCTAGTAACCAAACCCTAACTAATACTTGAAATTTTAACTTAATATCTAACTATTTAGTTAAAGCCTACACCTAGACCCCCCCCCCCTCCTATAACCGGATTTTAAGTTAATTGATTATTTTATTCACCAATGTTTGATATCTAGTGAACATGTTGTCCAATGGTTAAGGGGTGAACTTGGATTATAAGTATGCACATTAGGCATCTCACTTCTCTCATCACCACTTCAACAACAAGTTTTCTCTCCTCCCTCTCTTCTTCATTTCGGCAGCCACACATCACCACCATACACCCACCATCAAGTCACTTTCTAGCCATTTTCCATCCATACAAAGGTGCAAGAGATCATTCAACAAGGCTTGGTGTGTTCGGAAGCTCAAGGACCGCTCTCGATTTCTTTTATCCACCACTTTTCTACACTCGAACTCACCTAGCCTTGTGCTAGTGGTAAGCACATAGATCCTTGTGTTTTACATGTTTGTTGTGTGGTTAATGATGTTTAAAGATCAAAAAGATAGAAAGTCTAAAAGATTTAAACAAGTCTTGAACATCATCTAACATATGGTAAAGTAGTGTTAAAAATGATGATGAAATATGTTAATGCATGATAAATCTGACATATATAAGTGATAATCTGCTGTAAGTATTGTTGTGATCGCTAAACATGTTAACGGAATCAATCGAACACACTTTACAATGTTAAAAGACTGAAAACAGCTTGCTGATCTGCATTTCCAGCCGCCTTTAACTGGCTGTAACCAGACCGTATCTTAATGAAAAATGTATTTTCTGAAGTCTGGATTTATATATTATGAAATACGGTTCTAATGGTACCAGAATCATAATTTTTGGACTCCGTTTACTATTTTTAAAGTGTCTTTTCGTAACAGCAGCTAGAGCTGCATTTTTGCTGCTGAAAACATGCGTCCTGTTTTCAGTCATAACTTGAATTCTGTGTAGGTTTAGATCATGAAATTTATAATGTAGTTGGTCACTGTTGTATTTGTAATTCTCTCACTGGAATTTGGTAAATCGGACTTACGATGATTTTTAAACGAATTATTTCGTAGACTGCAATCAGAAAGTAACAAATCTGATTGCAGTCCGGAAAATGAATTTTTATAAAATATTGGTAACAAACTGGACCATGATATTTTTACACAATAAAATTTGGATCGTTTAAAACATTCTATAAAAATTTGGGAATTTTTGGAATAAGTTAACTATTTTATTTAAATGTCCGAAAACAGTCCAGTTTCGTATGTATTAAAACATAAATAACATAAGTAGCATTTTGCATGTCGAAGCATGGGTTTTGATTATTAAAATCACTCTTATTTAATTTAGGGCGGATAAACAATTGAGGGATTGTGTTAACATTTAAAAACACACCCAAAGGTGAGTACATAGATCCCCTCTTTTACTGTTTTCGATTGTTTTGGGGTGATTCATATGTATCAAAACGATTTCAATATTCTAACGATGGTTTCAAAACGATTGAGATGGTTTATACAAAACTAATAACGATTTCGATAATGTGAACGAACTTGTTGGTGGTAGTTACATAACGAATGACATTCATTAGCATTGATCAAGCCGACCAGTATTAGGTTATGGTACCATAGGATCTGACAAATCCCGTTATCAGACCGCACCCATGGTTATGTGTGGGTTAGGTGGGTAACGACTGAATCTGATGATTGTTAACTTACCCTTTGGAGGTTTGTTAATGCGAAAACGAGTTGAACAATAGACGAGTCACAAAGGTTTGAATGTTATTAGCGAGACGACCAAAAGTAGTTTCACGATCTAAAACGAGAATGATTTAAACGACTAAAGCGATTATTAGCGAATTAAACGATTTGGGTAAACAATGTGACACTTGGGTCACTGCGACCATCAAACAAATACCAAACCAATGAAATATTGTATTTCATACTTGGGATCTGTATAAATATGTGTATCTTTTGCACATATCAATTTTTGTTCGATTTCAAGCTTTAAATCACTTTCTGGAAGGTTATACGCGCACTGATGCGTAAATATAACCAGTTTAATGCAACAAACACTTCGGAATAGTGAAATAGGCTTAACATACCTTAAATAACCTTTACATAACTTAGAATTAAGTTTCGAAGGCTTTGGTATGGCAAAATCAAGTTAAATCGCTTACAGGGACTAAATTTGACAAACTGCGAAAGTATGACGATTCGTACTAGAGCAGACATTCCGGAACAAGACCATAAGTTAAACGTACCATAAATATCCTTTACATAGCTTAGAAATAGGCTTTGAGGGGTTCGGTGTGCTAAAATAAACTTTTGGGTCATTCAGGGACTAAAAGCGTCAAAGAGTGCCCAAGTTTGCACTTTCACGCATATCTTACGTTCTGAATACATTCGGACATCCAAAAATTTATGTAATCATTTTAATATTATGCTTTTGTGTTTGGCTTGTCAAAATTCCATTCGCCGCGCATTTTGGACCGATTTTGCGTCCGTTACGACTTCCGTCGTAATTAAGCGAACATCGCAACCGTACGGCCAAACGAACCGACATCCGAGATGTTTTCAAGCATATTTCATGTTCCCTATGTCTTAACATCATTGTGGAGGTTGAAATTGGGTTTGACGGGTGTTAGAAGTGCTGTTACGCAACGAAACAAGGTGCAGGGACTGAAACTGTCATTTCTGCATAGTTGATGGCTTACGGACCGTAAGCCACCACCCTTACGGTCCGTAAGGGGTCCCCAGCACATCAGAATGTTCTAAACCAGCTGTTAACAGCCGTTAACCACTCCCAAATCCTTTGCCACATGTTAATCCCTGATGGTGGGGGGCCAATTTGGGTACCATAAGGTTACAACAAGTGTAGGGACAAGATCAAAGCACCTTATTCGATAAACGATCTTAACGGTTCCAACATTCCTATAAATACCCAACCCATCACAACTCAAAACCCACTTGAAATTTGATTTTTTCTCTAAGTTGGGGTGTTTTATCACTTCATACCTGAGAAATATTTGGAAATCAAAGCTTTCGGGGACCCTTTGTAAGTGTTCCTTTGTTCTTTTATTGCTTTAGCGTTAAAGTCAAACTTTGTTTGACTTTCTACATTGACCAGTTTATGGTCAATGCGAAGTTCGTTTGAACTTCATAACGTGAGCGTAATCACGATGGTTATAGTCCCTAGTGACTATACCTACTGATTACCACATTATCTAGGCTCAGTGACGAGTCGTAGTTTCGGCCAAAATGCGTGTTATTGCGTATTTTGTAACCAAACTACTCTTAGGTATCAAAACCGTTTGTTTTGATTCCAAACCTATTTTCTAAACTTAGTTAAGCATGTTTTGACATGCTTAGCTCGTCACTTTTAGTTTAGTGCTTATATAGGGTCGTAAGGTAAGCGATCTAAACAATCGCTTATACTTTCGAACCCGACCCGTTTGGTCGATCATAAGGATCCGACCAAACATATTAGGTGACCATAGTTGTATAGGGAATAACCTTCCGAGGTTATACCTTATGGTCACATCGTTTGAGAAGTTGTATGATAGGTAGTATATATGCCTTAGGTAAATTACCAAGATGCCCTTTTTACGCCAAAATTCATTTTAAGCATATGTAACATAACTTTTGATATCTAAACTGATTTGGCAACAATATTAGACATGTTAAGGCATATTTTACTTGTCATAGGACTAATTAGGCGGTCCGAACGCGTTTCACGCGAACGACGCGTTAAAGTAGCATAAGCTACCTAAACGGGTCGTGATGGGTCGTAAGCACTTAGGTTAGGTTTCATTTTAGTATGTAGGCTTTGTTAAACCATATTACATGAGTTTCCATGCTCATTTGGTTTACGAACCTTCATTCTATCCGATCCTCCGATATAGGTCCGTTTATTAATGTAGATACCTATATTAGGTGCCATTTGATATTCGTGATCTTCTAGCTTTGCTTGGTGGATATCTAAATTCTATTGAGCAATCTCAAGTGAGTACATAGACCCCTCTTTTACCGTTTTCAAACTGTTTTGGGGTGAAACACATGTGCCTACTTGTTACTTTCATGCTTTCCATGTTTTTATGTCATATACTTGCTATGTTCATTAGTACATTTATAGTACATGATTTCAATACATTTTATGCTATGTATGTCCATTTAGTGCATACTTAGTACATTGTTTTACATTACATTTTATGCTATGTATGTCCATTTAGTGCATACTTAGTACATTACTTTACATTTCTGCTATGTATGTTTACTTAGCACACTAGACATTGTTTTACATTGCATTTCTGTTGCATATGCTCATCCAGCATATGAACACATTATATTACATTTTGAACCGTTGTAACCATTTGACTATGTGAACCGTCGTAACCATTTGATTATATGAACTGTTTGTAACTGTTGAACCGTGTGAACCTTTTGTATCTGTTGACATGATTTACATTTGACAATAGACATTAGACTATACATAAACATTTCTACAATTGTTAAATATTACATCTTGGTTTGAGTAAGTGACTTAGGTAATGAGGCGTGTGTAATATGATACAAGCATGGTGGATACGCCGCTGGTACTTCCTATATATAAGTGCTTGTATGGTATTACATATCGTAGCGTTATTTGAATCATTTCAATTTAAGACATATAACATTTTATACAAATAACATACTTTTCACAAGACATTGTTTTACAAACAAACTCATCTGACATGGTTATTCATTTAACCTTACATTTATTTATACATATGATCTGATCTTATTGTTTTTCAAACGATTTACAAAACAAATCAATTTACAAGGTTCATGACTAAACTTTATTAAACATTTTCTTAAACTTACAAGTCATGAATCCTATTTTTCACAAAACCTATGTATCTCACAGGCATTTTTATGCTGACGTACCTATTTTCACATGTGTTTTCAGGAGTTGATGCATAGGACTTATCGAGACAAACTTAGGCGGACCTGTGCCTTAGTGACTTAAAACGAGACAAGAACTAGTTAATTTTTGTTATGTACTCTTTGTTTCTTGTTTAAAACAATGTAACTCTCTTGTTTGAATAATAAAACGAAACTTTAATTGCCATGGATTTGAAACAATTAATTCTGTTACAACACTCCCCGACGTTTCCGCCACGTTTCGTTGTCTCACGTGGTCGGGGTGTGACAGAAAAGTTGGTATCAGAGCCCATGGTTATAGGGAATTAGGTTATTAGTAATTCTTTGACCTAGTCTATAACCTTCCTAGGACCCCAACGCGAGTTTACTTGCATTTAGTCATAAAACGACACCTTCACCTATCCTTAGGTGATAACCACAATGAGAACACAAAGTTCGAATCCGCTTTGAAAATTAATCATCTGTTTTTGGATGATTGATTACTAGGTTTTGAACCCTCTGTTATAAGGTTTTGAACCCCTTTGAATTTTCAAACTCTCGTCAAAGTTTTTGGTCCTAAATAGTGTGAACACGTGCAAACTAGAAGAGTGAATGCCTGTAGCCTGAGTTTTCTGTCTAAGGCTAGAGTGTTCGTACAAATCCACTTAATCGGACCAGTCACTCTTACCTGGGAACTCTTAGGGTGAGTGTCCACTTATAGGCGAGCATGTCTTCGCGATACATTATGAGGATCTAATTGCTTTGATTCAGCCTTTGTGTGTCGTTTGTTTGCTTCGTGGTTTAAACAAATGACCACCACCCATGATTTTGGTCGGTAATTGTAACATCCTATTCTTACCCAATGCCATTTCATTTGTTTTCTCTCTTGTTTCCCCTTTTAGAATGCCTCCATGACGCGAAAATCAGGTATCTATTGAAGAGCTGGCAGCTGTCATTACACAGCAAATGACTGTTGCAATCCCGAACATCGTTGCTCAATGTAACCAAGCCCTCAACAACAATAATGCCCCCTGCAACTTCAAGACGTTCAACTCGGCTAAGCCATCAAAGTTTTCTGGGTCTTAAGGAGCGACTGCACTTCTGCAATGGTTCGAGAGTCTAGAGAGCACCTTCAGGCATGTTCAATGTCCAATCTAGCGAAAGGTAGAATTCGCATCTAGTGTCTTTGAGAAACGAGCTTTGACATGGTGGAATGGTGTGATGAGAGATAGGGGTGCCGATGTAGCACTGGCTCAAATGTGGCAAGAGCTTCGAGCTCTGATGATGAAGGAATTTTGTCCTCGTCACGAGATCAGGGCCTTGGAAAGGGAATTCGACGATCTTAAGCAAGACAGCGGTGAACATCGAGCATACACTGATCGATATGAGGAGCTGAGCCTGTTGTGTCCTACCATGGTTACGCCTTTGGATAAGGCGATCGAAAAATACATTGATGGTCTCCCTGACTCAGTTCAGGACATTGTTACTGGTAGTAAACCCACTACAATTAGACAGGCCATTGAGCTATCGGCAACCTTGACTGAATCTCAAATCAGGAAAGGTAAACTTTTTTGAAAAAGTGACAAGAAACCAATTGAGGAATCAAAGACCATGGATGAACAGACTGGATCCCCTAAGAAGTCAAAGAAGCGAAAGGCTTCTCAGAACTTCACCATGGTTACTCACAATGATCAAGCCGTCCCCAACCAACCAGCTCAACCCCCTGCTAGGAAGCCATACAATGGAACTGCACCCTTGTGCAACCAATGTAGCCTCCATCATCATGCCAATGTAAAGTGCTGCAAATGCCAAACTTGTGCACTTATAGGCCATACAGCAAGAGTCTGCCCAGCTGCAGCTGCACCAAACCAAGCTGGCAACAATCCCGCTCAAGGTCGTTTTCTACCAGGTTCTTGTTTCAACTGTGGCGAGATGGGTCATTTCCGAAGAAATTGCCCAAAGCTTGCTAATGCAAATCCAGCACAGGGATGAGCATCTGACCAACCAGAAGACAACATCATTTAGAAATAATCACGTCTTATGTATTATTTTCTTTTGTTGTCAAGGTCCATGAAACAGTTGTTATCATTGTTTATAAATAAATCTTTTATTTACATTGCAATGTATTTATGTGGTTGTATGTATAAAGAATATATCCCCTACAATACCGACAAGCAAGGAATCGTATTCCTTGAAAAGCAAACTACCCCCAAAATTTTTTTTCATCTTATGATCTCTTGCGTTTTCCACGAAATTCCTAAGTACCCGTTTCTTCTAAGGAAACGAAGTACAAGGCGCAAGTTTCAACACTGGACGAATACCCAAAGTACCACTATAAAGCCTTAATAAGGGTACCTAAGGATATTTCCGTAAATCCTAAAATTGTTGTGTTCCTTAATTCGAATATTACGTTTCTTTGAAAACAAAATCGAATTTTTGGGAGATCATCCTATCTTTTCAGATAGATCCCAGAGGACATTGAAGTCCAACGACTGGTTTCCTGGTGTACCTTGAATATCCATATTCAATCACTAACAAGTTAATAACAAATTAATAACCGAGTTAAACAACTATGTGATTATGTGCTTATGTGTTCCCTTTTATGTTTTTGTGTAATCCAAGTTTTGTTATCCAAATCCTCGTAGAATCTTCCATATCTTCATATAAGGGATTCATAGTAGGATACCCAAAGGTACTATCTAAAATCCTTAATGGACTTCTACGTTGTAGTTAAGTCCCTTGGATTATAAAGTACTACTCCATAATTAGACCCCTTGAGTGGTCTAGTTAAACAGATTGATCCAAAAATCTGGTTAGGAACATCATGTGATGATATAGCTGAAAGGAATCCTTGGTGGCCTAATTAAAAAGATCATCTGTCGATCTAATTAAAAGGACCCTATGGTAGTCTAGTCACCCTCATCACAGGTTTGATTTTCTTCCCCTAAACATTACAAGACAAACTGTGCGGACTGTGCAAGGAATTACGTAATTATGGATGCATACATAATTATGGAATTTAGTGCACAGAAACCACAACAAGTTTTGTCATGTGCCTAGAGTTAACTCTATTCATTCCCGTTTCTGAGGAAGCACCCATTGAAAATGACTCTGTTTGTTCATTTTCGTTTCTGAAGATTGTCCGTTGAGGAAATGAATATCCGTTTGATTATCCTTTTCATTTCCATCTCTGATGAAGCAACCGTTGAAAATGACTCCGTCTGTTCATTTTCTTTTCTGAAGATTTTCCGTTGAGGAAATGAATCCCCGTTTTTTTAAATCTATTCATTTCCGTTTCTGAGGAAGCACCCGTTGAAAATGACTCCGTTTGTTCATTTTCGTTTTCTGAAGATTGTCCGTTGAGGAAATGAATATCCGTTTGATTATCCTTTTTCATTTCCATTTCTGATGAAGCAACCGTTGAAAATGACTCTGTTTGTTCATTTTCTTTTCTGAAGATTGTCCGTTGAGGAAATGAATCCCCGTTTGTTTATTCCTTCATTTCCGCCTCTGAAGAATACTCGTTGAGGAAAATGACTCTGTCCGTTCATTTTCGTTTCTGAAGAATGTCCGTTAAGGAAATGACAGGATTATGCCTTGCATATCTCTGGTGGTTATTTGACACAAAGTCACAGATAGACTCCTACGAATAAATTTCGGGACGAAATTTCCGAAAGTAGGGGAGACTGTGACACCTGGGTCACTGCGACCATCAAACAAATACCAAACCAATGAAATATTGTATTTCATACTTGGGATCTGTATAAATATGTGTATCTTTTGCACATATCAATTTTTGTTCGATTTCAAGCTTTAAATCACTTTCTGGAAGGTTATACGCGCACTGATGCGTAAATATAACCAGTTTAATGCAACGAACACTTCGGAATAGTTAAATAGGCTTAACATACCTTAAATAACCTTTACATAACTTAGAATTAAGTTTCGAAGGCTTTGGTATGGCAAAATCAAGTTAAATCGCTTACAGGGACTAAATTTGACAAACTGCGAAAGTATGACGATTCGTACTAGAGAAGACATTCCGGAACATGACCATAAGTTAAACATACCATAAATATCCTTTACATAGCTTAGAAATAGGCTTTGAGGGGTTCAGTGTGCTAAAATAAACTTTTGGGGCATTCAGGGACTAAAAGCGTCAAAAAGTGCACAAGTTTGCACTTTCACGCATATCTTACGTTCTGAATACATCCGGACATCCAAAAATTTATGTAAGCATTTTAATATTATGCTTTAGTGTTTGGCTTGTCAAAATTCCATTCGCCGAGCATTTTGGACCGTTTTTGCGTCCGTTACGACTTCCGTCGTAATTAAGCGAACATCGCAACCGTACGGCCAAACGAACCGACATCCGAGTTGTTTTCAAGCATATTTCATGTTCCCTATGTCTTAACATCATTGTGGAGCTTGAAATTGGGTTTGACGGGTGTTAGAAGTGCCGTTACGCAACGAAACAAGGTGCAGGGACTGAAACTGTCATTTCTGCATAGTTGATGGCTTACGGACCGTAAGCCACCACCCTTACGGTCCATAAGGGGTCCCCAGCACATCAGAATGTTCTAAACTAGCTGTTAATAGCTGTTAACCACTCCTAAATCCTTTGCCACATGTTAATCCCTGATGGTGGGGGGCCAATTTGGGTACCATAAGGTTTCACAAATCCCAGACCTTACCCCTTAATTCAACCCCTCTGTAGTTGTAAATGCGGCGATACATATCACGTGATATGAACATTAGAACTAATGATTACCTGAAAGAGTTATCACAGAGCAACCTAACGACATCTAAGTAAGGCAAGCCTGGTTTTACCTGTGACTAAGTATAGGTGGTTACAGTTAAAATATTATTTCATCGGTATACAATAAAACTTAAAAAAAGAAAAAGAAAATACTGACCAGAAGAAGGATGTCTGCCCATTCAGACTCATCTGCACGCAATTCAATCAGGGCCTCTGTATAGTTTGCAGTGTTCATTTGGTAACTTTTGTATTGTCTCCATAGTAAATACACTTTATTCCATCAAGTTTTCACATTATTAAACTAATAAACAAAGAAACACAGCAGTAACACACGTTTTCTTGTCTCCAAAACGGGGATTCGAGTATAAAGATTCTCGAAATGGACCGTAAAATGAGCTGCTGTATCTGTACACGACAAAAGCAGACATGTTTTAAGGAAACCAGCCAACTCAAAAGCAATATGAAAATCATACTGTAGCTGTGAAGTAAATTAAAAACTTACTTTGCAGTAGAGGACATAATAGACACATGTTGGAAACCTTCAGCGTCAAGGGGGCTGACCGAATTGCCCCTACACGACCATCCATCATGTCACTGGGACTTACAACATCCGCTCCAGCACGAGCCTACGGAAAAAAAACACACATCGACAAAACTGAACTTAGAAACACTCAGTAGATCATATCACAAATGAAAGTATGTATATACCTGCGAAACAGCCTGTTTGCATAACTGATGCACAGTCTCATCGTTCATTATAACTCCTGTATAACACATAACACACATGAGTGCATTCATTGATGGTTCCTTTGGGATTTAAAGCTTGTAAAATAATAATCAAATTGCAAATAAGGGCATGCTAATTACCATCTTCCCGACTGAAGCTTGCATTTCATTAAGATTGGCGGTATCAACAGATGCAATTTTCCAAGTAGCTGCCATTAGCAAAGGATAATTCCTATAGAAAACAAATATAATAGATTGAAGCTTGCATTTCATTAAGATTAGCGGTATCACAACACCTCTAGTCTTGGTTTAAAAAAACGGCCGAGGCGGTCGTACTGAGGCGCGCCTCAGTTCGAAACGGAAGGAAAACGCATATGAGGTGGCGCCTCAGGTTCAGATATTAAACGGACGCCTCAGTTGAGTGAGGCGGAAAAAAACGGCCGAGGCGGTACGAATATGGCGAGGCGTACGTATTTTTTTTAGGCGGTATAAATGATGGATTAGGGTTTATTTGAGGCGCCAAAACCATATTGGCGGCAAAAAAATATTAGCGCCATTATTTTAGACATCCAAAAAACACAATCGTTCTTGCATCTGGCTGATTCTTCACTGATTCTTCACTACAATTATTTCTTCAATCGTGATCATTGATTCTTCTCTGCAATTATTTCTTTCAATCTTCAATACAAGTAAGTTCTCATCACTGCTTTCTTATTCAATCGTGATTCACTGCTGATTTTTATTGATTGTGTTAGTTGATAATATTGCTGTTAATAATATTGCTGTTAATATTAAATCTGATTCACTGCTGATTTCTTATTCAATCGTGATTCAATACAAGTGTGTCCTGTTAATAATATTGTTGTTAATACTTGCTGTTAATTTACTTGCTATTAGTGTCCTGTTAATAATATTGCTGTTAATACAAAGAAATCCTGTTAATAATATTGCTGTTGTTAATAATCGTTTTATTATCTCTGTTAATATTGCTCTTGTTAATTTACTTGCTGTTAGTGTACACTCAAAGGAATCCTGTTAATAATATTGCTGATTTGAATCTTCTTTTATGTTTTTAACTGCTGATTTGATGAGAAAAGTCATTTTTTGATGTTAAGTATTTATTATTTTAGGATATATATAATTTTAATATTTATTTATTAATACCGCCTCAGCCTTACGCCTCGTTCCGCCTCAATACTTACGCCTCGTGAGGCGAAGGGAAAACGCCTCGATACTCGTTTCTGTTTTTTTAAACCTTGCGATTAGTTCATATACCCATTGTCATTCGGCTATCAACGCCACCACATGACGCATGACTAACCGCCCTCCGCTTTTTAACCTTATTTTCACGAAATTAGTAAAATAACGTTAAAATTAGTGTACTTTCATTTTTCCCCCCGATGACCCACACAACAAACTTGAAGGTATATCCAATATAAATATGTTCACATATGAAAAAAAAAAAAAAGGAATCCTTACTTGTGCTCTAATGGCAGCTTCATAATCATTTGGTGAAGCTCTAAACTTTGCTTCTGCCACAAATTTACCATAGTGGATTCGTTTAGAGAGAACCTGCAAAGTAAATATTGCATTTTCATGGTCAAAATTCATGCGCAATTGCATAAACATGAAGTTTGGGCTAATCAACATGAAAAGATCTGAATTTACTTGCAAGCAGATTGTGTCACATGTTGCTGCTGATCCACAATTACCATCTTTTCCTTTCTTGACCAGTCTAGGTAGAAGATCTTTAAAGTACAAATCCCATATTTTACTATTGATATTGATCGAATCAGCGATAGGATGCAACACCTATATCGTGTACACGTTTAGAAGCATTTCTAAAGTGCCATTTTTTCTTATATATAACACAAATGGAGTCTTAAAGATATCACAACCTGTGGGTACTCTAAAGGGGGAAACATAGGTTCAGGCAAGTCGTTTGGGAAAAACAAATGTTCATCAGGGCTCTTATATCTTCCCATCTGTTTCAAAAGACAGTCACGAAGATTATCTTACAAGTTTACTATTTTTTATTTTAACAACTTCAAATTGCACTTAAGTTAAATTCAACTAATGAACCCTGGAAGCCATCCATGAAGAAAGCTTTAGGGTCATGCGAATCGCCATTGTAACAATATTGAGCTCTTTCGACAAGGCTGAGTATTATGCTATCCTCTTGTCGAATTAAAGAACTTCTTATACCGTCAAGAGTGTAAATCTCGCTCTCATCTATTCTAGCTGCATTCTTTATTCTACAATAAAATGAAATCGGATGAAACTAAAAGCTAAAAGCTAAAAGAAAGATATAATGTGTAACATATCTGTGATTTGAGATTGTATCAACAGATGCAACTTTCCAAGTAGCTGCCATTAGCAAAGGATAATTCCTATAGAAAACAAATATAATAGACTATAAGAAAAATATTTATTACAAAATACAAATCATTATTACAGTAGAGGTAGAGAGTACCATGAAGTAATCAGCCCAACAACACCAATAGCAACCTTACCTGGTCCATAACATATGCCATCACATTAATATGTATCCTAAATTGAACAAAGAACAATCACAAACAAAAAAAAATATATCACAACCTGTGGGTACTCTAAAGGGGGCAACATAGGTTCAGGCAAGTCGTTTGGGAAAAACAGATGTTCATCAGGGCTCTTATATCTTCCCATCTGTTTCAAAAGACAGTCACGAAGATTATCTTACAAGTTTACTATTTTTTTATTTTAACAACTTCAAATTGCACTTAAGTTACCTTAGCGTGAATCTTTTCGGTCTCTTGGACCATAAATTCAACTAATGAACCCTGGAAGCCATCCATGAAGAAAGCTTTAGGGTCATGCGAATCGACATTGTAACAATATTGAGCTCTTTCGACAAGGCTGAGTATTATGCTATCCTCTTGTCGAATTAAAGAACTTCTTATACCGTCAAGAGTGTAAATCTCGCTCTCATCTATTCTAGCTGCATTCTTTATTCTACAATAAAATGAAATCGGATGAAACTAAAAGCTAAAAGCTAAAAGAAAGATATAATGTGTAACATATCTGTGATTTGAGATTGTATCAACAGATGCAACTTTCCAAGTAGCTGCCATTAGCAAAGGATAATTCCTATAGAAAACAAATATAATAGACTATAAGAAAAATATTTATTACAAAATACAAATCATTATTACAGTAGAGGTAGAGAGTACCATGGAGTAATCAGCCCAACAACACCAATAGCAACCTTACCTGGTCCATAACATATGCCATCACATTAATATGTATCCTAAATTGAACAAAGAACAATCACAAACCAAAAAAATATATCATATTCCTACATTTAGTAACATAAAAGTGTACATGTTGTTTCAAGAGATGAGCTTTTGCTGCTCCACTTTAAGCAGCTTCCTCAACTCACCCTACAAAATCAAGATGTCAAACCCTAGATCGATACATGTCAGAGATGGAATCCACCTCCTACATCTTTTGAATTGCCAAGTATATAAATCTCCATTAAAAACATAAATCTAAGAAATAGGAGAAGATAATAAGATGAAGGATTTGATTGGTCTTGATGGATTTCACAGGAAATCACGTTCGGTTGAGAGAGCAATACGTAATTGCAGAAATCGAGTTGTTTTGTTGTACCAGCTGTGAATCGATATCGAGTTGCAGATATTGAACAAATTAACAGTCTTGAATAACAATCGATTTAGAGAGAGTTCTAGATTTGAAATATTTGAAAATGAGTTTTAGAGAGAGAAGGTTGAAGATGATGGTTTGAATTTTAAAAATGATGGTGGACTATATTTGAGAGAGAGAGGATTGAAATTATGATTTGATTTTGAATTTGCATTTTCAAATTTGCCTCCTAAAAAAAAGATAAGTTTTTAATTTAAATATCAGATTGTATATACATATATATTAAAAAAAATATCAGATTTATGACATCAGATTTATGACATCAGCGGAGTCTATGTGGCAGCCTATGTGGCATACCTAATATCATGACACGTAAGCAAAGTGAGGTCATGCTCTAAGCTCCTTTAATAGATAGTATAGATTAACAAGGTAGTCAACGTTTGACAATTGCAACCCTTTGCAACTTCTAGCCATATGGGATCGGTTAAACATCTTTATGTTTAGTTGGCATGTTTAATCCCATCAATACCTTTTGTTCACCATGCTTCGGTGACCCTAAGTTCATGGTTTTCAAATCAAGTCATCCAACTTACACACACGTGTGAGTTTATACACATAAGTGGTTAGGTGACCTTTATCTCACAAACATGGTAAACCCACCTCGAATATACAAGTTCCCTCAAATGTGGTTATGTGACCTTTATCCCACAAAAGAGTTCCCAAGTGATTCGAGTGTTGTATAAAAGGATGGTGTTTGACTTGTTTTATAAATTTTCAAAATTCTAGTTTAGAAAATATTATCTACCATACATTTGCATGCATTCAAATCCTTGGTACTTTAGTGAAAACCACTTTTCAAGGTTCTTTTAATAAAACCCATTTTATTATAAAAATCATTAATTTTTAATAACATTTTATTAACCATTTTTAATGATCTTTTTAAGAACCATTTTTAAGCTTGTTGTTGATTATTAGTTTGTTAAGCATGCATATCCAAATATCATCCAAACAATAAAATAAGCAACCACACAAGCACAACATACATAACAATAGATGCATAACCATAGCCAACTATTTTTGACAACACTTGTTAGCCGAAACAAGTGTGCCAAAAGGTCCTTCCTAAGGGGTGAATATTGACACAAATAATGTGTCGTTGAACTCCCACTTGATCCCGCATCCAAATGCTTCAAGTCTTCTTCTTGTGTTGTGATTTCTTCACTTTCTTTGGGCTTCCAAAATGTCTTTAAATTCAGCTCCAAACTACTTTGGGCTCCGAAAATGTGTTTTGGTTATCGGACTAAAATCCTGTTAAGAACTATGAAGTCCTTTAGGCCCGAAATTAGCCAAAACCAAAACCGCATTTTTGTGTGCATCTTCTTTTACAAAAGGTATCCTAATACATTTTTCTAGTAAAAATAAAATGCACCTAATCTAATTTACATACCAAATGAAAATAAATAAATTACATATTATACAAATGGAAGAACAAAGATAATGAATTATTACAACCCATTGAAATAATTAAATATAAATCACAAACACAAACATTCAACATACTCACAAAAGGTCATGGCTAGGTTATAAACACCGAAATATATATCCACATATATATATAAAATTCAAGAAGCAAAAATGGTTCCCTTTTTACTACCTACATTTTCTTCGGCCAAGAATGAAAAACCGAAAAAAGTGGGTTTTTGCCCAAACAAAAACAATCATCCATATGACATAATTTTTTCAAGATTCCTTTATGCGTGTAGGAAATAAATCTTGAAAAAACAAAAGGATAACCATATATAAAATTTCGGCCAAAGGGTTTTAACCAAACCCGAAACCCGAAAATTATAATCTATTGAAGCATGCACTCATATAAGCGGTTCTTGATACCATTGTTGGGTTTTTTCACATGTTTATCAAAGCTATTTTATACGTATAAAATAAACGCAGCGGAAAGATTATTTAAAACATGTTATTTACAAGATATAAAACTCATTTTATATGTAAAACCCAATACCCAGATCCATATATGAACATGCATACTATCAAAACTAAAACACAACCATAAGATGTTTAGAAGACTACCTTCTTGGAGTAAAAGGAAATGAAAAGAATGCTGCTTCTTGAACGGTTGCCTTCAAGTGTAGAAGACCTCAAGCTTGTATACCCCATGCCTTCCAACAAACACTTTGATTTTAGCTAGGATTTTATACACTTAAAACTCACTAGAAAAATCCCTCTAAATCTACCACCATGGCCGAAAATTATAGAGAAGATTATGGAGTTCTTGCACTTAATTTTTCAAACTTGAAAAAACCCCTTTTGAAAAAACCCCTCTTGGCCGATTTTTCTAGAGAGCATTTTCAAGTCTTCTACTTGAAAAATCAAACTTAGAAAAACCCTCTTCAAATGCACACCATGGCCGAAATTTTTGAGAGGAAAATCAAGTTCATGCAACTTGAATTATGTTGTAACTAAGTGTGTGTGAGAGAAGGATATCATAATAACCATATCAAGTATGATTTCTACAAGATCTTGCATGTAATTTAATTGGTGGAAATCCCCTAGGGAAGAGCATAAGGGGGCGGCCCAATCATGGGTTTTCCATTCAAAATTTTCAATTTTCTTTTTAAAATATAAGTCTTGTATATATATATTTTATAACATTTATAAAATATAACATATCATGTTACAAGACTTTATTCAATATCTCAGAACCTTTTTTTTTTTAAATGTTATTTAACCAATTAAATAACAAAATAAAATATTCTCTCAAAATAAATTATCCATATAGTTTATTTGTTTGTCAAGTGCAATTATTTAGAAAACCAATTTCTAAATATTCTAAGTGTTAATATTTATTTGTATGATCATATCATAAATAAATATTATAAGTGTTTGTCTAGCTTGTATTTGTGTATGACTCGACTTGGATCATAACGTACTAGCCACATCTAGGGCTGTCCAAACTGCTCGACGATCGAGGATCGCTCGACGATCGCTCGAAAAATGCTCGAAAAATGTTCGTTCGATTCCCGCTCAGTTTGTAAATGAGCCGCTCGGATCGGTTCGATTCAAATTCAATCCAAGCATGAGCATAGGTCCGCTCGCTCGTCGATCGATCGGTTTCGCTCGAATTATTTTTATTAAATAATTAATATATATATTTAATTAATATAAGCATAAGTATCCAACAAAAAATAGTAAGCCCAATCATTCTTTAGCCCATAAAAATATACTTGGCCCATTAACCTAAAATAGATATCTGATATATCACTTACACGCGCATCACAACTCTCCTCCATACATTCACTTTTGAAAAAATAGGGTTTCTTTAGATCTCACTATCACAGCGCCGCTCAGCCTCACCCTTGTCAGTCGTGATCGTCCCTCTCTGGCTCTCCCATCGTCGTTTCTTTGAGTCTTGCCGTATTACATCTGTCTCGGTGTCTACGGTCAAGAAAGGATCTGCTTTTCCATCTGTAAGTTCTATATTTCTAACAGTAAATTTGATCGTTTAAGATGTATATCTAACTTTTACATCTAATTGATTGTAGATACTTGGATATTCTTTAGTCTTTGAGTTCACATCGTCATCAGGGTTCTTTTAATTTCCACTACAAAAGGTAATTTGTTGTTCTAGATTTATTATTTGTGTTTATAAGGTAGTTAAATGATAATCGTTATTCGTCAGTTTAGATTTAGTATATTAGCTTTCATTAGTGTATTAGATTTAGTAATTTCGATTAATCAGTTGCATGTGTGTAATCTGTCATATGTGAAGAGTTAGGGTTTTGATTTCGAGATTAGTTCTTAATATACGAAATTCATGTGATATTGTTTGAAATTAGATCTGTAATACTGCTTGTTATGAAGTTTAATCGAGGTAGCAATCTTTTTTTGTCCGTGCGATCTTGGGAAAGTAACTTGTTTTGTTTGGGAAAAAAAGTCAAAACGAGAATTTTTCAGTTTTGCATAGATTAGATAGTAATTAATGATTTTGAGGATATTTTTTTACTTCAATTGATAGATTGAAGTCTGGTCGTTTTCAAAATTTGGGCTTTACTTCATATAGGTCTTCCTTGGGTCAAAAAATAATGGAGATATTTTCCATATGTATTTTTAAATTTGGGCTTTACTTCATTTAAGAATGTTTTTTTTTTAATTTTTTTTTGTAGAATGTCTTCTTGTAAAGAATCAAACGAGAATCCGGCTGCTCATGTTGACTTGACTGATGGAGAGGACGACCCAGTAATTGATGAATCGGGTGATGCTGATATGGCTGATACAGCGACCGGGTGATGCTGATATGACTGATGGAGAGGACGACCCAGTAATTGATGAAAGTAAGATTTTATTACATTTATAGTCTATTTATACTTTTGTAGTTTATGCATTAACATTTATATTTTGTTTTTTTAATGTGTAGCAAGCTGCAAGAGATGAAGAAAAATTGGAAATTGATGTGTTGACTCCAGACGGGTCGGATAACAAATGAAAGGTATTTTTATAATTAACAAACCATAAAACTGTTATGTAATGTCAAATGTGTAGAACTTAATGGTTTTATTTAACGCTTGTGTTAATAGGTTATGTATGTTGATTTGAAGTGGAATTTTGTGGATGGAGATGACCAAGTTTTAAGAAGATGTTTATGGCCTTTGAGCTAGATTTCAATTTGTATTTCGCACTATATTTTTATGCTTTGGATTCGATATTGTTAAGAACATTTTTAGGATCGTGATTTCAATTATGTATTGCTTTTGTTATAGTTTAATGCAGCCTAAAAGGTGCTGCTGGACATGTTTTATTAACTCATGATTTCAGTTTTTTGTTGTTGTTGCTGCACATTTTTTAATTAGGTGTTGAGAAAAACCGAGCGAAACCGATCGAAATCGATCCAATCGATTTAAATTCGAACCGATCATGAGCGGCACTTTTATGCTCGATTTTACAAATTCGAACCAAACCGATCCGATCGGTTTTAATTCGATCCGATCTCGAGCAGACCCTCGCTCGGATCGGATCGGCTCATGAACACCCCTAGCCACATCAATTTAATATGTGTCTTGGGCATACATAATCCAACAGCACTCCACTAGTGTGTGTGTGTGTGAGTGTGTGTGTATGATTTTTTATTATGTCATGTAGCAACAATGTAATAATACTAGAATTCTATGAGCTGAATGTAACCCCCACGAAAATTTCAAGCTTCTAATTTTTGTACTAAATATTCGTTAATACGGACATTATAATTTTTGCTAAATGTCATTACAGGAACAAATCTAAGTATCCAAACAATTCAAGGGAAAAATGGTGTGTTTTGCAACACATCAAGTGTCCAGGAAAAATATGGTGATAAAAAAATATGGAAATGCTGAAATAAGGAATCGTGAAAATGGGTTTTTGTGATTGTTTTGAGGAGACGAGTGTTTAGGAAAATATGGTGATAAATTTTTTTCCAAAATTTTGGTATCCTATACGGGTTATTTGGGACACATTAAAGTATTCCAGAGTGAGTTTAGGATCATGAAATCACAGAGTGTTAATGATCGTGAGGTAGTAACAGTTACTAGTGTAAATATTGATTAAGGTGAAGTGACTATTAATGGGCCAAAGAGTTAAATATTCCGCATTTTGTATAGGAATTAGATTTTGCCAAAAATGAGGGGGCATAAAAATTTTTGTGTTAAATATTTGAAATTTTGAGAATTTTTGAAAATTCAGATAGAGAGTATGCAATAGTTTTCGGGTGGTTCTGATTCAAATTGTTTGGTAATGCATAGTGTCTCGTATTCTTCAGTTTGGAAACAAAATGAAGTCTCAATCTTCTTGAAGCTGGTTTGCAGAGCATATTAGGGGTTCTTTACTGAATTTCAAATTTGAGAGGAGCTTTCATTCTCCAGAGATCATCGGTAAAACAATGTAAGGGGCTTGATCATGGTGGCTCTGTCTGGAAAAAACTACATACTAGATTTTCAGTAGATGGGTTATTTTTTAAACTGATCGATGTCGTAAGGTCGGTCAAAAATATAAGTAAAGTGTCCTATTCACCTTTTACTAGTAAAGGGCAAGTAGGGTGTCGAATCCACGGGGAATCAGTGGAAAGTATGAAAGCTCATTGTTTTAATTATCATCTATGTCTAAACTAATTGCTTTTTGCAGTTTTTGAGAGTAGTTATGAAAACAAATGTAAATTGTGATTGTAAACAATTGCGAGAGAAAGACCAATCTCTGGGTTTTCAGGTTGTGTAGAAACACGGGTAACCTAATTACTACCAATTGGAAATCACATAGACATGATTTGCTTACTACTTGTTTTGATAAATAATTAACAGATAATATATTTGGTTGCAATGATCCACGATCGAAACCGAAAGATTGATGCAACTGAATAGTAACCTAATTAACTACCAATCTTAGATTTCATAAACATAAAAAAGTTCAATGGTTAAAGGTTGAAGAACAATGACAACTTAGAATTTAATCCCAATTGTTGATGACAAAACCAAATAACTGATGAACGAGTATGCAATGATAATCCAACAATGTTTAATCAAAAACAAATAAACAATAAAGATAAACTAACCGAATGATTAGTCAAATCTCAATCCAAAAGTTTGTAAAACTAGGTCAACCCGGTTCCTAACACAAACCCTAGTCCCGAAGATGATCACGGGTGGTTTAGCCGCTCATGCTCTTGATTTGATCTTCAATCTTGATGAGAAATTGCATGATTGATGATTAGAAGATGATTGGAAGGTGTGGAATGGTGGAAGAATGCCCAAAAATCCCCTAATGGTCTCCCCCAAATCGTCCCTACTCGAATGGAATAAAAGCTCCTCATAAAAACCTAATTTTCGCACTTTAAACCTGATTTCCGTTACCCCTGAACCGTAGGCTACTGTCAGAACCGTAGGCTACTGTCGGCAGCTTATTCACAAAACTGTTTTCTTCATAACGTCTTCGTTTTAACTCCGTTTTCTTCCCCGTTTGTGCCCACGTCTTCGTAATCAAATTCTCTATCATATCATGATTTGATATCTTTATTTACACTCCATTTGCATTCTCCAAAACACCTCTAATCTTCATATTTAACCTGCAAAACATCATTTTTCTCATAGTTATCCAATTCCACACATATAAGCACTCAAATATGCATAAGATTAGACATTAAACCCATATAAATCACAATCCAAATACCATCCATCACATCCCCACACTTGACATTTGCTTGCCCTCAAGCAAATCCATTCGAAACGTTATCACGGACAAATAACAAATACCCCAAATGCCCCCACTATGCATTAGCTAGGGTCCAAAGTCATACCCCATTCCTTGATTAGCATTAGATGTGTTAATTCAGCAAGCAAACACAGTACACATTTTTGAAACAGAACTCGCCCAACTAAGCCTATCATGCTCCCGGTTTTTATTTTCATGCAACACACCCCTCACAATTTGTCGCTCCTCTCGGTTTAATAACTGAACTAGCATGTAATGCGCTAGTATGAAACACTCATTAACCAAATATGAAACTCTGTATTCATATGCTTGTATGACAATCACACCTCCACTCTATCACATAGACAACGCACATATCTAAAGGACTTACGGGTTTTGGGCTTAGGGTAAAGGTGGTGAATTTTTTGCTATTTTTAAGTGGCTAAAAGAAAAGGGAGATACCAACACATGACGATCTTTATTCACACTAAACTTAATAAATAACATATATATATTTTTCTTTAGCCGCCTATTTCGACCATTTGGCCTATTTACTTGGCTGAATTTTCTCTTTTTCTTTTTTTTTCTTTTTTTTTCTTTGCTAATTCTTTTTTTTTTCACAACATAAACAACTGAACACATAGATTGTCATTTACAGTTGGTAATGTAACGGGTCGGTTTGGATAATGATTCGGGTTTGACAAACGAACAGGTGTAAGGCTCAAAGTTGGCTACTATGGTTAATTTTTGGGTAATCGGTTATCAAAGGTGTAAAAGAAAAAGGAGATCCTAATGTGCCTTTATCATTTATGTGCATATATCTAGTCCAAAGTCTCAGCATGTATCGAATCACACAAGTTCTAAAACAGAGAAACATATGGCCTACTCTCAACAAATGAATATATAAATCTCAATTCAACTAACATTCTAGTAGGCTCAAAATCTCACTAACGTGGGGAATAAGGTTACCGATGTATGCATGCATTTATTACCAACAACTTGTCACCCCTAGTTAGGCAAGTTCTAAACATTTTTTTTTCTAAAAACACCTGCTGAAAACGGCTCATATTACTATTATGTAAGATTAGACCATGACTAAGGACCCACACACCACAAGCAGAGACGATTAGATGTACTAAACAAGCTGCTTTCACGTCCGATTAGACCGCTTTTAAGACAAAAATTTAAAAATTTTCAATTTTTCAAAAACCTCCCTCATCCCCACACTTGGGATACATTGTCCCCAATGTATAGGTTTTATGGTCAAATGTGTGATTTACCAACATGCAATTTATCCCATTCAAGCGACTCATTTCAACCACCCATCCATCTACACAAGACGAAAACCCACTAATACCATACCCAACACATAGTATAATGTTTTACACCACCAAAGAGACAACCACATAAATCCTACACAAATAAACCAAACAAAACAAAACACCGCCAAACAACCTATGGACCCAACACACAATATAAGAAAAATACAAAACACAAGAGATAGGAAGAACACATGGACCTGATCGACACCGATCAGCGAGTGCTCAGTGATAACGATGCTGAGGAGGTCCAAAGATGGACGTCAACGTGTCCACAAATTCCCCGAATCCAAATGCTCCTACTACCCGACCTTCCTCCTGATTTTGAGCGCGCTCTTGGTGAGGGTCCACCCGCTCTGAATGGTGAACCAGAGGCACTGGGTAGTCAACTGAACCATCATAAGGCGGAAGCGAAGTGTAATCAATGTGTGGTGGGTTTTCCACCACCGGTTGACCTGTACGCCATGCTGTGTGCAACCGCCTCTGTCAATCATCCTCAAACCTGTGATTGATCTCCCTTTGGTGAGTATATTCATGAATGCGGTTCCAAAGCTCCTGCCTACTATAATTTCGCTGAGCATCCCATCTTAATTGTGCAAAGCCTCGGGTATTCTGATCAAAGATTGCCTGATAATAAGCAGGCCATTTGCTATAGTCAGGAGGTCTTGCCTGCTGCACCAACTGATCCAACCCTGGACAAGTATCCTCAAAACCAAACTGCATCCCCCTAAGTTGAAGCATGCTCGAACCAACACCAGCCCTGGCCCCAACAGAAGGCCCCTCATCAACCTCATCATCTTCACCATCACTTTCACCCATCACTGAATCATCACTTTGAGGTTCATCTCTCTCACCCGGCTCCAATTGCCTAGCATCGGGTCTCAAAACCCTCCATTTTCTACATTGATGATTTAACTTGTGGTAACGTTCTGTTCGGGTATACTTCCATCCAAATTTGTTCAACCCATCAAGGGTCCATGGTGTGAACTTTTTCCGCACAATGTGAAAAGGAGAACCCTCTCTAATTACCCCATGTTGTTTCAGCAATGCGGTAATCAAACGAACATGTGGGATCTGCCACCTTTTAAAATCATTCCTAGACATCCAAATGTTCATCATAACAAGATATCTAAAAGAGATCTTCGGTCTGCTCATGATCAAAGAGTACAAAAGAGGCACATCGGGATTCCTCACAGATGCTCTGTCGCTTTTTCTTGGCATGACTTGTTGTTGTACTATTGTTAACAATAACCTCGCTGGTACTCTTAGTTCCTCCTTCTTTTTATCTGCACCTCTACCCTTCCCCTCTAGAAAAATCTCATCCAACATTGCATCCCATGTCGACTGCTTCTCAGGATGTTTTAATTCTTCCTCGGTAGGGTAACTGTATTGACTGGCTGGTTTTGAATCAAATCGAGCGATTTCATTAAGCGTCTCCGTTGACATTGTTACGTCAACTCGACCAGCTCTACCTGTCAACGACATTGTTTTCGGTGGACGTCTACCAGGGTCCATTTTCAAAGTCCCAACCCATTGTTGAACATCATCCAGATACAACCTTTCACTTTCACCATCATAGCAACTTAAAGCGGCTTCCCAACCTAATGCTTCAAATTTCTGAACTATCCTAAACAATCGGAACTGATCCATAGTCATCTCCTTCTCCCACTGAAACCCAGCCTCTCTAATAGAATTCTTCGCCATTTTTTCATTAAATGCATTTAATTGCCAATGTGAATGGATCTTCAGCAATGAACCACCTGTCCATTCAGCTCTACGTGGAACGTCAATGTGTTCATGTTGTACAAGTTGTGCTCCACCTGACGGACCATCCTGACCCCTTGATGTCCCAACTCTCTTTTGTCTTACGGATCGTGATGACGCTGATTCGGACAAACTAGCAACACCCTTATTCTTGCTTTTGATTGTCCTGCCCATCCTACACACAAAACAAGCAACAACCAAACAACCAAGTCAAGTCAAGAATTCACAGTGAAACGTTTCAAAACGTATCAGTTAAACAAGGGTGCACCATTTTCCAATAACCTCCCCAAATTTATTTAAAACTCTGGCTACTTGGTTTATCGAGTCCAACCGTGTTAGTTAACTTAGCAATCCAAAATACACAAGTTTTTTAAGCATCAACAAATTACCACGTTCAAAAGTTCATGAATTCTCAAGTCATTGACTTTTAGAATCAACAAAATTGCCGAAAATTCGCGTACAAATCTAATTTTTTCTTAACTCGCCATCATTCCGCATCTTTTTTTTAAACATCAAAGTTTTTTTTTAGTAAAAACTTACTTTAATTATAAAAATTACTTGGTTTTATATGGTTTGAAATGATTTCTTCGATTCTTCTCATTAAAATTTTAATTTTCTCGGTTTACTAGCCCACTCCACCCCCCTTAAAAAAAACGTGTCGTCCGCGACACCTAATTTAATCAGAACAACATACCAGGGCGGTTCCAACTTCCCCACACTTGAGTAATTGTATCCGTGGAGAACGTTACCAAGTTAGAATCTGCAGAAATCATGTACAAACCCACACCAACCAAGCAAACAAATGTACACTAATCTACATCCTCGGGCTGCCTCCCGAGAGCGCTAAGTTTAAGAGTCTTCAGCCAGAGTTCCTGTGACAACTGTGTTCTGTAATCATCGTATTATGTAAAAACAATGTCAGTTATCAATAAAACAATATGCTTTGGTGTTATTATATGTGTTTTGGTGATATTATGTGTGCAATTGTGTTTAATGATTTTACAATTTGATTCGACTCCGATTTCAAGCTTTAAATCACTTTCTGAAAGGTTATACGCAAACTGGTGCTTAAACGCAATCAGTTTAACGCGACGTACACTCCGGAACTATGACGTAAGCCAAACATACCCTAAATATCCTTTACATAACTTAGAAATAAGTTTCAAATGATTCGGTATGGCGAAAACATGTTTATTTGAACTAAAGAACTAATTACGACAAAACTGCGAAACGAACGTTGGTGACCGCCCTGATAATATTTAAATCCCACAAATATTCTGTTATGATTAAAATCTTATTTTAATCAGGTTCGTGTTGAAAAATAAATTAAAACGCTTAAAAACGTTATTTTTCAAAGCGCGTACCGTGTGTTTCTGCGCGACACAGTGTTCCTACTGCGAAACGCGGACAACGCAGCCAGTCTTGGCAACTGAAATTTATTTCAGTAATATTTTGGCAAGTTTATTTTTATAGAATAATAAAAATAAATTAGAACGCCATAAATCAGGATTTGAACGCTAGATAAAATACCTGGTACATAGTTAAACACTTTAACGGAACGCTATCTAACTGGACAATCGGACTTTACCCGGAACACTAAAATAATGCTAGAAGCATTGTTTTTATTTTTCTGAACTAGTTATGGACCCCGAACACCATAACACATCATGAAAATATCTAGTAACCAAACCCTAACTAATACTTGAACTTTTAACTTAATATCTAACTATTTAGTTAAAGCCTACACCTAGACCCCCCCCCCCCCTCCTATAACCGGATTTTGAGTGACCCCCATGAAGATTTTAAATGATTATTTTATTCACCAATGTTTGATATCTAGTGAACATGTTGTCCAATGGTTAAGGGGTGAACTTGGATTATAAGTATGCACATTAGGCATCTCACTTCTCTCATCACCACTTCAACAACAAGTTTTCTCTCCTCCCTCTCTTCTTCATTTCGGCAGCCACACATCACCACCATACACCCACCATCAAGTCACTTTCTAGCCATTTTCCATCCATACAAAGGTGCAAGAGATCATTCAACAAGGCTTGGTGTGTTCGGAAGCTCAAGGACCGCTCTCGATTTCTTTTATCCACCACTTTTCTACACTCGAACTCACCTAGCCTTGTGCTAGTGGTAAGCACATAGATCCTTGTATTTTACAAGTTTGTTGTGTGGTAAATGACGTTTAAAGATCAAAAAGATAGAAAGTCTAAAAGATTTAAACAAGTCTTGAACATCATCTAACATATGGTAAAGTAGTGTTAAAAATGATGATGAAATATGTTAATGCATGATAAATCTGACATATATAAGTGATAATCTGCTGTAAGTATTGTTGTGATCGCTAAACATGTTAACGGAATCAATCGAACACACTTTACAATGTTAAAAGACTGAAAACAGCTTGCTGATCTGCATTTCCAGCCGCCTTTAACTGGCTGTAACCAGACCGTATCTTAATGAAAAATGTATTTTCTGAAGTCTGGATTTATATAATATGAAATACGGTTTTAATGGTACCAGAATCATAATTTTTGGACTCCGTTTACTATTTTTAAAGTGTCTTTTCGTAACAGCAGCTAGAGCTGCATTTTTGCTGCTGAAAATATGCGTCCTGTTTTCAGTCATAACTTGAATTCTGTGTAGGTTTAGATCATGAAATTTATAATGGAGTTGGTCACTGTTGTATTTGTAATTCTCTCACTAGAATTTGGTAAATCGGACTTACGATGATTTTTAAACGAATTATTTCGTAGACTGCAATCAGAAAGTAACAAATCTGATTGCAGTCCGGAAAATGAATTTTTATAAAATATTGGTAACAAACTGGACCCCGATATTTTTCAAAAATAAAATTTGGATTGTTTAAGACATTCTATAAAAATTTGGGAATTTTTGGAATAAGTTAACTATTTTATTTAAATGTCCGAAAACAGTCCAGTTTCGTATGTATTAAAACAGAAATAACATAAGTAGCATTTTGCATGTCGAAGCATGGGTTTTGATTATTAAAATCACTCTTATTTAATTTAGGGCGGATAAACAATTGAGGGATTGTGTTAACATTTAAAAACGCACCCGAATGTGAGTACATAGATCCCCTCTTTTACTGTTTTCGAGTGTTTTGGGGTGATTCATATGTATCAAAACGATTTCAATATTCTAACGATGGTTTCAAAACGATTGAGATGGTTTATACAAAACTAATAATGATTTCGATAATGTGAACGAACTTGTTGGTGGTAGTTACATAACGAATGACATTCATTAGCATTGATCAAGCCGACCAGTATTAGGTTATGGTACCATAGGATCTGACAAATCCCGTTATCAGACCGCACCCATGGTTATGTGTGGGTTAGGTGGGTAACGACTGAATCTGATGATTGTTAACTTACCCTTTGGAGGTTTGTTAATGCGAAAATGAGTTGAACAATAGACGAGTCACAAAGGTTTGAATGTTATTAGCGAGACGACCAAAAGTAGTTTCACGATCTAAAACGAGAATGATTTAAACGACTAAAGCGATTATTAACGAATTAAACGAGTTGGGTAAACAATTGGAAGCGATGTCACGCAAACGAGGTTTCCGAAACGATATAAACCATACGAGTTTTACTACAAGAACGACTTATGATTTGGTTTACATAAACAAATGTTTTGGGTTAAGATTCATGGCATCGAGGTTTATAAATTATGACCAATCTATTTTGACTTGGTTATTCATTTGCAATACAAATATTTTACCTAACAAGGTTTTTCTAATATCAATTAACAAAGCCATACAAGTTGTTTCAACATACAAACGAGCCATGAATCTGATACTCACGCAAAAACTATGTATTCGCCAGCATTTCTTTGCTGACTTTGTTTTTACATATGTTTCAGGTGAAGTTGCTTAGTGTTGATTGCAAGTAGGATGCATGCTCACTTAGGATCGGACGAGGCCTTAGTGATTTAATAACGATAATAGACTGTGTTTGACTTGTTTGTTCAACTTAAGACAATGTTTAATATGTAATAAAACGAAACTCTTCGCATCCATGGTTTGAAACAATAATTCTGTTACAACACTCCCCGACGTTTCCGCCATGGTTTGTTGTTTTACGTGGTCGGGGTGTGACAGAAGAGTTGGTATCAGAGCCAATGGTTATAGGGAATTAGGTTATTAGTAAAATTTTGACCTAGACTATAACTTTCTAGGACCCCAACGCAAGTTGATTTGTGTTTAGAATTTTAAAAATGAAATCCGAATCTGCTTCGAAAATTAATCATCCGTTCTAGGATGATTGATTACTAGGTTTTGAACCCTCTGTTGTAAGGTTTTGAACCCTTCCAGTATGACTCATTTTTGGCTTGTGCCTTTTGAGTTTTCAAAATCTCGTCAGAGTTTGGGTCTAAATAATGTGAACACGTGCAAACTGGAAGAGTGAATGCCTGTACCCTGAGTTTTCTGTCTAAGGCTAGAGTGTTCGTACAAATCCACATAATCAGACCAGTCACTCGTACCTGGGAACTCTTGGGGTGAGTGTTCACTTATAGGCGAGCACGTCTTCGCGATACATTATTTTGATTCATTACTTTGATTAGTCACTGCGTGTCATTTGTTTGTTCGAAGTAACGAACAAATGATCGCCTTCCTTCTGTTTCATCGATATTTTCAATACATCTCTCGTTCTTCCTAATTGTCGACCTCACTTGTTTCTCATACTTCCTTGTTAGACAATGCCTCCTCGACGTGATGCACAATCTTTTACTGCTGAAGAACTCGCAGCCCTTGTCACTCAGCAAATGGCTGTTGTGCTTCCAGGCGTTGTGACCCAAATCCACGAGCTGTACAACAACAACAACAATAACAACGCACAATGTAATTTCAAGAGTTTCAATTCTGCAAAGCCGCTAAAGTTTTCTGGGTCACAAGGAGCGACTTCACTCCTTCAATGGTTCGAAAGTATCGAGAACACATTCAGACATGTGCAATGTCCGAATGGGCGTAAGGTTGAATTTGCATCAAGTGTGTTCGAGAAGCGTGCTCTTACTTGGTGGAATGGAGTGATGCGCGATAGGGGTGCCGAAGTGGCATTGGTACAAACATGGGAAGAGCTTCGAGCTCTCATGATAAGTGAGTTCTGTCCCCGTCACGAAATTCGAGCTTTGGAACGAGAGTTTGACGATCTGAAACAAGACGGGGGAGAGCACCGTGCGTATACGGATCGATTTGAGGAGCTCAGTCTTTTGTGTCCTACTATGGTTACTCCGTTGGAGAAAGCGATAGAGAGGTATATCGATGGTCTACCTGATTCCATACAGGATATTGTGACTGGCGTCAATCTTGCTACTGTTCATTAAACGATCGAGTTATCTGCTACCCTGACTGAGTCGCAAGTCAGGAAGGGTAAACTTACCTGCAAGGGTGATAAGAAGAAGTCAATTGATTCTACTAAAGACAAGGAAAAGGGTAAGGGTAAGAAGGGTGAGTCTTCGAAGAAGTCGAGAAAGCGAAAGGGTGCTCAGAACTTTGCAGTAACTGCACAAACTGCTCAGAACCCTCAGAACCCACCAGCTCAACCTCCTGCGAAGAAAGTGTATGCTGGTACCGCACCTCATTATGCTCGCTGCAACGGTCATCATGTTGCACAACAAGCTTGTAGACAAATGCACAACGTGTGGTAAGCTTGGGCATCTGGCCAACGTCTGTCGTTCGGGTCAGAATCACATTGTTCAGAATCAAGCTGCTCAGGTTCAAGACCCAGTTCAGGGGAATGCTGCTAGATTCCCACCAGGTTCATGCTTCAATTGTGGAGAGTATGGTCACTTCCGCAACAACTGTTCGAGGTTGGCAAATGCAAATGCAAATTCGAACGTGAATGTCAATGTCAATGCGAATGCAAATCCCGCTCGTGGACGAGTATTCAATCTAAATGCAAACGAGGCACGAGCTGACAACCTCGTCATCGATGGTACGTTTCTTGTTAACAATCGACCTGCATCCATTCTTTTTTATTCTGGTGCCGATAGAAGTTTTGTTTCACTATCTTTTGAGCCTTTGCTTGCGATACCTAGAACTAAACTGAGGAAACCCTTATCTGTCAAAGTTGCTACTGGTAAACCTCTTGTTCTCGATTCTGTTATTTGTGATTGTCAGTTAAACCTTGATAACCATCTTTTTCCCATTGACCTCACACCGATGCAACTTGGGAGTTTCGATATTATCGTGGGGATGGATTGGTTAACCAAACATCATGCTGAGGTGGTTTGTTTCGATAAGATTGTTCGTATACCTCTTCCATCTGGCGATGTTCTGGAAGTTCATGGCGAGAAACCATCTGGTGGATTGAAGCTTATGTCGTGTATGAAGGCCCAAAGATATTTGCAAAAAGGATATGTTGCTTTCCTGGAACATGTCACCAAGGAGAAAGACAAGAGCAAGAGTATTCAGGATATTCCGATTGTTCGGGATTATCCAGAGGTGTTTCCCGATGAACTACCTGGTTTGCCTCCAGTTCGTCAAGTCGAGTTTCATATTGACCTTGTACCCAATGCCAACCCGATTGCGAAAGCACCTTATCGTCTTGCACCGTCGGAAATGCAAGAGTTATCGAAACAGCTTCAAGAGTTGTCTGATAAAGGATTCATCCGTCCGAGCTTTTCACCTTAGGGAGCTCCTGTCCTCTTTGTGAAAAAGAAAGATGGATCTTTTCGAATGTGTATCGATTATCGTGAGCTTAATAAGCTTACCATCAAGAATCGATATCCCCTACCTAGAATTGATGATCTCTTCGACCAGCTGCAAGGTGCTTCATGATTTTCCAAGATCGATCTGCGATCTGGGTATCATCAACTTCGTATTTTCGAAGAAGATATTCCCAAAACTGCTTTCCGTACAAGATATGGGCATTACGAGTTCACTATCATGCCTTTTGGTTTGACGAATGCCCCAGCTATCTTCATGGACTTAATGAATAGGGTCTGTAAACCTTATTTAGATAAGTTCATCATTGTGTTCATCGATGATATTCTCATTTATTCAAAGTCTCGAGCCGATCACGAGCAACACCTTCGTTTGACGTTGGAACTCCTAAAGAAGGAACAACTTTTTGCTAAATTCTCCAAGTGTGAATTCTGGCTTAAAGAACTTCAGTTCTTGGGTCATATTGTCAATGAGCAGGGTATTCACGTAGATCCATCCAAGATTGTTGCAATTAAGGATTGGAATACACCGACGACACCTACAGAAGTTCGTTCTTTTCTTGGTCTTGCTGGTTATTATCAACGGTTTATTTCTAACTTTTCAAAGATCGCGGTTCCACCCACTGCTTTGACTCAGAAGAATAAGCATTTTGAGTGGGGACCTAAGCAAGAAGAAGCATTCCAAACGCTGAAACGGAAGCTCTGTGATGCTCCTGTTCTATCTCTACCTGAGGGAAACGATGATTTTGTTGTCTATTGTGACGCGTCAAATCTAGGACTTGGTTGCGTTCTTATGCAACGAGGTAAAGTGATAGCTTATGCGTCTAGACAGTTGAAAGTTCACGAGAAGAACTATACGACTCATGATCTTGAGTTAGGAGCTGTGGTTTTTGTGCTTAAAATCTGGAGACACTACCTCTATGGAACGAAGTGTGTGGTTTTCACAGACCACAAAAGTCTCCAGCATATTCTCAATCAGAAGGAGCTGAACATGAGGCAACGACATTGGGTTGAACTCTTAAACGATTATGATTGCGATATCCGCTACCACCCTGGTAAGGAGAATGTCGTAGCCGATGTGCTTAGTCGAAAGGAACGAGTCAAGCTTCATTTTGTTCGAACTCTATCTGATATTCAATCTCGTGTTCTTCAAACTCAACGATCTTGTGTGATCAATGACTTATTGAAATATGAGCTACCGCTTCAGCTTGAGCTTAAACTCGAAAGGAAAGACGATGGTTTACTCCATTTTGAGAATCGTTTGTGGATTCCGAATCAGGACGACCTTCGCACCTTAGTAATGGACGAATCTCACAAGTCTCGATATTCTATCCATCGTGGTGCTGATAAAGTGTACAAGGATCTTCATACCCAGTATTGGTGGCCTGGTATGAAGAAGGATGTTGCCTTGTATGTATCAAAATGCCTAACTTGTCTCAAAGTCAAGCCCGAACATCAACGACCTTCTGGTTTGCTTGTACAACCAGAGATACCGGTTTGGAAATGGGAGAACATTGCAATGGATCTCATCACCAAGTTACCGCGTACGTCTAAAGGTCACGATGCTATTTGGGTCGTAATTGATCGTTTGACAAAATCAGCTCACTTCTTACCAATCCGTGAGGATTTCTCTGCTGAGAAGCTTGCCAAGATCTATGTAGATGAGATTGTATCACGACATGGTGTGCCTCTAGATATCATTTCCGATCGTGATGCTCGATTTTCATCTCATTTTTGGAAGACCATGCAATCTGCTTTGGGAACCCAACTGAATCTAAGCACTGCTTATCATCCCCCAAACAGATGTCAATCTGAGAGGACGATTCAAACTTTGGAGGATATGCTTAGAGCATGCGTGATAGACTTTGGTGGTAATTGGGATTCTCATCTGCCATTGATCGAGTTCTCATACAATAATAGTTATCAGGCTAGCATTAAGATGGCACCATTCGAAGCTCTCTACGGTCGAAAATGTCGTTCACCCGTCTGTTGGAATGAGATCGGTGAAGCTCAGCTTACTGGACCTGAGCTCATTCTGGAAACAACAGACAAAATCAAGAAAATCTGCGATGATCTTGTGACCGCTAGAAGCCGTCAAAAGAGTTATACAGATTTGGGACGCAAGCCCATGGAATTTCAAGTCGGAGACCGTGTCCTACTCAAGGTTTCACCTTGGAAGGGAGTGGTGAGATTTGGAAAGAAAGGAAAACTTGCACCACGATATGTTGGACCATTTAAGATTGTTGAAAGAATTGGAAAGGTTGCCTATCGACTAGAGCTACCCCCAGAGCTTGGAAATGTTCATCCGACTGTTCACGTGTCCAATCTACGAAAGTGTGTAGCTGATGCTGATCTTCACATCCCTCTCGACGAGATTCAAATTGATGAAACGATGCACTTTGTCGAGAAACCTGTGGAGATAGTGGACCGTACATACAAACAGTTGAAGAACAAACGGATTCATTTAGTCAAAGTTCGCTGGGAATCCAAACGTGGCCCCGAGTTTACTTGGGAACATAAGGACCAGATGAAGGTGAAATATCGGCATTTTTTTTCACAAGCTTCCTCTAGTTAAAATTTCGGGACGAAATTTCCTAAAGTAGGGGAGACTGTGACAATTGTGTTCTGTAATCATCGTAGTATGTAAAAACAATGTCAGTTATCAATAAAACAATATGCTTTGGTGTTATTATATGTGATTTGGTGATATTATGTGTGCAATTGTGTTTAATGATTTTACAATTTGATTCGACTCCGATTTCAAGCTTTAAATCACTTTCTGGAAGGTTATACGCAAACTGGTGCTTAAACGCAATCAGTTTAACGCGACGTACACTCCGGAACTGTGACGTAAGCCAAACATACCCTAAATATCCTTTACATAACTTAGAAATAAGTTTCGAAGGATTCGGTATGGCGAAAACATGTTTATTTGAACTAAAGAACTAATTACGACAAAACTGCGAAACGAACGTTGGTGACCGCCCGGATAATATTTAAATCCCACAAATATTCTGTTATGATTAAAATCTTATTTTAATCAGGTTCGTGTTGAAAAATATATTAAAACGCTTAAAAATGTTATTTTTCAAAGCGCGTACCGTGTGTTTCTGCGCGACACAGTGTTCCTACTGCGAAACGCGGACAACGCAGCCAGTCTTGGCAACTGAAATTTATTTCAGTAATATTTTGGCAAGTTTATTTTTATAGAATAATAAAAATAAATTAGAACGCCATAAATCGGGATTTGAACGCTAGATAAAATACCCGGTACATAGTTAAACACTTTAACGGAACGCTATCTAACTGGACAATCGGACTTTAGCCGGAACACTAAAATAATGCTAGAAGCATTGTTTTTATTTTTCTGAACTAGTTATGGACCCCGAACACCATAACACATCATGAAAATATCTAGTAACCACACCCTAACTAATACTTGAAATTTTAACTTAATATCTAACTATTTAGTTAAAGCCTACACCTAGACCCCCCCCCCCCTCCTATAACCGGATTTTGAGTGACCCCCATGAAGATTTTAATTGATTATTTTATTCACCAATGTTTGATATCTAGTGAACATGTTGTCCAATGGTTAAGGGGTGAACTTGGATTATAAGTATGCACATTAGGCATCTCACTTCTCTCATCACCACTTCAACAACAAGTTTTCTCTCCTCCCTCTCTTCTTCATTTCGGCAGCCACACATCACCACCATACACCCACCATCAAGTCACTTTCTAGCCATTTTCCATCCATACAAAGGTGCAAGAGATCATTCAACAAGGCTTGGTGTGTTCGGAAGCTCAAGGACCGCTCTCGATTTCTTTTATCCACCACTTTTCTACACTCGAACTCACCTAGCCTTGTGCTAGTGGTAAGCACATAGATCCTTGTGTTTTACATGTTTGTTGTGTGGTTAATGACGTTTAAAGATCAAAAAGATAGAAAGTCTAAAAGATTTAAACAAGTCTTGAACATCATCTAACATATGGTAAAGTAGTGTTAAAAATGATGATGAAATATGTTAATGCATGATAAATCTGACATATATAAGTGATAATCTGCTGTAAGTATTGTTGTGATCGCTAAACATGTTAACGGAATCAATCGAACACACTTTACAATGTTAAAAGACTGAAAACAGCTTGCTGATCTGCATTTCCAGCCGCCTTTAACTGGCTGTAACCAGACCGTATCTTAATGAAAAATGTATTTTCTGAAGTCTGGATTTATATAATATGAAATACGGTTTTAATGGTACCAGAATCATAATTTTTGGACTCCGTTTACTATTTTTAAAGTGTCTTTTCGTAACAGCAGCTAGAGCTGCATTTTTGCTGCTGAAAATATGCGTCCTGTTTTCAGTCATAACTTGAATTCTGTGTAGGTTTAGATCATGAAATTTATAATGGAGTTGGTCACTGTTGTATTTGTAATTCTCTCACTGGAATTTGGTAAATCGGACTTACGATGATTTTTAAACGAATTATTTCGTAGACTGCAATCAGAAAGTAACAAATCTGATTGCAGTCCGGAAAATGAATTTTTATAAAATATTGGTAACAAACTGGACCCCGATATTTTTACACAATAAAATTTGGATCGTTTAAAACATTCTATAAAAATTTGGGAATTTTTGGAATAAGTTAACTATTTTATTTAAATGTCCGAAGACAGTCCAGTTTCGTATGTATTAAAACATAAATAACATAAGTAGCATTTTGCATGTCGAAGCATGGGTTTTGATTATTAAAATCACTCTTATTTAATTTAGGGCGGATAAACAATTGAGGGATTGTGTTAACATTTAAAAACACACCCAAAGGTGAGTACATAGATCCCCTCTTTTACTGTTTTCGATTGTTTTGGGGTGATTCATATGTATCAAAACGATTTCAATATTCTAACGATGGTTTCAAAACGATTGAGATGGTTTATACAAAACTAATAACGATTTCGATAATGTGAACGAACTTGTTGGTGGTAGTTACATAACGAATGACATTCATTAGCATTGATCAAGCCGTCCAGTATTAGGTTATGGTACCATAGGATCTGACAAATCCCGTTATCAGACCTCACCAATGGTTATGTGTGGGTTAGGTGGGTAACGACTGAATCTGATGATTGTTAACTTACCCTTTGGAGGTTTGTTAATGCGAAAACGAGTTGAACAATAGATGAGTCACAAAGGTTTGAATGTTATTAGCGAGACGACCAAAAGTAGTTTCACGATCTAAAACGAGAATGATTTAAACGACTAAAGCGATTATTAACGAATTAAACGATTTGGGTAAACAATGTGACACTTGGGTCACTGCGACCATCAAACAAATACCAAACCAATGAAATATTGTATTTCATACTTGGGATCTGTATAAATATGTGTATCTTTTGCACATATCAATTTTTGTTCGATTTCAAGCTTTAAATCACTTTCTGGAAGGTTATACGCGCACTGATGCGTAAATATAACCAGTTTAATGCAACGAACACTTCGGAATAGTGAAATAGGCTTAACATACCTTAAATAACCTTTACATAACTTAGAATTAAGTTTCGAAGGCTTTGGTATGGCAAAATCAAGTTAAATCGCTTACAGGGACTAAATTTGACAAACTGCGAAAGTATGACGATTCGTACTAGAGCAGACATTCCGGAACAAGACCATAAGTTAAACGTACCATAAATATCCTTTACATAGCTTAGAAACAGGCTTTGAGGGGTTCGGTGTGCTAAAATAAACTTTTGGGTCATTCAGGGACTAAAAGCGTCAAAGAGTGCACAAGTTTGCACTTTCATGCATATCTTACGTTCTGAATACATTCGGACATCCAAAAATTTATGTAATCATTTTAATATTATGCTTTTGTGTTTGGCTTGTCAAAATTCCATTCGCCGCGCATTTTGGACCGATTTTGCGTCCGTTACGACTTCCGTCGTAATTAAGCGAACATCGCAACCGTACGGCCAAACGAACCGACATCCGAGATGTTTTCAAGCATATTTCATGTTCCCTATGTCTTAACATCATTGTGGAGATTGAAATTGGGTTTGACGGGTGTTAGAAGTGCTGTTACGCAACGAAACAAGGTGCAGGGACTGAAACTGTCATTTCTGCATAGTTGATGGCTTACGGACCGTAAGCCACCACCCTTACGGTCCGTAAGGGGTCCCCAGCACATCAGAATGTTCTAAACCAGCTGTTAACAACCGTTAACCACTCCCAAATCCTTTGCCACATGTTAATCCCTGATGGTGGGGGGCCAATTTGGGTACCATAAGGTTACAACAAGTGTAGGGACAAGATCAAAGCACGTTATTCGATAAACGATCTTAACGGTTCCAACATTCCTATAAATACCCAACCCATCACAACTCAAAACCCACTTGAAATTTGATTTTTTCTCTAAGTTGGGGTGTTTTATCACTTCATACCTGAGAAATATTTGGAAATCAAAGCTTTCGGGGACCCTTTATAAGTGTTCCTTTGTTCTTTTATTGCTTTAGCGTTAAAGTCAAACTTTGTTTGACTTTCTACATTGACCAGTTTATGGTCAATGCAAAGTTCGTTTGAACTTCATAACGTGAGCGTAATCACGATGGTTATAGTCCCTAGTGACTATACCTACTGATTACCACATTATCTAGGCTCAGTGACGAGTCGTAGTTTCGGCCAAAATGCGTGTTATTGCGTATTTTGTAACCAAACTACTCTTAGGTATCAAAACCGTTTGTTTTGATTCCAAACCTATTTTCTAAACTTAGTTAAGCATGTTTTGACATGCTTAGCTCGTCACTTTTAGTTTAGTGCTTATATAGGGTCGTAAGGTAAGCGATCTAAACAATCGCTTATACTTTCGAACCCGACCCGTTTGGTCGATCATAAGGATCCGACCAAACATATTAGGTGACCATAGTTGTATAGGGAATAACCTTCCGAGGTTATACCTTATGGTCACATCGTTTGAGAAGTTGTATGATAGGTAGTATATATGCCTTAGGTAAATTACCAAGATGCCCTTTTTACGCCAAAATTCATTTTAAGCATATGTAACATAACTTTTGATATCTAAACTGATTTGGCAACAATATTAGACATGTTAAGGCATATTTTACTTGTCATAGGACTAGTTAGGCGGTCCGAACGCGTTTCACGCGAACGACGCGTTAAAGTAGCATAAGCTACCTAAACGGGTCGTGATGGGTCGTAAGCACTTAGGTTAGGTTTCATTTTAGTATGTAGGCTTTGTTAAACCATATTACATGAGTTTCCATGCTCATTTGGTTTACGAACCTTCATTCTATCCGATCCTCCGATATAGGTCCGTTTATTAATGTAGATACCTATATTAGGTGCCATTTGATATTCGTGATCTTCTAGCTTTGCTTGGTGGATATCTAAAGTCTATTGAGCAATCTCAAGTGAGTACATAGACCCCTCTTTTACCGTTTTCAAACTGTTTTGGGGTGAAACACATGTGCCTACTTGTTACTTTCATGCTTTCCATGTTTTCACGTCATATACTTGCTATGTTCATTAGTACATTTATAGTACATGATTTCAATACATTTTATGATATGTATGTCCATTTAGTGCATACTTAGTACATTGTTTTACATTACATTTTATGCTATGTATGTCCATTTAGTGCATACTTAGTACATTACTTTACATTTCTGCTATGTATGTTTACTTAGCACACTAGACATTGTTTTACATTGCATTTCTGTTGCATATGCTCATCCAGCATATGAACACATTATATTACATTTTGAACCGTTGTAACCATTTGACTATGTGAACCGTCGTAACCATTTGATTATATGAACTGTTTGTAACTGTTGAACCGTGTGAACCTTTTGTATCTGTTGACATGATTTACATTTGACAATAGACATTAGACTATACATAAACATTTCTACAATTGTTAAATATTACATCTTGGTTTGAGTAAGTGACTTAGGTAACGAGGCGTGTGTAATATGATACAAGCATGGTGGATACGCCGCTGGTACTTCCTATATATAAGTGCTTGTATGGTATTACATATCGTAGCGTTATTTGAATCATTTCAATTTAAGACATATAACATTTTATACAAATAACATACTTTTCACAAGACATTGTTTTACAAACAAACTCATCTGACATGGTTATTCATTTAACCTTACATTTATTTATACATATCATCTGATCTTATTGTTTTTCAAACGATTTACAAAACAAATCAATTTACAAGGTTCGTGACTAAACTTTATTAAACATTTTCTTAAACTTACAAGTCATGAATCCTATTTTTCACAAAACCTATGTATCTCACAGGCATTTTTATGCTGATATACCTATTTTCACATGTGTTTTCAGGAGTTGATGCATAGGACTTATCGAGACATACTTAGGCGGACCTGTGCCTTAGTGACTTAAAACGAGACAAGAACTAGTTAATTTTTGTTATGTACTCTTTGTTTCTTGTTTAAAACAATGTAACTCTCTTGTTTGAATAATAAAACGAAACTTTAATTGCCATGGATTTGAAACAATTAATTCTGTTACAACACTCCCCGACGTTTCCGCCACGTTTCGTTGTCTCACGTGGTCGGGGTGTGACAGAAAAGTTGGTATCAGAGCCCATGGTTATAGGGAATTAGGTTATTAGTAATTCTTTGACCTAGTCTATAACCTTCCTAGGACCCCAACGCGAGTTTACTTGCATTTAGTCATAAAACGACACCTTCACCTATCCTTAGGTGATAACCACAATGAGAACACAAAGTTCGAATCCGCTTTGAAAATTAATCATCTGTTTTTGGATGATTGATTACTAGGTTTTGAACCCTCTGTTATAAGGTTTTGAACCCCTTTGAATTTTCAAACTCTCGTCAAAGTTTTTGGTCCTAAATAGTGTGAACACGTGCAAACTAGAAGAGTGAATGCCTGTAGCCTGAGTTTTCTGTCTAAGGCTAGAGTGTTCGTACAAATCCACATAATCGGACCAGTCACTCTTACCTGGGAACTCTTAGGGTGAGTGTCCACTTATAGGCGAGCATGTCTTCGCGATACATTATGAGGATCTAATTGCTTTGATTCAGCCTTTGTGTGTCGTTTGTTTGCTTCGTGGTTCAAACAAATGACCACCACCCATGATTTTGGTCAGTAATTGTAACATCCTATTCTTACCCAATGCCATTTCATTTGTTTTCTCTCTTGTTTCCCCTTTTAGAATGCCTCCATGACGCGAAAATCAGGTATCTATTGAAGAGCTGGCAGCTGTCATTACACAGCAAATGACTGCTGCAATCCCGAACATCGTTGCTCAATGTAACCAAGCCCTCAACAACAATAATGCCCCCTGCAACTTCAAGACGTTCAACTCGGCTAAGCCATAAAAGTTTTCTGGGTCTTAAGGAGCGACTGCACTTCTGCAATGGTTCGAGAGTCTAGAGAGCACCTTCAGGCATGTTCAATGTCCAATCGAGCGAAAGGTAGAATTCGCATCTAGTGTCTTTGAGAAACGAGCTTTGACATGGTGGAATGGTGTGATGAGAGATAGGGGTGCCGATGTAGCACTGGCTCAAATGTGGCAAGAGCTTCGAGCTCTGATGATGAAGGAATTTTGTCCTCGTCACGAGATCAAGGCCTTGGAAAGGGAATTCGATGATCTTAAGCAAGACAGCGGTGAACATCGAGCATACACTGATCGATATGAGGAGCTGAGCCTGTTGTGTCCTACCATGGTTACGCCTTTGGATAAGGCGATCGAAAAATACATTGATGGTCTCCCTGACTCAGTTCAGGACATTGTTACTGGTAGTAAACCCACTACAATTAGACAGGCCATTGAGCTATCGGCAACCTTGACTGAATCTCAAATCAGGAAAGGTAAACTTTTTTGAAAAAGTGACAAGAAACCAATTGAGGAATCAAAGACCATGGATGAACAGACTGGATCCCCTAAGAAGTCAAAGAAGCGAAAGGCTTCTCAGAACTTCACCATGGTTACTCACAATGATCAAGCCGTCCCCAACCAACCAGCTCAACCCCCTGCTAGGAAGCCATACAATGGAACTGCACCCTTGTGCAACCAATGTAGCCTCCATCATCATGCCAATGTAAAGTGCTGCAAATGCCAAACTTGTGGACTTATAGGCCATACAGCAAGAGTCTGCCCAGCTGCAGCTGCACCAAACCAAGCTGGCAACAATCCCGCTCAAGGTCGTTTTCTACCAGGTTCTTGTTTCAACTGTGGCGAGATGGGTCATTTCCGAAGAAATTGCCCAAAGCTTGCTAATGCAAATCCAGCACAGGGATGAGCATCTGACCAACCAGAAGACAACATCATTTAGAAATAATCACGTCTTATGTATTATTTTCTTTTGTTGTCAAGGTCCATGAAACAGTTGTTATCATTGTTTATAAATAAATCTTATATTTACATTGCAATGTATTTATGTGGTTGTATGTATAAAGAATATATCCCCTACAATACCGACAAGCAAGGAATCGTATTCCTTGAAAAGCAAACTACCCCCAAAAATTTTTTTCATCTTATGATCTCTTGCGTTTTCCACGAAATTCCTAAGTACCCGTTTCTTCTAAGGAAACGAAGTACAAGGCGCAAGTTACAACACTGGACGAATACCCAAAGTATCACTATAAAGCCTTAATAAGGGTACCTAAGGATATTTCCGTAAATCCTAAAATTGTTGTGTTCCTTAATTCGAATATTACGTTTCTTTGAAAACAAAATCGAATTTTTGGGAGATCATCCTATCTTTTCAGATAGATCCCAGAGGACATTGAAGTCCAGCGACTGGTTTCCTGGTGTACCTTGAATATCCATATTCAATCACTAACAAGTTAATAACAAATTAATAACCGAGTTAAACAACTATGTGATTATGTGCTTATGTGTTCCCTTTTATGTTTTTGTGTAATCCAAGTTTTGTTATCCAAATCCTCGTAGAATCTTCCATATCTTCATATAAGGGATTCATAGTAGGATACCCAAAGGTACTATCTAAAATCCTTAATGGACTTCTACGTTGTAGTTAAGTCCCTTGGATTATAAAGTACTACTCCATAATTAGACCCCTTGAGTGGTCTAGTTAAACAGATTGATCCAAAAATCTGGTTAGGAACATCATGTGATGATATAGCTGAAAGGACTCCTTGGTGGCCTAATTAAAAAGATCATCTGTCGATCTAATTAAAAGGACCCTATGGTAGTCTAGTCACCCTCATCACAGGTTTGATTTTCTTCCCCTAAACATTACAAGACAAACTGTGCGGACTGTGCAAGGAATTACGTATTTATGGATGCATACATAATTATGGAATTTAGTGCACAGAAACCACAACAAGTTTTGTCATGTGCCTAGAGTTAACTCTATTCATTCCCGTTTCTGAGGAAGCACCCGTTGAAAATGACTCCGTTTGTTCATTTTCGTTTCTGAAGATTGTCCGTTGAGGAAATAAATATCCGTTTGATTATCCTTTTCATTTCCATCTCTGATGAAGCAACCGTTGAAAATGACTCCGTCTGTTCATTTTCTTTTCTGAAGATTTTCCGTTGAGGAAATGAATCCCCGTTTTTTTAAATCTATTCATTTCCGTTTCTGAGGAAGCACCCGTTGAAAATGACTCCGTTTGTTCATTTTCGTTTTCTGAAGATTGTCCGTTGAGGAAATGAATATCCGTTTGATTATCCTTTTTCATTTCCGTTTCTGATGAAGCAACCGTTGAAAATAACTCCGTTTGTTCATTTTCTTTTCTGAAGATTGTCCGTTGAGGAAATGAATCCCCGTTTGTTTATTCCTTCATTTCCGCCTCTGAAGAATACTCGTTGAGGAAAATGACTCTGTCCGTTCATTTTCGTTTCTGAAGAATGTCCGTTAAGGAAATGACAGGATTATGCCTTGCATATCTCTGGTGGTTATTTGACACAAAGTCACAGATAGACTCCTACGAATAAATTTCGGGACGAAATTTCCTAAAGTAGGGGAGACTGTGACACCTGGGTCACTGCGACCATCAAACAAATACCAAACCAATGAAATATTGTATTTCATACTTGGGATCTGTATAAATATGTGTATCTTTTGCACATATCAATTTTTGTTCGATTTCAAGCTTTAAATCACTTTCTGGAAGGTTATACGCGCACTGATGCGTAAATATAACCAGTTTAATGCAACGAACACTTCGGAATAGTGAAATAGGCTTAACATACCTTAAATAACCTTTACATAACTTAGAATTAAGTTTCGAAGGCTTTGGTATGGCAAAATCAAGTTAAATCGCTTACAGGGACTAAATTTGACAAACTGCGAAAGTATGACGATTCGTACTAGAGAAGACATTCCGGAACATGACCATAAGTTAAACATACCATAAATATCCTTTACATAGCTTAAAAATAGGCTTTGAGGGGTTCGGTGTGCTAAAATAAACTTTTGGGGCATTCAGGGACTAAAAGCGTCAAAAAGTGCACAAGTTTGCACTTTCACGCATATCTTACGTTCTGAATACATCCGGACATCCAAAAATTTATGTAAGCATTTTAATATTATGCTTTAGTGTTTGGCTTGTCAAAATTCCATTCGCCGAGCATTTTAGACCGTTTTTGCGTCCGTTACGACTTCCGTCGTAATTAAGCGAACATCGCAACCGTACGGCCAAACGAACCGACATCCGAGTTGTTTTCAAGCATATTTCATGTTCCCTATGTCTTAAAATCATTGTGGAGCTTGAAATTGGGTTTGACGGGTGTTAGAAGTGCCGTTACGCAACGAAACAAGGTGCAGGGACTGAAACTGTCATTTCTGCATAGTTGATGGCTTACGGACCGTAAGCCACCACCCTTACGGTCCATAAGGGGTCCCCAGCACATCAGAATGTTCTAAACTAGCTGTTAACAGCTGTTAACCACTCCCAAATCCTTTGCCACATGTTAATCCCTGATGGTGGGGGGCCAATTTGGGTACCATAAGGTTTCAACAAGTGTAGGGACAAGATCAAAGCACATTATTCGATAAACGATCTTAACGGTTCCAACGTTCCTATAAATACCCAACCCATCACAACTCAAAACCCACTTTAAATCTGATTTTTTTCTCTAAGTTGGGGTGTTTTATCACTTCATACCTGAGAAATATTTGGAAATCAAAGCTTTCGGGGACCCTTTGTAAGTGTTCCTTCGTTCTTTTATTGCTTTAGCGTTAAAGTCAAACTTTGTTTGACTTTTTGCATTGACCAGTTTATGGTCAATGCGAAGTTCGTTTGAACTTCATAACGTGAGCGTAATCACGATGGTTATAGTCCCTAGTGACTATACCTACTGATTACCACGTTATCTAGGCTCAGTGACGAGTCGTAGTTTCGGCCAAAATGCGTGTTATTGCGTATTTTGTAACCAAACTACTCATAGGTATCAAAACCGTTTGTTTTGATACCAAACCTATTTTCTAAACTTAGTTAAGCATGTTTTGACATGCTTAGCTCGTCACTTTTAGTTTAGTGCTTATATAGGGTCGTAAGGTAAGCGATCTAAACAATCGCTTATACTTTCGAACCCGACCCGTTTGGTCGATCATTAGGATCCGACCAAACATATTAGGTGACCATAGTTGTATAGGGAATAACCTTCCGAGGTTATACCTTATGGTCACACCGTTTGAGTAGTTGTATGATAGGTAGTATATATGCCTTAGGTAAATTACCAAAATGCCTTTTTTACGCCAAAATTCATTTTAAGCATATGTAACATAACTTTTGATATCTAAACTGATTTGGCAACAATATTAGACATGTTAAGGCATATTTTACTTGTCATAGGACTAGTTAGTTCTGCCGAACGCGTTTCACGCGAACGACGCGTTAAAGTAGCATAAGCTACCTAAACTGGTCGTGATGGGTCGTAAGTACTTAGGTTAGGTTTCATTTTAGTATGTAGGCTTTGTTAAACCATATTACATGAGTTTCCATGCTCATTTGGTTTACGAACCTTCATTCTATCCGATCCTCCGATATAGGTCCGTTTATTAATGTAGATACCTATATTAGGTGCCATTTGATATTCGTGATCTTCTAGCTTTGCTTGGTGGATATCTGAAGTCTATTGAGCAATCTCAAGTGAGTACATAGACCCCTCTTTTACCGTTTTCAAACTGTTTTGGGGTGAAACACATGTGCCTACTTGTTACTTTCATGCTTTCCATGTTTTCACGTCATATACTTGCTATGTTCATTAGTACATTTATAGTACATGATTTCAATACATTTTATGCTATGTATGTCCATTTAGTGCATACTTAGTACATTGTTTTACATTACATTTTATGCTATGTATGTCCATTTAGTGCATACTTAGTACATTACTTACATTTATGCTATGTATGTTTACTTAGCATACTAGACATTATTTTACATTGCATTTCTGTTGCATATGCTCATCCAGCATATGAACACATTATATTACATTTTGAATCGTTGTAACCATTTTACTATGTGAACCGTCACAACCATTTGATTATATGAACTGTTTGTAACTGTTGAACCGTGTGAACCTTTTGTATCTGTTGACATGATTTACATTTGACAATAGACATTAGACTATACATAAACATTTCTACAATTGTTAAACATTACATCTTGGTGGTTTGGTTTGAGTAAGTGACTTAGGTAACGAGGCGTGTGTAATATGATACAAGCATTGTGGATACGCCGCTGGTACTTCCTATATATAAGTGCTTGTATGGTATTACATATCGTAGCGTTATTTGAATCATTTCAATTTAAGACATATAACATTTTATACAAATAACATACTTTTCACAAGACATTGTTTTACAAACAAACTCATCTTACATGGTTATTCATTTAACCTTACATTTATTTATACATATCATCTGATCTTATTGTTTTTCAAACGATTTACAAAACAAATCAATTTACAAGGTTCATGACTAAACTTTATTAAACATTTTCTTAAACTTACAAGTCATGAATCCTATTTTTCACAAAACCTATGTATCTCACAGGCATTTTTATGCTGACGTACCTATTTTCACATGTGTTTTCAGGAGTTGATGCATAGGACTTATCGAGACATACTTAGGCGGACCTGTGCCTTAGTGACTTAAAACGAGACAAGAACTAGTTAATTTTTGTTATGTACTCTTTGTTTCTTGTTTAAAACAATGTAACTCTCTTGTTTGAATAATAAAACGAAACTTTAATTGCCATGGATTTGAAACAATTAATTCTGTTACAACACTCCCCGACGTTTCCGCCACGTTTCGTTGTCTCACGTGGTCGGGGTGTGACAAACAATTGGAAGCGATGTCACGCAAACGAGGTTTCCGAAACGATATAAACCATACGAGTTTTACTACAAAAACGACTTATGATTTGGTTTACATAAACAAATGTTTTGGGTTAAGATTCATGGCATCGAGGTTTATAAATTATGACCAATCTATTTTGACTTGGTTATTCATTTGCAATAAAAATATTTTATCAAACAAGGTTATTCTAATATCAATTAACAAAGCCATACAAGTTGTTTCAACATACAAACGAGCCATGAATCTGATACTCACGCAAAAACTATGTACTCGCCAGCATTTCTTTGCTGACTTTGTTTTTACATATGTTTCAGGTGAAGTTGCTTAGTGTTGATTGCAAGTAGGATGCATGCTCACTTAGGACCGGATGAGGCCTTAGTGATTTAATAACGATAATAGACTGTGTTTGACTTGTTTGTACAACTTAAGACAATGTTTAATATGTAATAAAACGAAACTCTTCGCATCCATGGTTTGAAACAATAATTCTGTTACAACACTCCCCGACGTTTCCGCCACGGTTTGTTGTTTTACGTGGTCGGGGTGTTACACTTCCTACCTGAGCATGGTTATTCTGAATCATGGACCAAAGTGCTTAACATGAAGCACTCCGACTGTTTATCCGGTCCATTTATATCATTAGCTTCCAAATACGGTTCCAACCTATGCCCGTTCACAACTTGCTTCAAATGGTCATCAAAGTCTTCAATTTCTGTGTCTCCATAGTTTCCGATCCGCGTGATCAAATACGGACCCATCCACTTGCTTTTCAGCTTACCTGGAAACAATTTCAGTCTAGAATTGAATAACCATACCTTCTGCCCTACCTCAAACTTTTGTAGCCTCAGCTTCGCATCGTGCACCTTCTTCGTCTTATCCTTATACGCCAATGCACTCTCATACGCTTCGTCCCTTAATTCTTCAAGCTCACCTAATGACAACTTCCTCGCTTTACCTGCACTATCATAATCCATGTTAACTTCTTATACAGCCCATAACGCACGATGAGCAAGCTCAGCAGGAAAATGACATCCTTTGCCATAGACCAATCGATACGGCGTTGTTCCAATAGGCGTTTTATAAGCCGTACGATACGCCCACAAAGCATCATCCAACTTAATGGACCAATCCTTGCGGTCGGGTCGCACGGTTTTTTGTAAAATCTCTTTTATTTGCCTGTTAGAAACCTCAACCTGCCCACTCGTTTGTGGGTGATACGGTGTAGCGATTCGGTGGTCTATGCCAAAACGTTTAAGCAATTTTCGAAAATGAAAGTTTTTGAAATGTGATCCCCCGTCACTTATGATCACACGAGGGATCCCAAATCGCGAAAATATATTGGTTTGGACAAATTTGCAAACAACTTTATGGTCGTTAGTCTTGGTGGCAATCGCTTCTATCCATTTTGAAACGTAATCCACGGCCACCAAGATATAATAATTTCCCAACGAATTAAGGAATGGGCCCATGAAGTCGATTCCCCAAACGTCAAAGATATCAACCACAAGGATCGGCTGCATGGGCATCTCATTCCTTTTTTAGATACTCCCTAATTGTTGACATCTAACACAATTCTTTGCAAATTCAGCTGCATCCTTGAAAATTGTAGGCCAATATAGCCCACACGCAAGCACTTTATGCCCGGTTTTCTGTCCGCTAAAATGTCCACCACACGCCGATGCGGGCAACAACTCCAACACACACTTTATCTCCTCATCCGGAATGCACCGTCGGATTATCTGATCAGCTCCAACCTTAAAAAGATCAGGCTCATCCCAAATGTATGTTTTCGCTTGAGATATGAACTGCTGCTTCTTCTTTTTGGGCAAAAATTCCGGAATATCACCTGTAACAGCAAAATTAGCAAACCATGGTTTAGTTGAAACAGATAATATATGTTCATCAGGAAATATTTCATTGATTTCAACATCCGGTGCATCTATCTCATGCACCACCCGTGATAGATGGTCTGCTACGATGATTTCACTACCCTTCTTATCGCGAATTTCAAGGTCAAATTCCTGCAATAACAAAATCCATCGGACTAACCTTGGTTTAGCGTCCTTCTTCTCCATGAGGTACCTGACAGCACTGTGATCAGAGTAAATAACAACCTTGCTACCCCACAAATAGGACTTAAACTTATCTAATGCATACACAACCGTAAGCAACTCTTTCTCAGTAGTGGTGTAGTTTAACTGAGCATCCGAAAGAGTTTTGCTTGCATAATAAATAGCCACGGGTTTCTTGTCAACCTGTTATCCCAACACTGCCCCCACCGCATGGTCGCTTGCATCACACATGATTTCAAAAGGGAGCGACCAATCCGGTGATTGTAAAATGGGGGCTTCAATCAACTGTTGTTTTAAGTTGTTAAAAGCTTTTAAGCACTTTTCATCAAAAACAAATGGCACATCTTTTAACAAAAGGTTGCATAGCGGTTTTGTGATAACAGAAAATCCTTTGATGAACCGTCTATAAAACCCGACGTATCCTAGAAAGGAACGGACGCCCTTAACATTAGTAGGAGGCGGTAAAGTAGAAATAACCTGAATTTTCGCGTGATCTGCCTCAATTCCCCTACTTGAAATCACGTGTCCCAACACGATCCCCTCTTGAACCATAAAATGGCTCTTTTCCCAACTTAAAACCAAGTTAGACTCAACACATCTTTTTAACACTTTTGTTAATTGTTCCAAACACAAATCGAAAGACGTACCGAAAATGGAGAAATCGTCCATAAAGATCTCGAGAGAATCCCCGACCATATCTGAGAAGATGCTCATCATGCACCTTTGAAAGGTGGCCAGGGCGTTACATAATCCAAATGGCATTCGCCTAAATGCGAAGGTGCCATAAGGACACGTAAACGTAGTTTTCTGTTGATCCTCTGGATGTATCGCAACCTGATTATAACCTGAGTAACCGTCTAAGAAACAATAAAATTTCTAACCTGCGAGTTTCTCTACGATTTGATCTATGAAAGGCAAGGGGAAATGGTCCTTTGAAGTTGCAGCATTCAACTTCCGGTAGTCAATGCAAATCCGCCACCTGGTTACCGGCCAAGTGGCAATCTGTTCGCCATCTTCACCTTTCACAACTTGTATGCCGGCCTTCTTTGGTACCGTTTGAGTTGGGCTGACCCAAGTGCTATCAGAGATAGGATAGATTATACCTGCATCCAGCCACTTTAGTACCTCTTTCTTCACCACTTCCCGCATATTCGGGTTCAAACGTCTCTGTGCATCCCTTGCCGGCTTTGCACCTTCTTCGGTGATGATCCGGTGCATCACTATAGATGGACTAATCCCCTTTAGGTCTGCAATCGTCCATCCAATCGCTTCCCTATACTCCACTAGCACCCCCATCAAAGCCTTTTCTTGAGCTTTTGTTAAATTTGATGCAATGATCACCGGAAGAGTGTCATTATCTCCCACGAAGGCGTACTTGAGGTGTTTCGGCAGCTCCTTCAGCTCTACTTGTGGAGGTGATTCCAATGATGGCTTCAGATGGGTATCGATGTGCTCGGGTAGACTTTCCACTTGATGAGTCCAAGTGGGTCTCCCGTCTTTAATTGCCATCACCTCCAATTCCTTTTCAGCTTCATTCAAACATTCTGACAATTCAGCCTGTTCCCTGTCACAAATAACACACGTCTCTGTTGTGTTTATCCCATTTTCATGAGGATGACACTCGTCAATGATGTCTGCCATAAAGCATTCATCACTAACCAGAGAATCAGATGCACGGGAAAACACGTTTAATTGGACTTTCCTATTACCAAAGGTCATGTCAACTGTTCCATTTCTACAATCAATTAAAGCGTTGGCAGTTGCTAAAAATGGTCTACCGAGTATAACATTAGGTTGTTTAGTTTTATCAACTGAGACATAGTCTAAAACCAAGAAGTCAACTGGGTAGTAAAAGTCCTCTACTTTAACAATGACATCACACACGATTCCCCGGGGTAGTTTCAAAGTCAAGTCGGCCAACACTACTGTGGTGTCGGCTTTCTGTAACGGTCCAAACTCGTATTGATCATAAAGACTCCCCGAGAGAATACTCACACTCGCTCCCAAATCCAGCAGTGCCCGGCTCATTTTAAAGTCACCCACTTGAATGGGTATTAACGGAGCACCTGGATCTCGGAGTTTAGGAGGAATGGCACCCGACAAAACGGCACTAACATTTTCGGTTAAATCGATTTTCTTTGGAAATTTGTTTTGCCTCTTTTGGGTGCACATGTCCTTCAAATACCTAGTGTAAGCCGGGACCTGTTTTATTGCATCTAACAACGGGATATTGATTTTTACTTGCTTAAAAACTTCCCACATCTCTTCCTGTTATGGGCCTCTTTTAGTACTTTTAGTTCCCGGTTCTACCAAAGCTTGAGGAAACGGGTTGGTTTTAACTCCCGCACCCTTTTCTATAGCCTTGGTTGATGCGTTTTCTAATACCCTATCATTAGTTTCTTGAGAAGTCGTTTTATTAGCTTTCGTAGGGCTTACAGATTCAGGCTCATGTTCCTCTTCCTCATTTTCATCCCAATCCTCCACCACACCATCAACAAATTGTGGTGGAGCTCCAACCTTATTATCATACACTTTACCAGAACGAAGTACACTTACCTGGTTTACACGTGCATTCTTGGTAGCTGAACTACTGCTTTGATGTTGCGGGTTGACCGTGGTGGTACTTGGCAATTTTCCGGGGTCTCTTCTCAACTGGGCTATATCCTCTGCTAATTGCCCCAATTGCTTCTGCATTGCTACAAAAGTCTTATCTCTCACCTCATTATCCTTCTGAATATCCTTCATGAACGACATGATTGCATCCAGCTTCGAATCACTCGAGTCGCCTCCACCACCTGAAGAATTACTTTGCTGGTTACCTTGATTCCTCCAACTCCCTTGATAATTGCTTTGATTTTGCTGTTGGTTGTTGGCTTGAGGCCCTTGATTATATTGGCCCCGATTCTGGTAACCTCCTTGTTGGTAATTTCCTTGCCGATTCTGATACTGTTGACCTCCTTGGTTAGGTACCTGAAAATTGCGGTTCAACTGATTAGCAGAATTACCATAACTAAAATTGGGGTGGTTTCGCAAACCTGGATGATATGTATTCGATTTCATATCATATTGCTTCCGTTCACCGTACAATTGATTTACTTCTTCAGTCTGACCACCCAACACAGCACACTCTCCGACTTGATGCCCTAACTCTCCACACTCAGTACATACCGTAAACGTATTGGTGGTTTTAACTTCACCTCCCTTTCCGAGATTCATTTGAGCTACCTGCCGCTCAAGCAATAAATTTTGGTGCCTCAACTTCTCGACTCGTTCCTCAGTTTCATAATCGACTGACTTTGCTGAACTTGATCTTGCCCTCCTGCTTGATTGTGCCTGTCTCTTAGAAGTAGCACTTTATCTCTCCAAGTATGCCCAATCTGCAGCCTCTGTGTTTGTAAGAAACGTACCATTACTAATGGCGATGAGATCTCTTACATCATCAGGAAGTAGCCCATCATAAAACGCCTTAATTAATTCCCATGTCTGAATTTCGTGATGTGGGCATTTCCTAAGCAACTCCTTAAACCATGTGAACGCCTCATGGAACGGTTCCCCTGAATGTTGCTGGAATGCTCTGATTGCATCCCGAGCTTCACTGGTTCTATTCATGGTGTAGTATTCCTCCAAAAACACCTGTTGCATCTCTTGCCAAGTGTATATACTACCTGGAGGTAATGTCGCGAACCATTGACGTGCTTTGTCTTTCAGGGTAAATCGAAACAACATTAGCTTCACCTCATCCTTTGTAAACCCCAAACCTCCTATAGTTTGGCAAATTGAATCAAAACTTGCTATATGCAAGTATGGCTCTTCGGTCCTCTTTCCATAAAACTCTGGCAAATGGCCTAAGTATTGAGGCCTCACCTCGAAAGGTCGATTATTGTTCCCCACCGGTGTAACTATAGCTGATGAGTTGGGTACTACAACGGGTCGACAATGACCTTCAACGCCTTGAATTGGTGCCCCTTGAACGACTTGTGGGACACCATCCACAAACTGGATCTGATCACCCCTAAACCGATTATTAGCTCTTCCTGCGTTAAACTGCGAGACTCCATTATGAACTTGATTTTGTGGAATCGGCCGATGGATGTGATTTCTTTGGTTGACCTATTGTTGTACCAGGTGTCCTTGATTAACATTATACCCTTCGTCGTATCTGTAATCAGCATATCTCCCATCATACTGGTTTTGATAATCATCATCTTCCCAACTGGATTCCCATGTATGAAAACTGCCTTCTCTGTGATTGGGATCCTCATCATACCCGTGTTGATGTTGTGGTTGGTTAAGATGAATAATTTCCCCATGTCGGAGATTTAGATTCCCAGGTTGGTTTTGTGGGCCTGGGTTGAATTGTGGAAATGGTTGTGGTGGTGATTGATTCTGGTTTTGGTTATTGGGCTGGTTAAGATTTTGGTTTTGGTTTTGAGGGTTTGGTGGATCTGGAATGGGTGGGATTGGTTCGTTTTGGGCTTGGTTTTGTGGCTCTTGATCAGCCATCTCTTGAGCTGCTTGTTCAAGATCTTGAGCAACTGTTGATGACTGAGCTTTAGCTTTCACTGCTGAACGGAGAAGAACGAGATTCTGTCGAGCACTCTTCTCAATTTCTGGATCAAACAATAACGGTGATGATTTCTTTGAGAACCTGGTATGCATGCAACACGAAAATCACCTGCACACAGACAAACAAGAAACCAAGCGTAATACAGAACGAAACAAATAAAAGACAAACAAAAGGAAATATTTTTGGATTTTTGGGTTTTTCTAAATTTTTTTTAAGAAACAAAAACAACTAACTAAACTAAGCGCACCAATTCCCCGGCAACGGCGCCATTTTGATCGATGTCGTAAGGTCGGTCAAAAATATAAGTAAAGTGTCCTATTCACCTTTTACTAGTAAAGGGCAAGTATGGTGTCGAATCCACGGGGAATCAGCGGAAAGTATGAAAGCTCGTTGTTTTAATTATCATCTATGTCTAAACTAATTGCTTTTTGTAGTTTTTGAGAGTAGTTATGAAAACAAATGTAAATTGTGATTGTAAACAATTGCGAGAGAAAGACCAATCTCCGGGTTTTCAGGTTGTGTAGAAACACGGGTAACCTAATTACTACCAATTGGAAATCACATAGACATGATTTGCTTACTACTTGTTTTGATAAATAATTAACAGATAATATATTTGGTTGCAATGATCCACGATCGAAACCGAAAGATTGATGCAACTGAATAGTAACCTAATTAACTACCAATCTTAGATTTCATAAACATAAACAAGTTCAATGGTTAAAGGTTGAAGAACAATGACAACTTAGAATTTAATCCCAATTGTTGATGACAAAACCAAATAACTGATGAACGAGTATGTAATGATAATCCAACAATGTTTAATCAAAAACAAATAAACAATAAAGATAAACTAACCGAATGATTAGTCAAATCTCAATCCAAAAGTTTGTAAAACTAGGTCAACCCGGTTCCTAACACAAACCCTAGTCCCGAAGATGATCACGGGTGGTTTAGCCGCTCATGCCCTTGATTTGATCTTCAATCTTGATGTGAAATTGCATGATTGATGATTAGAAGATGATTGGAAGGTGTGGAATGGTGGAAGAATGCCCAAAAATCCCCTAATGGTCTCCCCCAAATCGTCCCTGGTCGAATGGAATAAAAGCTCCTCATAAAAACCTAATTTTCGCACTTTAAACCTGATTTCCGTAACCCCTGAACCGTAGGCTACTGTCAGAACCGTAGGCTACTGTCGGCAGCTTATTCACAAAACTGTTTTATTCATAACTTCTTCGTTTTAACTCCGTTTTCTTCCCCGTTTGCGCCCACGTCTTCGTAATCAAATTCTCTATCATATCATGATTTTATATATTTATTTACACTCCATTTGCATTCTCCAAAACACCTCTAATCTTCATATTTAACCTGCAAAACATCATTTTTCTCATAGTTATCCAATTCCACACATATAAGCACTCAAATATGCATAAGATTAGACATTAAACCCATACAAATCACAATCCAAATACCATCCATCATTAACCAACTGTCAAGGAATAAATAATGATGCATGAAGATTAAGTTGCTTACCAAATGCGGTCATGTAGAAGAATACATAATTGATCTACGAAGAACGTTTATCTATATATTTTGAAGATCAAAGTGTGTTACTAAATAATTTTTTATCCGATGAAGGTTTGCTTATTATGGAGATTACTGTTTACACTGACTAGTAGCTGAAGTTGGTTGTGCAAAATGTAGGTTACAGAAAACAGGATTTCAGATATTCATGGGTATTCTTTTATTTAAAGTTAATCAATGTGGTATTTGGATGTTCAACCAAATGTCGGTTGTGTTTTTGAAGATCAGTGGATCAAGCAAAGAGTGCGTTAAAACCAAACTCAGATGTGGTTAACGTCGAAATGAAGAAGCTGCATTGTTTTATTTCAAGTTTGTTAATGTTCATGAATAATGTGGTTTAGAAAATTAAAGAATTGTGTCAGAAACCGTGCAGATGGAAACCCGAAGCATCAATCGAGAGGGAATTTATTGACGCGTGTGAGACGACATCAACAAATACTTAATTGAAGTTGCAGCATATTCAACGTGGATTTCAAGTTTAAAATTCAAGATACGACAACAATAGACAAAGGGGAATCTGTTGGTGCATTTTGTGTGTTCGTTCCTATGCGAATAGGCTAGATAGAGGGTGTGTTGAATATTGTATAATTTAGAATGTGAATAGGAGAGCAAGACTGATACAACATAGGAGTCCTGCGAAGCGCATGAGTCGTGCGTGCACACAATAGTGGTGTGCTGGTGTGTGTATAAATAGAAGAGTCATGCGCTCAAATGTAATAAGTTTGACATTTGTGGAGTTGGATCACTTGATCACTCATGGAGCTTAAACGATGTGTACTCTTTCGGTAGGTAACATAATATGTGTTGACTAGCCGTTATGCTACCGAAATTGTGTTAGATTTCCAAACGTCTGTCTAAACACTGTGTGTAACGTTTAAAATTCCTAGCACTTGGAATCTACAATGGTGTGTGCCCACATACAACCACATTAGGTACATTAGGCCAACGGTTCTATGTACACAATTTGTTTTGTTTTGCTTGATGGGGTTTTTCTTTCCATATGACTTATTTGACCATATTTTCTCATATATATAGTTATTTGCATTCCCTATTTTGATAATATTTTTATTTATGTTTGGATGTTTGTTATAATCCACTTGTATTCATTATGCTTGTATTAATATCACCCACATTGCTTCCAGTGCTATTTGACATCATTATCACAGTTACCTTTTGACATTATTACCGACTTTACCGCACTACTATTGTTCTTACCATTACCGAACAAGTACTTAACTGGATCATGGGACGTGTAAAGAGAGTAAAATCAACCACTTAGAATGTGAAGCTAGAGATTTTAGGAGAACATAAATGGACTTTGTGATAAATAATTTAGTTATATCGTTTTGTTTTCTTTGTAAAACATTGATTAATAATATATTTTGGAATTATGCTTTGTTCTAATATCTATAATGGTGACACATCAGTCCTAGATTGGGCGGATTGTTAGAATAACGGTAGTGGACATTTACATAAAACCATGGTAATCAAGAATATTCACTTAAGAGTACTTACAAAATTGAAAAGAAAAAAAAAAGTTGATAAGAAAGTCGTTTAACTCTCGTGTACAGAGAACTGGACATAACTTAGCCACCTTTGTAAATGGATATACATTGTAAGGATAAGGGTGTTACTAAATTCGAATTTAGGAAGAATTTGTCACAAAATCGACAAGGGTAACTACATAATCACATAGAAACCACAACAATAATTTATATACGTGTTCATCAAACAAAACATGTGAAAACACTTTACATAAATAATAACAACAAAATGGAATAAAACAAAGATTAATTTCTACATAATTATATATATATATATAACAATACTTTTGTTTCGTAATAATTGAAGGTTAATTTCTACATATTTATATCAACTTAACAAAAGATTAAAAGTCTTTATACATATACCATTGTCGATAATTGGATGGGTACATAAGCCCATAAAGAAGAATCTTTGAAACTTGATGAGTAAGAATGATGCATACAACTCTTGTGCAAAGGTATTAGTCATCTTCCTGAAAGAAATGATCATAGTAGGAACACTAGTGATGTTTTGTTTAAACTAGAAAAGTTGTACCCTTTCACTTGAAGAAAGAAAGCTACACATGTTATCTTTTTTTGCCAATCATTATTTAATTAAAAGACACACACATACGTTTTAGAACTTATTTTATTAGTTAATTAACAATTATGCATACTATAATTATATAAGTTGAATAACAGAAAACAACAAAACAAGAATGGCACCGAGAATGAGTTGAGGAAGAAGGGTAATGGGGAGAAGAAAAGGCATAATAGTAGTATTGAAGGCGAGAAATATAAGAGGAATGGCGAGTAAGATCATGAGTGGGGTGAAGAGAAGGAGGAGAAAAAGTCCCATGATTGAATGTAATAAGTTTGCAAATGCTTGTTTATAAATAGGGAGAATACGTAAAGGATATTGTATCTTAGTCATGACTTTTGCATGATCTTTATTACAAACAGGTTTACAAAGACAAAGATGTGTGTGCATATATCAAGTGTGGAATAAAAAAAAATAAAATAAAATAAAATAAAAAAACTTAAATAGCATTTTAGTTCATGTGGTTAGGGCTATTTAGACAGTTTAGTCCAAATGTTTTATTTTTCGCCTGTGGGTACAAAAATGTTTCACCGTTGCCATTTTAGTTTGCTGGGTTAACTTCATCCGTTTTTTCTGTTAACGAAAAGGACAATTCGGTCATTTTATATGTAATTCCGTTAACTAGAAGGGCAATTCGGCCATATAAAATGACCGAATTGCCCTTCTAGTTAACATAAAAAATGGATGAAGTTAACTAAGTTGACTAAAATGGCAACGGTTAAACTTTTTCGGACCCAAAGGCGAAAAATGAAACCTTTGGACTAAACTGACAAAATGACCCAAACCACATAGACGAAAATGACATTTAACAAAAAAAAAATATTAAATATGGAGAGAGACATCAAATATCAATGGAAAATCCTTGGTGTATTTAAAGTACTTTTAGAAGTTAAAACTCTTATTCTTCTACTAGTATATAGCTTTAATTTAAATTTATTTAGTTACATCAGTTATAAAAAAAATTAATTATAAATTTTGATTTATTGTCACAAATATTACTTAAATATGACAAAATTTTATATTTTCTAATCTTTATTTGAAACCATTTATGCTTTTGTAGCTCTTGTAACATGGTTTATTGTCACAAGTATTACGCTACACAATACACATATACATTATATATATATAGAGAGAGAGAAAGTATAATGTATAAAACGCCTTATCGTATTTCACGTACGCGACGTGTTCTAAACCGTCAGATATATGTGATTATCACGCATGGACTGATTAATCACGCTTGGAACTGATTAAATCACGCATGGGACTGAAAATCACGCATAGAACTCATGTTTCAGATTAATCACGCATGGGAATAAGCTTCTGAAAATAATCACGCATGTTTTAAATAATCCCGCGTCCAAATTATCACGCTTTCAACCCTGATCTGACGGTTACTAGTGTCGCGTACGTGAAGTATGATAAGGCCTAATGTATGTTAACCGCTCTCTATAAAGTATAATGTACTTCACGGCTTAACGTACATTAACGTACGCGACCAAATAGATAACATGCGTGATTATTTTTTTATCAACTTAACGTGCGTGATTATTGATCCCATGCGTGATTATCACAAAACAACTGATCCCATGCGTTATTATCTGATCCCATGCGTTATTATCTGTTCCCATGCGTTATTATTTGTTCCATGCGTTATTATAGCCCTGATCTGACGGTTACCATTGTCGCGTACGTGAAGTATGATAAGGGCTTTTGTATGTTAACATTCCTATATATATATATATATATATATATATATATATATAGGGAGAAGATCATGCGAGAACCACCTCTTATTGTGAGAACCGCGAGAACCAATGCGAACACACCAAAAATGCCTAAAAATAGCTAAAAATCACACACAAAAAATTTTTTTGAATTTTTTAATATTTTTTATAAAAAAAATCGCTACTTTTCGAAGCCAAAAAAAAAAAATTTTAAAAAAAAAATTTTTTTTTTTTAAATTTTTTTTTTTTTTGCTTCTAAAAGTAGCTATTTTAACATAAAAAATATTAAAAATTTTTAGATTTTTTTTTTATTTTTTTAGGTTTTTTGGTGGTTTAGTTTTTAGCATTTTAGCTTGGGGGGGGGGGGGGGGGGGGGGGTTTAGGTTTTTGGGGGGTGGGGGAGGGGGGTTTAGGTTTTTTTTTGGGGGGGGTGGGGGTTAGGTTTTTTTAGCTATTTTAGGTTGTGTTCACATTGATTCTCAAGGTTCTCACAATAAGGGTGGTTCTCGCATGAGCCCCTCCCTATATATATATATGATAGGTTCATCTCGAAAATTACGAGAACAATGTGAATACAACCAAAGTAAACTTACCAAAAACCCCCCAAAAACCTAACCGCCTCACCCCCAAAAACCTATAAAAACCTAAACCCTCTCCCAAAATACCTAAAAAAATAACTACTACATGATAACCGAATTTAGTTTTTTTTTTTTTTTTTTTTTTTTGGTATTACAATGTGGCTACTTCACGGCTTCTATCTTTATTTTTTCGGAGTTTCTTAATTATCAAACGATGTTTAATTCAGCTTTGGTTTGTTTTTGTTCATAACTAGTAGCAATACCCGCGCTACGCTGCGGGGTTTCGGTCGATATCTATTTTGGTTCAGTATACAAACCGAAAGAAATATGCTCAAAAGAATATCGACACATGTTTTAGATCAACCGAAAACCATAAAAATAAATTTAAGTTGGACAGCAGGATGAATTGATTTTAAATTAATTGTAAATGGAAACGTAAATGTTATCTTAAATATAGCTTTAATGAAAAGAAACCTAAAACTAAAACACTAAACATAAAGAAAACTAAAAAATAAAAATAATAAAGTCCAGAAAAAAATCAAGAAAGAAACAAAAAAGTTAATAGGATAAAAACACTATCCACATAACTTGCTAATTGTAATTTGTGTTAAAGCGTAGAACAATTGAAAACATACATAAAAATAAGCATGAAAACAAATTATATTTGACACATATTTCCGAAGAAAATTTACGTCAAATCATAAACCAACTTAAATTTATACCGACGCGTGCATAAAAATAAGCACGTAAGAAAATAGTTACGGCGTGTTGTGGCGTGTCGAAACGTAAAGTGACTCGAATTTAGAGCGTTTAATGAAAACGTATTATATTTTACTCGACGTGTTTCCGAACAAAATTTACGTCAAAACGTAGACCATTTGAATACGTACATAAAAATAAGCATGAAAAAATATTATATTTTAACCGGCTCATTTATAGAAAAAAAATTACATCAAAACGTAAACCAACAGAAAATGTATATAATAATAAGCATAAGGAATATATTTTATTTGACTCAACTTATTAACGGGGAAAATTTACGTCTAAATGTAAATCAATTTAAAATTATAGAAATGCGTACATAAAAATAAACACGTAAAGATTGATTACAAAATTTTTAGAAAGTTAAGAGGTTGAAATTGTTACCACTGAAAGTTAAAGGGGTAAAAGTTTAAAGAAAAATAATAAAGACAAAAAAAAAGTCAAAAAGCGAAAAAAGCAAAAAAAAAAGAAAAAAAAAGGCTACTGAAGCCCTTTGAAATTGTTAGGATATAGAATGTTTGGCTAAACTAGGAGTAATTGTTCAGATGCGGTGACTCTTCAGTGATTAGATCCTTGAATGTTTAATTTGTATATGGAATGTGATTTTAGTAAACTTGATATTTGTTCATATGATGTTCATTATTGCATGTTTTATATTTATTATGATAGTTCAAGTTATTCTACAAACGCTCCTAATTGTAAGAAGTGTAAGAAGGATTTATAGAGTGACAAGTGTCCAATAACCTAAGAGCATTCTCATCCAATCCATCAAAACTTGTGAGGGTGAGTTTTTATATTGTAAAGGGTAAAAAAAATGGTTGTGAGTGGAGGAGAGAGAAAATGTTACTGTTCATCTGTATATTTGTGGGGACACTGTTCACCCAGTATAATTTTTTTAAGAGTAAACTTCCGTTTTGCTCCCTGTGGTTTGGTCACTTTAATGGTTTTGCCCCAAACCTTTAAAAATAGCCAGTTTACTCCCTGATCTATGAAGCTCATCACCATTTTTACTCCCCGCCCTAAACGACATCCATTTACATCGTTAAATCCTGGTCATCTGCCCCTCACATGAGGGGCATTTCAGTCTTTTCTCATTCTCTCAACTATTATTTAGTATTTATATATAAAAAAGAAAAAAATAACTATTTTTCATGATTAATACATGTATTAACAGGTCTTTTGATTAAAAAAAAACCATATATCAACATCATCATTCACATTTAACAACTCACAATCAAGGATCACCACCCACCGTCTGCACCTGAGAACCACCACCTCCCTTCATCTGCACCTGACAACCATCACCTCCCTCCATCTCCACCTGACATCCACCTTGCACCACCCCACCTGAGCACCACCTTGCACCACCCCTACTGACCACCAACATCGGAGATCTCTGAACACCACCCAATGACGCTTCTAATGGACTCCATCGTCACCGTCATAATCCGAGTGTGTAAAGCCGCCGGAGCTAGAGCTCTTGGCTCGAAACCCTAGGAGGCTGTTACCTTCTGAACTCAGATCCACCGTCATTTATCATCAAAATCCCCAATTTTTTTCAACAAAACTAACCCTAGAATCAAATCCCGATTTTTATCATCAAATCCCCAAATTTAAAAAAGAAAACACAAGAACAGGGAAAGAGAGCCGAATTACAGTGTCTTTCTTGCGCAGAATCTAGGGTTCCGGCATGTGTCTTTCTCTTGCGTGTGTTCAAGGAGAGAAAGAGAGAGAGACGAATTACAATCGTGAGTTATAAAATGTGCATATGCAGGGAGTTATTGATGGTGGTGATGGCGATGATGGCGGCAGGTGGTGGTTGTGGGTGGTGATAGAGAAGGTAGAAAGAGAGACGGGTAAGACGGAGTGTGTGGATTGGGTGGGGTTGGTCGCTGATGGTGGTGATGGCGATGTGGCGGCGGGTGATGGTTGTGGTGGTGATGGCCACAAGTGGTGGTTGTAATGGTGGCAATGAATTTCTTTTGAAGCTTCAAAAATATGCAGGTCTTGTTTCTTCAATAAGATGGCAGGAGATAAAGTTAGGGTTTTAAATGAAGGGTATAAAATATCTTGGAGGAAAAAAAGACAGAAATGCCCCTCATGTGAGGGGCACTTGACTAACACTTAACAGCTAAAATGGACGCCGTTTGGGGCGGGGAGCAAATTGGTGAAAAAGTAGTAACATCAGGGAGTAAAATGGCTATTTTTAAAGGTTTGGGGCAAAACCGTTAAAGTGACCAAACCATAGGGAGCAAAACGGAAGTTTACTCTTTTTTTAATATATATTGAAAGTGGTTGTGAGTGAAGAAAAGAGAAAAATATGAAGATAATATTATTTAATTGAAAATGAGAGAGAAAAAGTATTTGTTTTTAGTGGAAATATATTAATATATGAATTGTTTTTTAGTGGAATGTATGTATAATTTGATGGATTGGATGAGAATGCTCTAAAATTAAACCTACTACATCACCACCCAAAACCTAAACACCCACCCCCACCCCACCCCACCACCACCCAAAAACCTAAACCCCCCACCCCGGGCAAAAAAACTATACATCACCAAAAAAAACCCCTAAAAACCTAACCACCCCCTCCCCCCCCAAAAAAAAAAAAAAAAAACCTAAAAAAAACTAAACCCCGCACCCTTGGCAAAAAAATTTTTTTTTTTTTTTTTTTTGGTGGGTGATGGGGGAGGGGTGGGTGGAGTTGGATGTTTAATTTTTTTTTTTTTTTTATAGTAAGTTTTTTTAGGAGCTTTTGTACCTTTCTTACAATTAGGATCCTTTGTATTTGATCCTAACCCTTATTATGATATTGAGTTGTGTGATTGGGTCTCCATATTTCAATGAGGTATGCTAGTTAGATTTGATTCTTCTATCTCTAGGTTACATTGACTTTCATTAATCATTGGCTTGAAACCTTAACTCATAATAGACAATTTGGTGATTTAATTGGTAAAATGTGTGAGCGACCGGGCGCCGGGCCCGGATGGCATTAATTTCAGATTCTTAAAGAAGTGTTGGGACGTCCTCCATGTTGATTTTATGAAGATGTTTGACGACTTCTTTGTTAACGCAACCTTTAGCCAAGGTGTCTCGTCTTCATTTTTGGCCTTAATCCCCAAGTGCAATGATCCAGGTGATCTTGGGGATTATCGTCCAATTAGTCTCATCGGTTGTATTAACAAGGTCGTATCTAAGGTTTTGGTGAGTCGATTGAGGAGGGTGATTCATAAGCTGGTGTCAGAAGAACAAACCGCCTTTCTTACGAATAGAAGTATTTTGGATGGACCGTTGATTTTAAACGAAGTGATAGCATGGTTGAAGAGGACTAAAAAAGAGGGGATGGTATTTAAAGTAGATATTGAAAAAGCCTACGATTCACTAAATTGGGAGTTTCTTGACTCTATATTGGGGCAAATGAACTTCCCAACGAGGTGGAGAAAATGGGTTTTGGCTATCGTGTCATCCGCGAAGGCTTCGGTATTGGTAAATGGGTCGCCGACCATGGAGTTTACGTGTTTTAGAGGGTTGAGACAAGGGGATCCTCTGTCTCCGTTCTTGTTTGTTATCGCCATGGAAGCTTTGACGGGGGTAATGAAACAAGCGAGCTCGGTGGGATTGTTTAAAGGCATTCGTCTCCCTAATGGCCCCCTTTTATCTCATTTCCTCTATGCGGACGATGTCGTCTTCATAGGAGAGTGGTCTAGTAGTAACGCCGTTAATCTTAAAAGGATTCTTCGGTGCTTCTACTTGGCTTCGGGTCTTCGAGTGAATGCATCAAAGAGTAATCTGTACGGGGTCGGGGTTAGTGAGGCTCGGGTTAGTGCTATGGCCGCCATTCTAAATTGTAGTATTGGAAGATTCCCGTTCAAGTACTTGGGGCTTTTCGTTGGGGCGAACATGAACTTGTGTAAGAATTGGGATCCGGTGGTGGAGGTATTCAAGAAGAGGCTTTCGATTTGGAAGGCTGGGTTCATATCGTTTGGGGGAAAGATTACACTCATCAAGTCTGTCTTAAATTCCTTACCGACCTATTTTTTCTCCCTTTATAAGGCGCCGTGTCAAGTTATAAATAGGTTGGAAGGAATTCGGAGGGATTTCCTTTGGGGTGGGACTCCAGAGCATGCAAAAGTGAGTTGGGTAAAGTGGAAGAATGCGATGACACCAATGGATTGGGGCGGATTGGGTGTAGGGTCTCTTCGCGAAGCGAATACAGCCATGTTATCTAAATGGTGGTGGCGCTTCAAAGTTGACCACGAAAGTCTTTGGCGTAAGGTAATATGGAGCTTACATAGTGGGGCGAGGGCATGGAATCCTATTCCAGCTAAGGTGACGTTAGCAGGGCCATGGAAACAAGTTGCAAAAAATTTAGCAGTTATTGCGGATTCAGGAGTCGAGATCGACAGGTTTGCGCGGGTCGTACCGGGGCTGGGTATAGGAATTTACTTCTGGACAGATTACTGGGCGCCAAATGGGCCTCTGTTTCAGCGATACCCACTGCTTTTTAGCTTGGAGAAGAAAAAGATGGCACTACTCTCAGATCGATGTAGCTTTTTGAATGGGAGCGTAACACTAAATTTCTGTTGGAGTCGTGTACCGTCATCTGGGAGCGAATTAGCTGAACTTCATGCCTTAACGGTCGAAGTGCATAATTGTTCGAGGTCTGAGGCAGAAGATAAATGGACGTGGAGCCTCGACAAAACAGGTATTTTTACAGTTAAAAGTTGGAGAAAACATTTGCAACAAAAAACCTTCTCGGATTTGGCTACGGGGTTCGAATGGAATAAATGGTCGCCGATTAAAGTGAATTTTATGGCCTGGAGACTTAGTTTGAACCGGCTACCCACAATGGATAATCTCGTGAAACGGAATATACATGTTGGCTTTTCGTTATGCAAGTTATGTGGTGGAACGGAAGAAACGGCGGAGCACTTATTTGTCTCGTGTGAATTCACACAGTTGATATGGGACTTTGTAGCTTCATGGTGTAGGCTAAGGGGTTTCTACATGTTCTGCATCAAAGACCTGTTGGGCTTCCATAGGCAAGCAAGGGGTTCTACAAAGTGGAAGATGGTTGTATATTTGATCATCCAAACAACCTTATGGTGTGTATGGAGAGCGAGAAATAATGCTGCGTTTAATGGTAGACAACCACAACTAAGGAGCATCAAGGAAGAGATCAGAATGTTGGGTTTCCTATGGTGCAAGAATCGGGCGAAAGTATCTCAGCTTGACTGGGAAAAATGGTGCCGCTTTGATTTGTTATGCGTGTGTAACTGATGTAATAGTATGTTTTCTTGGCGTGTAATCTTGGGGCTAATACAAAGTTAGCCCGATGTATAAATAAAATCTTTTGTTGGCCGTTCAAAAAAAAAAAAATGTGTGAGCGACCTTTGGAAAGGATCTGAAAATTAGTTAGAGCTTTGTAAATAGTTAATCTTGATTAGTTGTTAAGTCAATGTTCGTTGAACAAACTTGAACCCAACCTAGAAACCCTAAGTCATGTGAATCCATCACAATTGATATCTGGTATCTTATCCAAGCTATACTTTAATACGATACTTGCACAGTTGCACTTACCTTTTTACGTGCATAGTTTATTTATTATTGCCATGTTACCTTTTAAAACTAGTCTATGCATTGTAATTCATGGTGTTACTATTCGCAAACGTCAGATATTGATCCCGTGAAATATTTATGCACGTGATTTATAAACACTAGTTAATTATATTAGGAAAAAATCACTTATTAGTAACAAAGTTTCTTGACTCGTTTGCTAATGTCTATCTAAGTTTTTTCTTTTTATTTAAAGTCACTTAACATTGTTATATGTTCTATCTAAAATGAACTTACCACTATACACACATCCGGATTTCTAGGATGGGGTTTTTTTTTTTTTTTTTGAACGGCAAATTTGGATCCTTGACGGACCACTGGAGTATCATCGTGCCACCAGCAGAACCACCCGATCATATTCATCCCCACTAGGCATAATGCTTATACACCAATTCAGGAGAAAACCCAATAAATATGGGAAAAACCCCCCTTGTGGGAATCGAACCTAGGACCTATTGGTCCCAAAGTCTTGTCCCACCAAAGAGGATTTATAAAAGAAAAATTAATTTTAATGGGGAATTACGTGACACTATGAGGGGAATTGGTTGAACCCTTCGTTCGCACCCCAAAAAAATAATTCATGAGTCCGCCACTGATATGGAAATGGATCTTGATGAAAATGACTACGTTTGTTATTGTTTCATGGTACATGAAAATGGATCTTGAAACATTAATTCGTAATAGTCAAAGAACAACTAACAAACGAACATTGTTTCTATTACATTTTTTAGCTATATAGCACAGCTAAATAAAGATAAACATAATCTTCAACTTCATCTTAGTTTTATTTTATTTTTCAGTTTTTTTGTCTTCAGTAATAATTATGTCGGTAGCGACTATATACCAGCAAATCTTAACTAGTAGTAACGCACCTCGATGGGATTAATCAAATAAACTAAACGTTGCTAGTTTTGTAGCTTAATAATTATAAGAAAGTCGTTCAACCGTCCCATACAAAGAAGTTGACATGTTACATGTCTCAAATTTTAAAACAATTTGTGTCATAAACAATTCAGGGACAAGAACAATCTTTTATAAACCACAAAGACAATCTATATGTTTACCTCTTCAAACAAATATGAGAAAACTATTAACATAAACTTCCCAAGATTGATCAATTGTACGTAAATAGCTAAACCCCCAAGAATGATTAATTTGATAGAACACGAATAGAGCCCCATATTTTATTGCATATATTTCTTGTACAGTATTTTAGTTTCATCATAATGAAAATGAAAGATTATTTCGACATAACTTAACTAATCAAAAACAAAGATATAAAAGTATATACACCCAGATATTTAGATAAATAAGCCCTTTTTTTAAAAGAGATAAATAAGCCCATGAAGACGTATCTTGGACCTTGACGAGTAATAATATTGCATACAACGCATACTAATCTTTTCCAATGGAATTAATCATCTTATCCATATCAAATGATCTAGGTAGGAACACCTTTGAAGTTTTGTTTAAACTAGAGAAATTCTGCTATTTCTCTGAAAGAAGAAAAATGAACAAGTGTTTTAGTGGGCCACTCATTATTTTATGGACAATATATTATTTTATTTAGTCAAGTAAATATAATGTATTAATTCAATCATTAGATGAACCCAATGGTAACAAGCAAGAAAAGAAAAACGACAAGGATGAAAACTTGAACAGGAAGAGTAAAAGGAAAAAGAAAAGGAAAAAAAATAGTAATGGTGGCTAGAAAGATATGAGGTATGATGAGGGAGGCGAAGAGTGGAATTAAGAGTTGAAGGAGAAAAAGTCCCATGATTGAAATGATTCAAAGTATAATAAGTTTACAACTCTATATAATTCATCCATGGAAGTTAATAAATAGAAAAAGATACCTAAAGGATATTGATTGTTACCCATGATTTTGGCATGATCTTTATTACAAACACGTTTAAAAGAGAAATTCAGTAAAACCAAGGAAACTGATAAAAACAATCCGAAAACTCACAACATATAAAATGTTGAGAGTAAATCAACCTAGTACAAACAAATATCTGTAAAAAGGGAAATGATAAGGTTGTAAAAATCATTGATCCTTGGAATAACATTGAAAATGAAAATAATTGTGATTGTGCATTAATGGCCACCAAGTTAGGAGTATCTACATGCCTAGATAGCCAATGATATATAGATAGTGGAGGATCCAGACATATGACTGGATGTAAAGCTCTACTGACAAACTTCCATGCTCATGGAGGTGGTGATATTTCCTTTGGAAATAATTCTAAAGGAAAGGTTCTAGAGTCAGGGACTGTCCAAGCTGGAAAACTAAAATTTGAAAATGTCAATCTAATAGACAATTTAAAATTTAATTTACTCGGTTTCTCACAAATGAGTGATTAATGCTATGGTTCATTTTTTTACAAAGACAACATGTAAAATTGTTGGACCAGAGGTTGTCAAAAAGATAGACAAAATTATAGCTGAAAGTACTGCACAACTTGTTGCTCATAAAAGTGGCAATGTTTATGTGGTAGACATGTCCAAAGAAAACCGAAAAAACAATGTTTGCCTATTCTCTATTGCCTCTACAAAAGAGACAGAGATGTGGCATAGAAGGTTGGGACATGTTAATTTAAAAAACAATTAACACTCTAACAAAAGAAAAACTTATTAGAGGCCTTCCAGACAAACAATTTAAATGTGATGAACATTGTGTCTCCTGTTTAAAAAGAAAGCAACACAAACCCATTAAAGAATCCAAAACAACCAAATGTCTACAACTGTTGCATATGGATTTATTTGGCCCAGTAAAAATCATGAACTTGAGAAAAAATCGATAGTGCTTGGTGATAGTTGATGATTTTTTTAGGTTTACATGGACATTCTTTCTTCACTCAAAAGATCTTCCTGTAAAGTCCATCAGAAGTGACAATGGGACAGAATTCAGAAACCAAGAGGTTGATGAATTCTTCATATCCAAAGGAAGGAATACTGAGACAATTCAGTATTCCCAGAACACCTGAACAAAATGGGGTTGTTGAAAGAAAAAGACAGAACCCTTATTGAGGCTGTTAGAACTATGTTTGCAGATTCTGGTCTTCCATTGTCCTTTTGGGCAGAAGCTGTGAATATTGCATGCTATGTTCAGAACAGGGTCTTAATAAATCCTAGACATCAAAAGACTGCATTTGAGATTTTGTTCAAAATAAAACCATTGATGTCATTTTCTAAGATCTTTGGGTGTCCATGCTTTATCTTGAATCTCAAAGATTCAATTTCAAAGTTTGCAGCAAAAGTGGACTATGGATATGTCTTGGGATATTTTTTCTATAGCCAAGCCCTATAAAGTGTTTAACACAAGGATCATGACTATAGAAGAAACCTTGAATGTAAAATTCAATGAATTATCATCCTTGAAAATCCCTAAAAACCTTGCAAAACTATTTGATCTTGATAAATTCAATTTTAAAGCAGTAACTGCTAAGGATGGTGTTGACATAGGTAAACAAAGTGCAGCTCAACAGGACTACAGGTTCAATATTAAGATTCCATCTCAATACAAAGTCACATCTGATCTACAAAGTTCTTCTGTACAAAAAAAGCAGTCAATCAACGATAACTAGAACCACTGTTGACCAAAGTCAACCCCAAACCTCAGGTGCTGTTTGTGGTCAAACCACTGATCTATCCTCATCAACAAATAAGTCACCACTTGGCGCAATACCTCCACCACCATCTCAAACCACTGTTGACCATATTACAATGGCAACATAGGTTTCACCATAAAATTTCCATTTATGCCCCTCACCACAAAATTCTATCATTCCAAACACTGGAAACACTATTCTTCACATATCTCATCCATAAGAACAAGTTATAGGTGACATTAATGTAGGTGTGCTCACAAGAAGCCAAACCTCAAATTTCTGCCTATTTGCAGGCTTTCTATCTCTCATCCAACCTGTCAAATACCAAGAGGCATTAAAAGACAACAATTGGGTAGAACCCATGCAAGAAGAGCTTCTTCAGTTTAAAAGACAACAAGTATGAGAACTTGTACCATTATCAGAGGACACTTGTCCAATTGATACAAAATGGGTCTTCAAAAATATAACTGATGAAAAAGGCATTGTTGTCAAAAACTAAGACAGGCTTATGGTTCAAGGGTATAAACTTGAAGAAGGACCAGTTGCTTTAGTCGTAGGGAGAAGAGATCTAGTGTTCTTCAACTGAAAAGGGAATGAGCAAAAGATAAAGAGACGACTTTGAGATTTAGGGTTTTCTTAAAATCATGTAGGAGATGAGTATTAGGTTTTGTGAATTGAAGTGAAACGTATGAAAGAATCAAATGGAATAAAGGAGGCCGTGATGTTTTCCCTCCTAAATACACTAAAGAAGGCCAAAACAAATGCCACGTGACAACTAATAGCCTAAGTGAAGAACAGGTGACCAAAGTTTGTTTTTATTTATTATAATGTATAGATTAATCAATAACATATAGAAGCATGAGAGCAAAACAATAATTATACATATAATACTTTTACTATGCTTTTCGATCTTTAAAATATTTGAAAAACAAACATAATGCATATAGAGTATGTGTAGTTTTTTATTTATGTTATCAGTATTTACAAAAAATAAAATAGTTAACGAGTCGGCTCGATTTGGCTCGAATTGTCGAAAACATTTAACGAGCCGAAATCGAGCTCAACTTTTCAGTTTAATAAAATAAATGAGCCGAACCGAGCTAACTTGTTTGAGTTCAAGTTTGAGCTCGAGCTCAACCTAACTTGGCTAGATTACAGCCCTAGACTCTGTTGGAAGGAATACTGAAACATAGTCAACCACAAATGAGTTGGCTAAGTTGTAGGGGTGAGCTCGGTACCAGCCGGTACTGGTACCGGAAATCTCAAAAAATGGATACCGATCCGAAAATACCTGGTACGGTATATTTTGGTAGCGGTACGGACTTGTATTTGAAGGTAGAAACCGGTAAGTACCGGTACCGAAAACGCTAAATGTTGACACCAAATCGGTACAAAAAATAAACTGTTTCAAGAAATTCGGTACATGTACCGATTCCAAACTGGTACGCAGTACCATTTGCTCATCCGTGTTGCATAGAGTTGGATGCTTTTCCGATTTCTTTTTTATTTTTATTTTTTATACATTTTTTCCCTTTGTATGTTAACCTATTTTTATTTATCTTTCCTTATTATTATTCATGTCACTGTAACGAACCGAACAACTAGCGAGCAAAATCATTCGGTGTAACCAACTAAAAAGCTGCCAAATGAATTCCGGCTACATTATGTAAAAACAATCATATAAATCCAAACAAAGCACAAAACTAATTGGAAACTGTAAATCAATTTACGATCTATTAGAAGAGAGATCTACCTTACGGCCCGCTGACATTCTTGTTTTTTAGATGAGAAGGAGGGAAACATGCGTGTGTTGATTTGACAGGTGTGTCCCCCCTCGTTGGGCTAAGGGACTACGGGTTTGTGGCTGTAACACCCCGAAAACGGGTTTGGTAATCAAACCATGTTAACGCTACAGAACGGGTAAAATACAGTAAGTGGTAAAACTTACCCGGTAAATTAGGGGATTTAAATAAATAAATCTAATATATATTAAAAGGATGAGAAATGCTTTGAGAAAGCAAAAGTATATAAAAGGGCCCGAGTAGACGGGACTTAAAAAAAATAAAAACGGATTATGAACAAGATAAAGTAACTGGGAATAAATGACCTAGTTAGTCATAAGTCTTATAGTAATAAGACAATTTGTTAAAAACACACTATATGCAACTTGGTAAAGTGTAGGGACCAAAGGTGACAAACTTGAAACAAGTTTGTATTAAATAAAAAATTTAACACCAAAACACACACTTTAAGTGTGTGTTCTGGTCGTAAATCGCAGGAGAGCCAGGGAGTTCTATGCTCAAACCCTAAACTTCAAGAATTCACCAAATTGAAAGGGGAAATCAAGCCCAAATCGAAATCCAAGCACAGATTATTGATCCTCATCACGAGAGGATTACAAGGTATGCAAAATTTCATGAAAACTCTCAACTTGAAATTCTCATGAAATTGGAATAATCTGAAACTATGGTTGCATGTGTGTCTTATGATGATTTAGGAACAACTATAGTGTCTAGGGACAAACCCTAGACAAATACGAGTTGAAATCATGTGAAATTTTAGTAAAATCCATGATCACCATTGTAGGTGATTAGAAGGTTATGTAGATTTTAGTAAACACTAGGAAATTGGGTGATATTCTAGTGTAATTTGACAATTGTGAAGTGACTTCAGAATTATAGAAGCTAACAACTTTGTAAGAAGGTTGATTTATGTGAAATTAGGGCTAAGAGATAAGCTAGAAACTTGATAAATAAACATGTAAATTTCTGCCCATAAAGTGTTTGTTGAAATGCCTCAAAGAAGGCTCGAAATTAGAATTTTTGTAGTTAAAACACCTAATGGTGATGTTTTGGCTATTATGCAAAATGTGATTAAAAAGAGTTCTAAATGTGATAAACGTGGTTAAAACTTGGTTAAAACGGTGGCCTAAAGATAACGCCTACCGGGTAATTAAAGAATGCTAAAACTAGTTGATGAACTCGAATATGCAATTAGTATACTAATGGGCATTTGACTTTTAAAAAGTCAAACTGACCTATAATACGATAAATGGTAATTTTTGATATGAAATGCGTAAGGTGGAATAATCGTATTAAATTATGATTAAACTAACCACCTTGAAAACGATGATGATAGTTTGACGCGTAACAAGCTAGGTGGAAGCTTGATGAGGGAGCGGGTCAAACGAATCAAGAAGGAAAGGAAAAGCGTAGTTCGGATGCGAGGTAAGTAAAGCTTACACCCCTTTTTATTATTTACAAATGACATGATTGCAAGTATAGTATATGAATGCTACTAAGTGGTTGGCATAGGATGTTCCGACACGAATCAATGAGTCGGAACGAAGGAAAATGGTAAGAAATCATAAGTTATGGACAAGGGGTAAAATGGTAAATTAGTCATGTAGTGACGAACAAACAAAAACGGTTTTAAGTAAAACGAGTACAAGGAAAACCGGGATAGGTTTAAAGGGGATGAAATGGTACTTAAATACCATCTCATACGGACAAATGGTCAATTTGACTAAATAGGTCAATTGGTGTGGGTAACGCCATTTGACAATAACATTTGATAATTGCTTGTTGAGTTTTGTAATCACAGGAAATAACATAAGCTTGCGTTGCTTTAACTCTAAAGCTTTAAAGCAAAAGTTAAGTAAACGGGTCAATACTTTGACCCGAGCCAGGTACGTATAACTAAGCTTTTTGGTTAAACATACAATTTTGGTCAAAATATTTAGTGAAAGTCCTTCGCCGTGAAGTGAGGAACTAAAGTTGACCAAAACACCCTTGAAGGGTATATTGGGCAAACGACTCATAGGGGTCGTTTAGGAACTTGCATATAGATTATGGAATCATTAGACATGAATAAAGGTCATAGGAATGCACATTCGCGGGCCAAATGCTCAAAAGTGGTCATTTGCGTAAAATGATCAACCGATGGGTAAAAATTGGAAAAAAGAGGTTCATTATGTTAAATCCACCACAAAATAGTTGTGGTGGAATATTGGTAGTTAATTAGATATGGAACTTTTGTAGCGACACAAGAAAGGCACAAGTTCTAGGCTAAAACGCATAACTACCCTTAACGGGTCAAAATAAGCATACGAGCGAAAACGGGTTTAAATTGTGTAATAAACCTATGATTAGAACCTAATATGGTAGGTAACATTAATTTTAAGAAGTGTATGTGATATAGGAATCAAACAAATACGTTTGTTTGATAAAATGCATAAACGGGTTAAAATTCGGTAAAAAAGGTAACGAGTCAAAGGCTTAGAAGTCTCAAAATTTCTTATGTTGGATGTAGGATTTTAACTCCATAAAATGGAGGATTAAATTACGGACGCGTAGGAAAAAGAATCGGGTAAAACGGATCAATAACGAAGAAGTTATGGCCGTTTCCGTAAAAACTGGCATAGTTGATCTGAACTGCAACCTGCTGGAAACTGGTTTCCCAGGCGACACGCGAAGGAACAACATGGTTCCTCCGCGACATGCGACAGAACCCTGATTTAGCGAAAATTTTTTATTTTAATCAGTTTTGCTTCCCGGACTCGTTTAAATACGTTCTAAGTTACATATGACTAATCCAACTCATGTTTTATGAGTTTCAGGTATGATTTTAGCACCGGAGGATGATCAAGCACAACGAAGAACCGAACACGATCAAGAAATAAGCTTCCGCACTATGTATCGTTGTTTTGTTAAATGACGAACTCAAACATGTTATTTTGTATAGTTTTAATTCTGTAAATAAAGTTTAATGAAACCCGTATTTTCAATGTATTGAAATTCCGTTTATTTTCGTAAATCATACGAAAATTGTTAAATAATAATAAGGGTGTTACAAGTTGGTAATCAGAGCTCAAGGTTGTTGACAAATGTGTTCGGTTCGTGGCTTGATCGCAAATCCGGTAAGTACATGTATGTTAATAGTTTAGCATGCTAAAGTGTTGTAAACAACACATAGGGCTATCGTGTGATACACGTTACCCCAATTAAGATGATTGATATAGTTGATGAAAATACGCGCGTTGACGTGTATAGTAGAAAATGCCTTGTATTATAATACGGGCGATTATTGAAGTTGACTTTACTAACTTTTTGTGAATGTTTTAAATGAAGGACACTCGCGTTTGAAGACGACGAGAGTCAAACGAATTGTTGATATGATGATGGAACGGTCCGAGATATGGCAAGGAGAGCATAATCATCAAGGACCTAAATCGCGTAACGATCGCAAATAAGTAATGGCAAGGAACGCCCGTCGGGGCAAACATTACCAGGTGCACGCTTTTAAATGTAAACGCACAAATAGCAATATGCAACAAACATGTAGAGAATGATTGTTGCATATGTAAATTAGAAACTTGGAAAACCGAATAGAAGATGTATTCGGGATATTGTTTCCAAGAGAAACAAATAGAGGCATTACTTACATAGGGCGTGATGTGAAAACTATAAAAAGGTCATGTGTGTCATGTGTAAATCACTTACTCTGGCCAAGTAAGTAGTGGCATATGATACCATGAACTTCTTATAGCGGACACATTTATGTCCGATGTAGTAAGGGCGAGGTGAATGGGACTAATTAAAAAGTACCCAAATGAATCAGATAAGCAAAATATTTTATAATAATGTAAACGCACAACCGAGTGACGGAAGCGTATTACATTAGGATAATGAGCCCGAGTGAAGGGACAAAGAAGCATGTAAAATGATTTAGACAAGTATTGGGAGGGAGTGTACTTACACTCGAACCCAGAAAACGCAAGCATGTAAAATGATTTAGACAAGTATTGGGAGGGAGTGTACTTACACTCGAACCCAGAAAACGCAAGCATGTAAAATGATTTAGACAAGTATTGGGAGGGGGTGTACTTACACTCGAACCCGGAAAATGCAAATATGTCCCTTAACGGGTCGTTTTTGTAAAACGTCAAACTTAAGGACAAAGTCGGAATATAAAAATGAAGCGAGGTCTTAATGCATACCGGGAGGGTTGCAATAATAACGACTTCGGTAAAACACCCGGTTGATGGGTAAGAATTAAACACATGCGTAAACCAAGAGACGTGGACGCGGGTTAAAAAAAAAATCAAAGGACTTGGATTACGAGTTATGACTATAAAATCTCGTATATAGAAATTGTGAGTAAATATGTTCAACTATTCGAAGTCGAATGGGTTGAATAAAGAATAAAGTTGATTGTTTATAAGTGATGGATTTCACATTAATAGGTCAAACAGGTTGAATACAATATAACGCCGAATGGCACAAATGAGCGCTAGCCAGATAAAGGTAGCGTTAAAGGCAGGAGAATAATGAGCCCGGTAATGAGATATGACCAAATAAGAATATATGCAAATCAAATAACAGTAAGCATAAGAAGAACTGACGCATAAATGACGTGAGAAGTCATAAAATCGGAAAATTGTCCGAAAGAAAACAATTATAGCCATGAAACTACAATTAAGGTTAACGGGACCTAAGCTTGAAACCAAACGATTCTTCGAACAAAAACAGGGTGCCTTGACACCAAACATGTATTTTAAGAATGACATGAGTAAGGAGTGATCTACGGGATCAACATAACCTTTAGGGTTATAAACAAATGAAAGATCTACGGGACTGAAACGACCCACGGGTCATAATTAGAAAGAAGTTATAAGGACTTCGCCCTAAAGAGGTGAAAGTCTAATCAAAATAGCCCATAAGGCTAAGCGATAAAAGCCTACGGGTTAATTAGATAAAGCGAGGGAATCGGTTGAGAATCCCCGCATAAAACTAAGACTGTAAAAGAATAAATTAGGGACTGTCAATATCATGGTATGGATAATTGACAAAAGTTAAAGAGAAGATCCTAAAACTAAAACTTCGGTTTTAGTAAGAAATAACGTTTTTTTTTACAAACATAAATTCTGATAGGAATTTAAATAGTAAGCATGAAAGATACAAGTCTTGACACTGTTAGACGCAAGACGATACATTCGAAAAGTGATATCTTCAGAAATGAAAGGTTGATACAAACTAAACATGATGTGACACGACCACGGTTAGGAAATGTAATGTGAAGTACAATCACATTATAACCAGGCGAGCGGTAAAAAGTAACGGGACTAATAAGTCTAGTTAGTGAGACCAGTTAAGGCCAGTAATTCAAATCAATAAAATTTGGTTTGCTTGTAAGCGGTGGATTCGGTATAACTGAACCGAATAAATAAATCCGAAAACAAAAGAAATTATTGCTAAAAGTGAAATATTTCACTAAAGACCTTTAAACGGGTCAAAGTAACGGATTCATAAAGAATTCGATATTATATAAAAGCAATGGATATCGCTAAATTAACTAAACTAGTGGAAATAACGATATTGCGTTATTTCAAGTTGCACTATGTCGTATGAGTTACGTAGACAATTAGTAACCAAAAAGATGTTACCATACTTTTCTGGTGATAGTAACTATTGGATAAAAGTATAAGAAATGTTTAAAAGAATTCTCGGATCGAATACATTGAGTTAAACTCAATGAACTATGTAAGAAAAGGTTTCGAGGACGAAACCTCTCTAAGGGGGGTAGACTTGTAACACCCCGAAAACGGGTTTGGTAATCAAACCACGTTAACGCTACAGAATGGGTAAAATACAGTAAGTGGTAAAACTTACCCGGTAAATTAGGGGATTTAAATAAATAAATCTAATATATATTAAAAGGATGAGAAATGCTTTGAGAAAGCAAAAGTATATAAAAGGGCCCGAGTAGACGGGACTTAAAAAAAATAAAAACGGATTATGAACAAGATAAAGTAACTGGGAATAAATGACCTAGTTAGTCATAAGTCTTATAGTAATAAGACAATTTGTTAAAAACACACTATATGCAACTTGGTAAAGTGTAGGGACCAAAGGTGACAAACTTGAAACAAGTTTGTATTAAATAAAAAATTTAACACCAAAACACACACTTTAAGTGTGTGTTCTGGTCGTAAATCGCAGGAGAGCCAGGGAGTTCTATGCTCAAACCCTAAACTTCAAGAATTCACCAAATTGAAAGGGGAAATCAAGCCCAAATCGAAATCCAAGCACAGATTATTGATCCTCATCACGAGAGGATTACAAGGTATGCAAAATTTCATGAAAACTCTCAACTTGAAATTCTCATGAAATTGGAATAATCTGAAACTATGGTTGCATGTGTGTCTTATGATGATTTAGGAACAACTATAGTGTCTAGGGACAAACCCTAGACAAATACGAGTTGAAATCATGTGAAATTTTAGTAAAATCCATGATCACCATTGTAGGTGATTAGAAGGTTAAGTAGATTTTAGTAAACACTAGGAAATTGGGTGATATTCTAGTGTAATTTGACAATTGTGAAGTGACTTCAGAATTATAGAAGCTAACAACTTTGTAAGAAGGTTGATTTATGTGAAATTAGGGCTAAGAGATAAGCTAGAAACTTGATAAATAAACATGTAAATTTCTGCCCATAAAGTGTTTGTTGAAATGCCTCAAAGAAGGCTCGAAATTAGAATTTTTGTAGTTAAAACACCTAATGGTGATGTTTTGGCTATTATGCAAAATGTGATTAAAAAGAGTTCTAAATGTGATAAACGTGGTTAAAACTTGGTTAAAACGGTGGCCTAAAGATAACGCCTACCGGGTAATTAAAGAATGCTAAAACTAGTTGATGAACTCGAATATGCAATTAGTATACTAATGGGCATTTGACTTTTAAAAAGTCAAACTGACCTATAATAAGATAAATGGTAATTTTTGATATGAAATGCGTAAGGTGGAATAATCGTATTAAATTATGATTAAACTAACCACCTTGAAAACGATGATGATAGTTTGACGCGTAACAAGCTAGGTGGAAGCTTGATGAGGGAGCGGGTCAAACGAATCAAGAAGGAAAGGAAAAGCGTAGTTCGGATGCGAGGTAAGTAAAGCTTACGCCCCTTTTTATTATTTACAAATGACATGATTGCAAGTATATTATATGAATGCTACTAAGTGGTTGGCATAGGATGTTCCGACACGAATCAATGAGAGTCGGAACGAAGGAAAATGGTAAGAAATCATAAGTTATGGACAAGGGGTAAAATGGTAAATTAGTCATGTAGTGACGAACAAACAAAAACGGTTTTAAGTAAAACGAGTACAAGGAAAACCGGGATAGGTTTAAAGGGGATGAAATGGTACTTAAATACCATCTCATACGGACAAATGGTCAATTTGACTAAATAGGTCAATTGGTGTGGGTAACGCCATTTGACAATAACATTTGATAATTGCTTGTTGAATTTTGTAATCACAGGAAATAACATAAGCTTGCGTTGCTTTAACTATAAAGGTTTAAAGCAAAAGTTAAGTAAACGGGTCAATACTTTGACCCGAGCCAGGTACGTATAACTAAGCTTTTTGGTTAAACATACAATTTTGGTCAAAATATTTAGTGAAAGTCCTTCGCCGTGAAGTGAGGGACTAAAGTTGACCAAAACACCCTTGAAGGGTATATTGGGCAAACGACTCATAGGGGTCGTTTAGGAACTTGCATATAGATTATGGAATCATTAGACATGAATAAAGGTCATAGGAATGCACATTCGCGGGCCAAATGCTCAAAAGTGGTCATTTGCGTAAAATGATCAACCGATGGGTAAAAATTGGAAAAAAAGAGGTTCATTATGTTAAATCCACCACAAAATAGTTGTGGTGGAATATTGGTAGTTAATTAGATATGGAACTTTTGTAGCGACACAAGAAAGGCACAAGTTCTAGGCTAAAACGCATAACTACCCTTAACGGGTCAAAATAAGCATACGAGCGAAAACGGGTTTAAATTGTGTAATAAACCTATGATTAGAACCTAATATGGTAGGTAACATTAATTTGAAGAAGTGTATGTGATATAGGAATCAAACAAATACGTTTGTTTGATAAAATGCATAAACGGGTTAAAATTCGGTAAAAAGGTAACGAGTCAAAGGCTTAGAAGTCTCAAAATTTCTTATGTTGGATGTAGGATTTTAACTCCATAAGATGGAGGATTAAATTATAGACGCGTAGGAAAAAGAATCGGGTAAAACGGATCAATAACGAAGAAGTTATGGCCGTTTTCGTAAAAACTGGCATAGCTGATCTGAACTGCAACCTGCTGGAAACTGGTTTCCCAGGCGACACGCGAAGGAACAACATGGTTCCTCCGCGACACGCGACAGAACCCTGATTTAGCGAAAAAATTTTATTTTAATCAGTTTTGCTTCCCGGACTCGTTTAAATACGTTCTAAGTTACATATGACTAATCCAACTCATGTTTTATGAGTTTCAGGTATGATTTTAGCACCGGAGGATGATCAAGCACAACGAAGAACCGAACACGATCAAGAAATAAGCTTCCGCACTATGTATCGTTGTTTTGTTAAATGACGAACTCAAACATGTTATTTTGTATAGTTTTAATTCTGTAAATAAAGTTTAATGAAACCCGTATTTTCAATGTATTGAAATTCCGTTTATTTTCGTAAATTATACGAAAATTGTTAAATAATAATAAGGGTGTTACAGTGGCGGACCAAGCAATAACCAAGGCAGAAGCGGCCAAAGTAGCTAAGCATGAAAAAGCTTGCATCGAGAATCAGCACGTGTTCGTCCCGTTCGCTTTCGATACTTTTGGCGCTCTCGCGCCCCTGACGTGGTGCGGTTCCTCAAGCGGGTTCAGCAGGTGGTAAGCAGTAACACCGCGCATGTTAAGGGGCAGAATTTTGTGTTTAGCAGGGTAGGGTTTGCTATTCAAAAGGGGGTAGCGGCGCAACTTGTTGCTCGTCTACCTGTCATTAGTCTGTAATCGTCTCTGTTTTTATAATATTAATAAAAGATTAGGTTGGTATTTACGAACAACCACTCAACGAACATTGTTACAATTACACACTTTAATCTTTAGTTATATAATAGCTACACTATCACTATATTCTTGAAAAGATTTTTTATACTTATTAAAAGAAAACAGATTCTAAATAAATATAATTTTGACTTCTTTGTATAAGACTACATTGGTAGCAAGTATAAAAAGAAGCAAGTCTTCATCGGTAGCTATGCAACTCAGTAGCAACTTTGTGTTTAAAACCGGATATCTGAAAATTTTGGATATGTGATTTTACTATTTAAATCCATAATCGAAATTTTGGATATCCGAAATTTCAGACATTCGATCAGATAATAAATCGGATATCTGAATATCCAATTATTCAATTTATATTTTATCTTTTGCTTTTTATTTATTTTAAACCGGATATTTCGGATATCCGAATATAAATTTTCGGATTTTTCGTTATCCGAATAATTTTCGGATGGTTTAGATTTGGATATTTGATAGTTCGGATTAGATTTTCGGATTCGGATACTTTTGAACACCCCTAGAGGAGTAGCAAGTATAAACGTTGCTGGTTTTGTTGCGTAAGTCCTCTTATGTACCTCCAAACATGAAGTACAAACAAATATAAGCATACAAATTATGATATGAACTAAATAAACTAATATATTGTATTTTCCAAACATTGCTGGTTTTGTAGCGTAATGTCTCTTATCCATATTTTTCTAGACCTTTCTTGGTTGGTTCATGGTCTTTCTAGTGCCTTTATGTAGCTGGATAAATCTGGGCTGTTCTGAAACCTTCCGGGCATCACTAGATGCGACTAGATGGCCCCGGAAATGCCTAGAATGCTGAAATTTTGAGTTGAATTTATGTGGGACTTGACAGTAAGTCCTTGGATGTATTTCCGAATTTTCTCATAGCGAATTAGGAATAACCTTTATGAACTGAATTTGCACATTTCTATTCGAGTAAATTACAAGTTTTGCCCTTTATGTTTACATCAAATTTCAGGCGTTGTCCTTTAGCGCAAAAGTTGACAAGTTTTGTCCTTTATGTTTCAAAATCTTGCACGTTATGTCCTTTAGACCAAACCCAGTTATTTTTTTTGGTTAAATATGATCACTCAAGGTTATTTTTGTCTTTTTACCTATATTTAATATTATTATTATTAAAAAATACTATTATAATAATAATTATTATTATTATTACTATTATTTATATATATAAATTATACATCTAACTGGTTCTCTTCTCTCTCTCTACAACTCACTCTCTAGGTCTAGCTCTCTGCTTCTCTCTCTATCTCTACCACCAGCCCCCACCACCACCACCACTGTTAACACCACCATCTACCACCGCCACTGTTAACACCACCATCTACCACCTCCTCCAGTCTCTCTCACTTCTCTCTCTCTCTCTCTAAGAGGTTCGAAGCACCTCTAGGGGTCGTAAGAGGGAGAGGTCAACTGATCATGGTGGTGATGACATGAATGTGGATAATGATGGTTCGAATAAGAAGATGACGCTGAGGTCGTTGTCTAGTCCTAGGTCAAGGACGAGTTCAAGACCGCCAAAGGATGTGGTGGTTCCTGGTGAGGGGTATAAAGATTCTGCTCAGAAGATTCAGGCGTTTAAAATGGGTAAGAAGTATGTTTACAATATTGGTTGTTTGTTTGATCTGATCTATGTTTGTATGTATTAGGATTTAGGAATCCCCTTTTGGGTCTGAATGATGAACATCAAAGTGATACAGAGAGGAATTAATTGTTTGTGAGGGTTATAAAGGGGATATAGAGATGGATTGATTGTTTGTGAGGATTATTGTTATTATGGTTCCAGTTAATTTGGTCGATTCGGGTCGGGTTTTGGTGGTCCATTTCGATGTTGATCAGGTGTTGGTGATCTGCAGGGGTGAAATTGGGGGATTTGTGGGAATTGGTGGAAGTTTGAGAGGTCGTGTTGATGATCGATGAACAGTTGTTGGTGATGGGTTGAAGAGTCTGGATCAAAACAAGCGGTTGATTCGAACATGTCTGGATTATCCAGCATTTTGTTTACAGGGAGATGATGATTGATGGATGTTTGAAGATACCCACAAGAAGAAATTAGCAAATCATATACATTGCAGGTTTAAATCATTGAAGAAGAAGGGGAAAGTGTAAGGCTTGAGAGGGAAATTACCATTTTACCCTCATGTGCATTGCACATAACCTTTTTTAACTGAGATTTCTAACCAGGTTTGGCCTAAAGGACAAAACGTGTAAGATTTTGAAAGTTAAAGGACAGCGCCTGCAAGATTTTGGAAAAAAAGGACAGCGCCTGAAATTTGATGTAAACATAAAGGACAAAACTTGTAATTTACTCTTTCTATTCAGTTTATACAACAATTCTTTAGTTTCCTTTACAAGCGATATTTAGGGGATGAACTGGGTAGTAGCGGTGGACATCGGCATGGAATTGTTGTAGCATTCAAAATTATTTAAATAAAATTTATTAAAATAATAATAATAGTACAATCGTCACATACAAACAACTTAACAAAACTTTAACGACCATTCAAATTTAGAAACAACTGCAAGATTTGACCCAAGCGCGTTGCGTCGCGGTTAACGAAATTGACATGTTAATCAAATTCACATTTACAATGTGTTAAAGATGTTTTTGTCGGTTAAGTCTGTATTACTATCTTATACAAATAAGTAATTCACCAAATAATCTCAATACAATTAATGGTATCATAATTACTACGTTACATGACTTGTATCCATATAAATAACCTATCGTATTAAGCTCCCCGCGTTGCGGCGGGGTGTAAAACCGTGACAAATAGCACCAATGCCACACTATAGCCAACGACCACCAACATTAAAGTTGCGGCGTCTTAACGTGGAAAAATTAGACCTAACATATAAAAATAGAAAATAATAACTAACTCGATTTAGGACTCGCACATTGTGACGAACTTATTAAACGGGAAAAAATAGCCGACGTAAACACACTGAACCACACACGTACGTTGCCCCATGTTAACTCGCAAAATTTAGAACGAATCGTATAACAAAACGTAAAATCGTTGAACCACACATACACATTGTGCCGTGTTAAGTCACAAAATTTATACCTAAACGTAAAACAAAAAAAAAAGCAAAATATGAAAAACATAGGGGGATCAAAGTTGAAAGTAAAAAGGCTGTGAGGTTAAATTGGAAAAACTAAAAACTTTTGGGTTAAAACTACAAAATCAAGTAGTTTTGGGTTTAAAGTGAAACATCATTTTTTTTTGGAAAACCCCCAAAACATGACAGACAACACCACTAAGTATCATGTACAACACAACTACACACAAAAAACTCATTAAACATCATGTACAAACCCACTATGCACAAACATATTACAAATTAATAGTATATAAATTTGTGTCCTAAACAATCCAAGGACAAAAACACAAGGGCAATTTATATGTTTACCTTTTTAAACAAACTTGTGAAAATGATTAATATAAAAACACAAAATTGAATTGTAAATAATTAAACTCTAATTTAAGGGAGGACGGTATGGATTGATTGAGTCACTTCGGTGACTCCTTTCACCGATCGGTGAACCACGGTGAACCACCCCCACTTGTTTGAGTCACCGATTGTTTGATTGTTTTCGGTGTATAGTCACCGATGCGGGAAGAGGAGGGAAGGAGGAGGGAGAGGGGTTTAATGGTGGGTCCCAAACTTTTTCAACCAATCACTAATTTTTTTTAAATTATTTATCACTCTCTAGGTGTTTGAATCATACCCTCTGATTGAGTGCAAAATGAGGAGTGAAATGGGGACTTGACATAGCATGTTATTATTGGGTAGATAATAACTCAAACACCCTATAGTGATTGAACCATACCCTCCACCCTACCCTCCACCCTAATGATTAACTTCAATAGAATATGTAATAAAACCCAATATTTAATTGCATATATATAACTGGTACAATGTTTTTGTTTCTTCGTAATGAACAATGAAGCATTTATTTCCACTTTACTTTAAAAACCTAGAACAAAGATCTAAAAGTACTCTTTAAGCATAGTTTCATAGACAAATAATGCCATGTAGATGTTCTTGGAACCTTGATGAGTAAGAATAGTCATCTTACCCAAATCAACACATCTAGTGGGAGCACCTGTGAGGTTTTTGGAATAAAATATATATTATGTTGTTTAGTTAAGTAACCATAATGCATTATTATTATTATTATTTTTATTATTCATAATAATAAATAGAATAATTAAAAGAAGCCAATGATAGCAAGCAAGGAAATAATAACGATAAGGAGAAAACCTTGAACAGGAAGAGTAATTGGAAAAGCAAAAGGAAAAAAAATTGTAATTGTGGCAAGAAATATAAGAGGTATAATGAGGACAGTGAAGAGTGGGGTTAAGAGTTGAAGGAGAAAAAGTCCCATAATTGAAACTGAAAGGAATAAGTTTACAAGTGAGTTTCTTGATTCAATAAAAGTTGATAAATATAAGAGGTATGACGACGTTACGTATAGGATATTATTCGGTACCCATGATTTTAGCATGGTCTTAACTAGAAACATGTTATGTGGACCAACATGTTATAATATACATCAAGTGTACAATACGCAAAGGAAATGTCATTTGAAATGTGTTTTTGAGTTATTACTAAAACTAATATTATTATTTGTGTTTTTGTTTTCTAAATTCTGTTTGACAAATACTTTTTTGTTTTCTAAATTCTGTTTGATAAATACTAAGAACTAGATGGAACCCTGCCTCGTTGCGGCCGGGGCATACAAATTAAGACGCGACTTATACGAACATTGTGGAGGGTAATGTTAGATAGTATTAAACATTAACCATGTAAAACCTATGACATTTCAAAACATAAAAAAGAACATCAAACATTAACCATGTAAAACCTATAACATTTCAAAACTTAAAAAAACATTAATCAAGTTGATTAACCATGTAAAACTTATAACATTTCAAAACATAAAAAAACATCAATCAAGTTGAATTACAAAAAAACATATAGACATGTTTCATAAGGTAAACAACATTACAGTAAAAAATGTTGATGATTGATGGTGATAAAGAATCTTCTTTAGCTCCACCGCTCTCGTTAATTTCCAAAGGCTTCTAAACTATGTTCTCATATTGGATTAGATTAGCATTATCCTGAGAAGGATAAGGCTTCAAAAAACAGTACTTCAAGCTTCATGAAAATATTATCTCATTGAATTGACTGAAAAGTCAAGTAGTTCATTATGCATATCCTAATGAACTGTTCAAACCTTGGCTATAACACTTAGACCACCCGTAGTGGGGCGTGATTTTTTAAAAAAATTGTAAAAAAACGCCCCAAACCCCCCCCCCCCCCCTACACTAGGCGTTATAAGGCGTTTTTTTTTTGAAATTTTGCATGCTAGCGTTTTAAATATAACGCTGAGAATTGTTTGACTTTTTTGCTTTTGGCCAATGGGGAATGGTCAAAGGTTTGACTAACCAATGAGAATTGTTTGCTTTTTTTTTTGTTTAATGATTGGGAGGGACATTATTAGGCATTATTCCCACTACACCACTTTTGCAATAACGCCCCATGCTGACTGGGATGACACGTGTCGGATAATGCCCCATGGTGGGGGCATTATAACAATTTACCACTACACATGGTCTTAGAAGAAAGATTTTGGTTTGGTCTAGGGATGAGCTTGGTACCGAAAAAATCCCCAAAAGTGGGTACCGGTAGCGAATATACCCGGTACGGTATGGTTCGGTACCGGTATTTGAGGGTAAAACCCGGTAAATACCGGTGCCGAAAATGTGAAAAGTTGGTACCGAAAATGTAACCGGTTCGGTAAATTTGATACCTGTACCATTTGCTCATCCCTAGTTTGGTCTCTAGTGCACTGAAGTTTGCCTATACAACTGCTATTGCATTATGAGAAAAAGTACAAATTTACTAATAACACCATTTAAGAATGGTACAACACCATGTTGCCAAAACATGTACAAATTGATAATTGTATAACTATTGCATTATGAGAAAAAGTACAAATTTATTAAGAACACCATTTAAGTTAATGGTACCACACCATTTGCCAAAACATGTTACAAATTGATAATTATATAATATAATATAACTAGAATTGAGACCCGCTGCAATGCGGCGGGGATTCTTTAGTTATAACTAAGTCGATCTAGGAGCCGTACGTTATGTTAAACCTGTCAAACGGGAAAAAAATAGACGATGTAAAAACCTTCACCCACACACGCACGTTGCGTCGTGTTAACTCGCAAAATTTAGAACGAAACGTAAAAACGTTAAACCAAAGACGCACGTTGTCATGTGTTAAGTCACAAAATTTAGAACCAACATAAAGCGAAAAATTTGCGGAAAATGAAAACTATAAAGGACCAAAGTTGAAAGTAAAAAAAGTTGTCAGGATAGATTGCAAAAGATAAAAAGTTTTGGGTTAAAAGTAAAAAAACAAATAGTTTTGGGTTAAAAGTAATTTATGAAATACCTTTGGGTGAAAAGTAAAAAAAATCTTTTTTTTTTGAAAACCCCCGAAGCCAAGGTTACGACAACCATATGCATAACCATTTTTTTTGGAAAACCCCCAAAGCACACACCGCGTTGCGGCGGTGCATAAAACAGTGTCAAATAGTACTAATATCACACAAGCGTCATCGACAACCAACACTGACTCGACCTAGGATCTGCGTGTTGCGACGAACCTGTCAAATATGAAAAAATAGAGGTAAAAACGTTGAACCACACATGCACATTGCGCCGTGTTAACTTGCAAAATTTGAAACTAAACATAAAAAAAGTTGAACCACACTCGTACGTTGCGTCGTATTAACTCGGAAAATTTAGAACTATACGTAAAACGAAAATTTGCCAAAGATGAAAAGTATAAGTGACAAAAATTGTGAAGTTAAATTGCAAATAATGAAAAGTTTTGGATTAAAGTTAAAAAAATCATGTAGGGTTAAATTTGCAAAAGGTAAAAACATTTGGGTTAAAAGTAAAACATCAATTTTTTTTTTTAAAAAGTCCCAAAGCACAAGGTACAAGTGGTTATGCACAAAAAGCTTACTTATTTATATATAGAATAATATGATCGTGGGTTATTCCTACAGGGCGTAACTTTGAGGGGGCCGGAGGGGAGGGGAGGGGGGGGGGGGGGGGTCCGATCCCCTGAACTTTTCGCTCATAGTGTCCGGTATGTAGTTTTCGTATAGAATTTTTTAGGTACATACGTTTTCGACCCCCGATTTTATAATTGTTTTATGTATATACGTTTTCGAACCCACGGTTGGAAATCTCAAGTTTCGCCACTTTACAGGTAAGTTCTATATTTGAGTATTCTTAAAAAAATAAGTCATAATAAAGATCATATCATTGGTATGTTCACCTATGTAATATAACTTTGGAAGTGAAAACCATTCATTGTTGTAGTTATATTTTGCTTTAATTTTTGTTTATTTAGTTGTGTTGTAGGAGATATAAAAATTCTATAATTTTATTTCGTATTAGTTTGGTATATCAGGAATTCAAATTAAGATTTTTCTATGTTCTCGGATTCGAACTCTGGTTTTGGTTTAGGGATAATCATCAACATAGGTATGCTGAACAAAATAATAATAATAATAATAATAATAATAATAATAATAATAATAATAATAATAATAATAATAATAATAATAATAATAACAAAATAGGCTTGAGTTTTAACATTTCAAAAAGAGTTAAATGTCATTTTAGTCTATATGATTTGTGCCATTTTAACAGTTTAGTACAAAGGTTTTATTTTTCGCCTGTGGGTACAAAAAAGTTTTACTGTTGCCATTTTAGTCCATTGGGTTAACTTCATCCATTAGTTTTGTTAATGAGAAGGACAGTAGGACACTTTGGTCATTTTATATGGCCGAATTGCCCTTTTAGTTATCAGAATTTCACATAAAATGTATATCCTTTATATAAATATTTTCTATTCGGTTGCATTCCATTTTTTTTTTGAACGGCAAATTTGGATCACTGACGGACCACTAGAGTATCACCGTGCATTCCATTTTTTATATGTTGATTGAATATATTTATTGTAGGTTGTGTGTACTTTTGTTTTGGATCGCTTTAAGTTACCAGGTTGTTTTATGTTGTCAGATTCTCACCAGTTTAGTTTACCAGTGGGCTTCTAAAAGTACAAGTTTCGGATTGAGTGATTGAATTTAGATAAGATAAACAACAAATTCGGTAAATATAATAACGAACTAACTTACACAGATTTTAGACTAGTGGGTATGGGGCACGGCATAGGCCCGTCCCCATACTACCGCTCCATTCCCCCATCCCCCTTGGTCCGGCGACGTGCTTGGTCCGGCAAGCCCAGCAAGAATCCGCCGCTTGTGCCGCCCCTCCACCTGGACCACCTCTCACACACACCTATATATACATACATACATACATACATACATATATATAAAGGGGTTCATCCCCCACCCCCTTGGTCCATCCCCTCTAGGCCCATCCTCACACCCGTCTACGTGGCGTCTACGTGGCGGCCCATCCTCCCCTCACCATACCCTTTAGTCTTATACCAAAAGAGTTTAGATAAGTAAATATAATAACGAACTAACTGACACAGATTTTATACCAAAAGAGTTTAGATAAGTAAATATAATAACGAACTAACTGACACAAATTTTATACCAAAAGAGTTTACATCACACTTGATATCACCTCTTGTGATATCCTCCCAAACCTAGAAACACACTCACAAACTCTCTAGAAAGGTCTGACAGTGAAGGTTTGAATCTATGGTTATGAACATTTTCAAATGATTTGGCTTTTATAGGGTGGTTTAAACATTTAGGCTAATCACCCTAAACATTCAGCTGAATTGTTTACAAACCAATCGGCCCAATAAACTAGAACTCAGAAGTTGAATGTCATCACCCCATTACTTATGAAATCTAACATCAAAATATGTGTGGCCAAATAACAAAATCATCCCACTCAATTGTTTTCATATCACAGCCCATGTAGAGAAAAAATGATCATCACAATATGTTTCTAAGGGGCTGTTTGTTTACCTCTTAATGTGGCTCTTAATGGTTCAGACCTCTTACTGGTTTAGCACTTAATGGTTCAGACTGTTTGTTTCGCAAGCTCATGTCTGAATGGTTCAGACATTTGCCTCTGAATAGTTAACATTATACTAAGTCTGAATGGTTAAGACCTCTAATCTGAATTGATGAGATATTTTCCTCTAAACGGTTAAGCATTATATTGCCTCTTAATGATTCAGACCTCTTACTGGTTCAGCACTTAACCATTTAGAAGTTACCAAACAGCCCCTAAGTTCTACTATTGTAACCCTCATTAGCTTTTGGAAGTCACCAAATACACTTGCGCATCCTTCACTTTTTAATTTTATATTATATTATATATTATTCTTTGTTGAATATACAAACTAGTGCCATCAACCTGGCCCGTTGCGTCTGGGGATTAGGGGGATTCAATCGGTTCATTGTGATTCGATACTTGTAAAATTAAAATAAGAAAATATGTTGTGCAAAGCTATTTGTTACAAACGAGTAGACGCCACCCGCGCATTGCGGCGGGTTGTTGAATATGTATGCGTTTAGTATCATTATATGAGATGCGAATATTCTTAATGATAAACAAATATTGAACTGAAATTTTGGTATCGCCTTGTCGCGATTCAAGAAGAAAAAAAACGACAAACATGGAAAAGGCATATGTCTGAATTTGTTGAACAAAGATGGATTGGTTATGGTTTACGGATGAAGTTTGAAGGAGTGAGAACATGATCTATGGATGTTAAAGGATTTGGTGATAAGGTCCTGGTTGAAGCGGTTCTTGATTTACAAAGTAGACACACGTTTTAAAATCTACCTGGATGTTTTAGAATCGTGAAGTAATTGGTAGTTGTGATTTGAGCGAGAATGGTAGGGTTTTGGTTAATAGTTGTAATATACTTACATGTGTTCAAAATAGGGGCAATCTGGTCCAGAAAGCTTAAAATCAGGTCACTTTCCATCATTATAAGACATGAATATAATCCCAAGTTTTATTTAGCTATATACCTCTAAATAATATATCGAATCATCTTTTACAGTATCCTTGTTGTTAGGGTGTACGTGGTGGTCGCGGCAAAGCTTGCGGCAACCCCTTTTGCCGCACGGGGAATCCACCGCCACACCAAGTTTGTCGTGCGGTAAAGATGAGGGGAGGAGTTTTTCGGTGAACATACGCCGCATGCGGCAAAGATGAGGGAGAGGAGTAAGTGGTGGGGCCCAATATCTTCTCAACCAATCATCTCCTTTTTAACAAAAAATGGTTTGAGGGAAAACACCCTTTGTGTTTTTGGGCAAGAGGGGAAATGACATGATATATTATGATTGGGTGGGTGAAATTTTCCTCCCATCCCATTAGGCATGCACCACTTACACCCTTATAAGCAAATTTAAAATAAATATAAAACCGTACAAATATTGTACAAGGTATCCTTGATGTTATACGCAAATTTAAAATAAATATAAAACTGTACAAATATTATACACTGTATTTACATAAACAAAATTGACATTAGTGGCATTTAAAATAGGTCAAATACGTGGATTTTTAATTGTCCCGGGTGCAACCCATGAGCAACATGTCTTAATTGCTCTGCTCGCATCCCCCCTGCCATGGCGCCGACAGCGGCGGTTGACTACGTCGACTGTGAAACCGCTACAAGGAACTGGTTTCCTTACTACTCTTTCTCTTTCTATATCCTCAGTTTCAGATGTCAAGATCCCCATTTTAACCCATGTATATGTTTTTCAAGCGGCGGCGGGCGGTTCTATGTTCTTTAGGCGAGGGTAGGGGTTAGGGTTTTGTTTCTGAGTCGGCGGATCTGTCTAAGAGGGGCGTGGTAACGGCAGTGTTGAAACCACTGTTAATCTCGTTTTACGGTTCCATTCAGATCTGAGTAGATTGAGGAGGCGTTGGTGACTGTGACCGGTAGAGATTTCGGTTCTTCTGCCTCCATTTGGATCCAATTTAGATCTGCAAACGTGTACATGCGAAATCATAGATAAACAAATTTGTATGATGCCTACACACTGGTGGTCATGAATCGTCTTCGTACGTTCTTCATAGATAAGAGAATTGTCGTACGCTTGGTTCCTGAGTTCTTCTAATTCATATCTCCCCTCAACAACATCAATCAAAGCCCTCGCTGTAGCTAAGAATGGTTGTCCCAAAATCAATGGTACATGATCATCTTCTGTCACACCCCAACCGATGGCGGAAACATCGGGGCATGGCACTGAGCGAAACAGATTGTCCAGAAGTTTCAATAACAATAATCAATACCATTCAATTTAAAATAACATGTCCCATACCATGTCTCAAACAATAAACAAATTATTACAGATAAAATCTAGGCAAATAATTCTGTTCCGACAACTCAGATTTAAATAGAGCAATTGTTTATCTGCTTCTAGAGACCCTTGATTCAATTACTACAGACAACTATTTGTTGGGCTCTAAAGCTTTATTCTAGCTTCAACTTCCTATCACGTGTGCATCCTAAGCACCTGTCACATACGTTAAAATAAAGTCAATACATATAATGTAAAGGTGAGCATAAAAGTTTGATAATAGCATATAGAGTTCGAATTCGTTTACGCATAACCAGCACGTACACATAGTGAAATGAAGCACGTTAGTTATCGACATAGATCCATCGATACCAATGACTGCGGGTTGACTGCCCGAGGCAGTTCGCAATACATGATTACCACCGTAATCCATGCAAGTAATTGTCCTTAACAACCCCCGTGTGAACGGGTGCTGCGTCCAAACTATAGTACTATCGTTGCTAAGGCAGGTAGACAGCATTCCATGTGTAAACATAACAAACAAGCATTCATAAGCCCCGTATAACATGCATTAACGGTTAACGTTCAAATAGTATTGAGTAGTGTGTTTGATGTGATTTGAATAGTTGTAACGTATGTAACACCCAAAAGTGCATAAGCAAAAAGGGATCGAGTATACTCACAGCGGTTGATGGATTGAAGGGAGCGTTTAGCGAGTAAAGTTAGCCTGAACGGATTGATAGCATAACGATAAGTGACGCGTAAAACGAAAAGCAAGTGTTGGAGGGTCGGACAGCTGGTCGATCGGACGGTTGTTCGATCGGACGGCTGACCGTTCGGATAACAATCCGTTCGGATGGTCATCCGGTTGGACGGTAGTCCGGTCGGATGACTATTCGAGTGGATTGTTTCTTCCTATGAGATGAATGTGTTTGTGTATGATGGCTTGACTTTTGAAGTTTTCGTTGTAGCATTTGAAAACATTGAAGTACCTTTACCCTTCAGGTCGGTCGATCTGACGGCTGTTCGATCGGTCGGCAACCCGATCGGTTAGGTATTTTAAATGAGTTGTAGTGATTTGCTTTGGATCGGACAGGTGTTCGATCGGATAGGTGTTCGATCGGACAGGCCAACAAGTCAAAAACTTAATGAATTGTAAAGTGACGCGATAATACGGCTTGCTGACCGATCGGTTGGCAAGTCAACAATAGTCAACAACTTTAAATGAAATGCAAAGTATGGTGCAGTGGATAGCTGATCGATTGAACACTAATGGTGTTCGATCGGACAACATGCATGAACAATCATGACGAGTTCTCAGCAGGGTGTCACCTGATCGGACGGCTGTTCGATCGGGTGGCACTTCCTAGTGCATCGAACATGTTGAAAAATCGATTAAGTGTTGAAGTATAGTATCTCATGATCCGAAGAGTAATCCGATCGGTCAGTAGTCCGATCGAATAATAGTTCGTTCAATACTAGTCTTCAAAATAAATTGATTAAGTGTGGGCCCATGTGTTAACCGATCGGCTGGCCAGTCGATCGGCTGACTGTCCGATCGGCTGGCTGTCCGTTTGGACAGCAGTCCGATCGGTCAGCACCCTGACCTGATCAGCCTATTCGTTTAACACCTGGTTGTTCTGTTTGTTTGTCGTTTTATTGAGGTATTTTGACAACGAGTCGAACCATAGATCCCTCGTCCTTACTTGGTTCCCCTGGTCGGACATGAATCACCCAAATCCGGCTGGTGAACTGTTCGGAACGGAGTTTACCGTTTAACCCGAAATCGGTTAACCTCGTGGATAGAATCCGGATCTTGAGCCATGCAACCACCTGAGTGATTTGTAAGACGACACAGGCTCCGTTTCTATCGGTTTTGAAGGCATTAAGTGAAAAAAAGTTGAAAGAAAGTTGGAAAATCCATCTTTCAATCCTTTTCACCGGGTATATGTTTAGATCTATGAAAGATCTTTGTTTGTTTATGTGGAAATCGGCTAGATCCAAGTTATTCTTGGTGGATTGAGGCCAAAACATGAAGTTCTTCAAGAACCCATGATGACATCATCCTAGAACACTTGAATCTTGATGATTTCACGGTTAAAAGTTAAGATTTGAAAGATAGAAAGGTGTAGAAGTGCGTGTAGATCAAGAAAGTACAAGATTTAGGATGAGATCTTACCGGAATCGAGAGAAATCTGAGAAAAGGTTGAGTTAAGCGTGCTGGTCGAACAGAGGTTTCCAAAAGTAGAAAGGATGATAATGACAGGGGTATTTATAGGATGACAAAAGAGGAAAGTGCTGGCCGATCGGCCAGGAAGCTCGATCGGACAGCCTGTCCGATCGGACAACAGTCCGATCGGCTGGCTGTTCGATCGGCTGGTAGCCTGATCGATCAGCTGAACGTTTCGAGCGTTTGGTGCGACGATTTTTGATATTTTGATTTCGGTTGCGAGTGGATAGATACGATAGGGTTTCTTAGTCAAATTACTTTCAGTCCCAATCACTCATATCGAGCACTGTCTCTTCTCCACTAATTATCATAGTTCGATTTCGATTGAGTTCGATTGCGTTTCGATTTTTGATTTCCACACATAACATAAATAAACATGCACAAGTAACACATAAGGCACACACATACACGTATAACAATAATTAAAATACGTAGCTCGAGTTGCGATTTGATTCGATGTCGATTCGTTTAGCATAGTTTGATTATCGTTTAGTTAACCTTATCGCATTGTTACTTCCTACAGTTCACAGTCGTAAGTCGATTAGATGGCGATTGAAATACGTCGATTATTGTAATTATTGACACTTACTCCACATAATACAACTAAATTAAACACATAAAAGAAATTTACTACAAGTCAAGTTGTGCGAAATCGGTCGGTGACTTTGGCCTTGACTTTGACTTTCCGAAAACACGGGGTGTTACAGCCTCCCCTTGTTTAGGGAATTTCGTCCCGAAATTAAGCTGAAAGTTGTACAACACCGCGACTCACGTTTGAGAACTTTCTCTTTCTAGACTTTCTCTTTAAACAGCTGCGGGTACTTCGCCTTCATGTCGCTTTCGAGTTCACAAGTGAACTCTGCGCCTCGTTTGCCTTCCTATCAGACTTTCACAATAGGAATGCGAGAGCGTCTGAGCTGCTTGGTTTGGCGATCCATGATTTCGACAGGCTTTTCCACGAAGTGTAATGTTTCGTTCACTTGCAAGGTGATACCTTTAGGAGTACGTAGTCACCAACGTCAAATTCAAGGGCTTGCGTCGTCTATCGGCATAACTTTTCTGTCGATTCCGAGCTTTGACCAGGTTGTCTTGGATTTGGAAAATTCTGTCTGTCGTTTCTTGTAATAGCTCAGGACCGGTTAATTGTGAGTGACCGATCTCGTGCCACACAATAGGCGATCGACATCTTCTTCAGTATAAAGCCTCGAATGGTGCCATTTGAATGCTAGAATGATAGCTGTTGTTATACGAGAATTCGACTAACGGCAGGTATTTATCCCAATTACCACCGAAGTCAATGACACACGAACGGAGCATGTCTTCAAGAGTACGAATCGTTCTTTCAGTCTGACCGTCGGTTTGAGGGTGGAAAGCGGTACTTAGATTTAGCGATGTACCGAGTGCCATTTGAAACGTTTCCCACAGTCGCAAGGTAAACCGAGCATCACGATCAGAGATGATGTCGCGAGCCGTCCCATGATTACAAATGATCTCGTCGGTGTAGATTCGGGCTAATCGTTCTACCTTGTAGTCTTCCCGTATCGGCAAAAAGTGAGCTGATTTAGTTAAACGGTCGACCACAACCCAAATGCTGTCGTGACCTGATGACGTGAGCAGCAGCTTTGTTATAAAGTCCATAGCTATACTCTCCCACTTCCATATGGGGATTGGTGGTTGTTCGAGTAAGCCAGAGGGTCATTGATATTCAGCCTTGACTCTTGCACAAGTTAGGAATTTTTCAACGTAGAGGGCGATATCCCTTTTCATGCCGGGCCACCTGATGGGTCGGTAAATTTCCAAAGCTTAACGTGTTTAATTTTACCGATTTGTGTGAAATTGAGTTTTAGAATACACTACTTTGAGATGGTTTGTATTTTGCAGGCCTTGACATGTTTAAGGTGTATTTTGGAAGCTTAATTGTGACAACCCGAATTCTCAAGGGTAGTAACGTTTAATTAACGTCCGTGCTAAGCGTTCTGTTCATGTATAACTCCGTTAAACTAAAACACGATAACTTGTTAATTAACGTCTTGGGCTACATACTTTGGGCCGTTAGTTACTTGATGTTTATTGGGCCGCAAACCTACCCGATACACACACATGACTACTTGGACTTTTGTGACTAATAGGGCCCTCTCCCTCTCGTTTTGACTCACACATATTCCAGGCCCAAAGTGCTCTCCAGGCCCAACTCCCTTATATGTGTCGCATACGTTTTAGTGATAAGTAACTACACTTTGTTTTACAGTATTCATAACAAAACCCTAAACACCCCCACCCCCCTTGGAAATGCGATGGCAGGAGAACCCCCCACCCTCAATCGAGACATCACCCTATTGATCGTGGATCTTGGTTAGTAAATCTATATTCGTATTAATTTCTATTTGATTGTTCCTTATGTGATCATGATTTGCTAAAGTATTATAATATGTTGATTATTAGTTGATGATGACCATGCTATACGAATATTGTATTTAGTTGAAAGACCGTTATTAGAATGTATGTGTTGATGGCTGATTGACATGTTAACGAGTGATAGGGATATATATATATATTTGAGACAGATGAATGCGGGCACGTTGTATGTGATCGAGTGGCTTGTGTTTGGATTTAGAGTATGTCAAAGATTTATAATCTGGTCATGATTGTGCTAGTGATTTAATATTGAAAAGGGGTTGGTAATTATAATGATGATGATGGATGTCTCTTACTATTGGAATGGCTGATCTACAAAAGTAAAGTAGTTGTATTTATTCGAACCCACTATTGTGCTTGGTCCAATCATAATTGCCCACAAAAATTCATGATTCTTCAAGTAATAATTCAAGTAACCGATTTCTTGTGTGTCAGCAGTCTTTTTATGGTCCAATACAATTGAAGATAGGTGGCCTGCTAGAATTGATAACCTTGAATTAAAAGTGGCGGCCCATGTGCTCTAGTATTGATCTAATCAAAAATCATATAGTGAAATCGGTGTACAGGTGGAATTAAATGATTGATAATTATGGTGAAGGTGTTGAGGGCCGAATAACATGTCAATGGGTTGTATTGTTTGTTTATACATGATAGTGATTCAAGTTGGTGTGACATGAACCAATGTAACTGGGGTTGAGTATAGAATAATTAAGCATGCGTAAATGATTGAATAATTGGTTGATCAATTATTGTGATACGTATGGCTATAATGTTCATTAGCTGAAATATATGAGAATTGTGAGTCATGATTGTACACAAACAGAATGTATACTAACTGGATCACATATAATCACACACATGCTAGAGGTTGCACATGCAATTAGGCTCGCATAAGTCACGACCTACTTGCATATGTTGGGTCTTTGACTGTTTGGATTAATAAGTGGACGATGCACTAACCGCTCATCTACTCGTACATTGTACACTTTCACTTTGGGTCTTGTGTTGAATGAAGCATGGAATGTTGGGCTTTTGACTAGAAACGTGAATCTGTAATGTGTATTAACATTGTAAACTGAATGCTTTATGTGTATAGATGATGTGGGTGAATTATGAAATGTGTTGTGGCATGGTTTATGCGTATGTGAAACTGATTGAGTATGATAATCATAATAGGCCTTGATTGACTACGTGTGAACAAGTAATTAATCTTACCGAGCAAAACTAAGGTGAGTTCACTACATTCGAGCATGCGTCCCAGTGGTTGGAGACAGTCAGTGGTTTGGGTAAAAACGGGTATATTGGTTAATATTCTCACCTATCATTTTTGTAAGTCCCTTATTCGGGTATTAGTTGGTAGCGCTACTTAGGTTTGGTACCCTCACACCACTCCTGGATAGGACGGATGTGAACTAATGACCCAGTCGGGCCCAGTACTAGATAGGAGTACGTGGGATAGGGCAGTCATGTACATCAGGAGCCGTCTTGTTCGGAATTGAGATATTAACAATATTACTTGCATTTGTCAGTGAACTGTTTTACATACAACTGGTAACAAAACGTTTTCTTAAACTGTGAACTCGCCAGCTTTGTCTGATACTCGTGTTGCATGCTCGCAGGTCGTTAGGTATCTTGGATTTGGAATCTTGCTGTCTGGAGGAGCAGGAGTGGTCATGGGTCGACTGAAGAGACTCATGTGATTAATTGTTTACTGTTACACATTGGTTTTTTTTTTTGAACAATTTAGTTATGGCTTAATACTTGCTTCCGCTGAACATAATGGTTTTCGTATAAACTTGTGATGGAACTTTATTATTAATTTGAGAACTTTATTTTGAAACGTGTGGGTTCAATGTAAATAGCGGCTCATTATCAGTACGTCATATGCCTATCGGGGACACTCCCTGGGTGGTATTTTTGGGGGTGTGACATTAATGGAGCTTGGGAATGGAGTTAGGAAGAACGGGAGCGAAAAACGGAGCTAAACGGTGAAAACCGGACAAAAACTTCAGAGACCGGCGTCCCAGACGCCCAGACCAGCGTCCCAGACGCTGGTCCCCAGCGTGAATTTGGGGAAAACTTTAGTTAAAACCCATTTTCGAGTATCTAGCTAGGGAGACTCCATTCTGGACTTCCAGAGGCGAATTGGAGATATATTTGAAGGTTCCATTTGATCCTTTATCATATTCCATCAAGTTTTGAAGATTAATCATCAACCATGAGTGGCTAATTTCCCCAAGATCATCCCCGGGTGAAAGATTGTGAGTTTCTAGGGTTTGTTTTTCATGTTTTGGTTTGATACAAACATTTGTCAACCGTTGATTGAAATTGTATGAATCATTTGTTGGTATTGATTTGAACTCGAAATTGTTAAGTTTTCTTGCAACATTGACATTGATAGATGATTGCTACCATTAAGTTGTGATTTGTGCTAGGGTTTGGTTTTTGTTCTTGATTAATAAAGCATACTATTGTCTCATATTGTGATGGTTATCTTGCACCGGTTGCGTATGATAGACGATTGTTGATGTCTAAGATTAGGATTTCGAATTAACAAACTCAAGAAATTATTGGTGTTCATAACATAATCAAACCATTCATGTTGGATAGCTCTAGATACTTAATAATCCAAAACCCGGGTGTGATTATTTTCTAAATAGTGTTCACAAATCCATTTTAATTACCGTTTGGATATTCGTCATTCTAAATAACATAATTAAATCGTTTTCTACAAACTAATTGGAATCACATTGTTGGTTCACACTTTCAAACACAATTTCAAAGAAAATTAGCAAGCTTCATAATTACTTTGTACATTTTTGTAAATAGTCTAACTAATCGAATAGGTCGTGCAATACTGACCACATGCTCTTCGTGGATACGATACTCGACTTACCCTAGGTATCTAGGTTAATTGGGTTTTTGACTGAGCGGGACGACACGGTCACGTCAAAATGGTGCCGTTGCCGGGGAGCTAGTGCGCTTAGTATTTCATTGCTTGTTCGATTTTAGTTTAGTTTTTCTTTCTTATATTTTTGTGATTTTACTTTGGGTGGTCGAGCTTGTTTGTGCAGGTACATGTTTTGCAGGTACCATCTTTCAATATGAATTGGGTAGATGATGATCCGTGTGAGTGTTGCGGAAGCGGAGAGCATTATTTAGAAGATTGCTCCGTTTTCCACGCAAAAGTTCAAGCCAACAAGGATCGGGAAGACTACCTCAGCGGATTATATGAGTATAGAAGGGCGGATTATGAAGATTTCAGTGGTCCATACTCATATTATCCATATGATAATCCACCACCACCACATTATCAAGAATACTACTATGAGCCCGAATTGCCACACTTCCTGAGTTACCTGGAGGAGTATGATGATTATTATCATGACTCCCCTCAGCCGACATACGAGGAGCCTCAAGATTCGTTAAACTCTAAACTCGATATGATTATGGATATGATGATAGAAATGAAAAAGAAAGACGAGCTCAGAGACAAATCATTTGAGGCTTTGGTTATTCAGGTTGGTCAATTAACCGAGGAGATGGCACAACTTAGGCGAGACCAAGAGGTTTTGGCTAATGGTACCATGGTTGATGGTGATGTGGTGGAAGAGGTTATCGATCTTCCCGAGCAAGAAAATGAATGTTTGAACCGAGCGGAAGACATCACACCGCAAGACGAGTCGGATCCGAAAGATGCCCACGTTCATATCCATCCTTCTCCCATACTTATCACTCCAACCAAAAAAGTTGGGGATGAGGGTTCGGGTATAATGATTCGAAGGGTGGCATTGCAAGACATTGGCCAGTTTAGTAAGAAGCGGCCCCAAAGTTGTACAATATGCATGCCGAGCAAAATAAAAAGAGAATGGATCCGGCATGCCAAATACCGAGCATATGTAGGCAACTCGGTAGGAAAATGTGCACTTCGACCGCCATGAGAGGTAAGTTAGGTATAATTGTTGTAGAGTTTGTATTATTTTCGTCTTATTTTTATTTTCTTAGATAAATGAACATTGTAGGTGTGTTTCCTATATAACCCTCACGAGACCTCTCGTCCTCCCAAGCTATTGGGGGGGGGGGGGGTTTAAAAGGGCTTGTTGCATAAGCTAAATGTAACCGTGATTCCTACGAAAGTGAGTTAGGATTGTTATTGTTGTAAATTATTTTTCCACATAAATCAAGGTAAATTAACGCATAACTTGGTAACACTTTCAAAAAAATGGTAGAACTAAGTAGCTAACAAATTTCAATGGTTGTGAGAAGCAAGCTTCTACACAAGGGTTAGAATTTGTAGGTACAACATGTTCGCGGGACAACCGTTTTTATGAAGAGAAGAAGAAGATATGAGCATCAAGCGACAAAAATCAGGTGCATGCGTTTCCTTTTTACCTTGATTCTTAGTTTAGTAATAAGTGGATTGTAAATTGTATTTTATTTTCAGGGGTGAAATTTTGGGGAGGTTAGCCGTGTCACATCCCTTGTGCGTTTTAAAAACTCTAGTTCTTACACATTGAGGACAGTGTTTACCTCAAGTGTGGGGATGGGGGAGTAAAAGTTTTTGATTTTTGACCTGTTCATTTAAACACTACACATTGAGGACAATGTTTACCTCAAGTGTGGGGATGTGGGAAAAATTTCAAATTTTTTTCAAAATGTCGTTGTTTGAAGCGATCTAAAAAGCACAAGTAACTAAGTTAACGAGGGATGACACAACCCATTTGGTCTTTTGTCATGGTCAAGTTCAAGTTAATAGCATAACGAGTATTTAGCGGGTGGTTATTTGGGAGTAATTCGCCTAAGAAACTAGCACATCATGCATGTCACATACCATACCCTTTATATATGTGAGGTTTTGAGCCACTTTTACATCATAGAATTACATATTTATGTTTCTTTGTTTGAGTGGACCATTAGTCATGTATTGTAGAACATGCATCTTTTGATACGTTTGAGACCATAGACCGAATATAAGCACGAGAATGATTAAGGCATTAGGTGAACCTTTTCCTTTAAAACCATTTATCCATCCTTACCCAAATAAATCCCCTAGTCGCCCACTTTGAGCCTAAACCTTTCGTTTGACCAACCCATTTAGCCCACATCCGTTAAACCTTTTATTTTTAAACCCGTGTGATGAAAATTCGATTATAGGTCTATTTGATTGTATAGTTGTGTTTGCAAAAAAAAAAAAAAAAAAATTTCAGAAAATTTTGCGAAAAAGAATACAAAATCATTGAGAAAAGTACAAAAATACGAGTTATTAGTTTGTTGAATAAAAGGCGAAAACCGTTGCCTCGTAGTTGATGTTTATAGTTAGTTTTGTTTAGCATACTCGTTTGTAATAAAAATGGAATTTTTCATCACCTTCGCCACTTTAAAATACCCTATTTCCTACCCTTCGCCTCGCCCCATTACAACCCTTCAAAGACCTTTTGACTTGTGCTTAGTATTCGTGTTCGGTGGTGGAGAATGATTGAGTTGCAAGCCTATGCGGGTACGTGTTCTAATCGGTTTGAGTGATGATTTCAAAAGCGCTAATGCATCAATTATTAGCCAATTTTAAACCGAGTGGAGAGAACATTGTGAGGGATGTGCATGATTTGTTGGTTTCAAGGGCGGGTTAATCTTGGATAACCATTTTATATGTGATTATTCACTTTACCGTTAGATATTTTGTAAATTGTAAAAAGTTTGAACCGGGTTGACTTTAGACCTTAACCTTAGTCTCAGGAATGGGACGTGTGTTTCTCGTTTGACCCACGTGAAAGTGAAAAGCAGAGTTGCTTGAGGGCAAGCAAATGACAAGTGTGGGGATGTGATGGGTTGGTAAATTTCCAAAGCTTAACGTGTTTAATTTTACCGATTTGTGTGAAATTGAGTTTTAGAATACACTACTTTGAGGTGGTTTGTATTTTGCAGGCCTTGACATGTTTAAGGTGTATTTTGGAAGCTTAATGGAGCTTGGGAATGGAGTTAGGAAGAACGGGAGCGAAAAACGGAGCTAAACGGCGAAAACCGGACAGAAACTTCAGAGACCGGCGTCCCAGAAGCCCAGATCAGCGTCCCAGACGCTGGTCCCCAGCGTGAATTTGGGGAAAACTTTAGTTAAAACCCATTTTCGAGTATCTAGCTAGAGAGACTCCATTCTGGACTTCCAGAGGTGAATTGGAGATATATTTGAAGGTTCCATTTGATCCTTTATCATATTCCATCAAGTTTTGAAGATTAATTATCAACCATGAGTGGCTAATTTCCCCAAGATCATCCCCGGGTGAAAGATTGTGAGTTTCTAGGGTTTGTTTTTCATGTTTTGGTTTGATACAAACATTTGTTAACCGTTGATTGAAATTGTATGAATCATTTGTTGGTATTGCTTTGAACTCGAAATTGTTAAGTTTTCTTGCAACATTGACATTGAGAGATTATTTCTACCATTAAGTTGTGATTTGTGCTAGGGTTTGGTTTTTGTTCTTGATTAATAAAGCATACTATTGTCTCATATTGTGATGGTTATCTTGCACCGGTTGCGTATGATAGACGACTGTTGATGTCTAAGATTAGGATTTCAAATTAACAAACTCAAGAAATCATTGGTGTTCACAACATAATCAAACCATTCATGTTGGATAGCTCTAGATACTTAATAATCCAAAACACGGGTGTGATTATTTTCTAAATAGTGTTCACAAATCCATTTTAATTACCGTTTTGATATTCGTCATTCTAAATAACATAATTAAATCGTTTCCTACAAACTAATTGGAATCACATTGTTGGTTCATACTTTCAAACACAATTTCAAAGAAAATTAGCAAGCTTCATAATTACTTTGTACATTTTTGTAAATAGTCTAACTAATCGAATAGGTCGTGCAATACTGACCACATGCTCTTCGTGGATACGATACTCGACTTTCCCTAGGTATCTAGGTTAATTGGGTTTTTGACTGATCGGGACGACACGGTCACGTCAAAATGTTGTTATTTTCTCAATATATATATATATATATATATATATATATATATATATATATTTTTCATTCTTTTTTTTTCGCAACATTTTCTGATTTTTTCTTTCGTAAGCAAACAATTCACTTTACCGTTAGATATTTTGTAAATTGTAAAAAGTTTGAACCGGGTATGACTTTAGACCTTAACCTTAGTCTCGGGAATGGGACGTGTGTTTCTCGTTTGACCCACGTGAAAGTGAAAAGCAGAGTTGCTTGAGGGCAAGCAAATGACAAGTGTGGGGATGTGATGGGTTGGTAAATTTCCAAAGCTTAACGTGTTTAATTTTACCAATTTGTGTGAAATTGAGTTTTAGAATACACTACTTTGATATGGTTTGTATTTTGCAGGCCTTGACATGTTTAAGGTGTATTTTGGAAGCTTAATGGAGCTTGGGAATGGAGTTAGGAAGAACGGGAGCGAAAAACGAAGCTAAACGGCGAAAACCGGACAAAAACTTCAGAGACCGGCGTCCCAGACGCCCAGACCAGCATCCCAGACGCTGGTCCTCAGCGTGAATTTGGGGAAAACTTTAGTTAAAACCCATTTTCGAGTATCTAGCTAGGGAGACTCCATTCTGGACTTCCAGAGGCGAATCGGAGATATATTTGAAGGTTCCATTTGATCCTTTATCATATTCCATCAAGTTTTGAAGATTAATCATCAACCATGAGTGGCTAATTTCCCCAAGATCATCCCCGGGTGAAAGATTGTGAGTTTCTAGGGTTTGTTTTTCATGTTTTGGTTCGATACAAACATTTGTTAACCGTTGATTGAAATTGTATGAATCATTTGTTGGTATTGCTTTGAACTCGAAATTGTTAAGTTTTCTTGCAACATTGACATTAATAGATGATTGCTACCATTAAGTTGTGATTTGTGCTAGGGTTTGGTTTTTGTTCTTGATTAATAAAGCATACTATTGTCTCATATTGTGATGGTTATCTTGCACCGGTTGCGTATGATAGACGATTGTTGATGTCTAAGATTAGGATTTCAAATTAACAAACTCAAGAAATCATTGGTGTTCATATCATAATCAAACCATTCATGTTGGATAGCTCTAGATACTTAATAATCCAAAACCCGGGTGTGATTATTTTCTAAATAGTGTTCACAAATCCATTTTAATTACCGTTTTGATATTCGTCATTCTAAATAACATAATTAAACCATTTTCTACAAACTAATTGGAATCACATTGTTGGTTCACACTTTCAAACACAATTTCAAAGAAAATTAGCAAGCTTCATAATTACTTTGTACATTTTTGTAAATAGTCTAACTAATCGAATAGGTCGTGCAATACTGACCACATGCTCTTCGTGGATACGATACTCGACTTACCCTAGGTATCTAGGTTAATTGGGTTTTTGACTGATCGGGACGACACGGTCACGTCACCACCAGTACTTGTAGCGAAGATCCTTGTACATTTTGTCGACACCGGGATGAATAGAATACCGGGATTTGTGGGCTTCGTCCAACAAGATCTGTCGCAAATTGGTTCGTTTGGTAATCCAAATTCGGTCCGGAAAGTGGAATATCCCATTCGATTTGCTCACAAGCTGGGCTACATCGTGGTAGATTCTTTCCTTCTTTAGAGTGCGTTCGTTAAGACACGCATGCTGATCTTCGCGGATGAGGGTCTCGAGATCGTGTTGGGCTTGCACATTACGAGTGCTAAGCATATAGCTCCTTCTGCTGAGCGCGTCGGCAACAACATTTGCCTTGCCTGGGTGATAACGAATCTCACAGTCGTAATCATTGAGAATTTCTACCCATCGGCGTTGACGCATATTAAGTTCCTTCTGATTAAAGATATGTTGTAGGCTCCTATGATCAGTGAAGATCGTACACTTGGTACCATACAGGTAGTGTCGCCAAATCTTTAACGCAAAAACAACTGCGCCTAGCTCGAGATCATGGGTTGTATAGTTCTTCTCGTGGATTTTGAGCTGACGAAATGTGTAAGCTATAACCTTATCCCATTGCATGAGAACACAACCAAGACCAAGGTTGGAAGCATCACAATAGACAATGAAATCATTATTTCCGTCGGGCAATGTGAGAACGGGAGCGTTGCAAAGCTTATGCTTGAGGGTTCGAAAGGCAGACTCTTGTTCAGTTCCCCAAACAAAAGGCTTGTCTTTATGCGTGAGAGCGGTAAGTGGCACAACGATCTTTGAGAATCCTTCGATAAATCGTCCATAATAGCCCGCTAGTCCAAGAAAAGAACGGAATTCAGACGGGTTCTTAGGCGTAATCCAACTCTTAACAGCTTCAATCTTCGCAGGATCAACGTAAATACCTTGACTATTAACAATGTGACCCAGAAACTAAACTTCCTCCAACCAGAATTCACACTTGGAGAACTTGGCATAGAGCTGGTTCCCCTGGAGTAGCTAGAGAACTAAACGTAGATGTTGCGCGTGTTCGGTTTTCGATTTGGAATAGATCAAGACATTGTCGATGAATACGATGACGAAACGGTCGACATTTGGTTTACACACGCGATTCATCAGATCCATGAAAACCGCGGGTGCGTTGGTTAAACCAAAAGGCAGAACAACGAATTCGTAGTGGCCGTATCGAGTGCGAAACGCGGTTTTGGGTATATCCTCCTCTTGAATACGTAGTTGGTGATATCCTGAACGTAGATAGATCTTTGAGAAACACGTAGCACCTTGTAGTTGATCAAACAAATCGTCGATGCGGGGTAGGGGATAGCGGTTCTTGATAGTTAACTTATTCAATTCCTGATAGTTGATGCACATCCTGAACGACCCATCCTTCTTTTTGATGAAAAGGACTGGCGCGCCCCAAGGAGAGGTGCTCGGGCGAATGAAGCCTTTCTCAAATTATTCCTGGAGTTGGTTTGAGAGTTCGCGCATTTCGGATGGCGCGAGTCGGTAGGGAGCTTTGGCAATGGGGTTGGCTCCAGGAATGAGGTCGATACGAAAGTCGATATCACGACTTGGCGGTAGTCCGGGAAGATCTTCTGAAAAAACATTAGGAAATTCTCGAACCACTGGAACGTCCTTCACTTCCTTCTTCTCTTTCTTTTCCTTCTCCGCTACTACAATGTTAGCCAAGAAAGCTCTGTATTCCTTGCGGAGATACTTGCTAGCTTGGATACATGACATGAGCTTGAGACCTTTCGAAGTAGTATCACCGTAAACACACAATAAATCACCATTCGCAAGCGAGAATCGAATCATCTTGTCGAAGCACACAACTTCAGCATGGTTTTCACGAAGAAAGTCCATGCCTACTATGACGTCAAAACTTCCGAGTTGTATCGGAATGAGGTCGATTGGGAAGATGTGATTGTTGAGTTCAAGAGTACAATCACGAAGAATAGAATTGACGGCGACAGTTCTTCCGGTAGCGACTTCAACATCGAATGTTGAGGAGAGTTGGGAGCGTTTATGACTAAGGAGTTTCTCGAATTCGAATGACACAAAGCAATTATCGGCTCCAGTATCAAACAATCAGGAAGCATAAATACCATTCACGAGGAATGTACCATTGACCATGTTGTTGTCGGCTTGGGCTTGACGCACGTTGATGTTGAAAGTTTTGGCGCGTGCGGCCTGTTGTTGCTGCTGCTGCTGCTGCTGTTGTTGCTGCTGTGGCTCTTGTTTCACAACCCTGTTCGGGCACATGTTGGTGAAATGGTTAGGATCGCCACATGCGAAGCAGGCTCTGGCTTTGACCGCGGGTGCCGGAGGAGCTTGTTGACCCTGAGGGGAGGTGAGTAGAGCTTGATGAGCAGGAGCTTGTCGAACACGGCAGTTGGCAGTAAAATGGCCGTATATATTGCAATGAGCACAAAAACGACAAGCAATGGCAGTCGGGTGATGGTAGGTACAAGTAGGGCAGAGCGGGTGTGGCCCAGTGTATGCACGCTTTGCAGGCGGTGCATTAGCCGCATGCGCCGCTACTTGACGCTGTTGGACTGGTACAGCTTGAATCGGTGCAGCAGTGATCGCACAATTCTTGTTGCTGGAGTTGTTCTTTCTCTTGTTCTTCCTCTTGTTGCTCGATGAGGTGGTGGTTTCAGCAGTTGGTGCGGCGGTAGTAGCATGATGTAGGTGCTTTGCAGTTTTATCCCAGACACCAGCCTTGACCCGTTTGTCGTTGATTTCAGCGGCCAGTAGATAAGTCTCTTCGATCGTCGTAGTCTTAGCCGCTTGCACGAAATCAGCCACACAGTCAGGCATGGCTCGGATATACTTCTTGATTGCCATATCTGGAGTCTTGACCTGATCAGGACAAATGATGTTGAGCTGCTCGAAGCGAGCAGTGAGCGCAGCATTATCACCATCCTTTTGCTGTATGTGCCAAAATTCGTCCTCTAGCTTCTGACGTTCATGAGGAGGGCAGAATTCTTCCAGCATGACTTCCTTGAGCTCGTCCCACGACAGACCGTAGGCTGCATCGTTCCCTCGCTGGTTCCTCTCGGCCGTCCACCAGTCTAGTGCGCGGGACTAGAAAACGCCTGTAGCATTCAGAGTTTGGAGGTAATCGGGGCAACCACTCTGCCGTAGAGTAACCTCAATGGAATCAAACCATTGGAATAGTGCAGTAGGACCTCCCTCGCCAGTGAATTCTTTTGGCCCACACGACTTAAATTGCTTGAAATTGAAGGCCTTAGCGGTAGCTTTAGGAGCTTCGGTCCTGGATTCCTCAGATGATTTGCTGGCATTCTCGTAGACATCACTCACGGCCTTTACTACACTTTTAGCGATGATGGCAGCAAGACGTTTGTCTCTCTTTTCTTGACGAGAAAGTAAGGGGTGACGGGATCCAGCTGACATTGTTTGCAACAGACATCGTCACAAGACTCAACACATTGTATTCGAATCTCACCTCACACATCTAACGTTTACTAAAGCTTAGGAACAGGCAATGTAATAGGTATCACATAAACACATGAGCACATAATCGCAGATTCACATAACACAGCGGCACATAAGCACGTAAGCATATAGAGCACAGAGTCACAGAAACACCTAACCATGTAGTTATAAGAAGCAGTCAGAATACAGAAACATATCATTCACAGTTCTCGAGCGTTCGAATATAGCGTTCGCGTTTGATGTATCGAGTCGTGTAGTATAAGCGTAGCATAAAGTCGTCCATAATTTAGCGATTTGTCAGCGTATTCAGATAGGATTGTAGTGCGAGTTGTGTGTGTCGATCGAAGTGGAAGCAAAATCGACTAAATCTCCAAAAATTTAAATGCATAAACAGGTAAACACACATATAGCACATAAAATCGACGAATCATCAGAGTCAGCAGTTGCGGGCTCAGAATCAAAACGCATAAAATTCGAGGCATAGATTGTCTGCGGCTAGTAGACTTCGACTACCCAAAGTGGTTCGACTATTCACAAGGATCCGTTGTGCACATTTAACCTTCAGGACTATGCCTTTGCCTCGATTCTTGGGCGTGTGGCACACATCCCGTTAGTCATATTGTGACTTCAGGTCGTTGGAGTCCGTAGAGACTTTGGTGAGAGTTTTGTATAAATGCGGAACAAGTCATCAAGGTTAGGGTTTCACCCCTAGCTTAACAACTTCCTTCCTGTTTTTAATAAAATAGAGGAGATTATTCATCAAAATACGGATTTCACTCCTGATTTGGCATAATTCTCCTTGTTTGTAGATGAAATACGGGTTGATTAAGCAACTTAAGTCAAGAGTTTGCGGTTTTCACACCTATTCTCGGCTTAGTTACTCTTTCGAGTGCAATGATAGTGTAGCATAGGCATGAATAGTGAGAAATAAGCTCGTACTTAATCCCTACTGAATGTACTCAAGTCGGTCTGTTGGTTCCTAACTATAGACTACGTATCTAAGACATCGACCTGGACTAGGTCGTGTCTTGCCTAATTCCCTATATTTATGGCTATGATACCAATCTGTCATACCCCAATCGATGGCGGAAACATCGGGGCATGGCACTGAGCGAAACAGATTGTCCAGAAGTTTCCATAACAATAATCATTACCATTCAATTTAAAATAACATGTCCCATACCATGTCTCAAACAGTAAACAAATTATTACAGGAAAATCTAGGCAAATAATTCTATTCCGACAACTCAGATTTAAATAGAGCAATTGTTTATCTGCTTCTAGAGACCCTTGATTCAATTACTACAGACAACTATTTGTTTGGCTCTAAAGCTTTATTCTAGCTTCAACTTCCTATCATGTGTGCATCCTAAGCACCTGTCACATACGTTAAAATAAAGTCAATACATATAATGTAAAGGTGAGCATACAAGTTTGATAATAGCATATAGAGTTCGAATTCGATTACGCATAACCAACACATACACATAGTGAAATGAAGCACGTTAGTTATCGACATAGATCCATCGATACCAATGACTGCGGGTTGACTGCCTGAGGCAGTTCGCAATACATGATTACCACCGTAATCCATGCAAGTAATTGTCCTTAACAACCCCCGTGTGAACGGGTGCTGAGTCCAAACTATAGTACTATCGTTGCTAAGGCAGGTAGATAGCATTCTATGTGTAAACATAACAAACAAGCATTCATAAGCCCCGTATAACATGCATTAACGGTTAGCGTTCAAATAGTATTGAGTAGTGTGTTTGATGTGATTTGAATAGTTGTGACGTATGTAACACCCAAAAGTGCATAAGCAAAAAGGGATCGAGTATACTCACAACGGTTGATGGATTGAAGGGAGCGCTTAGCGAGTAAAGTTAGCCTGAACGGATTGATAGCATAACGATAAGTGACGCGTAAAACGAAAAGCAAGTGTTGGAGGGTCGGACAGTTGGTCGATCGGACGGTAGTTCGATCGGACGGCTGACCGTTCGGATAACAATCCGTTCTGATGGTCATCCGGTCGGACGGTAGTCCGGTCGGATGACTATTCGAGTGGATTGTTTCTTCCTATGAGCTGAATATGTTTCTGTATGATGGCTTGACTTTTGAAGTTTTAGTTGTAGCATTTGAAAACATTGAAGTACCTTTACCCTTCAGGTCGGTCGATCGGACGGCTGTTCGATCGGTCAGCAACCCGATCGGTTAGGTATTTTAAATGAGTTATAGTGATTTGCTTTGGATCAGACAGGTGTTTGATCGGACAGGTGTTCGATCGGACAAGCCAACAAGTCAAAAACTTAATGAATTGTAAAGTGACGCGATAATGCGGCTTGCTGACCGATCGGTTGGCAAGTCAACAATAGTCAATAACTTTAAATGAAATGCAAAGTATGGTGCAGTGGATAGCTGATCGATCGAACACTAATGCTTTTTGATCGGACAACATGCATGAACAATCATGACGAGTTCTCAGCAGGGTGTCACCTGATCGGACGGCTGTTCGATCGGGTGGCACTTCCTAGTGCATCGAACATGTTGAAAAATCGATTAAGTGTTGAAGTATAGTATCTCATGATCCGAAGAGCAATCCGATCGGTCAGTAGTCCGATCGAACAACATTTCGTTCAATACTAGTCTTCAAAATAAATTGATTAAGTGTGGGACCATGTGTTAACCGATCGGCTGGCCAGTCGATCGGCTGACTGTCCGATCGGCTGGCTGTCCGTTTGGACAGCAGTCTGATCGGTCAGCACCCTGACCTGATCAGCCTATTCGTTTAACACCTGGTTGTTCTGTTTGTTTGTCGTTTTATTGAGGTATTTTGACAACGAGTTGAACCATAGATCCCTCGTCCTTACTTGGTTCCCCTGGTCGGACAGGAATCACCCAAATCCGGCTGGTGAACTGTTCGGAATGGAGTTTATCGTTTAACCCGAAATCGATTAACCTCGTGGATAGAATACGGATCTTGAGCCATGCAACCACCTGAGTGATTTGTAAGACGACACAGGCTCCGTTTCTATCGGTTTTGAAGGCATTGAGTGAAAAAGAGTTGAAAGAAAGTTGGAAAATCCATCTTTCAATCCTTTTCACCGGGTATATGTTTAGATCTATGAAAGATCTTTGTTTGTTTATGTGGAAATTGGCTAGATCCAAGTTATTCTTGGTGGATTGAGGCCAAAACATGTAGTTCTTCAAGAACCCATGATGACATCATCCTAGAACACTTGAATCTTGATGATTTCACGGTTAAAAGTTAAGATTTGAAAAATAGAAAGGTGTAGAAGTGCGTGTAGATCAAGAAAGTACAAGATTTAGGACGAGATCTTACCGGAATCGAGAGAAATCTGAGAAAAGGTTGAGTTAAGCGTGTTGGTCGAACAGAGGTTTCCAAAAGTAGAAAGGATGATAATGACAGGGGTATTTATAGGATGACAAAAGAGGAAAGTGCTGGCCGATCGGCCAGGCAGCTCGATCGGACAGCCTGTCCTATCGGACAACAGTCCGATCGGCTTGCTGTTCGATCAGCCGGAAGCCTGATCGATCACCTGCACGTTTCGAGCATTTGGTGCGACGATTTTTGATATTTCGATTTCGGTTGCGAGCGGTTCGATACGATAGGGTTTCTTAGTCAAATTACTTTCAGTCCCAATCACTCATATCGAGCACTGTCTCTTCTCCACTAATTATCATAGTTCAGTTTCGATTGAGTTCGATTGCGTTTCGATTTTCGATTTCCACACATAACATAAATAAACATGCACAAGTAACACATAAGGCACACACACACGTATAACAATAACTAAAATACGTAGCTCGAGTTGCGATTCGATGTCGATTCGTTTAGCATAGTTTGATTATCGTTTAGTTAACCTTATCGCATTGTTACTTCCTACAGTTCACAGTCGTAAGTCGATTAGATGGCGATTGAAATACGTCGATTATTGTAATTATTGACACTTACTCCACATAATACAGCTAAATTAAACACATAAAAGAAATTCACTACAAGTCGAGTTGCGCGAAATCGGTCGTTGACTTTGGCCTTGACTTTGACTTTGACTTTCCGAAAACACGGGGTGTTACATCTTCGTCCATGTCTAAAATGAAAAAATCGTCTAGGAAAACAAACCTGTCATTTTTTACTAGCATATTTTCCACCAACGCCCGTGGATACTTGATCGAACAGTCAACTAACTGGATACTTATCTGAGTGGGAGTAGGTTCCCCCAGGCTAAGCTTAGAAAAAACTAAGTACGACATTAGATTTATGTTTGCTCCTCGATAAGCTAAAGCATTGCTGACTGAAAGATCCCCAATTGAAAATGGGATAGTGAAATTTCCTAGATCCACTACCTTAGGAGGCAACTTGTTCTGCAAGGCTGCCGAACATTCTTCATTTAGAGTCACGGTAGATAAATCCTCTAACTTTTTCTTATTAAAGTGTGAGTCCAGGATCCGGCGGGATTAGACGGAAGTTTGGACGGGATAGAACTAATTCGCTAGAATATTATTATTAAGAATGGAGTAGAAGCAGAATAGTCGAAAGCTTCATTCATACCGAAAGAGTTTACATCATTTACAAGCTAGAGAAAAATTTCTCGAGCATTTCCCCTTTGGGAACCAAAACTTCACCTCAGCTCTCACTCACAACTCCTATTTATAGGCCTTCATCTCCATGCGAGTGGGCTTAGAACGAATGGCTTTAGACGAGTGGACACACCCACTCGTGCGAAGGGAACTTTACAATACAAAACCGTTTTTCAAACACACGCTCTATCTAGCCTATTTGCATAGTGACGGACACATGGAATATGCACTAACAATTTCCCCCTTGCACGTCATTGTCGAAGCTTGATCATTGAAAAATAGAGCCGTGTTTGAATATTCTGCAACTTTAATCAAGCATTTAATATCTTCAGATAATTCCCCCTTGATTGATGATTCGGACTTGCATTCCCCCTGAACTGAATCTTTAGGTCTTGGTTTGCACGGTTTCCAACCTCCTCTGATTTGCTATACCGTAATTTTCACGAATAATCACCAACTTGAATAACACAATGTAACTTCTCCGTTTCTTCTTTAACCACATCCGCGTTCGGTTTTAGCGCATTCTCCTGCTTGATCCTCTGATCTTCAAAAACCCAACCGGCAATTGATGGAAATTTCGAATCATCACATCGGTAAACTCCCAGTCTATGAATACCCACGAAAATCTGAAATCCCATTTTCCGTAATCATCTTCAAGCACATTCTTGAACGAATGATAAGTGTAAACTATAATCTTCACAATCAGCAAATCTTCATCGGATAACAAATTATCTGGTAACACATTCAGATCTCAAAAACATTCTTCCACGATCAGATTCACATTCTTCCTCTTCAGTCACGATAACAGATATATAGTCTTCTTTGTTAGTTCCGGTAGCAACTTAATCAACAAACATCATCATTCCCCGGCGGTTAGTCCAGAAAACAACTCATCTGCTCGAAGATTAACCATTCTGACACTTTAGACTATCACAAAGTTGTGATATGTTTTACGTATCGACAATACTGATGCATCTCCTGATGCTAATCCTGCTGACCGGCTTGACGAATACCCGAGACTCAAACCCTAAGACATCAATTCGGTCACAATTTGAAGAATCTGAACTTCCTATGATCACGAACTAACGAAACCAGATCCTATGCACCTTTGGATAATCTGAAGTCGAAACCACCCGAATACTGTTGTATGGCACGAATTTCAAAAATGTCAGAATTTCAATATATTCTGATGAAATTTTTATTCCCCTCATTTTTGAAAATTCTGACCTCTCTAAAACATGTCACTGAATTTCCCCCTCAAACTTGGCAAATTCAGTCCACTATTTTCACTAAAAACTCCACTATGCGGAAAATTTGTCATTTTGGTCCACAAAAGTGCGTTTTTCATCAATGCGGATTTTTCTTGTTGGCCCATTAATAGTCAAATAACCTAGATGATAAACAGTCTGCATAGGTATCATGACTACGCCAATAATTTCAACGATATGTGATTGTATCATCAAATCTATTGTATCATCAAATCTATTCTCTGAAGACCCAAACGGTGTCCCCGAACAGCCCGTATTTGTCGTTAAAAACTCGAAAAAAATTTCAATCTCCAAATTTTTTCTAGACACTCGTCTCATAACCGCGATAAAAAAATGCCTTGGCTCATTCGTGCGAATGGAGTACGTCCATTCGTGCGAATGAGCTTATTTTAAAACGAAGTAGAATGTCTTCGTGCGACTGACTTAGTCCCTTTGTGCGACTAGACTAATCCTCTTCGTGCGAAGGGCTCATTCTCTTCACGCGAAGGGCTCATTCTCACGAACGCTGCTGATCACATTTTTCGATCCAAAATCTTTATTTATGCGAATTTTATTATGATACTTCACATATATGAACGAAAATCAATTCCGAATGTAATGACGCATTCAATTTCAAATTCCATCTGTGAATTGACCTTCAATTTGATGTTTTACCTCTAAAACCCTTAAAAACCCATAATTCATGAGCGTAGGTGATTCAGTCAACGGTTAGATTGATTGAATCGGTACCGTAGCTCAACTACTGATTGTGAGTCCAGGATCTAGCGGGATTAGACGGAAGTTTGGACGGGATAGAACTAATTCGGTAGAATATTATTATTAAGAATGGAGTAGAAGCAGAATAGTTGAAAGCTTCATTCATACCGAAAGAGTTTACATCATTTACAAGCTGGAGAAAAATAGCATTTCCCCTCTGGGAACCAAAACTTCACCTCAGCTCTCACTTACAACTCCTATTTACATGCCATCCTCTGCGTGCGTGTGAGCTTAGAACGAATGGCTTTGGACGAGTGGACACACCCACTCGTGCGAATGGACTAGTGTCCCTTCATGCGAAGGACTCCTTCGTACGAAGGGAACTTTACAATGCAAAACCATTTTTCAAACACACGCCTATTCGCACAGTGACGGACACACGGAATATGCACTAACAGAAAGTAACCATGTAAGATCATTTTCCATGACTAGAAATGTCCAAACACAAAAAGCTCAATTATCCAATATCTACTGGATCAAAACAAGTGTGGAATCCAAGACATTATCATGTAATACACTTCTTTCATAATTCAAAGTTTCCTTCCAATCTGAACAGTAAATCTTTACACTTGAATCAAAGCTCTCAAAGTGCAAAAGTGTCAAGGTTATGTCCATGCGCATGAGGATGTCTATTTATAGACCATCCACACGCATAAAGCCTCATGCGCATGGGTGTGTAAGCCTCATACGTGCGTATGTGCTCATATGAATGTATGAGCTTGTTAAACATCAAAACATAACTTTTAAACCCTAAACACACTAAATCACTGCACTATATATTAATTATAGACAAAACTAAGACGTAGGCATTAGACATTGTGTATCAGCAGGCTCCCCCTTGGATGATGCCGCAGTCTTGTCTTCGTTAGTCTTTATCCTTTGCTCTCGAAGAAATTTCTCTTGTAAGTTTGTCTTCTCCTTTCAAACCACTTTATCGGTGTTTGATCTTTCTTCGGAGCCCACTTCATATATTGATACCTTGAAATAAAAGCTTTCTTACGTCGATGTTCAATCCACTGTTCTCGCTTCTTCTCTTTAGTATTTTCCTTTCTCTCAATCGATCTCCATTTAGTATCCCACATTCTGCCTGAATGTATATCGTAAGTAAAAGCAAAATAAGCTTGATCTTATTTCATGTTCTTAACCCATACCGATTGCGTTTACGTCAATTCCACATATACTAATTAAAAAAAATTGGTTAATTGTATACGGGTCGTATAACTTTATACGGCCCGTATACAAGACATAAAACAGTGCTCGTATATTGGGTATACGGGTGAATAAAAAATTAATAAAGGTTGTATACGACCCGTATAACATTATACATTTCGTATACAATCAAAATATGATCGTATAATATGCTATACGACCACATAAACCATTGAATCCCAACGCTTCTCCTTACATTCCTCATCAGCGGTCTTATTTTCATGTTCTGACAATTTGTAATGATGTGAGTGAATTAAATGCATGTATGGACATATTCTCCCGAAACGAACCTTCATCATCACCCAAATTCTTCAGACCCAGAAGAGCTTGCAGTTGGTATGTATTCGGAGCGAATATGTCCATACATGCATTTAATTACCTAACATAATTACAAATTGTCAGAACATGAAATAAGATCAAGCTTAACGTAATGAAATAATGGATATGGTAACAACTACCAAGGCGATAGGATATGATAACAAGAAACCTTATGCACAACATTTCAAAATAAAACCTACCAAACCACAACAAAGTCCTAATCACCAATTACAATTACTCAAACTTCAACCAAAAACTTGTTAATTAACATAGTTTCTAATGTTTCTTTCCTTTCTTACGCCCCTTCTTCTTCATCTTCTTACTAGCCGGTTTCATACCTATTTTCGCCAAGTGTTTTTTTTCCCGGATAAGTGTTCTTCCAGACCTTGTGTCGGATAAGTGTTCTTGCTACCCGGTTTCATACCTATTTTCGCCAAGTGTTTTTTTCCGGATAAGTGTTCTTCCACACACGAGTCATATATTGTCATTATCTACAAAATAATAATAAATAAAGTTGGTGAAATTCAATAACAAAGTAAAGTTAGTGATCGTATACCGATGATGGGGTGGTCGGAAAAGTGGGCGTGTTGCTGCTGGTGCTTATATATTGTTCGGAAAGTGAAGTCCATTGGGTTTAAAAGCGGTGAAGCAGAATAGGGTTCCGGCGGTAGGGTAATGTGATCGGTGAGTTTGATTTGAATTTTGAAAGGAGGAAGACGTATGGCAGAAGAAGATAATTGGTGGTGATACAGTGATTTTCAATAATGTAGGATTGTAGTTGGATACTCATGTTAAGACAATGATAGATATCAATGATAGATGATAACTTTCACCAAAAAGTTTATAATAAAACTTCAAGCATTCTGAACTCTAGCTACAAACAACCCAACAAACTCGGATACTGAAAACCTTCAGTAATCATACTCTCAGTACTCTCACACACCCACCGTCATCACCACCAAACAAACTCCGGATACTGAAAATGCTATCTAAAGAATTACTAAAACTTATATACGGGTCGTATAACATTATACGGCCCATATACAGATCTCAAAAACCCAAAAAAATCTGATCAAATCTCACAAAAATAAGCATATTTGGTCGTATAGTTTTTTGGTGGGGGGGGGGGGGGTTAGTTTGTCCATAAGTCGCGTCATTATCAAGCTAGGCATTGCACCAATATTTGGCGGCGTGCAACATCGTTACTTGGCTATGCCCCACATCTTTATTTAGGTGGGAGCCATGTTTCTATTTGACTAAAGCACCACATCTTTATTCGGCCACGCCTGACGTGACATTTACTATAAGCTCGTGTCCATGAGCCCTGCAAGCTACTATATATCCGTAAGATCGTACTACACAGTGGCAGGACACACTATAGTTAGTCGAAGTTTGTGATTTATCGCTCTTGTGCAAACCTTTAAGTGTTCATTCAAGCCAAGCGTGTATGAAACACTTTATTATTTTAAGCAAGTGTCTCACACGCCATAGCATAATTTAGGCAAGAAATATATTCGATAATTTAGGCAAGTGCACATTCATGCCACGCGCGTATAAAGCACTTATTATCTCAATAAGTGTTCATTAACGCCACACGCATTATAAAACACTTTTTTATCTCAACAAGTGTTAATATAGACATTTATAAACGCACCATCGCATTTAAACTGCATAATACGGTAAAGCATAATACGACAATACTAAGTATAACGTAATTAATACAAATATCTACAAACTTACACAAAGTATTAGTCACAAAATTGCAACGCTAATAGTGGGTATCTTAGTAATAAATGAACCTAACCACTGATGAAAAACCAAGTACTTGTCCCACCATAAGCAAAAAACATCGTGGGAAACACAAAAAAACACTCTAAACACCCATCAGGGATAACTGAGCATAACAAGCACTTCTGCAGGAGTGTATTGCACATCATCCTCTCTGGATACAACATTGCTTGTCATAACCGGATCATCAATGACGAAGATTGGTGCTAACCACCAGCGGTTCTACATTCGCCTGAGGTGGTACAACATCTATATTTGCATCTACAACCACCAATGACTGCAGATGGCGACGATAGTACACCCGGTGACACGGACACATGGTAGGGATTGTCGTCACATCAACATCAAATTTTTTAATGGGTTGAATGTCATTTGGAATGGCAACCATTCCATTAGACTAAAAATTGTTCCTAACAGCATCTCGAGGCTGACTACATTCTAGTGGCTTAAAAACGCTTCAACGAGATAATCTGCAAAACATGTTACAGCCTGCCATCATGAGCTTGATAAAATGTTTTTCCTTTTCCATTTTTGGATCTATCCTAGTCCGGTATCATTCTTTTTAACAATAACACCGGACTAGGGGGACATGATGAGGTATGACCCAGTTTACCCAAGTCAAACTGGTCAACACCAATTAAACCCGGTTGCCCCACAACCGACATAATAAAATATGGTAAATAATTATATCAATATAGAACAGAATCTCCAAATAATGTGGAGATTCTCATTGATTAACCAAATCTTCTATTTTAGGGAAGAGTATTCTAACACATACAATTACCAAAGGGAAACCCTAATCACCACCAACTACATATAGGGCTCTCCTCCCCTATAGTCAACAGGTTGTCTTCTAAACTTAAACTCTCTTTCTACATACCATTATTCTCTCACATACATGTCAATCCAATACTGATTTGAGCGTCAAAGGGTGGTCTAGAGACTCTGGTCTCTGTTCCCTTCTAATGTGTTTATTGTTTTACAAATCTGAAACGAGACGGAGAAGGTGAGGTGTGATCATGTTAATCTTCATTATTGCGGAAGCACAAACTGGTGTTGGTTCATGCTTCTACACCTACTTATATATCTTATCCATGTTATACACTTGATTATTTTGCTCAAATGACTAATGTTGAGTGTCGAATGGTGATCCACAGACTCCGGTTCCTGACCCATTTTGATGAGTTATTTGTTGTTGTGGTTAGGATCTATGCTTTAGACTAGCTCGGTGAGGCTCGACATCAGTACCCGACCCAAATTCATTTGTAGCAACAATACCCGATCTGAGCATTGTAGTGTTTTCTAGGAGGTCAACCTCCAGATCGTCTATTAGCTTTCTTTGTTGTATGTTTATGGTTCATAATCGGGAGTGTTTGATACGGTTCTATCAAACATCAGAGCCTGGCCGGATTGTTTTGTTAGCAACATTTACGTTAAGATCTAATAGCTACATTATGATTTGATAACACTAAAAAGGATGGTGTTACATCATTCTTGATACAATTGAATGCCTGTGGTGCCATTAAGTTAAATTCAAAGTAAAAGAAAATAAGAAAACATACAATATACGTGAATAATTATCAAATGAGCATATAAAGAGATATGTATCAAACGAGCGTATAAAGGGATATGTGAACTATAGTACAAATATAAAGGGATATGTATCAAACGAGCATATAAAGGGATATGTGGTACAAGTAACATGGGTTGAGTTATAATACAAAGGATTTAAAAGTAAGAAGTGTAAGAAGTCACCAGAGACTGTCAAGTGTCCTAGGAGGAATTAAGTGGGATGGGTAATTTTGTCTACAAGAGGAAAGAGAATATGCACATGCAAGTGATATGCTATCCCCCCCCCCCCCCCTAATTTTTAAGCGTCCATAACTTTTTTATACATCATTTGTTTTTTAAAAAAATATTCCATAAAATCGAGCGTTTTTTATCTTTAATATGAATACCATATTTTTCAAAAAAAAAAAAAAAAAAATTAAAACCAAGTTGCGTATTACACAATGGACATGACGTAAAACACAATGTAAAGTAGATCAAAAACACAATCAATGACAAAAGATAAAGACACAATGGACAACAAACTAAAACACAATGACCATGACCATGACGTATAACACAATGGCCATAACGTATAATACAATAAGTATCAAACTAAATAAAAACACAATTGATGACAACAGATAAAAGACACAAGTGATAACAGCAGATAAAAGACACAATGGAGAACAAATGAAGACACAATGGACAACAAACTAAAAACACAATACACAACAAACTAAAACACAATGAACAAGCGATTAAAACACAATGGACAACATACTAAAATACAATGGATAACAGATTAAACACAATGACAAGAACCAATAACACAATGTAGAGAAAACATAGATATAACATCATCTTCATCGTGTCATATATTGTGTTATAGGTTCTTATAAAAACGCAATGGGTAGAACCCAAATTAACATAGTGTTATAGCTTTTGATAATAACACAATGTATAGAAACCCTACTAAAACGTAATGACCAAAAACCAGTTAAGAAACACAATGACTAGACCTTTAACACAATGCAAAACAAGTGTGGAATCCAAGACATGATCATGTAATACACTTCTTTCATAATTCAAAGTTTCATTCCAATCTGAACAGTAAATCTTTACACTTGAATCAAAGCTCTCAAAGTGCAAAAGTGTCAAGGTTACCTCCATGCGCATGAGGATGTCTATTTATAGACCATCCACACGCATAAAGCCTCATGCGCATGGGTGTGTAAGCCTCATACGTGCGTATGTGCTCATATGAACGTATGAGCTTGTTAAACATCAAAACATAACTTTTAAACCCTAAACACACTGATTCACTGCACTATACATTAATTCTAGACAAAACTAAGACATAGGCATTAGACATCGTGTATCAGCAGACTCCCCCTTGGATGATGCCGCAGTCTTGTCTTCGTTAGTCTCTATCCTTTGCTCTCGAAGAAATTTATCTTGTAAGTTTGTCTTCTCCTTTCAAACCACTTTATCGGTGTTTGATCTTTCTTCGGAGCCCACTTCATATATTGATACCTTGAAATAAAAGCTTTCTTACGTCGATGTTCAATCCACTGTTCTCGCTTCTTCTCTTTAGTATTTTCCTTTTTCTCAATCGATCTCCATTTAGTATCCCACATTCTGCCTGAATGTATATCGTAAGCATAGCAAAGTTTCACCACCCTCTGATACGTATTTTATTCATATACTTTATGATTTGAAATCTAATTTTGATTTTGATTATGACATAATTTGTTCAATAAGCTTTATTCATACAACAATTTATTACCTGCGTCAAATTATGTCTCTTTTCAATAATTAGAAAGCAGAGGAAGAAATCAAACGTTTTTTCGTTGGGTTCTTGAAGTATTTTTTTTTTTCCGCATTCAGGAGTATCCTCAACATTTGGAGCCCTGAATCATCTGGTAAGCATCCTAAAATCCATGATCTTGCTTTTCATATGTAATTTAAGTAAAGACTAATAGAAAATCCCATTTATTTTATGAATAGGTCAGCTTCAAAACAAGGTTAATATATGATGATATTATGATATTTAAGATTAAAAATCAGGAGATTTTGAGGGTATATAGCCGCTGCAGTCTATATAACAGTTGATTGACGTACATGAATATCAGATTACCTTTTGTTTTCCATCTTTTTTTTAAACGACAAATTTGGATCACTGACGGACCACTAGAGTATCATCGTGCCAGTAGCGAAACCACCTAATCATTTTGTTTTCCATCTTGTATTGTAGCATGGTGCAGTCATCGTAGATGAAAAGCTATACATTGCTGGTGGAAGTCGTAATGGACGGTTTTTAGCTGATGTTCAGGTATTGTCATGCCAAATTTAAATGAATTTCTTTGGGATTAGTGCCAGTTTTCCTTTTGGTTGACATTGGTTCCTACTTTTTCAACGACCGTAAAATAGCTGTCATAATTGGTTCAAGTTTTCAGGCCAGCAAATAGGGACTGGACTTTTCATTTCCTGGTATTTATGATGTTGTTGTGAAGTCTTGGTTTTAGTTTGCAGACTATTATGTTTAAAAAAAAATCAGAAGAAACCTTCTTAAAATTAATTAATATGCTTTTACTTAAAAGAAAACATGTTCTTCAATGGTTTGCCCTAATCAAGCCTATATATACACTTTCTGAAACCAAGAGGTCCAACACTACTTTAGTCTTTGGTCTACACATTTTTTACACATTTAAGTTTTAAGGGCATGATGTTTTTGGCATCTGATATGAACTAGACTCTTTGCTTTTACTATTTATCTTATGCAAGCCCAAAATTATAGACTTGGCCTGTTTTTTGGTACCTTAACGAGCAAGTGTTGTCAGGTCCTGCCAAACCGATGTCACAACCACAGGCATATGACTACTTTCAAAACCCGTGTCGTAGAACACCCGCACCCCAATCAAGCCTATATATATTCTGAAACCAAGAGGTCCAAGACTACTTTAGTCTTTAGGCGTAGACATTTTTTACACTTTTAATGAGCAATTGTTATTGAAACATTAGGGTTCTCTAATATACCCAATGTTTAGGGTCTCAATTAATTTGTGGATCTTTTGAATTTCAGGTGTACAACTGATGTTTTTATGTGTGAAATAAGCATGTGAATGTAATGGAAGCTATAGAGTTTATTTATAGGAAGATTAATGTGAATTTATTGATGTATTTGTTGATATTAAGTAAGATTTTCATATGCCATTGCTGTGAAACTGGTGTGATGAAACAAATATAATAACTTGATCTGTTTGTTCTATTCAAGATGTGTTAAAGATTTAACATCTGTTTTGTTTGTAGCGTATGTTATTTGTAAGCTTTAGTTATGAGCAAAAAGCGTTTGTTTCGGTACTCAGCGTTTAAGTTGCATTACTACTGTCAAAACCAAGCATCTCGCGAATCAGTTTATTAGAAATGTAGCTTGTGCATAAGAAAGTGTGAATCTTTATTGAATTGGTCTTGCCATTGCTGGTGATGTCATTGTTTTGATGCAAAAGGTGATGAATTGTTTCTTGGTTGCTATCCAGATGGTGACATTCTAGCTGGCATGAGTGTTAATCGTGTCAGTTTGGCGGGTTGGATTCTGCATCCAGGAAAGCTTTCTCTAACAGTGGATGCAGGTTCTCGATCTTTTATGCCCAAAGTGTAAGTTGGAAGTCGAGGACTCGGACTATTATTTCGATTCGTGCCCTTTTGTTAGAGAGATGTGGTCTCAGATTTGTAGTTGGATCAAAGTGCCGGATTTGGTCACGCGGGCTGGTATTGATGGTTTGCTCAAATTTATAAACACCTGGTCCTCCATTGGTAAGACTAAGGGGCTGTTTGGTAGCATCTGAATGGTCATTAAGAGGCTACCTCTTAATGGAACCATTAAGAATTTTACCAATTAGAAGGTAGAAGAATGTGACATGTGATGATTTACCATTCAGAGGTTACCTCTTAACCATTCAGACTTGAGGTTACCTCTTATTCATTCAGAGGTTTTAAAATATTAAGAGGTAGCATCTGAATGGTCATTAAGAGGCTACCAAACAGCCCCGATCTATATGATGGTTCTGTATGCGGCCATTTGGAGAAATTGGTTAGCATGAAACGACATTATGTTCAATGGTATGGCGACTTACAACAGTCAAGTAGTGTAGGATATAAACGAATTGGATGGTTCTGTATGCGGGCGTTTACTTATGGGTGTCGAATCGCCCGAAAATTTTCTATGGTGTAGCTAGAGTAGCTTTTTCTATTACAATAATCTGATATATTTTGTTTTTATTGTTCCTTATGTTTTAGTGGTTTTTGTATTGCGTCCTGTCTCAGTTTCTTTGCTAAGGATAGGTACCTGTTGTTTGTTTTAATAAACTTGCTTGCCTTGCTCTTCAAAAATAAAAAATAGTGTGAAATTGTTACAAATGCTTATCATGTTCTTATACAATCATCTACTTTATTCATTTATACCTTTTTCAAGTTTTTCCCTTAAATTCATAGCATCATAACACTATTTTGTTCAATGACAATGGGATTTTGTTCAATTTAAAATCTTAACCATGCTACTGTTAACATGAATACACTATAAGTAATTCTTCTCTGTAGAATATCGCACCTCCTGTCTATTTTGAGTTTATGGCACCTCCTGTCTATTTTTTTTATAGAATATCTCAACCATATTCTTTTTTATAGAATATGGCACCTCCCGTCTATCTTTTGATTTTATGTAAACAGTACTACGGTTATCTAAAGTGAATTATTATTATATATACTATTTAATCTTTAGATTAAAGCTGTACATATATGTAAAGCAACATTGGCAAAGCAATTGCTTGTGTTTGAAAACATAGAAGCCGAGAGTTTAATGGTGAGTCTATCCCGTTTGAAGTTGCAATTGGCCTCGTTATCATATTCAAGTTGTTCATCTCATAAGAACAAGGTCTTCTATTAACGTATTTTAGTTTGATTAATATGACATACTTTTTGCCGTTCAAAAAAAAAAAAAAAAATATGACATACTTTTTGTATGATTTGAATTATGCGTTAGTTATAAATACTTTTAAATATAAGTAACTTTCTCCCTCCCGGGAAGCAATCCCGGGTGGTAACCTAATTATCTCTCATATTTTATTAAACTATTCTAGGACATCAAGGTCCTTATATAGATTATCCTTACATTTGCTTAAATTCTCCCTTGTATCCAAATTTTGTGTCTATCACTTTCCAAATATTGTTCTTTCTAACAGTACGTTGTATCTTCCTTCCTTTTGCACGCATACATAATTCAAATAGATAGGCGGTAGCATCATATCATTCTTGATTTAAGGAAAACCTTTACAAACCAAGAGACGACGTTGAAAACAAAATTCATGTACATCATTTTTGGCAAGATCTCAATAGTTGATTATATCGTCTAAAGCATTCATCCAATCCATTACATAATTTACATAATCAAAACTTTCATATGGTCTTGTGAAAAATGATTTAGGATACTCACTTGTCATTGAGTCTGAATAATCTTCATACTCCTTTCATTTTAGTTCTTTCTTGGTATAAAAGACACTCACGTTTAATTTTTTTTTTCTTTAGGAGAAGATTTTAATGTAAATGACCAAATTTTGCCTTCTTTTTGTAGATTCTAGAATTAATTAATCCTTTGGGCTATCTACTTAACATTATTTGAGAATTCACAAGTTTCTCCATCAACTAAAACGTCGTATATTGTTGTCATAATTCATAGTTATATCGTCATTCTTCTTTGCATTTGTTTGTTTTCTGCAACATTTAATCATATTATCGTATTCTTGGAAGTAGTTGCATTTGACTTTAGGAAGTGGTTTGCTTTCTTGTAACTTCCTTGTTCAGATCCTTCATTTTTTTGTGCGGTGATCAAAGGATATTTTCTGTAGGAGTCGTTCAAATCCCTTTGATTAGAATTTTATAAATAATTTGATTGCTATGATCCTCTGATCTTGATCCTTCTTGAACTTTGTTCTTGATCAGTTGGAATGTATTAATTTTTAAAGAATTGGGTCTAGAAGATTTGATATAATAAACACAATATTTAACATACAACACCTACATCTTAGGTTTATAATATGCGTGTGTGTATGTGTATCCAACCAGTGTCATTTTAGGTATCAAACCTTTTAGGTAGTGTTCGTTTCACAAAATAAAATGAAATCTTGAGAGAATTGGATTTGAACAACAACTTAAGGAAGCGAACTTCAACCGAGCTTTGGTCATGTATAGCCCTGACCGAGATGCTATTCAAAAAAAAAAAAAAAAAATTCTATCCAAATTTCATTCCATTTTCCAAAACAAACACACCTAAATTACAAATCAAATTTATGAAACGAACACTTAATCTGCCACGATTTTAGCTGCTCAGATTGTCCCTATATTCTCGTGACATGCAACTTATAGATATATAATCTCATATCGTTAGAACAATATTAATAAGTATTAAGTCGACATTAACATGTACATCAATCTAACACTTTTGGAATAGCATTAGTCATCCTTGTCCAACGAAATGATGTAAGTAGGATGAGTTATGACGTTTTCCTTAAATCTAGACAAGTTCTACCATTTATATTACAGAATAAATAAATTACATATATCATTTTATTGAACCAAGTAACAATAATGTACTAATACGATCACAATAATACCCCAAAAGTAATATACAAGAACATAAGAATGAAAATGAAAATGAGTTGAGGAGGAAGAGTAAGAGGAAGAAGAAAAGGAAGAAAAATAGTAACGATGGCGAGAAAAACAATCGATGTGACGAGGAAAATGAAAACTGGGGTGAGAAGTAGGAGGATAATAAGTCCCATGACTGAACCGATAAGTTGAGAAGTGCTCCATTGAAGTTAATAAATAGCAACGTTACGTGAAGGATATCGTAACTTTCCCATGTATTTAGCATGTCAGTTATGTCTTACAACTCTTCATGGTTTATCTTAGAAAGTTGGTTGGACCGTGCACGGTTCGGTTCGGTTCGGTTCGGTTCGGTTATTAGCATTATCCGTAACCGTAACCGTAACCGTAACCGAAGTCATCGGTTAATTCGGTTAATTTGTCGGTTTTCGGTTCGGTTAATTTTCGGTTAATAACCAATTCAAACAAGGGCTATTTTTTTTGCTTAGAAATACATGTAATTGAGGTATAAATACATGAAATAGATGTATAAATATATGAAATGGATGTATAAATAAATGAAATGGAGGTATAAATGCATGAATTGATGTTTAGATACATAAAATATAGGTATAAATAAATGAAATGAATGTATAAATAAATGAAACGAAGGCATAAATAAATGAAATAGAGTTATTATTAAATGAAATGAAAGTTAAAACATGAAATAGAGGTATAAAAGCTAGAAATATATAAAAAAAATAAATGATTCGGTTCGGTTAAATTCGGTTAACCCATGGTAAAAAAAAATATTTGTTAATCGACTTTCGGTTATTTCGGTTTCGATTAATTTCGGTTCGGTTTTGTCGGTTTTCGGTTCGGTTTCGATTAACAGTTCGGTTGCACACCCCTAATATAACATCAAGAATTAAAGTTTATTTATATGAGTTTTATATATTAGAATTAGTGAAATATTTTGATTCATGCTGGTTCATGTTTTTGGGTTCGACCACTTGGTTTTTGTTTATTATTGATGACGTGGTTAGCTCAAATCCTAATAAACTGGTCAGAGTACAATATAGCTTAAAAGGTTGAAAGCCAAAAGGGTTTGAAGATGAGCAGCTGTCATAAGCAGCAAGAGGAACGAAACAGTGATCAGTTACATCACACTTTACGTGTGCACTCTCCCATCCAGCAGCATTCGGCGCATGTGAGAGAACACACTCTATTACCCGCATGTCAAAAGCCTTCCATTAACCAAAATAGACAAGTCCTCCACTGTAGTCATGGATCAAAGGTCAAGGGCTTCTTCTTATAGAAGATCATTTCTTCTATAAATGACATACCACCTTAACTCAGATTATACACTCCACATTCTCTTCTCTCTCTCTCTCTCTAGATTTTGCACTTTGTATGATCTATTCTTCACTTCAAATTTCAAATAACAACTCATAAATACATAAATATTCTGGGTTGAAGATCCTTCAATCCAAGATTCAATAACAATAAAAACAACTTGATCCAACTCCACGTACTACAAGTGTGGGGGGACCCCACGAGCTGCGTTAGGCTAATCGAAACCCTTGAACCCTTTAACCTAGCACGTCCTGTCACTACCCTCGGTCTCATACTTGTTTTAGCAATAAGTTGGCGCCCACCGTGGGGCTACGCCGCTAAATCTATCTCGAATACCAGTAGTGTAGCTCCAACTCTCCAAAGTTCTCCATGTCTGATAGTGAATCTCCCGCCGAGGTGAATAAGCTGCCTAGTGTCACTACTTCAGCACCAAACGCAGGTCAAACATCACCAGCTATGTCAACACCTTTCTCTAATCTAGGAGGCACTCCAACAGGGATTGTGTTCCCGGAGTTATTGTCTTTACAAACAGCAACCCCTTCCCGCTCAGGGGTTGCCTCTCCACAAGTCGGTGCTACCAGTACACCGAAACGTATAGATCTAACACCCGAATGAGTAGCCAGAAACTTTCTACAGTTGAGATCTCTTCTCAACCAACATGTGAGCAAAGAAAGTGAGAAGGGGGTGAGAATAAGGTTATACTGTGATGAGTCTAAACCCTCGTTGTCACCAGGTCCTCCACCATCTCCTTTAAGCTGCTCACAACCTACAACATTCCACTTTGAAGCTGGTCTTAGTTACCTTCCACTTAACCCAAGCCCTTATGCCGTTGGGAGGCTAGACCCGATTGCTTTTTTGTTGCCTACCTCCCAACTTGTTGCAACTGGTGCACCTATAGGGCATGAAACCACTCTCGACCAATTCTTGCAGTCACCCGCTTCAAGCGTCCCTCAACCTGTATCCACTTCATGGGAATAGGCTCTGGCCGTCCTACCCATGGCTCGAAGTGCAGCCATGAGTGCTCCTATGAGAATGAATTACGTAAAAACACCCGAAAGCCTTCAAGGCTTTCACCTAATGCCACAAATGATGGCACAATTCCCTTGGCAACACTTCATCAACCAAGTGTTGACCACCCACCAAGGTACCTCAAATAGTAATCCGGCCTCGAGAGTGGAGGAAGATCTCACCAAACCTTACAAGCCCAGTAATTTGTTTTGTTTCTCCTAACAAATTTCTGATTATGACTTCCAAACCCGGATAAAGATGCCATCACACATAAGAACCTATGAAGGAATCGAAGATCCTGAAGACCACCTCCAAACTTTCACTGGGCGACAAGAATCGAAAAATGGTCCAATGCTGAATGTTGTCTCATGTTCATGCAAACCCTTGTGGGATTTGCACGGATATGGTTCAATGATCTTCCTGAACGAAGCATTCGAACATTTGATGATCTCAGCAAAGGTTTTCTAGACAACTTTTCACAACAACGGAGGTATGTCAAGGATGCCACGGTAATCTTCCAGAAAAAGCAACATGATGATGAAAGTCTTAGAGACTTCATTGAAAGGTACAAGAAAGAAGGGTTAACCTAGGTAGGTGCTGATGAAAAAATGAGGGTGGCAGGGTTCATGAATGCCATCACCTCCAAGTATCTTACAAGAGATTTCAATAAATGCCTGCCTAAAACCCTTGAGGAAGCACTCGAAAGGGCCGAAGTCCACATCCGAGGAGAAGAATCAGTTGACATTAAAGAGCAAAGAAAAAGAGCTCCTAGTTTGCGAATCAATAGTCCCAACAGGAAAAGAGGAAAATTTGGTTCCTATTATAAACTCTCTAAAAGCTTGGATTCTAAGAGACCTGAGGGAAGGAACCCTCTAAGCCGAGAAAAGAATGTAAGCTTCACAGCTTTGACCAAGAGCCCGCAAGAGATCTTGGCAACCAAAGAACTGAAACTTAGCTTCCGAACTCCTCGGCCATTGCCAAAAAGCAAGAGGAATGAAAACTCAAACCAATATTGTGAGTTCCATGAAGTAAAGGGTCACCATACCAATGATTGGTTCCAACTCAAAAAAAGGATCGAAGAGGCCGTCAAATCTGGAGAACTAGCCCACTTGGTTAAGGGGGCAAGAGACAAGATCGCTGAAGGAAAAAAGAAGGAAGTGAACATGGTGGACTTTGAAGGAAAGGCTTCCCAAAAATTCCCTCGTCTGGAAGCTTGGGAACGCCAATGTGTTTGCTTCCCACCATCGAAGGGGGAATTACTCTCGAACCCTTTGGTGGTAGAAGCTAAAGTGGGAACCATCAAGACACACAGGGCTTACATTGACACTGGAGCAGCCACTAAGATCATGTTTGAGAAATGTTTCCATCATCTCAGCAATGACGAACGTTCTAAACTTTAGCAGTCTGAATCTTCCATCAAAAGTATCGTCGACAGTCTGAATCTTCAATCAAAGACTTGCACATTGAGCACGTTTTCTCATCTATGGCACACCCACAAGGGAACAGTCAAGTGGAAAGCGTCAATCAGAACATTATCGATTGTCTCAAAGCTAGACTAGGAACCACGCAATGGGGCTGCGTCAATGAACTCACAAGTATCTCGTGGACACATCGGACCACGCCTAAAACTAACAATGGCGAAATACCCTTCAGCCTAACATATGGATCCGAAGCGGTTACCACCTCCGAAATTGGTCTCCTATTCCCGCGCATGCTCGCGACAAACTCCATCGAGGCAGAACGTCATCTAGAGATGGACTTGTTGGATGAATGACATGAAAAGTCAGCTATCAATAAAGCAAAATACATGTCAAAGCTAGAAAATTCATACAATGTGCGAATCTGCATATATACCTTCAACCCGGAAGACTACGTCTTCCGCAATAGTTAAGCCTCTAACGTAGAACGTCTGGGTAAGCTTGCCCGTAAATGAGAAGGACCCTATGTCATACAGGAGGTCCTAGGAAAGGGAGCATATAAACTATGAAAATTAGATGGCACAATCTTTCGACGCACTTGGAATGGTCAACAATTACGAAAATGTTACATGTAAGACACAAACTATAGTAATCAAGGCATTTTGCCAAACATATCTTATTAATACAAGAAGTGTATTTTACGTTCTTTTTCATGCTTGCAATCTATTTACATTGTACTACAAATGCGCGTACCACTTTGGGTATACGCAAAAACTTATTGACTAAATTGCAATTTCATGCACACCCACAGTCTTCAAAGCTTGCCGCAGATCCATGCGCATCAGTCGAATTATGCGTTGTACCATATGAACTTGAGCCAATCCTCATTCGCGATACTTGCACAAAGTAGTAACACAAGCAAAAATATTTTAGGCAACAATTTACATTCAAAAAGTTACTATTTACTTATGCCTCTTAAGGCCAAAAATATACGTGCAACTCGACAAATTAGTTTTTGTGACACCCCGATATTACACGTGTCTAGAAACCCTTCACGTAACTCAAATTGTTGAGATAGAGGGGTTAGAATTGGAAAAAAAGGGAAAATACAAAGTCGAGGGACGAAAGATGTCAAAAATAAAAAAATCTTCTGCTTGCGGACCATATAGGAAACCCCTTGCGATCCGCAAGGGGTGACTGGAAATCTAAAGCGCTGACGGTCGATGCGGACCATATGGGGTATCCCTTGTGTTCTGCTAGGTGTCCTAGAACAGCAGAATCATGGCTGGCAGTAGCCTTCTTCAACATTTTGCCACCTATCTCGCAATATTGCCACCTTGAACCTGCATTTGACAAATCAAGGGACACTAATCAGTCCCTAAAACCTCCATAGACACGTGTCATCACCTTTTTATCTTGGCTTGGCTATAAATAGCCTCCTCATATGCCATTTCTACTCATACCATCTCAAAACACTCATAAGTCAAAGTGTGAGAGCTTTCTTTCACATTTCAAGCCTTCCCTTCTGATCTTTGAAGTCCTCCTCCGAACTAGTAAGTCTTCTTTCCCTAACTTTTTCATTAGAAAGTAGTTTCATAGTCTAATTTAGTCCAAACGTCAACGAATTGTCAACGGTTTGACTTTTCTGTTTGACCTTCGATCGTGACCACTTTGGTTAACCAAATTTAAATTAAAGTTATCCAAATGATCTCCATAATTAGGGGTGTAAACAAGCCTAGAGGCTCGTGATCGGCTCGGTTAAAAGCTCGAACGAGCCGAGCCTTAACGAGCCCGAGCTCGAGCCTGAAATAGAGCTCGTTTTGTTATCGAGCCCGAGCTCGAGTCTGAAATACAAAGCTTGTTTAGGCTCGCGAGCCTAAACGAGCCCAAACAAAATTTTAATTTTTGTTTAAGCATATTAGAATCTACAGGATTTGAGTTACTCGTAGAACTATTTTTATTTTTAGAATTTTTTGGTAAATTAGTTAAATTAGTGTCGTAGTTACCCGTGCGTTGCGCAGGGACGTGGTTGGAGTTCAGAACGTATAGCACAACATGACAACTAATAAATAAATTTGTAAAAGTAAATAAAATGAAATCTAAATGTGTTATTCTATTTGCATCGTAACCCGGCTCTAAACATCAAAATAATAAGAAAATGTAAAACAATATAGTAAAAACAAAGGTAAATGAAAAAGAAAATATAGAAACTCGGCTGGTTTCGGTGCGTTCGTTATAGCAAAGAAAAAGAAATATAGTAAAAAAACAAAGGTAAAAAAAGGTAAATGAAAAAGAAAATAATAGAAACTCGGCTGGTTTCGGTGCGCTCGTTATAGCAAAGAAAAAAAAGTTAAAAAAATATGTTCAAAAGAGTATCGTCGCTTCGCAACACTCTTTTTGTAAAGAAAAAGAAAAGTAAAAAAATTATCTAAAACAGTATTAACTTGTTCTCTCTCTCTAAGCTTAAATGATGTAAACTCTTTCGGTATGAGTAAACTATGATGACTAAACGTATGCTACTAAATTTTCTACCAAAAGTGTTTATCTAACTAAAACTTCCATCTCGAACGAATTAAACATTAATTTGTAGGATTACAATCCTTGTCATGTTTTTTTACACTGGTGTTCTTAGAGAGCTAACAATCTTTTTATGTTTTCATATGGAATTGTTTGAAGATGAACCACCACCTTTGTTTTTATTTTTTGAAATGATCTCAACACATCGGACGAACCAGGTTAACCAGATGACTCAGTTCTTCCTGCAGCTCAAACTCATCGTTTGAGTCATCTAAATTTAAGTGTTAACGCACATCTGATGTGGCTTGAGAGGATGTGTGTAACACCCCAATCGCGTAATATACAACAACACGCGACGGAAACATTAGAGTCACGTTACAAATTGTTTCACAACACATGGCACATAAAGTTTTGTTTTATTGAGTTACTTATTTACATTGTCTTGGAGAATACAAATAATACACAATAATTGTCTTGCAAGTTTTAAGGTAAGCTAAGGCCCAAGTCTGCCCTACATGTAGCATGCTTAAAGTCAAACATAAGCTCTTGAAACATATGTGAAAATAAAACGTCAGCATAAAAATGCCTGTGAGTAACATAGATTTTGTGATGAAGATTCATGGCTTTGATTGTTAAAGAAATGTTTCACTTATTTCAAAAGTAGCCACAAATCATTATAAAAGTGTTTCTTTTATGAAATCATATGAAAATCAAATGATTTAAAAGAAGTAATGCAAGGTTAACTTAATAACCAAAATATGTCATGTCTTGATAAAATATGTCATGTCTTGTATAGAATATGTCATGTGTAAAACAATGTCTTTTGTAGACCAAATGCCATGTGTAAATCAATGTCATGTGTAAACCAAATGTCATGTATAAACCAATGTCATATAGAAACTAATGTCTTGTGTAAACCAGTGTCATGTATAAACCAATGTCTTGTATAAAACAATGTTTTCGAATGAACAAAGGTCTTGTTAAACTAAAGGTTTTGTTTTATAAACCACTTCTTTTATTGTGTAAACATTTATATGGATTGTTGGCGAATAAATTCAAGCCTTGTCGACTGTCGGATAAACCCTTATAAGGACAAAGGTTCATCGGATTCTGTCATTCCCTATGGATACTTCCAAATAAAACTAGGAAGCGGGAATGGGGTTGTCAAACCTATGGTACCATAACATACTACTGGTCGGCGGGGTTAATGTTAATGAATGTATCATTGTTGAGTTCAACGCACCAAAATGTCTAGAACAATGTAAGCATGTTGTTAAAATGTTTTGAAACCATGTACTAGGTATGCTAGGTAAACATACGAAGCAAAATGTCTTTGAAAACCGTGTACTAGGTATGCTAGGTCAACATACGAAGAAAAATGTCTTTGAAAACCGTGTACTAGGTATGCTAGGTCAACATACGAAGCAAAATGTCTTTGAAAACCATATACTAGGTATGCTAGGTCAACATACGAAGGTAAATGTATTTGAAATTATGTACTATATATACTAGATAAACAAACCATGTATGTAATGTCATGAAAACAAGAAAGTAGTGATATGCGCATATGAATCACCCCAAATCATTTGGGATTGCATATAAGTCTTGTTCAATTGTTCAAACAAAGCTCAAGAGATCAAGGATTCAAGTGTGTCCTAATATAGGATAACTATGTTAGTGTGTCGGGACTTTAATCGGATGATTGGATAGAATGAAGTCTTAAAACCAAACGAGTGTTGGAACTCATATGATATAGCTTAATAAACTTAACATTCTGATTTGGAAAGGATCCTAAGTGCTTTTGACCCGTTATGACTCGTTAAAGTAGTTTACGCTACTTTAACGGGTCATTAACGTAATTATATGTTCGGATGGTTAAATATGTCCTATGATAAGTCTTATATGCCAAAACATGTTTGATAATGTTGTAACATTAGTTTATATGTCAAAACTTTGGTTACATATGCTTAAAATCGATTTATGCGCAAAAAGGGCGTTTTGGTCATTTTTAAAGAACATAAAAGCGACTTATCATAAAACTAACCAAACCTTATGACCATAAGGTATAACCACAGTAGGTTATTCCCTATACAACTATGGTCACAAAATGTGCTTGGTCGAATCATAATATCGACCAAACGAGTCGGATTCGAAAGTCAAAGCAGTGGTTAAGACCGTTCAACTTACGACCCTAATAAAGCACTAAACTTGAAGTGACGAGTTAGACATGTTGAAACATGTCTAACTAAGTTAATAAACTGATTTGGTATCAAAACTTGAAGTTTTAATACCCGAAAATAGTTTCGCCGTAAAATGCACATTATGCGCATCTTTGACCAAAACTTTGACTCGTCACTTCGCCTAGTAAACGTGGTAATCAGAAGGTGCAATCGTAAGGGATTATAACCTCCGTGATTACGATCACGTTGCAAAGTTCAGTTCAATTCAACTTTGACTTGACCAATTTTGGTCAGAATCGAAAGTCAAACAGAAAGTCAAACTGTTTGACTTTTAGCTAAAAAATGTCTAAATAAATGAAATAGACTAAGGAAGAGTACTTACTTGTGTTGTGAACACTATAAGAACTCAGTTTAGGAGGCCTCCAAAGCTGGAAGCAAACTCCAAAGAGTTGGGAGAAGTAATTTGTGAATGAGCAAAGAAATTGGATGAAAATGGGTTGCTATTTATAGTGTTTTAGATGCCACAAGATCATTCCATGTGTCCCGTGAGGTGTCAATGATCAGGAGATGCCTTAACACTTGTCACAAGGTGGAACAAGCTAGGAAATTTTGAGTTCTCGGGCTCCAAGCAAAGGAAACAACTGGCTGCAACAAAACTGCTGTCTGGGCACCCCTTACAGACCATAAGGGGTTTTCTTTACGGTCCGTAAGGACCTGGCAGGGGCAGACTTTTGAAAATGGGCAGATTTGGCCCCTGGACTTGTTTTGTCGCGTTTTTTCACTTTTAACCCCTTTTAACCTAATATTTAGGTTATATAAAGGTGTTAATGCATATGTAACTTGGATTTTGCCCGAAAATGTCGTGGATGTCGGTTTGTTCGGTTGTACGGTTACGCGTTTCGCAAATAACGCACAATGCTTTATCGAACACGAAAATGACCGAAATTACGCAACGATTGACATTGTTGCATTCTTATCAAAAAAATATAAGATTTTATTGAATACGGAAAATATTTGGATTTGTACACATGGTTCGTATTCAAAATACGAAAATGGGTAGAGTTTCGCAGTTTGTCGAAATTAGTCCCTGGACTTGTATAAGCGTGTTTTTGTCATACCTAACCCTTCAAAATTTATATCTAAATTATGTAAAGGGTATTTAGGGAATGTGTAGCTTATGTCCATGTCCCAGTGTGTATGACACGTTAAACTGATTATGTTTAAGTATTAGTTAACGAACTACTTCCAAAATAAAAAGTTTTTGAAAGTTCGGACTTTTGCACAAGGGTTACAATGTGTAGTCGGTAGACGACGTGGTTTTTCGATCCTGTGGGTTCATCAGTGGAACGAGATGCTACTTGGTGTTTTTTAGATTTGTCAAGGTTGCTCCAGTGTGAACGAGTGAAACATATCTTGTTTGTAGGGATTGTGAGCGTCTATTAGCAACTCTATATCGTTGGCCTCGCTGGTACTACCACAATTATTGGCGAGGTTGCTGTAGATGCTGCTAAAAAAATTATATTTTCGATTTAAATGTTATTTATGTTTATGGATTCAGGGTCTTAGTTTCGGTGTATATCATGATCTTCGTAAAAACTGAAATTCAAATTTTTATTGTTTTAGAGAGGGAGAGATAGAGGGCTTCTAAAATGCTAAGACAAACGTTAAGCAAACTCTTAGATTCTCCTATCTCTATACATGATATGTATGTTTATTTCAATGCAAACCACCTTATTGGAATTTGTTTCAATGTACGGAGGCCGCATGTTAATTGCATGTCACCGCATTTGTGGAAAGAACTTGAAACTAAGACTAAATGTAGTGGTTTTAACATGTCATTAGTGTGTTAGATATTTTAGTGTAACTGAGATTAACTCGATGATTAAAGGGATTTGTAATACACATCAAGCAAGTTAGAAGGTGCGGGAGTGCACACTTGTTTGAGTTTGTTACAGTTCTAAGTGTTCGGGTAAAGCCTATGGGGGTTCCAAGGGGTAAAGCCCTTGGCTGCAGTAGAGGCAAATTAATTTTCAAGAAATTGGGCTTAATATTTAGATGGATAATTATGGCATTTTGGAGGAAATTTTATTAAAAAATAATAACTGCCTAAAAGCAACTACCGGTACTTTTCATCCCCAATTCGAAATCACCTTCTGGTTAGAGACTCTTTAGTTCATGAATTCTCATCAAATTACATACTAGTTCTTGTTCTCAAATCTGAGTTGTATCCAATTAGATAATTCGATCTCATAGTGATTTTTTGTTCTCAAATCTGACTTGTATCCGATTGAATTTTCGGGTGAAGCATCGAATCTAAAAGTGATTACATGACTGATGACTCTCAGATCATCCGTTGGAAACTCAATTTTAGAGCATCGAATCTAAAACTGATTTCTATGTAGTCAGGGGACCTTTAACTAAACCGCTCTTTCACATATGATTGGTTGAAGAAAAACATGGTCCCACTTCCTTCTCCCGCTCCCCCCCCCCCCCCCCCCTTAGTGCTCGTGATTGTGATTGTAGTGGTAATGGTGGAGTAAAGCACCTCCCATCATGGTGGTGTAATGGTGTTTGGAGGCGTGATTGGGTAAGGTGGCAACCCCATCATGCACCATTATACATAGTCCAAGTACCCGAGATATGATTATGACTTGTTGTTAGTGTTGTTAAACATATGAAAACATTTAATATCAACATCCCAAGATAGAATTGCAAATGACTAAACTGCATAAGAAGGATTAACATTTTATAGAATATCGAATAACACCAAAGCTTTAATTGCTTACACTTCTTGCACATATTTTAGTTTTCATAACTAACAATAAAAATTTTATTTTCAAGTTACCCTAATTTAAGGACATAAAATATAGATGCAACAGTCTTTATATATAAGCGTAAAGATAAATAAGCCCATGAACAGAAGTCTTTAAAACATGATGAGTAAATACTGTATAGAACTCTTGTGGAATGGCATTAGTCATCTTCCCCCCAATGAAATGAGCTAGGTAGGACGAGCTGTGTGGTTTTGTTGAAACTAAATCGAGAAGCTCTACTGTTTCTCATCAAGGAAAATAACATGTGTTATAATGGGCCATCATTTTTTATATTATGTAGTAAAATACATATATAATTATTTTATTGAAACATGTAACAATAATGTACTAATAGGAACATTAGAAGAGCCCAATAGTAACACCCAAGAACACTATAACGACAAGGAGAAGGAGTACAGGAGGAAGAGTGAGCGGAAAGAGAACAGGAAGAAGAACGGTAATGGCGGCAAGAAACAAAAGAGGTGCAAGGAGGAATATGAAGAGTGGGGTGAGGAGGAGGAGGATTAAAAGTCCCATGATTGAATAAGTTTACAAGTGCTTAATTCAATTCCATTGAAGTTAATAAATAGGCCGGGAGGTTACGTGATGGATATTAATTATTTCCCATGAATTTTGCATGCCCTACATTACAAATGTGTTTATAATTTGATCATCTAGTTATTTGTAAAGACAAAAAATGTGTCATTCTATCAAGTGTGCAATACGCAAAAGTTTCTCAACTAGAATAGTTTTGAGTTATTCCAAAAATAATATTGCTTATAGAATTTTTTTTACTAGTTCCATTTGATTGATTTCCTGAATATGGTCATGTGAATATACTTCACCTATCAACAACTGAGTGTTCTTACAAGATAAATTATAAAATAAAATGAGAATACAGATACATACATTTAGAAAATGCTTGGTATATTCTACCATGTAAAGTAACTTGGTAAGCAAAAAGTGCTCATTCATGTAGTTTGTATATAATTTTAGGGTCAGTTTTGTATAAGGTAATTGAATGGACAAAGAAAGAAATGGATCATTACCATTACAAATATCTTGTTTGGTTACCCTTATTGAAATTGAATAAATCATTACATTTTTTTGGGTAGGTAAAAAAAAAAAAAAAATTCATGGAATAAAATTCTTTAAAATGATAAAAATATTAATACCTGAATAATAATAGTAATAATAATAATAATTATTATTATTATTATTATTATTATTATTATTATTATTATTATTATTATTATATAAATATAGTTAATAAATGACGATGAATAGTAACTTTATTTTTAAATTATATAAATATAGTTAATAAAGGACGATGAATAGTAACTTTATTTTTAAAATAATATATAGATTTTTCTTATTTTTTATCTATTATATTATAATATATTATTATTATATTTACTTTTAATAACATATTTTTAATATTTTTTCCTTCTTAAAACCGTATATTTCCTTTACCATTTTTTTTAATAATTCTTTTTTTCTATTTTTATAGCATATATTAATATATCAAATAATTTGATACTTCTTTAATAATTTACATTTATAACTTTTTTTTAACAACTTAAGTTCGTAGTTCTGCTTGATTTTTCCCTCAACATTCCGTTATAAATTTTGTTAAAACTTAAGTTGTACTCAAAATAAAGTATTTATTTGGTATCGATAAAACGATATAATGATAAACTAAACCGTTCTAATGATTTGTCTTTCTAAATAACATGTTTTATTTTCAAACCACGTTTGTTTTACAATATGATTTGCTTAGTTTTGCCGCAACGCGCGACGTAAAAAAACTAGTTATTATTATTATTGTGGATTTCTTTCAAAATAGTGTAAAAAATACCTCTTACAGAATGATTAATCCATAATGCATGATAATCAAACGTGCATATTTTCTCACTCCTATGGAATAATCCACCCATTTCGCATTCAAGTTCTCCATACAATACACTAGCTTAGTTTTTTAGTCCTATGCCCAAAGGATTTCCCAGTCATTTGCCTTTCGCTTCTTCTTGGCTCACCCTCTTGAGCCTTTAATTGTTCTTGAGTTTCCTCTCGAACAATCTCATTAATCGTTGTTGATGCACTTGAATGATTCGTTGTTGAAGAACTCGCATGAGTTTGTACTCACATTGGAAACTCTTCTCAAAGTAAGTCACATTTCCTGACCTTCTCTATATGATAGAGTCCCTGTGCACATCAGGATTCTTGGATTCATATACAAGAAAACGATATGAACTACCGTTTTTGGCATATCCAATGAAAATGCAGTCAACAGATTTGGGCCCTATTCTATGTGTCTTAGGAGATGTAACAATCACCTTAGCCAGGCACCCTCACGCTTTCAAGTATTTATAGGATGATTTATGTCCCCACTACAACTCATGTGGTGTTACATCCTTATTCATGAAAGGTATTTTCTTTAACAAAAATTTGGCCGACAAAATTGCCTCCTCCCACATGTCTTTGATGATCCCAGAACTTATTAACATGACATTTATCATTTCTTTTAGTGTATGATTCTTTCGCTCCGCAATGCCATTTGATTGGGTGTATAAGGAGGGGTACACGAGTGTATTATGCCACTTTTTGCACATACATCCCCAAATGGTGAAACATATTCACCTCCTCTATCACTTCTCACACGTTTTATTTTCTTGTTAAGTTGATTCTCAACTTCAGTTTTATATAAGATAAACTTGTTGATTGCTTTATCCTTACTCTTAAGTAAGCAACCATAACAATATCTTGTATTGTCATCGATAAAGGTAATAAATATAAAATATTTATTACCACCTCTGGTAGGAATTGATTTTAAGTCACACACATCAGTGTGAATCAGACCAAGGGGTTCAGTTATTCTTTCAATTGATTTGAAGGATGATCTTGTTTGTTTGGCTTCAACACATGTTTTACATTTTGATTTAGAGTCGATGGAAAAAGTTGCTATGTAATCTAATTTAATTAAACGACACATCGAATTAAAATTTAAATGACCAAGACGACCATGCCAAACAGTAGGAGACTCAACCAAGTAAGTAGAAGTAGAAACATTTTTATTCATGGTTTTCTTAAGTGTGGTTACATTGAGTTTAAACATACCATTTTGGGCATAGCCCTTTCCAACAAACATACCATGCTTCCTTAAAACAAATGTATCACTCTAAAAAACTAAACGAAAATCAAACTTATTAAGCAACAAACCCGACACAAGACTCTTGTGCAGGTCAGGAACATAGAGCACATTCTTCAAGGTGAGCTCTTTACCAGAAGTCCACTTCATGATCACATCACCTTCTCCCTTGATATCAACTGTAGTAGCATTCTCCGTGTACAACTTCTTATCTTCCACCACCTCTTTAAACCTATTAAAGAGAGTCTTGTCTAGGCACACATGGCAGGTAGCCCCAGTATCAACCCACCACCATGTTGGCTCATTAGCCACCAAATTTACCTCCTCCATCATGGCAGTTAGGTCTGAAATCATGGCCACTAAGGGTATATCATCATCAACCATAAAAGCCTTGTCACGTTTAGGCTCTTTGCATTGGTCAGCACGGTGACCAGTTTGTCCACAGTTGTAACACTTCCCTTTAAAGGGACCAACCTTCTTCTTCACACCACCTTTCTTTGGCCCAAGGTCAACACCTTTGTTTTTCCCGTTACTATTGAACTTGTGGCCTTTGTTACCTTTGTGACCCCTTAAGGATTGACCATGTTCCACAAGGTTCGCTTTTGAAGAAGCTTCAACTTCAATTCCTTTGTGTGACAACGTGTTGTCTTCCTCAATACGAAGACGAACAACAAAGTCTTCAATGGTCATTTGCTTTCTCTTATGCTTGAGGTAATTTTTTAAGTCCACCCAACTATGGGGTAGTTTCTTAACAATTGCTGCCACTTGGAATGTTTCACAAAGATTCATTCATTCAGACAAAATGTCACTCAAAATAATTTGTAGTTCTTGAACTTGGCTCATCACAGTTTTTGAATCAATCATTTTATAGTCAAAAAACCTAGCCACCACAAACTTTTTGGTACCCGCATCCTCAGTTTTGCATTTTTATATCAGTGACTCCGATAATTCTTTGGTAGTTGGAAGCTTCAAATACACATTGTACAAGGAATCTAAAAGGCCGTTCAACACATAGTTGGGGCATAGGTCCTCATAGTGTTTCCATGCATCAACAACACTCACAGATTGCACATCAAATGCCTCTTTAGTGAGAACAGGTGGGATCTTAATCAAGAACCTCGCAAGGTTCAAGGTGGTCAGATGAAACAATATCTTTTGTTGCCATCTCTTAAAGTTTAAACCAGTAAACTTTTCTGGTTTCTCAGCATGATTAGCCACAACTTGGCCTGCTTGGGTACCAACCAATTGTCCCATTGTGGTGGATATGGATCCAACAGTGGTCGATGTGGTTGCAGCAACAGTAGCCATTTCTGAAATGAGAGAAACATTATAATGATTTTATGGTAGAAACGAATTGGTATATAGAAAACCAATGCAAACTACAAAAGTTTGCTACCAAACAAAACAAACTATTTAAAAAAAATTAAAACCAGAATAGTGAATGGGTTTTAAAATCTGTTTTAAGCTTGTAGGACATCCATTCACAAAATAAAATAAAATAAAATATTATTTCATTGATTTTTCAATTACACATTACAATCAAAATTAACATAATGAACAGAAACTAATGTACTAAACAAATTACAATTTTTTCCGAACGAATTACAAATAGAATAAAGCAAAAAAAAGATCCTTAAGTTGTATATAAACAAAGAAAGTAAACAAGAAACGAAAGTATAGGTTTGGCTGAGTCACGCTCGAAACGCTTCCCATAAAACAGATTTTGGGCCACCCAGGTGAACCCGTCTGTTTCCCACGGTACAACAACCTAAGCAAGTTACACCGCCGGGATTAGCCGAGCACCTGAAAGTATATCTAAAATGAGAGTTTGCAGGTCAGAAAAATTAGGGAAATTATCAGAGGTTTCGAGTGGATGTCGGAACATGTAAAAATTTTATGTCTGTTGAACAAGACTCTAAGTCTTGTATATATCATTAACACCAAGCAAGTTAAGAATACGAATTGTCTTTACAATAATTGAAATTAATCAATTCATAATTCAGTTCTATTGAATTCTCTAAACCAGTGGAACTTGAAGAGTCTTGTTCATACCAGTCAACTGAGCCAAGACACAGGCCCGAGCCACACTATAAATATAGTTAAAGTGGCTCCAAGCACCTCGCGAATTGTAAAGTGCACCATCAAAACGCCACATTACGCCCATCACCCTCGTCACGGGCCCGTGCTCGGGCGTGTGCGCGTCGGGTGCTTCACAACCCTCTTGGCTACCACTGGGTGTGAGTTGTCACATAAGAATACATTTGTGTAGAGAATTCTAATTATAAATCCACAAAAGATTTATCTTTCTATCAATGTGGGAGAAGAACAACTTCCCAAACATTAAAGTTCCAACACACAATTAAAGCTTATGATCTCTCATTCATTTTGCTTTAATCACTAAATCGTCATTATATTATTCAATAATATAATATTATTTTGAAAATTTCCAACACACATGACCTGATGAACATCCAACTAGGAAATACGCTGTGTCGCTCTTATTTCTCTCCAACATAGGGCCATGAGTAAATCACAATATAAGGATCATCATTGATTACATAAATCAAATTGTTATAGAGTTTTAATTACATTTTCAAAGCTAGTAGCATCATCAAGAATCGTCAAACTGGGAGAGCTTGTATGATGTCACGCCACTATCACAAGACCTGGTCATACACTTCGAATGACGCAATGGACACACCAACCGATCCTATCTAAGTACAAAGCCTTAGGTATTAACTCTTACATTCATCACCTTATTCATTTGATATAAGTACTTATCATTGAACTCAGTGACTTGTATGGTACAACGACATATACATTACCATATCCGGATGTAGTCACCGAAGCCGGGGGTTCTTGTCTGACATTCCGGTTTACACACCTGATGCTCTTTATTCAAAAACGTGTGCTAAATCTTCGCCGAGCTGTATTCTGGTGATAAACATAGCCCGTTCGACATTGTGTCAGGCTACACGTTGAGGATATAGCACCACTATGACTTAAAATGACCATCTACCATTGATGGTTTTAATATTACAGAGTTAAATATTGCTAAAAGAAACGATTCGACAGTGGACCATCATACTTATTGAACTTCGGCCACGAGTCAAGTTGATATACACCGGATGTTATCCTACACCGTGCCTTATATATTTCGGGTATCTTAATACACTGGATGTGCATTCTCCAAAGACAAAGTTTTGGCATGAACTTTTCATATATGCATTATATATTATAATCTATTTGTCAACCCATTTTAAACATGATGAGTATAAATACAAGGTTAGAGCCTAATAATGCATCCATATTTTGTTTGTACACGGATGGAGGCCGCTTACCATTTCCAGGTTTGTCCACAGGTCGCGCCATTATCCAGCTAGGCGTTGCACCAATATTTGGTCGCGTGCTACATCGTTACTTGGCTATGCCCCACATCTTTATTTGGGTGGGAGCCATTTTATTTGGCTAAACCACCACATATTTATTCGGCCACGCCTGGCGTGACATTTACTGTAAGCTCATGTCTATGAGCCCTGCAAGCTACTATATATCCGTAAGACCGTACTACACAACGGGAAGACACACTATCTATCTGTAAGAAGGAGCAGCGTATCGGCAAGACACATTTTCAGCTAGTAACATTACTATACGCGCAAGCCATGTTGCATTATCAACTCTTAAAACTGCTATATGAGTAGATTGCATTACACAAACAGACTCACTAGTTACGTGATGCGGTTTACCGCTCTCGCACAGGCCTTTTACCCACCAAAAGCTAGTTAGCCGCGGGTTGTGATTTATCGCTCGTGTGCAAACCTTTAAGTGTTCATTCAAGCCAAGCGTGTATAAAACACTTTAATATTTTAAGCAATTGTCTTACACACCATAGTATGACAGAGGAAATCACTTGTTCAAATGTAAGCAAACATTCCACACGCAATTATGAAATTATGCAATAGGAAACATGCTTGATCACTCAAATAAGCACCCTACACGCCGATGAATGACAATAAATATATTTGATAATTTAGGCAAGTGCTCATTCACACCACGCACGTATAAAGCACTTTATTATCTTAATAAGTGTTCATTAATGCCACACGCATTATAAAACACTTTTTTTTTTTATCTCAACAAGGGTTAATATAAACAATTATAAACACAATTCGCCATCGCATTTAAACTGCACAATACAGTAAAGCATAACACGACAATACTAAGTGTAACATAGTTAATACAAATATCTACACACTTACAAAAAGTATTAGTCACAAAATACAATGCTAAAAGTGGGTATCTTAGTAATAGATGCACCTAACCACTAATGAAAACTAAGTACTTGTCCCACCATAACCAAAAAAAAATTGTGGGAAAAACAAAAAAACACTCTAAACACCCTCCAGGTGTAGGAGTCGTTCAGAAGAGATTTTAGACTATACAAAAGGCGAAAACAAACATATAGAAGCGAAACAGCTTGGTTATCACTTTAAACCTGTTGTATATTGATTTAACTGCTATTACATTCACGAGAAATACCGGCAGCACTTCGGTATCAAATCTGAAATCTGTTACAAATGAAAAGCCAACTAGCCTATTTATAGCTTTCCTAGTTCGCTTGAAGACACACAAGTCAACTCAAGCGAAAACACCTACTTAACTTCAAGCGAACATACTTGACTTTCAAGCGAACCTATAATCTGTTTTGTGTGTATATTGTAAAGATGATGCAAGAGATGATGTCACTAGTATGATGTCATCATCAATAATGATGACATCATTCTTGATTAGATTCGCAACAAAACCGAGACTCGATATAAGACGAAGACGAAAGATGTATGCACCAACAGACTCCCCCTCAGATGTTGACGAGTCTTAAGTATCGAGTCTTCAACGTCTTCAGCCTTTATCAGTCTGAACACTCTCTGAAATATCTTACAGTGTAAGCATCCTCAAACTTTATCTCCTTCTCCTCTTCAACATCAACAGACTCCCCACGAACAATCTCTACTCGGATGTCTTCAGACTCCCCCTTTCGATATGCTGGGATCGCAGTCTGGCTCGTTAAAATCACAAAGTCCTCAGGTATCGGAACCTGGCTTTCTATCATTCAAAAAACCTGCACATTCTCTACCCAAAAATAAAATTTCTGATAATAATTTGTAAAAACAATCTCACCATCTAATGAACCACTTGCAGGAATTATACAATCAAAGAATGATTTTACAATGTTAATCATTGATGAACCACTTGAAGATATATCATTTTTATTTTCAAAACAACACACTCTCCCAAACCATTTGTTCATCATGTTTAGCACTCGGAATTTTGAAAATTAGCTCTCCAACACCAGTTGTCGAAAATCTTTTTGTATTTTACAAAATTTATGCTAAAACACACTAAAATCTTTTTGGATTTTTTCAATATAAAGAAATGCAGAAAAGAAATATTTACAGACAATATTTTTGTGAGTTTGTGTAAGAGGATCATATCAGTTTAAGAGACAAATCACCAACACCGTTAAGCTTTATACATTTTAAGTTCTAAACGATTCACTTAGATTGTCAGTATACTGATCCACTTAAATTTCCACACAAAGTTCAACTGTTTCGAGATACGAGATTAATGTTTTAAGCACTTAAACTTAATCGCGTGTCCCACCTCAGAATATACTCCCGTATCCAGATCCCAATATTCAGTCTTACAGGTGAGTATACCACAGATGATATCTGTAAGGGAATAAATTATAGAACGAAACCGTGAGAGCTCAGGTCAGAACTTTCGTTCAGCAGAGAGATGACGGCTCGACTTTTGGTGTGTCCCCTTTAGAGGATCTTTTGGTTACAACAACAATGATTAGCAATTTTATTGTCTATCAGTTTGCTGAGGGCGGCGCAATTTTTCAAGCAAGCAGAAAGTATTCTCCGGGGACTAGGCCATTGCTTCCGCAAAATCAGAAGTCCCGGGATAATACGCCAGATATCACTTAGCATAAAGACCTAGTATCTCAGAAAGAGGGACCTTTCAAACAAGATTTCGGGGGTTACCCATATATCCGAGAGATGTTACCCACGATATAAGCAACTTTGAAATTTAGGTTTATATCTCGTCACAATCTACTAAATGTGCAAAAATCTAATGGCACGTCATCAGTGAGACCGTTTATCACATTTTAACCTTCCATTTCTTTAGCATGTTGTGATAGTCGACTGATGTACTATCATTTCCTCTTCTTTGACACAAAAACTCATTTTTCATTTTATCATGTTTTAGTATTTTTCAAATTTTCAAATGTTTTTGGATTTTTCAAATTTTCAAATGTTTTTGGATTTTCTAAAATTTCTTACTCCCCCTAAAATGCAAACACATTTAAGGAAATTTGAAAACAAACTATATAATAAAATTGACAACCGATATCGAATCGCTTCAATTCGCCATCCACTTGGCATAAAAAATCAGAACTCCCCCTTTCACAAAACTTTTTTCTCATTATGATTTCAAAACACTAAAGTTTGTTTTAACCAAAATGATTTTTCCGGAAAATAAATTTTGTTGATTTTACCACTTGTAGGTTAGGGGTTTGGTTCATCACATAGTCTTTCAATTACCACTTGTAAGTTTGGTCCTACCAAGTTCAACCTAATGACCTTGATTAACCATTTGTAGGAAAAACAAGTGCAACTTGATGTCCTTGATTTACCACTTGTAGATATAAACCTTCATCAACCAACTTGTAGGAATATCACATCTATACAAAATCATTTTACCAATAAAGATGCCGATTCCTGCTTCACACTTACCAACCTGGAAGCTCCGGCAATTCACAATTATCCTGTAAAAATTCAACTATTATAAGATTCATTCACAATCATCAATTATCAAGAAAGATGCCGATTCCTGATCCACGATTACTAACTTGGGATCTCCGACATAGTCAGATGTTCAAGGGAAAAGAATTTCCACCCAGGTCTGACCAACCTTGGGTGTTTTTAGCTCTTGTTCAGTAGGGTTGTAAGTTGCCTTTTTAGTTGCATAAAAATCTTTAACCCCTTTTACTTTCCCATCCAGCATTTTCCCAAAAAATTTCTTAACATTCCCATTGAATGTTTTCTCGACATCAAACTCTGTTTTCTCAAAATAAAATTGATCTGAGATTTCAACTTTACCAACTTTTTGTTTAATCTTCTCAAACTTCAATGATGGAAATTCATCATCATTCACTAAAGATACAGACTTTACCTCTTTTATCTCACCTTGTGGCTCTTCTGGCTTTGTGGAACCAGAATCATTGCCGACTTTTACATCACCCTTCTTGACAACCCACATTTGATTATCTTTTTCTTTCTTCTTGTAAAAATTCTTTTTAGAACATTCACCAACCTCATAAGTTGAATTTTCAAACATTTAAAATTTTTCGGTTGGTGGTTCAACACCAACAACTATTTCTTTCAGTTTTTCAGAAACTCCCTGTTTAGTCTTAGCATTTTTCGAACAATTCCATGCAATGTGACCAGCTTCATTGCATTTGAAACAGGTTCGAGTCTCTTTTGGATGAAACACTCCAGTTCCATTCCTTTTCTTCTCAGTAAGAAACTCCTGGTTTGATTGTTTCCAGAAAGGTTTCTTCTGTTCTTCTTCTGCACTTCCTCCTGAAACAAATTCTGTTTTTGTTTTAGAATTTTTCTCATTTTTATAATTTTCTGGTGGAATAAAACATAATCCTTTCTTTTTGTAGCTACCATTATGGTTTGGTTTCTTTTGATAACCAGAACCAGAATTGTAACCTTTTTTCTTGTTTAATCGTTGTTGTACTTTTGAAGTATATTTTTTAGGTTTTCCAGTAAGATTTAAATCTTTTATTTCAGAAATCTTAATTTCTGTCATTTTGAAAACATTTTTGATCATTTCAAATCTAACACTTCTTATTGGAAACTCTTTGTCATAATATAATTTGTCAGAATCATTTAAAGTGTATGCTACTTCAAATGTTTCATCATCCAAATTTGCTTTTGATAATAAAAACTCTTTACTGTATGCCCGTTTAACCGACGAATTTGGACTGTTGACCGACGAACTTGAACTTCCAGACTCATACTTTGACTCAGACTCCTCATCAGTATCCAACACCTGATCGACCACCTTTTTGATTAACTCAGACTCATGATCAGTGTCAGACGATGTGAAAGTAACGTCAATGTTTTCTGGTAAATCATCAGTTGTATCAGTTTTTAACTTTATATTGACTGCTTTTTCGACTTGCTCCTCATTTGGTTTTCTGGGAGAATAACCTTCCCAGATTGGAGGCGGACACTTGTTATAGCTAACAGTCGGTTTCTTACCAGTACCCTTCATCTTTGTCTTCTCATCATCTTTAAAAGCTTCAAAACCGGCAACAGTTGGATAAATTCGATCAATAAGATAATCAGAACTAGAATAACTCTGTAATAATCGTCTGATTCTTTCATTTTCAATCTTTTCATTTTCCAACTCCCGTTGCAGCTTGGCACATTCTTCGATGTAGTGATTTATCGCTTTCTGCTTTGTCATCATCACATAATTCATCATGGTCAATGCGTCTTCTCTTTCAGAATTTGTCTTTTGAAGACCAGTTACTGTTCTGTTCAATACATTGTAAGATTCCTTCACGTAGTTGAGATTGAACAATAATTGTTCTTTCATCTTCTCAAACTCAGCTAGCTTATCTTCTTTTGCTGTACATTCCTTGCATGGTTCCAAACACTTTGAGCAAGGCTTGATAATTTCCACAATCTTTTCTACTTCAATTGTTTTCACCACCTCAACCACTTTTTCTGCTTCAGTTACCTTTTCTGTTTCAACAACCTCCTCAGCAACCTTTTTAGAATCATCCTTTTGAACAACCTCATCAGTCTTCATTTGCTTTGGATGTTTTGCTGCTCGTCTCTCTTTTAGTTTCTCCAAGCGATCTGCAAAATAAAAATGAAAACTTTCAGGAGAGAGATGAGATTTTGCAATATTAATATGTTTTTCTTCATCATCACTACTATCATCAGTTGGTGATTGATCAAACTCTACTGATTTGTGAGAATTATCATTCGAAGAACCAGAATCTGATGGTGTTTGATCAAAAACAATTTCTCTTTCTGAACTTTCATCACTTTGTAAACTTTCATCTGAACTCTGTGAGCTTTCTTCTGATGAAACAGATTTTTCATCTTCATTCTTCACACTAACACCAATGGATTTCATCCACTCAGTGAACATGTCTGGTTCTTTCACAATCTTGGCAATGAAAGCTTTGAAATTCCCATTCTCATCCGCAAACATATCCCAGCTAAAACCTTCAGGTAATCTTTCATCATCTTGATTGATTAGGCATGCTTTGCTTTCGGATGATATGTATTTTTCCCAGTTGAAATTCTCTTGATTCACTAAACATGCTCTTTTTGAATCCTCAGTCACTTTTCTACCATGAGCCACTTGTGGTTCATGCTGTTGTTGTTGACCAACTTGTTGATATATGGCTTTCCGGTAATAGTCATCTTTTCCGAAAGGATTCTTAGCTTCACTTGCCTCCCTATTCTTGCATTCTCTCTTGAAATGACCTTTCTCCCTGCATCGAAAACAAGTAACTTTAGATTTATCAAAACCTAAAGTAGAAACATGTGCATCAAGAAAGTCATTTCTTCCAGTAATCTGTTTGAACTTTTCTGCTCTCCTCAAGACACTAGCTAGACACCATTTGATGTCCATTAGTTCCATTTCTTCGGCGTCTATCTGATCGTAATCCTCCTTTGTGAGCATAGGATTCCCGATCCGCCCTGCAACCAAACCTTCATAAGATAGTAGCACGGAACCAAGCAACGCCATGTGATCTTTAGCAACCTCTTCTGAAAAACTTTGACCATCAGGAAGATTCAAAGCAATATTGCATTGTATCACATAACCATTTCCAGTCTTTGTGCTTTGAGAATGAAAGCTTGATATAGTATCTTTTGGATTGACACTCGGGTATGAAGATAAACCACTGCTACTTTTAGAACTTTGATTAACTTTTTCAGATGAATCTCCAGCACTAAATGCAGTTTGAATTTTCGGGCTTCTTTCAACTTCTGGAACACTGCCTTTGTAATACATTTTTACATCCTGTTGACCACTTAGACTGTTCATCCTCGCGATCTTCTGCTGTTCCAAATCTTGACCCTCAATCTTCTCGATAAACTGAGAAATCGTTAACCCATCATAAACCCCAGTGTTCTTCAAAATCATCAAGTATGTGCCCCATTCCTTTTGTGGTAAAGCGTCAGCTAACTTGTCTACCCACTCTTCACGATCTTTTGTTATACTCAGCATTGACATGGATCGCACTAAGTGGCAGTATCTTTCAATTAACTTCTTGGTATCTTCCCCGGGCAAACTCGTGAATAGATCAAATTCTTTCTTAAGCAGTGCCTTTTTACTCTTAATCATGTTCTCACTACCCTCAAACTTGATTCGAAGAGCATCCCAAATTGATTTCGAAGTTTTGTCATGCTGAAGCAACACAAAGATGTCTTCTTTGATAGCTTGCTGAAGTAGACTAATCATCATCTTTTCAGCTCTGTACATATCTCTTTCTTGGTCAGTAAACTCAGATATTGCTTTCTCAACTTGTAGATCAGTACGTGGTAATACATATTTCTTCAAAATGCACTCCCAAGATCTCAAATGGTTTGCTTGAACCCAATTTTCAAATCTATCTTTCCAACCATAATATTCTTCAATACTCATTAGCTTCGGGGGTTTTTGTAAGGTTCCGGTTTCATTTTCCATGTTCATGTTTTGAGTAATGGCAGCTGGACTAGTCAGGGATGTTGCAAATGCGTTGTAAAAATCCTCGTCCATGTTTCGGATTTTCAAAGTTCACAAAAACACAAACTTTCTTGTTTCAAAAATAATGGTCTCAAATGAACTGTATCTGTATCACCTTGTAAAAATATACCTGAAACAAACAAACAAACAATCAGTTTAAACAGACAGAATACGTAAAAATGTGTGACGATTGAATCGATCTAGGACTCGTGTCGAAGATTTGTTGACTCGTTCCACTTCAAGATGAATAAATGCAAACTTCTTTACTCAAATGGGCCTTTAACTCGTAATTAGACAAATTGATTGGGCCGATTCACTATAGTGGTCAGATTTGAGATTTACTTTGATAGGGCCTCAAATGAAAATGGTAGACAATTTCTTTTTCAAAAAAAAAAAAAAAAAAAACCGTACAAACTGTTTCACACAAATTGATATCCAACAACTTTAATGATGATAAAAATGTGATTGGGCCAAACTTCTGAGTGGATCGATAACTTTATCTATTGTTTTAATGAGCTGACACTTTTGATTGTTCAACACAAACAAGATAATTTGATTGGGCCGAGAATTTTGGTCAGATCACATGCTCTTGTATCAAACAATTTGGCCGCCCAACTTTATCACATGCAATCTTGAAAACTGTCCGACAATTTTAAATGTTTACTCAAATCTGATTGTTCACATGCACTATGCCCGACAAATATTATCAAACCAGGCAACCTGAGCTTCAATTTACGAGACCCGAAAAGATAATATCACATGAATTTGACCGTGAACTTTAACTCTAGGAACGATGTAAGCACATGCAAAGTCTGATCAACCGATACAATCTCGTGCAAACTGACACAAGACACGAGAATTCTTTTCCCAACTACTGACAACTCGTAAAATGTTACACACAACTCAACGTACACACTCAAGCGAACTAGTGATTCAAGCGGTCGTTTCAAGCGAGATCAGACCTAAGTGTAGGTTCAAGCGAGCTCTCAATGTATTTTCAAGCGGTCGACATTTTCAAGCGGACACTGTGTAAACTCAAGCGAGATGTGGTTTTCAAGCGGACTCACGATGTAAACTCAAGCGAGATGTCATTTTCAAGCGGACTCAATACCCTTAATCCGCTTGAAATGTCAATGACATCAGCAAAAACAAACAAATTTCAAGCGAACACATGATTTTAACCAGTTTTATGTCGATTTTAACGCTAAAACTTTCCAGGATTTGTTAATACATTATTACGCACAAGATGTGTGAATTTGAGCCGATTTTAACCGTGAAAATTTTTTAATTTTGAAAAAGAATGGTGTAGAAATCAGAAAAAGTGATGAAAACAGACTCTTTTGGCAAGATCTTTTCCTCCTGAGCTCTGACACCACTTGTAGGATCGGTTTGTGACCCGAACGAGTCGTTCAGAAGAGATTTTAGACTATACGAAAGGCGGAAACAAACATATAGAAGCGAAACAGCTTGGTTATCACTTTAAACCTCTTGTATATTGATTTAACAGCTATTACATTCATGAGAAATACCGGCAGCACTTCGGTATCAAATCTGAAATCTGTTACAAATGAAAAGCCAACTAGCCTATTTATAGCTTTCCTAGTTCGCTTGAAGACACACAAGTCAACTCAAGCGAAAACACCTACTTAACTTCAAGTGAACATACTTGACTTTCAAGCGAACCTATAATCTGTTTTGTGTGTATATTGTAATGATGATGCAAGAGATGATGTCACTAGTATGATGTCATCATCAATAATGATGACATCATTCTTGATTAGATCCGCAACAAAACCGAGACTCGATATAAGACGAAGACGACAGATGTATGCACCAACACCAGGGATCACTGAGCATAACAAGCACTTCTATAGGAGTGTATAGCACATCATCCTCTCCGGCTACAACTTTGCTTGTCATAACCGGATCATCAATAACAACGACTGGTGCTAACCACCAGCGGTTCTTCATTTTCCTGAGGTGGTACAACATCCATATTTGCATCTACAACCACCAATGACTGCACATGGTGATGACAGTACAGTTGGTGACACGGAAGCGTGGCAGGGATTGTCTTTACATCAACATCAATCCTTTTATTAGGTTGAATATCATTTGGAATGGAAACCCTTCCATTAGACTAAAAATCATTCCTAAAAGCATCTCGAGGCTGACTACATTCTAGTGGCCTATTAACGCTTCGACGAGACAATCTGCAATACGATGTTTCAGCCTGCCATCATGAGCTTGATAAAATGTTTTCCCTTTTCCATGTTTGGATCTATCCTAGTCCGGTATCATTCTTTTTAACAATAAAACTGGACTTGGCAGACATGATGAGATATGACCTGGTTTACCCAAGTTAAACCGGTCAACACCCATTAAACCCGGTTGCACCATGTTACGCTTCACATTTCTGAATTTTCCTTATTTAGAAGGTAAAGCCGAAACTCTATTTTTAGAAACTATTATCCGTATTATTTCCCAAATTTGTAATCCAGGGCTTTGATCTTAATGAAAAATCCATTATTATATACTTATACATTACACTTTCATGCTTGGAATACTTGAAACCGGCTGAAATATGCAAAACTGGCCCAAACTAACTCCCTCGAACGGATGAGCCCTTCGTGCGAGTGAACCCCTTCGTGCGAGTTAACCCTTCATGCGAGTTAACCCTTCGTGCGAACTGAACCATCTGTGCGAATCACCCATTTGCACGAACCACTCCATCCGTTGTATAAATAAGCGTCCACTTTCACTCCTAAACACTTTCCAAACACTTCAAACTCTCCCTAATCTCTCTGAAATTCTGACTTTGGGCTGAATATTTCCAGGAATCAAATCATTTTCTATGGTAGAACAAAATATCTTTCATTTCCCCCTCTAATAGATTCTTTTTTTTGAGTTCAAAGGCAATGTTGTTAGGAATGTTGTTAGGTTCGCTTGAAGGTGTTTTGAAGACGCTACCAACAGGTATCATCCCCCCCAGAACAATGTTTTCTTTTAGGCCTTTCAACCAATCGATACGCCCTAGGAGAGCTGCTTTTGCTAAAACTCGAGCGGTTTCTTGAAAACTCGCTTCGGATATGAAACTTTGAGTATTCATGGATGCTCTTGTTATTCCCAATAAGACGGCTTGGTAACAGATCGCTTCTTCCAAAGCGCGCCCCATTCGTTCCGCTCGCAACAATCCAATTAGTTCTCCGGGCGAAAAAACATTAGACATTTCATCTTCTGAAACCAACACTTTTGATGTTATTTGACGTACAATAATTTCTATATGCCTATTATGTATCTGCACCCCCTGGGATCGATAAACCTTTTGGACCTTATTAACCAAAGAGATACGACTTTGCACTATAGTTAGCTTAGCACCAATAAAGAATGCCCAAGGAATTCCAAGAATTCTTGTTATACATTTGTTCCAACCCTCAATCCTCTTTTCAAGATTCATCGATATTGAATCAATCGAACGCACTTCTAACACCTGTTCCACTTTTGGAAGACCCCTTTTGACTGTACAAGAATATGTGGAGCTCAGCATGTCTGGAAGCACAGGAGAACGTTCTTTTGCTGATATTATTACCAGTATTCGCTACTGGGTCATTCATAGCATTACTATACCTTCCCTATTCATTGCGGGTTGGTTATTCGTCAGCACTGGTTTAGCTTACGATGTGTTTGGAAGCCCTCGGCCAAACGAGTATTTCACAGAGAACCGACAAGGAATTCCATTAATCACCGGCCGTTTTGATTCTTTGGAACAACTCGATGAATTTAGTAGATCTTTTTAGGAGGCCTCAATGACCATAGATCGAACCTATCCAATTTTTACATCTCCGGGATGGGTAGAAATAGAAAGGGATTTTCAATGGTACAACTGCAAAGTAAGAAACATTATAATTGGATTAGGTAGATCATTTTTCAGTCATTCATTGAATGATAAATCACTACAAGTGACGGAGATACACGATTTAAATAACGGAAAATCCAATATTTTAAAATTGTATCTAGAATGACTGGAAAAGTGGAAACAAGGCCAGATATAATTTGATCATTATGAACAAATCCAAAATCCTTGTAGACAAAGCCAATCATCAATTCCCAACCATGGGGCGAATGAAATCCGATACATAAATCAGTTAATAAAAGAAGAGAAAAAGCTTTTATTGTGTCACTTAAGTTATATAGGAATTCCTGGGCCCAAGAGTTAAGAATAACAAGTTCTTTATTACCCAAAATAGAATAACCACTTAGAATAATGAAACAGATTATATTTGTCGAGAAGTGTAAAATCGTATGAATACGACCCTCGTTTTGTATCTTGATTAATTGGATTGTTTCTTTGTGAATTCCTATACGAAGGTTTTGTAGATGTGTCTCCGAGTATTCCTTGATCATTTCCTCTAAGAAGAGGAGTTCCTCTAATTCTATGAATTTTTCTAGAAACCTTCTCCGACTTTTGAATTGTCGAAGCAAGAACTTTATGCGAGAGTCGAAGCACCAAAGGGAGAATTGGGAATTTTTTTGATAGGAGATAAGGGTGTTTTTCCTTGGCGATATAAAATTAGGCCGCCGGGATTTATTAATTTGCAAATTCTTCCTCAGTTAGTTAAAAGAATGAAATTGGCTGATATTATGACGATACTAGGTAGTATAGATATCATTATGGGAGAAGTTGATCGTTAAAATGATAATTGATACAACAGAAGTACAAGCTATCAATTCTTTTTCTAGATTGGAATCCTTAAAAGAGGTCTATGGGATCATATGGGTGCTTATCCCTTACTTAGTGACAACCTCTAGGAAGGTTTCCACAAGTTCGCCATGGCAAACTAAGTTTCCCATGCATTTCTTGATTTAAGCTTGGTAGAATCTTGTACCCACCAAGCTCATAACTAAGTTCATAGTTGCGTGTTTGTGTTGGGGTTGATTTCCACCAAAGAACTGAGTCACTTCGCACGAATCAGGGCTCTCTCGCACGAACCAAGATCCCTTCATGCAGACTTAATGTAACTCATGCGAACTGGAATCCTTTTGTACGAAAGAACCCTCCATTCGTACGAACTGGCACTCTGTTACTTTAAGTTCGTACATGATTCCAAGTGTTGAAACCATTCAAGATTCACCATCTTCAACATGGATGAACTTGTGTTTTGGAAGAGGTGTGAACCGTGGGGGCTTTGGCTTTCTAAACTAGTTCCACTACCTCACTTGTGTACTTTGTATATGAACACCAAAGTAGTTTCCTAGAATCAAAGTAAGTTAACCTCGCCTCGCCTCCAACATTTGCCATATTGGGTATGACACGCCCATGTTGTTCTTATTTGGCTACTTGGATAATTCATTAGTTAGTTATGTTATTCTTATTCATGACCAACCGGGTTTATCAATTATGTTGATAAACTTTGTGCTTTGGTGAATCATACAATGAGGTGTATATATATGATATTACTTGATTAATAATACTATATAATATAAGATATAATAAATATATATTTTAGTGGAATTCATGATGCTAACCGGTTTATGGTTAAGCCTTCGGACGAATGAAGACCCCTCATACGAACTAAGTCCATTCGTACGAACTGGCACACTGTTCGCACGAAAGGACCCTCCATTCGCACGACTGGAACCCTTTCACACAAATGGATCCTTCATTCGCACGAACAGCGTTATGAACTTAGGTTATTTTTATCTTTGTTCCAAATTCCTCGTTTTGATTCTAATGGGCAAGTTAGGACCCATGAGATCACATAAATACTTAGTGTCAAGACGAGTACTTAGACGAGATACATATTTTCGTGTATACATACTTTTTTGAACTTAAATCCCAATTCGAATGTCACACCCAAAAAACATCGCAGCGGAAATACAAACGTAGCGGTGACGGAGGTTGGTACCCATGAATAACTTAGTGGATGATGCAACATAATTTTGGACGTACAACTTAATTAAAACATGAGTTTAAAGTTTAGAGTTTAAACATACACCACAACCACATCATTTTTGTTTGATCCTTATGGATCTTAGTACACACGGTCCCAAAAGTAGTTTTTAAAAGTTGTCCAAAACATTATTTATTAAAACTTGCATCCACTACCACAAGACATGCCAAAATCCCGAAGCCGAACTCCTGTACCTGAAGAACACGTAAAAATCAAGTGTCAACACAAAGAAGGTGAGTTCACACATTCAAATTCGTAACAATTTGTTTAAGGAAAACTTTCTTACTATGAATTTTATAACAAAACATCCATATATAATTAAGAAAGTAAATTTTATTTCCTTCATCAAAATCTGAGGGTCAGCTATCATGAGCGTTTTCTGAAAACCTCCGATATTGATCATTTTCCCAAGGTTTATATATTAAGTTTTAGCCCAATTGTTCAGATTCGCAAGTTTGCAAGACATTACGAGCTATATATCAACAGTGAGGGTATAATCCAGCTAGAAAATAAACAGAATATAAATTCGTCGCTTGACTTGAACGGAGCTACCGGTCACGACAGGGTTGTCCACCCGATAGATCTATCAACAATTCCACGCATGCAATATTAATGATTAAATTGGATCGGTTTGCACTAAGTGCCACGTAATTAGGTCACTCAATATGCCAGCCTCATTGAACAGTATATATATCCTATTAAAAAAATTAAATTTAATATTTTGCGTTGTACGAATTCCCCGAAGTCCCAATCGTGCCGTAAGCCAATTCTGATACTTACTTTCTTGAGATCAAGCGAATTCGTCACAACTTAGATTTAAATATTTTTAAATCTATACGGTCGTTTTACCCCAAACACCGTAATCCTCCACGTTTCTCCTCAAAACATATTTATATTAATCAATTCCCGTTTTTCTCGAAAACAATTTTATATCATTCACATCTCCAAACCCATGTTTTTCCTAAAAAACATAACATATCATTTCCAAACCATATTTTCCACGAAAATATATTAATAATTCATTTAAAGGCGTGTTTTATACAAAAACGTATAGTTATCCTTTTAAAGTCGTGTTCTTCCCCCCAAAACAGTATATAAAATAGTAAAAGAGGGGTTAGTGACACTCACCTTTGGGTGTGTTTTTATATTAGTGCAATCCCTTAAATTGGTCTACACGTCCTAAATTAAGTAGGAACGATTTAATAACCAATTCTTCTACAAATACCTAAGTTTCTCCAATACTTACAATTTTCACATAACTTTGAGATTTTCTCGAAAAGTCTTTATTTTGATGATGTTGGCGTATTTATATATATATATATATATATATATATATTTGAGATTTTCTCGAAAAGTCTTTATTTTTATTATGTTGGCGTATTTATATATATATATATATATATATATGCTCATATGTATATATATTTTAAGATTTTCGCTACTTGGATGATTTATATTTACATAAACATGAATATATTCATCAAATATCGTAATTAACGTATTTCATCAACTTATACACTTTATCATTTTTAAAGCATTCATACACAAAATAACTCATCAAGTTAACCTATGTATTAATTTCATGCTTGAAAATAAGTTATATATTTAACGTGACATTTAACGAAATTACCGTTTTAACCGTACAAGCATACATGCATAGTATAGTCTTAACTCCTACTATCATGTCAACACTTAATATATCACATTACATATACTCATATTCACGTATCACATTGTAACACATAAAACTTCACCCTTGAACAACCCGTTTTCGCGTACGTTGAAATATGCGTATTTTAATGTTTCGGTAACGTTTTTGGGCGTCAGAAGTCACGTATGAATAGCTAAACACCAAGGATACTTAATATAAGTTAAAATAATTATGTTTATCTTAAAAATACCAGTTTACAACCTGATCTAAAATAATTTTACAAAAATCACTTTAAAAGCCGATATTTACCGTTTTTAACGCATAGTCTTGTACCGAACTTTACTATAATCATCCCAAATCGTCACAACTTGATATTTTAACATAACACATGTTATTTACTAATTAAAATGGTAATTATACTCATGTTAGTTCAGATTTCATGAATGTCACATAAATCATCCAATTTCACCCATTTTACTACTTTTAAAGCTTCATGTACAACATGCAAAGCTACCAAACCAATGACAAAATTTCATATCATCCTAACACATCATATAACATCATTTTAGCATGCTTATATTCTGATTTTATCCACTTTTATCTTACCATAACAAATTCACCAATGTATGATCATTTAACCATCTTACATACTTTTGTACAAGCATCTAATGAATGAATATCATATCATCATCATCAAGAACTTAAATGCATCGAACATACATTTAATTTATTTTCATATTAACAAAAAATCCTCTTTGTGAAATCATCATCTAATCATTTCATCATCAATGCAAGTATCTTTCTAATATTTATGAACATCCAACAAACTTACATGCACATGCATACATGTATATATATATATATATATATACATACATATATATATATATATATGTATATATAGGGACACACATACATATACATACTTCCAAAATTTATCTTTTTCACATATTCATCTCAAATCACAAGAACTTTGATCATGCATGCATTCCGCTTTTTAAAATTCACATCAATCAAGAACATCCATACATCGAAACACAATCTCTAACATATATATGTATATACTCACGACCACACACACACATATATACTTCCATTTTTTTAAATCCATTTGTTATTAGTTTTCAAATTTGTGAAGAACTCCATGATCATGAGAAACCTTCCATAATCATCATCATCAACAAGAATCAAGAATAACATTTTAAAAGTAAGTTTATACCTTTAAGATTTTTGGTGGGTTTTGATAAAGTTTTGATGATATGGAGCTTGCACTTCCTTGGAATCACCTAAAAAGCTCCCATGGATCTTTAAAACAACTTGGAAACACCTTGGAATAGACTTGATCTTCAAGAACAAGGTTTAAATTTTGAAAATGGAGGTGTGTGTGGGGGTTTCGGCCGAAGTGAGAGAGAGAGAGAGGGGGAGATAAAAATGTTTTGTGTTGAAAGTTATAAGTTATGGTGTGTTTAAAAACTTTAAATGATTGCTTATAGGCTCTAGGTTCAACATGTGTCAAAAGTGGTAGAAAAAGGAGGTGGGCACCCATATGGGCCACCACCTATATGTATACACACACATCTCATACATGCATATATATATATATATATATATGTATATACATATTATTTGTAGTTAAAACAGGTATTTAACTGATTACCGGGTATTTTATCTCGAGTTTTAATCGCATTTTAAGGCGTTTAAAATTATTTTTATTGTTCTATAAAAATTAACTCGCCATAATACCGCTGAACAATATTTTATTTACCTCCACTGGCTGCGTTGTTTATATTTTGTAGGATACGCGCGGTATTGCGCAGTACACGTTTAAACTCGTAAAATAGAGTTTTTTAAGCGTTTTAATTAATTTTTCCCTACGAATATGATTAAAATAACATTTTAAGTCATAACCGATTTTTTTTAGGATTTAACATTAACCGGGGGGTCACCGACGTTCGTTTCGCATTTTGTTCGTTACGCGATAAGCGTTTATCTTATTATTGCCAACATAATTTTTAACAAAGTTTGGATTTACCAACACATAAAATACTATATATTAACACTAAATTTAATAAAATATTGCCTTTATTTATTCATAACATGTGTCACACTTGTACGTTACAGACTCAAAATACCCGGGTGTGTTAGTGTAATATGTCTGTTGACTTCATCTTGTATCAAGTCATGTAATAGGATTGTTAGATCAGGGCTCGTAGTATGAGAAAACAGGATTTATGTGTGATTGAGGTAATTTCGCACGAAATAACACTTTGTTATTTCGCACGAAATTACATCTCCTATAAATACCTTGATCTTCAATTCATTTGTAACTTTTCTGATTCGGTAACAAAGTGTTGCCGAATTGTCTCTAGGTTGTAAGTCACTGTTAAAACAATAATAGAGACATTTAAATTGAATCAAGCTGTAAACAAGTCCGTTTCTTTGAATTCCGCCTTAGATTCGGATATAAACTCTTCTGATCGACTCATTCAGGTCGCACACCGATCCTAAAAGTGGTATCAGAGCTCAGGAGGAAGAGTTCAGCTTGATTTCATCAGATTTCTGACTTATACACCTTCTTTTTCAAATTAATCAACTTTTCACGGTTAAAATGGTTTGAATTTTACACATTACATGTGAAACAGTGTTTTAACAAAGCCTTGAGAGAATTGGACCTAAAATCGAGCTAAAACCTGATCAATTTGACAAAAGTTTGACCAAAATGATGACATCAGCATAATTTCGCATGGAATTGCATCATAATTTCGCACGGAATTACATTTTGAGATTAATTTCGTTTGAAATTGCACCTAATTTCGCACAGAATTATAATTTCGTTTGAATTTGTTTGTAATTCCGTACGAAATTAAATTTCGTTTGGTCGGTTCAAACGAAATTCTTAATTTCGTTTGAAGATTCTAATTTTGCTTGTATTAATATTTCGCTTGAAACTGTTGTCCACGTTATTTCGCTTCAACAAGTGATTTCGCTTCAACAAGTGATTTCGTTTGAAGATCTCTATTTCGTTTGAAAGTGGACATTTCGTGTCAAGATCATTTCGCATCAACCGAGTGTCAGTTTGTTTCAAGTTGTTTGATATTGTTTAGACTGATTGTGTTTGTTTGCTTGTCTCCAGGAAATTCAAGAAGTTCACATCATGGCTGAAGAATTCTACAACACATTCTACAACGCTTTTACATCAGAGTCATCTGAAACATCAATTGTTACACCAAAATCAATAACAAAAGCAGTCAGTGAAAACATTAATCATGACAACTTTTATGGAACTCATTCAAAACCACCCAAGCTTGATAGTATTGAGGACTACATTTGGTGGAAAGAACGTTTCATTAACTGGGCAAAAGCTTACGCACATGAAAGCTGGTTCTGTCTAGAATTCGGATATGTAAGACCAAAAAAATGATAAAGGAGAAGAACTTCCACTCAAGAACTTATCCAAAGAAGACAAATCCGAATTTGCAGCCGAACAGAGAATGATTGCTTTATTCCAATCATCAATCAGAAATGACATGTTTGCTTTATTACAACATGATGGATCTTCAAAATCTATTTGGGAAGCTTTAAGGGTTAAAGCTGAGGGGGGTAAACAAATCAAAAAGAATAAAATTGCTTTATTTAACAAAGAATTTGATTTGTTTGATAGCTTGAAAGGTGAATCAGTTCGACAAATGATTGAACGTTTTTTTTCATCTAAAAATTGAACTTGAAAGATTTAAGATTGAGAAAACGAGAGAAGAAATAATTGACAAAATCATAGAAGCGTTACCACGAGCTGATCAGTGGCAAACGTTTGTGTTTATATTGAAAAATGATGCTTTGTATGAAACAATTTCTCTCGATATGTTATTTGAAAAAATTGAAACTCATGAGCTTGAATTGCAGAAACAAAACAAGATGAGCAGCTATTCACATCAACAGAATGTTGGTCTCTATTACAAAGGTAATTTACCTTCGGTGAAAGTGGGAGAATCACCAAAGACAGCATTTAGTGGTGAGAGGACAAAAGAGCCACATAAAAGCTCATCAAGCTACAATCCGGGTTATCATTCATCTTCTTCAAAAGCTAATTCTGAAGAAACAGAAGAGATACTGTGCAACATTGCTCTCAAGTTGAAAAATTCTCCAGCTATGAGCATCAATGCTGCTAAACAGCAAATGAGCTTTCTTGCATCAGTTCTGGAATCGTATGAAGGTCTAGTAGCTGGGAAAATTGGGAATTCTGAATTAACCAAAGAAGACTACGACCAGATTGATCCGGAAGAGATGGAACTCATTGATATTCGCTGGTGTTTAGCTAGTTGCATCCGCAGAGCTCAGAGATACATGGAGATTACTGGGAAAGAATCAATCGGTGGTCCATCAACAAAGCTTGGATTTGACAAGTCCAAAGTGACCTGCTTCAAATGTAAGCAAAAAGGTCATTTCAAGAGAGAATGCAACAATTCTGCAGTTGGTGGAAATGAACATCCTTTCAACGATGATTATTACCGAAAGGCAATCTACCACCGTAGCAAAGAAGAGCCAAAGTTGATTGAAAATAATCCCAGAGAAAAATCAAGAGCTTATGCAGTAATCCATGATGACGAAGGATATGATTGGAGTCAGGTTCTTCCAGAAGAAGATCGTTTGGATAATCAGGTTACAGCTCATGGCAGAAATTCATCAAAGAGCAAACATCATATTTTTGTTGCTGAAATTAAAGAGGAAACCAGAAAAGAAAACGTTATGGTTGAAATCAAAAGAAAAACCAGAGAAGAGATTCTAAGTGAGAAAACGTACAGAGAAAGAAACATTGCTGCAAACAGAATTGATGAAATGCAAGAAGAATATGAAAGTGCAGTGATTAATAAAAGATGGGATAAAAAGCGAGAGTGTTATGTCAACAGAAATGGAGAACCCGTTGTTTCCAAGAAGGACATAATTTTTGATGATGTTCTTCTCATAATTCCTCGATCTGTCGAATATTATACAAATGTATCAAATGATAACACATATGCGAAAAGGCATGAAAAAGACATAAGATATGTCATGACATCGAGTTTGAGTTAAAGGGATGAAGAGAGAATGAAGAATAATGTTGAGAAGCTGGTTGATGAGTTGAAAAAGGTCGCTGAAGATGTGAAGGTAGAGAATGAGAAGGTAGAAGAAAAAGTTGTGAAAGAAGCTGTTACTAAAGAACAACAGGTTGAAGAAGCTGAGAAGAAGGTAGAAGGTTTAATTGAAGTGAAGGATGAGATTTCGGAGGTTGTTGGTGATGCTGGTAATGGTGAAGAAAAGGAGAGTAAAATTGAGCTGAAGCAGAAAGATGCTGATCAGACAGATGCTGTAGAGAATATCAAGGTGCCAATCACTGAGGTAAATTTTGATTCTGAAATTTTAAATGAAACTGTTGAACAGTGCAAGAAATGCATGGAAATGTGCAGTGCTTGTACTGAAAAAGACAAAAAATTCAGAACAAGAGATCTTGAGTTCACAAAAATTGAAAATGTTTTTAAAAACAAATATAAAGAATTGTTAAAAAATGAAAAAGTTTTGAAAGATAATGACGAAAAACTTTCATAAAAATGTAAAAAGTTAGAAAAAGAAAATGAAGTTTTGAAAGAAAATATTTTGAAAAAGAAAGAAGAATGTTCTCATAAAGTAAATGTTTGTCAAGAAATGACAAAAGAATATGATTCAATAAAATTGGCATATCATATTACAAAAGAGTCATAAGAAAAGGTGAAAAGTGAAATAAAATTTGTTTAATGAAGATTGGATTACTGTTCTGAAACAACTAATACGCTTAAGCGACAGTATGAAATAAAGCAACAAGTTGTAAACTCTTACATTGAGGATGTTGCTAAGCTAAAGCGTCAGATTGCTGATTTAGAACAGGATAACAACAAGTTAAAAAGTTATCATGCATCATCATATGTGCTTGAACGTATTTTCAATATAAAACCGAGAGATGGTGAGTCTGAGCAAAACAAGAAAGGCATTGGCTCAGAGTTTCATCAAGTTCCTCCACCGGAAAAGTTTGCATTTTATGATGATGAAAAGGTCGAAAAAGCTTTCAACATGGTAGATCAATTGCCAGATAACATTGACGTAACCTATTCCAAATCTGATGATTCTAGTGATTCAGAGGTGGTAGGTACGGTCGTTGAAAGTGTGTTGAAAGAAGAGTCGGTTGATACAGGTAAAGCTGAATCACATGATGAAAATGAAGGTAGTTTTCATGAAGAATATCTGAAAAACTCAAAATCCGAGAAAAATTTGAATGATGATTCAAAAGGATTGGTTTATACCATGATTGGACCGGACAAATTATTCTTAGATGTTGTATTTCCAATTCAGAATGTGATTTCAGACAAAATTGACAAGGTTTTCAAAATGATTGAGATTGAAAAATCTGAGATTCAAAAGTTTGCTGGAAAGTGTCACAAAACTTTTTATAACAAACTTGGTTACAAGAAGAAAAATATGAAGGCTGGTTTGGGTTATAAGAAGAAACAAAGTTGGAAGAAAAATACAACGCAAAATTTTCAGGAAAAGATGAATTTTGTTCATGGAACAAGTTCAGAAGAAGAGAAAGAACTTCAATTTAGATGACAGTCTAATGAAGAGTTCTATGCTCAGAAAAAACAACAACAACAGGTCAAAGATGTGTCCAAGCGAACATGTTTCAAATGTGATCAAATAGGACATCTTGCTCGCAAGTGTCCAAATCTGAAACCTGTTGATGTTGAGACGAAAAAGAAGTCTGATAATGTTCAAAAAAAAAATCTGACGTTGTGAATCAGAAGTCAACCAAGTTTGATTCAAAGCAAACTTGGAAGCCGAAAATGTCAAAGGCTGACTTACAACAAACCTGGAAATCAGAGACACCCAGACTTAGAACAACACAAAGTTGGAAAACAACAGTTGATACAACAAAACAAAACCAGTTTTGGAAACCAAAAGTTGTTGTTCAAAATAAAAATGTTCAAAAAGAGTCACATTTTTACAAAAGAGGTACTCCTAAAGGTCAAACATGGACAGTTAAGAAACAAATGACTTCGGTAAATGATGAAAAAGTTGAAGTCAAAATTGACAAAGTCTTTGTACAGAATGACAAAGATTTTTCGAAATTAAATGAAGCATATTGTGTTGAAATGCCTAAGGTCAAACACACCTGGGCTAAATTGTTCAAATAATTCAATTAAGTTGAATGTGCAGGTGCTCAAGGAAAATGAAGATTGTGAAAATGGAAATTGGAGCAGCCTGGCACAAGAAGAGGAGGCTGCTGAACCCTGTGTTGGTTGAAACAGGGAGTTTGTTTGTTTTCTGTACATAAATAAACAATATTTCAAAAACCCTAAAAATTGAAAAATTTTAAAAACCAAAATATGTTTGTTTTTAAATTTGTCAAAAATCCAAAAAAATTCAAAAATTCAAAAAGATGTTGATTGAATATGCCGAAACCCTCACGGTGGAACAAACATGATTAATTTCACAAGATTGAAAAACGGTTTTCAAACTGTAAAATATCAATGCGTTGTAAATCATGGGGGTATGAAATTTGACAATCCGATAAATAGAAGCGTTATTTTTTTACAAAAACAGAGCATGAGATGCAGGCAATGGATGGCGAGACAAAGCTATCTACATCGGTTATCAAATTTTCTTTTAAATGATTTTGCATTTTAGGGGGAGTATAATTGTCAGAAAATACAAAAACATTAGAAAATTTTAAAAAGTCAAAAACATGATAAAATTCAAAAAATGAGTTTTTGTGTAAAAAGAGGAAATGATAGTACATCAGTAGACAGTTACAGTGTCACACCCCGACCACGTATAACATACAAAACGTGGCGGAAAACGTCGGGGAGTGTTGTAACAGAATTAATTGTTTCATAACCATGGCATACAAAGTTGTATTTTATTTATTAAACAAGAGTTTCATTGTCTTAAATAGGAAACAAAGAGTTTATAACATAATTAAACATAGTCTATCTTCATTTTAAGTCTCTAAGGCACAGGTCCGCCCTATTGTCATGATCATCATCCTACGGAAAAGCACCTGAAAACACATGTGAAAGTAGGTACGTCAGCATAAAAATGCCTGTGAGATACATAGGTTTTGTGAAAATAGGATTCATAACTTAAGTTTAAGAAAAAGTTTAGTCATGAACCTTGTTATTTGATTTGTTTTGTAAATCGCTTGAAAAACAATAAGTTCAGATGATATGTATAAATAAGCGAATAATGTATGGTTAAATGAATAACCATGTAAAATGAGTTGTATAAAATAAACCGTATTGTAAACCAAAGTCTTGTGAAAACATGTTACTTGTATAAAATGTATAAGTCCAAAATGAATGATTTAAATAACGCTATGATATGTAATATAATACAAACACTTATATATAGGAAGTACCAGCGACGTATCCACCATGCTTGTATCATATTACTCACATCTCGTTACTTAAGTCACTTAAACCAACCAACAATGTATAATGTCTATGTTTAAACCAATTGTCAAAAGTCCTTGTATAAACCATGTCAAATGTTGATAGTCCAAAAGTAGTCAAGTAATATGTATCAAATGTTATGTATTGTAAGTAAAGTATTGTCCCATAATCCAAATGTAGAAATGTACAAAACAAAGTATTTTGAATATATCAAAAAGTTATGTTTTGTAAAGTAATGCATGTTACATTGATACAAACATTTATGTGGTATGTTAACGCATACATTCAAGCCTTGAGACAGTCGGATAACCCTTTCAGTCAAGGTTATCTAAAGAAATGTTTTCGGATTCAGTCATTCCTTACATCCAAACAAACCCGGGATGTCAGGAATGGGATTTGTCAAGTCCTATGGTACCACTACTTACTACCGAGCGGCGTAGCAAATGTTAATGAATGTAATAAAGACCCGTTTGTGCAAACCAAATGTCATAGCAGTTGTATACATGTCATATGAAAACAATGTACTAAGTATGCTAAGTTAACATACAAAGCAGAAAAAGTCTTGTAAATCAATGTGCTAGCATGCTATCAGTCAACATACATAGCAGAAATGTAATGTAAAACAATGTACTATAATGTACTAACAAACATAGCATGTATATGATGTGAAAACAGGAAAGCACGAAAGTAACAAGTAGGCACATGTGTTCCACCCCAAAACAGTTTGAAAACAGTAAAAGAGGGGTTCTATGTACTCACTTGAGATTGCTCAGAAGTCCTAAGATAACCACCAAGCAATGCTAGAGATCACGAAATCAAACGGCACCTAATATAGGTAACTATGTTAATAAACCGGACCTATATCGGAAGACTTAGATAGAATGAGGGTTCGTAAACCAAACGAGTATGGAGACTCGTGTCATATGGTTTAACAAAGCCTACATACTAAATGAAACCTAGCCTAAGTGCTTACGACCCGTTTAGGAAGCTTATGCTACTTTAACGCGTCGTTCGCGTAAAACGCGTTTGGACCGCCTAACTAGTCCTATGATAAGTAAAATATGCCTTAACATGTCTAATATGTTTGTCAAATCAGTTTAGATGTCAAAAGTTATGTTACATATGTTTAAAATGAATTTTGGCATCAAAGGGGTATTTTGGTAATTTACCTAAGGCATATAAACTACCTATCATACAACTACTTAAACGAAGAGACCATAAGGTATAACCCCGGAAGGTTATTCCCTATATACTATGGTCACCTAAAGTGTTTGGTCGGATCCTAATGATCGACCAAATGGGTCGGGTTCGAAGGTATAAGCGATTTATTAGATCGCTTACCCTTACGACCCTAGACAAGCACAAAACTAAAAGTGACGAGCTAAGCATGTTGAAACATGCTTAACTAAGTTAGAAACAAGTTTGGTATCAAAACAAACGGTTTTGATACCTAAGAGTAGTTTGGTTACAAAATACGCAAGAATACGTATTCTGACCGAAACTACGGCTCGTCACTGAGCCTAGATAACGTGGTAATCAGTAGGTATAGTCACTAGGGACTATAACCATCGTGATCACGCTCACGTTATGAAGTTCAAACGAACTTCGCATCAACCATAAACTGGTCAATGCAGAAAGTCAAACAAAGTTTTGACTTTCGGACTCGAAAAGCAATAAAAGAACGAAGGAACACTTACGAAGGGTCCCCGAATGCTAATCTAGATCAAAATAGCTCAGGTATGAAACAAAGGTTTCAACTTAGAGCACAAATAATCAGATTCTTGTGAGAAATGAAGTGAAATGGGTTGGGTATTTATAGTTTTCGGTCCACCGTTAGGATCGTTTCTTGGAAAAGGGGAAATGATCTCGCCCGTAGACTTGTCGGAAAGTTGTGGTGGCTCATTGGCACTCACCATAGGGTTTTGACACTTGTACTTGGCTTTTGGAAGGGTTAAAGGGTGCTAACAGCTGCTGAAAATCGAGTTGCTGCATCTGACCAATGCTTGCGCATCATAACACTGGGAGTGTTACGGTGCGCAAGGCACCTGCAGACCAGAAGTTTCAAAAGTGGCAGATTTGGTCCCTGTTGTTGTTTTAAGCATATTTCGACACGTTTAAGGCCCGTTAACCCCATTTCAAAGCTCTAAAATGAAGTTAAAGTATAGGGAACTTAAAATGTGCTCAAAAATATCTCGGATGTCGGTTCGTTTAGCCGTACGATTGCGTTGTTCGGTTAATTACGACGGAATGCGCATAAGCGCGAAAAACGATCCAAATGGCGTGACGAATGGATTTTTCTTATGCCAAACACTAAAATAAAATATTTTAGTGCTTACATAAATTTTTGGATGTCCGGATGTATTCAGAACGTAAGTTATGCGTAAAAGTGCAAACTTGTGCACTTTTTGACACTTTTAGTCCCTGAATGACCCAAAAGTTTATTTTAGCACACCGAACCCCTCAAAGCCTATTTCTAAGCTATGTAAAGGATATTAAGGTGTGTTTAACTTATGGTCATGTTCCGGAATGTTCGTTACAGTTCAAATTGGCATACTTTCGCAGTTTGTCAAGTTTAGTCCCTGTAAGCGAATAAACTAGATTTTGCCATACCAAAGCCTTCAAAACTTATTTCTAAGTTATGTAAAGGTTACTTAAGGTATGTTAAGCCTATCTTACTATTCCGGAGTGTTCGTTGCATTAAACTGGTTATATTTGCGCATTAGTGCGCGTATAACCCTCCAGAAAGCGATTTAAAGCTTGAAAACGAACAAGAGTTGATATGTGTAAACGATACACATATTTTTACAAATCCCAAGTATGAAATACAATATTTCATTGGTTTGGAATTTGTTTGATGGTTGAAGTGACACAGGTGTCACATACAGTATGCTAAAGAAATGTAATGATTATATAGTATTAAACGGTCTCACTAATGATATGCCGATAGGTTTTTACACATTTAGTAAACTTTTTCGGGATATAAACTTAAATTCAAACTTGCTTGTTTCGTGGGGAACACTACTTGGATATATAGGTATCCCCTGAAATCTTGTTTGAAAGGTCCCTCTTTCTGAGATACTAGGTCTTTATGCTTAGTGATATCTGGGGTATTATCCCGGGACTTCTGATTTTGCGGAAGCATTGGCCAAGTCCCCGTATAATACTTTTCGCTTGCTTGAAATATAGCACCACCCTCAGCATAAAAAATGATGAAACATTGAAAAATGTTAATCATGTGCTGTTGAAGAAAAAGATTCTCTAAAGGGAACACACCTTAAGTCGAAGCCATCATCACTCTGATTTTGCGGAAGCAATAGCCTGAGCTCTCATGGCCCTCGCATTTAACCCTTTACAAATATCATCCAGGTATACTCACCTGTAAGACTGAATATTTGGATCTGGATACTGTAGTATATTCAAGAGGTGGGATACATGAATGAGTTTAAGTCCATAATACACCTTATTCGTATCCTGAATAAGTTGAAATTTGTGTGAGAATTTAAGTGGATCTGTATATCGACAATCTAAGTGAATTGTTTAATTCTTAATGTGTAACTAAGCTTAACGGTACTTGTGACTTGTCAGAAACTGATATGATCCTCTAACGCGAACTCAATCAAAAATATTGTCTATAGAAATGTTTGTAAATATTTCTTTACTGCTTTATGTTTTCGAAAAATGCAAAAAGATTTTGATTCTACTTTATTTTCGACAACCGATGTCTGAGAACTGAGTTCCAAAATCTAAATATGTTGATCGTGTTTCTGAAAATAAAACAAGTTCATTAATTTGAAACTTGAAGTTTTTAAAATTAAAAATCAAAAACAGTTTGTGATATCTCCAAGATCATTAATTTGGACTTGGATGATTAACTGTGAGGGAGTTGGATTCTAGATTGTTAAAATTTTGCTAAAAGACTCAGGATTTTCAATTCCTGGGTAATCGAATGTTCAAAACATTGTTACTTATAAATGTTTGGGTATTGCAGATATTATACCAGACTACGATCCCGACAGCTAGATCTAAGGGGGAGTATGAAGACAAGCTCGAAGCAAGAGGGAGTTTGTAACAGGAAAGCCAGGTGTCGATCCCAAAAGCACGGAAGCTGATCGAAAGGGGGAGCCTGAAGACTTGAAGAAAGATAGTTGGATGCTTACAATGTTAGACAATTCGGAAAGAGCAAAAAGAATAATCAAGATTGAAGATGTGTCATGCTGAAGATTAGACGCTGAAGACTTCGTCAACATCCAAGGGGGAGTTTGTTAGTGTAATATGTCTGTTGACTTCGTCTTTTATCAAGTCATGTAATAGGATTGTTAGATCAGGGCTCGTAGTACGAGAAAACAGGATTTATGTGTGATTGAGGTAATTTCGCACGAAATAGCAAAGTGCTATTTCGCACGAAATAACCTTTAGTAATTTCGCACGAAATAACACTTTGTTATTTCGCACGAAATTACATCTCCTATAAATACCTTGATCTTCAATTCATTTGTAACTTTTCTGATTCAGTAACGAAGTGCTGCCGAATTGTCTCCAGGTTGTAAATCACTGATAAATCAATAATAGAGACATTTAAATTGAATCAAGCTGTAAACAAGTCCATTTCTCTGAATTCCGCCTTAGATTCGGATATAAACTCTTCTGATCGACTCATTCAGGTCGCACAACGATCCTACAGGGTGTCACACCGAATCCTTCGTCAAAAACCGAATACTCATACACCTTCATTTCCCCATTATCAACAACTCGTCAATTCGCGGATAATCGAAAACTTTGCAAAACTGTGAGTATACATGACTCCCTTTTTACTTTTTACACTTTTGGGTGCAATATGTTTTATACTATTAAACACACGCAATCACATACTTTGTGCTTAAATCACAAACAAACAATCTAACATGCATGCTTAATACGTTATGCTTGAGTTCGTATATGCTAGACTATTCTTATGCTTTATGCTTGTCATTAACTTCGTACAAGCCCCCCTTAACATGTATAGCGCTATAGGAGTAACGCACCACCCGTATTCTTGAGGTCATGTTAAGTTAATCATAACGGTCTTGTTGTTGCTACGACAAGATTACGCTAGCAGGAATCTTTGGGTTGACATTTATTGTTGCATGCTAATTATATGTTAATTCTTGATAACAATTATGCCATGTGGATTCGTTTAAACTTTTATACTTATGCTAGTACCTAAATTTGTATGCTCGCCAATACTTTTGTATTGAACTATACTTTAAAACGCATTGCAGAAAATTGATGATGATGATGATGAACGGAATCTAGTAGGATGACTAGAAACGCACCTTTAAACTTTAGTACTTATGCATTTTATTTTGTTTCAAACTTGTTGTAATTCTATTTCGAACAATGTACTTGATGTTAATAATGAAATGAAATATTGTTTATTAAATATAGTTACATTTAGTGTTATGAAGCCTATTGCAATCTCGTTTTCGTCTTACTCCGATGTTTCCTCCATCGGTTGGGGTGTGACACCCCACCACCGACATAATAAAATATGGTAAATAATTATATCAATATAGAACATAATCTCCAAATAATGTGGATATTCTCATTGATTAACCAAATCTTGTATTTTACGGAAGTGTATTCTGACTCAAATACAATTCCCAAAGAGAAACCCTAAGCACCACCAACTAAAAAGAGGGGTCTCATCCCTTATATTCAAAAGGTTGTCTTCTAACCCTAAACTCTCTTTCTACATACTATTATTCTCTTACATACAAGTTAATCCAATACTGACTTGAGCGTCGAAGGGTGGTCCAGAGACCCCGGTCTCTGACCCCTTCTAACGTGTTTATTGTTTTACAGATCCGAAACGAGATGGAGAAGGTGAGGTATGGTCGTGTTAATCTTCATCATCGTGGAAGTACAGAACCGTGTAGGTTCATACTTCTACACCTACTTATATATCTTGTCCATGTTATACACTTGATCATGTTGCACAAATGACTAATGTTGAGCATCGATGGGTGGCCCACAGACTCCGGTTCCTGACCCCTTTTGACGAGTTATTTGTTGTTAAGGTTAGGATCTATGCTCGAGACTAGCTCTGTGAGGCTTGTTGCGGGTTGACATCAGTCTCGAACCAGATTCATTTGTAGCAACAATACCCCATCTGAGCATTGTAGTGTTTTCCAGGAGGTTAACTTCTAGATCATCTATTATCTTTTAGCAACATGTACGTTAAGATCTAATAGCTACATTATGATTTGATAACACTAAAAAGGATGGTGTTACATCATTCTTGACACAATAGAATGCCTATGGTGCCAATAAGCGAAATTCAAAGTTAAAGAAAATAAGAAAACATACAATATACGTGAATAACTATCAAACGAGCATATAAAGGGATATGTATCAAACGAGCATATAAAGGGATATATGAACTATAGTACAAGGAACATATATCATCATCATCATACTCAGTATATCCCACCAATAGCAAAGATAAGGTAGGGTCTGAGGAGAGTGAGATGTAGACAGCCTTACCTCTACCCCGTAGGAATAGAGAGACTACTTCCAATGATACCCCCGGCTCGATAGTAGTTTTGCATCAACCTTGGACATAAGGCACATAACACTTAGCAATTGAGACAAACGCCGATTAGTGCATGTACCCCATTATCTTTCGGCTATCAACGCCACCACATGATGCATGATTAACCATCCTCCTTTTTTAACGTTATTTTCACGAAATTAGTAAAATAACGTTAGTAGAAGGAACATATATATGTAATGATTTCTAAGAAGCTAATATCTACCGCTTACAAAAATGGCTAAATATAAAATTTAATACAAACAACAATAATAATATAACAAAATAAAATAAATATAAAATTTAATACAAACAACAATAATAATATAACCAAATAAAATTAATAAGATATCAAATAACAAGTATGAATTGTCACAGAAGTATCGTGTAAAGTAAAATAAATTTACAATCTTCTATGTTAAAAAATGTCTTCATTTTAAGGCAATCTTTAAACCAACATGGATTTTTATTGGATTTCCCAAATAATTTTGGGTTTTGAAGGGGTATGGTCCCAGATCGCGCGAGTGACCATCACCCTTATCAAATACTCCCATTAGCAAGAACGTATATGCGTCCGTGCGGGCACGCACGAGCGCAGCTACCGAATCCAATCGGTCAAGTGATGAGAAGACTTACCTTGTGTATCAAATTGGATGTCACACATAGCGATGCGGTTCAACACCGCATCCTATAAATATTTTCATCACGACAAGAGATCTAGGTAACAACAACAGTTACCGCATACGGCGATGCGGCCTGACACCGCATCCCGTACACATCTTCATCAAAGCAGGGGATGCGAAAACGACCGCAGATAGCGATGCGGCCAGGCACTGCATCCTATCCACAGAGCAAGTGGGACTGACACCATAACAGCAAGTGGCACCAATGATAGTTGCCTGTCAGCCCACACGTAAGCAACGCTGGCGAGCCATAGTGGGACGTGGCGTCACCTCCGTGACCGACAAGCCTGACACACCTGCAAAGAGCTGCGCGTTGTCAGTCTAGCCACTCAATTACCCTCCTTCACTCCTCGGCTATAAATACCCATCCCGGACCAGGTTTAAGGTATCGCATATCAAACTCTCTCACTCTTAAATCACACACTTTTCTCTCAAGGAAATTACCGATTCTCACACCGGAGAGTGGTAACAAGGAGCACCCCCACCCCATCATCCTTGTTACGAGTCACGGTGTGTTTCCCTTGTGCAGGCGACAGATAAGCGGACGATCCAGCCATCGATCCTCGGAAAGAAGGGATTAACCCTACTTGACGAGACCAGTGAATTAACCACTCTTGGTTAAACCACTGTTTCATCATTGACGCCCACCGCTACTCTTATCACTTGTTTCCATCTCTCTTTCTTGAAGATCATGTCTGATCGTCAACATATTGCTAATGGTGAAAACCTTACTCCCGCAAACATAGGACCTACGGGGGGCACCCCTGGGTCCAACAAATTGGCCACATTGGCACATCCACACAGGAGGTGCTCCCCCCATGTTCATTCCTGACTTCTCGCTGTATGCCGCAGTACTGCCACCAGGAGTGGATCTCCACACCTGGTACTCCTAGCAACAAGCTGCTCTCGCTGCAGCCTACAGCAAAGCTTGCGCGGATGCGCAAGCACATGGAGGACCTACACCCGCGCCATATACACCTGCGGCTCGTATCTTGCAATATGAGGGAAGGGCACCAACACACGCCGTTTCTCAGGATAGGTGCGGGTCACGTGGATCCTTCTACTGTACCGTCCATACGCTCGAGGAGGATGACTCCACTTATAGATCCCGGGCTAGGAGGCCAGTACATTACCGCCTAGGCCCACATGTAGAATATCGTCGAGAGTCAGCTGCTCACCGAGTATCCGGTATACACAGCCGTTTGGGACCGCACCCTCAAAACGAAGGATACGACCGCACCGACCCAGACGACCATACGTACTGCGGGGACTCTTAGTCGGCTTACAACCGACCAGGGGATTACAATCACTATCCCCCCACGCAACCCCACACCGTATACAATCGCGCTGCAAAGCGCAACCAAACCCAACCCTACAGACCAAGGTCCGCCGCTGAAAACTCCAAATTCTTACAGGAGATCGTCTTAGCCCCACTCACCACGAGCAAGCTTCCGCTCATGGTGGGGAAGTACAATGGTTCGTCAGACCCTGACGACCATATGAATGTCTTTACCGGGGCTAGGTGCATCGGCCGTTGGGACGAGCCTAGCTGGTGCCATTTTTCCCCCAGACCCTTACCGGACTAGCGAGGGCCTGGTTTGATTCTTTGCCAGTAGGATCACTGGCCTCATTCGAACAGTTGCAAGAAAATTTTCTTGCCCATTTTTTCCAGCAAAGGCGTCACAAGCGTGACTCGCTAGACGTCATGAACATCTAGCGCGGAGAGAACGAAAGCTTGGAAGCCTTCGTCATCTGCTACAATAAAGAATGCCTCGAGATTGGCGGGGTAGCAGACCAAATGGCCCGCAACCATTTCCTCTGAGCGGTCAATCATGACGAAATGATTATGACAATCTTGGGTAAGGAGGGCTTGCCAGAAAAATGGGACGACATCATGGCGGTAGTCAAGACGTATGCCCAGACCACGCGGTCTCTCAAACTGCACACGGGCGAAACCCGCCCACAGACGGAAGGTCAATCCTCCCGCCAAGAGGTCAAGCGCAACAACAACAAGCGCAACCGGGATACATGGAATCGAGGTAACGATTCCAAACCATACACCCCGCGCGGGTATTAGCCCGACGCGAGGGCCATTATCAACGCCCAGCGGGCATCAAAGAAGGAGTCTCGGGATCGCAATTGGATTGAACTCACGAAGTCGCTAAGAGAGTTCCTTCAAACAGAAGCTCAGTTCTTGCGACCGGCCCAACTAATGATCTACAAAAAAGGGCAAGACTTAACCCTTTATTGTGATTATCATAAAGACACGGCCACTCTATAAACAATTGCATCAGTCTCGAATTGCAGTTTAAGCGAGCCCTAAAAGAGGGGAAGCTACAACACCTGTTGTCAGCCGCACCGAAACAAACAAAGCGTATCACTCCCAACGACGAGGGCGCCTTCAGCAGCAAGAAGGCCATGTATGTGGTAACCACTCACATGATCAATCATAGCCACAGATAGCCGTGCAAAGCGGCAATAAGAGGGAATGATGATTGGCGTGACGAACAAGTCATCTTCCCCAGAGTTCAAGGCGGACCGCGCGACAGGTGCGCCGTCGTCATCACCGGCTACCTAACTCTTTACTGCACCTAGCGCCTATTTATAGACCCTGGCAGTACCTCCGACATCATCTATGAGCAATGCTTCAACCAATTCGATCAAGAGGATAAAGATCGATTGCAGGCGGTAGACTACCCATTGGCCGGGTTCGCGGGGGAAACAGTGTTCCCCTTAGGCCAAATCACATTGCCCGTGCGCCTTACCAACGGTAAGCACACGCGGGTCGAGGAGGTAAATTTTATGGTCTTACCTCATACCTCCCATTACGACGTACTTCTTGGGAGAGAATCACATGGCGATTTCAACATGATAACGTCCGTCCCCCACTCTGTTATCGGTTTCCCACCCGAAACTGGGGTCGCGATAATTTACGCCTGCAGAGAAGTAATGTCCACGGAGAAAATGCGTTCGACCAAGACGGCAAGACTGACCCCCAGCACCGAACCGGAAAAATGGGTACTTAACGCAAGATACCCCGAACAAACGGTCACATTGGGTCACGCCTTGTCCAACAGCATTAGAGCGCGCCTGAAGCAACTTCTCTTCAGGAATCAAGACATCATCGCATGGACACCCTCCGATATGACAGGTGTCCAACGTGAAGTCGCGCAACACTTCTTGAATACCCTCCCAAGTAACAAGCCCGTGATCCAGGGACAACGCCACATAGGATCCGCGAAGAATGAGGCGATGTAAGAGCAGGTCAAGGAACTGCACACCGCAGGCATCCGGCGGGAAGTAAAATACCAGACGTGGTTATCAAACCCAGTCATGGTAGAAAAAGCAAGTGGGGGCTGGTGCATGTGCATCGATTACAAAGACCTTAACAAAGCCTGCCCCAAAGATTGTTACGCACTTCCGGAGATCGACGAAAAAGGTGACAACCTCTCGCCGTTCCGATGGAAGTGTTTTCTCAATTGCTACAAAGGCTACCACCAGGTACAAATGGCAATCGAAGTCTAAGATAAAACGACATTCCGCACCCCTACCGGAAATTACAGCTATACAAAAATGTCGTTTGGGTTGCGCAACGCAGGCGCAACCTACAAAAAACTGATGAATGACACTTTTGGCAATCAGATCAGCAAAAGTGTCAAAATTTACATGGATGACCTAGTCGTCATGAGCATGGAGGAAGATACCATGCTCCAAGACATTGAAAGAACATTCCAAACTCTTCGAAGCATTAACATGAAGCTCAATCCTGGGAAATGCTCGTTTGGAATGGAAGAAGGCAAATTTCTTGGATTCATCATCACAAAAGATGGATTCAAGGTGAACCCAGAAAAGGTTCAGGCGATAGAGCACATGCCATCGCCTTCAACGATAAAGGAGATGCAACGGTTAGCCGTCCGGCTCGCCGCATTAAACAGATTCTTGGGCAATCACGCGGCTAAATCTTATCCCTTTATCAGTACCTTGCGCAACTGCCTAAAGAAAGAATAGTTTCAATGGACTGCAGCGGCAGAAAGCGCTTTTCGGGAAATGAAAGAATGTTTGATTCAGCTACCAACTCTCACCGCACCGCGTAAAAAAGAACCACTCATCATGTACTTATCCGCCGCAGACAACGCGGTGGGCGCGGTACTCATAGTGGAGACTGAAAGAGTCCAAACACCAATCTATTATGTCTGCAAAATGCTCAACGATCCGGAGTCCAGATACTCTATCATGGAGAAGTTGGTTCTCGTGCTGGTAAACGCATCTAAACGGCTACGCCGATACTTTGCAAATCATGTCATCACCGTCTTAACCAACTATGGGATCGGGCAAGTCCTCTCTAAACCCGAAATCTTCGAAAGATTTGCCAAGTGGGCTATCGAACTCGGCGGACACACTCTTGTTTATAAGTCGCGCCCGACAATCAAGGGGCAAGTTTTAGCTGACTTCGCTGCGGAAGTACCAGCGAATCGCATCCAAGAGTGCGAAGATGAACAAAATCCTACACCTCCGCCGTCCCCATCAGACATATGGGCACTATACACTGATGGTGCATCTAATGAGGACGGCGCGGGTGCAGGTCTGTGACTCGTCAGCCCTGACGGCCAAGAACTTACTTACGTTATATGCCTCGACTTCAAAAGTACAAACAACGAGGCGGAATACGAAACATTACTCGCAGGGCTATGCTTGGCAGTCAAACTCGGCGTGCAACATCTGGAAGCTCACGTAGATTCATTACTAGTTGCGGGGCAAGTCCGCCAAGACTATGCCGCGAAAAGGGACATCATGATCCTCTATCTTGAACAAGTTAAGCAACTGACTTCGCAGTTTACCTCCTTCAACATTTGACATATCAACAGGAGTGAGAACAAACCTACGGATGCACTTTCGAAACTAGCATCCACCAGCTTCCAACACCTGGGAAAGGAAATACGTATTGAGATCCTACAAAATCCCTCAGTGCCCATACGCCAAGTCAACGTCATCCAATATGGTACAACGTCTTGGATGACACGAATTCTAAGATACCTACAATCAGGCATTGCCACTGAGAATAAAGCAGAAATACGCAAACTACAATACAAAGCGTGTCACTATCAAATGGGGGACGGTATTTTATACCGCAAGTCATACCTGGGGCCACTCCTACGATGCGTTGACCCTCAAGATGCCACATACCTTGTCAGAGAGACACATGAAGGCATATGCGGCATACATGCGGGCCCGCGCATGGTAGTGGCCAAAATCATGAGCACTGAGTATTACTGGCCTGGCATGCACCTGGACGCTATCAAGATCTTACGCAAGTGTTTCAACTGTCAACGACCGCGTGGGCTTTCCAAAAACGGGCAATCGACGTGGTGGGGTCTTTTCCAGATGCACCAGGTGCGGTTATTTATCATAGTGGCTGTCGACTACTTCACCAAATGGGTAGAAGCAAAACCGCTAGCCTCTACCACCGCTATGATAACAAGAAAATTTGTCTGGGAACATATCATCTTCCGTTTCAGTCTACCAATGGGCATCGTAACCGATAACGGCACCAACTTCGCTGCCAACGACTTCCAAAACTTGCTGAAAGAACTAAACATCGAGCACGTTTTCTCTTTCGTGGCACATCCTCAAGGGAATGGCCAGGTGGAAAGTATCAACAAAAGTTTAGTCGAAGGCATAAAGGCACGATAGGGAACAGCCAGGCGTGGCTGGGTCAATGAACTCCCAAGTATCCTATGGGCGCATAGGACCAACCCGAAAACAAGCAATGGCGAGACACGCTTCAGCCTAGTCTATGGCTCTGAAGCGGTGATCCCGCCTGAAATTGGTCTCCCTTCACCTAGAATGTTAGCTGTTAACAAAATTGAAAATAGCGACGAGCGCAGGCTTGACTTAGACCTCGTAGAAGAACGACGTGAAAACACAGCAATCAACGAGGCTAAGTACAAAACAAATCATGAAATATACTACAACGCGCGTCCGAATTTGCACATTCAATCCGGGAGATTACGTCCATCGCGAAAATGAAGCTTCTAACGCAGAGCGCCCACGGAAACTTGCCCCCAAGTGCGAAGGCCCCTATCTCATCCAAGAGGTTTTGGGCAAAGGCGTATACAAACTACAAATGTTAGAAGGAGACACTATCGCAAGGACCTGGAATGCACAGCAGCTACGACGCTGCTATATGTAAGCTGCAATTTACATTCTCTATGTAACCCAATGGCCCACAGGCCATCTATGAATAAATAAACAATTCAATACAATATTGTTTATCTTTTCTATTACAAATGCGTGTTCCACTTTGCGGTATCTACAAAAACAGATCGGCAAAATCTTCATTCATGATACCCATACAAGGTGGCAACCACACACAAATATTGTAATAGGTCAGCATGGGCAAACGTTGTGGTGTATCCAGCCAGATGCATACAGTGGATTGCTCGCGGTTTTTTCAAACCAGAACACAATTCCTAGGCCCTAGCGGGATAAAAACGGGAATTGACAACTACTTACCCGACAATGGTGTATCGTATACTCATTACTTCACGCATTCCCTAACTTGTGGAACATGACTAATGAAAGGTGTCGACTCACCCGCGCTCTACAACCAACAGAGTCACACATTAACTTACTTGCATGTCACCTAGACATGCAAATGGCAAACTATGACTTAATGTTATTTACATGCGCCTGAAACATTGGCCTTAAATAATATTAACTCACCCGCGCGTACACAAAGTCAAAGTAAATACTCTTTACTTATATACTTCGAGCCGCACATACTTGCATGTCACCTAGACATGCAAATAGCAAACTCTGACATAATGTTATTTACATGCGCCTTAAACACTGGCCTTAAATAATATTAACTCGCATGCATGCAAACAAAAGCAAGAAGTAAAAACACTTGCATAGTTTGAGCCAAAACAAAAATTTTATATCCAAAATACTTATGCACCTATCCAGTACATAAAGGACAACCTTTACATGGGTTCTGAAAATTTACATGAAAGCAAGCAAAAGAAGGCACGCAGGCCCAACCTATTCTACGTTTGCACCACTAGTGCATTCATCCTCTTTAGCCGGCTCGAACAGCATGCACAAATGATCCACGTAATCTTCCGCTCCCAAACATTTCTCAATCTGATCAAAGGCGGGAATGGAAAGTTTGTTGTACACATCCACCGCAATGTCTTAAGCAGCTTCGGTATCTACACCGTGAAACCCAGACTGCTCGTCAGTGAATTTGCTAGTGAAGAATGGGTTCACATAACTAAGGCATTTTTTATAACCAGCCTTGAACCCAGCCTGGTGCGTACGCTCGTTCATATCAGCAACCGTAGTCGCGTTCTCAGGGGCGGCAAGAATGGTCTCCACAATCTGAACACGTGACAGTAATAAGATTACATAGGCAAACATAGGAATAAAGAGGGCACAAGATACTTACATGCCCGATACCGTGCTGACGCATCCACGCATGGTCCGCAGTAACTTGGCCCAAGAAGGTAGTCAACCCATCTCTGACTTCCTCAGCTTGCCTTTCCCGCGCCTCAGCTTCAGTGGCAAGGGAAGTTACCTCCTCAAGGATAGTTAGTCGGCTCTACACTTCCGCCTGCCCACAACAAGCACAGACAAGTATAAGCAGACAATCTATTACACTTATCAAAATAAGGAAACAACTCATGAATAGTCATAATTCATACCTGGAGTTCCTCCACAACCTTGTTCAGCTTGCTACGGTCAGCATCCGCATCCGCAAGATCTTTGGCAGCACGCTCCTCCGCCTCCTTCACCGCGGTAGCACCACGTGCGTCCGCTTCCTTTACGACCGCTTCAGCTGTGGTCTTTTCCTTGACCAACACGGCGTTAGTGGCCTTCAGATTATTGAGCTCCTAGCGAACACAGAAAAGCTTTTCATTCTCTCTGGCACAAGCTTCCTTCCAAAGCTTGCGCTCATCATAAAGCAATTTGGCAAGAGAACGAACCTGTTCAAGGGCTGCGGATGCGGCCCACCTTTCCGTACGCTTTAGCTTCTCAAAAGCAGCTTATCATTCTCCAACTTCTCCATACCCTCTTGAGCAGCCTTCATCATCGCCTCAGCATGCGTCCGTAACCGAATGGTTTCATCTTCCCTGCGAGCTAAGACATTATAGTCCTCCATAACCGCATTCGCGATTATGGAACCTCCAACAAGCATGGAGGCAGGCTGACCCTGCAGGTTTTGGCGACTAAGGCCGCGAACTCAAGCATTCTCAACAGGGGTCCCCAATCCCCTCAGAGTTTCCCTGCAAGCAGAAGGATTATTCATCACATCATCCCCCTGCAAAATATTCCAAGGGGGATGGTGGAACTCCAAACTCCGCTCTACCGCATAAGAACGGTAATAATAATCCAATTCATTCTCCCTGGCTGAATTGGAGGTTGATCCTCAACCCCCTTGCCCGCGGCAGCAGAACCAGATGCCTTTTCAAAAATAGGGGACTTTGGCTTCTTGCCCCACTTATCACCATCACCACGTGGATCGATCAAGTTTTCGGATGAATCCAACGTATCAAAAATCGTGTCACCACCGGTTTTCTTTGAAGCTTGATCCGCATGCACAGTCGAAGGAGTACCCTCACTACTCACCACTTCAAAAGAAGGGTCCTCTCCACCCTTCTTCTGCGCTTCCACGTCCACTACTTTCGGTGAAGAAGGCGGTGTAGTAGACAAGTATAACAACCCTCCTAAAAGTCTTATAACACCCCTATACGTCCTAAAATACACCCCGTATACAAAAAATAGTCCCGAAATACCTTTAAGTTAACAAAATTAAATAAAAACAATATTATATCGCGCTCGCGGGGCGCGACAGAGCCAAGAAAGACTGTCACGGGGCCAACAGCTGTGCCACCAGGCCGGCCCCAGAGCAGCCACGTGTCTGTATCATGTCAAGCCTAGTGGTCGAATCAGCCAAGCTAGGGCCTACCCTAGACTGCCTCGCGGGGCGCGAAGACTTTGTCTTCAGCTCTCGCGGGCCGCGAGAAAGGGCCGAACAGCCCTATAAATAGAGAAGATTGGCTTCAGTTGTCAATCGTTCATTTTCTCGATCTCTCTCTAAATTTTTGAAGTAATAGAAATAATATCGGGTATAATATCCCCCTAATTAGCGAAGCTCTGCCTCGATGTAGGTATCATAACCCCCGGTTACGTATTAGATACACTGCCCGATTGATCTAGTGCTCCGTAACGCATGTCAAGGCTCTGCCCGACTCAGTCGTTGGAGTTCTGTCTCGGGGATGGTATAACTAATGTAAATTTGGTTATTATACTAACACGTGTGCATTGTTTTAATAATAGATTATAACCAGGAAAATCACAAGGAAATACCTAAATTAGCAATGTGAGTAATCTCTTTTTTGTGTAAACCTTTTTGTGAGTAATTCTTCTTTTTGTAAACTGTTTTTACAAAACCTCAAATGTTTTAAGTTACATTTCACAGTGATTGAGTATTTGTAATTCTACAATTATCGTTAGTATGTTGGGGTTTTGTATACAAAATTTGTTACTACACTGTGAGTAGTAACATTACCACCAGTCAGGATTGACAGTACCGTGGGTGGTAATTAAAGTAGACGTAAACAAATGTAATTGTTGGATTGCCCTCGATGTTGTAAAATGATAAAACTTGTTTTGATTAATCTAGGGTTCACTCGCCAGTATTTCTTTCTGATAAAAAGTTTTCAAACGCGTTTCAGGTAACTAAATGTGAAAGCCAATTAGAAGCCAGCTGGAGAGCACTGAAGGCTTGGAAAAGTGGCTATAAAAGTTACCTAAATAAAGAAGATATTTTATTTCAATAAATTAGGGTTTATCCCTATAAATTTGTTTGTAATGGAAACTTGGGAATTTTCCATGTATTTATTATTATAAAAATGTGGTGTTTTACTCTAGTAAACTATTTCCTAACTAGGGTCCTGATGTAAATTCCGCTGCCAAATAAATAAACACCGATACCACTGATACTGGTTCGCGGCCGCTCGTTCCCAAGAGTTAGGGGTCGGGGGTTGCGACAGGAGGTGGTATCAGAGCTACAGCCACTGATTTCAGCCACAGAAGTGTTCTTCTGACACCAAAATTTTATCCATTATGTTAGGAAATAATCTACGTGGTTACATGCATATCTGTATATTATTGTTTTGTGTTATTTGATAATTTGTTAGTTTACAGTATTAGTGATCAAGGACCATCGGACGCCTATCGTCAACTGTCTAGTTCTCTTAGAGATGAAGGAAATTCTTCCCAGCCTACCCCTTCGGGGTATTCAGCTGACACAGAAGAGGGGATTTTCATATTTAAGGCACAATCCGAAGAGCCATTCCGTACAAAAAAACAGGATGGTTCAGTCGGGGAGCACACGAGCGTAGGAAAAGAATGAGGAAGTTACAGCAATAGAGGGCTTTAGCAGCAGCAAATAGGGAGATGAATGCCCAGACCCAGGACATAATCAATAGGCGATTGGCCAATTTTCACATACTAGCTACCACTGCCTCAGACCCAAACTTAGAACAAATCATTGCACCACAGCCACTATCCTTGTTCCCAGCTCAACCTATGGAAATAGAACCTAACCCAGGAGACCAGGTTCCCGTACCCGCCTTCGACCCAAACGAAATCCCTAGAGTCCCAGCACTCCATCCTCAAGATTATGACCCATGGGAGGACGACCATAGGGATTGTCGAGAACTCTACCCACTGGATGAACCTATACCAAACCCAGTAGCACCTATCCCAACCTTGACCCTCTAGATCCATATTAGGATAATGACCAGTATGTTCAGAAAATCCTAGAGAACCCATACCCATATGAAGAACCGATGCCCCAGTACCCTGACCCGATACCAGCACCACCACCACCCATGAGTACCAAAAACGTGAAGGAACTCCGCACTTTTGGTGAGAAGTTATTAGATGAAGGTGAACGAATAAGGTAAATAGGAGAGAGGCTCGTTTGGAAATACAAAGAGCGTAATATGCAGTATTGGATGAACCCCTACCGATAATATATATATATATATATATATATATATATATATATATATATATATATATATATATATATATATATGCGTGTAGTTTGAAAAAAATCAATTAAAATAGATAATCCAATACCTACGGATGCTTATTAGTATTGTATTTTAAATTCCGGTTGCGTTTGTAATAGATATAGATATCTATAAAATAGAGTAAATGTTGCAATGCACGATGGTTTTGATCAATGTGTTGTTTGTGTAATTGTTCGCATTAAATATTGTTTTGTGATATTAATATTTGGTAAATGTTTATAATCCAGATGGACAACGAAGTGAATCAAGAAAACCCCAATAACGATAATAACGGCAACCAATTAGATAACAGTGCCATCCAACATATAGTGGCACAAGGAATTATAGACGCTATGCCATATATTATCAAAACGGTTAAGGAAGCGGAAAATAATAAACGACCACCTACTGAACCCAGTCACAGCGTAAACAATGGACCCATACTTCAATTTCCTATTCCAAAAAGAAGAAGAACGATGTCTTATGATTGTTCTTACAAGGAATTTTGGTCTTGTTGATGTGCACAAAATGCAACATATAAATTACATCAATTGTGGCATAAAACTAACCCTTTTTTAGTACTAATGTTAGAAAAAGTGTGCTTCTGTCTTCCTTTTGTATTTTTAGGATTAAATGAGCTCAAATTAACAAAAGAAGCAAAAAGGCAGCTAAATCTAACATAAATACAAGAAAAGGAACAAACGTGGCATGCCCGACCTCCCCGAAAGCATCTTCCCAAGCAAAACAAGAGAACAGAAGGCTGAACACGCCCCGTGTTCAGTAAACACGGGGGCGTGCCCAAGTGTCAGCATAAAAGACAAAGCTGTAGAAGCTTCTATTGTCCACCACGGGGCCGTGCTTAACGGACACGGGGCCGTGGTCAACTATAAGATTCACAGAATCCAGGCAAATCTTGATAGTACATATACGCTTCTGCACACGGGGTCGTGCCCAGCGGACACAGGGGCGTGGTCAACTAATACAGACAAACTGCAATTAATGAAGACAGAGAAGAGGATGGACACGGGTGTGACAAACGGAAAAATTCCGGTAATTCCGTACAACTTGAACAACTATTTCGACTATTATTTTCGCGTATTTGACTTAATTATAATTAATTAAAGTCTTGAGAGTCTAGGAATTACAAAAATCATAGTGAATTATGATAATGAATCCGTTGCGATTAGAAACAATATCCTAGACTAACTATAGGAACGCGAATAAACGATACTTGTCAGTACTAGTCGCGGTACAGTCTGACACAATGAAAGCATGACATACAGTTATGTCTACACAAATATTTTATAAAAAGCTTTGTCCAAAATTTATATGTGCCTTATTATTTACAAAATTCCAATTAAAAACCAAATTGTTCAAGTCCGCAGAAAAATACAGAAATCGTGCGGAAATATACAGCATTCCGCAGAACGAAACAGTAATTATCTGAAAAACCCAAAAATAAATATTATTTGACATAAATAATATAATGGGTAGTAAAAACGACACAAAATCCGCAATCGAATCTTATTGCATTAAGCTGCATGGCTAGTTCAGTAAACTGCCAGTCAGCAAAGCCGGTACCGGAACCGTGCCAAAAATAATAAAAGTTTTAGTCCAAAAAGTTGGATTAAATATTTGGATAATAAAACAAGTACAAAAATAATTTTTGTTATGTTTTTATCTAAATAAAGCACGGTGTCAGTATTTAACCCGGTACAGGACCCGAACCGACTTTTTCACCTGAATTACACACTAAAAATTTCGGTGAACTAGTTTTACTTAGTGTCACACTACTTTAAAATATGAAGGCTTAAAACCTTGTAGATATTTTTATATAAAATATCAAAGTTCTTAAAATACTTAAACATTTATTACATTTTACCATGAATTGAACACTTAACACATGAAACAAATTCAAGACCCTTTCCCCCCTCATGTTCACGTTTTTAAAGGGGTCCCACACCCTAATTTTCATACTAAATATCTAGATATTTTATGGTTAGTTTCAAGTGGAAGTAAAATGGTGAATTATTACAATACTTACACATTAATTAAACTAGCACTTTACCATTCATTTTTCATCTTTTAATTACACAAACAAAAGCTCTCATCATCTTCATATTTTTTTTTCCACCAAGAACACCATAAAAACCCATTTAAATTTTATCACATCTTGATGATCAACATGGAGTTTCATGGAGCTTAAGGTGATCTAAAGCATTTGCAAGTTAAAGGAAGTGTATTCATCCACTCAAGAGCCTTAAATCATCAAGATCTTCATCTTTGTATTTTTTAATCATCCTCCAAGATCATCCCTAGCCAAGTGCTAGAAGTAAGCTTCAAGAACTATTTTTTTCGTACTTATATTATGTTTATGATTGTTATTATAACTAATAAATAACTAAATAATCATACATAATAAACATGAAAAATACAAAGAAGCAAAAATAATAATCATGATATATTTATGTTGGTTTATATTGTGATCTAAGACTTGTTATATGCATATTTGATCTTGTTATGATGATTATGATATAAATAAATTGTTAGAGGATGTTTTAAAAATATGATCTAACAATTATACATGTTTATGTTAAAGGGTTTTTAACATAAAGGTTTAAAGGGATGATCATAACATTTGATCTTGTGAAAGTATTTGAGGTTTTTCACTAAAAACAATACTTTTACAAGATTATAAAAAGTAACATACAACTTGAGATTTTTTATAAAAGTTGTTAAAACTAGAATTAAACTTAGTTTATGAACTAGTTAGCATATGTTATGATCATGTATAAAATCCTACATGATTTTGAGATCATCTTAATGAGGTTATGTTATAAATCTCATGTGTTTTTTTTAAGAAATGATATGAGAAATTGTTGATGATTTGAAAAGAAAATGATATGTAAATAAACATGGCAAAGTTCATATTACAAAGGAACTATGGACAACTTTTCTTAGAAATCATATGTTAGAAAAACTATCATTTTTTTACAAAGTCTTTACAAGATTAGAAAGTTGGTCTTTCTAAACATAAAAATTGACATAAATATATATTTTGGAAAAATACATATTTATTGAACATATCAAGTATGTGCTATGTGTTATTATTTGTATTAGTTATATATAAAAGTTAGAGACTTGATAACAATGACACAAATAAATACAAGACATACTTACAACTAAAGACTTACAAGAATACATATAGACACACTTGAAAACAACTTACGGACATTCCGAGCTTTCGGACACAACTTATGGTCAAAACGGACGACAGGCGAATCTATAAACATATCGCCAATCCGAGGACTTACTACGACGTATAGGCGATCTTTCGACGCGGACACAAAATTTACGTTACCATTAACAAAATTCGGACATTTTTAAACTTATAAAAACTATTATGTTTTTATTTACTAAAAAGTATACTTAGTGAATTTTTATAAAAATGTTTTATAGAAATGAAAGACTTATACTTTCTTAATGGGCTATTTTATACAAATGGGCTTAAATTTCTTAATGGGCTACTTTATACAAATAGGGTTACATTTTATAATGGGCTTAACATAAATACATGGGCTAAGCCCAATATCAAAAACTCATGGGCTAAGCCCAATACCAAACATATGGGCCAAGGCCCAACACTATTTAAGCCCAACACTATTTAAGCCCAACACTATTTAGGCCCAACATTATTTGGGGCCCAATAACATGAAAACATGGGCTCGGCCCAATGACACCATTATTGGAAATTCAATTATACAATTTACTTACACAACGACACGAAATCAAGAAGACAAGACCCGATGATACAACTCACAAGATACAAGATGACATATATATATATATATATATAGCAGTTTAACAAATCATTCATCTAAATACACAGTTCAACGAACAGTAAAGACATACAAGTCTTACACATATTTAAGACACAAAACTTGTACTCAAGTTATTACAAAGACCGAAGTGTCTAACAAATATAAGAACATTTGTAGGTCGCAACACTATTCAGGACGACCGCACGTGAGATCATAGTTACTTCTATTCACAGGACGCGATACTGTGATTTCATGTCCCCTATTCATTTAAATGTTTTACAACTTTACAACTATCGGGGAAAATACATGTTCAACGTATGTTAAAGTTAGGGAATGAAACACCTTAGATCAAGTGCGAATTAGGGTTATACATCTAAGCACCATTAATCCAGTTTGGACCTAGGTATAAGTGGTTAGATCTAATGGGTTTTGGCGAGCCCCACTCTTGGTCATGGACCCATACAGAAGAGTGCGTTTGTGTCCCAGTCGATGGTAATCGACACGAAATCGTCTAGGTTTGGATTGCTTCCTATTTCGTCACACATATTAATGTCCTCGCGAAACATTAATGATCAACGATTTCATTGACGCTTTACATACTACATCATTACATACAGATACATTTTATACAACTCACATTTTATGGATACAGTTTATACAACTCACATTTTATGGATACATTTTATACAACTCACATTTTATAGATACATTTTATACAACTCACATTTTACAGATACATCTCATACAACTAAACTGCATGAACTCGCCAACTTTTGTTGATGTTTTCAAACTTAACATGTATTTCATGAAATTAGTGGACCATGCATACATTTCAGTCAAGGAAAGCAAATATCAAGACTCCATGCCACCATTTGAAGGGTTTGCCCGTTATATACCGCCTCTTTGCGGTGATATAGTGGTCAAAGCCTTGACATTTTAAGACTTACATTTTGATGTATAAAACGATGACAACTTATTTTCATTTGATGGTTTGTAACCAATACATTTAACTTATGTTGCGTTCTTTTGAAATGATTACGACAATGGCATTGGAGCTTGTTTTTATTCATTTAGTATGTTCACTTATATTGTTATGCAATGAGAACCGATCAGATCACACCTCGCGCTTCCGCTACGAGCGGGTGTGACAGATTGGTATCAGAGCTTCGATTGTAGTGAACCAGGATTCTTTCTCGAGTCTAGTCTACAATCACTAGGGAACCTCTCACGAAACAATTTACACAAGAACAAGAGTTTTCATTGCATAAACATTTTTCAAGGTCCACTACAAACGAAATTCATTGCATATAAACCAAACAAGGACATTACCATGAGTGAAGTCTATGAGAAATAGATACATTACATTAACAGACTATGTGCCTACAATACATTACATTATCAGTTTACGCAGTATAAACGGTTTACAAGTTCAGCTTATGCAAGATAGAAATCCTTGTTAGATAGGATTTTATGTGATTATATATAAATGATTTATATATGTGTTCTAAGGAATATTTTGCCAAGAACAAAATACCTTCGACTTCAAACTCTATTATTATTCTTTACTCACACGATGAAAATATCGACCGCAAGTATACTGTGGAGCTTATGGCGAACATGATTCCTAAGTGAAATCTTAAACTTAATTCCGTAAAATATGGTTGCTTTCTCGCGAATGCAGAGATGCCTGACCATGATAATGACGACGAGGCGGAGGTGGTAACCTTTGACAGCAACTCCATTAGTGGGACGAGATCCCTGTGACTCATACTAATCAAGGTTGATATACTCTTGTCCCTAGAAGGAAAATGAAGTACTCATCTTGAAGGTGCCCCTTCAGTTGTTATTGTTACAGATTCTTTCCATTTCTATTCCATCTAACGCTGTGCTGTTTTGTGAGTAATGAAAACGGACGTTGACACGTGATCTATCACGAAGGTCCCTCCTATGTTGAAGGTATATAGACAATAGTGTCCCCCCTCTGACTGATCGGCTGTTTTGTACAAGAGAACGCTAGGGTGACCATGCAAGGCAATTTATTATTACGGAGGCCTACTTAATAACAACTTGTAGTGCATGGGAATTCTGGTGGACTCTGCGGGCCAAGCTAATGATCACTATTCGTTCAAAATTCTTAAGTTATTACTTGAGATTCAATTTTTCTTATCTATTAGAACACGAACTGAGGTGGTTAGTATAACACCATACAATACAATACAATACAATACAATACAATACAGGAAGACGACACGTATTTGTTCACACCTAACATTCGATCTATATCACGATTCAGTTGAGACTAGGCATTTAAACAAACAAAACTTGTTAGCCACTCATGGAGGATTTTCCTCAACATTCTCGAAATTCTTGAACATGGATTGGTTCCATGGTGTCTATGACACTTTACCCTACTTTACCTTACCTCACCTTATCATATTCCATCTTATCATATTTATTGGAAGTTATACAATAAATTCCGTCGCTTGACATTTGTCTTTTCCCAAGGAATGGTATGGCATGAGCCATGCTGCAACTCCCTCATTGCATTCTATTTTCTAATAATTTTGCTAGAGCTCGTGAAACTCAAGCACTATTACCATAATTGTCACATGGACAAGTAAGACAAAGGATTTTCTCTACTTAGGATGATCGAGGTCCATAGAGTAGGGAATACATATTATATGGACGAAGACCACTGGTTGGTTTCCCCTCCTCAACGAATTATTATTTATTTTTTTTCCATTTAAAAATATGACCAATACACGCAAGAGGCATTACACCTTTTTGGTTTTGGTTATCCACATTATCATTTATTCAAACATGTATGAACAATACGGTTTTGAGGTTTCCATGACCGATTGATTGCATTCTTCATTCTTGGGCACATGATAGACTTTATTTATCCAAATACATGTCTAGATTCTTTTAATAGTGTGTATTAAAAAGATCATGGCGCCAAAAGAATCAATTGTTTAAGTTAAAAGTTATGTGTTGAAAAACCATTACTTTTACACAAGACATGTTTTATACATGTCATTGTTACGCAAGACATTGTTATACATGTCATTTGACGTTGGTATACACAAGACATTTTTTGGTGGTTATTTGTAAGTGATGAGACGTGTGTAATATGATAAAAGCATGGTGGATACGCCGCTGGTACTTCCTATATATAAGTGCTTATATTATATTGCATATCGTGGTGTTATTCAAATCTCTTCGATAAAGACAAGACACGACATTTTTGCACAAGACACGACATCCTCTACACAAGACATAATATTCTATTTCGAGACATGATATATTTATACACTACATTTTCATTGGTTATTTATTTAACCATACATCATTCTTTTATATCATCTGATTTTCATATCTATTTTCATATGATTTTATAAAAGAACTCGATCATAACTAGAGCCAATGTAGATGGTTACACTTGATGCTTTCACGTTCTCTCAGGGGTTGTTCCATACTGGGTAACACTCGAATTCAAACACACTGAGTGTTACATTTTGGGTTTAGCCTCGGAGATCCGAAGCATGACCGCATCATCCCTCCCTACCTCGATCACTCAAACAATAACTCTCGCCATGAGAGAAATGAAGGCAATTGCCGCCATAAACGATTTTGGCACCAGGATGTATGCTGGTAACTTGCCGGAATCCTAAATGCGACAAGTGAGACGTTCATCATGAGGGCAATTGCAAAAGTGCCAAGAGTAGCAGTGTGCTGAGACCGGGCGCAAAACAAAGACTAGTAAGACGATAATACTTAAGAAGGGATCGAGCTAGTGAATAAGTGTGTGTGTGGCTAGAACTATGAATACTCCACAAAATCCCAATGAAGTCATGAGTACTTACACTCTACAATCATCATGTATCAATTCTATTAATACCAACACCGAGCTTAACTAGTTATCTTTAGGTGTTGTATATATACTCGATTTAGAGTCATGTTGTACACACATTACTATATCAAGTTAGCTAATGGGGAATTAGCTGAGACACGTCAAATCACTAAGGGTCACCGGTACGTATCCTATCAATCAACATTTCAAATCCATATTATTTGATACCATTGCCGATTTTTTTTGCTTTATCTCAACATTTCACATGCATAGTTTCATGGCTAGTGACGGGATTGTCCTAGCTACAATTAGGGATTGGGTTATCCTACATCTAAACATAGGGATTGGGTTGTCCTCTACATCTGTACAGGGAAGTCTTTACTACATAGATTTCAAAATGTACTTGGCTTAGAGTCAAGTAAGCTAGACGTCTCCTCATTCTATAGAATTGGCAAACGGAAAACTAGCCGAGTCAGGAGCAGAAATTTCATAATCGATCTCTTACCCATTGAGTTAGGTATTTTTGACGTAGTGGTTGGCATGGAATGGCTATCCAATAATAGACCCGAATTCTTCTGTCATGAGAAGATCATTCGCTTACCACTACCGAACGAAGATACACTTGTATCCATGGAGAGAAGCGCAACATATCATTGCGGAACATCAACTGCATGAAGGCTTAGAAGTGCTTACGGAAAGGTTGTATTGCCTTTCTAGCACTTGTTGTAGACAAGAAGGCCGTTGGGCCACAGCTAACAAATATTCTTTTGATAAAAATAATTTCCTGAAGAATTTCCTGAAGTCTTTCCAGGACTACCGCCATATCAACAAGTCGAGTTTCACATCGACTTGGTACCTGGAGCCGCACCCGTAGCCAAAACTCCATGTCAATTAGCACCTTCTGAACCTTGTAGTTGACCGAATAAGGATGTTATGCGTTCATAACCCCCACTCTTTACCATTATACATCTTTATAAAGGTTTTGGGGGTGAAAAGACATGCGAGATTTGAAAAAAAAAATGCATAACATTTCGATGAACGAAAATTCATATTTCTAAACCATGTTACAAATGAATTTCCAACTAACTCAGATGGTTTAAGAAAGATTCTAGCTTCTACTCCAAGATAGACTTACGATCGGAGTATCATCAATTATGAATTCAAGATGAAAGCATACCGAAAACGGCTTTTCGGACTCGTTACGGTCATTACGAGTTTCTCGTTATACCTTTTGGTTTAACGAATGCACCAGTGATCCTTATGGATTTAATGAATCGCGTATGCAAGCCGTATCTCGACAAATTCGTCATGATATTTATTGACGACATATTAATATACTCACGATCGACTGATGAACACGAACAACATTTGAGAACCATTTGGAGCTACTAAAGAAGGGGAAACTATATGTGAAATTTTCCAAGTGCGAATTTTGGATTCGCGAGGTACAATTCCTCAGGCGTGTAGTGAACGAGAAAGGCATTCAAGTAGACCCAGCTAAGATTGAAGCAAATGAGAATTGGGAAATGCCCAAGAATCCAACTGGAATCTGACAATTTTTATTTGGGATTAGCGGGATATCATCGGAGATCTATTGAGATATTTTTTTTAATTACTCAATTGCTAACCTCCCTCACCAATAAAGACAATAAATTCGCCCCAATCGAAAAACTGGAAAGAGCATTACAACTTATTCTTAAGATTGGTGCATAGCATTTTAAAATCTTATCATTATCCGACGATACCGATGACTTTGTTGTAAACTATGATGCTTCGCATCAAGGATTGGGTTGCGTACTCGTGCAACGTGAAAAAGTTATCGTGTACACGTCACGCTAATTAAAAAGTTCACGAGAAGAACTATACCACTCTCGACCTTGAGTTAGGCACGGTGGTATTCGTTTTAAAAATTATGGCGACATTATTTATATGATACTCAACGCATTATTTTCACGGATCATAAAAGTCTTCAACAAATATTCAACCAAAAAGAATTAAATATGTGTCAACGAAGTTGGGTTGAATTGTTGAACGACTATGATTATGAAATAAAGTACTATTGGGGCAAGGCGAATGTTGTAGCTGACGCCTTGAGCCGCAAGGAGCAAGTCAGAACACTGAGAGTTCAAGCATTAGAGAAGATGATTCACAAGCGCTCAAGGAAGAGCATATTCAAGCAGAAACACTTCAAGGCATGAAGGAACAATTAGTGCCGAAAGAAGATGGAACTCTATACCCTATGGGTCGAAATTGGGTTCCATTCTTTGGCGGCCTTCGAGATGATATTTTGAGGAAGCACATAGGCCTAAGTATTGAAAGAATACTATTGGTGGCCTAACCTCAAAAGTGATATCGCGACTTATGTCGGAGAATGCTTGACCTGCGCGAAGGCCAAGGCTGAATATCAGAAACCCTCGGGCTTGTTAAAACAACCCGAGATTCCCGTTTGGAAGTGGGAACAAATATCGATGGACTTCATTACGAAGTTACTCAGGACCTCAAGAGGCCATGACATGATATGGGTAATCGTCGATAGATTGACAAAGTCCGCACACTTCTTACTGATTCGGGAGAAGGATAGTACCGAGAAACTAGCAGAAATCTATCCCAAAGAAATAGTGGCTCGTCATGGAGTTCCTATTTCAATCATTTCGAACCAAGACAGTCGTTTTGTTTCTAGAATTTGGAAATCATTTCAACAGGCCTTTGGATCTCATTTGAATCTAAGTACGGCCTTTCATCCACAAACTGACGGCCAGAGCGAACGGACAATCTAAACACTCGAAGATATGCTTCGTGCATGTGTTATAGATTTAGGCGGCAGTTGGGATACTCATCTACCTTTAGTTGAGTTTTCCTACAATAACAGCTACCATATTAGTATACAAGCTGCACCGTTTGAAGCTCTTTATGGTCGAAAATGTCGCTCTCCGCTATGTTGGGCGGAAACAGGCGATAGTCAATTAATTGTTCCGGAACTAGTCCAAGAGACTACGGATAAAAAAAATTCAGATCCGAGACCGTATCAAGGCGGCTCGCGATCGACAAAAGATCTACGCAAACAAAAAGCGAAAACAATTATCTTTCGAGGTCGGAGACAAAGTCTTGTTGAAAGTCTCGCCTTGGAAAGGCGTAGCGAGGTTCGGTAGGCGTGGAAAGCTAAACCCACGTTACATTGGACCATTTGAAATCTTAGAAAAGATTGGCATTGTTGCCTACAAGTTAAAGTTACCAGATGAACTTAGCAGTGTGCACCACACGTTTCATGTGTCGAATCTTAGAAAGAGTCCAACACAAGATACCGTTATCATCCATGCGGATGAAATTCACATTGACGACAAATTCCAATTCACCGAAGAACCTGTTGAGGTCACGGACTGGAAGGTTCAGAAAACACGAAGAAGTCGTATCAAGTTAGTAAAAGTTCGTTGGAACTCTCGTCACGGACCTGAGTATACTTGGGAACGTGAAGATCAAATGAAAGAAAAATATTCTCACCTGTTTCCGAATACCACTACAAAGAATAACAAATCTCGAATTTCGGGATGAAATTCTCAATAACAGGGGGAGAATGTGACAAACGGAAAAATTCCGGTAATTCCGTACAACTTGAACAACTATTTCGACTATTATTTTCGCGTATTTGACTTAATTTTAATTAATTAAAGTCTTGAGAGTCTAGGAATTACAAAAATCATAGTGAATTATGATAATGAATCCGTTGCGATTAGAAACAATATCCTAGACTAACTATAGGAACGCGAATAAACGATACTTGTCAGTACTAGTCGCGGTACAGTCTGACACAATGAAAGCATGACATACAGTTATGTCTACACAAATATTTTATAAAAAGCTTTGTCCAAAATTTATATGTGCCTTATTATTTACAAAATTCCAATTAAAAACCAAATTGTTCAAGTCCGCAGAAAAATACAGAAATCGTGCTGAAATATACAGCATTCCACAGAACGAAACAGTAATTATCTGAAAAACCCAAAAATAAATATTATTTGACATAAATAATATAATGGGTAGTAAAAACGACACAAAATCCGCAATCGAATCTTATTGCATTAAGCTGCATGGCTAGTTCAGTAAACTGCCAGTCAGCAAAGCCGGTACCGGAACCGTGCCAAAAATAATAAAAGTTTTAGTCCAAAAAGTTGGATTAAATATTTGGATAATAAAACAAGTACAAAAATAATTTTTGTTATGTTTTTATCTAAATAAAGCACGGTGTCAGTATTTAACCCGGTACAGGACCCGAACCGACTTTTTCACCTGAATTACACACTAAAAATTTCGGTGAACTAGTTTTACTTAGTGTCACACTACTTTAAAATATGAAGGCTTAAAACCTTGTAGATATTTTTATATAAAATGTCAAAGTTCTTAAAATACTTAAACATTTACTACATTTTACCATGAATTGAACACTTAACACATGAAACAAATTCAAGACCCTTTCCCCCCTCATGTTCACGTTTTTAAAGGGGTCCCACACCCTAATTTTCATACTAAATATCTAGATATTTTATGGTTAGTTTCAAGTGGAAGTAAAATGGTGAATTATTACAATACTTACACATTAATTAAACTAGCACTTTACCATTCATTTTTCATCTTTTAATTACACAAACAAAAGCTCTCATCATCTTCATTTTTTTTCCACCAAGAACACCATAAAAACCCATTTAAATTTTATCACATCTTGATGATCAACATGGAGTTTCATGGAGCTTAAGGTGATCTAAAGCATTTGCAAGTTAAAGGAAGTGTATTCATCCATTCAAGAGCCTTAAATCATCAAGATCTTCATCTTTGTATTTCTTAATCATCCTCCAAGATCATCCATAGCCAAGTGCTAGAAGTAAGCTTCAAGATCTATTTTTTTTCATACTTATATTATGTTTATGATTGTTATTATAACTAATAAATAACTAAATAATCATACATAATAAACATGAAAAATACAAAGAAGCAAAAATAATAATCATGATATATTTATGTTGGTTTATATTGTGATCTAAGACTTGTTATATGCATATTCGATCTTGTTATGATGATTATGATATAAATAAATTGTTAGAGGATGTTTTAAAAATATGATCTAACAATTATACATGTTTATGTTAAAGGGTTTTTAACATAAAGGTTTAAAGGGATGATCATAACATTTGATCTTGTGAAAGTATTTGAGGTTTTTCACTAAAAACAATACTTTTACAAGATTATAAAAAGTAACATACAACTTGAGATTTTTTATAAAAGTTGTTAAAACTAGAATTAAACTTAGTTTATGAACTAGTTAGCATATGTTATGATCATGTATAAAATCCTACATGATTTTGAGATCATCTTAATGAGGTTATGGTATAAATCTCATGTGTTTTTTTTAGAAATGATATGAGAAATTGTTGATGATTTAAAAAGAAAATGATATGTAAATAAACATGGCAAAGTTCATATTACAAAGGAACTATGGACAACTTTTCTTAGAAATCATATGTTAGAAAAACTATCATTTTTTTACAAAGTCTTTACAAGATTAGAAAGTTGGTATTTCTAAACATAAAAATTGACATAAATATATATTTTGGAAAAATACATATTTATTGAACATATCAAGTATGTGCTATGTGTTATTATTTGTATTAGTTATATATAAAAGTTAGAGACTTGATAACAATGACACAAATAAATACAAGACATACTTACAACTAAAGACTTACAAGAATACATATAGACACACTTGAAAACAACTTACGGACATTCCGAGCTTTCGGACACAACTTATGGTCAAAACGGACGACAGGCGAATCTATAAACATATCGCCAATCCGAGGACTTACTACGACGTATAGGCGATCTTTCGACGCGGACACAAAATTTACGTTACCATTAACAAAATTCGGACATTTTTAAACTTATAAAAACTATTATGTTTTTATTTACTAAAAAGTATACTTAGTGAATTTTTATAAAAATGTTTTATAGAAATGAAAGACTTATACTTTCTTAATGGGCTATTTTATACAAATGGGCTTAAATTTCTTAATGGGCTACTTTATACAAATAGGCTTACATTTTATAATGGGCTTAATATAAATACATGGGCTAAGCCCAATATCAAAAACTCATGGGCTAAGCCCAATACCAAACATATGGGCCAAGGCCCAACACTATTTAAGCCCAACACTATTTAAGCCCAACACTATTTAGGCCCAACATTATTTGGGGCCCAATAACATGAAAACATGGGCTCGGCCCAATGACACCATTATTGGAAATTCAATTATACAATTTACTTACACAACGACACGAAATCAAGAAGACAAGACCCGATGATACAACTCACAAGATACAAGATGACATATATATGTGTATATATATATATTTGGTGAAATATATATATATATATATATATAGCAGTTTAACAAATCATTCATCTAAATACACAGTTCAACGAACAGTAAAGACATACAAGTCTTACACATATTTAAGACACAAAACTTGTACTCAAGTTATTACAAAGACCGAAGTGTCTAACAAATATAAGAACATTTGTAGGTCGCAACACTATTCAGGACGACCGCACGTGAGATCATAGTTACTTCTATTCACAGGACGCGATACTGTGAGTTCATGTCCCCTATTCATTTAAATGTTTTACAACTTTACAACTATCGGGTAAAATACATGTTCAACGTATGTTAAAGTTAGGGAATGAAACACCTTAGATCATGTGCGAATTAGGGTTATACATCTAAGCACCATTAATCCAGTTTGGACCTAGGTACAAGTGGTTAGATCTAATGGGTTTTGGCGAGCCCCACTCTTGGTAATGGACCCATACAGAAGAGTGCGTTTGTGTCCCAGTTGATGGTAATCGACACGAAATCGTCTAGGTTTGGATTGCTTCGTATTTCGTCACACATATTAATGTAACACCTGTGTCACTTCAACCATCAAACAAATGCCAAACCAATGAAATATTGTATTTCATACTTTGAACTTGTATAAATATGTGTAGCTTTTGCACATATCAACTCTTGTTCGATTTCAAGCTCTAAATCGCTTTCTGGAAGGTTATACGCGCACTAATGCGTAGATATAACCAGTTTAATGCAACGAACACTCCGGAATAGTGAAATAGGCTTAACATACCTTAAATAACCTTTACATAACTTAGATATAAGTTTTGGAAGGTTTGGTGTGGTCAAATCAAAGTTTATTCGCTTACAGGGACTAAATTTGACAAACTGCGAAAGTATGCCAATTTGAACTGTAACAGACATTCCGGAACATGACCATAAGTTAAACACACCTTAAATATCCTTTACATGGCTTAGAAATAGGCTTTGAGGGGTTCGGTGTGCTAAAATAAACTTTTGTGTCATTTAGGGACTAAAAGTGTCAAAAAGTGCACAAGTTTGCACTTTCGCGCATAACTTACGTTCTGAATACATCCGGACATCCAAAAATTTATGTAAGCACTAAAATATTTTATTTTAGTGTTTGGCATAAGAAAAATCCATTCGTCACGTCATTTGGATCGTTTTTCGCGCTTATGCGCATTCCGTCGTAATTAAGCGAACATCGCGATCGTACGGCCAAATGAACTGACATCCGACATATTTTTGAGCATTTTTCATGTCCACAATGTTTAGGCATCATTTTAGGGCCTTAAATTTGGCTTTACGGGCCTTAGAAGTGCCGGAAATGGGCTTAAACACGTGCAGGGACTAAAACTGTCATTTCTGAAACTTTGTTCTGATCTGACATGGCCAGGCGGCCCGCCTGAGTTTATGTGCATCCTGAATCAGGCCGCGTCCGCCTTCTGGACCAGATTAACTGCATTTAACAGCAGTTTGCAGCTGTTTAATCCTCCACCACACACTCACACATGCTTAGTCAGCTGATAAGAACCATTTTTAGCCACCATAACTTTCCGACAAGTGTACGCATGAGATTCAAGCACGGTTTCCATGAAACGATCTTAATGGTGGACCGAAAACTATATATACCCCATGCCCCCCATTGCTTAAATCACTAGAATTTTGATTTGAGAAACTCTAAGTTGAAACCATTGTTTCATACCTGAGATTCTTGAATCGAGATTTGCATTCGGGGACCCTTCGTAAGTATTCTTTCGTTCTTTTATTGCTTTTCGAGTCTTTCGAGTCTGAAAGTCAAACTTTGTTTGACTTTCTGCGTTGACCAGTTTATGGTCAATGCGAAGTTCATTTGAACTTCGCAACGTGAGTGTAATCACGTTGGTTATAGTCCCTTGGGACTATGCCTACTGATTACCACGTTGTCTAGGGTTGTAGGGTAAGTGATCTAATAAATCGCTTATACCTTCGAACCCGACCCATTTGGTTGATCATTAGGATCCGACCAAACACATTAGGTGACCATAGTAGGTAGGGAATAACCTTCCGAGGTTATACCTTATGGTCGCTACGTTTAAGTAGTTGTATGATAGGTAGTTTATATGCCTTAGGTAAATTACCAGAATAGCCTTTTCATGTATAATTGGTAATTAAGCATATGTAACCTAAACTTTTGTCACATAACTGATTATGTAACATGTTTAGGCATATAACACTTGTCATAGGGCTAGTTAGGCGGTCCGAACGCGTTTCACGCGAACGACGCGTTGAAGTAGCATAAGCTACCTAAACGGGTCGTAATGGGTCGTAAACATTTATGTTAGGTTTCATTTAGTATGTAGGCTTTGTTAAACCAAATGACACGAGTCTCTACACTCGTTTGGTTTACGAACCCTCATGCTACCCGATCCTCCGATTTAGGTCCGGTTTATTAACATAGTTACCTATATTAGGTGCCGTTTGATATCCGTGATCTCTAGCATTGTTTGGTTGTCACTCAAGGACTACTGAGCATTCTCAAGTGAGTACATAGACCCCTCTTTTACTGTTTTCCAAACATTTTGGGGTGGAACACATGTGCCTACTTGTTACTTTCATGCTTTCCATGTTTTCACATCATATACCTTCTATGTTCAGTAGTACATTATAGTACATGATTTCATTACATTTCATGCTAGGTGTGCCCATTGTGTGCATTACTTAGTACATCGTTTTCATTACATTTCATGCTAGGTGTGTCCATTGTGTGCATTACTTAGTACATCGTCCTATATTACAGGTTACATGCTACGTATGTCTATTGTTGCATACTTAGTACAGGTTACATGCTACGTATGTCTATTGTTGCATACTTAGTACAGGTTACATGCTACGTATGTCTATTGTTGCATACTTAGTACAGGTTATATACTACGTATGTCTGTTGTTGCATACTTAGTACAGGTTATATGCTACGTATGTCTATTGTTGCATACTTAGTACAGGTCACATGCTACGTATGTCTATTGTTGCATACTTAGTACAGGTCACATGCTACCTATGTCTATTTGTTGCATACTTAGTACATTTGTTATTCATCACATGATTACATTTTGGATACATATTACATGATTTACATTAGACATGAACATTTTACTTTAGTAGTTTGGTTTGAGTAAGTGATTAAGTAACGAAGCGTGTGTAATATGATACAAGCATGGTGGATACGCCGCTGGTACTTCCTATATATAAGTGTTTGTATGGTATTACATATCGTAGCGTTATTTGAATCATTTCAGTTTGAGACATAGAACATTTTATACAAATAACATACTTTTCACAAGACATTGAGTTATAAACAACTTATCTTATACAAACACATTTTACATGGTTATTCATTTAACCATACATTATTCACTTATTTATACATATCATCTGATCTTATCGTTTTTCAAATGATTTACAAGACAAAGCAAATTACAAGGTTCATGACTAAACATTTTCTCAAACATAAGTCATGAAACCTATTTTCACAAAACCTATGTATCTCACAGGCATTTTTATGCTGACGTACCTATTTTCACATGTGTTTTTCAGGAGCTGTTGCATAAGATGATCAGGATACACATAGGCAGACTTGGGCTTTAGTGACAATAAAAGATGCAAGACTAGTTAATTATGTTGTATTTCCTTGTTTGTTAAGACATTGTAACACTTCTAATCAATAAAACGAAACTTCGATTGCCATGGATTTGAAACAATTAATTCTGTTACAACACTCCCCGACATTTCCGCCACGTTTTGTATGTTCTACGTGGTCGGGGTGTGACAGAAAAGATGGTATCAGAGCCAATGGTTATAGGGAATTAGCTTATTAGTAATGCTTTGACCTAGTCTATAACCTTCTTAGGACCCTAATGCGAGTTTACTTGCGTTTAGTCATAAAACAATACCGTCACCTATCCTTAGGCGACTACCACAACAAGAACATAAATTTCAAAACCGCTTTGAAAACTAATCATCTGTTCTAGGATGATTGATTACAAGGTTTTGAACCCTCTATTGTAAGGTTTTGAACCCTCTGTTATATGGTTTTGAACCTCTTTGAATTTTCAAAATCTCGTCAAGGTTTTGGGTTTTAAATAATGTGAACACGTGCAAACTGGAAGGGTGAATGCCTGTATTCTGGGTTTTCTGTCTAGGCAAGCACTTCGTATACATCTCATCAGACGCGAGACCAGTTGTGCTTACCTGGGAATTCTTGGGATGAGTGTTCACTTATAGGCGAGCATGTCTTCGCGATACATTATTTTTGACCTATTTACTTTGATTAATCACCGAGGTCGTTTGTTGCTTTGTAGTAACAAACAAATGACCACTATCCTTGCTTTCATCAGATTTGTTTCATCTTATTCTTTTCGTCTAATTCTCTCATTCGTTTCCTTTCATGCTCTTCTCTTTTAGAATGCCTCCACGACGCGAAAATCCGGTATCTATTGACGATCTGGCAGCTGTCATTACACAGCAAATAACTGCTGCAATCCCGACCATCGTTGCCCAATGTCACCAAGCTATCAACAACAATAATGCCCTCTGCAACTTCAAGACGTTCAACTCGGCTAAGCCATCAAAGTTTTCCGGGACTCAAGGAGCGACTGCACTTCTACAATAGTTCGAGAGTTTAGAGAGCACCTTCAGGCATGTTCAATGTCCAAACGAGCGAAAGGTAGATTTCGCATCTAGTGTCTTTGTGAAACGAGCTTTGACATGGTGGAACGGTGTGGTGAGAGATAGGGGTGCCGAAGTGGCACTGGCTCAAACATGGGAAGAACTTCGAGCACTGATGATGAAGGAATTCTGTCCTCGTCACGAGATCAGGGCATTGGAAAGGGAATTCGACGATCTTAAACAAGACAGCGGTGAACATCGAGCATACACTGATCGATATGAGGAGCTGAGCCTGTTGTGCCCTACCATGGTTACGCCTTTGGATAAGGCGATCGAGAAATACATTGATGGTCTCCCTGACTCAGTTCAGGATATTGTTACTGGTAGTAACCCCACTACGGTTAGGCAGGCCATTGAGCTATCTGCAACCTTGACTGAATCTCAGATCAGAAAGCATAAATTTTTTCGAAAGGGTAACAAGAAGCCAATCGAGGAATCAAAGACCATGGATGAACAGACTGGATCCCCTGAGAAGTCTAAGAAGCGTAAGGCTTCGCAGAATTTTGCGATTGCTGCTCAACCCAACCAAAACAACCGCAACCAACCAACTCAACCTCCTGTAAAGAAACCTTATGCCGGTACTGCACCGATATGCGACAAATGTAATGCACACCATTTAGCTCACCTACAGTGTCGTTTATGTGCATCATGTGGGCGACTCGGTCACCTGGCAAATGCTTGTCGATTTACCCCGAACCAAGGTGGTCCAAACCAACCTCAAGTAAATCCTGCTCAAGCTCGTCTTCCACCAGGACCTTGCTTCAACTGTGGCGAGATGGGCCATTTTCGAAGAAATTGCCCAAAGATTGCTAATGCGAATCCAGCGCAAGGATGAGCATCGGACCAACGAGAAGACAATGTTGTTTAGAAATAATCAAGCCTTATGTATTATTTTCTTTTGTAGTCAAGGTCCATGAAACAGTTGTTGTTGTTTATAAATAAATACTTTTATTTACATTGCAATGTATAAATGTGATGGCTTGTATAAACAACGTATCCTCTACAATACCGACAATCAAGGAACCGTATTCCTTGAAGGACAGACTACCCCGTAATTTCTTCCATTTTATTATCTCTTGCGTTTTCCACGGAAAATCCTAAGTACCCGTTTCTTCCAAGGAAACGAAGTACAAGGCGCAAGTTGCAACTCTGTACGAATACCCAAAGTACCACTATAAATTCTTAATAGGGTACCTAAGGGTATTTCTGTATATTCTAAAATTATTGTACCCAAATTCGAATATTGCGTTTTCTTGAAAACGAAATCGAATTTTTGGAAGATCTTTCTATTTTCATAGTTAGATTCTTGCTAATGTTTAAAGTACCAAATGAAATCCATGAAATGGATTCCTAGTGTGCTTTAAATGCATGTACGTAATTAACAAAACAAAACTTACAAATTAAAGATCTAGATAAACAATTTTGTGGTTATGTGACTATGTGTTTATGCATCTTGTCTTTCCATTTATGCATTTTGTGTTTGTGTATACTCTGGATATTCGCTATCCAAATCCTCGTAGAATCTTTCATACCTTCATATGAGGGATTCGTAGTAGGATATTCAAAAAGGTACTATCTTAAATCCTAAATGGACTTCTACGTTGTAGTTAAGTCCCTTGGATTATAAAGTACTATTCCAAGGTTTAAGGACAACATGTGTTGATATAGTTGAAGAGATTGGTCCGACAATATAGTTAAAGACATCCTACGTCGATGTAGTTAAATATTCCCCGTGGGTAGTTTAGTTAAATAGATCATTCGTTGATCTAAGTTAAAGAGATCCTACGTCGATCTAAGTTAAATAGATTGGTTCGACAATCTAGTTGAATATATAATGCGTTGATATAGTTAAAAAAAAGGGCCTCTGGTGGTCTAGTTAAAGAGATCCTACGTCGATCTAAGTTAAATAGATTGGTTCGACAATCTAGTTAAAGACATCCTACGTTGATGTAGTTAAATATTTCTCTTGGGTGGTTTAGCTGAAGAGATTGTTTGTTGATCTAATCCTCTGGTGAACTAGTTAAAGGGACTCTATTGCTGTCAAGTTAAATCACCAGAGGATTATTCGTTGATTTTTCCCATACGCATTATGAAATGAACTGTGCGGACTGTGCAAGGAAGTACGTAATTATGGTGGCCTACATAATTATGGAACTCAGTGCACAGAAACCACAGGAAGTTTTGTCATGTGTTAAGACCTACAGTGACAAGAGTAATGATACAGGAGAAGTCTTGGACTTTGACCAATGTCATTTATTCTTACACTCCCCAATTCTGATTTCAAGCACACACAAGTTTCCTATGATAATTCTTCACGGGAAATGTTCTCCTGTTTATAGTTCGAAACTCCATGTTTTGTTACTACAAGGACTTCACTTTGAGGGTTGACATCTTTGCTAAGAATCCTAACATGGCCCAGAGTTTTACTTAAGGGCTCAATGGATTTGTCTGAAGGCAAAACCGTCACAGCTGTCTCCACAAGTTTCCTCTAAAACTAAATTTCGGGATGAAATTTCCTAAAGTAGGGGAGACTGTAACACCTGTGTCACTTCAACCATCAAAAAAATGCCAAACCAATGAAATATTGTATTTCATACTTTGAACTTGTATAAATATGTGTAGCTTTTGCACATATCAACTCTTGTTCGATTTCAAGCTCTAAATCGCTTTCTGGAAGGTTATACGCGCACTAATGCGTAGATATAACCAGTTTAATGCAACGAACACTCCGTAATAGTGAAATAGGCTTAACATACCTTAAATAACCTTTACATAACTTAGATATAAGTTTTGGAAGGTTTGGTGTGGTCAAATCAAAGTTTATTCGCTTACAGGGACTAAATTTGACAAATTGCGAAAGTATGCCAATTTGAACTGTAACAGACATTCCGGAACATGACCATAAGTTAAACACACCTTAAATATCCTTTACATGGTTTAGAAATAGGCTTTGAGGGGTTCGGTGTGCTAAAATAAACTTTTGTGTCATTCAGGGACTAAAAGTGTCAAAAAGTGCACAAGTTTGCACTTTCGCGCATAACTTACGTTCTGAATACATCCGGACATCCAAAAATTTATGTAAGCACTAAAATATTTTATTTTAGTGTTTGGCATAAGAAAAATCCATTCGTCACGTCATTTGGATCGTTTTTCGCGCTTATGCGCATTCCGTCGTAATTAAGAGAACATCGCGATCGTACGGCCAAACGAACTGACATCCGACATATTTTTGAGCATGTTTCATGTCCACAATGTTTAGGCATCATTTTAGGGCCTTAAAGTTGGCTTTACGGGCCTTAGAAGTGCCGGAAATGGGCTTAAACACGTGCAGGGACTGAAACTGTCATTTCTGAAACTTTGTTCTGATCTGACATGGCCAGGCGGCCCGCCTGAGTTTATGTGCATCCTGAATCGGGCCGCGTCCGCCTTCTGGACCAGATTAACTGCATTTAACAGCAGTTTGCAGCTGTTTAATCCTCCACCACACACTCACACATGCTTAGTCAGCTGATAAGAACCATTTTTAGCCACCATAACTTTCCGACAAGTGTACGCATGAGATTCAAGCACGGTTTCCATGAAACGATCTTAACGGTGGACCGAAAACTATATATACCCCATGCCCCCCATTGCTTAAATCACTAGAATTTTGATTTGAGAAACTCTAAGTTGAAACCATTGTTTCATACCTGAGATTCTTGAATCGAGATTAGCATTCGGGGACCCTTCGTAAGTATTCTTTCGTTCTTTTATTGCTTTTCGAGTCTTTCAAGTCTGAAAGTCAAACTTTGTTTGACTTTCTGCGTTGACCAGTTTATGGTCAATGCGAAGTTCGTTTGAACTTCGCAACGTGAGTGTAATCACATTGGTTATAGTCCCTTGGGACTATGCATACTGATTACCACGTTGTCTAGGGTCGTAGGGTAAGTGATCTAATAAATCGCTTATACCTTCGAACCCGACCCATTTGGTCGATCATTAGGATCCGACCAAACACATTAGGTGACCATAGTAGGTAGGGAATAACCTTCCGAGGTTATACCTTATGGTCGCTACGTTTAAGTAGTTGTATGAAAGGTAGTTTATATGCCTTAGGTAAATTACCAGAATACCCTTTTCATGTATAATTGGTAATTAAGCATATGTAACCTAAACTTTTGTCACATAACTGATTATGTAACATGTTTAGGCATATAACACTTGTCATAGGGCTAGTTAGGCGGCCCGAACGCGTTTCACGCGAACGACGCGTTAAAGTAGCATAAGCTACCTAAACGGGTCGTAATGGGTCGTAAACATTTATGTTAGGTTTCATTTAGTATGTAGGCTTTGTTAAACCAAATGACACGAGTCTCTACACTCGTTTGGTTTACGAACCCTCATGCTACCCGATCCTCCGATTTAGGTCCGGTTTATTAACATAGTTACCTATATTAGGTGCCGTTTGATATCTGTGATCTCTAGCATTGTTTGGTTGTCACTCAAGGACTACTGAGCATTCTCAAGTGAGTACATAGACCCCTCTTTCACTGTTTTCCAAACATTTTGGGGTGGAACACATGTGCCTACTTGTTACTTTCATGCTTTCCATGTTTTCACATCATATACCTTCTATGTTCAGTAGTACATTATAGTACATGATTTCATTACATTTCATGCTAGGTGTGCCCATTGTGTGCATTACTTAGTACATCGTTTTCATTACATTTCATGCTAGGTGTGTCCATTGTGTGCATTACTTAGTACATCATCCTATATTACAGGTTACATGCTACGTATGTCTATTGTTGCATACTTAGTACAGGTTACATGCTACGTATGTCTATTGTTGCATACTTAGTACAGGTTACATGCTACGTATGTCTATTGTTGCATACTTAGTACAGGTTATATACTACGTATGTCTATTGTTGCATACTTAGTACAGGTTATATGCTACGTATGTCTATTGTTGCATACTTAGTACAGGTCACATGCTACGTATGTCTATTGTTGCATACTTAGTACAGGTCACATGCTACGTATGTCTATTTGTTGCATACTTAGTACATTTGTTATTCATCACATGATTACATTTTGGATACATATTACATGATTTACATTAGACATGAACATTTTACTTTAGTAGTTTGGTTTGAGTAAGTGATTAAGTAACGAAGCGTGTGTAATATGATACAAGCATGGTGGATACGCCGCTGGTACTTCCTATATATAAGTGTTTGTATGGTATTACATATCGTAGCGTTATTTGAATCATTTCAGTTTGAGACATAGAACATTTTATACAAATAACATACTTTTCACAAGACATTGAGTTATAAACAACTTATCTTATACAAACACATTTTACATGGTTATTCATTTAACCATACATTATTCACTTATTTATACATATCATCTGATCTTATCGTTTTTCAAATGATTTACAAGACAAAGCAAATTACAAGGTTCATGACTAAACATTTTCTCAAACATAAGTCATGAAACCTATTTTCACAAAACCTATGTATCTCACAGGCATTTTTATGCTGACGTACCTATTTTCACATGTGTTTTTCAGGAGCTGTTGCATAAGATGATCAGGATACACATAGGCAGACTTGGGCTTTAGTGACAATAAAAGATGCAAGACTAGTTAATTCTGTTGTATTTCCTTGTTTGTTAAGACATTGTAACACTTCTAATCAATAAAACGAAACTTCGATTGCCATGGATTTGAAACAATTAATTCTGTTACAACACTCCCCGACATTTCCGCCACGTTTTGTATGTTCTACGTGGTCGGGGTGTGACATATACCACCTCTTTGCGGTGATATAGTGGTCAAAGCCTTGACATTTTAAGACTTACATTTTGATGTATAAAACGATGACAACTTATTTTCATTTGATGGTTTGTAACCAATACATTTAACTTATGTTGCGTTCTTTTGAAACGATTACGACAATGGCATTGGAGCTTGTTTTTATTCATTTAGTATATTCACTTATATTGTTATGCAATGAGAACCGATCAGATCACACCTCACGCTTCCGCTACGAGCGGGTGTGACAACGGGGCCGTGCCCAATGGACACGGGGCCGTGCCCGAGCTGCTGTTCAGGCTTTAAATAGGGGTGCTAGGCTCATTTGCAAACCATCCCTTGGCACCACCTCTCTCACACTTCACCCACCACCATCCCAACACCATCATCCACCACCATCATCCATTGTCCATCATAGAGTCTGTGAGTCGTCTAGGGATCCAAGATTGATCGTAAGAGTTCTTGACAATCAAGGCCATGTTTTCCTAAGTCTCTTACATCACTTAGTGAAGACAAAGTGTCTAGTGTAATACTTTTTATTTTTAATCTTTTCGCACTTTTTACTTGGTTATGTATTAATGACTTTAATAACTAGTTTCTTATGTTGAAGGTGATTCTTATTTATCGTTTGTCCGTGGTGTCTTGGCATTATTTTACTGTCTATATAAAATAAAAGATTTTCACCATTCATATCTCCACGGTCTATATGGAGGTATGTTGGCTACCTGGTCGGGGGTTAAGGGAACGGTTTGGTAAGAGTCTTGCCTTGTTCAGTGTATAGATCCTGCAAGGACCCGGGTCAAATTTAGTTGGACTTCCTTCAATACCCACCGGTATTGGATGGCGGGGGTCCAAACTCTTTGATCCCCTCATATGTAAGCCACTATTAATACTTTAACCCGGCTACTTAGGACTGTATCCCTGCTGACTCAGACTACTTAGCCGAGGGTAACGTCACCTTCAAAAGAGGGCCTACCACATTATGCATTAATAACTTAATCAATTATCTTTCAATAATCCGACCCTTTAGGATTGTATCCTTGCTGACTCAAACTACTGGGTTGAGGGTAACGTCACCTTCAAAAGAGGGGCCTACTACAATAACTAAGATAATCTCTTAAATAGTGCAAAAGTGCGGAAATAATCAAAGGTTACACTAAACACGAGTCGGAGCCAAGTGATTCATCTTGTCTATCTGTTTTTCTTTTATTTTTATTTTTCAGCATTTAAGTTAGTTTTATTTTTCTAGTTTAAAACCTTTTTCTAAACTTTTGATTTGATTAGACGTTGAGGATAAACCGGTACTAAAAGCTCTTGTGTCCTTGGACGACCTCGGTATCTTGCCAACACTATACTACGCTCACGATGGGTGCACTTGCCCATATGTGTGTTTAGTGTTAGTAAATATCGTGTTTTATAAATTTAAAACTTGGCTAAAAAGTGAAAAAGGGCTTAAAATATACTTAAACTTATATACACACTTCACACACATCAAGTTTTTGGCGCCGTTGCCGGGGACACGAGGATTTTAATAAAGTTAGGAATCAACGGCCTAATCGTTTTTTTTTCTTTTTTTTGGATTTTTCTTAATTTTTCAGCTTCTATAGAACTCAGCATGGGTCGTGCCCGCTGAACACGCCCCGTGCCCAATCATTGGAACTGACAATCCTGTTTTAAGTCAGACAGTAAGCTGAACACGGGGCCGTGCCCACTCAACACGTCCCGTGCCCAAGATTCAGTTACTGAAAACAGAACCGTAAGATCCTGACGGTTGGTAATTTCTGACACAAACATGAGTGATACTGATATTTTTTTACTTTCGGCACTCTTATGGTACGTGGTGTCAAATATGTGGCGGCTCCCATAAAGAATTAGAATGTTATTTTCAAAATTATAAGCCCCACTATATAGACCCATCGTTTTCCCGTAGCCTTAAGAGGGGCGAAAGTAAAAATAATCCCTATCTCTCCCTCGAATGCTCTCAACCGGATCTTCTAGGAGAAATGCTTCTTGATGAACTATTTCAATTAGAAGATCTAATTCTTAATTGGTTAAAAGAACTTAGGATAGATTTCAATAATCTATCTCAAGACAATAACCAAGAAGAGTTGTTGGGATCACATTCAAACAACTTCGTTGTTCCCGACGATACCTCTAACTCTAGCAAGGACTTGAGCGATAGTCGTCCCTGTGTCGATTATGCCGTGAAGGACTCCCCATCAACTTCGTTCGATGCATACATAGACCTGAGCGATTCGGATTACCCCTTCTTTAACGAGAGCCCGGGAAAGGGTTGGACTTGTCCACCTACATATAGCATAGGAATCACCCTCACCAACAACCTCTTGCGTTCTCGTCTTAATCTAGAGCAATTATGGTATCTTAGGCACTATGGGGTTGTCCCATCCAGTAAGGAACCACCCGATCTGGATAAAAATCCTTAAAAGAAGGAAAACTCCATACGACAGCCTCTAGACACCGGGCCGTGTCCAGGTCAACACGCCCCAGTGTCCACTCAAAGATTCCCGTCTGATTTCGTGTCAGAATACGGACAAAATGTGTCAGGATTCCACCTGAACACGGGGCCGTGTCCAGCCGACACGAGGCCGTGTGCAGCGTACTGTCGTTTTCTATAAATGCAGCCAAGAATCCTGCACATTTGAACCATTCCATGGACAGATATTTGGGGAATATTCTCACATACCATCCTAGTTATTTTCTAAAAGAAGTTTCTCAACAACCTTCTTGTCCTTTCCTCTTTTATCCATTTTCATCTTCTTCAAATTTTTCCTTCATGTTTCCATTGAAACTTGAAATCTCCACAATTTCAAGCTTTATTAAGATGTTTGTTAGATTTTTATTCATGGGATCTTGTTAAAAATGAGTTCTACAACAATGTTTTAAGTTGTTTCTGCTTAAAAACGTTTTAAACATCATAAAAACAAATTAAAACTCCAAGATCCTTTGTCCTAAAAATCTGCAGACATTTGAACACGGGCCATGTTCATTGAACATGGAGCCGTGTCCGAAGCACTGATCCCATAAAGATGAACTCTTTTCGGTATGTTTTCTCAGAATGGCGAGCAGAACTAGCGGAACATCTTCATCACACTCCAGAAACAACCGACAAGGGAGAAGATCATCAACGGTTGAAGACTCTCTTGTAAACTACATTTACGCCTTAAGAGAGGCCATTGATGAGATGACTAGGGTGGAAGAAGCATTGGTTGACCATATTAATCATTTGACGGTGGGACTAGAGGGATGTCTTCGAGAGGTCAACCTTTTGCACCAAAGGTTGAACATTCTCGCCTCTCCTCCTTTGGTTCCAATCATTACCCAAAGGGCATGGAATGTGGTTCCCGAAGTCATCATACCGGCCGAATGGTACGCCATACATCCAGAGCCCCCTCGGGACGTACTACAAGGGGTTCCTGTTGGTGTCTCTCCCCCTCCACAAGATGTTGAAGAAAACGACCCCGCCTTCTTTCTCCAAAGAGAGATAGAAGAATGGCTCTAGCAACATCTAGGGAATACCTCTCGGCTCGGAGTTCTACAAAACTTTTAGATACCGGAAAGCTATTTTCGGAATTTTGGTAATTATTGTGTTATTAGAACTCCTTAGGATAATTTTACGTATCACTTGACCTATCTAATTTAGGGCCCTTAAATTTTAGTTTCTGCTTTGTTTTCAATCTTTTTAGGATTATTATGTAATTCTCTCTATGACTTAATGAATGATGGTTTTAGCTAATTTGGTGTTTGGATGATGTTGTAATGGATAAAACACACTCGGGATGGTGAAGGATAACAAGGGAAAAGTGGACCAGCACCCCATGCACGAAAACACGGCCATCCGATGAAATTTTCTTCATTACAGCAAGTTCAGCACGGGCCGTGCCCACCCAACATGGCCCCGTGCTGCACAATCTGCATGAAATGCCCAGTTCAGGTAAACTGGACACGGGCCGTGTTCACCCAACACACCCCCGTGTCCAGGCTTCTGTTTCTTTTTACAACTTTTTCTTACTGGCGACTGAACACGGGGCCGTGCCCGGACAACACGGGGCTGTGTCCAGACGCCCAGTAACATAAAATTTTGCTTTTTCACACCTTTTTACACATTCAATCAACATAAAAACTTATTTTTGGGACACATTGAGGACAATGTGTAATTTAAGTGTGGGGGGGGGGGGGGATGCTAAAACTTTGAATCTTGCAAGTCCTAATTACAAGCCTTACACAAAACTCTATTGGAACCGCTAATCACCCCAATTTTTTTTTCAAAAAAAAATTCATTTTTTTTACTTGTCTAAGTTTAATTTGGGAATTTCAAAATTAAAAAAAAGGTTATATTTTTACAAATTTACAACCGATAGCGTCGTGATAAAAAGAATCAACATAAGAAAATTATGAAAAGGCATGACAAGTTTAGTTAAAATTTAATTATATATACTTGATCACATAAAAACCCATTCCCACAAAAGTGAGTTTTGAGCCTTTATTGAGCATACAAATACATATCTTTAAACTAAATGCTCATTTTTCGTTTCTTGTGTGAATAGCCGCTTGGTTCTTACAACTCTAGAACTTGCCACGACGATACATTCCTGGTCCTTACCAACTTAAACCCGAGTAACTAAATGATGGAGGCATTAGGACTAACCCTTTTTCATTTCTACACCATTATTTTTCTTTTTTTTTTACCACCTACCCAAAATCCCCCTAGTTAACCCCTTTGAGCCTAAACCTTTTCATTTCTTAACCCAAAAACAAACACCCTTTCACCCACCAAAACCCTTTTTATTTTTAACCCTTTGTTTTAGTAACAAACTCGGTTTTTCGTATGACTTAAAAAAAAATGTTGAAGATGAAGCAAAAGAAATAAACAAACAAGTTCATCAAAAATAACTTTGTTTGAATAATGGCTTCATCAAAATAAAAATTGAAAAAAAAAATAATAAAAAGTCTTACAAAAACCGATGCTTTTTACGCTTTTCGCCCTTTTCTACTAACCACTAACCCAACCACCTACCTTTAACCCAAGCCTAACCATTCACCCAAAAGTCCTCTTGATATTTACAAAGGTATATAGTTAAAAAGGAGGAGGATTGATTGCTTGGCAAGCCTGTGGTAGGAGTAAGTTCCATGCCGCTCTCGAGTGATTCACTAAAATACATCTTCGGCCGAGTGTTGAGTGATCCCCCATGAGGTATGTGAACTTGTATATAAATGGAATTTTAAAAAGGCATGTTATGCCCTAATAAGTAATTTATCTTATGTAATGTTTTAAATAAATCATGACAAATAGGATTGTAAATAAATAAAAATAAAACCTAATAAAAAATCTTGGAAATCCAGACACTCTATGACAAGCCCAAAAACCTTCTCTTCTACCCATTCCATTTGGGAGTGTAAAGCCACATTATAAAGAGTTTTGCTTGAGGACAAGCAAAGATTCAAGTGTGGGGGTATTTGATGTGCACAAAATGCAACATATAAATTACATCAATTGTGGCATAAAACTAACCCTTTTTTAGTACTAATGTTGGAAAAAGTGTGCTTTTGTCTTCCTTTTGTATTTTCAGGATTAAATGAGCTCAAATTAATAAAAGAAGCAAAAAGGCAGCTAAATCTAACATAAATACAAGAAAATGAACAAACGTGGCATGCCCGACCTCCCCGAAAGCATCTTCCCAAGCAAAACAAGAGAACAGAAGGCTGAACACTCCCCATGTTCAGTAAACACGGGGGCGTGCCCAAGTGTCAGCATAAAAGACAAAGTTGTAGAAGCTTCTATTGCCCACCACGGGGCTGTGCTCAGCGGACACGGGGCCGTGGTTAACTATAAGATTTGCAGAATCCAGGCAAATCTTGATAGTACAGATACGCTTCTGCACACGGGGTCGTGCCCAGCGGACACGGGGGCGTGGTCAACTAATACAGACAAACTGCAATTAATGAAGACAGAGAAGAGGATGGACACGGGGCCATGCCCAATGGATACGGGGCCATGCCCGAGCTGCTGTTCAGGCTATAAATAGGGGTGCTTAGCTCATTTGCAAACCATCCCTTGGCACCACCTCTCTCACACTTCACCCACCACCCACCACCATCACAACACCATCATTCACCACCATCATCCATTGTCCATCATAGAGTGTGTGAGTCATCTCGGGATCCAAGATAGATCGTAAGAGTTCTTGACAATCAAGGCCATGTTTGCCTAAGTCTCTTACATCACTTGGTGAAGACAAAGTGTCTAGTGTAATACTTTTTATTTTTAATCTTTTCGCACTTTTTGCTTGGTTATGTATTAATGACTTTAATAACTAGTTTTTTATGTTGAAGGTGATTCTTCCTTATCGTTTGTCCGTGGTGTCTTGGCATTATTTTACTGTCTATATAAAATAAAAGATTTTCACCATTCATATCTCCACAGTCTATGTAACAACCCTCATTAAAAGTCCTATTTATATTATTATTTTATTCAATAGGAAACCCTAATTGAGACACCCAAGTGATTCTGCGCAAAACCTATAAATTTCAGAACAATCAGAATCAGGATCAGGGCCCCTAAAACTCAGGGGGGGCATTCCCTACTCAACGATTATCCCTTTATCTCGCTGTCTAAAACAAAGTTCGAGAAACTGTCGACTCACCTGCACTTCAAACACACGTGGCAACAATATAGGGAAAGGTAACCCTTACGGACCGTAAGGGTTAATTGTTACGGTCCGTAAGCATGTCGAATTTCTGGCTATAAATAGCAGGCTTTGGGACTGGCTTCTGTGCATTTGTTCGACGATAAAATTCGACTCAGACGCTGAGATATCGTCCAAATACTCTCAATTAACACACACAAATCACTAATTGATGCTGCAATCAGGGTATTAACTCGATCGCTGCTACGATTCAATGTCCGATCGATTAAACTATCCAATGGATGTTTAAGTGCCGCTCAAATTGAGTTTATACTTTGTTATTCATCGTGATTTCGACTTGAATGTTTGAGTGCTGTTCTAACTCGGACTATACTCTGTCATTCGTTGTGAATCCGCTGAATTGTTAAGTATTGCACTTTGTCATTCGTTGTGAGGGTTTTATCTCGTGAGTTATCGTAAATGCTGTATTAGTTACTTACCTAGTTTGTATGCACTAGGTTACAAGGCTAATCAGTAGGCTAGGCTCTGCTTAAATTAAATCTGCAATATATCAAGGATTATCTGTAGACTAAGCTTTGCCCGTAGAAATCTGCAATGTGAGTTCATTTCTCTTTTCTCACCGTTTGTGAGTCCATTATATTTTCTCACAGTTTTATCACCTTTTTGTGATACAATTATAATTACAAAGGCTTTTCAAAATCCTAAAAGGTTTACCAGTTATACTTACAGTGATTATGTTTTTATATTCTATAATAACTGCGGGTATGGGAGGTTTTATACATTATTTAATTCTCGTTATTATTTGCCAGAAAGTTAGTCAATATTAGCATGATTACAATAACAAGGGAAACTATGCCCCAGTAATCATAGCATATAACTAAAATCATTTTAACATCAATTAGTTAATAAATTTAATATATGTTTGAAATAAATCTAAATGGTGTATACCATAACAAAATAGTCAAATATAATGTATTCTACTAAGATTATATTTTAGTCTTAGTCACGTTAATATATTAAATAATGATATTACAATTATTTAATTAACATATTATATTTGATAAATAATAGTAGTTTGACATCAAATGATATATGTTATCTTCTGAGTTAAAATAGTTTTGTGCCATAAGTAATATATTTGACAAAATACTGTCATGGGATGCAATTAAGTCCAGAGTCACTAGTTGAGAGAATGATCAACAGTGTTATAATTAGAATCACTAGTTGAAAGAATGATCAACAGTGATATGACCAGAATTATAGAATCACTAGTTGAAAGAATAATCAACAGTGATATGACCAAATTCACTAGTTGAAAGAATGATCTACAGTGATATGATTACCGTCACAGGAATTGCCTAGTGACAGATAAATTGGATAATAGTAAAATATAATTACTTGATAAATTCACTATTAGATGAAAGTGAGCCAATGAGTGATATGATTACTGCTACATCGGAACTGCCACCATGTGACAAATACTGATTGAATTGGGTAAATATAAATAGATATAAAAACCTTATTACTGTAAGGTATAACAATATATTTTATAAAAATGGAATGAATTCACTCAGTATTTTCGCTGACAAAACATTTTTCAAACATTTTTCAGGTAATTACACTAGATTGGAATAAGAGCTGGATACGACACTGAAAGGCTTCAAGAAGTGGCTTATTTTCTTAATTAAATCAAATTAAGAAATATTGTTTTATGTAAACAAATTTATCTTATTAAAGCTACCTTTATAAAACATGGGTTTATCCCATCTATTTAATAAATAAAATCCGGTGTTTCTAAACTCTGATATTTTTCCTAACTCACGGTCCTGATAAAATTTCCGCTGCAACATTTTCAAATTAATCACCGGTACCACTGGCTGTTCGCGGTTCCCGATTCCGTTCAGGGTGGGTCGGGGGTCGTGACAGAAGGTGGTATCAGAGCCACTTGTTTAAGCTATTTAGGTGTTCTTTTAAATACCTAAACTTAAACAATAAAGTTAGGAAACTGATACAAATTAACATATGTGTTATATATGAATATATATATGTCGATATGCACATATAATATCCTGGAAGTATTGTTTTGTTCTAATTATTCTGTGATATTAATAAGTAAAAATGTTTACAATTCAGATGTCGAATGAAGTACCACATAATCCAGAAGTTCATGCTAATAATGAAAATCCTTTGGATAAAAATGCTATAGAAAATCTAATAGCCCAAGGAATAGCTAATGCTTTACCTTTAATAATTAAAGCTGTTAAAAATCCCGTAGAACCTACCAAAGTTGTGAGTAGCAAGCATACTCGTGATGATGGTTTTAGCCATAGTGGCAATGGAGGTAATGATGATATTATCAAAACCCCATTTCCCAAGAAAAAGAAGGCGATGACTCTCGGGTGTACCTACAAAGAATTTATAGCTTGTAAACCAACTGAGTTCGCAGGCAGTGAAGGAGCCACGGCTGCTCTGCGATGGTTAGAAAAGACGGAAGCTGTTCTTACAATCAGCAAATGTGCCGAAGAAGATAAGGTGATGTATGCATCTAATCTCTTTAAGGAAGAAGCCTTAGAATGGTGGAATACAATTCTTCAGGCAAAAGGAAGTGGCATGGCTTATGCCATGAACTGGGAAAAATTCAAGGAAATGACAGAAAGGAAATTTTGTCCTCCTTATGAAAAGGAACGAATGACTAACAAGTTCCTAAATCATAAAATGATAGATGTGAATTGTCGTGAATATACGACAACATTCTTCGAATATGCAAGAATGGTACCAACTCTGGCTTCGCCAGAACCTGTACTAATTTCTCGTTATATTTGGGGATTAGTTAGTGAAATCCGAGACATAGTTAAGGCCACTAGACCACAGACTATTGAAGAAGCAGTCGAACTAGCTAACATGTTGACAGATGGACTAATCCGCACAAGAGAAGAAAACAAGAAGAAAGAGTTAGCCCAGAAAATTTCCCAAGAATTCTACAAGAAGACAGGAACTGAATCGTCACTGGAGCAACCTACCTGCAGAAGCTGTAATAAAAAGCATTCAGGAAGATGCCGTTTTAGGAAAACATCCTACTTTAACTTCTGCAAGATGACCGGACATATAGAGGAAGAGTGTAGAAGGAAAACTAATGTTTGTTTCAATTGCGGAGAAACAGGACACATCAAACCATATTGCCCAAAACTAACCAAAGCATTCGACAACAAGGCCAGAACTGCAGACGGAGCTAAGAAGAACGCGCAAGCATTCGTACTTACTACGCAAGAAGGAGAAATGATTCCAGACGTAATCGCTGATATGTAATATCTAAGTTAAGTTATTATTTGACCCTAGTACAAATAAAAGTTTATAAATAAATACATTCTGTCAAGTACTTCATCTATTCAAAACCATAACAGACTTGTTTGGTTTTCACTTTCACTGAATCATCTATTTGGTCACGATCACCTTGTGGTGGCGTTTCTTTAATTTGAAGCTTGAGCTATTCTCATTTTCACTCCTAATGAATGAATTTTAATTTTTGTCGGTTCATTATCTTAAACAGTCTTAATACAATTATGTGTTAAGATAAGAGTACACAAATTCATATCATATTCCGGTGTACCTCTTAAAGTTTCTTTCATCATTTATCGAAAATTTTATAATATTCATTTGGTCTTTTCATTTGAAAATCCTATTCGAAATGAATATCCAAACTTACTTCGTTAAAGCTTTCAGTTGATTTCACGGTGAAATTGTTCGGTCACCGTAATTATTGAATTATTTCAATCATTACGACACCTTGCGGCGTCGTTATAAACTTGTAGCTTGGGCTAATCATAAGCATACGAATCATTCAAAACCACGTATGTATTTCGTTTGACTCATCATTTGAAAATAGTCTTGATACAATTATGTATTAAGACAATGATACACTAAACTCTATTGTATTTCGGTGTATCCTTGCAATACATGTCAACACATTGATTTTTCTTTTGTTATGATTCGATAGTTGACAATCATTTTCGTGCTTTTATTTCATTTTTGAGCTTGTTGATTCTGAGTCTTCTTCAGTTGCCAATTAAAGTAAGTTTTCTTTTGACAAAGAATTTTTATTGATTCTAAAAGTTCTTCACATTCATTCTAAATATCATATATCTGTTGGCTTGAACCTAATCACATTGGAAATTATATCATTTCATCTCATCCGTTTGACATCGATTTCTTGAAATAATTCAGTTGAACCATTGAGTCCTATTTATTGTATAACTCGTTTGATATTCAAATTCTGTGTCATCTACCTTCATATTGTTTTTATTGACTAGAATATGACATAAGTTTAAAAGAAATATCGTAACCCAAATCTTGAGGACGAGATTTTTATTAAGGTGGGGAGAATGTAACAACCCTCATTAAAAGTCCTATTTATATTATTATTTTATTCAATAGGAAACCCTAATTGAGACACCCAAGTGATTCTGCGCAAAACCTACAAATTTCAGAACAATCAGAATCAGGATCAGGGCCCCTAAAACTCAGGGGGGGCATTCCCTACTCAACGATTATCCCTTTATCTCGCTGTCTAAAACAAAGTTCGAGAAACTGTCGACTCACCTGCACTTCAAACACACGTGGCAACAATATAGGGAAAGGTGACCCTTACGGACCGTAAGGGTTAATTGTTACGGTCCGTAAGCATGTCGAATTTCTGGCTATAAATAGCAGGCTTTGGGACTGGCTTCTATGCATTTGTTCGACGATAAAATTCGACTCAGACGCTGAGATATCGTCCAAATACTCTCAATTAACACACACAAATCACTAATTGATGCTGCAATCAGGGTATTAACTCGATCGCTGCTACGATTCAATGTCCGATCGATTAAACTATCCAATGGATGTTTAAGTGCCGCTCAAATTGAGTTTATACTTTGTTATTCATCGTGATTTCGACTTGAATGTTTGAGTGCTGTTCTAACTCGGACTATACTCTGTCATTCGTTGTGAATCCGCTGAATTGTTAAGTATTGCACTTTGTCATTCGTTGTGAGGGTTTTATCTCGTGAGTTATCGTAAATGCTGTATTAGTTACTTACCTAGTTTGTATGCACTAGGTTACAAGGCTAATCAGTAGGCTAGGCTCTGCTTAAATTAAATCTGCAATATATCAAGGATTATCTGTAGACTAAGCTTTGCCCGTAGAAATCTGCAATGTGAGTTCATTTCTCTTTTCTCACCGTTTGTGAGTCCATTATATTCTCTCACAGTTTTATCACCTTTTTGTGATACAATTATAATTACAAAGGCTTTTCAAAATCCTAAAAGGTTTACCAGTTATACTTACAGTGATTATGTTTTTATATTCTATAATAACTGCGGGTATGGGAGGTTTTATACATTATTTAATTCTCGTTATTATTTGCCAGAAAGTTAGTCAATATTAGCATGATTACAATAACAAGGGAAACTATGCCCCAGTAATCATAGCATATAACTAAAATCATTTTAACATCAATTAGTTAATAAATTTAATATATGTTTGAAATAAATCTAAATGGTGTATACCATAACAAAATAGTCAAATATAATGTATTCTACTAAGATTATATTTTAGTCTTAGTCACGTTAATATATTAAATAATGATATTAAAATTATTTAATTAACATATTATATTTGATAAATAATAGTAGTTTGACATCAAATGATATATGTTATCTTCTGAGTTAAAATGGTTTTGTGCCATAAGTAATATATTTGACAAAATACTGTCATGGGACGCAATTAAGTCCAGAGTCACTAGTTGAGAGAATGATCAACAGTGACATGTCCAAAGACACTAGTTGAGAGAATGATCAACAGTGACATGTCCAAAGACACTAGTTGAGAGAATGATCAACAGTGTTATAATTAGAATCACTAGTTGAAAGAATGATCAACAGTGATATGACCAGAATTATAGAATCACTAGTTGAAAGAATGATCAACAGTGATATGATTACCGTCACAGGAATTGCCTAGTGACAGATAAATTGGATAATAGTAAAATATAATTACTTGATAAATTCACTATTAGATGAAAGTGAGCCAATGAGTGATATGATTACTGTTACATCGGAACTGCCACCATGTGACAAATACTGATTGAATTGGGTAAATATAAATAGATATAAAAACCTTAATACTGTAAGGTATAACAATATATTTTATAAAAATGGAATGAATTCACTCAGTATTTTCGCTGACAAAACCTTTTTTCAAACATTTTTCAGGTAATTACACTAGATTGGAATAAGAGCTGGATACGACACTGAAAGGCTTTAAGAAGTGGCTTATTTTCTTAATTAAATCAAATTAAGAAATATTGTTTTATGTAAACAAATTTATCTTATTAAAGCTACCTTTGTAAAACATGGGTTTATCCCATCTATTTAATAAATAAAATCCGGTGTTTCTAAACTCTGATATTTTTTCTAACTCACGGTCCTGATGAAATTTCCGCTGCAACATTTTCAAATTAATCACCGGTACCACTGGCTGTTCGCGGTTCCCGATTCCGTTCATGGTGGGTCGGGGGTCGTGACAGTCTATATGGAGGTATGTTGACTACCTTGTCGGGGGTTAAGGGAACGGTTTGGTAAGAGTCTTGCCTTGTTCTGTGTATAGATCATGCAAGGACCAGGGTCAAATTTAGTAGGACCTCCTTCAATACCCACCGGTATTGGTTGGCGGGGGTCCAAACTCTTTGATCCCCTCATATGTAAGCTATTATTAATACTTTAACCCGGCTACTTAGGACTGTATCCATGCTGACTCAGACTACTTAGCCGAGGGTAACATCACCTTCAAAAGAGGGGCCAACCACAATATGCATTAATAACTTAATTAATTATCTTTCAATAATCCGACCCTTTAGGATTGTATCCTTGCTGACTCATACTACTGGGTTGAGGGTAACGTCACCTTCAAAAGAGGGGCCTACTACAATAACTAAGATAATCTCTTAAATAGTGCAAAAGTGCGGAAATAATCAAAGGTTACACTAAACACGAGTCGGAGGCAAGTGATTCATCTTGTCTATCTGTTTTTCTTTTATTTTTATTTTTCAGCATTTTAGTTAGTTTTTTTTTTTTCTAGTTTAAAACCTTTTTCTAAACTTTTGATTTGATTAGACGTTGAGGATAAACCGGTACTAAAAGCTCTTGTGTCCTTGGACGACCTCGGTATCTTGCCAACACTATACTACGCTCACGATGGGTGCACTTGCCCATATGTGTGTTTAGTGTTAGTAAATATCGTGTTTTATAAACTTATATACACATACTTCACACGCATCACTTGTAAACCAACAGAATTCTCGGGTAATGAAGGAGCCATTGCAGCTCTACGTTGGATAGAAAAGACTGTGGCAGTCTTAAAAATAAGCAAGTGTGCAGAGGAAGACAAAATCATGTTTGCTTCCAATCTTTTTAAGAATGCCGCTCTAGAATGGTGGAATACTATTCTCCAGTTTAGGGGGAGTGACAGAGTCTATAATATGAAATGGACTGAGTTTAAGAATATGGTTGAAAGGAAATTTTGTTCTCCCAATGAAAAAGAACAAATAGCTAATAAGTTCTTGAAACTTAGAATGACTGGAGTAGACTGTAAGGGTTACACTACCGTATTCTGTGAATATGCTAGAATTGTGCCAACCCTAGCTTCACCAGAACCAGTATTAATCTCCCGTTACATCTGGGGATTAATCAGTGAGATTAGACATGTAGTCAAGGCAGCTAGACCACAAAACATAGAAGAAGCTGTGGAACTAGCAAATACCTTGACTGATGAACTAGTACGTACACAAGAAGAAAACCAGAGGAAGAACCTAGTCCAAAATCTTACCCAAGAATTTCGTTACGGTAATTCTAACCGTGGGAAGAACATAGGTTCTACTTCTGCACCCTATTGTAAGGCCTGCAAGAAGAAGCATTCAGGAAGATGCTCCACATACTGCAACTTTTGCAAGATACCAGGACACAAGGAAGAAGACTGTAGGAAGAAACCCAGTAATGGAGTATGCATCAATTGTGGAGAAAAGGGGCATATCAAACCGAACTGTCCAAAACTAGCTCCAGCCATGAACAACAAGACTACAAAAAATGCTAGAGCATTTTTTCTGACAGGGAAGAAGCTAAGATGATTCCGGACGTGATTGCCGGTACGTTTTTAGTTAATGATATTTTTGCTAAAGTAGTATTTGACTCTGGTGCGAACCAAAGTTTTATTAATACTTCATTTTGCAAACTTCTCAATCAACCATTAACTAAACTTCAACAAGAATGTCTAGTAGAGACAGCAAATGGAGAATCCATTAAGATCACTGAATTCTTGCATGGAGCAAGAATAGAAATTCTAAACCGTAATTTTATTGCTAATATTTACCCAATGAATCTGGCTGGATTTGATATTGTATTAGGAATGGATTGGTTAGTAGCCAATAAAGCCAGTATTCTATGTGATCAAAAGTCAATCCAAGTAAATTCACCAAAGGGTGAAAAGATCACAATTAAAGGAGATAAGCCATCTAGATCCACGAAATTCATCTCTGTGATGAAAACAGCGAGTTATGCCAGAAAAGGATCACTAGTGTATATGATTTCTATAATCATTAACACTAAAGGAAAAGAATTGAACGATATCCCCGTTGTATCTCAATTCTCAGATGTTTTTCCCAAGGAGCTACCCGGACTACCGCCGGACAGGGAAGTCGAATTCAGAATTCATCTGCTACCAAGGACAGCACCAATTGCCAAGGCACCTTACCATTTGGCACCAGCAGAGATGCAAGAATTAAAGAAACAACTGGACGAACTTCTGGAGAAAGGATTCATACAGCCAAGTTCATCGCCATGGGGAGCACCGATCTTATGCGTCAAGAAGAAAGACGGGTCAATGTCGCAACCCTCGTCCCCTAATCACCTGGAAGCGGGCGGCCGCGAGCCAGTATCAGTGGTATCGGTGTTTATCAATTTGGCAGCGGAATTTACATCAGGATCGTAGTTAGGAAATATTTTATCAGAGTAAAATACCACATTTTTATAATATTAAACACATGGGAAATTCCCAATTTTTGTTACAAACATTTTTATAGGGATAAACCCTATTTTATTGAATAAAAACATCTTCTTTATTTAGGTAACTTTTATAGCCACTTTTCCAAGCCTTCAGTGCTGTCCAGCTGTCTTCTAATTGGCTTTCACATTTTGTTACCTGAAACGCGTTTAAAAACATTTTGTCAGTGGGAAATACTGGTGAGTGAATCCCAATTTAATCAAGAAGAGTTTTATCATTTTACAGTATTGAGAGCGATTACAATGTTTATATCTACACAATTACTCATTCAGTACTGTCAATCCTGATTGGTGGGTCATATTACACATTGGCTATCTCGTTGTCCAATGGTAACGTGTTCCACATTTTGTATACAAAACCCCAACATACCGGCAGTAATTGAAGAATTACAAAGACTCAATCACTGATAATAACATTGTAAAATATTTAAGGTTTTGTAAAAACAGTTTACAAAAAGGTTTACAAAACGGAGATTACTCACATTGCTACTTTAGGTATTTTTCCTATGATTTCCTGGTTATAATCTATTAATTAAACAATGCACACGCGTTAGTATAATAACCCAATTTACATTAGTTATACCCTCCCCGAGACAGAACTCCAACGACTACGTCGGGCAGAGCCTCGACAGCCGTTACGGAGCACTAGATCAATTGGGCAGCGTATCTAATACGTAACCGGGGGTTATAATACTTACAACGAGGCAGAGCTTCGCTAATTAGGGGGTATAATGCCCGGGTATAACTTCTACACTACATAAATTGATAGAGAATTGTGTATGATGAACGATTTGTGAACGGAGCCTCTCGACTCTATTTATAGGGCTCATCAGACATGGCGTCGCGCCCCGCGATAGAAACAAAAGAGGGCTTCGCCGCCCGCGAGGCCAACTAGGGTAGGCCCTAGCTTGGATGACTCGACCACTAGACTAGACACGTGGCTGTCACGTGGCAGCTCAGGGTGAGGCCTCGTAGCCAGGCTGTCACGCCCCGCGTATGCTTCATGTGTATCTGTCGCGCCCCACTACAGACCATTAAATTTTGTTTTTATTTTATTTTTGTAAAATTAAAGGTATTCGGGACCTGTTTTCGTATACGGGGTGTATTTTAAGACGTATAGGGTTGTTATAATTATTTTAGGATATATTTAGGAGTGTCGAAAATATTTTAAGAGGGTTGTTATATCCTCCGCACCTTGTTTTAGAACTCGTCCTTGAGGTCTACTGGAATAGGTGTGGGTATTTCTTCTGCATATCTGATTCATGCTCCCAAGTGTATTCTGGTCCTCTCTTGGAATCCCATTTTACTTTAACTAGAACCAATCTCTTGTGTTTGAGATTCTTGACTTTTCTGTCTTCAATTTGTAGGGGTCTTTCTACGAACTTAAGTTTCTCATTTACCTCTATGTCCTTAAGAGGCACTACTAGTGATTCATCGGCTAAGCACTTTTTGAGATTACATACATGAAATACATCATGTATTCCTGCCATTTCCTCTAGCAGTTGAAGCTGATAGGCTACAGGTCCTATTCTTCTAATAATCTCAAAAGGTCCAACATACCCGGGGCTTAGTTTTCCTCTCTTGATGAATCTGACTACTCCTTTCCAAGGAGAGACTTTTAATAATACCTTATCTCCTACTTGAAATTCCAACGATTTTCGCCTGTTATCAGCATAGTTTTTCTGTCGATCGCGTGCTGCTTTCAGTCTTTCTTTGACTTGAATAATTTTTTCAGTTGTTTCTTGTACTATCTCGGGTCCAGATAGTTGCTTTTCTCGAATGGTGCAGCATTGATACTGGTATGATAGCTGTTATTGTAGGAAAATTCTATTAATGGTAAGTGATCGTCCCAATTTCCTCCAAAATCAATTACACAAGCTCTAAGCATATCTTCCATTGTCTGAATTGTCCTTTAGCTTTGCCCATCTGTTTGAGGATGATAAGCGGTGCTTAGATTTAGCTTGGTTCCTATTGCTTTTTAGAAACTTGTCCAAAAATGAGAAGTAAAACGACTATCTCTATCAGAAACAATTGATAAAGGAATTTCATGTAATGAAACTATTTCATTTACATCTAACTTGGCTAACTGTTCCATACCAAAAGTTTCCTTCATCGGTAAGAAATGAGCAGACTTGGTTAACCTATCTACAATCACCCAGATTGTATCATTACCTTTTCGTGTCTTGGGTAATTTGGTAACAAAGTCCATTGTTATAAATTCTCATTTCCATATTGGCATTTCTAATTGCTGCAGTAAACCTGAGGGTTTCTTGTGTTCAGCTTTAACCTGTGAACAGGTTAGACACTTGGTAACATAAGCTGCTATATCCTTTTTCATTCCCATCCACCAGAAATTCTTTCTTAAATCTTGATACATCTTATCACTTCCAGGATGTATCATATACTTAGACTTATGGGCTTCTTCAAATATTCGGTGGCGTAGGTTTCCTAGTTTGGGTATCCACATCCTTTTCTTATGGAATCTCCAAATTCCATCTGTTCGTTGTTCTAATTCCTTAATCATCCCTTTCAATTTTTCAGTATCATCCTTGATTACTGATTCTTGTATTTCTCTAATCTGTTCATTTAAATCTATCTGCAGATTTAATTTAAGAGAACGTACTCTTTTTGGCTTTTCGTGATACTTTCGACTTAAAGCATCGGCTACTACATTAGCCTTTCCTGCATGATACTGGATATTACAATCATAATCACTTAGTATCTCCATCCAGCGTCTTTGTCTCATATTTAACTCTTTTTGCCCAAAAAGGTATCTTAAACTCTTATGATCGGTAAAAATGGTAAACTTACTACCGTAAAGGTAATGTCTCCAAATTTTCAGGGAAAAAATTATGGCTCCTAACTCTAAATCATGGGTTGAATAATTTTCTTCATGATTCTTAAGTTGTCTAGACGCATAGGCTATAACCTTTTGACGCTGCATCAACACACATCCATAACCTAACTTAGAAGCGCCACAATAAACTACAAAGTCTTCAGTTCCTTCTGGTAACGCTAGTATGGGTGCGTTGGTAAATCTTTGCTTAAGAATTCTAAAGGCTTCTTCCTGCTTTGGTCCCCATTCAAACTTAACAGACTTACAGGTTAACTTTGTTAAGGGAATGGCTATTCTAGAAAAATCTCGGATAAATCTTCTATAATAACCGGCCAGTCCTAGGAAACTTCTAACCTATGTTGGTGATTCTGGGACTTTCCATTTAGTAATTACCTCAATCTTTGTGGGATTCACATAAATTCCTTCATGGTTGACTAAATGTCCAAGAAACTGTACCTCTTCAAACCAAAATTCGCATTTTGAAAACTTAGCATAAAACTTTTCTTTTCTCAGCAAATTTAGGAGTGCATGCAGATGTGCTGCATGTTCCTCTTTACTCTTAGAGTAAATGAGAATATCATCTATAAAGACAATAATGAATTTATATAAATATGGCTTACATATTCGGTTCATCATGTCCATAAATGCGGCTGGAGTATTGGTTAAACCAAATGGCATGACAGTAAATTCATAATGGCCATACCTTGTTCTGAAAACGGTCTTAGGAATGTCCTCTTCCTGTACCTTTAATTGATGATATCCTGAGCGTAAGGCGATCTTAGAAAAGAATCGAGCTCCTTGCAGTTGATCAAACAGATCATCGATTCTCGGTAATGGGTACCGATTCTTAATCGTGACTTTGTTTAATTCTCGGTAATCAATGCACATACGCATTGATCCGTCTTTCTTTTTAACAAACAAGATTGGTGCTCCCCATGGTGATGAACTTAGCTGTATGAATCCTTTTTCCAAAAGTTCGTCCAATTGTTTCTTAAACTCTTGCATTTCTGCTGGTGCCAAGCGGTAGGGTGCTTTTGCAATTGTTGTTGTTCCTTATAGCAGGTTGATTCTGAATTCAACTTCCCTGTCCGGCGGTAGTCCTGGTAGCTCTTCTGGAAACACATATGGAAACTGAGATACTACCAGAATGTCTTTCAATTCCTTTCCTTTAGTGTTAATGATTATGGAAATCATATACACTAATGATCCTTTTCTTGCATAACTGGCCGTTTTCATCGCAGAGATGAATTTTGTGGATCTAAATGGCTTATCTCCTTTAATTGTGATCTTTTCACCTTTTGGTGAATTTACTTGGATTGACTTTTGATCACATAGAATACTGGCTTTATTGGCTGCTAACCAATCCATTCCTAATACAACATCAAATCCTGCCAGTGATCTAAAAAATTCTACTAGACATTCTATTCTTGCTCACTGGAAGATTTCAGTGATCTTAGTGGATTCTCCATTTGTTGTCTCTACTAGACATTCTTGTTGAAGTTTAGTTAATGGTTGATTGAGAAGTTTGCCAAATGAAGTATTAATAAAACTTTGGTTTACACCAGAGTCAAATAATACTTTGCCAAAAACATCATTAACTAAAAACGTACCGTCAATCATGTCCGGAATCATCTTGGCTTCTTCTGCAGTCAGAACGAATGCTCTAGCATTTTTAGTAGTCTTGTTGTTCATGGCTGGAGCTAGTTTCGGATAGTTCGGATTAATATGACCTTGTTCTCCACAGTTGTAGCATATCTTATTGTTAGGTTTCTTCCTGCAGTCTTCTTCTTTGTGTCCGGATATCTTGCAGAAATTGCAGTATATAGAGCATCTTCCAGAATGCTTTCTTTTGCAATATTTGCAGTAAGGAGTAGAAGTAGAACCTACATCTTTCCCACGATTGGAATTTCTATAGCGAAATTCCTTGGTAAGCTTTTGAGCTAGGTTCTTCCTCTGGTTCTCTTCTTGTGTACACACTAATTCATCAGTCAAGGTATTTGCTTGTTCTACATCTTCTTCTATAGTTTGTGGTCTAGCTGCCTTGACTATGTGTCTAATCTCATTGATTAATCCCCAGATGTAACGGGAGATTAATACTGGTTCCGGTGATGCAAGGGTTGGCACTATTCTAGCATATTCGAAGAATATAGTAGTGTAACCCTTACAGTCTACTCCCGTCATTCTATGGTTTAAGAACTTATTAGCTATCTGTTCTTTTTCATTGGGAGGATAGAATTTCCTTTCCACCATATTCTTAAACTCAGTCCATTCCATATTATAGGTTCTGTCGCTTCCCGTAGACTAGAGGATAGTGTTCCACCATTCTAGAGTTGCGTTCTTAAACAGATTGGAAGCAAACATTATCTTATCCTCTGCTGCGCACTTGCTTATTTTTAAGACTGCCTCAGTCTTTTCTATCCAGCGTAGAGCTGCAATAGCTCCTTCATTGCCCGAGAATTCTATTGGTTTACAAGACCAGAATTCTTTGTAAGAACAACCATAAGACATGGTTCTTCTTTTTTTTGAAATGGGCACTTGAAGTAATGGTCCATTGTTTACGCTGTGACTAGGTTCAGTAGGTGGTCGTTTACTTCCGCTATTACTTTTATTATTATTCGCTTCCTTAACCGTTTTGATAATATATGGCATTGCGTTTATATTCCCTTGTGCCACTATGTGTTGGACGACACAGTTATCTAATTGGTTTCAGTTATTATCATTATTCTGGTTTTCTTGATTCACTTCGTTGTCCATCTGTATTATAAACATTTACCACGTATTAATATCACGAAACAATATTTAATGTGAATAATCACACAACAACACATTGATCAAAATCGTCGTGCATTGCAACCTTTACTCTATTTTATATATATATATATATGCATCTATATCTATTACAACCACAACTGTAAAATTAAAATACAATACTAGTATGCATCAGTAGATATAAGATTATTTATTTTAGTTGATTATTATTTTTTTTTTCAAATTACACGCATATATATATATATATATATATATATATATATATATATATATATATAGGGTAAGGTTCATGCGAGAACCACCTTTATTGCGAGAACCACGAGAACCAATATGAACACAACCTAAAATAGCTAAAAAAACCTAAAAAAACTTAACCCCCACCCACCCCCCCCCCCTCGCCCCCATAAAACCTAAACCCCCCACCCCCCAAGCTAAATGCTAAAAACTAAAACCGAAAAAAAACCTAACCCCCCACCCCCCCCCCCCCCCAAAAAAAAAAACCTAAACCCCCACCCCCAAAAACCTAAACCCCCCCCCCCCCAAAGCTAAAATGCTTAAAACTAAACCCTCAAAAAACCTAAAAAATCTAAAAAAATAATAAAAAAATCCCAAAAAAAATTAAAATAAAATCTAAAAGTAGCGATTTTTTATAAAAAATATTAAAAAAAATTGTGTGTTTTTTTGCTATTTTTAGGCATTTTTTGTTGTGTTCACAATGGTTCTCGCGGTTCTCGCAATAAAGGTTGGTTCCTAACGGATCTTTGTCCTATATATATATATATAGGGAGGAGTTCATGCGAGAACCACCCTTATTGCGAGAACCGCGAGAACCAATGTGAACACAACCTAAAATAGCTAAAAAACCTAACCCCCACCCCCCCCCCCTAAAAAACCTAAACCCCACCCCCCCCCCCCACCCCCCAAAAAAAACCTAACCCCCCCCCCCCCAAGCTAAATGCTAAAAACTAAAACCCCCAAAAAACCTTAAAAAAAAACTAACCCCCCCCCCCCCAAAAAAAAAACCTAACCCCCCCCCCCCAAGCTAAAATGCTAAAAACTAAACCCCCAAAAAACCTAAAAAATCTAAAAAAATAAAAAAAAAATCTAAAATTTTTTTTTAAAAATTTTTATGCTCAAATCGCTACCTTTAGTGGCCAAAAAAAATGTTTTTAAAAAAAAAATTTTAATTTTTTTTGCTTCGAAAAGTAGCGATTTTTATATAAAAAATATTAAAAAAAATTGTGTGATTTTTAGCTATTTTTAGGCATTTTTGGTTGTGTTCACATTGGTTCTCGCAATAAGAGGTGGTTCTCGCATGATCTTCTCCATATATATATATATATATATATTCTATTATTATTATTATTGGTAGGGGTTCATCCAATATTGTATGATGTGCTCGTCATATTTCCAGACGAGTCTCTCCCCTATCTGTCTCATTCTTTCACTTCCTTCTAATATCTCCTCACCAAAGGTGCGAAGTTCTTGCACATTCTCAGTGCTCATGGGTGGTGCGGGTCCTGGTATCGGGTCAGGGTATTGTGGCATTGGTTCTTCATAAGGGTACGAGTTCTCTAGGATCTCTCGAATATACTGGTCATTATCCTAGTATGGGTCTAGAGGGTCAAGGTCTGGGTAGGGTGCTACTGGGTTGTAACAACTCTCGACAAAAATTATTATTTCTTATTTGATTATGTCCAAATAGGAAACCCTAATTGAGACCCCCAAGTAATATTGCATGACCCCTAAAATTTTCAGAACAATCGGAAATAGGATCAGGGCCCCTAAAACTCAGGGGGGGGGGGGGTATTCCCCATTGACGATTATCATCACAGTTTGTTGTCAAAATCGAATTTCATCGAAATGTTGACTCACCCAAGCTAGGGAGACACGAGGCTACCCTATGTTAGAAGTGGTGCCCTCGCGCCACGCACCAGGCCCTTGCGCCACGCGAGGGGGCCGGTTTTTCAGTATAAGTACAGGGCATGGGCACTTGAATTTTGGCGTTGGTTCGACGTAAAAACTCGTTTCGTACATTGAGATATCGTCTGTTTACTCCAAAAACACACACAATCACGAAATCCTGCCGCGATAACAGGGTAATAACTCGATCACTACTACGATTTAATGTCCGATCGATAAAAACCAATCCGATGGATGTTTAAGTGCTGCCCGTATTTGGGCTATACTTTGTCATTCGTCGTGAAGGTTTTGATCTCGTGAGTTGTCGTAAAAGTTGTATTAAGTTACTGACCTAGTTTTCGTGTGCATTGTTATTTGAATTAGGTTAACCAGGATAAAATCAGTAGGCTAAACGCTGCCCGTCTAAATCTGCAATGTGAGTCATTCTCTTTTTATCAAATTGTTTTCTTAAAACTCTACTTGTTTTCAAGAGTTATAATTACAGGGATTAAGTCTTTGTAATCTTCAATTACTGTCGATATGTGGGGTTTTGTATACATTACTTGATACCCGTAACCATTGGACAACGAGCTAGCCAACGGGTGATCTGACCATAGTCACAGATACAGTCGAGTGACAAATACCGATTTGGGGTTATTGGTTGATAGAAACATTGTAATCACCCTTAATACTGTAAGTTATAACAAAGTTGTAATTGAAGTGATTAAGTCTTTGCCAATCTTGAAGAAGCAAATGTAAAAACTCTTAATGCTGTGAATTATAACAAATGTGTTTTTGTACAAAAATGAATGAACTCACCAGTATTTCCTGCTGACCAAATCTTTTTAAAACGCGTTTCAGGTAATTACAGTAGATTGGAATAAGAGTGATGATACGGCACTGAAAGGCTTAAAAGAAGTGGCTTATTTTATCAATTAAATTAGATTAAGAAAACATGGTTTCATATATGCGGGTTTATCCCATCTATTTAATAAATAAAATCCGGTGTTTTCTAAACTCTGATATTTTTCCTAACTCACGGTCCTGATAAACATCTCCGCTGCAATACTTTTCAAAATAACCACCGGTACCACTTGGCTATTCGCGGCTCCCGATTCCCTCCAGGGTGGGGTCGGGGGCCGTGACAGATGGTGGTATCAGAGCCATGCCACTGGTCTAAGCCAAAGAAGTGTTCTGCTAACACTTAAATTTTAAAATTTCCGTGGTAGGAAATAACTTATGTGATTATGTGTTTTTGTGCTATTTGACTATTTGTTAGTTTACAGTATGGGTAAGCAAAGAATTTCGAGCATCTATCGTCAATTAGATAGTTCACCAAAAGATAAAGGAACCTCATTTCAATCAAATTCCTCATGATACTCAGCAGATACTGAGGAAGGAATATTTATTCGTAAGGCACAGTCTGAGAAACCACTTACCACTAAGAAAAGAAGTTGGATTATTAGAAAAAGTCAAGAGAAAATAAAGAAGTCACAACAAAAAGGAGTGATAATCAATAAGGAAACTCAGGAAATAGGCAATAACCCACCATGGGAAGATGAATTAGATGAACAATGGGAAAATCTCTATATGTTAGCCACTACAGCAGTAAATGTTAACTTTTAATTAAGTTAAAATGCCAAACCCGGACCAACCAATGAAATTAGGTCTCAACCAGAAAAGTTTATAAATTATCTTATCTCTCAACACCCTGACCCAGTACTAGCACCCATGTCACCTATGAGCCAGAAACTTTAAAGGAACTTTGCCCATTAGATAAACAACTTAGTAAGAGGAGATAAAATAAATCTTATATAAAAGCATGTTGAGCATAATATTCCTAGATAAACTGCACAACCCCTAGTATATTTTGAATTTCAGTTGTAATTGGTAATAGACATATATATATATATATATAAGTCGCAATGTTCGCCATTTTTAATTAAATCTGTTGTACAGTTGTACCTAAATGTTTGTACTAAATATTAGTCTGTGATAATTAATACCTGATAGATATTCAGATGAACAACGAAGTAAATCAGGAAAACCAGAATTTAATGCTTTAGTATAACCTAATTAATTGTATGGATAAATTGTGATGGATGTTGGTATATCATGAGGATGATAACTAGAAAAGTGCAAATATGATAAATAAGCAATAACAATTGGCCACTGTTATATCTTGTTTATTTATATTACTCGATTCGAGAATATGATCCGTTATGGGAATACTAATTTCCTTATTCCTTGATGAAAGCCCTTATAAAAGGTTTATTTTTATCATGATTTAAGAAAGATCTATTTATGGGAAATACCAGTTACTTCTCCAACAAGACTGGGTATGGTATAGCAGACTCTCCAGCTTGTCCAGGTAAGATGGGGTATATACAAGTGACAGAATTCCCTAAAATAATATCATGACCAGATGTTTGACTTGTTTTTGGAAATATGAATCTTTTAAATACATTGACCTTATAAATAGTATGTATATTACAGTATGTGAAATATTAGATTATATAGATATGTATAACTATAAGGAAATCCAAAAACCGTAAGGATTGATAAATTAGAATCAAGCACGAGCATGTGTGTCAACGATAATTCTAGATTTCTTTGTTAGGAATCTCTTGTATCCTTCTATAATTCCGATATCGAAAACTATTTCATTTGATCATAACTCGTGCGACAAGATGAACAATGTGAACCCTTGATGATTGGGAGGCCATCGAAAGTATAAGAATTCCCTTTGCGTTACCTTAGATTATTAACACAGTAGGAAACCTGTAACTAAAGGTTGTGCTAGGTACCAAACATCTCAAAACCTACGCTAGTAAGAGTAATCCTGCTTTTCTTAAGAACTCTTGTGAAGATAGGAATAACCACGAATAGATGCACTTACAAAGACTCTCTTCACCTATAATCCTACTCAGAATACCAGTAATAAAGAAGCTGTTACGAAATACATGAGCTGCAAAGGACTCCAAACCATTAGTATATATGTTAAGAAAAATGAAGTAATATATGCTTCAAAATTTCGACATTTAGATAATGAAACCCGATGTTCGAAACACAGGATCGAGACATATGTCATGAAATGGAAAGAATAAAAAGAACTGACAGAAAGGAAATCATGTCTGGTTCAAAAAAAAAAAGAATAACATGGAAACAATGATTTCAGAGGTAATTGCTAACTTAGGTTTAGATTTGCAAGCCAATCGGAGAAGTGACCACAAGGAGACAAGACAAATGTTTTCCCAGAGGATCTATTTGGGCTATCACCCGATCGTGAGGAAAAACTCAGAATTCGTCTGAGACTAGAAACAACACCGCTTGTTATATCACAAAGTTAAGACTAAGGGAGTAGTTGATGCTTTAAGTCATAAGTTTCATAAGAAGCTGAAACAAGTATGTGCTCTTCGATTAAAGTACGAATAGATTTAATAAAACAATTAAATAGTACCCAAGAACACAGCAACCAAAAATGATGATGAAGGATTACGAAGGAATAGAATTTGGAGATTTCATAAGAAAAGAATTTGGGTACTAATCAAGGAAACCTATGAGAAGGAACTCATAAGGTATCAAGAGTTTTATAAGAAATTCTGATAAATAGCAAGTTATGCCTCTAAGAATTTAATCTGTTAGCAAATTAAAGCTGAACATTAGAAACCTTTAGGTTGACTTCAATGATTAGAAGTGTTAGTATAGAAAGGGGATTGATACCAAGTTATCCAACAAAAGAAAATGTAACGACACAATCAGGGAGATTGTGGATCGATTAACCAAGTCTGCTCAATCCCTACCAATAAAGGAAACCCTTTAGTTTAGGACACTTAGTTAAGTTATATGAGGACGAAATAGTCTCATTATATAGAATCCCATATAATCAAGATAGTCACATTACTTCTCATTTATGGGGAAATTTTAACCCGACTTATTTTGAGCAGTATGAAGGAACACTACAAACATAAAAAGACATGCTAAATGCATGTGCGATAAATAGGACTATCATTTATCACTCATAAGATTCTCCAATAATCGGTCTACAAATACTAGTGTTAACCGTTTAAAACACTTTATGGATGATAGTATCATCCAGTATGTTAGACATACATATGAGAAAAGTAACTATTAGGCCATGAGATCGGTAAACCATTGAAATTTAAATCAGAGAAAGGATATCACTAAAAGTCTCTCCGTATTTGGAAACGAAAGTTAAGTCCGAGGAATGTCAAACCATTAAAGTAACTAAGCAAAATGGACCAGTAGCTTATCAGCCAAATTGGCAAGTATACATGATGCATTTCATGAAATGCTTAGAAATCTTTAGTTATACCTCCTCAAAATATAGAAGTAAAATGCAAGATCATATCAGTCAATTATGAGAAATCCAAAAACATGCAAGATTAGTTCTGGTCAGGGTAAAGTAGGACTTGAAGTGTGGACAAGAATATACTTGGGGTAACGAAAATAAGACGGAAGTATCCTTATTTGTTTCAGTAAATCTCGAGGACCAGATTTTAAGAAGGTGGGGAGGATGTAACAACTCTCGCCAAAAAATATTATTTCTTATTTTATTATGTCCAAATAGGAAACCCTAATTGAGACCCCCAAGTAATATTGCATGACCCCTAAAATTTTCAGAATAATCGGAACTAGGATCAGGGCCCTAAAACTCAGGGGTGGTATTCCCCATTGACGATTATCATCGCAGTTTGTTGTCAAAATCAAATTTCATTGAAATGTCGACTCACCCAAGCTAGGGAGACACGAGGCTACCCTATGTTATAAGTGGTGCCCTCGCGCCACGCGCCAGGCTCTCGCGCCACGCAAGGGGCCGGTTTTCACTATAAGTACAGGGCATTGGCACTTGAATTTTGGCATTGGTTCGACGTAAAAACTCGTTTCGTACATTGAGATATCGTCTGTTTACTCCAAAAACACACACAATCATGAAATCATGCCGCGATAACAGGGTAATAACTCGATCACTGCTACGATTTAATGTCCGATCGATAAAAACCAATCCGATGGATGTTTAAGTGCTACCCGTATTTGGGCTATACTTTGTCATTCGTCGTGAAGGTTTTGATCTCGTGAGTTGTCGTAAAAGTGGTATTAAGTTACTGACCTAGTTTTCGTGTGCATTGTTATTTGAATTAGGTTAATCAGGCTAAAATCAGTAGGCTAGACGCTACCCGTCTAAATCTGCAATGTGAGTCATTCTCTTTTTATCAAATTGTTTTCTTAAAACTCTACTTGTTTTCAAGAGTTATAATTACAGGGATTAAGTCTTTGTAATCTTCAATTACTGCCGATATGTGGGGTTTTGTATACATTACTTGATACCCATCACCATTGGACAACGAGTTAGCCAATGGGTGATCTGACCATAGTCACAGATACAGTCGAGTGACAAATACCGATTTGGGGTGATTGGTTGATAGAAACATTGAAATCACCCTTAATACTGTAAGTTATAACAAAGTTGTAATTGCAGTGATTAAGTCTTTGCCAATCTTGAAGAAGCAAATGTAAAAACTCTTAATGTTGTGAATTATAACAAATGTGTTTTTGTACAAAAATGAATGAACTCACCAGTATTTCCTGCTGACCAAATCTTTTTAAAACGCGTTTCAGGTAATTACAGTAGATTGGAATAAGAGTGATGATACGGCACCGAAAGGGTTAAAAGAAGTGGCTTATTTTATCAATTAAATTAGATTAAGAAAACATGGTTTCATATATTCGGGTTTATCCCATATAAAAGCTACCTTTGTAAAACATGGGTTTTATCCCATCTATTTAATAAATAAAATCCGGTGTTTTCTAAACTCTGATATTTTTCCTAACTCACGGTCCTGATGAACATCTCCGCTGCAATACTTTTCAAAATAACCACCGGTACCACTTGGCTGTTCGCGGCTCCCGATTCCGTCCAGGGTGGGGTCGGGGGCCGTGACATGGGTTTTGCATGGGTTCAACTTGTGTGTGGAGTTCTGGGTAAGACCTATGGTCGTCAAACCATGGGTCATAGTCTGGGGGATGGGGTGCTGGTACTCTAAGGATTTCAGTTGGGTCAAAAGCAGGTGCTGGAATTTGGTCTCCTGGGTTGGGTTCGATGTCCATGGGTTGAGTTGGAAATAAGGGTAGTGGCTATGGTACTATGATCTGTTCTAGGTTCAGGTCTGCGGCTGTGATAGCTAGTATGTGGAAATTGGCTAGTATCCAATTGATTATGTCCTGAGTTTGAGCATTCGTCTCTCTATTTTGGGCCTTTTTAAAGCTCGCTGCTGCTGTAACTTTCTCATCCTTTTTCTATGCTCGTGAGCTCCTTTGCTGAACCATCCTCTCTTTTTGGTAGGGAATGGCTCTTCAGATTGCGCTTTGAATACGAAAATCCCTTCTTCGGTGTCAGCCGAATACCCCGAGGGGGTAGGCTGGGAAGAAGTTCCTTCGTCCCTAGGAGAGCTGGACAATTGACGATAAGCATCTGATGGTCCTTGATCACCCATAATGTAAACTAACAAATTGTTAAATAACACAAAACAATAATATACAGATGAACGTATCCATGTAGATTATTTCCTAACATAATGAATAAATTTTAGGAGTTAGCAGAACACTTTTGTGACTAAAATCAGTGGCTGTAGCTCTGATACCACCTTTTGTCGCAACCCACGTCCCCTAATCACCTGGGAGCGGGCGGTCGCGAGCCAGTATCAGTGGTATCGGTGTTTATCAATTTGGCAGCGGAATTTACATCAGGACCGTAGTTAGGAAATATTTTATAAGAGTAAAATACCACATTTTTATAATATTAAACACATGGGAAATTCCCAATTTTTGTTACAAACATTTTTATAGGGATAAACCCTATTTTATTGAATAAAAACATCTTCTTTATTTAGGTAACTTTTATAGCCACTTTTCCAAGCCTTTAGTGCTGTCCAGCTGTCTTCTAATTGGCTTTCACATTTTGTTACCTGAAACGCGTTTAAAAACATTTTGTCAGTGGGAAATACTGGTGAGTGAATCCTAATTTAATCAAGAAGAGTTTTATCATTTTACAGTATTGAGAGCAATTACAATGTTTATATCTACACAATTACTCATTCAGTATTGTCAATCCTGACTGGTGAGTCATATTACACATTGGCTATCTCGTTGTCCAATGGTAACGTGTTCCACATTTTGTATACAAAATCCCAACATACCGGCAGTAATTGAAGAATTACAAAGACTCAATCACGGCTAATCACATTGTAAAATAATTAAGGTTTTGTAAAAACAGTTTACAAAAAGGTTTACAAAAAGGAGATTACTCACATTGCTACTTTAGGTATTTTTCCTGTGATTTCCTGGTTATAATCTATTAATTAAACAATTCACACGCGTTAGTATAATAACCCAATTTACATTAGTTATACCCTCCCCTAGACAGAACTCCAATGACTACGTCGGGCAGAGCCTCGACAGCTGTTACGGAGCACTAGATCAATCGGGCAACGTATCTAATACGTAACCGGGGGTTATAATACTTACAACGAGGCAGAGCTTCGCTAATTAGGGGGTATAATGCCCGGGTATAACTTCTACACTACATAAATTGAGAGAGAATTGAGTGTGATGAACGATTTGTGAACTGAGCCTCTCAACTCTATTTATAGGGCTAATCAGACATGGCGTCGCGCCCCGCGATGGAAACAGAAGAGGGCTTCGCGGCCCGCGAGGCCAAAAGGGTAGGCCCTAGCTTAGCTGAATCGACCACTAGACTCGGCACGAGGCTGCCACATGGCAGCTCAGAGTGAGGCCTCATAGCCAGGCTGTCGCGCCCCGCGTAAGCTTCATGTGTAGTCTGTCGCGCCCCGCGACAGACCATTAAATTTTGTTTTTATTTTATTTTTGTAAAATTAAAGGTATTCGGGACCGGTTTTCATATACGGGGTGTATTTTAAGGCGTATAGGGTTGTTATAATTATTTTAGGATATATTTAGGAGTGTCGGAAATATTTTAAGAGGGTTGTTATAGTCAATGCGTATGTGCATTGATTACCGAGAGTTGAACAAGGTCACGATTAAAAATTGGTACCCATTACCGAGAATCGATGATCTGTTTGATCAACTGCAAGGAGCTCGATTCTTTTCTAAGATCGACTTACGTTCAGGATATCATCAAATGAAAGTTTAGGAAGACGACATTCCTAAAACTGCCTTCAGAACAAGGTATAGCCATTATGAATTTACGTTCATGCCATTTGGTTTATGTAACATCCCGAACACATGGATTCTTAAATTTGCAAATTTAATTGCAAATAAATTGGTAAAATAAACTAACTAGGAATAACACTAACCTAGTTAGATAATGACTTGTGTGTAGTTAAAGAAATATAAAAATAAAATAAGGGAAACTAGAGGGACCAAAAGTGTTTAACTTGAAACTAGTTTTAATAAAAACATTTTATTAAAACATAAACACTCCATTTGGAGTCTCCTGGAGATTGACCAGAACAGGGGATGCGACCCCAAGCCCCATCAAAACCTAGTTCATCACAAAACTCACAAATTGAGGGCTCAAACCAAGTCAAAATCAAAAATCGAGCATAGATTAGTGATCCTCATCACAAGGGGGTTACAAGGTATGTAAAATTTGGTGTTAATTCTCTGTCTGAAATTCTCATGAAATTGGGAAATCTGAAAATTGATGTTGCATGTTTGCTATTTGGGTAGAATAGGGTTGATATAGTGTCTAGGAGTAAAACCTAGACAATAACATGTGAAATCATGGCTAATTCCTGAAAATCTCATTAACACATTGAAGGTGATTCATGGGTTTTGTGGGAAACTAGTAAACACTAGGGTTTAGAATGATTATTCTAGTGTAATACGGGTCATAGAAAGTGATTTCTGAAATGATGATGTTTAAATGTTATATGAAAGCTTTATTGATGTTAAGTTTAGCTAAATAACAAGCTATGAACTTGAATATGAATGATATAAAATTATGCCCGTTAAGTGTTTGTAAAAATGCCCCAAAGAAGGCTCGAGATTGAAATTTAAAGTTAGACGCATGATTGTGATGATTTGACAAAATTATGCGATATATGGTTGAAAAGGAGTTCTAAACAAGTCGTGATTGAACTCTATAGGAAAAGATACCGGAGCGTCGAGTGGACAAGCCGGTGGCGATTCGCGTTTGAAGGGCGTGCACTAAAGGTATGTAACTTGACCCGTTACATTAAACTAGTTATTGTTAAATTATGCAAAGTCTCATTGTAGGATAGTTATGGTGTCGATTGTAGCGACCATGATCGTTACTTAAATTAATAGGCTAAGAGTGACAAGAAATCGTTTGGTAGTCGTCATATTGGAGGATTCCACAAGTTGAGCCAAACGGATCGGTTAGTTGTGTAGAATATTGTACTAGTGTTTTAGAGAGTTAAAATGGCAATAACAATCACAAGAGCATTAAGCCATGAGATTGGTAAAGAAATGCGGGTGATAATAAACCCCGGATGTTGGGTATAAAGTGTCATAAATCTACTAGCGAGATGGTAGTTAATTGTGTGAAGTTGGAATGGGTCGAATAAGGTCATAAGTGACTTTTAGTTGTTCAGTCCGTAAGTTAAACTTTTGGTATGACTATCATAATTGGTACATTGGTAATGAATTTACAGACGTATAGGAAAAAGAATCACTAAAAACGGACTTACGAATTATAAGTTATGGCAATTTTAAGTTGAGATTTGAATAAACATTGAGCTGGGTATGTACAGCAACAGCTGAAACAACATTCTGTGAAAAAGGGGTCTAGGCGTCACGCAGCGCCCCCCTTCCGGGAAAATTTTATTTTTTTTGTTTGTTGACCCATGGAACTTGTTTATATCCCTTCTAGTATTATCAAAACTAACATTTGATGTGGTTTTGGCCTTAGGTGACTATGATGAACTTACGGATGGCGATCAAGCAAATGTCAAAGAACCAAACACGACTTTTTGAAGCTTCCGCAATATTTTAACCATTAATAGACTATGTTTATGGGGTGTAAACAAATTATTAAACAACTTTTGAATGCTTTGACTTAGTCGTTAGTTGGCTAAGGTTTTGTCACTTTTGAACTTTACTTATGGAATCTATGTTTTAACTAGACATCCTTCATCTAAAATGGTATGAATTATTATTAAATTCAGTAAAATTAGACGGGTGTTACAAGTTGGTAATCAGAGCTCAAGGTTGTTAATAAAGTGTTTGGTTTAAGCTTGATCGATCGTCCGGTAAGAATTAATTGCTTTAGTAGACTTACTAGAATACTAGAAAAAGGAATTTTGAATTGATATGCACGGGAAGTGCGTGTTTACACACTCAAACCCGGAAAAGTGCACTAAACATAAATGGTTTAAGCAAGTGGTGAACTTGGCTAGAGCAAAAAGAATGACACATATGTAAAAAATGAAATGTTTAACAATTAGTGTAAACATTTCAATTTCAAGATGACGGAAAGATGGGAGGAGTGTATGAATACGCTCGAACCCGGGAAAATACACTAAGTAAGAAAGGTAAGGCAAGATATATACTTGACCAAACCGAAAACGAATAACACATTATTTATGATTGAGTGAGAGTGATATAAAGTTCCGTATAATAAGATGGAAATGAATTAAATAATTATTGATAAATCGTGATGGATGTTCCAGTTAAAGAAATGTCTGGAGTAACCGGAGATGATTCGACATCTCAATTGATCGAACAAATGAAAGCTAAGATTTTCGAGGAGGTTGGAAAAGCTCTAGAAAATAGTCTATCACAGTATATTGATAGATTACAAACCACAATCGTGCCGATGGTGAACGATATGATGGCTGAATTGAAAGACAGCATACTACAAGAAATAGAAGAAAGGAGGGTGTTGGATATGAATCCAAGATCCGTAAAGAAGTCCGGGTCTAATAAAGCTCCCAAGAAGGGAGTTACAAAAAGTGTGTTACATCAGTGTAGATTTTGTAAAAAAAATTCACAAGGGCACATGTGGTAAGCCAAGACATAAAAAGTCTAAATGTCCAGAGAGGCTTGGAACCAAGGACACAACAGACACAAAGTCTGATGCCCGGAAATCAAGGACAAAGTTGTTTTATATAACAGCCATGGAGGCTAAAGCTGAACCTGATGTCGTTTCAGGTATACTCTTGTAAATTAAATTTCAGCATGAATTTTTAATTATTACGAGTGCAAATAAATCGTTTGTTTTATATCGATTTATTTAACATTCTACATTAGTGTTAACGAAATTCCCAAGGCTTTGAAATTAAAAAAAATATATAGAAAGAGGTAATAATAAAAGTTCTATTGTTTATAAGAGGTGCTGAAACTGTACGTTGAGCATCGAGGTAAAAATAATCATGATAAATATTGCCTTGGGAAGGGGTGCGCGCACACTCGAACCCGAGAACGTAATGAAAGATAAGCGTCATAATAGGGAGGAGTGTAATAACACCCGAACCCTGGGAGTTGACAATAGTAATAGATGACAAGGACATGGTTATAGACTAAGCCAAACTAAATGAAACAGATAGAAACATCATTTATGTCAACAAACGATGTGGATAAATTCCATACAACGATATGAAACAATAACATGAAATGAATTGATTTTGTTATTGTAACAATGGGTTAAAGTCAGAGATCAAGAGATTACGATTTGGATAGGAATATCCTCGAAAAAGAAACTAAATGGACAATATGTATTATTTGTTGCTGTAAATAATGAAATACCAATAAATTTGGATTTAAAAGCTCGGGTATGGGTAGATACCCAGGTAACATGTTATTAATAAATTCCTCCTGAGGAAGAACGATAATCACCTTGATAAGGATGAATATGTAAAAGAATTAGTAAGACAAACATTATGAAAGCGTTAGAATAAGAACGAGTAACCCCAAAGGCCGAATAACAATAACAGTAGTTTACCAAATAAGACTTGAGACATGGGCCTTCGAGACATTTGTAAAAGAAACAGACCTAAGGGTCGCTAACAAAAGAAAGGTGGTGTACGGATTAATTAAGTAAAGTGCTTGATAATAAAAGTAAATGGAAGACGGATAATGGAAACATATTACATTAAGATAATGAGCCCAAGGGAAGGGATATGAATCAAGTAAACGAAAATATGAATCGACAATTTAGAATGTCAAGGCATAAGGATAAAGTTGATTGTCATAGGAGATGGAACTCACACGAACAAGTCAAACCAGACGAATGAAAGAATAAAAGACTTGGTTGAGTAAAAGCGGTGGGCTTTGCTGATACGACCGAATAAATCGAGAAACAAAGTCTTAAGGAATGACGGAAGGGTTGCTATGAAAATAATATCGATAAAATACTCAATTAATAGGTATGTTTTCAGATAAATGCGTAACCAACAGTCAAGAACGCAAATTAAAAGTCAAGAGACTCGGATTAAGAGTTATGACTGAGAAAACGATAAAATTTTTCAAAAACAGAAATTTCAATAGTCATGTTCAACTACTTTAATGTTGGGCGGGTTGAATAAAGTATAGTAGTTGATATCCCAAGTAAGCGCAACCTGGATAATGAAAGCGTGAAGTATTATTGAATCCATGGGATAGGTCATAAAAGAGTATGAAAGGGAAAATGCAAACCAATGAAACCGGAGTGTTAAAAATATCAAGATCAAGAACCCGGGTAACGGGTTGAAAGGAAATAGAGGCATAAACCAAATAACGGTATGAGTAAAATAAACCGACGCGAAGGACACATAAGAAGTCATAGAGTCGGAAAGATAATCCGAAAGAAAATGAGTGTAGCCTTAGACTACGGTCAAGGTCAAACGAATAGAAGATGATCCATGGGATCACCATAACCTCCAAATTATAAACAATGTAAAGGCCTACGGGAACAAAATGACCATTGGGTTGCAAATACAAATGGAACATACTAGGGGGGGTCTCACCCTAAAAAGGTGAAGACCTAATAGAATAGTCTACAAGGCTAAGTAAAGGAACCTACGGGTCGATAATATAAAGCGTGGAGAACCAATTATGATTTCTCGCGTAAAATGATAATCCCGAAGAATAATCCTTGTCGTCAATTCCTTGATATGATTAATCGACATGGTTAAAGAGAAAAACATTAAACTAAAATTCAGTTTTAGTAAAGAAACGATGTTCTAACACCTATGAATACCGAGAGAGAAATTAGAAAATGGTTAGTACTGAAGAATATAGGTCTAACGCCGAAAGCTGTAAGATGATGCATTCAGAGGAAAGATTCTTAAGAATGAAAAGTCGATGTAAAACTAAACATGGCGTGATGTGATCACGGACACAAAAGTAATATAGAATGTAATCACGTTATAGTGTGAATGACTAGATATGAAATTATAAGAACACAAAGGGCCGATGACGGCAATATTGCATACCCGAATTACGAGGTATGAGGTAAAATGGTGACCAATTAGTTTAGGCAATAAAACAAGTTGTAGCCTAAATAACGCTGTGACCTATGTAGAGCGCTTGTTAATATAAAACTAGCGTCAAGTAAGTATGCTGACGGAGTCAGTAACTGAATGGTCAAAAGACAACCCGATTAAAAGGGCGACAAAGGATAGGAAATAGGTGATATAGTTATGCTAAAAGTTTTCCCCAAGGAAGGGTGTTATTCAGGAAAAGAGAGAAACTAAGCCCGAGGTTTATTGGGCCATTTAGAATCATCGAACGGGGTTGGCATGGTGGCTTATCACCTCGAGCTACCGGAAGAGTTGAGTGGAATACATGGCACATTTCACGTGTCGCAATTGCGGAAATGTCTAACGGAGGAAACAACTTATATCCATTACGATGAAATCGAGGTGGATAATAGCCTGAATTATGCGGTGAGACCATTGGAGATTTTGCATTGGAAGGTCAAGCAATTGCGAAACAAACAAATTGATCAAGTTAAGATCAAGTAGGAGCATAGGAAAGGCTCAGACACCACGTGGGAGTCCGAAGAGGAGATGCGACGTCTCTACCCTACATTATTTGGTATGTACTTTGGTTTCTGGGACGAAACCCTTTTAAGGGGGGTGGACTTGTAACATCCCGAAAACATGGATTCTTAAATTTGCAAATTTAATTGCAAATAAATTGGTAAAATAAACTAACTAGGAATAACACTAACCTAGTTAGATAATGACTTGTGTGTTGTTAAAGAAATATAAAAATAAACTAAGGGAAACTAGAGGGACCAAAAGTGTTTAACTTGAAACTAGTTTTAATAAAAACATTTTATTAAAACATAAACACTCCATTTGGAGTCTCCTGGAGATCGACCAGAACAGGGGGTGCGACCCCAAGCCCCATCAAAACCTAGTTCATCACAAAACTCACAAATTGAGGGCTCAAACCAAGTCATGGTGTCAATTGTAGTGACCATGATCGTTACTTAAATTAATAGGCTAAGAGTGACAAGAAATCATTTGGTAGTCGTCATATTGGAGGATTCCACAAGATGAGCCAAACGGATCGGTTAGTTGTGTAGAATATTGTACTAGTGTTTTAGAGAGTTAAAATGGCAATGACAATCACAAGAGCATTAAGCCATGAGATTGGTAAAGAAATGCGGGTGATAATAAACCCCGGATGTTGGGTATAAAGTGTCATAAATCTACTAGCGAGATGGTAGTTAATTGTGTGAAGTTGGAATGGGTCGAATAAGGTCATAAGTGACTTTTAGTTGTTCAGTCCGTAAGTTAAACTTTTGGTATGACTATCGTAATAGGTACGTTGGTAATGAATTTACAGACGTATACGAAAAAGAATCACTAAAAACGGACTTACGAATCATAAGTTATGGCAATTTTAAGTTGAGATTTGAATAAACATTGCGCTGGGTATGTACAGCAACAGCGGAAACAACATTCTGTGAAAAAGGGGGCTAGGCGTCACGCGTAGCCCCTAGGCGTCACGCGGCGCCCCCCTTCCAGGTATTTTTTTTTTTTTTTGTTGACCCATGGAACTTGTTTATATCCATTCTAGTATTATCAAAACTAACATTTGATGTGGTTTTGGCCTTAGGTGACTATGATGAACTTACGGATGGCGATCAAGCAAATGTCAAAGAACCGAACACTACTTTTTGAAGCTTCCGCAATATTTTAACCTTTAATAGACTATGTTTATGGGGTGTAAACAAATTATTAAACAACTTTTGAATGCTTTGACTTAGTCGTTAGTTGGCTAAGGTTTTGTCACTTTTGAACTTTACTTATGGAATCTATGTTTTAACTAGACATCCTTCATCTAAAATGGTATGAATTATTATTAAATTCAGTAAAATTAGACGGGTGTTACAGTTTAACCAATGCACCCGCCGCATTTATGGACATGATGAACAGAATATGTAAGCCATATCTGGACAAATTTGTAATTGTCTTTATAGATGCTATTCTCATTTACTCTAACAGTAAAGAGGAACATGCAGCGCATCTGCATGCACTCCTAAATTTACTGAGAAAATAAAAGTTTTACGCTTAATTTTGAAATGTGAATTTTGGTTAGAAGAAGTTCAATTTCTTAGATATTTAGTTAATCATTAAGGAATTCATGTGGATCCCACAAAGATTGAGGCGATTACTAATGGAAAGTCCCTGAATCACCAACGGAGGTGAGAAGCTTTCTAGGACTGGCAGGTTATTATAGAAGGTTTCTCCGAGATTTTTCTAGAATAGTCATTCCCTTAACAAAACTGACTTGTAAGTCTATTAAGTTTGAATGGGGACGAAAACAGGAAGAAGCCTTTAGAATTCTTAAGCAAAGATTAACCAACGCCCATACTAGCATTACTAGAAGGAACTGAAGACTTTGTAGTCTACTGCGACGCGTCTAAATTAGGTTATTGATGTGTGTTAATGCAACGTCAAAAGGTTATAGTCTACGCCTCTAGACAACTTAAGAACCATGAAGAGAACTATACAACCCATGATTTAGAGTTAGGAGCCATAATTTTTGCTCTTAAAATTTGGAGACACTATCTTTATGGTAGTAAGTTTACCATTTTCACCGATCATAAGAGTTTAAGATATGTTTTTGGGCAAAAGGAGTTAAATATGAGACAGAGACGCTGGATGGAAATTCTTAGTGATTAAGATTGCAGTATCCAGTACCATGCAGGAAAGGCTAATGTAGTAGCCGATGCTTTAAGTCGAAAGTATCATGAAAAAACCAGAAAAGTATGTTCTCTTAAATTAAATCTGCAGATAGATTTAAATGAACAAATTAGAGAAGTACAAGAATCAATAATCAAGGATAATACTGAAAAACTGAAAGGAATGATTAAGAAACTAGAACAGGAACAGATAGAATTTGGAGATTCCAAAAGAAAAGGATTTGGATACCCAAACAAGGAAACATACGCCACCAAATATTAGAAGAAGCCCATAAGTCTAAGTATACAATACACCCTGGAAGTGATAAGATGTATCAAGACTTAAGAAAGAATTTCTGGTGGATAAGAATGAAAAAGGATATAGCAGCTTATGTTGCCAAATGTCTAACATGTTCACAGGTCAAAGCTGAACATCAGAAACCCTCAGGTTTATTGCAGCAATTAGAAATGCCAATATAGAAATGAGAATTGATAACAATGGACTTTGTTACCAAATTACCCAAGACACGAAAAGGTAATGATACAATCAAGGTGATTGTAGATAGATTAACCAAGTCTACTCATTTCTTACCAATGAAGGAAACTTTCAGTATGGAGCAATTAGCCAAGTTGTATGTAAATGAAATAGTTTCATTACATGGAATTCCTTTATCTATTGTGTCTGATAGAGATAGTCGTTTTACTTCTCATTTTTGGACAAGTTTCCAAAAAAGAAATGGGAAGCAAGTTAAATCTAAGCACAGGTTATAATCCTCAAACAGATGGACAAAGCGAAAGGACAATTCAGACAATGGAAGATATGCTTAGAGCTTGTGTAATTGATTTCGGAGGAAATTGGGATGATCATTTACCATTAATAGAATTTTCCTATAATAACAACTATCATACCAGTATCAACGCTGCACCATTCGAAGCACTTTATGGACGAAAGTGCCGAACTCCAATCTGTTGGGCAGAAATTAGAGAAAAGCAGCTGTCTGGACCATAGATAGTACAAGAAACAACGGACAAGATTATTCAAGTCAAGGAAAGATTAAAAGCAGCACGCGATCGTCAAAAGAGTTATGCTGATAACAGACGAAAGCCATTGGAATTTCAGGTAGAAGATAAGGTATTATTAAAAGTTTCTCCATGGAAAGGGATAGTCAGATTCATCAAGAGAGGGAAGCTAAGCCCCAGGTATGTTGGACCTTTTGAGATTATTAGTAGAATAGGACCCGTAGCTTACCAGCTACAACTGCCAGAGGAAATGGCAGGAATACATGATGTATTTCACGTATGTAATCTCAAAACGTGCTTAGCAGATGAGTTATTAGTGGTACCTCTTAAGGACATAGAGGTAAATGAGAAACTTAAGGTTATCGAGAAACCTCTACAGATTGAAGACAGAAAGATCAAGAATCTCAAACACAAGAGATTGGTTTTAGTCAAAGTAAAATGGGATTCCAAGAGAGGACAAGAATACACTTGGGAGCTTGAATCAGAAATGCAGAGGAAATATCCACACCTGTTCCAGTAGACCTCGAGGACGAGTTCTACAACAAGGTGGGGAGGATATAACAATCCTCCTAAAAGTCTTATAACACCCCTATACGTCATAAAATACACCCCGTATACGAAAAATAGGCCCGAAATACCTTTAATTTAATAAAAATTAAATAAAAACAATATTATATTGCGCTCACGGGGAGCGACAGAGCCAAGAAAGGCTGTCGCGCGGCGCGACAGCTGCGCCACCAGGTCGCCCCCGGAGCCGCCACGTGTCCGTATCGTGTCAAGCCTAGTGGTCGAATCAGCCACGCTAGGGCCTACCCTAGACTGCCTCGCGGGGCGCGAAGACTTTGTCTTTAGCTCTCGCGGGCCGCGAGAAAGGGGCCGAACAGCCCTATAAATAGAGAAGATTGGCTTCAGTTGTCAATCGTTCATTTTCTCGATCTCTCTCTAAATTTCTGAAGTAATAGAAATAATATCAGGTATAATACCCCCTAATTAGCGAAGCTCTGCCTCGATGTAAGTATCATAACCCCCGGTTACATATTAGATATGCTGCCCGATTGATCTAGTGCTCCGTAACGCATGTAAAGGCTCTGCCTGACTCAGTCGTTGGAGTTCTGTCTCGGGGAGGGTATAACTAATGTAAATTGGGTTATTATACTAACACGTGTGCATTTTTTTAATTAATAGATTATAACCAGGAAAATCACAAGGAAATACCTAAATTAGCAATGTGAGTAATCTCCTTTTTGTGTAAACCTTTTTGTGAGTAAATCTTCTTTTTTTTTTGTAAACTGCTTATACAAAAACTCAAATGTTTTAAATTACATTTCACAGTGATTGAGTATTTGTAATTCTACAATTATCGTCGGTATGTTGGGGTTTTGTATACAAAATTTGTTACTAAACTGTGAGTAGTAACATTACCACCAGACAGGATTGACAGTACAGTGGGTGGTAATTAAAGTAGATGTAAACAAATGTAATTGCTGAATTGCCCTCAATGCTGTAAAATGATAAAACTTGTTTTGATTAAACTGAGATTCACTCGCCAGTATTTCTTGCTGATAAAACGTTTTCAAACGCGTTTCAGGTAACAAAATGTGAAAGCCAATTAGAAGCCAGCTGGAGAGCACTGAAGGCTTGAAAAAGTGGCTATAAAAGTTACCTAAATAAAGAAGATATTTTATTTCAATAAATTAGGGTTTATCCGTATAAATTTGTTTGTAATGGAAACTTGGGAATTTCCCATATATTTATTATTATAAAAAATTGGCGTTTTACTCTGATAAACTATTTCCTAACTACGGTCCTGATGTAAATTCCGCTGCCAAATAGATAAACACCGATACTACTGATACTTGTTCGCGGCCGTCCGTTCCCAAGAGTTAGGGGTCGGGGGTTGCGACAACACGGGACCCTTCTTCTGCGTTTCCTCCAAGGTTTCTACACAAGCAGAAGACATCTATCAGATAAATTGCGGCATAAAAACTTGCAAAGTATTATACTAACTTACCAACAAAGACCGCAGGCTTTTGTTTTGGAACCGCAGTCGCCAGAGTCTTCCGAAACTTAGGCGCTTTCTCCCCACCGGCAACAGAGACACTTGCCTTCCGTTTTTTTATCATCAACGGGCTTACTGCCCGCGGTCGCGCCAACCGTACCTGAAGAACCACCTAGAACACCCAAGCCCTCAAGGGTGTCAGACACTACTACGTAATCTTCATATTTGCGTAAACGAGTACGAAAGGTACCTGCTGCTTCCGACACCAACGGGGGAAGAGTAACCGCTTCATGCGCTTTTTTCTTGCGCTTTTGCTTTTCAACAAACAGGGTTCCAGCCACTTTTGGAACACCCGTCGCATCAGGGTCTCCCAAAGCCTCCAAAATAAAAGTACTATACCTTTGCCTTCCGACAACACTGAATTCAATGCGGCTTCATCAGGCACTCGAAAGTTACTAAGAATGGTTCGGTTCCATCCTTGCTCGTCTGGGCCGCATTTCAATATCTCAATCTTGCCCTCGAAGTCAGGACAATACATCCTCCACAATGGAGCTTTGACTGCCAACCCATCTATGCAAAATTATTAACACAAACAAGAAGGCAAATAAATACAGAGAACACAAAGACACTTACCTCCATTCTTCTCCCGCAACACAAGCCTTGCCTTCCTATCCAGCCTGCCACCCACCATCATTTGTAGTATCCACAACTGCCTGTTGTCCAATTTTACGGAACCAGTGACATGTAACTGCGGGAACCAAGCTTGTTGCCCCCCTTTGGGGGTACTCAAATTCTCGGTTGCGATGGGCCCCATCACATTCCTAAATGGCAGCTTTGCAGTAACCGCGGCTGCCTTCACATAGAAGAACTTGGTCTTCCATTTAGTCATGCCCTTGGGTGGACTCAGGAGCTTGGGAGCACCTTCCCATACACGAAAGGAAAAGAAACCAAGTTGCACAGTCAACTGGTAAAAACACCGGAAATCCCCTACCGAAGGCTCTATACCTAGAGCACGAAATGTATACTCAAAATTTCAAACTCGGATCATTCCCAACGGACTCAGTTGAGAAATATGGATTTTATAATACTCCAATATTTCCACCACAAAAACAGTCAATGGAAGCCGGAGATTACAATCACCGAACCAGTCGGCAAACATGCTGACATATCCAGCCGGAGCATCACCGGCGGTGTCACCCTCCTGGGGATACCTAACCCCATAAGCATCAGGCATTTGGATCCCCGTCATCAACGTCTGAAAAGACGACTCCGTCCACCACAAAACTGGCAAGTTCTTGCCAGGAGAATTAACTTCAGCCTCCTCCTCCTCCGCCGCCGGTGACGACGGCGGTTCAGGATTTTCACCAGCAGTAGACAAAGGCTTTGAAGATTCAGCCATTGAGAACAGAAAACAACGAACACGAGCAACAAACTGTGAAAATCTCACCGAAAAACTCAAAGTTTTGATCGGAGAAGAAGACGAAACTGATTTTCTCTCACCAGAAAAATTTATTAAATTTCAAAAAGTGATGGGAAACCCTAAACGGTTTCCCCATTTGTACTCATCACAATTAATGCGATCACAGTAACCGAACAGACGTGCAAATTCGGAGCCCGTCATACGCCGCCACGTGTCGAGCGACGGTTTCTCTGACGGTTATCACGCGCACGTGGCCGCACACGCGCCTGACATTACACTACCTTTTGCATTCCTGCTACAGTGCATGTATTACCTTGGGCAGTGCAAACGTCCTTTCATTTCAGCACATACCAGCTAAATCTCACCAACTTCCACTAACCCGCACGTGCGGTCTACAACGTTTACAAAAAGCGACAAGTGAAGACAAACTCATGTACGCGGCATGCGGTTTTTCTGGTTTCCCACACCACAACTTAGACCGCGTGTCTTTTTTTACATACCCCCTCAAAAAAGAAAAATATATATATACACTATGTAAAGGGGGATAATCAAGATCTTCATATCTCCACTCCCACATGTGGAATATGCGGAGATGACACACACGAGCCCGCACAGGTGTGTTAGATACTCAGAACCAGCAATGTTCTTTGGACTGCGAAAACCGCATCTCAGGAACATGCAAAGAACAATTCCTTGAAGCTTCTTCAAGCTTCAAATCCCTCGTTTCCGGTTCACAACCACAGAGGGGAAAGAAACAGCTTCTCCATAGGGAAGGGATAGGTATGATGTGCGACTACACATCGGCAACCCTGACTCCTGAACCTTCAAGAGCTACATCCAGTACCACCCTCTTTTAAAGCGAGTCTTCTGTTATAAACCGTAGACACTCATGAGTCGCTGCGACCGTCCCATACATATGGCAACGGGTAGCTACGGAAGAGCCACGACTAAGTCATCACACAGATGATCAAAGCTACTTCAAGGAAAACTGTTCACTAACTTCCTGTGAAGGAAAGTGGCTACAGAACGAATGCGGACGAGTTTCACCCAGATTCCTAAGTATCCGCGGTAATCTCATTGAGCAACAAGCTAAGCAATGGTGGTAACAAGTCTGTTTATGACTTTGTTCACCTACCAATTGACCGCATAGAATAAATAATGGTGGGCACAGGCATGCCTATGACCATGTTTATTTGACCATAGTTCATCTGAACAATTCACATTGTTCGACCAAACATGGCCAACAATGCATGGGAACGAGGTAACCGCAAAGACGTGCGGTTACTTGAGAGCTAAACTGGAAGAACACGAATACCCCACAGAGCAGGGATCATCATCAAATGTCCAGTTGATAAACATAAAGCATCAGCATGACACTCTCATATTGCATCAGCAACCGCAAAGGTTACACCTAGAGTTGCGGTCAATGGAGAGTCCGTCCTCATCTTCGTTCACCATCTCAAAGGTTGGTTCGGCACACCAACAGGTGACAATCATCCTTGATGACATCAGAAAAAGGTAGAGCACACTACCAGAGTCATTAGCTGATGTTAGAGCATCAGCCTGAACTTGCTCACCGGTCCGGAAGAGACGTCACACGACTCTACCAGATCTCCGGCTTGATTTACTTGAAGCAGGAGCCACCAGTCAGGCCTAGAATCTTCTCTAAACCGACTTCAAAAGTAGCCACTCGACCTAATAGTCCAGTACTTCTAACACCTGCAACTCGCATGAACAAGCAACACTGGACTAGGGGGGACTTGAAGGGGTATGGTCCCAGATCTCGCATCAAAGCAGTCGCGAGTGACCATCACCCTTATCAAAAACTCCCATTAGTAAGAACGTATCTGCGTCCATGCGGGCACGCGCGAACGCAGCTACCGAATTCAATCGGTCAAGTGATGAGAAGACTTACCTTGTGTATGAAAATGGATGTCACACATAATGATGCGGTTCAACACCGCATCCTATAAACATTTTCGTCACGACAAGGGATCTAGGTAACAACAACAGTTACTGCATACGGCGATGCGGCCTGGCACCGCATCCCATACACATCTTCATCAAAGCAGGGGATGCGGAAACAACCGCAGTTACCGCAGATAGCGATGCGGCCCGGCACTGCATCCTATCCACAAAGCAAGTGGGACTGACACCTTAACAGCAGGTGGCACCAATGACAGTTTCCTGTCAGCCCACACGTAAGCAACGCTGGCACACAGACTGACAGCCGCAGTGGGACGTGGCATCACCTCCGTGACCGACAAGCCTGACACTTCTGCAAAGGGCTACGCGTTGTCAGTCTAGACACTCAATTACCCTCCTTCACTCCTCGGCTATGAATACCCATCATGGACAAGGTTTGACGTATCGCTTATCAAACTCTCTCACTCTTACTACTATCACACACTTTGCTCTTAAGCAAATTATTGATTCTCACGATGGAGAGTGGTAACAATGAGCACCCCTGTAACACCCCGTGTTTTCATAAGTGAAAGTCAAAGTCAAGGTCAAAGTCAACGACCGATTTCGCGCAACTTGACTTGTAGAAACTTCATGTTTTTAATAATATTACGTGGAGTAAGTGTTGTTAATTGCAATAACCGGTGTGTGTTAATCGTAATTCAATCGACCTACGACTGTGAACTATAGGAAGTAACAATGCGATAAAGTTAATCAACAAATAATCAAGCTATGTTAATCGAATCGACATCAATTCGCAACTCGAGCTATGTATTTTTACTTGTTATTATACGTGTGTGTGCCTTACGTGTTAACTGTGCATGTTTATTTATGTTATGATGTGATAATCAAGCAAACTCAATCGAACTCGAAATCTAACTCGAATGCAATTGAACTCGAACTCGAATTACAAATCGAACCATGATAGATAGTGGAAAAGAGATTACGCTAGATACGAAGTAGTTGAGACTGGAAGTAATTTGACTAGGAAACCCTATCGAATCGAACCGCGCGCAATCATAATCGAAATATCTGGAATCGTCGCGCAAAACACTCAAAAGGTGCAACCGATCGATCAGGCTTCCCAGCCGATCGAACAGCCAGCCGAACGGACTGCTGTCCAATCGGACAGGCTGTCCGATCGAGGTGCCAGCCGATCGGCCAGCCCTTTCCCCTTTTGTCTTCCTATAAATACCCCTGTCATTGTCATTCTTTCCACTTTTGGAAACCCTTGTTCGACCAGCATGCTCAACTCGCCTTTTCTCAGATTTCTCTCGATTCCGGTAAGTTTTCGTCCTAACTCTTGTACTTTCTTGATCTATACACACTCCTACACCTTTCTATCTTTCAAATCTAAACTTTTAACCGTGAAATCATCAAGAATCAAGTGTTCTAGGATGATGTCATCATGAGTTCTTGAAGAACTTCATGTTTTGGCCTCAAACCACCAAGAATGACTTGGATCTAGCCGATTTCCACATAAACAAACAAGGATCTTTTACAGATCTAAACATATACCTGGTGAAAAGTATTGAAGGAAGGATTTTCCCAACTTTCTTCAACTCTTTTCACTCGAACCAGTAGAAACGGGACCTGAGCCGGTTTACAAATCACTTCAGTGGTTATGCGGCTCAAGATCTGGATTCAATTCACGAGGTTAACCGACTCCGGGTTAAATGTTAAACTTCGTTCCGAACAGACCACCGACTGGATTTGGGTGATTCCTGTCCGACCCAGGAAACCAAGTAAGAACGAGGCATCTATGGTTTTCCTCGCTGTCAAAATACCTCGATAAAACGACAAACCAACAGAACAACTGAAATGTTAGACGCAAGGCTGATCAGGTCAGGAAGCTGACCGATCGGACTGCTGTCCGAACGGACAGCCAGCCGATCGGACAGTCAGCCGATCGACTGGCCAGCCGATCGGCTAGCACTTGGTCCCACACAATCAACTTGTTTTGAAGAATGGTATTGAACGAACTACTGTTCGATCAGATTACTCTTTGGATCATGAGATACTATGCCTCAATACTTAACCAATTTTCAACATGTTCAATGCACTCGAAGTGCCACCCGATCGAACAGCCGTCCGATCAGGTGACACCCTGTTGTCCGATCGAACACCATTTATGCTATTCGATCGATCAACCATCCGATCCACTGAACCACACTTTACATTCATTAAAGTCTTTGACTTGTGACTTGTCAACCGATCGAACACCTGTCCGATTCAAAGACTAGACCTTGAAATTCTGTTAAATGCCTAACCGATCGGGTTGCCGTCCGATCGACCGACCTGAAAGGTAAAGGTACTTCAAGGTTCTCAAAATGTTACAACGAAAACTTCAAAGGTCAAGCCATCATACACAAAACATCCTTCTCAAAGGAAGGAACAATCCACTCGAACAACCATCCGATCGGCCTACCGACCGACCGAACAGCAGACCGTACGGGCTGTCAGCCGAACGGTCAGCCGTCTGATCAAACTGTCGTCCGATCGACCAGCTGTCCGACTTTTCCACACTTGTTCCCGTTATGCGTTTCACTTATCATTATGATATCGAATCTATTCAGGCTAACCGTACTCGCTATGCGCTCCCTTCAATCCATAAATCACTGTGAGTATACTCGATCCCTTTTTGCTTTAAGCACTTTTGGGTGTTACATACGTTAGGAATATTCAAACTACAACTATCACACTACTCAAACTATTTGAACGCTAACCGTTAATGCATGTTATACGTGGCTTATGAATGCTTGTTTGTTATGTTTACACATGGAATGATGTCTACCTGCCTTAGCAACGATAGTACTATAGTTTGGACTCAGCACCCGTTCACACGGGGGTTGTTAAGGATCTTTTACTTGCATGGATTACGGTGGTAATCATGTATTGCGAACTGCCCCAGGCAGTCAACCCGCAGTCATTGGTATCGATGGATCTATGTCGATAACTAGCGTGCTTCATTTCACTATGTGTACATGTTGGTTATGCGTAAACGAATTCGAACTCTATATGCTATTATCAAACTTGTATGCTCACCTTTACATTATATGTATTGACTTTATTTTAACGTATGTGACAGGTGCTTAGGAAGTTTACATGCTTATCATATTGTGAACTTGAGGCTAGGAAAGGTCTAGGATGCTCTCTGCGCTGTGATGAAATCAAAGCTAGGAAATGGGGTCCTAGAAACCAATAAATAAACTATTTTATTTGAATCTGAGTTGTCGGAACAGAATATTTGTCTTGATATTTAGCTGTAATAATTTGTTTACTATTTGAGACATGGTATGGGACATGTTAACTTAAATTAAATGGTAATGACAGTTGTTATGGAAACTTCTGAACAATCTGTTTCGCTCAGTGTCATGCCCCGATGATTCCGCCATCGGTTGGGGTGTGACAGATTGGTATCAGAGCCATAACTATAGGGAATTAGACAAGACTCGACCTAGTCTGGGTCGAAGTCTTAGATACCTAGACTATAGTTAAGAACCAGCAGACCGACTTGTGTATAACCAGTAGGGGTATGTACGAGCTTACTTCTCGTTATTCTCGCTTATTCTACACTCTCACTGCACTCGAATTTTCAACTATGAGTGGACAATAAGGCCGAGAATAGGTGTGAAAACCGCAAACTCTCGACTAAAGTTGCCCACTCAACTCGCATTTTAGCTACAAGCGATGAGAATTATGCCAAATTAGGAGTGAAATCCATATTTTGATGAATCATCTCCTTAATTTTTACCAAAACGGGAACGAAGTTGTTAAGCCAGGGGTGAAACCCTAACCTTGACGACTTGTTCCGCTTCTATACAAAACTCTCACCAAAGTCTCGACGGACTCCAACGACCTGAAGTCTCGATTTGACCAACGGGATGCGTGCCAACTGCCCAAGAATCGAGGCAAAGGCACAGTCCTGAAGGTAAAAGTGTGCACAACGGGTCCTTGTGAATAGTCGAACCGCTTTGGCTAGTCGAAGTCTACTAGCCGCAGACAATCTATTTCTCAAATTTCATACGTTTCGATTTTGAGTCTGCAACTGCTGACTCTGATGTTTCGCCAATTTTATGTGCCTATTTATGTGCTTTCCTATTTAGGTATTTAAGCTTTGGATTTACTCGATTATTGTTTTACTTCGATCGACACACACGACTCGCACTGCATCTTGTGATTTATGCTTATTTTGACTCCAAACGATTGCGTAATGACACGTTCAACGTGCGAAATCCGTGAACGTGCGTGACCAAAACACACTAGATGTACAATTTACCGTGATTCTTGTTATGTCCCGGTTCTGACTCTGAAACAATTGCGAACCGAACGTGTGACGTACGGAATCCGTACACGAACGAGACCGAAACACACGAGACGTAATATAATCTGTGATTCGATATAGATGTGAGAGGTACAAAGGAACTTGAATCACCTTTTGCCTTTCCCTCTCAACTTTCTCTCTCTAGCTTCTTTCTCCAGACCTAGGTTTCTGTTTTCTGATTGCCTCTAGTGATTAAGTGCGCATGTGTTTTCTTGCTTCTGTGCTTTACGTGTTTAGGAATTAAATGACTATGTGCTTTATGTACTTATGTGGTTATGCGATTTCGTAAGAAGTATTTACGTAACTATACGTGTTCCTGAGCTTTAGTAGTAATAGACGTGTGAGGTGAGATTCGAATACAATATGATGAGTCCTGTGACGATGTCTGTTGCAGACCATGTCGTCTGGATCCCGTCATGCACTCTCTCGTCAGGAAAAGAGGGACAAACGCCTTGCTTCCATTATCGCCAAGAGCGTGGCAAAGGCCGTAAGTGATGTTTACGAAAATGCCAGCAAGTCATCCGAGGAATCAAGGACCGAAGCTCCTAAGACTGCCGCAAGGCCCTTCAGTTTCAAGCAATTCAAGTCGTGTGGACCAAAAGAATTCACTGGCGAAGGAGGTCCTACTGCACTATTTCACTGGTTTGATTCCGTTGAGGTTACTCTGCGACAAAGTGGTTGCCCTGATGACCTTCGAACTCTGAATGCTACCGGCGTTTTCCAGTCCCGAGCTCTATACTAGTGGACGGCCGAGAGGAACAAGCGAGGGAACGATGCAGCCTACGGTTTGTCGTGGGACGAGCTCAAGGAAGTTATGCTAGAGGAATTCTGCCCTCCTCACGAACGTCAAAAGCTGGAAGATGAATTTTGGCACATACAGCAAAAGGATGGAGACAATGCTGGTCTCACTGCTCGTTTCAAACAGCTCAGCATTATCTGTCCCGATCAAGTCAAGACTCCCGACATGACAATCAAGAAGTATATCCGAGCTTTGCCCGACTGCGTTGCTGATTTCGTGCAAGCGGCTAAGACTACAATGATCGAGGAAACTTATCTGTTGGCCGCTGAGATCAACGACAAACGGGTTAAGGCTGGGGTATGGGATAAGACTTCAAAGCATCTGCATCAAGCTACCGCTACCGCACTAACTGTTGAACCCACCTCGTCGAGTAACAAGAGAAAGAATAAGAGAAAGAACAGCTCCACCAACAAGAATTGTGCGATTACTGCTGCACCGATTCAAGTTGTACCTGCCCAACAGCGTCAAGTAGCGGCGCCTGTGGCCAATGCACCGCCTGCAAAGCGTGCATACACTGGACCACACCCGCTCTGCCCTACTTGCACCTACCACCACTCGACTGCTATTCAATGCCGCTTTTGTGCTCATTGCAATGTGTACGGCCATTTCACTGCCAACTGCCGTATTCGTCAAGCTCCTGCCAATCAAGCTCTACTCACTGCCCCACAGGGTCAACAAACTCCTCCGGCACCCGCAGTCAAAGCCAGAGCCTGCTTCGCGTGTGGCGACCCGAACCATTTCGCCAACGTGTGCCCAAACAGGGTCGTGAAACAAGAGCCTCAGCAACAACAGCCGCAGCAGCAGCAACAACAGGCCGCACGTGCCAGAACTTTCAACCACATCGTACGACAAGCCCAGGCCGACAACAACGTGGTCAATGGTACGTTCCTTGTGAATGGTATTTATGCTTCATGTTTGTTTGATACTGGAGCCGATAATTGCTTTGTGTCACTCGAATTTGAGAAACTCCTTAGTCGTAAACGTTCCCAACTCTCCTCGACATTCAATGTTGAAGTCGCTACCGGAAGAACCGTCACTGTCAATTCTGTTCTTCGTGATTGTACTCTTGAGCTCAACAATCACATTTTCTCGATTGACCTTATTCCGATGCAACTCGGAAGCTTTGACATCATAATAGGCATGGACTTTCTTCGAGAAAACCATGCTGAAGTTGTATGCTTCGACAAGATGATTCGATTCTCGCTCGCGAATGGTGACTTATTGTGTGTATATGGCGATACTACTTCAAAGGGGCTCAAGCTTATGTCATGTATCCAAGCCAGCAAGTATCTCCGTAAGGAATACAGGGCGTTCTTGGCAAACATTGTAGTAGCGGAGAAGGAAAAGAAAGAGAAGAAGGAAGTGAAAGACGTACATGTGGTTCGAGAATTTCCCAATGTTTTTCCAGAGGATCTTCCTGGATTACCGCCAAGTCGTGATATCGACTTTCGTATTGACCTCATTCCTGGAGCCAATCCTATTGCCAAAGCTCCCTACCGTCTCGCGCCATCCGAAATGCGTGAACTCTCAACCCAACTCCAGGAACTACTTGAGAAAGGCTTCATTCGCCCGAGCACCTCTCCTTGGGGCGCGCCAGTCCTTTTCGTCAAAAAGAAGGATGGGTCGTTCCGGATGTGCATCGACTATCGGGAATTGAATAAGTTGACTATCAAGAACCGCTATCCTCTGCCTCGCATCGACGATTTGTTTGATCAACTACAAGGCGCTACGTGTTTTTCAAAGATCGATCTGCGTTCAGGTTACCATTAGCTACGTATTCAAGAAGAGGATATACCCAAAACCGCGTTTCGTACTCGTTACGGCCACTACGAATTCGTTTTCATGCCTTTTGGCCTAACAAACGCACCAGCGGTTTTCATGGATCTGATGAATCGCGTGTGTAAACCGTATCTAGACCGTTTCGTCATCGTATTCATCGACGATGTCTTGATCTATTCCAAAACGAAAGCCGAACACGCGCAACACCTACGTTTGGTTCTCGAGTTACTCCAGGGGAACCAACTCTATGCCAAATTCTCCAAGTGTGAATTTTGGTTAGGAGAAGTTCAATTTCTGGGGCACATTGTAAATAGTCAGGGTATTCACGTCGATCCTGTGAAGATCGAAGCTGTCAAGAGCTGGGTTACGCCTAAGAACCCGTCTGAAGTTCGCTCTTTTCTCGGACTAGCGGGCTATTATCGACGATTTATCGAAGGATTCTCGAAGATTGCTGTACCACTTACCTCTCTTACGCATAAGGACCAGCCTTTTGTCTGGGGAACCAAACAAGAGTCTGCCTTTCGAACCCTCAAACACATGCTTTGCAATGCTCCTGTTCTCACATTGCCCGACGGAAACAATGATTTCATTGTCTACTGTGATGCTTCCAACCTTGGTCTCGGTTGTGTTCTTATGCAACGAGACAAGGTCATAGCTTACGCATCTCGTCAGCTCAAAATCCACGAGAAGAACTATACAACCCATGATCTCGAGCTAGGCGCAGTTGTTTTTGCGTTAAAGATTTGGCGACACTACCTGTATGGTACCAAGTCTACGATCTTCACCGATCATAGGAGCCTATAGCACATCTTTAATCAGAAGGAACTTAATATGCGTCAACGCCGATGGGTAGAACTTCTCAACGATTACGACTGTGAGATTCGTTATCACCCAGGCAAAGCAAATGTTGTTGCCGACACACTTAGCAGACGGAGCTACCTGCTTAGCACTCGTAATGTTCAAGCCCGGCACAACCTCGAAACTCTCATCCGTGACGCTCAACATGCATGTTTCAACGAACGCACTTTGAAGAAGGAAAGAATCTACCACGATGGAGCCCAGCTTGTGAGCAAATCAAATGGGATATTCCACTTTTTAGACCGAATTTGGATTCCCAAGTGAACCAATTTGCGACAGATTATCATGGACGAAGCCAATAAATCCCGCTACTCTGTTCATCCTGGTGCTGACAAAATGTACCAGGATCTTCGTTACAAGTACTGGTGGCCGGGTATGAAAAGGGATATCGCCCTCTACGTCGGAAAATGCCTAACTTGTGATAGGGTCAAGGCTGAACATCAAAGACCCTCTGGCTTGCTCGAACAACCACCAATTCCCATGTGGAAGTGGGAGAGCATAGCTATGGATTTCGTAACCAAGCTTCCACCCACGTCATCAGGTCACGACAGCATATGGGTTGTGGTCGACCGCTTGACTAAATCAGCTCACTTTCTACCAATACGAGAAGACTACAAGGTGGAACGATTAGCCCGAATCTACACCGACGAGATCATTTGTAATCATGGGACACCTCGTGACATCATCTCTGATCGCGATGCTCGGTTTACTTCACGATTGTGGGAAACGTTTCAAACAGCACTCGGTACAACGCTTAATCTAAGTACTGCTTTCCACCCACAAACTGACGGTCAGACTGAAAGAACGATCTGTACTCTTGAAGACATGCTATGTGCGTGTGTTCTAGACTTCGGTGGTAATTGGGATAAACACCTGCCGTTAGTCGAATTCTCGTATAACAATAGCTATCATTCTAGCATCGAGATGGCACCTTTCGAGGCATTATACGGAAGAAGATGTTGATCGCCTATTGTGTGGCACGAGATCGGTCACTCGCAACTAACCGGTCCTGAGCTATTACAAGAAACGACAGACAAAATTTTCCAAATCAGAGACAACCTGGTGAAAGCTCGGGATCGACAGAAGGTTTACGCCGATAAAAAGCACAAGCCCCGTGAATTTGGCGTTGGTGACTACGTACTCCTAAAGGTATCACCTTGGAAGGGTGTAGTCCGATTCGGCAAGAAAGGGAAACTCGCGCCTCGATATGTTGGACCTTTTAAGATTCTGGAAAGGATCGGAAAAGTCGCCTACAGACTCGAATTACCGGAGGAACTTAGTAACGTCCACCTGACTTTCCACGTGTCAAACCTCCGAAAGTGCATAGCCGACCACGATTTACATGTCTCTCTAGACGATCTACAAGTGAACGAAACATTACACTTCGTAGAAAAGCCTGTCGAAATCATGAATCGCCAAACCAAGCAGCTCCGGCGCTCACGCATTCCTATTGTGAAAGTCCGATGGGAAGGCAAACGAGGCGCAGAGTTCACTTGGGAACTCAAAAGCGACATGAAGGCAAACTACCCGCAGATGTTCGAAGAGAAAGTCTAGATAGAGAAAGTCCTCACGTGATTCATGGCGGTTGTAGCAGCTCCCAGCTTAATTTCGGGATGAAATTCCCTAAACAAGGGGAGGCTGTAACACCCCGTGTTTTCATAAGTGAAAGTCAAAGTCAAGGTCAAAGTCAACGACCGATTTCGCGCAACTTGACTTGTAGAAACTTCTTGTTTTTAATAATATTACGTGGAGTAAGTGTTGTTAATTGCAATAACCGATGTGTGTTAATCGTAATTCAATCGACCTACGACTGTGAACTATAGGAAGTAACAATGCGATAAAGTTAATCAACAAATAATCAAGCTATGTTAATCGAATCGACATCAATTCGCAACTCGAGCTATGTATTTTTACTTGTTATTATACATGTGTGTGCCTTACGTGTTAACTGTGCATGTTTATTTATGTTATGATGTGATAATCAAGCGAACTCAATCGAACTCGAAATCTAACTCGAATGCAATCGAACTCGAACTCGAATTACAAATCGAACCATGATAGATAGTGGAAAAGAGATTACGCTAGATACGAAGTAGTTGAGACTGGAAGTAATTTGACTAGGAAACCCTATCGAATCGAACCGCGCGCAATCATAATCGAAATATCTGAAATCGTCGCGCAAAACACTCAAAAGGTGCAACCGATCGATCAGGCTTCCCAGCCGATCGAACAGCCAGCCGAACGGACTGCTGTCCGATCGAGGTGCCAGCCGATCGGCCAGCCCTTTCCTCTTTTGTCTTCCTATAAATACCCATGTCATTGTCATTCTTTCCACTTTTGGAAACCCTTGTTCGACCAGCACGCTCAACTCGCCTTTTCTCAGATTTCTCTCGATTCCGGTAAGTTTTCGTCCTAACTCTTGTACTTTCTTGATCTATACACACTCCTACACCTTTCTATCTTTCAAATCTAAACTTTTAACCGTGAAATCATCAAGAATCAAGTGTTCTAGGATGATGTCATCATGAGTTCATGAAGAACTTCATGTTTTGGCCTCAAACCACCAAGAATGACTTGGATCTAGCCGATTTCCACATAAACAAACAAGGATCTTTTACAGATCTAAACATATACCTGGTGAAAAGTATTGAAGGAAGGATTTTCCCAACTTTCTTCCACTCTTTTCACTCGAACCAGTAGAAACGGGACCTGAGCCGGTTTACAAATCACTTCGGTGGTTATGCGGCTCAAGATCTGGATTCTATCCACGAGGTTAACCGACTCCGGGTTAAATGTTAAACTTCGTTCCAAACAGACCACCAACCGGATTTGGGTGATTCCTGTCCGACCCAGGAAACCAAGTAAGAACGAGGCATCTATGGTTTTCCTCGCTGTCAAAATACCTCGATAAAACGACAAACCAACAAAACAACCGAAGTGTTAAACGCAAGGCTGATCAGGTCAGGAAGCTGACCGATCGGACTGCTGTCCGAACAGACAGCCAGCCGATCGGACAGTCAGCCGGTCGACTGGCCAGCCGATCGGCTAGCACTTGGTCCCACACAATCAACTTGTTTTGAAGAATGGTATTGAACGAACTGTTGTTCGATCGAACTACTGTTCGATCAGATTGCTCTTCGGATCATGAGATACTATGCCTCAATACTTAACCAATTTTCAACATGTTCAATGCACTCGAAGTGCCACCCGATCGAACAGCCGTCCGATCAGGTGACACCCTGTTGTCCGATCGAACAGCATTTATGCTATTCGATCGATCAACCATCCGATCCACTGAACCACACTTTACATTTATTAAAGTCTTTGACTTGTGACTTGCCAACCGATCGAACACCTGTCAATCGAACACCTGTCCGATTCAAAGACTAGACCTTGAAATTATGTTAAATGCCTAACCGATCGGGTTGCCGTCCGAACGAACAGCTGTCCGATCGACCGACCTGAAAGGTAAAGGTACTTCAAGGTTCTCAAAATGTTACAACGAAAACTTCAAAGGTCAAGCCATCATACACAAACACATCCTTCTAAAAGGAAGGAACAATCCACTCGAACAGCCATCCGATCGGCCTACCGACCGACCGAACAGCAGACCGTACGGGCTGTCAGCCGTCCGATCGAACTGCCGTCCGATCAACCAGCTGTCCGACTCTTCCACACTTGTTCCCGTTATGCGTTTCACTTATCATTATGATATCGAATCTATTCAGGCTAACCGTACTCGCTAAGCGCTCCCTTCAATCCATAAATCACTGTGAGTATACTCGATCCCTTTTTGCTTTAAGCACTTTTGGGTGTTACATACGTTACGAATATTCAAACTACAACTATCACACTACTCAAACTATTTGAACGCTAACCGTTAATGCATGTTATACGTGGCTTATGAATGCTTGTTTGTTATGTTTACACATGGAATGATGTCTACCTGCCTTAGCAACGATAGTACTATAGTTTGGACTCAGCACCCGTTCACACGGGGGTTGTTAAGGATCTTTTACTTGCATGGATTACGGTGGTAATCATGTTTTGCGAACTGCCCCAGGCAGTCAACCCGCAGTCATTGGTATCGATGGATCTATGTCGATAACTAGCGTGCTTCATTTCACTATGTGTACGTGCTGGTTATGCGTAAACGAATTCGAACTCTATATGCTATTATCAAACTTGTATGCTCACCTTTACATTATATGTATTGACTTTATTTTAACGTATGTGACAGGTGCTTAGGAAGTTTACATGCTTATCATACTGTGAACTTGAGGCTAGGAAAGGTCTAGGATGCTCTCTGCGATGTGATGAAATCAAAGCTAGGAAATGGGGTCCTAGAAACCAATAAATAAACTATTTTATTTGAATCTGAGTTGTCGGAACAGAATATTTGTCTTGATGTTTAGCTGTAATAATTTGTTTACTATTTGAGACATGGTATGGGACTTGTTAACTTAAATTAAATGGTAATGACAGTTGTTATGGAAACTTCTGGACAATCTGTTTCGCTCAGTGCCATGCCCTGATGATTCCGCCATCGGTTGGAGTGTGACAACCCCCCCCCCCCCACCTCATCCTCCTTGTTACGAGTCAAAGTGTGTTTCCCTTGTGCAGAAGACAGATCAGCGGACGATCCAGCCATCGATCCTCGGAAAGAAGGGATTAACCCTACTTGACGAGACCAGTGAATTAACCATTCTTGGTTAAACCACTGTTTCATCAGGTTTTTATTATGCTTTAAAATTAGTCATAATTAGTTCGATTGTAGATTTGAATAACATTAACTTTCATCAATTGCCCGATAGCACTCTCAACTTTCGATTTGTACCACACCGCCCTCAACTTTCAATTTATTGGCCGATAGCACACCCAAACTAACTATATCCTAACCCAGTCAGTTTTCTGCTAATGTGACACTTGTGTGGTGACGTGACATCTAACTTGAATTTTTTTTTTTTTTGATGGCATGGCGTCTGGCTTGCCTTTTTGATGATGTGATGTCTGATTTGGCTTTTTGATAATGTGGCAGCTGATGTGGCACTGGTATGGGGACGTGGCTGCTGGTGTCAGCTAACTGGGTTAGTTTGGGAATGCTATCGGCCAATAAGTTGAAAGTTGGGAGTTGTGTGGTACAAATCGAAAGTTATAAATGATATCAGCCAATTGGTAAAAGTTGAGTTTATTTAAATCTAATAACCGATGGGGAAGAACTATAAACACCATTTACATTGTGGGGACCATGAGTTTTACCGGTTTCAATTTTTGAAAGAATTTGTACGTGGCATAAAAAACCCAACAATGGAAACCATATTAATGACTTAATTATATGTTTACAACTAAAAAGACATGTAAACATTTAAACATCGACAACCTCAGATTGAATTATAAATAATCAAACTCCTTTAAAAAGGATTAGTTATGTATAGAACTAGTAAATTGCCCCGCACGTCATCGCAGTGTGCTGAACAAAATTTCCGTCAAAACGTAGACCAATTGAAAACGTACATAAAAATAAGCATGAAAACGTATTATACTTGACACGACTCATTTCCGGAAAAATAAAATACTTGAACCGACTCATTTCTGGGAAAATTTTACATCGAAATGTAAATGAATTTAAATTTATACCCACATGTACATAAAAATAAGTACCTTAAACTCAACTAAAAAACTTTTAAAAATGTAAGCGGTTGTAAGTGTCAATACTGAAAGTTAAGATGTAAAAGTAAAAAAAAAAAAAATTAATAAGACTAAAAAAAAACTCAAATCACTAATCACACATGATTGATAATTGTAGTATGTATAATATGTATAATATAATATAATATGGAATGAAACACATGATTTATTTGCATAAATTTCTTGTACAATATTTGAGTTTTTTCAAACAAGATAAAAGTCTACATAGATAAGTGAAAGGATGCATAGTCCCTTGAAGATGAGTATTTGAAACTTGAAGAATAAGAATACTGCATACAACTCCAATACAGCGTCTCATACTCGCAAACGAAATGAGCAGGGTTGGACCACTAGTGAGGTTTTGTTTGAACTAGAGAAGTTGTAGTCTCTCTTCAAGGAACAAAGCTTATGTGTTTCTGTAGGCCACTCTTTACACCGAGTGGGTTTTTACCAATAAAGAGAAAAAGAACAACTTAAATAATGAATTTATAAATAGAATTGAAGCCTTAGAGACAGTATTTCTTTCTCTAAATATACTTGAAGCAAAGACTAGATTGTCTAATGCTGAGACTAAAAACAAAAACAATTGCTTAGTTAAAATGTATGATCCCTTTTTGAATGGGATGTATCGCGGAAGAATGAAGAAATTGTTTTCTTCTTCAATCATAAATGTACAGCAGTTTGGGGTTGGTCATAGGTTAGATGAGTACTATATTTGTATCCGAATTTTGCATTGTATTTAAAGTACTATGTTTGGTTATTTGCAGCAAACATTTTTGAAGTGTGTTATAAATTTTGCATTGTATTTTGTAACATATCATGTAATTGATGTTTCCTTTGAAGGTGTTAATGATAGTTGTGTTATTATTATTTTTAGATTAGCGTGTATGTTGTGAGAGGAATTTTGTTAATACAAGAGTTAATTACTGTTTTCGTCCCTGTGGTTTGTCAAAAATCATTATTTCAGTCCATTAGTTTAAAAATTGCGATTTCAGTCCCTGTGGTTTCACTTTCATAACCATTTCAGTCCACCTCCGTTAACCCCATCCATTTATTCTGTTAAGTACACTTGAATTGACCATAATGCCCTTATTAATAAAAAACAAAAAGATATCTAAATGAGTTAATTACTGTTTTCTTCCCTATGGTTTGTCAAAAATCACTATTTCAGTCCATTAGTTTAAAAATTGCGATTTCAGTCCCTGTGGTTTCACTTTCGTAACCATTTCAGTCCAGTCTCATAACACCGTCTATTTTACCGTTAAGTTTTTAATGAAATACCTAAATTACCCTTGTGTTAATTAAATATGGACTTATATGATTTTATTATTGGATTTATATGATTTTATTGTTGTATGACATATGGACTTAAGTTGGATTGTAGGGTTCGAACCCACCATGGCTTCAGTAGAAGTAGAAGTCTGACACTATTTTTACATATATGGTTCCAAAATTTTAATTTTGAATTTTAGAATGAGAAAATGTCCAGGTAAGCATTATTTTTCAAAGTTATTATGTTAATTGATGCTGCTAGGAAGATATTAATTGGGGTGTGGTAATGGATCGCCGGACATTAAGAGGGTGGGGTTGTGATGCCGAAGAAGATGACCGGAAACTTTTGCCAAAAATGAGAGTAGGGATGGAGTGGGGTGGGGTAGCGTGGGGTTGTGTTTTAACAAGTGGGTCCTATAATACAATTCACGTGTACTTAACAGAATAAATGGATGGGGTTAACGGAGGTGGACTGAAATGGTTACGAAAGTGAAACCACAGGGACTGAAATCGTAATGTTTAAACTAATGGACTGAAATAGTGATTTTTGACAAACCACAGGGACGAAAACAGTAATTAACTCATTTAGATATCTTTTTGTTTTTTTATTAGTAAGGGCATTATGGCCAATTCACGTGTACTTAACAGAATAAATGGATGGGTTAACGGAGGTGGACTGAAATGGTTACGAAAGTGAAACCACAGGGACTGAAATCACAAATTTTAAACTAATGGACTGAAATAGTGATTTTTGACAAACCACATGGACGAAAATAGTAATTAACTCTTAATACAAAGTGTAAACTTTATATCAAGAAAAAAATCACAAAAGCAGGGTTATATTGCTCGTGTATTAGAGTTTTTTTCTTATCAAATTATCATACGTAATTGTTTGTGATAACAAATACGATATTTGTAGTCGTGCATCTGCTTTTCATCACTAATGTTGGTGATTGTAAGTAGATCTACTTAAGACAAAAAAAGAAAAGAAATGAAAACAGACATTGTTACAAGTTGGAGGTGTTTAATACATACGTCATACGTGTTTAATATTCTTAAGCCAGACTCCTTCAAACCTAGTGGCTCAACAGGGCATCGCCCTATTGGGGTCCAAGGGACAAAGCCTCAATCTTGCGTCACTTGATTTGGTCTATCAGTGGTACTTAGACCATGAGTAGTGGTTATGGTGAATAATGCCCCACCCTTGGGTGTTGTCCGCCATGTGCCGTCCTAGTCAACTAATGGACGTTTTGAAGAAAAGGGCGTAGTGGGATAATGCCTCCACCCTTGGCGTTGTTCGACACGTGGCACTCTCATAATTACCCAATTATTATTTTTTTAATTATTAAAATTGCGAGTGCTTCTATTTTCATTCCAATCATCAGGGCAAATTACATAAGGATAGCAGGTAGACGAGCAACAAACTGCGCCGTCATCCCTTTCTGAATAGAAAACCCTAATCTACTAAAAACAAAGCCTCGACCCAAATAATATTCAATTAAAACAGTGATTGGTCAAATGTTTTCAACTTGGGCGTAGAAAATACAACGCCAAAAGCAAATTTTGTCAAAAAAAAACGCCCACGGGAGCTAGCGGGCATGCTCCGGCGCTTTTGTCCAAAAAAACACCCAAAATCTCACGAGTACTGGTGGTCTTAAGATTAGTAGTAACTTGGTCTAACGGTGACAAATTAGCTATAAACAAACCAGGGCAAACCCTGAAAATTCAGGTGCCCTGTCTAAGTTTGAAAAATGTGCCATTTAAGCCGTAACGAAATATATAATGTAAACTATTTTTTATACAACGTTTAAAGTTATAACCATAAACAATTCAATTTGCAAAAGTGCAAAACCCCCGATATTTAACAAAATTTCTTACAAATTAAGGCCTAAATAATTGACAAATAATGTCAAATAACACCCAAATAGTCAACGCTTAACACCAAATAATACCTAACTAAATAGCTAACCAACAATTAACTCTACATAAAATAAAATGATAACAATCAAATAAAATGGTGTACAATAATAAGAAATCTAACTAAATCAAGTAAACTAATAAAGTAGAAGCTAAATTAAAAATTAATTTCAAGTAGGGTTAAGACCCGCCCGCGTTGCGGCGCAGGTAGATCGTAAACATTGAATGGATTAGTCCAAACGTTATATGATGCATTAACCATATGAAAACATATATTTCGACATATCCAGTTGAACTCAATATAACATGTGTAAGCATTGTGATTGTATCAAACGTAAAGTAAATCAAATTCATATCGAACAATCATAACGTATTATATGTGACCCAACTCATACATAGAAAACGTAACGGGTATGAAGGAAAATATGCACATGTAATCAAAAGGGATTAATTAGAGCTTTCGAAAAAATGGGAGAAAAAGAAACCATAATTTGACTCCACTCGGTTCAAAACAAACTTTACGAAACATACATAAAATAAACACGAAAACATATTATATTTGACTTGAATCATTTCCCAAAAAAGTTTACGTCGAAACGTAGAACAACTTGAATTTATACCAAAACGTACATAAAAATATGCACATAAAAATATGCACGTAAAAATGGTTTCTTTAAACGAAAACGTATTATATTTGACATGGCTCGTCTATAAAAAAAGTTTACGTCGGAATGTAGAACAAATCATATTTATACACACCCGTACATAAAATATGCATATAAAAAATAGTTTTTTAAGTAAAGGAAGTACAGGGTTAAACCGAAACAAAATATTAGTAAAAAATTTAATAGGTTAAAAACGTTCGTAAAACCGTGCCAAGTAGCACCAATGCCACAACGACATCAACTCTCAACATCGTAAAAAAAGTAGATAAAATGGTAAAAATTACACTAAACGAAAAGCAGACTAAAATCGTTGAACCACGCACACCCGTTACAGTGTGTTAATGCGAAGAAATTAATCAGAAACGTAAAACGTAGAAAATAATAACTTAGTCGATCTAGGACCCGCCCGTTGCGACGAACTTTGCAAAAGGGAAAAAATGGACGCGTTGCGACCGGTTTGTCAAATATGGAAAATAGAGCAAAAAACATTGAAGCTCACATGCACGCTACGACATATTAACTCACAAAATTTAGAACGAAACGTAAAACGAAAAACTTGCGAAATACAAAAAGTATGGGAGACCAAACTTGTAAATAATAAAGTGTTGTGTTAAATTACAAAAGATGAAAAAGTTTGAGTGAAAAGTAAAAATTTGAAATGAGTTAAAATGTAAAAGAAAAAACTTTAAGGTTTAAAGTGGAAAATGAAGTTTTTTTTGTTTGAAAAAGTTTCAAAACATGATGTACAAGTACAGGGGCGAAGTATAGAAGGGGCGGGGAGGGGCGCCCGACCCCCCGAACTTTTCGCTCAGTCGTGTTATATATATGTAGTTTTCGTATAGAAGTTTTTTGGTATATACGTTTTCGACCCTCCGGTTCTATAGAAATTTTTGGGTATATACATTTTCGACCCCCCCCCCCTCTCGCGTCATTCGGGTCAAGCTTCGCCACTGTACAAGTAATGATGCAGAAGAGAAGAAAGTTGCTAATTTATATATGGAATAATTTCTTTTAACATTTACTCTAGTCTTTTGAGTATTACAAACTTGGAGATTGGAGCCATCTTTTAGTTATGTTTCTGAACAAATCTAACGGTGTAGATAACATATAAAAATATCTCCAGTGGAGTGGTGGAAAGAACTTTGGGTTTCTTTGGAGACCCGGGTTCGATCCCCACCAGTTGCATTTGGGGGTAAATGACCCCAACCTTGGTTGAGTGGTCATGGCAATGATGGACAAAGAGCTGTGTGTGCGTTATAGCCCGGGTTCGAGTCTTGAGCCGCACACGAGTTTTCTATTACAGTGCAGTTACTCCGGCTCTTGAGTGCGGAGGTTGCAACGGCAGTCAAGTGGCTGTCGGCTGGAAATTTTCTCGTGGAGCGCCTATGGTCAACCTCGAATGCCTCGCCCGAGGGGGACTAGGGACCCATGCATTGTGGGTGTGATCCTCTGGACTGTTGGAGTCAATCGCCGTTAAAAAAAAAGATAACATATAAAAATAAACTAAACATTAAGTATGGGCCAAACTTTCAGAAAAGGCCCAAAACAACAAAAATAAAAAAACGCGTGAGTTATGTACGTCTTCTTCTTCCCTTTCTGAAGAAGTAACCACCAGTGACATGTAGTCCAACGCTTCGTACTGCCATCGCCAATTGCCGACTTTTTTTCTGATCGTTCTTTCTTCACCTTGTTTATTCATTTAAACGATTTTCAGGGGGTCAAACTGTTAAACGGAAACTACAGCAGATACCCTATAAATATAGATTTTTAGGGGGTCAAACGATTTTTTTTCTTTCCAATTTAATTTTTAGAGTTAACATTCGTTTTGCTCCTTGTGGTTTGGTCATTTTAATGGTTTTGCTCCAATAGTTTAAAAATAGTTATTTTCCTCCCTGATATTTCGAGTTTGTCCTGGCTCTAACTCAGTTAAAACGTTCAATTAAAAGTAGAGGTATTTCGGTAGCTTACTCTCTGACTCTAACTCAATTAAAACGTTTAGTTAAAAGTCGCGGTAGTCATGGTCGGCAGGTGGTAGTTGCAGGAGGTGGTGGATGGTTGTGGATGGAGGTGGCCGGTAGAAAGAGTGGTTGGAAAGATGGGGTATCATAAAAGAATTACTTATATACATGTAAATAAACAAGTTATAGGTATATTTAGGTGAAAAGACTTACATGCCCTTGCTTTTATCTATAAAATTACCAAAATGCCCTTCTAGTTAATGAATTTTTTGTATGGAGTTAGAGGCGTGGAGCAAAATAACGATAGATTAGAAAAATTAGGGAGGAAAATGGCTATTTTTAAACCATTGGGGCAAAAGCGTTAAAATGAACATATCACAGGGAGCAAAATGAAAGTTAACTCTAATTTTTATATAGTGTTATCTTTTTGAGCAACTACAGAAAATTAAAATATGATAAATTACATACATATCATGAATCAATATAAAATATTTTAAATGTCAAAAGTACATAAATTTATGGTGATAGAAATATCAAAAGATAATTTCACACAAAAATATACATAATATCATCAAAATACATATTCTAATTTTCATTTTCCAAGTAATGAAAATACTAGAATGAATCATTAGAAACGTTCAAGGAAAAATGAAATTAAAATTTTCGCATGTATATGTTAAAAGTAATATCAACGAAATGAACTTAATTTGAAACAATCTAACTTCACAACTACCTCGTGGTTTGTGGCTACGTGTGATGTGCTAAAAATATATATAAAAATCGTAACAATTAAGTGGTCTATTTTTTATATTTCATTAGCAAAATCATGTGAATCGAGACTTAATTTGTTTGCATTTGTAGGTTTGAAAGAAAAGGAGTCTAAGGTGCTCTTTGTTTTTTCTGCACAAAAACCTCTTCTGCTGCAGGCCACATCTGCAGGCATCTGCAGGAGAAGAGGTGGACCAAATGTCTTCAGTTTGCAAGGAGAAGATGGTTTGTTTTTTTTTATATCACACACAAACACACACAAACACACACACACAGATCTCTCTCTACTCTCTCTCTACTCTCTCTCTACCACCGCCATCTTCACCACCGCCACCACTTCACCACCGTCATCATCACCACCGCCATCATCACCGCCATCATCATCACCGCCATCAAAACCCACCGCCACCGCCGCCCCTTCTCTCGCTACGATCTCTCTCTCTCTCTCTTCGTTTTTAGGGTTTTCGATTTGGGGGTTTTCGATTTTAGGGTTTTCGATTTGGGGGTTTTGTTTGTTGATGATGATGTCGGAGGTGGTGGCGGAGTGGAGGTGGAGCAGATGTCGGAGGTGGACCAGAGGTGGTGGCGGAGTGGAGATGGAGGTGGAGAAGATTTGGGGGTTTTGTTTGTGACGTCGATTTGGGGCAGGAGCAGCGGAGGTGGTGGCGGAGTGGAGGTGGTGGTGGCGGAGCAGGGGTGGTGATGATGATGATGGTGGCGGAGCAGGGGTGGAGGTGGTGCCAAGAGGAGGTAAACCTCTGCTTGGAGAAGCTTACCTCTCATCTCTTCCCCAAGAAGAGGTTGGGGAGAGGTAAAAAGCACTTCTCGAAAAAAAAACAAACACTCTTCTGAGGCTAAACCTCTTCCCGCGTCTGCACGGAGCAGACAGAAGAGGCCAGGAAGCACTTCTTCCAAAAAACAAACACCACCTAAATGGCGCATCCTTGATACCTAATAACCTAGTTGTTGATTTATTTAAAATATAGAGCGGACGTCAAATTTCACATGCAATTTAAAGTGTGGTTAAGAAGAAATTATGGAACAAGGTTACTGGAAATCAATGAATGAAGGTTGGTCACTTGAAGAGAAAATGATGGATTAGTTATTCAATAACTTGGGCTAGATTTACTTCGATGTGGTGGTGGTGGTGGTGTGTTAGTGGTGAACGAGGTGGAGATGGTGGTATGAGATGTTGGTGGCAGATCGGAGTGGTGGTGGTGGCAGTGGCTGTGGTGGGAACCGGTGATGCAGGTGGTGGAGAGTGTAGAGATAGAACAGGTTTGGTTTTGGTGGATGGTGGGGGTGTTGGAAGGGGATGTGGGTGGGGTTTGGTGTGGCGGCGGCGGTGGAGGTGAAGGTGATGGTGATGGTGGTGGTTTAGAGAGAGAGAGAGAGAGAGAGTATAGAAAGAGAGAGAGTGGCGGTGATGGTGTGGTTACAGGTTACTGAATGTGTGTATATTTTGTATAATATAGATTTTATAATTATATAAATATTTATACATTTTACTTAAATGGTCCTTTTATTAACAAATTTACACAATCAGTCCTTATTTACAAACCGACTTAACTGGGTTATGATTTTTGGACTAAAATGGCACCTTTCCAGAACGTCGGGGAGGAAAATGGCGCATTTTTGAAAAATGGACTGAAATGGCCAAAGTGACCAAACCACAGGGACGAAAATGGCAGTTAACTCTATGTAAAATTAGTGCCAGACTTCTACTTCTACTGAAGCCATGGTGGGTCGAATCCCACAATCCAATTTAAGTCCATATGTCATACAACAATAAAATCATATAAATCCAATAATAAAATCATATAAGTCCATATTTAATTAACACAAGGGTAATTTAGGTATTCCATTAAAAACTTAACGGTAAAATAGACCGTGTTAGGAGACTGTACTGAAATGGTTACGAAAGTGAAACCACATGGACTGAAATAGTGATTTTTGACAAACCACGGGGACGAAAACATTAATTAACTTTTTTAGATATTTTTTTGTTTTTTATTAATAAGGGCATTATGGTCAATTCATGTGTACTTAACAGAATAAATGAATGGGGTTAACGGAGGTGGACTGAAATGGTTACGAAAGTGAAACCACAGGGACTGAAATCGCAATTTTTAAACTAATGGACTGAAATAGTGATTTTTGACAAACCACAGGGACGAAAACAGTAATTAACTCTTTCTTTTTTAATAGGGTATACCTATACAAACACCAACATAGATCCACTTACAAAACCATTCTTATGCTTTAGATTAGTTATTAGCCCATTAACATTAGGTTTAGACCTTTATTGAGCCAAATTCCCAATTTCGTTAAGGCCTAAGGGCGCGTTTTTTGAAGCTCGAACATGGTAAACGAATTCTCAGGACCGATAGAGGACTTAGTAAACGCCATTGCTAGCGCCTCCTCCTCTACTTTCGTCCACGGTCTCCCCTGTTTTCTCGAACCGCTTTTTGACGCGGTTTCGGGTACGTTTTCAACCTTCTTTCCCTTCCCCTTGTTTTTTTTCGGTTGAGCTCTTGAGGTGGCGATTCGGGGACGACTTCATCATCATCATCGTCAAGGTTAACCGGTTGGGAAGTTGGCGGTTGCGATTGGAGTTGTTCAAACGAGTTGCGTTGCATCATTTGTTGTAGCGCTTGGTATTGTTGGAGTTGTTGAACTTGAGACACTTGTGAGAATGCGTTGGGTGTTTGTTGGAAACCTGAAAAAGGAAATTGCGGAGCCCCCCACGATTGATCCATACTCGGAGTGTAAGCGGGGGTCGAAAAAAAGTTAGGTTGGTTCGGGTTGGGGTCGTTCGGGTTGGGGTTGTTCGGGTTGGGGTTGTTCGGGTTGAAAGGATACATGATTTAGAGAATAAGGTATAAAAAATATGGAGTGTTTTTATAAAAAAGGAAGAGAATTGGAGAAGAATGGGAGTAGAAAGGATAGAAATGTATAAAAATGGTTGAGATATTGGGTATTTAAATTGAAAAATGAATTTTTTTTTTTTTAAATAGCCGTTTGGGGGTAAATGGCAACGGATAGTTTCAAAGGTGGGGCCTCGACTGAATCGGCGCATGTGGGACGTTTGGGCCGGGCCGGGGCTAAGGGGGGCGGTGTGGGGGCTCGGCGCCGGACCAAGCCGGGGCTAGCCGACCCCCATACCCATTAGTCTAAGTGTATATATATAAAGGAGAATTATTGAAGTTTAAATCTACTGAATCAAACTTGTAGTTGATAATTAGAATTTATGATGAATGTATATGAAGTTTAGAACATAACTAAATATGTACACAGAGATGGTTGAATGTGTTTTAATAACCTTAAATTGGTTAATTATGCAAGTGTCGTGTGATTCTAGGAACACATAACCATATAAACATTAAGTTTTAACCTTTTTTCAAACTTTCATCTCCAACAAGATTCTTGACATGAAATAAACCAATAACATAGAGTCTAAGGGTGAACGGGGGACTATGCGGGGAGTGGTGCGGTGATTGAAGTCCCCGAGCGGGAACACCGCCGCCATCACTTCGGGGAGGGTATTCGGGGAGGGGGATCGGTGTATGTTCACCGCACAAGAATTGCACAAGGATCGAGAGAGGAACGTTGGGCAACGGTCAAATGTTTTAAAATTTTTTTTTCAATTTTAACCAATATAAATAACCAACTTAAATCTAATTTTTACCACACCCATTCTCAAACTTATACTCTAAAAATCTATCAAATACAACACAAAGCCAAACCGAGCAATGGAGAACCAACCCCGCGAAGCCAAGAAAAAATCTAAGGGACGCGGCTCGCAACCGTCTCGTGGTGGTTCGAACGGTTGCGAGCGGTGCAAGTGCACAACCACAACCCCCTTTCGGATATACTTCACAACCCCCGTTTTTTTTTACCAACAACCTTCACACCCCTCCTTTTACAACACCCAACCACAACCCACTTTCGGCTATTTTCAAAATTTGTTATCAATGGATCCTCAAACCCCCGCCTTCGACCCGTATGGTTTTCGTTCCCCACAAGTTCCATCTCCACGAGAAAATGTTGAACGTCTTCTACCTATTCACGAGGATGAGGACGAGGAAGTAGTGCCCGAAACTCAAAATTTGGGCGACTATGAAGATGACACCGGCGACGATGAATATAATGTGGATGAAGACGCCGGCAACGAAAAAGATGACGCTCGGGATAAAAAGGGAAAAATGGAGCGCCAAAATTGGACAAAAGTCTAAGAAGAGGCGTTGGCGAAGGCGTGGGTACATTGCTCTACCAACAAAAAGAAGGGCAATCAACAAACCCGCGATGGTTTTTGGCGTAGAATTTTAGATCATTATAACGCCACCGTTGGTGGAAGTAACCGGACCGTGCATCAAGTACGGTCTAAATGGACCCCGATGATGACGAAAATAAACTTTTTCAACGGCCTATACCAACAAGCGGTAAAAATTATATTTTTTAACGTTGTATATTTTTTAATTTTGTTTACTAAGTTCATATGTTTTTAACACTTGTTATTTTATAATATGTAGGATCGCACACGAGGAAGCGGGTGTAGCGATCTCAACGTGATGAAAGTCGCTTTAAAGGAATTTAAAGAAAAATATCCGAGCGGTGTTCAACATGTCGAGGCATGGGAGGTCGTTCGAAAACACGACAAATGGGCCCAAGTCCCATTGTTGGGTGAGGAAGGGGAAGGTTCGGCACAAAAAACAAAGCCCGTTGAGGTGGACCCTTCCATACCCGATATGAACGAAGACTCCTCGCCACAAAGAACACAACGGCGAGACAAGCGTCAAGCGACATCGTCCGAGGGCTCGGCCGAGTTGGCGGCACAATTCAAAGAGTACACCGCCATGAAAGAAGCGAAGCACGCGATTGAATTGGAGGCGATTGAATTGAGGAAGAAAAGAGAGTCGGAGGCTCGCGAGCTCATAACGGAACAACGCGAGACGATGAGAAACTACGCGCACGATTGAGATATGAAAACATTCCTCAAGCCGCACGACGATGTTCCGCCGGAAATGTTGCCGTTCATCCTCGCCCGAAAGCGCGAGATCGCTAACAAGTACGGGTGGCCGTGCAATTTCTAAAATTTTTATGTAGTATTGCGATGTAATTTTTATTTTATTAAATGAAATGTAGTTTTTTATTTTACGAAATTATGTTTTACTTTTTATATTTTCTTAATTCTTAATTAAAAAAATAAAAAAACAAGTCCCCCAAGAGAGGAGTGCCGCCATCAAATTGAGGGTGTGAGGGGAGTTAAGAGGGGAGTTGACGTGGCGCGTGCTGATTGGTCGTGCGTAAGAGATGGGACTCCTCTAAGAGAGGAGTGCCCCTTACACCCTAAGTAATTGTAGTTTACATGTAAATGGTTAATCTTTACGAAACCATTACTTTTCTTAATGTCAATCATTATGTCAACATGTGATTTCAAATTTAAAGGAAAATGGCAAATAAAATGTTATGTTTGTAACAACCAACAATTTTGCAATGTATGTCAAAGTATTAACTAACGTAATGTAATTGGTTTCGTTGATGATCCTAAAGTGCCTTTTGATGCGAGTCGCCGTATCTTACTGTTGCGACACTCGGGGTCTTTGTGCTACTTGGCATGGTGTTACGCTCCCGCCGCATCGCGGCAGGTGGTAAAACCTAGTTCATATTATTTGTGAAAATTAAAAAAGAAAATAAAGAATATGTGAAGATCGACACACTACATGTATATAGCTCATGAACTATATATAAATAAATAATATTTCTCTAATAATTTATTATCCTCAAATTTAAAATACTAATTTAAGATATTTTTAAATACAACAAATTATTTCTCACGAATAACCAACTTTGCATTAATATATTAATTATTATTTTTTTCAATATAAAAAAAGGGTTATTGGATTTTATCACCCCCAACTATCGGCCTTTGGCCGTTGCCACCCCCAACTAACACTTTGACACCCGACACCCCTAACTTGACTTTTTGTTTGTGCTGACACCACTCAGTTAAATCTTCACTACACTACTACATAAACAGGTATCAGCTACAAAATTTTGCTACCGAAAAAATTTTGTCGCAACTTTGCTATGAGTTAGCTATGGATTCGCTACGAACATATTCAGCTACGGTTTAGCTACGGATTTTCCGTTGCAAAAAATATTCATTGCAAAATCCGTAGCAAACTTTTGCTACAAAAATATTTGCTACTATTTAGCTACGGATATTTCGTTGCAAAAGTTATCCATAGCAAAGTCCGTTGCAAATTAAAAAAATTAAATTCTCAATATGCAACTTAATAAAATTCGTAGCAAAATCCTTAGCAAAATTTTGAGACAGACATACTTGCTACGGTTTAGCAATGGATATTCCGTTGCGAAGAAACATCGGTAGCAAAGTCCATTACAAAATTAAGAAAATAAATGTTTAACAAACAACTTAATAAATTTCATAGCAATGTTCATAGCAAAATTCTTACAATAAATATTCAAAAATATTTACAAATAAATGAATAAAATATGTAGCAAATTTCAGAGCAAAATTGGTAGCAATGTTATGAAAAAAAAATCTATAATTTATATAAGTTAATAAAATTCATAGTTAAAGTGCTAGAAAAATAAATAAAATAATTACTTAAAAAATAATAGGATTCATAGCAAAATAACAAAACATATTCAAAAGTAGTTAATATATTAACTTAACATAATAAATAGTTAAAAAATAATAGAGTAAAATGCACGGATAGTCCCTGTGGTTTGGTAAAATTTCACCTTTACTCCCCAACTTTTCAAAATTACACTCTTAGTTCCTATGGTTTGACAAGTTGTTACTCGGATAGTCCCCAAAGCGGATGGAGGTTAGTTTTCTCAGTTAAGTGAGTGTGAAATGACAAAATTGCCCTTAGTAATAAAAATCGGAGAAAAATCGGGCCAAAACAAAACTAGATCGGAGCAAAATTGGGCCAAAACGAAACTGAAACCTGCAAAATCAGGCCAAATCAAACCAGTCGGTGACCTTCACCTGGTCCGGATTCAACTTTCAGGTTGTTGCAGTTGCAGTTTTCAGATTCGACTTGTTTTTCCGACGACCTCACGTGGGCGGTGGTGTTGGTAGTGTGGTCGTTGCCGGAGATGATACCGGCAGTGGAGACGACGGTGGGAAGATGAAGATGAAGAAGTGTGTGGTGAGGGTGTTGTATAAAAATTAAAAAAGTGGGTCTCAAGTAAATTATAAATATTAATTGTATTTCCTTTTTGTGTTTTAAGCATTATATTTAAATAATAAGGGTAGTTTTGTCATTTTACATGGACTTAACTAGAAAAACTAACCTTCATCCGTTTTGGGGACTATCCGAGTAACAACTTGTCAAACCACAGGGACTAAGAGTGTAATTTTGAAAAGTTGGGGACTAAAGGTGAAATTTCACCAAACCACATGGACTATCCGTGCATTTTACTCAAAATAATAATATTCATAGCAAAATAAAAAAAAACATATTCAAAAGTATTAATAATAACTTTATAAAATCGAACGTGGATAAAACAAGCATCGTTAAGCATGCATGCCAAATAATGGCCGATCATGGTGAATCACGTTAAGTATATAATTCATAGTCAAAGACGGGTGTATAGTAGTTTTCAAAACCTCTTTTCACTTGACCATACCACATTGTCTAATGTCCAATTAAGAACTAAAACTACTCATAAGTCTTAATATATTTTTAAAACGTGTATGACCCATTTAAACTTGAACTAACCCGTGATTACTTATATAAAAAACAAAAAATTTCACTATTAATGATTACTTATATATAATAAAAAAATTCACTATAAGACTACATGGTATGGAATGGAGCAGCTAGAGGCTTCATTGCGCCACCTCAGCCAAACATAGGCGGCATGTCAACCGGGGGGCTCCATTACCTCCTTTCAATAAAGCCCACGATTTGGAATGAAGCCCCTGCAATCATTACCTAATCATCTCTTTTTGTTTTTTTATATTTGTAACATTTAAATAAATAAATAAACATCAAAACATTTTAATAAATTAAAAAAAATATATAACATTATATTTATATATTAATCCATAACATTTAAATGAATAGTGACTTTTTTATATTTTGTGTTGTTTTTCATTTTGTTTCGAAATTATTTATATATTTATTTATTTTGCATAGTAAATTCTACGCTTTTCCCTGGATTTGGTCATCATTCGGTTGTTACTTAGCACAGTGTTTGGTAGTCACATTTGGTCCTTGTGCTTTTTTTTTTTTTTTTTTTTTTTTTTTTTTTTTTTTTTTTTTTTTTTGCGTTCGCTTGCTACTTAGCATGCTACTTAGCACAGTGTTTGTTGGTCAGATTTGGTTCATGCAATTTTTACCTCCTCGACTTTCTAATACGTGTGGGTCCAAATTCGACTTTATCTACATTCACTTGGTGTTAGAAACTCATGATTTTATTATGTTTTTTGTGGTTTTGGTTGCGTTCAGTTGCTACTTAGCATGGTTTTACGCCTCTCAGCCCCGTCACACTGGTATCATGATTTTACGTCCCCGCACCGCAACACGGGGGGGTTAATACTAGTTTAAATAACCAAATAAAAAAATAACAAAACATGTAACTTAGATATAAAAATCATAACACATAAATCAAACGATAATATTTAAATAAAGCAAACATAAATTAAGGATGTGCCACACCAAGCCCCCCAATCCAGTCTCGCCAAATCCTCCAAGCCGTAACATGATTAAAAGGCCTTACGGTCCTGTGTTTCAAACTCAATACGTGTCTCGGCAAGCGCTTCATCATCCTCGTGGTTCAACGCAATGACGTAGCACCTCTCAAAATATGTACACTTTATGCGTAGCTGCATAAACCTTCCTAAAATTTGACATCCTCCATGAAAATTCTCACCCACACGTTCAAATAATGTGGTCCTAATCCTGCTCCAACATTGTGTCGAATCGGAAGGGAATCCTAAGTCGACCGTATCCACCCAACTTGTGACTAACACGATATCCTCGGATTTGGTCTAATGACATGCCATTGAAAATATAGAGATTGAGAGTATAAATACGTTGAGAGTATGGAGAGGTTTAGAGTGAAATAAAATAAGAGTGCGTGTGTGTATATATATAGCAGATATTAAATAATTTGAAATTGATTGTTTTTTTTTTAAGTTACCGTTATTCAATGGTTAAACACAACCCCACCAACATTTCTCCCATTGTTTCTCGTTATTGCACTGGCAAAGGCACAATAGCCCCCCTATAGTGTCGGCGGTGTGAGGGTGGGGGCGCTATTGTTTAAATGTGGCTAAGGTGGCATGAGGGTGGCATCTCATACAACATAGTCTAAATTAGGGGTTTTCAAAAAATTCGTGGCTCGCAGCTCGCTCGAAACTCACTCGAAAAAAGCTCGGCTCGAAATTGGCTTAGTTGTAAACGAGCCAGCTCAGCTCAGTTTGTATATGATCTGAGCTCGAGCTTGGCCTGGCTCGGCTCGTGAGCTGGCTCGATAAGGTTTACATCCTTCATTTTTTTGTCCCACATCGTTTAAAAAACAAAAACTAAGAGAGTATCTCCCCTATAAAAGAAGGTAAAAACAATATACATAGTGAATTAACTATTTATACTTGCATATTTAGCCATATGGTTAAATTAATTGGCAATTATGGCCCTTAGTCTATGAAGAAATTCATTTTTAAGGGCTTTTTAAGAAGTAAATTTTACGATTCTTTGTTAGTTCGAGCTAGATCGAGTCGACGTGAGCTAGATCGAATTCTAATCGAGTCGAGCTCGAGCCTCAAATCTCAGTTTGATTTGAAATTCGAGCTCGAGCCGAGCCAACTCGAATCGAGTGCGAGCTGAGCTCGAATCGAGTTTGAGCCGAGCTCGAACTGGGTCTAGCTCGGCTTGACTCGGCTCGTTTACAGCCCTAGTCTAAATAAATAATACTTATTAAACTATTTATATAAGAACTAAGATTTTTTCTTTATTTCTACATAATTTCATCTTGTTATTTAGAGAAAAATGCCCGGATAGTCCCTGTGGTTTTACCTTTTTTCACCTATAGTCCCTATCTTTCTAAAACTACTTGAATAGTCCCTGTGGTTTTCCGTTTTGTTCTCGGATAGTCCCTGGGTCTAACTTCAGTTACTTTTCTCTGTTAAAATGATGTGAAATGACGAAAATACCCTTTCCTTAAAAGGCCAAACCACAGGGACTATCCGGGCATTTTTCTCTTTTTATTTATAAAACTCCACCACCACACTTTATCTTCAACCTCCACCCACCATCACCCTCCTCCACCCTCCACCATCACCCTCTCTTTACATCTTCAACAGCCGTTCAAACCCCCTTTACATCTTCCTTACCGTCAGATCCACCTGACGTCACCAGATCCCGATCCAACGGACACAATTTAAACTCCCTTTGCCACATCAGCCCACACAACAACCCCCTACCGTCCGATCTCCACCCTTTCTTTCCCGCCACTTTCTCAACCGACGCCGGAGACGACGCCGTTGACTCATTTCCGATCAAACAATCGCTAGACTCCGCTCCAGACGACGACTGTTCACTCTTCTTCAAACTCACACGGCTGAGATACGACGGCGATAACCGCCACGACAGCCGCCGCTGCTCACGGCGGCGATAACTCAAACCGCTCGATTTCGATTTCTCACCAACAAAATCATGAAAACACACAGCAGACATTCCATTAAACGCCGCGAAATCCGAACACTCGTAAACAGTCGCCGCAATATTAAGCACGCCGTGAATCATCCCGGACGGTTGCCGGATATGTAGCGCAGAGAACGCCGGAGTTCCAACAACCGCACCGGTTTTCGAACTAACTAACGAACTGCTGCTCAACAGAAAGCGTACGTTACCGATTAAGTAATCTTTGATGAATCCACAAGCGTAGATCTGGAACTGGACTGCTGACGTGTCACCGTAGATGAAGCTTGGTGAAACACGGAAGATGAATTTTTCGTTCCATGTCGGGTTTTCAGAGCCGACCCGGTCGAGGTGGCTTCGGAGTTTGGATTTGGGGTCGACCCATGCGATGGTGTAGGTGTGGATACGGTGGGGTTTGGGGATTTTGAGGGATTGGGCTGAGATCAAGTTGATACGGTGGAGGTTGAACGGCTGTTGAAGATGTAAAGAGAGGGTGACGGTGGAGGGTGGAGGAGGGTGATGGTGGGTGGAGGTTGAAGATGAAGTGTGGTGGTGGAGTTTTATAAATAAAAAGAGAAAAATGTCCGGATAGTCCCTGTGGTTTGGCCTTTTAAGGAAAGGGTATTTTCGTCATTTCACATCATTTTAACAGAGAAAAGTAACTGAAGTTAGACCCAGGGACTATCCGAGAACAAAACGGAAAACCACAGGGACTATTCAAGTAGTTTTAGAAAGATAGGGACTATAGGTGAAAAAAGGTGAAACCACAGGGACTATCCGGGCATTTTTCTCTGTTATTTATTTATACAATACGTATGGAACTTTTTTACATAATTCAATTGAAGGTGAAAAATTGAAATTCCCTCCCTGTAACCCCACTCACTTCCTACCCGCCTAATTTTCCATTCTAACCCGATATCTCCCCCTAATTCGGAACCATGAATATCTAAATTCCCGCCTTACAACCCCAATAAATGGCATGATCAATGTGGCTTGAAGCATTCTATCACGAACTGAGAAGAAAAAAGAGAGTAGAGAACAGACAAGGGTTTTGATTATCATCTAAGGTTTCAAGTTTCTTTCTTCCAAGATAAACTCACTTCGAAAATTCATCCCCAAAACTGTTTCTTCATTCAAATTGTACTGCTACTTGGATGATGTGGCAGGGTATAGTTTCTTTTCTTTTTTAAACTATTTTCATAATTAATCATCACTGCTAGTAATATGTGTTTATTTAAGTCCCAAATGGAGTTTGCATTAATATAGGTACAAATCCCATTAACATATTTTTTTTGTACTCTCATGTCTTTGTTCTCAGTGATTTGTACAAGATGGTCTTGAGATTTTGGATGGTTCTGAATTTTTCACTGGTTCACAGCTAAATAAGTTAGTTATTATGAACCAAACTTGTATATTCTTGGACATATAGTTTGATTTGAGGCATTTGATCAGAAAAGATGGCAACGAGAGTTCTAGCGGCAATGAAGATCAAGAGAAACCGTGTTGTTTGTGTACATTATGTTTTGTGTTGCATTCATAGGAAGTTGTCTTCTTGATGGGATGGAGTAATGTTATCTTCATTTGGGATATAGGAAGTTCGGAAAATACCCATTTGTATATGGATAATTTGTACAATGTTATAATATTCTATTGTATTACATCTTACAATTATTCAGTTTGTAAAAGCTTTTGTTTTATTTGTGGTTGTAAATCTTTATGTGATTTTGGATATATTGTAATATAAAAAAGGACATGTTTTAAATGAAATGAAAAAAACGGGACGAAAACTATACCAAAAACCTAATAAAATTTGTAGCAAAGTTCCTAATCCGTAGGGAAAATCTGTAATTAAAATCCGCAGTAAAAAAAACGTAGGTAAAATTTTGTAGCTAACAATCCATAGCAATCATTGTAGCTAAATAATCCATAGCTAAAATTTCATAGCGAGCATTTTCGTAGCAAAATCCATAGCTTATTTAGAGACGGCTTTTTGTAGCTAAAAACTCGTAGCAAAATATGATTCCATAGCTAAAATTTGTAGCAAATAAATTCGCGAGGAGACTTGTAGCTACGGACTAAATTCGTAGCAAATCCATAGCAAAATGGGTATTTGATACCGATTTGCTACAGATTTAGCCGTAGCAAATGCCTAATTTTGTAGTAGTGCTAACTGGGTTTGATTTTTATCTGACGTGGCACATAGTTGACGAGTTGGACCTGATTACGTGGCAAATAATGTGTCACTAACCTTCATTACCTTCTTTATAACACGACACAACATAGGGTTCCACTGATACAAAACACACTCATCCCCCTCGTCAAAATTAGGCTTCCACTGATACAAAACACACCCACACCTCCCCCCTCGTTTCTTTTCCGGCCAATAACCACCACCACCACCAGGTACCTGCAACTCCAATACCATTCTGCTACAAATCTTGATCTCCGATGAGTTGCTGGCCAACAACAATAATCCATAAAAACTATTGCAAACAATATTCCTACAACAGTGGCAAACATCAGCATACTAATAACAAGATAAACACACCATCAAACCAAAATTTCAGCTTCCATCACCGTCTCCGCCGCCGCCACCACCATCATCAATCCTTGACAACTTATTGACATCCAAAAAAGAATGACGAAAAAAGACTTCATCATCAACACCTCTAGTACAATTAGAAGATAAATTGAAATTACCTTGCGATAAGTGGTGCCGTCTTCTTCAACAATCCAACCAGCTTCGTTACAAAGGGCTTTTGAGACCTCGTTGTTGTCGCAGTGTTTCGGAAGCTTATAGTTACCGTAAACTTAGCGGTGATTGCACGCCGGCGACGCTCTCTGCGCTTGTTGTTCTCTCTCTCCTTCCAGCTTGGTACCTTGTTCCTGACGTCATATATTAAATAACACGATAATCCTTTTCAACAGAAGGAAATTTCTGCAAGAGATATGGTTGTTGACCGGAATCGGAGAAGTTTTCCGGCGGTCGGAAGAATTAATAACAGAAGTTTGTGTTGTGATTGAGAGAGAGAGAGATGAGCGGGTTAATGGATTTTAGATTGAAGCTATTGACCTTGAAGATGTATTGAATTGGCCATGAATCAGCTCCAACTAATCACATTTGTGCCACGTAATCAGCTCCAACTCATCACATTTCTGACACGTCGGATAAAAAAGAAACCAAGTTAGTGGAGATTTAACTAAGTGGTGCCAGTACAAACAAAAAGTCAAGTTGAGGGTGCCGGGTGTCAAAGTGTTAGTTGCGGGTGACAACGGCCAAATGCAGATAGTTGGGGGTGATAAAATCCAATAACCCTAAAAAAATGAGTTAATTACATAGTTAGTCCCAGTGGTTTGCACAAATAACATATTTAGGTACTAATAGTTTCAAATCACCTTCTAGGGTATTAACTTTTCATTTTGTAACGTTTGGAGGTATTAACATAGTTAGTCCCTGTGGTTTGCACAAAATAACATACTTAAGTACTAATAGAATGTGATTTTAAACCTACAAATAACGTTAATACCTCCAAACGTTACAAAATAAAAAGTTAATACCCTAGAATGTAATTTTAAACTATTAGTACCTAAGTATGTTACTTTGGACAAACCACATGGACTAACTATGTAATTAACTCTAAAAAATAGTATATCGTTTTTATTACGTAATTTATAAAGGGTGTTACTTTCTACACCCCCTACTTACTTTTCACACCCCCTCCTCTCACATACTTACAGGTGGGGCCTGCGTGGGACCGGCAGTTTTCCTCTCACAAGGGGGGGTATAATCAGGAGGGGGGTGTAAATAGAATGAGCCTTTATAAATCAAATTGTCGGAGTTGGTATCAACATTTTATCACTCAAATGATTGCTAATTAGCTTCTTGAATAACGTGTCTTCGCAATCACTCTATCCATTGCGTCTTGAGCATATCCGGTAGTATTTTTAAAGATATAATCTTTTTTATTATTTGGGTTAAAAATAGATTTATTCAACTCATTTAATAGACATGGTTTTTAAAGATATAAATTTTTTTATCATTTACTATAAAAAGTTACATTTATTCAACCCGTATAATACACAGAGTTTTTAAAATTATAGTTTTTTTATTATTATCTTGTATATAAAATTAGATTTATCAACCCGTACAATAAATGAGATTTTATAAAGATATAATTTTTTAATTATTTAGAATAAAAAATTACATTTACTCAACCCATCTGTGTAATACACAAGCAGGGGTGGACCTACTTGATGTTGTGGGTGGTCTGCCGCACCCGTCGAAAAAAAATTAGTGTATTTTTAGACAAAAAAACCCGACCGCACCCTTTAAAAATATGGTTGAACCCCTCATCTACACCCCCATAAAATAATTCTTGGGTAAGCTATTGTACACAAGGGTTTTAAAAATATAATATTTTATTATTTGATATAGTTAATTACATAGTTAGTCCATGTGGTTTGCACAAAGTATCATACTTAGGTACAAATAGTTTAGAATCACATTCTAGGGTATTAACTTTTCATTTTGTAACGTTTGAAGGTATTAACGTTATTTGTAGGCTGAAAATCACATTCTATTAGTACCTAAATATGTTATTTTGTGCAAACCACAGGGACTAACTATGTTAATACCCTAGAAGTTAATACCTCCAAACGTTACAAAATGAAAAGTTAATACCCTAGAAGGTGATTTTAAACTATTAGTACCTAACTATGTTATTTTGTGCAAACCACAGGGACTAACTATGTAATTAACTCTATTTGATATATAAAATTACATTTTTTCAACACGTATAATACACGGTTTTCTTAAAAATATAATTTTTATTATTTAATATATAAAATTACATTTATTCAATGTAATAAACGAGATTTACAAAGATACATTGTTTTATTATTTAGTCAATAAATTACATTTATTTAACATGTGTAATACACGAGGTTCTAACTCAGTATTTATATATACGAATTGTCATAATTGCAATGAAGGAAACTCAATTGATATGTCATTTGAGGCATTAGCCATCAAATATGAATGAATGTACAACTAAGAAAGCGACATGTGCAAATAGCCCGTTTAACTGTGTTGTTTTGTCAATCACAACTAATGCATCGAGAACATGTTGGTGATAGTTGAGATTAGACATCCCATTTGTTCACGATGGATGTGGATCGTGGGATTTGACTAGGGTGTGTAATATTACAAGTAATGTGACTCTTTTTTTTCATTTCTGTTAAAAGGGCACATACCTTTATTGCAAGCCAGAATTAAAATATGAACAAGTGCAAGCAATTGCTATGGTACTTGCAACATGGGCCTGCCACATTCCTATCAAATTATTGATTCTTTATGGAGATATTCTTCATAATATAATTTCATAACATGTTTATAATAAACTAACATATTATACCAACTTTGATTTTGAACATCTAAAAGATACCCAATATCAAAATGTTCAGATAATTGAGCAAACAAGACGGTATCGGTATTATGAAAGACGCCGACAGGTTTGGTTTTTGGTAAAAAAAAATATATTGTATGATATTTGATTACGTTTTTAATTCTTTTTATCAAAACTAATAGATATATATATATATATATATATATATAGGGAGAAGATCATGCGAGAACCACCTCTTATTGCGAGAACCACCTCTTATTGCGAGAACCAATGTGAACACAACCAAAAATGCCTAAAAATAGCTAAAAATCACACAAATTTTTTTTTTAATATTTTTTATATAAAAATCGCTACTTTTCGAAGCAAAAAAAAATTTAAAATAAAAAAAAAAAAAAAATTTAAAAAAAATTTTTTTGGCCACTAAAAGTAGCGATTTTAGCATAAAAAATATTAAAAAAAAATTTTTAGATTTTTTTTTGATTTTTTAGGTTTTTTTGGGGTTTAGTTTTTAGCATTTTAGCTTGGGGGGTGGGGGGGGGGGGGGGGGTTTAGGTTTTTTGGGGGGGGGGGGGGGGGGGGGGGTAGGTTTTTTTTAGGGTTTTTTAGCTATTTTAGGTTGTGTTCACATTGGTTCTCGCGGTTCTCGCAATAAGGGTGGTTCTCGCATGAACTCCTCTCTAAATATATATATATAGGGAGGAGTTCATGCGAGAACCACCCTTATTGCGAGAACCAATTTTCGAGGGACATTTGGGTGAAGGGACGAATCAGGGCTTTAATCCCGGGTTCGAACCTGACGAGGGGCAAGGGTTTACAAATTGCATCCCGTTCCTGCGCATTAGCTAAATTTCTAATCATATTTATCACATGAATAGATGAACTCACTTGATAGCCAGATAAACAGATGCAAGATATCCCTCAAAGTAAGCAACTCTCTGTTTGTCATCCAACATTTTACGTAGGGGAGATGCAACATTGTCTTCATCGTCCATACCTATAGATGGGCGACAAAGTATTCAGCACATACACACACATATACAGGGGAGCGTTTAATACATAACGAGGTTTAAGTAGATAACATCGAGAACCACATAAGCATATTGTACATATTGTATGGAACATAATCACGTAGTGGGAGAGAGAAAGAGAGGCGGTTCAAAAACCATCTTATGTGTCACATTTAAAGCAATATGTACAAATGTTTATACGACACTCAGTTTTCTGCTTCAATATGGTTTTGTTTTGAACATCCCTCTATACATGTTTGTGTCCAAGCATTTGGTCGATTTGAAGCCTCTGAAGTGGACTAGAATGCATACGTTCGCTAGAAATTTGTAAGTAAATTTAAAAATTAGTATATACATACTGTTTTCAGTAATGTAGATTGGCGGGTTATTGTATTTCTGAGCTATGTAATTAAGAATTTTCCACATACCCCATGGAACAACATACAACCATGGCGATGCTGCCTGCCATGAGATAAATTCAAATTAAAGTAGCAGTGGTTCCCCGTTGGTATGCTCTAGAGTCTAGCGGTGGCTATATGAGCGGGTTGGTTAACGGGTCAAAGTAGGTTTGGGTTGAAATGGGGTGACTTTTTGTACGGGTCACAACAAGCTATGATGGGTTAAGTTGGCCCACTAAACTTTTTTTTTTGTTTGGAAGGTGACTTTCTATGTACTGGACCAGTGGTCACCGGGTTTATGTCAAAGACATTCCCCCGTCAGCCCCGCATCTGCGGACGCGATGTTCGATTGGGCCCCGGCCTGCCGCGTGAGCTGACTTCCGCCCGGAAACCATACTGCCCCCACACGAGAGACTCGCTGGGGTAACAGCTGGGTAAAACCGGGTTGCCCTCAAGACCGTTCCATGCCTCGGTAGGAGACGATCTATCATCGGGACGTCCCAACCCCCTAACCGCAAACGCCGGGATTCGAACCGGGGTGGCCATTGGCAAACCCCCGGCCTCCTCCCAACTGAGCTAGGGGGTGGGATGGCCCACTAAACTTTCCTATAAATAATTACATATAGAGACCTTAATTAAGATTGAGAAAACAAAATTACTGCAATAACAAATCATAGTTTTTGAATGAATATTTTTGGGAGTTGTATGTCTTAAAAGTAGACTTTGGGTGACTTCTAGCCCGATTTACCGACTTCCCCCTTAGCTAAATTTTTCAGTTTGGCCAATTTGAGATAAGGCAATCCAAAACGACCCATTCATAAGCATATGGATCGAAATTCCCACCTCTAGTATGCATGCACAAATATACATATTTTGTATACCTTTTCACCAATCGACCCGTTTTTCCAAGTAGCTGAAAAACAAAATTGGAGAACCATGGTAAACCTTCAAAAGGAATAATGAGTTGCTAAAAATATGAAGGTGAAAAACTAGTTGTGAAGGCTTGTTTTCATAGTTCTGGCCAGAAGGGGTAGAGCCAACCCTATACATATGTATGCATGCGCACATGTACATATATATAGAGAGAGAACGCATATGAATTTCGTATGTGTGTGTATGTATGTTTGTATATGCACTCACAAGCACGATTATTTGGCAATGGAATGTCGCGTACCTATTCTTGTTCCCTCTTGTGCACCATAATAATCACTTTTATCTTTGTTTGTACTATGTGACACAAATCTTGATGTATAGTGATTCAAGCCAACAAAATCCAATGTATTTCTTAGTAATTCTTTATCTTTTTGGGAAAATACTGGAAGCTTGTCCCCAACTCTCTCCTGCATAGATTTAGGATACTCTCCAAAAAATATTGGATCCAAGAACCTAAACAATGTATTCACATCATGCAAAACATAACATAATTACATAAATAAGTATTTAGAAATAAAGTATAAGTCAACCTACCATCCAAGCTGAAAGTCAACATGCCTTGCTGCTGCAGCTATATCTTCTTCTTTATCTGTTAAGGCCTCTGCCCATTCACAATCAACAACCAATCCTATTTCTCCACCTTGCAGATCCTGTTTTTAGTTCTATAAATATTTGTATTACTAACTGAGTTTATAAAACAATTTAGTATTCACCTTAAATTTTGTTCTATATATTGAAACAGCTTCTGCATGGGCCAAAAGCTGGTGGTGGGCAACCAAATATGGTTCGGCTGAGTGACTGTCACTTCTTCCGGGTGCAAATAAACCAGTAGAATATCCGTTTACTGCTGTCTCAAGGGGTTCATTGATTGTGATCCACTTCTTCACTCTATCACCAAAACTTGCAAAGCAAGTTTCTGCATAGATCGCGAAATACTTTCTGCATGTTTGGTACATGCATAAATTTAAAAAAAAATAATAATGTTATAGATTAAAGTAATAAGATAATTAATTTTTTTTTTTTTAGATTAATACACTAGAGATTTTTATATATATAGTTAGAGCAAATTACAAATCATGGGTTGGTAGACGGGCAACAAGCTGCGCCGCCACCCCCTTTTGAATAGAACAATTTAGGACACTGAGTATTTGATTACACTTTAGGCAACTTTTGACCCGTTTATCCCGTCCTACCCATTATCAATAAAATACAAACCGAAGAGACACATTTCATATTTAAGATTGTGGGTAAGGACAAAAGACGGAAACTTACACTATTGAGTCGCTTAACCACCCTCCCATCGAGTCATTAAGATATAACGGAAGATCCCAATGGTATAACGTTACACACGGCTCAATTCCTGCAATAGTATATTGGCAATTTACTTGTAACAACTTTTTAATCTTCATGGTAGAAAAAAAAACAACAATTTTATTAGTTCATACCCTTTTCAAGTAGGTAGTTTATAAGATTATTGTAATACATGATCCCTTCATAGTTGACTTGGGTTCCCAGCCCATCTGTAGAGAAAAAGATATAGTTTTTACAGGAACCACTTCCATCATTGAACCATTGGCCTAAAGCCCTAAACTATCTAAAAGAAACACAAAATACCCAAACAAAAGAAATCGATAACAACATTCGCCTCTATGTCCAAATACTACAAAAAAATAAACATATTGGAGGCCACCAAAGTATTCAAAAGTTTTCAGTAAGGCCAACCAAATAGTAAATAACTTCAAAGCCCATCAAAGTATCAATTTGATTTCATTTATGCCGATTCCGACAAGTTTTTTTGCCAGAAAATTGTGGCATAATGTCCTTACATTTAAAACTTTTGTCATGTCTAGTTTGGCAATTATGGTAACAACAAGCATTAAGCAGAATCATATTGGATACATTTCTTTGTTTGGTAACAACAGGCGTTACCTGGATAGATACGTGACCATGATATAGAAAATCGGTAAGCACTGAAACCCAATTTGGCAATAAGATTAACATCTTCCTGTATTTCAAAAAATGTTAATGTGGATAAGTAATTCAAAAATACTAAAAATGCATGAGTACAAGAAAATTTACGTTACTTTTCTAAACAGGGTGACTAAATGTATGCAAATTCACAAATGCCAACGTTGTACGAAAACAAAACCTTGTAACGATGGTACTGATCTACTGCTATATCTCCGTCTTTCCCGTCAAAAATCTTGCCTGGCAGACCAAGATAAATTTTAAAAAAGAGAGTAAAATAGACTTCCTTTACGGTTGATATCACAATGTCTCAAAAGAATATAGATCTAACAAGTGAAACAATAAACCTTTTGTGTGTGCGAAAGCATCCCATATAGAAGGACCTTTTCCACCCTCACTGGCAGCTCCTTCAACCTGCCATATATATAGCACCAAACAAGAGAACATACTATGAAACCGTATGTATGTGTATGTGTGTTGTGTGTAGGCCATAACAGCATCTAAAGAGACCTTTCAAACAATGAAACCAACCCAAAATATCATGATTTAACGGTTTATAGTGTAACAACCCAAATAATCTTATCAAAGCCTAGTGTGACATGTGACCGGAAACTCTCCAATTAATTCAAATATGTTGAAGGAGATGGATAAAATTATTAAAAAGAATGTTGATTAAAAGCTGAGGACTTAAAGTGCCTAAAAGGGCGTTTTTATAATTTTGGTAGGTCCTTTGCGGACCGTATGGGCTTAGCCCTTGAGGTCCGTAAGGCATTCAAATTATTCAGAGCGCATGGGTCCCTTGTGGACCGTAAGGCTTGAGCCCTTGCGGTCCGTAAGGGGTTCGTTGGCAGTAAAGCAGCAACTGGCAGTTACAGCCTGCATTCATGCCACTTTTACTCGTGAATTTTCCATACCTCTCCTTCTTAAGACACCTGGGGTGCCACTAATCTCATCCTTAACACCCCCGGTAACACTTGGCATGATTAGGAAACTTGAGAATTAGTATAAATAGGTCCAAAAGCTCACTAGTTCATTCACACCTTTCTCAGTTCACTCTCAATCTACTTTGGAGCTGCTTCTGATCTTTAGGAGCCTCCCTATTGAGTTCTAAAAGTTCTAAGTGTTCTCTTTAGCTCATTTCAGTTTTATAATTAGAATTTATCAGAAAGTCAAGTATTTTGACTTTTGCTTTAACTTTCGGTCTAACCATTTTGGACAAGTCAAAACCTGATTAAATTTCCCATGTGATCATTATATCACAGGATATAATTCCCTGCAATTGCACCCCCTGATCATCACGTTTAAACGGCTCAAACGACGAGTCAAACAGATATTTATTAAAAAGTCAAAAATGCCTTTTTTGGCGTAAACTCAAAAAAAAAAAAAAAAAATGGTTCTAAGCATATGCAACCTACATTCTAACTTTGATACTAATTATATAACATCATAAAATGTAGTAATCATATCGGACTCGTCATAGACCCATTCGACCACTCGAACCCAATTTTACGTGCGCGGCTAATTAAAAAGGCATAAACCATATAAACTATTCGTATCGGGTCAAATCTTTTCAAAACCTTTCCAAATCAGAGTGCTTGGATAAATAACCTGTATCCCACGAGACTTCTCACTCGGACGGGGATAAACCACATTCTATCCGGTCAACGCTTAATATAGCGAAACTAAGCAAAATTCTAAAGTTAACGGGTCAAGTCAAAAGATTTACCAATGACCCGTAAACATTCTAACAGATAATAATTATGTTCAATCTTGACCATAGATCCCTCCAGATAATCACACCTAAGATTAATAAACTTTGAATACGGCTTTGCTACGCTAACTAAATACATTGTTTTAGACAGCTACTTTTATATTAAACTTGGGATATGTCATATGCCACTTGGTACAGGTATCATAAATGAACAAATGCTTACAGATGTGGGTATTCATTTTAATCTGTTTTGCTTGATAACGCATTAAACATTTAGGGGTTAATAGTACCGTATCCGGGCGTCCCGATTCATTTAATTGTAAATGGCCATTAAGTGCGGGGTGTAGGCATACGCTTGATTGACACAAATATTTTTGGCATGTATATTGATCACATATTGGTTATAATACTGATTCCCAAATGTATGAAAAGCCTGTAATTCGGTAACAAGAAAATGTCCTAAAAATATCTTTTTAAAAACGTTTTCTAAAACGCATCGGTTAATAGTATTTACCAGTTAAAACTGACGTATTTTAAAGATTAACCGCAGTTGACGAACCTCAATATTAGGCTGGATACGGTTCGACCATAAGCTTTGGAATTTGTGACTCCACGGCTAAAGACCTATGACCTTTTAAGTCCTTTCTATTTCGATCATACCTTGTAGGATATTTGTACCAAACAAGATGTTATATATTTTTAAGAGTAAAATGCACGGATAGTCCCTGTGGTTTTGCAAAGTTTCAGCTATAGTCCCCAGATTTTGGAAATTACACTCATAGTCCCTGTGGTTTGACAGTTTGTTACGCGGATAGTCCCTGGAGTGGATGGGGGTTAGTTTTCTCAGTTAAGTTGGTGTAAAATGACATAATTACCCTTGCTAAAAGAAAAACAATTAAAATAAAATCTACCCTTCCCTATATCAACGCCATTCTCCACCTTCATTCCAAAATCTCCACATCTTCACTCACACCTCCAATGGCAGATCATCTTCACCCTCAACCGCCTCCTGACGCCATCAAGCCACCACCCATCTCCGACCACCGGCCACTTCTTCTGTAAGGCACTTACGTCATCCAGATCCCTAAAGACCAGATCTGCCACATTCCCCCACCGGAAAACTCTCGCAAAGCCCAAAAACTCGCTAATCGGAAACCTAAACGGAGTAGCTGCTTCTGCTGGACACTCTCGCTAATCGACTGAATTTACCTTTTATGTTAACATTAGCACCCATCATCACCTTCCTGTTCACCAATACTGGAAACCCTATGAATAAATCAGATCCATCCATCGCTGCTGCAGATAGATCCGACCACTGCTACAGTTACCACCGTCTCCAACCATCTTCTAGGGCCTTTTATGCATCTCTCTCTCTCTCTCTCTGATTGACCTGTCTCTCTCTCTCTCCTGATTGATTTGTCTCCCTCTCTTGTCGTTTCTTTCTTTAAATGTGGTTGACGGTGAGTTCTGAAATGGAGGAGGGAATTAAGGTGGTAGAGATGTTGATGGTGGTGGAGTGGCAGGTGGTAACGGCTGGTGTAAGTGGTGGCGGCAGATGGTGGTGACTGGTGAGTGAGTGTTTGTGTGTGCGTGAGATGAAAGAGATACAAGGGTTTAAAGGGTTAATGTTTTAATTTAATCCTAAGGGTATTTTAGTCATTTTACACCAACTTAACTGAGAAAACTAACCCCCATCCACTCCAGGGACTATCCGCGTAACAAACTGTCAAACCACAGGGACTATGAGTGTAATTTCCAAAATCTGGGGACTATAGCTGAAACTTTGCAAAACCACAGGGACTATCCGTGCATTTTACTCTATTTTTAATATAATTTCAAGTTTTCATAACTTGTATTTTATCATTCTTTTACTTTCGTTGCCAATTATGATACTATTATCCGACCCGTCACACATAAACCATAAGTCCGGGCCCATCGAGAAAATCAAGGTGTGACATATACGTTAAGTAATAGCATGATAGTTCATAAGAAATGCATCCTTCATGTAAAGTTCACCTAAGGATGTTGAGTGAATCGAAGAAAAGAATAATATCCCACTCTGAGAGTAGGTTACGAGGAGGGTGAGATAAGCGTAAATGTTACATCTATCTATTGAGATAGAGAGATTGGTTTCCTAGGAGACCCGACTATAAAAAAAGGAAATTCACTAGAATAAGAACCATTTGACAAATGGCTCAGGTTTATCTTCAAGACAGGAGAGACACATGGGTTTGGATAGGCGATTCTGATGGAAAATTCTCGGTAGGGGCTGTGAAAAGAGTGCTCGATAAGGGTACTGATCACAGCAACAACTTTGTTTTGGAATGGTGTAAGTGGATACCTATCAAGTGTAATGTGTTTTGTTGGAGGGAGGAAATGGATCGGATTCCCACTAAAACAACACTTAGAAACAGGAACATTATCATTGATGATACGTTGTGCCCTCTTTGCGGGTGTGATGATGAATCGATAGACCACCTCTTCACTGGGTGTGGAGTGGCGACAATAGTTTGGCTTTATATCAGTTCTTGGTGTCGGGTGCCCAACTTATACGCGTTCTCCTTTCCTGACTTCATGGTTATTCACAATTTCTTGGATCTAAAGGAACCGGATAAAGAAGTCTTACATGGGATCGTTATGATTGGGTGTTGGAGCATTTGGAAGGCCAAGAACGATCTCATATTTCAAACAAGACCGCTCGGATCGAAGACAACATTAATGAAGTTAAATTGATGGGTTATTTTTGGTATAAAAGTATATCTAAATTGATTAATGGGAAAAGCGGTGTAAATTTGTAATTATGTAATTTGTTGTTTTTGTGGCCGCCCGGGTTTCGGGTTTTGACGCGTTTTAATGAAGTTCACCTTTCAAAGATAAAAAAGACTAATGTATATTTACAAAGGGGAATTTATGAAAATGGCCAAGAATCATGTTGACTTACCAAATTGGCCATCTCATGCGTCGGAGGAGCAACGCGTCACCGATTACGAGACACCTTTTGCGTCTGCAGGGCTCATTCATGCGTCCTTAAATATAGTAGTGACACCTGTCTCAATGGGATGCGTCTTCATGTCGTTTTATGAGTCACGGACGCATGGGATGAGTCGGCAACGCATGAGATGAGTCACGGACGCATGGGATGAGTCACGGATGCATGGGATGCCTCAAATCTCGCTAAAAGTAAATTTTATGAGTCACGGACGCATGGGATGAGTCACAGACGCATGGATGTCATTGAGACATGTGTCACTTCTATATTTAAGGACGCATGAATGAGCCCTGCAGACGCAAAAGGTGTCTCGTAATCAGTGATGCGCTTGTCCTCGGACGCATGAGATGGCCAATTCGATAAGTCAACATGATTCTTGACCATTTTCATAAATTCCCCATTTACCAAATGACCCTTGACTTTATTTTTACCAAAGTAACCTTTGACCAGGGAGTGGCAGGGACATTGCGCTAACTCCTCAGTCCTCACATGCCGGAAAATTTTCGCCTGACGCAAGATGTTGACCCTTGACTATATTTTTATTACGTTGGAAAATTTTAGACAACTAGAATTACCACCCGCCGCAATGCGGCGGGGGATGCGTTAGTTATATGTCATATTAGATGAAAGGCAAATGTGTCTTACATGTGTAGGGTCCGTGTGACATAGAAAGAAGAAGTTGCGCAGATCTTTTTTAGAAAATAAACACCACCTAATAGATGTCAGGGTTGTTCCAGGTCTAAAGAGGTTGTTGATTTCAGTTGGCCAGTGGGATGATCAGGGACATGAAGTTAAGTTCGGGAATGGATAGTGGAAGGTTGCCAAAGGGAATATGGTCATGGCTCGTGGAAAGAAAAAAGGCTCACTATACATGGTCAATAGGAAGAAAAACAAAGTCGGGTTCATAGAATCTCAGGGACATAAGAGGGTTTCCTTTGCAAGAGAGAAACCTAGAGTCACAAGGAAGATTCAGGGTGAGCGAGTTTGGAAGGTCAAACAAGTCGGGGTACATCGTGATAATGGGAGCACAAGGCGTGTTTCAGGGCGACAGTGGGTTAAAAAGACCAGAATTCAAGATGGAAAAGTCTCTCCTAAGAATTTCCTGCTTTCTTACAAGTTGCAAAAGGTTCAAGAACCTAATTTTTTGATGGACTAAACTTTCCGTTGGATGATTTAGTACGAAGGCCTGATCAAGGGAGGGCGGGTGGCCCTAGCCTTGGGTCAGCCAACATCTTTATTTGGCAGTTTAATTAGAGTTTTAGTTTTCTCTATGTGTGCTTGGGCCTAACTTGGGGATTAAGATTCCTAACCCTAGATTAGTCTCTATATATTGATATTATTGTAATTCCTTGAGCACCTGAATAATAATGAAACCCTAGTTGCAGCACATTGGAAGTAGTTTAGCCGACCGAACCACTCTAAATCTTCCTGTCATTTATTGCTTGTGTGTGTGTGTGTGCATTTCCGTGTGTGCGTTCAATCCTAACGATCTTAAGACTTTCAAGGGCTTGTTTACACACATGAAGATACAAATAAGCTAGTAGGTTCGTTTTTATATTCTTTATTATTTCATCAATTTTTCAAAGATTATAAGTTAGCTATAGGTCATCGGAGACGGTGGTGGTGGTCACCGAGGACTGTGGTAGAGGCCGGTAATCTGATTTCAAGGAGTGTGGAGTAATTGTTGTTATTTATTAAATATATTATAATGAATTGACAAAAATACCCTCAGTCTCTGTTAAAAGTTGATGATAGTTAGTCCTAATACCATAACGCATTACAAAATCGAAACCACAAAATCTCAACTTGTTAAAAAAAACCTTAGTACTCAAATATGTTACTTTTGGTAAAGCACAACTACTATGTGTGCAATTAAGTGTAAATTAAATGTTCTTTGTATGAATACATCCACAAATGATTATATTTGATACCATGAATGACTATATTCGATAACATATCTAGTTTGACTTATATCTAATATATTGATGTTATCGATTTTGGGGTTGTTGCTATTTTAATTTTGTGTAGGACGTTTGATCCACAGTCGAACAAAGCTACCGCCTGTCGATGATGTTGCTTATTAGACTCACGATCCTTACACGTCCTGACTGTAACATTGATGGTCATCTTGTTATAGCATTTTGGGTCGAGTGTTGGCAATTTATCTATGATCAGTCAGTGCCATGATTGTTAGACTTGTATGAATTCTTAGCCTATTAGTTGTTAATTGTTATGTTGTGTGAATGATCTATATCTAGTCTGAAGTATTTGACTTATTATATGTTTGTATTTCAAATATCAGAAAAAAAAAATTAGTTTATATTAAATTCCATATTTTTTTAGTTCCTATTAGACATGTACGCCCCACCATATGTTTGTATTTTAAATATCATAATTTTTTTAGTTTATATTAGACATGTATGCCCCAACATTTATATTTAAAAAAAAGAAAATATACTATAATTCAACTATCTTAGTTCTTTTTTAACAAGGATTAAACACCTCGCGTTTTTGCGGAGGCGTAAAACCGTGTCAAGTACACCAATGTAACATTGTCGTTAGCGACCACCAACACCGAAAAAGCTCATATAAATAGAAATAAATACACAAATAGAAATAAATATAAAAAATATAAAACAAACGAAAAGTAGACGTAAAAACCTTAAACTACACATGCGAAATGTAAAACATAGAAAACTAAGTAAGTCTATCCAGGATCTGCGTGTTGCAGTGGAGCTGTTAAACACGAAAAAGATAGGCGAAAGAACGTTGAACCACACACGCACATTATGGCGTGTTAACTCGTAAAATTTAGACTGAAACATAAAAACGAAAAATTTGTAAAAATGAAAAGCATAGGAACCAAAGTTAAAAATAAACAAATTTTAGGGTTAAATTACAAAAGATATAAAAATAGTAAGGTTAAAAGTAAAAAAGTGAAGTTAAAATAAAAACTCAAAAGTGGGAACAAGTGTACAACCCACTAAAACTAAAAATATAAACCATGATGCACAAAGAAGTTGCTAGTTAATATATATAACCTAATAAACAAAATACAGAACACCTAATCCACCAAAAACCAATTAAGCACATAATACAACCCCAATAATAAACAAAAGAAACGGTTCGGCTCGGTTGGCTCGATTTATCTTTTAATATATATATATATATATAAATTTATTTGTGTTTGTGTGTGTATCATTTTTATTGAAATGACTAGAAACCAACATCAACAATGTTTGGTCAAAGATCCAAATAGAGCTCATTTAAGTAATTAGAATTGAAATCCAATACCAATATTCCATTATCCAATACTTAAATGTCCATTTTGAGTAATTGAGTCTAAATTTCAAATACTAAAATGTGAAGCGTCGATCAATACTCAAGTCTCAACCCGCCATTTGATTCAGAAGTGCAAGACCCTAATAACCCCCCCCCCCCATTGGCCATCGTTATTTGATTTCTCCATACCGCTTGTTTTACACGAGTTGAATAAATGTAATACTGTTCACCAAATAATAAAATAATGCATCTTTTAGAAACCTCGTTTATTATACGGGTTGAATAAATGTAATTTTATATACCAAATAATAAAAAAGTTACATCTTTAAAAATACGTGTATTACACGGGTTGAATAAATGTAATTTCCGTTAATAAATAATAAAAAATATATATTCTTAAAAAAACCCCGTGTATTGTACGAATTGAATAAATCTAACTTTATACATCAAATAATAAAAAAAAGTTATATCTTAAAAAACCTCATCTATTACACGGGACGAATAAATTTAATTTTGTATAGTAAATAATAAAAAATGTATATCTATAAAAAACCACGTGTATTACACGGGTTTAGTAAATCTAATTTTATATACCAATAATAAAAAAATCATATCTTTCAATATACTAATGGATAATACTCGATACGCGATGGATATGGGGATTGTGAAGATGGTTCTTGAAAAGAAGATACGTTATTCAAGAAGCAAATCAACATCTATTTAAGTGATAAAATGTTGGTACCAATTCCGACAAATTGATTTATAAATTATGTAATAAAATTGATATAATAATAAGACGTTGGGGTCTAAAAGGGTTAGAAAAAAAAAGACGTTGAGTGCTCAGATGTTAAAAGAATTCATGTTTGGGCTAAAATGATAAAAGTGATATAACCACTGGGGCCAAAGTCGTAATTTACTCTAATATCAAATTAGATAACTAAGTTTAATTTGAAGTAAATAGATAAATATAGGCCAAAAGGGTTAGAAAAAAGACGTTGGGGCCCAAAAGGGTTAGAAAAAAAGACGTTGAGGGCTAAGATGTTAAAAAATTCCTTTTTGGGCTAAAAGGGTAAAAGTGATATAAGCACATGAGCCAAAATCGTAATTTACTCTAATATCAAATTAGATAACTAAGTTTGAATTTGAAGTAAATAAATAGATAAATATAAAAGTAATAATTAAACTAAATAATATTTAGTTGGAGGATTATCTATAATTAATTAGAAGAAATTAAATTAAAATTATAATTATCCATAAGACATGGCCTAATATGATGACAAGTGTCCTCAAAGTGGTTTCTTTTATTATATAGTATAGATTAGACATACTTCGAATTATCAGTTTAAAAAAAAAGTTAGGATGAAATTAATGGAACTTACTTTGTAACAAATTTCATATATTATTAACAACAAGGTTTTTTCCCCGCGCTATGCGGCGGGATTTTGGTCGTTTTCTCGGTGTTACATGGCGTGACTTTGATTGTTATCGGTTTGATTCATCGGAAACTATAAAAGCGAATATCGATATCGGTTTCGATAATACCAATACCCTAAATCCTAACCAAAAAACGAATATCGATACAGGTTCCGATAATAAAAAACCTAAACCCATTTAACTTTTTTGACAAAAAAAGAATAAAAGTCTATTTTCAAAAATGAAAAATCCTTAAGTTTAGTATGCTAATAAAAAGCTCAACCATAAAAGAACAAAAAAAATTACTACTCTTAATTGTTTGTTTTATCGGTACTTTGGTATAGTATCATACCGTATAGAACACTTTTGCTATCGGTAATAATTTCGTTAGAACCGACATCAGTATCAACATTGGTTGGTTAGCATAGCAATACTATCGATCTTGTAATGGCAAAACATTTCTAGAATTAAAATAATATCGTTAATTATATATAAATAGATTTAGTTTAAACTAAAAGAAAAACCTCTAAGAAAATATATGGACCAAAAGAATGACAATAGAAGTTAACCATGTTAAATAAAATAAAATTCGTCTTTATAACCTATTAGTCTGGCTAATGGTTTGTTGTTGTAGTGATTGAACCAGTGTTTGATTCTCATTATCATCAACAACTTCCTTTGGCCAACTAAAAAAGAGAAACAAATTCTCATTATCATCAACAACTTCCTTTTGCCAACTAAAAAAAAGAAAAAAACCAGTAGAGTCAAGTTTAGAACCCAAGTCTCCAAGGTTGTAATCAAGAGCTTTAACCACCAAAGCACACAACTTTGTTATTACATTTTCTAGCTTTAAACCTATTAATATTGAAAAATGAAACCACCAAAGGAAAAAAAAACACTATTCATCATCCATCACCACTAATATATATATATATATATATATATAATAGTTTGATTAAATGATACCCACTTTATTATTATACTAGATTATAGACCCCGTATGTTACACGGGTTGAATATAGAAAATATCTCACGTAAGTAAAAGAACAAATACCATAAAAAATTACTTAAGACCAAGGGCGGACCTATGCCCAACCCAGGGTGGGCGGGCGCACCCCCGGAAAAAAAAAATTTAGTGCTAAGTTCCGTCGAAAATCACGTCCGCACCCCTTGGAATTTTTCGTCCGCACCCCATGGAATTTTCCGTCCGCACCTCTTGGAATTTTTCGTCCGCACCCCTTAGGTAAAAAGTGTTATCAATTTATATTTTAAAAATATTCTTTAGTAAACTCCTATTTTATAAAAAATACTACCTAAATTATATTACTTTTAATACCTAAATAACTAAACCCAAATACCCAATACATTTAACTAGCCCACTACTAAGTCTTAGCCCAATAAACAAACCCAACAAATCAACAATATTTCAAACTAAAATAAAATAAACAAGCCCAAAACCCTTACATATTCTATCATGCTCTCTTTATCGTCCTTGCACGCCAGCGATCAGAACATCAACAGCGACAACAGTGAACAGTCAGCAGCCGCATACCACCGTAATCAGCCACGGGTAAGTTTCTTTATTATTTTTGATGATTTTTTTTATATTAGCCACCTCCAGCAGCCTATTATAGCCGCATACTAACCATAGTAGACACGTGTTTCGTATTGTCTTCATTATGTTATGGTGGGTTATATAAATTAAGTTCTTTTGTTTTACATGACCCGACTCGACCCGAACCGACCCGATACGAACCGATTTTTTTATTTATATACCTTGGAGCCTAAAATTTTTAAAAATGTTCCACACCCCCATGGAAAAATTTCTGGGTCCGCCACTGCTTAAGACCATCCATAATCAGAAAAACATCAATTTCTTTGAAATTTAAAGAAAAATAAAATAAATTAACACAATTTAAGATGCTAATATATCATAGATAATTATTGCTATTTATCAATATACACATAAGTTAAAACTTGTAATTTAGAAAACTTGAATTATGAATAATTTGAAATGGAAAGCTACACATGATAAATTTGTTAATACGTCTAAGGGGCTATTTGTTTAGCTCTTAATGAGGCTCTTAACAGTTCAGACATCTTACTTACTGGTTCATCACTTGATGGCTCAGACTGTTTGTTTTGCGAGCAAATGTCAGAATGATTCAGACATTTGCCTCTGAATGGTTAAACATTATTCTAAGTCTGAATGGGTAAGACATCTTATCTGTATTGGCCAGACATTTGTCTCTGAACAGTTAAGCATTATACTGCCTCTTAATGATTCAGACATCTTACTGATTCAGCACTTACACATTCAGAAGTTGCCAAACAGCCCTTAACTCTTAATATTAGCTAGAACACTTATTTCATTAATGAGTTTCACGTTGATATCATGTTTTGTTTTTTGTGCAAGGAATAGTAAAAAAATTAAGTTACCACAAGATTTTTATACTAAGGCTTAAGGATTTTATTTCATTTGTTTTTTCGTTAGGTTGTTATACTGAGTGACGGTATCATAACGAATCAAACTGCTACCGATCATAGCTAATTTCTGTCGCATTGTACGAGGGATTCCACTATTTATAACTTCAAAATATATATTTGTTATTGTTAATAACTGAAAAAACTAAACTCATCCTATTAATGATATAGGTTTTATAACAGACTTTATAATAGCTATTTATCATTTGTTTAAATGATATAGGTTTTATAATATATCTATATCATAAGCTTAAAAATATTAGGAAATTTAAAGAATTTAAAATTAGAATATAATATCTATTATCGAAGAAATTTGGTTTGAGTTCAGTATTATCTTTAATGTTTAAACTAAAATAAAATAAATAATTTTTAATTGGAATGTTTGAGGGTGTAGGAAAAACTGCCATGTGGCATTTTATGTAATCTTTTATTAATATTTAGATAATCACCTTTGAAGTTTGGAGTGATTAGGGATGTCAATCAAACCTGAACCCAATTTTGATGGGTAAACCTAAAACTCGACATATTTGGAACGTGTTTGGGGTCAGGTAATCGGGTTTGGGATTAGTTTTTTATTTTTTTAAGCGGGCTTGGGACGGATTTGGGATTTGGTGTTCTTCTTGTTTACCCGACGCGATTACCCGTTAAGCGTACCCGTTTTACCTTTACCTGGTTATATACACGATATAATTTATTCTATTTTTTATATGTATATATATTTTTCTTTTTCTATTATGGTAACTATTCATCTTTTTCTTTCTTTTTGCAATATTTTGGTGTAAATATAATGAAACATCTAGATTCTCAATTTGTTATCTTGTGCTAACAATCGTCAAAAATTAACATTTGAGTATTTTTTTATATACATTTAGGTATGTTATTTTATATACATAGCAGTAATTTGTTGTATTTTGATAGTGATAATGCTAAATGTAACTGATTAGAAGTTACCGATAGATATAACTGATTAGAAGTTACCGATAGATACCCAACACCCGTGGGTATACCAAACGGGTAACTTTTTTTAGATTAACGGGTTTACCTGAAACCCATGGGCATACCCAATATCCGATGAGTTTTAGGTTGGGTTTGAGACAAGCTTATCTAACCGGATTTGGGGTTGAGATTATCTAAATCCGACCCATTGTCATCCTTAGGAGTGATATTAGGCTAGAAGAAAAATCAAGAAATAAATAGATTCTAATAAAGAGTTAATTGTCTTTTCACATCAGGACATTTGTACGGTCGTAAAGTTATAAAAACTAGGGTTAAGACCCGCCCGCGTTGTGGCGCGGGTACATCGTAAACATTGAATGGATTAGTCCAAACGTTATATGATGCATTAACCATATGAAAGCACACATTTCGACGTATCTACTTGAACTCAATGTAACATGTATAAGTATTGTGATTGGATCAAACGTAAAGTAAAACAAATTCATATCGAACAATCACAACGTATTATATGTGACCCAACTCATACATAAAAAACGTAACGGTATGAAGAAAAATATGCACATGTAATCGAAATGGATTAATTAGAGCTTTCGAAAAAAAAGGAAGAAAAAGAAACCATAATTTGACTCCACTCGGTTCGAAACAAACTTTACGAAACATACATAAAATAAGCACGAAAACATATTATATTTGACGTGAATCATTTCCCAAAAAAGTTTACGTCGAAACATAGAACAACTTGAATTTATACCAAAACGTACATAAAAATATGCACATAAAAATGGTTTCTTTAAACGAAAACGTATTATATTTAACTTGACTCCTTCAAAAAAAAGGTTTACGTCGGAATGCGACCCGTCGCAATGCGGCGGGGATTCTTTAGTTATAACTAAGTCGATCTAGGACCCACACGTTATGTTAAACCTGTCAAACGGGAAAAAATAGACGATGTAAAGACGTTCACCCACACACGCACGTTGCGTCGTGTTAACTCGCAAAATTTAGAATGAAACGTAAAAACGTTAAACCAAAGACGCACGTTGCGATGTGTTAAGTCACAAAATTTAGAACCAAGCATAAAGCGAAAAATTTACGGAAAATGAAAACTATAAAGGACCAAAGTTGAAAGTAAAAAAAGTTGTGAGGATATATTGCAAAAGATAAAAAGTTCTAGGTTAAAAGTTAAAAAAACAAATAGTTTTGGGTTAAAAGTAATTTATGAAATACTTTTGGGTGAAAAGTAAAAAAAAAAACTATTTTTTTGGAAAACCCCCTAAAGCCAAGGCTACGACAACCATATGCATAACCATTTTTTCTTTGAAAAACCCCCAAAGCACACCCCGAGTTGCGGCGGGGCGTAAAACGGTGTCAAATAGTACTAATGTCACACAACCGTCATCGACTACCAACACTGACTCGACCTAGGATCTGCGTGTTGCGACGAATCTGTCAAACATGAAAAAATAGAGGTAAAAACGTTGAACCACACATGCACGTTGCGCCGTGTTAACTTGCAAATTTCGAAACAAAACATAAAAAAGTTGAAGCACACTCAACACGACCGATGTAATCTGTGTATATTTTGCAAACACTTTAACAAATAATTATATGTTTATTAACTTATGTGTATATGCAACTAAATGTACCTGTTAGAACTTTGTTGTTCTTAATTCTGTTTTGAAGCATCTCATAGCGCGCAAAACCAAAGCAGAATTTAGGTATTTCTTGACCTTCAATGGGTATGAACCGTGCCTTTTTACCAATGATGAGCGATGCAGAATGGTTGACAGTAGCCATAAAATCGCGTGCCTTGGTGCAAACGTATCCGGTTACTTTGTAACATGACTGTAACCTTATGATGGAGTCAAAGTACTCAACCTGACCGGCCTTTCCTACAGCTTCTATCCCGTCACCCTGTGTTTGGAATTAAACATTCAGTAGTTGTGCATATCAGCGAGGCCATATAATTGGTTCTGTTACTTACATGGATGTCCACAAACTGGTAACACAGATCGCTCTTCTTGACATCACGGTCACTCGACTTGTTTACTGAAATCCATTTTTTTACGACTCTGATTTCAATTAACTCTGCTTTTTGGCTAGGCCTGATATTTCTTAGAGGTATAACCAACATGTTGCCTTTAAACCTGATCAATAAGAAATAAGAAAGGTCAGTAGACAGAATTATAAGTTGAGTAATAAAAGGTAACGAAACATGTTAGAAACTTCAATAGTTTGTATATCTATGTAGTTAAATAACCTAGAGGAAAAAGTTGTAAACCTTACCAGCGTTTTAAAAGAATAAAGGTGTCGATGTATACTGCTAAGTTTATATAAAAAAATGAGTATATTCTCTGTGAATTGTATGATGTAAATTTTAACAAATATATCTTTCAAGAACAAAAATGTCAATGTATATTGCTAACTTCATTTAAAAAATCAGTGTATACAATATTTTTTGTTGTGTTACTGTCTCCTTTTTCGTCTGGAACTATAAGAATTCTTATCAAGAACAAAAATGTCAATGTATATTGCTAACTTCATTTAAAAAATCAGTGTATACAATATTTTTTGTTGTGTTACTGTCTCCTTTTTCGTCTGGAACTATAAGAATTCTTAGAGATTCGGGTGCGGTAGCTCTTGATAAGGCTACATACAATTGCCCATGGCTGAAAACTGGGTGAGGTAAATACACACCGATTTTGTCTAGTGATTGTCCCTGACTTTTGTTAATGGTCATTGCGTAGCATAGCCTAACAGGGAATTGCTTTCTTTTAAACTCGAATGGTAATTCGTTATCCTTGTGTATTAAAGAGATTTTTGGAATGAAAACACGTTTGCCGATAAATTTGCCAGTCATTATTTGTGCTTCGATGATCCGTGGCAGTAGTTGTGTAACTATCATTCTAGTGCCATTACATAGCCCTTCTAGTGGGTTCAGATTGCGAAGTAGAATGATAGGTGCATTCACCTTTAGTTGAAGAGTATGAGGTGGTAGGCCGGTGAAATTGAGAAGGTTTAAGTACTCTGGTGGATAAAGAGATTCAATTTCTGCATTAGTTACTGTGGTAGGAATGAGTGAATCGATGCTTAGATATGTTGTTGAGGAACCTGCTGTCATGGCCACTATCTTTGTATTAATCTCATCCACTATATCATTCTTTGGACATACAATTGCCTTACTTGATAATGTCGTTACTGTTGGATGCTCAAGAGTATTCTCATCATAGATAAAGCGTATGAGCTCTGTTAACGCACTTTCTGTATGCCTTAATAGATGTTCAGACGGTATAGAGACAATCTTTGTGTTAACTGGATCGTTGACATCTGTCTCGCCAATTCGGCCATCTCCTATGTCTACCAGCCATGAGGAGAATGAAGATATTTGACTTTGTCTTTCAAAACTTAGATTAGGCCTTTGTAGACGCATATTTTCATTAAGCTTGAATAACCTGAAGTGCCTCCATAAGTAGGATCTTGGCAACGTTGAAGACAAAAGAGTTGCCTTACTGGACTTTGGTATAACAGGTAACGTTTGCCTAAAGTCTCCACCCAATAGTATTGATTTTCCACCAAAAGGTTTTTCTGTATTATCAGTTAAGTCTTTAAGAGCTCTGTCTAGTGCCTCATAACACCGACAGTCACTCATTGGTGCCTCGTCCCAAACGATTAGAACAGTCTCGGTTAATAGCGCACCAAGTTGTGAGCCTTTCTTAATATGACAGACAGATTCTTCTGTTAGATCTAAAGGTATCTTGAACCTAGAGTGAGCAGTTCTACCTGAGGGCAATAGAAGTGACGCTATTCCTGAGGCTGCAACGGCTAAGACTACCTTGCCTAAAGAACGTAGAGCTGCAAGTATTGTTGTCCATAAAAATGTCTTCCCAGTACCACCGTGGCCATATACAAATGATAGAGTTTGTTCATTTGATGTAAAACAAGAAATAACATGATCATATACCAATCTTTGTTCAGCATTCAGCTTTGCTTGGTAACATTGATGCTCAGATGCAAGAAGTTGCCTATCGTAGTTTTTCTCTTCCATTAGTAGTCTATTTGTTAGTTGTGCAAGCATTGTTGGGTTAGGCAATGGCAAGCCAAACTCTACTAATGATGAATCTGGCGATCCAGATCGGAGTAGAAGTTCTAATTCATACAAAACGTATTGCATCATGTCATCGTCATTGAGTAAGCCATAAGTTCTTTGTCCATCGTCTGCCATTTTAAACCAATGTTGATCCCAAAGTTGGGTAGGATTTGAAATATCACAATACAATAGTATTTGTACGAATAAAGATCGTAGCTCTTTGGCAGTGGCCCAAACTGATGCTTCTTCGAATGTGGACGACCATTCTCTATCATCACCAATTAACCCCAACTTCTCACAGGCAGCCCGGTAAGTCTGGTATACTTGACCATTAACAGTTCTGATGTGTGAATATGATTGACAACCCTTTTGATGGCCTAGTAACATTCGTAAGAAAAATATTTCACCGCAAGTAGGATGTACATATATTAGTCTTCCAATTGCAGGGATCCTGTTTGTTGCTCGTCGAAACCAACGCTTTGAAGCCAAATCCCATCTGTACTCTTTAAGATAGTCGACATAACATAAATGCCGACCACTACTGTCATGAACATTATTGGACAACCATTCTGTCAATGTGGTACGCTTTTTAAACTGATTTATCGCTATATTATCAAGGACATCTTTGTCACGAAAGCTGATATTCTGCATGTTTTCAAGATGCACTGCAAGAACTTGAACATGCGGGTTTCTATCATGTATATAAAAGTTAAAAATACGCCAAGCAGCCTCATGTGGGCATATAAAACGACCATCTAAGAAGTTTTGTATCTCGTTCCTTGCATCAGAATTGCTATGCTCACCAGCTGAGCTGTCCGTAGGAGAAGTTGTAATCTTGTAGTGAACACGGTCTGCACCTTTTGAAATATACTTAAACAGGTACTTGATAAGCATGCTCCAGCCACAATACTCTACATTTATGTGTGCCATAAATCTAGAGCACAAAATCGGACTATAAGGGACAACATAACGATTGTCTAATTCGATGCCACTTTTGTTAACACTAAAACCAACTGAACGCCTTCGGTAATGTGCATTACCCTTACTATCAAACGAAGACTGTTCATGGTAATCCTTTGGGAAGTTCTTAGTGCATGTGCCAGACTCCATACATGGCGAATCAGGTTTCGCAATTCCACATGGCCCATGCATCATAAGATCGGTGACCACCTTATACAAATCAGGCTCAGTTATCGGATTTGGAATCTCTGCGGAAATGAATTCATCAATTTCACAAGCTTCACGAATCTTGTCACTCGGGGCAACCCATAACAGAAGATGACAATGTGGAAGGCCTCTTTTTTGAAACTCGATAGTGTAAAGATCTGTAAGAAAATCTTTAACTAAGCAAAATCCGAAAAGACTAAAATACAAAAATAAATGAACAGTATCGTACCAGCAACTATATCACCAAATGTTCGAGAGTTCCTAAGGAATTTTATCAAAGATTTGACGTTGATTTGGAAAACCCGTGCAATGATGTCTGGCCTATCCTGAGCTTTCAAACTCGGGAACTGAGAAAGATATCTCTGTATTTCTGGCCATTTTACATTACATGTGAACGTGACAAAATACTGCGGGTTGCCATGTACTCGACAAATAGCCAAAGCATCTTGGTAATGCTTGTACATATAGCGCGGACCACCAACAAAAGAAGATGGCAGAAAAGTTCGTTTACCTACTTCGCGGCCCTCAGTATCACCATGCTCAATAGCATCATGAATGCCTTGTAAGAACTCACAACGTAGCTCATTTTGATTTCGTCTCACGTAATCAAGTCGACTTTCTTCTATACAAACATATGCATCTACAATATACTGCTGGAAAAGCTTACCTCCACGCAAAAGTAACGTGTATATATTAGCACGGTCGTGTAACACATAGCTATAGTACTTATTGATTGTCATCTTTTGACGTGAACCATCCTTTGTACGAAGTAATAAATCCGGCGACCAACCCTTATCACCAAATGGCAATAGCAAAGGATATTGCAAAGGCATATAGAGCGGGTGAAGCTTACTAATACGCTTCGGAATACCATCTCTTTCACGAATGATAATATCAAACTTGCCACACACAGTATCAGCTTCAGTGACAATGGCGCCTATACAATCGTTAGAAGGCCTCTCGTAGCAACGCTCAAACTGAGATCCATAAAGGCAAACATAAAACGACGGGGCGTCATCAGATGAACATAGATCTCTAGCTATCCGGAAAAGCTTCACTAATTGATTGCAGCCTTCTAATACATTAAGAATAAGACTTACAGTTTGAGGGGACAAACCAGACTGACTTTCATTACTAAAGAAACGGAGTCTATTAGCAATTTCATTCTCCGTATCATAGATATACATTTGTAGGAACCTTGGTTTGTCATCATTCTCAGGGCATAAACTACCAATCCAATGGTGTATTTGCCCAGCAATCTTAAATACGTATGGTCCAGAACCTATATTTATACGATCATCAATATTGGCACCAAAAGATGTCATCGAAAACATAGAGTTATATGCACGAATGTTTGCTAAGAAATCTGGCTGCTCGTAAAGATGCATAAGAGTAGTATAAGGCCTGCGAGGAAATGGCATTGCGACTGACCCAGCACGACAACATTGTGTATAACCAACACCACCAACAAAAGACCTTGAAGCAACGCGTTCGTCAGACCAAAACATAGCACCACAAAACTCACACACATTATGGCAATCACCATTGTCTACATAAGACGGCAAACCCAGTGCTTCAACAGACGTAGAAGCAATATCAAAAGTAACATTTGACGACAATCTTCTCTTTTTTTGACTAAACATCTTATTCAAAAAAACTAATGCTCTAAAACTTGGAAAAAAAGGCACACAAGTCAACCTAAAAGAACTATAACAATATCTTAAAAAAAACGCAAAAACATACACAAACAACACCAAACAAAAGTAAAAAATAGTAATACTAACCTGGATAGCAAACTTCTCCTAAATATATAAATTCAGCAGCGTACAAGATACCTATAAAGAAAACAGTTGATATAAAGAAGGATTAAAAAACCATTAGTCTAAGAGTAATAGCTATAAAAAAGAAGGCATATATAAACATACAACTCTACCTGAACAACACACACCAAAGAAGTCAACTTGATACTGATAATTATTCTCATTATTTAGATACATCTAAGTGTAAATCAAAAGTGGTTTTTTAAAACCATTTCCAAAATCGAACCAAACCGGGAGTTTATATACTGGTTCGTAAACCAAAACTGGTTTTAAAAAGACAACTTAAATCAGTTAAAAAACTTTTTTTTTGGCAAAGAACCGGCTCAAAACAAACCCAAACCGTTATTCAGGTTTGGTAAACATTACCCACAACTCTCATTTCATCTACCAAATTTCCCGTACCGAACCGAACCGTACGGTTTGGCATGGTACCGAACCGTACCATGTATTTTCGGTACCGGTACCCATCAAAACAGATTCAAGTTCCATCAAAACAAACACATTATTCCACTATACACCTTTGCACAACCCAGCAAAGAACTTACAAAATAGCAGGCATTTTTCAACCTAAAATGCACTTATTTCTAATTATTCAAATGATCAAAGATTGAGATGCTCATCATACAAACATGGAGATATAAACTTAAATTACAGTTAGATTTTTATAAATGGTGCCATTTGAAGGAGACACCATGACTGAAATCAAGTTCCATCAAAACAAACACATTATTCCACTATACACCTTTGCACAACCCAGCAAAGAACTTACAAAATAGCAGGCATTTTTCAACCTAAAATGCACTTATTTCTAATTATTCAAATGATCAAAGATTGAGATGCTCATCATACAAACATGGAGATATAAACTTAAATTACAGTTAGATTTTTATAAATGGTGCCATTTGAAGGAGACACCATGACTGAAAAGGCGTCCACCACTGATGACATGGCACTTTAAAGAATTTTTCATTACTTACCAGGAATGGGGAAAGTGAAGCATAGTTCATTTTTTCTTCTTTGTTAGTGGATGAGAGAAGTTTAAATTAAAATATTGTTTGACAATTATTTTAAGTTTTAATTTATTTATATATTTTCTAACTCCTCATCAGCCAAAACTGGTTTAAAAAAAACAGTTTAAACTGATAAAAAAACCTTTTTTTGGGGGCAAAAACCGGCTAAAAACCAACCCAAACCGACTTTATGAAATCTCATGGCATGCATGGAATGTGAAAAAAATCACATGGGGTGTGTAGATGATGAAATCTCATGGCGTAAACACGAATTAGCACATTAAAAATAAGGCCTCTTATACGTTAACCGGCCTATATATATAAAGAATGAAAGAAAACGTAGACAAATAAAAAGGAAAAGCAAAAAACAAAGCAAAACTTGAAATAATTAAGCACCATGCCAGCCCAAATACATATGCAGCTTTCCATATAAACACCTAGTATGCAGGTTTATATTTTAACAATGGTTAGTGGTTACATACTTACATTATTGGTTCTAAGATGTTTAATCTCATTTTTTCACAATACTGTTGAAATGTTTTAGGACTGTGCAAACACTTGTTAAAAGAGCTCTATGAGATATACAGTGTTTACGGTTTAACCCGATGACTGATTAGGATGCTCGGATAAAGAAATCATTATCATCATCATTGCCTTCTCATGTAAGTTACAAGAGTCGAACTCATGCTAGGCTCGGCTCATTTACACCGACATATTCATCAATATGATCTTTCACTTTGCTTAGACTTAAAGTAGTCACCTTTAAAGAAAGATTAGCTTTGGACTGACCCAAAAATGGTATATTATATGCTTGCCAACAAATTGTTGGTGGAAACCTTAAATCCGACTTATGTGTGTTTTTAATGTTCAACTTATACTTTCTACTCTTCTGCTGACATGAAGAGATTTATTATTATTGACTCTTTTACTTCAACTGCTAACCACCAAGCTCTATTACTAACCCTTAGCGACATCACCATAAGTGAACAAATAATTAATTAAAGGGTCATCTTATCTTATTGGTATACCACAAGATCGTAGCAGGTATATAAAAAAAAGAAGGAAAAGAAAAGGACGGAAAGGGTTCTTAATTTTAAGTCAAAATGGGGATGAAATCATGGGCTCAACATCATAGATCAGAGATCTGATGATGACGTCGCAAGAGAGGGGCAACAACCCTTAAAAAACTCCCCGTCTCTCTCGCCGGAGCCTCCCGCTTTAGTCTCCCTAACGGTGACCCGTTCAGCAAGTGATGTTCCTGGTCATCACTTCCGACGTCGTTTCCGACGCTGGTAAGACTCTGGACTGATTACGATGCTCGGATACAGAAATCATTATCATCATCATTGCTTTCTCATATTCATCTTAGAATTTGTGCATAAACAAACAAACAAACAAACAGTAACATATATACTTTTCATACAGGGAAGGTAGATACCAAAGGAGAAGTGAACAAATAATTAATTAAAGGGTCATCTTATTGGTATACCACAAGATCGTAGCAGGTATATAAAAAAAAAGAAGGAAAAGAAAAGGACGGAAAGGGTTCTTAATTTTAAGTCAAAATGGGGATGAAATCATGGGCTCAACATCATAAGATCAGAGATCCGATGATGACGTCGCAAGAGAGGGGCAACAACCCTTAAAAAACTCCCCGTCTCTCTCGCCGGAGCCTCCCGCTTTAGTCTCCCTAACGGTGACCCGTTCAGCAAGTGATGTTCCTGGTCATCACTTCCGACGTCGTTTCCGACGCTGGTAAGACTCTGGAACCAGCGTTATGCATCGAAAAAATATAGGCACACCGCTGTAACGTCGTTTTCACCTATGTGCTATCACGTCATTTCCGTCCTTTTGGTGTTGTACAATTTGCTTAAACCCTTGTACTTCACTTTGCAATTCAGATTTACCCCTTGTGTGAACAACCATCCTACCCTTCCAATGGCATTCTTCTAACTTCCACATCTTCCATATCTATCTCCAACCCCAAATCCATAAATTGTTCCATTCTTTCACCTATGTGCTATCTTCTTATTATGCTTAATCCTGGTACTAAGGAACATGAATTCTGGACATGGTTACATACCTAAGAAATTAAACTTTAACACATATCACAAATTTCACAAAATAATCAAGCATCTGCAGTGGGATATGTGAAAATCCATTTAAACTCCAAATGGAAGAAACAATTCTAACACACGATTGGTAAAAAAATGGAAACATCTAAAAAAAAACCAAGTAAACATGCATCAAAATATAACCCTAAAATTCAAAAACCCTCAAATAAACAAAAGAAAATACCCAAACAACAAACCAAGAAACTCACCAAATTAACACTCCCAACAAATCAGAACAATGTCCAAGCAAAGGTAAACCATTTTCCTGCACAACAACCAAAAAAAAGGAGATAATCGACCCTTGTAAACCATAAAAAACCTGCAATGCTAAAGAAGAACTGGAATTATACACCGGGTTAACTACCTGGACGTCGGACACCGATTCAGTAGAAATGAAAGAAGAAAAATAAAAACCCAGCAAAAGCAAATAAAAGTAGAGGAAAAGACACCTCAGCAGTACACGCGGCAACCGATAATCCCACTTTATAAACTTTTGAAGTCCATGAAACGTTTTCTGCACAAGTTACAACACACAAATGCACACCTTTGATGCTAATTTATAATAGTTAATATTATTTGTTTAAAAAGAGCTAAAATGTGTGATACCATTGACCAGTAGGAAAAGAATGTGTTTTATCCGTCTGACCTGTAACGTCATAATGGCATCACTATATATAAGGCTATAGGGTGTGGTCATGAGCCTAATGACCACCATGACCCTTTACATAGGCACCATGTCATATATCTTTAATCCATCATTCAAACCACTACCCTAAGGGTGTGGTCATGACCCAAACCACTATCCCCTTTATTTTTTTAATTTATTTTTGTTTTAAAATTATCAAATTGCAGGGTCGTGGTAATCGTGGTTTAATCCATGGGAACCACCATCAATCAAGGAGGGGGATGGTGTACCATTTAATTAATGGTCCTATGTGGAAATAATGTTACAATCCATGACCCCCACACCCCATAGCCTAATTGCATTATAAAAAAAAAAAAACCATTTTGTTTGAGACCAAAGTACAACTCGTTAACATAAGTCCTCCATAAGATCGACTGACTACATAAGAAAACAAACTAATGATAGGAAGTAACCGTTTAGCAACCCACACATAACAACCTCAGGGCCGTCTCTGAAAATGTTTCAAAAATCTTTAGGCCCTGTGCGAACAGAAAATATGGGCCCCTTAATTTTTTTTTTTTTTTTAAAAGAACATATATATAAAAAGTTTAAATATAGAAAAATGAAATAATGTCATTTGAATCAACACCAATCATTTAATGCAACTTAACAAAATTAGGCAATTAATGTCATTTGCATTTAATAAATAGATAAGAAAAAAAAACTAAGGACGCCGAGATTATAACTCGTATCTTCTTATTATTGAAGTGACTTTCAAACCACCAAACCAAGTGCTTCAAGATGGTAATTGTCCGATTCATTACGTATATATTCTAACTTTACAGTGTAAAAGTAATACAAAAAAAAAAAAAAAAAAAAAAAAATTGGGCCCCCGATGAGTTTGGGCCCTGAGACGTCGCCCATCCCGCACACCCTTCAGGTCGGCCCTGAACAACCTATAGGTAAAATGAAAACGAAAGCCTCGCCCTCAGCAAGAACGCATAGCAAAATAGAAAATTGTGGAAAAAGAAAAACATTGACTACGTAAACCCGCTAATTTTGGTTGAATTGATGAGACCACAGTGAATCTAAATAAAATTGATTGGATTGAACTGAGAGTCGTATGAAAACTATTGATTGATATACTCAAAATTTCAAACGGATTGAACTCAATTCTTAACAAGAACAGGATTGTAATTGTTTTGAGAGTATGAAAATACCGTATCTTCAACTTGCGAATGGGATTCTTCGTGTTTATCTCTTTTCTATTATGAAAACCTTGTCAATATCCCAAAAATTCGGACCAGTTATTGTTGCCAACAACTGACCAAGTATTTTAATTTAATAGATATCTTCCCACAAGATTTGTCATACCTTTGTTTTATTAAAAATAAATGGAACCATCGATTTGTGCTTTTATGACATACGTATGCCTAATGCCAAGGCCATGTTCACTTGGTCCGTTAACTTTAAACTCATGTCATTAATATTAGTCTGGCCCAATTAGAACAAACATATTAGGCCCAAATTTGATTATACACACTATTACACTAACACGTTACAAAAATCAAGTCCGTCATTCCTGTATAGGGCTGTTCAAATTGCTCGACGCTCAAGACTCGTTCGATGCTCGATCGAAAAATGTTCGGAATTTTGCTCGTTCGATTCAGCTCGATTGAAAAAGACGCTCGGTTCTGATCGGTTCGGTTTGAAACGAACCGAGCATGAGCAAAGGTCTGCTCAGTTCGGTTCGACTCGGTTGACTCGAATTATTTTCAATATATATATATATATATATATATATATATATATATATATATATATATATATATATTAATGAAATAACTAGTAGCGCACATTAATAATGTTTGGTTCAAGATCCAACTAGACCCCATTTAATTTAATGATAGAATTGAAGGCTGATACCAATAGTCTATTGCCCAATAATCCAGAGTAATTGAGTTAAAATGTCAAAACACCGAAATGTGAAGTGTTGATCGATACTCAAGTGTCAACCTCATTCAATTTAGAAGTATATATAATCTTGTTACAACCTCGCGTCAACCATCATAATTCGAATTCTTTGTTGCCAAGACGCCAACTCCCTAATGTTTTGCTTCAATCAGTTCATTCGATTTTAACCTTCTCATAGATCAGAGGTCTGCTTCAACCGATCAGCGATTCATCTTTCTGCTTAGATGATCTCAGTAGAACCGGTTGAGTGTTTTTTTTCTATTTCTTGTTACTTAGTAAATTTATACCTGTATTCTAATTGGACGAAACCTTAGGGATGAAAACTGCACTTAACTCTAAAAACTAACAATCCTATCGTCACTTTTCTATTTGTTATGCGACGCTCGATACTCGATCGACTCTCGTTCGAAAAATACTCGGATCGAAAGGTGCTCGTTCGAATTTGGCTCGGTTGAAAAAACACTCGGACCTATTCGGTTCGGCTTGTAAACGAACCGAGCACGAGCAAAGGTCTGATCGGTTCAGTTCGGCTCGTGAACAAAACATATTCTTGCATCACCTAACTTAATTAATTAAGAACGAGTACCTATCAGACGACTTATTTCAATATCACTACGAATGTGGATAATCACTAAATATTACCAACATTCCTCCCCACACCATCATATGCATTAATATTACCACTAATCCACCTTAAAACAAACAAAAATCAAATGAAGATGATGGAACCAAAGGAAATCGATCAACAAAGAGAGAAATGGATTTGTGGACTGAGAGCATTCACATTGGATTACTTATATTTATATTAGTGGATTAGTTATATTATAGGGAATGGCTATAAGTGGTTTTGAGTGTTTGTAGATAAAGGAGAGAAAAAAATGTTATTTTCATCTATAAATATACGGGAACACTGTTCACCCCTTATAAATATTTTAATATTTTTGAAAGTGGTTATGAGTGTAATAAAGAGAAAAAATAATGATAAAAGTATAAAAATAGTATTTAATTGAAAATGAGAGAGAAATAAAAATGTTTTTAGTGTAAATATATTGATATGGATAAAGAATTCAATGTGAATGCTTTGAAAGTTGGGTTTTGACACTTTTGAGGAGGATGAAAGCGACAAAAATAAGCAGTACATTGAAACTAATTCAAGTGAGTTAAAAATATTAGGGTTTTTATGCAGCGTTGAACATTAATTGTAGTAAAATTACCATTGTGTCCAAAAAATAACAAAACTCAAAGCTGGTATTTGAAAGGGTTCAAGCTTCAAAGAATTGTACTTTATGCCTTAAGAGTTGTAAAACTCTTAGTTTTCAAATTTTGTAACCTTCTCTCTCTTATATGCATTATATATAGTAATAAATAATAGATAATATATATGAAAGTATTTTCTTTATTAAATATATATTAACAATTAATTTTTTTAATCGTATAGGGAGTGGTTATAACGATCTTTAAGTGATGACACAAGCTTTAAAGGATTCCAAAAAAAATATCGTCCCAACGGTTTTACGAACGTTGATGCATACAAAATGGTCTAAAGTACCTAGAATGGGTGAAACATCGGGAACTTATTCTAACAAGACACAAAAGTCTTTCGAATCCGATAGTTGCCAAGCATCCACACTTATAACACCCGACGACCCCTTCTTCAGTGGTGGTATGTTGGATCTCAATGAAAACAACGCACAAATTGGACCACAACGGAAACATCAAAAGGCGACTAAGTCGTCTAGCAAATCTTCCATAGCCGAGGAACTTGGGGTGTACAGAAGTATGAAGCAAGACATGCTTAAACAGTTGGTGAACATTCAAACGGAAGAATATAAAACAAGAATCGCCTTGTTGGAACAAAAACAGGATGTTGGATCTGAGTGTGTGCTGTGTGTGTTTTTCTTGGTAAAACGGTTAATTAAATTAGGAAATTCAATCAAACATTAATATCTAATCACATCAAACAATTCACAGATGAACAGAGGATGATTGCAAATGATTCCTATTGAATTCAATTGATGTAATACAATTATACAAGTACATAGTACCCCCCCCCCCTCACTAGGTGATCACACTCTCACTAAGTGTTTATGCTCTTTGGCTCTTAGTGCTATCTTACAATGAATGCAAAGAACTATATTCGTAGGAGGTGTAAACTACTAGTGACGTCATCATGAAAACGACCTTCAACAACTTCAATAATGATGTAACTTCCAGCAGTTATGAAAACTGCTAGATTGTTACACTGTTCCATTGAACTGCTTCTTCTTTAAGAGGAAACGTCGCAACCCCCGACCCCTGCCTCGGGAGGAGGGCGCCCGCAGCCTACTCAAAGATGGTGGTATCGGTGTTTGTCATTATTTGGCAGCGTAAATTTCATCAGGATCGTAGTTAGGAAATATTTTATCAGAGTAAAACACCGCATTTGTTAATAATAAACATATTGGGATAAACCCAAGTTTGTTACAAACAGATTTATACGGATAAACCCTATTTTATTGAAATAAAACATCTTCTTTATTTAGGTAACTTTTATAGTCACTTTTCCAAGCCTTCAGTGTTGTCCAGCTGTCTTCTATTTGGCTTTCACATTTTGTTACCTGAAACGCGTTTAAAAACATTTTGTCAGTGGGAAATACTGGTGAGTGAATCCCAATTTAATCAAGACAGGTTTTATCAGTTTACAGTTATTGAAGGCGATCTCGCAATTACATTTGTTTATTTTTCTACTTTAATTACCACCTACGGTACTGTCAACCCGACTTGTGGTCATGTTACTACTCACAGTGTAGTAACAAATTTTGTATACAAAACCCAACATATCGACGATAATTGTAGAATTACAAATACTCAATCACTGTGAAATATAATTTAAACATTTGAGGTTTTGTAAAAATAGTTTGCAAAAAGATTTACAAAAAGGAGATTACTCACATTGCAACTTTAGGGTTTTCCTTTGTGTTTTCCTGGTTATTATCTATTAGTTAAATAATGCACACGCGTTAGTATAATAACTCAATATTTACATTAGTTATACCCTCCCCGAGACAGAACTCCAACGACTACGTCGGGTAGAGCCTCGACAGCCGTTAAGGAGCACTAGATAGCGTATCTAATACGTAACCGGGGGTTAAAATACTTACAACGAGGCAGAGCTTCGTTAATTAGGGGGTATTATGCCCGATATTGATTCTTAATATTGAGAGAATTTGAGAGAGATCGAGAAATTTTGAACGAATTGCAATTGAAGGCCGATGGCCTCCTTATATAGGGCTGCTCGGCCCTTTTCTTGCGCCCCGCGACGAAATCAAGGCGAGCTTTCGCGGCCCGCGACGTAGGGGGTCTGCGGCGTAGCTTTGTCCAATCATACGTATAGGTTCGACGCGTATGTGACATGTGGCGGCTCCGGGTGATGCCGCTTGTTCTCTCGCTAGCGGCCCGCGAAGACTCAAGGGTAGTCTGTCGCGCCCCGCGACAGACTCATTTTATTGTTTTTATTTTATTTTTAATTATATAAAGGTATTTTGGGACCAGTTTTCGTATACGGTGTGTATTTTAAGACGTATAGGGACGTTATAAATATTTTAGGGGTGTCGGAAATATTTTAGGAGGGTTGTTATATCCTACCCATCTTGTTTTAGAACTCGTCCTCGAGGTCTACTGAAACAGGTGTGGATATTTCCTCTGCATCTCTGATTCAAGCTCCCACGTGTATTCTGGTCCTCTCTTGAAATCCCATTTTACTTTGACTAAAACTAATCTCTTGTGTTTGAGATTCTTGACCTTTATGTCTTCAATCTGTAGAGGCTTCTCTACAAACTTTAGCTTCTCATTTACCTCTATATCCTTAAAAGGCACTACTAGTGATTCATCGGCTAAGCACTTTTTGAGATTACATACATGAAATACATAATGTATTCCTGCCATTTCCTCTGGCAATTGTAGCTGATAAGCTACAGGTCCTATTCTTTTAATAATCTTAAAAGGTCCAACATACCTGGGGCTTAGCTTTCCCCTTTTGATGAATCTTACCACTCCTTTCCAAGGAGAGACTTTTAATAATACCTTATCTCCTATCTGAAATTCCAACGGCTTTTGTCTGTTATCAGGATAACTCTTCTGTCGATCGCGTGCTGCTTTTAGTCGTTCCTTGACTTGAATGATCTTGTCCGTTGTTTCTTGTACTATTTCTGGTCCAGATAGTTGCATTTCTCCAATTTCTGCCCAACAGACTAGAGTTCGGCACCTTCGTCCATACAGTTCTTCGAATGGTGCAGCGTTAATATTGGTATGATAGCTGTTATTATAGGAAAATTCTATTAATGGTAAATGATCATCCCAATTTCCTCCGAAATCAATTACACAAGCTCTAAGCATATCTTCCATTGTCTGGATTGTCCTTTCGCTTTGTCCGTCCGTTTGAGGATGATAAGCGGTGCTTAGATTTAGCTTGGTTCCCATTGCTTTTTGGAAACTTATCCAAAAATGAGAAGTGAAACGACTATCTCTTTCAGAAACAATTGATAAAGGAATTCATGTAATGAAACTATTTCATTTACATATAACTTGGCTAACTGTTCCATACTGAAGGTTTCCTTCATCTCCTTCATCTATAGGAAATGAGCAGATTTGGTTAACCTATCTACAATCACCCAGATTGTATCATTACCTTTTTTTGTCTTGGGTAATTTGGTAACAAAGTCCATTGTTATCAATTCCCATTTCCATATTGGCATTTCTAATTGCTGCAACAAACCTGAGGGTTTCTGATGTTCAGCCTTGACGTGTGAGCAGGTTAAACATTTGGCAACATAAGCTGATATATCCTTTTTCATTCCTATCCACCAGAAATTCTTTCTTAAGTCTTGATACATCTTATCACTTTCAGGATGCATCGTATGTCACACCCCCAAAATCCACCATGCGGAGTATCACCGCTTGGAGGCGTGGCATGACCAGGATCAAGCCACCAATCATGTTGAACAATGTATTTAAGATGGATAAAATCCAACCACGCAATATAATTGGTGATCAAAAGCTAGTTAATCAAGTTCGAATTAAATAGCGGAAGCATTAAAGGTAAAACCCAAAACATAAGTAATAAGTTCTTAAGTTTAAATGTTTAACATGGGACTCGACAGTCCATGTCCAACAACGACCATGCCTCCCTGTGCAAGCTCCATAGATACCTAACGACCTGTAAGGCATGTAACAAGGAGTCCACAACAAAGTTGAGTGAGTTCACTGTTGGGTGTTCGTTTTAAGTTGTTTCAAAAACACGGTTTTCGTTTAGTTGGCTTACTTGCCGTGGGGGTTACCTTATAGTTGAAAATATGATTAACCAATTCCTTCTTTCCCAAACCATGACCCGCGGGGGCTTCCCCATGTGAACCACTAGACCGTTACCATATCGACTACTGACGAAAGTAAGTTATGCCCTACATCAATGTCTATCATCATTGACAGTTTGCCATGATCCATTAGTACACGCCCGTTCGAACGACACGGTGTGAGGTTTGTCAAACCTAATAGCGCTATTAACTAATGACCCGCTCGCCATCGGCCTCGGCGATTAAGTCGATAAAATGAGGGACTTAGGTGATAGAGTTTTGGCTAGTAGTTTAAGGTTGTTGTCCTACCCAAGGAGGACGAACGTATGTATTCTACCCAAGGAGAATACGCAGGATTAATATTGGCATCCTACCTATGGAGGATGGCGGTACATATCCTACCCAAGGAGGATATGCAGGTTCCGTTTTAGTTCTTTAACCCATTCCCAACCACCGGGAATCCCATGCCTTAGAAAGAGTGTGAACTCACCTTTGGTTGCTCGGTTTGACTCTCAAAAATAGCTAACAGTCAAGGTCGGTCAATCACGTCCTAGTATGATTACCACTTAGTTTATTAGTGACTTCAAATAAGCACGAAGTTCCTACACGCATCTACCACATAGCATGCACTCACTTTAACGGTTCATGCCCATATAAACTTCCCATCTATTCCCATTCATAAGCAAACATACGACATTGCACATAACACTTTCATTGACATATAACATGTTAGATCATTCTCAGATAACCTACCCGACATTTAGACACGCAAATTGCTACTTATGTCGTTTCAGCTTTAACATTCAAAACTGGGCTGTTTTCGGGAATTTTAATAAAATAGTTAACTTGATCCAAAAATTTCCAAACTTTTACAGAATGTTTTAAATAATCCAAATATTACTGTGAAAAAATATCGGGATCCAATTCATTACCAATATTTTATAAAAAAATCATATACCGGACTGCAATCAGATTCATCACTTTCTGACTGCAGTCCACGGAATAATTCATTTAAAATTCATCGTAAGTCCGATTGATGAAATTCTAGTTGGAGCATTACAATGACATCAGTGGTCATCTACAGTACAAATTTCATGAGCTAATTCTACACAGATTTCAAGTTATGCCGAAAAACATCACACACATTTTCAGCAGTAAAAATGCAGCTTTTGCTGCTGTGAAAAAACGACCCTTTAAAATAGCAAACGAAGTCCAAAAATTATGATTCCAGTGCCATTAGAACCGTATTTCGAAATAACACATTATAGACTCAAGAAAATATATTTTTCGTTAAGTTACGACCTGGTTACAGCCGACTGAAGGCGGCTGTAATAGTTTGACAGCTTCCTGTTTTCAGCTTATAGCGCTCTAACGCAAGTTCTATTTGTTCCGTTAACATGCTTAGTGATCAACAACCACATTTCTAGTAATCAACAAGCAAGCATCAACATATACCAAACAACATCATACTAACAACACTTCATCATATTTCATCTTTATGTAAACCTTATGTTTAAACTTTTAGTTCATGTTCTTTTAGTGTTCTTGTTATAATCAACCTACTACATATTTTAACCATTAAAATAGGAGTAACAAGGTTAATCAAGGACTTACAACTAGCTCAAAGGCTAGGGAAGAACACTAGTGAAAAGATGATGAAAATGATGCGAGAAAAAGCAAGTAAGTGAGCTCCTTGGTGATCCACAAGCTTCAAGCTTCACAAAGCATCTTCTAACACATGAATGGAGCTTGAAAGTGGATGAAGATGGTGGTGATAAGGTGGTGGTGGTGGCGGTTATAAGTGAGCCGAGAGGGGAGAGTTGAGGGAGATGGTGTGTGAACTTGTGAAGATATGAGATGATATGGAGAGATCTTGTTTAGATATTCACCATACTTATATTGATTTATTACAATAACTTGCCAAGATACACAAGCAAGATATCAAATAAAATATTGCCATGAAATCTAGTGGTGGGGTCCCTTATGGGGCCGTGATCTTTGATGGGGGGGGGGTACTTGTAAATTTTGAAGGTAAGTTGTTAAATATCGGTTCAATTTCAAGTATAAGGTTACTAGTATTGATTAGTAGATATTCTAGTGGGTGTTATGGTGTTCGGGGATCATAACTAGCCAAGAAATAATTAAACAATGTTTCTTGCAATATTTTGGTGTCCCGGGTAATGTCCGGTTGTTCGGTTAGATACCGGTTCGTTAAAGTGCTAAGTTGTTCCGTTTAGTGTCTTTTATGTATCTTTTTGTAACACTTTTAATTCTCAACACTTAGGAAAGCATACAGGACTACTTAGTCAATTTTCTGCACAAGACTAGTATGTTAACAAGCACATGCAAGTATGACGTAGTAATCAGAAGGCAGTTGAGTAATTTAACACATTCATCAAGCACTTTAATTAACATTAATAAATCGTACTGATACATGTAATTATGAGGGTTGTCACATTCTCCCCCTATTAAGAAAATTCCGTCCCGAAATTTAGCACGTGGTTACTGAGGAAGCTAGTTAAGTTGCGTGGTTTTCCTGGGGTGTCACATCATCCCCCCGTTGGTTTGGAATTTCGTCCTGAAATTCTGCAGTAGCTTCAGCCTCAGTAGTGGTTGCACTTTTCTTAAACAACTGGGGATACTTGAGTTTCATTTGGTCTTCTCGTTCCCAGGTATACTCTGGGCCACGACGGGAGTTCCAACGAACTCGAACAAGAGGTATTCTAGTACGCTTGAGAATCTTAACGTCTCGGTCTGTGATTTCAACTGGTTCCTCGACGAATCGCAACTGGTCATCGATTTTGAGCTCCTTTAAGGGAACTATGAGGGTCTCATCTGACAGACACTTCTTCAGATTCGACACATGGAATACGTTGTGAACTCTGCTGAGTTCTTCAGGTACGTTCAACTTGTAAGCGACTTTGCCAATTTTCTCAATGATTTCGAACGGTCCGACATAACGTGGATTGAGTTTGCCTCGTTTGCCAAAATGAACTACACATTTCCAAGGTGAGACTTTGAGTAGCACTCGATCCCCAACCTGGAACTCGAGTGGTTTCCTGCGCTTATCAGCGTAGCTTTTCTGACGGTCACAAGCTGCCGCCATTCGTTTTCGTATCTGAGCAATCCTCTCAGTCGTGTCTACCACAAGTTCTGGACCTGTAATTTGGCTGTCACCAACTTCTGCCCAACAAAGAGGTGATCGGCATTTACGTCCGTACAATGCCTCAAACGGAGCGGCCTGGATACTGGTGTGGTAGCTATTATTATACGAAAATTCTACTAGAGGTAGATGTCGCTCCCAGCCGTTACCAAAATCAATCACACATGCCCTAAGCATGTCTTCAAGGGTTTGAATGGTACGTTCAGACTGTCCATCCGTCTGTGGATGATAAGCGGTGCTCATATCTAAGCGTAAGCCAAGAGACTTGTGCATAGCTTGCCACAATTCAGATGTAAAACGCGAGTCACGATCAGAAATGATGGAGGTTGGCACTCCGTTCCTTGATACTACTTCCTTTAGGTAGACGTCTGCTAGAGTAGAAAACTTATCCGTTTCCTTGATAGCCAGAAAATGTGCAGACTTGGTCAATCGATCCACTATCACCCAAATAGTGTCATTTCCGCGTTGAGATCTAGGCAGGCCAGTAATGAAATCCATGGAAATTTGATCCCATTTCCATGTCGGGATCTCTGGTTGTTGGAGTAGGCCTGATGGTTTCTGATATTCAATCTTGACTCTCGCACAAGTCAAACATTTACTGACGTAGGTTGCTATGTTGGCTTTCATACTAGGCCACCAATACATAGTCTTGAGATCGTGGTACATCTTATCCGAACCAGGATGTACGGAATAACGAGACTTGTGTGCCTCATCCATCACAAGCTCATGTAGATATCTTACCATAGAGTGGAACCCAGATGTGCCTGTTTACATAGTAGGCGCCGTCTTCCTTTTGTTCTAACTGTTTCCTTGATCCTCGTAAGGACTCAGCCCTGATGTTTTCTGCTTTTAATGCTTCGACCTGAGCATCTCGTATCTGAGAAGGAAGACTAGATTGGATGGTAAGTTGTAACGCTCGCACACGTTTAGGTATAGTATCCTTTCGACTAAGGGCGTCGGCCACAACATTGGCTTTGCCCGGATGGTACTTGATCGCACATTCGTAATCATTCAAGAGCTCGACACATCGACGTTGTCGCATGTTTAACTCCTTTTGCTTGAAGATATGCTCGAGACTCCTGTGATCGGTGTAAATGGTGCACTTGGTACCGTACAGGTAATGTCTCCATATCTTAAGTGCGAAAACAACTGCTCCCAATTCCAAGTCGTGCATAGTGTAGTTCCTTTTGTGAACTTTAAGTTGGCGTGATGCGTAGGCAATGACCTTGTCACGTTGCATCAACACGCAACCAAGTCCTTGGATGGAAGCGTCGCAATAAACCACAAAATCATCTGTGCCTTCAGGCAATGAGAGGATAGGCGCGCTACAAAGTCTATCTTTTAAGTGCTGAAAAGAAGATTCCTGTGCATCACCCCAACGATAGGTGACACCCTTCTGAGTCAGTGAAGTGAGAGGTTGCACAATCTTTGAGAAATCCTTGATAAACCTTCTGTAATATCCTGCCAAACCCAAGAATTGGCGGATTTCTGTTGGTGTACGGGGTGCAGGCCAGTTCTTGATCGAGTCGACCTTGGATGGATCCACATGAATCCCATCATTCTTTACCACGTGGCCTAGAAAGTGGACTTCGCGAAGCCAGAAGTCATATTTCGAAAATTTGGCATACAACTGCTCTGTTCGAAGGAGTTCCAAAATAAGTCTCAGGTGTTGCTCGTGTTCTTCCTGACTCTTCGAATAGATCAGGATATCGTCGATGAAAACTATGACAAACTTATCCAGGTAAGGTTTACACACTCGGTTCATGAGATCCATTAAAACCGCAGGTGCATTCGTTAATCCAAAAGGCATAACCAGAAACTCGTAATGCCCATACCGAGTCCTGAATGCTGTCTTAGAGATATCCTTGTCTCGGACTCTCAGTTGATGGTAACTTGACCTCATGTCAATCTTGGAGTAGAAACTCGACCCTTGCAACTGGTCGAATAAGTCATCAATACGTGGAAGAGGATAACGATTCTTCACGGTTACCTTGTTGAGTTCGCGGTAGTCAATACACATTCTGAAGGTACCGTCTTTCTTCTTCACAAATAACACTGGAGCTCCCCAAGGCGAAGAGCTAGGGCGAATAAAACCCATGTCCAAGAGGTCTTGCAATTGAGTGGACAATTCCTCTAGTTCCGATGGGGCTAAGCGATAAGGCGTACGGGCTATGGGTGCTTCCCCAGGAGTTAGCTCGATTTGAAACTCGACTTGACGATGAGGCGGAAGACCAGGTAATTCCTCGGGGAATACCTCAGGAAAATCACGTACAATAGGAATGTCTTCAATTCTCTTCTCTTCCATTGATGCGTCTGTAACGAGAGCTAGAATGGCAGTGTGACCCTTTCGCAAATGCTTCTGGGCCTTAAGGAAATAGATGATGCCCACAACAGCACCACTCTTGTCGCCACGAATCACGAGGGGTTCTTCACCAGAACGAGGGATGCGGACAATCTTCTCGTTGCAGAGAATTTCCGCTTGCTGATGAGATAACCAATCCATCCCAATAACAACGTCGAAACTACCCAGAACGATAGGAATAATATCGATAGAGAAGGTCTGACCAGCTAAGATGAGGTTACAGCCCTTAACTATGTGTGTGGCTTCAAGACTTTTACCGTTTGCTAGTTCTACCGTGTGTTTGGTGTTCAAAAGTGTTGGAGCGCGCTTAAGCATTTGGATAACTTTTAAGGACACATAACTAGTATCGGCACCCGAATCAAATAAAACAGTAACAAAGAAGTCATCCAGAAGAAACTTACCCATCACAACGTTGGGATCGTTCCTTGCATCACCCTGACCAATCACGAAGGCACGACCTCGGGCGCCATTGCCATTATTGTTACCCCCGTTGTTGCCTCCATTGTTGTTCCCGTTTCCTTGGTTGTTGTTGTTCTGGTTCTGGTTCAGCTGAGGACAGTTCCTCTTAAAGTGGCTTTCAGCGCCACACTGAAAGCATCCTTTATTGCCCTGCTGTTGCTGCTGCTGGTGGTTTTGTGGAGCTTGTTATTGTTGTTAGCGATTCTGATTTGCTGGTCGTGCGCCCCTGCAATCCTTTGCTTCAAGACCAAACTTATTACACCTCAGACAACGACCCTTGTGGCATTGCCCGCTATGATGCTTGTTGCACCTGTTGCACTTGGGGTGGTTCCCTCGGTATCCTCCCTGTCCTTGACTACCAGAAGATTGCTAACCAGGACTCTGGTAGTCATCAGTCTTTTGCTGCTGGGACTGAGACTGAACTGAAGTAGAACCCTTGCCCGAATTTCCATCCCACTTGCGCTTGTTATCACTGGGAGCATCAGTAGTAGTAACGCTAATACGCTTGGGCAGCTTGTTCTGCTCAACTGCCTGATCAGTGAGACGATGAGCCAACCGGATGATTTGCTGAATGGTGCCAAGATTAGCTGAGGTCACGTGGCTTTGAATTTCTGGCACCAAACCCTTAAGGTACAGCTCGATACGTTTGATAGGAGGATCCACCATAGTGGGACACAAGATAGCTAATTCGTTTGATCTCTTTGTGTATGCCTCGATTTCAGACCCCGTCATCTTCAAATTGAAAAATTCCACCTCTAGCTTGTGGATGTCGTCACGACTACAATACTCTTCTTTGATCAATTCCTTGAAGTCGTTCCATGGGGTGGCATTAGCAACCGCCAGCCCTACCAGTTGAACCTGTGCTTTCCACCAGGTTAATGCAGCACCTTCGAGTGTTCCAGTAGCAAATTTCACCCTACGATCTTCGGGGCATTCACACATCTCAAAAACAGACTCAATCTTCTCGAACCAGTGAAGAAGGCCTACAGCTCCTTCTGTGCCGCTGAAAGTACTAGGTCGGCAATCCATGAACGTTTTGAACGTACATACGGGAGGCGAGTGTAGGATCTAAACATCCTAGGATAGGTTGAAATGGCAGGTTATACCTCCTGCAGGGACAGCTGCGAGTGCCTCAGCCACTCGTTCATTGATCAAAGCCGTCAACTGGGCTTGAGTTAGGTTGATACCACCACGTCCTCCGCGTCAGTTCATGATCTTCACAATGAAGTAACGTAAGTGAGAAAAGTGTCGCGAAAGTGTGTAAGCGTGGGATGACAGAAGAGAGTAAGCACACATGGCTCAAATAGCAGTTATCACGTTAAGTAATGCACTATGTGAACTATCAAACAGACAATATAAACATAAATCATACCACCTATTGTGTCGAGTCTTGCACGTGGAGTGAAGTGTCGTTGTGGATCGTTGAGCACTAAACAGGTTATAGTGTGGTTTTTATCAAAAAGCTTTTTCCCTTTTTAAAACCAAGTTCACTATAACCAATGGCTCTGATACCAATCTGTCACACCCCCAAAATCCACCATGCGGAGTATCACCGCTTGGAGGCGTGACATGACCAGGATCAAGCCACCAATCATGTTGAACAATGTATTTAAGATGGATAAAATCCAACCACGCAATATAATTGGTGATCAAAAGCTAGTTAACCAAGTTCGAATTAAACAACGGAAGCATTAAAGGTAAAACCCAAAACATAAGTAATAAGTTCTTAAGTTTAAATGTTTAACATGGGACTCGACAGTCCATGTCCCACAATGACCATGCCTCCCTGTGCAAGCTCCATAGATACCTAACGACCTGCAAGGCATGTAACAAGGAGTCAACAACAAAGTTGAGTGAGTTCACCGTTGGGTGTTCGTTTTAAGCTGTTTCAAAAACATGGTTTTCGTTTAGTTGGCTTACTTGCCGTGGGGGTTACCCCATAGTTGAAAATATGATTAACCAATTCCTTCTTTCCCAAACCATGACCCGTGGGGGCTTCCCCATGTGAACCACTAGACCGTTACCATATCGACTATTGACTAAAGTAAGTTGTGCCCTACGTCAATGTCTATCATCATTGACAGTTTGCCATGATCCATTAGTACACGCCCGTTCGAACGACACGGTGTGAGGTTTGTCAAACCTAATAGTGCTACTAACTAATGACCCGCTCGCCATCGGCCTCGGCGATTAAGTCGATATAAAATGAGGGACTTAGGTGATAGAGTTTTGGCTAGTAGTTTAAGGTTGTTGTCCTACCCAAGGAGGACGAACGTACGTATTCTACCCAAGGAGAATACGCAGGATTAATATTGGCATCCTACCTATGGAGGATGGCGGTACATATCCTACCCAAGGAGGATATGCAGGTTCCGTTTTAGTTCTTTAACCCATTCCCAACCACCGGGAATCCCATGCCTTAGAAAGAGTGTGAACTTACCTTTGGTTGCTCGGTTTGACTCTCAAAAATAGCTAACAGTCAAGGTCGGTCAATCACGTCCTAGTATGATTACCACTTAGTTTATTAGTGACTTCAAATAAGCACGAAGTTCCTACACGCATCTACCACATAACATGCACTCACTTTAACGGTTCATGCCCATATAAACTTCCCATCTATTCCCATTCATAAGCAAACATACGAAATTGCACATAACAGTTTCATTGACATATAACATGTTAGATCATTCTCAGATAACCTACCCGACATTTAGACACGCAAATTGCTACTTATGTCGTTTCAGCTTTAACATTCAAAACTGGGTTGTTTTCAGGAATTTTAATAAAATAGTTAACTTGATCCAAAAAATTTTAAACTTTTACAGAATGTTTTAAACAATCCAAGTATTACTGTTTAAAAATATCGGGATCCAATTCATTACCAATATTTTACAAAAAATCATTTACCAGACTGTAATCAGATTCATCACTTTCTGACTGCAGTCCACGAAATAATTCATTTAAAATTCATCGTAAGTCCGATTGATGAAATTCCAGTTGGAGCATTACAAAGACATCAGTGGTCATCTATAGTACAAGTTTCATGAGCTAATTCTACACAGATTTAAAGTTATGACGAAAAACATCACACACATTTTCAGCAGTAAAAACGCAGCTTTTGCTGCTGTGAAAAAACGACCCTTTAAAAATAGAAAACGAAGTCCAAAAATTATGATTCCAGTGCCATTAGAACCGTATTTCGAAATAACACGTTATAGACTCAAGAAAATCAATTTTTCGTTAAGTTACGACCTGGTTACTGACGACTGAAGGCGGCTGTAATAGTTTGACAGCTTCCTGTTTTCAGCTTATAGCGCTCTAACGCAAGTTCTATTTGTTCCGTTAACATGCTTAGTGATCAACAACAACATTTCTAGTAATCAACAAGAAAGCATCAACATATACCAAACAACATCATACTAACAACACTTCATCATATTTCATCTTTATGTAAACCTTATGTTTAAACTTTTAGTTCATGTTCTTTTAGTGTTCTTGTTATAATCAACCTACTACATATTTTAACCATTAAAGTAGGGGTAACAAGGTTAATCAAGGACTTACAACTAGCTCAAAGGCTATGGAAGAACACTAGTGAAAAGATGATGAAAATGATACGAGAAAAAGCAAGTAAGTGAGCTCCTTGGTGATCCACAAGCTTCAAGCTTCACAAAGCATCTTCTAACACATGAATGGAGCTTGAAAGTGGATGAAGATGGTGGTGATAAGGTGGTGGTGGTGGCGGTTATAAGTGAGCTGAGAGGGGAGAGGGAGAGTTGCGGGAGATGGTGTGTGAACTTGTGAAGATATGAGATGATATGGAGAGATCTTGTTTAGATATTCACCATACTTACATTGATTTATTACAATATCTTGCCAAGATACACAAGCAAGATATCAAATAAAATATTGCCATGAAATCTAGTGGTGGGGTCCCTTATGGGGCTGTGAACTTTGATTGGGGGGGGGGGGGTTACTTGTAAATTTTGAAGGTAAGTTGTTAAATATCGGTTCAATTTCAAGTATAAGGTTACTAGTATTGATTAGTAGATATTCTAGTGGGTGTTATGGTGTTCGGGGATCATAACTAGCCAAGAAATAATTAAACAATGTTTCTTGCAATATTTTGGTGTCCCGGGTAATGTCCGGTTGTTCGGTTAGATATCGGTTCGTTAAAGTGCTAAGTTGTTCCGTTTAGTGTCTTTTATGTATCTTTTTGTAACACTTTTAATTCCCAACACTTAGGAAAGCATACAGGACTATTTAGTCAATTTTCTGCACAAGACTAGTATGTTAACAAGCACATGTAAGTATGACGCAGTAATCAGAAGGCAGTTAAGTAATTTAACACAGTCATCAAGCACTTTAATTAACATTAATAAATCATACTGATACATGTAATTATGAGGGTTGTCACATTCTCCCCCTGTTAAGAAAATTTCGTTCTGAAATTTAGCTCGTGGTTACTGAGGAACCTAGTTAAGTTGCGTGGTTTTCCTGGGGTGTCACATCGTATACTTAGACTTATGGGCTTCTTCTAATATACGGTGGCGTAGGTTTCCTAGTTTAGGTATCCACATTCTTTTCTTATGGAATCTCCAAATTCCATCTATTACTTGTTCTAATTCCTTAATCATTCCTGTTGGATCTGAGTTTGTTTCTGATTGTATTTTACCTTTGAGATTAAGATGGAAATGAAAGAGTTGTACAGTGGAATTAATATGAAAACAAACTTTGCATACAATCAAACGAGAGTATTGCTTTGATCAAGACATTTTCAACAAGGAACCGAATGATTGAATTAACTTTCAACAACGATTACAAGTAATGCTTGAATACAAACTCCCCCTCAGCCAGAGCTCAGCGTTTGTTCGTGCAAAGAAGACGGTATTGCAAGAGCTAATAGAACAGTACAAAGTACTGAACTATTTATAGGCACTAGCAAACCACTGAGCATCTTGACTGACGTCACCATGAAAGTGACATCTAACCTCCTAACAAACTCTAACCTCTGATCTATACAAACACTGATGTACTAACTACTGCTATTACATTTCATTACATAAGAGACACTTAAACAGCTGCTGCATCCTTCCACTGCTGTGAACCCAGCAGTGCTTGTCCGGATCAGCAGTACTAGACTCAAGGCAGTAGATTGAATCAGCAGAGCTTTGGTCTTCCATCAGTCTTTGACATTGGGCAGTAGATGCAAGGCAGCAGTTGTAGGTCAGCACTTTGTAAGATCAGCAGATAGGAGGTCAGCAGATATGAAACCACTTTCAAGGGGAGAGATTTGTATGTAAACATATGCTAATTCTGGATCCACTGCTCTGATCTAGTTTTGGCTTTAATTATCTGTTCCTCTGATAGGGTTCAATCCCAACAATCTCCCCCTGGAACAGATAATTCCAAAACTCTTCATTATTGTGGAAATCTTTATTGCCTCATCAACAATTCCCTTATCTGACCTTTAAATTGTAGTTCAAAGTCTAGGGCATCTGTGTCTTCATCATCCCTGCCAAGTGGAAGATTAAGGAGATCCTGCAAATCTTCAAGACTCAGGCCAAGAGCTTGTTCCCTTGATATTTTCTCCACTTCTCCACCAGACCTGAGCAAAGTCAATACGCATGTCTGTTTGTCAGTTTCCCACTTTTGTATTTTTGAGCCTGGTGGGTTTCTTGGGAGATGTTTATTTGCAGAAGTATTTGGTGAGGCTGGCCTATTCATAACTGGCTGAGCAGCACTTGCAGATTGTTCCAATTCAAGATCTTCTTTTATCATTACTTCCGTGCCTGCTTTTACAATGGCATCTCCAGCTAATAGATCTTGAATTGTTTCAGTACTCAACTGGTTTTTGCTCCTTCTTTTGTAGATGGCAGCACCAGCTGGAGCAGTGGTTCTTTTGATTTGCAGCTTTGGTGGTCTTTTTGAGACCTCTGCTTTGGAATAGTCAGGCTTTTGTGGAACTCTTGGATCTTTCTTTCTAAGTTCCTCTAAGCTTTTATAGGTTGCCCTGACTCTATCTTCTCCCCACTTTGACACTGAATTCTTTGACCCATAATCAGCTGCAATCAGCTCCTCTTTCATTCTCCTCAACTCTAACATCTTCTCAGCTTCAAATTGTTTAAACTTTTCAGGAGGAGTCTGCTTGACCTTATTTTTAATCATTCCTTGAATCCTGGCTGCTTCTTTTTCAAGCTCAGGAATGGTCCAGTTTTTGTACATGTGTTTCTCCCCCTTGTATTTCTTGTAGGTCGTGATGTTCTCAATGTAGTCTTTTCTCAAGGACTCATCTGCCCTTTCTGAAATTTGCTGACATACATTTTTAGCAAATCGCTCCATAGCATTGACCTGTGAAAGTAAAAACTGATAGTTTTGTTGAAATTCTCTATCAGATTTCCCTTTTCTGTTTTTTATTGCAATATCCTCTGCTTGTTTGGCCTTGAGTTTCAAGTATTCTTCAATATTGTTAGGCCTGGGATATCCTGCAATTGATGGCAAACTCCTTTTGGCTGGGTCATCCTCATAATAAAAGGATTTTATTTCTTCCCTAACTGCAATGAGTTCTAGAGGAAATGAGACACCAGCAGGAGGTAGTGGTTTTAACTGTAATGAGCTGAAGAGAGGGGTATGGGTTTTGGAATAGTGACAAGTGACAGGGATTTTGAAGATGTTGGTGGTGGTGAAAGTGAATCATCATCTGATAGATAAATCCTTCTCCTTTTTGTTTTAGAAGAAGCAGATGATGTTTTGGTTGGATCAGTGGTGGTAGATTGTATGGCAGTGGTTTGTGATTGACTAACATCTGTTGTCTTCCGCTTTTTGTCAGCAGGTGAAAGTGGTGGTGAAATAGTGGTTGTGGTGTGTGTTGAGGTGGTGTGTGTTGAAGAGAGAACAGATGTTGAAACCACTGAGGTACCAGCAGCAGTTGATACAGCAGGAGTTACAACAGCTGCTTGGATGGAGGTTTGATGCTGATGACTTTTGGATGGTGGTTTAGGAATATGCTTTGGAATTCTGGATGAGGTGGACTTAGGCTTCCTTTTTGTCTTAGGATTTTTAGTATCCTTTGAACCAGAACAACCCTGCTCATACAGCTCCATAAAAGCTCTTTTATCCTCATTCCACCTTGAAATATCCTTTGCCATTCTATCTCTTTTTACACTTGCTACTCCTTTATCAAGTGCTTCTTGAGTAGCATCAACCTTTTTACTACCATCTGGCATAGGAATTTTTCTGGTCATAGCATCCTTTTCAGGTTCAATGTAGAGACCATCATCTATTCCTTTCTTCTTCCACTCCTGGATTTTCTCCCCCCTTTTGGCATTATCTTCTGGGAGTTGATCAATGAAAAGTACTGTTGGAGGAGCAGTGCCAGTGGTGTGCAGGATCTGAGTTTTGAGAACCTTTAGATCAGCCTGAGTGTTCTTGAACCTTGACTCCATTGCATTTCTCAGCTGTTGGACATGTTTTTCATGTTGCTGATCTGCTAATTGTGCTTGTTGATGGAGAAAAGGTTGAAACAAATTCCAGAGCTCATTTGTAGCAGGTGCCCTTTGTGGAGCAGGTGCTTGAGATGGAACAGCAGTTGATTGTACCTTTTGTACTTGTAACACCTGTTGTAGCATATCTTTGAGTTCTGCAACAGAGTTATCAAGCTTTTCAATACGATCCGTCAATTTCTGGTACTTTAAACCATCACCCAAGTTAATGGGATCATCTGATTTCCCACTAGCAGTGGTTTTATCAGTGGTAGATGTAGAGAGTATACTCCAAACATTAACCACTGATGCCCCTTTTTCTTGGTACTGGGGTCATCTTCCTTCAACACTTGACAACCTTTTGATGTTGCCAGTAGGATAAATAAATCCGCTGGTGGTTGGCAGAGGTGCTATAAAAGGAATTGCCTCCAAGAAAGTCTTATTGATGTAACCACTGTCCAACTGTAAACCAATGGGTTCAACAGTTGTAGTGGCTGCTTCACTTGGACTACCACCAAGAGTTACTTGTAACTCAAGGGGTCTAACCTCCTTAGGTTGTGTTGGTGGGTTAGCAAAGATTGATACATCAGACCCAGTCAGTTGTTGAGGTATATTCTCATTGATAGGTGATTGAGAATGCCTGGTTAATGCCTGGTTCAAATCTATTGCATCCAACAGCAGTTTAGTTGGTGGGGGAATTGTGGATGTGAAGGGTGGTGTAGAAAGTGGATTTGCCCTGGGTATTGAGCTGTGGATGATAGAAATGAGTGTTTCCAGAGCATCATGATGTGGAGACCCTATTTGTACAACCTGTTCTTTTTGTGAAGAAGCAGGAGGAGTTTCGGTTATGGGTTGAGATATTTGTACCAACTGCTGTGAGGAAGTAGCAGCAGTGGTTTCTTGTGACATTTGTGTTGTCACAGGCAGGGGCTCTGGTATCTCATCCTCCAGAATTGCCTTTTTGATGGGTTTTGGGGGTTTTTGAGTTTTTCTTTTTGGCTTTTTGGAGATTTTAGGTGTGGGTTTCAAAGCAGTTGTGCTGCTGCTTTGATCACCTTGAGCAGTGGGCTCAGCAGCAGATACCTGAGGAGCAGTTGTAACTGCTAAAATATTCTCAGGTACCTCTGCTTGTGTTTTGCAAGGTGCTAGCATTCTTGAAAAAGTTTCAGTTGTTAAACTGTTTATTTGAGTAGAATCACCTTGGTTTATTACAGGTAAATCATCCTTACTGAATTTCTTTGCAAAATAGTAACTTAAAAACCTTGGAAACAGTAAGAATGATTTTGTTTCAACATTATTAACCAAATCTTTAAAAATTTCGCGAGAATAGTTAAAATTTTCTCCTTGAAGAATTGCATATCCCAGATTTTGAATCTTTAAAGGGATTTCATTGAAAGAAGTGGTTTTGTTTGAAACACATAGTAGGAGGGTATGAAATAAAAATCTGGTTGCAGAAGGAAAATAACCTTTTTGTAAGGTAAGTTTCTTCATCATTGTGGCTTCATACCCTCTCTCAATGAAGTCAGTTTGTAACTCGTTTTTAGTGAAAGAAATTTTACCTTCCTGATCACCGAGTTGAAAGACCTCTGAAATGGATTGTGGCGTGATTTGGAAAGCTTTACCCTTTATAGAAGAGTTTATGGTGGTTGCGATGTCTCCTTGTTTTTCAAGGGTTGCATTCTTCCAAAACTCTCTTTGGGTCGCCAAATAGATTGGTGCATCGACGGTGAACAAAGTTTTGTACTTTGATTTTGCCATGGTGTCAATGATGGAATCGAAAACATTGGTGGTTCCTGGTTTTGTGAGAAGACCCAGGAGATTGTGGGATGGTTTATATGGAATTTCAGTGGAAATTGCCTTTTGAGAGGCTGTTTTCGATGATGATTTAGATGAGGGTTTTGAAGATGACTTCGATTTTGTCATTTTGAAGATGAATGATCGAAGAAATTTGTGAAAGATGAGATGAAAAACTGCTTTGAGAAGAGAATTTTTAAGAATTCAATTCGACAGTAAAACCCTGTTTTGGTGGTGAGTGGGGGATTTTATAGGGAAGGAAGTGAATGCTGACGTGGCAGCCGTTACAAAAGGTCTGACCACTATGTACTGCCCATGTGACAACCCCTGGTGAAAGTGAAGGACAGTACTTTTGTGAAAATGACTGATGAAGGCAGTGGTATGTAAGCAGTGGATGATTTTCACTATCAGTGGATAGCATATCAGTGGATAAGACACTGCTTTTAAACAACAGAGTTTATCAAAGGAAAGAGAAAACAGGGGTTGACTTTCAGCAGTGGACAGACTTGTGAAGTAGAGCAGACTTTTGAACAATCAGTGGTTAATGGAAGACTTTTACGGATTTTAATGAAAATTTCATTTTTAGCTATTTTTAAGGATGGATTTTTGATTTTCTGAAAACATTTTGTTGCTTTTATTCATAGAAAAACAAGATGTTGCTTGTTATTCCATGTTCAGCATCCCAATCCTAGAGACCAAGCTTTCAAAAGTGGTTGTATCAAGTGCTTTTGTGAGCACATCTGCCAGCTGGTCTTTAGTTGGGACATGATGCAGAGAAATCAAACCTTTTTCATAGCAATCCCTCACAAAGTGATGTCTGATGTCGATGTGTTTGGTGGTAGAGTGAGAAACTGGATTTTTGATGATATTTTCTGCTGCCTGGCTGTCCAACATGAGTGGTGTCTTTAAGGCAGTGATACCAAAATCCAGCAACTGATTTTGAAGCCACAGGAGTTGGGCTGTACAGCTTGCAGCAACAATGTATTCAGCTTCAGCAGTGGATGTTGAAACAGCTGCTTGCTTTTTGCTTTGCCATGAAACTAAGCAATCACCTAGAAACTGGTACCCTCCTGATGTGGACTTCCTTGTGGTGTGACATCCAGCAAAGTCACTGTCTGAAAAACCTGAAAGCTTGATGTTCCCATTAGCTGGATACCAGATACCAAGTGTGGGAGCACCTTTTATGTATCTGAAGATCCTTTTTACAGCAATGAGATTTGATTTTCTGGGAGCTGATTGACTTCTTGCACAGACACATGTTGCAAACATGATGTCTGGTCTAGATGCAGTTAGGTACAGTAAAGACCCAATCATGCTTCTATAAAGTGTTTGGTCAATCAGCTCATCTTTTTCATCAGACATGACCAGCTTATTTGTTGCCATGGGTGTGCTGCATGGTTTACAATCATTCATATCAAATTTGGTTAAAAGGTCTTTAGCATATTTGCTTTGATGAATGAAAGTTCCATTTTGCATTTGATGTACTTGGAGACCAAGAAAGCATTGCAGCTCACCCATTGCACTCATTTCAAACTCAGCTGTCATGAGTTCTCTAAACTCTTCACACATTGAGTTACATGTGCTTCCAAAAATAATGTCATCCACATAAATATGGACAATCATTAAATCCTTCCCTCTCCATTTTAAAAACAGTGTTTTATCAATGGTACCTCTTTTGAAACCATTTGAGAGTAGGAAGTTGGAAAGAGTTTCATACCAGGTCCTTGGTGCTTGTTTCAGGCCATACAAGGCTTTGTTTAGCCTGTAGACATGATCTGGATAAAATGGATCCTCAAAACCTGGAGGTTGACAAACATACACCTCTTCTTGAATTGTACCATAGAGGAAAGCACTTTTGATATCCATTTGAAACACCTTCATATTGTGGTTGACAGCAAAGGCCAGGAACAGTCTAATGGCTTCCAATCTTGCAACAGGGGCAAATGTTTCATCATAATCAATCCCCTCTTCCTGTCTGTAACCTTGAACCACAAGTCTGGCTTTATTCTTGACAACAATACCCCTTTCATCAGTTTTGTTCTTGAAGACCCACTTTGTGCCAATGGGACTAACCTCTTCTGGCAGTGGTACAAGCTCCCATACTTGTTGTCTTTTAAACTGTTGGAGCTCCTCTTGCATGGCTTCTACCCAGCTGTTGTCTTTCAGTGCCTCTTGGTACTTGACTGGCTGATGGAGTGATAGAAAACCAGCAAAAAGACAAATGTTTTGGGTTTGGCTTCTTGTGAGCACCCCTTCATTGATGTTGCCAATGATTTGATCAGGTGGATGAGATCTCAAGAAGATTAAATCTCCTTGGTATGGTATGATGGCATTGGTTGGTGAAGGCTGCAAATGTGTGTCATCTGAGCTAACCACTGCTGGGGACTTTGATGATCCAGCAGTGGCTTCAAAAGGTGGTGGAATAGGAGGTAATGAAGTAGACAACTGCTGACTTTTATCCAATGTTTGAGGACTTTTGTCAGCAGTGTTTGAGGATGTGGAAGCAGCGGTTGATGGGCTACTTTGGTCAACAACTGTTGAGGTAGCAGTGGTTGAGCTTTGACAACTGTTTTGAACAGCTGGTGCTTTTCCCTTTGTGGCAGACCTTTGAGGGATGATGATTTCATACCCATAGTCTGGTGTTGTATCCTCTGATGGACCTGCACTGTTAGTCTTGACAGCAGTATTTTCAAAAGTAAAATTTTCAAGATCAAACAGATCTGCAGGATTTGCTGGGATTTTCATTGATGAAAGTTCATTGAACTTTACATTCAAAGTATCCTCCACTGCCTTGGTCCGTGTATTGAACACTTTGTAGGCCTTGGCAGTGATTGAGTATCCCAAATGATAACCACAATCAATTTTGGCTGCAAATTTTGAAATGGAATCTTTTAAGTTTAAAATAAAGCATGGGCAGCCAAACACCTTGAAGTATGAGATCAGTGGTTTAATTTTATACAGAATTTCATAGGCAGTCTTTTTGTGCCTGGGGTTTATTAAAACTCTGTTCTGAACATAGCAAGCAGTGTTTACTACCTCTGCCCAGAAAGTTAATGGCAAACCTGAATCTGCAAGCATGGTTCTGGCAGCCTCAATCAAAGTTCTGTTCTTCCTTTCTACTACCCCATTTTGCTCTGGTGTTCTAGGGATGCTGTACTGCCTTACAATCCCTTTCTTCACACAGAAGGCATCCAACTCCCTATTTTTGAATTCTGTGCCATTGTCACTCCTGAAGCTTTTCACTGGAAGGTCAAATTGCTTTTCAACCTGTGTTACAAAGTCTTGCAAAATGCCTGCAGTCTCATCTTTTGAGTGTAAAAAGAAAGTCCATGTAAACCTAGAAAAGTCATCAACAATAACCAAACAATATCTTTTCTTTTTGAGGCTCATGACTTGAATTGGGCCAAACAAATCCATGTGTAGCATTTGCAAACACTGGGTTGTTTTGGACTCTTCAATGGACTTGTAAGAACTTTTATGTTGTTTTCCTTTTAAACAGGAAATGCAATGTTCAGGACATGAAAACAATTTTTGTGGTAGGCCTCTCACCAAACCATTTTTTGAAATTTCTGTGATTGTCTTAAGATTTGTATGCCCCAGCCATCTGTGCCAAAGTTCTGTCTCTTTGTTAGAGGTAGCTGAGAACAGACAGGCATCAGCTCTGGGACACTCTTTTGACATGTCAACAACATAAACATTGCCACTTCTTTGAGCAACAAGTTTAGTTTGACCAGTTTTGATTATTGCTTCAATCTTTTTGACCATTTCTGGTCCAACAATCCTACAACAGTCTTTTGTGAAGAATGACCCAAATCCCTTGTCACTCATTTGGGACACACTCAGAAGGTTGAATTTTAGATTGTCTATTAGATTGACATTTTCAAATTTTACTTTTCCAGATTGCACTGTACCAGACCTCAGAACTTTTCCTTTACTATTATTCCCAAAGGATATATCACCCCCTCCATGGATTTTAAAGTCTTTGAGGAGGGCTTTACATCCTGTCATGTGCCTGGAGCCTCCACTATCTACATAGCAAAGACTATCAAAGCATGCAGAAGCTCCCTGCACATGAAGTAAAAGGATTAGTTCATTAAGGTCTCCAAAGCCAACAAGGCTTTGGATGGGGTCTCAACAGTGTCTGGGATGGATGCAGAATGATGAACAATGGTTAGGTCAGGGGTTTGGACTGTTTTAGGACAGTGCTTTTCTAACCACTGTTGTGGGTCCTGACCAATCACCTGCTGGTAACCAAAAGGATGCCTGTTCACTCTGGGTTTAGAGGGCCTTTTGTAGGCCTCATAAACGTGTGGAATCCTTTGGTAAGACTGTTTTTCCTTGCCTTTTCTGAATTGATTAGCAGGGGGTGCATCAGTAACCTGAACATCTCTTTTGACAGATGTTTGGTTCAGCTGTTTTGTGACAGCTATTTGAACTGGCACAAACAGTGGTTGTTTCTTGGTGAACTTGACAGATGATGATGATGATGATGATGGACTCAAGGATGTTTTAGCCATGTACTCATTCTTTTTCACATCAAAGTTTTTGAGATACACACATGCTTGAGTTTTGTGGTTTGTTTTACCACAAACAATGCAACTTTCTGCTGAAACAATGACACTTGTTCTGTTTAAATAATAAGCTTTCAAGTGGAAACAGTCTTTTGTTAGATGATTCCTTTTCTCACAGAATTCACAAAACAAGTTATCAATTTTTTCTTTCTTCTTTCTCTTTTCAGACTCCTTTGCAGCAGAGGTTTTAACCACTGCTGGGATGTCCTTGAGAGGTATGACTTTAGCTTTTGGAGCTTTAACACCATCAGTTGATGTAAAGTCCATTGGCTTGAAATTTTCAAGAATATCACACTCGTCAGACCAAGTGGGTTTAAACTGATATTTTTCAAGTTCTTCAAAAGTAGAGGAACTCCTTGTTCTGCCAAGTGTGATTTTGTTACCAAGTTTGTCAGTGATTTTCACTTCTTGGCCATTCTTGTTTGTGGGGATGAACTCAGTGGTTACATCAGTGTTTTCAACAATGTTTTGAACAGATTTTTCACAAGTAATGTGTTCATCATCATATTTTCTATAACCAACCCCAAATTTCACATTGCTTTCAATCTGTTTAGCAAGCATCACCTCATATCCTCTGCAGGATTCCACCCTTCTTTCACAAGTGATCTGGGTGGATTCCAACTCCTTTTTGCAAACTTGGTATTTTTCTACCATAGTTTGAAGTTTGGTTTTGGTTATGCTTTGCTCTTCTTTTAGACAGCTGATCTCTTTTTCCTTTTCAGTCAATTTGTTTTTAAGTTCTTTTAAAGACTTTTCAAATTTAACCTCATCAATCAAGATTTTATCCCGAAGGTTTTCATTCACCTCTTTGATGTTAGCAAAAGTAATTATGCAATTGTTAGAACACAATTTTTCAAGAACTTGAGGAGATACCTTGGCAGCTGCCATCATTGCACAATCGCATTGATGATCTTCTTCATCATCAGCTTTCACCTTCTTTTCACCAGCCTTTTCTTCCTTCTCTTCTTCTTTGTCCTCTTCGGACCATGGATCTGTCATTGGTTCAATCAGGGTACCTGAACTTTCTCCCAACAGTAGTTCACCAGCCACAGCAGTAACCACTGCTTCAGTCACCTCATCCACTGTTTCAAAGCTCAGCTGTTCCTCCTCAGTTTCAACCCCCTCCTGTATTGACTCTAATGCCATCAAACAAAATTCATTATGAGAAGAATCATTAGAAGCATAGAGTGCAAAATTTTCATCACTAAGATCTTCAGGCATACTGCTCCAGTCAACAAACCCTTAAGTGAAAAAACTTTGTTGATCTGGTTGTACTGCTGCTGGAGCAGTGGTTTCAGGTGCAGGCTGCACTTGTGCCTGAGGAACAGGGGTTTGAACATATTGGATTTGTGGAACAGTAGTTTGGACATAGTGTATTGGCACAGGGGCAGTAGCATAGTGAGCAGTGTTCACTTGAGCTGCTGGGGCATACTGGGCATAGTGCACAGTGCTTTGGTTTTGAGGTCTAGGATTTGAGCTAGGATGAGTAATTATGGGACCAGTAGTTTGACTCCAACATTCCCTAGCGAAATGTCCCAACCTATTACACTTGTAGCACTTGATTTTCGATTTATCCAACCCAACCCTTAGATTCCCATGCAAACCTGGGAATTTTCGCCCTGTTCTTTTGTAAAATTTGCTAGTTCTAACACTTAGCAAAGCCAGTTGGTGCAGGATGTCCATTTCCTCTAAGTCAGTGGGATCAAAATGTTGCAAATCATTTAGTTCAAAGCTTAAATTGTCTGACATCTGGTTTTCGTTTGCAGTGAATGTATAACTAGCAGAGTGAGGATCAGGGTTGTTAAAATTTACGCCAGCAGTTATGTCAATGAAGTGATCATAACCCAGATCCTTACCACTGCTCCCAGATTCTTCTTGACCCAGAAGAGCAGTATTACCGAAAGTGTAATCATCAGTAACTTTTCCTGACTCTTGTAACCTCCTTTTCTGGTTCAACTCCCTTTCGTAGGTCAGGAGTCGACCGTGGAGTTGGGTCAAGGTCAGATCCTTGAACTCAGGTGAGTTTCGGGTGACAAAAGCTATGGTGTCCCATTTTTCTGGCAGTGACCTGAGGAACCTGCTATTTTGAGTTGAGTTTGTAAAAGTGGTGTTAACAAGCCTCAGTTCACTGATGAGACAACTGAAACGCTCAAATTGTTGTGTTAGTGATTCACCTTTAACATAACAAAATGTTTCATACTGTTGGTTCAGGATTTCCCTATTGTTTTCTATGACTTCTTCGGTTCCCCCAAACTGTTCCTTAAGTGCGTCCCATAACTCTTTGGCACTGTTACAGTGTAACAGTCCAGCATATATCTCATTGGGCAGCGCTGATGCTATGATGCTAAACGCTTTAGCATCTAGTTCGATCTTTTGAAAGTCGGTTTCGGTATAATTTTCAACTGGTTTTGGAACGAACTTTTTAGCATCTTCAGCGCTTGGCACTGAAGGAACATGGGGACCATAAATGACAGACCTCCAACAACCTGTGCTTTATTGAGCAAGGATGTGACCCATCCTCCTCTGCCAGATGTTGTACTCATTTCTTTTTAGCATAGGTGGTTTAAAAAGTGAGCCGATGTGGTTTTTATCATCCTGAGATTGTGACGTCATTCTTGTTGTTTTACAGACACTGAGAAATCAACTTTAATGGTGATTAATCCTTGCACTGTTTTTCAACAAACGAACAAACGATCAGTATCAACTGTTATGAGCCGAACTGTTTACGTCAAAATGATTGTTAGATCAAGTTTGACTGTCCAGGCTCTGATACCAATTGTTGGATCTGAGTTTGTTTCTGATTGTATTTCACGTTTGAGATTAAGATGGAAATGAAAGAGTTGTGCAGCGGAATTAATATGAAAACAAACTTTGCATACAATCAAACGAGAGTATTGCTTTGATCAAGACATTTTCAACAAGGAACTGAATGATTGAATTAACTTTCAACAACGATTACAAGTAATGCTTGAATACAAACTCCCCCTCAGCCAGAGCTCAGCGTTTGTTCGTGCAAAGAAGACGGTATTGCAAGAGCTAATAGAACAGTACAAAGTACTGAACTATTTATAGGCACTAGCAAACCACTGAGCATCTTGACTGACGTCACCATGAAAGTGACATCTAACCTCCTAACAAACTCTAAACTCTGATCTATACAAACACTGATGTACTAATTACTGCTATTACATTTCATTACATAAGAGACACTTAAACAGCTGCTGCATCCTTCCACTGCTGTGAACCCAGCAGTGCTTGTCCGGATCAGCAGTACTAGACTCAAGGTAGTAGATTGAATCAGCAGAGCTTTGGTCTTCCATCAGTCTTTGACATTGGGCAGTAGATGCAAGGCAGCAGTTGTAGGTCAGCACTTTGTAAGATCAGCAGATAGGAGGTCAGCAGATATGAAACCACTTTCAAGGGGAGAGATTTGTATGTAAACATCTGCTTATTCTGGATCCACTGCTCTGATTGCAGTTTTGGCTTTCAGTTTCTCAGTATCGTCCTTGATTACTGATTCTTGTACTTCTCAAATTTGCTCATTTAAATCTACCTGCAGATTTAATTTAAGAGAACGTACTATTTTTGGCTTTTCATGATATTTTCTACTTAAAGCATCGGCTACAACATTAGCCTTTCCTGCATGATACTGGATATTAGAATCATAATCACTAAGTATCTCCATCCAGCGTCTTTGTCTCATATTTAATTCCTTTTGCCCAAAAACATACCTTAAACTCTTATGATCGGTAAAAATGGTAAACTTACTACCGTAAAGGTAATGTCTCCAAATTTTCAAGGAAAAAATTATGGCTCCTAATTCTAAATCATGGGTTGAATAGTTTTCTTCATGATTCTTAAGTTGTCTAGATGCATAAGCTATAACCTTTTGGCGTTGCATCAACACACATCCATAACCTAACTTAGAAGCGTCACAATAGACTACAAAGTCTTCTGTTCCTTCTGGTAATGCTAGTATGGGTGCGTTGGTTAGTCTTTGCTTAAGAATTCTAAAGGCTTCTTCTTGTCTTAGTCCCCATTCAAACTTAACAGACTTACAGGTTAATTTTGTTAAAGGAATGACTATTCTAGAAAAATCTTGAATAAATCTTCTATAATAACAGGCCAATCCTAGGAAAATTCTAACCTCGGTTGGTGTCTCAGGGGTTTTCCATTTAGTAATCGCCTCAATCTTTGTGGGATCCACATGAATTCCTTCATGATTAACTAAATGTCCAAGAAACTGCACTTCTTTTAACCAAAATTCGCATTTTGAAAATTTAGCATAAAGCTTTTCTTTTCTCAGCAAATTTAGGAGTGCATGCAGATGCGCTGCATGTTCCTCTTTACTCTTAGAGTAAATGAGAATATCATTTATAAAGACATTTATGAATTTATTCAAATATGGCTTACATATTCGGTTCATCATGTCCATAAATGCAGCTGGGGCATTGGTTAAACCAAATGGCATGACAATATATTCATAATGGCCATACCTTGTTCTGAAAGCGGTCTTAGGAATATCCTCTTCCTGTACCTTTAATTGATGATATCCTGAGCGTAAATCGATCTTAGAAAAGAATCGGGCTCCTTATAGTTGATCAAACAGAACATCGATTCTCGGTAATGGGTACTGATATTTAATCGTGACCTTGTTCAATTCACGGTAATCAATGCACATACGCATTGACCCGTCTTTCTTTTTGACGAATAGGATCGGTGCTCCCCATGGTGATGAACTTGGCTGTATGAATCCTTTTTCCAAAAGTTTGTCTAGTTGTTTCTTCAACTCTTGCATTTCTGCCGGTGTAAGGACCTTCAAAAAATGTCCCAAACCAACCCGTAAGTGAAAACTCGGACCCCCGAAACCCTAATCCATATCAAAAATCAAGAAAATCATATTTTTGATCCTCTCGCGGGCCGCGTAAAGCACAAGAGGGCCCTTAGGCGGGCTGCATCAACTCAACATTTGACCGGATAAGCATCCGGGCCACGCGTTGTCCACCTGACACACCTACTCGTGTCCTAGCAAACCTACACGTAGACTAGACCCCCACGCGGGCCGCGTAAGGATCGGCTTAGGGTTCACGCGGGCCGCGACAGACCCAATTTTCAACTATAAATAGGTTGAGCTACGAGCAGTTCACTGGTGTCGAAATTTCAATCAAAAACACGAAGAATACTGCTCAAAAGTCGAAATTCATATTCACGGTAGTGAAACGCCGCTACGATACAGGGTATTAACTCAATCGCTGCTACGATTCAATGTCCGATCGATTGAAACTATCCGATGGATGTTTAAGTGCTGCCCACATTAGGGCCATACTTTGTCATTCGTCGTGAATTCTATGGATGTTTAAGTGTTGCACTTTGTCATTCGTTGTGAGGGTTTTAATCTCATGAGTTATCGTAAATGTTGTATTAGTTACTGACCTAGTTCGTGTGCATTGTTATTTAAATTAGGTTACAATGCTAATCAGTAGGCTAAACTCTGCCCGTTTAAATCTGCAATGTGAGTCATTCTCTTTTATCAAAAGTATTTTACAATACTCCATTTATTTTCAAAAGTTATAATTACAGGGATTAAGTCGTGGTTATCTTGAATCACTGGCTAGTGGGGTATTGTGCACATTACTAATTTCTCACGGTTAGGCTAATAAATCCTAACAGTGATAACCATCACTACTTGGGTGAAAGGACCCAATAGTGGTATGACCATCGTCACCAGGAGGTGACACGGCGTCAGATAAAAATAAGATAGAAGCCATTGTAATCGCTCTTATGCTGTAATTTATAACTATGTGTCATTTTATCAAATTGAGTGACTCGCCAGTATTTCCCAGCTGATAAAATATTTTTAAAATATGTTTCAGGAACCTGCTATAAATCAAGGAAAACGTGCTACGGAGCACTAACAAGCTTGAAGAGGTGGCTCAGTTAAAATAAATAAACATGTTTTGTAAATCAGGGAATTTCCTTTTGAAATTCCTCTATTGTAAATTAAGGGGTTTATCCCGAATTATGAAATAAAATAATCGGGCATTTCACGTTTTAAAAGATCCTGTAAAATCTTCCGCTGTCAACTCAATTAATAAATACCACGGGTTTTTGTCCCGCGGCTCCTGGACCGGGTAAAACCGGGACGGGGGCCGTGACAGAAAAATGTGGTATCAGAGCCACTGATTTAAGCCAATTAAGTATTTAAAAATACTTAATTTTTCCTGATTACCATTTTGTGACTATGTGTTTTTAACTGACTACTTGTTAGTTACAGTATGGGTAAGCAAAGAATCTCGAACATCTATCGTCAATTAGATAATTCACCAAAAGATAAAGGAACTTCATTCCAATCAAATTCCTCAAGGTACTCAGCAGATACTGAGGAAGGAATATTTGTTCGTAAGGCATAGTATGAAAAACCACTTACCATTAAGAAAAGAAATTGTATTATTAGAAAAAGTCAAGAGAAAATAAAGAAGTCACAACCAAAAGGAGTGATGATCGATAAGGAAACTCAGAAAATAGGCAATATTGAGAATATCGTTGCTCAAGGAATAGCCAATGCTATTCCAGCAATACTTGCTGCTGCCCGAAATCCAATTGAACCTCAACAAATTATTCCTAGCAAACGCATACACGGTGACAATTTCAGTAATAGTGTAAACGAAGGCGGTAACCATACTAATAACAACAACGATGGAATGCAAGCCCCACTCCTTAAGAAAATGAAAGCTGCAACGCCTGGTTACACTTACAAGGAGTTTCTTGCCTGTAAACTGGTTGAATTTGCAGGCAACGAAGGGGCGACTGCTGCACTGCGTTGGTTAGAGAAAACCGAGGCGGTGATTAAAATAAGTAAATGTGCAGAGGAAGATAAGGTCATGTATGCGTCGCATCTTTTTATAGAAGGGTCGCTAGAATGGTGGAATACAGTACTACAAGCGAAAGGAAGCGATGTGGCCTATGCCATGAGTTGGGAAGAATTTAAGCGACTAATGGAAAGGAATTTCTGTCCTGAGTATGAGAAAGAACAAATGGCGAATAAATTCTTGAACCACCGGATGGTGGATGTAGACTGTCGAGGGTATACTTCGACATTCTTCGAGTATGCGAGGGTGGTACCAACCCTGGCTTCGCTAGAGCCGGTACTTATTTCCCGCTATATTTGGGGATTGGATGGAGAAATCTGTGATATCGTCAAGGCTGTGAGACCTCGCACTATTGACGATGCTGTGGAATTAGCTAACACCCTAACTGACGGGCTGATACGCACAAGAGAAGAAAACCGGAAAAAGGAAGTGGCTCAAAAGATTACCCAAGGATTCCGTATGGGGAACAGTAGTAATTTCAAGAAAAAGGGAACTGGGCAATCTTCCATTGTTCCATTTTGAAATGCCTGTAAAAGGAAGCATTTTGGAAGATGCAAAGGATATTGCAATTTCTGCAAAATCCCGGGGCACCAAGAAGAAGACTACAGGAAGAAGAAAGCAACAATCTGCTATAACTGCGGATAAGCTGGACATTTTAGGCCAGACTGCCCTAAATTTGCAAAACCAGCTGATAACAAAGCCAACCCTGCAGAAGGAGCTACCAAGAAGAACGCAAGAGCCTTCCAGTTGACTACTCAGGAAGCAGAACTAATTCCTGACGTGATAGCTGGTACGTTCCTAGTACACAACGTTTATGCAAAAGTATTATTTGACTCTGGTGCAAACCAAAGTTTTATAAATACTTCATTCTGCCAAGCTCTTAACCTACCCTTAAGCAACCTTAGACAAATTTTTACGGTAGAAATGACAGACGGTAATTCTGTTCATATAGATAAAGTTTTGCGAGAAGGAAAGCTAGAACTTTTAGGTCTTAAATTCTCTGCAACCCTGTTACCTATGAATTTAGCAGGATTTAATATTGTGTTAGGAATGGATTGGTTAGTAGCCAACCATGCTCGAATTCTTTGTGATAAAAATTCCATAGAAATTCATACACCCACAGGAGAATTAGTGGTGATTACAGGAGATAAGCCACGTAAGCCAATGAAATTCATTTCAGGAATGAAAGTGGCCAGTTATTCAAGAAAACAAGAAATAGTGTATATGATTTCAGTAATCATTAACACTAAGGGTAAGGAACTCAAAGAAATTCCAGTAGTATCAGAATACCCGGATGTATTCCCAGAAGAACTACCGGGATTACCACCGGAAGTCGAATTTTGAATTCATCTAATTCCTGGAACTACACCGATAGCCAAGGCACCTTATCGGTTAGCACCCACCGAAATGTTAGAACTGAAAAAGCAGTTAGATGAATTATTAAGCAAAGGATTTATACAACCTAGTTCATCCTCGTGGGGAGCTCCAGTGTTGTTTGTAAAAAAGAAAGATGGGTCAATGAGAATGTGTATCGATTATAGGGAATTAAATAAGGTTACAATTAAGAATCGATACCCATTACCTAGGATTGATGATCTTTTTGATCAATTGTAAGGAGCTAGATACTTTTCTAAGATAGATTTACGCTCAGGATATCATCAATTGAAGGTACAAGAAGAAGACATACCTAAAACTGCTTTCAGAACTAGGTATGGTCATTACGAGTTTACAGTCATGCCCTTTGGACTAACAAATGCTCCTGCAGCATTTATGGACATGATGAATAGGATCTGTAAACCGTACTTGGATAAATTCGTAATTGTCTTCATCGATGATATACTTATTTATTCCAAAAGCCAGGATGAACACCGTCAGCACCTGCATGCACTCTTAACATTGTTAAGAAAGGAAAAGCTTTATGCCAAATTCTCGAAGTGTGAATTTTGGCTACAGGAAGTGCAATTTTTAGGACACATGGTGAACCACGAAGGCATTCACGTAGATCCTGCTAAGATAGAAGCGATCACCAAATGGAAGGCCCCGCAATCAACCATGGAAATTAGAAGTTTTCTAGGGTTAGCTGGATATTATAGACGATTCATTAAGGATTTTTCCAAGATAGCCGTACCATTAACTAAGCTAACCTGTAAAGCAGTTAAGTTTGAATGGGGACCTAGGCAAGAAGAAACTTTTAAGATCTTAAAACAGAAATTAACAAACGCCCCAATTCTTGCCTTACCAGAAGGAACAGAAGATTTTGAAGTCTACTGTGATGCTTCTAAGCTAGGATTAGGATGTGTGTTAATGCAACGCAAGAAGGTAATTGCGTATGCATCAAGCCAATTGAAAAAGCACGAAGAAAACTATACGACTCATGACTTAGAGTTAGGAACCATAATTTTTGCCCTTAAGATTTAGAGACATTATTTGTATGGAAGTAAGTTTACTGTCTATACAGATCATAAGAGCTTAAGATATATATTTGGGCAAAAAGAATTAAACATGAGGCAAAGGAGATGGATGGAAATCCTAAGTGACTACGACTGTGATTTTCAATATCATGAAGGAAAAGCAAACGTAGTTGCTGATGCCTTAAGTCGTAAGTATCATGAAAAGCAAAAGCGAGTTCGTACTCTTAGATTAAATCTACAGTTAGATTTAATGGAACAACTGAAAAATATTCAGGAAACAACAATCAAAGATGATGCTGAAGGAATGAAAGGAAGAATAAAGGAATTAGAACAAGGAAGTGATGGAATTTGGAGATTCCACAAGAAAAGGATTTGGGTACCTAAGCAAGGAGAGTTAAGAAATAAGATTTTAGAGGAAGCCCATAAATCTAGGTATACCATGCATCCTGGTAACAATAAGATGTACCAAGATTTAAGAAATAATTTCTGGTGGATAGGAATGAAAAAGGATATAGCTAAATATGTATCTAAGTGTCTAACTTGTTCGTAAGTTAAGGCAGAACACCAGAAACCTTCAGGATTACTCCAACAATTAGAAATGCCTGTATGGAAATGGGAACTCATAACCATGGATTTTGTTACTAAGTTGCCCAAAACCCGAAAAGCTAATGATGCGATTTGGGTAATTGTGGATCGATTAAAAAATCAGCTCATTTTCTACCCATAAAGGAAACCTTTAGTATGGAAAGGTTAGCCAAGTTGTATGTAGACGAGGTAGTATCCTTACATGGAGTTTCGCTCTCCATTGTATCAGATAGGGATAGTCGTTTCACTTCCCACTTCTGGACAAGTTTCCAAGAAGCCATGGGAACCCGACTAAATTTAAGCACTGCATACCATCCTCAGACAGATGGACAAAGTGAAAGGACGATCCAAACCCTGGAAGACATGCTCAGGGCATGTGTGATAGATTTTGGTGGAAATTGGGATGACCACCTACCCTTAATTGAATTCTCCTATAACAATAGTTACCATTCAAGTATTGAAGCTGCCCCGTTCGAAGCACTATACGGACGTAAATGCAGAACTCCAGTCTGTTGGGCAGAAATAGGAGAAAGTCAACTATCAGGTCCTGAAATCGTACAAGAAACCACCGACAAGATCACTCAAATCAAGGAAAGACTAAAGAGGGCTCGAGATCGCCAGAAGAGTTATGCAGACAATAGGCGTAAGTCGTTGGAATTTCAAATTGGAGACAAGGTACTCTTGAAAGTTTCTCCTTGGAAAGGAGTAGTTCGGTTCGGTAAGAAAGGAAAGCTAAGTCCAAGGTATGTAGGACCATTCCCAGTAATACAGCGAATAGGACCAGTTGCTTATCGCTTAGAACTACCAGAGGAGTGAGCTGGAGTACATGACGTATTTCATGTATCCAATCTCAAGAAATGTCTATCTGACGAATCCTTGGTAGTACCTCTTCAAGATGTAGAGGTAAATGAAAAGTTAAAATTTGTTGAGAAGCCACTACAAATAGAAGACAGAAAGATCAAATTTCTCAAGCACAAACGACTAGTGCTGGTCAAAGTCAAATGGGATTCAAAGAGAGGACCCGAATACACCTGGGAGCTGGAATCTGAGATGAAGCGAAAGTATCCTCACTTATTTCAGTAAATCTCGAGGACGAGATTTTAAATAAGGTGGGGAGGATGTAAGGACCTTCAAAAAATGTCCCAAACCAACCCGTAAGTGAAAACCCGGACCCCCGAAACCCTAATCCATATCAAAAATCAAGAAAATCATATTTTTGATCCTCTCGCGGGCCGCGTAAAGCACAAGAGGGCCCTTACGCGGGCCGCGTCAACTCAACATTTGACCGGATAAGCATCCGGGCCACGCGTTGTCCACCTGGCACACCTACTCGTGACCCAGCAAACCTACACGTAGACTAGACCCCCACGCGGGCCGCGTAAGGATCGGCTTAGGGTTCACGCGGGCCGCGACAGACCCAATTTTCAGCTAAAAATAGGTTGAGCTACGAGCAGTTCACTGGTGTCGAAATTTCAATAAAAAACACAAAGAATACTGCTCAAAAGTCGAAATTCATATTCGCGGTAGTGAAACGCTGCTACGATACAGGGTATTAACTCGATCGCTGCTACGATTCAATGTCCGATCGATTGAAACTATCTGATGGATGTTTAAGTGCTGCCCACATTAGGGCCATACTTTGTCATTCGTCGTGAATTCGATGGATGTTTAAGTGTTGCACTTTGTCATTCGTTGTGAGGGTTTTAATCTCGTTAGTTATCGTAAATACTGTATTAGTTACTGACCTAGTTCGTGTGCATTGTTATTTAAATTAGGTTACAAGGCTAATCAGTAGGCTAAACTCTGCCCGTTTAAATCTGTAATGTGAGTCATTCTCTTTTATCAAAAGTATTTTACAATACTCCATTTATTTTCAAAAGTTATAATTACAGGGATTAAGTCGTGGTTATCTTGAATCACTGGCTAGTGGGGTATTGTGCACACTACTAATTTCTCAAGGTTAGGCTAATAAATCCTAACAGTGATAACCATCACTACTTGGGTGAAAGGACCCAATAGTGGTATGACCATCGTCACTAGGAGGTGACACGGCGCCAGATAAAAACAAGATAGAAGCCATTGTAATCACTCTTATGCTGTAATTTATAACTATGTGTCATTTTATCAAATTGAGTGGCTCGCCAGTATTTCCCCGCTGATAAAATATTTTTAAAACATGTTTCAGGCTACCTGCTGTAAATCAAGGAAAACGTGCTACGGAGCACTAACAAGCTTGAAGAGGTGGCTCAATTAAAATAAATAAACATGTTTTGTAAATCAGGGAATTTCCTTTTGAAATTCCTCTATTGTAAATTAAGGGGTTTATCCTGAATTATGAAATAAAATAATCAGGCATTTCAAGTTTTAAAAGATCCTGTAAAATCTTCCGCTGTCAACTTAATTAATAAATACCACGGGTTTCTGTCCCGCGGCTCCTGGACCGGGTAAAACCGGGGCGGGGGCCGTGACAGTCGGTGCCAAACTGTAGGGTGCCTTAGCAATTGCTGTTGTTCCTGGTAGCAGATGAATTCTGAATTCGACTTCCCTGTCTGGTGGTAGTCCTGGTAATTCTTCTAGGAACACATCTGGAAACTGAGATGCTACGGGAATATCTTTCAATTCTTTTCCTTTAGTGTTAATGATTATAGAAATCATGTATACTAATGACCCTTTTCTTGCATAACTGGCTGTTTTCATCCTAGAGATGAATTTCGTGGATCTGGATGGCTTATCTCCTTTAATTGTGATATTTTCACCTTTTGGTGAATTTACTTGGATTGACTTTTGATCACATAGAATACTAGCTTTATTGGCTACTAACCAATCCATTCCTAATACAATATCAAATTCTGCCAAATTCATTGGATAAAGATTTGCAATAAACTTTTGATTTAAAAATTCCATTCTTGCTCCCTGCAAGATTTCGGTAATCTTAATGGTTTCCCCATTTGCTGTCTCTACTAGACATTCTTGTTGGAGTTTAGTTAATGGTTGATTGAGAAGTTTGCAAAATGAAGTATTAATAAAACTTTGGTTCGCACCAGAGTCAAATAATACTTTGGCAAAAACATCATTAACTAAAAACGTACCGGTAATCACGTCTGGGATCATCTTTGCTTCTTCGGCTGTCAGAACAAATGCTCTAGCATTTTTTGTAGTCTTGTTGTTCATGGCTGGAGCAAGTTTCGAACAGTTCGGCTTGATATGCCCTTTTTCTCCACAGTTGAAGCTCACTCCATTACTGGGTTTCTTCCAACAATCTTCTTCTTTGTGTCCTGGTATCTTGCAGAAATTGCAGTAGGTGGAGCATCTTCCTGAATGCTTCTTCTTACAGGCCTTACAGTAAGGTGAGGAGGTAGAACCTACGTTTTCCCACGGTTGAAATTTCCATAACGATATTCTTGGGTAAGCTTTTGAGCTAGGTTCTTCCTCTGGTTCTCTTCTTGTGTACGCACTAACTCATCAGTCAAGGTATTTGCTAATTCTACAGCTTCTTCTATAGTTTGTGGTCTAGCTGCCTTGACTACATGCCTAATCTCACTGATTAATCCCCAGATGTAACGTGAGATTAATACTGGTTCTGGTAATGCAAGGGTAGGCACTATTCTAGCATATTCAAAGAATAAATTAGTGTAACCCTTACTATCTATTCCAGTCATTCTGAGGTTTAAGAATTTATTAGCTATCTGTTCCTTTTCATTGGGAGGACAGAATTTCCTTTCCACCATATTCTTAAACTCGTTCCATTCCATATTATAGGTTTTGTCACTTCCCCTAGACTGGAGGATTGTGTTCCACCATTCTAATGTTGAGTTCTTAAACAGGTTGGAGGCAAACATTATCTTATCCTCTTCTGTGCACTTGCTTATTTTCAAGACTGCCTCAGTCTTTTCTATCCAGTGTAGAGCTGCAATGGCTCCTTCATTGCCCGAGAATTCTATTGGTTTACAAGACCAGAATTCTTTATAAGAACAACCATAAGACATGGTTCTTCTTCTTTTTGGAATGGGCACTTGAAGTATTGGTCCATTGTTTACGTTGTGATCAGATTCAGTAGGTGGTCGTTTACTTCCACTATTACTTTTATTTTCTGCTTCCTTAACCATTTTGATAATATATGGCATTGCATCTATAATCCCTTGTGCCACTATGTGTTGGATGTAGGATCATTGAATCGATCAAATGAGTCGATCAGAAGAATTCTAGACCAAATCAGAGGCGGAATTCAATGATTTGGACATGATTGCAGCTTGTTTAACACTAGGAATCACTTTAACTGTCTCTTGTATTGATTTGAAAGCTTTTACAGATCTGGTGACACTTCGGCAGAGCTTCGCTACCGGAATCAGAAGTTACAAATGACAACATGAGCTCTCCTATTTATAGGCATCGCCAGTCCTCACGAACCCGACATCACCAGTCCGTGCGAACTGGATCAGCCAGTTCGTGCGAACTGGACTATCAACCCTACACTTCTATTTTCTTGACTACCGAGCTCCAGTCTATCCAATCTAGTTACAAGACTCGATACAAGACATAAGACGAAGTCAACAGACATATGCACCAACAGACCCCCCCTTGGATGTTGACGTGTCTTCAGTGTATTGAGTCTTCAGTCTTGATCGATCTTCTCGCTCTTTCCAAAGTATCTTTCTCTGTAAGCATCCTTCAATCTCTCTCTTACAATCTTCAGACTCCCCTTTGCTGACAGACTCCCCCTTAAGTTGTTCCGGGATCGCAATCTGACATAGCACTCGTTCTAAGGTCGTGTCCTGGCTCAAATTCTGCTCAGGCTTAGACACGAGGATCTGCACAAATCTCTACACAAAAATAAGATTTTTATTTATAACAATTTTAATCTCTGCTTAACCTCTTGTAATCATAACACACAAATTTAGCCTTTGATAATTGTGAAATTTATTTTTGTAGAAATCATTCAACATCAACAATAGTTATATCAAGTTCAAATTAATGACCTTGATTAACTTAACAGTTCAAATTATCTCAAACTTTAACATCATTTTTCAATTCAAACACACACTTCCAACCCTGTTGTTCATCATGTTTAGCACTCAGAATTTTGAAAATCAGCTTTTCAACATCAGTTGTAAAAAATAAGACGAAATCAAATCTTTTTGATTTTTCAAAATTTGATGCTAAAACAAACTACTGAAAAACATTAAAGAAATATTTACAGACAATATTTTTGTGAGTTTGTGTAAGAGGATCATATCAGTTTTTGACAAATCACTAGCACCGTTGAGCTTTAAACACTTTAAGTTCTAAACGATTCACTTAGATTGTCAGTATACTGATCCACTTAAATTTTCACACAAAATTCAATTGATTCGAGATACGAGATTAGTGTTTTATGCACTTAACTTGTTCGCGTGTCCCACCTCAGAATATACTCCTGTATCTAGACTCCTATATTCAGTCTTACAGGTGAATGTACACTAATGATATTTGTAAGGGGTAAATGCGAGGCCATGAGAGCTCAGGCTATTGCTTCCGCAAAATCAGAGAGATGATGGCTCGACTTTAGGTGGGTCCCCCTTAGGGATCTTCTTTTCAACAACACATGATAAGCATTTTTCAATGTTTCATCATTTTTTATGCTGAGGGTGGGCTTTATGAATAAAGCAGTGTAAAGAATTATACGAGGACTAGGCTATTGCTCCCGCAAAATCAGAAGTCCTGGTATAATACCCCAGATATCATCACGCACAAAGACCTAGTATGTCAGAAATAGAAAGCCCTTCAAACAAGATTTCAGGGGTTACCTATATATCTGAGAGATGTTCCCCACGAGATAAGTAAGTATTTGATATTTAGGTTTATATCTTGATAACAATCTACTAAGTGTGTAAAAACCTACTAGCATATCATCAGTGAGACCGTTTATCCCATTTAACTTTCCAATTCTTTAGCGTACTGTGATTGTCTACTGATGTACTATCATTTCCTCTTTTTCACAACAAAACTCATTTTTGATTTTTTCAATGTTTTTGGTTTTTAGATTTTATCATGTTTTTGAATTTTTCAAATTTTCAAAATTTCAAAATTTTTTACTCCCCCTAAAATCAAAAATATGTTTCAATTTTTGATTTTCCGAAAAAATTTGAAAAATAAACTGTATAAAAAAAAACTGACAAACTGATGTGAATTGCTTCAATTCTCCATCCACTTGGCATAAACAATCAGAACTCCCCCTGACAACAAACTATTTTCCCATTATGATTTCAAAACACTTAAGTTTGTTTTAATCAAAATGGTTTTTCCGGAAAATTAACTTGTTTGTCATTTCACAAACATGGGGTTTCATCACATTGTTCCTTCAACCACTTGTATGACAGTTAAATCAACAAAACTAATTTTCAAGAATAATGCCGATCCATGCTCCACGATTACCAACTTGGGAGCTCCGGCAAGTCAGGATTTTACTTTTTAAAGAATATCACCCATGCCTGATCAATCATGGGTGAACCATCAGCATTTGGTTTAACAATTTTTTATTCATAAAATTCTTTCACTCCCTTTACCTTCCCATCAGCCATCTTACCAAAAATATGTAGCACTTTACCACTAAATGCTTTTTCAGCATCAAATTCTTCCTTATCAGAGAAGAATTGATCTAAAATATCAATCTTACCAACTTTTGATTTCAAGTTTTCGTTTGACAATGGTGGAAAATTTTCATCATCCATTGTTGGAACGGAATTCTCATCATTTAGCACAACATGTGGCTCCTCTGACTTTGACGAGTTAGATTCATTGCCAGAACAAACTTCTGATTTCTTAACCACCCATTTTTGGTTGTTAAGATTTGCTCTTCTTTTGTAAAAATGTTTCGAACTTTCACCAACTTCGAAAGTCAAATTTTTGAGCTCCTTAAACTTCTCTGTTGGTTGTTCCTTTTTATCAACACATTTTTCTTTCAATTTAGAGTTAGAAGAAACTCCCTGTTTTGTGTTGGTGGACTTTAGGCAATTCCAAGCAATATGATCAACCTCTCGACATTTGAAACAGGTTCTTCTTTCAACTTTCGGTTCAGATTCCTTCAACAAATTCTTTTGCTTTTCTGCGAGAAACTCCTTGTTTGACTGTTTCCAAAACGGTTTCTCCTTCTCCTCTTCAGAACTTGCTCCTAAAACAAATTTAGTTTTTGATTTATATATTTTCTCATTTTTATGATTTTCTGGTGGAATAAAACCTAATCCTTTCTTTTTGAAATTACTGTTATGATTTGGTTTCTTTCGATAACCCGAACCAGAACTGTAACCCTTTTTCTTGTTCAATCTTCGTTGAACTCTTGAAGTGTACTTTTTAGGTTTTTCAGTAAGATTTACATCTTTTATTTCATAAATATTAATTTCTGTTAATTTGAAAACCTTGTTAATCATTTCAGTTTTAATACCTCTTATTGGAAATTCTTTATTAGAATATAATTTGTCAGAATCATTCAAAGTATATGCTACTTTGAATGTTTCGTCATTCAAATTATTTTGTGACATCAGAAATTCTTTATTGTAAACCCTTTTGGCCGGTGAACTCGAGCTTTTGTCTGACGAACTCGACTTTTCAGATTTGGACTCTGACATTGACTCTTCATCTTTATCCAACACCTGATTGACCACTTTTTTAACTAACTCGGACTCATGATCAGTGTCAGACGCTGTGAAGGTGACATCAATATCATCTGGTAATCCATCGATAGACTCAGATTTCAGATTCAGATTGAGTGCATTATCCACCTTTTCAAAGTCTCGGGGGGTATAGCCATCCCACATTGGATTTGGTACTCTGTTATACTTCAAACCAGTTTTCTTACCAGAATTTTCTTCATCATCTACAAACTTATGAGCTGGAATGGCAGGATAGATGCGATCAATAACATACTCTGAACTTTGATAACTTCGAAGTAAATTGTTCAATCTTTCGGTTTCAATCTTCATTGCTGCCAATTCTTGTTTTAGTCCAGCATTCATCTCAATATATCCGTTGATTGCAGTTTGCTTTTGAAGAACTGTTGTTTTCAGAAGGTTTTTCATCTGAATATCCTCATCACAAGCTCCTTTGTACAAGTTCACTTTGCTGCTTAGGAGATCATATGACTCCTTTAAGCTCCTTACATTGTGCAGTATATTCTCTTTGAGCTTTTCCAATTCAGCCAACTTTGTATCTTTCTTAGCACAATCTTTGCAAGATACTAAACACTTTGCACAAGGTTTTTCAACCTCTACAATCTTTTCAACTTCAACTATTTTCTCGACTTCAACAATTTTTTCAACTATTTTCTCCACCACCTTTTCAATCACAATTGATTCTTTCTCAACTTCCATCTTCACTTCATTCTCTTCAACCACGACTCTCTCCGTCGGTTTTTCTTCAGCTTTTGCCTTTTCTTCAGCAACCCTTCTTTCTTCAATTTTTGTCTTTTCTTCATCAATCCTTCTTGCTTCCATTTCTCTCTTCAGTCTAACAGCTTTTTTCTCTTTCAAAATCTCGATTTTATCTGCAAAAACATATTAAAACTATAAGGATCCAATTGTTTTCTAGCTCTATTAATATACTCTTCCTCATCATCAGTATCTTCATCACTTCCTGAAGATTTAAAAATCGGTTGTCTTCTAGGACGGTTCTTAGATTTGACTGATTCTTCTCCTGAGGTTGAGTCTTCAAGGATTCGAGCAATAAATGCTTTTGAAACCGAAGGTCGGTTAGGATCATAATCATCCCAATTAAAGCCTTCTGGAATTCTCTCATCGTCTTGGTCTATCAGACCATAACAAGCTCTACCCTTTGATTCTTCAATAGTACATGATTGTGAAGATTGTTGTTGATTTGGTTGTTGAGCAACCTGATGATAAATTGCTTTTCTATGATAATCATTGTTTCCGAAAGGATCTTGTCTTCCGGTTGCTTCTCTGTTTGTACACTCTCGTTTAAAATGTCCTTTTTCTCGGCAACAAAAACAAGTAACCTTCGATTTGTCAAAACCTAGCTGAGATGTAGCAGCATCACGAAGATCATCTCTACCGGTGATTTGTTTGAATTTTTCTGCTCTTCTCAAAACACTAGCTAAACACCACTTGATATCCATCAACTCAAGTTCTTCAGAATCAGTCTGGTCATAATCCTTTTTAGTGAGCATCGGGTTTCTGATTCTTCCAGCAACTAAGCTTTCATACGACTCTAACACAGTAACAAGAGATGCCATGTGTTGCTTTGCAATATCTGGAGAGAAATTTTAACCATTTTGAATGTTTAATGTCACATTGCATTGCAAATTTGTTGAACTTTGTTGTTGAGAACTTGGTGTTGAGAAATTTGGTTCAAAACTTGTATAAGACAAAGAATATCCACTGCTCTGATTTATATTACTTGCATTTGTTCTGGAAGTACCATCAGCACTGAACGCAGTTTGAATCTTCGGACTTGGAGTGGTCTCAACTTTGCTTCCTCTATAGTATAGACTCACATCTTGTTGAGCACTCGGACTTCTCATTGTAGCAGTTTTTTGCATTGCTAGCTCATGTTCTTCCAACTTCTGGACAAACTTACACAAATTCATATCTTCAAATTGTCGGTTATGCTTTAAAATCAACAGATATGTTCCCCATTCATTCTATGGTAACGCATCAGCTAGCTTATCAACCCATTCTTCCTCTTCTTTCTTGATGTCCAATCTTTTCATTTCCTGGACAAGATGACAATATCTCTCGATAATCTTCCTAGTCGTCTCACCTTCAAAAGCTGTAAACATATCAAAATATTTTTTTAGTAATGCTCTTTTATTTTTTATCATTTCAGCACTACCCTTAAACTTTTTAATCAATGCTGTCCAAATTGATCTAGCAGTTCCCTCATGTTGAAGCAAAACGAAAATATCTTCTTTTACTGCTTGTTGGAGAATGCTAATCATCATTTTTTCACTAGTGTATCTTAATTTTTCTTCCGGTGTAAATTGACTTAATGGTTTTTCATTTTCAAGATCATCTTTCGGTTTAGTGTAATCTTTCTCTAACAAAACCGATGCATCAAACTTATTTGCTTGCACCCAATTTTCAAAACGATCTTGCCATCCTTTAAAGTCCTCAATGTACATAAGCTTTGGAGGCTTTTGAAAAGTTCCCGTTTCATTCTCAATACCGACAGTTTCAGCAACAGTAACTGGAGCAGCCGGAGCAGTAGCAAAAGCGTTGTAAAACTCGTTGTCCATGTTTCAATGTCGAGTGTTCACAATAACACAATGTTTAAGCGCGCTAATTCAGAATTACAAGTGACTGGATCAACCTTCAAACAACCTGGAATGATATCCAAACGACCTGAATTACTTTGGTGCGATCTGGTTCAAATTTGTTCAATCCGTGCGAACTGGGTACTAGTTCAAACTACTTGGTCAACTCGTGCAAACTGAACTACTCTCAAACGACCTGAATAACCTTTCTAAGCGATCTGGTTCAGTTTCAAACGTCCTGAACCACCTCGTGTGACCTGAACCTCAAACTCAAACGACCTGGTATACTTCGCACGACCTGGATCAACTTCAAACAAATTGTTTCACTTCGTGCGAACTGAATTGTCAAACCGTACGACCTGGTTATACTTTCACACGACCTGGTTCAATTACAAGCGATCTGGACTACCTCGTACGGCTTGGAGTCCAATTTCAAACGATCTGAACACTTCGCACGACCTGACTTCCAACGATCTGGTTCAAAAAGTCATGATTTTGTCCAATTTTAATCGATTTTCGGTTGAATTAAGTTCTAATTTCTTCAAGGATTGATTAAAACTCAGTTTTACATGTTATATGACAAAATCAGGTCATTTTAACCGTGAAATCTTTCTGATTTGATGAAAACGTGTAGAAAACTGAGAAGAAATGAGTAGAAATCAGATTAATTGGTGAAAACAAGCTGATATGGTAAGAACTCTTCCTCCTGAGCTCTGATACCACTTGTAGGATCATTGAATCGATCAAATGAGTCGATCAGAAGAATTCTAGACCAAATCAGAGGCGGAATTCAATGATTTGGACATGATTGCAGCTTGTTTAACACTAGGAATCACTTTAACTGTCTCTTGTATTGATTTGAAAGCTTTTACAGATCTGGTGACACTTCGGCAGAGCTTCGCTACCGGAATCAGAAGTTACAAATGACAACATGAGCTCTCCTATTTATAGGCATCGCCAGTCCTCACGAACCCGGACATCACCAGTCCGTGCGAACTGGATCAGCCAGTTCATGCGAACTGGACTATCAACCCTACACTTCTATTTTCTTGACTACCGAGCTCCAGTCTATCCAATCTAGTTACAAGACTCGATACAAGACATAAGACGAAGTCAACAGACATATGCACCAACATTGGACGGCGCTGTTATGTAGTTGGTTTCCGTTATTATCGTTATTCTGGTTTTCTTGATTCATTTCGTTGTCCATCTGGATTTTAAACATTTACCAAATATTAATATCAAGAAACAATATTGAATGCGAATAATCACACAATAACACGTTGATCCAAAATCGTCGTCATTGCGACTTTTACTCTATTTGGGGGAGGTTCATTTGAGAAGAATCTTCTTAAAAGAAGAAAAAATGAAATAATCTAGACCCTATATTTTTTTTATCAATGGTTGTGAATTAAGATATCATTTTTGTTTACTTTTAATTAATGTTTTAATTACTAAGGGTAATATAGACATTTTGATATAGAATATTAATAAATATTTTAAAGAGTTACTCAACTCTTATTAATGCAACAATAAATTTCTCTTTCACCATCATTAATGTATTGGCTCCTACACAAATTTTATTAGAAATGACAAAATTATTTAAAAATTTTGTGTCCTACACATATTTTATTATGAGTTGCAAAATTATTTAAAAGTTTTTGAGTCCTACACATTATGTATCCTACACCAAAATATTGTTTTAATGGTGTAGGAAACGTTGAAAATGTAAGATCATGTGCAAGATTTTTTTTATTGTGTAAGGTGCACAACTATTTTATAAGATAGGACCATTAAATGATTAAAGTTCATTAATTAGAATTTCAAAAATAAATAATAGACTCATTAAATGATTTATTCAAATTACCTTTGTATCCTTTATTCTTTTTATTCTTAATTTTTAATTCTTCTTATTTGAACTCTCCACTACTCTATTTTATATATATGCATCTATATCTGTTACAACCACAACTGAAATTTAAATTACAATACTAGTATGCATCGATAACTATAGGATTATCTGTTTTAGTTGATTATATATTATTATATATTATATTATTATTATTTTTTTCAACTTACACACACACACATATATATATATATATTATTACTATTATTGATAGGGGTTCATCCAGTATTGCATGTTGCGCTCGTCATATTTCCAGATGAGTCTCTCCCCTATCTGTCTCATTCTCTCACTTCCTTCTAATATCTCCTCACCAAAGGTGCGGAGTTCTTGCACATTCTCAGTGCTCATGGGTGGTGCAGGTGCTGGTATCGGGTTTGGGTATTGTGGCATTGGTTCTTTGTAAGGGTACGGGTTCTCTAGAATCTCCCTGATATATTGGTCATTATCCCAGTAGGGGTCTAGAGGGTCAAGGTCTGGGTAGGGTGCTACTGGGTTTTGCATGGGTTCATCTTGTGGGTAGAGTTCTGGGTAGCTCCTATGGTCGTCAAACCATGGGTCATAGTCTGGGGGATGGGGTGCTGGTACTCTAGGGATTTCAGCTGGGTCAAAAGCAGGTGCTGGGATTTGGTCACCTAGGTTGGTTTTGATGTCCATGGGTTGTGTTGGGAATAAGGGTAGTGGTTGTGGTGCTATGAGTTGTTCTAGGTTCGGGTCGGCGGTTGTGGTTGCTAGTATGTGGAAGTTTGCTAGTCGTCTATTAATCATGTCCTGAGTTTGAGAGTTCATTTCTCTATTCGCAGCTGCTAAGGCTCTCTGCTGCTGCAACTTTCTCATCCTTTTTCTACGCTCGTGAGCTCCTCTGCCGAACCATCATCACTTCTTGGGAGGGAATGGCTCTTCAAATTGTGCTTTGAATACGAAAATCCCTTCTTCGGTGTCAGTCGAATACCCCGAGCGGTAAGGCTGGGAAGAGGTTCCTTCGTCCCTAGGTGAGCTGGACAATTGACGATAAGCGTCTGAGGGTCCTTGATCACACATACTATAAACTAACAAATTGTCAAATAACACAAAACAATAATATATAGATATGCACGTAATCACGTAGATTATTTCCTAACATAAATAGATAAAATTTTTGGTGTTAGTAGAACACTTCTGTGGCTGAATCAGTGGCTGTAGCTCTGAGACCACCTTCTGTCGCAACCCCCGACCCTTGCCTCAGGAGGCGGGCGGCCGCGGCCTACTCAGAGATGGTGGTATCGGTGTTTGTCATTATTTGGCAGCGAAAATTTCATCAAGATCGTAGTTAGGAAATATTTTATCAGAGTAAACACCACATTTTATAATAATAAACATATTGGGATAAACCCAAGTTTGTTACAAACAAATTTATAGGGATAAACCCTATTTTATTGAAATGAAACATCTTCTTTATTTAGGTAACTTTTATAGCCACTTTTCCAAGCCTTCAGTGTTGTCCAGCTGGCTTCTATTTGGCTTTCACATTTTGTTACCTGAAACGCGTTTAAAAACATTTTGTCAGTGGGAAATACTGGTGCGTGAATCCCAATTTAATCAAGACAGGTTTTATCAGTTTACAGTTATTGAGGGCGATCTCGCAATTACATTTGTTTATTTTTCTACTTTAATTACCACCCACGATACTGTCAACCCGACTTGTGGTCATGTTACTACTCACAGTGTAGTAACAAATTTTGTATACAAAACCCCAACATACCGACGATAATTGTAGAATTACAAATACTCAATCATTGTGGAATATAATTTAAACATTTGATGTTTTGTAAAAATAGTTTGCAAAAAGGTTTACAAAAAGGAGATTACTTTTCCTTTGTGTTTTCTTGGTTATTATCTATTAATTAAACAATGCACACGCGTTAGTATAATAACCCAATATTTACATTAGTTATACCCTCCCCGAGATAGAACTCCAATGACTACGTCGGACAGAGCCTCGACAGCCGTTACGGAGCACTAAATCAATCAAGCAGCGTATCTAATACGTAACCGGGGGTTAAAATACTTACAACGAGACAGAGCTTCGTTAATTAGGGGGTATTATACCAGATATTGATTCTTAATATTGAGATAATCTGAGAGAGATCGAGAAATTTTGAACGAATTGCAACTGAAGGCTGATGGCCTCCTTATATAGGGCTGCTCGGCCCTTTTCTCGCGCCCCGCGATGAAGACAAGGCGGGCTTTCACGGCCCGTGACGTAGGGGGTCTACGGCGTAGCTTTGTCCGATCATACGTATAGGTTCGACGCGTATGTGACATGTGGCGGCCCCGGGTGATGTCGCTTGTTCTCTCGCTAGCGGCCCGCGAAGACTCAAGGGTAGTCTGTCGTGCCCCGCGACAGACTCATTTTATTGTTTTTATTTTATTTTTAATTATATAAATGTATTTTGGGACCGGTTTTCGTATTCGGTGTGTATTTTAAGACGTATAGGGACGTTATAAATATTTTAGGGGTGTCGGAAATATTTTAGGAGGGTTGTTATAGGAAAATAGTGTACTGCTGGATTTCACAGAACTGCTGGTTGTGATCCAGCACTCGTACAAATCCAGAACTTCTACCTTGACTTGTTGACTGGTCTTTGGGTCTTCAGCCTTTGAATTTGGTTGACTTTGACTATTGACTTGTTGACCAATACTTGGAGGATCAACACTTGTTCTCTATCTTCATTGGAGGCAATATTTTAATGCAACAGGAAGGGGGCAGCTGTTTTGGGGAACTTTCAAGGGGAGAGAAACTGCTGGACTTGGAGATTGTATCTTAAACTTATTAAGGCAAGGATGATGGGTCCCTTGGTTTTTGTCTTTCATCATTAGCAGATCTTCTATAACCCAACATAGGAGTTCCAAAACAAGCGACAATTTGCTTACGACATCGACACGTTTATGAAACCACACAATTTTGCTGGAGGTTCAATGTTGGAAGTAATCCTAATACGTTAACGTGAATTGGCGGCCAAGTATGGGTGGGAGTGCAATTGGGAAAACCCGGACACTTAATCGTAATTTTTATTGTTTTTTAGGAATGTAATTTTTATGCATGTTTTTTAGGAATGTATTTTTTTAAGGAATGTATTTTTTTAAGGAATATATTTTTGACAAAATTGCATAAAACAACTTTTATGTTTGCCTCAAACTGCATTTTATACCTTTCACTATGAAATTGGCAAAAACCAACCTTTATGTTCATGTTTTGATACATGGTTCAACTTTTACCACTACCCACATCAAAAAAAATTCAGTTAAATGGACTCACATGCCTTACACGTGAGGGCATTTAAGTCTTTTATTTTTAAATTAAAACAATACTTTTTTTATTAATAAAAACCCACCTCACCCACCCCCACCCCCACCCTCACCCTACCTTCTCTCTCCCTTTATCTCTCTCATGAACAATACTAAACTAGCATTAGTGTTTTCAGTTTCTTCAAGAAAATTTTACAGTTATTGTGTTCCATTATGAAGGGAAACTGGACGGATGGTGGGATCTCAAGTGGAGTAAAAAGGCCGTACATATTGTAGCCAATAACCAGAAAAAGTGGTAAGGTTTACACTCTCATCTCTCTCTAGACTCTCTGCAACCACCGCCACCACCACCATGGCTTTCGGCCGTTCGTACTTCCTATATATAAATGCCTTTATTGTATTACATATCATAGCGTTATCCAAATCACTTCAAACAGGGACAAATGGTTTTGGACAAGTCACGAATGATTTTCACTTAAAGATATAAACCATACAATGTTTTCTTTTAAAACGATTTATTACTCGGTTTCACAAAAGAAATGCTTTGTCAAGATTCATGGCTACGAGGTTTTATAACTCATACCAACTTGTATAGTTGGTTAAACATATTGCAATACCAAACACTTTTGATACAAGGTTTTCATTTGTCGACTCTCGTAGTCAGACGAGGTATTGCAATAACAAAAACAAAGCCATGAATTTGACTCACAAAACCTATGTTACTCACCGGCGTTCCATGCTGACGTTATTTTCACATATATTTCAGGTGCTAATGTGTGATGATTATGAACACATGCTACACATAGGATGGACTCGGGCCTTAGTTTACTTTAAAACTTAAAGACAATTGTTTGCATTTTGTTTGTATTTTTCCAAGACAATGTAATTTATTAATTCAATAAAACAAAACCTTATGTACCATGTGTTGTGAAACAATTCCTGTAACATGACTCCCCGACGTTTCCGCCGCGGTTTATTGTATTACGCAGTCGGGGTGTTACATTGAGACCCTGCAAGAGTGCTTTTGTGTCCGGCTAGTCACGCGTCACTTGGACATAGTGATTCGGTGCCACGGAACATCATCAAGGTTTGGTTACTATCTTATGTCGGCACGTACATTAATGTCCTAGCTACACATTAATTGATAAACAAATTTCATTGACACTATGCATAACAGTTTTCATACGAAGTTATCAAATATTTTAAAGATTCATTTGTGCCAAACAAAACCTGTGAACTCACTGACTTATTGTTGACAAGTTTCTAACATGTATTTCAGGAAAGCAAATGCATTGCATGGTTTGGAAGTCAAGGAACAAGGGATACATGGACGGAATCTTTTGAAGGGTTCGCCGCATATATTTCGACCTCGTGCAAAATATAGGTGTCAAAGCCTTGTTTTACAAAAAAAAAAAAAAAAAAAAAAAACATATTTTGTCTAAAGTCATTTTGTGAGCATGAAGTGTTTTGGATATGTTTGTGAACAAAATATTTTAATCTTGTGTTGTTATTTCAAGTATTATATGGTATTGGCATCGTGGTTTATTTTAATCGTGTAGAATGTTTACACTATCAACCGCAATGAGAATCTTTCATGGTCACACCTCGTGCTTCCGCTACGAGTGGGTCGGACATTTAAAAAATGGTTTAGCTTATTTAGTTGTTCAGTTTTTGTAACGACCTACACCAAAAATGTCCTAAAACGCTCTGGAATTAAAGACCCGAACCAGTAAAACCTTACTTTCTATGAAAAACCAAGAAAAAAAAATATTTATACTCGGTCGCGGGGCACGACAGAGTTAAGAAGGGTCTTCACGGGGCGCGACAGACCTGGGGATCTTCGAATAAGCATGGGGACACGCGTCGTCCACGTGGCAAAGCTAGGGTGTGACACGGCAGCCCTAGCCGTAGCTAGGGAGTCCCTCGCGGGCCGCGAAGGACTTGACGGTGTTTGTCGCGGGCCGCAAGAAAGTCACAATTTAGCTATAAATTGAACGTTGCATGGCCAGTTCAGTCTGCTCGAAAATTTCCTTCAAAACCACTATATTCTGCTCTAAATACACGTCCAAAGTAGTGAAATGCTGCTACGATAACGGGGTAATAACTCGATCACAAGAGATAGAGAAGTAAATGAAAAGTTAAAGTTTGTTGAGAAACCTCTTCAAATAGAAGACAGAAAGGTAAAGCACCTCAAACACAAGAGATTGGTGCTGGTTAAAATAAAATGGGATTCGAAAAGAGGACCTGAGTACACATGGGAGCTGGAATCGGAGATGAAAAGAAAATATCCTTACTTATTCCAGTAAATCTCGAGGACGAGATTTTAAATAAGGTGGGGAGGATGTAATGACCTACACCAAAAATGTCCTAAAACGCTCTGGAATTAAAGACCCGAACCCGTAAAACCTTACTTTCTATGAAAAACCAAGAAAAACAAATTTTTATACTCGGTCGCGGGGCGCGACATAGTTAAGAAGGGTCTTCGCGGGGCGCGACAGACCTAGGGATCTCCGGATAAGCATGGGGACATGCGTCATCCACGTGGCAAAGCTAGGGTGTGACACGACAGCCCTAGCCGTAGCTAGGGAGTCCCTTGCGGGCCACGAAGGACTTAACGGTGTTTGTCGTGGGCCGCGAGAAAATCACAATTCAACTATAAATTGAACGTTGCATGGCCAGTGCAGTCTGCTCGAAAATTTCCTTCAAAACCACTATATTCTGCTCTAAATACATGTCCAAAGTAGTGAAATGCTGCTACGATAACGGGGTAATAACTCGATCACTGCTACGATACAATGTCCGATCAATTAAAACCGATCCGATGGATGTTTAAGTGCTGCCTAAATTCAGGCTATACTTTGTCATTCATCGTGAGGGCTTCGATCTCGTGCATTATCGTAAATGTTGAATTAAGTTACTAACCTAGTTTCGTTTGCATTGTATATTTGACTAGGTTTACCAGCTTAAATTAGTAGGCACGCTCTGACTGTTTAAACTTGCAATGTGAGTCATTCTCTTTTTACCAAATTGCTTTCAAAACCCTACTTGTTTTCAAAGTTATAATTACAGTGATTAAGTCTTTGTAATCTTCAATTACTACCGGTATGTGGGGTTTTGTATACACTACTTGATAAGCTTCACCATTGGACAACGGGTTAGCCAATGTGTGATATGACCATAGTCATAGATCCGGTCGAGTGACAAATACCAATTTGGGGTAATTGGTTGATATATAAACATTGTAATCGCTCTTAATACTGTATATTATAACAATGTGTCTTTTGTACAAATGGAATGCACTCGCCAGTATTTTTCGCTAATCAAATCTTTTTAAACCATGTTTCAGGTGATTTACTGTGAACAAGGAAAGTGTCGCATAGCACTTCAGCTTGAATGAAGTGGCTCAGTAAATAAATAAACATGTTTTCTGTAACCAGGGGATTTCCCAGTGAAATTCCTTTATTGTAAAATACGGGGTTTGTCCCGGTATTAATAAATAAATAATTCGGTGTTTTCAGTTTAAACGATCCTGTTAAAAATTTCCGCTGCCAATTAAACACCAATACCACGAGTTTCTGTTCCGCGGCTTCAGACCAGGCAAAACGGGTCGGGGGCCGTGACAGAAAAGGTGGTATCAGAGCCACAGGTTCAAGCTAATTAATTATTTGAAAAATACTTAAATTTTAGTTTGCAATTTTGTTTCTATGAAAATTAAATTTACAATAATTAAAATTTAATTTGGAATTTTGTGTTTTCCTTATGTGTGACTAACAGCATGAATGAATTATCGGAAGCTCTCCGAAACTTCACGATACATTCCACTGACATGGAGACTATCGGAGACCAGACCGGGTACCAGACTGAGGCAGATGAGCCAATGGTTTTCCAAGCCCAGGAAAAGCCCAAACCCAAAAAGAGGAGGATACTTTTAGACTAGAAACGGGTGAGAAAGAAGAAACCTGCAGCACAAAAAGTAAAGAAAACTGTTGAGCCAAGAGGAAAAGAGAAAGAAGTAGGAGAAAGTTCTGGCCAAGCCCTAACTTTACCACCCTGGGAGGAACTCGACAGGAAACTGGCAAACTGCGACCTTCTTGGACCCACTGATGAAACCCTTATGAATTTTCCCGCTCAATCGGAACTTCCTATTAACCCGGAACCTGCCATCCCTGAAACTATTATCAACCCACAACTTCTTCCGGACCAAATGGAAGAATGGTGGACCAGTGACTGGCACTTCCAAAACATGATGAACAATCTGAACCCTTATTACCCACAGTTTGAACTAGCCCCTGCTACTTTTCCACCCATGAACCCGGAGAATGTTGCTGAACTACGCCGCTATGGCGAAGAATTGGTGGATGCAGGGAACCGTATCCGAACTGTGGGAGAGAACATCACCTGGAAGTACGACGAAAGGGAATTTCACTTCTGAAGACCGTTAACCATAGTATAGAAGTTTTTGTATAATAATAATAATAATATGCGAAAAAATATAAATAATAATAATAAAATAATGTATAATAATATAAATATCACTAAAATAAAACATCTGTAAATACGTGGCTTGTACGGATGCATAAGTGCACATATAAAAATAGAAATGTCGCAATGTCGACGATTTTGGTTATACGTGCTGACTTGATTTGGATTTGTGATTACAATGTTGTGTTTAATTGCTATCTATCTTTGTGATATTAATCCGTATGTCATATCTGTAATTCAGATGGATAATGTAGTAAATCAATCGGCAAATGAAGTTAATCAATCAGAACCCAATAATCAGGAAAATTTCCTCAATAGACAAGATATAGAAAATATCGTTGCTCATGGTATAGCAAATGCTATCCCAGCAATCGTCGCAGCCGTTAAGAATCCAGTTGAACCCTCCCAAGCCAACCATAGCAAATGCACTCACGATGATAATTTCAGTTATAGCATAAATGGAGGCAATAATAATAATGTAATTCAAGCCCCATTTCCCAAGAAGAGAAAAGTGATAACAACCGGATGCACTTATAAAGAATTTCTCGCATGTAAGCCAATCGAATTTGCGAGCAATGGAGGAGCAACTGCTGCACTTCGCTGGTTAGAAAAGACGGAAACTGTGATTAAAATAAGTAAGTGCGCAGAAGAAGACAGGGTAATGTACGCATCCCACCTTTTTAAGGAAGAGGCATTAGAATGGTGGAACACGGTGCTACAAGCTAAAGGAAGCGACGTGGCTTATGCCATGAGCTGGGAAGAATTTAAGGAATTGGTAGAAAGGAAATTTTGTCCTTCCTACGAAAAGGAACAAATGACAAACCAGTTCCTGAACCACCAGATGGTGGATGGTAATTGTCGCGAGTATAGTTCGAAATTCTTCAAGTATGCAAGGATAGTGCCGACTCTGGCCTCGCCAGAACCTTTACTTATTTCTCGCTATATTTGGGGACTGATTAGCGAGATCCGCGACATAGTCAAGGCTGTGAGACCTAGAACTATCGATGATGCTGTCGAACTGGCCAATACTCTGACTGACGGATTGGTTCATACAAGAGAGGAGAATAGAAAGAAGGAATTGGCTCGGAAAATTACCAAAGGTTTCCGTTTGGGTAATAATAATAATTCCAAGAAAAAGGGAACTGGGCAGTCTTCCGCACCGCCATTCTGCCGAAATTGTAAAAGGAAACACTTCGGAAAATGTAAGGAATATTGTAATTTCTGCAAAATACTGGGGCACCGAGAGGAGGAATGCAGGAAGAAATCCACAGTCTGCTACAACTGCGGAGAGGCATGGCATTTTAAACCAAATTGCCCTAAATTGGTCAAGCCAGTTGACAACAAAGCAAAAGCGGCCGATGGAAATAATAAGAAGAATGCAAGAGCTTTTCAGCTGACGACGCAAGAAGCGGAGCTGATACCGGACGTGATAGCTGGTACGTTCCTTGTCCATGACGTTTATGCAAAAGTATTATTTAACTCTGGTGCAAACCAAAGTTTCATAAATACTTCTTTCTGTCAAGCTCTTAAGCAACCCTTAACCAAACTTAGTCAAGCTTATACGGTAGAAACGGCAGAAGGAAACTCTGTCAGTATAGATAAAGTACTGCAAGAAGGAAAAATAGAACTTTTAGGCCATAATTTTTCGGCAAACCTTCTACCTATGAATTTAGCCAGATTCGACATCGTGTTAGGAATGGATTGGTTAATAGCCAACCATGCTTGAATCTTATGTGATCAGAATTCCGTAGAAATCCGTACACCAACAGGAGAGATGATTCTAATTACATGAGACAAGCCACGCAAACCACTGAAGTTCGTTTCAGTAATGAAAGTTGCTAATTACGAACGAAAGAAAGGCATAGTGTATATGATTTCCGTAATCATTAACACTAAAAGCAAAGAACTTAAGGAAATTCCAATAGTATCAGAATACCCCGATGTATTCCCAGAAGATCTACCGGGATTACCACCAGATAGGGAAGTAGAATTTAGAATTCATCTAATACCTGGAACTGTTCCAATAGCCAAGGCACCTTATCGGTTAGCACCCACAGAAATGTTAGAACTGAAAAAGCAGTTAGATGAATTACTAGGCAAAGGATTCATACAACCCAGTTCATCCCCTTGGGGAGCACCGGTGTTATTCGTAAAGAAGAAGGATGGTTCGATGCGAATGTGTATCGATTATAGAGAATTGAATAAGGTTACCATTAAGAATCGATACCCGTTACCTAGGTGATGATATTTTCGATCAACTTCAGGGAGCTAGGTACTTCTGTAAGATAGATTTGCACTCCGGATACCATCAACTGAAGGTACAGGAAGAAGACATACCTAAAACTACTTTCAGGACTAGGTATAGTCACTACGAGTTTACGGTCATGCCATTTGGACTAACGAATGCTCCTACAGCATTCATGGATATGATGAATAGGATCTGTAAGACGTACTTGGATAAATTTGTAATTGTCTTCATTGACGATATACTTATTTACTCCAAAAGCCAGGACGAGCACTGTGAGTACTTACACGCACTTCTAACTCTGTTAAGAAAAGAAAAGATTTACGCTAAATTTTCTAAGTGTGAATTTTGGTTGCAAGAAGTGCAATTTTTAGGACACATGGTTAATCACGAAGGCATTCACGTAGATCCTTCCAAGATAGAAGCTATCACAAATTGGAATGCCCCGAAATCAGCTACAGAAGTCCGAAGTTTTCTAGGATTAGCTGGATACTATAGGCGTTTCATCCGAGACTTTTCTAAGATAGTTGTTCCATTGACTAAGTTAACTTGTAAAACTGTTAAGTTTGAATGGGGACCTAAGCATAAAGAAGCCTTTAGAATTCTAAAGCAGAAGTTGACAAATGCCCCGATTCTTGCCTTACCAGAAGGAACGGAAGATTTTGAAGTCTACTTCGATGCTTCTAAGCTAGGATTAGGATGTGTGTTAATGCAACGCAAGAAGGTGATCGCGTATGCATCAAGACAATTGAAAAAGCACGAGTAAAATTATACGACTCATGACTTAGAATTAGGAGCAATAATCTTTGCCCTTAAGATTTGGAGACATTATATGTATGGTAGTAAGTTTACCGTCTATACAGACCATAAGAGCTTAAGATATATTTTTGGGCAAAAAGAATTAAACATGAGGCAAAGGAGATGGATGGAAATTTTAAGTGATTACGACTGTGATATTCAATATCACGAAGGAAAAGTAAATGTAGTAGCCGATGCCTTAAGTCGTAAGTACCATGAGAAACAAAGACGAGTTCGTGCTCTTAGATTAAATCTGCAGTTAGATTTAATAGAACAACTGAAAAGTGTTCAAGAAATAACAATCAAGGATAATGCTGAAGGAATGAAAGGGAGGATAAAGGAATTAGAACAAGGAACTGATGGAATTTGGGTACCTAGACAAGGGAATCTATGAGATAAAATATTAGAAGAAGCCCATAAATCTAGCTACACGATGCATCCTGGTAATAACAAGATGTATCAAGATTTAAGGAATAACTTTTGGTGGATAGGAATGAAAAAGGACATAGCTAGATACGTTTCCAAGTGTCTAACTTGTTCCCAAGTTAAGGCAGAACACCAGAAACCTTCACGGTTACTTCAGCAACTAGAAATGCCAGTATGGAAATGGGAATTAATAACAATGGATTTTGTTACTAAATTACCCAAAACAAGGAAAGGTAACGATGCAATCTGGGTGATTATGGATCAATTAACCAAATCAGCTCATTTTCTACCAATGAAGGAAACCTTTAGCATGGAAAGACTAGCTAAGCTATACATAGACGAGGTAGTGTCACTACATGGAGTTTCACTCTCCATTGTATCAGATAGGGATAGTCGTTTCACTTTGCATTTTTGGACAAGCTTCCAACAAGCAATGGGAACCCGATTAAATCTACGTACAACATACCATCCCCAGACTGATGGACAAAGTGAAAGGACGATTCAAACCTTAGAAGACATGCTAAGGGCATGTGTTATAGATTTCGGTGGAAATTGGGACGACCATTTGCCATTAATAGAATTCTCATATAATAAAAGTTATCACACCAGCATCAATGATGCCCCATTCGAAGCACTTTATGGACGAAAGTGTCAAACCCCAGTATGTTGGGCAGAAATAGGAGAAAGTCAACTATCAGGTCCCGAAATTGTACAAGAAACCACCGACAAGATAACACAAATCAAGGAAAGACTGAAAACGGCTCGAGACCGCCAGAAGAGTTACGCTGACAATCAACATAAGCCGTTAGAATTTCAAGTCGGAGACAAAGTACTACTAAAAGTTTCTCCTTGGAAAGTAGTAGTCCGATTCGGTAAGAAAGGAAAACTGAGTCCCAGGTATGTAGGACCATTTACAATTATCCAACGAATAGGACCGGTTGCCTACCAATTACAACTACCAGAAGAGTTAGCCAGTGTACATGATGTGTTTCATATATCCAACCTTAAGAAGTGTTTATCTGATGAATCACTGGTAGTACCCCTTCAAGATATAGAAGTAAACGAAAAGTTAAAGTTTGTTGAGAAACCTCTTCAAATAGAAGACAGAAAGGTAAAGCACCTCAAACACAAGAGATTGGTGCTGGTTAAAATAAAATGGGATTCGAAAAGAGGACCTGAGTACACATGGGAGCTGGAATCGGAGATGAAAAGAAAATATCCTTACTTATTCCAGTAAATCTCGAGGACGAGATTTTAAATAAGGTGGGGAGGATGTAACGACCTACACCAAAAATGTCCTAAAACGCTCTGGAATTAAAGACCCGAACCCGTAAAACCTTACTTTCTATGAAAAACCAAGAAAAACAAATTTTTATACTCGGTCGCGGGGCGCGACATAGTTAAGAAGGGTCTTCGCGGGGCGCGACAGACCTAGGGATCTCCGGATAAGCATGGGGACATGCGTCATCCACGTGGCAAAGCTAGGGTGTGACACGACAGCCCTAGCCGCAGCTAGGGAGTCCCTCGCGGGCCACGAAGGACTTAACGGTGTTTGTCGTGGGCCGCGAGAAAATCACAATTCAACTATAAATTGAACGTTGCATGGCCAGTGCAGTCTGCTCGAAAATTTCCTTCAAAACCACTATATTCTGCTCTAAATACATGTCCAAAGTAGTGAAATGCTGCTACGATAACGGGGTAATAACTCGATCACTGCTACGATACAATGTCCGATCAATTAAAACCGATCCGATGGATGTTTAAGTGCTGCCTAAATTCAGGCTATACTTTGTCATTCATCGTGAGGGCTTCGATCTCGTGCATTATCGTAAATGTTGAATTAAGTTACTAACCTAGTTTCGTTTGCATTGTATATTTGACTAGGTTTACCAGCTTAAATCAGTAGGCACACTCTGACTGTTTAAACTTGCAATGTGAGTCATTCTCTTTTTACCAAATTGCTTTCAAAACCCTACTTGTTTTCAAAGTTATAATTACAGTGATTAAGTCTTTGTAATCTTCAATTACTACCGGTATGTGGGGTTTTGTATACACTACTTGATAAGCTTCACCATTGGACAACGGATTAGCCAATGTGTGATATGACCATAGTCATAGATCCGGTCGAGTGACAAATACCAATTTGGGGTAATTGGTTGATATATAAACATTGTAATCGCTCTTAATACTGTATATTATAACAATGTGTCTTTTTGTACAAATGGAATGCACTCGCCAGTATTTTTCGCTAATCAAATCTTTTTAAAACATGTTTCAGGTGATTTACTGTGAACAAGGAAAGTGTCGCGTAGCACTTCAGCTTGAATGAAGTGGCTCAGTAAATAAATAAACATGTTTTCTGTAACCAGGAGATTTCCCAGTGAAATTCCTTTATTGTAAAATACGGGGTTTGTCCCGATATTAATAAATAAATAATTCGGTGTTTTCAGTTTAAACGATCCTGTTAAAAATTTCCGCTGCTAATTAAACACCAATACCATGGGTTTCTGTCCCGCGGCTTCCGGACCAGGCAAAACAGGTCGGGGGCCGTGACAGTTTTTTAGAGTTGAATTCTAGAGCACAATATTGTGGGTGTGTAATGTGTTTTTAAGGTTAAATACAATTCAGAATGTTTATTTACTTATGTGTGATTGTCGAGTATGTATGTATTGATTCCGCATACATATATGACACGTATAGAATTTCGTAGATTCGATCCGTAAATGGACCTTTACAATAGCATGCTTGTTGTGTCATAGAAAGTTATAACTCCAGAATCATAATTGAATCAAAGTGAAATAATTCAAAGTAAAAGGAAATGACTATGACAAAATATACGTGAGTGACTATCGAATAAGTATCTAAAGGGATGTGTGAACCATAATACAAGGAACATGTAATGATTTCTTGGAAGTTAATATCTATAGCTTACAAAAAAGGCTAAATATAAAATTTGATACATAGAAGAACAATCAACAAAATAAAACAGAGTTATCAAATAATAGTTACAAATGGTCATGTAAAGTTATATAAACTTGCTATCATATATGCAAAAAAAAAAATTCCTAAAAAATTTTAGGCAATGTGTAAACCAAAGTGGATTTGTATTGAGGTTCTTTGTTATGCTTTGAAAGTCATACTTAATGGGAATGTAATGATAGTGTTTGTAGGATTCAACAAATATGATCACATGTATTGATGTTGGGCCAATAACTCTGATGAGTATTCTTATGTGAATCGATGAGAATGCAGAAAAAGAAAAGAAGGAAAATGATCCATGGCTAATAAAATAATCATCATAAAACCTATAATAATTTAGTTTTTATTTGATATTATTGTCTTCTATTATGTACTTTAAGTAAGTTTAGTGAGTTGGTTATATTGACCAACTTAATATTATGATTATGTTTTCTCTTCCATTTAAATGATTTGTCAATATTTTGGTTATATACTTTTGGTTATATACTTTGACCAAACTTGAGTTACTAAAATAATGTACATATTGATTTACTCCAATGCAAAGTCCCATTAGAAAAATATTGTGGAGATCATGAGGTTGATGGTTTGTGGCATGTATTGTATGACCACAGCGTTAAGGCCAACATACTTGACACAATCCTTGAATAACTATGTCCCATAATCATAAGTGCGGAAAAAATAACAAGGATGGTTACTATGGTGCTATTCTACATCTCATTGTGAGCAAATCATAAGGATAGTGGGACACGTCTTATTGTGCCATGATCATAAGTGGTGGAATCTCACAACGATGATAATATGTTACATTAAGATATAGAGGTTCACAACAAGTCTAATGAAACTCCAACCATTATCTTGGAGGTAACAATATATATATGAACATAGCATATTAGCATATAGTCAAGAAATCAAGAAAACAAATAATGCATTGAACAAATAAAATCATGAAATTAATAACATCACTTGTGTTCTTAAGGGGAAGAGTAGTCAACAATCAACATAATCAATAATGGATGAAAATATGAAATATTTGCTAAAATGTATTTAGCTTTGCGCTTCGGTCCTACGTAACAATTTTTGTGGAAGGGACAGTGGTAAATGGTGTGAATGATAAAAAATGTTATCAAAGGTTAATGAAAGGTTTTATTACCCTTGTGTGCAAAGAACTTATTAGACTTTAACGACTATTTCAAATGGATATAAATTGTGGGGGCCATGAGTGTTACAAGTTAATTCGGGAAGAATTTGTTTAATAAAATAACCAAGGATAGAAACCATAATCTCATATATACCATAAGGGTAACTTACACGTTTGTCATTAAATGATCAATGTCAAGCATTTTAATTAACATGAACAAACACAGATTGAATTATACATATCCAAACACCTTAGAGGAGGATTAACTTTATATAGAATATGTAATGAAAACCATGATTTAATTGCATAAAGGAGGATTAACTTTGTATAAAATATGTAATGAAACCCAAGATTTAATTGCATAAATTTTATGTGCAATAATCTAGTTTCTGAACAATGAAAGATATATTTTCCACTTAGCCTTAACAACCTAGCATAAAGATTATGAAGTCTATATATATGTGTGTAACTGTGTAAGGATAAATAGACCCATGCCAATGAGTCTCTGAAACTTGTTGAGTAAGAATGTTCCAACTCTTATACATTGTCTCATACTACCCTAACAAAATGAATCTGGACCACCGGTAAAGTTTTGTTTGAACTAGAGAAGTTTTACTCTCTTCAAGTAAAAATATTCACGTGTTTTTGTAGGCCAGTCTTTATTTCATGAAAAAAAAAAAATTTAATATATATATTTATATATAGATAGATAGAGAGAGAGATCATACATATGTGTATGTACATGTATATATAAATATATATTATTGTGATTCAAATAAGAAAAGTAATGTATTAATATGAACATTATATGAGCCAAAGAGTAACAACCAAGAAAACAAGAGAGAAAAAGAGAATGAGTTGAAGAGGAAGGGTAAAAGGAAAAAGAAAAGGAAGAAAAATAGTAATGGTGGCAAGAAACATAAGAGTTATAACGAAGACGATGAAGTAAGGGGTGAAGAGAAAGAGGAGAAAAGCTCCCATGATTATAAACAAATAAGTTTACAAGTGCTTCTCTAAATATATATTTATGGAAGCTATCAAATAGGAAGGATACGTAAAGAATGTGGTTTATTTCTCATGATTTTGTCATGCCCTTTATTACAAACGTGTGTATAACGTGAATTCTTGCGACACTTTTTTTTAAAGTTGGTGTTCATCCTTGCAATATATAAAAAACAAAATTTGTGTCAATATATCAAGTGTCCAATACACAATTCTTTTTATCAACGGGAATGTGGTTTTGACTTATTCTTAAAACTATTGTCATTTGCATAATTTTGTTTTCTTCTTTATTTTTTAACCTTTTTAGTTTACAAGGGTTGCAAATCCTAAAGTAAAATAAAGAAGAGACTTCATATATAGTGAAACCCTTGGTGTACATAGATAGCATTAATTTTAGTTTAGTTGTGTGACTTATGAAAGTAAAAAAATGTTAGAAAATTTGGTGAAACTGCGTTTTACCACCAACTTTGAACACAACTAATAATATGTAATTGCGATTAATGTAATTATTATTTACTCACTTTGTGTTCTATTATGTGGGATGTTCACAACAAACCAAAACAGTTCCAAAATATAACTAAAATGAATGAGATGTCGATCTCGAAACTAGTTTGTTTGAAGCCGTGGAAGATATGGAAATTGCAAGAGAAAATAGTGGAATGAGTGGGAACCCATCCCACATAGGAGTGAAAATCTGGAGTGGTATTTAAGGATGAGAACTTCTTACAAATTGTTTCCATAGACAAACCATGTGGTGTGGACATTGGGCGCAATGTTGTACTTTGAAGTAATGCATTGCATTTTATGTTTTTAACATTTGTTCGAGGCCCTGAGAACTCTAAACTAGGTTCGATTCAGAAGTTCACGATGCCCATAAAATGTCTTAAGAAGTTAGGTTCATGGACGTCTAAACTGTGGTTCAGGGGCTTCTGCAAATTGTTGTTGATATGCTTTCTTTTTTCCCAAATTCAGCATCAGTTGTATCAATCTCTAGCTTCAGTGGAAACATTTTCAACATAATTGCTGCTAATCCGTTGTGTTTTACTCCACTTGAGCTACTAATCAACATATTCCTGCCTTGTGTGATGAATTACTTTGACATGTTGTAGCTTTTTTAATAATCACAACCTTGGGTGCAACATTTTATGCATTCGTTCTAATCATCTTATCAGCCATACCAGTATTTTCAGATTGACATGATTTGTTTTGTTTAACTATTGGAGCTAACATACCACTAATTTAAGTAGATGACGAGACCAATCAGCTGTGATCACCATCATCATTACCAAGTGAAGCCTAAAGCGACTTTACTTTCAGCATAAGTTGTATCAACACCACCAATTTTACACAAGAAAGTGCACAACAATCAATAGCTAAGTTCCCTAACAAATTCCCATGCGAATTCACATTTTCTATAAACATGAAAAGGTATATCATTAGGCCATGTGTAGTCATAACGCCCCTTTGTGGGCGTTATGCGACACGTGGCGCGCCACGTCAGCGTGGGGCGTTATGGGGCCTTATGCATTTTAAGCCCGTAGTCATAAAGCCCCTGTCTAATCATTACTCAATTATTAATTTCTAATTTTTTATAATTATTTTCTAACTTTATAAAATTAAAATTCATTTCATTAAATTAAAAAACATTATACTAAAATAAAAATAAAAACATTACACTTAAAAAAAAAAAAAAAAAAACGGTTCCACTAAAAAAAAAAAAAGTTTGACTAAAAAAATAAAAAAACAACACTTCAAAGATTATATTTTTTTTCGATCCTTTCCTTTTGGGCCAACGCCATCTTCAAAGCTTTTCCTGTAAGGTGGTCGTGCGGTTTCGAGTAGAACTCAAAGTCCCGTTCCCATTGTCTATCCCGCATAATCTCCGAAACTTCGTGGTTCTCCTCCAAACGTTTATTACCGAGTTCGTGTAACTCATGAAGTCGCATGTTTATCTCCGAAAATGCGTTACTCATATCCGTTCCCATAGACATCGACGACGACTCGGGTTTTTTCGCCCGGCTTTTTCTTCCGGGCGGTCTTGGTAACTCCTCCGCCGGCTCGTCATCCAGAATATCCTCGTTCAAGTCGGTGTTTCGAGCGTCGGAGGTTGGCGTTTCGGGTTCACCCGACTCGTTTGTTTTGGACCTCTTTGATGGCCGTGTATTTCCCGAACGACCACTCGGAGTAGATACGGTGGCCCATTTGGGGCTATGGCGAAGGATTTGCCAACACCTCATGTATGGGAAATGGCCATTACCCTTCGTATACTCGACCAATGCCGCTTGCGTAATATCTTCATCGTTACTTCCACTTTTCCATCCGGCAAACGTGCGTTGGTACACGGTTTGAAAGTTTGTGCATTTCTTGTTTATATCGGTCCACTTCCCCGATATAGAGTCCGGTAGCCGGTATTCGTCTCCTCTACCCATGAGATCGAAAAAAAGGTCTCGTATTCGTTGCCAAAAAACGCTTCTACTTTGATTGTTTGCTACAAAAAAACAAAATATAATGTTTAAAAACAGAAAATAAATATAAAACAGAAAATTAAAAAAAAAAAACAGAAAACGAAAAAAAAACAAAGAAAAAAAAACATACATATAACCGGGTCCTCCGAAACATCGATGAAAGCGCGGGTTAACGCATACTCCTCTTCGGGCTCCCACGTTATCACAGTTTTTTTCGCTCGGGTAGTGGTTTCCACTTTCTTTTTATGTGGCCGTTTTGCTTTTCCTTTTCCTTTTTGCGTCTCCGGTTGCGTATCCGGTACCTCGGGTTGCGTCTCCGGAACATCGGGTTCGTGTAGTGGGGAGGCGAAAGCATTAGCCGACCCAAACGCTTGAGACGACCCCATCCCATCCGTGTTTTGATTCGGGTTCCACCCGTAGAGATTAGGGTCCCATGATAGCGGTTGGTTCAAAAGATTCATGAACCCGGGACTTTGTTGATTGTAATCGAGAAAACCGGAGCCGAAAGGGTTGGGTCTAGTGGGAACCGGCAACACGGGGCGAGTAGGATTACCACTTTGGTTTGGGTCCGCACTTGATCGGGGAGGAATGAAGCCACGGTTGTATGGATGCATTGTATAAAATATCAAGATTTGTAAAAAAAATGAAAGAGATGAGAGTTTTTGAGTGTTTGTGGTAAAAAAAAATAGGAGAGGAGGTAATGATTTAAAGGAAAGTTTGAAAAATAAATTGATTTTTTTTTTTATTAAAATGACCGTTTACAAACGGTCAAAATAATCAATTCATCCATTCAAAACGCCGCGATAATTATCGCGCCTTCAAAATTTTTTTGGGCATAGCACCCTTTGTTTCGGTGTGCAAGGCGCCATCTCGGCGCTATGGGGGATTATACCGCCCCACTACGTATGCTCTTACAATCCTTTTGAACTTGCTGGATTATTTATTTTCATTTTCCATCACCTGAATTAGTTATTATTTAGGGGATGTTTGGGATTGCTTATTTTAGCTAAGTTATAACTTATTGACTGTTTGAAAAGTTAAATTATGTTTGAGATTGAAAGTGTATGTAAAGGGAAAAGTCAATAAGTCACTCCATTGTCGCTTAGGGTGCTCGGTGTGGTTTCGGGGAGTGACTCGGGGAGTCACATTCACCGATCGGTGAATGGATGCCGGCGAGGAATCGGTGAGCGGTGATGGACTTGATCGGTGAGTATTCACCGAGTGTTTGAAGAGGAGAGAAGTGGGAGGGTGAGTGAATTAATGGCGGGTCCCAACCCCTTCCAACCAATCACAAATTTATCATTTAAAAAAAAATTGTTTAGCACTCTCCATGTGTTTGACCATTGCCAGTGATTGAGTGAAAAATTGGGAGTGTAGTGGCGACTTGATATGGCATGATATTATTGGCTAGAAAATTGTTTAAACACTCCCCCTTGGGTGACCACTCCCTCCACCCTTGTTAATTTTTCCAAAAGCCGTAAAGAATTTTAAAAAGCTAAGCCAAACACCTCTCTTAGAGCATTCATATCCATGGCATCAAATTCTTAGGATGGTGTTTTTAAAATATAAAGAGTATAAAAAGTGGTTGTGAGTGAATAAGAGAGAAAATGTTATTGTTCATTTGTATATTTAGGGGACAATGTTCACCCTCTATAATTTTTTAATATATTTTGAGAGTGGTTGTGAATGGAGGAAAAAAGAAAAGGTAATAATAAAGCCATAAAAATATTATTTAATTGAAAAGGAGAGAGAATATATATAATTTTTTTAGTGTAATTTAGGGTGAAAATATGATAGGGACGAATTTGAATACTCTTACATTTTACTTTTTTTTTTTTTTTTTTTTTGAAAGAAAATTGTTTTGTTATTCTCCCTTATGGAATAATTTCAGGCCCAACAAAAGAAACCCATTATGGGCCATGAACCAAACTCTGAGCTTCACATTCAAACCACAACCCAGAAACCCGTGTAATCAACCATGTTTACCCTCCGCAAAACCCTAAAACCATCATCCATCTTCACCACAGCCCACCGGCTAATCACCACCGTCAACCTCCCTGAACCACCGACCACCGCCGCATACGACGACCTAATCTACACCGCCGGCCGCGACCGAGACTTTGCCGCCGTCCGCCACCTCTTAAATCACCGTCACGCAAACGGCTTCTTCACCACCACCAACACATTCAACTTCATCTCAACCGATCTCACTGTTCTCAACGATGTTCTAACAACCGTATCAAATCTCAACGAAAAAAACTGTCGCAAAAAGTCGTACGAGTCGCTTATCACGCGCCTCTGCAAGTTGCAGTTAATCGACGAGGCGTTGAGAGCGGCCGAAGCTGCGTCGGCCGGAGGAATCCACGGCGGCGACGCCACCACTTTTCATCCGATTCTCAGCCTGGTCACGCGGAAGAAGGATTTTGACCTAGGGTGGCGCGTGGTGGAGGTTATGGAAGCGAATAACATCGCGCGTGATGTCACGTGCTATAATTTTTTTCTTACGGCGTATTCTGTGTCTGGAGATTTGAGGTCGAACGTCGTCGTTCTGAAGAAGATGGCGGAGGAAGGGCTGAATGCGGACGCGAGGACGTACGACGCGCTGGTGCTAGGCGCGTGTAAGGTGGGGAAGATGGATGGGGCGATGTCGATATTGAGGGTGATGGTGGATGATGGAGTTGAGGCGCTGTACGCCACGTATGCGCATGTTATTGGGGGCTTGGTAAGACTAATGGGTATGGGGTCGGCTAGCCCCGGCTAGGTCCGGCGCCGAGCCCCCACACCGCCCCCCTTTGCCTCGGCCCGGCCCAAACGACTCACCCACGCCGATTCAGACGAGGCCCCACCTCTGAGTTGTGGCCCCACTTGAATATTATATTTTACTTTTTCAATTTAAATACACTCTCTCTCTCATCCTTTTTCAATTTAAATACCCTCTATCTCATCTTTTTTCAACTTAAAAAATTATAAAATAATGAGGTGGGGCCCCATCCCCCACGAGCCTCCATTCCCCTCAAATATGATAGAGGCTCATCCCCACGAGCCGCCTACGTGGCGCCTACGTGGCGGCTCATCCCATCCAAGCCTATCCTCTCCATACCCTTTAGTCTAAGGCTGGATTATTGTGCGCAGGCGGTGGAGTTTGTGATGAGTTATGGAGGTAAGGACAAGAAGTTGGACTCTCATAATTTTGGGTTGTTGGCCACTCGGTTAATAGGTGTGAAAAAAGTAGAAGAAGCTAAATATGTAGTTGAGGAAATGGTAAATAGGGATTTGGATATGAGTGAAAATTTGCAAAAGTATTATAGTGAAAATGTTAAATAAATTTTGCATTTCAACTTAGGTTAACTGTCAAACAAAATTTACAAATATATAGTTACGATTTAATTCCGATTTAAGAATTTACGTTGTGGTACACTACCCCGCTTTAGTATGCGTATTGGAACAATATCTAAAATTATCGACACAAACAATACAATGATTATTGATATTACTCAAGTTCTGGCAGCATCGGTTTACTAAAAACTTAGGTGTTTTTTTGAACGGCAAATTCCATGTCGTCTATGAGACTTGAACCCAAGACATCCTTCTCCCAAGATGTTTAAATGTTTTGCCTTTACCAATAGACCACTATCCCATTAGTACTAAAAACTTAGGTGCATTACAAAATAAAAGGTTAGTTACAATGGTTAAAGGACACAAAAGTCACCTCATGTAACCCAAAAAACTAAAGTTGTTATATGCTTAAAATGATAATCACACGTCTATTACCGGTTTGAACAATAATGATATCGATGTTGCTCTATGAAATCAGTTTGGTTTGTTACAGTTTGTTACACAATTTGAATGACGTAATCCAATAAAAGAAAGTTGTGTTTTAAAGGTTAGCGAACGAAAGTTCTTACATAAATGCTAAATTCGTAAAAAAAATTAAATCGGTTAAATACGCATATTTTATATAGTATAAGAGGTGAGGCTGAAATCTATATCTATAATATATTACCTTATTAAGAGAACTGGGTTTTCTACCCTTTTCGTAATTTTGTCATAGGTACAAATCTTGAAGCACCATGTACAAATGAAGCGAACCATTTTAGAGGGAAGAAAATTGAACATTCTCCAAAGTTTTAAAATACTTTGAAGGCAATCTAGACATTTCATCCATGGAATCCATGTCCACTTATGTCTTCCATTAATTGAATTAAATTAATTAATTAAATAAAAATTTTATAATAATTAAAGGAATTAATTGATTAAATTAAAGGTTAGACATGCAACCTTTGGGATTTTAATGATTTAATAGTATGTATAAATATAATAAATAGATTTATATGGACTATAAATAGGTTTTCTACCCTTATGGTAATTTTACATTGTGTACATATTTTGAAGCAACATGTACAAGAGAGCCAAGCTATTTTAGAGGGGGTAAACTTGCACATTGTCCAAAAATTTAAGACACTTTAGGGGCATTTTAGGGATTTTGGTACCTTTATAAATAAAAATAATTCAAAGAGTTATGGGTACTAATAAGTAATGATCATCAAGGTCATCATTTATTAAATTGATGAGAAAACTAACTATTAGTATTTTAAGGGTTTAGCCTTGCACTAATCTATATACAAACCAAAAGCCGTAACTGATATTGAAGTTAAAACCCTTAAGTAAATGCTAAACACACTCATGTGTATATAATATATATTCCGCTAGGAACATGTGTTGTATGTTCAATTTTTTCACGAGCAATGTTTTATTTTGTTCATACTGGGAGATATAATTACATGCACATTGTTTTTCTGATCCATTGCAAAGAGAACATGAATTAAGTTTATTTGTCTAGGCTTTTTCCCAACATATTTTTTTTCGAAAGTGGTTAGTAGTTTGTAGTTTTAATATCTTTTCCACAAGATATTTACTGTAATTCAAATGCTATTGAGTGTTTAGTTTATAGTTTTTATATTTTAATATTTATCTACTATCCTTTTATTTTATTTTTTTCATTAGGTGGAATGAAGGTAAAGGTTGATAGAGATGAGTCGTCTCCATATGCAACTATGCTTGCTGCACAAGATGTTTCAACAAGATGCAAAGTTTTTACTTGTTTCTTTTAGTGTCTTGCTATATGGTAATCATAGCAGTTTGTTTTTGTTTGATACATTATAGCTAACAAATTTCTGTTGTAACAATGCCCTCCACATAAAACTACGGGCAACTGGAGGTAACAAGACAAAGACACCCGGTCCAGGTGCACAGTCTGCCCTCTTGCCCGTTCTGGCATGAAGATTGGTCGCATTGGTATGCTTATATTCTTTTTTGAGTAAACTGCCATTTTGGTCCCTGTGGTTTGGGCACTTTTGTCATTTTAGTCCAAATCTCAAACTTTTTACATCTGGGTCCCTGTGGTTTGCATTTTGTTGCCATTTTAGTCCAAAATCCAAAAACCCTCTATTTTGACTGTTGAAACCTGATTATTTTGTCCTTTAGTGCAGGGGCATTTTGGTCATTCTGATTTTACTCTTCTAATAAATTAAAACAAAATTAATTATATATTATATAATATATATGTATATATAACCCTCGATCTCTCTCTCTCACTAAAACAACACAGATACACCACACACACACTCTCTCTCTCAGTTATCTCTCTCTCTCTCTCTACACCGTTCACCACCGTCATTACCACAGATCACCACCGTCCACCACCATACACAATCTCTCTCTCTCTCAGTACTCTCTCTCTCTCTCTCTACACAGATCTCTCCTCCATCCTTCTTTCTTTTCAGATCTGTAAATAGGGGGTGGTTGACGATGACTGATTATGATGATGATGACTGATGATGATGATGGACGGTGATTATGATGATGATGTAAGGGGGTGGTTGACGACGGCAGTGGGGGTGGTTATGGTGTGGCTCGGGTTTGGGTTTGCTTTGAGTTTGGTGAAGGTGGTGACGGCGGCAACTCCGGTGATAGGGATACATCGTCTGGTAAGTGATAATGTGAGTATTTAGGGATTTTGAGTGTTTTATGAAGTTTCTAGTGAATATTTGGGGATTTTGGGTGGTTACGGTGGTGGATTTGAGGGTTTTTCATGGTGGGTTTTCGGATTTGAGGGGTTTTCACGATGGTTGTGGTGGCAGGTGGATGGTGGTGTTGGTGGTTGCAGGTGGGTGGTGGTGACGGTGGTTGTGGGGGTGGGAGTGGGTAATGGCAGGTGGCGGGATTAAGAGGTGGTGTAGAGAGATGGGGGCGGTGGTGGCAGATGGGGGCGGTGGTGGCAGATGGGGGCTGGTGTTTGCTGCTGCTGGTGTTCATCTTCATCATCGACAACTTCAGGGTTTTATTTGCGGAGCCGCTGTCACCGGAAAACGAGGAAGGAGGTGTGGGTGTGACTGTTGGATGGGACGACGGTGGTGGTGGTGGTGGTGCTATAGAGAGAGAGAAGAGAGAGAGAGGGAGGAGGCGGCGGTGGTGGTGGTGCTATAGAGAAAGAGAGAAGAGATAGAGAGAGCGATGTGATTATGTTGGGGATGATGATGATTTATTTGATCTGCTGGTTGCACAAATGAAATTATATTTAAAAATGACCAAAATGCCCCTGCACTAAAGGACAAAATAATCAGTTTTCAACATTCAAAAATCAGGGATTTTGAGTTTTGGACTAAAATGGCAACAAAATGCAAACCATAGGGACCCAGATGTAAAAAGTTTGAGATTTAGACTAAAATGACAAAAGTGCCCAAACCACAGGGACCAAAATGGCAGTTTACTCTTCTTTTTTTTATATATGAATTTTTGTATTTGTTCTCTTTGAAGAACTTTTATTTATGTTTAAGGAGTAGCTGGTAAGTAAGTTGTATGTTTTGATGATGACAGAGGACGTGACACCAATTCCAACAGATAGCACTCGTCGAAAGAGTGGGAGAAGAGGAAGGAGGCTGTGATATGTTTTTTGTCTACAGTATGTTTTCAAAGTATCTACAATTTGGATTATGGTTGTATTCAACTTTTGTAGGTTATTTTTATGTTCTGGTTGATATTTGGGGGAGACATGCATTTTTGTTGAACTTCTTTATATTTATGTTTAATGATATTCTAATATTTACTTCATATATGGGTTTTTATGCTTTATTTTTCTTAATCAGAAGTATTCTATGTGTAGTTGAGGTCAATATCATTTTGATGGATGTCAGTGTGCTTGAGATCTGAACCTTATTTATCGAATCAATTTGAGAGTTTCAGGGTGTGTTAAAGAGTTGAAACGTTTTGAAGATCTTGTCAAATATGTCTGTTCGTTCTTTATCTTAGTAGACTTCAATCGACTTTCAATGTAAGTTGGTGTAGTAGAGATTTAGAATTTTACGATGAAAATAGATGTGTAAAAGTTCAAATTCTTTTATCTTCCTTTGATGCCATTGTCGAGGTACACAATAGAAAATATACGAAACTTACATAAATTCATGTATTGAATATCAGTTGTGGTTCGTAATAGATATAACTGAATCTGATATTAGTCGGAACACCCGCTGCAACGTGCGGACCTTCCCACTAGTTTAAGTAAAAATCCTTTAAAATATACTCGTGCTTTTCTACTTTAAACTACTTGTAAATTGCTATTTATTCATAGAGTTTGAAAATGTTATTGATAAAATAAGCCAATATACAAAATTGAGGTATCTTATGTTATTCTCATGATTTTTAATCGGACATGAAAGATTGTCTGGTGTCCCCTGCGTGTGAACATTGTTGATTATCATTGCCTATTTTCTTGTACAGATGATAATCATGGTAACTTTAAAAGATACAATGGGTCGATTACTTGCCTAAGATTTTTCTTGACAAACTGGTCCTGACTTTGAAGAGAAATTTGGTCATGTCGTATAAAACGTTATATGTTGCATCATTCTTATAGTTAGGGGTGTGCACGGTTCGGTTCGGTTCGGTTTTGAGCCGTAACCGTAACCGAAACCGATATAATCGGTTATTACATATCCTTAACCGATCGGTTCGGTTATTTCGGTTTCGGATAATTCGGTTAATGTTCGGTTACGGTTCGGTTACGGTTAAATAACCGTTTTTTTTTTGTTTTTTTTTATAGTGGTGACTTGTGGCATACTCTCAACAAATGATACCGCAAGGGACTCGTACCATTTGTTTTAGAACCGGCTGCCATCCATTTTAAACAATAACAACATTTTGCTTTCTGAGAAACTTTATCAAATGTAAAATGATCCCACACGAATGATCTTTTTTTACCACCTTCATTGTTCTCTTGTTCCGTGTTTTGCTCGTCAACACTATCAACTGGTTCGTTCAATGTTTCTTTAGTTACATCAACATCAGGTGTCGCGCTACTCGATTCTTCCATCTACATTTACACAGATTTACAAAACAAATACCCTTATAAGCATTTAAATAGTTAAAATTTTCATATGTATAGAACAGATCAACAGAACCGAATATAAGTAAACCATATGAACTTTCATCAAAAAACAAATACCGAATATAAGTAAACCATATGAACTTTCAACAGAACCAGATCAACAGAACCGAATATAAGTAAACCATATGAACAGATCAACAGAACCGAATATAAGCACCCTTTTACAACCATATGTATAGAACAGAACAAATTATGCTAACCAGTAACTGTATATAAGTTTCAATCAACCAGTAACCGTATATAAGTAAACCATTTTTATCAGAACAAATTATAGTATTATACTAACCAGCGTCCAGTAGAGAAGCGACGTGACGAGCAGAGAAGTAGCGTCGAGAAGAGAATCAGCGTCGAGCAGAGAACGGAGAGAAGCAGCGTCCACCGAGATCGTATGAGCAGAGCGTCGTCGTCTTTGAGCGGGAGAACCAGACTGAGAATGACGATACGTATTATCTCTAGGGTTTGAAACTTTGAATTGGTTTTCACTTTAATTTGTTTGACATTTATTTGTTATTAATGTAAAATGGGCTTAGTAACTTGGGTCTAAAAACAATGGGCTTCTTAAAAACTTGGACTTTATATAAATATAATCACAAAAATATGCATTGGGCCTAAGCATCGGTTCGGTTATGGATAAATCGGTTCGGTAAAATGGGCTTAACCGTAACCGAACCGATTTTTTTGGTTATTATAAAAACGGATAACCGAACCGTCGGTTAAGACTCGGTTCGGTAATTTCGGTTATTTCGGTTTCGGTTCGGTTATACGCTCACCCCTACTTATAGTTAATGTCTTGCTAATGGACAATACATCTTCGGGGCTGTTTGCAACTTCTAAATGGTTAAGATGTTGTTTGTTTACCTCTTAATGAGGCTCTTAATGGTTCAGACCTCTTACTGGTTCAGCACTTAATGGTTCAGACTGTTTGTTTCACGGGAAGATGTCTGAATGGTTCAGACATTTGCCTTTGAATGGTTAAGATTTATACAGAGTCTGAATGGTTAAAACCTCTAATCTGAATTGGTCAGACATTTGCCTCTGAACTATTAAGCATTATACAGGCTCTTAATGGTTGAGACCTCTTACTGGTTCAGCACTTAATGGTTGAGACCTCTTACTAGTTCAGCACTTAACCATTCAGATGTTGCCAAACAGCCCCTAAGTGCTGAACTAGTTAGAGGTTTGAACCATTAAGAGTCAGTATGATGCTTAACCGTTCAGAGGTAAATGTTAACAAATTCAAATTAGAGGTCTTAACCATTCAGACTCAGTATAATGCTTAACCGTTCAGAGGAAAATGTCTAAATCATTCAGACATCTGCTCGCGAAACAAACAGTCTGAATCATTAAGTGATGAACCAGTAAGAGGTCTGAACCATTAAGAGCCTCATTAAAAGTTAAACAAACAGCCCCTTCTTGATGTTAAAATATGTTTTTTAGGACTTCCCAAATGTTATCTACATGATACAGGAGTACGAGGAGTTTTCTAAGAAGAAGGAAAAGATGAAGTCTTCAATGGCCGCAATGAAGAAGGAAATTGATGGGTTTTCTAAGAAGGAAGAAGCTTGGGTAAAAAAGGTGGGTGAATTGACAAGGAGGCACGAGATTGAGATAAATGATCTCAAGAAAAGTTTCGAAGCTGACCGGTTGAAGTTAAAAGCTGATAGGGAGGCCTTGGTTGTTCAACAGAAGGCCTTTGATGAAGAGAAGGATGGTCTGAAGGCTTCGGTTGTTCAAGCCACTGGTGATAACCAGTGGCTCATTGAGCAAGGCTTCCACCAGGTTATTACCTACCTCATTCATTCCAATGAGTTCAACTCTGCCCTTGGAGAGGTTTATACGAAGCTGTTGAACTTGGGGAAACATCAAGGCCTTATTGCTGGTTTTAAACTTCATGAGTCTGGCCAGGCCTTGGAGCAATCTCCCCTTTTTCCGTCTTGATGCTTCCGAAGTGTTCAAGGCATCTGTCCAGCAGATGGAGAGGTTGACTTACCCATATGTAAGTCAAGTTGCTAATTGCTTTGGTAAACCTCTTTCTGTCCTACAGGAACTGAAGCCGGCTGGGCTTAATGAGAAAGTTTGTGCTAAGGTGTTTGATTCCCTGTCCAAGAAACGTTCTCGTTCAGGAGATAGTGATGAAGCTTTTTCAGATGATGCCGATGTATCTAAAGAAGCAAGTCTCCAAGGTTCAGCTGTTGGGAGCGATGGTGGGTCAAAGGCTAAGAAGTCAAAGAAGGCCAAGAAGGTTAAAGGTGATGGTTCCGGGGCTTCCAAGCCTCCTGTTGATGCTTGAAAAACATTCGTAGCTTTCTTAGCACCCCAAAAAACAATTTAACGGTTTGTATGTTATCTTAAACAATTTTAGGTTTTGTAGGAACCCCTGAGGTTCCTACTTTGTGGTTGTGGTTTGGCCTTGGTGGCCGTTTGAACAATTTCTTAGGTTTACAAGCCACTAAGGCTTGCTTTAACTTGCTTGGATGTTTGGAAGCCTTTTAAGGCTTCTTTTATTATGTTACTAAGTTTCTACTACTTGCCTTGTGTTATGTTTATTGTGCTTGTGCCTGTTTGGTAAGGCAGCTTGGTTAGCTTCAAGCCTTCAAGGATTCTGGCTGTTTGAATGTATATAGCTTAAAGCCTTCAAGACTTCCGGTTACTATTTTAGTTTTATGACTTGATGTCTTGGTTTGTATTTTTGAGATTGGGTTGTATGCAACCTTTTTACTTGTGTTGTTGCATTGCTCCTTGAATTATTTCTTTATGGTATTTTCTTTGTTGGGTTTGTGTTGTCTTTATGTTTTTTATACCTTAAAAGGTTCAGTGCTGCAGTCACTTAGCCTTGGTATTTTTAACAAGAAGACATAGCACCTATCCTATTATTTTCCTTAGTTTGATTTTGGTTCGTAAGCCTGTTTTTGATACGTTTACTAAGGCTTAAGGAACATTTGGTGTAGGCTGTTCGGACCCGTCTATGAGACAACTTTGTTTTCAATTATAAGTCTCATGGAGTTGTATTGATTTAGGAACTCACCCCTTATATAGGTTCATTTAACCCTTGAACCTATTGAGCGATATGGCCTGGGAGCTCATCCCCTTACATGGCCCTTGCCATGGAGTTTTTTTGTTAGGTTTTCAACCTGATTTTAGGATAGAAAGACAAATTTGATAAAACATCATCATTCGTTCAAGAGTTATTGTGTTACAAAAGGTGATCATAGGACAACTCTTGAAATACAACTTGTGAAATACAAACCAATCTTTCTTGATCAGACGTGAAACCTCTTAAGGGTTTTTCTATTCCAATGTCTTGGAAGCTTTTTACCTTCTGAGTCTGCTAGCTTATAGGATCCACCCCTATGTGCCTCAAGGATTGTATATGGCCCTTCCCATTTTGGGCCAAGCTTTCCTTGGTTCTCTTTTTTACTAGCCTCATTGTTTCTAAGAACCAGGTCTCCTAGCTTGAAGCGTTCGTGCTTGACTCTTTTGTTGTAATAGGCTTCCATCATTTGTTTATACTTGGCTTCTTGGATTGCAGCTTGGTCTCGTGCTTCCTCTAGGAGTTGTAAGTTCAAAATGGTCTCTTTGTGGTTTGCTTCGGGATCCATGTTGACCATTCTTTGAGTTACAACTCCTACTTCAGCTGGAATCACGGCTTCAGATCCAAACACCAAGCTGTAAGGTGTTCTTTTGTGGCTTGTTTTTTTTTTTGTTGTTCTTATGGCCCATAGAACACTTGGCAACTCTTCAAGCCAATTGCTTTCATGCCTTCCCAATCTGGCTTTGATTCCTTCAACTATACTTCGATTCATCCTTTCAACTTGACCGTTTGATTGTGGGTATGCCACTGATGGAGGGTGCAAAATACGAGTGTTAAGTGTGTTATCTTGCGTGTTTTAATGCGGTTTATGCGGTGATATGTTTTGAATGTGATAACTACGAGTATTTGTGGTTTTACAGGGCAATCGTCTAAATCGATGGAGTTAAGATGTTTAGAGACGAAGTGGAATAACCGGTGAAGTTAGTCGCTTATTCGGTGCTCATTTTGGATCTTAAAACAACTTGAAAGTGTAATGAATGCGAGAGATTAAAGTCCGAGGGCCTAGAGTGTCAAGTTGAGATAAGTCAGCCAATTGTTTACAGGAGATTCAAGACGTAACCTACGGATTATATGTGTAGCATACGGTCAGTCAGAATAGAAAAGAAACAGGCATCACGTGGAGTATAGGAATAATACTTTTGGTCTTTTTGGGATTCATGTGAGAAGCCAACAAGTCAACATCATTCAAGAGTCACGCATACAAGGTTTGGAAAACACAATTGACGACAATTTGATGAGATCATCACATTAAAGTTATCATCATCAAGCATCATGTGGGATAGTGGGCCGCCATATTCGTAAGAGAGCATTTGGATTCTTTTGGTTGGGCCGCCAACACAAGACATAACTCATGTGAAGAATTGATTGGGCCGACTTTTTGGAGGGATCCCATCACACAAGTCAACAGCAACATCATTATTATTATTGACGTGAAAGTGGGCTTCATAGAGGGCAGGCATCACGTGAATTAATTTGAGAGGGGAAGGAGGCACACAAGTCAACAACACACCATCCTACACATTCACGTGATCATAGTGGGATTTCATGAGATAAATGAACAATATTAATTAATTCCTCAAACATAAGACGTGAAGGCACATGAGGGTTGGTGAGAGGCTTTGTTCACAAGGTAGCCAACAACATCATCATCATCTCACACTGACTTGGGGGAGATGCACATGTGGGCTGGCAAACTTTGTAATAATAAAACAATAATTGGGCCGCAGATTTGGAGACATCATATGGATTTGATGAATTGAAGTGGGCCGACATCTTATAGGCAAAAGGGCTTGTTTCTAAAATATTATCAACATCGTACATCAAAAGAATCGTTCATTTTGACGGCAACAGGAGGGCTTTCGAAGATCATCCCACCATCATGAGCGGCTAGTCGTTTTATGGTTTCCTCCGGATGGAGGGTTTTGTAAGTTGGATAATTTTATGTGTTTGTGACAATTGTATAACTCGGTGATCTAAGCATTTGATGTTTTTCACCTTGATTTGATTTATTGATTGTAGACAATTGCATTTATTTAAACCTTAATTTCTAAGCATTCAGTTCCCGGGAGTTCTATTAATTGGGATATATTTGACATGGGGTTAAGGTTTGTAAATTGTAATTGATAATTGTAACACCTCGAAAATTCACGTCCTATAATGTGTTGACACGTGTCATAAAGTTTGAACGTGTGAAAGAATGTTATAAAAGGACTAGAGTTGACAAACATGGAAAGTATATGAAAATACGAGTTCTAAATGTCAACAGTGAATAAATATGTTGTACATTAACCCTACATGATGCTCATACCTTCAAAAGAATGAATCATGGATCATACGAAGCAAAAAGTGAGAGATTACAAACTACAGGGGTTAAATGTGTCAACATGTTCAAAATATACCTCTGAGTGACCTTTTGACAAACCCGAAGCTTTGTAACGGTTAATTATGCTCACTAGAATGCACGATATAAATTTCATAAAGTTTCGTTATCGTATGAGAAAGTTATGATCAAATTCGTGTGCGAGGGGTTAAAAGCGTCAACGTTGAAATTTATGACTTTTCAGGTAACCATAAAGTTACCCAAGGACTTAACAAAGTTTGGTTATGTCTTAAGGTCCTTAAAAGTCAAGTTAGAGGGCTCAAAGTGCAAGAAGTCATGATAAGATCAAGTGTAGAAGGATCAGGGACTAAAAGCGTCAAAAAGTGCATAAGTTTGCATTTTCGCGCATAACATACGTTCTGAATACATCCGGACATCCAAAAATTTATGTAAGCATGACTACATTATATTTTAGTGTTCGCCTTAAGAAAAATCCATTCGTCGCGTCATTTGGTTCGTTTTTCGCGCTTATGCGCATTCCGTCGTAATTAAGCGAACATCGCGTTCGTACGGCCAAACGAACCGACATCCGAGATATTTTTGAACACATTTTAAGTTCCCTATACTTTAACTTCATTTTAGAGCTTTGAAATGGGGTTAACGGGCCTTAAACGTGTCGAAAATGGGCTGAATGCATGACAGGGACCAAAAGTGAAAATCTGCCAAACTTAAGCCTAGCGGTGCGCTACACTTTTAGCGTAGCGGTGCGCTAGGGGTCTCCAGACCAGATGCAGAGTATGTAACAGCCTGTTTTCAGCTGTTAACCACTTCCTAATCCCTTGCCAAGTGTTGATACCTTATGGTTAGTGGCAATTTAGGCACCACAACTTCCCGACAAGTGTACGGCCTTGATCGTGCCCTCTTCTCCAAGAAACGATCCTAACGGTGGACCGAAAACTATAAATACCCCATGCCTTTCATTGTTAAAACCCACAAATCTGATCCTAGAGCTCTAAGTTGAAGCCATTGCTTCATACCTGAGCTATTCGATCAAGATTTACTAGCGGGGACCCTTCGTAAGTATTCTTTCGTTCTTTTATCGCTTTTCGGGTCCGAAAGTCAAACTTTGTTTGACTTTCTGCATTGACCAGTTTATGGTCGATGCGAAGTTCGTTTGAACTTCATAACGTGAGCGTGATCACGATGGTTATAGTCCCTAGTGACTATACCTACTGATTACCACGTTATCTAGGCTCAGTGACGAGCCGTAGTTTCGGCCAGAATACGTATTCTTGCGTATTTTGTAACCAAACTACTTATGGGTATCAAAACTGTTTGTTTTGATACCAAACTTGTTTTCTAACTTAGTTAAGCATGTTTTAACATGCTTAGCTCGTCACTTTTAGTTTAGTGCTTATATAGGGTCGTGAAGGTAAGCGATCTAAACAATCGCTTATACTTTCAAACCCGACCCGTTTGGTCGATCATTAGGATCCGACCAAACACATTAAGTGACCTTATGGTCACATCGTTCGAGTAGTTGTATGACAGGTAGTATATATGCCTTAGGTAAATGACCAAAATACCCCTACGGGGCTTAAATTGAGATTAAACTCGTTTTGGGCATAATGGAAGGTATCCTACTGATATCACAACATATTTAAGGCATATTAACTTAGGAAACCTGTTCGCGACCTATTCGGTTACCCGTTACGCGTTATTCGCGTTCGGATCGGTTTATATAACTAGTTTATATAAGTTAGCCGAAACGGGTCAAACCTTATCGGTTTTATCTCAAAATCTAGAATGTGAATAACGAACCCATATTAAACAAGTCTTCAAACTTGTCGGGTCAGAATCACATTCTATCCGGTCTTCGCTTAATCGTGCGTACGAACCGTACCTATAAGACTAATCGGTCTAAGCTTAGGCTTAATTAAAGACCCGTTAGCATTCTAATTAATTGTTTATACCATCATTCCAGACTAGAGCACTTCCGGTAAATTGTACCTACGCTTACTTAAGCGACTACGGCTGAGTTATTAGATTCTTGCTATTTAAGACAGGAGCTAGCTCAGGTAAATACTCTTAACTTATTTTCCCTATACGGGCTTGTGTAAATACTCTTAACTTATTTTCCCTATACGGGCTTGTGTAAATACTCTTAACTTATTTTCCCTATACGGGCTTGGGATACGGTATAATAATACCGCTTGGTCGGGTATTGAATATTTAATCTTAATGAAGGTTAAATCATTGAGGTAACCCGGTTTAATCTGTATTGTTTGAAATAAAAGCCTTTAGGGGTTAATGACCATGTCCCGGATATCCTTGACATCATTGTGTTATAAAATGGCCACGTCTTAGGTACGGGGTGTAGGCATACACCTGACAGTTACTAAGTAATAACGGTATCTCACTCTCTTGTGGGCTTATACTTGTGGCGTGTCTGTTAATTTGACTCGGTTTCTACATCGGGCCCTGAACGTACAACGAACATGTAAATCTGTATACAAGGTTATAATTATAATTGTTCCAAGTATAAAAGATTAATTTTGCCTCTGTGCATTTTAATCAAAGTGTCGATATATTTTGTGCCAAGTGCATTCAAATCAATTTTCTTAAACTCTTTTCAAATGAGTCGGTTGAGTGTATTTACCAGTGAAAACTGACGTATTTTCCAAAAGGGTTAAGTGACAGGTACTGAACGTAATTGGCTGGAAGCTCAGGGCGCTAATAAGGAATCTTGCAAGTTCTAGGTGTCTAAAGTCTGTTGAACAAATGATATGTTTAAAGATCCGCCTGTGGATCCTTTACCTTCCGTTGTAATACTGGATATTACTTTATAATCGGATTGTAATATATTATCTTTTGCTTCCGCTGTGCATTTATATAATTGTGTTGTTTGACTATTATGTTGCCAACCATGTCACGATACTCCCCACCGGGCCCACCGGTGACACGTGGAAATTCGGGGTGTGACAATAATCATTCGATAACCTCCCGTTATGTATTGACCGGAGTACTTAGTCGTTGGTTATCACAATTGATGAATTAGGTTAAACACTTATGTCCATGTGAGTGTTTTGATTAAACACATAATTGAATCTAGCTATAAAACCTGAAATCTGGAGGAACCATTGTTTTTTCCTATTGTTTAAAACCTCAAGTTCTTAATTCATAATTTAGTTAATCCACAAATCAAACAATCATCAGTTTATTTTTTTTATAGTTGTTAGTAAATACTTAACATTACACACTTTCCACAATCCTCCCCTGGTTCGATATCCGACTTATCATATCTACATAGTTTAGTTGGTTTTTGCATGTCCTTAACGACAGACATCAAAATGGCGCCGTTGCCGGGGAGGCGTGCGCAAAGTGTTTAGTGTTAAGTTTTAGTTTTAAAAAAAATAAATAAATAAAAAAATCCAAAAATAGTGTCAGTTTTGTTTTGTTTTGTTTTGTTCAGTTTTATGCGTGGTGCTTGTGTTTTTGTGTTTGTGCAGGATGACAGATCTTACAATATTCTGCAGCTCTCTTACATGCATTCTGTGCAAGGAACCACTTCACCCGTGTATCGGTTGCCACGAGGCCCGATTTAGACGGGAAAAAGGGAAATGGGAAGAACCACCGATGCCTTGCTATGATAATCCTTCCCCTCCACCATATTTCTATGATTCTGATACAATGGTGGAGGATGGTTATTACTCTGACGGATGGGATCAGGACGAGGATGCTTATTATGAGCCAAGGACGGATGGACGATGTTTCTGTTGCGGTCGTTATCATAATTCTGTTTATGAAGATGTGTGCGCGGTGTATTTGGAAAATCCAGAGTATTGGAATAAAAAAATGATGGATGCGTACATCTCAACACCGTATCGGGGATACCGACAGCATCATCCTGAGGAATATTCTAAGCCCGAGGGTGTGTATGCTTATCAGACCGAGGATGAGAAAAAGCTTGCTATGTTAGAAGCGAGTTTGTCCAAACTCGAGCAGTATTTATTAGCACCCAACCTTTCCGATGAAGATCGAATCAGCTGCCTAGTTTCCAAGTGTCAGAAGTTAAAAATGAAGATAGAAATAGAAGAGCGTCTCTCACCATTACCTGTTGATATTAGAGATTATTCTCACATGGAGGATGAGGTTGTGGAGGATAATACCACACCAATGAATCCTTTATCTGATGAAGAGTCACTGGTGGATCAGATGGTGTGTGAGGATGAGGAGGCAGGGCAGTCTGATGAGATGAATGTGTGTACCGAACCTCTCCCCATATCAATCATTCAAATTAATAAGTGCGGGGAAGAGGGTTCGAGGAAGAAGATGAGAAGGGTGAAACAACAAGACATCAAGGTATATCTCGGGAAGTGGATTAGCGAAACCCGCATATGCTTTCTAAACATGCCAATTATACTGACGAATTTATGGAGATGGCATGTAAATTTCCGGGCATTTGTTGGAAATGTTTTGGGTAAGTGTGCACTGAGACCACCGTAGCGGAAATCAGGTACGGTCTGGCTGAAGACCTTTAAACTTAGCGCTCTCGGGAGGCAGCCCGAGGATGTAGAGTATTGTATTGTATTTTGGTTTGGTTTCGTTTTGGTGTGTTTGTGTTTTGACAGGTTTCTACGTTCCATCTTCACGGATGCAATGAATCAAGTGTGGGGATCTTTGGCAACATCCCCGGTGAGATCTCAAAGAATCTATGAGGGGCGTATGTTCCGGTTAGATCGCAACAGCTACTGAGCTACACCACTACAAACACTCACTTGTTTTCTGATCAGGTGCATGTGTTTATCTATCTTGTGTTTTATTTGTTTTTGTGTTTTTGGTGGTGTGAGTCTTTGTGTTGGGAATGGTGTTATTTGTCGCGTCGTCTAGTGTTAGCCGTTCATGGTTTGTTAGGTGGTATCTCTCGGGTTATGACTATAAATTGCACCATACATTGGGGACAATGTATCCCAAGTGTGGGGATGCGGTAACTCGAGAGAGGGTTGGTAGGATTGATGATCTTAAATGCTTAAATTGGTTGAAATTGGAAAAATTGAAAAATTTTGAAAATTTTTGTTTCTCAAGTATGCTTGAACTTCATGAAAACCTAAATTTTCAATCGCTAAAGGGTTCCTATTGATATAAAAGCTAACTTAGATCCCTAGTCATGGTTGTCCCTTTAAGTTTCATGAGAGTATTTCTGACAAGTTTTAAAAAATAGTTGAGAAGAGATGCCTAACTAGGGGTAACATGCTTTAGGAATTACACATGCTATATGTCGGTAACCCTTATTCCTTTCGTTCTGTGAGATATTTGAGCCTACTTAATGATAGTTGAATTTGCTATAAATGTTCATTTGCTGAGAGTAGGCCATATGCTGCTTTGTGTTAGAACTTGTGTGGTTTAATACCTGCCGAGACTGTGGTTTAGCGTATGCATATAGATGATAAAGGCATTAGGATCCCTTCCATTGTGTTATTTGTTGATTGTTTATCCACCCACCTTAGTTAACCATGTTGAGCCTTATACCTTCGTTTGTTACACCTCGTTTGACCCGTTTGACTACCAACCATGAATGACAATTATATTTTAGATGTTTGTTGAAAAAAAAGAGAAAAGAAAAAAAAAGAAAAGAAAGAAAAAGAAAAAGAAAAAAAGTCATTACTATGTTCGTATTATATAAATGGGTCGAAAAATACCCAAAGTATTAGTAGTTTTATTGTGAATAAGTTGTCATGGTTTGGTATATTCATTTGTGTTCGCCAATAAACATAAAAAGCCAAAAATATATTCCTACCTCTACCTTTAACCCAAAACCCAAAAGTCCTTTTGATATGTGTAACGTTATTTGATACAGTGGAGGTGTGATTGCTATACAAGCTTATGATTGCAAAGTAGCGTATTTGGTTTTGAGTGAATTACATACTAGCACATTACACGCTAGTCTTGATGAAACCGAGAGGAGTGAGGATTGTGAGGGGCGTGTGGCATGTGTGTAGTATCATAAGCATGTTAGTTTTAGTTAGGCAAGTCTTAAGTTGTTTTTAATGCGTATCATTTACTTGTCAGATTGTCAATCTCGATTGTGTCAGTCTATGGGACGGGTATGACTTGGGACCTTAAATTGTTAATTCGGTAAGGGATTTAATGGTGATTTGTTAAAATGGTGAGTAATGTTTGTGATGGTTGCTTGAGGACAATCAATGTCAAGTGTGGGGATGTGATGGAGGGTGCAAAACACGAGTGTTAAGTGTGTTATCTTGCGTGTTTTAATGCGGTTTATGCGGTGATATGTTTTGAATGTGATAACTACGAGTATTTGTGGTTTTACAGGGCAATCTTCTAAATCGATGGAGTTAAGATGTTTAGAGACGAAGTGGAATAACCGGTGAAGTTAGTCGCTTATTCGGTGCTCATTTTAGATCTTAAAACAACTTGAAAGTGTAATGAATGCGAGAGATTAAAGTCCGAGGGCCTAGAGTGTCAAGTTGAGATAAGTCAGCCAATTGTTTACAGGAGATTCAAGACGTAACCTACGGATTATATGTGTAGCATACGGTCAGTCAGAATAGAAAAGAAACAGGTGGTCTTTTTGGGATTCACGTGAGAAGCCAACAAGTCAACATCATTCAAGAGTCACGCATACAAGGTTTGGAAAACACAATTGACGACAATTTGATGAGATCATCACATTAAAGTTATCATCATCAAGCATCATGTGGGATAGTGGGCCGCCATATTCGTAAGAGAGCATTTGGATTCTTTTGGTTGGGCCGCCAACACAAGACATAACTCATGTGAAGAATTGATTGGGCCCACTTTTTGGAGGGATCCCATCACACAAGTCAACAGCAACATCATTATTATTATTGACGTGAAAGTGGGCTTCATAGAGGGCAGGCATCACGTGAATTAATTTGAGAGGGGAAGGAGCCACACAAGTCAACAACACACCATCCTACACATTCACGTGATCATAGTGGGATTTCATGAGATAAATGAACAATATTAATTAATTCCTCAAACATAAGACGTGAAGGCACATGAGGGTTGGTGAGAGGCTTTGTTCACAAGGTAGCCAACAACATCATCATCATCTCACACTGACTTGGGGGAGATGCACATGTGGGCTGGCAAACTTTGTAATAATAAAACAATAATTGGGCCGCAGATTTGGAGACATTATATGGATTTGATGAATTGAAGTGGGCCGACATCTTATAGGCAAAAGGGCTTGTTTCTAAAATATTATCAACATCGTACATCAGAAGAATCGTTCATTTTGACGGCAACAGGAGGGCTTTCGAAGATCATCCCACCATCATGAGCGGCTAGTCGTTTTATGGTTTCCTCCGGATGGAGGGTTTTGTAAGTTGGATAATTTTATGTGTTTGTGACAATTGTATAACTCGGTGATCTAAGCATTTGATGTTTTTCACCTTGATTTGATTTATTGATTGTAGACAATTGCATTTATTTAAACCTTAATTTCTAAGCATTCAGTTCCCGAGAGTTCTAGTAATTGGGATATATTTGACATGGGGTTAGGGTTTGTAAATTGTAATTGATAATCATTCGATAACCTCCCGTTATGTATTGACCGGAGTACTTAGTCGTTGGTTATCACAATTGATGAATTAGGTTAAACACTTATGTCTATGTGAGTGTTTTGATTAAACACATAATTGAATCTAGTTATAAAACCTGAAATCTGGAGGAACCATTGTTTTTTCCTATTGTTTAAAACCTCAAGTTCTTAATTCATAATTTAGTTAATCCACAAATCAAACAATCATCAGTTTATTTTTTTATAGTTGTTAGTAAATACTTAACATTACACACTTTCCACAATCCTCCCCTGGTTCGATATCCGACTTATCATATCTACATAGTTTAGTTGGTTTTTGCATGTCCTTAACGACAGACATCAGCCACTGAGCTGAAAACCTGAGTTATTCTGAACTCTTTGCACCAAACGCTAAAAGGCTTCTCAGCGAATTGCTTTCCATTATCGGTGACAAGCACTCCCGGCAATCCATAGCGACAAATGATATTTTCCCAAACAAAGTCAATGACCTGTTTGCCCGTAATTTTTGCAAGTGGTTTAACCTCCGGCCACTTAGTGAAGTAGTCTATGGCAACTAATAAGAACTTCACTCCACCCTTGGCTGGTGGGAATGGGCTGACAATGTCCATTCCCCATTTATGAAACGGCCATGCTGAGGATATTGGGACAGGGTCATGCTTGGGGCTCTTTGGTAGCGGTGCATGGATTTGACAAGAATTACATTTTTTCAGTTGTTCAGCGGTGTCTCGGTGCATGGAGGGCCAAAAGTACCCAAGGTTCATTAGTTTTGTAACTACCGTTCTTGCTCCAAAATGGGCTCCGCATATCCCTTCATGAACCTCTTTGACCAAGTACTGGCTTTGTTCGGGACCAACACATCTCAGCAAGGGTGCAAGGTAACCCTTTTTGTAGTGGATTTCACCTTGCAACACGTACTGTCTAGACTTGATTTTAACCCTTTCAGCCTCTGTTTGATCAGCAGGTAACTCACCATTTTTAAGGAATTTCTTAATTGGAGTCATCCAATTGGGGCCTTCTTCGGTGATTACGTCCTGAACTTCCAATTCTTCAATTGATGGAGTTTTCAACACTTCTACCAATACCTTTTTAGTGAGGTGGGCAAAGGTGAGAGAAGCGAGTTTACTCAAGGCATCCGCTTTCTTATTTTGAGACCTGGGAATTTGCTTGATGGTACATGTTTGGAACGTGTTCATCAGCTCTTTGGATTTTTCCTTGTACCTCTTAATATTAGGTTCCTTTGCAACATAATTGTCGTTCACTTAGCTTAATACCAGCAACGAGTCTGTGAAGACTTCAAGCTTTTGAACCTTCATTTCCTTAGCCAACCTTAGGCCAGCTATCAACGCTTCGTATTCAGCTTCGTTGTTGGTGGTCTGAAAATCAAATCAAAGAGCATACGTGAATTCTAACCCTTCCGGGTTGATCAGAATCAGCCCAGCCCCTGACCCTTCAACGCTTGAAGCCCCATCGGTAAAAAGCTTCCAGGCTTCAAGGTCTGAGGGTTCAGTGGCAGCTGTGTTTACTTCAGTGCTTGTTTGTTTTGGGACTTCTACAATGAAATCAGCCAAGACTTGGGCTTTTATGGCTTTTCTTGGAACGTAGGTGATGTTGTGTTCACCGAGTTCCACAACCCACTTGGCTAATCGCCCTGAATTCTCCGGTTTTTCAAGCACACTTTTTATGGGTTGGTCGGTGACCACTTGTATAGGGTGTGCTTGGAAATACCTTTGAAGCCTTCTAGTCGTTTGGACTAGGGCTAGAGCAAGTTTTTCCAGGGTGGATACTTGATTTATGCTAATTTTAGAGTTTTGCTGAAGAAATAAACGGGTACCTGAACTTTATCTCGTTCAATGGTGAGGACCGCACTTATTGCTTCTTCAGCAACCGAAAGGTATATCGAGATCAATTCTCCCATTTCTGGGGCTGCAATGTCAGGTAGTGAAGCTAGGTGTCATTTCATCTGGTTGAAGGCTTCTTCAGCCTCATCAGTCCATTTGAAGTCCTTCTGGTCAGAGCACCCCTTGAGCATTTTGAAGAAAATTAAAGACCTTTCAGCTATTTTTGAGGTAAAACGCTTCAGGGCTGCAAGCTTCCCGTTTAAGCTTTCTACCTCTTTTTTGCTTCGTGTTGGCTTGGTTTCAAGAACAACTTTCACCTTGTTTGGATTGGCTTTTATACTTTGTTTTCCACAATGTGCCCCAGAAACTTTCCTTCTTCGAACCCAAACGAGCATTTCTTGGGGTTGAGCTTCATGTTGACCTTCTTTAGGTTCTTGAAGGTTTCTTGTATGTCATCAAGCATTTGGTATTCCGTTTTGCTTTTGATTACCAAATCATCGACATATGCTTCCATGTTTCTGCCAATTTGACTAGCAAAATCGTTGTCAACTAGGCGTTGGTAAGTTGCACCCGCGTTTTTGAGACCAAAAGGCATCTTTTGGTAGCAAAAGATTCCTTTGTCCGTGTGAAAGGCCGTTTTCTCTTCGTCTTTTTCTTTCATGAGAATTTGATGGTAACCCTTGTAAGCATCTAGAAAACACTTGAAAGGGTAACCAGTGAGGGAGTCAACCTTGAGATCAATTTCTGGCAACGGGTAACCATCTTTAGGACAAGCCTTGTTCAAGTCCTTAAAGTCTATGCACATTCTCCAAGAGTTATCGGGCTTTCGAACGATGACTGGGTTTGCAACCCAGGACTGATACTTGACTTCTCGGAGAATCCCAGCTGATACAAGTTTTTCAACCTCTTGGCATGCAGCTAAGTTCTTTCGGGTGCTAGGCTTCGCTTCTTTTGGACAACAGGCTTGACATCGGGTTGTATTTTCAGGTCGTGTTCAGCAATGCTTCGAGGGATACCCGTCATATCTTCCGGGCACCAAGCAAATACATCGCTATAATGTACTAGCAGCTTTTCAAGATATTAGAGAGTTTCTTGAGAAAGGCTTGGATTAACCCTTATCCTTTGTTCGGGATACTTAGGGTTTATGATTAGCCTTTGCTTGTCTTCTTCACTCATGGAACTTTCTCATTCAACCATGTAGGCCTCTTGAGTAGGTTAAAGGGTTCCAATCCCTCTCTCGGTAGGAAACTTGACGGTGCCATGACCAACAGAAATATCCATGTAGAATGCACACTACCCCGACCTTCCTATGATCAAGTCATAGTTTGAAGGTATATTGATGACCACAAAAGTGAGAGGTTGGACTCTTTCCATCTTTCCTTCGCTGAAACGGACATCAAGGGTTAGTTGCCCTAAAGGCTTGAGGGGTATGTCGGCAATACCTTTTATGGAGGTTCCTGAGGGTTGAAGCCTCAAACATTCTTCATTCCTTAAACGGTTGAAGAACTTCTCAAACAGGATTTCAGTGGCTGCACCGGTGTCTATGTATGCTCTGCTTGTTTGTAGTGTACCCACAGTTGCTTCAACCACAAGGGGGTTGGAGAGTGGGTTCTTTTCTGTTGGAGGGTAACAAACACACTGAAGCTCCCAAGCTTCCAACCGCTGCCGTTTGTGAGGAACCTTACCATCAAAATCCACCATGTTAACTTCATGGCCCTTTCCTTCGGCTATCTTGTCCCTTACCCCCTTTACTAAGTGAGCAAGTTCCCCGGATTTGACGGCCTCTTCAATCCTCTTTTTCAGTTGAAAGCAATCATTAGTATGGTGGCCCTTTTCTTCATGAAATTCACAGAACTGGGTGGAACTTTCATTTCTTTTGCTTTTGGGGAGAGGTCTTGGAGGTCGGAAGCTTTGTTTCACTTCCTCTGTAGCAAGAATCACTTGAGGGTTCTTGGTGAGGGGTGTGAAGTTTATGCCCTTCTCCCTGCTAGAGGGGTTCCGGCCTTCAGGCCTTTGTTGCTCTGAACCCCTTTGGCGTCTGTCATAGGGCTGAAAGTTTCCCTTCTTTCTAGCTGGGTTCTTGCCTCGCCAACTTGATCCCCTTTTTCTTTGCTCTTTTATGTCTACAGCCTCCTCTCCTCTGATGTGGGCTTCGGCCCTTTCGAGAGCTTCTTCCAAGGTCTTGGGTAGGGATTTATTGAAATCTCTTGTAAGATATTTGGATGTAATGGCATTCATAAAACCGGCCACTCTCCTCTTTTCGTCTGCCCCTACATATGTGAGACTTTCCTTCTTGTACCTTTCTATGAACTCTCGGAGGCTTTCGTCATCCCTTTGTTTTATCTGAAAGATTACTGTAGCATCTTTGACGTACCGCCTTTGCTGTGAGAAATTGGCTAAAAACCCTTTGCTCAGATTATCGAAGATTCGAACGCTTCTGGCAGGTAAATTGTTGAAGCATATCCGGGCTGATCCAACGAGAGTTTGCATAAACGTTAGGCAGCATTCAGCATTTGACAATTTCTCAATTCTAGCGGCACCGGTGAAGATCTGAAGGTGATCTTCTGGATCCTCAGTCCCATCATATGTTTTGATGTGGGACGACATCTTGATCTTTGTTTGAAAATCATAATCAGCAATTTGTTGGGAGAAACATGACAAATTTCTTGGTTTATATGGCTTGGCCAGATCTTCTTCCACTCTTGCACCCGTGTTGTTATTGTTATTGTTGTTCCCTTGGGTGGCCAACACTTGGTTAATAAAGTGTTTCCACGGGAAGCTTCCCATGTAGTTGTAGCTGAGGGTGGAAGGCTTGCTACTGGAGATTCTATGAGCTGGTCTAAAGTCAGCTCGTGCCCCAAGGGAGCACCGGTTGCAATTGGTTGGGAAGAAAAGAGAGGAAAAGACGTTGGATCTGACCTCGTGTACAAATATGGGTTAGGATTTGGAGGAGGATTACTGGGACCAGCCTCATTCCTGGACACAGCTGGTTGTGAGCTTGCAAAAGGAAGAGCGGGTGGTCCAGGAGAAAGTGATGGTTCTGGTTCGTCATAGTCCAAACGGATCCTCACTCCCTTGTCTCATTCCCTACTCACATATTGGTTAAGAAGGGACCTTAGCTCGAGAAAGTTGTTAGCAACCCCTTCGGGAGTAAGGTCAACACGTGAGGGGGTGTTAGAGGCACCAACGTTGGGAGAAGGTACTCCGAAACGAGATAGTGTCGGCGTTTGGAAAGTGAGAAACTCGGGATACGTTGCTCCAGTTGGAGTGCTTCCCGATGTTGAGATGGAGGTTGGTATAGCCACAGAGGTCTGGCTAGTGTTTGGGGTAGAGGTACGAGGGACTTGGTAAACCTCTCCCGGAGACTCACCTTCCGACATGTTGATTCTTGAGCAGAAATGGAGCTACATGTAACACCTGTGCCTTCACGGCCATCAAACAAATACCAAAGCAATGAAATATTGTATTTCATACTTGGTATTTGTAAAAATATGTGTATCATTTGCACATATCAATTCTTGTTCAATTTCAAACTCTAAATCACTTTCTGGAAGGTTATACGCGCACCGATGCGTAAATATAACCAGTTTAATGCAACAAACACTCCGGAATAGTGACATTGGCTTAACATACCTTAAATAACCTTTACATAACTTAGAAATAAGTTTTGAAGGCTTTGGTATGGCAAAATCAAGTTAAATCGCTTACAGGGACTAAAGTTGACAAACTGCGAAAGTATGCCAATTTGAACTGTGACAGACCTTCCGGAGCATGACCATAAGTTAAACATACCATAAATATCCTTCACATAGCTTAGAAATAGGCTTTGAGGGGTTCGGTGTGCTAAAATAAACTTTTGGGTCATTCAGGGACTAAAAGTGTCAAAAAGTGCACAAGTTTGCATTTTCGCGCATAACTTACGTTCTGAATACATCCGGACATCCAAAAATTTATGTAAGCATGACTACATTATATTTTAGTGTTCGCCTTAAGAAAAATCCATTCGTCGCGTCATTTGGATCGTTTTTCGCGCTTGTGCGCATTCCGTCGTAATTAACCGAACATCGCGTTCGTACGGCCAAACGAACCGACATCCGAGATATTTTTGAGCATGTTTTAAGTTCCCTATACTTTAACTTCATTTTAGAGCTTTGAAATGGGGTTAACGGGCCTTAAACGTGTCAAAAATGGCCTAAATACAGTTCAGGGACCAAAAGTGTAATTCTGCCGAAATAGTGCCTAGCGGTGCGCTACACTTTAAGCGTAGCGGTGCGCTAGGGGTCTGCTGACCAGATTCAGAGTTTCTAAACAGCAGGCTGCAGCTGTTTTAACCTCACCCACATGTTCCTAATTGCTTAGTCATGAAGATAAGGATCACTTTTAGGCACCATAAGGTTCCGACAAGTGTACGGCCTTGATCGTTTCCCCTTTTCCAAGAAATGATCTCAACGGTTACCCGAAAACTATAAATAACCCAACACCCCCATTGCATTTTCTCACAAGAATTCTGATTTTGAGAGCTCTAAGTTGAAACCATTGTTTCATACCTGAGTTCTTGAAGTCGGGATTAGCATTCGGGGACCCTGGGTTAGTATTCTTTCGTTCTTTTCCTTATTTTACTGCTTTTCGAGTCAGAAAGTCAAACTTTGTTTGACTTTCAGCGTTGACCAGTAATGGTCAATGCGAAGTTCGTTTGAACTTCGCAACGTGAGTGTAATCACGTTGGTCATAGTCCCTTGGGACTATGCCCACTGATTACCACGTTGTCTAGGGTCGTAGGGTAGGCGATCTGATAAATCGCCTATACCTTCGAACCCGACCCATTTGGTCGATCATTAGGATCAGACCAAACACATTAGGTGACCATAGTAGGTAGGGAATAACCTTCCGAGGTTATACCCTATGGTCACATCGTTTAAGTAGTTGTATGATAGGTAGTTTATATGCCTTAGGTAAATTACCAGAATACCCTTTTCATGTATAATTGGTAATTAAGCATATGTAACCTAAACTTTTGCCACATAACTGATTATGTAACATGTTTAGGCATATAACACTTGTCATAGGACTAGTTAGGCGGTCCGAACGCGTTACACGCGAACGACGCGTTAAAGTAGCATAAGCTTCCTAAACGGGTCGTAATGGGTCGTAGACACTTAGGTTAAGTTTCAATTAGTATGTAGGCTTTGTTAAACCATATCATATGAGTTCCTACACTCATTTGGTTTACAAACCCTAATGCTACCCAATCTTCCGATTTAGGTCCGGTTAATTAACATAGTTACCTATATTAGGTGCCGTTTGATTTCCGTGATCTCTAGCTTTGTTTGGTTGTTACTCAAGGACTACTGAGCATTCTCAAGTGAGTACATAGACCCCTCTTTTACTGTTTTCCAAACGTTTTGGGGTGGAACACATGTGCCTACTTGTTACTTTCATGCTTTCCTGTTTTCACATCATATACCTGCTATGTTTGTTAGTACATTATAGTACATGATTTCATTACTTTTCTGCTATGTATGTTGACTGATAACATGCTAAGCACATTGATTTACATGACTTTTCTACTTTGTATGTTAACTTAGCATACTTAGTACATCATTTTACATTGCATCTCTGTTGCATATGTTCCAGTAACATATGGACACATTGTTTTACAGCTCTACCTTGTATGTTTACTCTAGCATACTAGGTACATTATCTTCATCTCATGCTTACATTTTGGTATGACATTTGGTTTGTTTAACGGGTCTATATAACATTCATTAACATTTGCTACGCCGCTCGGTAGTAGGTAGTGGTACCATAGGACTTGACAAATCCCATTTTGGACATCCCGGGTAGGTGGGGATGAAAGGAATGACCGAATCCGAATACATATTCTCTTGATAACTCACTTTTACATAGTTATCCGGCTGTCTCAAGGCTTGAATGTTTGCGTCTAACATACCGCATAAATGTTCATATTCAGTATAGCATGCATATATCTTACAAAACATAACTTTGATTTAAACCAGTTTTACTTCAATACTTTGTTTTGTACATTTTTACTTATGGTTTAAGTAGTCTAAATTTTACTTACCATACATATCATTTTGGTTATACATTACTTGACTACTTTTGGACTATCAACATTTGACATGGTTTATACAAGGACTTTTGACTATTGGTTTAAACATAGACATATTACATTGTTTGGTTTGGTTTGATTAAGTGATTAAGTAACGATGCGTGTGTAATATGATACAAGCATGGTGGATACGCCGCTGGTACTTCCTATATATAAATGTTTGTATGGTATTACATATCGTAGCGTTATTTGAATCATTTCAGTTTGATACATATAACATTTTATACAAATAACATACTTTTCACAAGACATTGTTTTACAAAACAACTTATCTTTTACAAACTCATTTAACTTGGTTATTCATTTAACCATACATTATTCACTTATTTATACATATCATCTGAACTCATTGTTTTTCAAGTAATTTACAAAATAAAGCAAATAACAAGGTTCATGACTAAACATTTTCTCAAACATAAGTCATGACACCTATTTTCACAAAACCTATGTATCTCACCGGCATTTTTATGCTGACGTACCATATTTTCACATGTGTTTTTCAGGAGCTGTTGCATAAGATGATCAAGATATACATAGACAGACTTGGGCTTTAGTGACAATAAAAGATGCAAGACTAGTTAATTATGTTGTATTTCTTTGTTTGTTAAGACATTGTAACACTTTTAATCAATAAAACGAAACTTCAATTGCCATGGATTTGAAACATTAATTCTGTTACAACACGCCCCGATGTTTCCGCCGCGATTTGTTGTTCTACGCGGTCGGGGTGTGACAGAAAAGATGGTATCAGAGCCAATGGTTATAGGGAATTAGGTTATTAGTAATGCTTTGACCTAGTCTATAACCTTCTTAGGACCCTAACGCGAGTTTACTTGCGTTTAGTCATAAAACAATACCGTCACCTATCCTTAGGCGACGATCACAACAAGAACATAAAATTCAAAACCGCTTTGAAAACTAATCATCTGTTCTAGGATGATTGATTACTAGGTTTTGAACCCTCAGTTATAAGGTTTTGAACTCTCTGTTACATGGTTTTGAACCCTTTTGGGTTTTCAAAAACATCGTCAAGGTTTTGGGTTTTAAATAATGTGAACACGTGCAAACTGGAAGGGTGAATGCCTGTATTCTGGGTTTTCTGTCTAGGCAAGCACTTCGTATACATCTCATCAGACGCGAGACCAGTTGTGCTTACCTGGGAATTCTTGGGATGAGTGTTCACTTATAGGCGAGCATGTCTTCGCGATACATTATTTTTGACCCATTTACTTTGATTTGTCATCATCTCAATGTACCCATTTACTTTGATTTGTCATCATCTCAATGTACCCATTTACTTTGATTTGTCGTCATCTCATTTGTTTGCCTTAGGTAACAAACAAATGATCACAATTTTCATTCGTTGCCGTTCTGTATTGATTATCCAATAACCTTTCACTCGTTTCTTTCTCTGTTTTTCATTTTCTTCTAGAATGTCTATTCCTCTCAGCACTGGTCAAATGTCCGAGCAAACAGCCAAATTTGCCCAGCAAATAGGCGAGGTGATACTGAAGTCTGTGGATCTAGGCATTGCCATGGCTCGTCTCAAAAATGAAACCTCTCGTCTCGACAATGAAGCCACTCAAGAGCTACCAATGGAAGCAGAAATCAAGCCTGCACCAACATCAAGGAAGCGTAAGGCTTCAAGGAAACTCGCAGCGGTTACATCTAATCAAGCGGGACCTAGCCAGGTAGCGATGCCACCAGCTAGGAAGCCGTACCTGGGAACTGCCCCATGGTGCAAGCGATGCAACCGTCATCATTTAAACCTCATACCCTGCTCCCAATGTACCTACTGTGGACGGTGGGGACATTTGATTAACACATGCCGCTTTGTTGCCCAACACAAAGCTGCTACAAACCTTGCTGCTACCCAACCCCAAGTCAACCCTACTCAAGCTCGTTTCCCACGTGGTACTTGCTACAACTGTGGCGATACGAGCCATTTCAGGAACAACTGCCCAAAGCTTGCTAATGCAAATCCAACCCTTGGATGAGCATTCGGTTGAACAAAGGATGTTACTGTCTTATGCCTTTGTTTCTTTTGTTCTCGTGTATTGTGAAACAATATGTCTTGTTCATAAATAAAAGTTGTTGTTCGCAATTCTGATATACAAGTATAGTTACATGTGTGTATGACTTTTCCTATGTTACCTACATTAAGGAACTATGTTCCTTACGAACTACTCTTGTGATTCTCTCTTACAAGAAATCGCTCATAATTTCCTCGAAAGTTCTAAGTACTCGTTTCATTCAAAGAAACGAAGTACATGAAATAAAGTGAAACTATGAGTAATCATGCTTTTTGCACATCAGTACCTTTGAATCCTTGGTTGGATAACTAAGGATATTTTCAAATCTCATACCCATTACATTTTGATTTTTCAACATACACAGTACCAGTATTTCAAAACAATCGTCATGATCTCAAAACATTTCATATAGTTTGAAAACAATTTTTCTAGATACATTGTCGATGTTATTTCAAAAACATTGGCCATGTTATCAAAACCAACCTTTTTAATTTCAAAATATTTCATATAGTCTGAAGACAATATTAACACAGTACATTTTCTCATCAAGTGCATGATTTCGAAAAGCATCATTCATGTTTTCCAAAAACCTTATACATAATTTCAAAAAATTCATTCATTCCGCATGATTTTAAAACATTTTTATAAATATACCTACCTAGTACATCTACTTTATGATATCAAAAGTATTATATATAAGGTTTCAAAAACACTAAACATATTTTTCTTAAAAGAACCCCATTCACAGTTTTCAAAAATATCTTTCTCGTACATTTACTTAACCTTCAAATTCTGCTTCATATGTCGCCTTGACATATCTAGCATCTCAACCTCATAAGCATTTTACTTCATGTTTTGACCTAAGCACATCCAGTGCAAGGTTTCAAAACATATTCAACTTCAAAAATTCATATGGGATCTTTTTATCTTCACATTTAGATCCTTATGGATGATCATCATTCAAATCAGAGTCCTTAATTGGATTCTTTATGTACCTTAATTCGAACATTTCGAGTTCTCGTAATCGAAATCGAATTTTCTTTTTGAATCTTTCTATTTTTATAGTTAGATTCTCGAAAATGTTTAAAGTACCAAATGAAATCCACAAGATGGATTCCTAGTGTGCTTTAAATACATGTACTCTGTTAGCAGAACAAACTTCTAGTTAGCAATTTTGTGGTTATGTGACTATGTGTTTATTCATCTTATGTTTTCTTTCATGCATTTTTTGTGTTTTTAATACTCTGGATATTCGTTATCCAAATCCTCGCAGGATCTTTCATATCTTCATATGAGGGATTCGTAGCAGGATATTCAAAGGTACTACCTTAAATCCTTAATGGGCTTCTATGTAATAGTTAAGACCCTTGGATTTATATAGTACCACTCCAGACCCTTTTTAGTGGTCTAGTCTAAAGGATTGATTCACAATTTGGTTAAAGAATGACATCTAGTGATGTAGCTGGACAGACTCCTTGATAGTCTATTTAGATCATTTATTGATCTAGTCTACGGGACTCTATGGCGGTCTAGTCACACTCATCACAGGATTGTTCATTTGGTTTTACCCTACGCATTATAAAATAGACTGTGTGAACTGTGCAAGGAATTGTCTAATTATGGAGGCCTACATAATTATGAAATTTAGTGCATAGAAACCCAGTAAGGTTTATTATGTGTAAGAACCGATAGTGACAACAATAACAAAATGAGAACGATGTAATGGAGGTACGGTGGACGCACCAATGACGCTTCGTATACTTGTATATAAGTATCCCTCTTACATTGCAAGCATAATGTTATTAAAGTTACTAGAAGTTCAGAACCCTAACCAATGTTGTTCGATCTTTTCAACTTCATGCTTTCAAGCTCTCACAAGTTTCCTCTAAATAAATTTCGGGACGAAATTTCCTAAAGTAGGGGAGACTGTAACACCTGTGCCTTCACGGCCATCAAACAAATACCAAAGCAATGAAATATTGTATTTCATACTTGGTATTTGTAAAAATATGTGTATCATTTGCACATATCAATTCTTGTTCAATTTCAAACTCTAAATCACTTTCTGGAAGGTTATACGCGCACCGATGCGTAAATATAACCAGTTTAATGCAACAAACACTCCGGAATAGTGACATTGGCTTAACATACCTTAAATAACCTTTACATAACTTAGAAATAAGTTTTGAAGGCTTTGGTATGGCAAAATCAAGTTAAATCGCTTACAGGGACTAAAGTTGACAAACTGCGAAAGTATGCCAATTTGAACTGTGACAGACCTTCCGGAGCATGACCATAAGTTAAACATACCATAAATATCCTTCACATAGCTTAGAAATAGGCTTTGAGGGGTTCGGTGTGCTAAAATAAACTTTTGGGTCATTCAGGGACTAAAAGTGTCAAAAAGTGCACAAGTTTGCATTTTCGCGCATAACTTACGTTCTGAATACATCCGGACATCCAAAAATTTATGTAAGCATGACTACATTATATTTTAGTGTTCGCCTTAAGAAAAATCCATTCGTCGCGTCATTTGGATCGTTTTTCGCGCTTGTGCGCATTCCGTCGTAATTAACCGAACATCGCGTTCGTACGGCCAAACGAACCGACATCCGAGATATTTTTGAGCATGTTTTAAGTTCCCTATACTTTAACTTCATTTTAGAGCTTTGAAATGGGGTTAACGGGCCTTAAACGTGTCAAAAATGGCCTAAATACAGTTCAGGGACCAAAAGTGTAATTCTGCCGAAATAGTGCCTAGCGGTGCGCTACACTTTAAGCGTAGCGGTGCGCTAGGGGTCTGCTGACCAGATTCAGAGTTTCTAAACAGCAGGCTGCAGCTGTTTTAACCTCACCCACATGTTCCTAATTGCTTAGTCATGAAGATAAGGATCACTTTTAGGCACCATAAGGTTCCGACAAGTGTACGGCCTTGATCGTTTCCCCTTTTCCAAGAAATGATCTCAACGGTTACCCGAAAACTATAAATAACCCAACACCCCCATTGCATTTTCTCACAAGAATTCTGATTTTGAGAGCTCTAAGTTGAAACCATTGTTTCATACCTGAGTTCTTGAAGTCGGGATTAGCATTCGGGGACCCTGGGTTAGTATTCTTTCGTTCTTTTCCTTATTTTACTGCTTTTCGAGTCAGAAAGTCAAACTTTGTTTGACTTTCAGCGTTGACCAGTAATGGTCAATGCGAAGTTCGTTTGAACTTCGCAACGTGAGTGTAATCACGTTGGTCATAGTCCCTTGGGACTATGCCCACTGATTACCACGTTGTCTAGGGTCGTAGGGTAGGCGATCTGATAAATCGCCTATACCTTCGAACCCGACCCATTTGGTCGATCATTAGGATCAGACCAAACACATTAGGTGACCATAGTAGGTAGGGAATAACCTTCCGAGGTTATACCCTATGGTCACATCGTTTAAGTAGTTGTATGATAGGTAGTTTATATGCCTTAGGTAAATTACCAGAATACCCTTTTCATGTATAATTGGTAATTAAGCATATGTAACCTAAACTTTTGCCACATAACTGATTATGTAACATGTTTAGGCATATAACACTTGTCATAGGACTAGTTAGGCGGTCCGAACGCGTTACACGCGAACGACGCGTTAAAGTAGCATAAGCTTCCTAAACGGGTCGTAATGGGTCGTAGACACTTAGGTTAAGTTTCAATTAGTATGTAGGCTTTGTTAAACCATATCATATGAGTTCCTACACTCATTTGGTTTACAAACCCTAATGCTACCCAATCTTCCGATTTAGGTCCGGTTAATTAACATAGTTACCTATATTAGGTGCCGTTTGATTTCCGTGATCTCTAGCTTTGTTTGGTTGTTACTCAAGGACTACTGAGCATTCTCAAGTGAGTACATAGACCCCTCTTTTACTGTTTTCCAAACGTTTTGGGGTGGAACACATGTGCCTACTTGTTACTTTCATGCTTTCCTGTTTTCACATCATATACCTGCTATGTTTGTTAGTACATTATAGTACATGATTTCATTACTTTTCTGCTATGTATGTTGACTGATAACATGCTAAGCACATTGATTTACATGACTTTTCTACTTTGTATGTTAACTTAGCATACTTAGTACATCATTTTACATTGCATCTCTGTTGCATATGTTCCAGTAACATATGGACACATTGTTTTACAGCTCTACCTTGTATGTTTACTCTAGCATACTAGGTACATTATCTTCATCTCATGCTTACATTTTGGTATGACATTTGGTTTGTTTAACGGGTCTATATAACATTCATTAACATTTGCTACGCCGCTCGGTAGTAGGTAGTGGTACCATAGGACTTGACAAATCCCATTTCGGACATCCCGGGTAGGTGGGGATGAAAGGAATGACCGAATCCGAATACATATTCTCTTGATAACTCACTTTTACATAGTTATCCGGCTGTCTCAAGGCTTGAATGTTTGCGTCTAACATACCGCATAAATGTTCATATTCAGTATAGCATGCATATATCTTACAAAACATAACTTTGATTTAAACCAGTTTTACTTCAATACTTTGTTTTGTACATTTTTACTTATGGTTTAAGTAGTCTAAATTTTACTTACCATACATATCATTTTGGTTATACATTACTTGACTACTTTTGGACTATCAACATTTGACATGGTTTATACAAGGACTTTTGACTATTGGTTTAAACATAGACATATTACATTGTTTGGTTTGGTTTGATTAAGTGATTAAGTAACGATGCGTGTGTAATATGATACAAGCATGGTGGATACGCCGCTGGTACTTCCTATATATAAATGTTTGTATGGTATTACATATCGTAGCGTTATTTGAATCATTTCAGTTTGATACATATAACATTTTATACAAATAACATACTTTTCACAAGACATTGTTTTACAAAACAACTTATCTTTTACAAACTCATTTAACTTGGTTATTCATTTAACCATACATTATTCACTTATTTATACATATCATCTGAACTCATTGTTTTTCAAGTAATTTACAAAATAAAGCAAATAACAAGGTTCATGACTAAACATTTTCTCAAACATAAGTCATGACACCTATTTTCACAAAACCTATGTATCTCACCGGCATTTTTATGCTGACGTACCATATTTTCACATGTGTTTTTCAGGAGCTGTTGCATAAGATGATCAAGATATACATAGACAGACTTGGGCTTTAGTGACAATAAAAGATGCAAGACTAGTTAATTATGTTGTATTTCTTTGTTTGTTAAGACATTGTAACACTTTTAATCAATAAAACGAAACTTCAATTGCCATGGATTTGAAACATTAATTCTGTTACAACACGCCCCGATGTTTCCGCCGCGATTTGTTGTTCTACGCGGTCGGGGTGTGACACTACACTACTAGGTCTTTTGAAGAAAATTAGTGGCGTAGCCCCACGGTGGGCGCCAACTTGTTGATGCAACAAATACTAGACCGAGGGTAGTAGCTGGGTTGGTTAGGCAAAAGGGTTGAAGGGTTTAATTTTTCCTAACGCAGGTCGTGGGGCCCCCCACGTTTGCAAGACGTGGAGAGAGGTTCACTAGTTAGATTTTATTGTTTGCTCGAGATCCTCAGCTGAAGTGTGCTCAGTTTCAGATGTAGGAGCAATAGAGAAGTGTGTGTTGAAAGTGAGGAAGAGTGACTTGCATGGGACAAGTACTCAAGAGCAAAGACCAGAGATCCCAATGGAATCAAAGCTGATCGGAATGTCTTGAGCACTAAATGAAGTGTCATATATATAGGGAAGGTCATCACTCAAAGAGGAAACCATTGACTAGTGAAACATGCTTGCAGTGGGGGACTTACCCTTTTAGGGGTTGAAGCGTTTTGACATGCGGGTAAAAGACTACACTCTGTGCATTCGTCTTACTTTTGCGGCTAGGAGAGTTGTTGAAGTAATCAGAGACATGACTGATTACTGTACACGTGCTGCTTTATCCTAGCTCCCGGGTTTTTAACCTTTGAACTTTTTAAGCGTTCATATGTTTAAGTCATTTTATTTTGGTCTTGGGCTACCCCCGTCATCAACCACCTTGTTATTTTCATCAATCTTTTCCAACCTGTTGAACATGATGTTGATGGTCAAGCATCTATTTATATGTTAGAATGTGTGTATCGTATTATAACTTTTTGTAGAAAAGACCGAAGTCGAGTACTTTATTAGAAATTTGTAAAAGTCTATGTTTTGACGAGGTTTAAACCCCACAGTAAATTGATTATTTTCAGTATATACCACCAGTTACGTTCTCTATTGAGAAAACATGTAGCAAGCCTAGCTATGGTATCAACATTTCATAAAGTAAGGCCAAAGACTAGTTGAATGGGTAGTTGATAAAAATTGAGAACCAAACACATTAGCAATGACATCTAGATTTGTTTGGCGTTCAATTGGGAAACACATAGACACTTGTATCTATTGCCTAGTTTCATAGTCGCTCTCAATGTTCATTACCCAGAGACAAACAATGTTTTTGGAGTCCTAAAACTCAAAAATTGGTATCCTTATATCATTATTCATATTACCAATGCTCTCCTTTATCCGAGTACCAATTACAACAAGCCAAAAGCTTTACAAAAAAATAATATATATTTGCATTATCATAACATAGGTAATTAATCATGTTTATCACATAATAATTGTGACAAACGGCATAATCCGGTTAGATCTTAATCATGCATATCATACATTTTATTTGTCGCTTTTTGAAACAATTTTAGCAATGGGTCAAATCAATTAGTAAAATCACCGGTTAGATAGGTTATGTCAGCACCGCCTCAGTACTTAGTTAAATGGTAGATTTAGGACTTAGACCTAGGTCCGATATAATACCAAGTGGGAAAACAAGTATAATTGTTAACACTTTCCGAAAAAATTAACTAGCTTTGAAAGCGTCCGTTTTGGACCATAAATGACAATTTTCCGCAGGATTCAGAATCCGGCAAATTATACCAAGTCCAAAAATAATATTAAACATAAAAAACAACTTAAAAAGTATCAGGGATACCTTTAAAAAACATGAACATATCATACCTTATAAGTTACATAACTTAATCTTTTAGCGAACCGACAACGAAACAAGCACCGAACAATTATCTAAACACTAAATATGAACTAGTAACATTGTTTTAATGTTGTAAGACTAATATTGGTCATATAACACTTTGTTACACATGAAAACACCTAAAATCACTTAACGCCTAATTAAACTCTCAAAATTACCTTCAAGCCCCTAAACTATCAACACTTGCCATTAACCCCCCCTACTCCATTTTGACGGTCACCATGGGGGCCCCACAAGCCCATGTTGTCTCAAGTTAATGAAAGATGTTTGTTGGTTAAAGAGGTGCTTGAAGTAAAGTATGTATGCATGAGATTATATTAGGCACCTTATCCTCAATCATTTTCAAACACCACTTACAAACTTTAACTTTCTTCTCTTCTTCCTTCCCAACTTTCGGCCCAAACACCCCAAGATCACCTCCACTTTCCTTTGATTTTCAAGCTAATTCAAGGGTTCCCAAAGGTGTCTCAAGCATAGCAAAGAAGGTTTCAAGTCTCGGAAGTGCAATGACCTCTCTAAGGAGCTTTTAACCACCAACTTGTTCTCATCTTCATCTTCTTGTTTTTGTGTTCCTTCCCTAGCCACTAGAGCTAGTTGTAAGTGTTCTTCAACCTCCATTTTGATGCTTATTAGTAGTATGTTAAAGATGTACAAGTTAAACCATCAAGAATCTCAAACTTTAAAGTAAGAACACTTGAAGAAATTGTAGGATCGTGTACTGACCCGAACGAGTTGTTTAGAGAAGTTTTTATCAATTTCAGTGGAGGAAACAAAGAAACTGACTTCGAAACAGCTAGCAATTCTCTTTAAACACGTTTCTGATTGATATTACAACTTGTACAATCACTGGATAAACCGGCAGCACTTCGGTATCCAAAATCACAAAAGTTACAAATGAGATCGCTTGAAGTACTATATATAGGCACTATGGTTTCGCTTGAAAGAGACAAGACTCAGTTCAAGCGAAACCTCCTTGGTTGCTTTCGCTTGAAACTGACCTACTCTCTTTCAAGCGAAACCTATTCATTCAAGCTAAACCACTATATCTCAAACTACGTGCACTGATCTAACATTCTACGCACAAGACTCGATGCAAGACAAAGTCGACAGATGAATGCACTAACAGACTCCCCCTCAGATATTGACGAGTCTTGAAGTGTCGGGTCTTCGCATCTTCAGTCGTTATCAGTCTCTGGGCTTCACTCTTTCAATCAGCATCAACAGACTCCCCTTAACAATGTGCTGGCATTTCTTCAGTTCTTCAGCATCATTTGCTTCAGGATCGAAGTCTAGCTTCTCAGGATCAATCAACTTAGCTCACATCCAGCCTTTTCTCAAACCTGCACCATCTCTACCTCTAAGTAAATTTTACAATTTTAAACATTATCATGAATATATCAACTCAAACTCTCCCTCAAATCAAACAGGAAATTTTATCAATAATACTCCTGATGAACCACTTGTAAATTAGATTAAAACACATTTGATTAAAAACATAGACTCCCCCTCACAACATTGTCATCATGTCTAGCACTTGGAATTTTGAAAATCAGCTCTCCAACACCAGTTGTCGAAAATCTTTTTGAATTTTTCAAAAAAATATGCTAAAACACACTGAAAATCTTTTTTTTTTTTAAGATATTAAGAAATACAGTAAAGAAATATTTACATACAATATATTTGTGAGTTTGTGTAAGAGGATCATATCAGTTTTTGAGACAAATCAACAACACCGTTAAGCTCCATTTCATTTTAAGTTCTAAACAATTCACCTAGATTGTCAGTATATTGGTCCACTTAAATTCTCACACAAAGTTCAATTGTTCCGAGATACGATATTAATGTCTTAGGAACTTAAACTTATTTGTGTGTCCCACTACTTGAATATACTCCCGTATCCAGATCCCAATATTCAGTCTTACAGGTGAGTATACCACAGAGCTCAGGTCGATACTTCCGTATACGCAGAGAGATGACGGCTTCGACTTTTGGTGTGTCCCCTTTAGAGGACCTTTTCTTCAACAACAATGACTATCAATTTTTATTGTTTCATAAATTTGCTGAGGGTTGCGCTATGTTTCAAGCAAGCAGAAAGTATTCTCCGGGGACTAGGCCATTGCTTCCGCAAAATCAGAAGTCCGGGGATAATACCCCAGATATCACTTAGCATAAAGACCTAGTATCTCAGAAAGAGGGACCTTTCAAACAAGATTTCGGGGGTTACCCATATATCCAAGAAGTTATTCCCCACGATATAAGCAAGTTTGAATTTAGGTTTATATCTCGTCACAATCTACTAAATGTGCAAAAACCTACTGGCATATCCGCAGTGAGATTGTTTATCACAATTTAACTTTACATTTCTTTAGCATGTTGTGACAGTCTACTGATGTACTATCATTTCCTCTATTTCACAACAAAACTCATTTTTGATTTTATCATGTTTTTGTATTTTTCAAATTTTCTAATGTTTTTGGATTTTCTAAAAAAAACTTACTCCCCCTAAAATGCAAACACATTTCAGGAAATTTGAAAACAAACTGTACAAGAAAAATTGACAACCGATATCGAATCACTTCAATTTGCCATCCACTTGGCATAAACAATCAGAACTCCCCCTTACACAAAACTATTTTCTCATTATGATTTCAAAACACTTAAGTTTGTTTTAACCAAAATGATTTTTCCGGAAAATAAGTTTTGTTAAATTTACCACTTGTAAAGTTAGGGGTTTGGTTCATCACTGTTGGGATTAAACCCTACCAGAGGAAAAGATAATTAAAGCCAAAACTGGGTCAGAGCAGTGGATCCAGAATAAGCAGATGATACATACAAGTCTCTCCCCTTGAAAGTGGTTTCAATCTGCTGACCTCCTATCTACTGATCGCAAAAGCCACTGACCGTCAATCTGCTGCTCTAGTAAAGGCCGATGAAAGACTAAAGCTCTGCTGTTCAATCTACTGCCTTGAGTCAAGTACTGCTGATCCGGACAAGCACTGCCGGGTTCACAGCAGTGGAAGGTTGCAGCAGTTGTTTAAGTGTCTTTTATGTAATGTAATGTAACAAGCAGTGGTTAGTATAGCAGTGTTTGTATAGATCAGAGGTTAGTGTTTGTTAGGAGGTTAGATGTCACTTTCATGGTGACGTCAGCTTAGATGCTCAGTGGTTTGCTAGTGCCTATAAATAGAACAGTGCTCTGTACTGTTCTATTAGCTCTTTGCAACACCGTCTTCTTTGCACGAACAAACACTTAGCTCTGGCTGAGGAGGAGTTTGTATTCAAGCATTACTTTGTAATCGTTGTTGAAATTAAATTCAATCATTCGGTTCTCTGTTGAAAATGTCTTGATCAAAGCAATACTCTCGTTTGATTGTATGCAAAGTTTGTTTCCATAATTAATTCCGCTGCACAACTCATCCATTTCCATTTTAATTCAAACAGAAAATACAATCAAAACCAAACTCAGATCCAACAATTGGTATCATAGCTAGGACAGTCAAATTTGATTTAACAATCATTTTGACATAAATAGTTTAGCTCAAAATCGTTGATATCGATAGTTTGTTCGTTTTAGTTGAAAAACAGAGCAAGGTTTAATCACCATTAAAGTTGATTAATCAGTGTCTGTAAAACAACCAAGATGACGTCACAATCACAGGATGATAAGAATAATGTTGGCTCTCTTTTTAAACCACCCATGCTTAAACGAAATGAATACAACATCTGGGAGAGAAGGATGGGACACATCCTTGCTCAACAGAACACTGGATGTTGGAGGTCTGTTGTTTTTGGTCCCCATGTTCCTATGGTGCCAAGTGCTGAGGATCCAAAGAAGAACGTACCAAAACCTTATGAAAACTACACTGAAACTGATTTTCAAAAGTTCGAACTGGATGCCAAAGCATTTAGCATCATAGCATCTGCATTACCAAATGAGATCTATGCTGGACGGTTACATTGTAACAGTGCCAAAGAGCTATGGGATGCATTGAAGGAACAGTTTGGGGGTACTGAAGAAGTTATTGAAAACAATAGGGAAATTCTGAATCAGCAGTATGAAACCTTTTGTCACATTAAGGGTGAAACATTGACCCAACAATTTGAACGTTTCAGTTGTCTCATCAGTAAGCTAAGACTTGTTAAGGTTGAATGTCCAAAATCAACCCAAAATAGCAGGTTTCTTAGATCACTACCTGATAAATGGGACACAATTGCATTTGTGACTAGAAACTCTGTTGAGTTCAAAGATCTGACCCTGACCCAACTTCATGGTAGACTCCTGACCTATGAAAGGGTGTTGAACCAGAAAAAGAAGTTGCAAGAGTCTGGAAAAGCTACTGATGATTACTCATTTGGTAGCACAGCTCTTCTTGGTCAGGAAGAATCTGGTAGCAGTAGTAAGGAACAGGGTTATGATCATTTCATTGATATAACAGCTGGTGGTAACTTTACCAACCCTGATCTTCACTCTGCAAATTATGGTTTCACTACAAACACTGAAAACCAGATGTCAGATAATTTGTGCTTTGAACTCAATGATTTGCAACATTTTGATCCCACTGACTTAGAAGAGATGGACATCCTGCACCAATTGGCTTTGCTTAGTGTTAGAACTAGCAAATTCTACAAAAGAACAGGGCGAAAATTCCCAGGTTTACATGGGAGTTTAAGGGTTGGGTTGGATAAATCGAAAATCAAGTGTTACAAGTGCAATAGGCTAGGTCATTTCGCTAGGGAATGCAGGAGTCAAACAACTGGTCCTATAATCACTCATCCTAGCTCAAACCCTAGACCTCAAAATCAAAGCACTATGCATTATACCCAATATACCCCTGCAGCGCATGTTAACACTGCTCATTATGCTGCTACCCCTGTGCCTGTGCATTATGTCCAAACTACTGTCCCACAAATTAAGTATGTTCAAACCCCTGTCCCCCAGGCACAAGTGCAAACTGTTGCACCTCAAACAGCTGCTCCAGCAGTGGTACAACCAGATCAGCAAAGCTTTTTCACTCAAGGCTTTGTTGACTGGAGCAGCATGCCTAATGAGCTTAGTGATGAAAATTTTGCACTCTATTCTTCTAATGAATCTTCTAATGATGAATTTTGCTTGATGGCATTAGAGTCAATACCAGAGGGGATTGAAACTGAAGGTGAACAACTAAGTGATGAAACAGTGGATGAGGTGACTGAAGCAGTGGTTACTACTGTGGCTGGTGAACTACTGCTGGGAGAAAGTTCAGGAACCCTGATTGAACCACTGACAGATCCATGGTCCGAAGAGGACAAAGAAGAAAAGAAATATGAGAAAGCAGGTGAGCAAGAAGAAAGAGCTGATGATGAAGAAAATCATCAATGTGATTGTGCAATGATGGCTGCTGCCAAGGTATCACCTCAAGTTCTTGAAAAACTGTGTTCTGACAATTGCATTATTGCTTTTGCTAACATCAAAGAGGTAAATGAAAACCTTTGGGATAAAATCTTAACTGATGAAGTCAAATTTGAAAGGTCTTTAAAAGAACGTAAAAACAAATTGACTGAAAAGGAAAAGGAGATCAGCAGTCTGAAAGAAGAACAAAGCATAACCAAAACTCAACTCCAAACTATGGTAGAAAAATACCAAGTTTCCAAAAAGGAGTTGGAGTCCACCCAGATCACCTGTGAAAGATGGGTGGAATCATGCAAAGGGTATGAGGTTATGCTTGAAAAACAGATAAAAAGCAATGTGAAATTTGGTGTTGGTTATAGAAAACATGATGATGAAAACACTGCTTTTGGAAAATCTGTTCAAACCACTGATGTAACCACTGAGTTCATCCCCACAAACAAGAATGGCCAAGAAGTGAAAATCACTAACAAACTTGGTAACAAAATCACACTTGACAGACCAATGGAATCCTCTACTTTTGAGGAGCTTGAAGATTATCAGTTTAAACCAAAATGGTCTGATGAGTGTGATATTCTTGAAAATTTCAAGCCAATGGACTTTACATCAACTGATGGTGTTAAAGCTCCAAAAGCTAAAGTCATTCCTCTAAAAGACATCCCAACAGAGGTTAAAACCTCTGCTGCAAAGGAGTCTGAAAAGAGAAAGAAGAAAGAAAAAATTGATAACTTGTTTTGTGAATTCTGTGAGAAAAGGAATCATCTAACAAAAGACTGTTTCCATTTAAAAGCTTATGATTTAAACAGAACAAGTGTCATTGTTTCAGATGAAAGCTGCATTGTGTGTGGAAAAACAAACCACAAAACTCAAGCATGTGTGTATCTTAAAAACTTTGATGTGAAAAAGAATGAGTACATTGCTAAAACATCCTTAAGTTCATCAACATCATCTGTCAAATTCACCAAGAACCAACCACTGTTTGTGCCAGTTCAAACAGCTATCACAAAACAGCTGAACCAAACATCTGTCAAAAGAAATGTTCAGGTTACTGATGCACCCCCTGCCAATCAGTTTAGAAAAGGCAAGGAAAAACAGTCTTACCAAAGGATTCCACACGTTTATGAGACCTACAAAAAGCCCTCTAAACCTAAAGTGAACAGGTATCCTTTTGGTTACCAACAGGTGATTGGTCAAGACCCCCAACAGTGGTTAGCAAGAAACAGTACTAAACCTGTCCAAACCCCTGACCTAACCACTATCCATCTATGTGCATCCATCCCAGACACTGTTGAGACCCTATCCAAAGCCTTATTGGCTTTGGAAACCCTAATGAACTAATCCTTTTACTTCATGTGCAGGGAACTTCTGCCTGTTTAGATAGCCTTTGGTATGTTGATAGTGGAGGCTCCAGGCACATGACTGGATGTAAAGCCCTACTCAAAGATTTCAAAATTCATGGAGGGGGTGATATATCCTTTGGGAATAACAGTAAAAGGAAAGTTCTGGGGTCTGGTACAGTTCAATCTGGAAATGTAAAATTTGAAAATGTCAATCTGATAGACAGTCTGAAATTCAACCTCCTGAGTGTATCACAAATGAGTGACAAGGGTTTTGGGTCATTCTTCACAAAGGAGTGTTGTAGGATTGTTGGACCAGAAATGGTCAAAAAGATTGAAGCAATAATAAAAACTGGTCAAACAAAACTTGTTGCTCAAAGAAGTGGCAATGTTTATGTTGTTGATATGTCAAAAGAGTGTCCCAGAGCTGATGCATGTCTGTTCTCAGCTGCCTCTAAGAAAGAGACAGAACTTTGGCATAGAAGGCTGGGGCACACAAATCTTAAGACAATCACTGAAATTTTAAAAAATGGTTTGGTGAGAGGCCTACCACAAAAATTGTTTTCATGTCCTGAACATTGCATTTCCTGTTTAAAAGGAAAACAACATAAAAGTTCTTATAAGTCCATTGAAGAGTCCAAAACAACCCAGTGTTTACAAATGTTACACATGGATTTGTTTGGCCCAGTTCAAGTCATGAGCCTCAAGAAGAAAAGATATTGTTTGGTTATTGTTAATGACTTCTCTAGGTTTACATGGACTTTCTTTTTACACTCAAAAGATGAGACTGCAGGCATTTTGCAAGACTTTGTGACACAGGTTGAAAAGCAATTTGACCTTCTAGTGAAAAGCTTCAGGAGTGACAATGGCACAGAATTTAAAAATAAGGAGTTGGATGCCTTCTGTGTGAAGAAAGGGATTGTAAGGCAGTACATCATCCCTAGAACACCAGAGCAAAATGGGGTAGTTGAAAGAAAGAACAGAACATTGATTGAGGCTGCCAGAACCATGCTTGCTGATTCAGGTTTGCCATTAACTTTCTGGGCAGAGGCAGTAAACACTGCCTGCTATGTCCAGAACAGAGTTTTAATAAACCCCAGGCACAAAAAGACTGGTCATGAAATTCTGTATAAAATCAAACCACTGATCTCATACTTCAAAGTGTTTGGATGCCCATGCTTTATTTTAAACTTAAAAGATTCCATTTCAAAATTTGCAGCCAAAATTGATTGTGGTTATCATCTGGGATACTCAACCACTGCCAAGGGCTACAAAGTGTTTAATACACGGACCAAGGCAGTGGATGAGACTTTGAATGTAAAGTTCAATGAACTTTCATCAATGAAAATTCTAGCAAATCCTGCAGATCTGTTTGATCTTGATAAATTCACTTTTGAAAATACTGCTGTCAAGACTAACAGTGCAGGTCCATTAGAGGATTTAACACCAGACTATGGGTATTAAATCATCATCCCTCAAAGGTCTGCCAGAATGGGAAGAGCATCAGATGTTCAAAACAGCTGTCAAAGCTCAACCACTGCTACCTCAACAGTTGTTGACCAAAGTAGCCCATCAACCACTGCTTCCACATCCTCAAACACTGCTGACAAAAGTTCCCAAACAGTGGATAAAAGTCAGCAGGTGTCCACTTCCTTACCTCCAATTCCACCACCTTTTGAAGCCACTGCTGGATCATTAAAGTCCCCAGCAGTGGTTAGCTTAGATGATACACATTTGCAGCCTTCACCAACAAATGCCATCATACCATACCAAGGAGATTTAATCTTCTTGAGATCTCATCCACCTGATCAAATCATTGGCAACATCAATGAAGGGGTGCTCACAAGAAGCCAAACCCAAAACATTTGTCTTTTTGCTGGTTTTCTATCACTCCATCAGCCAGTCAAGTACCAAGAGGCACTGAAAGACAACAGCTGGGTAGAAGCCATGCAAGAGGAGCTCCAACAGTTTAAAAGACAACAAGTATGGGAGCTTGTACCACTGCCAGAAGAGGTTAGTCCCATTGGCACAAAGTGGGTCTTCAAGAACAAAACAGATGAAAGGGGCATTGTTGTCAAGAATAAAGCCAGGCTTGCGGTTCAAGGTTACAGACAGGAAGAGGGGATTGACTATGATGAAACTTTTGCCCCTGTAGCAAGATTGGAAGCTATAAGACTGTTCCTGGCCTTTGCTGTCAACCACAACATGAAGGTGTTTCAAATGGATATCAAAAGTGCTTTCCTCTATGGTACAATTCAAGAAGAGGTGTATGTTTGTCAACATCCAGGTTTTGAGGATCCATTTTATCCAGATCATGTCTACAGGCTGAACAAAGCCCTGTATGGCCTGAAACAAGCACCAAGGGCCTGGTATGAAACTCTTTCCAACTTCCTACTCTCAAATGGTTTCAAAAGAGGTACCATTGATAAAACACTTTTTTCTAAAATGGAGAGGGAAGGATTTAATGATTGTCTAAATTTATGTGGATGACATTATTTTTGGAAGCTCATGTAACAAAATGTGTGAAGAGTTTAGGGAACTCGTGACAGCTGAGTTTGAAATGAGTGCAATGGGTGAGTTACAATGCTTTCTTGGTCTCCAAGTTCAGCAAATGCAAAATGGTACTTTCATTCATCAAAGCAAATATGCAAAAGAACTTTTAAACAAATTTGACATGAATGATTGTAAACCATGCAGCACACCCATGGCAACAAATAAGCTTGTCATGTCTGATGAAAAGGATGAGCTGATTGACCAGACTTTATATAGAAGCATGATTGGGTCTTTGTTGTACCTAACTGCATCTAGGCCAGACATCATGTTTGCAACATGTGTCTGTTCAAGAAGTCAATCAGCCCCTAGAAAATCCAATCTTATTGCTGTAAAAAGGATCTTCAGATACATAAAAAGTGCTCCCACACTTGGTATCTGGTATCCAGCTAATGGGAATATCAAGCTTTCAGGATTTTCAGACAGTGACTTTGCTGGATGTAACACCACAAGGAAGTCCACATCAGGAGGGTGCCAGCTCCTAGGTGATTGCTTAGTTTCATGGCAAAGCAAAAAGCAAGCAGCTGTTTCCACATCCACTGCTGAAGCTGAATACATTGCTGCTGCAAGCTGTACAGCCCAACTCCTGTGGCTTCAAAATCGGTTGCTGGATTTTGGTATCACTGCCTTAAAGACATAACTCATGTTGGATAGCCAGGCAGCAGAAAATATCATCAAAAATCCAGTTTCCCATTCAACCACCAAACACATCGACATCAGACATCACTTTGTGAGGGATTGCTATGAAAAAGGTTTGATTTCTCTGCATCATGTTCCAACTAAAGACCAGCTGGCAGATGTGCTCACAAAAGCACTAGATATAGCCACTTTTGAAAGTTTGGTCTCTAGGATTGGCATGCTAAACATGGAATAACAAGCAAAATCTTGTTTTTCCATAAATAAAAGCATTAAAATGTTTTCAGAAAATCAAAAATCCATCCTTAAAAATAGCTAAAAATGAAATTTCCATTAAAATCCTTAAAAGTCTGCCATAACCACTGTTTGTTCAAAAGTCTGCTCTACTTCAATGTCTGTCCACTGTTGAAAGCCATCCTCTGTTCTCTCATTTCCTTGATAAACTCTGTTGTTCAAAAGCAGTGTCTTATCCACTGATATGCTATCCACTGATAGTAAAAATCATCCACTGCTTCCATTTTACCGTTGTAACCACTGCCTTCATCAGTAACTTTCATAAAAGTACTGTCCTTCATTTCTTCAAAGTTTGCCATGTGGGCAGTACATAGTGGTCAGTACTTTTGTAACCGCTGCCACGTCAGCCTTCATTTTTTCCTCTATAAAACCCCCACTTCACATCAAAAACAGGGTTTTACTGTCGAATTGAATTCTCAAAAATTCTCTTCTCAAAACAGTTTTTCCATCTCATTTCTTCACAAATTTCTTCGATCATCATCTTCAAAATGACAAAATCGAAGCAATCCGCAAAACCCACCTCCAAATCATCGTCGAAAGCGGCCTCTCAAAAGGCCAATCCCACTGAAATTCCACACAAACCGTCTCACAATCTTCTGGGTCTTCTCACAAAACCCGGCACCACAGAAGCTTTCGACTCCATCATCGACAAAATGGCTAAATCAAAGTACAAAACTTTGTTAATGGCCGATGCACGAATTTACTTGACAACCCAAAGGGAGTTTTGGAAGAATGAAACCCTTGAAACACAAGGAGACGCTGTAATAGCCATTAACTCTACTCTAAAGGGAAAACCTGTCAAGATTATACCACAGTCAATTTCAGAGGTCTTTCAACTTGAGGATCAGCAAGGTAAAACTTCTTTCCCTAAAAACGAGTTGAAAATTGACTTCATTGAGAGAGGGTATGCAGACACAATGATGAAGAAAGCTACCTTACAAAAAGGTTTCTTTCCTTCTGCAACAAGATTTTTATTCCATACCCTCCTAATGTGTGTTTCAAACAAAACCACTTCTTTTAATGAAATACCATTAAAGATTCAAAATCTGGGATATGCTATTCTTCAAGAAGAAAATTTTAATTATTCTCGGGAAATCTTTAATGATTTGGTTAATAATGTTGAAACAAAATCATTCTTACTGTTTCCAAGGTTTTTAGGTTATTATTTTGAAAAGAAATTCAGTAAGGATGATATTGCTGTAATAAACCAAGGTGATTATATTCAAATAAACAGTTTAACTACTGAAACTTTTTCAAGAATGTTAACACCTTGCAAAACACAAGCAGATGTGCCTGAGCAGATTTTAGCAGCTATCACTGTTCCTCAGGTATCTGCTGCTGAGCCCACTGCTCAAGGTGATCAAAGCAGCAGAACAACTGCTTTGAAACCCACACCTAAAATCACCAAAAAGCTAAAAAGAAAAACTCAAAAACCCTCCAAACCCATCAAAAAGGCAACTCTGGAGGATGTGATACCAGAGCTACTGCCTGTGACAGCACAAATGTCACAAGAAACCACTGCTGCTACTTCCTCATAGCAGTTGGTACAAATATCTCAACCCATAACCGAAACTCCTCATGCTTCTTCACAAAAAGAACAGGTTGTACACTTAGGGCCTCCACATCATGATGCTATGAAATCACTTGGTTTCATCATCCACAGCTCAATGCCCGGAGCAAATCCTGTTTCTACGCCAAACCTCAAATCCACAATTCCCTCACCAACTAAATTGCTGTTGGATGCAATTGATTTGAACCAGGCACTAACCAGTCCTTCTCACTCACCTATCAATGAGAACATACCTCAACATATGACTGGGTCTGATGTATCAATCTTTGCTAATCCACCAACACAACCTGAGGAGGTTACACCCCTTGAGTTACAAGTAACTCTTGGTGGTAATCCAAGTGAAGCAACCACTACAACTGTTGAACTCACTGGTTTACAGTTGGACAGTGGTTACATTAATAAGACTTCCTTGGAGGCAATTCCTTCTATAGCACCTCTGACATCTACCGGTGGACTTTTCTTGTCCTCTAGCAACATCAAAAGACTGTAAAGTGTTGAAGGGAGAAGACCCCAGTACCAAGAAAAAGGGGCATCAGTGGTTAATGTTTAGAGTAAACTCCCTACCTCAACCACTGATACAACCACTGCTAGTGGGAAATCAGATGATCCCATTAAATTGGGTGATGGTTTAAAGTACCAGAAATTGACGGATCGTGTTGAAAAACTTGATAACTCTGTTGCAGAACTCAAAGATATGCTGCAACAGTTGTTACAAGTACAAAAGGTACAATCTACTGTTGTTCCACCTCAAGCACCTGCTCCACCACAAGCACCTGCTGCAAATGAGCTCTGGGATCTATTTCAACCTTTTCTCCATCAACAAGCACAACTGGCAGATCAGCAACATGAACAACATGTCACAAAGCTGAGAACCATAATGGAGTCTAGGTACAAGAACACTCAAGCAGACATTAAGGCAATCAAGGCCAAGTTATTGGAAACCAATGGCACTGCTCCTCCAACAGTACTTTTCATTGATCAACTCCTAGAAGATAATGCCAAAAAGGGGGAGAAAATTCAGGAGTGGAAGAAGAAGGGAATAGATGATGGTCTTTACATTGAACCAGAAAGGGATGCTATGACCAGAAAAATTCCTGTGCCAGATGATAGTAAAAAGGTTGATGCTACTCAAGAAGCACTTGATGAAGGAGTAGCAAGTGTAAAGAAGGATAGATTGGCAAAGGATATTTCAAGGTGGAATGAGGAGAAAAGAGCATTCATGGAGTTGTATGCGCAGGGTTGTTCTGGGTCAAAGGATATTAAAAATCCTAAGACAAAAAGAAAACCTAAGTCCACCCCATCCAGAATTCCAAAGCATATTCCAAAACCACCATCCAAAAGCCAACAGCATCAAACCTCCACCCAAACAGCTGTTGTAACTCCTGTTGTATTAACTACTGCTGGTACTTCAGTGGTTTCAACATCTGTTCTCACTTCAACACACACCACTTCGACACACACCACATCTACTGCTTCACCACCATCACCACCAAAAACAACTTCACCTGCTGACAAAGAGCATAAGACAACAGATGTTATAACATCTGTTGTAATGACAACAGTAGTTGAAACACCAGTTGTTTCAACAGCTGTTAGTCAATCACAAACCACTGCCATCCAATCTACCACCACTGTTCCATCCAAAACATCATCAGTCCCTCCTCAAACAAAAAGGAGAAGGCTAATTCTTAAAGATGATGACAATTCACCACCACCAACATCTTCAAAATCCTTATCACTTGTCACAATTCCAAAACCCATACCTCTCTCTTCAGCTCAAATTTTAAAGCCATTACCTCCTGCTGGTGTCTCATTTCCTCTGGAACTCATTGCAGTTAGGGAAGAAATCAAATCCTTTTACTATGAGGATGACCCAGCTAAAAGGAGTTTGCCATCAGTTAAAGGATATCCCAGGCCAAACAATATCGAAGAATATTTGAAACTCAAGGCCAAACAAGCAGAGGATATCGCAATTAGAAACAGACAAGGGAAATCTGATAGAGAATTTCAGCAAAACTATCAGTTTTTACTCTCACAGGTCAGTGCTATGGAGCGATTTGCTAAAAATGTATGTCAGCAAATTTCAGAAAGGGCAGATGAGTCCTTGAGAAAAGACTACATTGAGAACATCATGACCTACAAGAAATACAAGGGGGAGAAACACATGTACAAAAACTGGACCATTCCTGAGCTTGAAAAAGAGGTAGCCAGGATTCAAGAAATGATTAAAAATAAAGTCAAGCAGACTCCTCCTGAAAAGTTTAAACAGTTTGAAGCTGATAAGGCATTAGAGTTGAAGAGAATGAAAGAAGAGTTGATAGCTGCTGATTATGGGTCAAAGAATTCAGTGACAAAGTGGGGAGAAGATAGGGTCAGGGCTACCTACAAAAGATTAGAGGAACTTAGAAAGAAAGATCCAAAAGTCCCACAAAAGCCTGATTACTCCAAAGCAGAGGTCTCAAAAAGACCACCAAAGCTGCAAGTTAAAAGAACCACTGCTCCGGCTGGTGCTGCCATCTACAAAAGAAGGAGCCAAAACTAGTCAGATGCCGAAACAGTTCAAGATCTAAAAGCTGGAGATGCCATTGTTAAAGAGGGCATTAAATTGATGATAAAAGAAGATCTTGAATTGGAACAATCTGCAAGTACTGCTCAGCCAGTCATGAATAGGCTAGCCTCACCAAACACCTCTGCAAATAAACATCTCCCAAGAAACCCACCAGGCTCAAAAATACAAAAGTGGGAAACTGACAAACAGACCTACGTATTGACTTTGCTCAGGTCTGGTGGAGAAGTGAAGAAAATATCAAGGGAACAAGCTCTTGGCCTGAGTCTTGAAGATTTGCAGGATCTCCTTGATCTTCCACTTAGCAGGGATGATGAAGACACAGATGCCCTAGACTTTGAACTACAATTTAAAGGTCAGATAAGGGAACTGCTGATGAGGCAATAAACACTCCACAATAATGAAGAGTTTTGGCATTATCTGTTCCAGGGGGAGATTGTTGGGATTGAACCCTACTAGAGGAACAGATAATTAAAGCCAAAACTGGGTCAGAGCAGTGGATCCAGAATAAGCAGATGTTACATACAAGTCTCTCCCCTTAAAAGTGGTGTCAATCTGCTGCTCTAGTAAAGGCTGATGAAAGACTAAAGCTCTGTTGTTCAATCTACTGCCTTGGGTCAAGTACTGCTGATCCGGACAAGCACTGCCGGGTTCACAGCAGTGGAAGGTTGCAGCAGTTGTTTAAGTGTCTTTTATGTAATGTAATGTAACAAGCAGTGGTTAGTATAGCAGTGTTTGTATAGATCAGAGGTTAGAGTTTGTTAGGAGGTTAGATGTCACTTTCATGGTGACGTCAGCTTAGATGCTCAGTGGTTTGCTAGTGCCTATAAATAGAACAGTGCTTTGTACTGTTCTATTAGCTCTTTGCAACACCGTCTTCTTTACACGAACAAACACTGAGCTCTGGCTGAGGGGGAGTTTGTATTCAAGCATTACTTTGTAATCGTTGTTGAAATTAAATTCAATCATTCGGTTCTCTGTTGAAAATGTCTTGATCAAAGCAATACTCTCGTTTGATTGTATGCAAAGTTTGTTTCCATAATTAATTCCGCTGCACAACTCATCCATTTCCATTTTAATTCAAACAGAAAATACAATCAAAACCAAACTCAGATCCAACAATCACATTTTCCTCAATCATTTTTAGAAAATCAGATACAACTTAATGTCCTTGATTTACCACTTGGAAGTGAAAATTTCCATCAACCACTTGTAGAAATACCTCATCTACACAAAACCTTTTTACCAATAAAAACGCCGATTCCTGCTTCACACTTACCAACCTGGAAGCTCCGGCAATTCACACTTATCCTGTAAAAATTTAACTATTTTTAAGATTTAATCACACAATCAAGTTTAACAAGAATGATGCCGATTCCTAATCCACGATTACAAACTTGGGATCTCCGGCAAGTCAGGTTTTTTAAGCAAAGAAAATGTTCACCCAAGCCTGACCAGCCTTGGGTGTTTTCAATTCAGATTCAGTTGGGATATAAGTTGCTTTCTTTGTAGCGTAAAAGTCTTTAACCCCTTTAACCTTCCCATCAACCATCTTTCCTAAAATTTTCTTCACATTTCCATTAAACGCTTTCTCAACATCAAAATTATTCTTCTCAGAATAAAACTGATTTGAGATTTCAACCTTCCCAATCTTTTGTTTAAAATTTTCAGTCCTCAATGGTGGAAAGTTCTCATCATCCATTGAAGGTACTGAGTTTTCATCACTCTCATCAAATTGTGGCTCCTCTGATTTTGTGAAATTAGATTCATCACCAGTTTTCTCCTCAGATTTCTTAACAACCCATTTTTGGTTGTCAAGCTTCACACTTCTCATGTAAAACCTTTTTGAACATTCACCAACTTCATATGTAGAATTTTTAAACACTTTAAATTTCTCAGTTGGTGGTTCGGTTTTATCAATAACTACTTCTTTTAGTTTTTCTGAGACTCCTTGTTTTGTTTTAGTTGCTTTGGGACAGTTCCATGCAATGTGACCAACTTCATTGCATCTAAAACAGGTTCTAGTCTCTCTCCTCTGATGAGCTTCAATCTTCTTTTCATCAAAAAATTCTTGATTTGATTGTCTCCAAAATGAGCTCTTCTTCTCCTCTTCAGCAGACGGGCCTGAAATAAATTTTGTATATGTTTTAGAAATTTTTTTATTTTTATAGTTTTCTGGTGGAATAAAACCAAGACCTTTCTTTTTGTAGTTACCATTTTGGTTTGGTTTCTTTTGAAAACCAGAACCAGAATTGTAACTCTTTTTCTTGTTTAAACGTTGTTGAACTCTTGAAGTGTATTTCTTAGGTTTTCCAGTAAGATTTAAATCTTTTATTTCAGAAATATTAATTTCTGTCATTTTGAAAACCTTTTTGATCATGTCAAAACGAACACTTCTTATTGGAAACTCTTTATCAAAATATAATTTGTCAGAATCATTCAAAGTGTATACAACTTCAAATTTTTCGTCATTCAAATTAGATTTTGACAATAAAAATTCTTTACTATAAACCCGTTTTCCCGATGATTTTGAACTCTTTTCAGACAAACTCGAACTTCCGACAGACTGACACGAACTTTCGGACTCGGATTTTAACTCTGACTCCTCATCCCTATCCAACACCTGATCGACCATTCTTTTAATTAATTCGGACTCATGATCTGTGTCGGACGCTGTGAACGTGACGTCAATGTTGTCTGGTAATACATCGGTTAACTCAGACTCTAACTTTAGATTAACTGCCTTTTGGACTTGTTCCTTATTCGGTTTTCTAGGCGAATACCCTTCCCAAATTGGAGGCGGACACTTGTTATAACATACACTCTGTTTCTTACCAGTATCCGTTTTCTTCTTTGACTTCTTATCTTCGTCTTTAAACGCCTCAAAACCTGCAACAGTAGGATAAATTCTATCAATTATGTAATCACAACTTGTATAACTTCTTAGTAATCTTCTAATTCTTTCATTTTCAACTTTTTCACCATCCAACTCTTGCTTCCATTTAGCACATTCTTCAATGTAAAAATTTATCTCTTTCTGCTTCGACATCATTGTTGCATTCAACATCTTCGAAGCAGCTTCTCTTTCTAAATTAGTTTTCTGCAAACTATTCACTGTTCTGTTTAATACATCGTATGATTCTTTCAAATTTTTCACATCAAACAACAACTTTTCTTTCATCTTCTCTGATTCACTAAAACTCTTGTCTTTTTCCTCACATTGTTTGCAAGACACTGAACATGTAAGATATGGTTTTGTGATTTCAACAATCTTCTCTACCTCCACAATCTTCTCAACTTCAACTACCTTTTCCACTTCCACTATCTTCTCAATCACTTTGACTTCCTTCAATTCTTTTGCAGCTTTTCTCTTTTTGAGTTTCTTCAATTTATCTGCAAAATAAAATTCAAATCTGTCAGAAGATAAATGTGTTTTTCCAATGTTTATCTGTTCAACTTCTTCATCATCATCACTAGTATCTGTTGAACGGTTTTTAGAAGAAACAGATTCTTCATCTTCACTTTTCTCATCATCAGATAACACAGCCATCCACTCCTTCATCAACTCTGGCTTTTGTACAATCTGAGCAAAAAAAGCTTTAACATTGGGATTAGCTGGAATAAACTTGTCCCAGCTAAAACCTTTAGCCACTTTCTCGTCATCTTGATCAATGATGCCATAGTAAGCTTTCCTATTTGCATCTTCGATCATTTTTCCATGTGCTGTATGAGAATCTTTTTGTTGATTCGGTTGATAAGTGATTTGTTGATATATGGACTTCTTATAATAATCATCTTTTCCAAAAGGATTCTTTGCTCCACTAGGCTCCTGATTCTTGCACTCTCTTTTGAAGTGACCTTTCTCCCTGCATTTAAAACAAGTAACTTTAGATTTATCAAAACCTAAAGCTGAAAGACGAGCATCCAAAAAGTCATTTCGTCCTGTAATCATTTTAAACTTTTCGGCTCTTCTCAGGACATTTGCTAGAGACCATTTGATATCCATAAGCTCCAATTCTTCTGCATCAACCTGATCGTAATCTTCCTTTGTTAACATTGGATTACCAATCTTTCCAGCAATCAACCCTTCATAAGATTCCAATGCAGTAACTAATAGGCCCATATGATTTTTCACAACTTCTTCAGAAAAGTTTTGACCATTTTGAAGATGCAATGCCACATTGCATTGAATCATATGCCCATTACCAACACTCGCACTTTGAACACTTGGAGGATTAACACTTGAAAACCCACTAGTGTTAACTGAACTTTGAATGCCTGTTCCAGATTGATTTCCTGCACTAAACGCAGTTTGGATCTTTGGACTTGCTTCAACAGTTTGAACCTTTCCCTTGTAGTACAGTTTGATGTCTTGTTGATGGTTTGAACTATTCATTCTTGCAATTTTCTGCTGTTCAAGATCCTGTGCCTCCAGTTTTTCAATAAACTGACCAATCGACAATCTGCTAAACTGCCTAGAATTCTTCAGAATCATGAGATATGTACCCCATTCTTTCTGCGGTAAAGCGTCAGCAAGCTTTTCAACCCATTCTGCTGGAGTTTTGGTAATCTTCAACTGAGACATGGTGCGCACAAGATGGCAGTATCTCTCAATGAGAGTCTTTGTAGTCTCGCCAGGCATGCTCGTAAACAACTCAAACTCCTTTTTCAGTAATGTTGCTTTACTTTGTAACATCTCTGTACTTCCTTCAAATTTCTTCTCAAGAGCTTTCCAGATCGAAAACGCATTTCCATCATGCTGAAGCAAAACAAATATATCCTCTGTGATAGCTTGCTGCAACAGACTTATCATCATTTTCTCTCCTTTATAACTTTCTCTCTCTAGGTCTGAAAACTCTGAGATAATTTTATCAACATTCATAGCAGTCTGTGGTCTGATGTATGCTGTTTCAATGCTTTCCCAAGCTCTTAGATGATTTGCCTGGACCCAATTCTCAAAACGATTCTTCCATACATGATACTCTTCCATTCCCACAAGTTTCGGGGTTTTTTCATTGTTCCGGTTTCATTTTCCATGTTCATATTCTTAGCAATGGTAGTCGGAGTAATCGGGGTTGAAGCAAATGCGTTGTAGAATTCAGAATCCATGTTTCGGCAACACGTTTTTCAAACACAGTTGTTTCAAGCGAAATACCAAACAATTCACCTTCAAGCGAACTATCAAACAATTCAATTTCAAGCGAAACCAGAACAGTTTGAAGCGAAACCTCAAATTTCAAACAAATTTAGAACAGTTTGAAGCGAAACCTCAAATTTCAAGCGAACTTAGAACAGTTTGAAGCGAAACCTCAAATTTCAAACGAATTTAGAACAATTTGAAGCGAAACCTCAAATGATTGTTCAAGCGAAACCACAATCGAAACCCATTTTATCTATTTTTACTTTGAATTTAGCTATGAAACTTTCAAGGGTTTATCAAAATGCAGTTTTACACAATCTGTGAAAAATTGATCCAATTTTAACCGTAAAAACTTGTAAATTCTGAAAAGAAAGGGGTAGAAAACAGAAATTTCAAGCTGAATCGGTAAGAACTCCTCCTCCTGAGCTCTGATACCACGTGTAGGATCGTGTACTGACCCGAACGAGTTGTTCAGAGAAGTTTTTATCAATTTCAGTGGAGGAAACAAAGAAACTGACTTTGAAACAGCTAGCAATTCTCTTTAAACATGTTTCTGATTGATATTACAACTTGTACAATCACTAGATAAACCGGCAGCACTTCGGTATCCAAAATCACAAAAGTTACAAATGAGATCGCTTGAAGTACTATATATAGGCACTATGGTTTCGCTTGAAAGTGACAAGACTCAGTTCAAGCGAAACCTCCTTGGTTGCTTTCGCTTGAAACTGACCTACTCTCTTTCAAGCGAAACCTATTCATTCAAGCTAAACCACTATATCTCAAACTACGTGCACCGATCTAACATTCTACGCACAAGACTAGATGCAAGACAAAGTCGACAGATGAATGCACTAACAGAAATAACAAAATCTAAAGTAAATAAGTGATTTTCATGTTATGATAAAGTTGTTATGAAGTTGTAGTTGATTGTTTTGTGGTATGGATGAGATCCATCACATGCATGCTTGTTAGAAGTGTAGATCTAACAAGTATACACATGGATCTTGAAAGATCCATGATGAACATTTAGTAGACTTGAAAGACTTGAAATATGAACTTGTAAGTGTAGTTAAAATGTAATGTTCATGCTTATAAACTCACAAATAAAGTGGATGAACAAGTTATCAAAAATAAGTTTCTATAAAGTTTACAAAGTATGACAAACAAGACTTGTTTCAAGTAAATCATCATGTTAAAAGTGTAGATCTAAAACACTACAAGTTAGTATGAACTTTCAAGTTTATTTACATGAAAAGTATGGATTATCTTGTATAACTTTTAATTGAAAAATTGTTGTGGATGATTGTTGAGTTTTGAAGATGAATAACATATGTTTTTAAACAGGAGAAACCTCTAATTTTAGAGGAAACTATGGCAAATTTTTTGTAGAATTTAAACACTTAGAAAAAATATATTTTTACAAGAAAAATGTTTAAAGTGTTTAGCCATAATTTTTCCCAAATTCTTATACAAAATATAAGTTAAGAAAATGGTGTTTTTCCTAAAGATTTAAAATGGATATAAATACTTATAACTAGGGGCAAGTTATATATATTTAGTGGTCACCCAAAAATTTGTGTGTTTATGTGTATATTATGTGTATTATGTACTAGCATACGAGTAGGGTTCAAAAACTACAAAATGCACACAAAGAATACAAATATAAAATACACCCAAAATACCATAAAATACATCTAAGTATAAAGATACTTATACTCGCCCAAAATGGGTGTATGGATGTCACAGCCCCCGACCCCACCCTGGGAGCGAGAGCCGTGAACCAGTCAGATGGTATCAGTGTTTATTAAATACGCAGCGGAAAAAAATTTCATCAGAATCGTAGTTAGGAAATAATTTCAGAGTTTATAAAACACCAAACTTTTAATATTAAACAAATGGGCAAAACCCAATATTTAATTCAATTGTTTTTATAGGGATAAACCCAAATAAATAAAACATAAATTTCTTCTTTTATTCAGGTATTTATAGCCACTTTATTTAAGCCTTCAGTGCTCCATAGCTGGCTTTTATTATCTTTATAGCAAGTTACCTGAAACACGTTTTGAAAATATTTTATCAGTAATAAATACCGGCGAGTTCATTCCATTTTTATAAATATATTGTTATACTTTACAGCATCAAGGTTTTTATATTTGTTTATATTTAACCAAAAACTCAATCAGTATTTGTCACACGGTGGCAGTTACGATGTGGTGTCATCCATTGTTTTACCGATTACCGAAATTGAGGAAATGTAGATACCGATTACCGTACCGTATTTATAGATTCGGTACCGGTACCGGTATTTCGGTACTTTACCACATTGGTACCGCTTTGGTGTCATCCATTGTTTTACCTAAAAAAAATTTATGTGCAACCCATCCATCCATTATTAACTAAACTAGAGTAATATATAGAGGAATGTAAACAAAAGGTAAACATATTAAGTAGTAAAAAAAATCAAAAAGTAAACATCCATGGGTTCGACTTTTAACATCCAAATTCTAACATGTCTAAAAAATCATCATAATTGATTAAAAATAACCAAACAAAAGAAATTTGATATTGGTTTTTGTAAAACAATGTTCAAGAAAATATAACTTCATAGTGGGATCTAAGATAATAGCAAAATACATAAAGTCATTATTAAATTTGATATTAATACCGGTATTTACCGAAAAATACCGGTACCGATACCGCTTTTTACCGATACCGAATTTCGAAAAATCTATTACCGATACCGGTACCGTTTATGATCGGTACGGTACGGTATTGGTACGGTACCGGTATGGTACCGGTACGGTACCGGTATTTCGGTAAAAAATCTCATCCCTAGATGTGACGGTGGTCATATCACTCATTGGCTAACTTTCGTCCAATAGTGAAGTTTATCAATTAATATATATTATATCTTACTACTATTCAAAGGTATTTGTCACTAGGTGATTCCCGTGACGTGGTCAAATCACTGTTGATCATTATTTCAACTAGTGACTAGGGTCATAACACTGTTGATCATTCTCTCAACTAGTGCCTGTGGTCGTATCACTGTTGATCATTCTCTCAACTAGTGACCCTGGTCATATTTATGGTCATATAACTGTTGATCATTCTCTCAACTAGTGACTCTGGTCATATCACTGTTGATCATTCTCTCAACTAGTGACTCTGAACTTAGTAGTGTCCTATGACATTACTTTGTCAAATATATTTTCTATGACACAAAACCAATTAGCCCCGAAAATGAAATATATCATTTTCTGTCAAATTAATAGCTATAACTTTATCTAATATAATATATTAATTAAGTAATTGTGATGTTATTATTTAATATATTAACGCGACTAAGATTTAAAATATAACCTTAGTATAGTAGAATATATTATATTTAACATATTTTATTATAGTATACATTTATTGACTAAACACTAATTTATAATGTTAATAGTAATTTAGGTTTATTAAATATATTTTCTTTAATATATATTTTAATAATGATTAATAAACCTCTATTTTATATACGCACCATTTAGATTTATTTCAATCATACATTAAATTTATTAATTATTTAATGTAAAAATTTATATTAGTTATAGGCTATGGCCACTGGGGCACAATTTCCCCCGTGCTTGTGGTCATGCTACTATTGGTTAACTTTTTGGCCAATATTAACGAGGGTCAAGTAATGTATAAAACCTCACATACTGGCAGTTATTACAGAATACAAAAAATTAATCACTGTAAGTATAACTGATAAATATTTAGGATTTTGGAAAACATTTATAAATATAACTGTATTACATAAAAAAGTGATAAAAAGGAGAATGACTCACTTTGTAACTTTAGGGTTCAACTAAAAGTCTCCTTGTAGCATCTTGGGTATAACTCCTGAGCTATTTAATAAAATATATAATGCACTCGTATTAAGTATAGTAACCCAATTCAACTTTATCCCTACGTCACGAGACAGAACCCTAACGAACTTAGTCGAGCAGAGCCTTGGCATGCGTTACGGGGCTCCAGATTAATCGGACAGGGTATCAGTGATCAGGGGTTAAAACACTTAAAACGAGGCAGAGGTTTATTATTATTAAAGGTGAAAATAAAAACAATAAAAAAATATAGAATTTTAGAGAGAGATGGAGAGAGAAACGAAAGAAATGGAAAGAATCTGAACAATTTAAAATGTTTACCTTCTTTGTTATTTATAATTGAAATGTTTGCCTTATTTGCTGCCTGAGAAATGTTGTAAGGACGTAGACGTGCACATTAATTTTTTATGTACACATAATTATAATTCTCATACCATGCACACGTAGCCAACATTTTTTTAAATTTAAATTGTTTAGATTATTTTATTATTTATTTATTATAATTAATTCAGCTGCTTCACTTATTTGGCGCACATAACTTCTAAAATATGACGTTTTATAAAACAATGAATATGCCATTAGAACGAGAATATTTGTGTCTACATTTTGATCCAAGTTTCATTAAAAATAGAGTAGGTTCAAATATAATGTATTTTTATAATTTAATTATTAAACGGTTCCTAGGCCCGTCTAGGTACTTCATATTTATAACAGTCAAATTACCCGTAATCTACCCGTTTAATAATATAAGTTTTATATACTTTATTTTAATATAGAAAATAGAAATGTCACGCATATACAAGCCAATTAATTAGTATAACATTTCAACCAAATATATAAAATAGTTTTTAAAACTATATGGGTCGAATAATTATTATTATTTTTTTTAAATAAAACTAGTTACTAATGATTAATAAATTTAAACAACCTATAAATTATCTATATCTTAAAATGAAAGGTCGGTGCTCAATGCATGAGCCCGACTTTCACCCCTCAACTTTTCCTTTTAGCATGTTTAGTCCCTTTTCTTCACATGTCCGTGCAGTCTCTTTCTTGCTTCCCCTGCTTTGCTACAGCTGTCCCTGGCCATTCTCTCTCTTCCCACACTAGCAAACGTTCTCCTTTATCTCCCATCTCTTTTCTCTACAAAGCAAATAAGAATCAAGCGAATAATTACTATTAGTGTACTGATGGTAATTTCGTTGTATTTGTAGAGACTGTGAAATTGATTCTGAATTGAGTATTGAGTGAAGTATACCAGTAAGCATCTAGGGTTTTTTCTTCCCTTGCTCGATTATTATTCGCGTTACCCAAAAGAGATCAAGAAACGTTCCTGTTACAGACCGCAACCGTCATCGGTCGTTCCGTCTGAGGATCCTGTTATCTCCGTTGTTCGGCTCAGCGGCGAGATGTCCAGGCCTAATGCCGGTCCGCCACTTCTGATTTGAGTCAACGAAGACCAGTTCTGTCATGGCAACCAGATTGCTCGCAGCAAAGAGGTCATGTCTTTATATATCATTGATCTTTTAATTGTTCTTGGTAAGTGTATGAAGATTATATGTGGGTTCGATTTTGTTGCATGTGTTATCATGATAGTTTCGTACTGAATGTTCTTTTGTTCGATTGTTCATCTGTAGACACTATGATTCAACTTGATTGAAGTTTACATTTAAACTCAACTTATGTATGCTAATTGAGTATAAACTAGGGCTAGAAATTTAGGGATTAAAATATTACATTTTGTTGCCTTTTGCCATGTGTTTGGAAATGAAGCAAAAATGGCAAGAACTAAACAACCTAGAGTTGCTACCAAAGAAGCTAAGAACTGTTTGAAGATGACGATGAGTTTGAAAAGTTTAAATTCGATGATGGTAATGTATCTTCATTATCTTGGATAACAAGTTTCCTGTTTTAGAATTTATTTTATAAATTCATTGCACTATAAATATATATTTGTTTATAATTCAAAGTTAGTTAAAATGAAGTACATGTTTGGTCATGACTATTTTTGAAATCCACTATGAAACCGGGTTTTAAGTACCTAACATTTTCAATAAGTTGTTCATCTCCAGCTGATATACCTTGAGCAAAATCCAAAGCCTCTGTAATACTTCAAAATAAATTTGCTTTCTTCTTTTGACTTTTACTCTTCATCATCCTCATTATCGTCATCTTTGCTACCTTTCTCTGTTTTTGCTTAAAGAATTTTGAATTTGTAATAAAATTTGGGTATGGTGACGTGTTGTTTTGACAAGGTTAAGTTACAACAAGCAAATGCAAGTGACATAGTAACAATCCTTGGCCTGTACTTATGCTTTTTACACTTTGATGTCATGAAGTTATAAACTAATTCATAGTCAAACTGCCCTTTTCTATACTTTATCTTAAAGGAAGTAACTCAACAACGTGAAGACGATTAGGATGGTGACGATGTGAACAGCGATTTCTCTTTGCACTGGAGAGGGAACTAGAAAGCAACGGCGAGAAGAGGTGAAACATATAACGATCGATCGTCTTTCATGGTATGAAATCTTATGCACCTTTTTTTTTCAAAATTGTTGCTTTCACCAGATTAGGAATTTGAATTTTTTTTCTTTAGTTTCATGACTGTTTGCATGTGGTGATAAGCATTATTATTGTAATTTTGTTTGTAAGGGGTGTTTGGATACAGTACAAAAGTTTTAAATACACAGTTTTGTAATTTTTGGTACATTTGTTTACATTTGACTATTAATATATCATGTTTGAGAGGGAGTTAATTTATTTTAATAAACAAACTCTTAAAAGTAACTACAAAGAAGTAGCTGTCTGTATAATGTAGAATGTCAAACATCACAAACATAAGATGGAAATGATCTTTGACATACTTCTTCATATTTATGTTTGTTTGTATATTAGTATGGTTACTGTTTGTTAATTCGAGATTGAACAATGGTTACTGTTTGTTAGTTCGAGATTGAACGAAGATGTTAGTAATTAGTTAATCACACTAATTTCTATGATAATCGGGTGTATCACGACTTTATTTTTTGAGTTTTCTCTTTCAGTCGCCTCGGGTTCGAATCTGGTCACGAGCTGGTATCACACGTTAATGTCAACATCATAACGTGTGTAACAAAGCCGTAAACGCGACATTTCCGCCGCAACACGCGACATTGCCGCCGCAACACGCGGCACGGGTCAAAAATCTAGTCTTATATAAAAATGGAAATGTTACAATGGACAAAATACGAAATATATATTTATATATATTTCCTTAACAAATATCTTGGACAGTTGGACATATGGACATATATATATATATATAGAGAGAGAGAGAAACGGGATCAGGAGAAAACGCTCAAAAGTGTGAGAACGGTGAGAACGCATCCTAGCCCAACACGTGTCCCGCGGCATAGAGAAGGGCGGAGGGGCTTTTTTATCTTTTCATTCTTGTTTTTATTTCCCAACGCGGTATAATATTTTTATGGCGTCTAAATTTTTTTTGGCGTTAATTGTATTTTTTAAACTTTTTGGCGTTGAATTAATTTTTTGTATCACATATGTAATTTTTTTGGCGTTATAGCGTTTTCTGGTTAATTATTTTTGGCGTTTATGGCGTTTTGTATAATAATTCACTACGAGTCACTATTATTTGCATAAGATTACAATAAGTCCAATTTTTTTTGGCGTTTAGTGAATGTTTTGGCGTTTAATACCCTTTACAAGGTGTTTTGCCAGCAGCTGTTCTCCCAGTTTTCATACTTCTATCGTTTTGGTGTTTGTAGTTTTTGCCGTTTTATATAATAATGTATTTTATTTATAGAGAATGAGATAACAAATCAACATATAACTTGATATCAAAACAATATAAAATGAAAACAAAAATAATAAAAAATGGTAATCTAATTTCTCTTCCGAATCTTCACTGTCATCAGCCTTTATCTTTCTTGAATTTGTTTTAGCGTTTTGAACCTTTTTTGAATACTTTAGCTAGATGCCAACTTTCCTACATAAACCCCGTCTTTTTCAGAAGAAGCTGCTTAGTGGCATCATGTTTTTTGGTGTGATATTCTTGTTTGGTGGCATGTCATTGAAGATCAACTCTTGTTTGATGCTATTAGTAATAATGGAGTCCAAAATAGCATTTTTCAGTTGTGTTGAACCCTTTCTTCCATGCCTATAATCATCAAGAAGAAAGTTCACATGATGGCATATCGCTGTCATCAGTCTCTTTTTCTTGAATATTTGTCCATCTCATCCAGCAAAATATTATTGAGTTAACCTCCTCAGAAAAAGGATCCATTTCAGTGAAAGCTTTGACATCTGTGGCGTTTGAAAGGGAGTGGTTTCTAGAGGATATGGCGTTTTTGTGTTTTTCTGGGTGTGATTAATTTCATTGTGTATAGACCCCTCTCGTATAGGAGTTTTTTGGCGCATAGTTTAGGCGGGACTTTTTATTGTAATAAATTATAGTAATAAAGTAACTGTCTTTTCAGTTACTGTTTTTTGTATTTAATTTGTTGATCAGCTTTTATCAGTTTTATAGGTTATAGACGTCCCATCTTCTAAGTTTGGCGTTTTTTAAATGGCCTTATGCAGACCAACATGACAAAATACAATAACGGAGTAAATAAAATATTAAGCTGGAAAAATATTTTTTGTTATTTTTGGCGTTTTGTTAGGGTTAACCATTTTTAGTATAATTTTGGCGTTTTGCTAATAAAGATATAAATATATCATTTAATTATCTTAAAAAAAAGAAGATTAAATAGAAGAAAAAAAAAAGATGAAAAAAAATTAAAATCCTTCGCCAGAAGGTACTTTATCTAAATAGTATCCATCACTTGTGTCATCTTCTTCCTCCTCGGATTCTTCATCTTGATCTTCATCCATGTCATCCCATTCACCTTCATCACCTTCTTGTTCCTGAAGATTCTGAAGCCTCCACCTGAACATGTCTTGCATTAACTCCAATTTTGAGTCTATTTCTGTGTTGGTACATTTGGCATTATGCAATTCTTCCATGAAACCCAGTCGCTGCTTTGTCATGAATTTCTCTAGCCAGTAGACTTCCTCCTCTCCGCTGTCGTATGTAACCGTCACCATGTTTGTTTCATCATCAAAACGCCATGATGTCATGACAGGTTCTGGCTTCATATCTCGTTTGATTTGTCCAAATTTGCTGGTTAATGCTTTCATAAGCATATGCGTTTCATGGCAATGGTTGTCTAGAGCGATGCCAATGGATAAGATTTGTCTCTGTATCTCTTCTTCCATTTTTAGAATTGCCTTGACCGTCTTAACATACACCCTCCTTCTGTTGTCAAAATGGAGGACGTATCGCCTGATCCCCAGAGTGTATCTCCACGAAACCATTGTTGCCATTTTTGGCGTTTTGTTTAAGTTGGCGTTTTGGTTAAGGATGTTTTTTTTTGCAGAAAATGGATAGATTGAAGTGATTATGGAAGCTATGTTTTTACGTTTGTTTATATAATGATGTTTTCGGCGCGTAATTTAGGAGGGAATTTCTTCTAATAATTGTTATTAATTGAAATTCAGTTATTTGTGTTGTTTCATCTTCCTGTAATATTCAACGCGTTTTATTTTAAATTTTTGGCGTTTTGTTTTTAATGGCGTTTTATTTTTTTGTTTGGCGTTTTATCATTTGATGGCGTTTTGAATATGAGGTCTAAAAGACCCTTTTACCCTTAATGAAGCGCGTCCCACCTAATAATATTGATGTTATTTACGAAAACGCCACCTCGCAATCTAGTCCATGGATTGTTTTGATCGGACGATCCATAATCGTTCTCACACTTTTCACTGTTTTCTCTAAATCCTGACCCTATATATATATATAGTGTGAGGTTCATTGGGGAACACTAAAAAAGTAGGGAACAGTGGGGAACCGACTCAAACGAACTCCGATTGGACCCATTCCAGTGGTGTTGGAACCGGCTCGTCGAACCCTAACTAGGATCTCTTAACCCTAAACCCTAAATCATAACCCCTAAACCCTAAATATATTAGGGTTTGCCTTTTAGGGTTTAGCTTTAGGTTTAGCCTTTAGGGTTTATAGTTTAGATTTTATGGTTTAGTTTAGGTTTTAGCTTTAGGGTTTAGAGTTTAGGAGTTAGGATTTAGGGTTAAGGGTTAAGAGATCCTAGTTAGGGTTTGACGAGCCGGTTTCAACGCCGCTGGAATGAGTCCAATCAGAGTTCGTTTGAGTCGGTTCCCCGCTGTTCTCCACTTTTTTAGTGTTCCCCAATGAACCTTCCCCTATATATATATATATATATATATATATATATATAGGGGACCGCTAAAATGAGAACCACCTCCAGTTGTAAGAACCATGAGAACTTTTTGATCCGGGGCGAGTTGGACCAAATTTTTTTTTCATAAACGTAGATGCGTGTATTATAAACACATTTGTAAAAACAATTCAAAAAAAATGTCGTGTGTGTAGTTTTGAGCACCCCAAGTTTGTGTTTACGGGACCCGTAAACACAAACTTGGGGTGCTCAAAACTACACACACGACATTTTTTTTTTGAATTTTTTTACAAATGTGTTTATAATACACGCATCTACATTTATGAAAAAAAATTTTGGTCCAACTCGCCCCGTACGGTGTAGTTCTCATGGTTCTTACAAGTGGAGGTGGTTCTCATTTTAGCGGTCCCCCATATATATATATATATATATGAAGAAGCAGAAAATATATATATATATATATATATATATATATATTTAACAAGTGTGATAAGAATACATATATTAAACAAGCCATAAAAAGTTTTGAGTCCCCGTGTTTTATGGGTTTTAATCACTTAAGTCCAAAAGCAAAAAGTTTAACGACCTGAGTCCCCATAAGCATTTTGTTTAACCATTTGAGTCCAAATTTCTAACTCCATCTACCAAGTTTATTAATTATGAGGGTAATTTGGTCATTTACACACAAAGTACATGTCTTATATGCACATCAGTACAAGTCTCTTCTCTTTCTCTCTAAACACCATCGCATAGCCACAATCCCCACCATTGCCCCACCATCATCCCCACCACTGCCACCACCATCGCACTACCGCCACCTCCAAACACCCACCACCACCGTGACGGAGTCCTCCATCTCCTACAGGTTAGATTGTTGCAGTGGATTTCCACCACTGCACCACTGCACCACCATCCCCGTCTCTGTATAATCAAATGTTCAAACCAAATCAAATCAACGACCAAATCTAACCACCAAAACCCTAGAAAAAACCAAATCGCAAATTTGATGTTACAGAAATGAAATTAAACAAGCTAGTGAGGTTATTTACCATTTTGAACAGTATTGAATCAAGTGTAGGTGTTAATTTACCATTTTGAAGAGTATTGAATCAAGTGTAGGTGTTAATTTACCATTTTGAAGAGTATTGAATCAAGTGTAGGTGTTTTGTTAATCATCGTCCGTCGCCAACATCCACCACCGGAGTGAGTTAACAGTGATCGGACCCATCATCTAATCATCACGGAACACCATCGTAACCTTTTAGTAACCTTCAATCTATTGGTGGTTGTCAGGGACCTCATCAGTCACCAGATTTCATATCTTCTGTCGTCGAATCATCACGGAACACCATCGTAACCTTTTAGTAACCTTCAATCTATTGGTGGTTGTCAGGGACTTCATCAGTCACCGGATTTCATATCTTCTGCCGTCGGAACCATCGTGATTTGTCAATCGTCGTCGCCGTTCATCTTCAACGCCGTTCATCTCTGTCGTGAATCTCTCTCTTTAACTATCTCTCTTTAGATTTTCCTGATAGAAAGTGTGAAAGTGTGTGGGAGTTTTCTGGAAGAAGAAAAGGAAAGAAGTGGAAGAGAGAAAGAAAGACCAGAGAGAGTGAGTGAAGGGTGAAGAAAGAAAGAGAGAGAGCGAGAGTTTTATTTTTTAAATATAAGGGTATTTTGGTCATTTAACAATGCTTAACCAAAAAATTTTAACAGTGTTAGAAATTTGGACTCAAATGGTTAAAGAAAATACTTATGGGGACTCAGGTCGTTAAACTTTTTGCTTTTGGACTCAAGTGGTTAAAACCATAAAACACAGGGACTCAAAAAGTAATTTACCCTATATTATTTTAAGAAATATAATTCCGGAAAGTATAAAATCACAAGAAATGATTTTTGACATTAAGTACAAAATACATAGGTAAAATTACAAATATATTTATACTAAAATAATATTGAAAATATTAATTAATAAAAGTATAAATCTACTTTAACTTGGTCGAACGAATACAAAGACAAGAATACACAAAATAATACAAGAATACGTATAAAAAGATAAGTTAAAATATATTATTTTTTAACACATACCGTATACAAAAATTCAATATATATATATATTTATTTATTTGAGTGTAAAAATATATATACTTACATACAGAAAATACATTTTGAAATAAATATAACGCGACGAACGAGTGAGACCCGACTACAATGGGCATGACCCACACATGTCGTTGACATGCATATCTTACTTGTGCGAGGCACGAAGTCGCAAGAGGGACTAGACCCGTTAACACCACTCACAAGTATACAAAACTAAATATATTTTGTAAAATATATAATAACAACTCAATAATACATGCACCTAAGACAAAACCAATACATAATCAACATGGGTAACTTGTACATAGTAATCGTAAGCTTAGGTGGTTAACATATTTAGGACACTTGTAGGTTACGTTGCAAAACAAGAGAAGTACCGGTGAATTTACGACGCTTCAGGACGCAAAACTGTGAGTTAATGTCCCCTCTTTTAAACGTTTTCTAGTTTCTTAAAACTTTTGGGGGAAATACATGTACACAAGGTATGTTAGACTAGGTAATTGAAACAACTAGATCACATGCGAATCGGGTTGTACTTAAGCACTATTAATCGGGTTTAGACTGAGGAACAGAAAGGGGTAGATCTATTGGGTTTTGACGAGCCCCACTCTTGGTCCATATGACCCATACGGAAGAGCGCTTTTGTGTCCCAGTCGAGGGTAATCGGCACAAAAAAATTGTCAAGGTTTGGATTGCTTCCTATATCGTCACACATATTAATGTCCTTGCAAAATGATCACGATTTAATTTACGTTTACATGCCGATTTTCATACAAATACATCTCACATTTTACAAATATTCATTTATTACACAATAACTATATAAATTCACCAATTATGTTGACATTTTTCAAACTTACATGTATTTCAGGAAATTAGTGGAATCTTTGTGGGAACTCTGCTTCAAGATGTCAAGCGTCATAACTCCATGCCACTTTTGAAGGGTTTGTTCCTTTTATCTCGCCTTCTTGCGGTGATATGAGAAATAAATTCCTGATCTTTTAAACTTGAACTATGTTGTTGACTTTTAAAACTTAATTCCTTTTGGAAAGTGATGTAGACAATATTGTTAACTTATGTTTGTATTTTTGAAACTTATGGAATGGCATTTGGAGTTTATTTTAATCATATAGTATGTTTGCTAATTAGTATGCAATGATAATCAATCACGATCACACCTCGTGCTTCCGCCTATGACCGGGTGTGACAATAATCCATAGAAAAATCAACAACCCATTTGACTTGTACTAAAAACAATCAGTTTCAACCGACATTTGTTTTAACACGTGACACAACCTAAACTAGTAATTTGACAACTATGTTTCATATGTTTGAACTTGATTGATTGTTATATTGATGTATGGAAGCATTATGGATTGTTAGTTTCAAATCTATTTGTAGAATCAACGATGTTGCGTAAAAACATATTCCATCGATTTTGTTTGATTAATGATGGACCTTTAGTCAATTTCCAATTGAAGAGACGTGGTATCAAATCCGGTCAAATCTAGGTCGGGTATTGAATTTTATCAATCATACCCAAGTCCCCCCAATCTTGTTGATGTGGAATGGCATCCCCTTATGCATTAAGACTCACTCACCAATAGGAGACGAGGTGATGACATCATTCTATTACAACCATTAGGGGATCACCTCTCCCGATGAAAAAGACATCTAACAACTCTTAGTATAAATAGAGGTCAAGTCATTCTCCATAGGTAACTTGTTCTCTATTCCCTCTCTCTCTAACTTTCTCTTCTTTGATCAAACCAATACTTATTCTCATGTTTGAGGGTTGTTGCAGGGAGAATCCTCTTCCTGTCATGAATCTAACGATGCTTAATATTTTGTAGATTTCAACTCATGGAGGTAATTTTATGATACTCAAAGGTCGTTCATGTGGAAGCTTTAGATCAAACCTTTGGTTCCGATCCTTGTTACTTTATTGGCGCTATCCGTGGGACTCTAACCCACGACTACATACGAGATTTTTAAATGTGGTTGTAGTTAAAAGATCTAAGTTGTATTTGAAATTGGCTTTGGTAATTTTGCATATATAATCTACCTTGGTTTTATTATTATTTTCCTTGAAGAATTTAGAGAGAACTCAAAGAAACAGGCAAAATAAATAAATAAATAATAGTGGTTCCTTATTTACCTCTTAAATTAAAGCTAGCATTGTGGATGTAGCTACACTATAAAACCAAAAACGGGGGCTATTACAAAGGAAAGTGTTATTACTTTGCATGCTTTTATTTCAATTCATTTGTGTTTCTATTTAGTCATTGGTGGGGAATCTTCATACATAAGGTGAGGCCATTCCACATCATCTTCCTCTACATACTCAATTAAAGGTTTTGGAGCAGGAACTCAAGAATCTGAGATGGTGCAACATAATCAATAAGAGGAATGAATATTCCAGAAGGATTTGATGTAAAAGGCGTGTATATGGATTACGATGGAGTTGTTCTGATCTAGTACTAGTAAGCGGAATGAATGATCCCAAAGTTTTTCTAGCTTGTGGATTTGATGAAGGTAGTGCAGATAAAGTACGATAAAGTTATTTGATCAAGTACCAGTAAGACGAATGATTGATCCATAAGTTCCTCGAGCTTGAAAATTTAATGAAGAAGGTCGGTGGAGTTGTTCTGATCCAACACCAATAAGACGAATGAACAATCCAAAACTTCCTCGAGCTTCCAGATGTGATGATACCGAAGCAACCATATTTATAAAAATTTGACTACTTCCATAAGAAGATAATCTTTATAAAAGAAATAAAGAAGAGATTTGATAAAGTTATAATGACATATAAACATTTGATAAGGAAATCTTACTATGACATAAACATTTGTTATGAAAATCTTACTATGATAGATTTCAAATATTTTTTTAAAACAAATTAAAGAGTTTGGATTGAGGAAGTGTCTTGAAAATAATGCAACTTAAATTTTTGAGGTCTATAGTCCATTTTAAAGACCTTATGGACTGACCCTTGATTAAGGATGCCAATCGAATGCGAAACCAGTAGATAAAACTGAAACATGAAACATTTGGGGCGAGTAATGACATATGTATTCAGGAATGAGATAAGTTTAAAAAACCATCATGTGTATGATATTAGGGGATGAGAACACTACTTTGAAACCCTCAAATCATACAAGCAGTGCCATCTCACTCCCTCCTTCCACTACCCTAAAGTATTTTATATGATGGCTGCATTATCCTACAAATCTTTTTTTCCCTTTTTGTTTTTATTTAACAATTATGTTTTTTAACACATAATTTATATATTATTAATTTGAAAGATGTTTGTGCATAGTTGGTTTGTACATGATGCTTAATGAGTTTTTTGTGCATAGTTGTGTTGTACATGATGCTTAGTGGTGTTGTACCCCATGTTTTGGTTTTTTTTTTTAAATTGATGTTTCACTTTAAACCCAATAGTTTTAACCCAAAAGTTTTTAGTTTTTCCAATTTAACCTCGCAACCTTTTTACTTTCAACTTTTATCCGCTATGTTTTTCATTTTTTGCAAAATTTTTCGTTTTACGTCTAGATATAAATTTTGCGACTTAACACGGCACAATGTGTGTGTGTGGTTCAACGATTTTACGTTTTGTTATACGCTTCGTTCTAAATTTTGCGAGTTAACATGGGGCAACGTACGTGTGTGGTTCAGTGTGTTTACGTCGTCTATTTTTTCCCGTATAATAAGTTCGTCAAAACGTGCGAGTCCTAAATCGAGTTAGTTATTATTTTCTATTTATATATGTCGGTCTAATTTTCCACGTTAAAACGCCGCAACTTCAATGTTGGTGGTCGTTGGCTATAGTGTGGCATTGGTGTTATTTGTCACGGTTTTACACCCCCGCCGCAACGCGGGGAGCTTAATATGATAGGTTATTTATATGGATACAAGTCATGTAACGTAGTAATTATGATACCATTAATTGTATTGAGATTATTTGGTGAATTACTTATTTGTATAAGGCCAGTGGGGGTGGTGCGTGACAGGGGATCAACCAAGCGTGGAAGTCCACAAATTCCCACCGCCACCTTCATATGCAACGAGTGATGGAATGATGTGCGTGATATATTTCACGCGTTATGGTTTGTGAGTGATAAATGGATGTGAGGGGGTGTGAGGGTTTATTGTTGGGTGTTGTGAGTGATGACCATTGCCACTAAAAAATGTCGTGAGTGATGGAAAAATGGTTGATGACTTGGCGGAACTTGATTGGGTGTTGTGAGTGATGAGTGAGTGATGAGTGATGACCACCCCCACCCCCCTAAGATAGTAATACAAACTTAACCGACAAAAACATCTTTAACACATTGTAAATGTGAATCTGATCAACATCATGTTAATTTCGTTGACCGCAGCGCAACACGCACGGTTCAATCTTCTAGTTAAAATTTTAATTAAGACATGATTAAAAGTAAAATCAATACATAAATATTTAATTGTTTAAATAGAGATGCGGTGTATTTTTTTATTAAACCAAACGGTCAGTTGATCGTTGAAAACAACCTCAAACATTCAACCTCAATGGGTAAGAGGAATTCTATTGGCACAACAGCTAATCTATTCGAACACTTTACTTTTTCAATACGGGTCGTATAGGGCTATACGGGTTATATAGGTTCAAAAGCCAAAAGTCAAATCTGCATGTGTCAGTCCTTGTCTGGCAGCTGGCTGGACCAATACGGGTCATATCGCTTTGTTTTTTTTACAATTTTTGTATACATTTAATCATAGTTTTAACAAAGTTTAATAAAATAATTCTTTTATCTTTTAAACAAAAAACATTTTTAAAATTTTATCATGTCGTATAGGTTTGGTACATGTTTATTATACTATATTATCTATGTTATAACCGTATTATATACTACATTTTTTTACATTTTCTTATGCATTTAATCATAGTTTTAAAAAAGTTTAATAAAAGAATACTTTTATTTTTAAACAAAAAACATTTTTAAAAATTTATCTTGTTGTATAGGTTTGGTACATGTTTATTATAGTATACTATCTATGTTATAAATGCATAAAACTTTTTTTTTTTTTTTAAATTGTGTATACCTTTAATCATAGTTTTAACAAATTTTAAAAAAAGAATTCTTTTATTTTTTAAACAAAAACATTTTTAAAAATTTATCATGTCGTACAGGTTTGGTACATATTTATTATACTATACTATCTACGTTATAACCGTATTATATACTACACTTTTTTTATAAATTTTTGTATACATTTAATCATAGTTTTAACAAATTTTAATAAAATAATTTTTTTTTTATTTTTAAACAAAAAACATTTTTAAAAATTTAACATGTCGTATAGGTTTGGTACATTTTTATTACACTATACTATCTATGTTATAACTGTAGTATATACTACACTTATACGACAAAATACGCCAAGTAATGATATCGTACGACACGTATATATACAACACGACACACAAGAGTACAAGTGGATTCCAAACAAAATTACACGTAATCATAGAATACGATACCACACGGAACCGAACGTCATTGAAACGACGTGTATTGAAGGTATACTTCATAAAATGACACAACACGCCAATATTTGTCAAAATGCGACAAGTATACGCATCGAACAGAGAAAAAAAATACATGTGTTGGGATTTTGGCCAATACGATCGTATAGGCCAAAATTGTATCGTTTTGCATACTAATACGCATCGTATAGGCCTATTTGATGCGTATTAACCCCCTGTTTTTTTGAAAATTCATGGGGGTAATACGCATCGTACAAGCTTATACGATGCGTATTACCACCCTGAATTTTCAAAAGCCCCCTAGTTCTTTTAGAAATCAGGGGGTAATACGCATCGTATAGGCCTATACAACGTGTATTAGTCTGCAATACGACAAAGTATAGGCGGATACGATCGTATTGGCTATAATAGCAAAAATTGTTTTTTTTCGTGTTTTCCTCGGTTCGACGCGTATACGTGTCGTATTTTGACAAATTTTCGCGTATTTTTTTTTCATTTTATGAAGTATAACTTCAGCATGCGTCGTTTCGGTGACGTTCGGTTGCGTGTAATTATCGTATTCTATGATTACGTGCACTTTTGTTTGAAATCCACTTGTACTCTTATGTGTTGTGTTATATGTATATGCGTCTTAGAATATCATCAATTGCGTATTTTTTCGGTAAATGTCGTATTATGACGTATATTGTCAATATGTTCCATATTATGGCATATATTGACCGTACGGGTCATGTCGCTGACGTTTGGTATTGTCACGTTTATTGTCTGTAAGTGTCGTATTAGGGTGTAGATTGTCTATACGTGTCGTGTTATCGCTTATTATGGCGTAGTATGTCTCTACATGTCATATTGTTCCGTATTATGACGTATTATGTCTATACGGTGAAGTATTTTGGGGTATATTGTCGGTTACTTTACGTGTTGTATCCATTAAACAAACAAAAAGCACTTTAAATATATGAGTAAATTGCCATTTTAGTCCCCGCTTTTTTGTCCAAATTGCCATTTTAGTCCAAATAGTTTTTTTCTCCTATGGGTTCCTGACTTTTCCTTTTTCTTGCCATTTTGATCACATTGCCTAACTTAGTTTAAAAACCAGGTTATAATTAGGGGTATTTTTGACATTAAATTATTATGAGGTTTATAAATTATGTTGTAAACTACCCCTGGTTATCACTACACAACAATTATGACAAAAATACCCCTGGTTATAACCAGATTTTTAGACTGAGTTAGGCAATGTGATCAAAATGGCAAGAAAATGGAAAAGTCAGAGACCCAGGAAAGAAAAAAAATTATTTGGACTAAAATGACAATTTGGACCAAATCTCAGGGACTAAAATGGCAATTTACTCTAAATACATTATACAAACAAAATACCTTTAAAATTACAAATTAACCGATGCGATACGGGACCAATACCTCATCTATACTATACTACATTGTACATGGTATTCTTAAAAAAAATTAAGGAAGATTTTATTTAAAAAAAATAAATATTTTTTTAGAAACCTTTGTTAAAACCATAAACAAATGTATAAAAAAAATGTAAAAATAAACTTAACCAATACGACCTGTATAGACCTATACGACCCGTATAGGTCCAGCCAAATAGACAAAATATGACAAATCAATATTAATTGGAAATTGAAAAGGTAATACGATCTGTATAGACCTATATGACCGGTATTAAAGGTGTCGTTTTAAGAAACTCAGGCGGTAAGCATGTATTGATATCACTACCCAAAACTCCCTACTCAAACCGTCAACGACATGTTCCCAATCGGGTAATATATGTTAATTGAAAACCTACGGTAAAACCGAAAAACACACACACTTCCGACTTCCAAACCGTTTACTTTGACAGCTACCTGTTAAAAAACAATTAACGGTACAACCCCACACTTTTCCCGTTTTCCGTCCAACCCTCCCAATAACTGTTGACCGTTAAATCTCCGGTCAGATGAACGGCCATCATACCATCTCCCACTCACTTTTCACATCCCCCCGATGCTTTTTCCTCCACTCCCCCTAACCCCCACCTAACCCCAAACCACCGTCAATGACTAACAACCACCACACTTCCCGACACCACGGCGGAGGAGGAAGAGAAGACTGCTGGACTGAATCCGAAACCGAGACGTTGATCGAGTCATGGGGCGAGCGTTATCTCCAACTCAACCGTGGTAACCTCCGTCAAAAAGATTGGAAGGATGTGGCTGACGCCGTTAACGCTAACCGTGACCTGTTGAAGGTACCCAGAACGGATGTCCAGTGTAAGAACAGGATCGATACTTTGAAAAAGAAGTATAAGCTTGAGAAGTCGAAAACGACACCGTCTAAGTGGCCGTTTTTTACCCGCCTTGGTGATCTGATCGGGACGGGTGGTAGTGTGACCCGGAAGAAAATAAACACTCCTAAAACGGCTGTTGTTTCGGTTACGGTTAAATCGGGTTCGAACCCGAATCCTGATGTGAAGGGTGTTGTGTACTCGGGTGGATCGGATGATGAGAGTGTTGGGAGGATGGAGAGTTTGGATGATTCGGATGGGATGATGGCGTATAAGGAGTTGGCGAGGGCGATTGTTCGGTTTGGGGAGGTTTATGAGAGGATGGAGAATTTGAAGCAGGAGGAGATGGTGAAGTTGGAGAAGCAGAGGATGGAGTTTACTCGAGAACTTGAGTTTCAGAGGTTGAATATGTTTATGGAAACACAAGTTGAGCTTGAGAAGATGAAAAATAAGAAGAAGAAGAATAAGAGATCATCTGCTACGGGTTCCTTGAGTACAGGTATAACACTGGTGCTAATTAATTTCTGAAATTTGATGATCACTGATAATTGGATATTAGTTGCAACTATGTGTTGTCTTTGTTAGTTAAATAGATGAGATAATTGAGTTAGAACCAGAAATAGCTATGAATAATTCATGGGTTTTTGCTGGGTAAATCTGTTTGGAATCATCATCATCATACTCAGTAAATCCCATCAATAGCAAAGCTAAGGTAGGGTCTGAGGAGGGTAAGATGTAGACAACCTTACCTCTACCCCGTAGGAATAGAGAGACTGCTTCCAGTGAAACCCCCGGCTCGATGGTAGTTTTGTATCAAGCCTTGGACATAAGGCACATAACACTCGGCAATTGAGACAAAGGCCAATTAGTGCATGTACTCCCTTGTCTTTCGGCTATCAACGCTACCACATAATGCATGATTAACCATCCCCCTCTTTTAACATTATTTTCACGAAATTAGTAAAATAACGTTAAAATTAGTGCACTTTTCGTGATAAATGTAATTGTTTTGCTTACGACGCTAACAATGACTCACTGTTATTACTGTATTTAACATCAGCATAATTGGAATCACACATTATCGAGAACAATTAGCACAAGTAACAGAAAGAAAAACTCACTCGGTTAGGCTCTTTAATCATAAATGGTGGTTCTTTTATGTCAAAAGCAGCTTACATTGAAATAATGGGGAAGAAACCGGACAACTGATTGAACCAATGATATGTGGTTGTAAATTTTAGGGGTCATAACACCCCAAATACACTGTTTGTAGAAGTTAAGCCAAATTTGCTTTGTCATTCACAACCAGAACCCTATTCGCTAATACGGCCTGAGGATTACATATATTTGGTTCAAAAATTTATATTTCTTGAGGCACTTCATTTATGGTCTACGTAGTTGTAGTCATCTTGCTGATATACTCTGCTTACAAATGTCATAATGATTCATGTCATACTCCTGTTTCATCCTAGCATGATTGCTTTCACTACCCCAATCTTTCTTGGTCGTTTTGCCCTTATTCTAGCGATATTGACCTAATTGCTTACACCGAAGCAAATTTGCCGGTTCAGCCGGTTTGAGATATATGCTGTCCAAGTTAATGGTACTGTTTTGACTGTTTACGTGTCCTATTGACGGGATTTTTTACTGACAAATTAAGGTGCCCTAAAGGTGACCCGAGTATTACATTTCTTTGGTTCAGAAGTTTGTATTTGTTGAGGCACTTATATTACTGTCTAGTTAGTTGTGGTCATCTTGATGTAAACCCTGCTATATTCTGATTACAAATGTCATAATGATATATGTATGTTGATCTGTTTACATACCCGGCTGTCGGTTTGGAACTTGGACCTGCGCGCGTAAAGTCCTAAACCAAACCTGATGCAGGAGCATATCAGCATATCTTATATTTTTATATAAAATTTGAATTTCCTATTTTATCTTTTTCATAGTTATAAATAGGGCATCTAGGGTTTATTGTTTTTCAGTTTATGTTGATTATTGAAAAAAAGAACAATGTTCTTGAACCTTTTTTGGTTCCCTTTTGAGACTTTGATTAACTATTTGTTCTTGAACCATTTGATCGCATACGAAACTGCATCAGGTGGTATCAGAGCTTTGGTTTTCAAATGGCTCTACGTGAAGGCAAATGTTTTGTTCGAAGAGTCGCCGACCGAGGCATCGAAAAGAACATTGGTGATTCACGTGTTCGTGGAGATCGATTAAATTGTGATCGTAGATTCGCCGGCCGAGGCAACGAGATCAGAAACCGTGATCCACGTGATATTATTAAGATCAAAAGACTCCGACAACAAGTCCAAGATCTTGAAGAGATCAAAAGGCTCCGACAACGAGTCCGAGATCTTAAAGAGATCAGACGACTCCATCAACGAATCCGAGATCTGGAGTTGCAACGGGAGATGCGCAAGACGGAAACCGAGTCGAGCACCGTCGTCTAGGACAAAGGTGGCGACGGAGAGGAGCATCCGTTTGGTCGTCACCCACCCCGGTTCTACGAACCGATCTATCAAGAGAGTTTGTCGGAAGAAGAACCCCGATTCGATGAAGACGGGATTAAACCCAATGAGGAAGAATGTGTGTTTGTGCAAAAGGTTCTTAACGGGACTACTGTTCAAGAGGACGAACAAGTTGAAGCGCACGGAGAAGAAGAAGATGGTAAGCCGTTGATGGCAAAGATTACGGAATACGCGAAGACATTTGCGGGTATTTTTGATGAATTTTTAAGGTATGAAACGGATAATAATGGTGGTTGTGTGGTGGATATTGTCGGCAAGGTGGTGGCTATCGGTGCCCATGCGGCTGGTGATGTTGGGTTGGAAACTCCATTATTTCCGTCAATAGTTGTGGAAGGTTTGAATACACTAAAGGATAAGGTAGGTTTGAATTTTGATATATCTATTATTGATGAGATCTCAAGAAAAAATAATAATAATAATATTTACGTAAATATGGAGGAACATCAAGGTTATAAGGGGTATGGTGACAAGAAAAAAAATGATCACCTACAAAGTGGAAATCCATGTGCGCATGAAGATTTTGTGTATAATTTTCAAAGCTCTAGCCATTTTAATTTTGGCAAAAATTTAGAAACAAAAGTTGCGTCAGTTGGTGAATCAAAAAAGGGTGACAGACTATATAGATTGTTGACTAATATTGTTGGGCCGATATACATGTCCAGTGGGTGTACAATTTTGGAAGATTATCATAAAATTAAAAAGAGCCATGGGCTTATGGGTGTGACTTCCCCAGAACTTCAACCGGAACCACCTGTGAACACCCAAATCCAATTCGGGAGTCGGTTCAATGCTCCATTCGATCCAGGTGGTTTAGGTCAAGAACTAGGCGAGACGAACCGTGAAGTAGAATTCTTTGGGTGGGGTGCGATAATAGTAATTCAGGTTCGGGTTGATGTTCCCTATGATCCGGGTGGCTTTGGTCTGAAGGCAAAACTCGAGGACGAGTTTTTTTCGAAGAGGGGGAGAATGATGCAGGAGCATATCAGCATATCTTATATTTTTATTTAAAATTTGAATTTCCTATTTTATCTTTTTCATAGTTATAAATAGGGCATCTAGGGTTTATTGTTTTTCAGTTTATGTTGATTATTGAAAAAGAGAACAATGTTCTTGAACCTTTTTGGTTCCCTTTTGAGACTTTGATTAACTATTTGTTCTTGAACCATTTGATCGCATACGAAACTGCATCAAAACCATTCATTTGGATTATTTCTAATAATTTTTTAAATGTTAGAATATGCAGTTATGTATATGTATTATATCAACTAACCATCTTTTTCATCAAAAAAAAAAAAACCAATACAAACTAAAAATTTTAAAAATAAAATAAAATTAAAAACCGATTCAAACCACTAAACACCCCATCTGCCTGACCCAACCAACCCAGCCGGTTTTCTTTTTCGATTTCAGAAACCATAGTTAGTGGTTTATTGCGGAATAACCGGCTGGATCAGACTGCAAACCCTGTTAAAAACTGTGACTTGTAAAAAAAGCTACAATATTTCGTGGGTCTGGGCTTCAATCTAAAACTGGATGTTATAATTCTTGTTTCATGAATGATTCACTATGAAGTGCTCAAAGTTGTGTTTTTAGTTCTGGGTATGATCAAATGATAATGTTTATAGGTTATGATTTTGTTTGGATTTGAACAGTTCGGTTAATATATGTTTCACAGGAAAGAAACCTCAGCGATGATGGAAATGCAGGCCGTTAGAAGTCATGTAAAGATCTCACTACAAGATGGATATAATTATTGAACCATATAGCATCATTTGTGTAACAAAGTTGATTTTAGATGCTAATTGAGTAATTTATTGCTATGGTACTGTCTTTTTTTTTTTTTTTTTGTACATAATGTATTCCTTATGATTTTGTATTGTCATGTATTATCCTGTGTGTTGACTCTTCAAAGTCAACTTTTCTACCTAATATTGCATATTGTAACCTGTTTTATCTGACACTTGTTATTGATGTATTTATGTAATTTAGCAAGTTTTCTGCATTCATGCTTGTTTTAGGATTTTATTATGTTTCTTGAATATTTAAACAGATTTTTTAATCAAGGGGTTTGTAGGTTAAAGAAAACTAGAAATATCGTCCACGCTTTGCGCCGGATATGGTTCCCATTTTGATTAGGATTATGAAAGTAAAAAGATTAGTCACTAGTCAGAGGTTCACCGATTAATCGCTAGGTGGTCAATGGCTGTCCTATTCTGTCCAAATTTTTGCCAGATCCCGGCCAAATTTAAACCAAACCTTATAAATTCCTGCCAGTTATTAAAAAATTGGGTTAATAAGGGGTTAAAATATGTCTACTTTAAAAAAACTACATATGAAAATGTGTGTATATAGATAACTAAAAGTTTCATATACAAATCTCAATCCGATTAATTCTGATTAATCCCGATTAATCGCTAGTCGGTACCCCACCGACCGACTAGTGCCTAGCGACTCTTCCAACACTGCTACTAACTATACGAATTCGTTGTCTTGTACTTTCTTTGGTTGGCTTCTACTGTATTTTGTATGAATAGGAGAGGCCAGTTGCTAATTTTCTAGTAAAACAAAATGAGTAAATTGCCATTTTAGTCACTGAGTTTTGACTAAAATTGCTACTTTAGTCCAAATAGTTTTTTCTTGCCATTTTAGTCTAAATAGTTTTGTTTTCTGCCATTTTAGTCCCTGACTTTTGTCACTTTTTGCTATTTTCATCGACCACCACCACCATCTCCCAACACCCACCCCATCACAACTTTCTATCATCGCCACCACCCACCCACCCACGTCATCAACCAACACCGCCGCCATCATCGTAAAACCAACAACCACCGCCATCATCTTCACTGTAGCACAACACCATCCTCATACCATTGCACCTGCAAAAAAAGATAGAAAAATATGGTTTGGCCAAAATTGACCTAAGTTAGGGACTAAAATGGCAGAAAAAAACAGTTTGGCCTAAAATGGAGTTAGTGGGTTAGATGAAAATGACAAAAAATGACAAAAGTTAGGGACTAAAATGGCAGAAAACAAAACAGTTTGGACTAAAATGGCAAGAAAAGAACTATTTGGACTAAAATGGTAATTTACTCAAACAAAATATATGTATACTGATTTTTAGTTATGTTGATCATAGAAGCAGTCCACTATGTTTTCTTGTTTGCATGTAGTGGGTCAAGAGGATAACATAGTTACGGAACATTAAGAACATGATTATGTATGGGTCGGTGTGCCTTTTAGTAACCAAAACAAACCCACAAACACACATCAAGGCCCAAATTAACATGGCATAACCGATTGTGGGTATGTGTAGCTAAAAGTAACTTATTAAGGTCGATTAAGTTAAAAAAAAAAAAAAAAAAAGGTTTGTGTGCATATTTGTTAGTTCGTGTGAATCTTATTTTGTATCATTTTAACACTGATTAAGTTTATTTAGGTGAAGGGTCATTTTTGGTTGCAGTTTGTATACAAAAAGTGGGGTGGAATAATGTTGTGTCAATTTTATGACTTGGTCACGGACGGACGAGGGAATCCCACAACATAAAATTGGGCTTTTATTTGATACCGTTCTTTTGGGCTACTATGTCATCGTTACACACAAAATAAAAGAAGAGGTTTTGCTTTTCTAGAGTACAAATTAGGGAAGATGCAAGAAAGAAAAATAAATATGGTTTTATTTCCTTTGTGGTTTAGCGGCTGACATGAAGACGCAACAGACGAAGAAAGAAGAAAAATCAACGTTCCTCGTTGATGATACCTTTTACTCATTCACTCGTTTTTATTTTATTCCATATATTTGAAGTAAGTTTGGGCCAACTATATGGTGATTTTGTACACCTCTAGTTTTATCTAGATTGTATTACATATTTTGGTGATAGTAGATTTAAACTCTTTTCCCGAGTCTCATTTAACAGGGGAGGGGAAAGAAAAAATAGGAAAATATGAAAAAACCATGTTTCTGAGATTTTTTAAGGATAGAAGGGGAGGGGAAAAGAGAAAAAAATTTGTACGTATATTTATCCTCCCAAATCGGACAGATTAGGAGAGAAAATCTTATCAATTACTAAATTACTCTCATATCTAATCCTTGTTAAAAACACCATTAAAGGGTATAATGGTAAAATTGTTCATTTCTTTTCTTTTCCTCCTAACGCGGGAACACATAAAATGATTGATTTCTTCTCTTTTCCTTTACTTTTCATTAAACTCGGGAACACGGAAAAAATCACATCTTTTCCTTTTCTCTCTTAATATATTTTCCTCCCCCTCTCCTGTTAAAGCGACTCTAGTAGTTCCATGGTTATTACTCTCCCTTTTTGAGAGGTTATCTAGGCTAAAATTTGGTGTTTCTTTATTGTTACTTTTATACCTTTTTGTTTGCATCCTCACAGATTCATTCGAGTTGGGGAAATTTTTGGTTAAACGAAGTTTGCTTCTACGTTTTTGTTTACTATTTGTGACTGGATTTTGCGTTTTTCCCATCAGATAGAGCCATTGGCTCTTGTTATTGTGCTGAAACTTGTTTGAACAATGGAAGCTAATACAAGTAGGATTTTGAATTTGAATGGTTCTAATTATCATGTTGGAAAGACAAGATGGAAGATCTCCTTTATGTGAACGATTAATATATGCCTGTGTTTAATACCTATAAACCTGAAGGTAAAATAGGTGAAAAGTAAAATATCTTGCACGGAAAAGTTTGTGGTTATATTCGCTACTAGGTTGACGATAATGATTTGAACCATATTAGTAGGGAGTCTCATGCACGTACTTTGTGGAACAAGCTTGAATAGTTATATGCTCAAAAGACTAGGAACAATAAATTGTTCTTGATTAAAGAGTTATAAACTTGAAATACAATGATGGAACTCCTTTTACTAATCACTTGAATGTTTTTCGGGGTATTATTAATCAGTTTGAAGGAATGGGTATTAAGTTTGAAGATGAGATACAAGGTTCATGGCTCCTTGGTACTTTACCGGATTCTTGGAGACTTTTATGACTTCATTGTCCAATTGTAAAGCAAATAGTATTATTATTGCTATGGAAATGGCTAAATGCGGTGTTTTAAATGAAGAGATAAGAAGAAAATCGCATGGCTCCTCTTTACATTCAGATGTCTTAGTCACAGAAAGCAGGGGAGAAATCAGAGTAAAGGTCTGAGTACCAAAGAAAAGCATCGTAGTAAGTCCAGAGGACGTTTGCTGATTGTGAGTGTCGTTGTTATGGTAGGAGAGGACACACAATTAGATTTTGCAGACAACTGAAGATAGAGAACAAGAAGGCTAATTACAACAATCAAAAGAAAAACCATAAGAAAAATGAAGGTGGCAACAACATTGCTGAAGTTAATACTGCTGCCGAATAGTTCTTTATTTGTTGTGATTTTGATATGGTGAACATTGCACGTGATGATTCAAGTTGGGTTGTTGACAGTGATGCTACGTGTCATGTGCCGTCCCAAAGGGATTATTATTCATCTTATACACCTCATGACTTTGGGATTGTTATGATGGGTAATAACATGCTATCAAAGATTGTAGGTGTTGGGGATGTTTTCTTGAAGTTTGATATTGGGATATGGAGTTGGTTTTACACAATTTAAAACATATTCCAGATATTAGACTTGATTTGATCTCCGCAGGTTTACTTGATGATGATGATTTTCCTAAACGGTCTCGAGCTAGCTTATTAGAAATGAGTCTAGAGGTGTCGAAACTCTGTCCAGTTGACGAATGATTCGTAATAAAGCTTTAAACGTTGTATTTAGATAAAGTGTTCAAGATTACAATTCGGTTTAACGGATTTCGCACGTTAAACCGAATTAAAATGTAGATCTAGTGTTCGATTTCAAACCGTATCCTGAACTTACAAGTGGTTTCCGAGCAACATAGAGGATATCTACTTGTGTACGTGCTTAAAGTTGAAGATCAAAAAGCTTCATTTTTCATTATTTGAAGAGATTCCATAGTAAAAAAGTTCTAAATTTCTTCCTAGACCTCTCTTTTTCATTTTAGAGCAACATATCAAAAAATTACATCCAGATTCATCCATTTTCACGTCCAGAATCATCGAAAATCTTGCATAAATGAGTCTGAGCACAAGAGGCGTGCTCATGTAGGAGTCTAACGCAAGAGCTTATACATGCGCAGAAGTGCAAGTGCAGGAGTCATATGCTTAGATCAGTCATCGTTTGAGAAAGTCACACGTGAGAAGGGTCATACGCACAGGTTCATATGTTTGGATTTGGATTGTTTTTGAAAATTGTTTAAAGTGTTCAAAATGGATTCAGGAGATTTTAATGCTTTTGCAGTAGGGAGTTCAACACTGCTTGTTCAAAACCTAAATTTAGAGAACATGATGGTTACTACAAATAAGCCTCCAAAGTTGCTTCGAATGGAAGATTATCCAGGATGGGCTGAAAGGTTCGAGACGTATGTTCAAGTAAATCACTAGGAAGCATAGATGGCGATTGAAGATGAATATCGAGTTCCAAGAAATGAAAATAGAGTAAGGGTCAAAATTTCTCAGATTCCCACAAGCGATCGACCTTTTTATGAAAGAGAAAGAAAAAAGGTTTAATCTACTACAACAATCTTTAAAGGATGCCATTTTACATTTGTTACAAGAGTATGATACGTCATAGTCTCCGTGGATAGGTTTGCAAAAGAAATATAGAGGAAATCCAAATATGCAGAGAAGCAAAGCAGATCTTACCAAGAAGGAGTTTGATATTTAAACTGCAGTGAGAGGAGAAAGTTTCCAACAACTGATCGAAAGATTCTGCTATTTGATAGTTGAGATGAGGAGACATATGATAGAACCAGATCAAAAAGATCAAGTTGAAAAATTAGTTGATGCTCTTTTGGAAGAAGATTGGAATACGTACATGATGATTCTAAAGTCAAAGAGAACTGAGTATTTAGGATTGATGATAAGTGAATTCATAGGGAAACTTGTAACACCTCGAAAATTCACGTCCTATAATGTATTGACACGTGTCATAAGCTTAAACGTGTGAAATAATACTCTAGAGGGACTGAAGTTGACAAACTTGAAAAGTATACGAAAATACGAGTTCTAAATGTCAACAGTGAATAAATATATTGAACATTAACCCTACATAATGTTCATATCATCAAACGAATAAATCATGGATCATACGAAGCAAAAAGTGAGAGATTACAAACTACAGGGGTTAAATGTGTCAACATGTTTAAGTTATACCTCTGAGTGACCTTTTGACAAACCCGAAGCTTTGTAACTGATAATTATGCTCACTAGAATGCGCGATATAAATTTCATAAAGTTTCGATATCATATGAGAAAGTTATGATCAAATTCGTGTGCGAGGGGTTAAAGCGTTAACGTTGAAAGTTATGACTTTTCGGGTTAACCGGAAGTGACCAGGGACTTGGCAAAGTGGGTACAAGTCTTAAAGCCCTTGTAGGTAAATACTAAGGGGTCAAATTGCAATTTATAAGCTTAGTTGACCTTTCGTGAAGCCAAGGGACAAGTTGCAAAAACTTAAAAATGTAACATCTGATTTCAGGATCAAGGCGGGCCGCGTAAAGGTTAATAGAGCCTTACGCGGGCCGCGTTAACCGCCCAGATGCAGAAAAACGTTTTTGTCGCCTGTTCAGCCTTCTAAACGTCATTTGTTGCCCTCAAACACTTCCAAGAGAACCCTAAACAACCCCTAGACACTTAGGGACACATGTTGATGACTTATGGTCAGTGATAGACTTGCTTGTCAACTTCTTGTGGTGTTTAAATCACTATATAAAGACCATAAGTTGCAACATTGTTCCTCACACCTTCATTTGCATTCCTGATCAATTCTGGAGCTCCCAAGCAGCCTCAAGTGATCACATTTCGTGCATAGGACCTTGGTAAGTTTGCTAAACCTTTCTTGATTAAGTTTTAGCTTAGTTTTAGCTTAAAAGTCAAACCGTCGTAATTAACGGTTGACTTTAAGATTAATCACTAATGGTCCAGTGATTAGTCGAATCAAAAGTATTTATAAGTTGGTAATTATGTGGGTAATAAACCCTCAAAAGGGTTCCCCCTGATTCCCACTCTAACTAGGTCAAATGTCGGGTCAAACTTAATCCGAAAAAGTCAACAGAAGCATAAAACGCATAATTAGCAATCTAGAAGGCGTGCAACCTGTTTGATCATTATTATAACTTGGTAATTAGTGCAAGAACATGTCTAAACATGTTCGACCCGACAAATTCCTGTCCAGACCCGGTTCGGAACCGAAAGTCGCATAGTTTGACTTTCACTTTGACTTTCAGTTCTGACCCGTTTAAGCATGTTTTAGAAATGCCTTAGAGCTTTATTTGGACCAGGTAACATGCTAGTATAACCCTCTGTGATTATACACCATGGTTCATTAGTTAACCAATTAATACACATAATTCCGTTAATTGCTCATATGTTGACCATTATGCCCTTTTTACCTTAAAACGTGATTTTGGAAATGTAAAAGAGTAGAAACTTTAATTACTGATATATAAACTTGCATACAAAATTTGACATCAGTTTGAGGTGTAGTTTGAGAGTTATGCTCATTAGCGTAAATTGAAAGCTTTATGTTAATAAAATGGCGTAATTAGTGTATAGCCTAGTTAAGCCTACTTTTTGATATCAAACTCTTTACCCACTGATATGATGGCGTAATTAGTGTATACCCACTAAAAGGTTATAAAAGGGTTTGAGTATTTACCTTTTGCTACTGATCACATATGATAAATAAATTATTTTAAGCCTTCTGGAAATATAAAAATATCAGATTTAAGTATCGAACCCGGAAATGGCCTTTAATCGCCTTTTTAAGCGTTTTTAACGCATAGTATGTACTAAAACTATTTTCAACATACAAGGGTTGATACCTACTGATATTTGAGGAAAATTATAATATTTTAATAGTAAGCAAAGGTTGATAAACTCAGACTTCAGTTTTGAGCTTTACGGCTTATGTGAAATTACCAAAATGCCCATTCGGTGCATAGTTTGGTTATAATTGATAAATTTCACATATATACTTTATCCTACTGTTATAACTTATCAAAATAAGTATTTTCGCTAATTATACCAGACCTGTAACTCAGGTAAATACTCAAACCCTTTTATAACCTTTTAAATGACCAAACTACCCCTACGAGGCCTAGTTTGTGTTTAAATACGTTTTGGGCATAATGAAAGACATCTTACTGATGTCACAACATATTTGAGGCATAATTAACTTAGGAAACCTATATATGACTCTCATGATTACCCGTCATGCGTTATTCGCGTTCGGTTCGGTTTATGTAACTAGTTTGCGTAAATTAGCCGAAACGGGTCAAACGTTATCGTTTTTATCTCAAAATCCAGAATGTGTTTAGTTTACCCATATTATACAAGTCTCCAAACGTGTCGGGTCTAAATCACATCCTATCCCGGTCTTCACTTAATCATGCGTTTTGAACCGTAAACCTTTCCTTAAAACTAACCGGTCTAAGTTACGACTTAAATAAGACCCGTTAGGAATTTAATAGGTTAATAAAACCTTCGTTCCAGATTGAGAACCCTAGTAGAAGTACTTGTGCTTGCTGATTAGAAAATACGGCTGAGTATAAATTGTATTGCTAGCTCAGGTAAATACTTTTAACTTATTTTCCCTTATACGGGCTTGGGATACGGTATTATAAAAATACCGCTTGGTCGGGTGTAGAAACCTTTTGATCGGAGATGATTAAATTGCATAATCCCGTTTTAATCTGTATTGATTGATAACAAATAGCATTGGGGGTTAATGACCGTGTCCTGGATATCCTTGGCTCATTTAAAAAACTGAATGACCATAACTTAAGCACAAGGTGTAGGCATAACACCTCCTGTTGCGTATGTAAAAGATATACTCACTCGTAAGGATGTCTTCTTGTGAGTTATATTTATGGTGAGTCGATTAATCTTGTCCGGCTTGTATTGTATAATCACCGGCCCTAAATGTTGGACAACCATGTAAATCGGATACAAGATTTTTATTAATAAAATTGTCCCAAGTATAAAAGATTAATTTTGCCTCTGTGCATTTTAATCCAGTTATAAAAGATATTTTGTGCCTCGTGCATTCAAATCAATTTTTAAACTCTTTTCCAAAATGAGTCAGTTAATTGTATTTACCAGTGTAAACTGACGTATTTTCCAAAAAGGTTAAGTGACAGGTACTGAACGTAATTGGCTGGAAGCTCAGGGCGTTAATAAGGAATCTTGCAAGTTCTAGATGCCTGAAGTCTGTTGAACAGTTTCTTTTATTTGATCCGCCTGTGGATCTTTTACTTTCCGTTGTAATACTTTGATATTACTTTATATTCGGAATGTAATATATTTATCTTTTGCTTCCGCTGTGCATTTATATATTGTGTTGTTTGACTATGATGTTACCAACCACGTCACGTTACTCCCCTACCGGGCCCACCGGTAAAGTGTGGAAATATCGGGGTGTGACAGGTTGGTATCAGAGCCAACATTGAGTGAATTAAACACTAGCCTTTTGTGTTTAGTCTCAATGACACATTAGCACGTTCCTTGACCTTCTGAGTCTAGACTTAACATAGGAATATTCTCAATCCTAATCTGGAAATTTTTGCTTCCAATTTTTATATATATTGGATACGTCGCCAAGTTTAGAAGCTGTATTAGAAATTCTCCACATCCGGAGCCTTGAAATGCTGAGCTTCGTACCGCGGCCAGGATGAAACGTGCAACCAAGGAGAAAGCATTCAGACATAAAATGAAGAGGAAACTCCTTTTGCTGCAGATCGTTTCTTTGATAGTCCTTATAAGGACATATTTATCTTTCAGTCCCTTTAAGGACACATTATTCTTTTCAAAGACCCGCTTAGGGCAACTCTGTACTTTTATTTTCATATAAAGGATTGATTAAATTAGGTTTTCATTCTAAACATGAAATAAATGGAAAATAACATCCCTTAGAAGGGAAGTGCCTACGGGCTATAATTAACGTCCTCTGAGACTAAAGACGGTGGTAGCCTACAACTCTCTGTCAAGGAAAAGTAATGAACTTTGATTCACACCTAAATGCCTCGATCCCAAACGATCATGGCTTATAAATTAAACTTGTCCACGTGACTAAGCCTTTTGTGCTATTACTAACTTATAAATTTGCTTCGATCCCAAACGATCATGGCTTATAAATTAAACTTGTCTACACGACTAGGCCATTTGTACTATTATTAACTTATAAATTAGGATTTATGATAAAAATCCTGAATAAAATAAATATCCTTCCTTCCCTGCCAGTAGGCATTTTAAAAAGAATCTTAAAGGTGAAACCTAGCCTACGCGGCCAAGATGGTGAAACCTACCCAAGGGATTCAGATCCTTGTTAACACCTAAGAACGTGTTAGCACTCCTGACAAATGTGATTCGATAAAATCACAACAGTCATCCTTATATTGGATTCTTCCAATTTTCTTATCTAGCCTAGTGATTTAGAAATCATGGCTTGTGTCATCCTATAAGATGATCATATTATAAACATCCGATAGTGATGAAGTGCCTACGGGCTAAACTTATTGTCTGATAAGACAACGACAGTGGTGGTCTTTGACCTCCTGTCTAAAAATGTTGGACCAGGTCCAAGAATAATAGTCGGTAGGATCCATACGATCTCGACTAATAGCATCTGAGAAGATGATCATATTATAACCATCCCTCAGAAGGGAAATGCCCACAGGCTATATCTATTGTCCTAAAAGACAAAAGACAGTTGAAGTCTACAACTCCCTGTCAAGAGAAGGTAATGAACTTGGTTCAAACCTTAATGCCCCGATTCTCTGAAATCATGGCTTATAAAATTTAGAATTGTCCTTGTGACTAGGCCTTTTGCGCCACTTCAATATCCTTAATGTTTCATAACTAGGATAAAATTATCATGGAAAATACTAATTAAATATAACTAACAAGTTAACCAATATGGTTTATATTACCATGGTTGATGAATTGTCAAAGATGACGATTCCATAAAAACCTCTGAATAAATCATTGTTAATATTTATGTAGTAATCAAGCTACATGGCTGGACTAGATGAAGTTAACAGCCACATGAAGGAGAACAATGATACTACCAGAATTAATGTAACTGGAGCAGAACTGCAGGCAATAATAGATTATGCTGTTACTCGAGCTCTTGATAGACAGTATGACGAATCAAATGATACCCACTCTAAGACTCTATCTGTGGCTCGTAGTAAGCCCCCTCCTAAAATACATGAGTCAAGGGAGGACGATGTTCATGACTTGTCAAATCAAAGGAGTATTCCGTCTAGACAGGTTGTGTTCCATCAAGAGGCACCAGTTAAGATCTGTTCATATAAATATTTTACCTCCTGCAAGCCTAGAGACTTTACAGGAGAAAAAGGGGCCATCGATTGCATGACATGGCTCGATGAGATGGACGCTGTTGTTGACATCAGCGGTTGTGCGGAGCAAGATGTTGTGAAATTTGTTTCACAATCATTCAAAGGAGAAGCGATGGCATGGTGGAGATCATTGCTCCAAGCCACGGGAAAAGTTCTACTCTACAACTTATCTTGGGATCAATTTGTTGCATTAGTCAAGGAAAACTATTGCCCCCAGCATGAGGTAGAAAATATAGAATCAGACTTCTTGACTCTAGTCATGAAGGATTTGGATTGTCAGGCGTATGTGACAAGTTTCAACACTATGTCCCGCCTAGTTCCTTACTTAGTCACCCCTGAACCTAAACGCATAGCGCGTTTCATTGGAGGCCTAGCACCAGAGATAAAAGGGAATGTTAAAGCATCTAGGCCAACCACATATAGGTCCATGGTGGACTTATCCTTATCTCTCACCTTAGATGCAATCAGAATTAAGTCTGTTAAGGCTTCTGGCGAGGGAAGAAGAGAAAGAGAGGAGGAAAACTCTCATCGATATAACAAGAAGAAGAAGGGAAACTCTGAGCGCGGGAAGGATTCCGAGTTTAGGAAGAACTCGAGTCAGTCTGATAACAGACCCAATTGCAGTAACTACAAAAAGCAACATTTTGGAAAATGTACAATCGACCCACGTGCTAAATTGTGTGGAATTTGCAAGACCAAGGGTCACAAAACCTTAGACTGCAAGGGGTTAAAGAAAGCCACATGTTACAATTGTAACGAGGAAGGGCACATCAAAACCAACTGCCCAAAGCTTATAAAGAAGCCGGGAGAGGCCAGGAAAATAAACGCATGAGTCTTCCAGATGAACGCCAGGAAATGGTGCAGAAGGATAACTATATAGCAGGTACCTTTCCTTATCAAGCAGTTTATGCAGAAATTTACTTGATACTGGCACATGCGATTCAATATTGAACAATAACTATAGAGAACTGTTGTCTTCGTCTGATTAGGACTTCGGTCATTTAATACGAGATAGAAATTGGCCGATGATACTTTAGAAAATGCTCCAACAAACCTTAGATGGATATTTTATATCTAATAGGAATCACTCTTTTCTGATATTCCTATGGCAAGCTTTCAAGCTACCTAAATTCTTTAATATAATAAAGACAGATGTGACGTTTTGATCCTCTGTCAGAAAAGTGATGGACTAGGTCCAAATCTTTAATGCCATTGATGGTCTTTTGCGACCTAGGCTAAGTAATATTAATATATTTTAAATAATGTTCATTAAGAATGTTAGTGCTATAATAGCCTGTATAGGTTATTGACACCATGGTTAGTATATATTAAGGCCATCAGAATGAAAAAATAGCAGTTGTTGGATTTCAACTAAGAAATTGTTTTATTGGTGTTAGGAACCAATAGAAAATATGGCAAACTCGGATAAGACAACATTCGATCGCGCCATTGATGGCACGACGCATGCTAATGATGCTGAAATTGTGAACCTTAGAATTTCTAAAGATGTTCTTCAAATTATGATAGACGCAGCTGTTGAAAAAGCTGTGAAGAAGGCTGTGAAAAAGTTCAAGGAGCCCCATGCTGCTCGGTCCAAATTTTATCTAGGACCACACTTCCTTACTCTTAAGGAGGATCCCGTTCATGCCTTTGATGCAAAGGATGAACTAAAAAGGAAAAGGGAGGTAGATAACTCCCAGAGTTCTAAGAAAAAGAATAAACAAAAGTCCAATCAGAAACCTGTATGCAAGATTTGCAAGAAGCGCCACTACGGGAAATGCAGATTTGAGCCACGACCTCTACATTGTGGGATCTGCAAGTCTAAGGGACATAAAACGTTGGACTGCAAAGACATGAAGAATGCAGTCTGTTTCGGCTGTAATGAGAAAGGCCACATCAAGACTACGTGCCCTAAATCTGTCAAAGGAAATGCGGCGGAGGAAGTAAAGCCTAAAATTGAAAGCGCCTAAAATGCCTGAGCTAGTCCATAAATAATGGCATCAGGTACATTCCATGGCATTTTATCAGTAATTTAAATGCTAAGAGTTTTTATTTGGTTCGGATACCAGTAAATCCTTCATAAACTATAAGTATAACAAGTTTTAAAACTTTTCATAAGAACCCTATATATATTAAGTGTAAAAAAAAAACTTACAGGTAGAAAATTCACCAGAACTATTCTTCTGTTCCTGTCAAAAATCTTCAGTCATAAAATTCCAATGTACTCTCTCTCCAGATAAACGCATTCAAATGAAATTGATATCTCTTTGATCTCTAAACGATTGCGAATACCAAATAGCATGATAACAGCGCCATATGAGGATTGGTATATCTTAATATGTTCCATAGATTGCTTCCATGCCTGATCAGTATGGAGGTTTAATGCATGGGACCACAAAGATATCCCAATGGTTATAGAGTACTAAAGTCAGCTAATGGTATTCAAAGAAGATATCCAGAATAGAATTGTCCAAATAAATATTCCCTGGTAAAGGAATATGTGGACTCCTAACATAAATGTGTCACTTATTAGACACAAGCGTGATTAGTGAACTGGAGCCTGAGATATGGAAATCTCTGTAACCTCCTTGTACCTTGATTATCTTCTCCTAAGATTACCCTGTTTACCCCAGGGAGGCAGGTAGAGTTAAGTTTAATATCCCATTTAAGGTTGTGTATTATGAAATCTCCAAGACAGCTATTACCATTATTGGAAAAATCAAAAACCCTGGTTAGGTAAGTTTTAAAAATATGGATTCATATAGCCTAACTCAATATCCTGAGAGTTCGGTATAGTTAACTAGGAAAGACGGTTCATCTTGCTTATGCATTATATACCGCAACCCTATTTAGACAACGATTAAGAATCGCCATCAACTACCCAGGATCGTCGATTTGTTCGACTAACTGTAAGGATTAGCTATTCCTTAAGATTAATTTTGAGCAATGGTTGGAATAACCATCTCACCTTAAGATAAGCTTTTCTATAATAGCTGTTATATAAGTATCAAGGTGGCTCCTTTGGAGCCTTGTATAAATGAAATATCAAAACATCCGTTGGATGGACGAGACTTTAGAAAGTCCACTTATTAGGATCTAAAGGTTGCATTAAAAACAACAAATAAGATCACGCAAATTCATAATCATCTGTAAGATGCCAGTAATCGGCAGAAAAATCAAGGATTAATGAAAGTAGCAAACCTCCTAACTTCTTGTTAAGGAAGGGTGTGCCTAATTGTTAAATTATCAGGCTAGTTAAGCTCTAAATATATAGAATCATTCGAAGGAAATCGAATGTATCAAGACCAAGTAGCCTTTAAACTAAAGCCTATTTAAGGAGCTTGGCGGAGCTCGCAATACATCGCACACCAGAATTATGATGTGATGAGAAACCTGTGTCGATTAAGGATCGACAGGATTAGAAGCTCCAAAAAGATACATGTACCTATTATAAAGGTCAATTGGAGTGCCTTAGAGGCTCAAAAGTACTGGGGAAGATTAAGCCGAATAAAAGGCAGAAAATACTTCCTACATTTTAACAAATCTCGAGGTCGAGATTTCTTTTAAGGGGGTGAGGATGTAACACCTCAAAAATTCATGTCCTATAATGTATTGACACGTGTCATAAGCTTGAACGTGTGAAATAATACTCTAGAGGGACTGAAGTTGACAAACTTGAAAAGTATATGAAAATACGAGTTCTAAATGTCAACAGTGAATAAATATATTGAACATTAACCCTACATAATGTTCATATCATCAAACGAATAAATCATGGATCATACGAAGCAAAAAGTGAGAGATTACAAACTACAGGGGTTAAATGTGTCAACATGTTTAAGTTATACCTCTGAGTGACCTTTTGACAAACCCGAAGCTTTGTAACTGATAATTATGCTCACTAGAATGCGCGATATAAATTTCATAAAGTTTTGATATCATATGAGAAAGTTATGATCAAATTCGTGTGCGAGGGGTTAAAGCGTTAACGTTGAAAGTTATGACTTTTCGGGTTAACCGGAAGTGACCAGGGACTTGGCAAAGTGGGTAAAAGTCTTAAAGCCCTTGTAGGTAAATACTAAGGGGTCAAATTTCAATTTATAAGCTTAGTTGACCTTTCGTGAAGCCAAGGGACAAGTTGCAAAAACTTAAAAATGTAAAATCTGATTTCAGGATCAAGGCGGGCCGCGTAAAGGTTAATAGAACCTTACGCGGGCCGCGTTAACCGCCCAGATGCAGAAAAACGTTTTTGTCGCCTGTTCAGCCTTCTAAACGTCATTTGTTGCCCTCAAACACTTCCAAGAGAACCCTAAACAACCCCTAGACACTTAGGGACACATGTTGATGACTTATGGTTAGTGATAGACTTGCTTGTCAACTTCTTGTGGTGTTTAAATCACTATATAAAGACCATAAGTTGCAACATTGTTCCTCACACCTTCATTTGCATTCCTGATCAATTCTAGAGCTCCTAAGCAGCCTCAAGTGATCACATTTCGTGCATAGGACCTTGGTAAGTTTGCTAAACCTTTCTTGATTAAGTTATAGCTTAGTTTTAGCTTAAAAGTCAAACCGTCGTAATTAACGGTTGACTTTAAGATTAATCACTAATGGTCCAGTGATTAGTCAAATCAAAAGTATTTATAAGTTGGTAATTATGTGGGTAATAAACCCTCAAAAGGGTTCCCCCTGATTCCCACTCTAACTAGGTCAAATGTCGGGTCAAACTTAATCCGAAAAAGTCAACAGAAGCATAAAACGCATAATTAGCAATCTAGAAGGCGTGCAACCTGTTTGATCATTATTATAACTTGGTAATTAGTGTAAGAACATGTCTAAACATGTTCGACCCGACAAATTCCTGTCCAGACCCGGTTTGGAACCGAAAGTCGCATAGTTTGACTTTCACTTTGACTTTCAGTTCTGACCCGTTTAAGCATGTTTTAGAAATTCCTTAGAGCTTTATTTGGACCAGGTAACATGCTAGTATAACCCTCTGTGATTATACACCATGGTTCATTAGTTAACCAATTAATACACATAATTCCGTTAATTGCTCATATGTTGACCATTATGCCCTTTTTACCTTAAAACGTGATTTTTGGAAATGTAAAAGAGTAGAAACTTTAATTACTGATATATAAACTTGCATACAAAATTTGACATCAGTTTGAGGTGTAGTTTGAGAGTTATGCTCATTAGCGTAAATTGAAAGCTTTATGTTAATAAAATGGCATAATTAGCGTATAGCCTAGTTAAGCCTACTTTTTGATATCAAACTCTTTACCCACTAATATGATATATTATTTTGGGAATTTTAATGATTTTTAATTAATTTTAGGCTGAGCATAACTCATAGTCGTAGGCTTAATCCGGTAAATGTCAGTTTTGCCCTTACGGTCCATAAAATGAGTTTTACATATCTAAACGACTTCAAACCTTTTGCTACTGATCACATATGATAAATAAATTATTTTAAGCCTTCTGGAAATATAAAATATCAGATTTAAGTATCGAACCCGGAAATGGCCTTTAATCGCCTTTTTAAGCGTTTTTAACGCATAGTATGTACTAAAACTATTTTCAACATACAAGGGTTGATACCTACTGATATTTGAGGAAAATTATAATATTTTAACAGTAAGCAAAGCTTGATAAACTCAGACTTCAGTTTTGAGCTTTACGGTTTATGTGAGATTACCAAAATGCCCCTTCGGTGCATAGTTTGGTTATAATTGATAAATTTCACATATATACTTTATCCTACTGTTATAACTTATCAAAATAAGTATTTTCGCTGATTATACCAGACCTATAACTCAGGTAAATACTCAAACCCTTTTATAACCTTTTAAATGACCAAACTACCCCTACGAGGCCTAGTTTGTGTTTAAATACGTTTTGGGCATAATGAAAGACATATTACTGATGTCACAACATATTTGAGGCATAATTAACTTAGGAAACCTATATATGACTCTCATGATTACCCGTCATGCGTTATTCACGTTTGGTTCGGTTTATGTAACTAGTTTGCGTAAATTAGCCGAAACGGGTCAAACGTTATCGTTTTTATCTCAAAATCCAGAATGTGTTTAGTTTACCCATATTATACAAGTCTCCAAACGTGTCGGGTCTAAATCACATCCTATCCCGGTCTTCGCTTAATCATGAGTTTTGAACCGTAAACCTTTCCTTAAAACTAACCGGTCTAAGTTACGACTTAAATAAGACCCGTTAGGAATTTAATAGGTTAATAAAACCTTCGTTCCAGATTGAGAGCCCCAGTAGAAGTACTTGTGCTTGCTGATTAGAAAATACGGCTGAGTATAAATTGCATTGCTAGCTCAGGTAAATACTTTTAACTTATTTTCCCTTATACGGGCTTGGGATACGGTATTATAAAAATACCGCTTGGTCGGGTGTAGAAACCTTTTGATCGGAGATGATTAAATTGCATAATCCCGTTTTAATCTGTATTGATTGATAACAAATAGCATTGGGGGTTAATGACCGTGTCCTGGATATCCTTGGCTCATTTAAAAAACTGAATGACCATAACTTAAGCACAAGGTGTAGGCATAACACCTCCTGTTGCGTATGTAAAAGATATACTCACTCGTAAGGATGTCTTCTTGTGAGTTATATTTATGGTGAGTCGATTAATCTTGTCCGGCTTGTATTGTATAATCACCGGCCCTAAATGTTGGACAACCATGTAAATCGGATACAAGATTTTTACTAATAAAATTGTCCCAAGTATAAAAGATTAATTTTGCCTCTGTGCATTTTAATCCAGTTATAAAAGATATTTTGTGCCTCGTGCATTCAAATCAATTTTTAAACTCTTTTCCAAAATGAGTCAGTTAATTGTATTTACCAGTGTAAACTGACGTATTTTCCAAAAAGGTTAAGTGACAGGTACTGAACGTAATTGGCTGGAAGCTCAGGGCGTTAATAAGGAATCTTGCAAGTTCTAGATGCCTGAAGTCTGTTGAACAGTTTCTTTTATTTGATCCGCCTGTGGATCTTTTACTTTCCGTTGTAATACTTTGATATTACTTTATATTCGGAATGTAATATATTTATCTTTTGCTTCCGCTGTGCATTTATATATTGTGTTGTTTGACTATGATGTTACCAACCACGTCACGTTACTCCCCTACCGGGCCCACCGGTAAAGTGTGGAAATATCGGGGTGTGACAAAACTTGAAGCTCATGATCTGGAGTAAAGGAAAAAAGCTAGGATGAAAGCTCATTCTGCCCCACAAGACATCGGGTTATACTTCAAGGGTTCTGAAATAGCAAGTCCAAAGATGAAATATATTGTAGTTCCTGATGGAAGAGGTAGATTCATACAATCGGTGGTACCTCTTGAAGAAAACAAAGTAGTTGGGAATGGCAATGCATTTGTCGGAAGTAGTTTTGGAAATTTTTCTTCACCTAATCAAAGTCAACAATCAAGCTATGGAGGAAATTTTTTGTTTACTCAACAAACTCAAAGCTTTCAGAATCAAAACTATCAATCACAATAAAATCAAAATCAACAACCACAACCTCATCAAAATCAAAACCAAAACCAAAACTCAGAAAATCTTCAATGTAATGTTGCCTAGAATCTCACGAATCTTCAGATTCTCACAATACCGAATGTCCAAGAACATGTTGCTCTACTAGCATCAATGCTACATTCCTACGAAAGCTTGGTTGTAGGAAGAATCGGGAATTATAATCTGACAAAAGAGGATTATGATCAGATTGATCCTGAAAAGATGAAGTTAATTGATATCAAGTGGTGTATGGCAAACGTCATGAGGAGAGCCCAAAGATTCATGGAGATTACAGGGAGAAACAATATGGGGGATACAAGCTCGAAGATAGGTTTTAATAAATCGAAAGTTACATGTTTTAAATGTGGTGAACGAGGGCATTTTAAAAGGGAATGTGTAACAACCCGACTCTTCGGGTCATTACCTAACATGATCTTTTCTCGTAAACGCTTGTACTCCCGAGATTTCGCTTAACGCAAAGGGTTTAAACTATATTTCGACGGATTATTAAACGCATTTTGAAACACTTATTACAACGCTTATTCAAAACGCAGTTATCGCATTTAAACGCTACTCACAACGCATACTATTTGAACGCATTTTATGTCGCAACCCCCGTCCCCCTATTCAAATACAGGAACGGATGGTCGCGGCCAGTTTTGGTGGTATCTGGTATTGTCTAATTTTGGCAGCGGAATTTTCATCAGGACCGTAGTTAGGAAATATTTTATCAGAGTAAAATACCACATTTTCATAATATTAAACACATGGGATAAAACCCAAGTTTTGAGTACACACATTTTCATAGGAATAAATCATATTATTATTTAATAAAAACATCTATTTCTTTTTAGGTAACTTTATTGCCACTTTTCCAAGCCTTCAGTGCTGTCCAGCTGGCTTCTATTTGGCTTTCACATTTTGTTACCTGAAACGCGTTTAAAAACATTTTGTCAGTGGGAAATACTGGTGAGTGAATCCTAGTTTAATTAAGTTTAAATAAAATCCATTATACAGTATTGAGGGCGGTCCCGCAATTACATTTGTTTCCAAGTCATACCAATTACCACCCACGGTACTGCCAGACCCGACTTGTGGAAAAGTTACTCCTCGCAAGGCAGTAACTAATTTTGTATACAAAACCCCAACAAACTGACGATAATTGTATCCTTACAAATACTCAATAACTACTTAATATGTAATTAATTGTGTGAGGTTTGTAAAAACAATTTACAAAAAGGAGATTACTCACATTGCTGTCTTAGATTATCCTTTAGGGTTTCCTGGTGACAATCTATAATTTACACAATTGCACACGTGTTAGTATAATAACCCATTTTAACATTAGTAATACCCTCCCCGAGACGGCATTCCAACGACTACGTCGGGCAGAACCACGACAGCCGTTACGAAACCCTAGATCAATCGGGCAGAGTATCTAATACGTATCCAGGGGTTATGATACTTACAACGGAGCAGAACTTCGTTAATTAGGGGGGTATTATACCCGAGTATAATGCATACACTTCAGAATTTAGAGAAAGAAAACGTTTGTGAGCGATTTTCGACTGAAGGCCGATGCCCTCTACTTATAGGGCCTGATTTCGGGTCTTAGGCGGCCCGCGTAAGATGTAGCAAAGGAGCTACGCGGCCCGCGTAGTAGAGTAATAGGGGCGTAGGTGACCCGGGTCATGGTGTAGGGTCAACACGTAGGTGACACGTGGCGGTCCAGGTTTCGCCCTAATTGCAAGCTGTCGTAGCCCGCGTAAGCTTATGCTTACCTCTACACGGCCCGCGAGCGACTACTAAAAATTGTTTTTATTTTATTTTTAATGTTATATCATATTTTGGGCTCGGTTTTCACATACGGGGTGTATTTTAGGACATATTGGGATATTTTAAAATATATTAGGGCTGTTGGTGCATAAATGGGTTACGCGGGCCACGACAGGATGTTAGTTTATACTACAGAGGAACATATTTGCTGATCTTAAAACATATGAGAAAATCTGAAAGTATGAATTTGGCGAAATTCATTCAGAAGATTGAAGAACATGAATTGGATATTCAGAAAACTGCTATCATGAATAATCTGAATGCTCAATAGGATGTTAGTTTATACTACAAGGAAGCAAATTTGAAACTACTCCGAGTCCGAAGATTAAGACTGCTTTCAGTGCTGATGGTTCTTCTGGAATAAATGGTAGTACTGTTACTCAAAGCTGAAAGAGAAATGTGTTGATAAAACAAAACAATCCTCAGAAAAATTCAAAGTGTTCAAAAATTCGACCTTCGAAACTGGTGAAAGTTCGAAATGTTTTTACAAAAGAAAAGTCGATTTGAACAAACAAAAATGGGTTGTTAAATCAGAGAGTAGTTCTGACAATGAATCTGACTCGTCAAAGTCAGAGGAGTCATTTGTTGAGAAAAGAGAGAAGAATTCCGTTCCAGAAATGAACGAAGAAAACTTCCCGCCATTGTCAAAAGAAAACTTGAAGTTGAAAGTTGGTAAGGTTGAAATTTCAGATCAATTCTTCTCTGGTAAAGAAGAATTTGATGCTGAAAAAGCTTTTAATGGAAAAGTAAAACATATCTTTGGGAAGATGGTAGACGGGAAAGTAAAGGGTGTGAAAGATTTTTACAAATAAAAAAGATGGTGGGATAGAGATGAATCTAAATCACCCAAGGCTGGTCAGGCTTGGGTGAGATCGTTTTCTACTTAAAACCCTGACTTGCCGGAACTCCCAGGTTGATAAGTGTGGAGTAGGAATCGTCATCTTTCTACAAGTACAAGTGGTATTTCAACCTTCATGTGGTAGTTATTCCTGAAAATTACAAATAGTATGATTGAATCAACAAGTGGTTAATCAAGGTCATTAAGTTGAACTTGGTTAAACTTTCAGTCAAGTGGTTAAGAAAACAAAGTGATGATCATAACCCCGATCTTAAAAATGGTAAAATCAACAAAACTTATTTTTCGGAAAAACCATTTGATTAAAACAAACTTTAGTGTTTTGAAATCATAATGGGAAAATAGTTTGTTGTCAGGGGGAGTTCTGATTGTTTATGCCAAGTGGATGGCAAATTGAAGCAATTCACAACAGTTGTCACTTTATTTGTACAGTTTGTTTTCAAAATTTTCCCAAATTGAAACATATTTTGATTTTAGGGGGAGTAAATTTTTTTTTAGAAATTTCGAAAATTTGAAAAATCCAAAAACATGATAAAATCTGTAAAACCCAAAAACATTTGAAAAATAAAAAATGAGTTTTGTTGTGAAAAAGAGGAAATGATAGTACATCAGTAGACTGTTACGGTATGCTAAAGAAATGTAATGATTAAAAAGCATTACAGGGTCTCACTGATGATATGCCGATAGGTTTTTACACATTTAGTAAACTTTTTCGGGATATAAACTTAAATTTAAACTTGCTTGTTTCGTGGGGAACACTACTTGGATATATAGGTAACCCCTGAAATCTCGTTTGAAAGACCCCTCTTTCTGAAATACTAGGTCTTTATGCTTAGTGATATCTGGAGTATTATCCCGGGACTTCTGATAATGCGGAAGCAATGGCCTAGTCCCCGTATAATACTTTACTGCTGCTTGAAATAAAAGCCCGCCCTCAGCATAAAAAATGATGAATCATTGAAAAAAATGCAAATCATGTGCTGTTGTAAAAAAGATCCTCTAAAGGGGACACACCAAAAGTCGAGCCTTCAACTCAGCAAAAAATATGAGCTCTCAAGGTTTCGCAATTAACCCCTTACAGATATCATCTATGGTATACTCACCTGTAAGACTGAATATTGGGATCTGGATATGGGAGTATATTCAAGAGGTGGGACACATGAATGAGTTTAAGTTCTTAATACACCTAATTCATATCCTGAATCAGTTGAAATTTGTGTGAGAATTTAAAATGGATCAGTATATCGACAATCTAAGTGAACTGTTTAATTCTTAATGTGTAACTAATCTCAACAGTATTTGTGATTTGTCAAAAACTGATATGATCCTCTTACACAAAACTCGCAAAAATATTTACAGGCAATATAAACTTAGATTGTAAATATTTCTTTACTGCTTTTCATGTCAAAAATCCAAAAAGATTTTCAGTGTGTTTTAGCATAATTTTTTTTTCGACAACTGATGTTGGAAAGCTGATTTTCAAAATTCCGAGTGCTAAACATGATGAACAAATGGTTTGGGAAATTTATTTGAAATGAGGAACGATTTTAAAATGAAATTGTCAAATTTGAATGTTTTCTTACAAGTGATCATCAGAGATTATAAAATGTTAAATCATTTTTGATCGATACCTGCAAATGAATTATAAATTTGTCAAATTTTAAATTTGTGAAATTTATTTTGAGGTTGAGGATGTGCAGGAATGAAGTTTTGAAAAAGCCAGGTTCTAATTCCTGAAGTGTTTCTGCATTAGCATATGTAGAGCCAGGCCTCGATCCTGAACCTGTGAAGGATGCACAGCATGAGCATAATTTGAATCAGATTATGGATCAACATTCAAGGGGGAGTTTGAATGTTAGAAAGCCAGGAAGAGATGCTGGAAAAGAAAGAGAGAAGAAGAGAAAGAGATTAAATGACGCTTACATTGTCAGATACACAGAGACTGATCAAGACTGAAGATGTGTTATGCCGAAGACTCGACACTAAAGACTTCGTCAACATCCAAGGGGGAGTCTGTTGGTGCATATGTCTGTCGACTTCGTCTTGTATCGAGTCTTGTGTCTAGATTGGATAGAATGGAGCTCGGTAGGTTAGTTTAGTGAGATTTGGATGAGTTGGACCATTCCGTACGAAATGGAAGGATCCATTTCGCACGAAATGGACTTGGTCCATTTTGCACTAAATGGCATCTGACCATTTCGTACGAAATGCTTCTCCAATATATACCTGAGCTGAGATTTCATTTGTAATGTTCCTGATTCCGGTGCCGAAGTGCTGCCGACGTGTCATTTGATCTGTAACGCTTTCAAATCAATAAACAAGACAGTTAAAGAGTGAATCAAGCTGTAATCAAGTCTGTATCATTGAATTTCCCCTTTGATATGGATTAGAACTCTTCTGATAGACTCGTTTAGATCGGTTCTCGATCCTACAAGGGCGTCGGAAAAATTCAGGAGGGGTGTTATATCCTCCCTACCTTGTTTTAGAGCTCGTCCTCGAGATCTACTGGAACAAGTGTGGATATTTCCTTTGCATTTCTGATTCAAGTTCCCATGTATACTCTGGTCCTCTTTTGGAGTCCCATTTCACTTTCACCAGAACTAATCTTTTATGTTTGAGATTCTTAACCTTCCTGTCTTCAATCTCTAGAGGCCTTTCTACAAATTTGAGTTGTTCATTTACCTCTATATCCTTAAGAGGTATTACAAGTGATTCATCAGCTAGGCATTTCTTGAGATTAGATACATGAAATACATCATGTATTCCTGCCATTTCTTCTGGCAGTTGTAGCTGATAGGCTACAGGTCCTATTTTTCTAATAATCTCAAAAGGTCCAACATACCTAGGAGTTAGCTTTCCTCTTTTGATGAATCTTACCACTCCTTTCCAATGAGAGACTTTTAACAATACTTTATCTCCTATTTTAAATTCCAACGGTTTACGACGGTTATCAACATAGCTTTTTCTATCGATCACGTGCTGCTTTCAGTCGTTCTTTGACTTGAATGATCTTGTCAGTTGTTTCTTGCACTATCTCAGGTCCAGATAGTTGTTTTTCCCCAATTTCTGCCCAACAGACTGGGGTTCGGCATTTTCGTCCACAAAGTGCTTCTAATGGTGCATCATTGATACTTGTGTGATAACTATTATTATAAGAAAATTCTATTAATGGTAAGTGATTGTCCCAATTACCTCCGAAATCAATTACACAAGCTCTAAGCATGTCTTCCATCGTCTGAATTGTCCTTTCGCTTTGTCCGTCCATTTGAGGATGATAAGCGGTGCTTAAATTTAACTTGGTTCCCATGGCCTTTTGGAAACTTGTCCAAAAATGAGAGGTAAAACGACTGTCCCTATCAGAAACAATTGATAAAGGTATTCCATGTAATGAAACGATTTCATTTACATATAATTTAGCTAATTGTTCCATACTAAATGTTTCTTTCATTGGTAGAAAATGAGCTGACTTGGTTAGTATATCTACAATCACCCAGATTGTATTATTACCTTTTCTTGTTTTGGGTAATTTGGTAACAAAATCCATTGTTATCAATTCCCATTTCTAAACTGGCATTTCTAACTGCTGTAACAAACCTGAGGGTTTCTGATGTTCAGCTTTGACTTGTGAACAAGTTAAACATTTAGAAACGTAAGCTGTTATATCCTTTTTCATTCCTATCCACCAAAAATTCTTTCTTAAATCCTGATACATTTTATCACTTCCTGGATGCATCGTATATTTGGACTTATGGGCTTCTTCTAATATACGATGGCGCAGGTTTCCTAATTTAGGTATCCACATTCTCTTTTTATGGAATCTCCAAATTCCATCTGTTCCTTGTTCTAATTCCTTAATCATTCCTTTTAATTTTTCAGCATCATCCTGGATTACTGATTCTTGTGCTTTTCTAATTTGATCATTTAAATCTACTTGTAGATTTAATTTAAGAGAACGTACCCTTTTTGGCTTTTCATGATACTTTCGGCTTAAAGCATCAGCCACTACATTTGCCTTTCCTGCATGATACTGGATATTACAATCATAATCACTAAGAATTTCCATCCAGCGTCTTTGTCTCATATTTAACTCTTTTTGCCCGAAAACATACATTAAACTTTTATGATTAGTGAATATGGTAAACTTACTACCATAAAGGTAATGTCTCCAAATCTTAAGGGCAAAAATTATAGCTCCTAACTCTAAATCATGGGTTGAATAATTCTCTTCATGATTCTTAAGTTGTCTAGAGGCGTAAGCTATAACCTTTTGACGTTGCATTAATACACATCTATAACCTAACTTAGAGGCGTCACAATAAATTACAAAACCTTCAGTTCCCTCTGGTAACGCTAGTATGGGTGCATGGGTTAATCTTTGCTTAAGAGTTCTAAATGCTTCTTCTTGTTTTGGTCCCCATTCAAACTTAATGGATTTACAAGTTAACTTAGTTAAGGGAATGGCTATTCTAGAAAAATCTTGAATAAATATTCTATAATAACCTGCCAATCCTAAGAAACTTCTAATCTCGGTTGGTGACTCAGGGGTTTTCCATTTGGTAATCGCCTCGATCTTTGTTGGATCCACATGAATTCCTTCATGGTTGACTAAATGTCCAAGAAACTGTACCTGTTCTAACCAAAACTCTCATTTTGAAAACTTAGCATAAAGCTTTTCCTTTCTTAATAAGCTTAGAAGTGTGTGTAAATGCTTTGCATGCTCCTCTTTACTTTTAGAATAGATAAGAATATCATCTATAAAGACAATTATGAATTTATCCAAATATGGTTTACATATTCGGTTCATCATGTCCATAAATGCGGCTGGGGTATTGGTTAAACCAAATGGCATGACAGTAAATTCATAATGGCCATACCTTGTTCTAAATGCGGTTTTAGGAATGTCCTCTTCCTGTACCTTTAATTGATGATATCCTGATCTTAAATCGATTTTAGAGAAGAATCGAGCTCCTTGCAATTGATCGAACGGATCATCGATTTTCGGTAATGGGTACCGGTTCTTAATCGTGACCTTGTTTAATTCACGGTAGTCAATGCACATACACATTGATCCGTCCTTCTTTTTAATGAATAAAATCGGTGCTCCACAAGGCGATGAGCTTGGCTGTATGAATCCCTTCTTTAATAATTCATCTAACTGTTTCTTTAGTTCCTGCATTTCGGCGGGTGCCAAACGGTAGGGTGCTTTGGCAATTGGTGTTGTTCCGGGTAGCAGATGGATTCTGAATTCGACTTCTCTGTCTGGTGGTAGCCCTGGCAATTCTTCTGGAAAGATATCTGAAAACTGAGACACTACTGGAATGTCTTTTAGTTCTTTTCCTTTAGTGTTAGTGATTATGGAAATCAAATACACTATAGATCCTTTTCTTATATAACTTGCAGTTTTCATCACAGAGATGAATTTAGTGGATTTGGATGGTTTATCACCTTCAATTGTGATCTTTTCACCTCTTGGTGAATTTACTTGAATTGACTTTTGATCACATAAAATACTAGCTTTATTGGCTATTAACCAATCCATTCCTAATACGATATCAAATCCTGCCCTATTCATTGGGTAAAGATTTGCAATAAACTTTTGATTTAAAAATTCTATTCTTGCTCCCTGCAAGATTTCAGAAATCCTAACCATTTCTCCATTCGCTGTCTCAACTAGACATTCTTGTGAGAGTTTATTTAATGGTTGATTGAGAAGTTTGCAAAATGAAGTATTAATAAAACTTTGGTTTGCACCAGAGTCAAATAATACTTTAGCAAAAACATCATTAACTAAAAACGTACCGGCTATTACATCCGGAATCATTTTGGCTTCATCTGCAGTCAGGACAAACGCTCTAGCATTTTTAGTGTTCTTGTTGTTCGCGGCTGGAGCTAGTTTCGGACAGTTCGGCTTGATGTGACCTTTTTCTCCACAGTTGAAGCATAGTCCATTACTGGATTTTCTCCTGCAATCTTCTTCCTTGTGTCCTGGTGCCTTACATAAATTGCAGTGAGTGGAGCATTTTCCCGAATGCTTTTTCTTGCAGGCCTTGCAGTATGGTGTAGAGGTAGAACCTATATTCCTACGGTTGGAATTCCCAAAACGGAATTCTTGGGTAAGCCTTTGAGCTAGGTTTTTCCTCTGGTCTTCTTCTCTAGTACGGATTAATTCATCTGTCAAGGTATTTGCTAGTTCTACAGCTTCTTCTATAGTTTGAGGTCTAGCTGCCTTGACTACATGTCTAATCTCTCCAATTAATCCCCAGATGTAAATGGAGATTAATACCGGTTCAGGTGATGCAAGGGTTGGTACTATTCTAGCATATTCAAAGAATGTGGTAGTATACCCCTTACTATCTACCCCGGTCATCCTAAGATTTAGGAACTTATTTGCTATCTGTTCCTTTTCATTGGGAGGGCAGAATTTCCTTTCTACCATATTTTAAATTCCTCCCATTCCATGTTGTAAACCCTATCACTTCCTCTTGACTGGAGGATAGTGTTCCACCATTCTAAGGCTGAGTTTTTAAACAGATTAGAAGCAAACATTATCTTGTTTTCTTCAGCACACTTGCTTATTTTTAAAATAACATCAGTCTTTTCTATCCAACGTAGAGCTGCAATGGGTCCTTCTTTGCCCGAGAATTCTATTGGTTTGCAGGACCAGAATTCTTTGTAAGAACAACCATAAGGCATGGTTCTTCTTCTTTTGGGAATGGGCACTTGAAGTACGAGTCCATTGTTCACGCTGTTTGCAGGTTCAGAAGGTCGCTTACTGCTATGTTTACTTTTATTTTCCGCATCCTTAACAGTTTGAAGAATATATGGCATTGCATCTATAATTCCTTGTGCCACTATGTGTTGGATGACACTATTATCCACTTGGTTTCCATTGTTATTGTTGTTGTTCGGATTCTCATTAACCAAGTTAATGTTACTCCGGTTATCATTATTCAGAGTTTCCTGATTCCCTTCGTCGGCCATCTAAATGTTAAACATTTACCACGTATTAATATCACAAAATAATATTTAATATAGCCAATCACTTGACACGCATTTTGGTCAAAAGCGTCGATCATTGCGACTTTACTCTATTTATATAATATGCATCTATTACACACCAGTACTGAAATTAAAATTACAATACCGACTGAAATTTAAAGTTACACTACTAATAGTAGGCATCCGTAGTTTTTTTTTCATAGACACACACACATATTTTATTATTATTTTATATTATATTATTATGACCTTCTCCACCATCATTTCTACGGATATGGATTCATCCAGAAATCCATATTGCACTCGTCGTACTTCCAGACGAGTCGCTCTCCCACCTGTCTCATCCTTTCACTATTCTCTAAAATTTCCTCACGAAATGTCCTAAGTTCTTGTACATTTTCTGCACTCATTGGGGGTGCAGGTTCTAGGACTGGGTTCGAAATCTGGGGTGCGGGTTCCTGGTACGGAGGTGTAGGTGCCTGGTATGGGTAAGGATTTTCTAGAATCTCCCTAATGAATACATCTTTATCGTAACAGGGATTTAGAGGATCTAACCCTGGGTAGGCTCCTAGGTTCGGCATGGGTATGTCTTCGTGTATCGGGTAACGTTGCACGTAGTCCCTATTGTCATCCCACCACGGGTCATAATTTGGGTTTAAGGGGTTAGGTGCTGGTACCCTAGGTATCTCCTCCGGGTTAAAATCATGCATTTCTACTTGATTTTCGGGGTTTTCTATTTCCATCGGTTGGTCAAGAATTGGTGGTTGTGGTTGGGGTGCTATCATTTGTTCCAGGTTAGGGTCAGCTGCAGTGGTTGCTAAGATGTGAATGTTGGCTATACCCCTATTAATCATTTCCTGGGCATAGGCATCTGTTTCTCTTTTGGCTGCTGCTAGTGCTCTCTGGTCTTGTAACTTTTTCATACGCTTCCTACGCTCATGTGCCCCTCGATTGAACCATCCTATCTTTTTCTGAGGGAATGGCTCTTCAAACTGAGCCTTAAACACGAATATTCCTTCTTCCGTGTCAGCAGAGTACCCTAAGAGGGCATGCTGAGAATAGGCACCTTTGCTTCTAGGCGAATCAGACAATTGACAGTACGCGTCAGATGGTCCTTGGTCACTCATACTGTAAACTAACAAATAGTCAAATAACACATAACAAGAAAATGCAATTATGCATGTATTCCCATAATTTATTTCCTAACAATTTGAATTTTGGTGTCAGCAGAACCCTTCTGTGGCTGAATTAGTGGCTTAGCTCTAATACCACCTTCTGTCGCAACCCCCTTCCCCCTATTCAAATACAGGAACGGACGGTCGCGGCCAGTTTTGGTGGTATCTAGTATTGTCTAATTTTGGCAGCAGAATTTTCATCAGGACCGTAGTTAGGAAATATTTTATCAGAGTAAAATACCACATTTTCATAATATTAAACAAATGGGATAAAACCCAAGTTTTGAGTACACACATTTTCATAGGAATAAATCCTATTATTATTTAATAAAAACATCTATTTCTTTTTAGGTAACTTTATTGCCACTTTTCCAAGCCTTCAGTGCTGTCCAGCTGGCTTCTATTTGGCTTTCACATTTTGTTACCTGAAACGCGTTTAAAAACATTTTGTCAGTGGGAAATACTGGTGAGTGAATCCTAGTTTAATTAAGTTTAAATAAAATCCATTATACAGTATTGAGGGCGGTCCCGCAATTACATTTGTTTCCAAGTCATACCAATTACCACCCACGGTACTGTCAGACCCGACTTGTGGAAAAGTTACTCCTCGCAAGGCAGTAACTAATTTTGTATACAAAACCCCAACATACCGATGATAATTGTATCCTTACAAATACTCAATAACTGCTTAATATGTAATTAATTGTGTGAGTTTTTGTAAAAACAATTTACAAAAAGGAGATTACTCATATTGCTGTCTTAGATTATCCTTTAGGGTTTCCTGGTGACAATCTATAATTTACACAAATGCACACGTGTTAGTATAATAACCCATTTTAACATTAGTAATACCCTCCCCGAGACGGCATTCCAACGACTACGTCGGGCAGAACCACGACAGCCGCTACAGAACCCTAGATCAATCGGGCAGAGTATCTAATACGTATCCAGGGGTTATGATACTTACAACGGAGCAGAACTTCGTTAATTAGGGGTGTATTATACCCAAGTATAATGCCTACACTTCAAAATTTAGAGAAAGAAAACGTTTATGAGCGATTTTCGACTGAAGGCCGATGCCCTCTACTTATAGGGCCTGATTTTGGGTCTTAGGCGGCCCGCGTAAGATGTAGCAAAGGAGCTACGTGGCCCGCGTAGTAGAGTAATAGGGCTGTAGGTGATCCGGGTCATGGTGTAGGGTCAACACGCAGGTGACACGTGGAGGCTCCAGGTTTCGCCCTAATTGCAAGCTGTCGCGGCCCGCGTAAGCTTATGCTTACCTATACGCAGCCCGCGAGCGACTAATAAAAACTGTTTTTATTTTATTTTTAATGTTATATCATATTTTGGGCTCGGTTTTCATATACGGGGTGTATTTTAGGACATATTGGGATAGTTTAAAATATATTAGGGCGTCGGAAAAATTCAGGAGGGGTGTTATATTTTAACGCATTTTGTCGCATGTTACATCATTTGTTTAGACTAAACGCTATCACAACGCTATCGCAACGCAAACTCAACACAGACTCGAAATGCAAGTTTACTTATGTTATGCGTGTTATTTGTGTGATTGATTGTTTATTTGTTATGTGGTTATAAACGCAACGCTTACACGCTCAACGCTTACTTGCAACTCGCTTAAACACAACGCAACGCAACGCTTAACGCACGAAACAAAGTTGGTAAACTAACTCACGCACACACAGCCGATCGAATGGACCACAGTTCGAATGGGCATCCATCCGCTCGAATGACCATCCATCCAGATGGCCATCCAACCGAACACGCCTTTCGTGCACCGACTTAACTCCCTCTCTCACCCTATAAACACTACCCGTACACCACCTTTCATTGATTTGACATCTCCATCCGACCACACGCACTCAAGTCGCTCTCAGTCACTTTTACTCGTGATTCAAGGCCATTTCGTAAGTATTTCTCCTCAAATCTTGTACAATCTTCATCACTAATTACTTCTACATCATCTTCTCCATCAAACTCACACACAAACACTAACTTTTTCTCTGAAATCACTGATTTGGACCTCTTGAAGGTGTTCTTCACTCATTTTGCTTATGCAACATGTTGTAGAGCACCAACTCATCAGGATTGGTTCAGATCTAAGAGATTTCCACAACTTTTCAACTATGTTTTGCAAGATTTCACACTTCTTCATCTGTTTTCGAACTTTTCTACAACTCTCACACAAAACCGGTGGAATCTGGGCTCATTCAGACTCTCTACTCGTTCCTTAGTTGAGAGCCGGCTTAAAAACGGATTTCCGCCGGAGAGATGACCGATTAACGGGTTGAACATGAAATTCCATCAAGCACCTGGTGTGTTTCTGTTGCTTGACACATCGTCACGCTGTCTCCGTTAAACTCAAAACTTTTACTTAGAAAATTTTATAACTTTTCAAATAACAGATCGCCCACTCGAGTGGCCATCCGATCGAATGACCATCCGACCGGGTGACCTGAACCTTATAATTTTTAGTGATTAAATGTTTATACGAAACTTCGAATTTTAAATATTTATAAACAACACACGCACTCATTCGAATCAGTTCGAATGGTCATCTGCTCGGATGACCATCCGCTCAGATGGAGACCCATCCGTTCGAATCACCATTCGAACACCCAACCATTCGACATCTTGTTTACATTCTGTTCAATGCTTACACTACTGTTCTCTGCTCAGGCTAACTCAACGCGCTCCCTTCAATCCAATCAAGTCTGTGTTTACTTGATAAACACGCACTGTGAGTATACTCGAACTCATTTTTCATTTAACGCACTTTTGGGTGTTACATACGTTCTATATCAAAACACAACACACAACGCAAACACTTTATAACGCTAACCATTTCCGCATGCTATACGTTATCTATGAATGCTTGTTCTATGCTTATACAGTGTTACACTATACCGTCTCTAGCAACAATAGTACTATAGTTTGGACGCAGCACCTGTCGTGGACAGGGGTTGATAGGGATCTTAACTCTTTACTTCACGTGTTCACTGAACATGTGTCGTGCATACTCTACTACGCAATCTCGTGGTTAAGTTGTAATCAATGTGTAGTAGTTACATGCTTTGCCCGTTACGTGTTACATGATGGTTATGCGTAAACATTTACTATATGCTACTCAAACTTGTGTACTCACCTTTACATTTTATGAATTGACTTTATTTTAATGTATGTGATAGGTTAATGGATTTGTTGCTGGAAATCAAGATAGGCAGTCTAGAAACTACAGTATTAGAAATCTAGGTTGTCGAACTTGCTTTGTTTGAGAGAAACTCGTTATCTGTAATAATTGTTTGTGGAATGTTTGTTGATTGGTATAGGACAATTAACCTTTTAAATATTGCCACTTAATAGTTGTTATGGATTCTCTTGAGCAATCTGATTCGCCTAGTGTCGCGCCCCGATGTTTCTGCCATCCGTTGGGGTGTGACAGAATGTACCAACAAGGAAGTTGAAGCTAACTATAACCTTATCGGAAGAAGTGATTAATACCAGAGAACTTATCAACATCGACCATAGAATCTAAGTCCGAGATCAGTTAATTCAAGGATGATTCCGATTGCGAGTTCGTCATCATCTAATTCAACACCGAAAGACAAAGCTCTAATGGTGGTTCAAGGAGATGAATGATTCAACTGGAATTCAATTGTTCAAAAGACCGAGGGAATTGCTCTAATGGCTAAGATCATAGAAATTGAAAAGTTGAAAACTGAAAATTTCATTATTTTCAAAAACTTCCTTCATCCATACTTAAATTTTTTCATTATTTTCAAAAACATCCTTCATCCCCACACTTGGGATACATTGTCCCCAATGTATAGGGGTTTTAGGTCAAATGTGTGATTTACCAAATATGCAATTAATCTCATTCAAGCGACTCATCTCAACCACCAATCCATCCATAAAACAAGAGACTCACAAATACCATACCCAACACATAATAAAATGTTTTACTCCACCATAATTACTAGACAACCAAAACACACCAAAAAGAAATAAAGCAAATAACATATTGTTCAGTCCAGTTTATCAAAAAATTCTAGAAATGAGAGTGGAGTGTCCCTAGCTTTGAGTGCAGCAATTGGATGAGTGTATTCCTCTCCAAGTTTCCTGATGATGTGGGAAGTGAGGTCCACATCATGAACGAGACTTTGGGCCAGCGATAACTTTCTTGTCATGCAAAAACTCGGTGACTATACTTGTACCTTTTGGATTTTTTGCAAGTCATGGTGTTGGAACCGTTACTCCTTTTTCGTCACAAATAGAGTTGTATAAATTAAAAAAATTCAAAACCGGAAACCATAAAAATGAATACACGTACCGGTACTGATGTTCAGTATAGTACGTTACTGATACGGTTTAAGTTTATCAAGAAAAAAATAATAAAAAATACCGTACCGAAACCAATGTTGTTCGTTCGATTTGGTTAAGTTCACTACATAGCGGCATGATATCCATTATCAAACAAGAAACGATATAAATGAATACAAACTGGTATAGATGTTTTTTGGTTTGATTAGCACAGTATGGTAACGATACACTGTCAATTTATCCTGCAATACTCGACTGTCGAGTTTTCATCGGGGGATTTTGTGTGCTTTAATCGATCTCTATTCATGTGAGGGATTGTTGGAAATTTAGTGAAAATGAGTTTTCACTAAATATTTTATACATCAATAATATTTATATATGTTTTGTATAAATAATTATTTATGGTTTTGTGTTCAAACTATGTCCAAATAGAGCTGAGATGAATGAGATATCGAAGCTTGAAGTTGTATGTTTGGAACAAACAAAGATGAGAAAAATGGATTGAGATTTGTCACATTGTCCCACATAGGTGGGATGAAAAAACTTAAAGTGGTATATAAGGAGGATCACTCCTTGTGAATTGTTTCCTTAAAGGCAAACACTAGTGGGGACCCAAAGGGTGCATCGCGCTCACACATATGCGCGCGTGACGTGGGCTATAGACCCTATGTGGTGCACTTTGAACTTCGCACACCGCCTTTGTATTTTTGCCCATGAGCGCGTGGTCAGATACATGGCGGGTCCGCTTATGGTGCACCCTTGGGTGGCGTAGGCGGATGCCATGGCATGTCACATGTCGATGCCGCGCGAGCTCCTTAGGCGCATGGTGCACATCATTGGCTAAGGCAGAGAGTGCAGGTGGCGCACGAGTATGGATGGCGCATGACCACGTGGCGTCCTTGTATGCGTAGTGGCATCCGTGTGGCGCGCGACTCCATGTAGGCGCAGGTTTGACTGTGGCGCGCGCTTGTACGCGCGATTCGGTTCAGTCAGTCAACTCAGTCTTCACCGGTTACTAGAATGTCATGAATTAACATGACAATTACATTTGACCACTCTCCATTTTAAAACAATTAAAACATGTTTATTACAATATTGATTACCTTGTAATTAAAAACATTAGTTCCTGTTTAGTATCTTGTTGATTACAAGACTAAATGAGTTTTAGTTGTAAAACTTTGGTGTATATACGTATAATCACAATGGTCCATTGTGAAAAGATAGAAAAAATATAAACAGAAGCACTATTTTGTTCCAAGGGAAAACTAGAGAAGCTAGCCTCTAAAGTATTTCTTTTGCAACTTCTTACTTTTCCACAAAAAATATGAACACCAAATTATACCCGGTGTAATCTCGGGCATGAGAGCTATCTCCGGCAGTACAACTACTGCTTCGGTTGTTGTATCCTGGAAACAGATCGTCTGAGAGGAGGCGCGGAATCTGTTTTAAGGTCCCCGTGTCATACACGATCCTCAACCAAAACCGTCAACGATAGTTTGTTCATTCTTGCAGCGAAGGTTCGTACAAGACGATGCGGTTGAATTTCTTCCAAAGACGCTGGCTTGAATCAAGATTGGTATAATTATATTGTATTTTATATTCGTTTATTTAGTTTTTGTAACCGGTATAGTACTAGTCGAATTTCCCACAAATAACGAGAGGCTCGTTAGTATATATTTTGTAATATATTTTATTGAAAACGTGAACCTCATTCCTACAATCTTAAAACAGACTTTCGTGAAGATTGTTACTACAATCTTAAATCCCTTCTCTACGAGGATTTGGGTTCACGAAAGTTAAAATTTTAATTGAGATTTTGCTAAAATCTTATAAATTGTTTGGGAAATATTTATTTAGTACAATGAGTAGGATTAATTTTGATGATTGGAGTACAATTTTTAATCTGAATATCGTGTTACAAAACCGAACAATTTGATTCAAGTTTTAGAATGGGTTTTCTTCGTGTTTAGATAACACGAATTACATACAAAAATTAATATGTATTTCGAATGGTTGGAATACTAATTTTTCTAATGAGCGAATTAGAAATTGGTAATTTTTGTAAACCCAAATAATGTGTTTGAACGATGGAAATTCTCTAAGGAGACTGTTAGATGTAATTTGGTAAAATAATATTAATTTCAAATGTCTTGAAACATATATATTTTCTAATGAGTTTATTAGAAAGTAATTATTTTATAAAATTACAAGTTTTAAAACATTTATGCATTCTAATGAGCATGTTAGAAACATTGATGTTGAAAGAATAACAATATTAAACTTTTTATATCTCTAACGAGCATCTTAGAATTTTATCGAAATATAAGTTTTAATACCATCTATTATATCTAATGAGCGTGTTAGATACGACGATTGTGTAAAACTAACTAGTTAAAAGACGATTCGATTTTCTAACGAGCGTGCTAGGAAAGATACATTTAGATTTTCTAACGACCGTGTTAGAAAAGATTATTATTTCAAATAATTACCGACGAGCGTGTTGGAGACAATTATTTTGGATAATAAACCTTATAACGGTTTCGTCTAAACTATTAAATTTCTAACGAGCGAGTTAGAAACGGATTTTTTTCCACATACGTTAAAACGATTTTTATTTGTTTATTTCTAATAAGCGTATTAGAAACAGTTTATATTTTTTTATAAACCTCAAAACAAATTGTGTAATCATTATTTCTAAGGAGCATGTTAGAATCGATTTAAAGAGTTTGACAATTGTTTATTTTCTAACGAGTGTATTAGAAAAGGTTTATGTTTATTTCTAGCGAGCGTGTTAGAAAAACGTTTATTTAAATAAACCAAAAGTGAATAAATGTATTCGTTTTTTTTTTCTAACGAGCGCGTTAGAAACAATTTACTTTAAAAAATAGAATATTTTGAATGTTTGTTAAACATTTAAATTCTAGTTTGCATATTAGAACTGGTTATCATACATGCCACTCATCTTAACGATTGGTAATCGTTCATTATCTAACAACGGGTTAGAAACGGTTTAAATATGATAAACCGATTATTAAAACAATGATAAAACATGTCTTTGCGTTCTATAAGTGATTCGATGCTCCCACAAAAAAGTATTTCGTCTTCAATCATACAATAGTCTCGGAAAGACTATTTGGTGAAAAACAACTCAATGTTGTTATAAATATAATAAGTTGCTCAACTACTTGCGAGTAGTTAATTGTAAACAACTTTATATTTTTGGATAACTTGTGATTATTCAAGTTTTGAGTTTCAAGATGAAACAAGTTATACGTGTTCCATTGAGGGAGTACCTCAGAACATGACACGAAATGATATAATTGCGCTTATTTCGGTTGAAATTATTTGAGATAATAACACTTTGGGATTTGATGTTTAGATATCATTGGTGTATCCGTTATTATATATGTTTGCTTTTATTTTATTTAAATCGGTGGACTATCGTTTGGGTTTATTTTACATAAACAAATGGATTAAAATATAATAAAAGAGTTATATTTATTTTTGACTACTAATAAGTTATCAAAAGGATACACATTTTGATACAAAGTGTAAAAAGTAATTTACACAAACACAACGAGCGAGTTGTGATCATGACTTATGTAATAAGTCACAAATCAAACATCAAACGCATAACGAATTCATGAGAAACGTGGTGAATGGTTTGAGATGAAATACACGAAAACAAGATATGTCATCTAATGTTGAGAGCATTGACATGGAAATGCACATGTAAGTTTTCGAAGAATATAACATACGAAAGGAATATATGTTATTATCGTAAATGATTTTAATAAATTTAACAAATTTATTAAGGGAAATTTACAATAGTGATGGACTTGTAGATGCTTCTACCAACATCAATGTTGTTTAAACTATGTGGAGGGTTAGTCCTCAATTTGGGAGAGTATCCCAATACATGGTATTAACGAAACAACAACGTAAATGTATATATCACTATAGGCATACGTGAATACCTTGTTGTTGAGAGTCAATCTAATTGACTATATCTCAAGACTGGAGTGATTTTATACGAAGATCGTTCATCAAAGTGACTTGGATTAAGACTTATGTTTAAGTCCTTAGGAAGTCAACGGTGATGCCTTGGAGATAAAAGGCAAACGAGTTTGATCCTAATGGATGGAGTTTTCAATGGTTTTGAGACCTTCCTAAAACCAATGGTTTCGGAATGGTGAAATAAAAATTTCATTATTGTGTCTAAGCTAAGAAAAGAATGTTCAGAAGAGATAGTGCGTTATCTCTTAAGGCTGTGAAGAATCAGAATGATGCATCTTCTATTCACATGCTAGAGTATTGTGGTCTAAAGCATGCTAGGCTAATACTTGTTAATTTATATGCTCGACGAAGATTAAATTAACTTTAAACAATTAAAATATGTAATGACATAAGAACGAATTTTGTGCTAAAAAAACCTATAAATATAACTTCATTTAATCCAAAGGGATAACTTGGGAGGACCGGCTAAATAGATCATTTATAACGATTCCATCCGGTTTCATATGTGAAGAACTCAAATAGATCAGAAGCTCTTATGAGAAATATTAATCTGAGTAGAGTAATATAACTGGACGACTACACTGACAAAAAGACATGGATAATTTTATCCTATCACCCAGGTCTAAAAAGTCATCAAGAGTGATATTACTCAATCTTAATTAAAGTGCAAGCAATGTGGGGGGGGGGGGGGAGGATAAGCCATTTAAGAAACAAACCCTTAAGGGTATGTAGAATTGGTAGTTGAGAAGTTTTCTCAAACTCGAAATGAAAGGGTGAACCTTTCATTAGCCCATTTGGATGATATCCAATTACACTTAAATGTAGGGGGTGACTTGCATTTAAATATGGAAGGTTTGGCAATAAGGATTTTAGCAATCCTCATATATATTGCAAACACATGACCAAGTGGAGTACACAATGGTTAGATGGAGCCAATCGAGTAGATTGGACTCAAATGCCAATTGGTTAATTCAAAATCTAGTAAGATGTCAATTATGACATACCAAAGGCATGATGGAAACGTGTCTAGCACTGAATTGAGTTTCATGTCATTTTAAAGATAAGATATATAACTAGATCCAAGATGAGATCCCGAGTTATAAGTCTTACGAATTGACTAAAGGGCAAAATTGACTAGTAAGTCAAGAACACGTTAGAACAACTGATCTAAACTGAAATTATTGTTGTTGACTTAACGAAGTCAAAGATAGTTTTGGATCTAATAACTAGCGGGTTGATAACATATCAAGTTGTGGAATGAGACTAAAGCCATGGAAAAAGGGACATGAGGGAAACCTAACCTAGTTGACTGGAGATCCCAAGATCTCGGTTCAATAGAACAACTTAAGCATGAACTGAATGGTAGTCACTATGGGGGCAAAGCTAATATATGTCTATATTTGAGCTAGAATATATATATTTATATCTCCCCCTAAACTATAAAAGGGTGTTTAAATACATCCTAGTCCATTCCTATAATATTCAATGACATTGTTGTGAGGTTAAGCATACTATGTGGTTAAATGATTCGTGTAAATCATAATGAACCATAATGCTTTTAATGATTTAAAGGGAAATCACTTATGTTGGACAGAAGTGTGGTCACTTCGAATGGAATTAGGGCACAATTCCTAGAGCTCCCGTAGAACCAGGAAAATGTTCCATGACCATTATTGGACACGAAAAATGAGGAGATGGCCCGGCTAGGGAAAGTATTATGTGAATGTATATTGTCGTTTACACAAATGGGGGGTTGTTCAAGGACACCACGTCTACAAAACCCTAGTAGGCTAAGTATGCTTGACAAAGGAAGGTTCAACGGCTACACCTACCTATCCTGCAATACTTGACTGTCGAGTTTTCATCGGGGAATTTTGTGTGTTTTAATCGATCTCTATTAAAGTGGGGGATTGTTGGAAATTTAGTGAAAATGAGTTTTTCACTAAATATTTCGGACATCAATAATATTTATATATGTGTTGTATAAATAATTATTTATGGTTTTTTGTTCAAACTATGTCCAAATAGAGCTAAGATGAATGAGATATCAAAGCTTGAACTTGTATGTTTGGAACAAACAAAGATGAGAAAAATGGATTGAGATTTGTCACATTATCCCACATAGGTGGGATGACAAAACTTAAAGTGGTATATAAGGAGGAGCACTCCTTGTAAATTGTTTCCTTAAAAGAAAACACTAGTGGGAACCCAAAGAATGCATCGCACCCGCACATATGCGCGCGTGACGTGGGCTATAGACCCCATCTGGTGCACTTTGAACTTCGCACACTGCCTTTGTATTTTTGCCCATGAGCGCTTGGTCAGATACATGGCGGGTCCGTTTATGGCGCACCCTTGGGTGGCGTAGGCGGATGCCATGGCATGTCATATGTCAATACGACGCGAGCTCCTGAGGCGCATGGCGTACGTCATTGGCTAGGGCAGAGAGTGTAGGTGGCGCACGAGTTTGGATGGCGCATGACCAGGTGGCGTCCTGGTATGCGTAGTGGCATCCGTGTGGCGCACGACTCCATGTAAGCGCGAGTTTGACTGTGGCGCGTACTTGTACGCGCGATTCGACTCGGTCTTCACCGGTTACTAGAATGTCATGAATTGACATGATAGTTACATTTGACCACTTCAATTCCGTTTTAATACAATTAAAACATGTTTATTACAAGATTGATTACCTTGTCACTAAAACATTAATTCCTGTTTAATATCTTGTTAAATACAAGATTAAATGAGTTTTAATAGTAAAACTTCAGTGTATATATAATCATAATGGTCCATTGAGAAAAGATAGAAAAAATATACACAGAAGCACTATTTCGCTCCAAGGGAAAACTAGAGAAGTTAATCTCTAAAGTATTTCTTTTGAAACTTCTTACTTTTCCACAAAAATATGAACACCAAATTATACCCGGTGTAATCTCGGGCGTGAGAGCCATCTCCGGCAGTACAACTACTGCTTCGGTTGTTGTATCCTGGAAACAGACCGTCTGAGAGGAGGCGCGAAATCTGTTTTAAGGGCCCGTGTCAAACACGATCCTCAACCAAAACCGTCAATGATAGTTTGTTCATTCTTGCAGCGAAGGTTCGTACAAGACAGTTCAGTTGAAGTTCTTCCAAAGACGCTGGCTTGAATCAAGATTAGTATAATTATATTGTATTTTATATTCGTCTATTTAGTTTTTGTAACCGATATTGTACTAGTCGAATTTCCCACAAATAGCGAGAGGCTGGTTATTATATTTTTCGTAATATATTTTATTGAAAACGTGAACGATATTCCTATAACAGTTTCTCAAAACATTCAGAACATTGTACATTTGTGTTGTGTTTTTGGCGAAATATGATATTTTATTTGTTTGGAGAAAATGTAAGAAATTCCCATTAAAATATAACAATGGTGAAAAAAGTAATAGTTTCAAAAAAAAATGTGATCTTACATTAAATTTTAAAACCTTTTGATTGTCTGTTGGCGGGGTGGGTGTTGTTTATGTATGCCTGGTAGGTGAAATGGAATATGGTACCCCTATGGTATATATATGTTGGACTATCTTGTCATAATTTAGTACTTAAAAGAAAGATTTATTTATAGTCACATTGTAGGATTTAGTTATTGAGCTCTTATTTGGTTTAGGGTTTCTTATTGATTAAGGATTCTTTAGTTATAATGTTGAAATATATATCTGACATTTTATACTTTATTTTTTCAATTCAATATGTTATATTTTCCCATTTCTAATCTTGGGTCTTTTTTGTGTTTCATGGGCCTTTGCTTTCTAAATGGGCTGCTGTTTGGTGGGCTGCGTTTGCTTTGCGTGGAACTTAAGTGTGTGCAGGTTTTATTTAAAGAAAAAGGGCATTGGGATTAGGCATTCACAATTCATTCATTCTCATCACAGTCTTTCTCTCTCTCTCTAGAACCATCTGTTAGGGTTTTTTTATCCTTGTTTGTTCGAGAGATTCAGCGGTCTTGTTTTGATCACGGTTTGTAACAGATCGTCTTGTTGATCAGCGTTGCCTGATTGTTATTTAGCGCCGGTAATCTGTGCCGGAACTCTTTCAGTACTTGTTTGAAATAACCTGCGCCGACTGGTGACTTATAAAGCTGTTATCATTCTTGATATCTTGTTCTTGAAATGGTATCAGAGCTCTAGGTGCTCTTGGGGTTCTTTTTTCATCTTCCGCTGCGTTCTAGGTTTTCCTTTTTTATCCGGGTTGATCGTTGAAGGTCACTGCTGTTTCTCGGAGTCTTGGTGGTTTTTGTAGAATATGTCGATTCCGTATTTGGTGGTGCTCATCTTCTTGGAGGCTGTGTTTTCTTGAAGGATTAGAGCCTAATCTCGAGGGTTTTATTGTGCTTTGAAGGGGTTCTCGTTGGTCTCTTTTTTAACGGCAAACCAACAAAACTTTGGTAGTTGCCTTCTGATCAGTTACTTGTAACCCTAAGTGAAGGTTACAAGTCTGATCTTCTAGAGTTATACACACCCGCTATGAGAGTATTCTGTCTCTTTCTTGTTTTTTTTCTTTGCATCACTGAGTCAGTGAGTCTAGGCATATTGTACCGGGTTTAGTGAAGACCGGTTTGATTTAGGACATAGAGAGGGTTCACTCTGTTGCATTCTTGGTGATTATTTATTTTTTCTATGTTTCTTATTTTTCTTGATTATCTGTGTTGAATGGGCTCCCTTGACATAGTTTGTAAAGGCACCATTTGAGTGACGAACCTCTGATCTAGCTCACTATCTTGGCTTCGCCATATTTATTATTGTGTTTACTAATTTTTGTTGATTGATTTTATCATGACTAATAAGGGTAGCGACTCTGTTGTTGCATCTTCTAGTGGCACTCTTGTTAGTAAGATAGATGATGGTGACCCATTATACCTTCATCCTAATGATTCGGCTAACTTGACCATTGTTAATATAAAACTGAAAGGCACTGATAATTACAATGTTTGAGCTAATGCTATGAATCTGGCTTTACAATTTAAAAATAAATTAGGGTTTATTGATGGTTCTTGTGTTAGATCTACTACTGATGAAGTGTTAGGAAGACAGTGGGATCGTTGTAATTCTATTGTTCTTACATGGATTTTGAATTCAGTGTCTGAGGAATTATATTTGGGTCATGTTTATTCAAAACTTGCATATGTTATGTGGGAAGAATTAAAGGAAACATATGATAAGGTTGATGGGTCAGTGGTCTTTAATTTGTATAAAAAATTAATCCTTTTTCTCAAAATGGCATGCCTGTTTCTGAGTATTATCATAAACTTAATTGCATGTGGAAACAAATAGATCAAATTCTATTTCTTCCTACTTGTACTTGTGATGTATCCAAACAGTTTAATGATTTCAATCATTTGATTAAACTGATGCAGTTCTTAATGGGTCTTGACAATACTTATCAGTCTGTATGAACTTCTTTGTTAACTAGGGAAGTTCTTCCTTCTGTGAAAGATGCCTTCTCTGTTGTTTCTAGAGAAGGATCTCATAAAAATTCAAACAATTTTTCTGAAAAAGGTAACTAGTAATCCAGTTGGTTTTGCTATTAAAACAGTCAATCCTTTGATTCAAAAAAGAAAAATGTTAGACCTCCTAACCCAAATCTTAAATGCTCACATTGTAACAAGACTGGACATACTGTTGAGAGATGTTTTGAACTGGTTGGTTACCCTTCTTGGATGAAATCTAAAACTAGTGGTAATAAGGGAGGCAGGGTTAGTAATAATGTGGTTGTTGATGCTTCTGAAACTGCTTCATCTTCTACTGTGAATGGTTTAACTAATGAACAGATTGCTCAATTACTTAGCCTGTTGAATGATAAGTCCAGAAGTGAAACTCAAGGCAGTAATTTTGCTGGTAGGTCTAATTATGTTTGTTTTAACAGCTACGCTGATGTGTTTAAACCTACGTGTGACTTTAAACCTGCTTATTGTTTTTCCAACTTTGTAAATAATGGGAAAAAGGTTGGGTGGATAATTGATTTAGGGGCAAATCAACACATGATTAAGGATGATACTTATCTTTTAAATCAAATGGATGTTACAAAATATAACATTAAAGTTAAACATCCCAATGGAACTAGTGCTTTAGTAACTAAGATTGGTGATGTTAAACTAAGTGATAAGGTTATCTTATATGATGTGTTTGTTGTTCCTGACTATTGTGTCAATCTTGTTTCTATTCATAAACTTGCCAAGGATTGCAATCTTATTGTTTCTTTTGATGAAGATAATTGTTATATCCAGGATTCTCAAACAAAGAAAGTCCATGTGACTGGTAGTCAACTTGATGGGCTATATTTCTGTGGTAGTTCTACTATTTCTGACAAGGTGTGTAATGCTAGTTTTGATGTTAATCTTTGGCATGCTAGATTAGGTCGTCCTGCTGAACCTGTACTGCATGTTTTAAAAGATAAACTAAATAGTAAAAAGGATGTTAAACTTGAACCATGTGAAACATGTCATAGGGCAAAATAACATAGAGGACCTTTTCCTTTAAGTGAACATAAAACTGAGTCATTAGGTGATCTTATTCATCTTGATGTGTGGGGTCCGTATAGGGTTCAAAGTAGGGATGGTTTTAAATACTTCCTTACAGTTGTTGATGATCACACACGGGTTGTTTGGGTCTATCTTATGAAAAATAAAGATGAAGTATTTTATAATATTAAAGGGTTCTTTAACATGCTTAAAACCCAATTCAGTAAATACATTAAAATGTTCAGGAGTGATAATCGTACTGAGTTCATAAACAAACAAATGAAACATTTTTGTTACAATAATGGTATTATTCATTAAACCTCGTGTGTTCATACTCCACAACAAAATGAGATAGTTGAAAGGAAACATAGGCATCTTTTAAATGTTGCTAGAGCTTTATTTTTTCAAGTTGGTTTTCATGTTAAATTCTGGTCTGAATGTATTCTAACTGCTACCTATTTGATTAACAGGACTCCGTCTTCTGTCTTAAATGGTAGGTCTCCTTATGAACTTGTGTTTGGTTTTGCTCCTGTTTTGAGTCAGCCTAGGATTATTGGGTGTCTTTGTTTTAGCACTATTTTAAACAATTTTAATAACTTTAATAGTCATGCTGAAAAATGTGTTTTGGTTGGATTTTCTAATGAGAAAAAAAGATATAAACTATGGAGTCTAGATCAAAGAGTAATGTTTTATTCTAGGGATGTCAGATTTTATGAATCTGTTTTTCCTTAGAAAAGAAAACTTTACTTGATCCAAATTCTGAAGTTAATACTTTGAATTCTTTTGATTTATTTGATCAAAATGACACCCAAAATTCAAACCTGGCTCTGCTCTCAATGATGATAACACAAGCATGAGTCCTCTATCCTTCAGACATGATTCTCAGCAACCTGTTAATGACTCTGACAATGCTTTAGGTAGGGCTGATGTTCAGCAACCAAGTAGTGTTGAGTTAGAAACTGGTAGGTGATGTGTGCAAAATGTAACATATAATTTACATCAAATGAGGTATAAAACTAACCCTTTTTGGTACTAATGTTGGAAAAAGTGTTTTTTGTCTTTCTTTTGAATTTACAGGACCAAATGAGCTTAAACGAGCAAAAGGAACAAATATACAGCCAAAACCAACATAATTACAAAGAAAAGGAATAAACATGACATGCCCGACCCCTCGGCATCAACCCCAAAGGCAAAAACAAGAAACAGAAGACTGACCACGGGTCGTGCCCATTGGACACGGGGACGTGGTCAGCCACCTGCAGAAAAGACAAAGCTGTGGAAGCTTCTACGCCCACCACGGGGGCGTGCCCAGCTCAGCACGGGGCGTGGCCAACGCTAAGATACGTAGAATGTTGCAAAACCATGGTAGTACAGATACGCTTCTGCCCACGGGGTCGTGCCCGCTGAACACGGGCAGTGTGGAGCCCTATGCTGACAAAAGCATTTAATGAAGGAAGAGAAAGGGATGGCCACGGGGGTGTGTCCGCTGGACACGGGGCCGTGGCCGGGCTTGTGTTCTGGCTGTGCTTGGCTCACTTCAACGACATCCCTTAGCAAACCACCACTCTCCCACTTTACCATCACTCCACCACCACTACAACACCTACATCCACCACCATCATCCATCATCCACCTTAGAGTGTGTGTAGTAGTCTCGGGATCCAATATTGATAGTAAGAGTTATTGCCAATAAAAGGCCATGTTTGGCTAAGCCTCTTACATGACTTGGTGAAGACAAGTCTTTAATGTATTACTTTTGATTTTTAATCTTTTCGCACTTTTTATTTGGTTTTGTATTAATGACTTCAATAACTAGTTTCTTATGTTGAAGGTGAAACTTCTTTATCATTTGTCCGTGGTGTCTTGGCATTACTTTACTGTGTATATAAAGTAAAAGATTTAAACAATTCATATCTATATGGTCTATATAGAGATATGTTGGCTACCTGGTCGGGGGTTAAGGGAATGGTTTAGTAAGGTTCTTGCCTTGTTCCGTGTATAGATACTGCAAGGAACTGGGTCAAGCTTACTAGGACCTCCTTCAATACCCACTGGTATTAGATGGCCGGGGTACGAATGGCTTGATCCCCTCATATGTAAACTACTATTAATACATTAAACCGGCTACTTGGGATTGTATCCCTGCTAACTCAAACCACTTAGCCGAGGGTAACGTCACCTTCAAAAGAGGGGCCTACCACTTTTCGCATTAATAACTTAATTAATTATTTTCCAATATTCCAACACTTTGGGATTGTATCCTTGCTGACTCAAACCATTGGGTTGAGGGTAACGTCAGCTTCAAAAGAGGGGCCTACTACTATAACTAAGATAATCTCTTAAAAAGTGCAAAAGTGCGAAAACCATCGAAGGATACATTAAAGGCGAGTCGGATCCAAGTGATTCATCTTGTCTATCTGTTTTTATTTTATTTGTATTCATGCATTTTTAATTTTTATTTTCATGTTTTAAAAACCATTTTCTCTAAAATTTTAGATTGATTAAACGTTGAGGATAAACCGGTACTAAAAGCTCTTGTGTCCTTGGACGACCTCGGTATCTTACCAACGCTATACTACGCTCATGATGGGTGCACTTGCCCAAGTGTGTGTTTAGTGTTAGTAGAATATCGTGTTTGATAAATTTAAAACTTGACTAATGCGTAAAGTGGGCTAAAAATATCAATAAAATCATAATACACCTCGCACACACCAAGTTTTTGGCGCCGCTGCCGGGGACACAAGGATTTTAGGAAAGTTAGGAATCAACAGCCTAATTATTTTTACTTATTTTTATATTTTTTTAGGATTTTTGTTAATTTTTCAGTTTCTGCAGACTTCAGCACGGGGCCGTGCCCACTGAACACGCCCCCGTGCCCAATCTTTGTTACTGGCAATCCTGTTTTAAGTCAGACAGCATCTGAACACGGGGCCATGCCCACCGAACACGCCCCTGTGTCCGCCCTCCAGTTACTGAAAACAGAAACTCAAGATCCCGACGGTTGGTAATTTCTGATAAAACTCTGAGTGATATTGATTATTTTTACTTTCGCTCCTCTTACGGTGAATGGTGTCAAACATGTGGTGGATCTCATGAAGATTTAGAATGTTACTTTCTAAATTATACTCCTCACTATTTAGGCCCATCGTTTCCCTATAACCTTAAGATGGGCGAAAGTAAAAACGATCCCTATCTCTCACCCGAATGCTCTCAATCATTTGTTTTAGATGACATGATTCTCGAAGAATTATGTTAGCTCGAAGAAATAATTCTCTGATTATTATAAGAGTTTGAGATGGAAACAAGTTATTCATCACAAGACGACAATCGAGGAGAATTATTGGGGTCACATTCGGATTCTAACAACGTCGTCGTTACCGAAAACACCTCTAACTCTTGTGAGGAATGAGCGATAGTCGTCCTTGTTTCGATTGTGCCGTGAAGGACTCTCCATCGGTTTCTACCAATGCGCTCATAGACCTGAGCGATTCGACATACACCTTCTTTAACGAGAGCCCGGATAAGGGGAATAATGGTCGGTTTCGCCCACCGGTATTTAGCGTAGGTTTTACCCTTTTCAATAACCTCTTGCGTTCGTGTTTAAATCAAGGGAAATTTAGGTACCTTAGGCACTTAGGTGTTGTTCCGTCCAGTAAGGAACCGCCTGATCCGGACAAATTCCTTAAAATAAGACAAAACTTCATAAAACTCTCTAGCCACGGGGCCGTGTCCAGGTCAACACGCTCCGTGCCAGCCTAAAAATTGACCACGAGGTCGTGTCCAGGCCAACACACCCCGTGTCCAAAATACGGACAAAATGTGTCCGAGTCATGTCTAACCACGGGGCCGTGTCCAGCCGACACGGGGCCGTGGTCAGCGTGCTGTCGTTTTCTATAAAGTCAGCATGATTCCTGCACATTTGGACCCATTCCAAAGACAAAGATTTGGTGGGATCTTCACATATACCCTACAACGTATTCCAAAGAAGGTTCTCAACAACCATCTTGTCTTTACCACTTTTGTCTCTTGCAATCTTCTTCAAAAACTCCTCAAAACCTCCATTAAAGCTTGAAACTTCCATGATTTCAAGCTTTATTGTGATATTTGCTAGGTTTTTAACCAAGGAATCTTATTATAAATAAGTTTTATAACACTGTTTTTAGTTATTTTTGCTCAGAAATGTCTCAAAAGTCAGAAAAATAATTTAAAGCACTAAGATTCCTTGTTTTAAAAATCTGCAGAATGGTGGCCACGGGGCCATGCCCAGTGGACACGAGGCCATGGCCGGAGTTACTGTTTCATTGTTTTGAACTTTTCAACTTGTTTTCTTAGAATGTCAAGTCAGAACAACGGAATATCTTCAGCTCACTCGAGGAACAGTCGTAAAGAAATGAGGCCATCGATAGAAGCAACCCTTGTGCGTTACATAATGGCGCTAAGAGAAGCACTCGATGAGATGACATCCGTGGAGGAGCTTCTAATTGACCGTATCAACTATCTAACGGTGGGGCTAGAGAGTAGCTTCCAAGAAATCAACCTTTTGCACCAAAGGTTGAATATTCTTGCGATGCCACCTATGGAACCAATCTTCCTACAAGAAGATTGGAACTTGGCACAAGAAGTTATTAATCCCACCGGATGGGACGACATTCCCCCGGAGCCTCCTCTAGATGACTTACAAGAGGTTCCGGTTGAGCTCGCGCCTCCTCCACATGAAGTGAACAATGAGCCCGTCTTCTTTCTCCCTTGGGAGATAGAGGAGTGGCTCAACGATGTGTGAGGAACACTCTCCGGGAAGAAGTGCTAAAAGCCTTATTCAACCGAAAGATTTATTTTTCGGGATTTTATTGCTCTTATAATAAAATCATCTAGGATGGAACTTCTTTGTGGTTTAAAATTTCTTGCATTCCAGGACCTACTTATCTATCTTAGTTTTTAGTTTGTACTTTTTAATTTTTAGGAACTTTGTATCTTTGCACTTTTTTATTGAATGATCATTTAAATTAGTGAATGGTGTTTGGATGATGTTGTAATGAATAAAACACACTCGAAAAGGTGGAGGTTACCAAGGGAAAGTTAAAACCACACCTCATGCATGAAAACAGAGCCTCCTGACAATTTCCCATCATTACAGCAAGTTCAGCACGGGGCCGTGCTCGGCCCAACACGCCCCGTGCCCAGGCTCTACAGAAAAGTTGCCCAGTTTAGGTAACTGGACACAGGGCCGTGCTCACTGAACACGTCCCGTGCCCAGCCTTCTGCTAAATTTTGTTACTGGCGATCTGACCACGGGGCCGTGACCGGACCAACACGGGGCCGTGGCCAGACTCCCAGTAACATAAAATTTTGTTTTTCAATACCTTTTTACACATTCAATCAACCTAAAAACTTATTTTTGGGACACATTGAGGACAATGTGTAATTTAAGTGTGGGGGGATGCTAAAACCTTGAATTTTGCAAGTCCTAATAACAAGCCTTACACAAAACTCTATTGGAACCGCTAATCACCCCAAATTGTTTTCAAATTTTTTTCATTTTTTACTTGTCTTGGTTTAATTTGGGAATAAAAAGTTCTAAAAGGGTTATATTTTTACAATTTACAACCGATAGCGTCGTGATAAAAAGAACCAAATAAGAAAATTATGAAAAGGCATGACAAATCTAATTAAAATTTAATTATATATACTTGATCACATTATAAACCCATTCCCACAACAAGTGAGTTTTGAGCCTTTATAGAGCATACAAGCATATATCTTTAAATTAAATGCTCATTTTTCGTTTCTTGTGTGAATAGCCGCTTGGTTCTTACGACTCTAGAACTTGCCATGACGATACATTCTTGGTCCTTACAAACTTAAACCCAAGTAAGTAAATGATAGAGGCATTAGGACTAACCTATTTTCCTTTCAACACCATTATTTTCTATTTTTTTTATCACCTACCCAAAATCCCCCTAGTTAACCCCTTTGAGGCTAAACCTTTTCATTTCAAACCCTTTATTTTAGTAAAAAGCTCGGTTATCTTGTGATGTTTCTTTATAAAAAAAAGAAAGTCTTGCAATAAACAAACAAGTTCCTCAAAGAAACTTTGTTTGAATATGCTTAGTTTGAATAAAAGTCACAAAAACAAAAAGTTTTACGACGACCGACGCTTTTTACCCTTTTAGCCCTTTTTACTAACCACTAACCAAAACCACCTACCCTTAGCCCAAGCCTAACCCTTTCCCAAAGTACTCTTGATATTTACGAAGGTTTATAGTTAAAAAGGAGGAGGTTGGATTGCTTAGCAAGCATATGGTAGAAATAAGTTCCATGCCGCTCTCGAGTGTTTCACAAAAATACATATTCGGCCGAGTGTTGAGTGATCTCCCGTGAGGTATGTGAACTTGTATATAAATGAAATTTTAAAGAGGCATGTTATGCCCAAATAAGTAATTTTCTTATAAAACGTTTATAATAAATCATAATGAATAGGATTGTAAATAAAATAAAACCCAATAAGGATCTTAGATTCCCGACACTTAAGACAAGCCCAAAACTTCTCGTCTACCTATTCCATTTGGGTGTGTAAGCCACATATTAAAGAGTTTGCTTGAGGACAAGCAAAGATTCAAGTGTGGGGGTATTTGATGTGTGCAAAATGTAACATATAAATTACATCAAATGAGGCATAAAACAAACATTTTTTTAGTACCAATGTTGGAAAAAGTGTGTTTTTGTCTTCCTTTTGAATTTACAGGACCAAGTGAGCTTAAACGAGCAAAATGAACAAATATACAGCAAAACCCAACATAAATAAAAAGAAAAGGAATAAAGGAGACATGCCCGACCCCTCGGTAGCATCCCCAAAGGCAAAAACAAGAAACAAAAGACTGACCACGGGGCCGTGCCCACTGGACAAGGGGGCGTGGTCAGTCACCTGCAGAAAAGACAAAGCTGTGGAAGCTTCTACACCCACCAAGGGGGCGTGCCCAGCTCAGCACGAGGCATGGTCAACGCTAAGATAAGCAGAATCTTGCAAAATCTTGGTAGTACAGATACGCTTCTGCCCATGGGGTCGTGCACGCTGAACACGGGCCGTGTGGAGCCCTATGCTGACAAAAGCATTTAATGAAGGAAGAGAAAGGGATGGCCACGGGGGTGTGTCCGCTGGATACGGGGCCATGGCCGGGCTTCTGTTCAGGCTATAAATATGGGTGCTTGGCTCACTTCAAAGGCATCCCTTGGTAAACCACCACTCTCCCACTTTGCCACCACTGCACCACCACTACAACACCCACATCCACCACCATCATCCATCATCCACCTTAGAGTGTGTGTAGTAGTCTCGGGATCCAAAACTGATAGTAAGAGTTCTTGCCAATCAAAGGCCATGTTTGGCTAAGCCTCTTACATCACTTGGTGAAGACAAGTATTTAATGTACTACTTTTAATTTTTAATCTTTCCGCACTTTTTATTTGGTTTTGTATTAATGACTTTAATGACTAGTTTCTTATGTTGAAGGTGAAAGTTCTTTATCATTTGTCTGTGGTGTCTTGGTATTACTTTACTGTCTATATAAAGTAAAATATTTACACCATTCATATCTCTACGGTCTATATAGAGATATGTTGGCTCTACGGTCTAAAAGATTATTAAGGTTCTTGCCTTGTTCAGTGTATAGATCCTACAAGGACCTGGGTCAAGCTTACTAGGACCTCCTTCAATACCCACTGGTATTGAATGGTGGGGGTGCGAATGGCTTGATCCCCTCATATGTAAACTACTATTAATACATTAAACCGACTACTTGGGATTGTATCCCTGCTGACTCAAACCACTTAGCCGAGGGTAACGTCACCTTCAAAAGAGGGACCTACCACTTTTCGCATTAATAACTTAATTAATTATCTTCCAATATTCCGACCCTTTGGGATTGTATCCTTGCTGACTTAAACCACTAGTTTGAGGGTAACGTCACCTTCAAAAGAGCGGCCTACTACTATAACTAAGATAATCTCTTAAAAAGTGCGAAAACCATCAAAGGATACATTAAAGGCGAGTCGGATCCAAGTGATTCATCTTGTCTATCTGTTTTTATTTTATTTTTATTTCTGCATTTTTAGTTTTTATTTTCATGTTTTAAAAACCTTTTCTCTAAAATTTTAGATTGATTAGACGTTGAGGATAAACCGGTACTAAAAACTCTTGTGTCCTTGGACGACCTCGGTATCTTACCAACGCTATACTACACTCACGATGGGTGCACTTGCCCAAGTGTTTGTTTAATGTTAGTAGAATATCGTGTTTATAAATTTAAAACTTGACTAATGTGTAAAATTGGCTAAAAATATCAATAAAATCATAATACACCTCTCACACACCAGTAGGGTTGAGCATGTTCTAGAAGTTGAGGAAAACATTAGCAATTCTGAGGGAGATAGTTCAGGGCAACCTAGCAGTGTTTTAAGGAAATCTTCTAGAAATTTTAAATTTCCTACTAAACTTAATGACTTTATTGTTGATGGTAAAGTGAAATATGGTCTTGAAAAGGTGTTGAATTATGCTAATCTTGATCCTGATAATATGTGTTTTGCATTTGTGCTTGATAAAAGTTTTGAACATAAAAACTACTTTGAAGCTAAAACTGATAACAATTGGATCATTACTATGATGGATGAGTTAAAAGCGTTATACCGAAATGATACTTGGGAAATTGTTGATTTACCTCCTAGTAGAAAAGCCATAGGCTGTAAATGGATACATAAAATCAAGTATAAAGCCTCAGGAGAAATAGAAAGATACAAGGCTAGACTTCTAGCTAAGGGTTTTAGTCAAAAAGAGGGTATAGATTTCTTTGAAACATTTCACCTGTTGTGAAAATGATTACACATTTGATGTGTTCTAACTATTGCTATTAATAATGGTTGGGATTTACATCAACTTGATGTAAATAATGCCTTTTTATATGGTAATTTGAATGAAGAAGTTTATATGACTCTTCCTGATGGTTATAATTCCAACCATGTTAATAAGGTTTGTAAACTTAAAAAGTCTCTTTATGGTCTTAAACAATCTCCTCACATGTGGAATGAGAAGCTTGTTAATGTTTTACTTGAACTTGGTTTTGAACAAAGTAAGTGTGACCACTCTGTGTTTGTCAAAGCAAGTAAATCTGTGTTTATTATTTTACTTGTTTATATGGATGATATAGTCATAACTGGTTGTTGTTCAACTAAGATTTCTAAAATTAAATCTCTTCTTAAATCTAAGTTTTTGATTAAGGATTTTGGAATGTTAAAATATTTTCTTGGGATTAAGGTTTTAAAAACCAAAGATGGTTTATGTTTATCTCAAAAGAAATATTGTCTTGACTTACTTGCTGAGTTTGGCTTGACTAGGTGTAAACCTGTTAACAGTCCGATTGATGCCAATCATATTTTAACTCATTTATGTGAAAAGGATGATCAAGTTCTACTTGATAAACCTGTTTATAAAAAATTAGTGGAAAAATTAATATATTTTTCTCATACTAGGCCTGATATAGCCTATTCGGTTCATTATCGAAGTCAATATATGCACAGTCCCACTAATGCTCATTTCAAAATTGCTTTAAGACTTTTAAGATATCTTAAGGGTTCTCCTGGTAAAGGTATATTGTTTTAAAAGGGGGATTCTTTAGATCTTAAAGCGTTTGCTGATTCTGACTGAACTAAATGTGTTAACTCTAGAAAGTCTATCATTGGTTTTTGTGTTTTCTTAGGAAATTCTCTTATTTCATGGAAAAGTAAAAAAGCAGTCAACCATATCTAGATCTTCTGCTAAAGCAGAATATCGAGCTATGTGTGTTGCGACATGTGAAATTCTTTGGCTTCTTAACATCTTAACTAAACTTAAAATTGATGTCAAACTTCCTGTTTATCTCTTTTGTGACAATACAGCAGCTATTTCCATAGCTGCTAATCCCGTTTTTCATGAACGTACATAACACTTTGAAATTGATCTTTTTTTAAGAGAAAAAATTTCAAAAGGCGTTATTAAGACTATTAGTGTCTCTTCTGAAGATCAAACTGCAGATATATTCACAAAAGGATTGCTCGTTCAAGCTCATAACAAGGTTTGTGAAAATCTGGGACTTTTTAACTGTTTTGCATATTGAATTAAGGAGGGGTGTTGAAATATATATCTCATAGAGTTAATTACTGTTTTCGTCCCTGAGGTTTGTCAAAAATAACGGTTTCAGTCCATTAGTTTAAAAATTGCGATTTCAGTCCATTAGTTTCATTTTCGTAACCATTTCAGTCCACTAACTTAACTCCATCCATTTATTTTGTTAACTTTGGGTGAAATTACCAAATTACCCCTGCTAACTTAACAAATTGTAATAAAAAATTCTAAAAATCAAAAAAATTCCAAAAAATTCAAAAAAATAAAAAAAATTCCAAAAAATCTAAAAATCAAAAAAATTTTAAAAAATCATAAAAATTCTAAAAAATCCAAAAAAATTCTAAAAAATCCAAAATGTTTCATTAAATGTTTCGAACCCGAACCGTTTCGAGCTGAACCGTTTCGACGCGAACCGTTTCGACCCGTACCGTTTCGAGCCGAACCGTTTCGACGCGAACCGTTTCGACCCGTACCGTTTCGACGAGAACCGTTTCGACGCGAACCGTTTCGACCCGTACCGTTTCGAGCTGAACCGTTTCGATGTGAACCGTTTCGACGCGAACCGTTTCGACCCGTACCGTTTCGAGCCGAACCGTTTCGACGCGAACCGTGTCGAAACGGTTCAGCTCGAAACGGTTCGGGTTCGAAACATTTAATGAAACGGTTCGGCTCGAAACGGTTCGCGTCGAAACGGTACGGGTCGAAACGACTCGCGTCGAAACGTTTCGGCTCGAAACGGTACGGGTCGAAACGGTTCGCGTCGAAACGGTTCGGCTCGAAACGGTTCGGCTCGAAACGGTACGGGTCGAAACGGTTCGCGTCGAAACGGTTCGCGTCGAAACGGTACGGGTCGAAACGGTTCGGGTCGAAACGGTTCGCGTCGAAACGGTTCAGCTCGAAACGGTTCGGGTTCGAAACATTTAATGAAACATTTTGGATTTTTTAGAATTTTTATGATTTTTTAAAAATGTTTTGATTTTTAGATTTTTTTGGAATTTTTTTGATTTTTTTGAATTTTTTGGAATTTTTTTGATTTTTAGATTTTTTAGAATTTTTTTATTACAATTTGTTAAGTTAGCATGGGTAATTTGGTAATTTCACCCAAAGTTAACAAAATAAATGGATGGAGTTAAGTTAGTGGACTGAAATGGTTACGAAAACGAAACTAATGGACTGAAATCGCAATTTTTAAACTAATGGACTAAAACCGTTATTTTTGACAAACCTCAGGGACGAAAACAGTAATTAACTCTATCTCATATTTTATATTTTATGTTTTCAATTCAATATGTTATATTTTCCCGTTTCTAGTCTTGGGTCTTTTTTGTGTTTCATGGGCCTTTGCTTTCTAAATGGGTTGCTGTTTGGTGGGCTGTGTTTGCTTTGTGTGGAGCTTAAGTGTGTGTAGGTTTTATTTAAAAAAAGGGGCATTGGGATTAGGCATTCACAATTCATTTATTCTCATCACAGCTGTCTTTCTCTCTGTCTAGAACCACCTGTTAGGGTTTTTTCTATCCTTGTTTGTTCGAGAGATTCAGTGGTCTTGTTTTGATCACGGTTTGTAACAGATCGTCTTGTTGATCTGTGTTGTCTGATTGTTATTTAGCGCCGGTAATCTATGCCGGAACTCTTTCGGTACTTGTTTGAAATAATCTGCGCCGACTGGTGACTTATAAAGCTGTTATCATTCTTGATATCTTGTTTTTGACATATAAATAGAGTTTTGATATATGGTTATCATTCTTATTTTTTTATGGTGGTGTTTTCCGATTTCAATAATAAGAGAGAGTCGATCATTGGTTTTTGATCAATACACTACAAGAAATTACGACGTTTCGCGGCGACAGGCCAAATGTCGCTGCTATTGGTCCATCCGTGTCCCGACGTCTGAAACCAAACCCCAACCGTTGATCCTTATCTTGATCTAACAGTTGGGGATTTAAAAGGCATTACCGACGACAAGACGAAGGTCATTAGCAAAGACATATGTCTCCGCTAAAAGTATGTATCCCACATTAATCTCCAGCCAGACATATCTTATCCTGGTTAACCCTGGTTAACCTAATAGCGGCGACAAACATATCAATAGCGGCGATAGCCCGACGCCGGTAAAAGTCGATACGTTATCAGACTATACAACGCCTTTTCCTCCCTCCTTCACTTCCCCCCAAAACTCTTCCCTCTACCGCCGAAGAAACTCTTTTTTTGCCCAAATCGGTTAGTTTAATTTTCTTTTTGTTAAATTTCTTCTCTATTTTGTTATATGCATGTTATAGGGTTATTTTTTGCTCATTTTTATGTTTGTGGAAGAAAATTCGGATCATCACCATCTCTTCTCCGGCACCACCTCGTCTCCGTGGTCTTCATCTCCTTGAAACTTGAAAAAAAAAAAAAACGGTTAGTTTTATATGTAATTTTTTAAAGTTTATAAATTGTATAATTTTTGGTTTAGCTATGTAAATGTGTATGTAAGGATGAATGTTTGTATGTCAAATGTATAATGTAAGTATATTTGGTGAAAATGAGTATATGGAAATCTATGTATTTGTGTATGTAGGTGTATGTAAGCATGTATGTGGGTATGTAAGTCTATGAATGAATGTATGTATGTAGGGTATGTTAGTATGTAGGTGTATGTAAATGATGAACAGTTGTGCATGTAAATGTTTGCAATTGGTGAAAATTGTGTATGTTAGTATGTATATTCGTATAAAGTATGCAAATGTGTATGTAAGTATGTATAAATTTTGTGGTTTTGGTCAAAATATGTGTTTGTAAGTGATGTAGAGCGTGTTACGGAAATGAAGATCAAACACGTTGATTCTACGAATACCCGTGTAGTTCTTCCCAACCCCCAAGATTCCACCCAAAGGGCACAAAATTTGAAGTGAAAAATGAGTTATGTCAAAATTCAAGTCTGAACTTTTCAATTACTAGAGAAACATATAAATAGGAACAGAAATTCGAAATGGGCCTAAAAAAGACAACGGGCCAAACACAAGCCCCTTTTGTTACATATCTTGGGCCTCCAAATACAAGATAGCCCGCTCCTCCACACTTGGGCCCGCATCAGTAAGTATGTATGTGTAAGTATGTAAATGTGTTTTATAAGTATGTATGTGTGTTGGTAGTATGTTAATATGTGTGTATAAAGTATGTGTGAATGTGCATAAATTATGTTTAAGTTTCATGATTTCTATGTTTATGGTTACGTTTGAAAAAAAATATGTTTAAGTTAATAATTTATATATTTATGTTTAGGTTTGAGAAAAAATATATATTTAAGATGATAATTTGAATGTTGTTTATGTGTAGGTTTGAAAAAAAATGTTTAAGTTTGATAATTTGTATGTTTTTGTTTAGGTTTGAAAATATTTATATTTAACTTTGACTAATATATATTAGTTAGGAAATACCCTCCTTAAATTAAAATCATCATTTAAAACATAGTGAACATAGAAAATACTGGCCAAACTTGAAATCGTCATTTAAAACAAAAGGAGCTAAGAAAATACCCGCCCGAAATTTAAACCATTATGAAGAACATTACAAGCTTAAAAAACCGCGCCTGATATTGAATTCACCATTTCAAACATAACGAGCTAAGAAAATACCCAATCGAAATTGAAATCATGATTTAAAACATAGCGTGCCGCCCAAAATTTAAAACAATCATTAAGAACATAACAAGCTTAAAAAACTGCGCCCGTGTTTGAATTCATAATTTTAAACGTAAAGAGCTTAGAAATACCCGCCCGAAATTGATTTAGAAATTAATTTCGGGTTGTCCCTGTTTAACTTGGGACTACTTTTTGAATATTTTATCTCATTTAGGATGTGAATGTGTAATACATGATTGTTTGTTTAAGAAGGATTCGGTTATCATTTTCTCTTTACTCCTCAGGTATATATATCATTACATATATACTTGGGAGCTAAGAGGAAATGCTGCCGAATTTTTCTTAAACAAAAAATCATGTAATACACATTCACATATGAAATAAGGTGTTCAAAAACTGGGTTTAGCAGCCTACCCTTGTCTTGTTAATCCTAAATTAGATTTTCTTTCAGTTGCATAATACCTATCGATAACAGCTGGATTGATTCCCGGCGTCATTCACCTCACTAAAAGAAAGGACTCGAGTCTTTTATCGAGATGTGTGAAAGAGTGATCAAAAACCACGATGAAGTTAGATGTCCGTGTACCTTATGTAAAAATTCCGGCTTAATAAACATGGCACAAATGAAATACCATTTGCGTCTTAGAAGTTTTTGGAAGGAATACACGAAGTGGACCTATCACGGGGAAACGACTCCAATTGCAGAAGTAAACGATGTTGCACCACAAGACGGTATGGGAAACGTTATACAACGAATTTACAGCAAGCCATAAACGAATGGAGCGGTGATGGTCCTCCAATTGGCCCGTATCAGGAAGCGTTATGAGAGCGGCGAGGATGGTACCGGGGGATGGGGCCTAAACCTTCTTCGAACACGCCCTCGAACTTGTTGGCTTCGCAACCTCAGACTCAAGAACCCTTTCCTGAGGTAAACTACGCAATTTATAAAATGATAAACGAACGCATGTTTCCATGTTAAATATATGTTGGTAGCATTAATTAATATGCTAATATATGTTCTGATATCTATTATTGTAGGAATTTGTTAACAGCTTGTTCCAAAACCTGGCCTTTTTGAACCAACTTGACAACTATCTTGGTTCAAAATGAAAAGGAAAGGCAAACGACTACGATTTTGATAACTTATTTGATAACGAAGATGAGGATGATTCCGACGAGTGACTTGTTATTTTTAACGTAGGATGATAATGTAGGATTTAAACGTTGTAGGATGATAATGTAGGACTTAAACGTTGTTTGTAATTATATTACTTTTAGTATATGTTTATGGCGTATGTTTGCGTTGTTTGTAATTTGACATATTTTGTTTTTCGACCGGAAACAGGCTGGGTACAGCTGTCTGTATTCAACTGCTGTGTAAAAAAAAATTGACTTTTAGCGGTGACATGTGTCGCCGCTATTGAGCATACCTTTACCAGCCATCGTTAATACCGACAACTCTTTAGCGGCCACACGTCGTCGTTAAATGTCCAAGGTCAATAGCGGCGACAATGACCTTTACCGGCGACAAACTGGGCAATAGCAACCCATCAATACTGACGACCCTTTAGCGGCTACGGGTCGCCACTAAAAGCTAATAGTGGCGACAAAACAGGGCAATAGCGGCGACAGCTGTCGCCGCTAAAGGTGCCAGTTTCTTGCAGTGATACCTTGTTCTGTGTTATATTCCTTTCTGTTAGTAATAATTGTGCCAACATGAAAATCTGGTATGTACCCATGCAGGTGGTGATGGGCAGTGCCTCCAAGCCGATCAAACCGCAAAGTGGCTGAATTCTTTTTAGTTTTATTTGTCAATATAATTTGATGTACTATATTTTATGGAATTGTACAAGTCAATGATTTATGGATTTAAAAAATAGTCATTTCCATTGTTTAGGGATGAATTAGGAACTATAAATGATATGACGCTGATGCGGAAGAAAGAAAAGGTTATAGATGTTAGAGACGATATTCTTCCCTTAATCTTTTAGATATGACACTTATTAGATCCCCTAAAATATCACTTGGATTATTAAGTGAACAGTATTATTGTTTAAACTAAATATAGGTATAGGGGTCGTTCTGTAATTAGTAGTTAGTTTGTGTATGTTGTAATTAGATTAGTTAGAAAGTACGAGGACTAGATGCGACACTTTGGAAGATTGTAACCTACATCTAAATGGAGCGACATCTCCAGGGACGCACCCCTTCAGATCGACGCCTACATCACAGACAAAGGGACGTGTTTTTTCAAGGATACACACCTCTTCAAGATCAATCTCATCCACAAGTTCAAGAGTCGCAACCGTTCATGAAGAGACACATCTCTGCAATCGCATCTATTCGCATAGTATATATAGGGTTCATGTATGTTAATTGGTACGATCACTTTTCATTCAATACAAGTAAGTTTATTATTTTTGATTCTCAATTCTTTTATATTCAAACCTATGATTTGCAAGTTAGATTACCAACAGTGGTATCAGAGCACCACGTTAATCGATCCAGGAAGCAAGAAAGAAAAATCTCAGTGCAAGATTACGAGCAAGAAACGATAATCGGTGTTTGCCGTTTGAATCAGAGAACCAGGCTACGTGTTTCGATTTCGTAAGTGCGGTTTTTCTTTTTGATTTAGTCAATCCACAAGAAAAAGAATTTGTTTTAGTTTTGCCTTGGGAAGAGTAAAGAACAAGGGATAATTAATATAATACTGCATGTTTAAAATCAATTCAAAAAATGCATGCACATGTTTTCTTAAAGGAAATTATAAGGCAAGATAATAAGTTTGGGTGAAACTGGTGTTCAAAAAGAAAAAGAAATCAAGTTTTTTTTGCACATCGAAAAGGATCATTAGCATGTTTTTTAAAATAAAGCAAGTCAATTTTGAATCATAAACGATACGTATAGCAAGAAATCGAACCCGTATCGGTTCTAGCAAGTCAAACCGATTCTTGGTTCAAATAGCAAGTTACGGATCATTTGGTTCAAAATAGCAAGTAGCACGTCGAATCATCACGATTCAGTCTAGCAAGAAACGACCATTCTTGGTCAAAGCAAGAAAAAGCAAGTACAGCGGGTCGATCAAATTAAGTCCAATTAGCAAGTTGGTTGGATAGTTTTTTTGATCAAAATCGCAACAGCAAGTTAGCAAGAATCTGATCAGCAAGTCGGTCAGAACCTAATTAACAAGTGGGTCAGGGTACATAAAAAATCTGATTAGCAAGTCGGTCAGAAACGCAAGAATCTGGTTAGCAAGTTGGCCAGATGCAAGTACTAAGTAAGAAATTTGATCTACTCAGTCAAGAAAGGGATCATCCGATCACAAGCAAGATAGGCAAGAAAAACAAGGCGAAAAAGAAAGGAGGCATGACAGAATAAGAAGGAAATGCATCAACGTCACTCCACGAGCAAGGGAATGTGTCTCTTCAATGCCCAAAATTGAAAGAGGCGAATTACACCCAATGGGCAGTTATGATGGAAACAATCTTGAAGGCATATAGTCTTTGGGAAATAGTTGTTTCAACGGAAGGGATAAACGAAAAGAAGGCGCACACAACGAAATCAATTATCTTCCAAACGCTACCGGAAGATGTCTTGATGCAAGTTGCACAATACGAAAAAGAAGGAAGTATGGGATGCAATCAAAGTTCGTTATCTCGGAGCAGATATGGTTCATAAAGCACGTCTACAAACTTTAAGGAGCGAACTAGAAGTTTTAAAGATGGATGGAACGAAACAGTAAGTAGTTTCGCAAGCAAGTTGGGTGGTATAAAAGCCAAATTTAAAACTCTCGGTACCACCATTAAAGACAAGAAACTTGTAAGGAAATTACTTATCTCCGTTCCGAAGAAGTTTCTACCCATCGTGGCAAATATCGAACAGTATTCAGAAATAGACAAAATGCCATTTGAAGAAGCAGTGGGAAGAATAATAGCTTTTGAAGAACGTCTCAAAAGTCAAGATAAGCAAGAAGATAATAATCAAGGAGGACTCATGATGGCAAGTGCAAATAATCAGTTTGAAAGTTTGCATCATGGAAAGGGTCGTGGTGTTCAAAACCATGGTAGAAGTCAAGGACAAGGATCTTTCAAAGGAGGAAGAGGACATGGAAAAGATATGGGTCCAAGAAACCAAGACAAAAGCAAGTTCAGATGTTATGATTGTGGAGAACTTGGTCATTTTGCAAAAGATTGTACCAAGTGGAAGGAAAAGGAGAAAGACACGCAACAAGAAGCCAATCTCGCATTGGAAGAGGAACCAATGCTACTGCAAGTCAAGCAAGTTGAAGACCTTTGTTAAACTATATTTAGTTTACGGGGGAGTATTATTGTTTAAACTAAATATAGGTATAGGGGTCGTTCTGTAATTAGTAGTTAGTTTGTTTATGTTGTAATTAGATTAGTTAGAAAGTACGAGGACTAGATGCGACACTTTGGAAGATTGTAACCTACATCTAAATGGAGCGACATCTCCAGTGACGCACCCCTTCAGATCGACGCCTTCATCACAGACAAAGGGACGTGTTTTTTTCAAGGATACACACCTCTTCAAGATCAATCTCATCCACAAGTTCAAGAGTCGCAACCGTTCGTGAAGAGACACGTCTCTGCAATCGCATCTATTCGCATAGTATATATAGGGTTCATGTATGTTAATTGTTACGATCACTTTTCATTCAATACAAGCAAGTTTATTATTCTTGATTCTCAATTCTTTTATATTCAAACCTGTGATTTGCAAGTTAGATTACCAACAAACAGTGGTTGAGTTGAACTGAATACAAATCGATGATAGCACGCCGTACGTTGTTTGTAGAACAATCCACACAACCGAGGAACAATCTTTACGCCTTCGCGGCATAAAAAAAACTCATTCTATTTCCACATCCCTAAATTCTTATTCCCACATACTTTTCACTCTATCTCTCTCTCTCTCTCTCTATATATATATATGGATATATAAAGAGAGATAGAGGGAGGGGTGTGTAAATATTAACACCGCATAAAAAATATATTTTAAGCACAATATATTAATATTAAAGTACCTTCAGAATCTCACTTGAACACCAAAGACTTTTGTTTCTTTCACAAAGTCAAATCTAGTGTTGTACTACTATTACCCTCATCTATTTTTGCATGCTTTGATCTTCTTAGACTACTTGGGGTTTTAGTAGAATTTGAGGAAAACAATGATAGCGATAAATCACTCACATCGTGTTTTGTATCATCGTGTTCTTGGGTAACGATTTGTAGTGAAAGATTCAGATCAAGACTGGGATTTTCTTCATCCTGCAGTTGGTTGTTTGTCTTTCTTTTCAATACCATTTTATCTTGGATTTGATCATCTCTTGACAATCCATCGGGATCTCTAATTAATCTTAATGATTCTTCGGTGTTATTGCTTTCGTGGCCACGTGTCAAAGTAGAATTGTCGTTCCTTTCGAAGATGAATCTCCCTGCTCTTGAACCATAAGCTCCATGGCTAAGTCCATCCACAAAATGGCTGCAATCCGGGCTCATATCGTGACTCCATAAACTGTCCGAATGATTATAGACAGAAAAAATGGACAGTGGGAATACAAATTAGTGACATGATTTAATAGAAAAATAAAAAGATCAAATTTCAACTTGTTTGATTTCAACCTAAACTTGGGAATTGGTTTTTGAGTAAAACTCTGGAGCATGGGAAGTTGGCTAAGGTTGTAAATATGATGATCATCTCCTTCATAAAGAAACCCTTGTTCTGAAACAACTGCAAAAATAATTCAAGGCATTATGTGGAAGATGTACAAATTAGCTTACTTATAATAAGTTTTAGGATCATTGCCCTAATTTAAATGGCGAGGCTACATGCACTCCAGCTAGTTCAATAATCAACATCCCATATTGATTTGATTCATCTTTAGTAAAGCCGAATCGGCTACACGCCCGTTTACAAGGATGTCCAAATCTAAATGGCCGTTCATAAAAGAATGAGTATATTAATTTTTGAGTCCTTGTGTTTTAGTGGTTTTAACTATTTGAGTCCAAAATCAAAATATTTAACGTCCCGAGTTCCTAAACGTTTTTATAACCATTTGAGCCACTTTGAGTCCAAATTTTAACCTTTTGAGTCCACTTTTTTATTATTATTTTTTAACAAAATTGGACTCAAAATGTTATAAAATGAACAAAATTGGACTCAAAACGTTATAAAAAGGACGGTTAGGGACTTAGAGCGTTAAACTTTTTGATTTTGAACTCAAGTGGTTAAAACCACTTAAACACAGAGACTTAAACAAAGTAATTTATTCTAAAAAAAATTGCCAAATCTAAACGTTTGTAAACTCTCTTTTGAGGTGTTCTATATACAATTATTATGTATTGTTACCTTGAGGTTCAGGGTCTTCAAACTTCTTGCTTCTATACATCTGACCACACAAATTTAAATGTCACAGAAATTATAAAATAATACATATGATAAACATAAAATGACATGTAAAGTCAAATTAATGGAAAAAAAATAATTACTTGAAGATGACTTTTGACATGAGAGATGCTAAGACCTTTGATGTTCATCATTTGGAGAACTAACTTGGGTGTTGCTCCTGTATAGATCATGTTAATTAGTTTTCCTCATAACCGAGCATCCACTATATAGAAAGTTACCTGACTTATCAATTACTTACTTTCTTGGCCTCCTAATTTATCAACTGCATGAATAAATCGGAGATGAAGTTCAGGTGTCCACCGGAGTCTGGGGTTCTTGGAACGAACATAGGGTCGCACATAACCCGACCCAGAGTTATTCTTCTTGTCGCTCTCTTCGACTGTACTGTTGCTTGAGGTTGATCCATTTTTGGGTCTACTTGTACTTGGTGAATTATGGTTAACCTGTTCTAGTTGGACATCATCATCATCTTGTTCCATTTCTTGTTCGTGTTCTTCTTCTTGTAAGTCTGGAACCATAGTTGGTTTCTTGTTGTTATAATCTTGTGGTTCATGATCTTCTTTATTGAAGCTATCAATTGTCTTCATTTCTATATGGGGTAATTTGAAACCTACACAGCTTGAGACTGAATGGTCAAGGGTACAGTTATATAGGGTTTCTTTCTCTCTCTTTCTCTCTCTCTCTCTCACATACACCAAAGGTGAACTAGGTGAAGATTATTCTTTGGAAGATTGAAGCTTGGGTGAGCTAATAGCCTAATACAGGTAGAGTTATTGAAAGGCTGTAAACGAAAGGATCTGCCCTAACAATGTAAGCAAGGAACACCTCTCTTTCTCTCTTTATATATATAGGATTAGGTTCAACATTGAACACTAGTGTAGTTTGCGAACTGAGCGAACTAATCATGGCCATACATGTGTGTAGATCAATGACCAAGATTTGATGATGAAATACAATAGTGTACTTTACGATTTGATGATTAAATCCTAACCATCCACATGTGTAAATCAATGGCCAAGATTTGTTCACTCATTTCGCAAATATATTAGTGTTTACTCTAGAACCCCACCCATATATATATATATATATATATATATAGAGAGAGAGAGAGAGGGAGAGGGTTAACCCTATTGTATTTGTGAACTGAGTGAACAAATCCTGACCATTGATTTACAAACGTGTATGTCTAGGATTTCATCATCAAATCGTAAAATACACTAGTGTATTTCATTATCAAATCCTGGCCATTGATTTACACACGTGTATGGACATGATTAGTTCGCTCAGTTCGCAAATACATTAGTGTTCACTCTTGAACCTAATCCTATATATATATATATGTGTGTGTGTGTGTGTGTGTGTGTGTGTGTGTATGTGTATGTATATAGTCTTAGGATCCTTTAAAAAAATTTTTTCGTGAGAAGTGTGAGAAGACATAAGAATTGACATGTAGGCATCATGGTTTGCACTTAGGTATAATGTTTTGGCAAGAAAAACACCAAACATAACAATTTAAGACACAATGCAACTAGGCTTAAAACATAAAACACCATATAATGAACGTTAAGTAGTGTGTTTTAAGTGTTAAGCAGTGTGTTTTAAATTTCATGCCCATAATATGTTGCATTATGTTTTAAATTGTTATGTTTGGTATTTTTCTTGCCAAAACAACCCAAAACATCATACCTAAATCCATAACATGATGCCTACATGTCAATTTCTATGCCTTCTCTCTCACACTTCTCACGAAAAAAGGTTCTTTTTACAGGAATCTCACCCTATATATATATAGAAAAAGTATATCGTACATTACGGCTTAACGTACTTCACGTACAACAACGTGCGTGATTTGTTCTATAACATGCGTGATTAATGTTTTCAATATGCGTGATTATTGTGTTTCAACATGCGTGATTTTGGATTTTTAAGTTATAACGTGCGTGATTTTAAAATGAACGTGCGTAATTACCTGTCGTACGTGATGTACGTTAAGCCGTAATGTACGTTAATCTTCCTCTCTCTCAATATATATATATACACATATATATAAAGGTAGATTAACGTACAATGACTCTTATCGTACAAAATGTACGTACAAAATGTACACCCTATATATATACACAGACCTTGTGGTGTGCTTATTATATCAATATGGTTTAATATGAAGAGGCCCATTCAATAATCAAATATTATATAAAACTTTTGATAACTTTTTTTAATATAAAAACCTAAAATATGTTGGATCAGCATCGTGAAACCTGAAATGTTTTGGACAGAACTCAATGATTATACCAAACCTTGCTAGAAGAATCATCATCATCTTACTCAATAAATCCCATCAACAGCAAAAATAAGGTAGGGTCTAAGGAGGATAGATGTAGACAGCCTTACCTCTACCTCATAGGAATAGAGAGCCTGCTTCCGGTGAGACCTCCAGCACGATTGTAGTTTTGTATCAATCTTTGGACCTAAGACGCATAACACTCACAATCAGGACGGAGACTGATTGGTGCATGTACCCCGTATCTTTCAGCTATCAACGTCACCACATGATGCATGTATAACCATCTGCCGCTTTTAACGATATTTTCACAAAATTAGTAAAATAACGTTAAAGTTAGTACTATTTCACTTTTGCCCTCCGAGTACACACACATATATACATTAATATGTGCACACCGCAAGCAGGGCATCAAACCTTGCTAGAAGAATATAAATATAAATTGGATGGATGTTGGCTTTGTTGAAGTATTGATGAGAGAGAGAGAGAGAGAGATTATTCAATTCATAACTTATGTACCTAAATGACCTTTCTTTTATCTTCATTGAATGTATCCATGAGGTAATTTTGCATGTTTTAATTCACACTGCTATGGATTGAACCTAAATCAGATGCTCAATATTTCCTCTTATGTTGTCTAATTCTCTAAGTATGGCTTATTGGGGCAAGTGGTAACCGAGTTTCAACTATAAATATTATTTCGTTTCCAACTCGTTTTGAAATATTATTAAAAAACAAGGAGTTGTTGAAACTATTGTTTCATCTCCAAATCCTTTTTAAATATTAGTAAATGCACAATCTCATGATTGGTATTCAAATATAAATAACATATAATAAGGTAAATTCGATTTAATTAATGAATGAATAAACTTTGAATTCCCACCAAGAAATCAATAATTCCTTGCTCGTGTGGCAGCCGTTGGAATTAATGAATGAATAAACTTTGTTTTAGTGTGTAAAATCCTTTTTGTAGTTAAATCACGGGGTTCTTGAGACATAAAATCACAGCTTATCAAACCATTGAAAAATATACTTTTAGGATGGAAAGGAATTAATATCGGCATTCTCGTGATCCTCTGGAAAGTCCCAAAGCTTCATTTGTGGCTTGGGGGGTTTATGTATTAGTATTATATATGACAATTGAACATGTTAGGTAATTTAGATATCTACATGTTTACATATGTTATAATTAAATAATTAATATGTAATTATATTATATCAGGGTGTTTTAAAATCAGATTCAAATTTATTATCTCTAATTTTCCATGCATATAATGATTAATGTAAAAGCATAAAAAACAAATGTTAAAAGTTGGTAGCCTAGTGGTATTAATGTAAAAGGAACGAGTTCCTTCTCATTAGGTTGATGGTGCAAGGGAATATTATAACGAAAACACACTTGACGTGAGGGAACCTCACGAAAACCGTATGTAACAAACAATTTCATTTATAAAAAATTTAGGGCATGTAATATACACATTTTTAAGAGTTTTAAAGAAAAACAAGACAACACCCAAAAAAATTTATTCAAAAGAATTAGTTCATTTGTTACATATGTAACAACGTTGTTTTTTAGTGTTACACATCCGTAACATAGGAAATTTAGTTATTTAAAAGAAAATACTTTTGTGCTTTTTGCGCTATTACAAAGACAGTTACGAGACGCGTTGATTTTGAGCATAAGACACGGTTTGGACCGCGTCTTAACCCGCAACGTCTTAAAATGGGATATTTTTCAGACAATAATTGGTTAAACAAAGGGTTCAAATCCTAAATGCCTTAATCATTTATTATCTAAGCTAAATTAACATCTAATACCGAAGGACTAAGGGTTACAGATATGGATCACATGCTTGATATTAGTTTCATTTAGTAACCGGATATTCCATACTGTATTTTCAAAAACTGTCTTGAAAAGGAATACTCTATCCAAAAACTTACAAAATGAAATCAACTTTTATAATCTGAAGTTTAGGACAACGCATAACTCGATTATCTACTGGTTATGGCTAACAATTGACTAACTTTGAGAGTGTTCTTAGAAAGGTGGAAAGTTTAAAATTTAAAGTTTCCAAAAAGAATATTTATCTATTAGCATTCAATCAATCAATCACAAATCCTAATCCCCACACTTAAAGCTTTGCATTGTCGTCAATCTCTCTACTCTATTAAAGGAGAAGTCGCCTGAGGTGTCAACCAATGAGAGCATCCAACAATGTCATTCTTAAGTCATATTTACATCATCATCCCATTTTATTTCTTTATAATAAAATTGGTCATCCAGACCCCATTTTGAAATTCAAAGCCCGCCCAAATCTATCTATGCAGAGTCCATACAAACATTAGATCCAGAATTGATTTATCTATCCAAAATTGTCTCCCTACGATTTTTGAACCCACATTTCCCTCTTCTCTTTGGCGATTTTTAACCCTAAATTCCTCGAGCACCACATTATTGCAGCCACCGTGGTGATCCGAAGAAGAAAGAAGATAAGAAAGATCCGAAGAAAAAATAAGATAAGAAATCGATAAGAAAGATTTCACTCTGAAACCACCTTCAAAAGATCCGAAGAAGAAAGAAGATAAGACAGATTCCAGATCTCTTAACTAACCACTAATTACTTCTTTTCTTTTTGTATTTAGGTTTAACGATTCTCATTATTGTTTTTGAATGTGACAGTCGGAGGAGGATTTGACATTGAAACAACAGTTGGAGCTTTATGTTGAGAGAACTCAGGATGCAGACCAAGGGTTACAGAAGGTTGCTCTTGAGAGCATGAGGTACTGTTTGTTGAATGTTGATATAGATAGTTGTTTTGTGATTTTGTATTTGGTGAAACTATTGGTTTTTGTGAATATATGTTTTGGTAGTGGTGTTGGTGTAGTATGTTTGAGATCTGTTAGGATTTTAGATTCCTGTAAGGTGTTGATTGAGTAATATGTTAGTTTTGATAAGCCAAAGTAGGTTAGGGTGACATGTTTTATAATTAGGGATAATATTGTATATGTATATCCCCCTCAAAACTTGTCAGTTTCAAGATTAGGAGTTTGACTTTAGGGGATGTTTGGATCTCATATTTGTTAGCTTATATGTACGAGTTCTTAATCAATATTCTTATTAAAAACTGTTTATTTCATTAAATATAATTGTCGTTCAATAATTACATATACTTTTATCTAATTTTATCATAGTTAATACTTTAGATCGAGAGTTTTGCTAATTATAAAATGACTCCAAGTTAAATAAAAGATTTTTCCTACATCTTTTACTTTCAACTATTCTTCTTATTTGCATTTTTCATCCATATAATCTTAATTTTGTCGAGCTTTTCCGTCTTGTGAACCTTAACAATCTGATGAAAATCTAGAATTTTCTCTCTTTCTTCCTAGAACCTATCAGGTCGCTTAGGTGACAGATTCTCTCAATCTTTAGTTTCGTAAATAGTATCCACCTCGAGCCCCCATTCAACGATATGAGGCATTTCATCTCGATCAACCAGCTCTTCATCACTTTCTTCATCTTCAACTATCTTTGATCCGATGTCAAGGTTGTGAGGATTAGATGGGTCAATGTTTTGATCAACTGCACCAGCTTGCCTTCTTCTTTCTGCAGCTTCAGCCTTACGCTCATTTTCTTCTCCCCTAAACTTGTAAAAGTTGAAGAGATCATCAAAGCTATATATGGGTTCCACACCAGCTTTGCGTTGATTCCCCGCGGCATCTCATACATCTTCATTATTATATCGTACTGAAATTTGGTATACACTGTAACACCCTTACTATTATTTTACAGTTTTCGTTCACTTTACGAAAATACACATGTAATTATAGTTTTATATACATTGTAAATACAGGTTAATTAAAACTATTCTAGATTTTAATATGTTACAACATAATGTAATTGAGTTCGTCGTTTAAAAGTTACGACGTAACGCCGTGCGGAAGCTTTAATCTCGTGTGTTCGGTTCTTCGTTGAGCTTAATCTTCATCCGGAAATCCCTTGACATTCACCTATGACCAAAACCAACATAAAAGTTAGCTTTGGTAGTTAAATAACATGTTTAAACAAGTCATATGGGTCAAAACAACAAAATTCAACAATTTTCGTAATTCAGGGCGCCGCCGTACGCTAAGGGGCGTCGCGCTACGCCTAGCCCTATTTTAGGGCACCGCCGTACGCTAAGGGGCGTCGCGCTATGCCTAGCCCTGTATTCGACAGAAAGATCACTTAGCTGGTGCTGCAGATGCTCAGCTCAAATTTTCACCAACTTACAAACTTATAATTGCCATAACTTTCGTTCTACATGTCAGTTTTACGCGATTCTTTTTCCTACGCGTTCGTAATTTAATTCTCCATCATATGGAGTTAAAATTCAACTTTCAAACAAACAAAATTCCAAATTTTTAGGCAATCGGCATATTACTCAAAATCAACATTTTGACCCGTTTGTTATTTAAAACCATCAACTTGTTTCCTAAACAACCAAATACATACATCAATGTATTTAACTCAAGATCTCTAGCTCGGGTTCATAATTATTATGAATTATACAACTAGTACGAAAGCTATGCGCATAAATCCGTTTTGACCCGTTTAGGGGATTTAAGCAATCAAGTCTAAAACTACCTCATTTCTTTTCACACTTCGCGATTCCATATCTGAAGTTTCTACCTATATTTCATAATCGCCATACAAGTTCCAAAATAACCCATATGGGTCATTTGCCCAATTTACCCATCAAGGGCTTTTTGGTTAATTTTAGTCCTTCATTTACGACGGAGGACTTTTGCTAATATTTGAACAAAAATTTGCTTTTAAGAATAATTCTAAATAAGCGTACCTGGCTCGGGTCATAACATCGACCCGTATACATACTTTTTGCTTTAAATTTTCTAGTTAAAGTATTGCAAACACATGTTATTTCCTGTGATCACAAAAACTCAACAAGTAGTCGTCAGTTATTATTGTCAAATGATTTTACCAATGTCATTTGACCCGTTAGTCCGAACGACCATTTTCCATTATGAAATAATATCTAGTTACCATCTCGTTCTTTTTACGCATTCTGGTTTACACCATAACGAAATATTTCAAAATTCCTTATTTATTTGTCATCATCCTACTAGTTTACCGTTTTTACCCTTTTTATCATAATAATGGTTTCTTACCATTCGCACTTGTTCCGGCTTGCATTATATTGTGCCAGAACATCGAAGTTCAATTATTTAACATAATTTATATTCAATACTCGCAAGTAAGCGTATTGCAATTTAAAAAGGGGTGTAAGCTTAACTTACCTTTTATCCGATTTCGCTCTTTTCCCGCGTATTCAAGCCGTTTGACCCGCTTCTTTTCCCCAAGCCGCCACCTAGCTCGTTAAGCGTCAAACTATCGTCATCATTTACAAGGTGGTTACATTAGTCATTAACAAACACGACTATTCCACCTTACGTATTTTCTATATCAAAACTACTATTCGACTTCATCATTGGTTAGTTTGATTTATCAATTGTCAACTACTTTTGATCACTTGATTTACACGATTAAGTCTAATTCAACATGATATTTTGAACCCTTATCGCTTCATATTTCATATAATTTGCCATATTATTCAAATGCGCGTTTCATTCAAAATTTCAATATTTGCCTTTCTCTTAGGCATTATATCAAACACCTAGTGAGCATACTTTTATAAAATTAACAATCAAACTCCATGACTACATATCTTGCCAATTTCAACATCTTTTACTAAATAATCATCTAACTCATGGTTCAATGTCAAGATTAACTTCATAGAGTTCAAATAACACTAGTTTGATAATCATGATTCTAGTGTTCATCATGTTTCTACAAAACCCATTAAACACCTAGTTAGTGATCCTAAGTTTTACTAACATGCACTCAAATTCCTTAGTTTATTAACTAGGGTTTGTTTCAAATCATGCATACATCCTATTTCCACCCAAATATCCATCATTCAAGATCAAATTTCGAATTCCTAGGGTTCATCAAGAATTTGAGATGGAACAAAATAGTAAAATTTGACATACCTTATGATCACTTCACTGAGGTGATCATTAATTCGTGCTTGGATTTCAATTTGGGTGTGATTTGCCCTTCCAATTTGCTTGAATTTATGCTAGTTAGGGTTTGAACAAGGGAGTTCTTTGGCTCCTGTTGAAAGTGTCAACCAGAACACACACTCAAGGTGTGTGTTTTGGTGTTTGAAATTTTATTTATTACAAACTAGTTTCTAGTTTATCACTTTCGGCCCCTCTATTTTCCCCAAGTTGCATATAGTGTGTTTTAACCAATTTCTTTATTGCTACAAGACTTGTGACTAACTAGGTTATTTATTCCTAGTTATTTTATCTTGTTCATAACCCGTTTTATTTTAAGTTCCGTTAACTCGGGCCTTTTATATACTTTGTTTTCTCAAAGTAATTTTTTTCATCCTTTTAATAAATATTAGATTTATTGATTTAAATCCTAATATTCACCGGGTTTACTTTTACCACCTACGGTATTTTACCCGTTCATTATTATTAACATGGTTTAATTACCAAATCCTGATTTCGGGGTTTTACAAGTCTACCACCCTTAAAGAGGTTTCGTCCCCGAAACCTTCTTTATGTAGTTCGTTGATTAAACCAAACGAACTTAGCTTTGTTTTCAAGGTTTTCCTTCTCTTTGGTCTATAGTTAGACATGTTCTTACACTAATTATCAAGTTATATTAATGATCAAACAGGTTGTATATGTTCTACATTGCTAATTATGCATAAATTAGAATTTAAGTATCCTGTTGACTTTCTCTTAGCAAGTTTGACCCGACATTTGACCTAGTTAGAGTGGTAATCAGGGGGAACCCTTTTGAGGTTTTATTACCCACATAATTACCAACTTATAACTACTTTTGATTCGACTAATCACTGGACCATTAGTGATTAATCTTAAAGTCGACCGTTAATTACGACGGTTTGGCTTTTAAGCTATAAACTAAGCAAAACTTAATCGAGGAAGGACAAGGGTACTTACAAGGGTCCTATGCACGAGTAGGGAGGTCTTGGATCTGTTCCTAAGCTCCAGAAATGCTCCACAATTGCAGATGAAGGTGTGATCAAAGTTGTTGCACATGAGGGGCTTTATATAGTGATCAAGGCTCCACAATGTTTTGACAAATAAGTCTACAACAGACCACAACCTTCCCACAAGTGTCCCTAGATGTTTAGGGATTGTTTAGGGGCCAAGGGAGATGAGGAAAATCGTTTAAAGTCAGTTCCAAGCGTTTAAACAGCAACCAGAAACATTTCCTGTCGCTGGGCACTGCTTGCGCACCGTAAGGGTTGACCCTTGCGGTGCGCAAGCCTTTGGCAGAAACAAAGGCTTGGCCTTTCAAGCATTCGAAAGGGAAACCGACTTATTTCTTGCACTTTGGCCCCTTCTTATTTACCTACAAGGGCTTTAGGACTTATACCCACTTTTCCAAGTCCCTGGACATTTCCGGTTAACCCGAAAAGTCATAACTTTCAACGTTAACGCTTTACCACTCGCATACGAATTTGATCATAACTTTCTCATACGATAACGAAACTTTATGAAATCTATATCGTGCATTCTAGTGAACATAATTAACAGTTACAAAGCTTCGGGTTTGTCAAAAGGTCACTCAGAGGTATAACTCAAACCTGTTGACACATTTAACCCCTGTAGTTTGTAATTTCTCACTTTTAGCTTCGCATGATCCATGATTTATTCGTTTGATGCTATAAACATCATGTAGGGTTAATGTACAATATATTTATTCACCGTTGACATTCAGAACTCGTATTTTTCATCTACTTTTCATGATTGTCAACTTCAATCCTTTCCGAACATTCTTTCACACGTTCAAGCATATGACACGTGTCAATACATTATGGGACGTGATTTTTCGAGGTGTTACATCCTCACCCCCTTAAAATAAATTTCGACCTCGAGATTTGTTAAAGTAAAGGAAGTATTTTCTGCCTTATATTGGGCTTAATCTTCCCTAGTATCTTTGAGCCTCTATGGCATTCCAATTGACCTTTATGATAGGTACATGTATCCTTTGGAGCTTCTAATCCTGTCGATCCTTACTCGACACAGGTTGCTCATCATATCATAAATATGTATGTCATTATGTGATAGTGTTTCTTGACTTATTGGCGAAACACGTCCTTAATTCATTAGGGTGGGGTGCATTGCGCGTTCCACCGAGCTCCTTAATTAGGTCTTAGCTCGTAAGCTATTTAATCTTGATACATTCGAATCCTTTGAATGATTTTATATACTTAGAGCCTGACTAGCCTGATAATTTAACAAATTTGGCACACCTTGCCTGGGTGATATCTTTTGTTGAGCCTTATTTCTTAACAAGAATTTAGGAAGGTTACTACTTTCCATTAATCCTTGATTTTCTGCCGAATAATGGCAACTTATAGGTAATTAGGGATTTATTTGATCTTATTCGTTGTTTCCAAGTCAACTTTCAGATCCTGATAATTGGACTCCCCAAAGTCTCGTCCATCCTACGGATGTTTTGATATTTCATTTATACAAGGTCTCCAAAGGAGCCACCTTGATACTTATATAGCAACTATTATGGAAAAGTTTATCTTAAGGTGAGATGGTTATTGCAACCACTGTTTAGCTAATCTCCAAGAATAGCTAAACCTTACAGCTAGTCGAACCAATCAACGGTCCTGGGCAGGTAATAGCGATTCTTAATTGTTGCCTATATAGGGTTGCGGTAATCAATGTATAAGCAAGATGATCCGTCTTTCTTATTCAATAACATAAAACCCTCAAAAATGGAGTCAAGCTATATGAGCCTATGTCTTAAAACCTACTTAATCAAGGTTTCGATTATTCCATAATCAATATGGAGTCTTTCATAATACTCCAGCCCACAGCGGGATGTTAATCTTAATTCTACCTGCCTTCTAGGAGGTAAGCAGGGAAAACTTATGAGAAGATAATCAAGATACAAGGAGGTTACAGATATTTCCATATCTCCGGCTCCAGTTCACCCATCATTGCTTGTGTCAAATAAGTGACACATTTTTTGTTATAAGTCCACGAATTCCTTAATCGGGAACATTTACTTGGACAATTCCATTCTGGATATCTTCTTTGAATACTACTAGTCGACTTTAGTGCAATATGACCATTGGGATATCTCAGGGGTTCCATGCATTAAACCTCCATACTGATCAGGCATGGAAGTAATCTATGGGACACACTAGGATATGCCAATCCTCATATGGCACTTTTATCAAACATAGTTTGGCATTCGAAGGCGATAGAAAAACAATGAGAAAAATAATTAAAATAACATATGTTGTCGTACTCTATGCGAAGATAGAGTACTCTTATATTTTTTGGAAGGATTCCTTGCCTGATCAGTACTCTTATGGGTAATCTAACCACCTTCTGGATTTTGAGATAAAACCGATAAGGTTTGACCCGTTTAGGCTAATTTATGTAAACTAGTTACATAAATCGAACCGAACGCGTAATAAGCGTAACGGGTATACATATGAGCCATTTACAGGTTTCCTAAGTTAATATGCTTCATATATGTTGTGACATCAGTAAGATGTCTTTTATTATGCCCGAAATGAGTTTAAACACAAACTATGCCCCGTAGGGATAGTTTGGTCATTTAAAAGTTTATAAAAGAGTTTAAGTGTTTGCTCGAGTTACAGGTCTGATGTAAACATCAAACATACTCAATTTAATAAGTTATAACAGTAGGGTAAAGTATATATGTGAAATTTATCAATTATAACCAAACTATGCACCGTAGGGGCATTTTGGTAATTTCACATAAGCCAAAAAGCTCAAAACTGAAGTCTGAGTTTATCAACCTTTGCTTACTGTTAAAATATTATAATTTGCCTCAAATATCAGTAGGTATCAACCCTTGTATGTTTAAAATAGTTTTAGTACATACTATGCGTTAAAAACGCTTAAAAAGGCGATTAGAGGCCATTTCCGGGTTTGATACATAAATCTGATATTTTTATATTTCCATAATGCTTAAAATAATTTATTTATCATATGTGATCAGTAGAAAAAGGTTTGGAGTCGTTTAGATATGTAAAACTCATTTTATAGCCCGTAAGGGCAAAACCGACAATTACCGGATTAAGCCTACGACTATAAGTTATGCTCAGCCTAAAATTAATTAAAAATCTTTAAAAATCCCAAAATAATATATTACATCAGTGGGTAAAGAGTTTGATATCAAAAAGTATGTTTAAGTAGGCTATACGCTAAATACGCCGTTTAATTAACATAAAGCTTTAATTTTACGCTAACGAGTATAACTCTTAACCTACACCTCAAACTGATGTCAAATTTTGCATGCAAGTTTATATATCAGTAAATAAGGTTTCTACTCATTTATATTTCCAAAAATCTCGTTTTAAGGTGAAAAGGGCATAATGGTCAACATATGAGCAATTAACGGAATCATGCATATTAATTGGATAACTAATGATCCGAGGTGCATAATCACAGAGGGTTATACTAGCATATAACCTGGTCCAAATGAAGATCTTAAGTATTTCTAAATCATACCAAAACGGGTCAGAACTGAAAGTCAAAGTATAAGTCAAACTATGCGACTTTCGGTTCCGAACCGGGTCTAAACAGGAAATTGTCGGGTTGAACATGTTTAGACATGTTCTTACACTAATTATCAAGTTATATTATTGATCAAACAGGTTGTATATATTCTACATTGCTAATTATGCATAAATTAGAATTTAAGTATCCTGTTGACTTTCTCTTAGCAAGTTTGACCCGACATTTGACCAAGTTAGAGTGGTAATCAGGGGGAACCCTTTTGAGGTTTTATTACCCACATAATTACCAACTTATAACTACTTTTGATTCGACTAATCACTGGACCATTAGTGATTAATTTTAAAGTCAACCGTTAATTACGACGGTTTGGCTTTTAAGCTATAAACTAAGCAAAACTTAATCGAGGAAGGTCAAGGGTACTTACAAGGGTCCTATGCACGAGTAGGGAGGTCTTGGATCTGTTCCTAAGCTCCAGAAATGCTCCACAATTGCAGATGAAGGTGTGATCAAAGTTGTTGCACATGAGGGGCTTTATATAGTGATCAAGGCTCCACAATGTTTTGACAAATAAGTCTACAACAGACCACAACCTTCCCATAAGTGTCCCTAGATGTTTAGGGATTGTTTAGGGGCCAAGGGAGATGAGGAAAATCGTTTAAAGTCAGTTCCAAGCGTTTAAACAGCAACCAGAAACATTTCCTGTCGCTGGGCACTGCTTGCGCACCGTAAGGGTTGACCCTTGCGGTGCGCAAGCCTATGGCAGAAACAAAGGCTTGGCCTTTCAAGCATTCGAAAGGGCAACCGACTTATTTCTTGCACTTTGGCCCCTTCTTATTTACCTACAAGGGCTTTAGGACTTATACCCACTTTGCCAAGTCCCTGGACATTTCCGGTTAACCCGAAAAGTCATAACTTTCAACGTTAACGCTTTACCCCTCGCATACGAATTTGATCATAACTTTCTCATACGATAACGAAACTTTATGAAATCTATATCGTGCATTCTAGTGAGCATAATTAACAGTTACAAAGCTTCGGGTTTGTCAAAAGGTCACTCAGAGGTATAACTTAAACATGTTGACACATTTAACCCCTGTAGTTTGTAATTTCTCACTTTTAGCTTCGCATGATCCATGATTTATTCGTTTGATGCTATAAACATCATGTAGGGTTAATGTACAATATATTTATTCACCGTTGACATTCAGAACTCGTATTTTTCATATACTTTTCATGATTGTCAACTTCAGTCCTTTCCGAACATTCTTTCACACGTTCAAGCATATGACACGTGTCAATACATTATGGGACGTGATTTTTCGAGGTGTTACAACAACCCATTACGCGGGTTCTTTTATCTTAATATTTCGTGCTTATATTTATTTGGTTCGCGCTTACTTTCATTAACAAACGTTATTCTTTATTTAACTCGTTTGACTTGTTCGTGTGAAATTTCATCACTTATGACAGTCAAACTTTATCCCTTGTGCCTCAGCATTCTCATTAGTTGGTTTGTATTTTTTTTATTTACTTTAATCTTTGTCCCTTCTCTCGGGCTCGTTATTCTAACGTAATACACTTCCGTCATCCGACTTGCGTTTACGTTTACCATCAAACATCTTACTTATTTGATTCATTTGGGTATCTTTTTAATTTGTCCCATTAACCCCGTCCTTACTACATCGGATGTAAATATGTCCATCATAAGAAGTTCATGGTACCACGTGTTCACTACTTACTTGGCCAGAGTAAGCGATCAACACCTGGTATACATGACCTTTTTATAATTTTCACATTACACCCCATGTAAGCAATGCCTCTATTTGTTTCTCTTGGAAACAATATCCCGGATAGGTTTTCTATTCGGGTTTTTCCAAGTTTTCAATCTACATATGTAACTTTCAATCTCTACGTATTTGTTGCATATTACTATTCACGTGATAATTTAAAACATGCACCTGATAATGCTTGCTCTAACAGGCTCTCCTTGCCATTAACTTATTCACGATCGTTACGCGATTTAGGTCCTTGGTGAGCATACTCTACTTGTCATACTTTGGACCGTTCCTCCGTCAAATCCGCAATTTGTTAAACTCTCGCTATCTTCAGGTGCGAGTGTCCTTCAATTAAAACATTTACAAAAGTTAGTAATATCAACTTCAATAATCGCCCGTATTATAATACAAGGCTTTTAAACTATACGCGTCAACGTGCGCAATTTCGTCAACTATATTTATCATTTAATTGAGGTAAGGTGTATCACACGATAACCCTATGACAACATTTTAACTCATACCAAACCATTAATATACATGTACTTACCGGATTTGCGATCAAGCCTCGAACCGAACACACTTTACTCTTTAACCATGAGCTCTGATTACCAACTTGTAACACCCTTACTATTATTTTACAGTTTTCGTTCACTTTACGAAAATACACATGTAATTATAGTTTTATATACATTGTAAATACAGGTTAATTAAAACTTTTCTAGATTTTAATATGTTACAACATAATGTAATTGAGTTCGTCGTTTAAAAGTTACGACGTAACGCCGTGCGGAAGCTTTAATCTCGTGTGTTCGGTTCTTTGTTGAACTTGATCTTCATCCGGAAATCCCTTGACATTCACCTATGACCAAAACCAACATAAAAGTTAGCTTTGGTAGTTAAATAACATGTTTAAACAAGTCATATGGGTCAAAACAACAAAATTCAACAATTTTCGTAATTCAGGGCGCCGCCGTACGCTAAGGGGCTTCGCGCTACGCCTAGCCCTATTTTAGGGTGCCGTCGTACGCCAAGGGGCGTCGCGCTATGCCTAGCCTTGTATTCGACAGAAAGATAACTTAGCTGGTGCTGCAGATGCCTAGCTCAAATTTTCACCAACTTACAAACTTATAATTGCCATAACTTTCGTTCTACATGTCAGTTTTACACGATTCTTTTTCCTACGCTTTCGTAATTTAATTCTCCGTCATATGGAGTTAAAATTCAACATTCAAACTAACAAAAATTCCAAATTTTTAGGCAATCGGCTTATTACTCAAAATCAACATTTTGACCCGTTTGTTTTTTAAAACCATCAACTTGTTTCCTAAACAACCAAATACATACATCAATGTATTTAACTCAAGATTTCTAGCTCGGGTTCATAATTATTATGAATTATACAACTAGTACGAAATCTATGCGCATAAATCCGTTTTGACCCGTTTAGGGGATTTAAGCAATCAAGTCTAAAACTACCTCATTTCTTTTCACACTTCGCGATTTCATATCTGAAGTTTCTACCTATATTTCATAATCGCCATACAAGTTCCTAAATAACCCATATGGGTCATTTGCCCAATTTACCCATCAAGGGCTTTTTGGTCAATTTTAGTCCTTTATTTACGACGGAGGACTTTTGCTAATATTTGACCAAAATATCGCTTTTAAGAATAATTCTAAATAAGCGTACCTGGCTCGGGTCATAACATCGACCCGTATACATACTTTTTGCTTCAAATTTTCTAGTTAAAGCATTGCAAACACATGTTATTTCCTGTGATCACAAAAACTTAACAAGTAGTCGTCAGTTATTATTGTCAAATGATTTTACCAATGTCATTTGACCCGTTAGTCCGAACGACCATTTTCCATTATGAAATAATATCTAGTTACCATCTCGTTCTTTTTACGCATTCCGGTTTACACCATAACGAAATATTTCAAAATTCTTTATTTATTTGTCATCATCCTACTAGTTTACCGTTTTTACCCTTTTTATCATAATTCATGGTTTCTTACCATTCGCACTTGTTCCGGCTTGCATTATATTGTGCCGGAACATCGAAGTTCAATTATTTAACATAATTTATATTCAATACTCGCAAGTAAGCGTATTGCAATTTAAAAAGGGGTGTAAGCTTAACTTACCTTTTATCCGATTTCGCTCTTTTCCCGCGTATTCAAGCCGTTTGACCCGCTTCTTTTCCCCAAGCCGCCACCTAGCTCGTTAAGCGTCAAACTATCGTCATCATTTACAAGGTGGTTACATTAGTCATTAACAAACACGACTATTCCACCTTACGTATTTTCTATATCAAAACTACTATTCGACTTCATCATTGGTTAGTTTGATTTATCAATTGTCAACTACTTTTGATCACTTGATTTACACGATTAAGTCTAATTCAACATGATATTTTGAAGCCTTATCGCTTCATATTTCATATAATTTGCCATATTATTCAAATGCGCGTTTCATTCAAAATTTCAATATTTGCCTTTCTCTTAGGCATTATATCAAACACCCAGTGAGCATACTTTTATAAAATTAACAATCAAACTCCATGACTACATATCTTGCCAAATTCAACATCTTTTACTAAATAATCATCTAACTCATGGTTCAATGTCAAGATTAACTTCATAGAGTTCAAATAACACTAGTTTGATAATCATGATTCTAGTGTTCATCATGTTTCTACAAAACCCATTAAACACCTAGTTAGTGATCCTAAGTTTTACTAACATGCACTCAAATTCCTTAGTTTATTAACTAGGGTTTGTTTCAAATCATGCATACATCCTATTTCCACCTAAATATCCATCATTCAAGATCAAATTTCGAATTCCTAGGGTTCATCAAGAATTTGAGATGGAACCAAATAGTAAAATTTGACATACCTTATGATCACTTCACTGAGGTGATCATTAATTCGTGCTTGGATTTCAATTTGGGTGTGATTTGCCCTTCCAATTTGCTTGAATTTATGCTAGTTAGGGTTTGAACAAGGGAGTTCTTTGGCTCCTGTTGAAAGTGTCGACCAGAACACACACTCAAGGTGTGTGTTTTGGTGTTTGATATTTTATTTATTACAAACTAGTTTCTAGTTTATCACTTTCGGCCCCTCTATTTTCCCCAAGTTGCATATAGTGTGTTTTAACCAATTTCTTTATTACTACAAGACTTGTGACTAACTAGGTTATTTATTCCTAGTTATTTTATCTTGTTCATAACCCGTTTTATTTTAAGTTCCGTTAACTTGGGCCTTTTATATACTTTGTTTTCTCAAAGTATTTTTTTTCATCCTTTTAATAAATATTTGATTTATTGATTTAAATCCTAATATTCACCGGGTTTACTTTTACCACCTACGGTATTTTACCCGTTCATTATTATTAACATGGTTTAATTACCAAATCCTGATTTCGGGGTGTTACATACACTAACTGTTCAGACATAGTTTTATCCAGAACTCGGTTCCTTTTCTTTACCTCCTTAAACTTCTCTTTCAACATCTTCGAGTCTTCAACTTGATTCTTCAAATTTATAGATATTCTTAGCAGGAAAACTGTTGACTTCACGATGATCGGAGTATCGTGGTTTGGTCAAAAATAAATTAGAAAGTCCTAGTTACCACAAACTAGTAGCAAGTGGCAATAAGGGTGTCGAATCCATGAAGAGTTTGTGGTTCATGTTAAAACTTAGTTGATTATAAATTCAAATTTATTAATCTTGCTATTCTTTTATTTTATTGGAAAAGGTGTTGGAATTATCCAATGATTTATAACTAATTAAGAAAATTGTATTAACTACGGGTGTAACTACTTAGAATTTGGATTAGAAATAATGATCTACAACAAGGTTCACACCTGGTTCGAAATCATAAGACCTAGGGTTCCTACAAGATGAGGTTGTAATCAAAATCACAAATTGATTTTAACGTGTTTAGTGTTTCAAGGCTTAGGCGCCAATAAATATCAACTTCAAAAAACGAATAAGAATGTGCTTTGTTACTCAAGAACATGTAAACCCTAATCTCACATCAAAGCATAATTGACAGAATTCATTTCACAAAGTCAAAGGTGCAAGTATGACACACCCCAACCGATGGCGGAAACATCGAGGCGAGACATAATAGATTGTTCAAGACATCATAACACTAAATTTGCGATATATTAAGATTTAAAATTTTCATTGTCATATAATTAAATAAAACATTACATTGTTCAAAAACAGAAACACAACAATCAAAAATTTCATGACTAAAATATCACAATTGCATAGATAGATTATGTGAGTATCTAAATCCATCCTAAGTAGTTTCTTGTGATAGCATCTCAAACGTTTCCTGCAACATGTATGAAATATAAGTCAACACATAATTATGTCGGTGAGCATACTAGTTTGATTACATAGCATATATAAGAATCAATCTCAAATCTACATGTTTATAGCATACTAAATTATGTATCATACTTGCATGCAAAAGCTAAAAATCAATCTAGAGTTTAGGACTAGCATATCTTTATCGCCAAAGCAAATAAGGCCGAAAAACAGGGCGGTGTGCTACTATAACGCTATACATGTTAAGGGAGGCTTGCAAAGTTAATGATAGATCGCTAAACATAAGAATATTATAACATGTTTAAGGATTGATTTTTTGAATAAGTTGGCTTATATGTGTGTATGTGTGTTTTGTATGAATACATGTTGCAACCCAAATAGTGTTTAAAACGTAAAAGGGTGTGGTTTGAACTCATGGTTTGCAAAGAAAATCCCCACGACGCGAGCGAGCGAGTTTGGGGGATGGAACACCGAAGTCATCATAAACTAGTAAACAAAGGTGTATGAGTATAAGGATTAGAGATTGGTAAGTAATCAGAAATTACGAGTATGAAAATACATAGAATGTATCCCACCTAGACATTTATTTGGACACTATTATTAGTGTTTGTTTTTTATGAGTGTTAAACACCCATTAGAAGTCCAAAATAATGAATCCAAGACTAGGATATTCTCCCCTTTAACACATAACATTCAACCACGGCTTAGTTGATATTATGGTTTGGTTTAGGGGAAAGTATTATATGTATGAATTGTTATTTTATAGTCACGTATTCTAGGTAGGGTAATCCATAAGCCTCGAGAGTTTCACCATTGCATAAAATCAACAACATAGTTGATGATCTGGATGGTCATGAATACAAGGAAAGGATGCATAAGAAAACTAACTATTTTGCTAACTAACCAAGTGAAGGATGATGGAAGTATTAGTTATAGAACCAAGGTCCCTAACATGACCATTTGTACTTTAACACAAGCCTTCCAACATTGCTTTTTGGAGACTTGGTTTGGTTTAATTCACATAGTTGGTTATGGGTTACGTAAAGACTTAGAAGGATATAAAATGGAGGCATATGAGCCTCAAAGTTTCTGGAAGTTACCTTAACACAAGCCCTTCAACATGGAAACTTGTTGCTGACATGGTTTAGTGTGAATAAGTTCAAAAACAAAGTAAAGAAAACATTTATATAAAGTTTAAGAAAGAAGATCCCAATTAGTCCTCAAAAATGGTGATTTATCATCCTTATTTACCTTCGTAAACAAGTGGTATAACTCCTAGAGGCTTTTTCAAGTATGGGAAAGAAGAAAACAAGTAAAAAATATGCAATAAGAAAGCCAAACCTCATTATTTTGGTCTTTGAATTCACTGCCCAAAATTGGATAAATGGATGGGTTGAAAGAGTTTGAGAGAGTTTTTGGAGTGGTGAAAGTGTTAGGAGGTGTTAGTGTTAGGCCCTAAAGTGTGAGACTGACGCATCAAGTTAACACAACGGGTTATGGTTACGAACTGGGCCTTACCGGGTTAGTTTATATTAGGTTTTGGACCTTTATAGGTCACTTGGGCCAAGCTTTAGGCCATGTGGGCCAAGCAGGCCCAAGGGGAGCCCATGTAGGGAATTGGGCTTGAGTTAGTATATAAACAAGTTTTTAACTTGTTTTAGGGTTTGAACCTCGAAGTTACAGAATTCCTAGAGAAGCTAGAGTGGGAGGCGATTGGTTGTGAGCACTTGTACTAGACGGTTTTGTTTTTCAAGTAATAGAATCGTGTGCAAGTGTTTAAAGTGATTCCGGTATTGTTCTTCGTTTTTCATACTTTTCGGTTTATCTTGAATCACATCAAGTTTGGATTCCGCACAAACTTGGTGTTGTTTGATATCATTGAAAGATCCGTTTCACGGGACTTACAAGTGGTATTAGAGCCTTTAGAACCTGTTCTAGGCTCGGTTTGATATCAAATATTCAAGATTTGGAATTTTTGTTCTTCGCGTTCTTGAATTGTTCATCGGGATTCTACTGAAAAATAGCCATATTTTGGTGTTTTGATTTTTCTTTAGGTGTTAAAGGTTTAAATTTTTATTAAACTGATTTGGAAACATTTTCTAATTTTGATAAGATTTTAAATCTTTGAATAATTTCCAACAGCTCGGAACAAATTGCTTCTAAAAGATATTTTCAAAATATTTCTTTCATTGACCAGTATTCTGTTTCAAAAGTCTCTGAGGTTTCGAGTCCCTCACTGACAAAGGTTCCCATCACGTGCAAAGGAATTTCCCACATGTCTCGACTCAATATCTTCACGGTTTCGAGTTCTCAAACATCACTGGTCTCGAGTAGCAATCATCTCCAGTCGAAACCAGGGTCTCGAGTCATCTATCTTCATTTGGTTTGGAGTCATTCACGTGCAAAGAAGCTCTCCACAGGTCTCGAGTCCCATCTCTGCGGTTTCGACTCCACCGTTCCGACTCGCAACCTCCATCACCTCCACTGGTCTCGAGTTATCTCTTTCACGGTTCCGAGTCGCAACCGAGATCTCGAGCTATCAACATCCATTGTCTCGAGTCGCAATCTCCAAACCACCACCTCTTCTTCGGTTACCGACCTTCGTCTTCATCATCTTCGTTCATCATTGATAAACACTGAACCATCATCACTGATCTTTATCGTCATACTCGCTACCAGACGTCTTCTTCAACGTCATCAACTGTCATCTCAGTCGCCGTTTCCTGCAACAACCAGCGACCACCACCTCGGACCACCACTTCCGTCACCGACCGCCGTCCTCTCATCATCTTCTCCGGTTTCACTACCATCACCTCCGTTTAACTCCCGACGACCTCCGGTTACCATCTCCGTCTTTCACCATAATCACCATCATTCATTAGTTGTCCGTTTTAAACTTGCAGCACATATTGAAATAGAGAAAAGAAAGTTTGGCGGCTAAACTTTTGAATATTAGGGTTTCTGTTCTGATTTACGGGGAAGAAGACAGGGGTGTACGATTGATTTTTTTTAATAATAATAATAATTATAATAATCATTAGGTCATCATTACATAATCATTAATTATAATATTAATAAAAATAATAATAATAATAGTAAGTATTCTTTTATAATAAAAATAAAATTACATTCTAATTAAATTAAAAAAAAAGGTTTATCTTATATATATATATAAAAAAAAGGAGTTTGTTTGTGATAACGGTTTTGACAGATTTTTGAGATGCGGTTTAGAAAGAGGGTTCGTTCTTTCGCGTGCAAATGGTTTGAGTTAGCAAGTACACAGGTTCTCGCTTTGGGCTTACGTTGAGGAAATAGTATACAGGATTCCAAGTGTGCAATTTGTACAAGTGTGTGGCCACAGTTTTAACACTCCGTTTCGGTAAAACGCACATTTTCGGGGAATCAATTTTTTTTGGGGATCACATCTTAAAATGTCTTCTAAGAGAGAGGTGCTTGAGCAGGAACTCCAAGGATTCAGTTACTCATATGGTGAATCTATAGAAGCACTTACAGGCCGGTTTGCTGAACTGCTCTCTAAAATGGAGAAGGCAGAGATGGTGGTGTCTACTCGCATGAGCAACAGAAAGCTTCTGGATGCTATAAAAGGGATTCCAGATCAGGCGAACTGTAGTTGGTTTCGCAATGTTAATCAGATATTAGTGACAACCGACTGCAACTGTTACAAAATGAAGTCAGATGAGCTAATCTCACTCATCAAATCATATGACAATGCTGACAAGCAGTCTACTCAAGGCAACACATCTGCTGCTATTTGCTCATCCACACAAAATTCAGTATTTATGTTTAACAAACCCCTGGCTCAAGAAGTTACTCGTGATCATGAAGAGATACTTTCTGTCTTTTGCACTCCTGAGTGTAGAGAAAGAAATGAGGCATATCGGTTACACAACGCTGAGTTGATTCAAGACTACAACGACATCAAAAATAAAAACTTTACTTTATCAAAAAACGAAAAACTTTATAAAGAAAAGATTGAAGCTCAGCGAAAAGACATCGTCAAACTCAAGGATGATGTAAGTGTTAAATCCAGTCAACTCTTTTATGTTCAGGAGAAACTGTGTGCTGTGACTAAGGAATTGGAAGATATCAGAGATAGATATCAAATAAATGAGCTTAATATTAAGAAATTTGATTCTTCCAGCAAATTAGTCAAAAACTTGTGTGATCAACAGCTCGCATACAAGGAAAAGAAAGGGTGTGGATTGGGTTACAATCAGGCTCCTCCTCCTTACAATGATAACTACACATATTTACCCATGACTGTGGAGGAATTGATGAATGAGGACAAGATGGCTTACGGTCCTAAAACCGATAAGTCATCAATCAACAGCAGACCTGTTAATAAACGAGTGACTCCTTCGGTAAATTTTATTTCAAAGGGTACTTTTGATCCTAATGCTTCGTCTTCCCTTGCAGATGAAATTAAAGTTGAAGGTGTCGTTGGAGATGAACAAGCATCAAATTCTCATGTGTGTGACATTTTTGGCTCATTTTTTCACTCTATGATTAATTTCAGGCCTGATGGTTTGGGCGAAAACGTTGATGCTTGTGTAACAGGGACTGAAATGGCAAACGAAACGAATGAGCCAGCTGAACCATCTAATTCCAAATGCGAATCACCTGAAGCAGCTGATTCTGAGAAATTGGAATCGGTTGATTCTAGTGAATTCAGCTCAAGGGTGTCATGTGCAGAACCGTCTTGTGCTGAAAATTCGTCAAATGTTTCAGCTGAAGTTTCTGCTAAATTTTCTGGTATTTCTTCCGACAAACCAGAACTCTCCGATTCTGTCAAAGCTGATGACATGAAGGATGAAGAGAAGACATGCGTGAACAAGGCTCCAAGTGCGCAAGCTAAACAATCTGAACCTTTTGTAAGTGATGACAAAGTTCTGATCAAGCAACAAAAGCCGAAGCGAGCAGGTAAAGGACGCGGAAATAAGAAGCCTAAACATCAAAGACGACCAGGCTCTCCACAGTCCTCAACGGGCAGTAATAATCCTCAAAAGGCCCGTGATGTGAAAAATGTCTTTGTTAAGCTAGTCTGTAATGGCAAATGTGAGAAATATGCATTTGACTGTGCTAACAAGGGTTTCAGAAAGACTGGTGAGATTTCTGAACAAGACTTGCAGTCTAAGGAAAACAAGAAGAATCAAAGGAAATCTCCACCGCAGAAGGCCCCTGCAAACGACAAGTACAGGCACCCAAATTCATCTTCGTCTGCAGGAAATGTGCAACACAAACAAGCACAGAAAGGACCGGTTTGTCCTTCAGGGCCTGCAAGAGCAAATCCAACTGATCAGAATGCTTTCTACATGAAGAGACAGACATGCTTCAATTGCGGCATTGCTGGTCACATTGCTCGAAATTGCACACATCGTCCCTATGTACCCTATTATATGCAAAATCAGAGGGTTACATCAAAGGATAACTACCATTCCAAGCCGATGAAGGTATCATCACCTGAGGCAATGAAGAATGTGAATCCCAAGGTTAAACCATCTGATGGGGATTGGAATGCTGCTAAAAACAAACGCAAGGTTGTTCAAGAACAAAAACATTTTTCTACCACTAACAAGCCTGAATCAGCTAAAGTTGCTCAACCGAAGGCAACAAACACGTTTGTTGAACCGAAACTGATTTGGAAACCCAAATCCAAAGCAGCAATTTTTCCAATCCTTGAAACCAAAGGGGACCTATGTTTAAAGGAAGTGTCTTATTTTGATGCTTCAGGAAATCCCAGGACCACGATGGCCTGGGTACCCATGTCTTACTAATCTCCTTACCTTTCAGGAACAACCAAGGAAGAACTGTTGACAATCTCTGGAATGTTGATAGCGGTTGTTCCAGAGATAAAAACGGGTAACATTTCACTGTTGCAAAAAGTTCAAATTTTTTTTTACAGATGATATGTTTCCTTTGGAGGAGATAAGAGAAGTAAGAAATGATCAGCAAAAGGTACCGTTTAAATTCAGTACTTTGATTTAAATTTGATTAGTCTTCGATCTAATGACGGAACGGTTAAGCAAAAATATTTTTTCTCTTTCTTAGTTTATACTTTGTATATAAATTGTCCGTTCTCTAGTAAATGGTAAATTTGCGCAAAAATACAAGATTTATGCACAAATTTAGGGGGGAGAGGAACATATAGATAGATATAGAGTTTAGGAGGAGAAAACTCAGAAAATACAAAAAGAGTTTGCTGTAAATATGTATTGTTTTAGGGGGAGAAAATGAGAAAAATACAAAAACATTAGAAAATGAAAAAGAAAAAAAGACAGATTGCATGATATGGGAAGTGAAATAAATGTTCGTGTTAAAGGGTTTTGACTAACACATGTAAGGTGCCATAGCTGAAAAGACTAGGATCTACTGCGATATGTCGATAGGCTTGACGCTCAAAATGATAAAAGATACTAAGTGTTATAAACATAACGAACTATGTACCATGTGGGTAACATACCAACGGCGTATGATTTTATGGTCTTAAATCTTGCGTTGATAGATAGCCAACATCTGAGGTTTCGGGTCTTTATATTGTTGAATCATCCGGGGATATCTTGGCTGTCCTTCTGTTCAGAACTAAAATTGTACATGAACCCAGGAAAGAAAGTCACTTGGAATTAGCTCATTTCTATTTGAATGTCTGTATGTTGTCCCGATACACACAATTTTGATCTGATTCTGAAATCTTCTCTGAAAAAGTCATGTACCTCCTCTGCTGCATCCAGATATATGCTAACCTGGAGGTGCTAGGCAACGACAGCTTCTGCTGCATCCAGATACATGCTGACCTAGCTGTACGTTGTCGCGCTATAGATCTAATACACCCGAAAGAGACCCTCAAGTGCCCAAAAGAAACCCAAGAAACCTATATCAAACTGAGAAAAACTCACTTGATCTGTATATTATACCATCTCTGCAAAAGATCTATTATGTTCTCTTCTCAACCTATTCCCAGTTAAGATTTCAGAAATCTGGATTGGACTTGTGAAATATGTGGTAGGGAAGATACTTGCATGATAGAGTGTGCTGTTTATATTTCCAGGATTTGATTAGTATTTATTTGGGTGTTCATTGTTAAGAAATCAAAACATGATAAAACAGATTATATGCAGACCTAGACACAGTCAGGATATCTTAAAGGATGACATCAGTATACTCACCTGCTACGATGAATCGTTGTGCTTACCTTGATCGCGGGGGTATGCCTTGGAATGGGACACACGGGTATAATAGTATAATATTACCTAAAGCATATCACGAAGTTGAAAAATTGAAAGTTGAGCGTTAAAGTTTAAGTGGACAAACATATTGGCAATCGCATAGACCAGTTTGATTAGGCTCGTACTGAAAAGTGTTCCTTAGTCTGCCTGAGAACGAATTTTGATCCCATTGCAATTGTAATTGTATATTATGGTAGTTGTTTATATTTTGAGTTTTTATTTGTTTTTAGTTCTTAAAAAATTGAAAAATTGAAAAATACAAAAATAGTGTCTTGTTTTTCTATAAAAAAAAAAAAATCCAAAAATAGAGTTTTTAATTGTTTTTCTTAAAATTAAAAATGTAACCGTTCTTGAAGATTTGACTGATCTTAAAAAGTTGAAAGAATTTAAATTGTGAAATCCGAGTATAAGTACTTGGATGTACCTAGTGTTCATATGGTACTCTCCCTATTGCATAAGAAATGTTTGTTATGAGTTTGTGAGCATGTGCAGAACTTGATTTCAATCAAGAACAGGGATTGATGAATATTGAGATGTTGTTCGTTGCTGAAGAAGCCTGAAGCAGCACAACAACAAGATGTACCTGAGTCAGAAGAACCAGATACGAGACACCGTCTGACAGTGAAAGTGCATTTGAAGAAGTACCGTGAACCTGCTTGAAAGACAAAGATTGCAGAAGAAAAGAGTTGCTGAGAATCCTCCTCTCACATTCTTTTTGACAAGATTTTCAAGCAAATGCTGATCAAGATCCTGATATGAAGCTAACCACAAGAGCTGAAGAAAAGAGACCCAGTGCTGAGAGTTCAGAAGTCAAGAACTTCCACAACATCTGCAGCATAGCGACAACCATAGACTTCGTTGAAGACGTTGCTGAATTCATGCTATGAAGACAATTTGATGGCATCAGTCTAGGGGGAGATTGTTAGGCCCTAAAGTGTGAGACTGACGCATCAAGTTAACACAACGGGTTATGGTTACGAACTGGGCCTTACCGGGTTAGTTTATATTAGGTTTTGGACCTTTATAGGTCACTTGGGCCAAGCTTTAGGCCATGTGGGCCAAGCAGGCCCAAGGGGAGCCCATGTAGGGAATTGGGCTTGAGTTAGTATATAAACAAGTTTTTAACTTGTTTTAGGGTTTGAACCTCGAAGTTACATAATTCCTAGAGAAGCTAGAGTGGGAGGCGATTGGTTCTGAGCACTTGTACTAGACGGTTTTGCTTTTCAAGTAATAGAATCGTGTGCAAGTGTTTAAAGTGATTCCGGTATTGTTCTTCGTTTTTCATACTTTTCGGTTTATCTTGAATCACATCAAGTTTCGATTCCGCACAAACTTGGTGTTGTTTGATATCATTGAAAGATCCGTTTCACGGGACTTACAGTTAGGGGTTAGTTTTTATACGTAGGATTAGGATTTGAGGTATTAGATGAGTTGGTTGGGGCTAGACGGAGGGAACCATTTAGAAAACGCAAGTTGTCGCGAGTCTGCTACCAGACACACCCCTTGTGAACCACAAGTGGTATTGATACGGTCCGCAGGGACTTCTGCAACTTTCAAAAATTCAGTATTAGTCCCTAAATTTGTTTTATTTTTTATTATATGCTAAAAACTCATAGTTAAGCATGTTTTTAGGCATTTAAGTATATGCAAGAATGTAAATAATAAAAACACTTATGAAATAACATTCCAAAGAAAGTAGAATCTTGATGTGTTGCTTGGTTTTGAATTATAATGTGTATCCTTGAGTGTTTATGCATTATGCAAGAAATAATTAGGCAAAAATAATGTAAAAGATAATTTCTATTATGATCAAGTCTCGAAATTACAAGGAATTGAAGAAAGAGCAAGAATTACATTAAAATGGAAAAGAAGATAATCTAATGAGACCTAAACGTAATTAACGAAAAGAAAAAAATATATTCAAAATAAAAAATATTTATAAATAAAATTAAAACCGCAGTGAATATTTTAAAAGTCGTCGGACAATAACAATGATTCGCAATTAACAATGTAAGTTATTAAGTGAATCTGAATTACAACCATGAATCATCATTTTAAAAATGCTGGCTATGAGAGTTATTCCAAGTCAATGATGCTGATGTTGGTTAATTATCACAACTAAAATGCCGGTCACTATGTGAGTTAACATTAAAACCACTGATTCAGTCATTAAAAACACCGGTATACTTATATTAAAAACGCTGAAGATAGATCGACTTAGAGCCTGAGCGCATGAGAACTAAGCGATAGAGTGTTCACCTGGTGAGGGGAAGTACGTTTTGTACCTTGTGATTGTATTACATTCTTGTAGGAATTCAATGAAATCATTTTGCAATCATTCCCAAACTAATAGTGTAAGATTGATGTGTTTATTTACGATTGTTTGATTGAATTTATAATTTCATTCAATTGTTTTATCATAAAAACACACACTCTCAGATCCAACATTAATCATATACGCGTGGAAAATTTAAATAAAACAGCTAAAAACACTAATTTGTGGTTTTAAACGTGTACTGCCCGATACCGCGTACATAACTAAATGACCTGGTTAACTGAGGCGTAAAATTTAACACTTAATAATATTATGGCAAGCTATTTTTTATAAATTAGTAGAAATAGTATTTAACGCCATAAATCATGAATAAAACGCACAGTATTACACCCGGTTATCTGTTGAATACCCGTTAATTATACAAGTATTTAACATAATCTATTTAAATTAAATATATTGATGAATAAGCTTGGGGGGTATGTGGCAGCCATAGGTGCCTCCCAACACCACCATCTTCCAAGTATTAAGCCTACTTAACCTATAAATCAATCACTACACCATTTTTACTCTCAAACTTCACCACACAATTCACAACACTCTTTCTCACCTCTCCATCTCTTCCTCCCGGTCGAACCCACCTACACCATACCTCCATTGTTGAACTTTGTTCATTTGTTAAAGAATCAAGTGCCTTCAAAGCCATTCCAAGTTGCTTTGAAGATTTGAATTCCATTCCAAGGCGTTTTCAAGAGTTGGAAGCTTTTTTCTTTCAAGAATCATCAACAAAACCCACCTTGTTCTCAAGAAGGTATAAACCTACTTAAAATTCCTAATGTTGATTCCTGACTATGATTTTTATGGATTTGTTTCAAAAATACTTGGCTTTTTCACATACTTGGATTCTAAACATGAAAATGATTTTAACACAAACTAAAAATGGAAGTGAAACTTTGTGTGTGAGAGAGCCGTGAGTATGTGTTTTGATTAGATGGTAAAATGTTTTATGTTAAAGCATGAAAATGTATTTGCATGGATGATCAACATGGTTTTTCAGGAAAATAATGATGATTGAAGTATGATACATGAAAATTGTATGTATGTATACGTATGTGTGTCACACACACACACACACACACACACACACATATATATATATATAGGGTAAGGTTCATGCGAGAAACACATTTATTGCGAGAACCAATGTGAACACAACCTAAAATAGCTAAAAAAACCTAAACCCCCCCACCCCCTCCCCAAAAAAAAAAACCTAACCCCCCCCCCCAAGCTAAATGCTAAAAATTAAAACCCCCAAAAAACCTAAAAAAAACTAACCCCCCCCCCCCCAACCCCATCCCCCACCCCCTAAAAACCTAAACCCCCCCCACCCCCCTCCCCAAGCTAAAATGCTAAAAAGTAAACCCCCAAAAAATCTAAAAAAAATCTAAATTTTTTTAATATTTTTTATGTTAAAATTGCTACTTTTAGTAGCAAAAATTTTTTTTTTGCTACTAAAAGTAGCGATTTTTTATAAAAAAAATATGAAGAAAATTTGTTTTTTGTGTGTTTTTAGCTATTTTTAGGCATTTTTGGTTGTGTTCACATTGGTTCTCGCGATTCTCGCAATAAAGGGTGGTTCCTAACGGATCTTTGTCATATATATATATATATATATAACACTAGTTTAAATGAGAAAATTAAAAAACTAACTAAAAAAGCCTAAAAAAACCTACCATTTTTTTTTACAATTTTATTATTTAATTTCGGAGGTTTTTATATATAAAAAAAATAATTTTTTTTTGTACTGCACATGTGCAATAATACGGAAAGCCTAAACCACTTAACCCACATGTGACATCTGTGCCTCTACGACCATCATACAAATACGAATCCAATGAAATATTGTGTTTCATTCTAGGGATTTGTACAAATACATGTGACAACTACACATATCAATTCTTGTTTGAATTCGAGCTCTTAAACACTTTCTAGAAAGTTATACGCAAACTGTTACGCAAACATAATCAGTTTAACACGAAAAAGACTCCTGAACAGTGAAATAAGCTTAACATACCTTAAATAACCCTTACATAACTTAGAATTAAGTTTTGAAGGGTTTGGTGTGGCAAAAACAAGTTTATTAGATCTCAGGGACTATTTGCGTCAAACTGCAAAAGTCTGCCAATTCGTATAACAACGTACATTTCAAAACATGATCATAATCTAAACATACCATAAATAACCTTAACATATCTTAGAAATATACTTTGAGGGGTTCGGTATGAGAAAATATGCTTAAGTGATCAACAGGGACTAAAAGCGTCAAAAAACTGCATAAGTTTGCATTTTCACGCATATCTTACGTTCTGAACATCTCCGGACATCCAAAATTTTTTGTAATCATTAAAATATTTTATTTTAGTGATTGGAATGCAAAAATATCATTCGTCGCGCAATTTGGATCGTTTTCGCATCCGTTCGAGTTTCGCCGTAATTAACCGAACAACGCGATCGTACGACCAAACGAACCGACATCCATGATATTTTCAAGCATATTTCAAGTCCCCTATGCTTTAATATCCTTGTAGAGCCTTGAAATTGGGTTAACGGGGGTGAAGAAACACTAGATAAATGGTCGGAACCGAGATATCTAGGGGGTTTGAATCCGCATAAAAGGGTTAGCTCTCTCTCGATTGATTCAGTTGCAGCTGATCTTCTTCTCCGATGGTTCTGCAAAAAAGAGCACCATTAGCCTCGCCAAGGGGAGAAGAGGGTTCTCTCCTTGACCCGACTCCGGTGTGAGAATAAGTATTGATAATGAAGAAGAAGATGTGTCTGAATAGTGTGTGTAGTCTGAATTCATACCTGGGTTGCTTCTCTTATTTATAGCCGGGAGTCGTTTGGGCGGGAAAACCCGTTAATGAAAAGTTAACGGAAGATGCTAACCCCGTAAGCGGTTACATTTCCTTCCGTTTAAGTTCTTTGATCCGACGTGAGAGCACACGGATCGTGGTCTTGATCGAAGGCTGGGGATTTGCCACGTGTAAAGTGATCAAGTGGAGATTACTCTCCAATTGCATGCCTTCGTTGTGATTTCAGGGGCGTCTGCGGTAATAACACGTGTCCAGACGGTTGTAACCGTCTGGGTGGTGCACGATTGTATTCCTTCTGGAAGGTTTCTGCTGTAATCTGGTGTGACACCTTACCATGTGGAAACAGATGAATAAATCCCAAGTCTGGGTAAAATAATATCCAAGTCTGGATATTTGGGCAGAAGTATTAATCTCAGGATTTTCATCCTTTGCTAATGGGAGAAGGCGCAAGGATTTATGTTCTCCTTTGGGCGCGCGATTATAAATTGCTGATTACTCTCTTCCTTTTGCAAGACCAGTGCGCGGCCGCGCAAGGTTAAAAGGTGAAAAGGCAGAGTTATGGTATGGTCCCAAATACTTATTATGAGGTTTTTGGGACCTTACCCCTTCAAGTCCCCCCAGTCTAGTGTTGTACTTATGCAAATAGGTGGAGCACTGGACTAATGAGAGGGAAATGCTTTTGGGCGTGAGAAATAAGGAACCTTCTCTGAGAAGCTTTAATTTGTTGAAGAAAGTGACAAAATGTGACTTTGTAATCATGCTCTGACGTGTAATGACGTCAGCTGGCAGTAAGAGTGGGTATTTTTCTCCTTTGTCTTGAGATTTGTAGTGGCGCTTGTCAGACTTCATTAATGAGGAAATGACCCTGGTTCCTGTAGCGCCGTTTGGATGTGATATAGTTCTGACAATTAATGATGAGTAGGTTTCTCCTTTCCCGAGGTTGAGTTCTTTTATATATATGCATTGGGGTGCTTGTTTATCTCTTTAATTTGGAAAAAATGAGGGGAAAACGTACCGTTCATTCCCGACGACTCTCAGATATCCTGAGGATTCGAGAAGCTGCTGAAGCTCTCTTGCTATTTGCTGATTCTCCGCCACTGACGGCTACCAGTGAGAACTCTATCCTTGCTGGTCCTTCTATGGTGGCTTGTTCTGATGATAAAGTTCTCCGGCAAGGGAGGGTTACTGATAATAGTATTGTTGTGCTGGATGTGGATTGTTTGATTGCTCGTTTTCCGACGATCCGGGAAGGAGGGTGTCGGTTGGTGTATCGACATCGGAAAAAACCTTCGGGGAAAGTGGATGTTGAAGATGAACTTGCTGTTGATTAGGTTTGGGAGTTGTATATCCTTTCTTTTGATGTTTATGTTAATCTGTTAGCACAAACTGCTTTTTGAAGATCACCGGTGTGATTATTGTATATCTTCTTAGCTTTTGGTACTAAAAATTTCCAAAGATCATTGTCATGATCTTTGTTAAGAAGTGTTTTATGTTACACTGGGTAATGTATATTTTGATGCACTGTCGTGCTTGTAAATTGCTGCTTAGATTACAATATGTTGCATGTTCTTAATTGCTTTTGGATAGGTAAGGCGAATGAGAGATGGTATTGTGCTCATGTTTGAACGTTTGTCCAAAAGGCATGATCGTTTGCCTGGTTTAGACTGTTCATGAGGTGTACAATGTTTGACCATATTGTTTTCGCGCGAACCAAAGAAATTACATGCAATTTGTAATAAATAGTGACATAAGTAAGATGATGTTTGTATTGATAAGAGCGCAAGGCTTGTAATACAAGACATAATAAAGAAATACATTGCCTGTATGTTCTTTCCGCTTTTGTAGACTTGGTTTATATGTAACACCTGCGCAACTGTTGTGCGTTCCAGGTGCGGGGAACTAAGGTCCCATCGATCCTTTTTAGGGTATATGCCCCTTTGCCTAGGACCTCGTTGATGATGTATGGCCCTTCCCATTTTGGCGCTAATTTGCCCGGCTTTTCAGCGTTTGAAGCCTCATTGTCGCGCAGGATGAAATCACCGGGGATAAAGGTGCATACGCGGATTTGTACCTTGCTTCCGGCTTTTCAGCGTTTCAGCGTTCGAGTTTGGATTTGTACCTTGCTTCCGTTATGGCGGCGTTCTCGCGCCTTTTTTCCAGAAGGTCCAAATCCATTCTTCGCTCTTGTTCATTGTTCTGTTTTTCCATGGCTATCATGCGCGGTGATGGTAAGCCGATCTCAGCTGGAATGACGGCCTTAGACCCATAGACTAGACTGAACGGGGTTTCGCCTGTGCTAGTCTTTGGCATTGTTCGATGTGCCCAAAGGATGCTGGGGAGTTCGTCGACCCACCCTCTGCGTGCTGTTCCTAGCCGCACTTTTATGCCATCGACGATCTGTTTGTTCACACTTTCTACTTGACCGTTTGCTTGGGGGTGTGCGACGGAGGCGAAATTATTTTCGATCTTCATTTCTTTGAACCATTTCTGAAGATCTTCTGAGGCGAAGTTTGTACCATTGTCGGAAATAATGCGCAATGGTAATCCGAATCTGCAAATGATATGTTCCCATATAAATTTGCGGATTACCATTGCTGTTGTTGAGGCCAAAGCTTTAGCTTCCACCCATTTGGTGAAGTAATCGACCGCCACGATGATGAATTTTACTGCTCCTGGCGCGTCAGGAAATGGGCCGACAAGATCGATGCCCCACTGTTGGAATGGCCAGGAGGAAGTAACGGGAATTAGCGGATTTTTGGGTCGGAGTGTCTTTGGGGCGTGGCGTTGACAGGCTGCGCATCTTCTTAATAAATCAACTGCGTCCATGTGCATCCCTGGCCAGTAGTATCCGGCGCTCATTATTTTTGCCACGACCATGCGCGGTCCCGCGTGTATTCCGCATAAACCCTCGTGGATTTCTCTGACTAGGTATTGGGCATCTGTTTTATCAACACAGCGTAGTAATGGGCCCATAAATGACTTTTGGTAAAGGACGCCATCCGCCATTTCGTAATTTATCGCTTTGTGTTGTATTTTTCGAGCTTCTGCTTTTCCTTCCGGAAGTTTTCCGTGTTGAAGGTACAAGATAATTGAGGACATCCAGGATGGATTTCCCATTTCTATGACGTTTACTTGTTTGAGGTGAATGGAAGGGTTGGACAGTACCTCTATGCATACCTCCTTTGCTAGGTGCTTGAAGCTGGTAGCAGCTAACTTGCTTAGCGCGTCGGCGTGCTTGTTTTCGCTTCTGTTTATGTGGTTAACTTTGAACGTTTGGAATTGGCTGATTAGTATTCGCGCTTGTTCAAGGTATAATGCCATAGCTTCTCCTTTTGCATCATAATGGCCGTTAACCTGCTCGGCTACTAGTTTTGAGTCGACGTTAGCTTCAAGATTTCTTGCCCCCATTTTTAGCGCTAAACGAAGGCCAGCTAGAAACGCTTCGTATTCTGCTTCATTGTTGGTACTTTGGAAGTCTAAGCGTATGGCATATGTAAGCTCGTGATTATCCGGACTGACCAATCGGAGGCCTGCTCCTGCTCTATCATCATTGGAAGCGCAATTTGTGTGTAAGGTCCAGACTCTGTCGTCGAAAACAGGTGTAGGGTTCTGGATTGCCTCACATTCTTGTATTTTATCGATGGGAACTTTGGTGGCGAAGTCTGCTAGAACTTGCCCTTTGATTGCTGGTCTTGGCTTGTAAAAAATGTTGTATCCTCCCAGCTCAATGGCCCATTTAGCCAATCTTCCCGCTACATCAGGTTTTGACAAGATTTGGCCTAAATGATAATTCGTGAGAACCGTGATGACATGGCCTGAGAAGTACCTGCGCAAGCGCCGGGATGCGTGTACTAGTGCTAGAACCAATTTTTCTATCATTGAGTAACGAGTTTCGGGGCCGGTGAGCATTTTGCTGATATAGTAGATTGGAGTCTGAATGTTTTCTCATTCTACGATTAATACTGCACCTACCGCTACTTCCGCGGCTGACAAATATAAGATTAACGGCTCGTTTTCTTTTGGCGCAGTCAGCGTTGGTAACTGAATTAAACATTCTTTCATTTATTTGAATGCTGCTTCTGCTTCAGGCGTCCATTGAAAGGGAGTTTTCTTTCCGCAGTTTCGTAGCGTACTGATAAATGGATAAGATTTTGCCGCATGGTTAGCCAAGAATCTATTTTAAGGCTGCTAAGCGTCCAGCGAGCCTTTGCATTTCTTTCATAGTTGCGGGTGAAGGCATTAGCTGGACGGTCTGTACTTTTTCTGGATTTACTTTAAAGCCATCTCTTGTGACTATGAAACCCAAAAATTTTCCTTCTTCCATGCCGAAGGAGCATTTTGTTGGGTTGAGCTTTAAATTTACGCTGCGCAGAGAGTCGAATGTGCGCTGAATATTGTTGAGCATTGAGTCTTCTTCATGGATCATGATGACGAGGTCATCCATGTATACTTCAACTGTCTTGCCAATGTCACTATTGAAAACTGTGTCCATTAGACGCTGATAAGTTGCGCCGGCGTTGCGCAGGCCAAAGGGCATTTTAGTGTAGCAGAAAATGCCTTTGTCTGTGCGGAATGCGGTTTTATCTTCGTCTTCTTCCTTCATCTGGACCTGATGGTAACCTTTGTAACAGTCGAGAAAGCACTTCCATCTGAACGGTGCTAGAGAGTCGACTTTTTTGTCTATTTCTGGAAGCGCGTAACAATCTTTTGGGCATGCTTTATTCAGCTCTTTGAAATCGACGCACATTCTCCATCCGCCACTATGTTTTTGTACCATGACTGGGTTGGCAACCCATGTATGGTATTTTACTTCGCGCAGGATTCCCGCATTAAGTAACTCTGCCACTTGCTCGTCCATGGCCTTTGCTTTTTCTTCACTGAAGCTGCGCCTCCCCTGAGCAACAGGTTCTACTGATGGTTTGATGTTTAGACAATGTTGCGCGATGTCGCGTGGAACTCCAGTCATGTCTGCTAGACACCAAGCAAATATATCTTTGTTGTTAGACAACAATTCTTTCAGTTGTATTCGTGTTGCCGTTGAAATGGCATATCCTAGCAGAATAGTCTGCTCTGGGTATTCGTTGTTCAGGACCCATTTCTCTGGTTCGTTTGATGCCGAAGGTTTTACTACCTTTGTTGGTGGCTCGTCGTCCACGTACATGACTTCTTTACTTGAGTATAAAATTGCAACTCCTGTTTCCATTGGAAATCCACATGCAGCATGTGGAATAGAAGTGATCATGCTAAATTCTCTTTGTGACCTTCTTCCGAGTAAAACATCATGGCGTGAAACTGCTGGCATGACCATGAAATTGACTGTGACTGTTCGTGAATGCTCGCCATCTGATAGAGTCACAGGGAAAGCTATTTGCCCTAATGGGAATACAGCTTCGTTGCAGAATTCGGTGAGGGGAAAATCAACCGGTTCTAGACGTGCTTTATCCTCTGGGTCAAGTTGTTTAAAACACTGCTCGTATATGATGTCCATCGAGCTTCCCGGATCTGTGAACATATAGTCCGTCCGGTAATGACCGAAAATACCAGTAATAATCACTGGTCGTTCTTCCTGAGGGCCCCCAGGAACAACAGGAAACACGACTTGCTGTTATCTCCAATGTTGATCATAGTTTCGTTTATTTGGTCTTCGTGACGGACCTCCTTGAACCATGTGTATTTGTTTAGGTTTCTGATAACTGCTATATCTGGATTGGCTGGATTGGATGTCCCCCCTACGTGGTGTTGGTGGGTCCAATACTGTAGTGTTGATTTCTCTTCCAGATCTGATGTTTGGGAAATCAGATCTGGCGATTTGTATAACGATTGTGTCTAAAGCAGCTTGGCATCTGTTAAACCAATGTTCTGGGGATCCTTCTATTTGGAAATTGTTTCCGACGTTTGGTCGAGGACCAGGTTGCCGGTGAGATGACGAATTTTCTGCCATGTGCAAAACAGAAAATGGGACGAACTGAATCGAAACAAGATAGAAACTAGAAAACTGAGGAATCGGTGGGCGCCAATGAAGAAACACTAGATAAATGGTCGGAACCGAGATATCTAGGGGGTTTGAATCCGCATAAAAGGGTTAGCTCTCTCTCGATTGATTCAGTTGCAGCTGATCTTCTTCTCCGATGGTTCTGCAAAAAAGAACACCGTTAGCCTCGCCAAGGGGAGAAGAGGGTTCTCTCCTTGACCCGACTCCGGTGTGAGAATAAGTATTGATAATGAAAAAGAAGATGTGTCTGAATAGTGTGTGTAGTCTGAATTCATACCTGGGTTGCTTCTCTTATTTATAGCCGGGAGTCGTTTGGGCGGGAAAACCCGTTAATGAAAAGTTAACGGAAGATGCTAACCCCGTAAGCGGTTACATTTCCTTCCGTTTAAGTTCTTTGATCCGACGTGAGAGCACACGGATCGTGGTCTTGATCGAAGGCTGGGGATTTGCCACGTGTAAAGTGATCAGGTGGAGATTACTCTCCAATTGCATGCCTTCGTTGTGATTTCAGGGGCGTCTGCGGTAATGACACGTGTCCAGACGGTTGTAACCGTCTGGGTGGTGCACGATTGTATTCCTTCTGGAAGGTTTCTGCTGTAATCTGGTGTGACACCTTACCATGTGGAAACAGATGAATAAATCCCAAGTCTGGGTAAAATAATATCCAAGTCTGGATATTTGGGCGGAAGTATTAATCTCAGGATTTTCATCCTTTGCTAATGGGAGAAGGCGCAAGGATTTATGTTCTCCTTTGGGCGCGCGATTATAAATTGCTGATTACTCTCTTCCTTTTGCAAGACCAGTACGCGGCCGCGCAAGGTTAAAAGGTGAAAAGGCAGAGTTATGGTATGGTCCCAAATACTTATTATGAGGTTTTTGGGACCTTACCCCTTCAGGGGGTTAAACGCGTCGAAAATCAAGTTTTTAGCATGCAGGGGCCTGTTTTGCCAAAAATGAAACTTTCTGGTTAGACCCTTAGGCTGGGCGCGAAGCCCAGTGCTGTTACCTTCACGGCCCGTGAGGCCTGGAGCTAGCAGATTCATTGAATCTTTCAAAACAGCCTGTTCCCATTGGTTTTGATCATAGTTTTTGCATACTATGGGCTTGTTTAAGTGTTGACCAAGCCCCCAAATCAGTGTGCAACAAGTGTAAGGCCATGATCATGTTTTAAAACACTTGTATTGATCCTATTGATTCAAGAAATCTATAAATAGCCATGGGTTTTCAACATTTTTCCTTGTTCATTTGATCTTTCCACTCTAATCTGCTCTAAGTGGAGGTATTCACATAGTTGAAGACCACCTACCTGAGCATTCTTGAGTTCTTATTCCAAGCTTGGACCTCTTGTAAGTTTCTTTCATGCTTGGTTATGTATTTTAAGCAAGAAAGTCAAACAATGTTTGACTTTCTGCTTTGTACATGATTCGGTCAATACAAAGTTCGTTTGAACTTTACAACGTGAGCGTAATCACGATGGTTATAGTCCTTTGTGACTATACCTACTGATTACCACGTTGACTAGTCAAAGTGACGAGTCATAGTTTCGGTCAAAATGCCCGATTATGCACATTTTGCGACGAAACTATTTTCGGGTATCAAAACACTTTGTTTTGATATCAAAACTATTTTCTAACTTAGTTAAACATGTTTTAACATGTTTAACTCATCACTTTTAGTATAGTGCTTGTTTAGCGTCGTAAGTCAATGATGACTATCGTAAGGGTCATGCAAAAACCTAATTAAACTAAGTAGATAGCGTAAGTAGGGTATCGTATCCACGGGGAATATGTGGTTAGTGTTTAGCTAAATTATTTAATTAACTACTACTACTCTAGAATTTGGGTTTTGATTAATTTGAAAGAAAACACAATTTGTCACGAAAAGTGTTATCAAGATGAGAAGAAGTAACCTCTACCCGGAATCCCGAATACCCGTTTTAATATAAAAATCCGTTTTCTGATTCAAAACACCACATAGACATGGCCTCGGAATTAATGAATTTGATTAGTTAATAGGGATAGTTTTTAAGATTCACTATGCAACCTAATAACCCGTTTGATTGTATCAATTACCCACCAATTTACCAACCCGCTAACAACGCAAGGAAGTTGCCAATACGCTTAATAAACGACAAGTAATTCAAACACAAGAAACATTTACCAATAATCCAACACAAGTGGTCAAGCTGTACCAGTTTATACGAATCGAAAAACAAATAAATACATCAAACCAGGCAAACGTTCATCCGGGCGGAAGTCACAAGAGGTTTAGCCGCGCATGTTGGTCTTTACCGCATCAGTTGTCATCCCGAATAGGTTAGATATCATGCTTGGAAGATGTGATAAGAATGCACAGTTGGTCCCTTGTCTCCATCTTGACATATGACGGCTGTGTTTTTGATCCCCCCTCTATGCCGTCAAGATGTGATCATATGTTGTCTTTTTTTGAAAACCAAGGCCTCCTCTCTAATCATGTGCGGCCCAATCCAAAGAAATTCCCCAAAGTCTCCTCATGTAATTGATGATGAAGTCAGTCCATGTGCCGTGTGTTGTTGACCCAATAAACTCCTCCAAAAGTCTCATATATCGGCCCATTTCTTTTCTTTTACGGTTGCACCTTCACGTGAGTCTATGATGATTGACGATGTCAGCTCCCAAAATACTCACGTGCACCGCCCCCTTTAATGTTCTCCAAAAAAACAAAAACCAATTTGATATTGATGTGATCTTCATTTAATAATAAGACTGTCATGCATGTTTGTTTTCCAATGCTTGTTACATCCACCGTAGCCTACAGTGCGAAGACCGTAGGTTACGGTCTTGACTTTCTGTGTTCTTGCTCCTATTCTGCCGTAGACTAGCAAATCACACCGTAAGTCACGTTCCAGCAGCTTTGCTGGAAGTTTTTGACTATGGTTCAACTTCCACTTAATTACTAAACGGCCCTGGACTTTGTTTTATCATGTTGCTTGTGAATATTCAAACCATATCTTGACCCAAACATCTACCGAATGGTATCTTTTGCATTGTTTATCATTCCCGGTAGTTCCACTTCACCTCCAGGCGTCCTAACTTCACAGAATTAAGCGATTATCCTGTAAAATTACCAATACTCGTAGTTAACACATTCAACGCGCACAATCACTTAAAACAAAATAAAACACTTCTTATAACACACTTAAAGCTCATGTTTTGCACTCTCATCAGTCAAGCGGTCTAAACAACCGCTTAGACTTTCGAACGCGACCCGTTTGGTCGATAATTAGGATCCGACCAAACATGTTTTGTGACCATAGTTGCATAGGGAATAACCTTCCAAGGTTATACCTTATGGTCACTTAGTTTAATTAGTTGTATGATAGGTAGTTTATATGCCTTAGGAAAATGACCAAAATGCCCTTTTTGCACATAATTTCATTTTAAGTATATGTAACCTAAATTTTGTCACATAAACTGATTATACAATGTTATTAAACATGTTAGGGCATATAAATACTTGTCATAGGACTAGTTAGGCTATTCGTTTGAGCTTTTGCGCAAATGACGCGTTTAAGTAGCGTAGGCTACCTTAACGAGTCATAACGGGTCGTAAGCACTTAGGATAGGTTCTAAATCAGAATGTAGGCTTGTTTAAACCATATCACATGAGTTTCAATACTCATTTGGTTTACGAGACCTCATTCTACCTGATCTCCCGATTTATGTCCCGATTATTAACATAGTGATCCGATGCTAGGTGCCACTTGATTCCTTGATTGCCCGAGCTTTGTTAGTTCACTTAATCGAGGATACCTAGCAATCTCAAGTGAGTACATAGTCCCCTCTTTTACCATTTTCAAATATTTTGGGGTGATACACATGTGCCTACTTGTTACTTTCATGCTTTCACGCTTTCATGACATATACTTGCTATGTTCATTTAGTACACATATAGTACATGATTTCAATTATGTTTTGCTATGTATGTTAACTAAGCATGATAGCACATTGATTTCATAAATACTTTTGGTGCATATGTTTATCCAGCATATGGGCACATTGATTTACATTACATTTCAACTTGGTTTGTTTACTTAGCATACTTAGTACATGGTTTTCACATGACATTTGATCATACGTGACATTATACCTATGGTTTGAGTAAATACTTTTTATTCACAATACATGACATTTGATTATACGTGACATTATACCTATGGTTTTAGTAAATAGTTTTTATTAACCATACATGACATTTGATTATACGTGACATTTCGCCTATGGTTTGAGTAAATACTTTTTATTCACCATACAAGACATTTGATTATACAAGACATGGTTTATACTCGATATTGTGACATTATTCATTGTTTGTGTATAACATTTGACATAGGTTTGATAAGACATTTTGGTGGTTATTTGGTAAGTGATTTAAATAACGAGGCGTGTGTAATATGATAAAAGCATGGTGGATACGCCGCTGGTACTTCCTATATATAAGTGATTTTATGATATTACATATCGTAGCGTTATCTAAACCACTTCGACAGAAACAAAGACATGATACATTTTATACAGAGACATGACATATTGTTTACAAGACACTGTTTTACAAATAACATATTTTATACAAACTCGTTTTTACTTGGTTATTTATTTAAACATACGTCATTCTTTTATATCATCTGATTTTCATATCGATTTTCACATGATTTCATAAAAGAAAACACTTTTAAAGGTTCATGACTACTTTTTGTTAAACACTTCTTTTAACTACAAGTCATGAATCCTTCAACAACAAAACCTATGTATCTCACATGCATTTTTATGCTGACATTGTCACACCCCGACCCGCAGCGGAAAGGTACGGGGCATGATGATTGCCCATAGCTCATGACAACTAATTATTGTTTCAATATTTAAAGCATACCCATTTAAATAGTCACATACAATATAATAATCAAAATTGTTCGTACATTGTTCAAAACAAACATATCTAGATTTCAATTTAATTTCCTAAGGCCCATGCTACGTGTCCACATCACTTGATCATCAACTTTGAAAACCTGCACCACGTTAGAAAAATATATTTTTGGGTCAACAGAATGTTGGTGAATAATTTCCTCTTTTTTATAGAGAACAGTTTTATATTTATTTCATTTTAAAAAAAAAATATTTTTAACATGCACCTCAAGGTTAGTGTGTAAATGGTCTCATATCATCAACATGGTTAACATATCCATAAATCCAAATTTACCAAACAAGAATACACAATCAAACAACAACACAAACAACCAAAATAAATAGACTCCTGATAATAGCGTGCATTAGGCTCAAGCCCCGAGGAGCGAGTCTAATACTGTTGGCGATACTAGGCTACAACCCATGGCCGTGGGGAACCTAGTCAGCCGCGGATCCACTAGACACTATAGCATGCAATAGACTTGACATCAGATAGCATATAGATTAATAGAATACACATAAGACGTTCACATAATAACACCTGATCATAGCATGTTAAGTAAATCAAAAAGTGTAGCATGATGCACCCCAAAATTTGAAAAGTTAAAAAGGGGGAAGTGGAAGAGATTACTCACAGGTTGCGAAGAAACGTTCCACGAGAATTAACGCACGAACTGGAATATGTGGAATCTAATGTAATAACATTATTGTAAGTAACCGACATTCTAATCGAAAGATAACGTAATGATTTTAGGAAAGTGGTTCTCCTATTTGGGGACTTAGAATTATATCAAAATAACCAAATTAATGTTTATATGATTCTAGAATTTTATTTATATGGCAAAATCATAAATTTTCCATTTTAATGGTTTTCAAATATGTGATAAAGCCAATAATTAAATAAGTTTATAAAACTCATCTAATTATCATATATAATAGATTAAATGGTTATTACATATGTTAATCTAAAAACAATAATTTTGTAGTGGGAATTATTTGTATAACAATTTCACAAATTCTTTAATTGCATAATAGTTACCAAAAACCATTGAAACAATCTATAAAAGTTATATAACAATTATATAATCAGTAAGAATCAACAAAAGTATTTGTAAAATCTATTTGTGATAATCTGGTATTTTTAGGTTAGTAGAATATATATAAACCATAATAAATCCAATTTAAATTTATATATTCCAAAAAAAATTAAGGAAAGTTATATAAAAATTATATAGTGTTTATATAATCTGAAATAATCAATAAAAATATTTACTGAATTTATTTAAGACTATCTTGTATTTTCATTTGATTTATCTAATGATTAAAACATAAATAATTCACCAAAATTTAAATTGATATCTAAAAATTCCCAAAATTTACACATAATACACCAATATGATATATAACAATAATATACTTTCAATTTAATCAAAACACAAGTCTAAATATAAAAGCCCCAAATTTTATGAATGAAGAACCCTAATTTCAACTAAAATTAGATTTTGATAAATTAGCCTTCTATCACTGAAATTGATAGAGGGCTTTTGTAGAGCATGAAACATTAAGCAAGTTAGGCTTTGGAATCACCTGAAAAGTTTGAGAATTGAAGGAGATATCGTCCGCACAAGTTACAAGCCCTAGAATGTTCTTCGATTAAATTCGCGATGTAGAGGTGATAAAATGGAGAAATTTCAGTGGGGTTTTACATGGTTTGATCTATAGAATAAGTGATATCAGTTATGGAGGTTAATTTTACGAAAAGGTGAAAACCCAATTGTGTTCTTGAAGGTGTTTTAATGGTGTTGAGATTTAGTTTTAATTTCATTAGTTGGATGATTAAAAGTAGATTATTCATTAGTAAAACTAATGTTCCTTATTGCAAAATAAATCCTCATAATATTCAAGTTAATTGGCCATTAATTACATTAAATGAATTTGGGTTTTTGAAAAGTTGCAACTTGCAACCATGCGTTTCAGTGATGGTGAAAGGGGAAGGTTGGGTTAGTTTTCAGGTTGGGTTTTTACATGCGGGTTTAAAGAACATAAAAATCTGTGGTGCAGCTGGTTATTTGTGCGTTTTTTAAAATAGGTTGTCTGGTTATGTATTTATAAAATGTGTGTGCATATCCTTCGCAATTAACAATATAGCGCAGTTGGTTGCTTCGTTATATGTTGAGCCAACTTGCCCGTGTTTGACTCCCGTCCAAAACGTTTTTTTACTTTATTTCATTTTAACCATTTTCAACACTGGTTCAATTAGGCCCCTCATAATTAGTAAGTTTGCTAACTTGACTAACTTAAATAACTAACTTACTTAACATAATTCTTAAATAAAATTAATTAACCAAGTTAACCTCATATAGAAAAAAAAATAACTAACTGAGTTAACCGAGTTGACTAACCTAGTTAGTCGATTTGCTTACTTTATAGTTTCCATTAATTACAAAACAACCCCTTAACTTGTAACTTTGATATCTTGACGGTTTTAACCCTTTTATGTTGAAAACTTGTTTTAACCACCAATTTTAACGTGGTTAAGTTTTTTTTCCTTATAACTATTAACCAAGTTAACTGAGTCTCGCTTATAAACCTCCACTTTATTCCGGTTTTAATCCAACGCAAAACGTGACGATTAATTACATAATAAAATAAAAATAAAAATAAATTAATTGAAAAGGATCTGGTTTTGTAATCTGGGTCAGATTTCGGAGACCCGATTTTGACGGATGTTACAGACGTATCTATTTTCACATGTGTTTAAGGAGCTAATATATGATGACGATCGTGCTACACTTAGGCGGACTCGGGCCTTAGTAACTTAAAATGAAGCAAGACAATTTAATTTACGTTATGTTTTCAGTTAAATTCCAAGACAATGTAAACAATTATTTTAATAAAACCAAACTTTAAATACCATGTGTTGTGAAACAATAATTCTGTTACTCCACTCCCCGACGTTTCCGCCACGGTTTGTTGTATTACGCGGTCGGGGTGTGACACCACCCCCCCACCGACACCCCCAAAAAGCTAAACCCCCCACCCACCCCCCCCCCCCCCAAAAAAACCTATATTCACCCTCCCACCAAAAGCCTAATGTGACATTTGTGCCTTTACAATCAGTATACAATTCTGAAGAATTTTGAATCCAATGAAATCTTGTGTTTCATTCCCGAGGTTTTATAATTACACATGACAATTACACATTTCAATTCTTGTACGATTTCGAACTCTCAAAAGCTTTTTCGAAAGTATACGTAAACTGTTATGCAAACGTAATCAGTTTAACGCAACGTACACTCTAGAACAATGACATTAGTTAAACATACCCTAAATACCCTTTACATAATTTAGAAATAAGTGTTGAAGGGTTCGGTATGGCAAAAACATGCTTATTTGATCACAGGGACTATTTGCGACAAACGGCGAAAGTCAGCTGATTCGCGTATTTCTTAATACGAAACACGAACGCACTTCCAAAAATTTTTGTAATTATTGAAATACTGTATTTTAGTGATAAGAATGCAAAATATCCATCGTTACGCAAATTGGATCGTTTTCGCGCTAGTTAAAGTGTTCGTCGTAATTAAGTGAAAAACGCAACCGTACAGCCAAACGAATCAACATCCACGACATTTCCAAGCATATTTCAAGTCCCATATTCTTTAACGTCCTTATAAAGCGTGAAATTTGGATTAACGGAGGTTAAATACGTCAAAAACAAGTTTAAGTGTGTGTAGGGACTGAAACTGTTAAAAACTGAAACTATATTGCATTTCCTCGCGGCACGCGACACCCCACATTGTTTTTGGCGCGCCCCACGAGGCCCCATGTTTTGCAAAACTTTCTTTTTTAGCTGCAACTCCTGTATTTTTAACTTGGTTTTCAATATTGTGGGCATTTTGAGTGATTATCAAGGCTTTGATTCCTGTCCAAACACTTGTTGTGATCATATACATCCTTGGGCAACACACAATCCACATGGCATGATCTTATGGTTTCAAAATTAGTATAAATATACCTCAAATCTGCCCAAATTCATTGCTCATTTGCTCTCTTCTCATCTCTAAGCTCTAAGTGGAGTTGCTACCATTTTTGGAGGCCTCCCATCTGACTTTTCTAGTCTTCTTTCATCCTAAGAAGACAAGTAAGTGTTCTATCCAGTCTTGTTTATTCATTTTCAGCTATTATAAAGATGAAAGTCAAACAGTTTGACTACCGTTTGACTTTCGGTTTTTACCATGAATTGGTCAAGTCAAAGTTCAATTGAACTTTGCAACGTGATCGTAATCACGATGGTTATAATCCCTTGCGATTATGCCTACTGATTACCACGTTGACTAGTCGAAGTGACGAGTCAAAGTTTCAGTCGAAATGCAAGATTATGTGCATTTTACGACGGAACTATTTTCGGGTATCAAAACACTTTGTTTTAATACCAAATCAGTTTTTGTTCAACTTAGTTAAACATGTTTAACTCGTCACTTCTAGTTTAGTGGTTATTTAGGATCGTAAGTCGAGTGGTTTGACCACCGCTTTGACTTTCGCATCTGACCCGTTTGGTCGATCTTAGGATCCAACCAAACACATATTTGTGACCATAGTTGTATAGGGAATAACCTCCTGAGGTTATACCTTATGGTCACCTCATTTGGTTAGTTGTATGATAGGTTGTTTAGATGCCCTTAGAAAATGACCAAAATGCCCTTTTCGTGCATTAATCCGTTTAAAGCTTATGTAATCAAATTTTTCACATATAAAATGATGTAATAACATTTTCAAACATGTTTGGGCATTTAAGACTTATCATAGGACTTGTTTAACCATCCGAACGCATAGTTACGCAAATGACACGTTAAAGTAGCGTAAACTACCTTAACGGGTCATATCGGGTCAAAAGCACTTAGGATTCTTTCCAAATTAGAATGTAGACTTTGTCAAACGATTTCATATGAGTTCCAACACTCATTTGGTTTACAAGACCTCATTCTATCGGATTCCCCCGATTATGTACCGTTACTTTAACATAGTTACCCGATGTTAGGACACATTAGGACATGTTTGAAGCTTTGTTATTTCACTTGATTCGAGGACTCTTTGCAATCTCAAGTGAGTACACAGCTCCCCTCTTTTATGCTTTCAGTTGTTTTGGGATGACTCATATGTGCTAAATGTTTTCAAGTTTTCAAAACAAAGACTATGGTTTATATAAGACACAACGATTTCAATAATGTGAACGAACTTGTTGGTGCGTTAATTCATAACACGAATAACATTCATTAGCTTTGATCAAGCCAACCAGTAGTATGTTATGGTACCATAGGACCGACAATCCCGTTATCGGGCTATCCACTAGATTTGGTGGGTAGTTTGGGGTAACGACAGAATCTGTTTCTGATTAACAAATCATTTGTTGATTTGTTAGTCTTGTTAAAGAGATCTTTAGGGTCTATTAAAGATACCCCATGGGTGGTATAGTTGAGTCAGACAGGTTCGAATGTGTTCGTAAAAGAACAACCAAAAGTTTTCACAATTAAAACACATACGAATGACGACTGGTTTTATAACATGAACAATTGATAACACGGACGATTTGAACGATTGGTTTAAAACAAGGACAAATGGTTTTTGAACAATGTCATGCAATGATTTTCACTTAAAGATATAAACCATACAAAGTGTTCTTTCGAAGATGATTTACTCCTTGGTTTTACAAAACAAATGTTTTCGGTCAAGATCCAAAGGCTACAAGGTTTTGTTTTACTTTTATCAGCTTGTAAAGATGATAAAACATATTGCAATATCAAACACCTTTTGATTTCAAGGTACATACTCGACAACTCTCGAAGTTGGACGAGGTATTGTAATATGAATTCAAAGCCATGAATTTGACATACAAAATCTATGTACTCGCCAGCTTTTTATGCTGATTGTTTTTCACATATGTTTCAGGTTCTATTATGTGATGATTGTTGATTGCTTACTTCACATAGGATGGACGCGGTCCTTAGTGACTTTAAAACTTGAAAGACAATTATTTGTGCTTATTTGGTTTGTAACAAAACAATGACTCTATTAATGATTAAAACAAAACTTCAAATACCATGTGTTGTGAAACAATGATTCTGTGACATGACTCCCTGACGTTTCCGCCACGGTTTATTGTATTGCGCGGTCGGGGTGTTACATAAAAGTTGGTATCAGAGCCATGGTTATAGGGAATTAGCTTAATTGTTAGGATCGGAGGGTCTCATGATAGTGTTTGTTTGTTATGATTTGAACAAATGAATGGATATTGATCAATGTAAGGTGCAGCGGAAATGATAAACAAACTTTGTAAACACAATCAAAAGGAAAATAGTTTTAGTAAACACATACTCTTCAATGAGCTGAATGATTAAAGTACAAGAATGATTACAGCACTGCTTACATACTAAAACTCCCCCTCAGCAAGATACCCCAAGGTTGATGGCACAGGATGAAAGGATTGGAGGAGATGAGATCTCCCGGACAATCAAATGAAACAGTACAGGGTACTGTTCCATTTATAGGCACAATCAAACCACTGAAACATCTTTGCTGACGTCACCATGAAAGTGACGTTTAACAAATTAACAAACTCTAACTACTGATCTAATACAGACACTGCTTATGCTAACCACTGACTACAATATATAACATAACAGAAGTTAAACAGCTGCCGAAACCTTCCACTGATGTGAACCCAGCAGTACTTATTGTAACCCAGCAGTGCTTGACCCATAGCAGTAGATTGAACATCAGCGCTTTGTACTTCATCAGAGTTTAGTGTGATCAGCAGTTGTAAGGCAGCAGTTGTACAAATCAGTGGATTGGAGGTCATTAGTGTGACAACTGTGCCTCCGTGACCATCAAAAAAATACCAAATCAATGAGATATTGTGTTTCATACTTGGTATTTGTAAAAAGAAATATGTGTATCGTTTGCACATATCATTCTTGTTCGATTTCGGGCTTTAAATCGCTTTCTGGAAGGTTATACGCGATCTGATGCGTAAATATAACCAGTTTAATGCAAAAAACACTCCGGAATAGTGAAATAGGCTTAACATACCTTAAATAACCTTTACATAACTTAGAAATAAGTTTTGGATGGTTTGGTATGCCTACAGGGACTAAATTTGACAAACTGCGAAAGTATGCCAATTTGAAGTGTAACAGACATTCCGGAACATGACCATAAGTTAAACATACCCTAAATATCCTTTACATAGCTTAGAAATAGGCTTTGAGTGGTTCGGTGTGCTAAAATAAACTTTTGGGTCATTTAGGGACTAAAAGCGTCAAAAAGTGCATAAGTTTGCATTTTCGCGCATAACTTACGTTCTGAATACATCCGGACATCCAAAAATTTATATAAGCATTAAAATATTTTATTTTAGTGTTTGGCATGAGAAAAATCCATTCGTCGCGCAATTTGGATCGTTTTTCGCGCTTATGCGCATTCCGTCGTAATTAAGCGAACATCGCGATCGTACGACCAAACGAACAAACACCCAGAATATTTTTGAGCATGTTTTATGTCCACAATGTTTAGGCATCATTTTAGGGCCTTGAAGTTGGCTTAATGGGCCTTTAACATGTCGAAATGAGCCTTAAACACCAACAGGGACTGAAACTGTCATTTTGGAAAACTTGTTTCTGATCAGACATGCCCAGGCGGGCCGCGTAAGCTTCTGATGTTCCTTAAGCGGGCCGCTAGGCCCTCCCAGACCAGATTCAATGAATTAAACAACTGTTAATAGCTGTTATGCACCCAAAACTCAATTCCACTTGTTGATACCTGATCATGGGGGGCCATTTTGAGTTGCCTTAATGTTCCAACACATGTACGGTTGAGATGTAATCACGGGTTTCAAGAAACGATCCTAACGGTGGTCCATTTCTGATAAATACCCAACCCATTTACTTATAAAATCCACAAATCTGATCTAAGAATGCTCTAAGTTGAAGCCATAGCTTCATACCTGAGCTACTTGGATCAAGATTAGCTTGCGGGGACCCTTTGTAAGTATTCCTTTGTTCTATTATTGCTTTTCGAGTCCGAAAGTCAAACTATGTTTGACTTTCTGCGTTGACCAGTTTATGGTCAATGCGAAGTTCGTTTGAACTTCATAACGTGAGCGTAATCACGATGGTTATAGTCCCTAGTGACTATACCTACTGATTACCACGTTATCTAGGCTCAGTGACGAGTCGTAGTTTAGGTCAAAATGCGTATTCTTGCGTATTTTGTAACCAAACTACTCTTAGGTATCAAAACCGTTTGTTTTGACACCAAACCTGTTTTCTAAACTTAGTTAAGCATGTTTTAACATGCTTAGCTCGTCACTTTTAATTTAGTGCTTATATAGGGTCGTAAGGTAAGCGATCTAAACAATCGCTTATACTTTCGAACCCGACCCGTTTGGTCGATCATTAGGATCCGACCAAACACATTAGGTGACCATAGTATATAAGGAATAACCTTCCGAGGTTATACCTTATGGTCACGACGTTTAGTTAGTTGTATGATAGGTAGTTTATATGCCTTAGGTAAATTACCAAAATGCCCTTTTTACGCCAAAATTCATTATATGTAACATAACTTTTGATATCTAAACTGATTTGGAAACAATATTAGACATGTTAAGGCATATTTTACTTATCATAGGACTAGTTAGGCGGTCCGAACACGTTTCACGCGAACGACGCGTTAAAGTAGCATAAGCTACCTAAACGGGTCGTGATGGGTCGTGAGCACTTAGGTTAGGTTTCATTTTAGTATGTAGGCTTTGTTAAACCATATTACATGAGTTTCCATGCTCATTTGGTTTACGAACCTTCATTCTATCCAATCCTCCGATATAGGTCTGTTTATTAATGTAGATACCTATATTAGGTGCCGTTTGATATTCGTGATCTTCTAGCTTTGCTTGGTGGATATCTAAAGTCTATTGAGAAATATCATGTGAGTACATAGACCCCTCTTTTACTGTTTTCCAAACATTTTGGGGTGAAACACATGTGCCTACTTGTTACTTTCATGCTTTTCCATGTTTTCATATCATATGCTTGTTATGTTCAATAGTACACTTATAGTACATGATTTCATTGTGTTTATGCTATGTATGCCCATTGTGTGCATATTTAGTACATTGTTTTACAGTACATGTTATGCTATGTATGTCCATTGGGTGCATACTTAGTACATTGTTTTACATTACATTTTATGCTATGTATGGCCATTGTGTGCATACTTAGTACATTTGTTATTCATCACATGCTTACATTTTGGTATGACATTTGGTTTGTTCAAATGGGACAATATACATTCATTAACATTAGCTACGCCGCTCGTTAGTAGGTACCATAGGAATTGACAACTCCCATTCCTGAACCCTAGGTTTGTTTGGGTGGAAGGAATGACCTAATTCGATAAACATAACACAGATAAACCTTTAATTTGTTTAAAGGTCTATCACCACAGTCACAAGGCTTGGATGTATGCATTATAACAATACCGCATAGTTGTTTGTATCAGTATAGCATGCATTTGTTCCACAAAACATGACTTTGATTTAAACTAAGTTTAATGCAATACTCTGTTTTGTGCATTTTACCTATGGTTTGGTTGATGTAATTCACTTGCCATACATGATATTTTTGGATACACAATTCATGATTTACATTAAACATAAACATTTTGACATTGATATACACATTCAGTGATTTACATTAGACATGGACATTTTGATATGGTTTACACAATAACACTTGACAATTGTTTTATACATGAACAATTTTACATTGGTGGTTGGTTTGGGTAAATGATCTGAGTAACGAGGCGTGTGTAATATGATACAAGCATGGTGGATACGCCGCTGGTACTTCCTATATATAAGTGCTTGTATAATATTACATATCGTAGCGTTAATTAAATCATTTCAGTATAGACATATTACATTTTACATAAATAACATATTTTTCACAAGACATTGTTTTACAAAATGGTTTATTTTATACAACCCATTTTACTTGGTTATTTCATTAACCATACACCTTTCTTTTATATAATCTGATTTTCTTATCGAGTTTTCATATGATTTATAAAAGAAAACGCTTAACAAGATTCATGACTAACTTTTATTAAACCTTTCTTCTAAAACCCAAGTCACGAATCTTATTTTCACAAAACCTATGTATCCCACAGGCATTTTTATGCTGACGTACCTATTTTCACATGTGTTTTCAGGAATTGATGCATAGGATTGATCAAGATACAACTAGGCAGACTTGTGCCTAGTGACTTAAAACAAAGCAAGAACTAGTTAATTTGTGTTATGTACTCTTTGTTTCTTGTTTAAAACGATGTAAACTCTCTTGTTTGATTAATAAAACGAAACTTTAATTGCCATGGATTTGAAACAATTAATTCTGTTACAACACTCCCCGACGTTTCCGCCATGTTTCGTTGTCTCACGTGGTCGGGGTGTGACAATTAGATGTTTCAAATCACTTTCAAGGGGAAAGTCTTAGTGTAAACTACTGTTTATTGTGAAACCACCGTTGTGACCTGGTTTTGGCTTTACATCATCTGTTCCTCTGGTAGGGTTCAATCCCAACAATCTCCCCCTGGAATAGATGATGCCAAAACCTTTCATTATTCTGGATCTTTATTTTCTCATCAGAAGTTCCTTAGCTTGTCTTTTAAATTCCACTTCAAAGTCCTTGGAACTTGATTCATCCTCATCCCTACACAGTGTAAGTTCAAGGAGATCTTGTAGATCTTCAACACCAAGGCCTAGTGCTTGCTTCCTTGATATGTACTTCATTTCACCATTGGATCTGATCATAGTCAATACATGGGTCTTTTGATCAGACATCCATTTTAGTACTTTTGAACCCAATGGGTTTCTTGGGAGAGGTTTATTTACTGATGAGTCTGGTGATTGTGGCCTTGTGAGAAATTGTTGATCAATACTCTGTGCTTTTGCTGGTTCAGAGTTTTCAGCCTGATCATTACTCTGAGCTTTTGATAGTTCAGAGTTTTCAGCATGATCAGTACTCTGAACTTTTGCTGTTTCAGAGTTTCCAGCTGACATTTGTGTGAAAACTTTGTTTATGATCTCATTTTCTGCAGCTATATCTTCTGCTATCTCTTTATCAATCAGCTCTTGTCTCTTTCTTTGATCTAACTCAATGTCAGAGATGTCTGTTGATGTGAGCATTGGTTCAGAAGTTTCGATCTGCTGTTCTGGCTTTACTTGATCAGGCTTCGTTGGTGTGTTTGATTCTGTTGTCTTTCTTTTCTTTAGCCTCTCATAAGCCTCATCTGTATACTGCTTTGTCCATTTTGCTATGGCTTTAGCAGTTCCAACCTTTGCATCCACCAGCTCTTACTTCTTTCTTTTGTACTCAGAAGTCAGATCAGCAATAAGCTTCTTGTATTTATTCTAGTTTGGAGCTGTTTTCTTCTTTCTTGGATCATTCTTGATCCTTTCAATTCTGTTTTCCTATGCTTTAATGCAATGATTGGCCATTCTTTGAATTGTTCTTCTTCAGTTGGATAAATTTTTTCTTTCATGATGTATGCAAGATATTCGTTTCTCATTTCTTTTCGTAGATCTGCTTTGGGTGGTAAATTTGACATTTCTTTGCTCAGATCTCTTGCATAGTTTTCCATCTGTTTGACTTTTGTGAGCAAAGATTCCATTCTTTCAGAAATGGATTTGTCACTTTGATCTTCACATTCAAGTCTGGCTCTTATCTTAGTCTGCTTTGCTTTGAACTTGAGATATTCATCCATATTTCCTGGGTTTCTGAAGCCTATGAGAGAAGGAAATCTTCTTTTTGAAGGATCATCCTCAGTGTAGAATTGTCTCATCTCATTTTTTATAGCTTCCAATTCCAATGGATATTTTGCAGCAATAGGATCATATTTGTCTTCATCTGCCTGAGTTGTTATTCTTTTTCTGGTGTAAGTTTTCTCTAGTGAAGAAGTGCTTTTGGGTGTTTTGTTGATTTGAGTGAAGATGGCTTGAAGTGAAGTGAGGGTGCTTGGACTGACATGTGTTGAGACAACCGGTGTTTCAATCACTGTTGTCATTACAACAGATGTTGTAACATCTGATGTCTTCTGCTTTTAGCAGGAGGTGATGGTGGTGAGATGGTTTTTGGAGATGATGGTGTTTCTGGTGGGGCAGTGGTTTGAGTGAGAGCAGGTGTTGTAACTGAGGTGGTGGTAGTTGGTTTAACAACTGCTGAAACCACTGAAGTATCAACTGTTGTTGAGACAGCAGGTGTTGCAACAGTTGTTTGGGTGGAAGATTGATGAGTGGAGCTTTTTGGAAGTTTGGGGTGGAAAATAGTGGTTTCATTAATCTTTTTAGAGCCGTCTGGTTTCACTTTCTCCCCCTTTTTGGCATCATCTGATTTTAGGTTATCGATAATTATGATAGAGGGGGGAACAATGCCAGAGGTGCTCAATATGTGGGCCTTAATTTCCTTGATATCAGCTTGAGTGTCTTTAAACCTTGCGTCCATAACATTTCTGATCTTTTGAACCCGAATCTCATGTTGCTGATCAGCTAGTTGTTTTTTATGGTTGAGCAAAGGTTGAAATAAATTCCACAACTCACTTGTAGTGAGAGTGTATGTTGGCACAGTTGTTGAAGTTGATGCAGCAGTGGATGGTACCTTTTGATCTTTCAACACCTGTTGCAGCATGCCTTTGATTTCTGCAACAGATGTTTCTAGTTTGTTAACTCTGGTTGTCAATTATTGGTACACTAAATCATCACCCAACGTAATGGGATCATCTGATTCCCCATTAACAGTGGTTGATTGAGGAATTGTATTCCAAAAATCATCCACTGATGCCCCTTTTTGTCGGTACTGGGGACTTCTTCCCTCAACACTTGATAACCTTTTGATGGTACCAGTGGACAAAACATACTCACTAGTGGTTATCAGAGGTGCTATGGAAGAAATTGCCTCCAAGGAAGTCTTATGGATGTAACCACTGTCTAGATGCAAACCAGTGGGTTCAGCACCTGTAGTGGCTGCTTCACTTGGATTACCACCAAGAGTTACTTGTAACTCAAGGGATGTAACCTCCTCAGGTCTTGTTAATGGGTTAGAAATGATTGATACATCAGACCCAGTCATTTGTTGAAGTATATTCTCATTGATGGGTGATTGAGAAGGACTGGTTTGTGCCTGGTTCAGATCAATAGCATCCAACAATAATTTAGTTGGTGGGGGAATTGTGGATGTGAAGTTGGGTGTAGGAAGAGAATTTTCCCTGGGCATTGGGCTGTGGATGATGGAAGCAAGTGATTCCAGAGCATCATATTGTGGTGTCCCTATTTGTACAACTTGTTCTTTTTGAGAAGAAACATGAGGAGTTTCAGTCATAGGTTGAGATATTTCTACCAACTGCTGTGAGGAAGTAGCAGCAGTGGTTTCTTGTGACTTTTGTGCTGTCGCTGGAATTAGCTCTGGTATCTCATCCTCCAGAGTTGCCTTTTTATGGGTTTTGGGGGGTTTTGAGGTTTCTTTTGTTTTGGCTTTTTGGCTTTTTGGTGATTTTAGGTGTGGGTTTCAAAGCAGTTGTTTTGCTGCTTTGATCACCTTGAGCAGTGGGCTCAGCAGCAGATACCTGAGGAGCAGTGGTAGCTGGTAAATTCTGCACAGGTACCTCTGCTTATGTTTTGCAAGGTGTTGACATTCTTGTAAAAGTTTTTGCAGTTAAGCTGTTTATTTGAAAAGATTCACCTTGTTTTATTGCAGCAACATCATTCTTACCAAGTTTCTTTTCAAAATAGTAACTTAAAAATCTTGGAAAAAGTAAGAATGACTTTTGATCAACATTTTTAACCAAATCATTAAAGATTTCCTGAGAGTAATTAAAATTTTCTTCTTGAAGAATAGCATATCCCATATTTTGAATCTTTAATGGTATCTCATTAAAAGAGGTGGTTTTGTTTGAAACACACATTAGCAGAGTATGGAACAAAAATCTTGTTGCAGGTGGAAAATTACCTTTTTGTAAGGTATCCCTTTTTATTTGCTCTGCATAACCCCTTTCAAGGAAATCAGTTTTTAACTCATTTTTGGGAAAAGAAGTTTTACCTTGCTGATCATTGAGTTCAAAGACTTCCGAGATGGATTGTGGTGTGATTTTGACAGCTTTTCCCTTTATAGAAGAGTTAATGGCTATGACAGTCTCACCTTGTTTGTCAAGGGTTACATTTTTCCAGAACTCTCTTTGGGTTGCCAAGTAAATTGGTGCATCTGCTATTAACAAAGTTTTATACTTTGATGCAGACATGATATCAATAATGGAGTCGAAAGCTTCAGTGGTGTCGGGTTTTGTGAGAAGACCCAGAAAGTTGTGAGAAGGTTTGTGTGGGATTTCGATGGGTTTTGCCTTTTGAGAGGCTTCTTTGGAAGATGATTTTGAAGTGGATTTTGCGAAGGACTTCGATTTAGTCATTTTGGAGAAGACGATTGAAGAAGATTGTGAAGGAATTTGTGGAAATGAGATGAAAACTGCTTTGAGAAAGGAATTTTTATGAATTCGATTCAACAGTGAAAACCCTGTTTGGGCAGGGTTTTATAAATTGAAAAAGTGAGTGCTGATGTGGCGGCGGTTACAAAAATCTGACGGATAAGTACTAACCACGTGCCAACCTCTGACAAAAGATGAATAGTGGAAGACAGTTGTTAAAGAAACCACTGATAGTACAAATATCAGTGGTTGTTAGAAGGACGTATGGGCCCACAATAGGTGACTTTCACTATCAGTGGATTGCATATTAGTGGTTGAAAATACTGATTTTGAACATCAGTGATTTTCAAGAAGATAAGAGAACAGTGGTTGAACATCAGTGATTTTAAACATCAGTGATTTTGAACACCAGTTGTTTCAACATAGAACAGGGGTTGACTTTCAGCAGTGGACAGTATTTTCTGAACAGATGTATGAAAAAGATCATGAATCATTTTTTATTTTTATCCATTTTTGATGGACATTTATCAGCAGTGATTTGATATATTGAGGCTAGATTTGTCTGCAACTCTTGATATATCTTTAACAGCTGTTTTGTGCACCATCTGTTTTGAAGTATCTGTAAAATGACATCCTTTGCAAAACACATTTTAGATGCATACAGTCAAGATTAACATATCAGCAGATCTTTCAGAGATTTACATTCAGGATTATAAACAATGGTTTGATATCCCTGATGATAAAAACCTTTTATATTGACCACTTATTTTGTGTTTTAATCTTTTGAATAAACCATGAGTTAATCAAGCATTTTAAGGTCAGTTAGCAATCAATCTTTTATCTGAGATGACAACTTAAGTTTGAAATGACCTTATCTATTTCACCATTACCTTTTGAGCTATTTTTCAAGTAAAGTATCACCAAAAATAAGGATTCTACGAGCTTGAGACTTTTACTATCTAAAACAAGTAAAAGTACAAAATATATCATTCTCTTAAGAAAAATCAAGAATAATATATCCCGTTTTATTGAAGAAAAGCCTTTGCAAAAACAATAAAGGTTTTATGAAAACAACAACAGCAAGATCTGGTGAAATAAGACTTGATATATGATTATCACATCATTCTCAAGTTTAGGAATATGATCAGTGGTCTGACATAGATTTTAATTACCTCTGCTTTGAGACCATTTCCTTATCAGTTGATTGCAACTATGAGGAGACATGTTTACATAAGTTTTGAAAGCCCTTTTATAGACCTCATTACCATGTGATGATTTTTGAAAAATTTTGTCCAGTCCTCTTGTAAGGTTAATCACCAGTGATACTTATGTTACCTGAAATCCCCTGAATCAGTGAGTGCACATGGTTGCTTGATGCCCATATTTAGCCCAAATTTTGAACTCTTAAGTGTTTTGTATTTATATTCACTTCTTTTGACTTCAAAAGTTTTTGAAATAAACACACTTAAGAGGTTTTGTGATTTTTCTTCTTTCCTTTTTGTCCTTTCCATTGATAAGTTTTAAATACTTACTGGAAGGTTCTTAGGAAGGAATACTTTGATTCCAAAATCATTTTACAGCAATGTTTTAAGAAATTTGGTCATTTTTGCGAATGCTTATGCCAAATTTCACATTACATATGATCTGAATAATTTTTTACTGTTGATTTCTCTTAATGTATTTTTAACACAATTGATTTGGTCCTTTTTGAGGATTCTCAACCTGTTTTTCAATACATAAGATCTGATAGCTAAAGTTTTGATTTCACACTTTTAGTATTAACAAAGACACTAATGTTTTATCTGATCATAGGCCTTTGTTAATCATGAGGTGAACACGTTAGCAACAGTTACGATGAGATCATCACAAACTTCATAGTAACTTTTGAAATCAATTTTGTAATATGGATAATCCAACCAAAGTCAACAGATGAATTTTTTCAGATCTGGAACTATTGGTGATTTATGCATGATTTTGCCATTACGTGAATTTTGTGTGTCATATGACATCCTGGTTGTTTTACAGAGTTTGAACGTGATCACTCATTACTCTGTTTTTCAGCTAAATATGATCAACCTTAGCATCAATGAATTTTGAGCTGAACTGTTATGTCAAATTGATTGTTAGATCGAATTTGACTGTCCAGTCTCTGATACCAATTGTTAGGATCGGAGGGTCTCATGATAGTGTTTGTTTGTTATGATTTGAACAAATGAATGGATATTGATCAATGTAAGGTGCAGCGGAAATGATAAACAAACTTTGTAAACACAATCAAAAGGAAAATAGTTTTAGTAAACACATGCTTTTCACTGAGCTGAATGATTAAAGTACAAAAATGATTACAGCACTGCTTACATACTAAAACTCCCCCTCAGCAAGATACCCCAAGGTTGATTGCACAGGATGAAAGGATTGGAGGAGATGAGATCTCCTAGACAATCAAATGAAACAGTACAGGGTACTGTTCCATTTATAGGCACAATCAAACCACTAAAACATCTTTGCTGACGTCACCATGAAAGTGACGTTTAACAAATTAACAAACTCTAACTGCTGATCTAATACAGACACTTCTTATGCTAACCACTGACTACAATATATAACATAACAGAAGTTAAACAACTGCCGAAACCTTCCACTGATGTGAACCCAGCAGTACCTGTTGTAACCCAGCAGTGCTTGACCCATAGCAGTAGATTGAACAGCAAGGCTTTGTACTTCATCAGACTTTAGTGTGATCAACAGTTGTAAGGCAGCAGTTGTACAAATAAGTGGATTGGAGGTCATCAGATGTTTCAAATCACTTTCAAGGGGAAAGTCTTAGTGTAAACTACTGTTTATTGTGAATCCACCGTTATGACCTGGTTTTGGCTTTACTTCATCTGTTCCTCTAGTAGGGTTCAATCCCAACATTAGTAATACTCTTGACCTAGTTTATAACCTTTCAAGGACCCTAACACGAGATTTCTTGCATTTAGATTCTTAATACAATACCAATCTCCTATCCTTTGGTGATTAACAAAAACAAAACACAATTCATTCTCTAGAGTCAAAAATTTTCCAAAACTTCACAAGAAATTATCTATCCTTAGATGATTTGTTTGGGGCGTTATGCCTTTGATGTTTTCGAAATTTCATCAAAGTTTGGGCTTTAATAATGTGAACATGTGCAATCCATAAGGGTGGATGCATGTACCCCAACTTTTTTTACAAAGGCTAGAGTGTTCGTATAAATCCGCATCATCGGACTAGTCATTCTTACCTGGGAATCTTAGGGTGAGTATCCACCTATAGGCTAAAGCACGTCTTCGTGATACATTATAAAGACCCATTTACTTTGATTAGTCACTGTGTCATTTGTTTGTTTTAAGTAACGAACAAATGATCACAATCTGTATGCTTCGTCGATATTTTTAACATCCAGTTTTGATTATCACATATCATCTCACTTGTTTCTCTCATATTTTCCATTCTCTTTAGAATGCCTCCTCATCGCAGTGATACTCAAAGGTCTGAACTGGCTAACACAATCGCCCAACAAATAAGCATAATACTCTGTGGGACCATTGAGTTACCTGTCGCCATGTCTCATCTTGAAGATGAAACTACTCACGAGGCACCTAAGAAGACAAAATCCAAGCCTTCAAGAAAATCAAGGAAGCGTAAAGCTTCAAAGAATCTTACAGTGATTGCTCCAACTCATCTTAATCAATTGGGACCTAGCCAGGTGGCATCACCACCAGCTAAGAATCCATATAGAGGAAAAGCTCCATTGTGCAATCAATATAACCTTCATCACTATGCCAGTGTCCAATGCCGAAAATGTTCAAACTGTGGACGTTTTGGTCATACAGCAAATGTCTGTCGTTTAGAAGCTATGCCAAACCAAGCTATAGCAGTTCCTACTCAATTTATCACAACTCCTCATGCGATACCGGTTTATCCTAACTCACCACATGGAATCTGCTTCAATTTTGGTTATCCTAATCACTTCAATTGACGTGGCTGGCAAATGACGACTCAATATATGGGCACAATAGTAACACTGGCAATATCAAGGCTTGTGTTGATGTCTGAATGAACACTTAAACTATTATGTTTTCTGTTTATTTTCCAAGAACCTTGAAAACACTTTGGTCATTTTATAAATAAATTTGTTATTTCAATTCTATTTACAAGACCAGTGTGATTACGTGTATGTGTGACATACCCCTACGATACCGACATCAAGGATATGATTCCTTGCAAAATCAAACTACTCCCGTAGTCTCTTTCATTTTGTTATCGCTCGCGATCTCCACAAAAATCCTAAGTACTCGTTTCTTCTAAGAAACAAAGTATAAGGTACAAGTTATAACTCTTAACAGATACTCGAAGTACCACTTTAAATCCTTGATTGGATATCTAAGGGTACTTTCATAAGTCCTTAATTGGTCTTATGCAATATGTCTATGTGCATATCATTTCTTTCTACATTATACATTGTATATGATTTCAAAAACATTATACATGCTTTCAAAAATCTCATACATAATTTCAAAGATATTTCACATGGTTTTAAAACATTTCATAAAAATATTTACCTAATATACATAGTGCATGATTTCAAAAACATTAATATTATTTCAAAAACATCAAACATGTTTTCAAAGATCCCATGCATGGTTTTCAAAGACATTCTGCTTCGTATGTTGACCTAGCATACGTAGTACACGGTTTTCAAAGACATTCTACTTCTTATGTTGACCTAGCATACGTAGTACACGGTTTTCAAAGACATTCTGCTTTGTATGTTGACCTAGCATACGCAGTACACAGTTTTCAAAGACATTCTGCTTCGTATGTTGACCTAGCATACGTAGTACACGGTTTTCAAAGACATTATGCTTTGTATATTGACTTAGCATACCTAGTACATGGGTTTCAAAAAAATTTCACTACAAAAATCCTAAATCCTTATAGGATCTTTCTATCTTCATAGTTAGATTCCTGAGAATGTTTAAAGTACTAATTGAAGTCCTTGATTGGATTCCTTGTGTACTTTAAATGCGTATGTACAAGTTGATGAACAAGTTACTGACCAAGATGACAATTATGTGATTATGTTATTATGTGTTTATGTGTTTAGCTGATTCAAATGCTCACCATCCAAACCCTTGTAGAATCTTCCATATTTTCATATGTTAGATTCTTAGAAGGATGTCCAAAGTACTATCTTAAATCCTTAATGGGCTTCTCTATGCAAATAGTTAAGACCCTTGGATTCCAAAGTTAAAGAGACCCTTTGGTGGTCTAGTTAAAGAGGTGTTTCATCAATCTAGTTAAAGAGATCATGTGTTGATCTAGTTAAAGAGATCATGTGTTGATCTAGTTAAAGAGACCCTTTTGTGGTCTAGTTAAAGAGATTGTTCGTCAATCTAGCTAAAGAGATCATGAATTGATCTAGTTAAAGAGACCCTTTGGTGGTTAAGTTAAAGAGATTGTTCGTCAATCTAGTTAAAGAGATCATGTGTTGATCTAGTTAAAGAGACCCTTTGGTGGTCTAGTTAAAGAGATTGTTCGTCAATCTAGTTAAAGAGATCATGTGTTGATCTAGTTAAAGAGACCCTTTGGTGGTCTAGTTAAAGAGATCGTTCGTCGATCTAGTAAAAGAGATCATGTGTTGATCTAGTTAAAGAGACCCTTTGGTGTTCTAGTTAAAGTGGTCGTTCGTCGATTCTAGTAAGGAGATCATGTGTTGATCTGGTTAAAGAGATCCTTTGATGGTCTAGTTGAAGAGACCCTTTGGTGGTCTATTTAAAGAGATCATTCGTTGATCTAGTTAAAGAGGCCCTTTGGTGGTCTAGTCAAGTTCATCACAGGATTATTCGTTTGATTTTTCCCCCACACATCACAAAATTAATGGTGTGGACCATGCAAGGAATTGAGTAATTATGGATGCATACATAATTATAAGATTCAGTGCCTGGAAACCACAACAAGTTTTGTCATGTGTAAGAACCAATAGTGATAAGAATAACGAAACGAGAACAATGTAATAAGGGCATGGTGGATACGATGCTGGTACTTCCTATATATAAATTTTCCTTATTACATTGTAAGCGTGGTGTTATTTAAGTTACTAGAAGTTCTGGACCTTAACCAATGTCGTTTTGTCTTACAATCTCCAACTCCAATTTCGAGCACACACAAGTTTCCTATAATAGTCTTCATAGGAAACATTCTTCCATTTCGTTGTTCGAAACTCCAAAGTTCATACTTTCCTTGTATTTTGCTACAACAAGGACATCACTTTGACAATTACATGACGCTCTTGAGGTTCGGTACAATCATACACCTATCTATTGGAATGAAGTTTAAATCTTCGGATCTGAACTCTTTCCTATAGACAACAGACGAATACGATTAACAAAGTTCGCTGGAAATCCAACTGTGGCCCAGAGTTTTACTCAGGGAACGGAGGATTTAATTGAAAGCGAAACATTCACATATGTTTTCACAAGTTTCCTCTAAATTAAATTTCGGGGCAAAATTTCCTAAAGTAGGGGAGACTGTGACATTTGTGCATTTACAACCAGTATACAATTTCGAATCTAATGAAATCTTGTGTTTCATTCCCGAGGTTTATACAATTACACATGACAATTACACATTTCAATCCTTGTACGATTTCGAACTCTCAAAAGCTTTTTCGAAAGTTATATTTAATCTGTTACGCAAACGTAATCAGTTTAACGCAACGTATACTCCGGAACAATGACATAAGCTAAACATACCCTAAATACCCTTTACATAACTTAGAAATAAGTTTTGAAGGGTTCGATATGGCAAAAACATGCTTATTTGATCACAGGGACTATTTGCGACAAACTGCGAAAGTCTGCCGATTCGCGTATTTCTTAATACGGAAAATGTACGCACATCCAAAAAAATTTTAATCATTAAAATATTGTATTTTAGTGATAAGAATGCAAAAATATCCATCGTTACGCAATTTGGACCGTTTTCGCGCTAGTTAAAGCGTTCGTCGTAATTAAGCGAAAAACACAATCATACAGCCGAACGAACCGACATCCATGACATTTCCAAGCATATTTCAAGTCCCTTAGACTTTAATGTCCTTATAAAGCTTGAAATTTGGCTTAACAGAGGTTAAATACGTCAAAAACAAGTTTAAATGTGTGTAGGGACTGAAACTGTAAAAAACTGAAACTATATTGCATTCCCTCGCGCCACGCGACACCCCACATTGTTTTTGGTGCGCCACGCGAGGCCCCACATTTTAAAGAATTTTCTTTTTCAGCTGCAGCTCTAGTATTTTAACTAGGTTTTTCAATATTATGGGCATTTTGAGTGATTATCAAGGCTTTGATTCCTGTCCAAACACTTGTGTGATCATATACATCCTTGGGCAACACATAATCCACATGGCATGATCTTATGGTTTCAAAATTAGTATAAATAGGCCTCAAATCTGCCCACATTCAGTGCTCATTTGCTCTCTTCTCATCTCTAAGCTCTAAGTGGCGTTGCTTCCATTTTTGGAGGCCTCCCATCTGAGTTTTCTAGTCTTCTTTCATCCTAAGAACACAAGTAAGTGTTCTATCCAGTCTTGTTTATTTATTTTCAGCTATTATAAAGGTGAAAGTCAAATAGTTTGACTACCATTTGACTTTCAGTTTTGACCATGAATTGGTCAAGTCAAAGTTCAATTGAACTTTGCAACGTGATCGTAATCACGATAGTTATAATCCCTCGCGATTATGGCTACTGATTACTACGTTGACTATTCGAAGTGACGAGTCAATGTTTTAGTCAAAATACACAATTATGTGCATTTTACGACGGAACTATTTTCGGGTATCAAAACACTTTGTTTTGATACCAAATATGTTTTCTTCAACTTAGTTAAACATGTTTTGACATGTTTAACTCATCACTTTTAGTTTAGTGCTTATTTAGGATCGTAAGTCGAGCGGTTTGACCACCGCTTTGACTTTCGCATCCAACCCGTTTGGTCGATCTTAGGATCCGACCAAACACATATTTGTGACCATAGTTGTATAGGGAATAACCTCCTAAGGTTATACCATATGGTCACTTTGTTTGGTTAGTTGTATGATAGGTTGTTTAGATGCCCTTAGAAAATGACCAAAATGCCCTTTTTTGCGCATTCTTCCGTTTAAAGCTCATGTAATCAAAATTTTCACATATAAACTGATGTAATAACATTTTCAAACATGTTTGGTCATTTAGGACTTATCATAGGACTTGTTTAACAACCGAAAGCGTAGTTACGTAAATGACACGTTAAAGTAGCGTAAACTACCTTAACGGGTCATAATGGGTGTCAAAAGCACTTAGGATTCATTCCAAATCAGAATGTAGACTTTGTTAAACCGTTTCATATGAGTTCCAACACTCATTTGGTTTACAAGACCTCATTCTATACGATTCCCCCGATTATGTACCGTTACTTTAACATAGTTACCCGATGTTAGGACACATTAGGACACGTTTGAAGCTTTCTTATTTCACTTGATTCAAGGACTCTTTGCAATCCCAAGTGAGTACATAGCTCCCCTCTTTTATGCTTTCAATTGTTTTGGGGTGACTCATATGTGCTAAATGTTTTTCAAGTTTTCAAAACAAAGACTATGGTTTATATAAGACACGACGATTTCAATAATGTGAACGAACTTGTTGGTGCGTTAATTCATAACATGAATGACATTCATTAGCTCTGATCAAGCCGACAAGTAGTATGTTATGGTACCATAGGACTGACAATCCCGTTATCGGAATATCCACTAGATTTGGTGGATAGTTTGGGGTAACGACAGAATCTGTTTCTGATTAACAAACCATTTGTTGATTTGTTAGTCTTGTTAAAGATATCTTTCAGGGTCTATTAAAGATATCCCATGAGTGGTATAGTCGAGTCACACAGGTTTGAATGTGTTCATTAAAGAACAACCAAAAGTTTTCACAATTAAAACACAGACGAATGACGACTGGTTTTATAACACGAACAATTGATAACACGGGCGATTTGAACGATTGGTTTAAAACAAGGACAAATGGTTTATGAACAATGTCATGCAATGATTTTCACTTAAAGATATAAACCATACAAAGTGTTCTTTCAAAGACGTCGGCTTCTAAAGTTGATAAAACATATTGCAATATCAAACACTTTTTTTATTTCAAGGTACATACTCGAAAACTCTCGAAGTTGGACGAGGTATTGCAATATGAATTCAAATCCATGAATTTGACATACAAAATCTATGTACTCGCCAGCTTTTCATGCTGACTGTTTTTCACATATGTTTCAGGTTCTATTATGTGATGATTGTTGATTGCTTACTTCGCATAGGAGGACACAGGCCTTAGTGACTTTAAAACTTGAAAGACAATCGTTTGTACTTATTTGGTTTGTAACAAAACAATGAGTCTATTAACAATATAAAACAAAACTTCAAATAACATGTGTTGTGAAACACTGATTCTGTGACATGACTCCCTGACGTTTCCGACGCGATTAGTTGTATTACGCGATCGGGGTGTTACACCTAAACCCCCCACCCCCACCCCCACCCCCAAAAACCTAAACCCCCCCCCCACCCCTCCCGAAAACCTAAAAGTAAACCCTAAACATAATCCCGAAAGAAACCTAAACCCCCCACCCCCCCCCCCCCACACACACCCAAAAACCTAATCCTCTAAAAAAACCTAACTCTAAAAGCTAAACTAAACTCAAAAGCTAATTTTAAACATGTAATGTAAATGTGTAGTACACTTACAATGCACATGCGCAGTACAAGTTTTTTTTTGAAAATTCTTTATATATAAAAAATAACGATTTTTTTATAAAAAAATTGTAAAAACAACTGGTATGTTTTTTAGACTTTTTTTAGTTAATTTTTTTAGTTTTCTCATTTATATGTAGTTTTCTCATGATCCTCTCCATATATATATATATATACATATATATATATATAGGGGAAGTTTTATTGGGGAACGCTAAAAAAGTGGGGAACAGCGGGGAACCCACTCGAACAAACTCTGATTGGACTCATTCCAGCGGCGTTGGAACCGACTCGTCGAACGCTAACTAGGATCTCTTAACCCTAAACCCTAAATCCTAACTCCTAAACTCTAAACCCTAAATCTAAAAAATAAGGCTAAAACTTAAGCTAAACCGTAAAATCTAAACTATAAACCCTAAAAGCTAAACCCTAAAGGATAAACCTAAAGGATAAACCTAAAGCTAAACTTAAAACCCTAAAGCTAAACCCTAAACTTAAACCCTAATGCTAAACCCTAAAGTTAAACCCTAAAAGCCAAACCCTAATATATTTAGGGTTTAGGGGTTATGATTTAGGGTTTAGGGTTAAGAGATCCTAGTTAGGGTTCGACGAGCCGGTTCCAACGCCGCTGGAATGAGTCCAATTGGAGTTCGTTTGAGTCGGTTCCCCACTTTTTTAGTGTTCCCCAATGAACCTCACACTATATATATTGGGAGAAGATCATGCGAGAACCACTTCTTATTGCGAGAACCGCGAGAACCAATGTGAACACAACCAAAAATGCCTAAAAATAGCTAAAAATCACACAAAAAATTTTTTTTTTGAATTTTTTTTATAAAAAATCGCTACTTTTCGAAGCCAAAAAAACAAAAAACAAAATTTAAAAAAAAAAAAAATTTTTTTGGCTTCTAAAAGTAGCGATTTTAACATAAAAAATATTAAAAAAAAATTTAGATTTTTTTTCATTTTTTTAGTTTTTTTTAGGTTTTTTGGGGGTTTAGTTTTTAGCATTTTAGCTTGGGGGTGGGGGAGGGGGGTTAGGTTTTTTTTAGGTTTTAGTTTTTAGCATTTAGCTTTAGGGGGGGGTAGGTTTTTTTTTTTTTGGGGGGGGGGGGGGGGTGGGGGGGTTTAGGTTTTGGGGGGGGGGGGGTGAGGGTTAGGGTTTTTTTAGGTTTTTTTAGCTATTTTAGCTTGTGTTCACATTGGTTCTCGCGGTTCTCACAATAAAGGTGGTTCTCGCATGAGCTCCTCCCTATATATATATATATATATCCGATTTGATTCATTTCAGCGGCGTTAGAACCGTTTCGTCGTACCCTAACTAGGATCTCTTAACCCTAAACCCTAAATCATAACCCCTAAACCCTAAATATATTAGGGTTTGGCTTTTAGGGTTTAGCTTTAGGGTTTAGCCTTAGGGTTTGGCTTTAGGGTTTAGAGTTTAGCTTTAGGGTTTAGCTTTAGGGTTTAGCTTTAGGTTTAGCTTTAGGTTTAGCCTTTAGGGTTTAACTTTTAGGGTTTATAGTTTAGATTTTACGGTTTAGGTTAGGTTTTAGCCATATTTTTTAGCTTTAGGGTTTAGAGTTTAGGAGTTAGGATTTAGGGTTAAGAGATCTTAGTTAGGGTTCGACGAGCCGGTTCCAACGCCGCTTTAATGAGTCCAATCGGAGTTCATTTGAGCCGGTTCCCCGCTGTTCCCCACTTTTTTAGTGTTCCCCAATGAACCTTCCCCTATATATATATATATATACTAGGTTATCACCCGAGATTGCTTCCTGGGTTATAATTTTAATTAATAGAGTTATGTCATAATTTTTTTTTGCCAAAATATTATTTATCATTGTCCACATTTGAATCAATATGGGATTAGAAATAAATGTGATATTATAGTCATCTCGGTAAATCCATACTTATATGAAATGTAATCCTCTCACCCACACACTCCGACCAGACTATAACCAATATAGGTGGCAAATTGGATGGGTTTGATAATGGTGCAAAAGAGCAATTTTGGTTTTAGTGTAGTTGGGTCAAACCACATACATTTTGGTCCGAAAGGAATATATCTTTTATTCAAATATAACTTTAATGAATCAAAGTAATATAACTACATAGTTTAAACATAAGAAGGTAATCTCCTTGATGTCTTATATTAGGCTTGTGTGTGATTTATGAATTCCTTTAAAGACGTTTTCATTTCTGTTGATCCATATCTTCCATATGACTGCCAAAAAAACACAGTAGTTCACTTTCTTTTGCTTTTGTTGCGGCCTTAAATCCTTTGTAAATCCGAGTAGATCCTTCATCGTGGAGCACTGATGCAAGTATGTTACATTCAGCCACACGCCAACCATCCACCAGATTGTTTATGCTGCAAAGCCATTAACTGATCCTTCGACATGCCGATGTTCTTATTCTCTCCGCTGACGTGTAGCCTTTTTCGTAAAATTTAAAACCTCACCGATCTGAAGAAGAATAACAAACTATTTATGAACTTGGAAAATATAAGCCATAAGTATGGCACCAGCTCTTACCTTCTTCTTCAATTATAAGATAGTATAGAGATATAGTTTTAAAATCATAAATGACAGGACGATAAAATAATTTTTAATAATTACCAACACTAATTGAGAGAATAAAGTAAGTAAACAAAAATGAGAAATCTCAACTTCGATGGCTTTCTTAATGTAAACGAAATGGACCAAGAAAAACTATTGAAGCAAAGATATAACCTCACTAAATTTGTTTTAGCCACTTACGCTATTGTTGTAAAGTTCATGTGGAATTCTTAAATCAGACGATAGAATGATTTAAAGCTAATTGTACATTTATGTTGATCATCAGTTGACTAAAATTGACTTACAAGTAATGCAATTTCAAGGAAGCCAGTTTGCCAATCACAGAAGAAAGAAATCAAATTAGCTTAGCACTAAAAATCCTTAAGATGAATTATTAAAAGACCCACTGATCAATCGATTAACAATAACAGCATACAATCTGTAGTGTTCTAGTGTTCAACCAACAATTAACAAAGTAATAAACCATAACAATTAAAATAGCAAAAATCATAATTGAAGTAGCATGAATATTTTTAAATTGATTATTATAGTAACAAATTCTAGAGAAGCAAGTTGTTTACCTTACAAAGCGGAGAAGCCACAACTCACGATCGGCATAAGTCATCGACCATACCATAATTAACAATCAGAACATTAGAATAATCAAGAAATCAAATCAATCAATAATTAACATATAAGCATTAGAACATTAAGTGTAAAGAAAAAACCTTAAATGGAAGTCAAGTCGACAAAAGAGCCAGATTGTCAATTGATATCCCGATTCGACTGGCTGCTCCTTTCTATTCCTAGATTTTGTTTTGCCCTAGAAGTCATCAGTGTTTTGAAACATTGTTTTACCTGTCCAATAAATTAAAGACCTTGGCCATCAAAGTTGAGGAGAATAAAAAGAGAACTGAAACCAAAATCTTGATATATTTTATCAAACAATTTTATCAGGTTTTCACACATAAATTTGTGACCTAAATGCAACAGATGAAAACCAGTTCAGCCTACTTTATTGATGTACCAGTATATCCATCTAACTGAAACATAATGCATAGCCAATTGAAGAACATATACTTACAACACATGAAAATTTTAATGAAAAAACATAAGGCCACATTACTTAATGAGAGCAAGTAAAGGTTATACCTAAACAAAGAGCCACCATCTTTCAACAATTTGGAATTGTTGAAAGAAGTAATGAGAGGAAGGAAGAAAGAAACCCACAAGAAGAAACATATAAAGAAAATGAAAACATCATTGTTATGGGTGAAATTTTGAGCCCATATCCTGACACTATATCTTGATTTTATGTTAGCTGTTTATGATCAGGATACCAGACCAGGATATTGGTAACATCCTGAGGCAGTATCCTGGCAGTTACTAACGATTTGCTTGTAGCTTGTAGCTGAAGGTTGTTAACGTTCACAAAGACCAATTCCCCTGAATACTCACTCAAATTAGTTGGAAAAGAGACGTTGGAGCCAGGAGAAATAGTCTACAACGTTCAAAAAGGAATATTCCAAAGTATCCAGGAATAATAGGATAGTTTGTTGGTTCTTCTAACTATAAATATGGATGGCCAGATCTCGTAAGAAATTTCACTTCAACTCACTCCACTTCTAACTCTCGAATTCATACACATTTCTCTTGCAATCACACACTAACACTCATTACTTGCAATTATTGTAACACTTAGTAGAGATCTGAGCATTATCCTGCACTGTATCCTGGTTATTCAAGCAATAAGAAGAACAAGGCAGCCGACGATTGTCAGCTCCCGAGGTTTTATGTCGGAGTTCTAGATTGATCAAGGGCTTTCCTCGTATATCTCGTGTCAACTTTTATATTTTTGCTCATTGTTTGATTGGGATTGGTATCCTGAGCTATATCCTAAAAACTATTTTTGCAAACAACTAAATCAACATATTTTCTACAAACACAGCTAGCACACTGCCTCACAAAACTAATTTGATCACTTAATTGCTTCGGTAATTTTTGACCAAAACAATTTGGCGCCCACCGTGGGGCAAATGGTGCTATTCATATTAAAAACCTTGCTAAAATCTTTACTTGGTTTTCTTTTTTCAAAACTATTTACACAACTATTTTCAATGGCTTCAAAATCAAACATGAGCTCTTCCTCAATGCCTGCTACAACGGGTTCGGTGCTTCCTCCTCCTCCACAAGTTCAAGCTCCTCTAAAGATAAATGAAAGCCAAATATCTCGAGACACTCCTCCTGCTCAGAATGTCAACAGATCTGGTGTTCCAGGGAGAACTCCTGTTATGGTTTCTAATGATGAAATTTTAACTTTGTTTGGTAATATACAGGATCAGATGAAGCAACAGCAGGAAACTAACCAGATGATAATGAGAGAGATACAACTCTTGAAGTCCAACTCCAAGAGACCTGCTAAGGATACTGTCACCCCTTTGCAGCCCAGGATGCTGAACTTTAGTTTAGCAGTATATACTGAGGATAATCGGGGCAATATCATACCAAGTCGTTCTCAGAGAAGTATTCCAAAGATACCCTTAACGGCTAGGATGTCGACTGTGAGGGATCCAGGATACGCTCAAGGATACGACCAGAATCGCCAAACTGTTAACTTGTCTATTAACACCAGTATCCCAGTTACTAATAATCTTGGATCATTGCAGGATGCAGGTGTGACATCGACACTCTCTAGGGAGCTTCAGAAGTTGAAGGATATGATATCCAGTGTACCTGGGGTTGTTCAGCCCATTCCGAATGTGACAACTGGCACAAACCGGTAATTTCCGTACACTTTAATTATTATTTAATGACTGCAATTATGTGCTAAAATGTCAACATTGTCTGACTTCATACTATACAAGTGAATTCATGCACGTTTTATACTACAAGAATTACTTTATGCATTAATGAAAAGCGTTGCGTCAGAAATACTAGTAAACTCACCGGTAAGACACATTATGTCAACAATTCTGCAGAAAGCAGTTAGACAATAGAATTGGAGCCTAGGTGTAGGTCCAATGACAAGAATACATTAAAACCCAAGAGTACATATAAGGGTTTATATATAGGCATTACGAAAGCTAAAATATGCACTAAAAAGCACCCGAAACGCACTTTAAGTGCAGAATTTTATTAAATTCAGCAATAAATCAGCTTTTAACACATAAATATTATGCAGAAATCATGACTTATCATCCAGAATATTTCCCTGAGTGTCGGGAATTGAAAGGGGTACAAAAGGGTACATAAAAGACACTAAACGGTGCAATTTAGCACTTTAACGAACCGATATCTAACCGAAAAACCGGACACTACCCGGAACACCAAAATATTGCTAGAAGCATTGTTTTTATTTTTCAGAGCTAGTTATGATCCCCGAACACCCTAACACCCACTAAATTATCTAGTAACTAATACTTGTAACCTTACACTTAGATTGGAATGATGAACTAACTAAATAGCTCAAAGTTTCATTTAGACCCCCTCCCCCTCATCCTAAGAATCGGCCCACATGCCTAATTGTGGGATATTATTTGAATTGTTTATTAGATCTTGTAGTGTACTAGAGGTGACATAAAAACCAAGGGTTAACATGAGATTATGGACTATATGAAGGACCTCAAGATCATAACTCCATGAACATCACACCAACTCTTCTTCTTCTTCCCCTTGCCCATTCTCGGCCGAACCCACATACACACACCATCATCATCTTCATCCAATCCTCATTCATTCTCAAGTTATCCTAAGGTGTAAGAAGGTGAATCACGAAGCTCGGTGAACACGGAACTTGAAGGACCTCTCTTGTGCGCCTTTATCCACTCGATTTCCAACATCTTACTTCCCTAGCCTTGTGCTAGTGGTAAGAACTTTGATCTTGCTATTTTACTTCCATTTTAAGTGGATAAAAGAAGAATCATAATGTTAATCATGAAGAACACTAAGAATCACAAGAAGTAAACTTAAACATAAGCTTTAAATATGAAGAAATCATGTTGTTATAGTGTTGATATACTTATTGATTATTGTTTGTTTGAAGAAATGATGTTGATCATCATGTAATCTTGCTAGATCACGATTAAAAACATAATCTAGCAAGATGGGAGGATGAACATGTTAAAGGTTATGGATCATCCTCACTAAAGTCATGAACTTAAATGAATATAATGTTTCTTTTAAAATGATGAACAAAGTAAGTTTAAAGGCTTGTAAATCTGAATATTTCATGAATGATTATCCAAGAAACCAAGTTAAAAATACAAGTTTTACTAAATCTTGGTTCTTAAAGAAATCAACCATGTTTCTAGAGGTTAAACATGGATAGGAATATATATGTTACAAGAAAAATTCAAGAAGAAACATTTTTGGAAAATGTGATTACAAGTTGTAAAGGATCAAATCTTTTAATTACCTGATTTACAAACAAACAACCATGTTTTTAAAGGTAACTAAACCTACTAAACAACATGGTAAGTTACTACAAGTTTTTACAAAACTTCAAGTTCATAACATAGTGTAAATTACTTGATTTGGCACTTGGCAAGACTTGATTGTGGATGATGATTTAAAAGAAAATAAACACATGTTTTTGAAAAGATCGGAAACCTCCATTTTTAAGGGATACTCTGTCAAAATTTCTATAAATTTTGACACTTAGAAAAATATAAGTTTTGAGAAGCTTATTCCCTAAAAATGTACCTAAAAGCAATTACCAAGGTTTCCCTAACTTTTGTGCTAAGAAATGATTATTTTTTCAAGATTAAAATTTATATTAAGAATGTATATTTTTGTGGAAAATATGTATTTATTGATCACTAAATTTTGTGCTAAGTGTATGTAGTATGTATTATACTTGATAGTGTATTAGGACTTGAAGATACACTAAATACTCCTAAGGAGTGAAAATACAAAAATACACATACAACATGCTTAGACACATACAAGAAGATATATTTATGAAAATATATTACTTGGACAAAATACATAATTCGGGTGCAAAATACAAGATACTTATATTTATTTTGAGAAAATAATATAAGTAAAATACATAGTTAAAAATATAAATTATTTTTAACACAATAAAACATATACAAAGGATAGGGACTTGTACTTGTGCGATGCAAGTCTAGTGACTAACGTTAATAAAAACACGTTTAGGTCACGATGCTAGATAAGCAAATCCGGTGAAGTTTACGACGCAAGGAACGTAAAGTTGTGAGTTCATGCTCCCCCTTTTCTTTTAACTGTTTTCAGTTTTATAACTTCGGGGGTGAAATACATGTTACAAATGTACAATGTTTATAAATGGTATGATACAAAAACAAGAAGCACTCTTGGTGATAACTAGTACCAAGTATGATGCGTTTTGAGGAATGATACTTGGTGATAACTAGTACCAAGTATGATGCGTTTTAAGGAATGATACGAGAAATCGTGTCACGAATAGGGTACCATAAGCACCATTAATCGTGTACATACTTAGACCGCAGAACAAAAGGTTAGATCTAATGGGTACCAGGGCAGCCCCACTCTTGGTGATAACTAGTACCGAGTAGTGTTTTTGTGTCTCCGTCGTGAATCGACAACTAAAAAAGTGCCTATGGTTTGGTTGCTTCCTATGTCGAGTCACATGTTAATGGCCTTGCAACCCATTAACACCTTGATACATACAGGAATACTTGATTTATACATGAACACTTGATTTATATAAGATATATACCATGTTTTTCATACAAAGTATACAAACGTTCAATACAAGAACTGCATGAATTCACACCAACTTTATGTTGACGTTTTTCCAAAACTCACATGTATTTCAGGTAACTAAAGTGGATATGCGCGCGGTCTTACTCATGCTCGTGGATGTCGTTCATGTTTGTCTTAAATAAGTTGTAAACTTTTAGACAATATGTTGTTTCGTGATGTAAACACTTAAACTATTTTTTCTGTCATGTAATGGTAATGGTGTTTGAATTTATTTTTATGAGCATGTAGTACGTTTACCAATCGTATGCAATGAAAACCTTTCATGATCACACGTCATGCTTCCGCCTTAGAAAGGGGTGTGACAGATTGGTATCAGAGCTACGATTGTAGTGAACCAGGATTCCTTCTCGAGTCTAGACTACAATCTCTAGGATCCTTTCACGAAAACAATATTTTTCGAAAAGTTTTCATTGCATAAAACTTCCCGCAACATCCACTACCTGAAACTGTTTACAAGAGTCAAGAAAAGACACTACGAGACTTAGGGTGCACTAGAGTAGCACTCGTCTGTGATTGAGAATTACTTGCAATTATGTGTGATAATTGATATATACATATACTAGAAGTAGAATGTCACATGTATATGTGACTTTGCCTGAAAACAATGGCCTATTTGAAGGAAGAAATACGAGGATGAAACGAACTGTGCGGACTGTGCAAGGAGTTACGTAATTATGGATGCATACATAATTATGGAATTTAGTGCATAGAAACCACAGCAAGTCTTGTCACGTATAGATCCCCTCAAGAAAAGGTCAAACGTGAACACCAGCCTATTAAATACTCTGCTGGAGTAATAGTTGTTTGATGTCACTTATGTGGTATATGATTGTGTATATATATACTACTACTGTCTAGTATGACGATATCAAACAAATGCCTAAACCTATTGTGTGGTGTTCTTTTAGAACATGGCTCCCAGAAGAGCTGTGAACGCTCATGATCAACCTCCTCCTCCCCCACTGCCAAGAACTGCTGAAGAGCTTAACGCTCTACTGGAAGAAAGGATCTCCGCAGCTATCGCCCAGTACGAGGCAAACCGTACTGAACAAAGTGGAGGGCCAAGCAATGCAAGACGCAATGGGAATGGAGATTAATCTAGAGGAAACGCAGCTCAGGGCTGGACTTTTAAGAAGTTTCTCGACTGCAAACCGATGAACTACGACGACACAGGAGGTGCAGTAGCATTTGTACGCTGGACGGAGAAGACCGAAGCTACTATCTGTATGAGTAAGTGTACTACGGATCAGCAAGTCACCTTTGCTACTGGGTTGTTTGTCGATGAAGCTCTGACTTGGTGGAACTTGCAAGTCCAAACCTTGGGTGATGATGCCGCGTATGGCATGACTTGGGATGAACTGAAAGAGAAAATGAGAGAGAAGTATTGCTCCCGTGCTGAACTCCAACGACTGGAAACGGAGTTCTGGCACTTGACCATGGAAGGTGCTGACATTAATGGATATACTCGAAGGTTCCACGATCTGTCTAGAGTGCTTCCTACATGCTGACTCCCGAATTTAAGCGCATTGAACGCTACATTTGGGGATTGGCCTCAGAATTCCGCGGCATGGTGACTTCGGCCAAACCTCAAACAATCACCGAGGCTATAACTCTGGCTGTCAGCCTTACTGAAGACTGTGTTCGTATGAAGAAGTTATCACTGAACCCAACTGAAAAGACCGAGACGCATGCTGAGTCGTCCGGTGACAAGAAAAGGAAACATGCAAACCTGAATCAAGCAACTCGCAACCACAAGGGTTTCAATAACAAGAAGCGTGACCCCAACCCGCCTCAGGAGGCGAAAACTCTTGCAACCATGAATGACGCTCCACCTAAGGGATACCTGGGCACTCTGCCCAAATGCAATCAGTGCAAGCGTCATCACAAAGGAGTTTGTCGCATTCCAAAGTGCGACAAGTGTGGAAAGTTGGGTCACCATACTGAAGACTATTGGGGTAAAGGTAACAGGAACGGGAATGGAAACCACAACGGTGCTGGTAATAGAAACGGTGGAAATGGGAATGGCAATGGTAATCGGAATGGGAATGGAGCTGGGCGAAGCCAAGGATGCTTCAGTTGTGGAAGCAATGATCATTTCATGAAAGACTGCCCAAAGGGAAACAACGCTCAGGCTCGAGCATTTGTGATTGGAGCAAAGAACGCACGCGAGGACCCTAACGTGGTCACCGGTACGTTTCTCATTAACAATCACTTTGCATCCATATTATTTGACACTGGTGCCGACTATAGCTTCATGTCTGTGGAATTTAAACGCATGCTTGGAATAGAATCTAGTAGATTAGATATTCCTTATTCTATAGAACTAGCCAATGGTAAACTTGTTGAATCGGGCGAAGTTGTTAGAGGCTACACGCTAGAACTTGGTGAACGAATATTTAGTATCGACCTCTTACCTATTCAATTGGGTAGCTTCGACATAGTGGCTGGAATGGACTGGTTGTCCAAGAACAAATCTGAAGTTATTTGTCATGAGAAAATCATCCGTATCCCTTTGGCGAGTGATGAAACTCTCATTGTGCATGGAGAAAAACGAGACGCGCCTCTTCGAATCATCAGTTGCATGAAGGCACATAAGTGCTTAAGGAAAGGATGTGTTGCTTTCCTAGCACACGTCGTAGATAAGAAGGCTGAGGAGCTGAAACTCGAAGACATACCTGTGGTGAAGGAATTCCCTGATGTTTTTCCCGAAGATCTACCAGGACTACCTCCGCAACGACAAGTCGAATTCCGTATAGACTTGGTTCCAGGAGCCGCTCCTGTGGCTAAGGCACCCTATCGACTTGCACCATCTGAAATGCAAGAATTATCTACACAACTCCAGGAGTTGTTGGATAAAGGATTCATAAGGCCAAGCTTCTCGCCTTGGGGAGCTCCAGTATTGTTCGTGAAAAAGAAGGATGGAACTCTGCGGATGTGTATCGACTACAGAGAACTGAACAAGCTCACAATCAAGAATCGGTACCCGCTACCGAGGATTGATGACTTATTTGATCAGTTGCAAGGATCAAGCTACTATTCCAAGATCGACCTTCGATCTGGATACCATCAGCTAAGAATCCAAGAGGAAAGCGTACCAAAGACTGCATTCAGAACACGCTATGGGCATTACAAGTTTCTTGTGATGCCATTCGGACTAACGAACGCGCCAGTGGTATTTATGGATTTGATGAACCGCGTACGCAAACCATACCTCGATAAATTCATGATTGTATTTATCGATGATATCCTGATTTACTCACGAACGAAAGAAGAACATGAGCAACACCTCAGAACCATTTTGGAACTACTAAAGAAAGAGAAACTTTATGCGAAGTTCTCAAAGTGCGAATTCTGGATTCGCGAAGTACAATTTCTTGGTCACGTTGTGAATGAGAAGGGCATTCACGTAGACCCGTCCAAGATTGAAGCCATAAAGAATTGGGAAGCCCCCAAAACCCCAACTGAAGTTCGACAATTTTTGGGTTTAGCGGGCTACTATTGACGGTTTATTGAGAATTTCTCAAAGATAGCTCAACTGCTAACTACCCTTACACAGAAAGACAAGAAGTACGACTGGGGTGATAAGCAGGAATAAGCCTTCCAACTACTAAAGAATAAGCTATGCGATGCACCAATACTATCTTTACCCAAAGGCACTGAAGACTTCGTGGTATACTGCGATGCTTCACGACAAGGTTTGGGTTGCGTACTCATGCAACGCCAGAAAGTCATCACCTACGCTTCAAGACAATTGAAGGTACATGAAAGAAACTACACCACACACGACCTGGAGCAAGGTGCGGTGGTATTCGCCTTGAAGATTTGGCGACATTATTTATATGGTACTCGATGTACAATCTTCACAGATCACAAAAGCTTACAACACATATTTGATGAGAAGGAATTGAATATGCGCCAGCGGCGATGGGTCGAGCTGCTAAATGATTACGACTGTGAGATTAAGTACCATCCTGGAAAGGCAAACGTGGTAGCTGACACATTAAGTCGAAAAGAAAGGGTTAAGACCCTAAGGTTTCGAGCATTGAAAATGACTATTCAAACGAACCTCACTTCACGCATTCGTGATGCATAACAAGAAGCCCTTAAAATGGAAAACCGTAAAGCTGAATACCTCCGGGGTATGTTGAAATACATGGTGCCAAATGAAGAGGGAACCTTATACTTTAAGAAGCGTATTTGGGTTCCACTCTATGGCGGTGTTCGAGAAGTCATCCTTGATGAAGCGCATAAATCGAGATACTCGATCCATCCAGGATCGGACAAGATGTATCAAGACTTAAAAGAATACTATTGGTGGCCGAGACTCAAGAGTGATGTTGTTGTTTATGTTGGAAAATGCCTAACCAGTGCTAAAGTTAAGGGTGAATATCAGAAACCATCCGGCCTACTACAACAACCAGAGATTCCCATGTGGAAATGGGAGCAGATCTCGATGGACTTCGTAACGAAATTACCAAGGACCCCGAAAGGGTATGATATGATATGGGTGATAGTCGATCGATTAACGAAATCTGCGCATTTCCTACCGATCCGAGAAAAAGACAGCACTGGAAAGCTTGCTGAGATATACTTAAAAGAAATTGTGGCACGTCATGGAGTGCCTATCTCGATTATTTCAGACAGAGATGGACGCTTTGTCTCAAGAATCTGGCAATCCTTTCAGGAAGCGTTTGGATCTCAGCTAGATCTAAGAACGACATTCCATCCACAAACAGACGGCCAGAGCGAACGGACTATACAAACGTTAGAAGATATGCTTCGCGCATGTGTCTTGGATCTAGGCGGCAGCTGGGATACTCACCTACCTTTGGTTGAGTTTTCCTACAATAACAATTATCATACAAGCATAAAAGCCGCACCGTTTGAAGCTCTGTATGGCCGCAAGTGCCGATCGCCCTTATGTTGGGCAGACGCTGGAGATAAACGTATGGTTGGTCCTGAACTTGTACAAGAGACAACCGACAAGATTATGCAGATCTGAGAGCGCATTAAGGCGGCTCGAGATCGACAAAAGAGCTACGATGATCGAAGACGAAAACCATTAGAATTCGAGGTGGGAGACAAAGTTTGGTTGAAGGTCTCACCTTGGAAGGGCGTAGTAAGATTCAGAAAATGTGGGAAGCTGAATCCCCGATACATCGGACCATTCAAGATCTTAGAAAGAATTGGTACCGTGGCATACAAGTTGGAGTTACCAGAAGAACTTAATGGAGTACATGATACATTCCATGTATCCAACCTCAAGAAGAGTCCAACACAAGAAAACGTGATCATCCCTGCGGATGAAGTGCATATTGATGACACCCTCCGATTTACAGAACAACCCGTTGAGGCTACCGACTGGAAAGTCAACAAGACCAGGAGGAGCAGTGTCAAGCTTGTCAAAGTACGTTGGAACTCTAAGCACGAACCCGAGTACACGTGGGAACGTGAAGACCAGTTCAAAGAAAAGTATCCCCACCTGTTCAAGAAGACTCCTGCGAGGGTTAGTTCAGCATGAATTTCGGGACGAAATTCTTTTAACGGGGGGAGACTGTGACAACTGGCACAAACCGGTAATTTCCGTACACTTTAATTATTATTTAATGACTGCAATTATGTGCTTAAATGTCAACATTGTCTGACTTCATACTATACAAGTGAATTCGTGCACGTTTTATACTACAAGAATTACTTTATGCATTAATGAAAAGCGTTGCGTCAGAAATACTAGTAAACTCACCGGTAAGATACAATGTGTCAACAATTCTGCAGAAAGCAGTTAGACAATAGAATTGGAGCCTAGGTGTAGGTCCAATGACAAGAATACATTAAAACCCAAGAGTACATACAAGGGTTTATATATAGGCATTACGAAAGCTAAAATATGCACTAAAAAGCACTCGAAACACACTTTAAGTGCAGAATTTTATTAAATTCAGCAATAAATCAGCTTTTAACACATAAGTATTATGCAGAAATCATGACTTATCATCCAGAATATTTCCTTGAGTGTCGGGAATTGAAAGGGGTACAAAAGGGTACATAAAAGACACTAAACGGTGCAATTTAGAACTTTAACGAACCGGTATCTAACCGAAAAACCGGACACTACCCGGAACACCAAAATATTGCTAGAAGCATTGTTTTTATTTTTCAGAGCTAGTTATGATCCCCGAACACCCTAACACCCACTAAATTATCTAGTAACTAATACTTGTAACCTTACACTTAGATTGGATTGATGAACTAACTAAATAGCTCAAAGTTTCATTTAGACCCCCTCCCCCTCATCCTAAGAATCGGCCTACATGCCTAATTGTGGGATTTTATTAGAATTGTTTATTATATCTTGTAGTGTACTAGAGGTGACATAAAAACCAAGGGTTAACATGAGATTATGGACTATATGAAGGACCTCAAGATCATAACTCCATGAACATCACACCAACTATTCTTCTTCCCCTTGCCCATTCTCGGCCGAACCCACATACACACACCATCATCATCTTCATCCAATCCTCATTCATTCTCAAGTTATCCTAAGGTGTAAGAAGGTGAATCACGAAGCTCGGTGAACACGGAACTTGAAGGACCTCTCTTGTGTGCCTTTATCCACTCGATTTCCATCATCTTACTTCCCTAGCCTTGTGCTAGTGGTAAGAACGTTGATCTTGCTATTTTACTTCCATTTTAAGTGGTTAAAAGAAGAATCATAATGTTAATCATGAAGAACACTAAGAATCACAAGAAGTAAACTTAAACATAAGCTTTAAATATGAAGAAATCATGTTGTTATAGTGTTGATTATTGTTTGTTTGTAGAAATGATGTTGATCATTATGTAATCTTGCTAGATCATGATTAAAAACATAATCTAGCAAGATGGGAGGATGAACATGTTAAAGGTTATGGATCATCCTCACTAAAGTCATGAACTTAAATGAATATAATGTTTCTTGTAAAATGATGAACAAAGTAAGTTTAAAGGCTTGTAAATCTGAATATTTCAAGTATGATTATCCAAGAAACCAAGTTAAAAATACAAGTTTTACTAAATCTTGGTTCTTAAAGGAATCAACCATGTTTCTAGAGGTTAAACATGGATAGGAATATATATGTTACAAGAAAAATTCAAGAAGAAACATTTTTGGAAAATGTGATTGCAAGTTGTAAAGGATCAAATCTTTTAATTACGTGATTTACAAACAAACAACCATGTTTTTAAGGGTAACTAAACCTACTAAACAACATGGTAAGTTACTACAAGTTTTTACAAAACTTCAAGTTCATGACATAGTGTAAATTACTTGATTTGGCACTTGGCAAGACTTGATTGTTGATGATGATTTAAAAGAAAATAAACACATGTTTTTGAAAACATGGGAAACCTCCATTTTTAGGGGAAACTCTGTCAAAATTTCTATAAATTTTGACACTTAGAAAAATATAAGTTTTGAGAAGCTTATTCCCTAAAAATGTACCTAAAAGCAATTACCAAGGTTTCCCTAACTTTTGTGCTAAGAAATGATGATTTCTTCAAGATTAAAATTTATATTAAGAATGTATATTTTTGAGGAAAATATATATTTATTGATCACTAAATTTTGTGCTAAGTGTATGTAGTATGTATTATACTTAATACTGTCTTAGGACTTGAAGATACACTAAATACTCATCGGGAGTGAAAATACAAAAATATACATACAACATGCTTAGACACATACAAGAAGATATATTTATGAAAATATATTACTTGGACAAAATACATAATTCGGGTGCAAAATACAAGATACTTATATTTATTTTGAGAAAATAATATAAGTAAAATACATGGTTAAAAATATAAATTATTTTTAACACAAGAAAACATATACAAAGGATAGTGACTTGTACTTGTACGATGCAAGTCTAGTGACTAACGTTAGTAAAAACACGTTTAGGTCACGACGCTAGATAAGCAAATCCGGTGAAGTTTACGACGCAAGGAACACAAAGTTGTGAGTTCATGCTCCCCCTTTTCTTTTAACTGTTTTCAGTTTTATAACTTCGGGGGTGAAATACATGTTACAAATGTACAATGTTTATAAATGGTGTGATACAAAAACAAGAAGCACTCTTGGTGATAACCAGTACCAAGTATGATGCGTTTTGAGGAATGATACTTGGTGATAACTAGTACCAAGTATGATGCGTTTTGAGGAATGATACGAGAAATCGTGTCACGAATAGGGTACCATAAGCACCATTAATCGTGTACATACTTAGACCGCAGAACAAAAGGTTAGATCTAATGGTTACCAGGGCAGCCCCACACTTGGTGATAACTAGTACCGAGTAGTGTTTTTGTGTCTCCGTCGGGAATCAACAACTAGAAAAGTGCCTATGGTTTGGTTGCTTCCTATGTCGTGTCACATGTTAACGGCCTTGCAACCCATTAACACCTTGATACATACAAGAATACTTGATTTATACATGAACACTTGATTTATTCAAGATACATACCATGTTTTTCATACAAAGTATACAAACGTTCAATACAAGAACTGCATGAATTCACACCAACTTTATGTTGACGTTTTTCCAAAACTCACATGTATTTCAGGTAACTAAAGTGGATGTGCGTGCGTTCTTACTCATGCTCGTGGATGTCATTCATGTTTGTATTAAATAAGTTGTAAACTTTCAGACAATGTGTTGTTTCGTGATGTAAACACTTAAACTATGTTTTCCGTTATGTAATGGTAATGGTGTTTGAAGTTATTTTTATGAGCATGTAGTATGTTTACCAATCGTATGCAATGAAAACCTTTCATAATCACACCTCGTGCTTCTGCCTTAGAAAAGGGTGTGACACCGGAAGTATCCCAGGATAGTCACAGGATATCCTGGTTTGCATATCCTATATGTGATGCTGAAATCCCAAAAAGAGTTCAAACCCCCAACATGAAGCTCTATGACGAAACTACAGATCCTAAAGAATATGTTGCTCAATATAGGGAAAGGATGGAGACTAACCCTATCCCTCCGGATCTCAAGGAAGCATGCCTCTGCAAGGGTTTTGGTTCTACCCTAACAGGATCAGCCTTAAAATGGCTCCTAAACGTTCCATCTCATTCAATTACATCATTTTCTCACTTAGTTAATTTATTTAATAGTCAATTTTCTTGCACTCAAAGTTTTTAAAAACTAACCAGTGATCTCTACAGGATAACTCAAGGTCCTCAAAAATCCCTAAGGGATTATGTGAACAAATTCAGCAGGGAATCCTTGGACATCCCACACCTTGATGTTGCTATAGCAGTCCAAGCATTCAAGATAGGACTACAAAACGATTCCCAGTTTTATCAGGATCTTGTAATGAATCCTTGCAGCAACCTCGATGAGGCTCGAAACAGGGCTCTGAGATATATCAGACTGGAAGATGACAAAAAGATGTAGGAGAGGGGTTTGGGAGATAAAGCGAGGTGGCCCCGGAAGAACTAGCAAAAGGCTGACTGGAAAGATAAATCCAAGTGGTGTGCTTTCCCTGAAGGAAATTAGCTATCTACTGAGCAAGGGATACTTGAAGGATCTTCTGGGCAGAAAAAAGAATAAGGGTCAGGATACTGAGAAGGTTCCTGAACGAGCAGCATCACCTCCTACAGATGCCAAGATAATTAACTTTATTTCGGGAGGATCCGACATTTGTGGAACCTCTTACTCCGCAGCAAAAAGACATGCAAAAAAGGCTAAGGCAGAACGGGGATGCAAGCCAACCAGAATGACAACTCTTACAACCGATGACCAGGAGAGCGTTCAGGATCCCCACCACGATGGTTTGGTAATCACACTGTATATTGCTAATCATTTTGTACGCAGGATACTAGTGGACAACGGAAGCTTGGTCAACATCATCTAGTTGGAAACCCTGAAGAGAATGAACATCCCTCAGATGGAGATCACGTCAAAATCCACTGTGCTCGTAGGGTTCAGTGGAGAGGCGAAGAATACCGTTGGAGAAATACAGCTGCCAGTATATGTTGAGGGAGTGAATTCAATGCAACGTTTCTGTGTCATGGACTCATTGTCCTGCTACAATATTATATTGGGCAGACCATGGATCCATGATATGAAGGCTGTCCCATCAACCTACCATCAATGTATCAAGATCCCTACCCCTTGGGGGGGTTGTCAAAGTAGAAAATGATCAACAGGAGGCAAAAGAGTGTTATTCCTCCTCAATGAAGGCTTCAACAAAGTCCAAGGCAGGATGTAAACTAAAGTAACGAGCCCAGGATATCATGGAGGCCTCGGAGCAAGATGTTAAGAAAATTATCCTAGACCAGGATAATTCAGATATCTTGGTGCTCGTAGGAACCAATATCCCCCAGGATATTGAGAATCAGCTAACCAACTTTTTGAAATGCAAGATGTCCACGTTTGCATGGAAACATGGGGACATGACAGGTATCTCTAAAGATATTATAACCCATAAACTTGGGATTGACAGGTCTTTCAAGCCCATTCGACAAAAGAGAAGGAAGTTTGCTCCTGAAAGAAACGCAATTATAAAGGAGGAGGTTGAAAGATTGCTGAGATCCAAGATGATTAGGGAAGTTAAATTTCCCAAGTGGCTAGCAAATGTGGTCATAGTTCAAAAGAAGAATGGGAAATGGATAGTTTGTGTGGACTACACAGACTTGAATAAAGCATACCCTAAAGACCCATTTCCTCTGCCTCATATAGACTCGATGGTGGATGCAACCGCCGGTCATGAAATGCTTACATTTATGGATGCATCCTCAGGATTCCAACAGATCCAAATGGAACCATCGGATCAGGAGGATACTGCTTTCATGACACCAACAGGTATTTACTGTTATACTGCTATGCCTTTCGGTTTGAAAAACACAGGTGCAACGTACCAAAGATTGGTGAACATGATGTTTAAAGACAAACTGGGGGACACCATTGTAGGATCGAATTCGAACCTAAATGAGTCGGTTAGAAGAGCGTTTCACCAAAACAAGAGGCAGAAACAAGTGTTTCGGTGCAATTCAGCAAGTATTCACTTTAATCTGTTGTTTATATTGATGAAAAAGCTGATTACAATCACGACAACACTTCGGCAGCACTTCGTGGCTTACCGGAAGATAACACACACAACTAGAACTATGATTTCGCTCCTAATGACACGACTATATATAGACGGCCTGATTTCGCTCCAACACGTACAAGCAGAATCACCATATGAGCGAAATCAGGCTAATGACACTTCGGGCGGAATCAAGTTAAAACACTTCGAGCGGAATAAGCTTGTTAAGGGGTTTCGCTCTAAATAACAATATGTCATTTGGAGCGGAATCACATCTAAATACCATATCTTGGATTCTGTGCCCTGTTCTAGCCTATTCTACACAAGACTCAATACAAGACGTAGGCGATAGACAGATGCACCAACAAACTCCCCCTCGGATGTTGACGGAGTCTTCAGTGTCAAGTCTTCGGTTGTCAAACCTTCAGTCTTTATCAGTCTTCGAGCTTCTCTTCGAAGTATTCTCCAATGTAAGCATCCTCAAACAATCTTCTTTTCTCTCTCTTCCAGAATCGCAATCTAGCTCTGAGCTCTCTCATGATGTCCTCAGACTCCCCCTCTCACTAAGCTGGGATCGTAGTCTGGAAATCATCATCTGCTCAGATATCGAAATCTGGCTTTGATCAATCTTCATATCTGCAATTCTCTACCACACACATAAGTTTCTCAAAGATTAAATCTTTAAAATTTAGAAACCATTTGCACGAAACATTCAAAAAAATGATTTATTCTCTGCAAACCACTTGTAAAAACTTCTTCATACACTCTCTCCCAAACCTGTTCATCAAGTTTAGCACTTGAAATTTTAAACGTCAGCCTTCCAACAACAGTTGTCGAAAATCTTTTTGGATTTTTCAAAAGTTTATGCTAAAACACACTTTCTTTTTATATTTTTTAAATGAGAATGCAGTAAAGAAATATATTTACAAACAATATTTTTGTGAGTTCGTGCAAGAGGATCATATCAGTTTATGAGCAAATCACTAACACCGTTAAGCTTGATTTCATTTTAAGCTCTAAACGATTCACGTAGATTGACGATATTGTTATCCACTTAAACTCAATCTAAAAACTTTCGAAATGCTTACCGATACGTTAAGGTATATTAATTTTGCACTAAGTTTTTATGGACCCCACGATCTCAGCATAACCCATCATCATGCAATACACTGACTCAAGTAATGCCTTTAAACTTTTATCAACTGTGATTTGTGCGAAAACAAAGAAGAATGTTTAAACATTAACAATCAGGTCGATACTTCCGTATACGCAGAGAAAGTCCAATGTTTAAACAAAATAAAAAAAATAAAACAAGTTGAAGTTGTTTAGGCTTTAACCACCAGGTCGATACTTCCGTATACGCAGAGGAGGTCCAAAGCTTAAACGAAACACCAAAGAAAATAAAGCAGAACGTTTAGGCAACAACATCCAGGTCGATACTCACGTATACGCAGAGGATGTCCGATGCTTAAACAAAATAAAGAAATAAAACAAGTTTAAATCTTTGCAAAATGAAATGCACAATCACAGCGACTTTTCAGCAAAGTTGTGAAAGTTCACAAACTTAACCAGTTTTATGTCTTTCGACAATCAGCGATTACTGAGTAGGCACACAGTCAAGAAGGACAAAACTAAGTACTATGCTTTCGACCATGTTTCCCACTAGAACTAGGCTTTTTCATTTAAGTTTGTATCGTTATCGCAAATCTACTAGTCTAGCTGAGCCTACCGTCACATCCTTAGTGAGACCGTTTATCACATTTTAACTTTCCATTTCTTTAGCATGCTGTGACAGTCCACTGATGTACTATCATTTCCTCTTTTATGCAACAAAAACTCATGTTTCATTTTATCATGTTTTTGGCTTTTTCAAATTTTCTAATGTTTTTGGATTTTCTGAAAATATACTCCCCCTAAAATACAAATACATCTAAAGAAAATTGAAAACAAATTGTACAAGAATATGACAACTGATATCGAATTGCCTCAATTCGCCATTCACTTGGCATAAACACTCAGAACTCCCCCTCACAACAAACTATTTTCCCATTATGATCTCAAAACACTTAAGTTTGTTTTAATCAAAATGGTTTTTCCAGAAAATTAGTTTTGTTGATTTTACCATTTGTAGGTTTAGGGAAAACTCATCACATTGTTTACCAACACTTTTAAATGATTGTTAAATCAAGTTCAACTTAATGACCTTGATTAACCACTTGTAAGATCTAATATCAAACAATTTCAACCAATCATCATTTGTTGGTTGAATTCTCAAGGTGCCAATTCCTACTCCACACTTACCAACCTGGGAGTTCCGGCAATTCACACTTCTCAATTTAAATTTTTCAAAAACTTTTTCAAGAATAATGCCGATTCATGCTCCACGATTACCAACTTGGGAGCTCCGGCAAGTCAGGTTTTTACTCTTTGAAAAATATATCCACCCAAGCCTGACCATTCTTGGGTGAAACAACCTCTTCTTCATCTTTACTTTCAACAGACTTGTGAACATTCATTTTGGAAGCATAAAATTCTTTAACTCCTTTGGCCTTACCATCGACCATTTTTCCAAAAATGTGTTTCACATTTCTGTTGAAAACCTTATCAACATCAAATTTCTTCTTGTCAGAATAAAATTGATTTGAAATTTCAACTTTCCCAACTTTCTTTTTAAAATTTTCATCCCGCAGAGGTGGAAAATTCACATCATCCACATTCGGAACTGATTTCTCAACCTTTTCTTTAACACTTGGCTCCTCTGATTTTGTGGAATCAGATTCATCACCAGAACTGTTTCCTGAACCCTTAACAACCCATTTTTGATTTTTCAGATTTTCTTTTCCTTTAACCACATTCTTTGAACATTCACCAATCTCAAAGGTTGAATTTTCAAAGCCTGTAAATTTTCTGGTTGTAAGTTCAGTTTTCTCAACAACTTTTTCTTTCATTTTACCAGAGACTTCCTGTTTTGGTTTGAATGTTTTCGGACAATTTCTAGCAATATGACCAGCAGTTTTGCACTGAAAACAGGTTCTTGTCTCAGTCTTCTTCTGAATAACACTTTTCTTCATCTCATCTTGCTTCTTTGCAAGGAATTCTTGGGTTGTCTGCTTTCTGAACGCTTGCTCTTTCTCAGCTTCTAAAGAGTTTCCTAAAACAAACACAGTTTTTGGTTTATAAACTTTTTCATTTTTATGATTTTTCGGTTGATTAAATCCTAATCCTTTCTTTTTGAAATTACAGTTATGGTTTGGTTTTTTATGAATACCAGAACTGTAACCCTTTTTCTTGTTTAATCTTTGTTGCACTCTTGAGGTGTAAGGTTTAGGTTTTCCAGAAAGATTAATATCTTTTATTTCAGAAATGTTGATTTCTGTTAGTTTGAAAACCTTTTTAATCATTTCAGTTTTAACACCTCTTATTGGAAAAATCTCATCAGAATATAATTTGTCAGAATCTTTCAAAGTATATGCTACTTTGATCGGTTCATCATTCAAATTAGATTTTGATAGCAAAAATTCCTTATCATAAACCCGTTTGTCCTTTTTTATTGTTGACTCTGACTTGTCGGACCCAGACTTTGACTCGGATTTGGACTCTGGTTTTGACTCCTCTATGTCATCTTTATCTAACACCTGATCAACCACACTTTTAATCAACTCGGACTCATGATCGGTATCAGACGATGTGAACGTAACATCAATATTTTCTGGCAAAATATCCGACGACCCTGACTCCCACTGTAAGTTAATTGCCTTTTTGACTCTTTCAGAATTTGGATTTCGAGACAAATATCCATTTTCGACCGGGGGCGGACATCTATTGTAGACAACACTTGGTTTCTTACCAGAAATTTCTACTTCATCTTCTTCTTTTGTCTCGGAATTCTTTTCTTCCGAAATCTTCTCTTCCTCAAACGTCTTCATTCTTTCAACAATCGGGTAAATCCTGTCAACAACAAAAGTAGAACATGAGTAACTTTTCAATAAATTGTTGACTCTTTCAGTTTCAATCTTTTGTGTTGCCAACTTCAATTCCAGATCAGCACACTTCTCTGTGTAATAGTTGACATCATCAAGCTGTCTCATTGATGTAGGGTAAAATACATATATTTGTCCCGTGTAAACTGTATAATTATTGTATAGTTTTTATTTGTTTTATTTAGTTATTAGTAGTATATTATATTATTTTGTGTTTTGGCAGGTTCTGGCGCAAATGGAGCGAAAAAGAATAATAAGTAAATAACCAGCCAGTTGGACAGAGCGGGGTGCCAGATACCGAAGGAAATTTTCCGCTATTTTCTGTCGCATGAAGTTGGGCTGTTAAGATATTCATCAGAGCTGTTGCCATTTAACATTATTATTGTGATTAATGGAGATGGGCCATGTGGATTTTTGATTAAGTATTGCAAATTATTCTAGACAAAATTTGGACTACAGCATCCTTGGACGTGCAGGATAAAATTAAGGAGCCTTTGAGTTTCAAGAGTTCAACACAATTAATGGATGGGTTGTGTAAGGAATTAAATAGAGATCATATGCAAATCAAAATGGACAAGTTGGGCTGGTGGAGACTTACATGGGCCATGCCAGTTATTGTTTTTTCTTTCTTTGGAGATCTCGCCTATTGGACCATTATTAGTGAAAATTATATGCACCCAAGAGTCCAAGATCTACTGGACGGCAATATTGAAAATTGGGACGGCTGAAACAAAAGGATATATTATATACATCGATTTAAGGGGCAGCCGCAGATTGAGGAGACGCACGTATACGAGAACAGCCGTGGAGACGAATTATTACGAATTTGGACATCTTTTGAACATCTTGGAGGCTGATTGAAGTGCTTTGAAGGTTCGGGAAGTTAAGGAATCATCGGGGAACATTCGGAAGCACTCGGGATCGAAGTTTACGGGTTCTAATATCTTGTTTCTTCGTTTTTCGTTTGTTATTATTTGTTCAATGATGAATTCAGATTTGATTATGATTTGTGTTTTGTTTTTGAATATGATTATTGGCTAGAAACCTTTACTACCTAGGCTATGATGAATGTTTAACAAAGATTGGATTTTTATTGGATTTTTGGCGTGGTTATGGATTTTTCTTGTACTGTAAAAGCTATGGGAATTTAACTTGGTGCGTATGCGTGCTTGTGATTATCTTATTATTGTTTATTGCTTCGTTTGATTCTTGGTGACGGTCTTTATCACGGAATAGAGTCGAGCTAGGGTTTTAGGTTTTGGTGAGTGTCTATATCACATAATAAATCTTTGATCCTTTAGGGTGAAATTACGTAACTAACCTTAGAAGTAATAATCGGTAATTTAATAAAATCAAGTGTTCTGCTAGACTCGTCGCGGAAAAGCTCGAGGATATTAATAGGTCTTGGTTTAGTTATAAGTCCTTAACATTCCATTGTCTATTAAACCAAGATTAAAACCTGTAGTTGCTTTAGACGTTCGCGTTGAGAGGTAGAGCGTCTTAGATAGGCACTTTCAAGAAACTAGAGGACGGAAAAGAAATCTAGAAAACCGGTGAGCGTAGCAACCTAGGTAGTGCCATAAGAATCGCCTTGAGAGTGTTTGAGGGGCTTAGTGGTGTCTTAATAGGTTTAGAATCCAAAGATCCCGGTTCCATACCACAAAACTATCAAATAGAAATCCAATCCAAGTTAAACAGGAGTCTAGCCTAGGTAGCCTTCATCATCTCTTGAGTTCAGTCGTCGTTCGAGTTCGTGTTAGTTCTTTAGCTAATCTAGATTTTCATTACTTGCATTCTTAGGATTTTTAGAAACCCCCCCCCCCCCCCCCCGAATAAATAAACAATTAGTTAAGTCGTGTCAGTTAAGTCTAGAATAGAGTCGTTAGCGTAATCAGTAGAGTCTCTTGGGTTCTATACTCGGACTTCCTTAGGCTATACTACATTGATCGGTACACTTGCCGATTGTGTGGTTTAGGGTTTAGAGAGTCTTAGTTTTATAAATTTAAAGCTTAGAGAGAGTCTAGAATTAGGGTAATTTTAGTTGTTTTTAATTAACCTATTTTCAGCACATCACTCATGTAAGCTCCTTTGAGTGTATTCAATGCAACTGCTTGTTCACTGTTTGAATCGGTGTACTTGTTAATCTCTCTGTTCAAAGTATCATAAGATTCTTTCAATCTTTTTATGTTGTGTAGCAGCTCATTGTTTTGTATGATCAAAGAATCATAATTAAAACACTTTTCAGGAACTTTGACTGCTTCAGTATCAACTTTGATTTCAAATTCTGGAACATCTTTGATTGTTCTTTTTGTTTGGAAAAACTCAGCTCTTTTCTTTTTCTCAGCTTCAGCTTCAGCTTTTAACCTCTCTTCTTCTTCTTCCTCTTCTTCAATTTTCTTCATTTTTCCTCTTCAGCTTCCCTGACTTTTCTGTATTTTGCAGCCCAATACTCATCATAAGCATTAGCAATAAAAGCTTTACCATTTGACATCTCTTTTTCCATAAATTCTTTATCTGGGCAAAAATTATCCCAACAAAACCCTTCTGGCAATTTTTCATCATCTTGATCTGCCAAACACACTTTACTTTCTGTTGTAATGTATTTATCCCAGCTAAATCCACCATCCTTGCCCTGATTAACCTTACATGCTCTCTTTGACTCTTCAATTTCTTTTCTACCATGTGCAGTTTGAGCCTGATGTGGTGCCTGTTGTTGTTGATATGGCTGTTGTGTGACTTGATGATAAATCGCCTTTTTGTAGTAATCGTTGTTTCCGAAAGGGTTTTGAGCTCCACTCGCTTCTCGATTTGTGCACTCTCTCTTGAAATGCCCCTTTTCCCTGCAACGAAAACAAGTAACTTTAGTCTTATCAAAACCTAAAGGTGATACATGTGCCTCGCGAAAATCATCTCTACCTGTGATTTGTTTAAACTTTTCAGCCGTCTCAACACACTAGCCATGCACCATTTAATATCCATCAATTCCATTTCCTCGGCATCAATTTGATCGTAATCCTCTTTCGTGAGCATTGGATTTCCGATCCTCCCTGCAACTAAGCCTCCATAGGATTCAAGCACAGTCACCAACAAAGACATGTGACTTTTTGCAACTTCCTCAGTATAATTCTGATCATTCTCAAGCTTTAAGGCAATGTTGCATTGAAGAACTTTGCCATTCTTTGTCGTAGAAAACTGTGGATCAGAAGTTGGAAATGAAGAAAATCCTGTTGTGCTGCTTGATCCCTGAGACGTATTTTCAGAATAACCTTTGGAGAAAAATTTGTCTTTTCACTAACACCACTCTTGAAATATAAACCAATATCTTGTTCTCCATCATAGTTCTTCATCCTGGCGATCTTCCTCTACTCCATCTCTTGAGCTTCCAGATGTTTGATAAACTCACCCAGTGTTAATTTTTTATATTCTTTTCGATTGTTTCTCAACATCATCAGGAATGTTCCCCAAGTATCATGTGGTAACGCATCTGCAAGTTTCTCAATCAACTCATCAGTATCCTTTTTTATGCCTAGCTTCGTCATATTTCTCACCAAGTTACAATATCTTTCAATAATCTGCTTGGTGTTTTCGGATTTCAACCCACGAAATAGATCAAATTCTTTCTTCATGAGAGACATCTTGTTTTTAAGCATATCATCACTTCCTATAGACTTTGCTTCCAATTCAGTCCAGATTGAATAAGCACTTCCATCATGTTGAAGCAAAATCAGAATGTCCTCTTTGATCGCTTGCTGAAGCAGACTCACCATCAATTTTTCATCTCTATACTTCTTTTTCTCCTCAGCACTCATGTTTTGGTCAAAAATCAAGCAATGACAATGTAACCAAACTTTCTGTTGTGAGGTATGATGCTTGAATTGATGAACAATAATAAGGATCACTATGAAGTGTAATGAACAAATGACACGAAGATTTATACGGGGAAAAAGCCCTTGATCAAGAGTTGATCTCCGGCACAAAAAACCCCGGGTGATGGAAACTACCGATCACCAACTCAAATTAAACAAACAATCTGTTACAACTTCGGATGATAGCGAGCTAAGTACAAGGATCACTACAGTGTATCGTGTATAAATGTATGAAAAATGCTAAGTGTTTTGTCGAGAGCTGATGAGAGCGGTTGTATGAGTGTGTGTGTAGCCAAAAATAGCTAAGTGTCTCTAATATAGCTCGCTACCCCTTTACAAATAGAAAATATCTAGCCTAACTAACATTCCGCAAATGGTGCAAGTCTTCCACGACTCCACAACGTCCATTTCTGGCCAAGCACGTGCGGAATAGACTAAGAATATTCTCCAGGAATGTCGCCAAGACTAAGTCCAAGTTGATATTCCTGCAAAACATTCACGAATTCAAAGTAGACAATCGTTAGTACTGGGATCCTTATAGTGATCCATGATCCTGATCCTGCAACACTTCTGAGGATCACTACTTCAGACAGAATTGAGGATCACTAAATCCAACAGCAAATAAGGATCACTGGTTATTTAGAAATCCACCCCTAACAATTTCCCCCAAAATATAAGGAGTAAATATGTAAGTAAATGAGTTATATTTTGTCGATCTTATCCGTATTTAACCAACGGATAACTAGCCGTTATAAGCGGACTAGCCGTTACGATCATGACGTCAGTGAGATGACCACCCTGCAGAATCATTATTATCAATAAGAGTTAGAGATAGGGATCATTTCACATTTAAGTTCAAGAAAACTCCCTTTAAATTCTGCTTCGACGATCAAACAGGTAATTCTTTTCCTTTCTCCTTTCTCATATTCTGCTCTCCTTTCTTTTCCATCATCTTGTTCAAAAATGATGCTCCGAAGCTCACCGGGCAAGGATCACAAGAAGAATAGCCCCTTAAAAAGTCAAGGGATCATCAAAGATTCCATAAAAGAACGCTGTTGTTTCACCGATGCACAAATTGATAGAATCCGCCACTGTTTTCCAGCAAATACTGTTATCAGATCCTTTGATCCCACTGCTCTTAGTGACAACATCTATGAAACTTGGGTAGCTTTCCCGGTTACACCTTTCACCATAGGATACACCTATCCTTTTCCAAACTTTACCCAGTCCTTTTTCTCCCTTACCGGCATCTGTTATATCCAAGCTATGCCGATGATCTGGAGGGTCCTATATACCCTTGAAAGGATCATCAAGCAGGAAGAAATTGACATAGGAATGTCAGAGTTGGCTGAGATGTATGATCTCACAACGTTTGGATCCCACCGATATTTGTTCAAACGTAAACCCGGAGAAGAACATCCCATCTTTAAGGCTACCAAAAACGATACCAACTGGAAAAGGCGATTCTTCTTCGTCAGAAGGGATTCTATCCCGGATGGAAAGGATTTGCCGAAGAAATGGAGCACTGATGGTAGGATTGGAGGATCCTTAGAAGGATCACTAAGTAAGCTCATTCTGATAATGCTTATTAATATGCTTTTGTTTCTTTTTGTACAGCTATCACATTCTCGCGTATTATTCCTTCTGCTGCCACCAAGGGGAGACTTGCTGCCTTTAGGAAGCTTGATCCTGAAACAAGATCATTCAAGACAATCACCTAGGATTCACAAGAGGTATCCTCAGGCTCTATCACCATGTCAAGTAAGTATCCTATTCGTTTTATGTTCAAATGTTTGAATAAATAGTTATATATGAATAGAATTAGGACACTTATCTGTTTTGGGTGTGTAGGCGCTGGAAAATCATCAAGATCCGCTTCCAAATTTAGTGTCACTGAGCTAGACACCGTCCGATCCTCCAAGAAGAAGCTTCCTGCCAGCCCAACTGCTTCGATCCCCAAGGCACCCGCTAAAGGAAGGGGTGGCAAGAAAAGAAAAGCCTCCAAAGCTGAGGATCTGCAAGGTCTGCCCCTGATCCGCCACCAGTTCCTTGAATACTTCAATGAGGTAAGGATCCTTATCCCTGCTTTAGGTATCCAGCTTATTTGAGGATCACTTGTTCCTAAACTGTTCTTTATCTTCTTTGCAGAAATTTGCTAAGATTGAAGACTATGTTGGGCATGTCGAGGAGCAGGACAAGAAGATTGCTGAACTCCAACATGTCGCATTGCTTAAGGATCTCAAGATTGCTGACCTCCAAAAGGATCTCAAAGATGCCAAAGCTCAGACAGCCACAATCCTGATCAACTTTGATTATGAAAAGCACGAAATCACAGAGGATGCCAAGGTCTCTGCCGCCATAGCCATGTACAAGACCAAGCTACAAATGGCTCAAGAAGCCCAGGATCCTGCCTTTGACAGGAGCAACTGGGATGTGGAAGGCTGGAAGGCAAGGCTGGCTGAACTGGATGACGAGGAGGAGGCTGAGGAGGTTCTGGCAATTGAGGCTAGTGGTAGTGGCAAGGATCATGGTGGTGAAGCTAGTGGAGCTGGAGGTGGTGATGCGGCGAAGGTGTAGGCTGCAACAATGGGCGATGATGGACATTTCTAGACGTAGCCGGAGCCCATTTTTTTTAGTTTGGTTATGGTTTTTTTTTTTTTTTTTTGATGATGTTTTGGTAAACAATGGTTGGTCTGTATTTGAACAATAGTAATTAGGGTTGAGGATCATGGATGATCCTTTGAACAATAGGTAGGATTACAAATGGTGGAGGGATCCTCTGTTTGGGGGATGAAGCCATTGTGATCCTGCCGTCTTGAATTTCCTGCACTTGTTAGACCTACAAACAATGGACACCCTTTGCCAACCCATGTGGACGGGCCACGTTTTGCTGGTAGAAACGTGGGTTGGCAATTTTGACAACCTTAAAAGGGTTTAAGCTTTTGTGAATAAAATGACTTTAACTTTTTGGCTATATCCTGTGTTGATATCCTTGTTGTTATTTTATTTTTCAATCTATTGTGATATTCATGTCGTTTAAACTTATCAAGTAAGGAAAGATTTTAAAAAATATCCCTTAAGAATTAAGGATATGATCAAGGATCATAAAAAATAATTTAAGGATCATCATTTCAGTTGTCAAAGGATAAGTCTCACTTAAATACACAATGAATCAAAACAGTTTAGGATCATACCTGAGAATCCAAGTTAGGATCCTATTCTTCAACACTTAAAATTAGGATAACCCAAGATACAAACCTTAGTTGAAAGTAAGGGTCAAGAATCTCTGGCCATTTATCTTCACAAACCTGAAATAAGATATTACTTGGAACTGAGCCATCACAAGATGATTGTTAGTGACTGGGGACAAGCCCAACAATTCTGGGGACAAGCCCAATAAACTGGGGACAAGCCCAAAGGATAACTGGGGACAAGCCCAAAGGATAACTGGGGACTAGCCCAAAGGATAACTGGGGACAAGCCCAAAGGATAACTGGGGACAAGCCCAAAGGATAACTGGGGACAAGCCCATAGGATCGTATGTAAACTGGAGTATGGCCCTTACTGGCGACTATCCAAACTTAGTGACATGAAAATGCAAAAAACCTTAGCTAACGTGAAAACGTTAGAAACCTTAGGAACGGATGTATGGTACGTCTACCATTATACGTAGGATCCTGAATATAGCCAATACAACGAAATTGTCAGCCCCTAAAGCGGGTACTAGTCCCATTGCCATGAACTATACCAGGATCATCGTGCGCTACTGGCGAAACTGGGGACAGGCCCAGACTGGGGACTAGCCCAAACAACTGGATACTTCTGTGGATACTCAATGCTTAGTTAAAGATACCTGAACCTTCAAAACTCAGAAATCAAGTAAAAGGAGGATAAAGGACGCAGGATCCTTATCCTTGTAAGAATAAAAAGAATGAAATAGTTTAAGATTGGAATGTTACCAGAAAGAGGATCGTCTATCAGCGGGTATCCTTCAAGGATACTTGTCAGAAAGAGGATCATCTGTCAGCGGGGATCCTTCAAGGATACTTGTCTGATAAGGATCATGGATCATGATCACATGAAATATTTCTTCAAATGGACAGCATTCCAAGCTCTAGGTAGCAAATCACCCTCCATTGTTAGCAATCGATATGCCCCCTTTCCTGCTTCAGCTTCAATCAAATAAGGTCCTTCCCACTTTGGTGCTAGCTTTCCATCAGCAGGATTGGTGGTGTTTTGAAATGCTTTCCTTAATACCATATCCCCAACTTGGAATTTCCTGAGCCTGACATTTTTGTTGTAAGCTCCAGCCATCCTCTGTTGATAACTGGCCATCCTTATCCTTGCTAAATCCCTGATTTCTTCTATAGTATCCAAGTCTTGAGTCAAGTTTTTAGCATTTTCTTCAGGATCACGGACGCTTGTTCTTGCAGTTGGAACCACCATCTCTGTAGGGATCACTGACTCTGCCCCAAATACCAAAGAAAATGGAGTTTGGCCTGTAGCATTCTTGGGAGTTGTTCTATCAGCCCACAGCACATAAGGTAGTTCTTCTGCCCATTTTCCTTTCTTGGATCCAAGCTTCTTCTTCAAATTGTTGATGATGATCTTGTTGGTTGATTCTGCCTGACCATTAGCTTGTGGATGGACTGGTGTTGATGTTATCATCTTAATTCCCCAACTGTCACAAAAGTTTGTGGTTCTATTCCCAATAAATTGGGATCCATTATCACAAATAATTTCAGAAGGGATGCCAAATCTAGTAATAATATTTCTTTTAATAAAGGATATAACTTCCTTTTCTCTGACTTGAGCAAAGGCTTCAGCCTCTATCCACTTAGAGAAGTAATCAGTCATAGCAAGCATGAATACTTTTCCACGTGGTGCCTTAGGAAGCTTTCCAACTATATCCATTCCCCATCTCATGAATGGCCAAGAAGAAGCTATAGGATGCAAGAGCTCTGCTGGTTGGTGAAGGATATTACTATGCCTCTGACAAGGATCACACTTCTTGGCATACTCCACAGCGTCCTTCTTCATAGTGGGCCAATAGTATCCTGTTCTCAGGATCCTTGAGAATAATGCCCTGCCCCCAGTGTGGTTTCCACAATCTCCTTCATGGAAATCCTTTAGGACTTCTTGAATTTCAGGATCCTCAATGCATCTCAAATATGGTCCTGCAAGAGATCGTTTATACAACATATTATTTAATATTGTAAATTGAGATACCTTAATTTTAAAAGCCCTTGGGTTTTCTCCTGTAGGAATTTCTCCATGTTGTATGTATCTCATGATTGGGAATATCCATGATCCTGAATGAGATTGGGTATCATCACTAGGGATGATTGCAGAGTCCTCTCCTATCTCCATAGCTACATGATCCTTGATAGCAGGGGTCAGGATATGGATAATAGGGATCTCAATATCCTCAGGAATCTTCAAAGATGATCCTAGATTGGCTAATGCATCAGCTTCTGCATTCTCTTCCCTTGGTACCTGTGTCAAACTAAAGGATACAAAAGAGAGTGCCAATTCTTTGACTATCTCCAAATATTTGATTAGTTTTTCACCTTTAACAGCATAGGATCCATTAAAGTGATTAGTGATCAATAAATAATCTACATGTACCTCAAGATACCTGATACTCATATGCTTTGCAATTTGCAAACCAGCTATCAAGGCTTCATATTCAGCCTCATTGTTGGTAGTTTGAAATTCACAAGCTATGGAGTGGGGTATTATGTCCTCCTGTGGCGATTTTAGTAGTATTCCAAGCCCTGTTCCATTCACATTGGAGGATCCATCAGTAAACAGTATCCAAGGATCCTTGGTTTCTTCAAGCTGTTGGACTTCTAGTTCAGCTTCCTTTTGTAAATCACTACTGAAATCTGCCACAAAGTCAGCTAATGCTTGGGATTTAATGGCTGTCCTAGGCTCATATCTTATATCATATGCACTCAACTTCACTACCCACTTAGCCATCCTTCCTGACATTTCAGGTTTCCTGAGAACATTCTTAATTGGGAAATTAGTTTTAACAATAATGGCATGAGTCTCAAAATAATGTCTTAATTTAGTAGATGCCATAATTAATGCAAGGATAAGTTTTTCTAAATGTGAATACCTGGATTCAGCATCAAGTAAGCTCTTACTTACATAATAAACAGGATGTTGTGTACCTTGGCGATCCTTAACAAGGACCGCACTTACTGCTTTTGAGGATACCGCCAAATATAAGGATAACACATCTCCCTTTTCTGGTTTCATTAAGGCCGGGGCTGAGGATAGGTAATCTTTAAGAGCTTTAAGGGCACTTTCATGCTTCTCAGTCCATTCAAATTTCTTGTTTTTCCTCAGGATGTCATAGAACTCCTTGCACTTTTCTGAGGATTTGGATATGAATCTGTTCAAGGCTGCGATCCTGCCAGTCAACCTTTGCACATCCTTAGCATTGGCAGGAGATTTGATATTCACGATAGCCTTAATTTGCTCTGGACTTGCTTCAATGCCCCTCTTTGTTACCATATATCCTAAGAATTTACCTGCCTTTACACCAAAATGACACTTAGAAGGATTTAGTTTCATATTAAATTTATCAAGGATATTGAATGCTTCCTCCAAGTCTTTAAGGTGATCCTCAGCTCTTTTGGACTTAACCACCATGTCATCAATATAGACTTCCATAGTGTATCCAATCTGTTCTTTGAACATCATATTGACAAGCCTTTGGTAAGTAGCACCTGCATTCCTTAATCCAAATGGCATAGCAATATAACAGTATATACCAGTTGGGGTCATAAAGGCTGTATCCTCTTGATCGGATGGTTCCATCTGAATTTGTTGAAATCCAGATGAAGCATCCATAAAAGTTAATAACTCATGACCCGCGGTAGCATCCACCATGGAGTCAATGTGGGGTAATGGGAAAGGATCCTTGGGACATGCCTTGTTTAAATCTGTAAAATCGACACATACCCTCCACTTTCCATTTTTCTTTTGAACAACAACCACATTGGCTAACCATCTTGGATACTTAACCTCTCTAATCATACCTGCTCGAAGTAGCTTATCTACCTCTTCCTGGATAATAGCATTTCTTTCAGGTGCAAACTTCCTCCTCTTTTGATGAATTGGCTTGAATGACCTGTCAATGCCAAGTTTGTGAGTAATTATATCCTTAGATATACCTGTCATGTCTTCATGTTTCCAGGCAAAGGTGGTCTTCCTTCTTTTGAGAAAGGATACTAGCTCTTGTTCAATATCGCTGAGGATCCCTGACCCAACGAAGATCTTGGATTCAGGATCATTAGGATCCATGAGGATTTCTTTCAAATCCTGTTCTCTTGCCTCCAAGACGTCTCTTGAAGGATACTTTAATTGCTATTGCTCCCTTGGTCTTGAGGCTGGTTTCATTGATGAGGTATAGCAATTCTTAGCCTCCTGTTGATCACTCTCAATTTTCTCCACTCCCCATGGACTTGGAAGCTTTACACACTGATGATAGGTGGATGGAACTGCCTTCATATCATGTATCCATGGCCTGCCAAGGATAACGTTACAACACGATAAGCAATCAATAACACAAAACTTTTGATAAGAATGCAATCCTTCAATATAGATTGGGAGTTTGATGTCCCCCAATGTATTCTTTGTTTCTCCACTGAATCCCACAAGTACTGACATTGTGTCTAATATAGCTCGCTACCCCTTTACAAATAGAAAATATCTAGCCTAACTAACATTCCGCAAATGGTGCAAGTCTTCCACGACTCCACAACGTCCATTTCTGGCCAAGCACGTGCGGAATAGACTAAGAATATTCTCCAGGAATGTCACCAAGACTAAGTCCAAGTTGATATTCCTGCAAAACATTCACGAATTCAAAGTAGACAATCGTTAGTACTAGGATCCTTATAGTGATCCATGATCCTGATCCTGCAACACTTCTGAGGATCACTACTTCAGACAGAATTGAGGATCACTAAATCCAACAGCAAATAAGGATCACTGGTTATTTAGAAATCCACCCCTAACAACTCATATATCTGATTGTTAACTAAATACCATTCCTTGTGGGTCTTTCATATGGGACTTCAGTGTGTTCCCAAGCATCCAAGTGATAAGCTTCAACCCAATTCCCAAAGCGTTCGGATCAACCATTGTAGTCATCAATATCCAAGAGCTTAGGCGGTTTCTGTGATGTCCCGGTTTGATTTTCAAGCAAAGCATTCTGAGTAATGGTGATAGGACTAGCAAATGCATTGTAGAACTCGTTATCCATTGCTTTAATCTTCAAAAGTTCACAATTTTTCAATTTCAAGTGATGTAGCAAATGTATTCTTTCAAGTGAAATTAATCAACTTCTGTTTAAGCGAAATATCCCGAATATATTTCAAATGAATCTTCAAGTGGAATCTCCAAATAACTTTGAAGCTGAATACTGGTTCTGAGCGGAATCACTAACAACAGTTCTGAGCGAAATTAGACTCAACTCAGTTCGAGCGGAATCAATCAGTAACTAAACACTGATTTCGAGCGGAATCTGTTACTTAGTACACTGGAGCGAAATCAACCAACTAAAACTGATCTGGAGCGGAATCTGTTTTGGAGCGGAATTAGATTTTTAGGAATCTTTGGAGCGGAATCAAACTTTTCAAGCTGAACTTGTTTTGGAGCGGGATCAGGACCTATTTCCGAGCGAAATCAAGTTAAAAGTCGATTTGGAGCGGAATCAAGACTAATATTTCGAGCGAAATCAAGCTGATGTCATCATATCATCGATCAATTTCGAGCTGAATCACAATTTTGTCAAGATTTAGTTCGATTTTAGACTTGAAACTTCTAAGGCTTTGTCAATACAAGATTCCGAGCAAGGTGTGCAAAACTGAACCAATTCTGACCGTGAAATGATGTTCAATTTGAAAAGAAAGTGTAGAAAAACAGAAATCACAGCTGAATTGTATAGAACTCTTCTTCCTGAGCTCTGATACCACTTGTAGGATCGAATTTGGACCTAAATGAGTCGGTTAGAAGAGCTTTTCACCAAAATAAGAGGCGGAAACAAGTGTTTCGGTGCAATTCAGCAAGTATTCACTTTAATCTGTTGTTTCTATTGATGAAAAAGCTGATTACAATCATGACAACACTTCGGCAGCACTTCGTGGCTTACCGGAAGACAACACACACAACTAGAACTATGATTTCGCTCCTAATGACACGACTATATATAGACGGCCTGATTTCGCTCCACCACGTACAAGCAGAATCACCATATGAGCGAAATTAGGCTAATGACACTTCGGGCGGAATCAGGTTAAAACACTTCGAGCGGAATCAGCTTGTTAAGGGGTTTCGCTCTAAATGAAAATATGTCATTTGGAGCGGAATCACATCTAAATACCATATCTTGGATTCCGTTCCCTGTTCTAGCCTATTCTACACAAGACTCGATACAAGACGTAGGCGACAGACGGATGCACCAACAACCATGGAGGTATACATTGATGATATGGTGGTAAAGTATAAGAAGGCTAAGGATCATCTTCGGGATATTGAAGGAGCATTCGATAACCTGGACCAGTACAACGTGAAACTAAATCCTGCCAAGTGCCATTTTGGAGTGGGGCCAGGAAAGTTTTTAGGGTATATTGTGACTAAAAGGGGGATAGAAGCAAGCCCGGAGCAGATGAAAGCTATCCTGGATATCAAGTCACCATCCAACATCAAAGATGTGCAAAGATTAACAGGATGAGTAGTGGCATTGAATAGGTTTATATCAAGATCCTCAAAGAAATGCAAGGAATTCTACGATATCCTGAAGAAGAATAAGAAATTCGAATGGGGAGAAAAGCATGAAGCAACCTTACAGGAATTAAAGCAATATCTTTCAACTACACCTTCGAGGATGCTGAACAATTATCCCTATATCTTGCAGTATCGGGGAACGCAGTAAGTGATGTTTTGGTAAAGGATCATGAAGGTCAGCAGTATCCTGTTTATTATGTAAGTAAAAGTTTGTTAGATGCTGAAACTAGATACTCACACTTAGAGAAATTGATATTAGCTCTGGTCATGGCATCAACAAAGCTTAGGCATTATTTTGAAACACATAGGATTCTTATAAAAACCAATTATCCTGTTAAAAATGTGCTTAGAAAACCCAAAATGTCTGGTAGGATGGCTAAGTGGTCCGTGAAACTAAGTGCATATGAGTTAGTATATGAACCTAGAAATGCTATAAAGTCTCAGGCTTTAGCAGACTTTGTGGCTGATTTTAGTAGTGATATTCAAGAGAAAGCCGACCTAGAAGTACAACAACAAGGTGAAAGTTCAGAATTTTGGATATTACATACTGATGGTGCATCCAACATAAGAGGTGTAGGATTAGGGATATTACTAAAATCGCCACAGGGGGACATATTACCCCAGGCTATTAAATGTGAATTTTCTGCTACCAATAATGAAGCTGAGTATGAAGCTCTGATAACAGGATTAGAATTGGTTAAAAATATGAGTATTAGATGTTTACAAGTATATGTTGATTCCCAGTTGATTACTAACCATTTCAATGGATCTTATGCAGCAAAAGGTGAAAAGTTAGCTGAATATCTTGAAATTGTTAAAAAATTAGCAGGATATTTCAAAATTTTTACACTTGAACAGGTACCAAGAGAAAAGAATGTTGAAGCAGACGCTCTAGCAAACATAGGATCTACTGTCAGGATACCAGAGGGAACTCAGATACCAATAGTGCACATCTTTTATCCTGCGATGGAATATTTCAAATCTTAGGATAAAGAAGTAGCAAGTATCCAGGATCCTGGTGATGGATGTCCTGAGAAGGATCTTGAATCCTGGATGACCCCAATTGTGAAGTATCTTCAAGAAGGAGATATCCCAAATGATGCAAATCCTAGGGCTTTCAGGATGAAGGTATCTCATTTTACTATTATAAATAATATTTTGTATAAGAGATCTCTTGCAGGTCCATACCTAAGATGCTTGAAGGATCCTGAGACCAAGGAGGTACTTCAGGATATACACGAAGGAGACTGTGGCAGCCATGCTGGGGGCAGATCTTTGTTCTCGAAGGTGTTGAGAACAGGATATTATTGGCCGACTATGAGAAAGGATGTTGTAGAATACGCTTGAAGATGTGATGCATGTCAGAGGCACAACAATATATTACATCAACCTGCTGAGCCATTATATCCTATTGTTTCCCCTTGGCCATTCATGAAATGGGGTATGTATATAGTGGGAAAACTACCAAAAGCTCCAGGAGGAAAGGTTTTTATGCTAGCAATGACAGATTACTTCTCCAAGTGGGTCGAGGCTGAAGCCTTTGTTCAAGTCAGGGATCAGGAAGTGGTATCCTTCATAAAGAGGAATATCCTGATGAGATTTGGTGTACCAGCTGAGATAATTTGTGATAATGGCTCTCAGTTCATTAGCAGAAGAACTACTGATTTTTGTAAAAGTTGGGGAATCAAGATGATTACGTCAACTCCAGTACATCCTCAAGCAAATGGACAAGAAGAATCCTCAAAAAAATAATTGTCAACAACTTAAAGAAGAAATTAGGTGCAAAAAAGGGGAGATGGGCAGAAGAACTACCATTTGTCCTATGGGTTGATAGGACAACGGTGAAGAGTGCAACTGGGCAAACCCCATTTTCCTTGGTATTCGGAATAGAAGCGGTAATCCCAATAGAGATGGTGATACCTACAGCAAGATCAAATCTGCGGGATCCTGAGAAGAATCCTGAAGCTTTATGCCAAGAGTTAGATATTGTTGATGAAACAAGAGACGCAGTAAAGCTAAGGAAGGCAGCATATCAACAAAGGATATCCAAAGCATATAACAAAAATCTAAGGACTAGAGGGTTTCAAGTTGGAGATTGGGTGTTAAGAAAGGCTTTTCAGAATACTACTAATCCTGCTAATGGGAAGCTTGCCCCGAAGTGGGAAGGACCTTATGAAGTCAAGTCAGAATCTGGGAAAGGAGTATTGTAGGTCCCGGTTTTGATCCGTATCGATTGCGAACCGACTCGTGAACGTGCGGAATCTGTACACGATCGTGACCGAACACACGAAAACGTACAAATAACCGTGATTCAATAGATCCGTATGACGTGTATAAGCTCCGGGAATCACGTTGAGAACTTTCTCTCTCTAGACTTTCTCTCTCTAAGATTATCTCCCTAAACCACCAAATGAGCAAAAGTCTTAACTCTAACACTCTAACTCCCTATTTATAGGCTAAGGATTATAAGGATTTCTCCTTATTTACAAGTTTGCCACCTTGCCCTTTATTACTAGATATTACAATAAAATGCTAGAATTCTTCTGTTTCTGCTACAGTTAAGATTGACGGAGGCGATAGACATACTGCACTAACAGACTCCCCCTTGGATATTGCCGCAGTCAATCTGTAGTCAAACTCGTAGCGACTTTTCTTTCTCTCTCTCTGAGTCTTCTTGAAGCTTTATCATCTCTTCAGCAACATAGACTCCCTCTTTCTTGAACAGAATCCCGGTGGATCTGTCTTGAGCTTCAGCTCCCCCTTTCAGCAAACTCTTTCTTCAGGCTCCCCCTTTCGTCAAGCTTCCGTGCTTTGGGATCGACACCTGGCTTTCCGTATACAAGCTCCTTCAGGATAGTTATCTGGCTTCTTGAATCCACGCTTCCTCTAGCGTTGAGCTCGTCTTCAGACTCCCCCTTAGACTCAGCTGTCGGGATCGTAGTTTGGCTTTCACATGTTCACAAGTTCAGGATCAATTCCTGGCTTTATTCTGCATATGCTCAGGATTTGAAGCCTGGATAACCTGCAAATCCTCTACCCATAACATAAGTTTCACAAATTTATAACACTTAGATTTAAGAAACTTACTGGTAGAAATCATTCTTTCATTAATCTATATAGTTACATCAAGTTCAATTGAATGACCTTGATTAACTAATCACACAGTCTTTCAAAACATTTGTATATAACATTCAAAGTTTTCAACAAACTCTCCCAACCCAATGAAGTTCATCATGTTCAGCACTTGGAATTTTGAAAATCAGCTTTCCAACATCAGTTGTCGAAAATCTTTTTGTATTTTTCAAAACTTTATGCTAAAACACACTAAAATCTTTTTGGATTTTGAGTTTAAAGAAATGCAGTAAAGAAATATATACAGACACTATTTTTGTGAGTTTGTGTAAGAGGATCATATCAGTTTATGAGACAAATCACTAGCACCATTAAGCTTTAATCATTTTAAGTTCTAAACGATTCACATAGATTGACGATATGTTTATCCTCTTAAGCTCAATCTAAAAACTTTCGAAATGCTTACCGATACGTTAAGGTATATTAATTTTGCACTAAATTCTTATGGACCCCACGATCTCAGCATATCCCCTCATCATGCAATACACTAACTCAAGTAATGCCTTTAAACTTTCATCAACTGTGATATGTGTGAAAACAAAGCAGAATGTTTAAACATTAACAATCAGGTCGATACTTCCGTATACGCAGAGAAAGTCCAATGTTTAAACAAAATAAGAAAATAAAAATAAGTTGAAGTTGTTTAGGCTTTAACCACCAGGTCGATACTCCCGTATACGCAGAGGAGGTCCAAAGCTTAAACGAAACACCAAAGAAAATAAAGCAGAACGTTTAGGCAACAACAACCAGGTCGATACTCACGTGTACGCAGAGGATGTCCGATGCTTAAACAAAATAAAGAAATCAAACAAGTTTAAATCTTTGCAAAATGAAATGCACAATCACAGTGACTTTTCAGCAAAGTTGTGAAAGTTCACAGACTTAACCAGTTTTATGTCTTTCGACAATCAGCGATTACCGAGTAGGTACACAGTCAAGAAGGACAAAACTAAGTACTATGCTTTCAACCATGTTTTCCACTAGAACTAGGCTTTTTCATTTAAGTTTGTATCGTTATCGCAAATCTACTAGTCTAGCTGAGCCTATCGTCACATCGTTAGTGAGATCGTTTATCACATTTGACATTACATTTCTTTAGCATGCTGTGATAGTCCACTGATTTACTATCATTTCCTCTTATTCACAACAAAACTCATTTTTGCTTTTTCAATGTTTTTGGCATTTTCAAATTTTCTAATTTTTTAAAATTTTTCTCCCCCTAAAATCAAAATATGTTTCAATTTTGATTTTCAAAGGAAAATTTGAAAACAAACTGTACAAAGTAAAGTGACAAACTGATATCAAATCGCTTCAATTCGCCATTCACTCGGCTTAACAATCAGAACTCCCCCTGACAACAAACTATTTTCCCATTTAGATTTCAAAACACTTAAGTTTGTTTTAATCAAAATGGTTTTTCCAGAAAATTAGTTTTGTTTGTCTTTTTACAAACTCGGGGTTTCATCACATTGTTTTCCTTTAATCTCTTTTCGGAAAGATAAATCAAGTACAACTTAATGTCCTTGATTAGTCTTTTGTAATTCGAAATATCACAGTTACCAACCTGTGAATTTCTCAAGAAATATGCCGATTCCTGTTCCACACTTACCAACCTGGGAACTCCGGCAAGTCAGGTTTTTCATTTAAACAGATTCACCCAAGCCAGACGGTCCTTGGGTGATTTTGAATTCTTGTTCAACAATGATGGAAAATTTGCATCATCCATTGTTAGACCAGAATTCTCACTTTTTACCTCAACACATGGCTCTTCTGGTTTTACCATACCAGATTCATTGCCTGAATGTGGCTTGTCTGACTTTGAAGAGCCAGATTCATCGCCGACATGTGGCTCTTTTGTTTCCGAAGAAACAGATTCATTGCCTACAACTTTCTTTTTCTTCTCTTTTGTCCTCAGATTTGCATCTGATGAATTCGTTTTGTTTGACTTATCGGTCTTGGGAGAGCACAACGATTTATCAGAACTTTTTCTCGGATTACCAGTTGTATCCAAGGACAAAATCCTCTCGAGATATTCTCTCGCCTTCTTTCTTTTCTTCCTCAGTTTGTCTTTCTGCCCTTGTGAAAGTTTTACTTTCTTTTCTTGAACTTTCTGTTCTTGAACTTTTGGTTCTTGAACTTTCTGTTCTTTGGGCTTGACATTGACTGGTTTCTTTGCCATTTTCTGAGATTCAGCCCTCGATCTTCCCTTTGATCTCATTGGGCAATCTCTGGCAATATGACCTCTGATTTGGCATTCATAGCACCTTCTCGTTTCGAGTCTCTGACTTTGGCAGTTAACAGCAATGTGTCCTTGATAGCCACAAGTGTAACACACTCTGTTATCATACCTTTCACCACTTTCATACTTCACACCACTTTTATACCACACACTTAGATCATAGCATTGATTTGCCTTGTGGTACTCATGTCTCCTCTTGTATCCTTGATTTGGAATTTGAGCACTTTGGTCAAACCTGCACCACTGATTACCAACTTTTTGTGAGTTTTTATTTTCAGATTTTTGTGATTTTTCAAAATGATTGGATGACTTATCTGATGAGCTTTTATTTTCATTTTTAGGATTTTTCAAATTTTTATCTTTTTGTTTCTGTTCTACACTCTTCTTAATATGTTTTTGTTCAGAACATTCACCTGTTTCAGTAGATTGCAAAACAGTATTTTTAAATTTTTCTTGTAAATCTAAAAATATTTTTCTTTTCTTTTCTATTTCATCATCAGATATTTCATCACAATCTTCAATTTTGACTTTGTTAAAATTTGTGACATTGTCACTTATTGGAACAGAATTGATCGGTTTTGGACAAACATATGATGCAGTAGTCACAAAACTTTTCAATTTATTCTCTAAAACTTTGATTTTCTTTTTATCACCTTCTGCTTCTTTTTCAAGTCGTATAATCGTCTGACGATGGGAATTTATTACCTTTTGCTTTTCAATATTGTTCTTGCTAAAAACAGACCTCCCATCTTCAAGAATCTTTATTTGAGTTTGAAAATCTTTTTAATCTTTAATTTTTCATTTTCAAAACTTTTGATTTTATCTTGAAAAACAGAATTTTCATTTTCCAAAACTTTTATTCTATTATCAAAAACTGTTTCTCTATCTTTTAAAGCCTTATTTTCTAATTTTGCCCAAAACACTTTTTCATGTTCTAAAGTGTTTAGCTTATTCTCAAAATCTTTTTCAATTTCCAATTTTTCATTTTCAAAACCTTTTTCTTTTTCTTTCAAAACCTTGTTTTCTAATGTCAAACTGTTCAAGTCATTTAACAGTTTAACATTCTCAGATTTCTGCTTTTTGATTTCCAATGTCAAACTCTCCACATCTTTTAAGAGTTTAACATTGTCTTCTGTAGATTTGTCACATTTTGAGCACACAACTTCACATTTTGAAGTTTCATCTTTTTCTTTTTCTTCTCCACTTCCCCACCATTTTCTCTGCCAACCCTCTTCTTTTTCAGTATACTGCTTGATGAACATATCCATTATAATATCATTTGGATCAACTGCAATATTTCCATCTTGATCAATATAACATTGTTTAGTAGCATTCCATCTCTTTGCTTGTTTAGCTTCTTTGATTATACGATTGATTCTTATCAACTTGGTTTGAGCTTTCATCTTTCTGTTGATATACTTCTCTTCTTCATTTCTGTTATCTTTAAAAGGAACAGGTTCTGATTTTTCCATGATTTTATATCCTTGAATTACCTGCAAACAAACACTCAGTTCGTAACAGTGTGCGTTGATGAAATCAATCTAAGACTCGTGTCGAAGATTTTGGATTCGTTCAATGTAATTCGGGTGAGTTATTCGACCGGATTACTTTCTCGTTTGATGGCACAAAAAGACAAAACTGACTTCAACGATGAGCTTTGGACTTTACAAAAAAAATCACGTGTAAACCGTCAAAACTAATGCAATTGCAGAATTAATGGCCGACAAAGTGTATTAACACAAATCTTGATTGGACCGTTCAATTAAAGCACATGCACATGCTATATGACAGATATCATTTAATGATTTTTTATTCAAATAGATTGAACTTATCAACAATGTGGCCGACAACTTTGATAACTTTCAAATTCTTATAGGACCTTTGCTTTAGAGATCAGTTTGAAGTTGGATTTGATTAGGCCAAGATATAAGAATCACATGGGACGATAAAGTTGACTGACAATGTTGACTAAATGTTGACTAAGTGTGACAGACACGGATTGTTGTGACGTGTATTGTTATCCGGATGGTGAACCGGATGATAATACGCACGAGTGGGGATCCGCACGGGTGGTGATCCGCGCGGGTGGGAATCCGGAGATGTTATACGCACGGGTGGGGATGTTATCCACGCGGACAAGTTGTTCGTGCGTGTGGCAAGTCAACAAGTCAACACGTATGGCTGAAAGTAATCCGTGCGTATGATGCTATCCGTGCGTATGAAGTTGACCTTTTGACCATAATTAATAACCAACAATCTCACTTACAACCTGTTATCTATCACATGCACTCACTATGATCACGTGCAAACTTATTGAAAAAGACAAATTCACATGATGCTCAACAAAGTGACCTGCAACTCTGAAATACAAAAATCAATTTCATTGGACCACTTGACTGTTGTAGATTATTAATGATGCACATGGGGCGGTGACACGTATTACTATCCGTGCGGACAAGTGTCCATGCGGATAGGTCAATGTATAGTCAACCCGGATAGTTGTACGCACGCATGACAAGTCAACAAGTCAACAAGGATTAATGAAATGTTATCCGTGCGTGCGACTTATCCGTACGTATAGGTCAACAATCAGTCAACGCGGATGGTCATACGCACGGGTGGTGATCCGTGCGGTTAACATCAGGAACAACAGCAACAGTATTCATTTTTTCGAACGACAAATTTCTAATTTTCTTCCAAACGGCTTGGAGTTTTTACCTGAAAATTTGTAGAGTATTAGATCACACAGTTTCGCATAATATATCAAAAAATGAGCGAATTTGAACCGTAAAAACCCTGTCAATTTTGCAAAATTAAGAGAAAACGTGAAGAACAAGAAAGTTAAGAGAAATATGTCAAATCTGGATGTTTTAAGCTCTGATTCTGCTGAAATTGAGTGCGTAATTGTGCGTTTGATCTCGTAACCGAGCTCCTGCTCTGATACCAATTGTAGGTCCCGGTTTTGATCCGTATCGATTGTGAACCGACTCGTGAACATGCGGAATCCGTACACGATCGTGACCGAACACACGAAAACGTACAAATAACCGTGATTCAATAGATCCGTATGACGTGTATAAGCTCCGGGAATCACGTTGAGAACTTTCTCTCTCTAGACTTTCTCTCTCTAAGATTATCTCCCTAAACCACCAAATGAGCAAAAGTCTTAACTCTAACACTCTAACTCCCTATTTATAGGCTAAGGATTATAAGGATTTCTCCTTATTTACAAGTTTGCCACCTTGCCCTTTATTACTAGATATTACAATAAAATGCTAGAATTCTTCTGTTTCTGCTACGGTTAAGATTGACGGAGGCGATAGACATACTGCACTAACAAGTATACCGACTCAAGAATATGCAGGGAGATATGTTACCAAGATCATGGAATGCTATACACCTTAAGCTTTATTTCAAGTGAGTTTAGAATTTAATTTCTAACTCAAGATGGTATGAATTCTGTTTCCTTTTTATATGATTTATTATTTGTTGAAACCCAATACTGACTTAAGCATTGGAGGGGTGTTAGCCAAGCTGACACCCACCTTAGTTTGAAGGTGTTTTGTAGGATATGCTTCAGGATATATGCTCAAGATAAATCGAAAGATTAGAGGATTGGCCCCCTCTCTCAAGTTTAAGGGATTCTGATCCTTTCAAAGGTTTAAAGGTATTCACCTTTCTCCCGAATTGGGTTTAAACACCCAGCCTGGAGCGCAAGTTATCCGGGAATAATTCAAGATAGCGGGACCAGTTCATGTAAAAGTGGCTGACAATTTCGTTATTATTGGCTAAATCCTGGATCCTTAAGGTATATGAGGATTGATCACCCTCTCTCACGAAAGGGTATTTTCATACTCCCTAAGGTTTAAAGGTTTTCACCTTTCTAAGTCTTGGAGTTTATACACTCCCGCCTGTAGCGCATGAAAACAAGGGTTTATCCCCAGTATATTAAGGATTTATCCCTAGTAAAACTAATGTTTTTGACAAGATTGCAAAGATATGACAAACTGTGATTACACACGTTCTTTTGTGGATAAAAAGCTACGAAGTTTAATCACTAAGTGAAGAAATACTCAAGTATGTCATGCACTGATGCAATATCCTACACAGACAGGGGACATCCATGCCGGGGACATTGCAAAGGATTTAAAGGTTGAGGTTGAAAATTATTGCCTAAGTGTTTCTGGTATGATTTATTATTTTTCAAGTCTTGAAAACCTTATCTAAATGATCTAAGTTTTATAAAAAGTCATATTCAACCAAGTTTTATCTAACATTTTGATGACAAAAGTATTGAACATTTCATCAGTATACTGACTAGGATATTTGATCAGACATACCTTTCAAAATAAAAACATAACAACAATAGATAAGGCTAAAAGGTTAGTTTATTATTAATGGTCCAAAAGATTGTATTCTTGGTTTCATCTCAAAAAGAGACCCATCCAGCAAGAACACAATTAAGTTTTTAAAGCATATTTATATAAACAGTTGAAGGCTTCATCCTGAAAACACAAGATCCCTGCATCTCCAACTGTTAAATTGTTCAAGTGTAGGAAAAGTAAAGTGCATCAAATGAAAATTGTTTAGGGGTTACAGACCTTTCAAATTTAAAAGAGAGGGCTCCGACCTAAGCAATAATATACATCATTGCCCACTTCGATGCTCTCACACAACAACATCAGCTCTAGCCTCCACCTTTTCTACAGCTTCAACCACCACCTCAGCCGCCTTTGAAGGCTTACCAGAACACATATATCATTAATACTATCTAATCGGGATACAGACTCAGCATATGTATGCAGAATATAGGGTCAAGATATTTACCTTGTTGAGGAACGAGGTCATGGGCCAAAAGAGTCGCCAGAAGATGATCTGGTCTGTCTTGCCATTGGTGATCGGAGGTAAAGAAGAAGAAGAAGAAGAAGAAGAAGAAGAAGAAGAAGAAGGGAGTTAAAGATAAGAAGAAGGACTTACCTTTTCGATTTCTTGGATGACATTTAAAAAGAAGAAATTATGGAGAAGATATAGGCATGGGAAGTTGTTCCGTGTCAAGTCATATCATCAAATCAATTGAGGGCCATGAAGAAATTAGAAAAATATTACCGTTAGATTAGTGATCCCCAACGGTAATATTTTTGGGGACAATTGTTATGGGTGAAATTCTGAGCCCATATCCTGACACTATATCTTGATTTTATGTTAGCTGTTTATGATCAGGATACCGGACCAGGATATTGGTAACATCCTGAGGCAGTATCCTGGCGGTTACTAACGATTTGCTTGTAGCTTGTAGCTGAAGGTTGTTAACGTTCACAAAGACCAATTCCCCTGAAGACTCGCTTAAATTAGTTGGAAAAGAGACGTTGGAGCCAGGAGAAATAGTCTACAATGTTCAAAAGGGAATATTCCAAAGTATCCCGGAATAATAGGATAGTTTGTTGGTTCTTGTAACTATAAATATGGATGGCCAGATCTCGTAGGACACTTCACTTCAACTCACTCCACTTCTAACTCTCGAATTCATACACATTTCTCTTGCAATCACACACTAACACTCATTACTTGCAATTATTGTAACACTTAGTAGAGATCTGAGCATTATCCTGCACTGTATCCTGGTTATTCAAGCAATAAGAAGAACAAGGCAGCCGACGATTGTCAGCTCCTGAGGTTTTATGCCGGAGATCTAGATTGATCAAGGGCTTTCCTCGTATATCTCGTGTCAACCTTTATATTTTTGCTCATTGTTTGATTGTTTATATAGCTTGGTATCCTGAGCTATATCCTGAAAATTGTTTTTGCAAACAACTAAATCAGCATATTTTCTACAAACACAGCTAGCACACTACCTCACAAAACTAATTTGATCACTTAATTGCTTCGGTAATTTTTGACCAAAACAATCATAATGCTTGAAAACTGGTGGTGTTTACCTGGCCGACGAAGAGTTTTAGCGGAGTGGTTCCGGTGGAACACCGAAGCGGTGGCATGTTGTGGTGTGACAATAAGTGGTACCGGGCCGTGATTCTGGTACAATTTAATAATATTTCCCCTAAATATGTCATGTGTGTTCTACATTTATTTGTTTCCCATTGTCACGAAAGCACTCAAAGTAAACCAAAAACATATGATATTAACATAAAATGCATTGGAGACTTACACTTTAATTAAGATATAAGCTTTCCCATGCGTTGCAATATAGCCAAGGGTCCCAGTTTCACCAGTCAACTTGCCACCTCTTAACCAAATGGACCCAAAAAATTTGTGTATATATGTAAAGGTTATCATTATTTAGAATAGATGGTCATAGTAGCTTTAAAATCTAAATGTTAAATACAAACCTTACCAGATCCATGATAAGCCATTCCCATAGGCATGTTATGGTCAGAGTTGTCCGCTTCTTGAAGGCAGCTTGATGCGGATAAATAACTTTCTTTAAAGCTAAAACCTTTTTAGCCATTTGTTCACGTTATAAAAAAGTTTTGAGCGAAAGTGGAACGCATTGAAAGTCGTCAAAAGTATATTGTTAATATTGTTTTTGTAATCATAATTTATAAGTAGAAAAAAGAATTTTTGTGGATAACCAACCAACCCAACTCATTTCAAAACACACTCGTGTTTGGACCAGTTACCTAATCTACACATCTTTCCCCTCTCATGTTGGGATTTCGTTGAAAGAAATGAAAGCTAAGCATTGTAAAAGTTGGACCTACCATACTTTTACCTCAATCTCTCTTTGCATATACTGCTCGCACCTACAAAACACATAATCATTAGGGTTAATGGATAAACCAGATGTGATCGGTTACGTGAAATAGGTAAGCTCACGAAAAGATACTGATTTTGGCCAATTGTTTTGGTTTGAGAGTAACTAACGAAATAATAGATTAACTTAAACAAAAAAATAAAAATAAACCAACTTATGATATTTTTCTTTTCAACTAACGAATAATTGAAGCTTCAACCATGAGCATCGATATGTCAAACACTGAAATTGGTTCTAACCATAGACATTTCTTGTGTGGTTATGGTGGTTCATTTTTGTAAACATCAATTAATAATTAAAATAACCTGAGGGGCCCATTCCTTTTAGACCTGCAACAACCACACTTCAGCACGAGCCTAGTTAAATGGACTCGAACCCTTTTGTGAAAAAATCTATTACAATAAGAAAGAATAATTAACATAACATAATAAAAGTAAAAGTGAAGAACTCACATTCCAAATAAAGCATTAAGTACCTTTATCCCAGCCAACTGAGGCTGAAACGTCGGCTAAACAACAACATAGGAAGCTAAGGCATAAAAAGGCGCATGCCTAAAACAAAAAAGCACAATGATATAATGAAAAAAACTACAATAAACAAACAAAATTAATCATTCAATAGTATATTACATGTAAAAACCCAATACACGAAAAAACATACTTGAAGCCCCCACACTCTTTTGTCTCATACTTCACATAAACACAACCTGCTACAATCATGAATAAAACATTTAAAACAAAAAACACATGTGAGTTAGTATTACTTTATATAAGCACTGCCACTATTTTCAGCTTTAATAGAGAGAGATGGATACCTGCATATTACAATTTGTTCCTGCACATTCCAATACATGATTTTGATCCTCTTGCCAATGCCACATGTAGAGGTATTGTGTTTTGCACATTTTTTATATTCACATCAACTCCAGCATCAAGAATGATCTGTTCAAACAGTTTTATTTATTTAAGAGGTTGTATGTTTATATATTACAAGTTGGGAGACTTTGATCCATTTCTTTCTCAGCTATTTTTTTTATATGGTATGTTTGACCCGTTTAAAGACAACTCGTAACCTGAATCAACCAATTTATTATAAAATAGGTTGGGACTGCCATCTGGCGTACCTTAACCAAAAAGCTTAAACATGATATCCTTAAAACAGGTTGGGACTGCGAACTGCTTTAAAGCCCAGTTAGGTTGTCTCTCAAAAAGCTTAAACACGATATCCTCCAATTCTCCACGATCCCTTCGAGTTCTTTTGACCTTTGGTCCCTTAACTGGTGCAACTTTTTTCTTTTCCTGTATATATAAACACAATTTAGAAAGAAAAAAAATAATAGGATATTCTTTGTATCTACAACTTTGTTTAGAGATGTGAACACCTTAGAATTGGAAGCAACTAAACCAACCATTCTGGGCATTGGCCTCATGTGCACCCCTCGGTCATTATCAATCACCTATAAAACCAAACAATGAAGAGAACATGTATCGTAAAGTTATCATAAACTGCCTAAAATAATAAGAAAACGATCTACCTGTATTTGTCTATTCTTGACCATTGATTTATTTGTTCTTTCAAGGCACATTCTACGATACTCCTCCATGTTCTTATTATTGGGTTGCATATCGAATTTGTGTTCAACTTTCCCTTCGGTAGCAACTCTTCCTATTACAAAGAAAGAGATATAAATACATGCACATAGATAATAGATGCCTTGGCCTCTTTTTATGTTAGAGAAAATAAAAGAAAACGAAAAGGAAGTCAGCTAACCTTTGACAGAATGACTCTTTTGAATAACTTCGTCGTTCAATATTGTTCCGTAGTTGGATTAGGCTTGCAATTCACACAGCTCTTAACTACATAAATGTTAATGTTTCAAAACACCATGAAATGTTGAAAAGTAACTACCTTAGCCTTTCATTATCTCCTTTGCTATTGCATTTTTGAGCTGTTAGGTTTCCTAAAATTTGCCTAAACAAATCAGCGCACAAATGTGTTTTGATATTCAAACATATTGCTCGAGAGTCGAGATGGATAAGATCGTACCTCGTGCGACCATCCGTAAACAACAAAGACATCCAATGAGAAGCCATCAGCAGTGCAGAAAGCGTGTGCTTCTTGAATGTTTAATCCAGTCTCAGAAAGTAAAGAACTCAACTGCAGAATTTTTGTATCAAATTTCAATATTATTGAACATAATACTATAGTTTTAGTTAGTGAAAAGATTGAGACTTTCAATACCTGACTCAGGAGTTTTGGTCTGTCGATCGTTGAAAAAGTGATATCATGCAGAGGCCTATTTCAAACCGATTTTGAATGTACAATTAGCAGGTCATTGTTTTAGTAATAATGTTGTAGACCAATAAGAAGTAGAAAGGGTCAAAGCTAGCATATATGAATGGCATCATTTGGTAGAACGCTAATTTTAATAAATTGTGAACAATTAAACAATACGGTGTTACAACCTCTGTTGTTTCTTGAGTACTATAGCTGGTATTTGCAAGTTTAAAAAGTTCAAGAGTTAGAAACTGATTACCTAGAAGACACTATCATTAGCGGTATAACCATTTGAATGTCTAGTGGCTTTACTTGCACGCTCTTCAAGATTTTGTGCTGAACCAAAAGATGGTGAGGGATGCAAGCTAAAGAAAGCATAAATCAATGGAGAGATGGAGAATAGCACAAGGAAGAACAATAAGTTAGAAAAAAAAAAACATAATGGAAATCTAGCATATATAAATAATAATGAGATTCATCTTTTCAGAACTCAAACAACCTTTAAATTATCAAGTAAAAAAAGAAACAACCAGTGAAATAAATAGTAAGGTAAACAAAAACCTCATATTTGTCTTGTGACGATACCCGCTTCTATTGTAAGTCGAAGTACTTTGAGCATCTTCTTTTCTTGACAAATCCAGATTGTCCACATCAGGTGTATTCCCATCTGAGGCAGGATGTACCTATATAAAATATTCCTTGCATAAGACAGAAGTAACAATATACATCAAAAGATAATCAAGAAAGCAACTTGCAAACTTTTAACACAGAAGTAACATTAAACTTATAACCACCCTTCACCAGAGTACTGTAAAACCACATACTTTTTCTTTGGCAGAACAACAGAATTTTGGTTTCAAATGTTTTTAACAAATCAACTAACTACTCTATGAAATCAAGTATAAAATGCATTACAAATAAGAAAATAGGTATATAGAACCAACCTTGCCAACCTTTGAGAAGAACTCATAAACATCTCTTTCATCAGGCTTTAGAGATATCTGTGATTTTTTATAAGAATGTAAATTAACCACATAATAGTTGATTATGCACGCAAAACCACCCTTTTTTTCTTAGCTATTTACAATCCAAACAAATGCCCTTTAACCTCTTATTACACATCAAACTAAGAAATCAAAAACCCATAATTAATGTTTTAAATTAGGGTTTAGCTTCAATCTCGTCACATAAGATCTGGAATATTACTTTTTGATCATCTAAAAATTTAAGATCATTTATATATAGAGATTCAAATAAATTGAATGGAATAAGATGTATGAGATGAATTTCGTACAAAAAACAACTGATAGGGTTTTACCAGCAATTATAGAAACAACATTGATCTGATAATTTTCAACATGTAGCAAACCTAACCTTTGCATATATGAAGAAACTAATGAGAAAGAAAAACTATCGTTTAAGAAACCAAGAGAGAAAGATTAAGTAGATACCTGTTTAGATCGAAGAACACACCAGGAAGTGAATCAATATCGACTACAGAATCACATACGTGGAAGTGAATCGTTTTGATTTTGGAATCCGGCGATTGAAGAAGAATGTGGGAGCTTCTCAAGGAAGAAGGAAAGGAAATTAGGGAGGAGAGAAGAGGAGTACTGGAGAAGGAGAGATGTAGGGATTTTTTAGGAGAGAGACTAAAGGGGACGGAACCTTGGGCGGGAAAATGGAAAAAATGATGCCCTAATATACTGACACGTGACACAAATAACTTTCATTTATTATATATAATAGATAGGGAGAGAAAACTCACTAAAGTTAAGAAAACTCAAGAAAACCTTATGTAAAAAACTTTTTTTCCAAAAAAGCTAGGGAATGTACGTGACATGTTATCCAACGTTTGGTAACAAAAAAAAAAGCGCCGAAGGGCTTTTCTTATAAATTTATTAAAAAAATTAGTGTTTATATATATATATATATATATATATATATATATATATATATATATATGCTAAAAACTGAATTTTTAAATTTTTTTTATAAAAAATCCCCTCGGTGCTTTTTGTTTTTGTTATTTTTTTTTGTTACGAAACGTTCAATAACCTGTAACTTACATTCCCTAATTTTTTAGAAAAAAATTGTTACATAAGGTTTCTTGAGTTTTGTTAACTCAAGTGAGTTTTCTTTCTATCACTCCCGTATATATATATATATATATATAGGGAGGGGCTCATGCGAGAACCACCCTTATTGTGAGAACCTTGAGAACCAATGTAAACACAACCTAAAATAGCTAAAAAAACCTAACCCCCACCCCCCCCCCCCCCAAAACCTAAACCCCCCAACCCCCCCCCCCCCCAAAAAAAAAAAACCTAACCCCCCCCCCCCCCCCCAAAAAAAAACCTAAACCCCCCCCCCCCCCCAAGCTAAAAAAAACCTAAAAAAAACCTAACCCCACCCCCCCCCCCCAAAACCTAAACCCCCCTCCCCCACCCCCCAAAAACCTAAACCCCCCCCCCCCCCACCCCCCCCAAGCTAAAATGCTAAAAACTAAACCCCAAAAAAACCTAAAAAAATCTAAAAAAAATCTAAAAAAATCAAAAAAAAAATCCAAAATTTTTTTTTTGATTTTTTTAATATTTTTTTAGGTTAAAATCGCTACTTTTCGAAGCCAAAAAAAAAATAAATTTTTTTTTTTTAATTTTTTTTTTTTGGTTCGAAAAGTAGCGATTTTTAACCTAAAAAATATTAAAAAAATCAAAAGAAAATTTTTTGTGTGATTTTTAGCTATTTTTAGGCATTTTTGGTGTGTTCACATTGGTTCTCGTAGTTCTCACAATAAGAGGTGGTTCTCGCATGATCTTCTCCCTATATATATATATATATATATGTGTGTGTGTGTGTGTGTGTGTGTGTGTGTGTGTAACATACATGAAAATTTATTTTAGAAGGGTGAAATTTGACAAATTTTAAACTAATCTTTTCCAGGGGGTATTAAAAACAAGAAGAAGGTTGCATTTAGACCACCCCTTATTTTGTTTACTAATTTAAGTGTCAATTCCTTGTTTTGCCTTGTAGGATTTTGTCACACCCCGACCGTGTTAAAACAAGAAACCGCGGCGGAAACGTCGGAGAGTGTCATAACAGAATCATTATTTCACAACACATGGATTGAAGTTTCATTTTATTGAATTAAGTTTATTATATTGTCTCGAAATCAAAAGAAAAACATGAACAACTTGTCTTTCATTGTTATTGAGTCACTAAGGCCTCGTCAATTCCTATGTAAGCATGCATCATAAACATCATCATATACAGCACCTGAAACATATGTGAAAATACGTCAGCATAAAAATGCCGGCGAGTACATAGGTTCTGTGAGTGTGTTAGCTTCATGACTTTAAGTAGATATTGCAATACCTCGTCCAACTACGAGAGTTGTCGAGTGTGTACCTTAAAAACAAAAGAGTTTGATATTGCAGTATGTTTCTATCAACCTTTACAAGTTGATATATGTATAAACCAAAACCATTATAGCCATGAATCTTAACTGAAAACATTTGTCTTTGTAAACCAAGTGGTAAATCGTCATTGAAAGTAAACATTGTATGGTTTATATCTTTGAGCAAACCTTGTAGTGAAACTTCGTTTTGAAAACATTTATCCAAGTGATCTAGATAACGCAACGACATGTAATGTGTTAAAAGCACTTATATATAGGAAGTACCGACGGCGTATCCACCATGCTTTTATCACATTACACCCGCCCCGTTACCTAATCACTTGCCATAACCCAATCGTTCAATAGTTCAAATAGTTCTAATCGTTCAATTAGTTCACATAGATCAAATAGTTCCAATGGTTCAATAGTTCAAATAGTTCACTTAGATCAAATAGTTCCAATGGTTCAATAGTTCAAATAGTTCGCATTGATCAAATAGTTCCAATGGTCCAATAGTTCAAATCGTTCACATAGTTCAGATAGTTCCAGTGGTTCAAATAGTTCAAATGGTTCACATAGTTTAATAGTTCCAGTGGTTCGTGTTTAGATTGTGAAAAATAACTTTTGGTCGTCTTATTGAACACATTCAAACCTGTGTGACTCGTTCCTCGTTCAATTGTATTAACAAACCACCAAAGGGTTAGTTAACATTCATCAGGTTATGTCGTTACCCACATTACCCCCATAGCCATGGTGATATCCCGATAACGGGATTTGTCAGATCCTATGGTACCATAACACCCTACGGTATCATAACATACTACTGGCTGGCTTGAATATAGTTAATGAATGTCATTCAATTGTCTTTCGACCAGCGCCCTAACAAGTTCGTTCAATTATTGAAATCGTTGTGTTTTAATATAAACCATAGCATGTGTTTTGGAAACTCGAAATCGTTTTAGCACATATGAATCACCCCAAAAAATTGAAAGCTGTAACAGAGGGGAACTATGTACTCACATTGAATTGCAAAGTATCCTCGATCTAATGAACTTAACAAAGGTCGGGCAAACCAAGGAAATCAAGTAGTACCTAGTAATCGGATCGCTAAGTTAATAAATTGATACCTAAATCGGAAGATCGGGTAGAATGAGGTCTCATAAACCAAATGAGTATTGGAACTCATGTGATATGGTTTAACAAAGCCTACATTCTAAATCGGAACCTATCTTAAGTGCTTACGACCCGTTACGACCCATTAAGGTAGCTTACGCTACTTTAACGCGTCTTCCGCGAAAATGCGCGTTCAAGACGCCTAACTAGTCCTATGACAAGTATTATATGCCCTAACATGTTTAAATATGTTGCATAATCAGTTTCGGTGACAAAAGTTAAGTTACATATGCTTAAACACAAATTATGCATGAAAAGGGCATTTTGGTCATTTACCTAAGGCATATAAACTACCTATCATACAATTAATTAAACTAAGTGACCATAAGGTATAACCTCGGAAGGTTATTCCCTATACAACTATGGTCACAAAATATGCTTGGTCGGATCCTAACGATCGACCAAACGGGTCGGGTTCAAAAGTCTAAGTGGTTGTTAAGACCGCTTGACTTACGACCCTAAACAAGCACTAGACTAAAAGTGACGAGTTAAACTTGTTAAAACATGTTTAACTAAGTTAGAAAACAGGTTTGATATAAAAAAAAAGTGTTTTGATACCCGAAAATAGCTTCGTTACAAAATACGCATTTTGACCGAAACTTTGACTTGTCACTTCGACTAATCGATGTGGTAATAAGTAGGTATAGTCACAAGGGACTATAACCATCGTGATTACGCTCACGTTGCAAAGTTCGATTGAACTTTGACTTGACCAAATCATGGTCAAAGCAGAAAATCAAACATTGTTTGACTTTCATGCTTGAAAATCATAAACAAGCATGAAAGAAGCTTACAAAAGGTCCAAGCTAGGAAGAATTGATCTAAAAATACTCATGTATGAAGCTTTCAACAATGTGAGAGCTCCAACTTCGAGTAAATCAGATCAAATGTGCAAATGAAAGTAGCAACCATGATGGTTATTTATAGGAAACCTTGAATCTTTGAGATCATTACATTTGTTTTTGCAAGAATCAAGGCATGATCTTGGCCATACATATGTGGCCCATAGTTTCTAATACAAGGGGAGTCCAAAAACAAGTCCATGGTATGCCAAATCAGGGGTTAAAATCAGTGGAAACAGGCTGTAAAGCCAGATTCAATGTTTCTGTCTGCAACATCTGTCGCGCCCCGCAAAGACAGAGACACTGGTCTTCGCGGCCCGCCAGATATCTTTCAGGAAATGACAGTTTTGGCCCTTGTATGCATAAAACTTTGTTTTAATGCTTTTAAGCCCTGTTAACCTCATTTCAATTATCTACAATGAAGTTAAAGTATAGGGAACATGAAATATGCTTAAAAACATCTCGGATGTCGGTTCGTTTGGTTGTACGGTCACGTTATTCGGTTAATTACGACGAAAACTCGAACGGACGCGAAAATAATCCAAATTATGCGACGAATGGTATTTTTGCATTCCAATCACTAAAATAAAATATTTTAATGATTACAAAAAATTTTGGATGTTTGGATATGTTCAGAACGTAAGTTATGCGCGTAAATGCAAACTTATGCACTTTTTGACGCTTTTAGTCCCTATTGATCAAATAAGTATATTTTCGCACACCAAACCCATCAAAGACGATTTATAAGCTATGTAAAGGATATTTATGGTATGTTTAACTTATGATCATGTTCCGGAATGTTCGTTACTGTACGAATCGGCGTAGTTTCGCAGTTTGTCATAAATAGTCCCTACGATCGAATAAATTTGTTTTCGACACACCAAACCCTCTAAAACTTATTTCTAAGTTATGTAAAGGTTATTTAAGGTATGTTAAGCCTATGTCACTGCTCCGGAGTGTTTTTCGCGTTAAACTGATTACGTTTACGCATCAGTTTGCGTATAACTTTCTAGAAAGCGATTTAAAGCTTGAAATCGAGCAAGAATTGACGTGTGCAAATGTCTCATGTATTTATACAAATCCCAAGTATGAAACACAAGATTTCATTGGTTTTGTATTTGTATGATGGTCTAGAGGCACATATGTCACAGATTTGATATAAATAGCATTTAATATATAAGGGGAAAGTGAATACGGTGCTGTTAGACGCCTAAGCTTGTACGTCAAACTTATCAAAACTACGTAGTTTTAATTAAAAATATCATCAAGTTCAATAGAATACATTGATGTTCACAAATCACGTCCCTGCCATCCCTTGTTCGTATGCTTTTCGATTTTTTTCTGGTAAATCTTGAATCTTTTCCATTTATTCAAACGTTGAAATCAAAAGTATAGTTTGTGTTGATATCCTAATACGCTTATAACTCTCTGTTTTGTTTTTGTTTATTGATGAGCCTATGTTTTCCTTGATTGACTGCTCGTTTGTCTCATTATAAATATTTATCCCTTTTGTTCTCTTTAATTAGAATAATTGATAGTACTAAAATACCCCAAAATTCTACCATGATTTAGCAATTCAATTATTTCTTTCAATCATATTACAACCAAGATGAGTAAAACTACCTACTAATATGAAAAAAATACAACAGATCACGAGAGCATAAAATCATGAAGAATAAGTTGATTTAATAACCAACAGTTGAAGAGTGTGATCAATCAACAAAAAACATGTAATACATGAAATATACATGAAATCAATATCAGTGGCGGATCTTGTCCGTTGAACGTGCCAGGGCCGAAAGACACGGGCACTAAAAGAAGCCCGGGCAAGCCCGGGCCAAACATAGTATATATAAAAAATTTCGATCGAAATGCGGAAAATTAGCACTACGGCCGAAAAACTTGCCCGGACCGTGGCCCTGCCAGAGCCTAACTAAGAACCGCCCCTGATCAATATATCAAGCTTGGTGAATATTCTTAACTTTTTCTACCTTGAGTGTTTCGGATGTGGCTTGGATTCCATCAGAGGTAGTGATGTTTAGGTTTTAGACTTATGTGTAATGATTCGCAAGGAAGCAAAAGTAGGGTTCCATCAACAAGTTTAAAAGCAGACGAATGAAACATGATCTGTCTCAAGTTCGGTTTATACTTTTGTTATATACCCTTGAATAAATGACGAAAGTTTGAGGTCCGCCCTAGCAATTCTAAAGCTAATGAATGAAACAAGGATGTCATTTATGAAATGGGTATAAACATTGATGTATTCTAATTGAACTTGATGAGAATTTAATTAAAACTACGTAGTTTTGATAGGTTTTACGTACAAGCTTAGGCGTCTAACAGCACCGTATTCACTTTCCCCTTAATATAAATAGTTTGATTATGACCCATATGAAGTGTTTATTACAGAACCAACAATAAAGAATTGTGTGAACTACAATAAGAACGTGTATATAATATTGAACATACATGTAAAGAGAAAGAAGGCAATTAGATGGTTATATAACCATCTTATGTATCACATTTGAAGCATCAAGTATAATTATTTATACAGTTTTCGTGGTTATCTGTGTAAAATTGGTCTCACATTTATCATAGATCATAAACCCCAGGGATATCTTTCCACTCTTCTGAGAGATAATTACCCATAACCTAATGGTCTAATGGTATGTTGTTTGCTGCAAATAAAAGTAGTGGGTAATTTTGTCGCAAGTAAAAGGTCAGGTGGTATTTACCAATAAATAAAGTTTTTCAAAAAAAAAATGTAAGAGGTAATTACCTAAATGTTGATTAACACAACATTCTAAACCATTCAGTTTGCGTATAACTTTCCAGAAAGCGATTTAAAGCTTGAAATCAAACAAGAATTTACGTGTGCAAATGTCTCATGTATTTATACAAATCCCAAGTATGAAACACAAGATTTCATTGGTTTTGTATTTGTATGATGGTCGTATAGGCACAGATGTCACAGTCTCCCCTACTTTAGGAAATTTCGTCCTGAAATTTATTCGAGGAGTCTGTCTGAATAACTGTATTAAATAATTATCTTGCGCGGAATCTAGAGTCTTTATCTATTTGCATAGAGTCACTCATAAAAGATCTCACGTAAGGCATAACTTTATCGTTCCCTATTGGGTGCTTCCTTAGATAAAGCAGGAAGTGGGAAAGAGAGATTTGGTTAAATGATAAGACCAAATTACCCAATAGTTCTAAGAGCATCCTTTAAGAATCTAAGTATTAAAATAGAAAGATCTTGTAAGGATTTGTATTTCATCTCTCCAGTGGATATTCTTCAGAAGCGAAAATAAATGGATGATTCATTTTCTCCAATGGATTCTTCGTCAGATATGGAAATGAAAGACGAATAGGTTATTCATTTCCAATGGATATTTCTTCAAAAGTGGAAATGAATGGATAATTCGTTTTCTCCAAGGGATACTTTTATCATAAAAGGAAATGAAGGAATGTATAAGTTGTTCATTTCTCAATGGTTATTTCTTTCAGAAGCGAAAATGAATGGATGATTCATTTTCCTCAATGGATACTTCGTCAGAAGTAGAAATGAAAATTGTTGAATAGATTATTCATTTCCCTGATGGATATTTCTTTGGAAGCAAAAATGAATGGATGATTCATTTTCCTCAGTGGTTACTTCATCAGAAGTGGAAAAGAAAGTAGTGTCGCAAAGAATATTCATTTCCCCGATGGATATTTCTTCGGAAGCAAAAAAGAATGGATAATTCATTTTCCTCAGTGGATACTTCGTCAGATGTGGAAATGAAGGAATCGATACAGGATTATTCATTCCCCAATGGATATTTCTTTAGAAGCGAAAATGAAAAAATTAATGCCGGATTATTCATTCCCTCAGTGGATATTTCTTTAGAAGCGAAAATGAATGATCAATTCATTTTCCTCAGTGGATACTTCACCTGAAACAGAATGAATTTATTCATTTTCCTCAGTGGATATTTCTTCAAAAGCGAAAATGAACGGATAGTTTATTTTTCTCAGTGGATACTTTATCAGAAATGAAAATGAATTTATTCATTTTCCTCAGTGGATATTTCTTCAGAAGCGAAAATGGATGGATAGTTCATTTTCCTCAGTGGGTACTTCTTTAGAAACGAAACTGAATATGGTTCTCGAATAGATTATTCATTTTCCCAGTGGATATCTCTTTCAGAAGCGAAAGATGAATAGCTAGTTCATTTTTCCTCAGTGGGTACTTCATCAGAAACATAAATGAATATAGTTAACTTTTGTTTCTTGATTAAGTCAACACATGAGAAAACTTGATGTGGTTTCTGTGCACTGAATTCCATTATTATGAATGCATCCATAATTACGTAATTCCTTGCACACTCCGCACAGTTTGGTTTATAATGTGTAGGGCATAGAATCGGTCAAACAACCTTGTGATAACTTTGACTAGATTACCATAGAGTTTCTTTGATTAGGTCAACACATAAACACTTAAGCACATAACAGTCACACAATTGTTCACTTGGTTATCAATTCGTTATTAGCTTGTTATTAAATTGTCATTAACTTACCGTTGATTTGTACGCATGCATTTAAAGTACACCAAGAATCCAACCAATGGACTTCAACTAGTACTTTAAACATCCTCGAAAATCTATCTTATAAAGATAGGACAAATCTTATACGGATTTGATTTCGTTCCTAATGAATCATAACATTCATATTAAAGCACTCAAAGAATCCAATTAAGGACTTTGATTTTGCGCTTTGAACATCCACAAGGATCTAACTATGAAGAAGATCCTACAAGGATTTGGAATTCGTATAGTGTAACACCACGTAAAAACGTGTCCAATTATGTGAAGACACGTGTCCTAAACCCTAATCATGTGGAAGATTGGGTTTGAAGGACTAAAGTTGTAAAACGATCAAAATATGAAACCGAAGGGACTAAAAGTGTCATCATGCCAAACTTGTGCCTCTGAATGACCACCCATGAAAAATATATTCTTAAACGAGTAATAATTCGAATATAAGAAGCCGTTTGTGAAAATAATCGAAAGATTATAAACTACAGGGGTTAAACATGTTAATTCTTACCTCTGAGTGACCTTTTAACAAACCCGAGGCTTCGTAATATTCCAATATACTCTCAAGGATAAGTGATATAAATTTCATGAGGTTTCGAGATCTTTATGTTTTGTTTACGCGAATTCCCAAGAATTTGGGTTTAAAGCATCAACGAGGCGAAACTTATATTTCCGGAGATTGTTTAACGAAACCGGGCCTAACGGTGTTTGGTTGTACTCCCTAGATCATCTACAAACTAACTACAAGGGCCAATTGTGCTTAAAATGAAAGATATATTGCTTTACAAGGTACAGGGACTGAAAGTGACAAGTTTGAAACTTGTTTACTGGTATGTGGTGTGGTGGCGTCGCACCACCCCCTTTCACCGTGGCGCACGGAGACGGCCTTAAATTGACAAAATATGATGGACAAATGTAGGTTTCTTCTTTCGTTGTGCTCCAAACAAGTCTTGATCGAATTCTAGGGTCTTGTTGATGGTTTTTGATACCACTAGGACACATGGAACTATCTTGTAACACCTGAGAACACTTGTGATCATCTGGAACAACTTCAATTCACTATAAATAGGACCATAAGTTCAGCTTTTCATTTGCTCATTCACTCTTCACTCTCATCTCTCTAAGTTCAAGTGTTTTTGAGCTTTTCTGGAGATTCCTGGCCCAAAGGGAAGCTTATTCTTGTAGAAAAGATAGCTAGGACCCTTTGCAAGTGTCTTAGCCCCCTTCCATAGTTCAGTTTTTAGTTTAAAAACCGAAAAGTCAAAGTTAACGTAATTTGACTTTGACTTTCGGTTTAATCACAAATGGTCCAGCCACTGTCCGAATTAAAAGTGGTTATGTGACCATAATTAGGTAGGTGATTAACCCTTAAAAGGGCACCTCCTAATTATTTCGTTTGCCTAGTTAATTGTCGGGTCAAATTATTAAGTTAAAAAGTCAAACTGACCAGAACTTGAAATAATAATTATAACCAACAATACAGAGGTTATAAATTATATTTTGACACCCTAATAAATTGGTAATTAGTATTAGAGCATGTTTAAGTGTCACACCCCGACCACTTAAAACAACAAAACGTGGCGAAAACGTCGGGGAGTGTTGTAACAGAATCATTGTTTCATAACACATGGAAATTGAATTATTGTTTTATTAAATAAAAGAGTTACAATGTCTTGATAATCAAAGAAACATAACATAAATAACTAGTCTTGCATCTTTTATTGTCACTAAGGCCCAAGTCCGCCTAAGTGTATCTTGATAAATCCTATGCATCATATCCTGAAACACATGTGAAAATAGGTACGTCAGCATAAAAATGCCTGTGAGATACATAGGTTTTGTGAAAATAGGATTCATGACTTGTAAGTTTAGAAAAAAAGTTGTTTAGCAAAAGTCAGTCATGAACCTTGTAAATTGATTTGTTTTGTAAATCGTTTGAAAAACAATAAGTTCAGATGATATGTATAAATAAGAGAATAATGTATGGTTAAATGAATAACCAAGTAAAATGAGTTTGTATAAGATAAGTTGTTTGTAAAACAATGTCTTGTGAAAAGTATGTTATTTGTATAAAATGTTATATGTCTCGAATTGAAATGATTCAAATAACGCTACGATATGTAATACCATACAAACACTTATATATAGGAAGTACCAGCGGCGTATCCACCATGCTTGTATCATATTACAGACGCCTCGTTACTTAAATCACTTACTCAAACCAAACCACCAAAGTAAAATGTTTATGTATAATCAAATGTCAAAATGTTTATGTGATAACCATGTCTAATGTCTATGTCTAATGTAAATCATGAATTATGTATGTAAATGTCAAAATGTTTATGTATGGTAAGTGAAATATATCAACTAAACCATATGTAAAATGCATAAAAACAAGGTATTGAAGTAAAACATGGTTTAAATCAAAGTTATGTTTTGTGTAACAAATGTATGCCATACTGATATAAACATTTATGCGGTATTGTGAAAATTCATAAATCCAAGCCTTGCGACAGTCGGATAACCCTTTTAGTATCAAAAATATGTATTCGGATTCGGTCATTCCTTCCATCCAAACAAACCCGAGATTACAGGAATGGGATTTGTCAAGTCCTATGGTACCACTACCTACTACCGAGCAGCATGATCAGTGTTAATGAATGTACATTGTCCCATTTAAACAAACCAAATGTCATACCAAAATGTAAGCATGTGATGAATAATAAATGTACTAAGTATGCACACAATGGGCATACATAGCATAGAATGTAATGTAAAATAATGTACTAAGTATGCACACAATGGGCATACATAGCATAGAATGTAATGTAAAATAATGTACTAAGTACGCACACAATGGGCATACATAGCATAAAATGTAATGTAATGTAAAATAATGTACTAAGTACGCACACAATGGGCATACATAGCATAAAATGTAATGTAAAATAATGTACTAAGTACGCACACAATGGGCATACATAGCATAAAATGTAATGAAATCATGTACTATAAATGTACTAATGAACATAGCAAGTATATGATGTGAAAACAGGAAAGCATGAAAGTAACAAGTAGGCACATGTGTTTCACCCCAAAACAGTTTGAAAACAGTTAAAGAGGGGTCTATGTACTCACTTGAGATTGCTTAGTAGTCCTTGAGTAACAACCAAATAATGCTAGAGATCACGGATACCAAACGGCACCTAATATAGGTAACTATGTTAATAAACCGGACCTAAATCGGAGGATTGGATAGAATGAGGGCTTGTAAACCAAATGAGTATGAGAACTCATGTAATATGGTTTAACAAAGCCTACATACTAAATGATACCTAACCTAAGTGCTTACGACCCATTACGACCCGTTTAGGTAGCTTATGCTACTTTAACGCGTCGTTCGCGTAAAACGCGTTCGGACTGCCTAACTAGTCCTATGACAAGTAAAATATGCCTTAACATGTCTAATATTGTAGTCAAATCAGTTTAGATGTCAAAAGTTGCGTTACATATGTTCAAAATGAATTTTGGCGTCAAAGGGGTATTTTGGTAATTTACCTAAGGCATATAAACTACTTATCATACAACTAACTAAACGTCGTGACCATAAGGTATAAACTCGGAAGGTTATTCCCTATATACTATGGTCACCTAATGTGTTTGGTCAGATCCTAATGATCGACCAAATGGGTCGGGTTCGAAAGTATAAGCGATTTAATAGATCGCTTACCCTTACGACCCTAGACAACGTGGTAATCAGTAGGCATAGTCACTAGGGACTATAACCATCGTGATTACGCTCACGTTGCGAAGTTCAAACGAACTTCGCATTGACCATAAACTGGTCAATGCAGAAAGTCAAACAAAGTTTGACTTTCGGACTCGAAAAGCAATAAAAGACCGAAGGAACACTTACAAAGGGTCCAAGAATGGAAGGTTTGAATCCGAATACTCTCAGGTATGAAGTGTTAAACACAACAACTTAGAGAGCAAACTCAGATTTCAAAGGTGTGAGTTGAGAGTGAAGTGGGTGTTGGGTATTTATAGATTTCGGTTCACCGTTAGGATCGTTTCTTGGAGAAGAGGGAATGATCACATCCCTACACTTGTTGGCAAGCTCATGTACATCAAATTGGCCCCCCATAAGCAGGAAACAACACTTGGAATTGGATTGGGAGTGTTAAACAGCTGTTAACAGCTGTTAAAAATGGCTTTTGCTGATCAGAAGGGGCTTCGCGTGACGCCAAGGGGGCTAGGTGTCACGCTAAGGTCCATCTGATCAGCAACCAGTTTCCAAAGTTTCTAATTCAGTCCCCGTTGTGTATTAAGGCCATTTCCGACATGTTTAAGGCTTGTTAAGCCATTTTCAAGGCCCTAAAACGATTCCTAAACATTGTGGACATGAAACATGCTCAAAAATATGCCGGATGTTGGTTCGTTTAGTCGTACGACCGCGATGTTCGGTTAATTACGACGGAATGCGCATAAGCACGAAAAACGATCTAAATTGCGTGACGAATGGATTTTTCTTATGCCAAACACTAAAATAAAATATTTTAGTGCTTACATAAATTTTTGGATGTCCGGAGGTATTCAGAACGTAAGTTATGCGCGAAAATGCAAACTTTTGCATTTTTTGACGCTTTTAGTCCCTGAATGACCCAAAAGTTTATTTTAGCACACCGAACTTCTCAAAGCCTATTTATAAGTTATATAAAGGATATTTAAGGCGTTTTTAACTTATAGTCATGTTCCGGAATGTCTGTTACAGTTCAAATTGGCATACTTTCGTAGTTTGTCAAATTTAGTCCCTGTAGGCGAATTAAATCGATTTTGCCATACCAAAGCCTTAAAAACTTATTTCTAAGTTATGTAAAGGTTATTTAAGGTATGTTAAGCCTATTTCACTTTTCCGGAGTGTTCGTTGCATTAAACGGGTTATATTTACGCATCAGTGCGCGTATAACCTTCCAGAAAGCGATTTAAAGCTCGAAATCGAACAAGAATTGATATGTGCAAAGGATACACATATTTATACAAATCCCAAGTATGAAATACAATATTTCATTGATACAGTATCTGTTTGATGGCCGTGGAGGCACAGGTGTCACAGTCTCCCCTACTTTAGGAAATTTCGTCCCGAAATTTTATTTAGAGGAAACTTGTGAGAGTTTAAAACATGAAGTTGAAAAGATCGAACAACATTGGTTAGGGTTCTGAACTTCTAGTAACTTTAATAACATCATGCTTGCAATGTAAGAGGGACACTTATATAATAGTCTATTAAGCGTTATTGGTGCGTCCACCGTACCTCCATTACATCGTTCACATTTTGTTATTGTGGTCGCTATCGGTTCTTACACATAATAAGTTTTACTAGGTTTCTGTGCACTGAATTTTATAATTACGTATGCGTCCATAATTACACAATTCCTTGCATAGTCCACACAGTCTATTTTATAATGTGTAGGGAAAACCAAATGAACAAATCTCGTGATGAATGTGACTAGACCACCATAGGGTCCCTTTTATTAAATCAATAAATGATTTTAATAGACAACCAAGGAGTCTTTTCAGCTTATATCATCACATGTCATTCTTAACCAGATTTTTGAATCAATCTTTTTTACTAGACCCCTGAAAGGGTCTCTTATGAAACATGGAGTGGTACTATATAACCCAATGGTTTTAACTATTACATAGAAGCCCAATAAGGATTTAAGGTAGTACCTTTTTGAATATCCTACTACGAATCCCTAATATGAAGATATGAAAGATTCTACGAGGATTTAGATAACGAATATCCAGAGTATCAAAAAACACAAAATGCATAAAAGAAAACATAAGATGCATAAACACATAGTCGTATAACCACAAAGATTGTTTATTTGTTAATTTGTTTTGTTGATTGCGTACATGCATTTAAAGCACACTAGGAATCCATTCCGTGGATTTCATTTGGTACTTTAAATATTATCAAGAATCTAACTATTTAGATAGAAAGATTTTAAAAAGAAAATTCGATTTCGATTATAAGGAACCGAAATGTTCGAATTTAGATACATAAGGAATCCAATTAAGGACTCTGATTTGAATGATAATCATCCACAAGGGTCTAAATGTGAAGATAAAAAGATCCCATATGGATTTTAGAAGTTGAAGATGTTTTGAAACCTGTTTTGAAACCTTGCACTAGATGTGCTTAAGTCAAAACATGAAGTAAAAATGCTTATGAAGTTGAGATGCTAGATATGTCAAGGCGACATATGAAGCAGAATCTGAAAGTTAAGTCAATGTATGAGGAAAAATATTTTTGAAAACTATGCATGGGGTTCTAAAAAAAATGTGTTCAATGTTTTTGAAACCTTATATATAATACTTTTGAAATCATAAAGTAGGTGTACTAGGTAAGTATATTTATAAAAATGTTTTAAAATCACGCGAGATAAATTTTGAAATTATGTATAAGGTTTTTGAAAAACATGAATGATGCTTTTCGAAATCATGCACTTGATAAGAAAATGTACTGTGTTAATATTGTCTTCAGACTATATGAAACATTTTGAAATTATGAAGGTTGTTTTTGAAAGCATAGCCAATGTTTTTGAAATAACATAGACAATGCATTTAAAACAATTGTTTTCAAACTATATGAAATGTTTTGAGATCATGAAGATTGTTTTTGAAATACTTGTACTGTGTATGTTGAAAAATCAAAACGTAATGGGTATGAGATTTGAAAATACCCTTAGTTATCTAACCAAGGATTCAAAGGCACAGATGTGCAGAAACATGATTACTCATAATGTCACTTTATTTTCTGTACTTTGTTTCTTTGAGTGAAACGAGTACTTAAAATTTTCGAGGGAATCATGAGCGATAATTTGAAAGAGAGAATCACAAGAGTAGTTTGTAAGGTACATAGTTTCTTGATGTAGGTATCATAGGAAAAGTCATACACACATGTAACTACACTTGTATATCAGAATTGTGAACAACAATTTATTTATAAACAAAGCAGATTGTTTCACATTACAAGAAAATAGAAAAAAAACAAAAGCATAAGACAACAACATCTTCTAATCAGCCAACTGCTCATCCGTGGGTTGGATTTGTATTAGCAAGCTTTGGGCAATCCCTTAGGAAATGGCCCATCTCGCCACAGTCGTAGCAAGACCCTGGTGAGAAACGAGCTTGAGCAGAGTCGTCTTGTGGTTGATTTGGACCACCTTGGTTCGAGTTATATCGACAAGCACTTGCCAGGTGACCAACTCGCCCACATGATACACACAGACGACACTGTAAGTGAGCTTGGTGATGCCCATTACATTTGTCGCATATTGGTGCCGTTCCCTTGTATTGCTTCTTAGCAGGTGATGTCGCCACCCGGATGGGTCCTGTTTGATTTGGTACTGCTGTTGTTGGGCAAACCCTTGATGTATGACCTATAAGTCCACAAATTTGGCATTTACGGCACTTTACACTAGCCTGATGATGAAGGCTACATTGGTTGCACAAGGGTGCAGTTCCGTTGTATGGCTTCCTAGCAGGGGGTTGAGCTGATTGGTTGGGGAAGGCTTTACCATTGTGAGCGACCACGGTGAAGTTCTGAGAAGCATGTTGCTTCTTTGACTTCTTAGGGGATCGTTCATCCATGGTCTTTGATTCCTCGATTGGTTTCTTGGCTGATGGTGCTGTCACTTGGCTAGGTCTTGCCTGTTTTGGTGTAACCGTTGCGGGATTCTTTGAAGCTTTACGTTTCTTTGGTTTTGGTGAAGGCTTGGCTTCCGTCTCCGTTGGTGATTCTTGAGTGGCTTCATTGTTGAGACGAGAGGCTTCATTGTTGAGACGAGACATGGCAATGCCTAAATCCACAGTCTTCAATATCACTTCGCCTATTTGCTGGGAAAATTTGGCTGTTTGCTCGGACATTTGACCGTTGCTGAGAGGAAGAGACATTCTAGAAGAAAATGAAATATATTGGAAGAAACAAGTGAAATGTTATCAGACAATCAAAACAGGATGGCAATGCATAAAAAATGCGATCATTTGTTTGTTATCTATGGCAAACAAATGAGACGGTGACAAATCAAAGTAAACGGGTCATATTAATGTATCACTGAAGACATGCTCGCCTATAAGTGAACACTCACCCCAAGAGTTCCCAGGTAAGAGTGACTGGTCCGATACTGCGGATTTGTACGAACACTCTAGCCTTCGACAGAAAACTCAGGGTACAGGCATTCACTCTTCCAGTTTGCACGTGTTCACATTATACGACCCAAACTTTGACGAGATTTGAAAACTTAGAGGGTTCAAAACCTTATAACAGAGGGTTCAAAACCTTAAAATAGAGGGTTCAAAACCTAGTAATTAATCATCCTAGAACAGATGATTAGTTTTCAAAGCGGTTTTGAAATTTATGTTCTTGTTGTGGTTGTCGCCTAAGGATAGGTGACCGTATTGTTTTATGACTAAACGCAAGTAAACTCGCGTTAGGGTCCTAGGAAGGTTATAGACTAGGTCAAAGTATTACTAATAACCTAATTCCCTATAACCATGAGCTCTGATACCAACTTTTCTGTCACACCCCGACCACGTAAAACAACAAAACGTAGCGGAAACGTCGGGGAGTGTTGTAACAGAATCATTGTTTCATAACACATGCAAATTGAATTATTGTTATATTAAATAAAAGAGTTACAATTTCTTGATAATCAAAGAAACATAACATAAATAACTAGTCTTGCATCTTTTATTGTCACTAAGGCCCAAGTCCGCCTAAGTGTATCTTGATAAATCCTATGCATCATATCCTGAAACACATGTGAAAATAGGTACGTCAGCATAAAAATGCCTGTGAGATACATAGGTTTTGTGAAAATAGGATTCATGACTTGTAAGTTTAGAAAAAAAGTTGTTTAGCAAAAGTCAGTCATGAACCTTGTAAATTGATTTGTTTTGTAAATCGTTTGAAAAACAATAAGTTCAGATGATATGTATAAATAAGAGAATAATGTATGGTTAAATGAATAACCAAGTAAAATGAGTTTGTATAAGATAAGTTGTTTGTAAAACAATGTCTTGTGAAAAGTATGTTATTTGTATAAAATGTTATATGTCTCGAATTGAAATGATTCAAATAACGCTACGATATGTAATACCATACAAACACTTATATATAGGAAGTACCAGCGGCGTATCCACCATGCTTGTATCATATTACAGACGCCTCGTTACTTAAATCACTTACTCAAACCAAACCACCAAAGTAAAATGTTTATGTATAATCAAATGTCAAAATGTTTATGTGATAACCATGTCTAATGTCTATGTCTAATGTAAATCATGAATTATGTATGTAAATGTCAAAATGTTTATGTATGGTAAGTGAAATATATCAACTAAACCATATGTAAAATGCACAAAAACAAGGTAATGAAGTAAAACATGGTTTAAATCAAAGTTATGTTTTGTGTAATAAATGTATGCCATACTGATATAAACATTTATGCGGTATTGTGAAAATTCATACATCCAAGCCTTGCGACAGTCGGATAACCCTTTTAGTATCAAAAATATGTATTCGGATTCGGTCATTCCTTCCATCCAAACAAACCCGAGATTACAGGAATGGGATTTGTCAAGTCCTATGGTACCACTACCTACTACCGAGCGGCATGATCGGTGTTAATGAATGTACATTGTCCCATTTAAACAAACCAAATGTCATACCAAAATGTAAGCATGTGATGAATAATAAATGTACTAAGTATGCACACAATGGGCATACATAGCATAGAATGTAATGTAAAATAATGTACTAAGTATGCACACAATGGGCATACATAGCATAGAATGTACTGTAAAATAATGTACTAAGTACGCACACAATGGGCATACATAGCATAAAATGTAATGTAAAATAATGTTCTAAGTACGCACACAATGGGCATACATAGCATAAAATGTAATGAAATCATGTACTATAAATGTACTAATGAACATAGCAAGTATATGATGTGAAAACAGGAAAGCATGAAAGTAACAAGTAGGCACATGTGTTTCACCCCAAAACAGTTTGAAAACAGTAAAAGAGGGGTCTATGTACTCACTTGAGATTTCTTAGTAGTCCTTGAGTAACAACCAAACAATGCTAGAGATCACGGATATCAAACGGCACCTAATATAGGTAACTATGTTAATAAACCGGACCTAAATCGGAGGATTGGATAGAATGAGGGCTTGTAAACCGAATGAGTATGAGAACTCATGTAATATGGTTTAACAAAGCCTACATACTAAATGATACCTAACCTAAGTGCTTACGACCCATTACGACCCGTTTAGGTAGCTTATGCTACTTTAACGCGTCGTTCGCGTAAAACGCGTTCGGACTGTCTAACTAGTCCTATGACAAGTAAAATATGCCTTAACATGTCTAATATGGTAGTCAAATCAGTTTAGATGTCAAAATTTGCGTTACATATGTTCAAAATGAATTTTGGCGTCAAAGGGGTATTTTGGTAATTTACCTAAGGCATATAAACTACTTATCATACAACTAACTAAACGTCGTGACCATAAGGTATAACCTCGGAAGGTTATTCCCTATATACTATGGTCACCTAATGTGTTTGGTCGGATCTTAATGGTCGACCAAATGGGTCGGGTTCGAAAGTTTAAGCGATTTATTAGACCGCTTACCCTTACGACCCTAGACAACGTGGTAATCAGTAGGCATAGTCACTAGGGACAATAACCATCGTGATTACGCTCACGTTGCGAAGTTCAAACGAACTTCGCATTGACCATAAACTGGTCAATGCAGAAAGTCAAACAAAGTTTGACTTTCGGACTCGAAAAGCAATAAAAGAACGAAGGAACACTTACAAAGGGTCCAAGAATGGAAGGTTTGAATCCGAATACTCTCAGGTATGAAGTGTTAAACACAACAACTTAGAGAGCAAACTCAGATTTCAAAGGTGTGAGTTGAGAGTGAAGTGGGTGTTGGGTATTTATAGATTTCGGTTCACCGTTAGGATCGTTTCTTGGAGAAGAGGGAATGATCACATCCCTACACTTGTTGGCAAGCTCATGTACATCAAATTGGCCCCCCATAAGCAGGAAACAACACTTGGAATTGGATTGGGAGTGTTAAACAGATGTTAACAGCTGTTAAAAATGGCTTTTGCTGATCCGAAGGGGCCTCGCATGACGCCAAGGGGGCTAGGTGTCACGCTAAGGTCCATCTGATCAGCAACCAGTTTCCAAAGTTTCTAATTCAGTCCCCGTTGTGTATTAAGGCCATTTCCGACATGTTTAAGGCTTGTTAAGCCATTTTCAAGGCCCTAAAACGATTCCTAAACATTGTGGACATGAAACATGCTCAAAAATATGCCGGATGTTGGTTCGTTTAGTCGTACGACCGCGATGTTCGGTTAATTACGACGGAATGCGCATAAGCACGAAAAACGATCTAAATTGCGTGACGAATGGATTTTTCTTATGCCAAACACTAAAATAAAATATTTTAGTGCTTACATAAATTTTTGGATGTCCGGAGGTATTCAGAACGTAAGTTATGCGCGAAAATGCAAACTTTTGCATTTTTTGACGCTTTTAGTCCCTGAATGACCCAAAAGTTTATTTTAGCACACCGAACTTCTCAAAGCCTATTTCTAAGATATATAAAGGATATTTAAGGTGTGTTTAACTTATGGTCATGTTCCGGAATGTCTGTTACAGTTCAAATTGGCATACTTTCGTAGTTTGTCAAATTTAGTCCCTGTAGGCGAATTAAATCGATTTTGCCATACCAAAGCCTTCAAAACTTATTTCTAAGTTATGTAAAGGTTATTTAAGGTATGTTAAGCCTATTTCACTTTTCTGGAGTGTTCGTTGCATTAAACGGGTTATATTTACGCATCAGTGCGCGTATAACCTTCCAGAAAGCGATTTAAAGCTCGAAATCGAACAAGAATTGATATGTGCAAAGGATACACATATTTATACAAATCCCAAGTATGAAATACAATATTTCATTGATACAGTATCTGTTTGATGGCCGTGGAGGCACAGGTGTCACTTTAAGCATGTTCAATCCGACAATTATCGGTTTTGAGTCGGTTCACAACCGAAAGTCGCAAAAGCTTGACTTTTGCTTTGACTTTCAGTTCTGACCCGATTGAGCTTAATTCTCCCATGTTTTAATCTTCCATTAGGACCACCTTATGTTCTAGTATAACCCTCTGGAATTATATTACCTGGTTCTTAGTATTTTTCTGAATTATATGCTAATCTCCGTTAATATGCTTATAAATGCCCATTTTGCCCTTTTGACATATAAATGAGATTTTTGAAAATGTGAGGGGACAGAAACCTTCATTATTGATATATAAGTATGTCCCGAGAATTTGACATCAGTTCCTGGTCTTAAACAGAAGTTATGCTCGATATCGTAAATTGAAGCTTTTTATTAATTTAATTACGCTATCTTGCATAAGTCATGTTTAAACATAGATTTTGACCCAAAACTCATTACCTACTGTTAAGATATTATTTTTAGGGATTTTTAGGATTTTTGGTCAGATTATAAACTGACCATATCATTGAGTTCTTGTGTAATTCGGTAATGACGATAATACCCTTTTCATGCATAAAATGAGATTAACGAATGATTTGAATTCCAAAACTTTTCCTACTGTTCGTATATATTAAATAAATCATTTTGAGCATTTAAGGCTGATAAAAATTTCAGATTTCCATAAACATTCTTAATTATCGTCAATTAGCGATTTTACGCTAATTAAGGTGCATAGTATGGTTTAAAACCATATTTAACACCTAAGACTTATTACCTACTGAATTTTTAAATAAGTTTTAATATTATTACAGTAAGTATAAGTCATGAACTATGACTTCCAGAAATATCCTTAAAAGCATATGTGAAATGACCAAAATACCCTTTCGGGGCATAGTTTGGCCATAAATGGTAAACCTCACATATGTATGATATCTTATTGATGTAATGTGATAAAATAAATATTTTTACTGAATGTTTTAGACCAAAACCTTAGTTTATTATAAAATCTCTTTTGAAAATATTAAAATGACCAAAATGTCCCTACGGGACTTAAATTGGTTTTAAATACTTTTTGGGCATATATGTTAACATCCTACTGATGTATTAACATATTCTAAGCATAATAACATTTGAGACATGTATATAATTCATTTGGTTACCCGTTATGCGTTTATGCATTCGGGTCGGTTTATGTGACTAGTTTACATAAAATAGCCGAAACAGGTTTAACCTTATCATTAAATCTTCAAAATCCAGAATGTATTTAGTTTACCCATATTATACAAGTATCCAAACTTGCCGGGTCTAAATCACATTCTATTCCGGTCACCGCTTAATCTAGCGTATCGTACCGTTTCTAAAACTTTAAGTTAGCCGGTCAAGGTCCATGACCTAAATAAGACCCGTTAGCATTCTGAATTGGTTATATATTACCATCATTCCAGACTAGAGCCACCCGGTAAAAGCTACCTGCATTTAGATTGATTGAATACGGTTGAGTTATTTTGTTGTGAATCAAGTATTAGCTCAGGTAAATACTTTTAACTTATTTTCCCTTATACGGGCTTAGGTTATGGTATTATAATAATACCACTTGGTCGGGTATGAAATCATTTAATCGGATTGTGATTAATAAATTTACATAACCCATTTTAATCTGTCTTGTTTGATAACATAAGCATTGGGGGTTAATACGACCGTGTCCTAGATATCCTCGGCTCGTTTCATTTGAAAATGGCCACGACCTATGCACGGAGTGTAGGCATACACATGACAGATGCAAATGCTAAAATATAAACCCACATGTTGGGGATAACTCTTTTGTGGGTTCTATAAGTGGTGAGTCGGTTAATCATGACCGGCTTTCAAACTGGCCCCAATTGTATGACAAACATATAAAACTGTATACAAGATTTTTTTAAATAATTGTCTCAAGTTATAAATGGTTTGTGCCTTGTGCACTTAAATCAATTTTCATAAACTCTTTTCAAAAGAGTCAGTTAATTGTATTTACCAGTGAAAACTGGCGTATTTTCCAAAGACTAAATGACAGGTACTACTCGTAATAGGCTGGGAGTTGCTCCGCGTCGAAATAGAGGATCTTGCAAATCCTTAAAGATGCCTTAAAGTCTGCTAAACTTCATTTTATACATTCTGTAAAGACCCACCTGTGGATTTGATATTACAAGCTCGTCTGTAATAAATACTTTGATATTTTTAGACATTTGGATTTGTAATAATATTTTATATTCCAAGACTTCCGCTGTGCTATTCTGTGTATGTTTGACCATGATGATATCAAATACGTCACGATACTCCCCACCGGGCCCACCGGTAATATGTGGAAATATCGGGGTGTGACAGGTTGGTATCAGAGCCAACGTTTGAATGAATTAAACACTAGCCCTTAGTGTTTAATCTCAAATGACACAGTAGCATATTCCTTAGACCTTTTGAGTCTAGACTTAACATAGGAATGCTCTCATCCCTATTAAGTAAACATTGTTTTCGATTTTATGTATTTTGAATAAGTCGCCAAGGAAGGAAGCCGTTGATGGATATTCTCCTCATCCGAAGCCAAGGAATGCCAAGCTTCGTAATACGGCTAGGATAAGCGTGCGACCTGTTTGGAGGAAAGACCTTTATGGATCTATTCCCAAAAACCAAACTTTTTGAAATTCTAAATCAGACTTCGGAGTCCATACCGGAGGTCCCTAAGGCTCCAAATTTTGAAGTCCGTGCCAGTGGAGTCCATACCAGGTGGTCCCTGAGGCTCCCATTTTGAAAATAATACCAGTGGATCCTAATGATCCCTATTTCTTACCTTCAAGTTTTGAAATCCCAGATTTGGATTGTATCAGTCAAAACCTAATCCGTAATCCATATCATTCTTTAACCATAGAATCCTTGAATTCTACTTCTATAATGGATCATGATTGGAATATTTATTTTATTCACTGAGGTCTTCAGAGTCCCTACAGTGTACGGTAAACAAAGAAGAGAAACAATCTAAATGAAGCAAGGAAGACGTTAGAAAATCCTTCTACCATAATATTCATTGTCTTTTAAGTCCCTATAAGGACCTATCTCTTCTATATAGTCCCTGTGTGGATATATCTTTCAACTTAAGACCCTGTATGGGCATTTGCTATTTAGTCCCTTTGTGGACATTATACTTCAATAAAGTCCCTAGGCGGACATAATAATTCTTTATAGTCCTTTCAAGGACATATTATTTCATTAAAATCCCCTGTGGATATGATATTTCATTATAGTCCCTTCAAGGACATATTGTCTCATTAATAAGTCCCAATGAGGACGTATCTTTCGACTTAAAGTCCCTGTGAGGACATTTGTACAGCAAAGCCCTTTTGTGTCACACCCCGAAATTGTCAGAGCTGGCGTGACTGGACTGGTATCTTCATTGCACAGCGAAAGCAAATATAGCAAAGACTTTCTAGAAATTGAACGCCCGCTAAGTACTTGACTCCAGATGGTTCTCCTATTCCAACCGTTCCATTGTTTGAAAAGTAACCTGAGAAAGAAACATGCGAAAAAGTCAACATAAAGTTGAGCGAGTTCATAGTTTGTTTGTAAAAGATTTGAAATAAATCTTTTGAGTTGTGAAAGGTTTGAAATAAATCTTTGGTATTGTGAAAGATTTGAAATAAATCTTTGGAATAACCAATTTTTGAAATAGTATTGAGAAAATGAATTTAAAAATCATTTTCTTGCCAAGTTATATGGAAACGTTGTGTTTGTAACACGTTATGTTCATAAAACCATGTATTTGTAAAGCCTTGTATTTGTAATGTTCACATAACCGTCAATGCCCACCCTGACTTTGACTCCATACCCGCATAATGCTTTGAATTTGTATAAAACATAGTAGTTAATTTGTATGAACAAGAAGTTTCCGTAAGTATAAAATCCCTGGTATGTAGCAGATAAGGAAAAAGAGATCACCAATGGTTTGCAAGGCCATTGATATGTGTGAAGTGCAAGTAGGAAGACTCAAACCTAGCAGATTTCGCGTTGGGCACAAAGTCACCCCAAGGTCCGTTCTGCTGGGCCTGGGGTTGGGCTCGCTACACCCAGATAGATCTACCGCTTACGTCCCTCGGTCCTACAATGAGGATTAATGGCCTCCAGTTCCCGCCTACCCACTCACATGATCTAAGTAGTAACCCTCCTTACGCTAACCATACCATGTATAAAATAAATCCCTGGTCACCCTGACCGAATCCCTGGTCACCCTGACCAAATCCCTGGTCACCCTGACCAAATTTCCTGGTCACCCTGGCCGAATATCATTCACATTTCGTAAATAAGCATTTGTTTTAGTAAAAACCGGTATGTTTAGTATAAACCTTTCGTAATTCATTTGTGTTCCTCGAAATCACTTCGTAATATGATTTAGAAATACGAGTTTTGCATTTGTTCATAACTTTTGAATGTTTTTGCAAAACGTGCATGTCTTTCCACCCCGAAAACATTTACAAAAATGTAAACAGTAAAAAGTGGGGGTTATGAACTCACCTGAATATTCCTGTGCAAAGCTAGCTATATACGACTTCGTGATGTCGTTTCCGAGATGAGACTCGCTAGCGTGCATTCTACAATATTCCTAACACGGAATACCTTATAAGTTCCTAAATAAAAGCGGTAACTAGTCTACGTGTCACCGAGCTCTACCGAATCGTTAGTCGAACGATTTGACAGTAAGTTGTTAACTTGAAAGAAGCGAAGAAGTTATGCTTGCATAATTCGTTTATTCGTCGGTATTTAAGAAGTCTCGAAAAGACTTAGTTCTCGTGAGGTTTAAAATATATGAATATTTATATAAAAGTATATAAATATATTGATATAATCGCGTTAGTTGTCTCGAGAAATCGTACGTGTATGTACAAAAGTTTGTATGAAAATAACGTATAACCAATTCGTATCATATATACGTCTCGTATGATATTTATCAAAGTGTATGTCTATGCCATTTAGGCGTTTGACGTGAATATAAAAAGTCATATTCATGAAAGAATTATCGGATTGTCGTGTTTGAAAATAAATATATAACTATATTTATTTTTATAAACGAATGTGTGTTCGGCGTTTGAAACAATATAAATAATTATATTGACTTTATAAAGGAGTTGTCGAAAGTAATAAAAGAATTGAAAATATTATTTCGTGTTTTATTTTATAAAAGCATTATCGAAATAATATTCAAATTGTCGTCTTTGTAAAAGATTATACGAATCCGATAATAAAACGCCTTTTACGTTTGCGGATTTTCTCGAAAAACGGGCAGAATTTTCTCTGTTTTTGGACGCCCCCGACAACCACGTGTCGATATATTTTGTCAAACTCAACAATATTCTCAATATCAATATGTATAATTTTCGTAAAAGCGACAAAATGTAAATTAAGCACTAGTTGGTATCGGTTCGTTCACGAAGTAATAAGATTATAAGAATAATGTAATGTATTGTGTCATAAAATCTTTACCATCTTCTTGTGTTGAAAGCCGAGCTGACCGAGTCAATTCGCTGAGTTGACTGAGTTTGACCGAGTCTGACCGAGTCGACCGAACCGCTTCCTAATCTGACCCGACCCGAACCGACCAAACCGAGTGGACTTGTCTGTCCCGAGTCGACTCGCTGACTGAGTTAACCGAACCGCCTGCCCGAGCCGCCTGACCGAACCGAATCTGTCCCGAACATCTCTGTTGACTGAGTTGACTCGGTTGACCGAGTCAAACCGAGTTGAGCCAAACACTAAACCGAACTCCGAATCTGTTGACTTGTTGACCGACAGAACCTGACCCAAAGCCATCTATGACCCGGAATCCCAAAATGTCCCGAAATGTGAACCGAACATCATCAGCATAATCATCTTCAAGTTTTTGCAAGATTTAATGAGAAACGGGGGTGTTTTACCGGAAAAAACTGTCATCGAAGCTCCGCAGGCGTCTCCTCCGTTACCGCCGCCGCCGCGAGCGGCGGATCGTTGCCAGAACAGTCATCCCGCTGTTTCTCTCTCTCGATCTTTATCTCTCTGTCTCTTCTCTCTCTCTCAACGTCTCTTTCTCTCTCGCTTGAAGTACCGACCAGCACCACCCACCACAGCGCCGCCGTCTGTGGTGGTGCTGCTGCTGCTGCTGAAGTCCGCCACCACCAAAAGATGGTGGTCATTGGCCGATGAACAGAAGGGGGGGGGGGGGGGTAAAACAGGTGGGTGTCACCGAGAAGGGGGTGGGGGTGTTTGGCTTTGTGTTGAGTGAGATCAAGAGAGGAATGAGGGGGAAAATGGTGAACTTGTGTTTGTCTGCTCATGTATTCGAGAGAGAGAGGTAAAGAAAAAAAAATGTGGTGTGGTTACTTGCCTGCTCAATAATAAAGGGGGGTAGTCCCTTTTATAAATGTGGGTGAGATCTAATATGATCTTGGAAATATTTTGTACAGATTTTGTAGTATGTCAAAAGATTTTGGAAAGATTTTCTAATCTTATATAGATTTTATTTAGATCTTGATGGGATTTTTGGAAGGATCTACAAGAAAAGATCTTGTAGTAGAGATCTAAAATATTATGTATAGGTTTAGGCTTGGGCCCAGGGCCCACAAGCCCATCTCGTGCGTAAGCGGCCCGTAATTCCTACGAGACCCGTTGTCAAAACCAGAACTCCGTTTAACGTCAAAAATTAAAATACACAAAAATACGGTCGGTAGTCGTTGTTTGCACGCCCGTTCGTCGATCACGGTAATAATCGCGAAAAATTGTATCGTTGCCGTCTTTAATCCGTTTTTCTATCCGGTTTCAACTGTAGTCACAAAAATTTTATTACGAAGCTAATATATATCGTAAAAATTTAATATTTGTCGGCGTTGTCAGTATCCTGTTCGGTTTCAATCCGTTGCCGTTTAACGTTTCACAGGTTTCTCTGTAAACCACCGTTCGCGCATTGTAAAGTCGGATAAACGTTCCCAGGCACCCCAAAGGCCTAATTAAGTTAATCCGTGCTGTAAACACTATTTATTATTGCGTTAATCACTTGTTAATCACGTAATTAAGAGCCGTAAATCACGGGTTGTCACATTCTCCCCCTGTTACAGAAATTTCGTCCTCGAAATTTAGACTATGTTATCTCCTCGGAATTGTATTGTTCGCAGGTAAGTCCGAATAATAACAAAGTGAATGACCGCGTAATCGAAACAAGACTTAATGATACAGTCACCAGTGCGACTAAGTTAACAAGGATCCAACAATGAACAGGAACTTCGACCAATCGAATTCCATATGAATGTTTATAACATGTAAATGAGTTCTTGAAGCAATAACATCCACTAGATGAACTTAGAATCCATAATCTCAAATGTAATAGTTTGCATGAAACGCTCGATCGTGATCAGCGCAAGCTGCAAGTCATACCGACGCCACAAGGTGTCGCAACGAATGAAACAATTCAATAGTAGGAGTGATCGAACAAGTATCACCTGTGTATTGCATGAAATGCTCAATCATGATTAGCCCAAGCTACAAGTTTGTACTGACATCACAAGGTGTCGTAGTGACTTAATAATTCAATAATAGTGGTGATCAAACAAATCCACCGTGTTTGAAGTCAAATGAAAACGCCATGAAGTAAATATGAATGTTTGTTCCAACCAACATCGAAAGAGTTTCAATTGAAAATGGAACATTAAAGAAATAATGTTTTCGATCGAAGAGGAAGAAGCAACGAATATTGCGAAATATTCGATTGATGTCGAAAGAACCGTTAGTAGGTACACCAGAATATAAAATGAATTTGTGTACCATTGTCTTAACACACTATTGTATTAAGACCGCTTTGATATAATAAATCGAAGTGGATTGGAAAACAATCAATAAATATTTAGATCCGTGCATGAGATGCGTAAACGAGTTTAGCGCAAGCTTCAAACTAATGAAAATCACCATCACATGGTGTCGAAATCAACAGACAATTTAATGGAGTCGAATACCAAACAAGTTTACCTCGACTCGGAACAAATGAAACGCTTGTTAATACGAATTTGAATATGATGCTCCCAATACATCATATTATGTTCTGAAATAAATATGTGTAATGAACAAGTTCAAACAATTGAACTTGGTTTTAGCGTAATCCGAAAATAAGTATATGTATCGACAAGGAAACTTTCGGCATGGTCACAACGAAAAACCATGTATGTAACTTGAAAAGAAGAGAAATTTTCAAGAAAATGTGTTGACTTGATAACAAAGGAGCCAACAGTTACAATAATGTGGGTCATTCGAATTCACAAGTCAATAATAATGATTGTGGCACAATGTCCATTAAGAGTTGTAGAGATACGAAAATCTACTCAGTAAATATGAGAGTCGAAATTTCAATAAAAGAAATTTGAGGACTTTTCCTTGGTTGCGTGTGATGACCGGTTGTTAGGTGACATTACCATGGAATGTCAAACATATCGTACTTGTCATTAGTTAGGTGGGGGGGGGGGGGGGAATGCGGAGACAATCGTCTTCTTCCTGGCATGATTCGTGTCGTTGCAGGATCGCGTGACAAGTTGTCGTTTCCTGATTTTTAGTTCTCCTGCTGACAGGAATCTAGCGTCGTCGTTAGATTGCGTCATTGTTCCTTCTCAAAGGCCTCGCCTCGATAGTCGTGTATGTCGTATTTCAATCTCCGTTGATGTATAGCTTAAGTTTCACGTATACCTGTGCACTAGCGTTGTGTGCCGCATAGAAGGTGATGTACCCCGACATCCTTTGGCGTAAAATTTGAGTTCTATGTATTCTCATGCGCTAGCGTTTTGTTATGCGTAGGATGCCTGCTCGGGAAGTTAAAATATCATAGACAATATGGATAATAGTGTGTGCCCGAGTTAATATTCGCGGTTCCTACGTGATGACCTTTAATAAACACACACATGCACAAATAACCAATAAGCAATCAAATAGTCCTCCTAGTCCCACTAGCCTCCCATCCTCCCAGACTGACTCCCTAGTCCCACTAGACAATTTTCCCAGCCTCCCAGACTGACTCCCTAGTCCCACTAGACTATTCTCCTAGCCTATCAGACTGAATCTCCTAGTCCCACTAGACTATCCTCTCAGCATCTCAGACTGAATCTCCTAGTCCCACTAGACTATCCTCCCAGCCTCTCAGACTGAATCTCCTAGTCTCTCAGACCAGATCCAGCCACCCGACTGAATTCCCTTTTCCGAAGGTCTTAAATGCATGTTTCCTAAACTCTCAGAGTGTTGTGTATTGTATGTAATCGTTTCATGTACCGTGTGTAAAACACCACAATAGCGTATGTTTGAAAACAAAATTTTGACTGTTTGCTTTTCGGCAACGGTTGGAGACCATATTCGAGTACTAGGCGTTCTGTATGTATTCAACGTCTTAATAGTCTAAGTCCCAGAGAAAAGTGAGGTTAGAGCCTAGGTATCACAACAGAAACCTAATTCGCTGTAACCTATAGCTCTGATACCAATCTGTCACACCCCGAAATTATCAGAGCTGGAGTGACTGGACTGGTATCTTCATTGCACAGCGGAAGCAAATATAGCAAAGACTTTCAAGAAATTGAACGCCCGCTAAGTACTCGACTCCAGATGGTTCTCCTATTCCAAACGTTCCATTGTTTGAAAAGTAACCTGAGAAAGAAACATGCGAAAAAGTCAACATAAAGTTGAGCGAGTTCATAGTTTGTTTGTAAAAGATTTGAAATAAATCTTTTGAGTTGTGAAAGGTTTGAAATAAATCTTTGGTATTGTGAAAGATTTGAAATAAATCTTTGGAATAACCGGTTTTTGAAATAGTATTGAGAAAATGAATTTAAAAATCATTTTCTTGCCAAGTTATATGGAAACGTTGTGTTTGTAACACGTTATGTTCATAAAACCATGTATTTGTAAAGCCTTGTATTTGTAATGTTCACATAACCGTCAATGCCCACCCTGACTTTGACTCCATACCCGCATAATGCTTTGAATTTGTATAAAACATAGTAGTTAATTTGTATGAACAAGAAGTTTCCGTAAGTATAAAATCCCTGGTATGTAGCAGATAAGGAAAAAGAGATCACCAATGGTTTGCAAGGCCATTGATATGTGTGAAGTGCAAGTAGGAAGACTCAAACCTAGCAGATTTCGCGTTGGGCACAAAGTCACCCCAAGGTCCGTTCTGCTGGGCCTGGGGTTGGGCTCGCTACACCCAGATAGATCTACCGCTTACATCCCTCGGTCCTACAATGAGGATTAATGGCCTCCAGTTCCCGCCTACCCACTCACATGATCTAAGTAGTAACCCTCCTTACGCTAACCATACCATGTATAAAATAAATCCCTGGTCACCCTGACCGAATCCCTGGTCACCCTGACCAAATCCCTGGTCACCCTGACCAAATTTCCTGGTCACCCTGGCCGAATATCATTCACATTTCGAAAATAAGCATTTGTTTTTGTAAAAACCGGTATGTTTAGTATAAACCTTTCGTAATTCATTTGTGTTCCTCGAAATCACTTCGTAATATGATTTAGAAATACGAGTTTTGCATTTGTTCATAACTTTTGTATGTTTTTGCAAAACGTGCATGTCTTTCCACCCCGAAAACATTTACAAAAATGTAAACAGTAAAAAGTGGGGGTTATGAACTCACCTGAATATTCCTGTGCAAAGCTAGCTATAAACCTTTCGTAATTCATTTGTGTTCCTCGAAATCACTTCGTAATATGATTTAGAAATACGAGTTTTGCATTTGTTCAGAACTTTTGTATGTTTTTGCAAAACGTGCATGTCTTTCCACCCCGAAAACATTTACAAAAATGTAAACAGTAAAAAGTGGGGGTTATGAACTCACCTGAATATTCCTGTGCAAAGCTAGCTATATACGACTTCGTGATGTCGTTTCCGAGATGAGACTCGCTAGCGTGCATTCTACAATATTCCTAACACGGAATACCTTATAAGTTCCTAAATAAAAGCGGTAACTAGTCTACGTGTCACCGAGCTCTACCGAATCGTTAGTCGAACGATTTGACAGTAAGTTGTTAACTTGAAAGAAGCGAAGAAGTTATGCTTGCATAATTCGTTTATTCGTCGGTATTTAAGAAGTCTCGAAAAGACTTAGTTCTCGTGAGGTTTAAAATATATGAATATTTATATAAAAGTATATAAATATATTGATATAATCGCGTTAGTTGTCTCGAGAAATCGTACGTGTATGTACAAAAGTTTGTATGAAAATAACGTATAACCAATTCGTATCATATATACGTCTCGTATGATATTTATCAAAGTGTATGTCTATGCCATTTAGGCGTTTGACGTGAATATAAAAAGTCATATTCATGAAAGAATTATCGGATTGTCGTGTTTGAAAATAAATATATAACTATATTTATTTTTATAAACGAATGTGTGTTCGGCGTTTGAAACAATATAAATAATTATATTGACTTTATAAAGGAGTTGTCGAAAGTAATAAAAGAATTGAAAATATTATTTCGTGTTTTATTTTATAAAAGCATTATCGAAATAATATTCAAATTGTCGTCTTTGTAAAAGATTATACGAATCCGATAATAAAACGCCTTTTACGTTTGCGGATTTTCTCGAAAAACGGGCAGAATTTTCTCTGTTTTTGGACGCCCCCGACAACCACGTGTCGATATATTTTGTCAAACTCAACAATATTCTCAATATCAATATGTATAATTTTCGTAAAAGCGACAAAATGTAAATTAAGCACTAGTTGGTATCGGTTCGTTCACGAAGTAATAAGATTATAAGAATAATGTAATGTATTGTGTCATAAAATCTTTACCATCTTCTTGTGTTGAAAGCCGAGCTGACCGAGTCAATTCGCTGAGTTGACTGAGTTTGACCGAGTCTGACCGAGTCGACCGAACCGCTTCCTAATCTGACCCGACCCGAACCGACCAAACCGAGTGAACTTGTCTGTCCCGAGTCGACTCGCTGACTGAGTTAACCGAACCGCCTGCCCGAGCCGCCTGACCGAACCGAATCTGTCCCGAACATCTCTGTTGACTGAGTTGACTCGGTTGACCGAGTCAAACCGAGTTGAGCCAAACACTAAACCGAACTCCGAATCTGTTGACTTGTTGACCGACCGAACCTGACCCAAAGCCATCTATGACCCGAAATCCCAAAATGTCCCGAAATGTGAACCGAACATCATCAGCATAATCATCTTCAAGTTTTTGCAAGATTTAATGAGAAACAGGGGTGTTTTACCGGAAAAACCTGTCATCGAAGCTCCGCAGCCGTCTCCTCCGTCGCCGCCGCCGCCGCGAGCGGCGGATCGTTGCCAGAACGGTCATCCCGCTGTTTCTCTCTCTCGATCTTTATCTCTCTATCTCTTCTCTCTCTCTCTCAACGTCTCTCTCTCTCGCTTGAAGTACCGACCAGCACCACCCACCACAGCGCCGCCGTCTGTGGTGGTGCTGCTGAAGTCCGCCACCACCAAAAGATGGTGGTGGTTGGCCGATGAAAAGAAGGGGGGGTAAAACAGGTGGGTGTCACCGAGAAGGGGGGTGGGGGTGTTTGGCTTTGTGTTAAGTGAGATCAAGAGAGGAATGAGGGGGAAAATGGTGAACTTGTGTTTGTCTGCTCATGTATTCGAGAGAGAGAGGTAAAGAAAAAAAATGTGGTGTGGTTACTTGCCTGCTCAATAATAAAGGGGGGTAGTCCCTTTTATAAATGTGGGTGAGATCTAATATGATCTTGGAAATATTTTGTACAGATTTTGTAGTATGTCAAAAGATTTTGGAAAGATTTTCTAATCTTATATAGATTTTATTTAGATCTTGATGGGATTTTTGGAAGGATCTACAAGAAAAGATCTTGTAGTAGAGATCTAAAATATTATGTATAGGTGTAGGCTTGGGCCCAGGGCCCATAAGCCAATCTCGTGCGTAAGCGGCCCGTAATTCCTACGAGACCCGTTGCCAAAAGCAGAACTCCGTTTAACGTCAAAAATTAAAATACACAAAAATACGGTCGGTAGTCGTTGTTTGCACGCCCGTTCGTCGATCACGGTAATAATCGCGAAAAATTGTATCGTTGCCGTCTTTAATCCGTTTTTCTATCCGGTTTCGACTGTAGTCACAAAAATTTTATTACGAAGCTAATATATATCGTAAAAATTTAATATTTGTCGGCGTTGTCAGTATCCTGTTCGGTTTCAATCCGTTGCCGTTTAACGTTTCACAGGTTTCTCTGTAAACCACCGTTCGCGCATTGTAAAGTCGGATAAACGTTCCCAGGCACTCCAAAGGCCTAATTAAGTTAATCCGTGCTGTAAACACTATTTATTATCTCGTTAATCACTTGTTAATCACGTAATTAAGAGCCGTAAATCACGGGTTGTCACATTTTGTGCGCACGATGTACCAATATAGTCCTTTTATGGACATGTTATTTCATTAAAATCCCTTTGGGGATGCGCTATTTCGAAAATAGTCCCTTTGTGGACATTTTATTTTATTATAAGTCCCTTTGTGGACAAGATACTTCTTGATAACCCCCTTCGATGACATATTTTATATACAGACTTATATTTTCCTTTTAGTCCCTTCGTGGACTAAAGTTGCTTTAAAGTTCCCGTGTGGACAAATGAATTATTAAAGTCCTGTCTAAGGAACTATTGTAAATTTCCTGATGATTTATGGAAAGTTTTTCTTATATAGGTATTCATATACACCTTTATCAAACGATCGTTCCGATTTTACTCGAACTTTATCGATCAGCTGAAAAATTTCAAAAGATCCTCTTAATGGTATAACCTAGCCTATATGTCTATGAACATGGTTGTGATGGTAAAACCCTCTTAAGACAATTAATCCTTGTTAGCATCTAAAAACATGTTAACATTCCTGGCTGTGTGAGTTGAGAGACCACATTAGCTTCCAAAAGTACTTGGATCTTTCCAAGCCACCTTCATGGCCTAAATGATCAATATGAATCATGGCTAATAACGTCGAACATGATGTACACATCAAAACATCTAATTTAGATGTATGCCTACGAACAAAAGATGTATTCATGACAAAGATAGTTTTATTTCATAACTTCTTGTCAAAAGGCAATAAACTATGAATTTTTTCAGATCCAAAGGATCATCGATTATGTTTTAATTGTCCTTGTGAGAAGGCCTTTTTGTGCCATCCAAAAGTCCTTTGAGACAAGCCTTTGCGCTATATGAAATGTCTATATGACATTGACAGTTGTGACTTATGTCCCCTGTCTAATAAATATGAAGGATTAGATTCCGTTTAAACGCCAAAAATGGTTCATTTAAAACCTAGGCAAAACATAATCAAATAAATTACATACTATCTTACTGGCCTATATGGTTTATTTACACCATGGCTATTTAATCATCAAATTCGATGATTCGCTATGTAACTAAATAAATTAATATTACTCGGTCATAGCCTTCAAAGCTTCACCATGGCTGATGTTTTGGTCAAAAATTACATACGCAATTAAGTGATCAAATTAGTTTTGTGAGGTAGTGTGCTAGTAATACTTTGTGAAAAATATGTTGGTTTGTTAGTTTGCAAAAACAGTTATCAGGATACGGCTCAGGATATCAAGCTGTATCTATAATCAAACAATGAGCAAAAATGTAAAGGTTGACACGTGATGTACGAGGAAAGCCCTTGATCAATCTAGATCTCCGGCATAAAACCTCGGGAGCTGACAATCGTCGGCTGCCTTGTTCTTCTTATTGCTTGAATAACTAGGATACATTGCAGGATAATGCTCAGATCGCTACTAAGTGGTACAATGATTGTAAGTGATGAGTGTTAGTGCGTGATTGCTGCTAGAAAAGAGAGTGAATGAGTAGGTGAATTCGAGTGCGTGACCTATGGATCTGGCATCTCCTTTATATAGTTACAAGAATTAACTAATTATGCTAAAAATCCGGGATATTATGCTAAAAATCCGGGATACTGAGATTATTTCCTTTCTGAACGTAGCAAGGCTGTTTCAACTCGTTTTCCACACGCTTACTAACTATAACTCCGGGATTTAAGCTTCCATAACGGTTACAACATTAATATCTTTGACCAGTGTTCGTAACTTCCCATAAAACATGCCAATCTTCAATGCTGACCGTTACAAGAGCTATTTTTCCGCCATCAACGTCCTTATCCTAACCAATTTGAGCGGGTCTTCAGGATGACTTGGTCTTCATGAACGTTAGTCCCCTGTAGCCAACGTTTACAAGCAAATTGTTAGTAATAGTCAGGATACTGCCTCAGGATGTTACCAATATCCTGGTCTGGTATCCTGATCCGGTATCCTGATCATATACAACTAATAAAAAATCAAGATACAAAGTCAGGATATGGGCTCAGAATTTCACCCATAACAATTGTCCCCAAAAATATAACTGTTGGATATCCTGATTCCAACGGATATATTTTTTAGTCATTCCAACATGTCTGGTAAGGATATATGTTTTCTTCGATCTTGAGAAGCTTGACAGCTATCCCAAGCCAGTTCTGGTAAAAAAGGAGCCATATGTTGCTGCTGCCGAAGGTTTCTCTTATGGTGACCTTGGCTTCATGGAATCTATCGAGCCCATGACCTCCTTCCCTAATAAGGTAAATATCCAGATCCTGTATCCCGTACACATATACTGAACCTGAATCCTGGTTAGTTTGTCTTTAATGATACCTGTATTTTGTTGTGTCTAAATCATCCGGTCGTCCTGCACTTAGAACAATTTTAATTTTCGGAAACACTTAGGCTATAATTTCTATCCTCAACCTTTGAATCCTTTGCAATGTCCCCGGCATGGATGTCCCCTGTCTGTGCAGGATATTGCATCAATATATGACACACTTGAGTATCTCTTCACTTAGTGATTAAACTTCGTGACTTTTCACCAACAGAAGAACGTGTGTAAACTGTCACACCCCGACCACGTAGAACATACAAAATGTGGCGGAAATGTCGGGGAGTGTTGTAACAGACTTAATTGTTTCAAATCCATGGCAATTGAAGTTTCGTTTTATTGATTAAAAGTGTTACAATGTCTTAACAAACAAGGAAATACAACATAATTAACTAGTCTTGCATCTTTTATTGTCACTAAAGCCCAAGTCTGCCTATGTGTATCTTGATCATCTTATGCAACAGCCCCTGAAAAACACATGTGAAAATAGGTACGTCAGCATAAAAATGCCTGTGAGATACATAGGTTTTGTGAAAATAGGTTTCATGACTTATGTTTGAGAAAATGTTTAGTCATGAACCTTGTAATTTGCTTTGTTTTGTAAATCATTTGAAAAACGATAAGATCAGATGATATGTATAAATAAGAGAATAATGTATGGTTAAATGAATAACCATGTAAAAATGTATTTGTATAAGATAAGTTGTTTGTAAAACAATGTCTTGTGAAAAGTATGTTATTTGTATAAAATGTTCTATGTCTCAAACTGAAATGATTCAAATAACGCTACGATATGTAATACCATAGAAACACTTATATATAGGAAGTACCAGCGGCGTATCCACCATGCTTGTATCATATTACACACGCCTCGTTACTTAATCACTTACTCAAACCAAACCAAACCATGTAAGATGTCTATGTTTAAATCAATTGCCAAACGTATTGAATAATATGTCAAAAATGTTTATGTCAATATGTAAATCATGTAATATGTAACCAAAATGATATGTATGGCTAGTGAAATTGTATCAACTAAACCATATGCACAAGAACATAGTATTGAAGTAAAACTTGGTTTAAATCAAAGCTATGTTTTGTGGAAATGCATGATCAATGTAAATCATGTAATATGTAAACAAAATGATATGTATGGCTAGTGAAATGTATCAACTAAACCATACGCACAAGAACAAAGTATTGAAGTAAAACTCGGTTTAAATCAAAGCTATGTTTTGTGGAAATGCATGATCAATGTAAATCATGTAATATGTAAACAAAATTATATGTATGGCTAGTGAAATGTATCAACTAAACCATATGCACAAGAACAAAGTATTGAAGTAAAACTCGGTTTAAATCAAAGCTATGTTTTGTGGAAATGCATGCTATACTGATATGAACATCTATGCGGTATTGTGAAAATGCATACATCCAAGCCTTGAGACTGCGGTGATAAACCCTTAAACAACTTAAAGGTTTATCTAAATTATGTATATCGAATTCGGTCATTCCTTTCATCCCCTTTCCCTGGGATGTCCGGAACGGGAGTTGTCAATTCCTATGGTACCACTTCCTACTAACGAACGGCGTAGCTAATGTTAATGAATGTATTGTTCCATTGTAAACAACCCAAATGTCATAACAAAATGTAAGCATGTGATGAAAACGATGTACTAAGTATGCACGCAATGGACATACATAGCATAAAATGTAATGTAAAACGATGTACTAAGTATGCACGCAATGGACATACATAGCATAAAATGTAAATGTAAAACAATGTACTATAATGTACTAACGAACATAGCAGGTATATGATGTGAAAACAGGAAAGCACAAAAGTAACAAGTAGGCACATGTGTTCCACCCCAAAACAGTTTGGAAAAATAGTAAAAGAGGGGTCTATGTACTCACTTGAGATTGCTCAGTAGTCCTTGAGTAACAACCAAACAATGCTAGAGATCGCGGATATCAAACGGCACCTAATATAGGTAACTATGTTAATAAACCGGACCTAAATCGGAAGATCTGATAGAATGAGGGTTCGTAAACCAAACGAGTATAGAGACTCGTGTCATATGGTTTAACAAAGCCTACATACTAAATGAAACCTAACCTAAAAGCTTACGACCCATTACGACCCGTTTAGGTAGCTTATGCTACTTTAACGCGTCGTTCGCGTGAAACGCGTTCGGACCGCCTAACTAGTCCTATGACAAGTGTTATATGCCTAAACATGTTACATAATCAGTTATGTGACAAAAGTTTAGGTTACATATGCTTAATTACCAATTATACATGAAAAGGGTATTCTGGTAATTTACCTAAGGCATATAAACTACCTATCATACAACTACTTAAACGATGTGACCATAAGGTATAACTTCGGAAGGTTATTCCCTATATACTATGGTCACCTAATGTATTTGGTCGGATCCTAATGATCGACCAAACTGGGTCGGGTTCGAAGGTATAAGCGATTTATTAGATCGCTTACCCTACGACCCTAGACAACGTGGTAATCAGTAGGCATAGTCCCAAGGGACTATAACCAACGTGATTACACTCACGTTGCGAAGTTCAAACGAACTTCGCATTGACCATTACTGGTCAACGCAGAAAGTCAAACAAAGTTTGACTTTCAGACTCGAAAGACTCGAAAAGCAATAAAAGAACGAAAGAATACTTACAAAGGGTCCCCGAATGCTAATCTCGATTCAAGAATCTCAGGTATGAAACAATGGTTTCAACTTAGAGTTTCTCAAATCAAAATTCTTGTAAGTTTAGCAATGGATGGCATGGGGTATTTATAGTGTTTCCCGAACCGTTAGGATCGTTTCTTGGAAAACGCGATTCGATCTTGGCCATACACATCAAGATGGTGGTTTTTGAAAACCATTGGAGCCCCTAGTATTACCCAATACCATGTGCATATGAGGAATGGACCAGATTCAAAGTTTCTGCCATTTTTCTGCTGTCTGAACTAGGCTAGCGCACCGTTACATTAAAAGTGTAGAGGTGCGCTAGGCCTAAGTTTAGCAGAATTACACTTTTGGTCCCTGTCATGCATTCAGCCCATTTTCGACACGTTTAAGGCCCGTTAACCCCATTTCAAAACTCTAAAATGAAGTTAAAGTATAGGGAACTTAAAATGTGCTCAAAAATATCTCGGATGTCGGTTCGTTTAGCCGTACGGTTGCGATGTTCGGTTAATTACGACGAAATGCGCATAAGCGCGAAAAACGATCCAAATGACGCGACGAATGGATTTTTGACAAGCCAAACACTAAAGCATAATATAGTCATGCTTACATAAATTTTTAGATGTCCGGATGTATTCAGAACGTAAGTTATGCGCGAAAATGCAAACTTGTGCACTTTTTGACACTTTTAGTCCCTGAATGACCCAAAAGTTTATTTTAGCACACCAAACCCCTCAAAGCATACTTCTAAGCTATGTAAAGGATATTTAAGGTGTGTTTAACTTATGGTCATGTTCCGGAATGTTCGTTACAGTTCAAATTGACATACTTTCGCAGTTTGTCAAGTTTAGTCCCTGTAAGCGAATTAACTTGATTTTGCCATACCAAAGCCTTCAAAACTTATTTCTAAGTTATGTAAAGGTTATTTAAGGTATGTTAAGCCTATTTCACTATTCCGGAGTGTTTGTTGCATTAAACTGGTTATATTTACGCATCGGTGCGCGTATAACCTTCCAGAAAGCGATTTAGAGTTTGAAATTGAACAAGAATTGATATGTGCAAATGATACACATATTTTTACAAATCCCAAGTATGAAATATAATATTTCATTGGTTTGGTATTTGTTTGATGGCCGTGGGGGCACAGGTGTTACATAAACACAATCGTAGTTTGTCATATCTTTGGAACTTTGTCAAAAAGTTTAGTTTCACTGGGGATAAACCCTTAATATACTGGGGATAAACCCTTACCATCCTGGGGAAAATCCCAAATTTTCGTGCACTACAGGCGGGAGTATATAAACTCCAAGACTTAGAAAGGTGAAAACCTTTAATCCTTAGAGAGTATGAAAATACCCTTTCGTGAGAAAGGGTAATCAATCCCCATATACCTTGAGGATCCAGGGTATAGCCAACAGTAACGAAATTGTCAGACACTTTTACATGAACTGGTCCCGCCACCTTGAACTATCCCTGGATAACTTGCGCTCCAGGCGGGGTGTTTAAACCCAATTCGTGAGAAAGGTGAATACCTTTAAACCTGTGAAGGGATCAGGATCCCTTAAACGTGAGAGAGGGGGCCAATCCTCTAATCTTTCGAAGTATCCTGAATGTGTATCCTGAAGCTATATCCCGAAACATATACTGCAAAACAACTGTAAACTAAGGTGGGTGTTAGCTTGGCTAATACCCCTCCGATGCTTAAGTCAGCAATGGGTTCAAAAGAATAAACAATATTAAATATATTAAAAGAGATAGAACTCATACCATCTTGAGTTAGAAATTAAATTCTAAACTCACTTAAAATAGAGCTTCAGGTGTATAGCATTCCAGGATCTTGGTAGCATATCCCTTTCCATATTCTTGAGCCGGTATGCTCCTTTTTCGGATTCCGATTCAATCTCATAAGGTCCTTCCCACTTAGGAGCTAACTTTCCATCAGCAGGATTAATAGTATTCTGAAAAGCCTTCCTTAGTACCCAATCTCCAACTTGAAACCTTCTAGTCCTTAGATTCTTGTTATATGCTCTGGATATCCTCTGTTGATATGCTGCCATTCTCAACTTTGCCTCATCCCTTGTCTCATCAATAGTATCCAATTCTTGACATAGGGCTTCAGGATTCTTCTCAGGATCCCGGAGGTCGGATCTTGCTGTAGGTATCACCATCTCTGTTGGGATTACTGCCTCTGCTCCAAATACTAAGGTAAATGGGGTTTGCCCAGTAGCATTCTTCACAGTTGTCCTGTCAGCCCATAGGACAAATGGTAGTTCTTCTGCCCATCTTCCCTTCTTAGCTCCAAGTCTTTTCTTCAAATTGTTGACAATTATCTTGTTTAAGGATTCTGCATGTCCATTTGCTTGAGGATGTACCGGTGTAGATGTGATCATTTTAATTCCCCAACTTTTGCAAAAATCAGTAGTTCTTTTGCTGATGAACTGAGAGCCATTGTCACAAACTATCTCAGCTGGTACCCCAAATCTGGTCAGGATATTCCTCTTTATGAAGGATACCACTTCTTGATCCCTGACTTGAACAAAGGCCTCGGCTTCGACCCACTTGGAGAAATAATCTGTCATTGCCAGCATAAAAACCTTTCCTCCTGGAGCCTTTGGAAGTTTTCCCACTATGTCCATTCCCCATTTCATAAACGGCCAAGGGGATATGATAGGATATAATGGTTCAGCAGGCTGATGCAGGATGTTGCCGTGTCTTTGACATGCACCGCATTTCCGAGCATACTCCGCGGCATCCTTTCTCATGGTCGGTCAGTAATATCCTGTTCTCAACACCTTCGAGAACAGAGATCTGCCCCCAGTATGGTTGCCACAGTCTCCTTCGTGTATATCCTGAAGTACCTCCTTGGTTTCAGGATCTTCCAAGCACCTTAGGTACGGACCTGCAAGGGATTTCTTATACAAAATATTATTTATAATAGTAAAACGAGATACCTTCATCCTAAAAGCCTTAGGATTTGCATCCTTTGGGATATCTCCTTCTAGAAGATACTTCATAATTGGAGTCATCCAGGATTCAGGATCCTTCTCAGGATATCCATCACCAGGATCCTGGATACATCCTACTTCTTTATCCTGAGATTTGAAATGTTCCATTGTAGGATACAAGATGTGCACTATTGGTATCTGAGTTCCCTCCGGTATCCTGACAATAGATCCTAAGTTTGCTAGAGCGTCAGTGATGTGTGCAAAATGCAACATATAAATTACATCAATTGTGGCATAAAACTAACCCTTTTTAGTACTAATGTTGGAAAAAGTGTTCTTTTGTCTTCCTTTTGTATTTTCAGGATTAAATGAGCTCAAATTAACAAAAGAAGCAAAAAGACATCAAAATCTAACATAAATACAAGAAAAGGAACAAATGTGACATGCCCAACCCCACGACAGCATCTTCCCAAGCAAAACAAGAAGACAGAAGACTGAACACGCCCCGTGCTTAGCCAGCACGGGGGCGTGCCCAAGTGTCAGCAGAAAAGACAAAGTGGTAGAAGCTTCTATTGCCCACCACGGGGTCGTGCTCAGCGGACACGGGGCCATGGTCAACTATAAGATTTGCACATTCCAGGCAAATCTTCATAGTAAAAAGATTCTTCTGCACACGGGGTCGTGCTCAGCGGACACGGGGGCGTGGTCAACTAATAAGACAAGCTGCATTAAATGAAGAAAGAGAAGGATGTGGACACGGGGCCGTGCCCGAGCTTCTGTTCAGCCTATAAATAGGAGTGCTTGGCTCAAGCTCAAACCATCCCTTGGTACACCACCTCTCTCACACTTCACCCACCACCCACTACCACCATAACACCATCATCCACCACCATCATCCATTGTCCATCATAGAGTGTGTGAGTCATCTCGGGATCCAAGATTGATCGTAAGAGTTCTTGACAATCAAGGCCATGTTTGCCTAAGTCTCTTACATCACTTGGTGAAGACAAGTGTCTAGTGTAATACTTTTTATTTCTAATCTTTTCGCACTTTTTATTTGGTTTTGTATTAATGACTTTAATAACTAGTTTCTTATGTTGAAGGTGATTCTTCCTTATCGTTTGTCCGTGGTGTCTTGACATTATTTTACTGTCTATATAAAATAAAAGATTTTCACCATTCATATCTCCACGGTCTATATGGAGGTATGTTGGCTACCTAGTCGGGGGTTAAGGGAACGGTTTTGTAAGAGTCTTGCCATTGTTCAGCGTTTAGAGGTCCTGCAATGGACCTGGGTCAAATTTAGTAGGACCTCCTTCAATACTTAACGGTATTGGATGGCGGGGGTCTAAACTCTTTGATCCCCTCATAAGTTAAACTACTATTAATACTATAACCCGACTATTTAGGACTGTATCCCTGCTGACTCAGACTACTTAGTCGAGGGTAACGTCACCTCCAAAAGAGGGGCCTACCATAATTTGCATTAATAACTTAATTAATTATCTTTCAATAATCTGACCCTTTAGGATTGTATCCTTGCTGACTCAAACTACTGGGTTGAGGGTAACGTCACCTTCAAAAGAGGGGCCTACTACAATAACTAAGATAATCTCTTAAATAAGTGCAAAAGTGCGGAAATAATCAAAGGTTACACTATACACGAGCCGGAACCAAGTGATTCATATTGTCTATCTGTTTTTCTTTTATTTTTATTTTTCAGCATTTTAATTAGTTTTTATTTTTCTTAGCTTAAAACCTTTTTTCTAAACTTTTTGATTTGATTAGACGTTGAGGATAAACCGGTACTAAAAGCTCTTGTGTCCTTGGACGACCTCGGTATCTTACCAACACTATACTACGCCCACGATGGGTGCACTTGCCCATATGTGTGTTTAGTGTTAGTAAATATCGTGTTTTATAAATTTAAAACTTGGCTAAAAAGTGTTAAAGGGCTTAAAATATACACCTAATATATATAACACTTCACACGCATCAAGTTTTTGGCGCCGTTGCCGAGGACACAAGGATTTTAAGAAAGCTTAAAATCAACGGCCTAATCAGTTTTTCAAAACCTTTTTAAAATGCGCGCACATTTTTTCTGCATTTTAGTTTAGTTTTGCATTTACAGTAACCTGTACACGGGGCCGTGTTCACTGAGTACGGGGCCGTGCTGCACATTTTCATATAAACACCCAGCAACAGTAGCTTGAACACGGGCCGTGCTCACTGAACACGCCCCGTGCTCAACGAAATCAGTAAATTTAATTAAAACGCCCAAATACAGATTCTGTACACGGGGCCGTGTCCATTGAACACGGGGCCGTGTCCAGCCTCTGTTTCCGTTTTTATTTCTGTTTTCTGATCTCGAGACTTGGTTGTGGTCTGCTGAGTGATTCTTATGGATCAATACTCAGGAGGTTACAACTACACTTATAAGGAGGATGATTATAGGGGTAACTATTGCACTAATTGTCGAAATCCGCACTCGGTTCAATATAATCACTCATATCAACCATCCAATTCATACACCTACTATGAGGAGCCCAGGTACGAGCCATCAACTTCATACACATCCTATGAAGACCAAAGGTATGAACCTCCTCCCTCATACTCATATTTTGATGAACCAAGGTATGAGGCTTCATACTCATACTTTGAGGAACCAAGATATGAGCCACCACCTTCGTATGCTTATTATGAGGAACCATGGCGTGAACAACCCACCTCATATGAGTATTATGAAGAACAAAATAACGACCCTTATCCATCATATGCTTACAATGAAGAACAATGGTGTTAACCATCTACTTCATATGGGTATTATGAGGAACAAAGGATCGAACAACCGGATTCAAGCTTTGAAAATCCCGATCCTTACTCTATCACCGAAGTGACCGATAGGATATTAGAACACCTTAGAGTTATCGATCGCTATATAAAAGAATCTCGCGCAAGGGAAGAGGAGTCCCGCGCAAGTGAAGAATTAAATAAAGAAGAGATAACTGAAAGTGTAAAAATGGAAGAACAAATAAGTGAAAAACCGACACATGAGTTAAACTACGAAAAAGGTGAGTCCATCAACGTTAAAATTCAAGAAGAGTCTAATTTTGAAGAAATTAATCTCTTATCACCTTCTTTTGAAAATCATTGTTTAGTTCCAACTCATGCTAAGTTTTTAAAAGAGTTAAACATTAACACTAAAATTGACTAAACGGTAAGTGTTAAGTTAACTATTGATCAAACCTCACTAATAAAAGAAGACCCTTTTGAAATTAACATTACACCGGTTCCATGTTTCTTTCAAAATTCATTTATTAGTAATGTCACAATCGATAAAGATCTTTGTGTTAACATAATGCCTAACTACATTTTCGAAAAATTAAGTATTAGTGATTTTTCTCCACTTCAAATACCCATTTTTCTATCCAATCGGAAAGTAATAAAATCAATCGGTGTAGTTGAGGATGTATTGGTTCAAACAAATCAAATGGTAATCCCGACCGACTTTGTCATCCTCGATGACGCTCCTCTAGTGTTGGGACGACCATTTGTAAAAACTCATGAAGCTTTGAGAAACCGGAAGTTCCACAATCTACCTCTTCAATTAGGGTCTATGTAATGCCCCCGCAACATTCCAACGTTGCATGGTAGCCATTTTCCACGACATGATAGAAAAGACAATGGAAGTCTTCATGGACGACTTTTCTATCTTTGGGGATTCATATGACCAATGCCTCGATAACCTTGAACGAATGTTATCCCGATGTGAGGAAACTAACCTCGCCCTTAATTAGGAAAAATGCCATTTCATGGTAACGGAGGGAATAGTACTCGGTCACAAAATCTCAAGCGAAGGAATGGAGGTAGATCGAGCCAAAATATATACCATTTCTAGACTACCACCTCCATCCTCCGTAAGAGCTATCAGAAGTTTCCTAGGTCATGCCGGATTTTATAGACGGTTTATCAAAGACTTTTCTAAAATTTCAAGGCCTCTAACAAAATTACTTGAAAAAGATGCCCCTTTCATCTTTGACAAGGATTGCAATCAAGCATTTCTAACCCTAAAGGAAATGTTAGTCAATGCACCTATCATGATAGCGCCTGATTGGAAATTTCCTTTCGAAATCATGTGTGATGCTAGTGACTTTGCAGTTGGAGCTGTCTTGGGACAAAGAAAAGAAAAGCATTTTCACCCCATTTATTATGCTAGTAAAACACTTAACGATGCACAAGAAAATTACACAACAACTGAAAAAGAATTACTAGCTGTGGTATTTGCTTTTGATAAATTTCGTTCTTATCTTGTTCTTTCTAAAACAATAGTCTATACAGATCATGCAGCCATTCGATATCTCTTCAAAAAGCAAGATGCAAAACCACATTTGATTCGGTGGATTCTACTCCTCCAAGAATTTGATATTGAAATCAAAGACAAAAGAGGAGCAGAAAACACTGCAGCAGATCATCTTTCACGCTTAGAAGACCCAACTTTGGAGGCAACTAGGGACAAGCAAATCAACGAGAAATTTCCAACTGAGTCCCTAGAAATGGTGGAATATAAAGAAGAACCATGGTACGCCGACTATGCTAACTACCTAGCTAGCGGTATAGTCGCAAAAGGTTGGCCACATCATCAAAGAAAGAAATTCTTTGCTAATGTGAAGCACTATTTTTGGGAAGATCCATATCTTTTCAAAATATGTGCCGACCAACTCATCCGACGATGCGTACATGGTAGCGAAGCACGAAGAATTCTCCGCCATTGTCATGAAGGTCTATACGGAGGGCATCATGGTGCCACTAGTACCGCACGAAAGGTATTTGATTCAGGATTTTGTTGGCCAACCATTTACAAAGACGCCCAAAGTCTTGTCAAAACATGTGATGCTTGCCAAAGACACAGGTAATATTTCTTCCAAAAACGAAATGCCACAAAATGGCATTCTTGTTTGTGAAATTTTTGATGTGTGGGGACTCGCCTTTATGGGACCTTTCCCACCGTCGAAAGGAAATAAATATATACTTGTGGCAGTAGACTACTTGTCTAAATGGGCCGAGGCCGAGGCACTTCCAACGAATGATGGAAGAGTCGTGGTAAGATTTCTGAAAAAAATATTCTCTCGTTTTGGCACACCTAAAGCATTAATAAGTGATAGAGGTACCCATTTTTGCAACCATCAACTGGAAATTTTTTTAACAAGATATGGGGTCTATCACCGGGTCTCAACAACATATCATCCTCAAACAAACGGACAAGCCGAAGTGACTAATAGAGGTTTAAAACGAATACTCGAAAAAACATAGGGATAAATAAAAAGGAATGGGCAGATAAATTAGATGATGCTTTATGGGCTTTTCGAACTGCGTATAAAACAACAATAGGTACAACCCCATATAAGCTAGTCTATGGAAAAAGTTGTCACTTGCCAGTAGAAATTGCACACAAGGCCTATTGGGCAATCAAAAATGTAAACTTAGATTTAGAATTTGCTGGTAAAAATCGATTTTGTCAATTAAATGAATTAGACGAACTTAGGAATTATGCATACTCAAACTCCGAAATTTATAAGGAAAGAATGAAAAATTTGCATGACAAACATATTAAACCTAATGAATTTCGAGTAGGAGATCTAGTTCTTTTGTTTAATTCACGACTTCGATTGTTTCCTGGTAAATTAAAGTCTAGGTGGTCAGGACCTTTTTCCATCACCCATATTTTCCCACACGGTGCAGTAGAAATTAAATCTCAGAATGGACCTCCATTCAAAGTCAATGGCCAGCGGCTGAAACTCTATCAAGGATTCATTGAGGATGAAGAGGAGGAGATCTCGCTTTAAACGGTGGAAGAATGAAAACATCAACATCATACCTAGTAAGTTACGAACGATAAAGACGGCATCTAAATCGGTAAGTCTTCTAACCAAAATTTTTGGGAAACAACGGGCACTCACACGAGCACTAAAAAAAAACTATGCTCGGCACGAGGCCGTGTCCGCTAGACACGGGGCCGTGTCCGCGCTACTGTCGGGATAAAACCCTTTTTTTTCATAACAGTTACTTCATTCCACATGCCCCGTTTCCCCGAAAACGCTCTGGTTTCAGGCGACTTTCCGCAGATTTTCAACGTCTCTTATCATTCTAACAACATCAAGGTATGATTCTATCACTATTCTTAGTTAGATTAGTTACTTGCATGTAGTTAAAAACACCAAAAATTTGGGGAAAATCTAGGGTTCTTGAAGTTCATCCGGATCGAACCTCAAATTTTTGTTTAGATCTGTTTGCATTTAGTTAGATTAGTGTTAAGGGAAGTAAATACACTTGTATTGTTCATAGATTCGCCCGATTTCGCACAAAAAAACCCAACCCCTTGTTCTTGAACCGAAAAAGATAAAATTGATAGGGTAAACGGGTCGTTTTGGGAAAAATGGCACTTAGGGTTTCATTTTCGGGGGAAACCGCACCTATTGAACCAAAAATTTTCAAGTTTTCGAAACCGGGTCGAAAAATGGAATTTTTGTGTAACAGGCGCCTGGACACGGGGCCGTGTCCGCTGAACACGGGGTCGTGTCCAGCCTATTGTTTGTAGTTTTGTCCGAAAACTCTTCTGTTTCGTGCTAACTTTTGGTGTATTCTTTCAGATGGCTAGGAAGTTCACGAGATTTAACGCCAATGAGCTCGATGCTAGGGCTAGATACGAAATACTTCTAACAAGGCCAGAGGAATACCCGAGGCAAGCATGCACGGACTTGTTAACATTGGTGAACCAACTCGACCGCTTCAACAACCTTGTCACAGGACCTCTAAGAGTCGTTTTAACAACTCGACTCCGTTCCGTCCACGAATGCACTTTGGAATTCTATAGCACCTTCACATTCAACTCAAGGTGCGACCCATTCGACAACGATGGGGTAGCGTTCCGATGTGGCGGAACTAAGTATTCGATCTCTATGGCACAATTTGGGTCGATTGTTGGGTTGTACGCGGAAGAAGATGCGGGAAGCGAGGAAAATACTGGAGGGATGCGAGAGATAGGCGAAAACGATCGCCAAGCCGCGTGGGCTCAGATTGGTGAAGGGTACTACAATCCGAGCAACACTAAGAGCACGAAGCTGAGGGATCCGCTCTACAGATACATCCATAGGCTCCTTGGCTACTCTCTTAGTCAAAGACACGATAGCGGTGGCGTCGTTGGGTTAAGAGATTTGGTTGTCCTCCAATGCATCCATAACCGTAGGCCTCTTGATGTTCCATTCCTCATGCTCCGAAACATGCATCATAACCGCCTTGCTAGTGCACCGACCCCTATCTTCTTTGGGGGATGGGTGTACCGTCTCCTCAAGCACTTCACCAACATACCTAGGTCATTAGGAAGGAGCCCATGGTCGGGTAGGGTAGATATACACATCTACCGCTCAATGAACCTAATTTATGAGGCTGAAGACGGGACGGTAAGCTTTCAAAGGATGCAAGGTCATGCATGGAACCCGCAAGAAGCACTTGTCCTCCACGCTCCACAGCATCATCAGTACCAATACCAAGCCTCATGGTGATCCGGGCCAATCCTCCTCCTCAGGAGGCGGTTTTCCTAACTTTCAAAGTTTACATGATTTGTTGCAGGAAAACCTCATGTGTACCAGGAATACCTACAATATGGCAAGCAACACGTACCATCGGGTTGGGGCAATCGAGATAAACATATCCGATATCCAAGATGATATCGGCAATATCCGGGAGTACATTGCCGGGCATGGTGGGGATGATGATGATGATGAGGACGAAGACATGGATTAAGCGGGTGGAGCGGAGGAAGAAACGGTTGGTTAGTGATTCCCCAGGTTAACCTTTTCTAATCTTGAACAATTTAAGGCCTACGTGCCAAGTGTTGAACAATTTACTTTCCCTAACTTCTTTTATTTTCTGCGTTTATTTTCCTTTTTAACTTTGTTGACATGGATGTTGAACTTGGTAAAATTAGGATGTTTGCAATGGTGTGGTATAGTGTTTATTGATTAAGCAGGTACATGCGAAGCTTAGAGTACTAAGCATTAGTGCTACTAAAGCCGGAACATGAAAACCAAAGAAAGAAACCTGTTTTTCAACCTTGCAGATTGTCCACACGGGGCCGTGTCCAGCCGACACGCCCCCGTGCCCACTCCCCAGACCTGCTGTTTGTTTTATTTCTGCAGACCATGATAAACACGGGGTCGTGTCCAGCCAACACGCCCCCGTGTCCACCTTCTGTAAGTTTTCATTACTGGCACCTGAACACGGGGTCGTGCCCACCAGGAACGGGGCCGTGTCCAGTGCCTAGTAACATAATTTTTTTTTGCTTTTTCACACATTTTTACACATTCAATCAACCAAAAAACTTATTTTTGGGACACATTGAGGACAATGTGTAATTTAAGTGTGGGGGGGGGGGGGGATGCTAAAACCTTGAATCTTGCAAGTCCTAAATACAAGCCTTACACAAAACTCTATTGGAACCGCTAATCACCCCAAATTTTTTTTCAAAAATTTTCATTTTTTTTACTTGTCTAGGTTTAACTCGGGACTTTCAAGTTCTAAAAAATGTTATATTTTTACGAATTTACAACCGATAGTGTCGTGATAAAAAGAACCAACATAAGAAAATTATGAAAAGGCATGACAAGCTTAGTTAAAATTTAATTATATATACTTGATCACATAAAAACCCATTCCCACAAAAGTGAGTTTTGAGCCTTTATTGAGCATACAAATAGATATCTTTAAACTAAATGCTCATTTTTCGTTTCTTGTGTGAATAGCCGCTTGGTTCTTACGACTCCAGAACTTGCCACGACGATACATTCCTGGTCCTTACCAACTTAAACCCGAGTAAGTAAATGATGGAGGCATTAGGACTAACCCTTTTATTTCTACACCATTATTTTTTTCTTTTTTTTTACCACCTACCCAAAAATCCCCCTAGTTAGCCCCTTTGAGCCTAAACCTTTTCATTTCATAACCCAAACAAACACCCTTTTACCCACCAAAACCTTTTTCTTTTTTAACACTTTGTTTTAGTAACTAGCTCGGTTTCTCATATGACTTTCAAAATATATATATATATATATATATATATATAGTTGATTATGAAGCAAAAGCAAATAAACAAACTAGTTTATCAAAAATGACTTTGTTTGAAAAATAGCTTCATAAAAATAAAAGTTGAAAAATAGAAAGTCTTACGAAAACCGATACTTGTTACGCTTTTCGCCCTTTTTCTACTAACCACTAACCCAACCACCTACCTTTAACCCAAGCCTAACCCTTCACCCAAAAAGTCCTCTTGATATTTACAAAGGTATATAAGTTAAAAATGAGGAGGATTGATTGCTTGGCAAGCCTATGGTAGGAGTAAGTTCCATGCCGCTCTCGAGTGGTCCACAAAAATACATTTTCGGCCGAGTGTTGAGTGATCCCCGTGAGGTATGTGAACTTGTATATAAACAGAATTTTACAAAGGCATGTTATGCCCTAATAAGTAATTTATCTTATGAAAAGTTTTAAATAAATCATGACGAATAGGATTGTAAATAAATAAAAATAAAACTAAATAAAAAATCTTGGAAATCACGACACTCTATGACAAGCCCAAAAACCTTCTTTTCTACCCATTCCATTTGGGAGTGTAATAGCCACATATTAAAGAGTTTTGCTTGAGGATAAGCAAAGATTCAAGTGTGGGGGTATTTGATGTGTGCAAAATGCAACATATAAATTACATCAGTTGTGGCATAAAACTAACCATTTTTTAATACTAATGTTGGAAAAAGTGTTCTTTTGTCTTCCTTTTGTATTTTCAGGATTAAATGAGCTCAAATTAACAAAAGAAGCAAAAAGACACCAAAATCTAACATAAATACAAGAAAAGGAACAAATGTGACATGCCCAACCCCACGATAACATCTTCCCAAGCAAAACAAGAAGACAGAAGACTGAACACGCCCCGTGCTCAGCCAGCACGAGGGCGTGCCCAAGTGTCAGCAGAAAAGACAAAGTGGTAGAAGCTTCTATTGCCTACCACGGGGTCGTGCTCAGCGGACACGGGGCCGTGGACAACTATAAGATTAGCACAATCCAGGTAAATCTTCATAGTACAAAGATTCTTCTGCACACGGGGTCGTGCTCAGCGGACACGGGGGCGTGGTCAACTAATAAGACAAGCTTCATTAAATGAAGAAAGAGAAGGATGTGGACACGGGGCCGTGCCCACTGGACACGGGGCCGTGCCCGAGCTTCTGTTCAGCTATAAATATGAGTGCTTGGCTCAAGCTCAAACCATCCGTTGGCACACCACCTCTCTCACACTTCACCCACCACCCACCACCACCATCATCCACCACCATCATCCATTGTCCATCATAGAGTGTGTGAGTCGTCTCGGGATCCAAGATTGATCGTAAGAGTTCTTGACAATCAAGTCTCTTACATCACTTGGTGAAGACAAGTGTCTAGTGTAATACTTTTTATTTCTAATCTTTTCGCACTTTTTATTTGGTTTTGTATTAATGACTTTAATAACTAGTTTCTTATGTTGAAGGTGATTCTTCCTTATCGTTTGTCCGTGGTGTCTTGACATTATTTTACTGTCTATATAAAATAAAAGATTTTCACCATTCATATCTCCACGGTCTATATGGAGGTATTTTGGCTACCTGGTCGGGGGTTAAGGGAATGGTTTGGTAAGAGTCTTGCCATTGTTCAGCGTTTAGAGGTCCTGCAATGGACCTGGGTCAAATTTAGTAGGACCTCCTTCAATACTTAACGGTATTGGATGGCGGGGGTCCAAACTCTTTGATCCCCTCATAAGTTAAACTACTATTAATACTACAACCCGGCTATTTAGGACTGTATCCCTGCTAACTCAGACTACTTAGTCGAGGGTAACGTCGCCTCCAAAAGAGGGGCCTACCATAATTTGCAATAATAACTTAATTAATTATCTTTCAATAATCCGACCCTTTAGGATTGTATCCTTGCTGACTCAAACTACTAGGTTGAGGGTAACGTCACCTTCAAAAGAGGGGCCTACTACAATAACTAAGATAATCTCTTAAATAAGTGAAAAAGTGCGGAAATAATCAAAGGTTACACTATACACGAGTCGGAACCAAGTGATTCATCTTGTCTATCTGTTTTTCTTTTATTTTTATTTTTCAGCATTTTAATTAGTTTTTATTTTTCTTAGCTTAAAACCTTTTTTCTAAACTTTTTGATTTAATTAGACGTTGAGGATAAACCGGTACTAAAAGCTCTTGTGTCCTTGGACGACCTCGGTATCTTACCAACACTATACTACACCCACGATGGGTGCACTTGCCCATATGTGTGTTTAGTGTTAGTAAATATCGTGTTTTATAAATTTAAAACTTGGCTAAAAAGTGTTAAAAGGCTTAAAATATACACCTAATATATATAACACTTCACACGCATCAGTCAGCTTCAGGATTCTTTTCTCTTGTTACCTGTTCAAGTATAAAAATTTCGAAATATCCTGCTAATTTTTTAACAATTTCAAGATATTCAGCTAACTTTTCGCCTTTTACTGCATAAGAACCATTGAAATGGTTAGTAATCAACAGGGAATCAACATATACTTGTAAATATCTAATATTCATATTTTTAGCTAATTCTAATCCTGCTATCAGAGCTTCATATTCTGCTTCATTATTAGTGGCAGGAAACTCACATCTAATAGCCTGGGGTAATATGTCCCCCTGTGGCGATTTTAGTAGTATACCCAAACCTACACCTCTTACATTAGATGCACCATCAGTATATAGTGTCCAAGATTCTATATTTTCTCCTAGTTGTTGCACTTCTAGGTCTACTTCATTTTGAATATCACTACTGAAATCAGCCACAAAGTCAGCTAAGGCCTGAGACTTTATGGCATTTCTAAGTTCATATATTAAATCATAGGCACTTAATTTTACTGACCATTTAGCCATTCTACCTGACATCTCAGGTTTCCTAAGTACATTTTTAACAGGATAATTAGTTTTAACATGAATCCCATGTGTCTCAAAATAATGTCTAAGCTTTGTCGATGCCATAACTAGAGCCAATATTAATTTTTCTAAATGAGAATATCTAGTTTCAGCATCTAATAAACTTTTACTAACATATTAGACAGGATACTGCTGACCTTCGTGATCCTTAACCAAAACAGCACTTACTGCATTCCCTGATACTGCAAGATACATGGATAATGGTTCACCATCCTCGGGCTTCATCATCAGAGGTGCGGTTGAAAGATATTGCTTTAATTCATGTAAGGCTGCTTCATGCTTTTCTCCCCACTCAAACCTCTTATTCTTCTTCAGGATATCGTAGAATTCTTTACATTTTTCTGAGGATCTTGAGATAAATCTGTTTAGTGACGCTACTCGCCCCGCCAGTCTTTGTACATCTTTCATGTTGGAAGGTGATTTGATATCCAAGATAGCTTTAATCTACTCCGGGCTTGCCTCTATACCCCTTTTAGTCAACATGTATCCTAAAAATTTTCCTGCCCCCACTCCAAAATGGCACTTGGCAGGATTTAGTTTCATATTGTACTGGTCCAGGATATCAAATGATCCTTTAATATCCTAGAGATGATCCTCAACCTTCTTGGATTTGACTACCATATTGTCAATGCACACCTCCATGGTGTCCCCCAGTTTGTCTTTAAACATCATGTTCACCAATCTCTGGTACGTTGCACCTGCATTTTTCAAACCAAAAGGCATAGCAGTATAACAGTAAATACCTGTTGGTGTCATGAAAGCAGTATCCTCCTGGTTTGAAGGTTCCATTTGGATCTGCTGGAATCCTGAGGATGCATCCATGAAGGTTAACATCTCATGACCAGCAGTGGCGTCCACCATCGAGTCTATATGAGGTAGAGGGAATGGGTCTTTAGGAGTTCAAGTCTATGTAATCTACACAAACTCTCAATTTCCCATTCTTTTTTTGAACCACGACCACATTTGCTAGCCACTTGGGAAATTTGACATCCCTGATCATCTTGGACTTCAATAGTCTTTCAACCTCTTCTTGAATAATTATGTTTCATTCTGGAGCAAACTTCCTTCTCTTTTGCTGGATAGGCTTGAAAGACCTGTTAATTCCAAGCTTGTGAGTTATAATATCCTTAGAAATACCTGTCATATCCTCATGCTTCCATGCGAATGTTGACATCCTGCATTTCAAAAAGTTAGTTAACTGATTTTCAATATCCTGAGGGATATTGGCTCCTACGAGCACCGAGATATCTGGATTATCCTGATCCAGGATAATTTTCTTTACAACCTGCTCTGAAGCCTCCACGATATCCTGGGCCCGCATCTTTAATTGCTATGCTGCGTTAGGCTTGGTTGAGGATTTCATCGAGGATGAGTAACATTCCTTTGCCTCCTGTTGATCACTTTCCACCTTGACAACCCCCCAAGGAGTAGGGATCTTGATACACTAATGATAGGTTGATGGCACAGCTTTCATATCATAGATCCATGGCCTACCCAATATGATATTGTAGCAGGATAAGGAGTCCATGACACAAAAGCGTTGTATTGAGTTGACCCCTTCAACATATACTGGTAATTTTATCTCCCCCACTGTGTTCCTAGCTTCTCCACGAAACCCAACAAACACAGTGGACTTCGACGTGATATCCATTGGAGATATATTCATTCTCTTCAACGTTACTAGTTGAATTATGTTGACGGAGCTGCCATTATCCACCAGTATCCTACGCACAAAATGATTAGCAACATATAAAGTTATTACCAAAGCATCATGATGAGGATCCTAGACAGTATCCCTGTCATCACTGTCGAACGTGATCACTTTATCAGTTGTGAGGGTTGTCATCCTGGTTGGCTTATCTCCCCTTTCTGCCTTAGCCTCATTCGCATGTCTTTTTCTGCAGAGTATGAAGTTCCACAAATGTCGGATCCTCTTGAAATAAAGTTAATTATCTTGGCATCTGCAGGAGGTGATGTTGCTCGTTCAGGATCCTTCTCAGGATCCTGACCCTTATTCTTCTTTCTTCCTAGAAGTTCTTTCAGATATCCTTTGCTTAGCAGATAGCTTATTTCCTTCCTCAGGGCTATGCAATCTTCCGTAACATGTCCAAAATCCTCATGGAAGGCACACCACTTGGATTTATCCTTCCAATCAGCTTTCTGTTGGTTTTTCCTAGGCCACCTCGCTTTGTTTCCCAAACCCTGCATAGCATACATTAGTTCAGATATATTAACAGAAAAACAATATTCTAACAACTCAGGATACTCCTCAGGATCCTCGTCTTGGACAACGTTCACTCTTTTGTTTTCATTTTTATCATACGGCCTAGAGCGGTATGGTTTATGTGAAGATTCTGATTTCCTGTTTGTTGACTCATATGTTGAGGATGCATTCATCCTCTCTTGCATTTTCTTATCATCTTCAAGCCTGATATATCGTAAAGCCCTGTTTCGAGCTTCGTCCAAGTTCCTGCAAGGATTCATCACAAGATCCTGATAAAACTGGGAATCCCTTTGTAGTCCCATCTTGAATGCTTGGGCTGCTGTAGCAACATCAAGGTGTGGGATATCCAAGGATTCCCTGCTGAATTTGTTCACATAATCCCTTAGGGATTCTTGAGGTCCATGTGTTATCCTGTAGAGGTCATTTGTTAGTTTTTCAAAGCTTCTACTACAAGAAAACTAACTGTTAAACAAATTAACTAAATGAGAAAATGATGTAATTGAATGAGGTGGAACATTTAGAAGCCATTTCAAGTCTGATCCTGTTAAAGTAGAGCCGAAGCCCTTGCACAAGCATGCTTCTTTAAGATCCGGCGGGATAGGGTTAATTTCCATCATCTCCCTATACTGGGCAATATGGTCCTCAGGATCCGTCGTCCCATCATACAACTTCATGTTAGGAGTCTGGAATCTCTTTGGGATTTCTGCATCACAAATGGGGTGAGCAAAGCGGGATATGTTGTGACTATCCCGGGATACTTCCGGTATAGGCTGCACTATCCCAGGCACACTTGATATCATATCCTTCAACTTTTGAAGCTCTCTAGTTATCACTGATGTCACACCTGCATCCTGCAATGATCCAAGATTATTAGTAACAGGGATACTAGTGTTAACAGACAAGTTACCAACTTGGTGATTCTGGCTATATCCTGGGGCGCATCCTGGAGCATATCCTGGATCCCTCACAGTCGACATCCTGGTCGAAGAGGGTATCTCGGGAATATGACTCCGAGAATGGCTAGGCACGATATTCCCCCTGTTATCCTCAGCATATACTGCAGAACTGAAGGTTAAAGCTCTTGGTTGCAAGGGAGTGACAGTATCCTCAACAGACCTGCTTGAGCCGGATTTCAAGAGTTGTATCTCTCTTATCAGCATTTGGTTGGTCTCCTACTGCTGCCTCATTTGTTCCTGTACACTACCAAATAAAGTTAGAATTTCTTCATTAGAGGCCAAAACAGGACCAGATCCCTGAATATTCTGAGTGGGAATAACATCCCGAACCACATGAATTTGGGTTCCTTGTGAAGAGGCTTGCATTCTCGGAGGAGGTGGTGGAAGCATCGAACCAATTGTTGTAGAGGTTGTAGCAGACACGGTGGAAGAGCTCATGTTTGATCTTGAAGCCATTGAAAACGGTTGTGAAAAAGTTTTTGAAAATAAAAAGCCAAGTAATGATTTTAACAAAGCTTTTAGTAGAAATAGCACCACTTGCCCCACGGTGGGCGCCAAATTGTTTTGGTCAAAAATTACCTAAGCAATTAAGTGATCAAATTAGTTTTGTGAGGTAGTGTGCTAGTAATACTTTGTGAAAAATATGTTGGTTTGTTAGTTTGCAAAAACAGTTATCATGATACGGCTCAGGATATCGAGCTGTATCTATAATCAAACAATGAGCAAAACTGTAAAGGTTGACACGTGATGTACGAGGAAAGCCCTTGATCAATCTAGATCTCTGGCATAAAACCTCGGGAGCTGACAATCGTCGGCTGCCTTGTTCTTCTTATTGCTTGAATAACTAGGATACAGTGCAGGATAATGCTCAGATCGCTACTAAGTGGTACAATGATTGTAAGTGATGAGTGTTAGTGCATGATTGCTGCTAGAAAAGAGAGTGAATGAGTAGGTGAATTCGAGTGTGTGACCTATGGATCTGGCATCTCCTTTATATAGTTACAAGAATTAACTAATTATGCTAAAAATCCGGGATATTATGCTAAAAATCCGGGATACTGAGATTATTTCCTTTCTGAACGTTGCAAGGATGTTTCAACTCGTTTTCCACGCGCTTACTAACTATAACTCCGGGATTTAAGCTTCCATAACCGTTACAACATTAATATCTTTGACCAGTGTTCGTAACTTCCCATAAAACATGCCAATCTTCAATGCTGACCGTTACAAGAGCTATTTTTCCGCCATCAACGTCCTTATCCTAACCAATTTGAGCGGGTCTTCAGGATGACTTGGTCTTCATGAACGTTAGTCCCTTGTAGCCAACGTTTACAAGCAAATTGTTAGTAATAGTCAGGATACTGCCTCAGGATGTTACCAATATCCTGGTCCGGTATCCTGATCCAGTATCCTGATCATATACAACTAATAAAAAATCAAGATACAAAGTCAGGATATGGGCTCAGAATTTCACCCATAACCGCTGACTCATATGAAGCTCATAATCATCCAGTTGATCAGAATAATAACGCAAGACTGAACTTAACAGGCACCGAGTTACAGGCTATGTTAGATGCAGCCGTAAACAAAGCCGTGGACCGAGTATTAAATGATCATAAGCGAAAGTGCGATAATACCCCAAATAAGGGTTACAAAAAGGGTAAGACTGGTTCGAACTATAACCAGTCCAAGCCGAATGAGGCAAAACCCAAATGTAAAACCTGTGGTAAACAGCACTTCGGAAAATGTTTCCGTAAGCAGACTAGGGGATGTGGCATCTGAAAGGAGATGGATCACAAGACTCATGAATGCAAGGACTTGATGTACGCCACATGCTATGGTTGTGGCGAGAAAGGGCATATAAAGACTCGCTGCCCAAAGAGGGAGACTAAAGGGAAATGTACTTTAGATTCACAAGCCAAACCTTGTGGAATCTGTAATAAGGAAGGGCACAAAACTTTGGAGTGCCAAAACATAAAGGACGCAACCTGCTATGGTTGCAATGAAATAGGGCACATCAAAACTAATTTCCCAAATAAAACCAAGAAGCCTGAAGAGGCTAAGAAGGGAAATGCCTGAACTACCTGATGAATGCCAGAGGTAGTACATATTAATAATATCATCAGGTACATTCCTTATCATTTATCAATGATAATTTCTGCTAAGTGTCCTGTTTTTAATACAGGCAATAATAAGTCTTTCATAGACCACAAGCTTAGCAAACTTTTGTTGATACTCAAGAACTCCAGACATTAAGTTTAAGGTAGAACCTACCAATGAAACCATAGAGACCGTCTCTTCTATTCTCGATGAAGATCCTTCTAAAAAATCTAAGAGTACTCTTTCTTTAAATAAAGTATGACAACATATGTTATTTTAATTATTTTCTCATTGATTTCTATCAACTGCGAGTGCCAACTATGTTTGATAAAAGCGCCATATGAGGATTGGCGTAACCTAGTGTGTCCCATAGATTGCTTCCATGCCTGATCAGTATGGAGGTTTAATGCATGGAACCACTAAGATAATCCAATGGTCATATTGTACTAAAGTCAGCTAGTGGTATTCAAAGAAGATATCCATTATAGGAATGCCTAAGTAGGCGTCTCTACTTAAGGCATCCATCCACTCGTAAAGTAGATGTGTCAATTACATGGCACAAGTGAGGAACAACCCTGTTTACCTCCTGAGAGGCAAAGTGGAGTTAGGATTAACATCCTATTAGGAGCCGTATTTATTACAGAAGTTCTATATCGGTTAGCGCTTGCAGAAATGATAGAGCTCAAGACTCAATTGGATGCCTTACTGGAAAAGGGTTGCATACAACCCAGCTCTTCACCTTGGGGAGCCCTATACTGTTCGTGAAGAAGAAGGATGGATCAATGCGTCTATGCATTGATTATCGAGAGCTAAATAAAGTAACGATCAAGAATCGTTATCCTTTGCCCAGGATCGACGACTTATTCAACCAACTCCAAGGGGAAAGCTTCTTCTTGAAGATCGATTTAAGATCTGTGTATCATCAACTCAAGGTTAGAACTGAAGATATACCTAAGGCAACGTTCAGAACAAGGTATGGCCACTACGAGTTTTTAGTGATGCCTTTCGGGCTCACTAATGCACCTGCAGCATTCATGGATCTCATGAATCGAGTCTGCAAGCCATACTTAGACAAGTTTGTCATTGTCTTTATAGACGACATACTTATCTCTTCTCATAGTCAGGTTGATCATGAGAAACATCTTCGATGTATCTTAGGGTTGCTTCGGCAGGAGAGGCTATATGCTAAATTCTCCAAGTGTGAGTTCTGGCTTCGCGAAGTCCAATTCCTTGGACATGTTGTGAGCAAGCATGGTATCCAAGTAGATCCTGCTAAAATAGAAGCCAACATAAACTGGGAGGCACCAAAGACACCAACGGAAATTCACAGCTTTCTGGGATTAGCCGGTTATTATAGGAGATTCATTGAGAACTTCTCGAGGATAGTTGCACCATTGACTTCTCTGACCCACAAGAATGTAAAGTTTGATTGGGGTCCAAAACAACAAGAGTCTTTTGAGATTCTTAAACAGAAATTGAGCAATACTCCGGTGTTGACATTGCCCAAAGGAATTGAAGAGTTTGTCGTATACTGTGATGCTTCACACATCGGTATGGGTTGTGTACTTATGCAAAGAGGCAAGGTGATTACCTATGCATCACGACAACTAAAGGTGCACGAAAAAGAATTACACCACCCACGATTTGGAGTTGGGTGCCATTGTACGTATTTACACTAAAGTTGTGGAGACATTATCTATATGGAACTAAATGTGTGATATATTCGGATCACAAAAGTCTCCAATACTTATTCAATCAAAAGGATCTCAATATGAGACAGCGCCACTGGATGGAGACTCTAAATGACTACGAATGTGAAATTCGCTACCATCCTGGCAAAGCAAATATAGTCGCTGATGCTCTAAGCCGAAAGGAAAGAGTTAAACCTATCAGGATTAATGCCAAGAGCATTGAACTGAAGAATAGCCTGAATGAAAGGCTATTAGCTGCACAGAAAGAAGCTGTTTTGGAAGCTAACCTTCCAGAAGAAAAGTTAGGTGTAACTGCTGAACAGTTAACACCTGGTAAGGATGGAATCCTTAGAATGAATGGAAGAATTTGGGTTCCTATTCATGGAGGACTTCGAGATATAATCCTCCAGGAAGCTCACAATTCCAAATACTCAGTTCACCCTGGAAGTGATAAGATGTATCAGGATTTGAAAACTAATTATTGGTGGATAGCTTTGAAGAAATCTATTGCCACACATGTAGCTAAGTGCCTGACTTGTGCTCAGATTAAAGCTGAACATCCAAAGCCATCGGGTCTGCTACAACAGCCAGAACTTCCCACATGGAAGTGGGAGATGGTAACCATGGATTTTATAACCAAGTTACCTAAAACAAGGCATGGAAATGATACTATATGGGTTATAGTTGATAGACTAACTAAGCCAGCACATTTCTTACCCATTAAGGAGATTCATTGCTCCGACAAGATAGCTCAGTTGTACATAGATAAGATTGTATCTCTCCACAGAGTGCCGGTATCTGTTATATCTGATAGAGATACTAGATACACCTCTCACTTTTGGAAAAGTTTCCAACAATCATTAGGCACTCGTTTGAATTTTAGTACTGCTTACCATCCTCAAACAGATGGACAAAGTGAGCGTACAATTCAAACCTTTGAAGACATGCTTCGTGCATGTGTTATTGATTTGGAAGGTAGCTGGGATGACCACCTACCGTTAATCGAGTTCTCCTATAATGATAGCTACCATACTAGCATTCAAGTTGAGCCTTTTGAGGCATTGTATGGAAGGAAATGCAGAACACCTGTTTGTTGGGCAAAAGTAGGAGAAACTCAGTTATCAGGACCTGATATAGTCCTTGAAACGACGGACAAGATTGTCCAAATTCATGATCGCCTGAAAACTGCCAGGGATAGGCAGAAAAGTTATGCCGATAAGAGGCGAAAACCTCTGAACTTTAAGGTAGGCGACAAAGTCTTACTAAAAGTATCACCCTGGAAAGGAGTGATGCGTTTTGGTAAGAAGGGCAAGTTAAGCCCGAGGTATATTGGACCATTCGAGATTTTTGAATATGTTGGCAGTGTAGCTTATAAGCTAAACTTGCCTGAGGAGCTTAGTGGAATTCATGATGTGTTCCATATCTGTAATTTAAAGAAATGTCTAGCTGATAAATCGCTAGCAATGTCTCATAAAGACGTGCAGATTGATGAAAGCCTGATGTTAGTTGAAAGACCTATATCGATCGAGGATCGACAGGTTAAAAAGCTCCGAAGGAAGCATGTGCCTATAATTAAAGTTAAATGGGATGCTAGTAGAGGTCCTAAATATACGTGGGAAGTTGAGTCCACTATGCGATAGTAGTACCCTCACTTGTTCCAGTAAATCTCGGGGTCGAGATTTCCTTTAAGTGGGTGAGGATGTAACACCACGTAAAAACGTGTCCAATTATGTGAAGACACGTGTCCTAAACCCTAATCATGTGGAAGATTGGGTTTGAAGGACTAAAGTTGTAAAACGATCAAAGTGTGAAACCGAATGGACTAAAAGTGTCATCATGTCAAACTTGTGCCTCTGAATGACCACCCATGAAAAATATATTCTTAAACGAGTAATAATTCGAATATAGAAGCCGTTTGTGAAAATAATTGAAAGATTCTAAACTAAAGGGGTTAAACGTGTCAACATGTTAATTCTTACCTCTGAGTGACCTTTTAACAAACCCGAGGCTTCGTAATATTCCAATATACTCTTAAGAATAAGTGATATAAATTTCACGAGGTTTCGAGATCGTTATGTTTTGTTTACGCGAATTCCCAAGAATTAGGGTTTAAAGCATCAATGAGGTGAAACTTATGTTTTCGGAGACCGTTTAACGAAATCGGGCCTAACGGTGTTTGGTTGTACTCCCTAGATCATCTACAAACTAACTACAAGGGCCAATTGTGCTTAAAATGAAAGATATATTACTTTAGAAGGTACATGGAGTGAAAGTGACAAGTTTGAAACTTGTTTTGCTGGTATGTGGTGTGGTGGCGTTGCACCACCCCCCCCCCTTTCGCCGTGGCGCGCGGCGACGGCCTTAATTTGACAGAATATGATGGACAGATGCTGGTTTCTTCTTTCCTTGTGCTCCAAACAAGTCTTGATCGAATTCTAGGGCCTTGTGATGGTTTTTGATACCACTAGGACACATGGAACTATCTTGTAACACCTGAGAACACTTGTGATCATCTGGAACAACTTCAATTCATTATAAATAGGACCATAAGTTCAGCTTTTCATTTGCTCATTCACTCTTCACTCTCATCTCTCTAAGTTCAAGTGTTTTTGAGCTTTTCTGGAGATTCCTGACCCAAAGGGAAGCTTATTCTTGTAGAAAAGATAGCTAGGACCCTTTGTAAGTGTCTTAGCCCCCTTCCTTAGTTCAGTTTTTAGTTTAAAAACCGAAAAGTCAAAGTTAACATAATTTGACTTTGACTTTCGGTTTAATCACAAATGGTCCAGCCCCTGTCCGAACTAAAAGTGGTTATGTGACCATAATTAGGTAGGTGACTAACCCTTAAAAGGGCACCTCCTAATTATTTCGTTTACCTAGTTAATTGTCGGGTCAAATTATTAAGTTAAAAAGTCAAACTGACCAGAACTTGAAATAATAATTATAACCAACAATACAGAGGTTATAAATTATATTTTGACACCTTAATAACTTGGTAATTAGTAGTAGAACATGTTTAAGCATATTCAATCCGACAATTATCGGTTTAGAGTCGGTTCACAACCGAAAGTCGCAAAAGCTTGACTTTTGCTTTGACTTTCAGTTCTGACCCGATTGAGCTTAATTCTCCCATGTTTTAAGCTTCCATTAGGACCACCTTATGTTGTAGTATATCCCTCTGGAGTTATATTACCTGGTTCTTAGTATTCTGAATTATATGCTAATCTCCGTTAATATGCTTATAAATGCCCATTTTGCCCTTTTGACATATAAATGAGATTTTTTGAAAATGTGAGAGGACAGAAACCTTCATTATTGATATATAAGTATGTCCCGAGAATTTGACATCAGTTCCCGGTCTCAAACAGAAGTTATGCTCGATATCGTAAATTGAAGCTTTTTATTAATTTAATTACGCTATCTTGCATAGGTTATGTTTATACATAGATTTTGACCCAAAACTCATTACCTACTATTAAGATATTATTTTTAGGGATTTTTAGGATTTTTGGTCAGATTATAAACTGACCATATCATTGAGTTCTTGTTTAATTCGGTAAATGACGATAATACCCTTTTCATGCATAAAATGAAATTAACGAATGATTTGAATGCCAAACATTTTCCTACTGATCGTATATATTAAATAAATTATTTTGAGCATTTAAGGCTGATAAAAATCTCAGATTTCCATAAACATTCTTAATTATCGTCAATTAGCGATTTTACGCTAATTAAGGTGCATAGTATGGTTTAAAACCATATTTAACACCTAAGACTTATTACCTACTGAATTTTTAAATAATTTTTAATATTGTTGGGATTGAAACCTATAAGAGGAACAGATAATTAAAGCCAAAACCGGATCAGAGCAGTGGATCCAGAATAAGCAGATGTTATGTATACAAGCCTCTCCCCTTGAAAGTGGTTTCAACATCTGATGACCTCCAATCCACTGATCGTTACAACTGATGATCAAGTCAAAGACTGATGAGGACTAAAGTCCTGCTGTTCAATCTACTGTTATGGGTCAAGCACTGCTGAATATGTCAAGTACTGCTGGGTTCACATCAGTGGAAGGATTCAGCAATAGTTTAGTTTGCTCTTATGTAATGTATTGTAATCAGCTATTTGACAACATTGCTTGTACTAGATCAGTGGTTGTAGGTTGTTAGGTTGTTAAGTGTCACTTTCATGGTGACGTCAGCTTAGATGCTTCAGTGGTTTGATGTGCACTATAAATAGAACAATTTGCACTGTTCTATTCAAGGAGTTTTCTCCTTCAATTCCATCATCTTGTACGATCAACCAAGGAGCTCGAGCTGAGGGGGAGTTTTAGTATGTAAACATGCATGTAATCTTTTGATTATAATCTTTCGACTATAATGAGATTCACATGTTTATGAAAACTATTATCCCTTTGATTATGTTTACAACGTTTTTTTATTTCCGCTGCATTAGATCTCTGTTTTACATTCATTCATTGATTAATTATTACAAACAAACACAATCATGAGGACCTCAGATCCTAACAATTGGTATCAGAGCTTGGACAGTCAAATTCAATCTAACAATCAATTTGACATAACAGTTCAGCTCAAAATTTATTGATACTAAGGTTGGTCGTATTTGTTGAAAAACAAAGTAAAGGATACTCACGTTTAAAGTTGGTTATACTAAAAACTTTTGTAAAACAACCAAGATGTCATCTATCGCATAGAATTCATGTAACACTGATAATCTGATATAAACTACCAATGATTGTTAAAGTTGGTAAAATTTGACAATCTTGGATTGAATATAGTCTTTCATAGATCTATGAGTGTTTGTGATGTAAACTATGATTGGTTCCATGATTGACTGTTGCTAAGGGTTCATCTCATGTCATTAAAGACCTATGTTCAGAAAAATGGCATTTATGTCACTGGTAACATATGGGAGATGAACAAAAACCTTAGGAATAAAATCTTATATGTGAACAACAAATTTTGAAAACCTTCAAAAGTTAAAACCAAAATTGTTTAAAATTAAGTTGAAAAATCAGTAGTCTCAAAATGTGCATCAGATATAATCATGGATCAACCCAAAACTCTGATAGTGAAATATCAGTGTTGTAAAGAGTTTGAAATTAACCCAAATCTCTTGTGAGAAAAGGGGTAAAAT